>JAPEHQ010000005.1:0-2860210 GCA_027405735.1 Mucor racemosus
GTTAGATTTTTTTATTATGCTGCACAAATAGAGATAATGATATGCTTATGGGAGATTCTACTATTATGCACATATGGGTGAATGTCATCCACATGGTCAGAATCTATAATCCTGCACATACAGGCTTTATGTTCAGTTCGTATGAAGTTTCTTTTGTTGTGCCCACGTTGTGCATCTTGCTATCTTTTTAACCATATTCAGTGGACACAACAGCTCAGGCCATAGTGTGCAGCCCACCTGGGTAAAACAAAATCATCTTATGCAGCGCAGGTCGGCCATAGTGTATCACTATAATAATGTAAGAATAATCGGCCATATTCATGAATACAGATTATAAGATATTACATTTTGTTAAAAAAATTACGAAAAACACCCCTATATGTATATAACAAAAAAAGAATATGATCTACATCTTTCTTCTAGGAACAGATACAGTATATGCAACAAATAAACTTTGTGGGGGAGAGAAATGGCATATATTTTGGATTTAAAAACAACATTTTTACTATAAAAAATAAAATAAAAAAATCTTTTGTCAGAGAGAAATATTGAACTTATTTTTATTTCGAATGCAATTTCTCAATTTGAAGCTGGTTATTTCTGCATCATTATTCAAATCAATGTTAGCTTGCCTTGTAGTTTATTAAGCTACTATTACTAGATTAATGAATATTGTCAAAAACTGGCTACAAGATGAAAAACGCAAAATCTTGGAAAACTTGGTTGGAGCTTAACCATTCTGCGAAAGTTCAAATGTTGCGTCCACAAGTCTGTGTACATTCCTTGGTTCAGATTAATGACACAGCAGTTTATATAATAAGTTCTACATTGCTGTATATTATGTTATAAAGCTCAGTTTATACTGTACTTATTGAGGAATGCTGAACTAGTGTGTGTCACGTAGAGTTGATTGGATATATGTATAAATAGACTCATTTTAGATTAGTCATATAACATATAATTAGAGAATGTGAATATAAAAGAAGATGTTTCGACCTTATACAGTAATAAAGTTCTTTAGTTTTAATGTGCTCTTTCATTTTATAAAAATTTTCCTTTATTTTTATTAAATTATTTAGTACATAATTTAGCTTTGAGATTGACATAATCTCCTGGAATAACATCAAAAGGCTCTCGGATATATATATATATATATAACAATCAAGCAAATTTACGTAATTCTGTTTTTGTTAAAACTTTGCGGGTTTATAAAAAAATACATCAATACATGTATATTTTGTACAGTATACGTTTTTTTTAATACTGTCAATGGTTTTACAAATGCTTAGTTGTATTAATTTAATAATTTTATCAGAATAAGAAATAGGAAATAAGAAATAGATTAATAAAACAATAGATTTCAATCTTGGAGTTTTTATTATGTAATATAAAAATCGAAGAAAAAAAAACAAATAAAAAAAAAATTATGGGTCAAAATTATAAATGATGAAATGCTCTAAGATGAAGGAAAAGTGAATTGTAATATAATTGGTTTAATGGAGTAGATAGTTAGCCGTTCAAAAGAACGTTTCCAGCAACACCACGTGGAGGTCTATCTACATGTTGCCATTTGACTTTATAGTTTGTATACCACCATACTATAAAGTGATACTAAAATCAAGCAGATGCTATAAAAACAGTACAACTCCGATTGCCAGAAAGGGCTATAGTTTCCAGCCGGGAAAGAAGACTACAAGGCCCTAAAAGGGGGAGAGGTCGCAAGTCCACGAATGGAGAGCAACCAGGTTAAATTGACCCAGGATTACCGATTGTACAAAGACAAACAACTGAGTATAGTATCCAAATTTACTAAGATAGCATCAAAACAGATACCATCCCAATAAAGGTGGTAAAAATTATCGCTTTTTTTCGATCAAATCATTTAATTCTTAAACCCGCATAGGGTGAATCAAAAATCAGATAACAAAAAAAATGCTTTAATTTCTGAAGGAAATATAGTAACTAAGATAAAATCAAAGAAACAAAATCAGGGAGACAAGACCAAAGACACTAGATCGGAAGCGTCATATCAAAAGAAACCTTCAAAATTCTGTATGGAAGGAAAGAGCTTGCGATAGAATAGATATAAAAGTGATACCAATAGAGATTAGATGTTGACAATACTTTTTAAGTTTTCAATAATATACCTTTTCCATAAGTTGACACCACAAGTTAAAGAAATGACACGAGAAACGAGAAGCACACGAATTGGGACCAGATGAGCATTAATTTAGACTAGATAAACATGAAGTAAGACCAGACGAGCATAAATTTAGACTGGATGAGAATAAATTAATACCAAGTGAGGATAAATGGAGACCAGAGGAGCATACCTTTATACCAAAAAGCAAAAGAGCATAAATTGAGACCAGTTAAAGATGAAATAAGACCATATAAACATGAATTTACACCACACCAGGATAACTTGAGAACAGATGAGTATAAATTGAGACCAGATGACCAGATACAGAATAAGTTGAATCCAGGTAGAAATAAATTGAGAACAGACTTGAATATAGAGAGACGCCAGCATTAAAAACCAAGAAATGAGATAGCATATATAGAGAAAAAACCAGATACCAGAAAAGCCATAGTAAGAGAGACAGATAGAATAAAAGGCAAGGCAAACCTAAATAAAAAGCCAATGTCAACATACATTTACCAGGTATTGAAAGAGGAGTACCAAATATTACAGAAAGAGACCAGATTTGCATACGTTAGACCAAATTGCTCAATAACGATAACAGATGCTGCAAAAACGAGACCACATACAGTATATCAAAAAAGGTGTTGGATCTCGAGAAGAGAGGCAGATGGAGAGAAACGATTAAATATGAAAAAAAAAGATTAGATTACGACGAAAGTAGAATATACTACGTTTTAAAAACATACCAGAAGGATCAGACCTTGCAGAAAAGAGACCAGATGCTAACGAAAAGAGATAGGTTATAGCGGAATTGAGTCATCAGCTATTAATTCCAATTATTTTGACTCTTAAACCCTGACCAAGGGTGTGCCAAAATGAGATTGCCAATAGCTGATAACTTAATAGCTACCAACTGTTAGACCAAATCATTTCGACTCTTAAACCCTGACCAAGGGTGTGCCAAAAATCAGATAGCAAACAGTTGATAACCGCAGGTAAATAATCAAAAGAACCAAACGCAGATAGAATAAACCCTGTACTCAGATGAGCTAAAAGAAAGTTAAACAAGAGCAGCTTACTTGTTTTTCTTTTACTCAAACCTATAATACTAGGAAAGTTTATGATAGAAGCTTCGTTAAAATTTCACGCACGAGGCATTACTTTAACGTCGAAACTCCCACCTAACCTTCGGCAGCTACGTATAAAACTTCATCTTGCGAGATACTATAGTAGTCCTTATCCAACGGATAAGTCACGTACATGATAGACTCGTGATTCCACCAAACCATAAGGTTTTGCTTCATCAAACCTACCTGATTGTTAAAAAAACAACAAAACAGGGGGCCTTCGTGTATTTAAATAAACCCTAAAATTTGAATTCCATTGATGACGTCTTTAAAATTTTGTATAATTTGATTGAAAAGCTGTTTCTATACTTGAGCCATACTGTAAATACAATCATCTGTGTGACAGAAATCATTGCTTTAGAGAGCAGTATACAATAGCAATTTTATTTCTGGAGAAAAATTAATGGCCTATAGAAACAAGGTACATCTACGTTCAAAATTTAACTAAATTTGAATCAATATTGGATGAAAATTTTTGAAAATCATCTGAGAACCATCTGAAATCATCCAAAATTTACTTGAAAACAAAAGTCGTATCTTGGCGGATTTTGATCAAAGCAACTTCAAACTCTGCACGAGAATTAGGTACGCATCATCTTCCACACCACAATGATGCTGAATGGAAACTTTTACAACCTACTATGTAATGAGAAAATTATCACCGAGGTGCACCTATAGTTTGCTGCACACTTTTATTGAAAACAATTTAAATATGGTGTCTATAAATGAGAGCTATTGGGGGAAATAGATCTTATTTTTATAAAGATAGAAGTTATAAACACTATGAAGAAAAATATCTTAATTTTTTTAATTGTGCCACGTTAAGGAAAATAAGAAAATTTTCAGTGCATATTTTCTTGAATTTCGTCTTAATATGGCATAATTAAAAGAATTGAAAGGTTTTTTCTTCAAAGTGAAAGAGACTAGTACTGATTCAATCACGGAAAACGTAGGGTCTTTATTGCAAAATGAAAAGGAAACCAAGAACTATTAGGTCTCGGTTCCTGAAGACATAGTATTTATACTACAATTTCTATTAAATGACAGTTCTATTAGGAATTAAAACTGAATAAAAGGGAAAAAACAGACAATAAATACTGATCCAAGTAAGCTGCGGTTCTACGTAAACATAGATATGAATATGCATTAAAAGTATTTCAGATACATTATCAGCTTTCATGGGCCATCGTGCATTCGATAGGTTTGAACAACAAGTTGGTTGTCTGCTATTTATGTCTCACTACGGCCGAACTATGCTTCCCATGGGCATAATGATCTGCACAAATGGGCAGAATAAAAAATTTTGTGCAGATCATTATGCCCAGATGAGCAGAGCAATGAGATCAAGGTTTCTTAGTCAATTTATTAAAGTATATCAATTATAATATAATTAATAAAGGAGATAATTTGAATGGTTTAAAGCAGATGTGAGTTACTCTGGCTCAACAGAATTGCCTTATTGACGAGATATATTAATTTGAAATTTGGGGTTTGAAAGAGTTCTGCCCATGTTTTTCCTACTGTTTATTGGGAAAAAATTATTAACTGTTAATGTAAGGGCACGTTATAATATTTTTTTGAAACAAAAAAAGCATCCAAAGCTTAGTCATTTTTTTGTTCCATCATATACGTTATAATCAATGCATTTTGATCGAAAGTCCATATCTAACAACAGAAAAATTGGTAAATATAAATGTATAAAGCAAAGCTTACTTTTGAATGAATATACTAATTATTTTTATTCACATTGATAGGTTCAAAAAACATAATAGTTATGTACAATCGTTGCTACTAAATTGCAAAATTTGATATGCAGACAATTATTGAAGCATTTATTCTGTTTTTTTTTGGTAATGCTACAAATCATCGTTCAATATAACTGAATAGTAATGAATCCGAAAAAAATCACAACTGGTAAAAAACTGACACCCAATGTACATCGAGGTCAAGATTGATAAAAGGTGGTGTATTCATTGTATCATGGAAATCGCAACATTTTGATGGATAGAAATTACAGGACTAAGATGTTGTGTTCGCGTCAGGGTTTTTAAAAGGGTTTTAAAAGCATACTCCATCATTAAACTTATTTAGATATTATATACTCACCACCATATGCTATTAGTATTACCTTGATTTTTATATTACTGCTGTATTATTAAAAATCAAGCTTTCCATAGCTTATAACAATGACGATGGGATATTTCTGATTTTAGATTGACATTCATCATAAGGCCGGCTGATGATACGTTTGATACTATTGTAGATAACACCAGTCAATTTAATTTATGAAATTGAATGAAAATACCAAGGAACCATTTGGAAGTACTTAAGTTCGTTCTGGTAAAGCATTAAATAATAAATTGGCTTGGCCCAATAGGTTCCAGTGATGATCATGTTTATGTTTATGATATTGGAGAGATAAGACTAAAAATCAATATTAATTTTTTCTAACGCAATAATTATAACGACTATACTATCATCAAATAAACTACTGTACCATACAATATTAACGTATATAAATATTTACAGTAATAAGCCTGAATCAAGTGGGTACATCATTGTAAATTCTTGAAAAAGTTCTCAAGTATTATAAAATCACTTATTTTTAAGACTTACAAGGCTTATAAGCGGAATATTAATTTAGAAAATTATTTTTGTCCAGATCATCAATTTTGACATTTTTTAATTTTTTTTTTTTTGTTTTTGCAAATCTAGAGTTAATCATAGTATCAATTATAAAAACAAAAAATATACACATATGCAGAATTTAGTGCTCTATTTGCTCAATAAAAAATAATAAACATTTTTATTGCAAAATATAACATGAAAATCCTTTAATCAAAAAACCGTTTTTGGGGCAAAAGTGCAAAGTTTCATTACTTAACATTCAATATTAAGCTTTTATAAAATGTGTATTAGTGATGGCTACAATTTTTTCTCACAATGTAGTATATTTAAACGTTGATTTTGGTATCAAAACTTGATTTTTCTGTTTTTTGATTAAAATCATGAGTGTTGGTAAGGATAAAATGAGTCCAGAAAATGTCTGCTACAAAAACTGAATTTTCAGACCATACGTGGTTAAATATAAGAAAAGTTATAAAAAGGGCGCTTTTTTATTTAAAATTTAGATATACTACTGTATATACTATAGTACGAGAGGCTTAGCCGTTCAATCTTGCTATGCTTAATTATGGCGTCGCTCTACGGGTTTGCTTTTGCATTTTTTAATGAATGTATGATATGATAGACGACGGTTTTTTTGGTAGAAAAATGTATGTTTCTATAATAACAGATATTGTTTATTTTATTTAGTTTATGGCTCATGCGCTGTAATGCTGCTTTACATTGGTTAAAATGAGCAATTTAGCAGGGTTTTAATTATGCTAAATAATGTAAAGCCTTGAAACCCCTTTTCTACGCGTGTTTCTCTCTTTTAATTTTCATATTCCAAGGATTTATTCACCGTTTGATAAGGCATCATATCAGACTATCACGCTGGTATTCCTTTCTTTTATCTGAATGTGCATGTTAACATAAGGGACTAATGTTTTTAATATAAATATCAGTCTATATTAGAGACTGATATTTTCATTTAGCCGCATTCTAAGATTAAATATCATTACTTACTACTGTATTGTTAGACGTATTTCTTGATGATTACCTGATCAAATCAAAGGCAATAATGATATTTATATCTACTCAACGAAAAGCTAGAACTGGCTGCAAACCCATTAAGTATTCCAGAAAAGTGATAAAATTTTAAATGATGATATAAAAACAAAAAAAAAATACTGATCTAATGTCTTGCCTAATGGACATAGTTATGATTGTAGCTATACTTGAAAACAAATCTTTTTGCAGCTGACAATCGTAAACCTGAACTGCATAAGATTTAGAATAAATATTGTAGCAAGGAAAAAATGTATAATTTAATAAAGAAACTGGTTAAATTAAATCACACGCAAAAACTGAAGAGAATCTTTATTTAATATCAATAATTTGTCCTTTTTATATACAAATTCTATATTACAATTTCATCCGTTAGATCAGTATTTATTTACATCAATAACATAGCATACATGAGGGGCACATATTTCATACAATCAAATATAGTATCTCATATATCCCGTACAATCCGGATCATCTTTCAACGGAGAACAATTAGGAGTGCCATCCCACAGTAGTTAGCTTACTTTCACAATAAGGATTACAATATAAAGGGTTCATTATCTTACAAATTACTATAATAACCTGTGGACGCAACAAAACCAAAATAGTAAGTTTAAAGAAGGTTAATTTGTTTAGATTTTATGAATGATAAAGTAACATATAATATCTTAGATTTGGCTTGCATATAAATTTAAGCAATAAGTGTTATTTAAGTTTATGTTCTAGCAAAAACCATTGATGCTGTCAGCATTATAGTTATTAAACATATTTACAAATGATTATAATCGTAAATATATTAGTTCTTGCATGTATTGCTCTACATCAACAACAAATTGAATTCTATTGTCTATATATAAATTATATTAATAAAAGCAAATGTAGTTGCAGTGGAATTACATATTAAAAACGCTTGATAATAATAAACAAACGCTTCAATTGAACACAATAACAAACGCATGCTAAAAATATGAAATAACTTTTTGAACCATACATGTCGTGTAGATGATAGCACCCTTGAACACGGCGCAATCAATTACACAAATGACATATATATCAAAACAGGATTCTATCCAAATTAATAACAATGTCGTATATTTTTAGGATTGATAAATAATACTTAAAAAAGAATACAATTATAAAAGAATGAGTAATGAATCAGTTCTTCAACTGTATAGTAAAAACAAGATATCGTTTATTTAGATATAAAAGTATGGCTTTTTATGTTAATTTGACATTGAGATCCTGAGATGTAATTTAAGGCACTATTGAACCATTAGATCTGTTTGATAGTAATCTATGGATTGAAATGGATGAATCATAATTTAATCGTTCTTGCAGAGCTTGTGAGTTGCCTTGTTTTAATGCTACGCTAAATATTCTTCTTGGATGTTGATTTGATAGCTAATTGATTGATTAACCGCTGGGATGAAATAATATGGTGTCATAATTGAGGTCAAAGCGTTCTTGGTAATTACTGGATTAAACTTGATACGCTAGGAGCTTCTTATATCCCATATCAAGACTTGCGCTTCAATACATGCTGTAGTCAATAGATTGTAAGATGTATTGATACTGTAGAAGGTGATAAGGTATGATGCTAGTAGGTGGAATACAACAAACAATTACTGTATAAACAAAGATATCAACAATTTGGTCAACTGCTCATCTATATTAAAGTTGCACTATAAATATAAATAAGATTCAAGCATATAAAAATTACCTCTTAATTCAAGGTTACATAAAATAGATATAACAATAATAAAAAAAACAACCATTTCCCAAAAAGGTCGATATTGTCACACCTGACATCAATCCCTTATGGTCAATGCTCTATATGATTTACCCTTTAAATATTAAATCAATAACAATGTACTCAAAACTAGAAGATTACTAACTATACATCCATTCAAGTTTGATGGTATCCAAATTCTCTAAATCATTATAAATACCCTCATACTTTTTCAATTATTTTAAATCTTCAAAAATCTTCTGTAATAAAAGTTGATAATAATTGTATTTCTAGTTTCTACTGCTTTTATTTTTATATTTTTTTTTATTTTAGTAAACAACTTTGTTATTTACTGCAAGTATTACATAATGCAGCTCAATATTTAGTCAGTATCCTAAACAGGATCATGTAAAATCTTCAAAGATGTACCTTCGCTCCATAGACTATTGATATCTCTCGGAAAATAGAAATATTAATAGCAGAATATAAGTGCACTGGCCAAACATTGAATAGGATTGACCTAAAATTGCTTATAATAAATTGTGCATCTAAACTGAGGTATTAACTTTTTGTATTCACAACAAAGATTCAACTCTAAGCTATTCTGCATTTTTTGTTTCAGCAAAAAATATTAATTTTTCGTCGATATAATCAAAATAATAGTTCTTATCACAGCTTGAAACCTATCATAACGGGATTCCAAAATTGATTTGCAAAAAATGATCCCAAAATGATTAAAAAACAAGATCGTTTAATGGCTCATGAACTGCAAAGTAAGTCGACCTAGCGTATTAAATAGTTTTTGTACAGTTTTAAATCCTGCATCCACCTAAACAAAATTAAAACAAACATTTCACATTAAATTTTGCGTAAAATGCAATTGAAATTTTTAAGGTTTTTTGAGGATACGCATCAATCTTTATAAGTATGTTTCAATTATAATTAATGGATATAATTTGCAGCAAAATTATCTATCAATTGAAATATTGCTGAACCTTTTAATTGCATTTTTCGTAGAGAAAATAAGATTTTCACCAACTTTTTTTTCAGATTCAGAATTTGGGATGAGGGTATATAAGGGAAAAATGGAAGCTAGAAATGGAGGTACCTTTTATACACATTTTTGAGGATATCTCCACGAAAAATCAATATTTTGAAAAAAAACTAAATTTGGTTCGAGAGAGCTTAACGAGCTTAATGACATGAATGCAAAAAAAATATTACTCAATTTAACAAATATTTTGAAACGTACTATAGAAATGTTAAAAAAATGAAAAAAAATAAAAGTGCTCAGAATTTTTTTATATTAAAACATGTTATAGAATGCTCTAAAACAAGTAAGTTTTATTATTAGAAAGTGTTAGTATAGCTTAATTTTTTGTAGAGATATGAAGCCTGGAAGTTTTTAATTTTTAACAGTAAAATACGCGTAAAAATCTGAAACATTAGCATTGAAAAAATTAATATCAACTGCAAAAAAATAGGATATTTCTAGATACTCGTTTTTGGATTAAAGTCGAACATCTCAGGTACATTGGCATATAATTTTTTCTTGGTGTTATTTAGTGAAAACAAAAAGTAGATCAGGGATAAAAAGTGAGACCCAGTTTTCAAGGAAAAAGCAGTGAATTTTACGCGTTTTTGAGTCTTTCGTGAGATATAAAATAAATTTAGGGATAGGTAGCATAATGCGACCAATTCATGTCTGTTTAGTAGTGTCTAAAGTATATCCTAAAAATGTTTAGTATGAGGTTAGTTATAAAAAAGAGAGCACGCTCCGATGTTGAAGATTGATAACTATAAAATTCAATTTTTTGAAAATTTATTTAACTTACGGAATGGAAAGTTTTCTGAGTGCATCAGAGCAAGTTAATAAATTCCGCGTAATTTTATACAGTAAATGCATACTTTTTATTTATACTGATTAATTAGAAAGAAAGGCTACTAAAGGTTATGTAATGTAACTGTTTGGCTTCTACAAAGAAAAATATATAAAACTATTTTTTATTATTAGGTGTCCCTAAAAGGAACAGATTCAACGACAAAGGCTTACTCTCAGTATATTGTAGCAACAAATGTTTCTCTAGTACTTATAATATCCCGTCCAGTTCATGTCTTCTGCATGCGGGTTATTATTTTGATATGTTCGCAAGTAGACCTAGCAACATTTCCAGTACAAAGCCTGGCTCACACAAGTAAGGGTCTTCAATCCGAAGCTTAATTAACATTCATCTCTATTTTGTATTTGATTTATAGAATTAAGTACTTATGGCCGATACAGCTTGCTAAAGCACCTTGAAATCAAATATATTCAATTTTCGCAGCATATCACAGACTCATTTGAGACTCTACTGCTCAAACATTGAAGCTATACAGTCTATGTCCAAATTATTTCTGAATACATTGCGCAAATGCAATAATTAAGCGCAGAATTGTCGGAATACGCTTCGTTTCTTTGAGATATAGCAATTTTATTGGAGAGTGTTGCTCTAGATATTAGAAATCTTTGAAAAATGTCATAATCGTGTCGGATGCATTTTTTGATTCAAACCTTGATAATCCAAAATTATTACGTCTTTTGCTTTTTACCAATGGATTTGTTGCTACAGATTATGGTAATACTAGGACTCTTGATGTAAATGTAGGAGAAGAACTAAATGTTCATTTTTTAAAATAAGAAATTCGGGCCTCAGATTGTATTTCATGATAAGAAAGGAGTGTATTTTTATTCATTTATTGCATAATGTATAAATAAAAAGAAAGCGTTGAAACGGTAGAAATATATATATGATTTGATTTATATAAATACTAATATAATAACAAAAGAGAAGGAAAGAAGAAGAGAAATAATAATATAATATGTATAAAGGTTAAGTATAAAAAAAGGTTCGCCGTTTTGTTTGGTATATACAATTTTTTTCAGTTTATATATATCCAGCATTTTGACGTGGTGGAACTGCTGGCAAAGCTGTATTGTTACTGTTATTGGAACATGATTGTGCAGTGCTATCATCAGTACGAGATTGATAATTACCAAGAAGCGTACTGAGATCTGCACCGCTCTGAAGTGGTGGTAAATGAATTCGACGATGATCAGATGCAGAAATGGAAGGATTTGATGTGGATGATAAAGACGTAATGGTGTTAGTAGCACTTCCCATAATAGTTTCAATAACAAATAATGTGTCCATGTGGTTTAATATGAATTCAATTGCGTTGATTTTATGATTCATTTCCAATAAATCTCGGTTTTCATCCTGATCTCGAAGCAATGTAGGGCCAAAGATGACAGCAAGGTTTTTGGATGTCATGAGATTTTCCTTGTTTCTGATTTGAACCCTGTTTAAATGTTCCATCAAGTATTTGAGTGTGTTGAAATTCTCAATAGGTAAAGTTTGAATCAATTGAGTCATTGTCTGCAATTGCTCTGAACTGCTTGCAATCACTAATTTTAAAGATTTAGTATTACAATTACATCTATCTACAGTATCTGTACTTACTCATAGCATCCATAAATTTCGAATGAAGTTCATAAGTGAATAATGGATTAGGTAATTCTCTGAAATACTGTTTAAGAACACTTGTAACAGCACAGATATCATTCCATTTTTCCTCATCAATCAAATTAGGTAATTCGCCTTTTTCAAAAGATTGTTGGATTTGCCTCATTTGCCCTACACCACCCGATTTTCGATAGATACCCTCATAATCCATACCTGATAAATGAAATTAATATATTGTGAATCATTTATAGTGCTTCTTTTACCTCTGGATTCGACTGATTCAATACATTTCTCAACCACAAGTGGAATCTTGCTCTTTTCAGCTTGTATTTGCTTAATTAAATCATTACCAAACATGTGTCTTGTATTATCTGCATCAGATTTATTTGTGTCCAGACTAGATTTTCTGTAACAAGCTTGTGGAACACTGTAGACACATTTTGAGTGACATACAACACCACATTCTAAAATTAAACAAAATGAATATCATTTATGGTAATAAGCAACATTAAATCCTTTTTACCTGAACATTTCAATTCGTTTACTCGCCACATTTTTTCACTACAAGCTTCACATTTAATGGGTCTCAAGAATTTTTGCTGAGCGAAATGATGCTTTCCTGCTTTCACGTTTTCTGGTTCCTTTTTCGAAAAAGATTCTGAGACCGGCTCTAAGGATCTTGTGTTGCTATTATCGTAAGGAACGGATATCAAATCATCGTTTTTGTTGGTCATTTTGTGCTTTCCAGAACCACTTTTGTTTCTTCTAAATTTAAATAGTTTTGGTGCTGCTGATCCATTAAAGCTGTCTCTTTGGGCTAATTTTGCCATTGTTGGAGATGTAAAACTATCTGATTTGTTAATTTCAGTCATTGAATTAGAATGTGAGATACCAATAGATCCAGTAGAAGCATTTCTTCTATGTTTCCTACTGTCACTGTTGTTTGTGCTACTACTACTGCTACTGTTGCTTTGTGCGGTATTATTTTCCTCTGCGGGTGTGGTCAAGAAACTCATGCCTGCAAAAACTGCTTTGGCTTCTTGTTCTCTTTCCATGACACGACGAGATAAATCATTGTTTAATTGACTCAATTCAGCATTTTTAGTGTTCAATAAGATCATATCAGATATAATGTCTTCTCTGCCCTTGATCAATTTAGCGTAATTTGCCTTGGCATTCGACATGTCTTTTTGCATCGAATCCAACTGTTGTTGATAAGCATGTTGTAGTCTTTCCCAATGAAGATCTTGAGGCTTTTGACTTGCAAAAAGTTTCTCGATGTTTTCAGAGTGCTTTTCCAGTTCATTTACCAAACTGTCTCTTTCAGTTCTAAGATCATGGCAAATTTGCTCTAAATCAGTGCGAGAACGGTTCAATTCTTCAATTTCTTCTTTACTGTAATGAATAAAATCATGCCCACTAAATATGGAAGCTTGTTGATAGAATACAAGTTCACTTTTTATTCTAACAATCGAATTCTCTGCATCTCTTCTTGCTTGGACTTCGGAAGCATAGCCTTCTTTTACCATATGAAATTCATCTAACGCTTTTCTACTAATTGTCTATGATTCAATTTAAATTAGTTTCACGTTTTAATCGCCCAAAACATGTAAATAATACCTTGATCTTATTAAATTTATTTTCCACCTCCTTTAATCGAGTTTTTGTCTCGCTTAAATCACGTTTTAATTCTCTAACTTGCGCTGTATCATCACTGTTTTGTTCTGCATAGTTGCTTTGATCAATTGAGTTTCGAAGGGCTTCTTCACTACTTCTTTGGGCCATCAGCATATCGTTTAATTCACTGATATCGTTTGACTCCAATATAGGTGTACGTAAGCTTTCATCAATGTATGCATTTACAATAGATGTAGTTGATGAACTTCTAAATCCATGGCCCGGTCTAGTATTGTTATTGGTAAGTGATGTAGGGGGAGCAATTTTATTGATATCATTCGACTTGTTCTATTGCAAAGATTAATTTACACTTCTTTTTATATGAATATATTAAGCACGGCATACATTATTCCTTTCATCTCGTCGTTTTATTCGAAGTAGTTTTCTCGCTTCATGACATTTTGTACAATAAATTCCTTTACTAGTTTGGGTAAATACTAAATCATCTATTTTCTTGCTACATTGCACACAACGAAAACAATCTGCATGATAAGCTTCGTCGCCTAGGTAATTTGAATATAAATAATTGGTTGCTATGGAAATACTTTTATTTTCATACCTGTCATGATAGCTTCGTCTTTGATCGTCTTTGAGCATGCATGGCAACTATAAGAGCAATCTTCACAAATAGGACTTCCATCTCTTAATAATAATAAATTGCTATAGCATTCAACTAATTTTTGACATTTTGCGCAACGAAAACTATTTAAATGATAAATATTATTAACTTCAGTCTTAAACAGTCTGTTTTAATATTTACCATTCAAAATGCCAAATACCATCTCCAAACTGTACAACTGAACCATCTTCTATAGGTTTTTGGCAACCATGACAATGAGGATCCTCACATTCTTCTCCATTCAGATTATTCTCGTAATATGAATCCATATTTAAGTTTTATTTTGCCCCAAAATAAAAAAAAAAAAAGGAGGGGAAAAAGAAAAAAAGAGTCAGGAAAGGGAAGAACAGAACGAAAGAACAGAAAGAAAGAAGGAGGAGGAGGGGGGGTGATATTTTTTTCTTTTCAAGAAAGAGAGGCTTATTTTTTTTAGTCAGATACAAATAATGCAATTTGCCGCATATAATGAGGAAATAAACATCGTGCAAATTAACATTTTAATCACTTGTTCTTGCCCCATGTATGTAACGAAATTCATGGTAATTATAAATTCAATGGGGGTATTTCACTATTCGGCTGTTCAATAGGTACTACAATACAGCGGCTAATTTGGCTGGTCAGTCATCTCATCATTCATAAATTACCATACAAAATCTATTAGTAGCATCATTTGAACTGGGCGCAGTAAATGTTGCACTAGATATTCCAATAATACGTACATTATTCTTTAGTTTCTTTATTACACATACATGTAAATTAAGTTGAGGAAATATATGCTTTATTGAAATTTAATAAATACAGGGTTTACAAAAAAAAATATTGTTTGTATAATGTAACCAAACCTGCAATTAATGCATGCAGTTCATGTAATAAACTTTTGTATTTTAATACTCAAATCCATTTGTATATATGAAGAGTGGATTCTTACAACAAATGATGATCTACATGATCATTGTTACTACTCCGATAGACTTTAGTATTGTTGAAGATGGCCTAGAACATTTAGCCAAAATCACCAACTCAATCATTTTTGCCTTTTTAAAATGCAACTTCAAGGCGTTTAAATCAATGAAGCATGTGGTATTAAACATGTGAGGCTGAGACATACTCGAACCTTGTCTGTAGAATCATGTATAGTTAGTATTATTGACGCCACACCTGAATTTTTCATTAATATGATTTGGCAATTCAGCATAAAATGCTTGTGGTACGTCAACAATTAAACCTTTTAAATTAATATATTGAGATCTATATTGATTTTTCTTTATTGATTATATCATATTATTTAATATTTGATGTGGGGTCCTCGGTATCATAACAGGGAAAATTGTCGATCTAGATGCCATACTTGTACATGTCCCTGAATTCATTATTAATAAAGCATTTGTTGTTTTATTAAATCGTGTACCGTATATATTTGACAGAAACTGCGCGCGGATATTTCCAATATATCAAGACCTTATACGTTTGATCATTTTTTATGAGTTTCTCTATACAGCTCTCAATGTATTTAATAAATATCGAGCATGCAATTTACAGTTTTCATGCATCTATGCTGATGCCAAGCCAATATGCCAAATTACATAAATTTTTGAAAGGCCGTTATTCTTTCAAACTTCAAAGGATTATTTTATACGATGCGAGAACTGTAAAAAGATAAGTAAGCATGAAACAATATGCTATAATATGTTAAATATACCTTAATAATTTTTATTTATAAAAATAAAAATAAAGTAAAAAGTTATGATACTAGCTATTTGAAATATTATAAAATCTCGTTCCAATAAAATCAGATGCCTAGCAATTTAGTCATTATTTTATTGATGCCATGATTAGCTTGGTAATTAGCTAATGTAATACTTGTACTAATTGATATTTTCTCCTGCGTAGATTAAAGAGTAAATGGCTCGAAAAATAGTTGATCTCATAAATTCAAATTTATTATATTACAAGAATTTATTTTCTAGTCATTTGCTCTGCTACATGCAAAACAAATTTATCATATCCGTATTGGCCTAATAATTGTAATCCAATTGGGTATTCATCATCTATTTCTTTGAATGGTACTGTAATAGCGGGAATTCCGGCTAAATTGGCTGGTAGTGTCATCACATCATCTATATATTCCTCAACACCACTATCTGCAGTAGAGGATTTGCCTAAATGGGGTGCAGTAGATGTCGCACTAGGCACTAATAATACATCTGCTTCTCCACAGTTTGTATTGTTGTTGTCTAGTAAGTTTGGTTGTGAGAATACTTGATTGAATTCATCTTGAATCAACCTTCTTGCTTTTTGAGCAGGTAAAAAGAGTGTTTCAAAAGTGCTATTAGATAATATTAGTATACAACATTCCAAAAAAGACTTGTTAATAGCTCACCCTGCTGTTAATACATGTGTTCCGAGTAATATACGCCTTTGCACTTCATGTCCAAATCCCTTTGTACGAGTTGCTTCGTATAGTAACTGATGATCTGCTTGATCTATATCGCTGCTTCGATAGCCTATTCATTTATTTAATGTTTTGTGATATAATTCAAGAACTATTTGATCATTTACCATAACGTATACCATCATATCTCGATAAATTTGAACTTGCTTCTGCTAATGCAATAATATAATAAGTAGGTAAAGCTAATGGTACATGTGGAATTGAAACAGATTTAATGGTTGCACCCAAATCTTTCAAATGTTGTATCCCTTTTCTCCACACTTCAATCACTTGAGATGACAGTGAATCAACATAAAACTCTTGTGGTATACCAACAACTAATCCTTCTAAATTGCCTTGGCTTTTAAGTTTAGATATTAATTTTTCTTGATGTACATCTAATTGATTTCTTAATTCATTTGGTATCGATGTTGGATCTTGAATGTCATAATGTGAAATAATGTCAAAGACTTTGGAGCAGTCTTGTACATTTCGTGTCAATATTCCAACTGTATCTAATGAATTTGCATATGCAATTAATCCATGTCTAGAGCATCTTCCGTATGTAGGTTTAAAACCAACTAATCCACAATAGGATGCTGGCATTCTGACTGATCCACCAGTATCAGACCCTAATGCACTATTCTTTTTATATAAATAAAATGCTTTCAATTATACAACAACCGAAATTACTTACGCTGTACACATATCCATTGCTACACTAGCAGCACTTCCACCTGAACTTCCACCTGCGGATTTCTTCTCTTGTTTGCTATATCCAATTGGGTTTATGACAGGTCCAAATGCACTATGCACATTATATGAACTAATACGATAAGAGAAAAAAGTTACAAAACTGTTGAAATTTGTTGTAACCCTGCTTATACTTTACCCCATACCAAACTCATCCATGTTTGTTTTACCAACAATTAATGCGCCAGCTTCGTCTAATAATTTTACGACAGTTGCATCATATGGCGATGTAAAATCTAACATTTTGATTTAGCATTTATTGGTATACCAGCTTTTTTTATTTTACCTCGCAGCATGTTAGAAGCACAAGTAGTTGGTAGGAAACTAGTACAAATATTATCTTTGATAGCAATGGTGGTACCATCAATTGAACTGAGTGATTTTCCTATTTACACCTGTTTAATAAACATAATAGTCGTCAATCTCTTGATTCTTTATTTACCTTTTGATTTTCTATCATCAGAAGCTTTTGCTTTTTCTTGCAAAATGTGTGAATCATTGACAGATATAAATGCGTTTATATCTGGATTATAACGTTCAATTGTGTCAAGTGAATTCTTTAAAGCAATTGCTGAAGAATATCGACACTATAAACAAATAAATTTTAGTAAATACTAAATTAATTTAACTTGTCTATCACAAAGTACATTTTTTGATAATCTAATTTGCTCAACTGTTTTTCTTATGGTCCTAGATAGCATTGTATCAATTTTAAGAAAGTTGCGTTTTTACTGCAACCATCCATGGCTTTTTCTTTTTATTATTTTGAGGTCCCTCTCCTCCCCTTGAATTTCAGTGCCCGCGAAGATGCTCCAGATGGGCTTGTTTGATCTGCAATTGCGAGTTACTTGTTAGAGAAATCAAATAATATATTCTGCATCCTATATATTGCAAGCCTATTCATTTTATCATGCTCAAAAGTGTTATTCCAAAAGGAATATTCAGAAAATCCGTGAAAACCCATGATATCAATCCAAAATAAGGCTTATGATTAACTCGATCAATCACTTGTGCCTCAAGGGTCAACTTATAAATTAACATGGCAGTAAACTACATTCTTTTGTCATTTTTATAACAATGATATATTATATTGATAAGGGCCTTTCTGTTCCTCGCTCTCATTTCTTAATTGGGCATGTACTGGTCTCAGAAACAAGAATGCGTAAAATTGGACGATGATATTCCGTTTGTTTGTTTGCCTTTCCTTTTTTTATCATTATACCTAAAGCAAGTGAATTTAATCAATTTACAAAAGAGGTTCAGCTCATGGTATTTACTGATTTTCTTTTCGAGCAGAAAAAATAACATATTTTGCCTGCAAATAATGGTATAATGTCATTAAAACTAAAATATCTATATGAAAATATTATAATCAAGAATAACAAGGCTTTGGAATTCGTTAAAAATCATGAGGAATACAGAAATCAGGTGAAAACTTTATTTTATAATGGCAAGAGCTTCAAAGACATTGTTAAACTGCCAGATGTATTTCCAAATATTAAAAATTTCAGGGTTTATATTCACGAATTTCTGGAAGGTTTTCCAAAATTACCCAAATCTCCTTCCGAAGCTTCTTCGTACCTAGCAATTGACGAGAAATCTTATCAAAACCTACCAGAAAAAATTGAATACCATATATGTAGAGCAATCTTCTCAAACACCATTGCTTACTCAGGTGCTATTACCTTTGATGGGACGTTGGTTAATATGCCGAATTCTGGGACGAGGGCTCTTGTTATGATGCAACCTACAATTGATTAAATATATTTCTGTCATGTTACTTTAAAGCAGCCATTTTTCTTTAACGCCTTTGCGTGATGGACATCATGTTTACATTACAAAGCTTGGAGGATACTCACAAAGCTGTTTCTAATTTTAAAAAAATTGAAACGTTATAAAATTACATCTGGTACTCTCGAAGGCTTTTATTAAGACCTTGTTACCAAAAAACCTGATGAAAGATGCGATTCATAGGAATTCTTTAGTTACAAGGTTTACATGGATGAAGACTACAGATAGAATGTAATTTCTAATCACAAAATCAATTTCAGATGACTAAGTTATATCGTGTCGACAAGTACATCAATCTTAGATCGTTCAAATTTAGTTGTGATGCTGAAAAGTACCTGAGAGTAGAATGCCCTTGTATTAGTCAGGTTCAAATGTACACTCCTCGTGGATCACTTATTGTCAAGTCAAATCCCTTAATCAAGGCATACGTATATATAAGTTAATATCCTGGAAACCAAATGCCACAATTTTCAAGGTTGTGCGTAGAAACTGTACTAGAAAAAAGTAAATGGATTATCAAGGGCGCCTTGGTAAACCTACAATTTGTGTATTTTTACTAAATTAAAGGTGGAATGTAAAAATTGCTATATATATCAAATGCTATTTCAATCGATAAACAAATAGCATTAGTTCTTTTTTAACATGATTGTTAACATTTTAGTATTCGCAAAATATCTAGTTTTACATATTTGCATTATTTAGCTTGTGTTTTTTCTAGACAAATGATACATTATATTTATAAAAATATTCTAAGCCTATTGTGTGTGGGGGGAGGTTACATTTTTAAGCTTCCTTGTATTTATTGCACTCTTCATGCTTTAGAGTTTTACACAGAGCTTTCCAGCAAAAAAAAAAAAAAAAAAAAAAAAAAGTGGGCAATCTATTACTGTGAATTAGTAGAATTGCCCATAAACATATCATTATCCCTATTTGTGCATACTAATAAAATCTGACCATAAGCATCGTGCCGTTCTCAAACTTCCATTACATTCTTTACTGGTGGAATGGGTTTTTAAATTACATTTGTTTTTATTAATATATATTATAGACAATGCAATTCATACGTTGTTGATGTAGAGCAATACATGCAAGAACCAATATACTGTATTTACGATTATCATCATTTGAAAATATG
Source organism: Mucor racemosus (assembly GCA_027405735.1). Classification (NCBI taxonomy): domain Eukaryota; kingdom Fungi; phylum Mucoromycota; class Mucoromycetes; order Mucorales; family Mucoraceae; genus Mucor; species Mucor racemosus. Next base: position 20,584 of record JAPEHQ010000005.1, read on the forward strand.
TTTATAGCTATAATGTTTACAGCAACAATGGTTTTTGTTCGAGCATAAACTTAACTAACACTCACTGCTTAAATTTATATGCAAGCCAAATCTAAGATTATAAATGTTACTTTATCACACATAAAATTTAAACAAATTAACCTTCTTTAAACTTACTTACTATTTTAGTTTATTACGATTGTCAGCTGTAAAAAGATTTGTTTTCAAGCATAATAGCTAGGATCAAAGCTATGATTATTAAGCAAGACATTAGATTATTCTTTTTTTTTTGTTTCTATATCATTTAAAATGTTATCACTTTCCTGGAATATTTCTTGGGTTTGCAGCCAGTTCTAGCTTTTTATTGAGTAGATATAAATATCATCATTATTGCCTTTGATTTGATCTGGTAATTAAGAAATACTACATCCAACAGTACAGTAGTAAATAATGATATTTGACCATAGTAGAATGCGGTTAACTGAAAATATCAGTCTCTAATATAGACTGCTATTTATATTAAAAGTATTAGTTCCTGATGTCAGCGTGCGTTTGCAGATGAAAGAAAAGAACACCAGCTTGATAGTCTTTGATATATCTTATCAAACGACGAATATATCCTTGGAATATGAAAACAAAAGAGAGAAACAACACACGTAGAAAAGGATTATTTTCAAGGCTTTACATTATTTAGCGCTATTAAAACCTTGCTCAATTGCAAAAGCGAGCCCCTGGAGCGACGCCGCAATTGAGCATAGTAAGGCAGCAAGATTGAACGGCTAGGTCTCTTATACTATGGTATATTAATTTTAAATAAAAAAAGCGTTCTTTTTAACTTTTCTTATATTTAACCATGTACGGTCTGAAAATTCAGACTTTGTAGCGGACATTTTTGGTGACTCATTTTATCCTTACCAACACTCATGATTTTGATCAAAAAACAGAAAAATCAAATTTTGATACCAAAATCAACGTTTAAATATACTACAATATGAGAGAAAATTGTAGTCATAACTAATACGTACTTTATAAAAGCTTAATATTAAATGTTAAGTAATGAAACTTTGTACTTTTCCCCCAAAAACGGTTTTTTGGTTAAAGGATTTTCATGTAATATTTTTCAGTAAAAACATTTATTGTTTTTTATTGAGCAACTAGAGCACTAAATTCTGTATTTGTGTATATTTTTTGTTTTTATAATTGGTAGTATAATTCACTCTAGATTTGCAAAATCAGAAAAAAAAATTTAAAAAATGTCAAAATTGATGATCTGGACAAGAATAATTTTCTAAATTAATATTCCGCTTATAAGCCTTGTGAGTCTTAAAAATAAGAGATTTTATAATACTTGAGAACTTTTTCAAAAACTTACGATGCTGCTGTACCCACTTAATCCAAGCTTATTACTGTAAATATTTATACATGTTAATATTGTGTAGTAGTTTATTTGATGATAATATAGTCTTACTTTATAATTATTGCGCCAGAGATAATTTACATTGAGTTTTATAGTATTACCTCTCCAATATCATAAACATAAACATGGCCATCACTGGAGCCTATTGCCACCTTTTTACCTTCTTCTTTGTCCAATCCAATTATTCGATGCTTTGCTAGAACCACCTTAAGTACTTACAAATAGTTCCTCGGTATTTGCATTCAAATTCAATAAATTATATTGACTGGTTCCATCTACAGTAGTAGTATCAAGTGTATCATCAGTGATTTATTGAGACTTTGTAAATTAAAATCAACGTAAAAAGTACCGTTTATTAGAATAAATTAAATATGGGTTTATATAGTTATTGGGATTGTGCGACAAGGTGTAAGGGACAGTGATCTATTAGATGTGACGATAGAAATTATTATTAATGTGTATGGATATAATATGTTATTTTTCATTATTAGTTCCTAGATGACAGAAACCAGTTACTGAACAGAGAAGACTTGCTAGATCTGTCAAAATCTTCTATATATGAAATGTTGTAATTCTGATAGATCAATCAGCCCGCCTTATGATAAAAAATGTCAACCTAAAATCAGAAACATCCTATTATTGTCATTGTTGTAAGCTATGAAAAGCTTGATTTTTAATAATAATACAGCAATTAAATAAAAAACAAGATGATATTAATAGCATATGGTGGTTATTTAACATCTAAGTAAGTTTGATAAAGTATGCTTTTAAACCCTTTTAAAAATCCCAAGGCAAATGCAACATCTTGGTTCTGTAATGTTTATTCATCAAAATGTTGCGATTTCCACTGCACAATTAATGTACCTTTTATCTATCTTGACCTCGATGTACATTGTTAGGTATCAGTTTTTTTACCAGTTTTATTTTCTTTGATTTATTAATATTCAGTTATATCGAACGATGGTTTGTAACATTGCCAAAAAAAAAAGAATAAATGCTTCAAGAGTTTTATGCATATCAAATTATGCGATTTAGTAGCAATGGTTGCACTTAACTACTATACTTTTTGAATCTATTGATGTTAATGAAAATACTCAGTAATTTCATTCAAAAGTAAGCTTTGCTTTATATATTTACATTTGCTCATTCCATAAATGACATTGAATTTATTATCTGTTATATCAATCAACCAACTTCATATGGATTCGACATATTTGACAATTAGTAAATACTTAAAGTACACTTGAGTCACCAGGTATCGCCACAAAAAAATCTTGTACAGGTCGACGAAGCATCACAATTTGGATCATTTTTTTGTGTTCATGATTTCATAGATCTGAGCTCTCTCGCACATTCATAGATCTCTGCATGAACCATATTATCATCTCTATCTGTGCAATTTAACTGAAATATATTGAACGCCAACATTGTACTTCATAAGACGCCTTACTTTATTGCGAGTCAACACAACTGACTTGATGCTAGTTTAGCATCAGCAGTTGAATCAGATAAATTTGAGATTAGAAAACCTCTTTTAATAGTAGTTTTGCATATCACCATGCGCAAATGATGGACCATTATTATGGATGATACGCTAATCAAGGATGGTGAGTCAATTCTAATGGACGAACGAGTCGACTAGCAGTATAAACAAAATATTAGAATCAAATATAGCAATTAAATGAGCAAGAGATGATAAATCATGTAAATTAGCATAATTGAATTGTTTCAAGCGTTTTGAACTGAATACGCCTTTACTTTTGCGCTATAAAAATTGACTTATTAGTAAAATTAATTAATCAATCCATAAGTAATGATTATGATGTCCTTTGAGAGTTGGTAGTGGTATACAAGACATCATCTTTTTTTTCCATTTCTTGGCTGTTGGTCATTAAATAAATTAACATGAGTTTATTCATTCATTAATTCATTCAAATCAAGTTAATACTATGCATATTTTTATAATTATCAGTTTTTCTGCAGGTAGAATTTTAGACCAAAAAAGCATTGATTATAACGTAGATGATGGAACAAAATGACTAACTAGACTTGGATGCTTTTTTTGTTCAAGAAAATATATTATGAGCCCTAACATTAACAGTTAATAATTTATTTCCAAATAAACAATAGGAGAAGCATGTACTAATACCTGCTACTTGAGTTCAGTTTATAAAAAAATATTGCTCCTTTTGTTGTAGTTTTAAGCATAAATAAAAGAACCCAGGAAAGAGTGGAAAAGAAAAAAGAAAAATAATCCTAAAGCAGTCGATGTTGTGTGTTGCAAACAGAAATTTACAAAAGCATAAATATTTTTAATGCTGCCAAACAGATTGTTGTCGTTGCTCCCATTTGGTCTCTGAAAGAAGAAGAACATGGGCAGAGCTCTTTCAAACCCCAAATCTCAGATTGATATATCTCGTCAATATATATGGCAATTTTGTTGAATCAGAGTAACTCACATCTGCTTTAAGCCATTCAAATTATTTTTGTTATTAATTATATTATGATTGATATTAGCATTGGCGTTGAGCTGGGTTTTGCCAGCCGAATTTACTAATATAAGCTGGGCTCGACAACATCCCTAATTGATATACAGTACTTTAATAAATAGTAGACTAAAAAACTTTGATATCATTGCTCTGCTCATCTGGGCTGCCTGGTCTGCACAAAATTTTTTATTCTGCCCATCTGTGCAAATCACTATCCCCATGGGAAGTATAGTTTGGCCGTAGTACCGAGTTACACCAAATCTTCAAAGACAATAATGTACCTCGATCTATAGACTATTGATATCTGTCCAAAAATAAAAGAGTTTGAAAGTTTATGGATACATTCAATTTTATTTATAGGAATAATAATAATAATATAATAAAGACTAGTAACGTTTATCATGGAGAACGTAGGCTTTGTTACTAGAAAAACTGATAATAAAAGAAAGAACCAAGAGCCTCTAGGCCTTCTAGGTCTTGGTTTAAATGACTATTTATAAGAATTACATTTCAATATGCGTTAGAAATGGAATTGGCCTCAAAATTGGCTGTTTAATATCCTCAAAAACCGACAGAATTAACATCATAATATAAGCGTACTAGCCTAACATTAATCAAAGCTGATGACCTGAAATCGATTGTAAAAAACGGAACACCTAAATTAAGGTATTAATTTTTTGTATCCCCAAGATAGGCCCAACGGAAGAAAGCTCCTCCATTTTTTGTTTCAGTAAGAAATATTGAAATTTCGTCGAGATCATCAAAATAATAGTTCATATTGCAGCTTAACCCCTATGATGACTGAGTTCCAAAATTGATTTGATCATGAAAAGAATGATCGAAAAATGATTCAAAAAACAAAATCGTTCAAAAGCTCAAGAACTGCAAATTAAACTGAACTAGTGTACTAAGTGTTTCTTGTACAGCTTTAGATTCTGTATCCACCTATATAAAATTTAGACAAATGTTTTACATTAAGTTTTGCGTAAAATCCAATTGAGATTTTGGATGTTTTTAGAAGATATACATCACTTTTTATAAACAAATTTTAAATAAAAATAATAGAAATAATGTGCAAAATTATTATCTATTGATTGAGCTATTGTGAATCTTTCTAGATGCATTTTTTTTTAGAGAAAACGAGATTTTTGTCCAATTTTTTTTTTCAAATTCAGAATTTGAGATGAGGGTATACAGGTGAAAAATTGAAGCTAGCAGCAAAAACATCTTTTTGTATATATTTTGAGGATATCTCCACGAAAAATCAATATCTTAAGAAAAAATAAATTAGGTTTGAGAGAGCACAACGAGATTGATAACATAAATGTAAAAAAAAAAAATATTGTTCGATTTAACGAATATTTTGAAATTTACTACAAAAATGCCAAAACAATGAAAGAAATAAAAGTGCTCAGAATTGTATCATACTGAAATATGTTATAGAATACTTTAAAACAAGTAAGTTTTATTATTAGAAATTGTTAGTATAGCTTAATTTTTTGTAGATATATGAAGCCTCAAAGTTTGTAATTTTTAGCAGTGAAATACCTGCAAGAATCTGAAACATTAGCACTGAAAAATTTATACCAACTGCAAAAAATAGGGTATTTCCAGATACTTATTTTTGGATTAAATTTGAGCAACTCTGGTGCATTGGTATATGATTTGCTCTTGATATTATTTAGTGAAAAAAAAGTAGAGCTAGAATGAAAAGTGAGGCCCAGTTTTCCAGGAAAAAACAGTAAATTTTACATGTTTTTGATTCTTCCGTGAGATATATAAAATAATTTTAGGAACAGGTAATAAAATGTGATAAGCTCTTACAAACTTTGCAGTGCCAAGGTTTATTATCCTAATTATTTAATATTGGGTTAGCTATAGATGACTAGATAAAAGTAAGTAATTCACTAGATTACTGGACCAGATTCAACTTTTTAAGCAGAAGATTCAGAGGTAGTTTCTTCTTCAGCTGCAGTGGTTTTCTCAGCTTCAGTTCGCTCTTCAGATTCAGATATTTCGGCTTCACTTGACCCACCTTGAGTAGTTTCTTCGGCTGTAATTATTTCCTCGTCAGGAGTAATTTCTTCTACAGCTGTCTCGGCATCAGTAGTAGATTCGTCAGTAGAATAGGCATCAGTAGTATATTCTCCACTAGAAGCGGTAGCAGGAGCCTCATCAGAAGCAATAGCAGTAGTTGAAGCATCAACAGAAGTAGTGGCAGACTCAGTCTCTGACTCAGACTCGATAGCAGAAGCAGATTCACTGGCAGTATAAGAAGCAAAAGCAGAAGCAAAAGCAGAAGCAAAAGCAGAAGCAAAAGCAGAAGGAAATTTACCCTCAGAAGCAGATTCACTAGCAGAAGCAGATCTACTAGCAGAGGTAGTAAATTCAGATGTAGAGGCAGACTCACTTTCAGAAGCGGTGGTAAATTTAGTTGCAGTAATCGATTCACTTACAGTAGTAGTGGTGAACTCACTCTCATAAGCAGTGGTAGAATCAGTGGCAGAAGGCTTCCCAGTAACGGTCTTGGTTACAGTGTGATGACCAGATTTGCTGACGACGATAGTTCTAGTCTTGGTCTTGGGGCCTTCAGTGGTGATAATAGTTTAGGCAGTGCAATCAGTAGGCTTATTGATAAAAGGCTTGGTGGTCTTGGAAGCAGCGATAATAACAGTTTTAGTCTTGTCACTGTTCTTACTGGCAACAATAGTCTCGGTAGCCTTGTGGTAATTGCTCTTACTGGTAGCAGAAATGTAAGTAACAGTTTTTGTAGACTTGGATAGTTTACTATTACCACCAACAGTAACAGTGATAGTATAAGGATTACATTTACCCTTGGAGATACACTTGGAACGAGACTTGCAAAAAATGAGAACACTCTTAGAAGCAGCACGGGCTAACATTTCACAGCAGACATCTTCAAAGAGGAAGCATAGGCAGTATCATCAATGGAAACATCACGAGTATCAAGGGCAATGTTAGCAGGAATAGGAGAATCAGATACCAAAACAGCGACAGCAGCTAAACCGAGTATAACAAAACGAGAAGTAGTAGCAACTATTATAAAAGACTAATTGATTGATCTATTCAAAGGTAAAGGTTTGAGAGGAAAAAATAGAAATTGAAAGTGTTTGATTCAAGTCTTTTTATATGTTTTTTTGACATTTGAAGTTGTATAGATTATGGTTACAGTTTCAAATGTATCCGTTATACACAGACATGTCAAATCACACCAGAACCTGTCGATCCCGCTCATGTTTATGAGACAAGTTCACCCAGAAATAGATGTGCTTCACTTGAATAAGTGCGTCATGCATGCAGTTGCCTACCACTATTGACAGATTCAACTTTATTCACCTTCAATAAAAAAAAAGTGGTGCTTCAAATGCAACGTTGCTCAACAAACAATTTTCTATATATAAAGATTTTTGACATAAATAGAATATCTTTTTCTGTGGCAAAATCTTCTATCAAGCCAGGATTATATGATATTGGCAGTATATAATTATTATTTGTAAAAAAAACATCTCGCAGTTTGTTTCTGTATTTGGTGCATTTATCTATATCAAATATTGGTGCATGTAAAACCATCATAAATTCCTTATACATACATCGCCATCTCCTGTCATTATAATTTTTCACTAAATTAGTTTAATATACAAGGTTTAATAACAAAGAATATTAATTGTGGTATCGTATTGCATACTATTGAAATGAATTCATGCTCTGTATATATATACATATAAAAGCATTCACATTAGATGTAGATTTGAATAAAGTTTCTCAAATTGCAAAATGCTCCCTTTTAGATTTGGTATTATTTATTGACAGATACGCAAATTTTTGAGATTAAAGATAAACGTGAGCTTTCTTTTTTGCATATTTAGTACTCGAATAGCAAATTATAGGGAATATATCAAGTAAACGTCGCCATTTAAACTTTTTGTTTGCATTTTTCTTTCAACGATGTAAGCTCAATTTGTCTTGTATATTTATGCAATAATTATTGATACTTTTGGCAAAAAAAAATCTCAGTAATAATTTAACATGCTATACTTTATATCCAAAGCAAAAAAAGTAGAATTATCAATTTTTAAACTTTGGAAAATATTCTTGAAACATTCTAAAAAAAGGCAAAGTTTCTTTGCTTTTGGTAGTTTTTTGACAGGTGCGGTCCGCATTTGCAATACTAAACAGTTCTTTAATCCATTCTATTCTTCTTTAATGCTTTCGTGACTCTGGAAAACCGGCAAAGCCATGATAGATGGTGACTATACATTTTAGAAGGATAATTTTTTTCAATAAGACATTTGAAGGAATAATGAAATAACGAAAAACCTTTCTTTGTACAAACATATAATATAATGAGCGTTCAAGGTTTCTGGGCTTTAGCTTGCCATCCTGGTAAGACTTACAGTCAAATTGTTTCTGCACCTTTCCGTATTGCCATGGTATGTTATTTAATGTTCCCAATCAAGAATACGAATGCTAAATTTATTTTCCATAATTTTAGGCTTCTCTTACTGAAAGTGTAAAGGATAACAAGCGTACATCTGTTACTGTAAATGTTGATAACAAGGAATTCGTTCTTTGTACTCTTATCCCCAACAAGGTAAATAATTCTCGATTTCATAAAAAAAAAAATAGTATACTTATTTTTTCATTAGATCGAACAACAAACTTTAGATATCTCCTTCGTTGAAGGTGAGGAAGTCACCTTTGCCATCAAGGGTGAGAATGTTATTCATTTGACTGGTAATTATGTCTTCAACGATGATGATGATGTTATGGGTTCCGAGGAGGAAAACTCTGAATCTGATGATGAAGAGTTTGACAGCGAAGAATTCATGAAGAACCTTCCTCCTGGAATTACTCCTGAGCAAATCCAAGAGTTATTGGCTCAAGAGGGTGATTCTGATGATGAAATTAACAGCGATGATCTCGTTTCTGCCGATGAAGTCGAAGAAGATGACGAGGAAGAGTCCGAAGAGGAAGAGAAGCCTGTTGTCAACAAGAAGCGTGCTGCTGAAGCTGCACCCAAGGAACAACCTGCCAAGAAGCAAAAGGCTGTCGCCGCTGCTCCTGTTGTAAAGGAAGAGCCCAAGAAGAAGGAGCAAAAGAAGGAAGAGCCTAAGAAGAAGGAGCAAAAGAAGGAAGAACCCAAGAAGAAGGAAGAACCTAAACAAAAGGAAGAACCTAAAAAGAAGGAAGAAAAGAAGAAGCAAGAAGTCAAGAACAAGGTTACCAAGCTTCCCAATGGTCTCATCATTGAAGATGTCAGAATTGGTGATGGTGTCTCTTGTAAATCTGGTCAAAGAATTGGTATGCGTTACATTGGTAAGCTTACTACTGGTAAGGTCTTTGATAAGAATGTCTCTGGTAAGCCTTTCTCTTTCCTCTTGGGTCGTGGTGAAGTTATCAAGGGTTGGGATATTGGTGTTGCTGGTATGAAGGTCGGTGGTGAACGTAAGTTGACTATTCCCGCTCCTTTGGCATACGGTAAGCGTGGTGCTCCTCCTGACATCCCCAAGAACGCTACTCTCGTCTTTGACATCAAATTGGTTACCATGAAATAATTGAATTATAATTGATTATGCATCATTGTATATAAAAATAAAATAACGATATTGTAGAAATTCTTTGCTGCATAAATTATAGATAAATGTAAAACAGTAATACTTTTTATGAAGAGAGATTCCTCAAATGTTCCTGAATTATGGACTACATAGTTTAATTAATATTTATATTACTAAAAGTATGAACATAAGGCCCAATTGAATTATTGACAACATGCTTTAGATCAATCGAGCTACAAGAAAATATTTAAAAATGTAATAACATTCGGCCCCATAATAAAATGCTATTTCAAAACATGAAAACTGAAGCAAATAGAAGCAGAATTGCTCAAACATACAATTTGATTAACCGTCGACGAATTTGCCTTGCGATCCATCATGGCCTCAAGGCATTATTCAATGTTTGCTAGGTTGATTTGGTTCATTCATTGAAAAGTTCATGGGAGATATCAATTTACCCCCGCAATATCCGGAAAAGCCCGGTATACAAACTATTGTCCGGGCCATTGATTTCAGGTAAATTTTGATTTGACATTTGGCACACAAATACGAAAAGTTCATGCGAGAGATCAGATAAGAGCAAAACACATCAAAGCAAATAAAAAAGAGTAAAATATACATTTGTTAATTGAGTTTATTTTTTCTTTTTATACAAAAAGGTACAAAAAGGGAAGAGAATAAGGGTAATTGCAAATCAAATAAGCTTAGAATCTGAGCTTGCTGAAGAACCACTTGTTCTTACCAGTTTGATAACGTTCCTCGAAGAGCTTCTTGATAACCTAAATTCAAAAACATAAAGATTTAATATCTAAAAACACAACTACAAATACACGAATTTAATGTTTACCTTCTTGGAATCTTCACGTTGAGTAGGTTCCTTGAAAGTCTCAGCAGAGACGGTACCCTTGATTTGTTCTAATTCCAAACCGTAACTAAATAAACATATATACAATGTTAATTCATTATTATCACCAACTAAACATTCGATCATTACTTACCGAGTAGGCATCATGTGGTTGTAGTTAACAATCTTGACGAAAGGCTTGACCTTGGAACGCTTGGCAGTCTTCTTCTTACCCATGGCCTTGGTGACCTTGAGAGGAGAACGTTCGACACCAGCAACAACGGCATAACCGTAGGGTCTGTCTTTGGTACCTTCGTCGTGGTCTAATTTAAATTTTGTATCAATATTCCAACCTAAAATCTGCCAAAAACTCTCCATAAAAATAAAATTTGATGCTTACTACGAACGACAACAGCCTTCTTGCCGGCGTAACGGCCTTGCAAAATGACGACAACCTATACAAAACGAAAGTTGATTTAATTCTCTATTTTCTATTCCAATGTGGTGGTATGGATAAACTCGAAAGAAGAAAAATATTGCATGTCGTTTTCCAAAATTCACAAAAAATTATTGTCAATCCATCCAAATTTTCATCTTTTCTGTATTCATCCATCCAATTCAATCTGTTGTCTTTCGATACATACTTTACCAGCCTTGATGAACTTGACCATTATGGGTAGTAGTTTGTAAAGGAAGAGGAGGAATCTGAACCTTGAAGGATCATCAAACCACCTATTACGAGATTTGTTGCGAGCCAAAAATCCGACACTGGGTTTTAAAATGTGCTTACTACTGCAAAACTATCGAGTATAAACCGAAAGCAAAATTCTTATCGATGCACAAAACAAAAAAGTGCGAGAATACTGAATTGACATACTGATCAATACAAAATATATTTTCTGGAGACAATAAGCAATTTGATTGAGTAAAAATCCCTTAAAGTTGAGCCTTTTGATATTTTAGTGATATTTGCAATGCTTTTATGAAGTTAATATCCATGTAAATGAGTAAAACAACAATAAACTGTTTACTTTATTCGATTACAAATGAAAGTGGCATTTATAATTTGTGTTTTAAAAAATATTTTACCAAATATTTCGCCTCAATCTCGCACTTTAATGTAAAAATGCCTGAAAGCAAGCAATATACAATGCCGTGTATCGACAGCATTTGGACATTTAGTGGCCTCAGAGTTGCACAGAATTATCTCTTTTGATCCGTAGTTACTTACTGGTGTATTTCCTTAATTTTTTTCGGTGATGAAAAATCGAGCGATTTTCTTCAAATTTCCATGAGGGGTAGTAGGAGAAAAACGATCAAAATCGCTATTTTTAATTTTTCACCCCAAAAATAAAACTTTTTAATATGATATTTATAATTGAAAAATAACTGGAATTTTTCAATAGACCATATACAACTATTAGGTTTGCTGTTACATATCCACTTCCTGCATTTCTCTTCAAAAAATCGATTTTATTATTTTGCAAAATTCTGAAAAAATTTTAGTTGAAGATTTGCATGTACTTTACACCATTAGATGCGAAATAAAAAATAGATTCTACAAGTATTATAAAGCCAAGCAAATTTTATTAGTAATTTCTCGAGGAATTAGCGAAAACAGCTTTTGTTTTTTCAAATTGTTCATTTTTTTTTTTGAAGTTTGGAATTCGGTCTTTCAATTCAGTTTTTCAATCTATAGGCTGAAAATGTATGAAAATTCTGAGAAAACTGCTCTTATTTTTACATCTTGCATTCATGAGCAGGTAGTTACTTTTGAATATGTATTCAATAACACTATTTAGTACTATTGTACACTTTTACATTGAGATTGAAAAAATTTTCATAGTTTATAACGGGAAGCTATACATAAATATTACCTATAAATAAACAAAACTTATTCATGCTGACTCGATTTTGGCTTGAAATATAAGTATCTCTAGGCTTTGGAAAGATAATAAAATGTGTGTGAACACTTTCACAAAAAAGTATTACTTATTCTGCACATAGATCAATTCCAATAATTTCTGCTACGAATTACAAATTACAAATATACATTTTGTATATCCTGGGTACATGCTATACAATAAAATGCCCTATAAATAAATCCCCAGCATTATATACAAGCATATTTCACAACAACATACTTTTAATGTCTTAAACCTGGTAATTATCAACAATAATGATCTAAAATTAAAAATCTCCCCCCCCCTCCTATTACTTTTTGGAGTAGGGGTTTTTAAGCCTCTGATATTTGTTATTCTATTCTATTGATTGTGATTTGGTGTCTCTCTTGCTTTAAGATGTAGTGTTTTCAAGATCTAAAGGTTTCTTCCTCAAACCTGGTGCATTTGGATGGTATTCTGACGACTTGTTCTGAACTAAGCACAATTAATTCGCATACTTTAAGGAGTTTGTCTGGAATGCTTTATAAATCTGTAAGTGGTTCCTTACACCAATATATTTATTTATTTAACACACTATTAAATGCAATGGAAAACACTGCTTAAGAAATCGCCTTTTTTTGTTAGACTACTTTCAATTTTGAGAGATTCAAGCTATTTCGCCCGACTTTCAACATGATCAACTCATTTTTATGAGCCTTGATTTCAAATAAAAATGTATAGTTATTTAGTTTATTTGCTTTTGCATACTCGAATATTTTTTGCATGATTTTCGAAGAGTTTATATATTTTTAATTAATTTTTGAAAATAGGGTATAGATGATATAACGCCGGCTTCTCGAAAATCAATCAACTGGAATGGAATTGAAAAAAAAACCAAATAAAGTGTTTAGAAACTTTACATCTCTGTTATGTCAATACTCATCCTATGTCTCACATCCAAGGTCACAGTCTATAATTAGTGTTACAGTAAATCAATGTGGATCATTGACTTACATCATATTCTTAGATAGTAAAACCCTAGTAATAGTTATAATTAATGTATATAAATACATCCAAAGGATGTATTGTTAATAAAAGTGTAATATTCTGGCAAGATTATTTATATAGACTCTTTTGACATTTCATTTTTTTAATCTACCTAAAAAACTTTTATTACACAAATTTATCTTATTTTTTATTCTAAAATGAACAACAACATTAAACAAGCAACTACTGGTACTATTGCTACCACTAATCAATCTGTATCTTCTGATATGAATATTGATATGGGATCATCTTTGTCTTCGGGACAAAGTGGTAACACTGCATTGAGCAATGATGATGCTCTGCATGTTGAAGGTGATACTTGGAGCGAAGACGCTCGTATTACTAGGGAATTGAGCGAGGACGCTCTTCCTCATCACTATGATAATGACACGGTCATGAGCGATAGTGAATTGGATTTGCAACTTGAGGTTGATGAATGCCCTTCTTTGGGGAAGGAACATCAAGCACGTATGTTGAAGGAAATCCAACTGCTCAGGGTTAAGTTGTTTAAAGCTACCACTCTGTCGCTTCAACACCCTTTGAAAAGTGATATTGCTACTCAAGCAAGTTTTTTGCAACGTCAATTAAGATTGGCAAAAGACAATTATGATTTATTGTTTGAAAATGTAGCTAATAATCATGTTGCAAGTAGTGAATTGACTATGGTTCCCTCTGACACTCCATTTATGCAATGGAAAGGCCATAAATTTAATACAAAAAAATTTATTTTCCAAAGCATGGATGCTTGTCTTACTCAATTTGAGGATGTCTTGGAATCAAGATCCATTAATGTTGAGTTGCATTGGAAACGCATCATCAAGCCTAAGATGTCAACTGGCATGGCTGATTGGACAAGAAAGTTGATTGAGCAGCATCCAACAATTTCTTGGGGTCAATTCAAGGCGAAATTGAAGGCTAAGTATAGCGCTTCAGAAGCCGAAGAAAAGAAGGCTGCGTTAAGCAAATTGAAAAGCTTGAAGCTAGAAAAATGTGAAAGCTTGGAAGCTTATATTGACAAGTTTATCACTTTAAAAGATTTAGCAGGTATCACAGAAGATACAAGCTTAACCGATTACTTGTTAAAAGGTTTGGAAATGGACTTGTATAGTCCAGTATCGTTGAACATTTCCCAATCTAGAGAAAAAGGTAAAGATACCTTGGATTACGCTATTTCGCAACTTAGAAGTGTCTATGATTTGTTGAGACGTGATACTTATTACAAGGAGGAAAAACGTCGTAAAGAGAGAGAATACGAACAAAGAATTATTCATGCAGTTCAACAGCGACAATCTGGTAATCAGAGTTCCTCTCGTCACTACAAATTTAATAATAAGCATCCACGCCAGCAACCTTACAGTAAAGGCTTTGATAACAAAAAGCAAACTAGAAGAGCTGGACAATTTCATCAGAAAAGTGGACAATCTTTAAAATGCTATGATTGTGGGTATACACCATTTACCTATGATCATAAAGCTGTATGCAAGAAAAACCCAAAAAACATAAAATATAACAAAAACAAAAGCAAGAAATCTATAGTACCAACGCCCACTGCTACTATGGATACTGATGATAGTTCATCTGATGATGAAAGTAGCCAACATTTTTCGGTGGCTACCATTGCACCAAAGAAGGCTGAAAAAGAAGTATCCAAGATGGATACTGATAGTGAATGTAAGCAATTTGATAGTGATTATTTTAGGAAGATGCCTAATAATAATACGAACACTAATGGTCTTCTTTATTTACCTGTTATTTTAGAAACAAGCGCTGGCATCAAGGTCAACACTTGGTTTTTGTTGGATACTGGTTGCACATTTAGTGCAATTTCACCACAATTAGTTTCTTTTTTAAATTTAAATATTTGCAATAAAAATGGTATTATTAAATTGGCACAAAATAACAGTGTAGTAGATCGTAAGGGTCAAACTGAAGAAGAGCTTATAATCAATTATGGTTCTAAAATTGTTCGTTCAAAATTTGAAGTTTTTGATTTATTTGATGATGTCCATTGCGTATTTGGAATGGATTTATTGTATAAAGTTGGTATTACATTAGGTAATATTGCAGCAGATTGGTCAGATCGTGTTGGTTATGAAATACCAAAGATTGAACCCAATCCTTATAAACCAAATGAAGATCCTTATGGATCTGAAGAAGAACGTAAAATTATGATGAATGAATTAAAACCATTTATTGATGCAAATACTAGTATTAGTCCTAAAGCATATTGTAATATTCCTGGTAGTGAAATTACATTGCCCATAAAGAAAGATACTCCACTTGCGAATACATGTCGTAGACAATTTCCAATTGCTGAAGCATTGCGACCTGTTATTCAAAAACAAGTTGAAAAATGGCGAGAAAATGGTGTGATTAAAAGAGCAAAACCTAATACACCTCATAATTCTCCAATTTTTACTGTACGAAAGAAAAATAGTGATGGTGAATACACTGGAAAAGAGCACCGTGTGGTAATTGATTGTCGTTTAATAAATAATGCGTTGGATCCTGAAAAATTTGAACGTTTTCCATTGCCTTTGATAAGTGATTTGCATCGTAAGATGTCGAAGCATTCGCTCTATACTGTCATTGACTTATCGCAATGTTTCCATGCATTTAAAATATCCAGATCGTCAAGATCGTATTTGACGTTCACTGATATGGAGGGATTGACGTGGTCCTTCTCTCACTGCCCGTACGGATTGACTATGGTCTCATCGCACGCACAAAAAATACTTTCTAATTTGTTTGCTGATATCAGTGATACTACCACTCACTTTATAGATGATGTCACTATACATACTGAAAACGACCTGAAAAAGCATACAGAACTAGTTAAAATCGTTATAGATCGCCTGACTAAAGCAAACTTACGTATAAATACTGAAAAATTGCATATTGCACAAAAGAGCATTTATATATTGGGTTTCTGCTTATCTAGTGAGGGTTTAGCATTAGATCCTCGAAAGGTTTCAAATGTTTTGGATTGGGAACCTACCGTTAAAAGTAGCCGTGAATTGAGTTCACGTTTAGGATTGATTAACTTTTTTCGTTCTAATTTGCCACGCTTGTCGATGTTGACAGCACCACTAGATAAATTGAGAAATGCACCTGATATTACTAAAGTATGGACACCAGAACATACTAAATTAATGAAGCAATTGCAAGAATTATTAGTCAGCTCAGCAGTGTTGAGTGTGCCTAACTTACATTATCCAATCTGTGTTGTTACAGATAGTTCTGCCTATGCAATTGGCGCTGCAATGTATCAAGTTATTGGTAATAAAATAAAATATCTTGGTTTTATTGCACGCAGTTTGAGTCCATCAGAGCAAAGATGGGGAAGTTCCAAACGAGAATTAGCTGCAGTTGTCTATGCATTTAAAAAGTTCCATCAATGGTTGTATGGAAGACGATTCCATCTCTTTGTGGATAATCGTGGTATTTTATTTCTACATTCGCAACCTAAATTGGATCGAATGGTTGAGAACTATTATGATACAATTTTTGAAATGGATTTTGATATTACCTTTTGTAGTGGTATTAACAATATCTTGGCTGATACCTTGTCGCGTCTTTTCTGGCCATACAATACGCTGGTGGAGAGTGGTGATAAGCATTTAATTAAAAAACATGTTAATGAAAAGCATTTAGTTAAACAAGATATTGATACAAAAGTTAAAGGAAAGAGAAAGCATGTAGTAGACAATGTAGTAGAAGAAAAGAAAAAGAGGAAATTACATGTTGTGAATAAGGGGAAAGATAAACTTAAGGAAGCACATGATAACCTTATTTCATGTGATACTTCCGTTATCTCCGGATCACCAAAAGTAATCATTCCGAAGGAAACCTCTGATCTTTTTAATAACGCTAAATTGACGGCGTATGTAAACAAATTGAAGAATAAGAACGAAGAGTTATTATTCTGCGTTAGTCATTTAGATGTTTATGAAACGCCTGCAAGTGATGAAGAAAAGCAAACTATATTAGAAAAAACACATTTACTTGGGCATTTCGGTATTCATGCAATGGAGCAAGTTATACACCAAGATTTGAATATGCATTGGAAGGGCTTAAGGGAAGATATTACGAAATATATATCAAATTGCCATAAATGCAGACAGTTCAATTTAGCTAAGCATGTCTACCATCCACCAAAGCAAGAAGCTCCTGAAGGGATAATGGATCATGTTGTATTTGATCTAGGTGGATTTGATTGCACTACACCAAGGGGAAATAATTTTATATTAGTAGTGTTGGATCTATTCTCGAGATTTATTATCTTACGTGCAATTCCAGATAAATCAGCTACTACTGTTGCAAAGGAATTGGTATCTATCTTTTCATTGTTCGGCTACCCACGTATCGTTGGTCATGATCGAGGTGCAGAATTTCATAATAAATTACTTGAAAAGATACTTAAACATGCTGAGGTTGAGAATAGAGCAAGTTTACCATTTACGCCTCAAGGTAATAGTTGCTGTGAAGCTGCAGTAAAGTCTGCAAAAACAATAATTATAAAGATGTTGGAAGGTCGTAGTAAAGATTGGGATTTGTACCTTAATGGAACAGCATTAAGTTTAAATGTACATAGATCTAGACTACATGGGATGATACCATTCATGGTAATGTTTCATAGAGCACCTAATGAATTTAAGGATTATCGAGGAGATAAACCTACACTTCATGAAAGAGAAATCGATGTGGAAGCATTTAAAAAGAAGCTCGATTTAATTGATAGAATTATTGTTCCAGCAATTAGAGACCAAATACTAAAGACACAGGATAAGGATAGTAATTACTTTAGAAAGAGACATAGAATCTTGGAGAAACCTTATCCAATTGGATCTACTGTAATGATCAAGAATATAGAAAATAAGAATAGGAAAACTAATCCTAACTATGAAGGCCCATTTTATATACAGGGAATAACTAAAAATGGAAGCTATATTCTTACCGATAAAACTGATACATTCTTAGCTAGAGATGTACCTACACAACAGATCAAGTTGATCAGCACAAATGATGCAAAGGAAGATAACTCAGATGTGTATGAAGTACAAGCTATTATAAATCATAGAGGAACTCCACCCAATTACGAGTATTTGGTAAGATGGAAGAATTTCACAGAAGATCATGACTCTTGGGAGCCACCAGCGTCATTTGATTCTCCTGATGTTATCAAACATTATTGGGCGAGAGTAGATGCTAATACGCAATCTAATGGTAAAGGAAAGCAAGCTCCTAAATCAATTAATACAAGAAAGATTGCTACACGCGAGGATAAATCCAAGAAGATGCGTGAAAGATTATTAGCAAAAGATGTTATTTAAATGTTAGATGAAGGCTATACCTTTTCCTTTTAGCATTTCCTTTTATCCCACTGGGTTTTTGAAATGTGAGGTTTTTAATGGTTGCCCCTGAATATCTAATTTGCAAGTTTATAGTAATGTATAGAGCAAGATCAATCAACAAGAAGTACATTATTATACATCAACAATATTGCCGTTTTATTTTTTTTATTTTTTCTTTTTTTTTTCACGTTATGTCAAGCAGCCTATACACAAATTATAACTACAACAAATTACAACAACTACAACTATCTTTATCACATAATTCTTATGTTGGTGTGGGGTGGTGTTATGTCAATACTCATCCTATGTCTCACATCCAAGGTCACAGTCTATAATTAGTGTTACAGTAAATCAATGTGGATCATTGACTTACATCATATTCTTAGATAGTAAAACCCTAGTAATAGTTATAATTAATGTATATAAATACATCCAAAGGATGTATTGTTAATAAAAGTGTAATATTCTGGCAAGACTCTTTTGACATTTCAATCTCATTCGTTTTTTTTGTAATTTGTTATACTGGGGAAAAATTGGAGCTAGAATCTAGAAGCGAAGAAGGTATCTCTTTGCACACATTTTTTGACGATATCTCCACAAAAAATCAATATTTTTAAGAAAAACTAAATTGGGTCTGATAGAGCTCAAACAGGCTGATGGCATGAATGTAAAAAAAAAATGCTGCTCAATTTAAAGGATATTTTGAAATTTACTATAAAAATGATAAAAAAAGGAAAAAAATAAAAGTGTTCAGAATTTTTTCAAACTGAAATATGTTATAGAGTGGTTTAAAACAAGTAAGTTTTGTTATTTAAAAGCGTTAGTATAGCTTAGTTTTTCGTAGAGATATGAAGCCTCAAAGTTTTTAATTTTAGCGGTGAAATGGTGAAATACGCGTAAATATCTGAAACCTTAACACTAAAAAATTAATACCAACTGCAAAAAATAGGATATTTCCGGATACTTATTTTTGGATTAAAGTTGAACATCTCAGGTACATTGGCATATAATTTTTTCTTAGTGTTATTTAGTGAAAAAAAAGTTGAGCAGGGATGAAAAATGACACTTAGTTTTTAAGGCGAAAGTAGAATAAATTTTACGCGTTTTTGAGTCTTTCGCGAGGTATAAAATAAATTTAGGAATACGTAGCATAATATGAAAACAACTCATATGTATTTAGCAGTGTCTCCCCAGATATATTTTAAGAAGAATTTAGTATGAGATTAATTATAGAAAAGAGGGTACGCTTAGATTTTCAACATTGGAAACTTTGAAAATTATCTTTTTTAAAAAGCAACTTTTCTACGCTTGCCGGAGACTTGGTTAGCAGATTTGATGTGGGCTATTTACTCAAATGAGCACATCCAAAGACAATCATCTGCTTTTAAGATACTTTGTATAAACATCATGATCTTGGTGCATCTTTTGAATACGTTAATTCAAACTAGGAGATCACTAAATGCCTATAGGGTCAGTATTCACAAGATAGGTTGGAGATTTATGATTTGGCTACTGAAATAATCAACAATGTGGCTTATTGCATATTTATTAACCAGTGGGAGATTATTTGCTTCTGCCATTTTGGATTTATTTTACAACTACACAATGATTGATCAAAAGGACATTGACAATGTGTTTGTCAAATACGTAAAAGAATACCAAGGTACATTGTAGAAGCATGGGAATTAAACTTTTTGTGCTCACAATTTTATAGATATCAATGGTACATATGTGCAAGTCTACGAAAAACCACCAACTGCCTTGGAGTTTTTAAGAGGCTCAGTGCAGCCCAATCGTCCTGCTATCATTAAAGGTATTTCAACATGCATTATACACTACATAGTTTTATTGAGCATTCTGTTATTAGGTGGGTTTGATCACTGGCCAGCAAGAACAGGTTGGACTAACGAGTACTTGCGGTCAAAAATGGGAGAAACTACAGTGACAGTGGCAGGTACGCATAAGTATATTTGATGACTGATATAGTGCTGACACTTTCAACTGATGTCTAACAGCAACACCAAATGGGTAATTATTAAAGTATACAATATAAACTTGTATAGAAATATTAAATCATTTTACATACCTAAAGATATGCAGATGCAGTAACATTTGATCCCACCACCAAGAAAGAATACTTTACAATGCCTCACGAAGATCATATGACATTCAACACATTTTTAGATTTAATGGAAGGAAAGCAGGTATCAGAAAATGCCAATTATATATCATTGCAAAATGGAAGTTTGCCTGTAGAATACAGCGCCATTGAGAATGATGTTGATAAGGATATAGACTGGTGTAGTGAAGCATTAGGTAAAAAGCCAGATGCTGTTAATTTTTGGTTTGGAGATGATAAAAGTGCTACTTCGTTACATAAAGATCCATATGAAAACTGTTATGCTGTGATAAGAGGACAAAAGACATTTGTTTTATACCCCCCAACAGAGTATTACTGCATGCATGAATCTGTTTATCAAAATGCTATTTATAAACCTAATCCTACAACCAACAAACTCGAATTAAAACCAATAGATGGAACTACACCTTGGATTCCTGTAAATCCTTTATATCCAGATTTCACTAAATTCCCTCGATTTTCTCACGCTTGTTCTATTACAGTTACTGTAAATGAAGGAGAAATGCTTTATTTACCTGGTAATTTTCATTCAATTTCAAATTATCTATATACAATTACTCATATTATGTACGAATAGCATTATGGTTTCACCAAGTTATGCAAAAAGGAGATGAAGGTGTCATTGCAATCAACTATTGGTATGATATGGATTACAGTAATATGTTGTATCCCACTATGGCATTATGTAGAAGATTGTTAACAGGTGTAATGGAAGGAAATAGAGACTTATTAGAAAACGAAGACGATAGTGATTTAGAATAATAATAATAATAATAATAATAATAATAATAATAATAATATAAAAAAAAAGTGCAGTTTATTTATTCAAAGCTCCAAAATACAGTCGACCCATGGTTCAGGACCATGAACTACTTTACTAACACCAACATTCTTGAATCCAACGCTTTCATAAAGTCCAGTGAGGTGAGGTCTACTTAAAAGAGCAATGCGTCTATATTTATCTGAATCATTGGTTGCGTTTATTTGTTTTAACTGTTCTATCCACTTTGACATGAGTTTCGTTGCAATGCCCTGTTTACGGTAATCTGGAGAAACACAAACACTATGCAAACAAATAGTTTTTCCTTCAGGATCATGGATGCTCATTGATTCATCAGTTACCAAATCAGCACGAGTAAGTGTTGTGCACAAAAATGCAATGACCTTTTGGTTTTCATCCATATTACGACAAATAGTAAAGAGTTCAGGGCCTGATTCTGAAGCATATTTAATACGACGTTCTAGTTGTTCTCTTGAAGCAGCTTCATCTGGATGATAGGATGCCTGTTCATACTCATTAATGATATCTAAATCATCTAAAGTCGCAGGAGTGTAAATGAGCTTCATTATGTATATTTTGTTACAAAAAGATGAGGAACAAAGATAATCACTTTTTACGGTTGCTCAAAATGACTAATATGCTAAATGACTGTGTTTAATGTGGGGTTAAAAAGTATACAAGTTTATTCATCAAGATATGGTCGATTGGTATGATTTAGTTGAAGCAGCAACATGAGCAGAATTCCTGTTGACGCTTGCTGTTTCAATATTATTGGTATCAAAATTCAATTGTGATCTCTGACTGAATGATATAATTGATTGACTATCACTATTATCTACATGAAGTAGGCTTGATGTAGATCCATTATTCAAATTACTCCATCTGGGTAATGTTATTGGTTGATGTTGGTTCTTGATTCTACTGACATGAATTGCAGATCTATAGGTAAAAATTAGTATAAAAGAACATCAAATCCTTGAAATAGAATACTGTACATTTCTTTTCTCTTGTACATTGAAAGCACTTTCTTTCTAAGCTTTTCTCCATTGTATTTCTTTGGTAATTGATCTTTGTTGACCATCACAATTGTATCTATCAGTAGCGCATGTCGTTCTAGCACAGAGCTTACAATAACTGGAATTGCTCCCGAATAAGATGCAATCGATGATTTGATAGCTGCAATTACGACAATTTCATTGCTATCTACTTGTATCACATAGCTAATTTACACATTGTCAGAAATATTGCAATCATGGTTATCATTGAAAAGCTTACCATCCTTCTCCTAGTATATCTGAATGACAATTTTCTACTGTTTCTTCAATATCAATTGCAAAATGAAGCAGGCCCTTTGAAGTAATAATTTCATCAATATGCCCAAGAACATAAAGACATTGCCCTTCTTCAACTGGTGCTTGCATACCCATTGCCTTTCTCTGCACATTCCAAAGAAATCCAATGTCGCCTGTACGCATGTACTTGGTGCGAGGATCTGCACCTTGAATAGTTGCCTCAAATGTATTTGTATAATCCACCGATGATTTGTAGATTCCTTTAACATTGCTGTCTGAAGAAACCCAAATTTCACCCATGACATGACTTGGGCAGAGACAAAGTGTCTCGGGATTGACAATGGCTATCATTGTGTTTGTAGGCACAATGCCTGAATCTTGTAAAAGTACACCATATGAGCTGTCATCTCCTTGAGCCAAAGGTCGAATTATACCTTGTCGCAACCATTCAAAATCAGCAATTAGTGAAATTGGCTCCAAAAGCATAAATGAGCGGGTAGTAATCATAGGATTGTAAGGATGGCTATACACTGTGTTAATTGCTTCTTTTTCAACTCTACTCAAAGAGAGATATCGAGCAATCTTTTCGTAAAACTTTGGTTTTGTTCTACTAGAAACTGACAGCATAATATTTTGAGTATTTTGTAGCGGAATTTGTCGTTGTTCAGAAGGTGCAATTCTGTTCATGGCAAAATCAAACAACATATAATTTGTGCAAATGGTAGGACATTTGTTTCTAGCTATCAATTCGAAATATGAAGCAGTCGAATTTTTGAATTCTATAGTAGGCATCAAAATAGTAGTGCATCCAACATAAACACCACAGAATGCTGCATGTAGTACACCAAGTCCCTCAAATGCACTTAATCCTGTTACTACCAATGGTTTTTGGAACTTGATTTGACATGTCAGCTTTTGAGATCGACATTGAGCTACAATGGTATCATGGCTATAAGGAATATATTGATGAGATCCACATTTGTTATCATTTGTTTCCAATTGACTGATTAAAACAAAGGCAGGTCTCTTTTTATCTGATGTCCATTCAGATTTAACCGAGAATCCGCTTTCTGGTCCAAGCATCTTGTTGAAACGATTTGCTTTTTCAATATTGATATGTTCTGGTAGCTTTTTTATTCCAATTATTTTTCCGTTCTGCATTGTAGAGATTTTAACAGCTTGTAGTACGTTTTTGTTGCGCAAAATATCTTCAGATTGAGAGTTGACAATGATATGTTGAATGTTCAAATCATGAATAGTGCGTACCATAATATTTACATCTTCCTGGAGGCTTTTTTGTGAAGTTTGCATTAATTCAGGTGGTGGGCATAGAACTGGAATTAAACCCAAAACGAAACAGGCATAGAGAACACGAACAAAATCAGGTCCAAAATGTAGTAAAATCAATACTCTGGTACCTGCTTTTAGCAAAAATTTCTTGGAAAAGTAATTGGCAATGGTAGCAATCTGATTATTGAATTTTCTCCAAGTGTAAGGTTTTGTACCACTTTGACTAACTGCAACAAATGCATTTTCTTCTGGATATAGTGATGTACGCCATAACATAATATCAACTAAATTGGTAAATCTCGATAAATCATAGCCAGAACGTTCATCAATAGTAGCTTTGACTATTTCCACTCCAGAATGCTGAGGCCTTGGTCGAGGTGATATTAGTCTTAATGATAATGCTCTTTCGTATGAGAGTGGGTTAGATCTCCAAACAGAAATGGCTTGGTTTTCGGATAAAGATGTTAGAGGAGAGGTAGCCTCGTTAAATACGGTTCGATCAACATCCATTTTTAAATATTTGATTGGTAATTGACCAGCTAAAAATCGACGTTTTGTAATTAGATGGTGAATATATTGATTTCCATCTTTTAAATAACGTGGAAGTTGGCCTTTATTCACACTAATGGTTGCATAAAGACGAAGACCATGATACGCTTTGACCACATCGTTAACATTTTCTATCAAATTACTCAATTCTTGATCCACTAAATTTGACTCGATTGCCAATATCGGCAAATATTGACCATTGACTTGAATGTCAAAAACAATACTATAAATAAAATGATTAGTCTCATTTGAAAGATGTTAAAACAACGCATTACCATGAGTCCACTCGAGATTTTTTAGCAATTGTATTGATTACATCCGTATTGATATGCGTTTCTTCAACGCCCAACTCATTGCCTAATCTCTGTTGTCGCACACGATCCTCATAAGCACCCAGAACAACTAATCTTCCACCTATCATTGTGCCTAAAAGACCTGTTCTAACAAATTGCTGATCATAAGTCTCTGGATATAATGTTTCAGCAGGTACCAATATAGGGCTAGCATGGTAAACAACGTCCGTTAAAGCAGGAATACCCCAAAACCCATCTGCTAAGGAAGGTGCGTTAATCCATACTTCACCGATAGTATCTGAAGGACATAAAAGAGATGTTTCTGGGTCTACAATGGCAATTGTCGAATTGGGAAATGGAAAACCATGAGAACCAACTTTCAAACATCCAGCCTCATCTCCACCGGTAATTCCGGAAGATGTCGTTGTAGCTAACACTACTACCTTTCTTCTGCGCAAGGCATCAGCATCTAAAATACACTCCCATACTTCCCTTGATCTTCCAGATGCAAAGATAATCTTCTTTTTAGTTGTTGTTGTGTTATCTTGTTGATTATAAGATTGCTCGAATTCTTCTAATTTTCCAGGTCCAAGATAATCTCTGAAACTGATAATAGCGCCTGCATGTTCTGGCAAAGAGAGAATGGGTGTTACAACTTCAATAGGATCTTGCAACATTGTCTTGCCTAATGGTTTAAGCAATTTGTTGGCAATATATTCGTTGGTATCAGGTTTTACAACAATAGTGTCAATGAATAAAATTCGAAGTGATGATAAATCAGGTACCGTTTTTTTACTATAATTGATCACCTCTCGAGAATTTTTTTGATAATATTTTGCTGCATAAAATATACCAGGATATCCTCCCAGGGCAATGGTAACTGTGTATGTCATGTTGGTATTTTTTTTTTCATCTATAAATCAGAAATTCATGTGTTACCTTTGTATTTTGACATGACATAAATCCATACTGCTGGTGTTTCCATAATATTGGCACTTGCAAAGATGGTGTGGCTCCCGCTGTAGATAGAACACAGGATCGAAATGTTAAGGCCTAATTGCTGTCGAGGTTCAAGATAGGTTAGAAGTGTATCTGCACCTTGTGTATCCCAGTTTGGGAGTACAGAAGTTGTATTATCTTCTCCAGTAAAAACTACAGTTTCCGTAGTTGCTGCTGTGTATGAATGACAACTACTCATGATAGATTGATGCGATACGGCTATTCCCTTTAATTCTCCATTAACTGCTTTTGTATATTCAATATATGCTAACGATGTTGGACGTAATGAAGTGTATTTTCCTGATTTGGTTTGATGTGCATAAAGTGATCCAAAATCATTTGTAGGCCACCAATCTACATTTTTAGGGAAGTCAATGTTTCTTGATTTCATATTTTTTGTCAATGTTTTGAGATTATTATCAGTTGTCAGCACCAGGTGAATATTTGATACACGTAGAATGAACCACAGTTCAGATAGTTCCTCAATGGCATTGATAGGTACAACTACCAAACCAGCAATAAAACAGCCCAGCATGGATACAATAAAATCTATTGTTTCGGTTTTCCGATATAATAAAGCCACACAACTACCAACTTCCAACGCTGATTTGTCTCGTATTACCATGGCTACCTTCTCAGCACGAGCAGCAAGCCTTTCCCAAGTTAAGCTAGTTGATTCTTTACCTTTATCATCTACTTGTGTAAATGCTGGAATTATTCTGCCTTGACTATTAGAAGCACGATAACGCAATAATTCTGCAATAGAATAAAATAAACTAGGATCTTGTTTGTCTTGTAGATCAATAACTTTGAAAGGTATGTCTCGGGGTAAAGAAGGTAACATTTGACGTCCTGCAAGCTCTTCTAAAGCAGCTGCATCCTCTGCAACAATGCGAGGAATTGGTATAGGCTCAACATTATGAAATGCTTTGGTCATGGTTGTATTTCCATATTTACTAAGGTTGGTTTTACGAGGTAAACTGATAGTTGGTAAGGATAAATCTGTTAATGATTTACTTGGAGGTAATTGTTTTTGCTGCTGTTGTTGACTAAGGGTTGTACTACCTGAAGAAGTTGAAAATCGTGTAGGATTTATGTTTAAAGATGCAATAGATGGCGCTTTTTTTATTGATCCTGCTTTTTTGATATCATCTTCAACTACAGGAATTTAATGGAAAAACGAGTTAATTTCATAGAATAAAAAATACGAGTTGATAGATATAATATCAATAATAATAATACAAGCTTAAAAATATGATCTCATAAAGCAGCAGCAGCAATACAAATCCTTTAATGAAACATTTGCATGTAAAAAGAAAAATCTACAGTCAAAAATCTTATAAAATTATAATAATAAAATGATTAGATCACGCTAAACCTTTATTCGAGAAGAAGAAGGAGGGAAAAGAAGTGAAGTTGGAAGTATAGTAGATTATTCATGAAAGAAGATGAATGATGGTAATAATAATAGTAATAGTATAAATCAATGAAAAAAAAATATGTATATTTGCAAATAATAAAAGATAAGGGGGGATTCTACTTACAAAAAGAATGAAAAAACTAACTTAAAAAATGTCCTTCTTGATATGTTTCTTCTTCTTCATTTTGCCTTACCAAAAAAAGATGACCATTTTACATGAAAAAGAAAAAGAAAAAGAAAAGAAATATAATAGTAAAAAACGCTGCTGCTTAGATGCTTACTGACGATTCCATTCCATAGAATCACTTCTGTTGGAATGCATTGACAGATATTGTCTTTGTTGTTGGTCATATTGCTTTCCCATATTATTATTATTAACATTATTCGTACCAGAAGATAGGGATCTGTTTACATCAACACTTCCCGGACTACTACTACTATAATAATTACCATGTAGTTGTTGCTGTGGTTGTTGCTGTGGTTGTGATTGACCATTAGATGGTTGCATATATTGTCCTTGTAAGGGCTGTTGAGGTCTATAACCACCGTTAGGTCGAGGTTGAGGTCTATACATTGGTCTAGGAGATGTTGCATTTTGAGGTCTCGGTTGATTTGAGTTATAAGTTTGTTGTTGAGGTCTGTAAATAACATTTTGAGGAGGAATTGCAGAAGGAGGTCTTTGGCCATAGTATGGATTAGAACCAGGAGGAACCATTGGACGTCCCATTTGTGATTGTTGTGGTTGTTGCTGAGGATAATTATTACGGACCATGTAAGGTCTATTATTTGGAAGCGGAGATCCCATATTTGAATTGCCATAATAAGGTCCATTATTATTACCACGGCCAACTCCACCTGGAGGATAAGGTCTATATTGAGGTTGCATAGGTCTCATTTGTTGCTGTTGTTGGGTTGAGATATATTGTTGTTGGTGTTGTTGTTGAGTTGAGATATATTGTTGTTGGTGTTGTTGTTGAGGTGATGGTTGATATTGTTGTTGTTGTTGTTGTGGTGGTGGTGGTGGTGGATGTTGAGGCAATGTTTGATATTGTTGTTGCTGTTGCTGCTGCATTTGACGGTGGTTTTCTTCCATATGATCCACTGCTTCAACTGTACGCGTAGGAGAATGTGTAGGAGATGGCAAGAAATCCAAAAAATCTACTACATCAGCTGCACTTGGCTCTGGACCTAATTCTTCCAATAATTCAGCTTCACTTTTATGATTTGTAGGCGAAACAGGTGAACTAGGATTCGAAATATCTGCTAATAAACTGGCTTTCTTTTTTTCAAATCCCTTCAAAGTTATATCGCCATCCTCCAACTCCAACTCGAGGTTTCGAAGTTTTTCCATAATTTCATCAGGTAATTCTTGGTTATAGTCTGACTCCATTTTGTGTTTATCAAGAATAAGAAAAAGAAGAAAAAGAAAGGTACAAAATTAAAGATACAGTGAGAAAAAAAATAGGGAGAAGATCTGGGGGTCTCTGCTGTTTTGAGTTGGTGAAAGGGGAAAGAAAAGTTTTTATTTACATTTTAAATTGGGAAATATATCCAAAAAGCGAGGGAGAAGGAGAAGATGACCGAGTGTATTTTGAAACGCAGTTAACGAAAGGTGTCCGATAAAAGATGGCTCATGTATTTCTCTACTTGATGTAGCACATTGTACAACTTCAATATCGTTTATAATTCACTTTAATTATCCGTTGAAACATCAAAAAGCATTCAATATAACTACACATATGCTGATCAACGAATATACTCGAAACGATGCCATCGGAGTAGCTAAAATGATTGGAAACTTACCTTTAAATGGAGCATAACCCACTATTCGTATCAATACAGTACGACCTCCTTCTTGAGAATTATCAACATCATATGATAAGAAGCAACAAGCACGTATTTAGCATGATACTATTCTAATCTTGATTTAGTATAGCTTTAACCTTCATTCTATCTAATACATTCATAAACTTATACATCGAACACTGAAGCAATTCATATTTATAACGGAGAACATTAAAATATCTATACATTGATAGTCAATTCATTACCCAATGATGCCTATTTTTAAAAGTGGCGTACATTAATTTACCTCATGGTTTATGTATTACAAAGAGTGATTTTTTTTCTCTCAGCTAAATAACAGCACAGAAGTATACAGAATTATTTCATCTCGTTTCAACTAGTTTCTTAAAAATTACTGTGTACAACAAATTCAGGTACACGGTTGCCATGACAACAAAGGATTCAGGTACCGTTTCTATTTTATGACTCATGGATTCAAGGTAAACTAACTCACTCAGTATGAAAGGTTGTTGAATTCCTTGCTAATCATGTAATAATAGACTATGTTGAAATGAAACCTGTGCTATATTACTTTTTTAATTGATTAATCTTCAATTTTCCCTAATAAAATCTATTGCAATATATACCGTACATGCAATTAATTTTACAGTTATGATTTTGAATGTTGTAATTCCTACCATAAATAGATACATTTCCAAATCATTATACAGCTCCGGAGAAATGGTCTTATTAATAGATGAATTCAATTCAAATTTACAAATCAAACAAAAATAGATAATATCTATCAATATTTAACCCAAGATACGTATGTCACCGATGATGATATTAACTCTCTTCAGAAAAAATATGCATTTAGCATAAAACAACTAAAACAAAGAAGGTCAAATAGTAATGTTATGTACTATATCATACAGAGGCATCAAACATTTTTGATCTTGACATATTTCGAGTACACATACACGCCCCAATATAAAAGCGTTTAGTGTGTCTATACTAGAATTTGGAATGTATCCCAAATAATCGAAAAATTAAGCATATTCTAATCTTAAATTTCACGTTTGCAATTTAGAGATCTTTGTTAATGTACAACTTCACATATTACTCAGCATTCACACAATACATTGGATGCAGAAATTCGAGCTCTTTAAATCGGGAAATCTGTATAGATTATATGGACCATTATTATGGATTACCTAAAGTGTCAAGATTTATCAGACTGCGGGATAATACTTTGATTTTTAATTGCATTGTTCACGTTAAACCATAATAAAAGGTCGGAAATCACCGTATTTTCTTAGCATGAATGATATTTAGAATTCTGTAAGAACATATTTTATCATTGTTTCAGTGCGCAATGGCACTGAGGATTTGAAATTATGATAGAAATTGAAGTCTCCTAATTAGGCGTACGTTTTGTTCAGAATTGGAACTTGAAATGAATAAACCTGATTATTGTGTAGTCAGTTTTCACAGAATCCAATCTATAAAATTAATAGCATCACCAAATAGACTTGAATTCAAAATTGTTGCTCATTAATCGTTTTTTATCATATCACATGACGTTAAAAATGCTAAAAACCCTGCTTTTTAATTATTGATATCTATCTTGCAGTAATTTTGAAATAGTTTTAAAGCTTCTACAATTGTTAGTATTTAATATTAGAAACATAATGTTTGCTAAGTGACAGAATTATTAATTAACCAATCAAACAAACATTATGTCTATTCAAAACAAGCTATTCTCTAGATTTTCCAGTTTTTGGACTCGACGAGGACAAGTTTCAGATATTTACTCACTCAAAAACAAATGTTTGCTAATCAAATTACAGGAAATTAGTATTTTATTTATTGTCTACTCAAAGTCATCCCAAAGTTATATTTCGAATCAAAGATTCCTTTTTATTGTGTATGATGTATCATTCTTAACCGAATGTCATTACAAAAGTAAAACAATAGTTCAGGAACCGAAAGTCAGGTCAATTAAACATCAACGGAACCACGGTTCCAGCATGATACTACAGCATGATGTTCCACCATCATGCCACATTAGTATAATAGATAAAATCTATAATCCTTATCATATCATCATCCCCCTCAACTCAATTAGTGTATACTCCTCTTTATTTCCTTTTAATAAACAATATATCTTTACTTGATTAAATTTTTAGTTTTATTTCACATTTATATATTCTGATAAATCAATGTACATATAGCCATTGATATATATCCTAAATTAAAAAAGTTAATACCAGAATACTGGATATGCGCATGAATTGACATTGGCTAACATAGGGATACTATCAAGCCGAGCTTGTATTAGTGAATTTGGCTGGTAAAACCCGGCTCGACACCAATGCTAACTAGTACTACGGTCAACCTGTGCTGCACAGGATGATTTCGTTGTGCCCACTAAATATGGTTAAAAAGATAACAAGATGCACATGTGCACAACAAAAGAAACTGCACAAAAGCACAAAGCTAAGCCTGTATGTGCAGAATTATAAATTCTGTCCATGTGCATGACATTAATCCCATGTGTACATAATAGTAGAATTGCCCATAAGCATATCATTATCCCTATTTGTGCATAATAAGAAAACCTTACTATGAGAATAATGAGCTGATCGTATGGGCACAAATTGGTTTGTACATGAGCATCGTGCCGTTCTCAAAATTCCATTGCATTTTTTTACTGGAATGGGTTTTTAAATTGCATTTACTTTTATTAATATATATTATAGACAATAATACAATTCAATACGTTGTTGATGTAGTAGAACAATACATGCAACAACCAATATATTTACGATTATTATCATTTGTTAATATGTTTATAGCTATAATGTTTACAGCAACAACGGTTTTTTCTCGAGCATAAAATTAAATAACACATGCTGCTTAAATTTATATGCAAGCCAAATCTAATAAGGTTATAAATGTTACTTTATCACACATAAAATTTAAACAAATTAACCTTCTTTAAACTTACTATTTTAGTTTACGATTATTAGCTGTAAAAAGATTTATTTTCAAGTATAGCTACGACTAAAACTATGGTTATTAGACAAAGCATTAGATTATTCTTTTTTGTGTTTCTATATCATTTGAAATTTTATCATTTTTCTGGAACATTTCGTGGGTTTGTAGCCAGTTCTAACTTTTCATTGAGTAGATATAAATATCATTGCCTTCAGTTTGATCTATTAATCAAGAAATACGTCCAACAGTACAGTAGTAAATAATGATATTTGATTCTAAAATGCGGCTAAATAAAAATATCAGTCTCTAATATATATAACGACTGCTACCTATACTAAAAACATTAGTCCCTTATGTTAGAATGTGTATTCAGATACAAGAAAAGAATACCAGCTTGATAGTCTGATATGCCTTATCAAACGATGAATATATCCTTGGAATATGAAAACAAAAGAGAGGAACAACACACGTAGAAAAGGATTTTCAAGACTTTACATTGTTTAGCGCATTTAAAACCCTGCTAAATTGCACATTTCAGCCGATGTAAAGGCAGCATTACAGCGCCTGAACTATAAACTAAGTAAAATAGGCAATATCTGTTACTATAATAGAAACATAAATTTTTCTACTAAAAAAACGGTCTGTCATATCATAGATTCGTTAAAAAATTGCAAAAACGAGCCCGTAGAGCGACACCGTGATTGAGCCTGGCGAGATCGAACGGCTATATCTCTTGTATACTATGATATATCTAAGTTTTTAATAAAAAATATATTTTTTTTTCAACTTTTCTTATATTTAACTATCTGCAATCTGAAAATTCAGAATTTGTAGCGGACATTTTCGGGACTCATTTTATCCTTACCAACACTCATGATTTTGATCAAAAAACAGAAAAATCAAATTTTAATACCAAAACCAACGTTTAAATATACTACATTGTGAGAGAAAATTGTAGCCATGACTATTACACATTTTATAAAAGCTTAATATTAAACGTTAAGTAATGAAATTTAGCATTTTTGGCCCAAAAACAATTTTTTGATTAAAGGATTTTCATGTAATATTTTGTAATAAAAATGTTTGCTATTTTTTATTGAGCAAATAGAGCGCTAAATTTTGCATATGTGTATATTTTTTGTTTTCATAATTGGTATTATAATTAACTCTAGATTTGCAAAACCAGAAAAAAAAATTAAAAAATGTCAAAATTGATGATCTGGACAAAAATAATTTTCTAAATTAATATTCCGCTTATAAGCCTTGTTAGTCTTAAAAATAAGAGATTTTATAATACTTGAGAACTTTTTCAAGGATTTATGATGTTGTACTCACTTGATTCAAGCTTATTACTTTAAATATTTACACATGCTAATATTGTGTGGTAGTTTATTTGATGATAATATAGTCTTACTTGATAATTATTAATGCGCTAGAGGTGATTTACATTGAGTTTTAGTCTTGCCTCTCCAATATTATAAATATAAATATAAATATAAACATAAACATAAACATGGCCATCACTGGAACCTATTACCACCTTTTACCCTCTTTGTCCCAAGCCAATTTATTCATTGCTTTACCAGAACCAATTTAAGCATTACTTACAAATGGTTCCTCGGTATTTGCATTCAAATAAGATAAATCAAATTGACTGTTTCCATCTATTAGTAGTAGTATCAAATGTATCATCAGCCCGCCTTATGATAATGTCAAACTAAAATTAGAAACACCCCATTGTCATTGTTATAAACTATGAAATGCTTGATTTTTAATAATACAGCAATTAAATAAAAAACAAGCTGGTACTAATAGCATATAATGAGTATTTAACATCTAAGTAAGTTTGATGAAGTATGCTTTTAAACCGTTTTAAAAATCCTGAGGCAAACACAACAACATCTTGATCCTGTAATTTCTATCCATCAAAATGTTGCAATTTCCACCACCACTACACAATGAATGCACTTTTTATCTACCTTGACCTCGATAAACATTGTTGAATATCAGTTTTTTACCAGTTGTATTTTCTCTAGTTCATTAATATTCAATCATATGGAACGATGATTTGTAGCATTGCAAAAAAAAAAAAAAAGGATGAATACTTCAAGGTTTTTCTGCATATCAAATTATGCAATTCAGTAACAATGATTGCACTTAATAACTATGCTTTTTGAACCTATTGATGTTAATCAGAATAATTAGTAGTATTTTCATTCATCACAAGTAAGCTGTGTTGCTTTATACGATACATTTACATTCACCCATTCAATAAATGGAATTTCATTTATTATCAGTTATATCAATCAACCAACTTCATCTTGATTCGATACGTTTGACAATTAAATGCCTAAATTACACTTGAGTCACCTGAAGTATCCCCACAAAAAAATCTCGTACAGGTCGACGAAGCACGATAGTTTGTTGGATCATTTTTTTGTGTTCATAGATCTCTGCATGAACCATAATATGTCTATCTGTTCAATTTAACTGAAATACATTGAACTCCAACATCGTACTTGATAAAACGCCTTACTTTATTGCGAGTCAACACAACTAATTTGATGCTAGTTTAGAATCAGCAGCTAAATCAGGTAAATTTGAGATCAGACAACCCCTTTTAATAACAACTTTGCACACCATGAGCTAATAATAGACCGTTATTATTATAGATACGCTAATTAAGGATGACGAGTTGATTCTAATGGACGAACGACTCGATTATCAGTATAAACAAAATATTAAAATTAAATATAGCAATTGAATGAACAAGAGACAATAAACAATGTACAGTAAATTAGCATAATTGAATTGTTTCAAGCGTTTTGAATTGAATACGCCTTTATTTTTGACCTATGAAAAATCGATTTATTAAAAAATCAATTAACAAGCTAAGAAGTAATAATTATGGTGTACCTTTGATAGTTGATAGTGATAGACAAGATGACATCTTGCTTTCCTCTTAGCTGTTGGCCACTAAATAGAAACAAATACTTTTTAGAAACTAAATAAAATAACAAGAGCTTATTCATTCATTCAAATCAAGTAGATATTATACATATCATACTACTGTACTTTTATAATCATCAATCTTTCTCCAGGTAGATATCGGCCCTATACCAAAGAAGCATTATTGATTATAACGTAGATGATGATGGAACGGAATGACTAAGCCTTGGACGCTTTTTTTGCTCGAGAAAAAATATTATAACGTGCCCTAACAATAACAGTTAATAATTCATTTCCAAATAAACAATAGGAAACACATGTACTTGTACCTCCTGCTTCTTGATTTCAGTTTATAAAAAAATATTGGTCTTTTTGTTGTAATTTTAAACGTAAATAAAAGATTTTGTGTGTTACAAACAGGAATTTACAAAAGCATGAATACTTTTGCCAAACAGGTTGTTGTCGTTGTTCCCATTTGATCTCGGAAAGAAGAACATTGGCAGAACTCTTTCAAACCACAAATTTCAAATTGATATATTTCGTCAATAAAGCAATTCTTGTTATGTCAATACTCATCCTATGTCTCACATCCAAGGTCACAGTCTATAATTAGTGTTACAGTAAATCAATGTGGATCATTGACTTACATCATATTCTTAGATAGTAAAACCCTAGTAATAGTTATAATTAATGTATATAAATACATCCAAAGGATGTATTGTTAATAAAAGTGTAATATTCTGGCAAGATTATTTATATAGACTCTTTTGACATTTCAATTCTGTTATTCTGTTAAATCAGAGCAACGCACATCTTCTTTAAACCATTCAAATGATCTTCGTTATAAATTATATTATGATTGATATACTTTAATAAATTGATTAAAAAACCTTGATCTCATTGCTCTGCTCGTCTGAGCTGCCTGATCTGCAGAAAAGTTTTTATTTTGCCCATCTGTGCATATCATTATGCCAATGGGAAGCATAGTTCGCCCTTAGTGAGAGCTACGCCGTAATTGAGCATAGTAAGATTGAATTGCTAAGTCTCTTATATTATGGTATACCCAAGTTTTAAATAAAAAAGCTCTTTTTTTTTAACTTTTCTTACATTTAACCATGTACGGTCTGAAAATTCAGATTTTGTAGCGGACATTTTTGGGGATCATTCTATCCTTACCAACACTCATGATTTTGATAAAAAAACAGAAAAATCAAATTTTGATACCAAAATCAACGTTTAAATATACTACATTGTGAGAGAAAATTGTAGCTATAACTAATACGCGTTTTATAAAAGCTTAATATTTAATGTTAATTAATAAAACTTTGTACTTTTGCCCCAAAAACGGTTTTTTGGTTAAAGGATTTTCATGTAATATTCTGTAATAAAAATATTTGTTATTTTTGATTGAGCAAATAGAGCGCTAAATTTTGCATATGTGTATATTTTTTGTTTTCATAATTGGTAGTATAATTAACTCTAGATTTGCAAAACCAGAAAAAAAAATTAAAAAATGTCAAAATTGATGATCTGGACAAAAATAATTTTCTAAATTAATATTCCGCTTATAAGCCTTGTAAGTCTTAAAAATAAGAAATTTTATAATACTTGGGAACTTTTTCAAGAATTTATGATGCTGTATCCACTTGGTGCAAGCTTATTACTTTAAATATTTATACATGTTAATATTGTGTGATAGTTTATTTGAGGAATAATATAACCTTACTTTATAATTATTGCTTTAGAGGTAATTTACATTAAGTTTTAGTTTTACCTCCCCAATATTATTATAAACATAAACATGGCCATCACTGGAACCTATTACTACCTTTTTACCCCCTTTGTCCCAATCCAGTAAATTAGCATAATTAAATTATTTCAAGCGTTGTGAAATAAATACGCTTTTACTTTTGACCTATAAAAATTGATTTATTAGTAAAATCAATTAACAAGTAAGGATTATGGTGCACCTTCGATAGATAGTAGTGGTATACAAGACAACATCTCGTTTTCCTCATCTTGGCTGTTGGCCACTAAATAGAAGCAAATATTTTTTAGAGATTAAATAAATTAACATGAGCTTATTCATTCATTAATTCATTCAAGTCAAGTAAACAGTATACATACTTTTATAAACACCAGTTTTTCTGCAGGTAGATATCGCCTTTAGACCAAAAAAGCATTGATTATAACGTAGATAATCGAACAAAATGACTAAGTCCTCGACGCTTTTTTTGCTCCAGGAAGATATTATAACGTGCCCTAACATTAACAGTTAACAATCTATTTCCAAATAAACAATAGGAAAAACATGTACTTGTACCTGCTATTTGATTTCAGTTTATAAAAAGTATTGATTTTTTTGTTGTAGTATTAAACATAAATAAAAGAGCCGAGGAAACAGTGGGGAGGAAAAAAGAAAAATAACCCTAAATCATCAGTCGAGTTTGTGTGTTACAAACAGGGATTTACAAAGGCATAAATGCATTTAGTATTACCAGATAGGTTGTTGTCTTTGTTTCCATTTGGTCCCCAAAAGAAGAACATGGGCAGAACTCTTTCAAACCCCAAATTTCAAATTAATATATCTCGTCAATAAGGCAATTCTGTTGAATCAGAGTAACTCACATCTGCTTTAAACCATTCAAATTATCTTTGTTATTAATTATACATATTATGATTGATATACTTTAATAAATTGACTAAAAAATTTTGATCTCATTGCTCTGCTCATCTGGGCTGTCTGATCTGCAAAAAAGTTTTTATTCTGCCCATCTGTACAGATCATTATGTCCATGTGAAACATAATTCGTCCATAGTGTGTGGTTCAAGTTTATAAACAGCATTTCAATCAAATTACACAAAATTTTGAAGACGTCATCAATGGAATTCAAATTTTAGGGTTTATTCAAAAACACGAAGGCCCCTGTTTTTTGTTTTTTTTTAACAACCAGGTAAATTTGATGAAGCAAAACCATATGGTTTGGTGGAATCACGAGTCTATCTTGTACGTGCCTTATTCATTGTTGGCTAAGACCTACTATAGTATCTCGCAATATAAAGTTCTATACGTGGCTCATGAAGGTTAGGTAAAAGTTTCGACGTTAAAGTAACGCCTGGCGCGTGAAATTTTAACGAAGCTTTTATCGTAAACTTTCCTAGTATTATAGGTTTGAGTAAAAGAAAAACAAGTAAGCTGCTCTTGTTTAACTTTCCTTTAGCTCATCTGTGTACAGGGTTTATTCTATCTGCGTTTGGTTCTTTTGATTATTTACCTGCGGTTATCAACTGTTTGCTATCTGATTTTTGGCATACCCTTGGCCAGGGTTTAAGAGTCGAAATGATATGGTCTAATAGTTGGTAGCTATTGAGTTATCAGCTATTGGCTATCTCATTTTGGCACACCCTTGGCCAGGGTTTAAGAGTCGAAATGATTTGAGCTAACGGTTTGGTAGCTATTAAGTTATCAACTACGGGCTACCTCATTTTGGCACACCCTTGGCCAGGGTTTAAGAGTCGAAATGATTTGGTCTAACAGTTGGTAGCTATTAAGTTATCAACTACGGGCTATCTCATTTTGGCACACCCTTGGCCAGGGTTTAAGAGTCGAAATGATTTGGTCTAACAGTTGGTAGCTATTAAGTTATCAACTACGGGCTATCTCATTTTGGCACACCCTTAGCCAGGGCTTAAGAGTCGAAATGATTTGGTCTAACAGTTGGTAGCTATTGAGTTATTAGCTATTGGCTATCTCATTTTGGCACACCCTTGGTCAGGGTTTAAGAGTCAAAATAATTGGAATTAATAGCTGATGACTCAATTCCGCTATAATAACCTATCTCTTTCCTTTAGCACCTGGTCTCTTTTCTGCAAGGTCTGATCTTTCTGGTATGTTTCTAAAACGTAGTATATTTTACTTTCGTCGTAATCTAATCTTTTTTTGGACATATTTAATCGTTTCTCTCCTCCATCTGCCTCTCTTCTCAAAGATCCAACACCTTTTTTGATATACTGTGTATGGTCTCATTTCTGCAGCATCTGTTATTGCTATTGAGCAATTTGGTCTGTCGTATGCAAATCTGGTCTCTTTCTGTAATATTTGGTACTCCTCTTTCAATACCTGGTAAATTTATGTTGACATTGGCTTTTTATTTAGGTTTACCTTGCCTTTTATTCTATCTGTCTCTCTTACTATGGCTTTTCTGGTATCTGGTTTTTTCTCTATATATGCTATCTCATTTCTTGGTTTTTAATGCTGGCGTCTCTCTACAAGTCTGTTCTCAATTTATTTCTACCTGGATTCAACTTATTCTGGTTTGATCTCCATTCATTTGTATCTGGTCTCAATTTATACTCATCTGTTTTCAAGTTATCCTGATGTGGTCTAAATTCATGTTTATATGGTCTTATTTCATCTTTAACTGGTCTCAATTTATGCTCTTTTGCTCTTTTGGTATAAAGAAGGTATGCTCCTATGGTCTCCATTTATCCTCACTTGGTATTAATTTATTCTCATCCAGTCTAAATTTATGCTCGTCTGGTCTTACTTCATGTTTATCTAGTCTCAATTAATGCTCATCTGGATCCAATTCGTGTGCTTCTCGTTTCTCGTCTCATTTCTTTAACTTGTGGTGTCAACTTACGGAAAAGGTATATTATTGAAAACTTAAAAAGTATTTTCAACATCTAATCTCTATTGGTATCACTTTTATATCTATTTTATCGCAAGCTCTTTCCTTCCATACAGAATTTTGAAGGTTTCTTTTGATATGACGCTTCCGATCTAATGTCTTTGGTCTTGTTTCTCTGGTCTTGTCTCCCTGGTTTTGTTTCTTTGATTTTATCTTAGTTACTATATTTCCTTCAGAAATTAAAGCATTTTTTTTGTTATCTGATTTTTGATTCACCCTATGCGGGTTTAAGAATCAAATGATTTGATCGAAAAAAAGCGATAATTTTTACCACCTTTATTGGGATGGTATCTGTTTTGATGCTATCTTAGTAAATTTGGATACTATACTCAGTTGTTTGTCTTTGTACAATCGGTAATCCTGGGTCAATTTAACCTGGTTGCTCTCCATTCGTGGACTTGCGACCTCTCCCCCTTTTAGGGTCTTGTAGTCTTCTTTCACGGTAACCGGCTGGAAACTATAGCCCTTTCTGGCAATCGGAGTCATATTGTTTTCATAGCATCTGCTTGATTTCAGTATCACTTTATAGTATGGTGGTAAACAAGCTATAAAGTCAAATGGCAACATGTAGATAGACCTCCTCGTGGTGTTGCTGGAAACGTTCTTTTAAACGGCCAACTATCTACTCCATTAAATCAATCATATTAGAAGTTACTCTTCCTTTATCTTAGAGCATTTTATTATTTATAACCTCGACCCATAATATTTTACTTAATTCGTTTTTTGTTTGATTCTCATTGATTAATAAAAATTACAAGGTTGAAATCCATTGCTTTATCAATCATCTATTTATTATTTCCTATTTTTTATTCTGATATAAAGTATTGCATAATACAACTAAGCAGTTATAAAACCATTGAAATCATTAAAAAAATGTATACTGCACAAAATATAAATCCATTGATGCAGTTTATATAAACCCACAAAGTTTTAACAGAAGCAAAATTACGTAAATTTGCTTGATTGTTATATATATATAATTATATATACAAGAGACCTATTTACAAACAGTATTAACAGTATATATCCGAGAGCGTTTTGATGCTACGCCAGGAGACCATATCAATCTCAAAGCTAAAATATGTACTACTGTAAATCATTTAATAAAAATAAAGGAAAACTGTTATGAAATGAAAGAGTGCATTAAAACTAAAGAACTTTATTATACAATCGAAACATCTTTTTTTATATTCACATTCTGTAAGTATATGACTAATCTAAAATGAGTCAATTTACATATCACTACGGCTAAACTATGTTTCACATGGACATAATGATCTGTACAGATGGGCAGAATAAAAACTTTTTTGCAGATCAGACAGCCCAGATGAGCAGAGCAATGAGATCAAAATTTTTTAGTCAATTTATTAAAGTATATCAATCATAATATGTATAATTAATAACAAAGATAATTTGAATGGTTTAAAGCAGATGTGAGTTACTCTGATTCAACAGAATTGCCTTATTGACGAGATATATTAATTTGAAATTTGGGGTTTGAAAGAGTTCTGCCCATGTTCTTCTTTTGGGGACCAAATGGAAACAAAGACAACAACCTATCTGGTAATACTAAATGCATTTATGCCTTTGTAAATCCCTGTTTGTAACACACAAACTCGACTGATGATTTAGGGTTATTTTTCTTTTTTCCTCCCCACTGTTTCCTCGGCTCTTTATTTATGTTTAATACTACAACAAAAAAATCAATACTTTTTATAAACTGAAATCAAATAGCAGGTACAAGTACATGTTTTTCCTATTGTTTATTTGGAAATAGATTGTTAACTGTTAATGTTAGGGCACGTTATAATATCTTCCTGGAGCAAAAAAAGCGTCGAGGACTTAGTCATTTTGTTCGATTATCTACGTTATAATCAATGCTTTTTTGGTCTAAAGGCGATATCTACCTGCAGAAAAACTGGTGTTTATAAAAGTATGTATACTGTTTACTTGACTTGAATGAATTAATGAATGAATAAGCTCATGTTAATTTATTTAATCTCTAAAAAATATTTGCTTCTATTTAGTGGCCAACAGCCAAGATGAGGAAAACGAGATGTTGTCTTGTATACCACTACTATCTATCGAAGGTGCACCATAATCCTTACTTGTTAATTGATTTTACTAATAAATCAATTTTTATAGGTCAAAAGTAAAAGCGTATTTATTTCACAACGCTTGAAATAATTTAATTATGCTAATTTACTGGATTGGGACAAAGGGGGTAAAAAGGTAGTAATAGGTTCCAGTGATGGCCATGTTTATGTTTATAATAATATTGGGGAGGTAAAACTAAAACTTAATGTAAATTACCTCTAAAGCAATAATTATAAAGTAAGGTTATATTATTCCTCAAATAAACTATCACACAATATTAACATGTATAAATATTTAAAGTAATAAGCTTGCACCAAGTGGATACAGCATCATAAATTCTTGAAAAAGTTCCCAAGTATTATAAAATTTCTTATTTTTAAGACTTACAAGGCTTATAAGCGGAATATTAATTTAGAAAATTATTTTTGTCCAGATCATCAATTTTGACATTTTTTAATTTTTTTTTCTGGTTTTGCAAATCTAGAGTTAATTATACTACCAATTATGAAAACAAAAAATATACACATATGCAAAATTTAGCGCTCTATTTGCTCAATCAAAAATAACAAATATTTTTATTACAGAATATTACATGAAAATCCTTTAACCAAAAAACCGTTTTTGGGGCAAAAGTACAAAGTTTTATTAATTAACATTAAATATTAAGCTTTTATAAAACGCGTATTAGTTATAGCTACAATTTTCTCTCACAATGTAGTATATTTAAACGTTGATTTTGGTATCAAAATTTGATTTTTCTGTTTTTTTATCAAAATCATGAGTGTTGGTAAGGATAGAATGATCCCCAAAAATGTCCGCTACAAAATCTGAATTTTCAGACCGTACATGGTTAAATGTAAGAAAAGTTAAAAAAAAAGAGCTTTTTTATTTAAAACTTGGGTATACCATAATATAAGAGACTTAGCAATTCAATCTTACTATGCTCAATTACGGCGTAGCTCTCACTAAGGGCGAACTATGCTTCCCATTGGCATAATGATATGCACAGATGGGCAAAATAAAAACTTTTCTGCAGATCAGGCAGCTCAGACGAGCAGAGCAATGAGATCAAGGTTTTTTAATCAATTTATTAAAGTATATCAATCATAATATAATTTATAACGAAGATCATTTGAATGGTTTAAAGAAGATGTGCGTTGCTCTGATTTAACAGAATAACAGAATTGAAATGTCAAAAGAGTCTATATAAATAATCTTGCCAGAATATTACACTTTTATTAACAATACATCCTTTGGATGTATTTATATACATTAATTATAACTATTACTAGGGTTTTACTATCTAAGAATATGATGTAAGTCAATGATCCACATTGATTTACTGTAACACTAATTATAGACTGTGACCTTGGATGTGAGACATAGGATGAGTATTGACATAACAAGAATTGCTTTATTGACGAAATATATCAATTTGAAATTTGTGGTTTGAAAGAGTTCTGCCAATGTTCTTCTTTCCGAGATCAAATGGGAACAACGACAACAACCTGTTTGGCAAAAGTATTCATGCTTTTGTAAATTCCTGTTTGTAACACACAAAATCTTTTATTTACGTTTAAAATTACAACAAAAAGACCAATATTTTTTTATAAACTGAAATCAAGAAGCAGGAGGTACAAGTACATGTGTTTCCTATTGTTTATTTGGAAATGAATTATTAACTGTTATTGTTAGGGCACGTTATAATATTTTTTCTCGAGCAAAAAAAGCGTCCAAGGCTTAGTCATTCCGTTCCATCATCATCTACGTTATAATCAATAATGCTTCTTTGGTATAGGGCCGATATCTACCTGGAGAAAGATTGATGATTATAAAAGTACAGTAGTATGATATGTATAATATCTACTTGATTTGAATGAATGAATAAGCTCTTGTTATTTTATTTAGTTTCTAAAAAGTATTTGTTTCTATTTAGTGGCCAACAGCTAAGAGGAAAGCAAGATGTCATCTTGTCTATCACTATCAACTATCAAAGGTACACCATAATTATTACTTCTTAGCTTGTTAATTGATTTTTTAATAAATCGATTTTTCATAGGTCAAAAATAAAGGCGTATTCAGTTCAAAACGCTTGAAACAATTCAATTATGCTAATTTACTGTACATTGTTTATTGTCTCTTGTTCATTCAATTGCTATATTTAATTTTAATATTTTGTTTATACTGATAATCGAGTCGTTCGTCCATTAGAATCAACTCGTCATCCTTAATTAGCGTATCTATAATAATAACGGTCTATTATTAGCTCATGGTGTGCAAAGTTGTTATTAAAAGGGGTTGTCTGATCTCAAATTTAC
The DNA here is from genome assembly GCA_027405735.1 of Mucor racemosus. Classification (NCBI taxonomy): domain Eukaryota; kingdom Fungi; phylum Mucoromycota; class Mucoromycetes; order Mucorales; family Mucoraceae; genus Mucor; species Mucor racemosus. Next base: position 64,777 of record JAPEHQ010000005.1, read on the forward strand.
CTGATTTAGCTGCTGATTCTAAACTAGCATCAAATTAGTTGTGTTGACTCGCAATAAAGTAAGGCGTTTTATCAAGTACGATGTTGGAGTTCAATGTATTTCAGTTAAATTGAACAGATAGACATATTATGGTTCATGCAGAGATCTATGAACACAAAAAATGATCCAACAAACTATCGTGCTTCGTCGACCTGTACGAGATTTTTTTGTGGGGATACTTCAGGTGACTCAAGTGTAATTTAGGCATTTAATTGTCAAACGTATCGAATCAAGATGAAGTTGGTTGATTGATATAACTGATAATAAATGAAATTCCATTTATTGAATGGGTGAATGTAAATGTATCGTATAAAGCAACACAGCTTACTTGTGATGAATGAAAATACTACTAATTATTCTGATTAACATCAATAGGTTCAAAAAGCATAGTTATTAAGTGCAATCATTGTTACTGAATTGCATAATTTGATATGCAGAAAAACCTTGAAGTATTCATCCTTTTTTTTTTTTTTGCAATGCTACAAATCATCGTTCCATATGATTGAATATTAATGAACTAGAGAAAATACAACTGGTAAAAAACTGATATTCAACAATGTTTATCGAGGTCAAGGTAGATAAAAAGTGCATTCATTGTGTAGTGGTGGTGGAAATTGCAACATTTTGATGGATAGAAATTACAGGATCAAGATGTTGTTGTGTTTGCCTCAGGATTTTTAAAACGGTTTAAAAGCATACTTCATCAAACTTACTTAGATGTTAAATACTCATTATATGCTATTAGTACCAGCTTGTTTTTTATTTAATTGCTGTATTATTAAAAATCAAGCATTTCATAGTTTATAACAATGACAATGGGGTGTTTCTAATTTTAGTTTGACATTATCATAAGGCGGGCTGATGATACATTTGATACTACTACTAATAGATGGAAACAGTCAATTTGATTTATCTTATTTGAATGCAAATACCGAGGAACCATTTGTAAGTAATGCTTAAATTGGTTCTGGTAAAGCAATGAATAAATTGGCTTGGGACAAAGAGGGTAAAAGGTGGTAATAGGTTCCAGTGATGGCCATGTTTATGTTTATGTTTATATTTATATTTATATTTATAATATTGGAGAGGCAAGACTAAAACTCAATGTAAATCACCTCTAGCGCATTAATAATTATCAAGTAAGACTATATTATCATCAAATAAACTACCACACAATATTAGCATGTGTAAATATTTAAAGTAATAAGCTTGAATCAAGTGAGTACAACATCATAAATCCTTGAAAAAGTTCTCAAGTATTATAAAATCTCTTATTTTTAAGACTAACAAGGCTTATAAGCGGAATATTAATTTAGAAAATTATTTTTGTCCAGATCATCAATTTTGACATTTTTTAATTTTTTTTTCTGGTTTTGCAAATCTAGAGTTAATTATAATACCAATTATGAAAACAAAAAATATACACATATGCAAAATTTAGCGCTCTATTTGCTCAATAAAAAATAGCAAACATTTTTATTACAAAATATTACATGAAAATCCTTTAATCAAAAAATTGTTTTTGGGCCAAAAATGCTAAATTTCATTACTTAACGTTTAATATTAAGCTTTTATAAAATGTGTAATAGTCATGGCTACAATTTTCTCTCACAATGTAGTATATTTAAACGTTGGTTTTGGTATTAAAATTTGATTTTTCTGTTTTTTGATCAAAATCATGAGTGTTGGTAAGGATAAAATGAGTCCCGAAAATGTCCGCTACAAATTCTGAATTTTCAGATTGCAGATAGTTAAATATAAGAAAAGTTGAAAAAAAATATATTTTTTATTAAAAACTTAGATATATCATAGTATACAAGAGATATAGCCGTTCGATCTCGCCAGGCTCAATCACGGTGTCGCTCTACGGGCTCGTTTTTGCAATTTTTTAACGAATCTATGATATGACAGACCGTTTTTTTAGTAGAAAAATTTATGTTTCTATTATAGTAACAGATATTGCCTATTTTACTTAGTTTATAGTTCAGGCGCTGTAATGCTGCCTTTACATCGGCTGAAATGTGCAATTTAGCAGGGTTTTAAATGCGCTAAACAATGTAAAGTCTTGAAAATCCTTTTCTACGTGTGTTGTTCCTCTCTTTTGTTTTCATATTCCAAGGATATATTCATCGTTTGATAAGGCATATCAGACTATCAAGCTGGTATTCTTTTCTTGTATCTGAATACACATTCTAACATAAGGGACTAATGTTTTTAGTATAGGTAGCAGTCGTTATATATATTAGAGACCGATATTTTTATTTAGCCGCATTTTAGGATCAAATATTATTATTTACTACTGTATTGTTGGACGTATTTCTTGATTACCAGATCAAACCGAAGGCAATGATATTTATATCTACTCAGTAAAAAGTTAGAACTGGCTACAAACCCACGAAATGTTCCAGAAAAATGATAAAATTTCAAATGATATAGAAACACAAAAAAGAATAATCTAATGCTTTGTCTAATAACCATAGTTTTAGTCGTAGCTATACTTGAAAACAAATCTTTTTGCAGCTAATAATCGTAAACTAAAATAGTAAGTTTAAAGAAGGTTAATTTGTTTAAATTTTATGTGTGATAAAGTAACATTTATCACCTTATTAGATTTGGCTTGCATATAAATTTAAGCAGCATGTGTTATTTAATTTTATGCTCGAGAAAAAACAGTTGTTGCTGTAAACATTATAGCTATAAACATATTAACAAATGATAATAATCGTAAATATATTGGTTGTTGCATGTATTGTTCTACTACATCAACAACGTATTGAATTGTATTATTGTCTATAATATATATTAATAAAAGTAAATGCAATTTAAAAACTCATTCCAGTAAAAAAATGCAATGGAATTTTAAGAACGGCACGATGCTCATGTACAAACCAATTTGTGCCCATACGATCAGCTCATTATGCTCATGGTCAGATTTATTATTATGCGCAAATAGAGATAATGCTATACTTATGAGCAATTCTACTATTATACACACATGGGATTAATGTCATGCACATGGACAGAATTTATAATTCTGCACATACATGCTTAGCTTTGTGCTCGTGTGCAGTTTCTTTTGTTGTGCCCATATGCATCTTGTTATCTTTTTAGCCATATGCAGTGGGCACAACGAAATCATCTTGTGCAGCACAGGTCGGCCGTAGCGATATATCCAATCAAGTCTAGATGACACACTAGTTCCACATTCCTCAATACGTACAACATAAACTGAGCTATATAACATAATACACAGCAATGTAGAACTTATCATATCAATCTGTGTCGTAATCTTAACCAAGGAATGTGCACAAACTTGTGGACGCAACAATCTAGCTTTAACTTTGTCGTATATTTTTAGGTTTGATAAATAATACTTAAAAAAGAATACAATTAAAAGAAAATGAGTAATAAAGCAGTTCTTTAACTTTATAATAAAAACAAGATATCGTTTATTTAGATATAAAAGTATGGCCTTTTACTGTATATTGATTTGATATTGAGATCCTGAGATGTAATTTAAGGGATTATTGAACCATTCACTATAAAGAAAAAATCTCTTAATTCTCTTAATTGTGCCATATTTAGGAAAATAAGAAAATTTCCACTGCTTATTTTTTTTTAAATTTTGTCTTATTTTCCTTAATGTGGCATAATTAAGAGAATTAAGGGATTTTTCTTCATAGTGGGCCATTCATCAAACTATTGAAATGTAATGCTTGTGCTTATTGGGTACATTCTAAGCTTTATGTTCTTTAGACTACGATAAATAAAATTCGATGAATGTTACAATCAATCATTTGATATGCATGCAATTTCATTACTTTGACTGGAAAGTAGGTGGAGACCCGGCCTAGGACTTGCGCTTAAGAGTGCTCCGATGTTGATAAACAAACTTCATAAGAAAAGGATGCCATTGGCTATACTTTAGTTTTATTGCCTCCTAATTACGCAGCCCTGTTCTATTTGCTGTATTTGACATTTGCATTTGAAACATTTTGACATTTATAGATTGATCTGTAAAGCTATAGCTCTAGTTATGAACTCGCACTAGAACTTCCCTTAGAAGTGTCTCGAAAACAGAAGAACCGTGAATACATTGTATAATAGTATATGCTGGTATCTCACTCGCCTTTACTGCTGCAGCATCTAATATCAACTACCTCTTCCTCAGTTTACTCTTTAATAGGGGTTCTATTCCCAAATTTTTTGATTGTTTTAGTTTCGTATATTCTCAAATGACATGGTTCCCGACAAGATTAATGACCACAAGAAGTTGGTGCAGCCAAGTTCCTTGGTCAGTCTTGTTGGCAATTGGGAAGGTAGTTCAAGATATGTCAAAGGATCATACACGTCAATTGTCAAAGCCTTATTAGAGCCAACTGTCAACGTCCAAAAATAATAGCTTAATAATCGTGGATGAATACTGTTCCACAATTACTTGCAATTCTTGCTCCCAGCAAACTCGGGAACAACTTGTTCGTCATGATAGTAAGATTAAGCAAATTCACAGTGCCGTGGTTTGCATCAATCCAATGTGCCCTTTATGTGAAATATGAAACTCCACTAACAGTTTCGATTTGACGAAAATTTATATTCATGATTAAATTATAGAAATACTTAAGTAATTCCTATCTTTTGCATTCATGATACAGGCTCTAATTGGTTGCGTATATATAGATATCAACTATACTAAATACAATCAAACGTTTTCTTAAAAATAAGTACAAACAAAACTGCATATTGAAAGACATTGTCAAGGATTGATGAAATAATGTGTCATAATGGGCTTTTAAAAAACTATAATTTGATACATGATTCACTAGTAATAAGCTATAGATTTTTCTGTCGAATGGAAATGTTGGAATGTTTTTTTTTCTTGTTACGTATCTTACTTGTGGCATTTTAATAAACCACAAATGGTAAGACAGTGAAAAAAAGATATTAGTATGTTTTGAATGCGGTTACTATGTTTGCAATCTATCAGATCGGTTACTAAATATCCATTTTAAAATGTTTTCAGTATTATATATTTTCTTTTGCGCGGAAAGATCCACATCAATATAGGTTAGGAATCAATCCAAAACTGTTTTTGATAATAAGAAGACTTTCCTGTACAAACAAAAAAAGAGATTCTTAAAATGGCTTTTTTTTTTTTTGTAATTGGGGATCATGATGATCAGAAAAAGGTTTGCTGTAAAAGTGAAGTTTATTTTTGGAAAAACAACGAGAAAAAGGCGGGGGGCTTAATCATAGTGATGGCATCTAAAAAAGACAACTGGACAACTTCTTCCAACTAATTTACTTGAAAAACCTCCAAGTGTGCATTGAAAGAAGTATCTTATATTATATCAATGCATCTATATATATTAATATTTCAGCGCTATTTTGACGTTTTAAGAAATTTGCATATCATGTAAATGAAATTTAAAGTATGGAAATAATGAACATTGGAAAATTCTTTTAAAAATAGGAAATAATGTTTTAGATCTACTAATTTGTACAATCATAAACCCCCATTTATAATTGGGATCCTGAATTTTTTACCAGCTGATATTATTAGATAATCCTTAATCGTTTATTAAAGCAAGCGTATTCAAAGTGACACAATCAAGTAAATCAATGGTAAAAATAGTCAACAATTGGTTGATCCTTATAATGCTAAAGAGAGCAAGATTATTTCAGGCTTGAAGCCGAAATTCCGGGCTAATTTGTTGCACAAAATTAAAGGGTTGGTCCGGCAATCATTGGATTCAGTTTTTGGGGGTTTATATTATTAGTTGATTTCGTTTCAGCTCATCGATATTCTCGAATTTAGTGATAAAATCTTGGAATGAAACATATATATATGTATATATATGGATTAAAATGAATTCCAAGCGAAATAATTCGTTGCCATGACAACATGGTTTATAGAAAAGTGTTGAAGATCCATTGTCTAGCGCGATAAAATATCTTAGACTCTGAAACATCAATAAGTATCTTCTTTTTGACCTTTGATCAAATGTACTTAACTCTACAGCACCTGAAGCGTTTCTATTTTCTATAAAAAATGATACTATATATATATACATAGTAAACTAAAAATCATGCATTTAATATGCATGTTTTATCTATTCAAATGAATTGAGTAAATTAAACCATATTCAACTCAGCAAGACAAGTGTATATAGGCCGCATTGCTTAAGGAAAAATAGAAATGTAAAAAAAGAAAAAAAAAGCAAAAAAAATCAGCCCATAAACCTTGCTTCCGATGTGTATTCGAAACCTCTAAAAAAATTAATTGAAAAATAAGAAAAAGGATGTTCGATTTCGTTTCTTCCTTCCTTTTATTCCTTTTGTTTAACCCCTCATTTTATCTTTTTATTATTTAAGCTTTTTTTATTATATTATTCTTCATTCAATATGGAAGCATTTAGTAGTCTTCCAGCAGCAACACAACATAAGCTATCTACATCTAACAACGATGAAGATGCATCTTATTTGTCATTATCTCAATTTGATGTTGAATTGCAACAACAGGCTCAATTAGCTATGCAACAAGAAATTGAAGCATGGCAAGATTTTGAAAACTATTTGCCACCTGTCAATAATCATGTAAATTTTAATCAAACTACATTTGTTCAACAATATAATCATCATACTCATCAAACCCAGCCTGTTATTGATCAACAGTTAGTTGGTTTAAATGCTGCCAACAAAAACAATAATAACAATAACAATAACAATAATAATCTAAATTTACCCTCCTCACCTCAAACTGTTAGTAGTGGTGCAAGTAGCCACTGGACAACACCTCCTGTAACAGCAACAGACATCAAACTTGAATATGCTAGTCCAGAGCATATCGCATTTACTTCACCTTCAAGTGAAGCAATGCAGTCTATCATATCACCGTTCGGTAGTCCTGAACAACACACTTTATATCAACATTCTCCAATATCTACCTATACTAACACACCATTGGAAACTCCTTTGCATTCACCGAAGCATGACATTTTTGCTAATTCAATGACTTTTAGAATACAACAACAAAATTCTTCTTCTTCTTCTTCTTCACCTTCTTCTTCAATTGAAGGTAAACTATTTCTATAATTAGTGAGGCATCTCAACAAAATTATTTATTCATGTTTATAAACTTTATAGATAAACAGAAATCACCTAGCATTGATTTGAGTTCAAATGCTGCTTCTGTTGTTACTACTACTTCTATATTAAACAATAATGCAATGCCTGCTCCTACTGTTAGTGCTTCCAATATTACTCAACCACCTATGCCTCAACAGAAAAAGACTGCGCATAATGCAATTGAACGTCGCTATCGAAACAATATCAATGATCGTATCGCGGAATTGAAAAATGCCGTTCCTGCCCTACTCTATGCTAAAGTAAAAGATTCTCGCACTGGTAACAAGAGATCTCATCGTGCTACTAATAATGACGAAGACGATGATGGTGAAGATGGTGAAGAATACCTTGACGGTGTTGCTGTAGCTACTAAACTGAATAAAGCTACAATTTTACGTAAAGCCACAGAATACATTTTGCATTTAAAACGTACAAGTGAAGACATGCATCAAGAAAACGCTACTTTACAACATTTACTTGGTCAGTTACCGGGTGGACATGAAGTATTAAGTCGTTATCGTATGCAAAAAATGCAACGTGAGCAAGAAATTCAAAGACAAATATTACAAGAACGTGCCATGCAAAAGCATCAACAACAACAACAACGTAAAGCAAACAGTAGAAAGAGATCTCGCCATCCTGAAACACCTGATAATGAGGACGAACATTACTCTTCTTCTAATTCTGTCGATCCATTGACTCCTCCTATTGCTAATCCAGCAAAAAAGAGATTTCATCAACGTCAACAGCTTCATGATATGATGAACCATCATCAACATAACAATGGTAATTCTGTCACTAATCGTGTCTTTATGGCCATCTTTATGGCTATTAGCTTCTTCTCTGCCTCTCCACTTTCTGCAGGTCCTACATCCAAAGAGCAATTTGAGAATCACAATCATATTTCTCGTACAGCTGATAGTATTCTCTCTTCCAATTCAAGCTCCAGTAACTCTTTTCTCACTACACTTTTCCCACTTCAGGATGGATGGTAAGCCTTTTTTTTTCTTTCTTATGTACATATATATGTGTATATATATAATTAATTTTGATGTCTCTCTCATTAGGTCCGCTTTGAGGTTTACTCTATTCGCTATCTGTATTGTTCAATTGTTTTTCCCTGTCTTGAGGTTCTGGCTTTCTTATGGTTTCAAAATTAAGAAAGTAAACAAAAAGTCTCGAACTGCATCTACTGAAAATAAGTCTTCTTTGAATGGTAATATTGCTTCTCATGTCACTTCATTAACTCCTGGCGATCAAAAATGTATGCAAATTTATAACATTTTGGTTAAATCTTTGGAAAATGATAGCATTAGCAAGTCTCAAAAGCAATCTGTCCTTCCTCAAAAGCATAAAAGTACCTTTGGTTTCTATGTTTTTCTTGGTAAAGAAATCGCTCGTTTTGTTAGTCGCCATTGGCTTGGCTATGAAATCTTGTATGATGACAGAGATTTAACCCCTCAAGAACAATGGGTCCAAGCCTGCAAATGGATCAAACTGAATGAAATTGAATGTCTTGGTGGTAATCCTGATGTTACTCGCTCTTCAATGCTTTATTCTTGTTTCCATATGCTTAATCTCATTGAACTCATGGAAGATGATGATAATGAATATGTCGAACAATCCCGCTCTCGAGTTTACGCTACTACTGCTTTGCAAATGGCACTTGTTATTCCTCATCATGGTCTCGCTGAAATGCTTTCTAGATACTTTTGGCGCTTGTCCATGTATGAATCTGGTCTTGAAGATGACCCTTTAATGCGTGCTCTTATTTTTGATTGCCATGAAGATGATGGTGAAGATCGAATGGAAGTTATGCTTGCTTCTCGTGCTTGGAATGAAACATTAGAAGTTATGAATCAACAAATTGAACATTTTGGTAAAGCCGAAGCTCGTGGTCTTTCTCTTTCTATGACAGCTCCTGTTCTTGTACCCGTTGGTATCTTATCTACTCTTCATTTACTTGATAATTTACAAACACAATTTGGTCGTTTAATCATCTCTGTTACAGCCAAACCTCTCACAGCGGCTATGGTTGCTGAGGAGAGTGAACGTGAAACTGCATTTGCTCAATTAATGGACATCACCGATCCTGCCATGGAAAATGAGAATCGTTTTGGTGATTACCATCGTTTGGCTCATTGGCTAGCTGCAATTGGTGCTACTGTTGACGCTCTCTGGAAGAGTGATACCAAGACTGCTGAGAAATTACTCAAGACTTTGGTTGAAAAGGTGCCTCGTTCTCTTGTGTCTCGAGAAATTACAGGTGCTGATATTGTGTGCCATAAAGAACGTATGAACCAATTGGATGAATTAACTAAAAAGAGCATGATTCACATTCTGGTTGGCGCTTACTTGCTTAAACAAGATGGTGAAGACCAACGTCGTCGTGGCGTTGAGGAACTCTGGAAAGCAGAACGCATCAAAACCCAAATTAAAAAGATGGCAAATGTCAGTAAAGATAATTCTAAACGTCGTTATCAAAAGAAGGTTGAACATGACCACGATCTTGAAAGCTCTGTGTTGGCTCTCGCTGATTTTGTTACTCATGTTACTGGCTTGGAAGCTTGGATTTCTGCCTGGCGCTTAGCACCCGTTTTAGCAAGTGGTATTAAAGACCGTGATGTATGGGAAAACACCATGACTGAACAAGTTCGTCATGCTAGTCTGCATTTACGCCGCATGATTCGTCGTCATTCACTGGATGGATTACGTACAAATCAAACTATTGTTGAACGTCTCAGCCGATTAGGTGCCTATGTTTCTAGCCAAATTGATGAAATCGACTCTGCTTGTGAATGCTCTGAATTCGATGATGAACAAGAATCAGAAGATATCAAGAAAGATGACACTGTCTTACTTGTTCGTCGCTCAGAAAAAGCATTAGAAATTCTTCGTGGTCTTTCATAAAGGTTTTTTTTACATATTGTATTATTTTAAAAATCATCCCCTCCCCTTCTCTTTTCTTTGTACACAAAATATCGCTTTTCTTTTTATCTTATTCTTTTTTTTTGTTAATTAATAAATTATGCCAATTCTTAACTGAACTCCTTGTCATATATAATCTAGGTCATGAATTTTATTTAAGAATTAGCTCATAATTATAACATGTTTGTAATCCAAATGGAAAATGTTACAATAATTAATTACCAGTTGCTATTGTTGGGAAGCTTATCCTAGTTCCGAGGGTTTTGCTATAGTTCGTTAAATAAAATTAACCAACTTTTAGCACTGGCATTTGAAATATTAATGGTATTTTGTTCTCAAAAGAAATTGCTGGATATAATACCTTTTAGAATAAAATGCATTTTTGCGCAATCGAATAGAGTTTGCTTGAAATAAAAAATAATTTTTTGTAGATCATGGCATAGTATATCTCTTTCATTTAATATTCTACGCTATCTTTTTTTTTTATGGGCATAAGAATTCTTTAAAGTAAGAATTAAGCACAAAACCTAGAGTTTAATTACAGTAGTTTTGACGTTTCAGCTCCGTTCAGGGGTAAATTCGCCCTACTTCCTCATCGAAAACACACTCATATTTTGAACAAAGCATCCATCGAACTCATTGCTTGGTAATAAATATACATATAATAGTAATTTTAATTACTATTATCTGGTTAAGTAATGAAAAAGATTTACAGATAGTCCATTTGTACAGGCCATGTGTATATTTTTCGAGGAATTACTTAATAAATGCTAAAGAGGTATGTAGTTTTGTATGAAGTCCCAGAACTCTGTATATTTCTGGTAGAGGACCAAATGCACATTAAAATTTACGCAAAAAAAGAGGGGGGGAAGGTTGTAATCGCTAATCATAATATTTTAAAGAATATCAATAATAATAACTATGCTCAGAACTTGTAATTCACTTTTGTATATCATACGTACAAGTATTATTTGAAAAATTGGGCTCGTTTGAACAATTTTACAAAGATTATGAATAATGTAGTGGTAAACAAATCTTTAGGTTTAGCAAAGATATACGAAATATCAGAGATATGTAACCGCAATTCCCTTCTTTGTTACTGCCACAAAATGAGCGTTTTAATACAAAATTAATAAAACGTCTAAACTATTCATTACTTACTAGTCAAATGGATGATTTAAAACGCACAGAAAAATCTATATCATATAATATATATAGTCTATTATGCATAAGTGTACCAAAATTATCAAAATACGACATTTTTGAGATCTATACCTTCATTCTATATTTTTATTATTCTTTTTGGGCGATGAAAATAATCAACGACCTCTCAATCCCTGTATCTGCTAGGAAAAATTGACCAATTTCGTCAAAGTCGACATTTTGACCCTCAAAATGAGATTTTTCACAATACCTTTCAACTTTTCTAAGCTCAAAATGAGCGGGATTTTTTTAAGCTCTACTAACATTGCCCTAACTTAATATTTTTTCGATATATAACTTGTGAAGTGTAACTTTTTTGACTTATGGAGTGTATCTTTCTTTTTTTTTACGACACCATATAAAATTATAAAAAGTATCTAGTTGATAGTGCTGCTTATCATTTAGTTAACTATTAAGTGCAGACTACCTAATAGAGCAACTCATTCAAGATTCAAAGGTTTAAGCTTCACAATTTTTTGATATTTTTCTGGTATTTATTTGCTTACAACCATGTAGTATTTGAATCAATATTTAAAATTTGAGATTCTTTAAAAATAAATGTAAAACATATTGCACCACAACTTTGGTTATAAGTAAAAAGGTTTTTTACTTATTGGTTTAGGTAGTTTTTACTGCCATATATGCGAATTTTGGTTTATTTAACGCTATTTCTAATTTAAAATAGCTTGCTAAGAAACCACAAATCACACTTATAAAAATAGCGCGTTTGATTTCTACGATTTAACCAAAAAATTAATTCGATAATAAAATTTTAATTCTGAATACTGTTACAGCTGTATTATATATTTTGAAATTTTCATCCCATTGGGATTAATATTCATTGATTTGCAAGCACCTTTCTAGTTGTTTTATTATATTTAGGCAGAAGAAGAGTTGTTTCAGTTAGAATCGTATGCTCTACTCTTTCAAAAACAGCTATTAGCTAATGAAATCAAAGTATGTTATTTATATATTCACTGCGAATTAAGTACAATTTCAAAATTCAATTTCGAACCATTATTTGATTCTATAAAATTTTCAAAGAATATCTGAAACAACTCATACAAAATAATTTAAACAAGTATACGTTTTTATTTCCTAACTTTCATAGCAACTTGGAGAGGTTAAATATTTTGCAGTTTTGTGAACCAACATTATACGTACCTACTATTTCAACAACAGCCCATTTGCATCTATATTCAGTGAAAACGTGTGAGTTTACTAATCATGCTACGCGCAAATAATAAGTACCCAACTTGTTGTTCAAACTTATCAAATGCGCAATGATCCATGGAAGCTGAAACTTGGAGCATTTATTTTTCAGAAAGTATAGTACTAAATATTTATAAAATTAGGGCTTACTTCTTGGATCAGTATTTATAGAAATATAGAGACCTTCTTCTTTTGATTGTTTTCCATAAAAATGCGCAGCAAATTATAGGCGTATTTTGGCAACAATTTCTTAACATAAAGTAGCTTGTGGAGGAAGTAGTTACTACTCGATATTATTGTGTCAAAGATGCATACTACCTACTCTAATGTGATGTTGGTAGTTATTAGGATTGAAATTCGCCGAGAAAGGGGTTTTGTTTTCGGTTTTTACGGTTGTAAAAAGTAGGCTTCAGATGGGTTTTAAATGGTTTTCGAATGCTTTCGCCCATTATTGAGTCAAATTAGGTGAAATATTCAACGAAGGTGTTCCTCCCCTTTATGGAGCGTTGATATATGTTCGAAAATAAAAGAGCTAATACCAGAATATAAGCGCACTGGCCTAACATTGACCGAAATTGACTTAAAATCGGTTGTAAAAAAATTGAGTACCTAAATCAATATGGTGATTTTTTATATTTACAAGATAGATCCAATTGAAAACTATTCTGTATTGTTTGTTTCAGCAAAAATATTGATTTTTCGCCGAGATAATCAAAGCAATAGTTCACATTACGACTTTAAACCTATCGTAACTGAATTTCAATTTTTTCTTTGAAAAAATGAACGAAAAATGATTCAAAAACCAAAAAACTTTAAAGCTCATGAACCACAAAGTAAGTTGGACTAATATATTAATTGTTTTTTGTACTACTTTGAATTTTGCATCCATCTAAACAAAATTTAGACAAATGTTTTACATTAATTTTTACACAAAATACAATTGAAAATTTGGAGGTTTTTTGAAAATACATATCACTTTTTATAAGCATGTTTCAAATGTAAATTATGGAGATGATACGCAGCATAATTATCTATCGATCGAGCCATTGTCGAACCTTATAGCTACATTTTGCGTAAGGAAAATCAAATTTTTGTTAATTTTTTTTCAAATTCAGAATTTGGGATGAGGGTACACAAGGGAAAATTGGAGCTAGAAACGAAGATTTCTCTTTGTACACATTTTTGAAGATATCTCCACGAAAAATCAATATTTTAAAAAAAACTAAATTGGGTCCGAGAGAGCTCAACGAGGTTAATTATATAAGTGTAAAAAAAATGCTGCTCAATTCAACGAATATTTTGAAATCTACTATAAAAAGTCAAAAAAAAAGAAAAAAAAATAAGTGCCCAGAATTTTTTCATATTTAAATATGTTATGAAGCTCTTTAAAACAAGTAAGTTTTATTATTCGAAAGTATTAGAATAACCTAATTTTTTGCAGAGATATGAAGGCCCAAAGTTTTTAATTTTAGCAGTGAAATACCTGTAAAAACCTGAAACATTAGCACTAAAGGAGTTATACGAACTGCAAAAAATAGGATATATTTCGGGATACTTGTTTTTAGATTAAAGTTAAACATCTCAAGCATATTGGCATATTTTTTTTTCTTGGTGTTATTTAATGAAAAAAAAAGTTGAGCAGAGATGAAAAATGTAACGCAGTTTTCAAGGAAAAAGTAATAGTGAATTTTACCTGTTTTTGAGTCTTTCGTGAGATATAAAATAAATTTAAAAACAGGCAGTATGATGCAACCAATTCATATCTATTTAGAATTGTTTGAAGTATATCCTAAAAAATACTTAGTATGGGGCTAGTTATGGAAAAGAGGGGACACTCCAATGTTGAATATTGAAAATCATAAAAATTCAAATTTTGCTCGAGCAAATGCTTTCCGATACAAAATCTATTTTATCTTATGGAGTGTAACGTTTCCCGAGTGTATCAAAGTTAATAAAGTTCGTCAATTATAGAATGTAACGAAACCAAAAGATGTAGTTTTATAAAATGAATAAATTTTTTATGGATTAATTAATTAATTAGATATAAAAGCAACCAAAAATTATGAATTGTACCTATTTAGCTTAAAAATTGCTTTTCATTATTATATAACTGTTTCTAAAAGGAATAAATTCAATGACATCTTTGCAGCCTATTCCCTATTGCAAACTCGTTTAAAACTCTACTGTACTGAGCAAATATCTAATGGGTATTAAAGGAATTTTATGCAATATAAACCGTGCATATCCCCCCATATGATGTCGGAAGAGCAAATCTGCACTATCAATATCTGAAGGATTAACGGAAAAAAGCATTCACTGGAAAGAAATATTTGTCTGATGAGATAAGTCAAGATATACTATTTATATGAAGGTCTCTGTTTGCTCCATTTCGATATTTTATTTGTGATATATATAATATTATGTTACTTTACATGAAAACGGCAATATTTTATGATTTTAGAATGTGGATAAGGAATTTACTGATATGTTGCAAATGGGGTTCGTAAAATATATACATGGATTTTTCTATTTAAATAGTAGGTTTTAATTTTAATATACGTTGATCATAATCTTGAACTTCTCCTTTCAATTGATCAAGTCTGTGATGAATACTATTCATTTTATGATTGAGCCATTTCGAATCGCTTGTTGGCTTGTATGGCTTATTATTGTGTTGAACTATTTCGAGACGATGTGTGATACGATTTAATCGTAAGGCCAGCACACAATGAGTCAATACAACTAAAAAGAAACCAATGTAGATAAAATCAGTAAGTTTAGGAGAATAAATCCGATTCAATGCAGATTGCTTCAAGGTCAAATTTAGTTTTTCGTCAGGTGATTTTACTTTTGGTTTGACCATATGTAATCCTTCTAATATATGCTCATCTTTAACAATGCTGCGCATTAAATCTGGTTTGTTCAAGACTGAATTTAAATGGCTATAAAGCCTTAGCTGGTCATCAGCAGCGTTCTTTTCGATGATGGCTATACAAATAATGCGTTAATATTTATATCGTTACAATTTCTTCAATTAACTTACAGCTTACTAGTCCACTTTTCGAGAATACAACTTGAAATGTAACCAAAACATGCACTTTTTCCTTGTTTACTCGGGTAATACATGTGCGAGATTGAATTGAATACACAGCGCCCATTGGCATATCTGGCATTGACTTTCTGGCAGTGACACAACAATAATATGGATATTTACGGTGAATTCGTTTTTCCTGAAATAGTGTTTTAACAATCTTTGTGCCTATTTCAAGAGTAAATTAAAATATGATACGATGATATGATTTGTTTATTTTTATAAACTTTACCCATTGTGGAACTCTTGATTTTACGTTTACCAGTAACCTCACGAATACCATGCTTCCAATTACCAAGTTGTACATCTGATAAAACGGTCAAAACATTGTTTCTTATTAAGCAATATATACTTTACCTTCAAAGTTTTCATATTTTTCAAGGAATCCTTTAACGAATTCACTGTCAAATAATAATTTAAATATGGCGTCAACTGTACCCTTGTAAGTTTCATTCAAGGCAACATGAAAATATTGTTCACCCTTCACAGTACATGGACAAACTCTTGTCTTTTTGATAGGAGTTAATGCTTCTTCTTGACGAATTTCATGTTTAGGGCCTGCTTCTACTTTGGGTTCGAATGAGAGAATGCGTTTATCTCGGCCTGTATAAGTGTCAGAGGCAGATCTAGGACGAGATTGCTGTTTTAGGGTATTGGTAAAAAGAGATTTATTCAAACTAGTGGTAGGCGCATTGTTTGGGACTAAAGCAATGAGTGCAGGTTCCTCGGTAGAAATGACCAAATTAGTATTTACAACATCGGTATTGCTAGTTATAGGGGGAGTAGGAGGTTTGTTGATGGGATCATTCGTTAAATTCTCATGATTCAAAATAGAATCATGTCCAGTAAGTAATAGTGGAGGTGTATTGAGTATAACAGCTGAATCCATGGAAGGTATACTACCCTCTTCATCAGTTTCTTCATCATCTTCTTCATCATCATCATCATTATCATCATCATCATATGAATTGCTTCTGTTCAAGGAGGACTCGGCAGATAATATCACAGATGATACCCTCCTTCTAAGGTTCCAGATTTTGATGATTTGATCATATGCTTGATCACGAGAAAGGAAAGAAGCAAAAATATGCTATTCAAATAATCATGTCAACTTGCTGTTTAAATATGTCATTGCAAAAGATACAGAAAATAAACTTACTGTAGATGTATTAGTAGCAATTAGAATGCCATTTGGAATGATTTTAGCTGTCATTCGCTTTTCAACTCGAGTGATTTCAGAAAAATTGATCACAAGCTACCGAAATTGAAATTGTTTGTGAATACATCATGTTTGAATGATTTGAATACAAAACTTACATTAGTTACCCATCCAAAAATGTTTGATTTGAAGCATACATGATTTTCAGATACATAAAAATGTCCTTGTAGTAGGATATCCTTTTGAAGTGCGCATTTATAATCTAAAAAAGATAGAATGAGCATGATTGAATGATGAGTCTAGACTTTTTTCTTTTGTTTACAATGTTACCTTGTATAAGCATGTCTTTCTCTTGTACACTCTTGAAGAGCGCGTGAAATTCATCGTTTCGTTTACTATTTGCCAATCGGAAATCACAAGCAGTGGCAAAACTACCGGGCCTTTCGTCGCCTTTGAAGATGTCTGCCTCTGCAGCAGCAGCTGGGTTCGTTGGTTCAACATCCGCATTATTAGTGGTTGCTACTGCCAACGACGATGCAGTTGTGTTTGTTACCATAGAATTTGAAGATAGCGATTCTAGACTTAAAGTAGATGTATTTTTTTTGATAACAAATGGTCTTTTAATTGGTAAACTGTAATGCTTTTGTCGAGTTGATAATGTTTTTAGCATTGACTTTTTATTTTTGTGCGTTGCTGTATCACTGTCAATCTCATTTTCTTCTATTGTATCTGGTATTTTTTGCGAGGATAATGAATTGGATGATGAATTGGTTGGCATTAGGTATTCTTCTGGTATTGAACGTTTAGATTCTGAGCTGTATCGTTTATCTAAAGCTTCATGAACCAACGATTTTGTGGTATCTTTTGCTTTGGCCAACATTTTATGAGCCGAAAATCTACGTTTCAAAAAGGACGTTTTATGATATTTATCAGGTTGAGTCGAGGTATTTATAACAGTAGTGGTAGATGAACCAGACAGAGAAGAAGAAGAAGTAATAGATGGGGTTTTTTTCAGAGACATTTATAAGGCAATTTGAGTTTCAATGACGTCGTGATTAGATATTTGTCAATGGATAGACTACACAAAACTATCAAAAATAGGAATGATGAAAAGAAAGAGAAATGTTTACATTGCAGGGAGCTGTTCATAAATATCGACGATAGAATTTTACATCAAAACACGTTTTTACATTGAATTTCCGAAGCAGAAAAATAGACTTTGATAATAAACATCTGTCGTAAAATACTATTCTTTTCGTAAGGTTTTCTTGTTTCTGTTGTTATATAGGCAATGTGATGTGGGGTAAAAATCATTTTTTACACAAAGAAAAAAAAAGAAGAAAAAACACATCTCGAAAAGGATAAACGGAATTAGCTGTTAAGATGCGAATTGACCAAGCTTTTCATTCATATAAAATCCCAAATGAGCCATCATCATATCATGCAAATGTAGCTTGCATTATTTAGTCACCGAAATGTAAAATGACATTAAATTCTATAATTTAGCATTTATTTTTCTTATATCAGGGAGAGAGGGGGTGAGTGGAGAAATGTACATTTGTTGATTAGAATAAACCAATTTTTGCTTTGCCTTCCTTCATTAAAGGAGAAATATTTTTACCGAGAAATTGGAAAAGATCAGTTCTCACTTCTTGGAGGTCGAAAATATTAAATTTCTTGGGATTTCTTTCGGTATCAATCACTAATAATTCTAAATTATCTAATTTTAAATGACCTTGATCTACAAGCGCTTGAAGTCGGTTAGGTGTGCCAACTCCCATGTGAATAGATTCATGTTCTAAAAACCAGATTTGATCTTCAATTTTGAAATGCTTGGCAAATAATTTAGCAATCTTTGCTGTGGAAGCAAATTCCTTCAATGCACTGTAACATCAATCAGTATAATCCATGACAGCCTAATCAACTAGATAAAACTTACCGACATAAATCAACAGCACGAATGGCAGAATGAGTAACAATCAATGCAACAGGACTAGCGAGCACAGTAGGCTTTTTAGCCAATTTCTTATGACCAGCTACACCAAATTTAATGTAATTAGGTAATGATTCCAATGTGTGTTCTTGCTTAAAGTTTTCATTGTTAACAAGTTGTGATTCTGGTAAAGTTTGTTCTTCCAATTCAACAGCTGATAACTTTGGTAAAGCCAACTTTTGACGATCCTCTAAATACTCGGCTTGTACAGTAGCATTTTCTTGCCAAATGTTGATGGTATCAAAAGGATTGACAGGGCCTCTCTTCTTTTTTGGTTGCTTTTTCTTCTTTTTCTTCTGTGGTGCTTCGGCATTATCATTATTGACAGCTTCAGGCTTTCTCTTTAATGGTGCTGATGCTTCATCATCGGAGATGGCTGCTTCGTTGTCAGAATAAATGATGGCCCCTTCTTCTACAAAATCATCTTCAAAATCATCAGCAGATGCTTGTTTCTTTTTTGTTTCGACGTCTGACATGTCAAGTTGCTTCCGATTGAGAAATATGCAATAGAAAAAAAACCTTTTGGGATATCAAATCACCAAATACTGAACATGCCGACGGTCACCGCAAAGACTGTTTATCATCCGTAATACATTCAATAATGGTGGCTTACATGATTCCATCCTTTGAGCTTGATTTCTCGAGAAAATTCTACATTTCTTTTCTATACTCTTCACATTTTTGTTTCATTGTTGTAATGTCTAAAGCCGTTGAAAAAGAAGCTCAACCCAGTGTTGATATGGAAGCCTTGTCAAAGAAAAAATTGGAAGATACCACCTTTGCTGATCTTGTAAGAATCTATTAGATGTCAATGAGTAAATTATATGTTTTTACTAACAAACAAATTGACATAGGGTGTCTCTGCTCAATTATGTGAAGCCTGTGATAAAATGAAATTCAAACATCCTACAGAGATTCAAAGAGAATCGATTCCTTGGGCTATCGAAGGCCGTGATATTATCGGACTTGCTCAAACTGGTTCTGGTAAAACTGCTGCATTTGCCATTCCTATTATTCAACGTCTTTGGGATAACCCTCAAGCTTTCTTTGCTTGTGTTTTAGCTCCCACAAGGTAATTTATATGAGCAACGTTTAAAAAATAATAATATGTATTAATGTCCCCCTTTTTTTCTTCAGAGAATTGGCTTACCAAATTGCAGAGACATTTGAATCTCTCGGTTCAGTTATCGGTGTCCGTTCCGCAGTTATTGTTGGTGGTATGGACATGATGTCTCAATCAATTGCTCTTTCCAAGCGTCCTCATATCATTGTTTGTACTCCTGGTCGTCTTCAAGATCATTTGGAAAACACAAAGGGTTTCAGTTTAAAGAATTTGAAATACTTAGTTATGGATGAAGCAGATCGTTTGTTGGACATGGATTTTGGACCCAAGATTGATCAAATTTTAAAAGTAATTCCTCGTGAACGTAATACATTCTTGTTCTCTGCTACCATGACAACAAAGGTTGCAAAGCTTCAAAGAGCCAGTTTGCATAAGCCTGTCAAGGTTGAAGTTGCTACAAAGTATTCAACTGTCAAAACCTTGTTACAATACTATCTTTTCTTTCCTTTGAAGCACAAGGATTGTTATATGGTTTATCTTTTAAATGAGCTCGCAGGCAACTCTACTATTATTTTTACTCGTACTTGTCATGATACTCAAAAGATTGCCATCATGTTGAGAAACTTGGGTTTCGCAGCTGTTCCACTTCATGGTCAATTGCCTCAAGCTAAACGTTTAGGTGCACTCAATAAATTCAAGGCAGGTACTCGTAATATCTTGGTAGCAACTGATGTTGCCAGTAGAGGTATTGATATTCCTATGGTTGATGTAGTTATCAATTATGATGTACCTCAATCCTCAAAAGATTATATCCATCGTGTCGGTCGTACTGCTAGAGCTGGTCGATCTGGTAAATCCGTCACTTTTGTTACACAATATGATGTCGAATTGATTCAACGTATCGAAAAAGATTTGGAACGCAAGTTAGATGCTTTCCCTGTTGAAAAGGATGAAGTTATGATGTTACAGGAACGTGTCGATGAAGCACAACGTATTGCAACAATAGAATTAAAGGAAACTGATAATGGTAAAAAGTCAAAACGTGGTGGTCGTAAGGATGACGATGATGATGATGCTGATGTCGATCAAGAAGAAAGAGGTGGTGCTCAAGGAAAGAGAAAGTTCAAGGGCGGAAATAATAATAAAAGTAATAAGAGACGTTAATCAATAATAAAGCTATATCATTTTGTAAATTTATCATCATTTTTAAAGCTCTGAAAGAAATTGTCAGAATCTTTCAATTGTTTTTTCATTGCGTTAACTGTTGATAAAATTGCTTTTGGTGCATAAATGCAACTGTCAGACATGTGTTGTATGCCCAGATATTTTTTGTTTTAGCATTGAATCTTTAATAGTTCTAATAAAGCTTGGGTTATGGAAGGTATGATATTTGTCGAAAGGTTTATTTTCAAATACAGCTGATGTCATTTTTTACCTAGACATTCAAATATCTATCATACATTGCGTACTGAATTGAGAATGTATAGTAAGATACGGAAAGCCCTTCGATCTATATTGCAATACTCAAATTATTGACTGAACCCTTTGTAAAATTGATGTACCCAATCCCGGGGTTCTATTGACATTTCTACAATAAGTTTGTTTAGAATTGAGTCTAAATGAAAAATTTATTATGATAAACATTGGATGGGAGCAGATATTTACCCAAAAGTTGAAAAACAAAAGTGCAATAAGTTATGAATATAAAAGCAAAAGAGAGGGGTAGATAAAATGAGAGTATAATAGCATGCAGATTAATTGTAAGTTAAAACGGTTTTAAAGACATAATCCCAAAACTTGGAGGTAATACCATAACCTGCTTCAAAATCCTTATAATGATGAGCTAAATGGTACTTTTTCATCTCGGTAAAATGGAAAGAGATAACCTTGGCATGATGAACATAATAGTGTGTCATATCATAGCAAATGTAACCAAACATGCCTCCAGCAACTACACCATATGCCATCATAGGAGGGAATAAAAAGTGTGCCAAAGAAATCCAGGGATACGCCAAAGCAACAAAAAGAGTTGGTGGTACAACAAGTCTTAATCTAAATTAAAAGGTTACACAACGATGTTAAAAAAGTGGCGCCATGATCAATGCAAAATAAATTACCTATCCATGGGCAAATAATGGTGAAATCCATGAAGAACAAAATGTAACAAAAACATGAGTTGATTCTCGGGCATACGGTCATCGTAATGAAACAAGAAACGGTGAAGACCATATTCAAGGAACGTCCAAATAAACATACCAAAGAAAAAGAATGAAGCCGTAGCAAAAGCATTACCAAAATCCAAAGACTTGAAGAAATTGTAAACGACATAAGGTAACCAAATTGTAGGCACAACCCACCAAACAGTCTTTGAAAGAGGTTCCATCCAAGAAACACCAAAAAATTCTGCAGGTCTATTCAAATAACGAGGTTTGTGAACTTGCTCAAGGTAATGTTCCTTGGTAAACTTCATTGTCAACATTTGAGGTACCAAAGGCTTATTGAGATCCAAGAATTGATGAACCTTGACATCTGCCTTGGTATCTGTCACTGAAGGGAAAAAATCTTCTTTTGTATATGTTTTATATTCCACTTCCTTTTCCAATAAGCCCACACGTCTACGATGAAGACTTGCACGCATTCCTTCTAAATGTCTAATAGGGCCATTACCTAAATCACTACCTTCCAAAGTACCAATCAAATAATCATCCAGCATTTCGAAAGCAGCGTCAGAGTGATCGTGTGAGAGTTTATCAGACATAATCTCCGTAATATCCTTTCCAGCATATTCAAGGACAACATCATCTCCACCCGGATGATCCTTGGAAAATTCAGTTACATCATATACCCTGTCATTGAAAATAACCCACAGAGAGTTCTCGGTATTATGCTTCGCTACTTCTTCAGCAGTATAAACCTTTGACATGTTAACGTAACAGGGACAACAAAAAGTAATGAAAAGAAAAGGAAAAAAAAATAGAGCAAACAATTAGAATAGAAACCTTTTAAAGATTTCATTCAGACCTCATTAAAAAAAAAAGAGGTGACATGCCAAATTGCTAAGGATTGTGTTATTCAATAAGCGATATGAAACTTTCGGGTTAATGCTCAAAAGAAATCCCGTAGCAAGTGTATTTTCCAAAAAAGTGTGTTGAAGCAGGGTGTTACAAATCTTCACAGCAATGAATTTTGAAAATATAGGTAGAGAGTTACGAATATTCAATTAAGGCCAAAGAAAATGAAATGACCTAACTTGTTAGCGGATTTACTCTTCTACAGTATGTATGTTGATATTTGGTTTCATAAAAAGTTTTAAAAGTAATCAAAGCCAACTAAATTGGGATGATGTAAAACAATATGAAAATTCAAATTTTTGCTCAAGCAGTTGCCTACAAAAAAAAATCAGATTCATTTAGCTTATAGGGCATTATTTTTACTGAGTGTAGCAGAGCAGGTAAATAAAGTTTGTCAATTACAAAATGTAATATAACTAAATACGATGTAATCTTATAAAATGAATGTATTTTTTTATTGGTTAATAGCAAGAAACCCCATTAAAGATTATGGAGTGTAATTTTTTAGCTTCAACAATAAAAAATATATGAAGTGTTTTTTATTATTAGATGATGTTCCTAAAGGAACAAATACAATGAGAAAGTCTAAATCTCGGTACGTCGTAACAGCAAAGGTTATTATAGTACTTGCAATACCACCGACCATTCTATGTCGTCTGCCTGTGGGCATCATGTTGATGTTTTAGCAAGTAGACCTAGCAACATTTCCGTTACCAAGCCTAGCTCACAAGTAAAGGTTTTAAGCCAAAACTTTATTAGTATTCATATCTGTTTTATATTTGGCTTATGAAATTAAGCATGTATAGCAGGTAAAACTTGGCAAAGCACTTTGAAATCAAATATATTCAACCTTTGCATCATATTGTAAACTCGTTTGCAATTTTACTGCCCAGACATGGAATTTCACAATTTATGCCCACGTTATTTTGCAATACATTGTGTAAATGCAATAATTAAGCCATAGGATTACAAAATAATTTCGTATTACGTTTTGTTTCTTTAGGATATATCAATTCTATTGGAAAACATAGTTCCAGGTATCAGGAGTATGCGAAAGACCAAAGAAAAAAGCAGAGGGATGATCCCTGATTTGCATGAAATATACCATAGATGAGTTGAATATTTATATTCTAGCATTGAAAATAGGTTTGTAAACTTGAAATTTGCATTAACTTCTTTAGAGAAATGTTGCATGGTATTTTTGTATATATACATGAGCGCTTCACTTGTTGAAAACTAAATCAAACTACCTTATCATCAGCGGATTCTTTAATCATGAGTTGGGAAACCATCATAAATATTTACCTCGTACATGGTTTGGCTTTATCATTTCAGGCCCTTTATGATATATTTATAGTTTGTATATACATTTGATGTATTAAATGTTTGCTGGTCATCTGTGCTTGCTTGGCAAGCTTTTGGTTTGTCTAAATTCAGACAAACAAATACCATTTCGTATAAATTTTTCTGTTTATAATACTATTTTTAAGACTTCATTTGTAGCTCTTGTATACGATAAACACAATTTTGTACATCTTGTAATGCGCCTTATATTGT
This sequence comes from Mucor racemosus, assembly GCA_027405735.1. Lineage (NCBI taxonomy): Eukaryota > Fungi > Mucoromycota > Mucoromycetes > Mucorales > Mucoraceae > Mucor > Mucor racemosus. The sequence goes on from JAPEHQ010000005.1 coordinate 89,218, forward strand.
TACAATGCAACCACAAAGTTCGTTAATAGAAGAAATACCCAAATAGACTGGTTTTACCGCTTTAAACCTTGAAAAACTTGATAATAAGCATACGTCCAATGACCAAAAGTGTTATTTTTATATATAAAACCACTGGCCTGGCTTTATGACAGCATAAACTCAAACCGCATATGTTACACGAGATGAAGAACCATGTTGCGATCATCATTACTGAATAAAGAATGACTATTTTAGGGAAGAATGTCTGCATAATTGTTGGGTAAATATGTTAGGCATCAATTAACTGCATTTACAATATGTAGAAACCATAAATATTCAATGTATTTTGTAAAAAAAAGAAAAAAAAAGGATGAATTTATTTAATCAGGAATTTAAAAATTTAAATAAACAGATGTACACATATGCAGATGATAAAGATGATACAGGTAATATGCTTGTCAAGGTGAGGTTTTTTTCTAGTCATAATTACCAGGAACGATCCTTGTGCATCCATAAGTTGAAATGCCCCAATTACAATCAGATTGTTTTTCACAACAGCGAATACAGAAAACGTTGGCATCAGGCTCAATCAAGTTTACAAAGTATTTGTAGCCATTACAGGTTACGGAATCAATGTTCAAATTGTCATATTGTCCTCCGCCATCACTGGAGTTAAGTTTATATGCAGATCTATCAATGGTGCCAGTAACTTGAGCATAATCAGATGTATCTAAATAATGAGCAGTTTTGATGAAACCAGTAGGGAAAACTTGTCCACCAAGAGAGGCATTTGTACAGAAAGGAATACCATCATTTTCTGTTGCTGCAACATCATCTCCAGCTTTAGGTGGCATAAAAGAACAGAAATCAGTTTCTGATTTAACTTGAATTTCGTAAGTAGGTGCACGTTTTTGAAAAGCAGGTAAAGCATTAGAGACAGAAGCAAATAAGGCCAAAGTGGTAGTAGTCAAAAGAAGAAACTTCATTGTATAAAAATATATTATTGTTAATGTTGAAAATAATCCTATTCCTATCAACAATCCTCCCCTTTTTATATACAAATGCATTTTCCGTTGATTTATGTTAATGCCCAGGATATAATTATAGCAATTGGCATTATAACAATACTTTAATGGGCTTTAATCTATTTTGGGATTATGTACGTATAATACGGAAGGTCTAAATGCATCATCCGTAAAGTCGCTGTCGGTGCATGTACGACACTAGCAAAAACTTTATTTGACCTTTTACTCAAACATTGTAACAATAATGACATTATGCTTCTTTTTTTTCTATATACAAAAAATCTATTAACAAACATAAAACTACTAAAAATAACGATTTTAAAGACTAAGACTTGTATAGTAAAGGCTTTGTCGTAAAATTACAACGTGGCATTGGATAATCAGTTTTTAGTGGACAGCTTGTAGAAGATTCGAATAAAAGCAAGTTAATAAATAAGAATAATAGCATTACCATGCATGTACGAACTCTAGAATTCAGTTGATTCGTATCAAACTCTTAAGCAAATGTCGTAATTCGTGTTTTTAATTTTCGCATTTACAAGATCATTACGTTGTCTCAACTTAGATCTTGGTTCGTTTTACAGGTCAATTTCAGGTGCTCAAATACTCAAAACGTTCAGTCGACCAGAAACTAGCTCTAATATGACAAATGATGACCACTGTTGTTTTTTATTATGCATTAGATAAAAGGGTTGTTGGCCCGCCAGTAAGTTCAATACAGTGTTTGCGGGTTATTGGAACAATTTGCCTTCTACCGTAGATGTAATACATCCAGATGGGTGGTATTCAACGGGGATGGTTGGCGAACTTTTTCCTAATGGAAGTATACTATTACTGGAACCATCAAAATAATTTGCATTAATAAATACTGTATCAAAACATGTGTTTGATCAGATAAAATATATACCTTGGAATATGCTACATGTATCTATAATTCCGTATATTTTATATTATGATGGGGTTTAATATTATAGTTTATAAGAATGTAATGCCTTATTTAACCAGACTTTTCGACGATATTGTATATATTCATACACAAAAGGCTAAATGTAATGAATCAAACATTTCAGTTTCATTCATGCAAAATCTTGCCTCATTCCTTATATAAATACTACAAGGAAATCATTGCAAGATCCCTTGTAGATTTATCTGTATTGTTACACTCCCTTTACTTTTATTTATTCACTAATAAATATCTAATTTACAAATAAGAACACCAACCTTCATCAATACAGTGATCACAAATTTATAATAACAAGAATAATATCTATAAGCATATTATCCACCTTTGTTGTTAGTCCAAAATTACAGATCATTACACGAAAACATATCGAATTGAGGACTTTGTCAGACTGTTATTCTCATAATGACCGCTTTCCCCTCAGTCTAACGAGAGGGGAAATTTACGGTTACTTAAGGAAGAAGAAGCAATCTACCTTTTGTCTTATTCTTGTTTTCTTTTTTTCTTTTTTTACTTATGTTTTACTTATGTTTTACTTATGTTTTATGAAGGTTTTAGGGGTTTGGGGCATACTATGGCATTTTTTTTTACTAGAATTACATGATATTTTGTTATTCTGGTCATGGAAAAGGTTACTGTCATTTTAAGAGAAATGTTAAATTACAGTATCTTTTCCGCTCAATATAAGTAAGTGTGTATCCCTGTTGTACCTGTACCTATAAAGATACAAAATCCTTTGATTTACTTTCTTTTGGCAATATTATTTTACATTTAAATAATTTTAATAAAGGGTTGGTATTATTATAAAGCTATAAAGCCTCTGTGCTTTCCTTGTGGTCAATTTTTTACGTTTTTCTTGCATTTTCACACTTACCTTTGAATACATCTTCTTTCCTTTAAAAAGATCACCGTGAAAATTGTGTTTACATGGATTCTATCTATTCTGTAGCAGTAAATAACACATATCAAGCCTGTTTATTAGTCAGGGCTACATTATATATCATCTAAAAATGTAGAAATATTAAATCACAAAAACACTGAAATGTCAAATTGTACCACTGGTACTTCCAAGCTAGGAACTAAACCACGAAGATCTTGTTTTAAGATCTTATTACTAATTCCTAATATAGATTAGCAAAATAGTATATATTATTATCACTGAGGTGATGATAATCCATAAACCTTTGCTTTACTTTTAAAACATCATTGATAAACTAAGGAGTTATAATTATATTTCCATATTGCTTTTTATTCATTTTTTTGCTGCATATTCAAACATGTTCAGTATCTCATTGTCGGTAGCTAACCTCACACTAAAAGGCTGCAAGATAAAGGGCACGTGTATTTATTGCCTTGTGAAACATTTTTAGGGTTCTAAAAGAAGCTTAAGCCTTATCCATGGAATATCTTTCATCAATTATTATCTTTTCATTTCTGTATTTATTTGATATAAAAATACAAATATCCCAATTGTCATCCTATTCAACATTGTCCCGGCTACAAATTTGATTAAATGAAGCAAGGATGGTTACTATAGTGATTGTTTGATAAATTTGAATGATGCAGAAATGGCCAGCTTAAGATTGAAAAACCGCATTTGAAATGAAAATAAATCGAGAAAATACTAAGGTATTGCAATGATGGGTATTAAGTAAAGTCTAGATTATTTTTCATTCTCTACCAGGATATTTAGTTTTTGGATGGCTGTAAAGACTTTTTTATTTTTTTATAAATTTTGTGAGAGCACTTTTTCTGTTATAGAGATTTATGAAGGGATGACAGGTATGCACAGCTAAAACCATAGGATAGTACTCATTAACGTCTATCTAACGAATTTTATCTCGTGAAAAAATATTGATTTTTGGTCGAGAAAGTTGAGATTGAATGATTGATTTTTGGTGATACAAAAAAGGATTCATTTTGGACGAGGATATACAAGGAAAAATTTTCGGTTTTACAAAAAAAAGATTAAAAAAAAGTATATCCCCACGAAAAATAGGGCTACAGATACGTATAAATACTCATTCTGTAGATAATTTTGTTGCGCATAATGTGCAAATGAAATATTTTAGGGTTGCATTTGAATGAAGGGTACTTTTTGATCAAAAACCGTTAAAATTTGATACTAAATTTACTAGAGATTTTATGAGAAAAACATTTTCAAAACCTACATGGATCGATTCAGAATTAAAAACTGAACCCAAGATATTTAATACGCTAGTTCAACTTACTATGCATTTTCGTGAGTAATTAAACATACAAGGTTTTTTTTGGATTTTTTTGGATTTTTTTTTCCGTTTGAACACTTTTTTGAATTCTAGCTCAGTCACATATGCATATCTGATTATACAATTTTATATGATGATATTCAAAATCGGAGCGTGCCCCCATTTCAATAGATAATCAGGAAATAAAAAATATAGGACTATACTTGAGATGCTACAGAATATTGACAAAAAAGTTATTTCTATTCATATTGATTTTTCAGTGAGTATAAAGGTTTCAAAAGTAAAACACTTGTTTTCCCCCCGCTTAAAATCTCAATCTAAGATGTCAAATATCTCGAGATTTTATAAGCTTGCGAATAATAGTTTCTAAGCTAAATCTTCTTGATTTTCAATGTTTTATTACATATTAAAGTTTCAGGGATGGGTTTTTTTTGGACCCCCAAACCTCATAATTGTAAATCCTGTTTTTTTTTTGTTTTTCTATTTTGTAGTTTTAACAATTTGGAGAATTTTCACATTTTTTTACAAAAGTATCGCTAGGAATTAGGCAACCAAGTTTTCTGGGGTAAAATTGGCCGCAAAAAACGAATCTGCAATTCATTTTACTGTATCTATGAATTTCGCCGAGATTTTTGTGGTATAAATTTTGCTGGAGTTTAGTATATACGCTTATGGCAACCCTTAAATTTCATTATAAAGCCTCACTCGAACACATGATAAAAGTTGTTGAACAATTTATTCCACACATTTTGATATATGATTCTAAACGTCAAGTCTAGTTTCAACAATTTTAGAGGGAAAAAACCAGCCAAAAAGCGTGAATATTTGTACTGGCAATCAATTTTAGCAGAAACTTGTTTTCAAAAACAGTATCCATCCATTCAACATTGTCCCGGCTACAAATTTGATTAAATGAAGCAAGGATGGTTACTATAGTGATTGTTTGATAAATTTGAATGATGCAGAAATGGTCAGCTTAAGATTGAAAAACCGCATTTGAAATGAAAATAAATCGAGAAAATACTAAGGTATTGCAATGATGGGTATTAAGTAAAGTCTAGATTATTTTTCATTCTCTACCAGGATATTTAGTTTTTGGATGGCTGTAAAGACTTTTTTATTTTTTTATAAATTTTGTGAGAGCACTTTTTCTGTTATAGAGATTTATGAAGGGATGACAGGTATGCACAGCTAAAACCATAGGATAGTACTCATTAACGTCTATCTAACGAATTTTATCTCGTGAAAAAATATTGATTTTTGGTCGAGAAAGTTGAGATTGAATGATTGATTTTTGGTGATACAAAAAAGGATTCATTTTGGACGAGGATATACAAGGAAAAATTTTCGGTTTTACAAAAAAAAGATTAAAAAAAAGTATATCCCCACGAAAAATAGGGCTACAGATACGTATAAATACTCATTCTGTAGATAATTTTGTTGCGCATAATGTGCAAATGAAATATTTTAGGGTTGCATTTGAATGAAGGGTACTTTTTGATCAAAAACCGTTAAAATTTGATACTAAATTTACTAGAGATTTTATGAGAAAAACATTTTCAAAACCTACATGGATCGATTCAGAATTAAAAACTGAACCCAAGATATTTAATACGCTAGTTCAACTTACTATGCATTTTCGTGAGTAATTAAACATACAAGGTTTTTTTTGGATTTTTTTGGATTTTTTTTTCCGTTTGAACACTTTTTTGAATTCTAGCTCAGTCACATATGCATATCTGATTATACAATTTTATATGATGATATTCAAAATCGGAGCGTGCCCCCATTTCAATAGATAATCAGGAAATAAAAAATATAGGACTATACTTGAGATGCTACAGAATATTGACAAAAAAGTTATTTCTATTCATATTGATTTTTCAGTGAGTATAAAGGTTTCAAAAGTAAAACACTTGTTTTCCCCCCGCTTAAAATCTCAATCTAAGATGTCAAATATCTCGCGATTTTAATAAGCTTGCACATAAAAGCTGCTTGAAAGTTTATGGATACATTCAATTGTATTTATAGAAAGAATAATAAGAAGAACTAGTAGCATTTATCATGGAGAACGTAGGCTTTATTACCGGAAAAACTAATGGTAAAAGAAAGAACCAAGAGCTTCTAGGTCTTGGTTTAAAAGGCTATTTATAAGAATTACATTTCAATATGAATTAGAAATGGAATTGGTTTCAAAATTGGCTGTTTAATATCCTCGAAAACGGATAGTAACGACCTGAAAATTTTTTCATTATAAAAAAGAGACTGATCGCCATGAAAAGAAAAGCGCTCCTTATTATTTTTTTCAAAATGTCTAGTAACTTCATAAAATTCATTAAAATCGCTGCCGTTGTAGGTGTAGGTGCTTTGCTTCCTCCAGCTCTCTTGGGTATTGTTGGATTTGGAACTGCTGGTATTGTTGCTGGAAGCGCGGCGGCAACATGGATGTCCATTATTGGTAATGTTGCTCCTGGAAGTTTATTTTCTATACTATAATCTTTAGGAACTATGGGCATTGGGGCCGCAGCTACTCCAATCGCGCTTATGTTTAATGCTATTGTGGGCTCTCTTGCTACAAAATGGGCTTTTTTTTCTAAATAAGTTAATAAAACGCCATATAGTATATAATACATGGAAAAAGTATTTATTTTAACGCCTTCTGTTGATATAACTAATTGATTTTTGCTTGTAAGACCAAATTCAGCTTTTAAAAAAAGCAATAAAGGTACCGATTTTCTAGCTAATATGAATGGTATTACCATTACTATGTATTTAACTCTGTTTAACATTAAGCCTTGGTTTTTTTCATCCCTGCTTTGACTTAATTAATGTCTCAGTTATTTACTATATATTGCTGATGCGCGGGTAGTTTACAAACAAAATGTACATTCTATTAACAATACATTTATAGTTTTAGCTATAGATTGAGAGAATTTAAATCCTTTTCATTCACAGGTATTAGCCAACATGAGATAATATACAATATATAAAAAATTGTACAAAAAACAATGATTATTAGCGCAGTAAATCTTTTAGTTCTCGTATTGATATTCTCTATAAACAACAGCCAAGTATTACAACCTGTTTTTCTCAAGAAGATGACCTGTTATCTTGAGGTAATAAAGGTAAACCTGATGTAATATTTCAACAATGCGATATCGTTTAAGGAGTAATATATCCTGATAGATAAAATAGGGTTGCTTTGTTTAACAGTATTGAATACAATATACACATCTTGTTAATCGGTAAATAAAGCTCCCATAGTTCAGCATAAAATGTATGTAATTATTTGAGTTATATCTTTTGAAATCATAGATAGCAAGTACGTTTTAACAATGCATAAAAAATGCAAAATAATGCGCGGGAATTGTCTCTTATCATATCATGCTTTGACACACACAATTCTAAATCAAATCTTCCAAGAAAAATAGCATTATGCAACTGTTGATGATAGGTTTCATGGCTCAAAATGGGGGAAAATATAGATATAAAGCAAAGCTCGCTTGATTTTAACTAAACATCTTGCAAGATAGTGAAGCAGGCACAGTGCAGACTTAAAGGTATTTAAATTTAATAGAATATATATTTCTCAATAAACCCCATTTTCTATATTGTTATCTATGATTCCAATGTATTTATATTAATTTCTAGTACGCCTAACATTTCTTTGTGTTCGTTTTTTTTTAATACTGTTTCCCATTTATCCGTTTTTTTTTTTTTTTTTAAATAAGTGGATACATGCATATGTCTATGAAAGTAATAAATATATATAATAATAATTTATTAGATGTGAAAATCAATGATAATAATCCCACCATACAATGTCTTGAATTGAAATTACGTAAGAAGAACCAAGAAACCGAACAAATCATGCGACAGCCATTTAAAGGAACAAATCTCAGTCAAAGATTAGACCCGAAAAAAAAAAGGAAAAAAAAAGATCTAAAAAGATCTAAAAAGTCTCGCTCATTCCATAAGATATATAATTTATATATTATATCTATTTTATATAAAAAATATGATGAAATTATTAGATAGTATTCTAAAAGGGAAAGAATGGAATATGTAAATGTCTGCATAAATTTCGTTTGATTTGTATGATGATCTAGGTATTTATACTATAATTGGTCTGTGCGACATTTATACCAAAATGGAACAAAAGCGGGTTGCTTGTATATAATGATTCATCAGTGGCAAAGTAGTACCAAATGACATGTATAGATTATTGAAAAAATAATAAAAAATGACAGTTTTTATATTGGGAAAAAAAAAATATTATGATTAAATGTGGGGAAAAAAAAATAAAAACCCTAAACTTGTGTACAATGTGTATAACACACAAGATAAACATTTGCATACAAATACATAAAATGACATTTTTAGTTATAACATCCAATCCTTGAATACATAAACACACCAGTTTTTTGTTGCTTTTTCGTATATGGATTAAAACCCAGTGTATTTTTGTACCAGATCTCCCGCTACCAACCCCTGCCAGCAAAGCATTCAATCTAGGAAGATGATGACAAAAAAGAATGCTCGATTTAATAAAAAAAAAAAGAATCCAATTGATGGAGCTACTTTTATACGTGTTGTGTTTGTGTATATGTGTATGTGTATATGTGCACCGCCTGCAATAAAAAAGGCGGGAAAAATTTACATCCGACAATTTTTATGTGTGTACAACCAATGTTGTATATAATAAATTCTATCAATAACTTTTTCTTTCTCTCTCTCTCTCTCTCTCTCTTTCTCTCTTTTTCTTTCTTTTTTTTTAGTTTTCTTTTTTTTTTCCTTTTTTCCTTTTTATACGGATAATTAAATATTAGGTGCGATATATATTATTTAAAAAATACCATGGCAGAAACATTTTTCGGTTACATCGAAACAACTCAAGATGCATTACTTATATTTGAAGGATGCAGAAGAGGTTTAATACCTAGAGTTTCTAGAAGATTACAAGAAAAAGAAAGACGCATGATCAGATCTGGCTCCGTCTTTGTTTTTGATGAAAGTGAATCAGGTAAAATGTTTTTCTTATTTGTTTATATATATACATGATTATTTTACTATATAATTTGCACAATATTAAGAGCGGGGGTTGGTGAGAGGGAAGTAGATAAGGGGGGGAGGGATGCATTCTCTTAGTGTGGGTGCGGCCATAAATGCGAAACATCTGGACTATAAAATATGAATGAGGGGGGGGGGGAAATGATTTGAAATTTCATTCTAAACTTTCAACACATTTACATATTAGGTATCAAAAGATGGACTGATGGCCTTGTTTGGAGTCCTTCTCGTATTCTTGGAAACTTTTTGATTTATCGTGAACTTGATAAAAGAATTCCAGGTGATAAAAAGTTATCAATTAGTAGTGCTTCTTCAGCTGCTTCAAATGATTCAAGACAGCGTAGTTATAGTGCAGATCAAAGTGTTATGGGAGTCTCATCTGGTATGTCGACTGACCGTAATCGTGAACGCCGACTGGTTGGTAGTCTTTCTGATTCTTATCGTTTTCGTAAAGATGGTCTTATAAAGAAAACAATGTCTATTATTGTCCATGGCGTTGCTCAACATTTAATTTCTTATTATCTTCCAAATGATATTATTGCAAACAAACTGCGTACTCCATCTTCAGTACCTGAATTAGCTAGTCTGGAGATATCTCCAGATTTACTAGTCAAGCAAAATTTCAGAATACCTCCAATGGTAGAGCCTCCCTTTGATCATACTGAAGCCAGTTTAACAGGTGGTATTGGTAATAGCGTAGGAAATCCCTTATCTCCAGTGGACACAATGTCGAGTCCATATACAAGTAAATTACTTTAAATTTAATATTTTATAAAAGTGTAGAACTAATAGATTTTAATAGATGATAGACGTATTCATCCATTCCGAAGCATGTCGATGGGATCTCTTCGTACAGCAAATAATTATCAAACCCATGGTAGTTTATCTGCAGCAGGTAGACCAGATATGACTAATTCTTCTCAACAAATGATGTATTCTGCTTCATCACTTTCTCAACGTATGGATATAAATAACAGTAATAAGTTGACAACAACAGCTACTACTGCGGCTAGTAACAGTAATTTATCTGCTTACTATGGTAATCAACCCATGTATAACAACAGCAATAATAATAATGGATTCCCACCTTTACCATCACCTTCCAGTATGACTTCATCACCTAATACACCCATGTTGTCTCCAGTTAGACAATCATTTTCTTCTCAACAACAATCAAGACATTATTCCATGTCATCTAGTTCATCTGGATCTATCCCAAGATATAATACAGGTCGTAATAGTTTCGATATGATGTCTTCGCATTTAACTACAACAGCAGATATGAATAATGGAAGCAGACCATCTTCTTCAGTTCATCCACATATGATTCCTGAAGTCAATTTATATGATCAACGCTTAAAAGACAACAATAGCATCAACTTAAATGATACGGCATCACAAGGATTTTCTTCAAGTCCCAATATAGGTCAATTACTTAATCCTGTTCATCCTTTAAATACAAATAGTGTTAAATCAGAATCAATGGATAGTAATACACAATTTTTCCAATCTATGGGTATTTCAAACACGACATCTACAAATTATTCTGATTATTCAACAACTGGTAATAATGCTCCAACTTCTACCAATTCATCAAATAATAGCAGACCTTCATCATTTGATGAATCCAGATTACCATCGATCAGCAATAATGATATACAACAACAACAACAACAACCACAGCAACAACAACAGCAACAACAACAGCAACCACAACCACAGCAACAACAGCAACAACCTAACAATTTCTACGGTGGTAACTATTATTATCAAAGACCACAACAACAGCAACCATTAACAAATACCCATACATCACTTTCTAATGGAGACATTGCTCCAATGTTTCGAAACGGAATGACACTCCCACCATCCTCCTCCATGTACGACGATACGCAAAATGGACCGGAACTCGGAATAGAGCCACTCATGCTGAAATAAACAACGATTTTAATAATGATGATCCAACATCTCTCCCCTCTATTATACTGCTACACTTATTTTTACATAGATTTTCTCTCTATACATTTCTTTCTCGCTAACCCCCCTTTTTTTTAATTTGTTTATTATCTTTTTTTTTTTTTTATTCATGCAACTTTGTTTCTTTTATATAATATATATAATATATGAAATTCCAATATCTTTTTCTACATTTATTCCAATAAAAAATCTTTTTAATCCATAATGACACCAATCCAAAATTTCACGGATGATATTCCGAATGTATGGGCTACACATCCAACGCTTTTTTAGTTGATTTAAGCCGGCGATTTTAATCATTAATACACTTTTTTTTTTTTTTTTTTTTTTTTTTCCTATTTACCATCTATTTTTCTCTTTTTACCCCATGTATAGAAATAAAAAGAAAGAAATACAAGATAGTTGATCGTCCAAAAATCTAAATTAGAAAATTAAAAAAAAAGGTTAACGTTTAGATATGTATTCCAATATTCAAGTTCGATAAAAATATTCTGCTTTTCATCATTAAAAATACACTAAATAATCATACATCGAGATTGATTTGGTGCGTTTCTTGAGGAAATATGTGGTACCTTTTATGATATAAAAAAACTGGTGATTTGTACAACTATAGAATTTTCTTTACCGAACAAGATGAAAGAATTTTTATGCCCGCTACAAACTCATTATAGAGTATATAATGAATCTTAGGGTTTAAACCCAAACAGATGAGATTTAATGGGAGACGTAAATGTATGTGATATTTGAATCAATTAGCTAATATATAGCATGGTATGAACAAATATCATTTGCTGCGTTGAATAATTTATATGTAAATAAAAGATTAACACTAGATTGACCAATTATGAATGTATATTGTCTTGTCCTACCAAACACTAGCATGAATTTCAATTGTAGGGGTAAAGAGGAATTTTAATTGATAGCACTTTTAGTGAAAAAAGAAAGATGTTGAAATGTGATGCCATTTTTTCGGTTTTATAGCTTACTATACCGTTACAGTATATTTACTTTGAATTCTTTTATTTACCTAAAGAGCAAGTATCATACTCATCGTCATGAAATCAATCATAATCTCAAAAGAAAATGTCATAATTTTTTTGAAAAAAGTACTGCTTATCTATTATACAAAGTAATTGGAGCTCCTATGTATACATCATGCAAACGTTTTTGTTGAGAAGAATGTTCTCGATTAGACAGATAATAATGACGATAGTTGTGCTCTTATTTCTACTCATCATGATTGTGTTTATCTATATTAAACTGACAAGTTGTCACATTCTAATAAATGTACAAAATTGTTATCTTACGAAAACTTTTGACAATAGTGTAACTTTTAGGAGATATATTGGCGAAAAGGAAATATGCTGATATATCTGAGATGTCAGAGAATTATTTCAAACCAACATTTTATATGTATAAGTGTTTCGAGTTACATTGAAACAATTCTTTAAATATGATTTATTCTTAAAAAAAAAACTGCGACATTTTCCCAGGAAAAAGGGAGTGTATGCCATATTTAGTGCATCACATTTCTGGTTTGAAATGATGACAATTGTAGAGAGCTGAAACCACGTTCTAAAACGTCCGCAAGTGTAAATGACACGCATACAGTCTCTTTTAAAATGTTGTCATTGTTGTTTGGTTCAATAAGGTGGCGAAGATGAAATGTATGAGAATATGCAATCATTATCTGCGTATAGTTGCTTTTCTGCATATAAACACAAAATTGCACATGACACGTACATGTATATACATAAACAAACTTGTATTCACAAATAGTTTATATATAAATCCTTCATTTTAATAATAAGGTACTGTATAATATAGTAACGAAGACTAGCTTCTTTTTTATAAGATTGTCCGTATCTTTGGGTCATTCGCACAAGTTGAAAAAGAGCAGCTATCATACTCACAACCTATGATCTTTAGCCTTTGCGTCATGGGAAAAAAATATGACGCTAACCAAGATTTTGAAATTTACAATATGGAATTATACCTGATAATTTGAGATTGTATTGACAAATTACATGCAATTTGTAGTGATCCCATGGAAATCAGCTTCATCTGGAATAAAAACAATAAAAGCATTATAAATTAAAAGTTGGAAATAAGACTGCCCTGAAGGCTTAATGTTCCAAGCTTTTATTCTATCCTTTTTGGCCAAAATTTGAGCTTCTTTTTCGTCTCAACTGTTCGAATTTCATTTGGAATTATGATTTCTCTTCTGCGTTATGCTTTACAGGATGAGACCAACCAGAAAAGATCAAGAAATACCGAGAATTTCAGTAATTGTTAGGTTGCCCTGAAGGATTTACATACTGAATAACAAGCATTTTGCTATAGATCAAGATTAAATTCAAGATAAGACAAGTTTAAAGTATATAAATTAGGGTTTTAAAAGGTTATTGCAACGGGAGAGAACCCAATTACCGTCCGTTAATTATATATATATATACAGAAATAACTATTAGTTATATTCGAAAATAGAATGAAATTCCATCAATTTTAAGGTTTTGAGCTACATGTACGACAACTTAATTTTGATTTTATCGTATTTTAAACCTTTAAAATGAGACTGTACACTTAATGTTAGCATATTCCCTTCAACTGGAAGGGAAAAGATACGGATGGAAATAGCATTCAATTGATATTTTCTTAATTGGATAAACTATACATACAAAAAGTCAATGCTTTTTCTACACCATTTGACAGTAGATCAAAACATCTTGAGCATATAAATCACATCTCGATTTATTCGACAAAAGTTCATTTTCTGTTCAAGATACAATGGCAATATTTGGATCACAAGCTTCCAGAAAAAATTTGTTGTGGCCATTGACATTTTTTCATTACAGATGCATCTCGATATCTCCATATTAAGAAGATCATGAAGCCTCTCTTTTACCCTAAATTGCATATGCTTTTCAGTCACATAAATTTATATAAAACTGCTTCTTTTAGCTGTCACCAGGAAGCAACGAAAATTTTTCCTAGGTAAAAAAGTATAAATGGATGTTTTAAATGATCAATTGCCATGTTTTCTTTATTCTATAATCAATTAAAAGGTAAATATCAATATTCATACATGTAAAAAAAAGAAGTAAAAAAGAGGTATCTCTATTTTTTTTTTATTGGTGTATATCCATGATGAATGCTTTGCCGCCCCAGGCGGAAATGTATACATGTCGATAAACCATGCAGCTCAACCCTTTTTTCTGAAATTTATTACCAGAAAAAAAAAATAGAGTTATATATCTTTTTACTTTTTTTTTATATTTCATTATAAAGAAACGTAAATTTATTAACATATTTTATTTATTTCTAGATTTATGATTATGTTATAATTCTCACAAAATCAATAAAAATTGTATTAAATGTATCTTTAAAAAAAGCGTTTTTCTTGTGTATTGATGTGTGTCTCTTGTAAACTTCCACGGACTCATTGGTAAGTCTCTTTCTATTTCGTTTGTAAAAGCATTCAAATTACATTGTATGATGAGCAAAATACATTCCATGCTAACACGGAGCTCCGCGTGACCGATAACATGTTATTCTATAACTGATTGCAATGCTAATTTGAATTTTTACAAATGACTGTTTATATTAAACTTGAATCATTCATACTAATTTCTACTAATTTATAGATTTGACAAGTTGATAGCATTTTTTATAAGCTGTATTTTTTTATAATAAATTGATTTTATTTATCACGTAATTTGATCTATTTCTGCGTCACATTGAGTAATTATTTTAAATGAACATCTATAAGTTTCATTTTCGGTAACTTTCTTTTTCAATCTATTCACAAAATGTCTTTTCAGTTTCCTTTAATTCTCGACGGTGGTTTTGCTACTGAACTTGAGAGAAGTTTCAATAAAGATCTGTCAGGTAAATAAGCCTTCGTTCATATTGTCAAATGTAAAAAAAAAATTAACAGTAAAATCTTCTTTTAGGTAAGCTCTGGTCAGCACAGTGTTTACAAGGTGATCCCGATGCTATCAAGGTATTGTATGATTATATGAAACCTTCTTTTTCTAATAAAACATCAGTCTGTTCATAAATTATATTATGAAGCAGGCGCCAACGTAGCTACAACTTGCAGTTACCAAGCATCCTTGGAAGGTTTTATTCGAGCAGGATATTCTGAACACCATGCTGTCAACTTGATGCGTAAAAGTGTTTCATTAGCTTTGGAAGCGCGTGATGAATACAAGCAAGAACACCCCAGCGATGATCAACAAAGATTAGTAGCTCTTTCAATTGGGTGTTATGGTGCTGTCTTGGCCAATGGTGCAGAATACACTGGTAATTACGGTGATTTAAAACTGCAGCAACTTGTACAATTCCACAAGGAAAGATTATCTGTTTTCTTATCCACAAAAACTGAATCCACTGGTGTAGATTTTATTATTTTTGAGACTATTCCTTCTTACCTTGAAGCACAAGCTATCACAGAGATTGTTACCAACTGGGATGACAGTAATAATGATTTACCTCCAGTCGCCGTAGCGTTTCAATGCAGTTCAGACGATCAAATCGCTGATGGTACCCCCGTTTTAAAGGCACTCCAGGTTTTGAATGATGTAAAAGGTATTTTTGCTATTGGTATTAACTGTACCAAACCAAAATATGTCGAAAATTTGTTTGCTACTGTCGCTCAGTTCAACAAGGAAACAAACAATGGCAAAGCATTGCTGGCCTATCCTGATGGAGGCGAAGAATGGAACGCTGTTGCAAGAAGTTGGGATGCTACTGCCAAGTTACCTGAAGAGACATTTGGTTGTATGATGGCTAAATGCGTCGAAGATTATGGTCCACGTGTATTAGTTGGTGGTTGTTGTGGTACTGGACCTGCTCATATCAAAAACATTATAGAATTTCTTGATGCAAAATAAAATGATTAAAGCTTATTCTTTATAGTATACGGCTATTACGTATCTTTGTTTTTTATTATTGTTGTCATTATTTAGGGTAAAATCAGGTGTAGGGTTGTCATGAATGATTTAGGGTTGTCATGCCTCAATTAAAGTTATCATTTTGCATAGAATTCTCGTTTCAAAAGCAAACTGGCGGGGTATTACATCATTAAGATTTTGGCACACTTCTGATACCAGGAGTTATATTCTCTAACCTAAACGAACGAAGTGTCCCCAAAGTTATAATACATTCCTACACATTGAATTGTCCCTGCATTATTCAGTGATATTTCTGTGAAAATTTAGGTATTTTCAGGAATCTTTTTTTAACAGCTGGGAAATATATTTGATTTCTTGAATTATCCATGAATATTTCTGAATGATTTCAGTGATATACCGTATATATACCGTATGTAATCCAGTTCAATTATTCAAGTGATGTTCAAGCACTAATTAATTCATAAGTTAAGTGGGTTTTAGTGGGGGTTTTTTTTACGTTATGAGAGTAATTTTTGTTGCTACAATGTACTGAGATTAAGCCTTTGTCATTGAATTTATTCCTTTTAGGAGTATCTTGAAATAATAGAAATAATTATTTCTGTTATAAAAACTAGACAATTGCACTCCAAAATTCGTAGCTGCTTTTATTTCTAATTAATTAATTAATTGATTAATAATATATATACATTATAATTTACGAACTTTACTACCGTTATGACACTCAAGAAAATTACGCTTTGTAAGTTAAGATGGATTTTGATTTAATTTTCAGTCTTCAAAATTGGAGCGTGCTCTCTTTTCAATGGCCAATCCAACACTAAACGCTTTTTAGAGCATACCTTGGACACTGCTAAAACATATAAATTAATCGCATCATGCTACCTATTCCTAAATTTATTTTATATCTCACGAAAGACTCAAAAACACGTAAAATTCACTGCTTTTTCCTTAAAAATTGGGTCTTATTTTTCATCTCTGCTTTACTTTTTTTTTCACTAAATAACACCAAGAAAAAAATATATGCCAATGTACCTGAGATGTTCAGCTTTAATTCAAAAACAAGTATCCGGAAATATCCTACTTTTTGCAGTTGGTATTAATTTTTGAGTGTTAAGGTTTCAGATTTTTTACGCGTATTTCACTACTAAGATTAAAATCTTTGAGGCTTCATATCTCCAGAAAAAATTAAGCTATACTAACACTTTTTAATAATAAAATTTACTTGTTTTGAAGTGCTCTATAACATATTTTAATATGAAAAATTTCTGAGCACTTTTATTTTTTTTTCATTTTTTTTGACATTTCTATAGTAGGTTTCAAAATATTGGCTAAATTGAGCAACATTTTTTTTGCATTCATGTCATTTAGCTCGTTGAGCTCTCTCAGACCCAATTTAGAGTTTTTCAAAATATTGATTTTTCATGGAGATATCCTCAAAAATGTGTACAAAAAGGTACCTCCATTTCTGGCGTCCATTTTCCCCTTGTATACCCTCATCCCAAATTCTGAAACAGAAAATTTTTTTGACAAAAATGTTGTTTTCTCTACGAAAAATGCAGCTAGAAAATTTTGCAATAGCTCGATCGATAGATATTTTTTTTGTGCATTATTTCAACTTATTATATTTTAAATATGCTTATAAAAAGTGACGTGTATCTTCAAAAAACCTCCAAAATTTCAATTGCATTTTGTGCAAAATTTTATGTAAAAAGTTTTTTTAAATTTTATATAGATGAATGCAGAATTTAAAACTGTATAAAAACTGTTTAATATGCTAGGTCTACTTGTTTTGCAGTTCATGAGCATTTAAACAATCTTGTTTTTTGAATCATTTTTCGTCCATTTTTTCATAACGATTTTGGGACCCCGTTATGACAGGTTATAAGCTGTGATAAAAACTGTTATTTCAATTATCTCGACCAAAAATCAATATTTTTTGCTAAAACAAAAAATGCAGAGTATCTAAGAGTTGAATCTATCTTTTGAATACAAAAAATTAATACCTCAATTTAGATTCTCAATTTTTTATAATTAATTTTAAGTCAATCTTGGTCAATTTTAGCCGATGTTTGCCCAGTGCGTTTATATTCTGGTATTAATATTTCTATTTTCCGAAAGATATCAATGACATATAGAGTATAGAGTGAAGGCGCATCTTCTTTGAAGGTTTTACTTGATTCAATTCAATATTGGGTGAGAACATTCGAAAGCCATTTAAAAGCCATCTGAACCTACTTTTTACAACGTAAAAAACCAACAACAAAAGCCCTACCCCTCATTATAATGGCAGATACTTCTAGTGTTGATCTACAGAATTGAAATAAGTTTAGCCTCTCCCAAGTTATTGTGGAAATGAAGAAATAAAAAACGCGTATTTGTTTAAGCTATTTTGTATTGAATTGTTTCAAATATTCTTTGAAATTTTTTATAAAATCAAATAATGGTTCAAAATTTAGTTTTGAAGTTGCCGTTAATGCATAGTAGATATATAAAGAACATGTCTTAATTTCATTAGTTAAAAGTTGTTTTTGAAGTATTTTTGGGCACATTTTGAAAAAAAAAGTCTTTTCTTCTGCTTGAAAGAAATTTAGTAACTGGAAAAGTGCTTGAAATCAATTAACATTGATCCAAATGGGCTGAAAGTTTCAAAATATATACTACAACCTACGATCATAACAGTACCTAGTATCAATATTTTAACATCCCATTAATTTGCTGATTTAATTTTAGAAACAAGATGTATACTTATTTCGAGTAAACTTTATTATGTTGTCTCAAGGGCTCAGCAGACCACTTCAAATCAGAAATTGCCATAAAACCAGCATATATGGTAATGACAAGCGCTGAAATTAATAATCAAACGTTCTTTTTGTGTATAATGAAAGTTGTAGTGCAATAAATGGGCAACATTTTTTATATTTATTTTCAAGAAAAAACGTCAGATTTCAAATATGGACTAAATACTACAAAAAGTACTAAAAAATTGTAAATCTTTGTTTCTTGAATTAGTTGCTTTAGTAACTGGGCATAGCAGTGAATAATAAAACAAACAATAGACAGTTTTTTCTACTAAATAGTTTTTAAATTATCAAAAAATGTAAATTTTTGATGGATTTATTGATAAAGCAAGATTTAAAAACATACTATTGGTATAAATGAAAACATTAGTGGTAGTAAAAAAAAATGAACATATGTTTATAAAACCTTTTGAAAGTAATTTCTTTTTGAAAGTTATAGACCGATTAAGGATTATATGGACTATAAAACATCTAATTGGAAAATGCATCCTATCTCCAGTAATTATACATTATTTAGCCGTATATTTAAGTATCTATGTACATGATATAAAGGTTATCAATTGATCATATATGCTTTATAAGGGGTTTTCGCAATATTTTATACGATAAAATCAAAAACTTTTTAGTTATAAGATGTTGAAATTTATTTGAAAATTATGTAATCATTTATTTATTTGCATATTCATATATATATATATTTCTTTGTAAGTCCTTATCGAACTATTATATTTTCAAACCCTCAATTCCAGGTATGGATATAGTACTCGATTTTTTCACAATTTCAAACATTTTTCCATAACTTTCAAGATTAAGCAAAATGTTTTATATTCAAATGTCTATCTAGAAGCGTTTCCTATACAACTTTTTATTCCAAATCCAATGATATTTACTTTAAGTTTTGCTGTAAAAAAATTGCTTTATTTGCAAAAGTTCAAACATTAGATTTCTCTTTATGAGTCGGTTGTTTTTTGCATACAACAGTTGACATTATGCTGAAATCTTTCAAAACATGTCAATACAAATACCTTCGTCTCAAATTATATAGAGCTTAAGCGTTGTTTTTTGTGTTGAGAAATACCAACATCTGTTTTTCAAGTGATTTTCCACATAGCTGTTTGTGGATTGTAGCCCCATCTCGAGTGAGTTGTACTGTATATTAGCACAATGTGAATCTCGAGAATTGTTAAACGTAATTAGAAATCATTTGTTTGATATACAATCTTGGATTTATTATTTGATACCTCTAAATAAAACGCTAGTATTTTTGTTTTGTGTTTTGTTGTTATGAGTTGATTTTTACGCACGTTTATAATGGAGTGTCAAAAAGTTTACTAAAAAAAAACTAATTTAAGAATAGATTAGAGTATTGCACACCAAATGCCCCCCCTTTTTTTTCAGATTGAATGATCCATGTACTGTTTATAATACACATTTTATTATATTAAATGATAATATGGTATATAGCAAACAAAGGAAATGAAGATCAACGGCATTTAGAGTAATAAACAACAGGACATTACTTATCAATAGTGTAAATTAATAATCGATGTTTAAAGCCATGTTCTAATTCAATCTCTTGGAATTAAATGGTTCGAGACTTGAAACTAATCCTGATAGAAAAAGAGATGATTACAAAGTATTTTTTCACTGGTGTAAACAAATTGACCAGCAGAAGAATAGAGGGAAAAGCCTAATTTCAATTCTTATCTGACTCCTTCAATTCACGAGTAAAAAGATCAGATCGACTCTGCAGATTAGTCTTGAAATGTTGATAGCCATTTAAAGTAGTGATTATTATAAGAAATAATCTACAAATTCTCTATCTCATCAATATTTAAAGCAACAAATTTAGTAACAAACAAAATTTAAAAGCTAATGACCCATGCAATGATAACTTAAAAAGAAAACAACAAGGCAAGAGGCGATAAAAGGCAACAAACAAATCAAGCAGAGTTTATCAGTTGTTGCACATGTTGACTTTTTTAGGTAAAATATCTACTCAATGGCATTCAGATAAGCATATCTCTTCCAGTAAATTTTAGTTATCTTAATGTTTGTTAGATTCAGCAAGGAAAATGAGGGAGCACACCTTATCAGTTTTGTTTGTTAGATTAATTGACTTTGAAAGTAAGGGAGAATTACAAAATAAGCATTGATATGTATCACATAAATCATACTATTGTGATTCTCGGTAATCGCTTGTCTGATTGTAACTTTGGAAATTATCTATCATTTTAAAGTAAACAAACGGAAATTAAATCAACCGATAGTAGGATTATAGTGTTTCAATCTAAAATGAACCTTAGCAGATCACTTAAATAAACAAAAGTATCATGGATGATATCATCGATTCAACTGACATATATTTCATATTTAGTAGAAATTTTGAATTTACAATAAAAAAAAATTGGCTATATACAATAATAAGCTAAATATATGAAACCAAGGGCTTCTTTACATAGTATTTTACGAAAAAAAAAAAAAAAAAAAAAAAACCAGGATAAACTCTGTTTCTATGGTTGCAAATGTATGTAATGAAATTTTACTATTCATAGTAATTTTTTATACAGCATCATGGGTTAACATCTATTCCAATTGACCCGAAACAAAAACTATTTAGAAATTTAAAGTCTAATTTATATAAACTCAAGAACACAGCATGCATGACGTTGTGCATGTATTTCGAAAGTGTGAATGTCATTTAAAAAAAGAATAGATAAACCATACAGCACTACGTGTGTGTAACCAAAGAAGCCTGATGATAATGAAATATTGTAGATATGCCGAGAATGATAATAAAAAAAAAAAAAAGAAAAAAGTATAAAAGCTCGCCAATATCCTTTTATTCATTAGGTTCAACTGGGAATTAAATAATCATATTTTTCTATCAAATTTTTCTATTCTTTCAATATCATCAGACTAGTTCATTTTTCTCTTCATTTTTTACTATAAATCATGTCAGTTATATATATTGATAATCCACCTCCAAAATACGGCAGTCAGTTAAAGAATCAAATCAAAAAAATTCCGTCTGGAACAAAGTCCTATTTCAAGAATTTGTTTCCTATAATAAATTGGTTACCTAAATATAATTTGATTTGGCTGTCAGGAGATTTAACTGCTGCTGTTACCGTTGGTACATTAGTTATTCCTCAGGGTTTAGCTTATGGTAATTTAAATCAAATTATTGCTTACTCGTTGCCATGGTAACTAATTTTGTTTATATAGCTAAAATTGCAAATCTTCCACCAGTTTTTGGATTGTATACAAGTTTTATTGGTGTCATTTTGTACCCCTTATTTGGTACATCCAAAGATGTTAGTTTGGGTATGTTATTATATTATATCAATGTTTAATAATTGATAATCATTAATCTTATATGTAAATAGGTGTTAGCGCAATTACTTCTTTATTAGTCGGTCAAGTCATTGGTAAATTTATTGCATCCGAACAATACATTTCTGGTGCATGGACATTGGCAGATGCATCAATTACTCTAAGCTTATTCTCGGGCTTCATAGTTTTAGCAATAGGTTTATTTCGATTAGGTGCCATTTATCAATTCATATGTCAGCCTGCAATTGCTGGTTTTATGGCTGGTAGTGGTCTTACTATTGTTATCAATCAATTCAACAAAATATTCGGTGTACCAAATATCAATACATCTGAAGCACCTTATCTTGTATTTGGAAAAACATTAATCAATTTACATCATTCTACTGTGGATGCCGCTTTTGGTGTATCAGCTCTTATATATCTCTATGGCGTTAAATATCTTTCTCAATATCTTATGCGCAAATACCCTCAGCACAACCGTTTAGTTTTCTTTTTTAATACTAGTAGAAGTATCATTGTATTGGTATTTGGAACTTTATTATGTTTCATGATCAACCACTTTGCTCATTTTACAAAAAGCCCTATAACAATCATTGGCGATGTACCTGCAGGTTTTAATCATATGGCTGTACCTACAATTAAAACTGATATTCTCGGTTTCTTTGGCTCTGACCTACCAGGCATTGTTGTCCTATTGGTTATGGAACATGGTGCTATTTCAACTAGTTTAGGAAAAACACAAGATTATAAAGGTAATATACTCTACTAAATTCATCGATATATTCATTTTACTTACTTTTTAATCTAGTCAATATCAGCCAGGAAATGTTTGCAAATGGCTTGGGAAACGTATTAGGTGCTTTCTTTTGTGCATTCCCAGGAACAGGTGCATTTGCTCGTAGTGCTGTCATGTCTAAATCAGGTGCACGCACTCCTTTATCAAGCTTCTTTGTCGGCATTATTGTGGTTTTAGCAATTTATGCATTCACCCCAGCTTTTAAATATATTCCAATGGCAAGTTTATGTGCCATCATTGCTCATTCTGTAACTGATTTGATTTTCGGTCCTACTGTCTGGAGAAAATTTTGGGAATTGAATCCAATGGAGCTCCTCATTTTTGCATGTGCTTACATTATTTCCTTATTTACTCGTATCGATATTGCCGTTTATGTGCCTGTTGTATTGTCCATACTTGTTCAACTTTATAGATCTGCTCGTCCTCAATATGCTGTTCTTGGCCGTGTTGATCTTGATCCTGAACTCGGTGAAATAACAAATGAAAAGCAAACAAAACAAGATGATACTCAAGATATGGATGCAATTGATAAATTAGACAATGCTCTCTTTTTCTCTCAAGATCACCCTACATTAAGCAGTTATGTTCAACCAATTGATGCTGGTATTGTCTGCTTCCAACCTCAAGAAAACATCGTATTTCAAAATGCCGCTTTTGTATTTGATAGATTATTAGAAGAAATTGAAAAAACTACTCGTCGTGGTAAACTTCCTTCAGAAAAGATGGGCGATCGTCCCTGGAATAATACCGAAGGCGTTGGTAAAAGTCAATTAAAACCATTGCTGCATTCAGTTATTCTCGATCTTTCTGGTGTACATCAAATGGATTATTCTGGTATGGAAGCAATGTTAGATGCCGCTGTTACCACTGAACGTTATTCTGGTCAACATGTACATTGGTATATTGTCACTGGTGAATCAATGGCTGTTCGTAAATCCCTCTTATTTGCCGGTTTTGGTAATCAACGTAGCGATGGCAAGATTCCCGGTCGTTTTATTTCTGATTTAAGACACGGTGTTGAAGAAGGCGGTCATCGTCCTGGTGTTGAAGGCTGTCGTTCTTTTGATCCTGCTGCAGCCAACCATAATAGTGATGATGAAAAGAATGCATTTGATAAAGTAGTTGTTATTGAACAAGTAGAGAAACAACGCCGTCGTCCTAGCCTTATTCAAAAAGCCATGGGCAAACATCCCAAAGATTCTTCATCAACATTAGATCAAGATCAATATGACCATGCTCAAGAATTCAATACAGAGCCTTGTAATGATTCTGCTCAATGGTGTTATTGTAATAATACATCAATTACACCAAACACTCGAATTACTGCTGTACATGATAGATTCCCATTCTTTTTCAGATCATTACATGAAGCTGCTCGTGCTGCCCTAATTGGAAAAGCTATTTCTGATAGTCATCCTTTGGATAGTATCAGTGTTATATCCGATAGAGATCAAACTACATCGCCTGGTCAAAGTAGCACTTCATAATTGCCCCCCCTTTTTCTTATACCTTGTATATACTCTTTCATTTTTCTCATATATCACATTTATTTCTGTATTATATATTTTATTATATCTGTTATAATATCTACTGTATTTAACAAGCATTTTGATGCCTTCTCATCTATTCATAAGAATCATTTGAAGTTTAATATGTTTAAAATAACCAATAAATCATTGACAAAAAAAAACATCCGCTCATCATAGCCCCTATCTTTAAAGAATTTTGGAGATGTTTTAATCTATTATTTACTATAATACATGCTAATATAAAATGTTCCTCAGATGCTATTGTATCTTGTCGTAATTTTTATATTACTATACGTTTGTAAGTATTGAACTTTGGCTCAAGTTGAAGTTGAATTTTGATATTTTTCGCGTGGATCCAATGATCAGATTTGGTGCCATATTTCGTTGCCATGACATATGAAATACTATATTTTTTTCAATATAACCGTTACCATGATTCATTCTCGCGGATCAACGACTCCCTGCATATCATTTATGATTGAATTGATGCAGTTAGAAGGTCTCGATGGCCATGGATGTAAAGAAAAGGCAGTCAAGGAAACAAAGATTTCCTATTCAAGTATTGGCTGATCGCAACTCATTGCTCAAGCTACAAAATTTTAGCAACGTCCATTCTCTGTCTCTACACGCCCTTCTGTGTCTGTCTACTCCATTGTATTATCAACTCAACTTTTTCAAGACTTCAACTTGAAGCGTCTCATATAAAGATATAAATCGAAAAGTTGTTAAATCAATCAATACAAAAAGTCTTTAGAGCAAATCAGACATCCCTATATACAGTCATCATTTGTAACAGCACATTTCAATTTTGAACAAGCAGCATAATAAAAGGTACGATAAAATATGAGGGAGAAATAGTGCAAGATAAGCCACGTCTTGCTCTTTAAAAGAGCATTGTAATTTACAAATTATATAAACATCTTTTTATTAATAGACGATTTTTCTTTGATTGAACATGCCTTTACTTAAACGTAAACGATTTGCACCTGTTGATACGCCATCTTACGATGCAGATTCAAAAGAATCTAGGAATACAATCGTTTGGTTTTTACCTCTGACTAAAGAGATTTTCACAGATTATTCGTATGTAATTCAATTGAAACGCGTATTTGCATATCTAACATTTCTATAGTGAATATCTCAAGCGTACATCGCTGTATAAGAAATCTATTTGGCAATGTGCTTCTTCTGGTAAATCAAACTTGACTTACAAGGAAGCGATGGAAAGTGAAAAGCATGATAAGGATCGTGTTCAAGAGAAAATACCAGAGCTCCTTCAAAAGCGTGTATTGGAGCACATTCAATTTAGTAAGCCCAGGTTTTTCTTTTGATGATATTTGAATATGGATTGAACTATTTCTTCAATTAGGTACTGCTCGTTTAGAAAATGTAATTGAAGAAGCATATCAATATTTTGTAAACAGATATACTCCAGGAGAAATTATACATTGTCTTTGGGATGATAACATTGCGTAAAGTATATTGCTAACATTTGAGTTTATTAAATCACCATTAACTTTTTTCCATTAATTTAAAAGCTATAATGCTAAAATATTGGAGTTATCTGAAAAACCTCAAGATGATATTGAAAATGAACTTGTTCCTGAAAGAACTTATTACAAAGTGCAACTTATTGATGAGAATTTAGAAGGCATCGATCAAGAAGACTGCATCAAAGTCGTGGGCGATAATAGAATAAAGTAAAACCAACAAGATCTGTCATTTTGTTCAGTAGCTAATAAATTCAAATTACTAGGCGTGATAGATATGCATTCTCCAAAAACCTGCTTAGAAAGTTTATTAGAGAGTATGCTTCCAAGGATACCTACATTGGAGCTCCTTGGGTCGTCAAGGTAAGGTTTAGACGTTAACATGGGTAACAGATTTAGATACTAAAAGTCCCTCCTAATTATTTAGCCTGAAGTTGCTAAACGATTTGGCATCAACCAAGAACTTCCTGAGAAATTACAAAAAGCCAAAGATTTCGCTTATTCTAAATCTCGCAAGAAGAGAAAGGAAGCAGCAACTGTAGCTACCAATGGCAACATTAAGGAAGAAGTCGAAGTCAATGATGCCCGTCGAATCGAAACTGCAGTCAAATATCCTGTTGAAGATTTGAATGTCCCAACTTATAGAAGAGATCCCAATGGTACCGGTTCACTTACAGACATGACACCAGGTACAGAAGGAGCTGATTCTAATGTTCAGAACCCTACAGGTGGCATGCCTCTTCGCCCTACTCCCAATTATCAAAGTACTATCCCTGCTGATTGTATCGGCTCATTCTTGATGGTCTGGTCATTTTTAGGTAATTTCGCACAACCTCTCAAACTATCTCCATTTTCTTTGGATGATTTTGAAAACGCATTGCGCTATGATTCACCCACAACCATCTTGACTGAAAGCAATATTGCTTTATTAAATGCCGTTATTGTTCAAAGGGATCGCCTCAAGAAGGAGAGTTTGGGTCATGGGCCAATAGCAATGGCAGCCAACATTGCACTTTATGGTACTGGATATTTGGCCTCTAGAGCAACAGCACCCATTACCGCACGACCTCAGCCCCTTAGTCATGATTCGTCTAGTCAGTACAATAGTGAAGATGAAGATGATCATCATAGTATATGGAAAGTGCGCCAACCTGTTCAGAAAAGAGTATCGACTGTAGAAAGAGGTTGTGGAAGTGTAGCCGTAGAAACTGTTAGTCTCAATTGGGATCATGGAACCGTAGATACAGAAGCTGAACGTTATGGATGGGAGGATATTTTGATTGGTTTCATTAATCAGGTAAGAAATTCGCTTATTTTTTTTGATCCCAAAGAGAATCGGATACTGATATTGTTTATAGCTTGCACCTATTGAGCAATTGCCTGAATTGGATCGAATTTTAAATATGCTTGTTCCTAGTGCCATATCTACATTAGAAGAACGTGAGCAAGCTTATAGTTCATTAAGTCTTCGTGATAAAATCATCATTTTCGAACTCTTGATCAATGTAGCAAATGAATCATTCGTAATCAAGTAAATTTATTTGGAGGATTTCAAAGAATAGTGCATCTAAATATTGACATTTATTTTATAGAAATTATTTAGATGAATGTCAAGATCAGTTAACAGAGCTTCGCAAACAAAAAATTGATTTAAGCCGTGAACGCAAAAGAATGTAAGAGCGCATGATTAGTTTATAGATGCAAAATATTAATGTTGTTGCTTATTAGTCAAGCGGAAAAACTCGAGTTGGAGGATAAGCATAATGGCGAGGTTCAAACAGAAAACCACGATCTTGGAGGTGAGAGCGATTCTGAAGATGATGCAAGTGATAATGAAGATAGTGCTTTGTAAGATTATTGTTGAATGTGTTGATATAATGGGGTTTGATATTAATACGTAAATTTTATTAGATTGAAAGCTCAACGTAAAGCAGATCATATTTCTCGACTTGAATCAAGACAAGAAGCGATGAAACGCCGTCAAGCTGAAAGAGAAGAGCAGGAGACTAAGAGAATCAAATTACATCATCTTCAACGCGAAGAACAACGCGCTAGACAACTTCGTAACGAAGCTCGTAGAAAATTAGATGAAGAAGAACGTATGATGCATAGAAACGAAGAGCAAGTAGAAAGGGATATGCGCAAATATAGTGTGAATCGAATCAAACCTCTTGGTCGCGATAAATTCTATAATCGTTATTATTATTTGGATGATATTGGAGGAACGTTAGTGCATGGATCTGGCAAATTATATGTTCAAAGCCCAAGTGATACGGACCTCATGGTTTTACAAGAGCGCGATGTTATTGAATCGATTGATACAAAAGCAACTTTACCATGCGGGCGTGGAGGAGGTGTCAAATTCGTAACCCAATTAATGAAGGAGCAAGGCTTAGCTAAAGAAGCAGAGTTTTTCGAAAATAGAGTTGAAAAGTTAAAGCAAAATAAGGCAAATCCGTTGGATGAATGGTGGCAAACTTATGATGAACCAGAGGATGTAAGTTGTATCTTATTGCGATCAACAACACTAGCTAACATTCATTATAGATACAAAAATTGATAGAATGGTTAAATCCAAAGGGTGTTCGCGAATTTAGATTGAGACGTGAGTTAGAAAAACAAATGGATAATTTGACAATTGGAATGAGAAACCGTGCATCGGTAAGTACAAATTAAGGTATTTTGTGATAGAATAAGCTTAATTGAAACGTTTGTATGTGTATATAGGATCAATTGGTTTCAAATTCACGTTTAGAAACACTTCAACGTCGTAGTACACGCCATAAAACGACAACTGTAGTGCCCCAATATCCACCTGGTTCATGGTTAGCTTATACAAATAAGCTTGCTTTTCCCTAATATAATAATTATATAATATACATCAATCTTTTTCAGATAAACTAATCCTCTCACGCACTCTCTCTTTCCTTTCTTTTCTCTTCTTTCATACAGTCCAACATATAATATATATACAAATATACAGCAAATATACAGTCAATTCCTTGATTTTAATAAATTTATATACAAGCCATTTCCTTTGTTTCTTTTGCAATATTTACTCACGAAATCCTTTTAAAGTTGATCCTATTCTTTCCTTCGTCCCACGCTAAACTCATGATATCAAGTTTGAGAATAAACCGCTCGAAAATGAGCGGAAAATGCTTTACGCGCCTTTCTATATCATTTTGCATAAACGAACCCATATTTCATGTACAGTATTCAGGCTTTATACTGAGTTCCAAATGAATTTGTTGTACCTGGATCCAACATGATGATAGATAAATGTATCATGGTTATATTTAAGAAAAAGTAAAAAGAGATAAATGAATTGGGTACCTTTTTTTTGTGATGATATAGGATACATTTAAATCTTGTCCTACTTACATATAAACGAACAGTTCTCAATGACAGAAATGTCATGTGACCGTGGAGAAATGGAAACCTTATACTACAAAACACTCGATAATTGCTTACTACTGTGTATTTCAAGAGAATCTCTTGCTTCTTTTTTCCCTTTTTCTCTTGTTATTCTCACCTGAACCCCACTCCATTAATTTTTCTTAATCTAATTCATCATGGCTGCTGCTGCTTCTCGTTCAAACGTCACTCGTCTCTTGGGATTATTGCAATCCGGTGCCAATAGTTGTCCTTGTCACTCTCATGCCCACTCTCATGGCCCTACCGCTGGTGCCTTTTCTAGTTTGTTAAAGTATGGTCGTAACTATGCTAGTGCAAAAGAAACAACTGATTATGCTTTCGAAATGGCTGCTAGTAATATTCGTTTCGGTCCTGGTGTTACAAGGTAAATATTATTTATTTGGTCCACGTTGTAATATCAAATATACTCAACATGCAAATTCTAATTAGTGAAGTTGGTATGGATTTGAACAATATTCACGCAAAGAAGGTCGCTGTTTATACTGATACTACCGTAAGTTGAAATGTTACATCTCAAATTATGATATTTTTCTCACGGTCAAATATAGATCGCCAAACTCCATCCTCTCAAGGCAGTTATTGAATCATTGGATAAGCACAAGGTTAACTATGTTCTTTATGATACATGTCGTGTCGAGCCCACTGATACTAGTTTCAAGTCTGCTATCGATTTTGCTCGTCAGCACAACCCTGATGCTTTTGTCGCTGTCGGTGGTGGTTCCGTTATTGATACCGCCAAGGCTGCCAGTCTTTACAGTGCTCATCCTGAAGCAGACTTCTTGGATTTCGTTAACGCTCCCATTGGTAAAGGTTTGCCCATCAGAAAGAAGTTGAACCCTTTGATTGCTAGTAAGTCGTTGTATTTTTCATAGCTAAAATATAAGATCAATGTTACTCACATTAAATGATGAATAGTTCCTACCACTGCTGGTACTGGTTCAGAAACCACAGGTACCGCTATTTTTGATTATGAGCCTCTCAAGACCAAGACTGGTATTGCTCACCGTGCCCTTAAGCCCCTTCTCGGTATTGTCGATCCATTGAATACTCGTAGTATGCCTTCTCAAGTTCACGCATCCAGTGGTTTAGATGTCTTGTGGTAAGTAATTATAGAGTGAGTGAATATCATTTGCGTGAATTAACGATTATAAAAAGTCATGCTCTCGAATCATATACTGCTTTACCTTATAACCAACGTTCTCCTCGTCCCAAGGATCCTATTGAGAGACCTGCTTATCAAGGTTCCAACCCCATCAGTGATGTCTGGTCACTTCACGCTTTGAAGATGGTAGTTGAGTATCTTCCTCGTGCTGTCAAGGACCCTGAGGACCAAGAAGCTCAAAGTCAAATGTTGTTGGCTGCTACATTTGCTGGTATCGGTTTCGGTAACGCAGGTGTTCATCTTTGTCACGGTTTGAGTTATCCCATCAGTGGTCTTAACAAGACTTATAAGCACCCTGGTTACAATGTTGATCATGCTATTGTTGTAAGTATTCTCATTTTTCTACTAATTTGATATATATATATATATATACATATATTAATTATATACACAACAGCCTCATGGTGTTTCTGTCGCTTTGACTGCACCTTCTGTTTTCCGTTTCACTGCCGCTGCTTGTCCTGATCGTCACATTGATGCAGCTGCCGCTTTCGGTGCTGACCCTGCTCATATCAAAGAATCCATGGCTGGTGAAGTCCTTGCCGAAAAGCTCACTCATTTCCTCGAAGATTTAGGTGTTCCTAACGGTTTGAGTGCCCTCGGCTATGATTCTTCTTATATTCCTGCTTTAGTTGAAGGTACTTTACCTCAACATCGTGTTACTAAGCTTGCTCCTGCTCGTGAGCCTGCTCGTGAACAAATTGCTTCTATTTTTGAGAAGGCCATGAAGAATTACTAGATTATGAATATGAAATAATTTGTATATGTATGATAATAAATTCACGTTTCAAAAATTCCTGAAAAAAATAAACATCCAGTTTTTTAACTGTTGCTAGAATTTAAAGCATTCTGTCATTTTTGTTCTTAATATATACCAATTGAAGCAACCCTAACTGGTTACTTGTAGTTCCAGAATGTGCTTTCAAAAATTATCACTTCAGCTAT
Source organism: Mucor racemosus (assembly GCA_027405735.1). Lineage (NCBI taxonomy): Eukaryota > Fungi > Mucoromycota > Mucoromycetes > Mucorales > Mucoraceae > Mucor > Mucor racemosus. The sequence goes on from JAPEHQ010000005.1 coordinate 120,868, forward strand.
CACATAAACATTTATCGCACGTTTTTTATCATTCAAAATCAAATCTGATTACTTCGTAAATAGCCATTTTAGTGCAAAAAAATTCGAATATACGTGTAATTTGCACGATATTTCTTGATATATTTTGGTTCATGATATAACTCCCCACCTTTAATTTTATGATTATCTATTGAAATGAGGGAAAACTTCGATTTTGAGTCTGAGTATATACCGGTATATATACCTACTAAAGAGAGTAAGCAAACGCGTTCTCGATGAAGGATACAGATTCAAATGGCTTCCCATTGCGATAATATATACCTCGGAGACCACAAAATAGATATGAATTAGTTGCATTATGCTAGCTATTCCTGAATTCATGTTTTATCTCACGAAAGGCTCAAAAACCCGTAAAATTCACTACTTTTCCCTTGAAAACTGGGTCTCATTTTTCATCCCTGCTCTACTTTTTTTTTCACTAAATAACACCAAGAAAAAAATATATGCCAATGTACCTGAGATGCTCACCTGTAATCCAAAAACAAGTATCCAAAAATATCCTACTTTTTACAGTTGGTATTAATTTTTCAGTGCTAAGGTTTCAGATTTTTACGCGTATTTCACTGCTAGTGGATTGCAACTTTGAGGCTTCATATCTCCAGAAAAAATTAAGCTATACTAACACTTTTTAATAATAAAACTTACTTGTTTTAAAGTTCTCTATAACATATGTAAATATAAAAAAATTCTAGGCACCTTTATTTTTTTTTTCATTTTTTTTGACATTTCTATAGTAGGTTTCAAAATATTGGTTAAATTGAGCAACATTTTTTTTTGCATTCATGTCATTCAGCTTGTTGAGCTCTCTCAGACCCAATTTAGAGTTTTCCAAAATATTGATTTTTCATGGAGATATCCTCAAAAATGTGTACAAAAAGGTACCTCCATTTCTAGCGTCCATTTTCCCCTTGTATATCCTCATCCCAAATTCTGAATCAGAAAAAAAATTGACAAAAATCTCTTTTTCTCTACGGAAAATGCAGCTAGAAGATTCTACAATAGCTCGATCAATAGATAATGTTTTTCCGCATTATTTCCATTAATTATATTTTAAATATGTTTATAAAAAGTGATGTATATCTTCAAAAAACCTTTAAAATTTCAATTGCATTTTACGCAAAATTTAACGTGAAATGTTTGTCTGAATTTTATTTAGATGGATGCAGAATTCAAAACTGTACAAACGCTGTTTAGTACACTAGGTCGACTTACTTTGCAGTTTATGATCAATTAAACGATTTTGTTTTTTTTTCATCATTTTTGATCATTTTTTTTTTTTTTTTTTTATATATAAATCATTTATTGATTTTATTAATAGTCACGCGTCCAAAGGAGTAGCATGCTATGATATAACTTGACATAGATTTTATCTAAGGGAACACGGGGAAAGAAACTAATGTGTGAATAATGGTGGATTATACAATATGATGAGAGAGATTAGAAGAAAGATACATGGTGAACCATATATCTAAGATGGAATGAAAGGGTATATATCGCGGGTCTATTGAGGTCCAGGAACAGGTCCAACAATAGGTTGGGAGCAGTAATTATGGAATTGACGGAGGATTGCTGCTATGGTGGCATCAGGTACAAAAGGTGCATTATGTATAGAGAACTGCCAATATGATTTCCAAATGTTTTCGAGACAAGCAGAGAATAGAAACCAGATGGTCATATCGTGGGGGCCAGTTGCAACATTAGATTTTGGGAGGCGTAGGGAGAATAGCGAATTGATAAGTGTTTTTTGGGATATGCGAAATATATGATGATCGTGAGGTAGGAGATAGTGGATGGCGGTTTTCCAGATAAACCATACCTGTCGACATTCGACAAACATGTGTTCAGCTGTATGTTGGTGTTCGGAAGGTAAGCATAAAGGACATAAAGGAGAGGAGACTTTGTCTGGCAGGAGACGGTGTAGCCGTGCCCGTGTATTGGTCTTGTTTTGAAGCAATTGGAACCAAATGTTTTTGGATTTAAAGGACATTGTGGATTTCTAAAAGAGTTTCCAGGATCGTTTGGTGATTCTGGATACGGTGGGTCGTGGTAGTGGAGTAGCTGCAAGGATCTCTTGTCGGAAGGAATGTGTGGTAATTGAGGGGATACGAAGGACATCACGATGGAAGGTGGCAAAAGTGGAAGAAGAAACCGCTGTTGTAATAGGAGAGGAGGAGGGGAATAACAGCTTCAAGAAGAATGGATGGAGTATAATACTATTGTTCATAAGGCAATTGTGCAGTTTCCTGGCCACTACTGGTCGGGGAGCATGTTGTTCTATGCGTGTCAAACGATTATACGTATTATCATGGCAGAAGAAATCAGATACAATAGAACCTTTCAAAGACCTTGGTGTTACATTCACTTCCAGTGAGGTGGAAGGGAAATATAAAATATCGAGCAGAGGTAAGTGTAGAGCAGTAGAAGGATCGAGAGAGAAGTCTACTTGTGTTCTGGCATCTGGGAACTTATCTATACAAGATAGAAGAGGCACCAGCGGGGAGAAGGATGGGCATAAGGATAGTAAGGCTTGACGCTTGGATGGAAGGACAGTATGAAAATCAGGGTTTAAGTTGAATTCAGCAGCGGGATCGAGTGGATGATAGTGTACTGCACGTTGTTGGTAGAAGGACAAATTAGAGATGAAGGAAATACAGCTTTTGAGCCAGTGTATAGTAATACCGAGGGAGGAACGAGAGAGCGCAGTCTGAGGCCATGTATGTGTCATTATTGTTTTTGATAATTTTTGATGATTTTTTTTCAAATCAATTTTGGAACCCCGTTGCTATAGGGTTAAGGTGTGATTTGGGCTATTATATTCATTATCTCGACGAAAAATCAATATTTTTTACTGAAACAAAAAATGAAGAGTAGTTTTCAATTAGATCTATCTTGTGAATATAAAAAATTAACACATCAATTTTGGTACTTAATTTGTACAGCCGATTTTAGATCAATGTTAGACCAGCGCGCTTATATTCTGGTATTAACTCTTTTATTTTCGGACAGATATCAATGGCTCATAGAGGGAAGGTACATCTTCGTTGAAGATTTTATTAAATTTGACTCAATATTGATTGAAAAAAATTGAAAACCATCTAAAACCATCTGAAATCTACTTGACACAAAACCCTTTCTTGACGAATTTTGACTCTAGTAGTAGCTTCCAACTTTACATGATAATATATAGATACTACTGCTAGTTCAGATATATCAGTTTTCTCAAGTGAGAGTTTATGGATACATAAAATATTATTTGTAGAAATAATAGTATATATACATCAATTTCTTTTTACACCTTGGCGATCCAATATTGATATCAGTAACTGTACCAAAAACAGGCCAGAAATTGTAGCATCCAATGATACTGTGTTTGATGATGACATTGATTTACAGATGCTCTACTACATATCTGACAACAGTACGTCTCTCCATATTCTTGCTATGATTAGCATTGTCGTATACATTCGATTGCTTTTAAACATAACAGTTACTATTGGGCAGGGTTACATAGCATATTTATTTTGAATTTTGGAAAACCAATCATCGATTCGAAGAATTAAGATACTAATTAAAAAGACCTTGACAAAATGTTTTAATCAAAATATTTGGAGTACTACATTTGGTCATTTTCAACAAGATCCCAGATCTTCCCGAAATTAGATGTGAATCATATTTTTTTATTAAATAAACTTATATTAAATTATTCATTCTTCTTCTCTATCAAGGCAGCGTCGTTTGCCTTTATTTTCTTTGTAATACGCATATAAGAATCAACCAGACCAATAAGAGGAATGAAGAAATAAGGAGAATATAGCATGAGTATGATATTTCGCTGGTATTCTTCTAATCCATAAGCTGCTGTGTTAAGTGCAATTTCGGCAAGGCAAGGCAATACAGTTGTCATAACATGTGCGCAATAAACTAAAGACATGGTTAATAGGCATTAATCACATATCCATAAATGATATTTACCTGCTAATGGCAAACGGACCCAAGACTTGTCTATAATATCATCAAGTCAATAAAATATTCTCATCGCAACTGTATCAAATCCTAAATTACCTTTAAATACACCATAAGCAGCAAAAAAGAAGAAAGGAAGTTGTAGGAATGCTTCACAAAGGGAGAAGCTTTTGAACCACCATTTGACAGGAATAGTTTTATCCATGAAAGGATCACTTAACAAAGCCATGTACGTACCATGTAATTGTTGAAAGAATGTAGGAATAATCCATTGAGGATACAAGTTTTGCAAATCAAAGAAAATAGTTATAGGAATATGAGAGCTGAAATATAGGAACAAAACCCAATCCACAGGTCTATTCATGATAGGGTCCAGCTCTTGAGCAAATGTATCGACATGAGGTGAAATCACCTTAACAGCAGGTTCTGCAAATTTTTCAACCTTGGCATAAATTCTGTTACCCCAGTTTACAACTACCTCTACCTTGTCCAAAAATGAATCCCAACCCATATTGTATGCTAATATAATTTATGTATATGATAAAAGAGATGAGTTTTATTTGTTTTTTAAAAAAAAAACTTCAAATTTATACTCCCAAAATGAAACCTGCCCGCTTCTTCCCTGCTGAGTAGCTCAAGAAAACAGAGGGTTTAACTGTCACTAAATGCCATGTATGGTGGATTATTAATGCAAACTGTTCAAGATGTTTTGAATTGAAAGTGAAAACTAGTACAAAATGTACATCAGAAGATTACCTATACATAAATACGTCTGAGCAGGCAATCATTTAGATCTGATATTTGAGCAAATGCGTTCCAGAAGTAGAGTATCAAGACTGACTGTCAACTGATTTTGTGCATATTACTACAATTTGTAATAGCTCGGGGATGAATGTAATAAAGTTATTACATATTACATGTTAGAAGAGCTACAAATATTACATATCAAGCAATATAAAGCTGATCTTCATATCACAATTACTACTATACGATTGTTTTTCTCGAAAAAACTGTGAAGCTAAATTGGTCATCTCTGTGAGGAAGCCTCGTAATTAGTATAATGATTTGGAAAACAACAATAAAAAAACTACACAGAAATAAAAGAGATGCCAGAGAATCTATCTACACTAGAATTGACTGATATATAAATTATGTGCATCTGAATAAATCCTTCAAAGGATGCCATCTTTCATTTTTTATGTCGAAAAAAAAAAAGCCATCATTATTGGTATTATTGTTGTGATATATACTACATCATGTAGCCCAGGGCTATTTTATTTTCTAATTGTTCGCTCCATAGCTCATTATTAAATACAATTCATTTAGTTTGTGCGATTCTCCAATCTCCTTGCCATTACTGTTGATTGACTATGATTTCAGAAATAGCCTCCAATGCCTAACGATATAGTATTAGAATCTAAATCATATTTACACATGGCTATGGTTTTACCATTTTGATATGTGCTCTAATTTTATCTGCTTCTGCTGTATGTTTATCTGCTATTCTAATAATCCAGTATCTTTAGAATTGTGGTAAATTGTTTCTATAAATTTACAAATCAAAATTACCCTTGTAAATGTATCACTTTCTTTCCAATGAATTTCTTTGCCTCGTCTAACGTGAATTGAACATGAAAACCAAATCCAACGTTAACGTAAATGTATTTGGTATCAGGTCTATAAAAGCATTAGTTTTTGTGATTCCATTTGACAGCTAATGTATGTTATTATTGTCCTTACACGTGAGCTTGTACAAAGAATTGAGAACCAAGATCAACCATAGTTTTTAATTCATCCAATTTATTCTCTTGAATAGTTTCGATTTGTGCATTTAATTTTTGGCTATCATAAAATAAAGGTTTATATCTAATATACTTCCAAGATAAACAGTTCCACTCACTATTCTGAAATGCTGTTGAATATAAGATCTCGCTCATCCAGCTCTTTCTTTAATGATGGTTTTAATTTCATAGATATAAATTCATCGTATTTTTTAATCAATGCACCCAAATCTTGCTTTACTGTGTCCTCCATTTTAAAAGTTAAAACGTTGTTATCGTCTAGTTGAATAACAGGTTGAGGAAGTTTTTTTTTTTTTTTTTTTTTTTTTTTTTTTCATGAAAAAGCTTTTAAATAACCGCTATTTCGGGTAAAATCATGCTGCACAGTTACGAATATTTCATAATTTGGGACATTTTGTAGGTTAAATTGCATTTGATCGCATGAATAAATTCTCGATATAAAAGTATCTATACAATTGAATGCCAAACCATTGGCAAATTAAGAGATTGGTTCATTCTATGCTATAAATATGACCAGGATCCCAACATTCAAGTGGCTTTACTGCTTATTAAACATCAAATGTAGCGTAAATAGCATCCAAAAGAATCAACTCATACATATAGTTACATCTAATAATTTCTCTGATAAAATGTGGTTATTATTAGAAAAATTAGACTTGTGTCATACTGCGGAACCTTTCTATTTCAAATAAATCGATCGTTTGGAGGTTTATATAAATATTGGAACTTCGACACAGGTTACCCGACGACAAACACTTCTTTTTTAATTATAAAAACTTTTAGTTTATGCATCGTAGAATGATGAAATTTATTGGTACTCGAAATAATCAATATGTCATCATGTTTTAGCTAATGAATTATTCAGATATTGGTGCTAATATGACCGATCCTATGTTCAGAGGATTATACCGTGGTAAACAAGCCCATGCAGGTAGGTCAAAAACACCTGAAGATGATGTAAAAGGCACTCAAATGTTAAATTATCAAGATGATCTTGCACTCGTTTTACAACGTGCACGCGACGGAGGCGTACAAAAGATTTTTATTACGGGTACTAATCTAGAAGACTCAAAAGAAGCTATTGAAGCTATTGAGAGTAACGATGATGGTAAGTAAGGTGTTTTAGGTTACTATTTTACATGCTAAAACGCAAACTTTAGCCAAGGGTTTCTTGTATTCCACTGTTGGCTGCCATCCTACCCGATGCTCTGAATTTGAAGCCTATAAAGATGGGCCTCAAGCTTACCATGATGAACTTTTAAAAGTAGCTACTAGTTCTAAAACTGTTGTAGCTATTGGAGAATGTGGGCTTGATTACGATCGTCTTCATTTTTGTGATAAAGAAACTCAAAAAAAATATTTTGCAGTGCAATTCAATTTGGCTGAAAAAACCCAATTGCCCATGTTTTTGCATAATCGCAATACAGGCACTGACTTTTATGATTTAGTTAAAGCTAATCGTCATAAGTTTAAGCATGGTGTTGTTCATTCATTTACAGGAAGTTTAGAGGAAATGAAAATGCTTATTGATTTGGATTTATACATTGGTGTCAATGGATGTTCTATGAAAACTGCTGAAAATCTGGAAGTTGTAAAAGCTATTCCTCAAGATAGATTAATGATTGAAACAGATGCTCCTTGGTGTGATATTCGCCCTACTCATGCTTCTTTTGCCCACCTTAAAAATGTAAGCTCTGAAGAAATGAAGGCGTATGCTCCACCTAGCAAGAAGAAGGAAAAATTCGAAATGGGATGCATGGTGAAGAGCAGAAATGAACCATGTACTATAGGTCTCGTTTTGCATGCAGTCGCATCTATTCGTAACATTGATCCAGTTGAACTATCAGAAATCATTTGGAATAATACATGTACAGTGTTTAATACATCAGTATAATAAAATTATTTGTATAATAGATTTTTTATTATATTATAAAAAAATTTAAAGATAAAGACCTTCAGGAGTACCTTCACTCTTTCTATACAAGACCTTCTCCTTGGCTTTACGGAAATCTTCTGCAACAACCTTCATACGACGTTCACGCAATGCCATTAAACCAGATTCTGTACAAATAGCCTATTTAAATATGTCAGTGCTTCAGTTTTCTAATATATTTCAGATGTGTACAAATTTACCTTAATATCAGCACCCGATAGATCATCCTTTGACATGACAAATTCTTCCAAATCAACATCATCAGCCAATGTCATCCTTGAAGTATGAATGTTGAAAATTCTACGCTTTGTCTTAACATCAGGCAAGGGGAATTCAATTTTACGATCAATACGACCGGGACGAATCAATGCAGGATCTAAACTATCAATCTTATTTGTTGCCATGATAACCTTAACATCACCTCTAGAATCGAAACCATCCAATTGATTCAATAATTCCAACATGGTACGTTGAATTTCACGTTCACCACCAGAGGTTGAATCGTAACGCTTTGTACCAACAGCATCAATTTCATCAATGAAAACAATGGCAGGTGCATTTTCTTCTGCAACACGGAACAATTCACGAACTAATTTAGGACCATCACCCAAATATTTTTGAATCAATTCTGAACCAACGATACGTAAGAAAGTAGCACTGGTTTGATTAGCAACAGCCTTTGCTAATAAAGTTTTACCGGTACCGGGGACACCATATAAAATGACACCCTTTGGAGGTTTGATACCCATTTCTTCGTATAATTCAGGATGTGTTAAAGGTAATTCTACAGCTTCCTTAATTTCTTGTACTTGTTGCTCAAGACCACCAATATCGGCATAAGATTCAGTAGGTGCCTTTTCCAATTTCATAACACTGACCATTGGATCAGTATCATCACCTAGAACACCAACAACAGACATTGTCTTGTGATGCAAAAGAACACTACATCCAGGTTCTAACAAGTCTTTATCAACAAAACTCATAACAGAAACATAATATTCAGGTCCAGTAGCTGAAGATACAATAACATGGTCGTCATCAATGATTTCTTCTAATGAACCAACTGTCATTGGAGAACCACGTAAATCATCCACACGTGTTCTTTCTTCTTGATCTCTTTCTTCCTGAGGCTTGAGTCGTTCTTGATTTTGTACAAATTCCTCTTCAAGTAACAAATAATCCTTAATACGCTCCATCTTGAGCATCTTGAGACGACAACGTGTAGTAGGGAAAACTAAAAAGATATCCGAATGTTGAGTATTTCTTTTGCATATACTGCATCAAAATTAATCAAATGTACCTTGAGGTAATTTGGCAGTTGTGTCAGGTCCTCTCTTCTTCTTTTTGCCTACACGAGTAGGTACTGGAGGCTCCCACTTCTTCTTCTTATCCTTATCCTTTTACATTTGAACATTATCAATTAATAAACTGCCCTTTTTTTTCGCATTTTTATACATGATGATGTACCTTGTCTTTTTTATCATTGCCTCTTGGCATACCAGATTGAGAATTACCCTAATTATTTACCATTTAGTCTTTAAACTTGAAATTTGGAATGTAATTTATTACCATTTTATATTATTATCTTTAAAAAGTTATAAAAAGAAAAAGGTAAAGAGTAATGTTCAATGGATTTTGCTTGTATGAAATAGCCTGCGCGTCCAAATTCGTCACCTAACAATGGTACGTCAGCTGCGTGACCATTTAAACATGATTTAAAATCACTTTTTGCACTCACTATACAATAGCATTCATTAGAAAGCACTGATACCATTGGCTTACCATTTCTGTAATGTACTCGTTTTGAAGGATTTTAACACCATAAAAACACTGGTTTCTTTACTGGTTTTCTGCGTTTTTATAATTTCAAACATTTTTAAATTGCTGGTATATTATTTTTCTGTCGCACTCTGCTGTGAATAGGCTATGACTGCATCATATCGACAAGTTGTATATGTATTTTCTGAAATTAGCTTGATTCGGCATTTAAAATAATTTCACAACAACAGAGATTATCCCAATCCCCGATTTTTTTCCAGATTGACCAAAAAATCTTTCTTTTAGAAATTAAACGACAAAAAATATATTTAGCTCACTTTATGAGTATAATAAAACTGATAGATATTTTGATTTTACATTTAATGATATCAATTTTGTTGTATTTTTTCTGCAAATATTTTTCTGTATATTCAAAAAAATGAAAACCAGTTTTTGGTAAATAAAACACTACTATTGCAATTAGATATTTGATTTTACGTTTTGATTTAACGAAGGGTACTTTTATCTATATGCCAAAATTTTGCCTACTCGAAAAGTCCAACTTTTCATCGAAATATCTCAAATTTTCGATTTCCAAACTTTTTGGACGACCAAATGATAAGGCTAGATTTTGGGCAGCTTTTAGACTTTTTATGCAGAAAACATCTGAAAATTAGGATAAAAATGTACAAACGTTTCGTTTAATGTCTTTTTCTAATTTCAAAATTGAAGGGTGCTCGCATGTAATACATCAAATAAAACCTCAAACTAATTGTAATTAAATGATACATAATTTGGCATTTTTCAATAACATATAATTATACAATTTGAATTTAAACATCATGCATTTCGAAGATAAATATGCGAGATATCTTATTTAAATAATTGTAAAAGAAGCATCCCGCTTAGCTATCTTTTTGTTTTGCTACTATCACTTTCTACTGCTTCTGTTCTATTATAAGATATTTTATTTGGTGCATCTCCTAAAATAAGAGTTCAGAATATAGAGGTACTCTAGGTGCCTTTAAATCAAACAATCCAATGGTGGTCACTAATATTTCATGAAAATGTGGTACTCCGTCATGATTCGCGAACCATTTTTTTTACCAAACTTCTTTTTCAATATAAACACAACACAACACAACACAATGTAAGCAGCAGAGACTCATTGGTTAAACCTTGGGATACTAATAGAACATTACTTCTGATGACATGTAGGGCACCAAAAAAAAGCTCAAAGAAATCATATTTTGGCAAAAAGGTATTTTATCCCGCCATTGTAATGTTCATAAATACTAATAACAATGAAACCAAATAGTCAAACTTATCAGAAAGTGAAGAAGAATACGAGGGGCCACTCAATCTACTCACAGCAAAAAAGCCATTTAAAAATCCAAGCTACAAAACAATAAAAAAGAACAAAAATTTAAAGCAGATCCTCACAATGGAAAGAGATAATGTATTTGCACTTGATGTTCCAACCTGTAAGTTCTTGACAAGGTCATGAATATAAGTTTTTATATTAATTATATAATCTAGATGAAAATATTGAATGTGCTCCATCAATTCTACCACAAAAGAAATATTGCGATATTACAGGATTAAGTGCGAAATATACAGATCCCAAGACTGGATTGCGATATCATAATGCAGAAATTTATCAATTTATTCGTACACTGGGCGTACCTAATGTGCAAGCTTATTTGGCGAGTAGAAATGCAGCTGTTGTACTTAAATAGACAGTTTTTACTGTTAATAAAGCGTTTTTATTTAAATGAGACAGTAAGATCTTCGTTATCAGAATTATCTTCCTACATTTTTATAAATTTCACATTGAGTAATTTCATGGGAAAAAATATAAAGACTTACCATATCATATCCTGCTACAGCTCGATCAATTAAATCTCTCATATCATCATCTCGTCCAACCACATAATCTTCGACAGTAGATTTTGCATTGTTTTGAATTCTACGCAAAATGTTTATGAAAAATGCATAAAATTGCACACATTATAGTTTTTACCTTGGATCAGCACCAGCATCAATTAAAATATCTACCATATTAAGTCCAACTTCAGGGTCTTCTTCATACTGCACTGCCAAATGCAATGGTGTATTTCCTTCCTTTTTGTTTCTTTGGTTTACATTTATATCTGGAATTTTCAACAATAGCTCCATACATGTCAGTGATCCAAATCGAGCTCTATACTTTTGGGTAAATAAACAAATAGCAATTATATATGATGATGATATATTACGTATAATGAAGAGCTGTATCACCTAAATCGTCGGTGTGATTTATGTCAAAATCTCCTTCCTTGAAAATATCTTCCAACATTTCATCTAGATCATTTCTACAAGCTGCCAACATAAGGTCATCTGTTGCAGTTTTCCAGATTAGTTACTACACGTGATTTCCACACATTAAATACTTTTACTATCTGTTGTTTTTTCTTCATCAGGCATCATTGTATGTTTTATTGCGTTTACAAAAAAGAGGTGAGAATGCTGGATTAAACATTTGGAAAAATTAAAAACCTGTCACCGTTGGAATCAAAGGGCTGTTGCACAAAATCCCCTTGATGATTGCAGTAATTACGGCGCAATGAACCATAATTCATTTAAAAATAAGCTAATGCATGATATATTTCTGTATATTGTGTGTATATGAAAAATTAGGCTATATAATTTGTTTTTTTATTTTGAAAAAAAAAAAAAAAAAAAAAAAAAAAAAAAAAAAAAAAGAATCCAGATGCCATTTGATTAGTAAATTATTTCCTTGTGTAATGTAAAAGCGGGGCCATTTTGTTATATTTGGGTAAATACATCGATATTGTACCTATTTTTAAGTATTGAATTCACCGAGTACACAGGATTTTTCTTTTTCTTTTTCCCTACTTTCTTTGTTATTATATACAAAAATGTCGCAAAACAATCGTCATTCGTATAAATCTGATCCATATAGAGCAGCAAGAAAACCTCCTAGTCCAGGTAAAAATATAGCAATTTTTTCATATTTACATTGTCTAAAAATACACAAATAGTAGGATATTACGATTCCCCTAGTCTCAATTCTGACCAATATCACTCGAGATCTCCATCTGAAAGCAGCACCTCAAAATTAGCTACTACCGCAATAAATACAGCAGCAATAGATCAACAAGATCCATATGCTCCAAAATCACATCATAAAAAGAAAAAAAAGTATAAGCCTGCTTCTACTGTTACAACGGAGGGAGATAAGAGAGCAAATTCATATTTACCTTATTCAAATCATAATCGAAATCCTTACGACCCAGTTGAGCCAATTTATTTAGAGCAAGATGATGATTATTTACCAAGTTTTAATTCACCAGGCCAATATCAGCATAATTCAGTGCAAAGAAGTCGAGGACCTGTAGGTTCCATTTTACAGGATAATATCGTAATGGATATGATGAGTGAACATCATAATGCAAATGATGATGATTACGAGACAAAACCCCAATTGGAACATATATTACCTCCTGTCAAAAAGAAGAAATGGTGGACAAAATGTGGTCTTACTGGTAGAAAATTAGTCATTATTGTATTTGTATTCATCATTATTGTGGGTGTTATATCTTATTTCGTTTGGCCAAGAACACCTACATTACAATATGTTGATGCTGGATTAGTAAGTGGCTCTGAATCGCTGATCAATGATACAATGATGATTGCAAATTGGAATGTTAATTTTACGGTATTGAATAACGATAATTTTATACCAACAAATATACAAAATTTTGCGGTAAATGTAATTGAAAGTAGCTCAGGTGATATATTTGGAACTGGAAATTCAGGTCATCTCATGTTGAAACCAAGATCTCAAGATCAACAAATTACTATACCCATTTCAATTAATTTTCAAAGAGATGCGACCAATCAAGCAATGAAAACATTGGTGAGTGCTTGCCAAATTAAGGAAGTGGATTCATCAGCTTCAACGAGACAAAGTTTAAGTATAACATTTGAAATTGTATATTATATTGCTGGCATTGTATGGCATCCTGTATCAAGAGTATCTCCCTCAACTTATTTTGATTGTCCTTCTTGAATAATAAATTATTTTGTGATTTTTTTAATGTGTATAGTCTTTGCGATAGTATATCGTGAGATGTCACCGATGAGTACCTCTTTTCCTTTATTTCATCTTGTTCAGCTGATTCCACTCCTTTTGCTGCCTTACGTATTTGAAGTTCACCTTCTTTAGAATTTCAAATAAACACACTACGAAGATTGAATATTTTCTGTCCCAGCTTTTTGTTACTTCGAGTCTCTATGCTATGGCAAGCTGTACAAGTGCTTAATTTCATAAGTCATATATATGTACTAACAGATATTTGACTTGAAAACCGTTGTTTGTAAGTTACTAGGCTTAATAACAGATACGTTGCTAGATCTACTGTACTTGCTATATAAAATATCAATATGATAAAATGCAGACAACATGAAATGGACGGGTATTGTAAGTACAAGAGTAGCCTTAGTTGCTGCAGTGTACTGAGATTAAGCCTTTATTACTGAATTTGTTCCTCTTAGGAATATGTTCTAATAATAAAAACAGCCTTTTACTTATTTTTCTTATTGCAAAAGCAATCCAATTACACTCCATAACTTATAATTGCTTTTCTTTCTAATTAATTTAATCATTGAAAAAAATTGATTTTCTTACACTCTATAATTGGTGAAATTTATTAAATTGCTTTAGTACACTTGGAAAAATTTACAATCCATAAGTTAAAATGGATTTTGTATCTTTTTTTTTATAGGTACCTACTCGAACAAAATCCGAGTTTTCAAAGAACTAAATTTTCATTGTTTTCAATCCTCAAAATCGAACATGCCCTCTTTTCTAAATAATTAACCTTATTCTAAATAATTTTTAGGATATCCTTAGATACGACTAAATAGATATGAACTGGTCGCATTATGCTACCTATTCCTAAATTTAGTTTATATCTCACGGAAGACTCAAAAATACGTAAAATTCACTGCTTTTTCCTTGAAACCTGAGTCTCACTTTTCATCTCTGCTTCACTTTTTTTTTCACTAAATAACACCAAGAAAAGATTATATGCCAATGTACCTGAGATATTCAGCTTTAATCCAAAAATAAGTATCCAGAAATATCCTATTTTTTGCAGTTGGTATTAATTTTTCAGTGTTAAGGTTTCAAATTTTTTACGCGTATTTCACTACTAAAATTAAAATCTTTGAGGCTTCATATCTCTACCAAAAATTAAGCTATACTAACACTTTTTAATAATAAAACTTACTTATTTTAAAGCGCTCTATCACATATTTGAGTATGAAAAAATTCTGAGCACCTTTATTTTTTTTTCATTTTTTTTGACATTCCTATAGTAGGTTTCAAAATATTGGCTAAATTGAGCAACATTTTTTTCGCATTCATGTCATTAAGCTCGTTGAGCTCTCTCAGACCCAATTTAGAGTTTTTCAAAATATTGATTTTTCATGGTGATATCCTCAAAAACGTGTACAAAAGGGTACCCCCATTTCTAGCTTCCATTTTTCCCTTATATACCCTCATCCCAAATTCTGAATCTGAAAAAAATTTGGACAAAAATCATTTTTTCTCTACGAAAAATGCAGCTAGAAGGTTTTGCAATAGCTCGATCGATAGATAATTTTTTTGTGCATAATTGTTGTTTATTATATCTTAAATATGCGTATGAAAAGTGATGTTTATCTTTAAAAAACCTCCAAAATTTCAATTGCATTTTACAAACAATTTAATGTGAAATGTTTGTCTGAATTTTATTTAGATGGATGCAGAATTCAAAACTGTACAAAAATTATTTAATACGCTAGGTCGACTTACTTTGCAGTTCATGAGCCATTAAACGATTTTGTTTTTTTTCATCATTTTTGATCATTTTTGATCATTTTTTTCAAATCAATTTTGGAACCCCGTTACCATAAGTTGTAAACTGTAATAAGAACTATTATTTTGGTTATCTCGATGAAAAATCAACGTTTTTTGCTAAAACAAAAAATTTAGAGTAGTAATCAATTAGATCTATCTTGTGAATACAGAAAATAAGCCCTGGATAATGAGTTTTAAGTTCATAAAATAATAAACTAATATTTACAACTACAGAAAACAAAAAAAAGAACCCCCCCCCCATCCTTGTGAATATTGATCCAATTAATCTCCAATTATACATAATTGTAGATTTAAATATATTCTACATGAAAATTTATATTTTGACTTTTACAAATCACTGTGAATTGAGAAAACCATCAGCAAAACATGATATTTCTGTCCAATAAAACCACTTGTTGTGTCCTATATTTTCATCTTTGTTAGGTAATATTTAAAAAAAAAGAATACAATTAAAGGAGAATGGGTAATGAATCAGTTCTTCAACTGTATAATAAAAACAAGGTAACGTTTATTTAGCTACATGGTTTGTTGTCAAATTTCAAAAACATTCTTGCTTGAGCATTTTTAAATCATTGTTTTGGTAAAATGAAGTAATATGCGATGAATTCAGTGAAAAAGAAAAGTGTTATTTCATGAACGCCAAAATAGCTATAAAATATTAGTCTTTTGCAAACAATGTGAAGCACGCACTTGATTTGTATCTAAAACCCATAACAACATCCAAAAAAAAAAGAGAAATGTCGAGTAAGATAAGCAAATGCAAGAGTAAAGACGACATCGATAGATTAGTGAAAAATAAATGGATGTCAAAATAGAAGAAGGAATTGCATTTGAGTATCATTTTTGATACAAGAAAAATAATAGAATAGATGAGATGTCAACTTAAAAGAATATTTGATTGTCATTCTGAATGCATTGAAATAAAAACAGAATATTTTATACATAATTTTTTGCTATTTAACGCATGCAAAAATTCTCAAATATTCAATAAAAAACCGTGGAAATAGCGAAATCAGTTTAAATATCTGAGATAAATGACAAATGTATTTCAGCATAGGAAAATTTTTTCGCGAATAAAAAAATACTGTAATGTACTTTATATGTCAAATTATGCAACTTTATGTTGTGTTATTTGATTAATTGCATTTGGATGCATGTAAAAACCCTTTAAAAATAGATACACAATCAAATGCGGACTTTGAGCATGTGCCGAACAACATCTATGACAAACCTCTTTTCCTGACGTTCGAACCTTGTGTATAGCTATAATGCTTTTATACTTTGGAAGAAAAAGAAGGTTCGATATTGAATCCAAGAAAACTTGTATTGAATAAATAACAAACGAAACGTTCGAGACCATATTTCATTGTATTACATATTTGGGATAGTACTGTATGCATTGAAGCTAAAGGTACATAACTTTATTGGTACATGACAATAGATTATCCAAGCAATAATGTCTATATACAGTATTTATCATGTGTGGATGCCAGCGTTAGATCGAGAAATACCACGCGAACTACATGTTTGTTATCAATCAATGTAATACCATCTTGATGAACCAAAGCGGTAGACAGCGATATTTGTCATATTATATAAATTTCAGCTCGAGATGCATAATATTTATTTGTGCTACAAACATCTGTTCTACAATAATCTTGTTACATTAAAAAAATAGGACAAATGAAGAAATTTTAAACAGAATTGCGAATAGTTTGTACACGTTTTTTTTTAGAGTATAGTGTCATTATAAAAAAAATGTTCTCCTGATTTTCCCGCTAAAAAAAACTTTGTACCGAATAGTTCAGAACCAAATTAGTGCATACTTTTGATCATTTTTTGTAATAGTAAAAATTAAATATCAAATTTGACATGCAATAGATTATTAATATTACCATTGATTTGAATCAACTTGTATTTAAAAGTTCGTAAAAACCTTTTAAAATCGTTATTTGATTCATTTTGACTTTCAAAAAAGGAGGTCAATCCGTTATGGATTAGACATTTTAATTTTAATTTGTTCAACTATACATGGCAATTCTCTGATCTGAAAAGATATAACTGACTTGGCAGAACGATTCGTCATTTTCTTACATGGTGCAACATTTTGATCTGTTTATTGCTACAATATCATTGATCGATATCACATATTTACGCATATATAAAAAATATGATTTCATTTGATCGTATCGTTTTCACAATCTCGACACATCTGTACAAAAGCTGTATTTCCAGATTTTAAACAGAAAATTGTATGATAGTGGTACAAAATATACCTTGTAAAAATACCCTACCACCAAATGAATGAAAATTTTACAGTTACACGAAGTGGCCTTTAATATGATCCCTGCCGTCTTTCATTAGATTGGCTGGAAGGTAATTTAGGCTTGCTTTTAACTGGTCAATTAAATCAGGCTTTTTTTCTTCTTTTACATAAACGCACTAGTATTCCTCCCATGTTGTTATATAAAGGGTCTTCTTTTTCTTTACTGTCTTTTTCCGCCTTTCTTATCACCAACATATAAAAAAAAATGATAAGTGCTTTTGGTAAAAGTATTGATTTAAAAATCAATGTTCAATCCGACGAGATCGTATTATTGGGTCATGCAAATGAAGCTGCAGGAAAGATGCTTCAAGGATCTTTAATTTTAAATATATCTGAGCCTATCAAAGTTAAATCAGTAAACTTGTCTTTTGTAGGCAAAATGAAAGTATCATGGTCAGAAGGTAAGAAATTTAAAGATCGAATCTATAGAAACAGTATATCTCAACATTTGATATAGGAGTTGGACATCATCAACATTTTCACAAGCAAGAACGCACTATTTTATCTCACATATGGGAATTTGTTAAACCTCAACTGATCTCTAGAACATCAAACAGCAGCCAATCTTCAACCTCTCACAAGAAAAGCACTGTTTTAACTGCTGGACAACATAAATGGGATTTTGAATTGTTGTTACCGGGTAATTTAGCACAAACTTTGGATTCTGAAGTTGGAAGCGTTAGTTATCGCCTCAAAGCCACAGTTGAACGTTCTGCATTCGTTCAAAATACTGTCAAAAAGCGTAATATTCGACTTATAAGATGCATTTTACCATCACAATTTGAGCTTGTACAATCATTGGAAATTCATAATACGTGGGCTCAGAAAATGGTGTATGATATCAGTGTCCCATCAAAATTATATGCATTTAATGACACCATTCCCATCTCATTCAAGATTTTACCCATTGCATCGCATTTAAGAGTGCATGCTATCATGGCATCTATCAAAGAATATTGTACGTACACTGCAAATGGCCATACAAAGACGGATACTCGAATTGTTCGCTTGGTTAGGGTAGACCATCCATTCTCAGAAGCAGTATCTACAACCACATCTCCGCCTACATGGGATCGTGTACTCGATCTAACCGTTCCCTCAAAATCTCCTATTATATTTGCTGATGCCGACAGTGACATGATTCGTATTCGACATCGACTTAAATTCGTCATTTCATTAGCAAATGCAGATGGACATATATCTGAGCTCCGTTGTGCTGTTCAAATCATTGTACTTGAATCATTTGCAGTAACAGAAGAATTAACAGCATTACCTGCTTATGATGAATCATGGAGATCTATTCCTTATGATCCTCATGTAGTGGAACAACTTCGCACTAGAACTTCAATTTCAGAAGCAGGAACAAATGAGCCCATCTTGACAGGTGCTGCATTATCATCTACTCGCGAATTGCAAGACTCGAGACAACCTGTTAGTATTACAGGTTGGTCTCGTATGTTGTCTTTATCCTCAGCAATCGCTGTACCAGATCAAATTAACGAAGAATTAGAGGAAAGATCTTCCTCTGAATTGGCATCTCCATCAAGGCCAATGACAATTCCTGGTTCTAATAATGGTAGTAGACATCATTCAAGGAGACCTTCAATGGATTTGGAAGAAAGTAGTGGGGGTGATTTGGAGTTATTGGAAGAAGATTCTTCATTAACAGGCAGACCATTATGGTGGAATGGTGTTGATTTAGGAAAGGTACCATCTTATCGTAGTGTATCTACTTTAAATCAAGACTTATTTTCAGCTTCGTTACCGCCTGCTTATGATTCCTTAGCAGCAGCATTTGCAAATGCATCTCCTCGTAGACAATAATTTTAACAATATTTACCTTCAAACATATCCCTACTACATTTTTTATTTAATGCATGCATTCTTTCAAGCAATGTAAATATACTTTTATATACACATTTAGTATTTATTTAATCATTATAACAATTAAAATTTATCATCTTTTTCATTTGGCTTATGAATAATGGTTGTTGCGGGAGGCTGAAGGGTTTTAATTGCAGGATATATTTCATAATTTATATATGTACTTTTCTCCATTTGATCCTTTAATCAAGTCAGTGGGTGTGCTTGATTTATCAATTAATAATGAATCTTATAATAACAAGAAGATGATCTTGTTTTAATCGATGAAACATTTTTACATGACACAAGAGATATAGAATCATCACAATCGCACACCATGTTGATGATATTTTGCATTTGTGATTCCTGAATTTCCAATTGAGCAAGCAATACCACCATCTTTTTTTCTTTCTCTCTTGTTTCTTTCTGTGCCTGTCCTGCTTTCTCTTGTGCTAACTGATATTTGTTTGTCAATCCCTCATAATCGTCTTTTAAACTATTTCTGTGATGATCTGACTTTTCTTGCATGATTGATATATGTTTTTGCGTCTGCATGACCCGCGTCTTGAGCATTTTGAAGTCATTGAATCACTGTATCCAGATCAAAATTGGCTCTTCCATTAAGATACGTAATTGTTAATTGCAGTTGTTCGCTCCTATTGCTTCGTTCTTCCAATTTTTTATAATATTCTAAAGCTTCTGTATTGACCTGTAACACACCAAACCCATACTCAAGGAGCTGGCCAATCTTATCTTTTGCCGCATAGTTACAGTACCTTTGCAAGATGTTTTAAGGTAGAACCCCATAGCTTTCTTATAATTTCTAGTAACCCTAATCCCTTATCGTATATGTGACCAATATCTCGATTTACAGCCCTTTTAAGCCAGGTCAATGCTTTGGTATACTCTTGTGGTATAACATTGCCTTCATGATAAAGTAATCCCAATGTATATTGCGCTGGTACATGATCATTTTCGGCTGCAACTTTGAACCATAAATATGCAATTTGTGAATTTACTTGATATTGTCCTGATGGCCACTGTTATAAATCACAACTATATTATATTACTAATCTATATTGCCGTTTACAGCAGCTTGAGTAAACCACTCCAATGCTTCCTTGTAGCTTTTTTCAGCACCGATACAGTCTTGATAGCACACACCAATATTGCAATGTGCATGAACGTTATCATTCTCTGCTGCTTTAACATGTCACCTTAATGATGCTTTAAAGTTTATAAGCATATCTTTATCTTGGCTACAAATGACTCCCAAGACATACTGTGCATCTTTATTTTCATATTTGGCTGCAATTTTAAAATAAAATCAATACATTCTTGCATTCACTGTTCGATAATAACTGAGGCACTATAAAGACCTTTGGTTTTAGATTTATCCTCTTTTCTATCTAGTTTATTGCTTTTTACTATGTATGGTATGTTATTTATGGACAATTCTTGTTTTATTTCAACAAGATATATATCAAATATGTACTTTTGATTTTCTGTACGATTATTTTCATTTAAAAGTGTGCAAATGTTGTTTTGTAAGTATATATATATATATTCCTCAGAATTATTGAATCAGTACGGTAAATCAAATAAAGCATATAAAAAGAATAACAATCTGAATATTGGGAATGGATCTTCAACTAGTGAACGAAATTGCCAGGATGCAGAGATGAAAGGAATAACCTTAATTTTGAAATAGCAATGATTCTCATGCAATCTATACCTGATACTCGGGTAAGATATTATAACCTTAATTATAACCAGAGTTTACATAATCTTATGTATGTTGTGTGTATATATTGATGATTTGAAATTATTCAATGAATCAATTGTAAATACAGCCTTATAATCAAATTAAACAACATTGATACAGGGCAAACTATTTATCATATTTTCCTATTTAATGAATCTCGCTCAATTTGCCAAACATGATAGCATATTTTTTTTATTAATTTCAACAAATTAACTGTTTGCCAATACTTAAAACTACTATTGACCGATGTTCGTTGTATATTGATATGTGGACAACATGTACTGATAATTTTTATATTTGCAATTAAACTCTATTATCCTTTGTTATTTGTGGTAAAATTTGTGTCATCTCTATTTGTATATATACAACATAAAACACTGTTTTGTACAAGAAGGCCTTTACTATACTATGCGGGGGGAATGGTAGTTTCAGCACAATTCGCTTTAAATTTGACAAGCGTCGAAAACACCTGGTTGATTCAGCACTATTTTCTTTAAGCAGAGAAAGAGAGAGGTTTTTTTTTTGAAAAGTGTGCTAAATTCTTTCAATTTTAAACCATTATTTGATTTTCTAAGTTTTTTCGAAAACTGTCTGAAATAGCCCATACAAAATAGATGAACAAATTGAGCTTCTCCATTTCTTCATCCTCACAAATCCTCGGGGGAGGCTAAATCTTTAAAATTCTATTATTAAACTCTAGATGTACCTATCATTGCAACAGGGGCTCATTTGGATTTATATTCTTGGAAAGCTGGTGCATTTGCAGCTGGTTCCTGTCATCCAGGAACTAATAATAAAACATAATAACTTATAATAACAATATTGTCACTCAACCAAAACATACTATATCCATACACATTTATCAATTAATAATAATTTCTATTGTCACATCGTATATATCCCTGTCTATTAGATCTTTTCACATAATCCCAATAGCTATATAAACCCACCACATTCAATTCATTCCAATAAATAGTACTTTTCATGTTGATATTAATTATATAAAGCCTCGATAAATCAGGTTTTTTACGGTTGTAGAAATTAGGTTTCAATTAGTTTCAATTCCAAAAGGTTTTCTAATTTTCTCGCCCAATATTGAGCCGAATCGAATGGTATTAAATTATCAAATAAAATGTATCTTCTTTTCTGGTGGGAATTGGTATCTGTCCGAAAATAAAAGGGTTAGTTCCACAATAGAGATACATTGACCTAACATTGACCTCAAATTACCCTAAAATTGATTATAAAATTTAAGCCCAAGAATTGAGGTATTTTTTTTTGTATTCACAAGATAGACCAATCTAATAGCTACTCTGTGTTTTTTGTTTCAGCCAAAAATATTGATTTTTCATCGAGATAATCAAAACAATAGTCGATATCACAGTTTACAGCTTATGATAATTGGGTTCCAAAATTTATTTTAAAAAATGGACGAAAAATGATGAAAAAAACAAAATCGTTTAATTGATCATGAATTGCAAAGTAAGTCGACCTAGTATACTAAATAGCTTTTGTACAGTTTTAAATTCTGCATCCATCTAAATAAAATTCAGACAAACATTTTACATTAAACTTTGCGTAAAATGCAATTGAAATTTTGGAGGTTTTTTGAAGATACACATCAATTTTTATAAGTATATTTTTAATATAATTAATGAATATAATGCACAGTAAAATTACCTATCGATTTAGCTATTATTTAATCTTTTAGCTACATTTTTCGTAGAGAAAAAATGATTTTTGTCCAATTTTTTTTCAGATTCAGAATTTGGGATGAGGGTATATAAGGGAAAAATGGAAGCTAGAAATGGAGGTACCCTTTTGTACACATTTTTGAGGATATCTCCATGAAAAATCAATATTTTGAAAAACTCTAAATTGGGTCTGAGAGAGCTCAACGAGCTTAATGACATGAATGCAAAAAAAATGTTGCTCAATTTAGCCAATATTTTGAAACCTACTATAGAAATGTCGAAAAAAATGAAAAAAAAAATAAAGGTGCTCAGAATTTTTTTATATTCAAATATGTAATAGAGCGCTTTAAAACAAGTAAGTTTTATTATTAAAAAGTGTTAGTATAGCTTAATTTTTGGTAGAGATATGAAGCCTCAAAGATTTTAATCTTAGTAGTGAAATACGCGTAAAAAATCTGAAACCTTAACACTGAAAAATTAATACCAACTGTAAAAAGTAGGATATTTCCGGATACTTGTTTTTGGATTACAGGTGAACATCTCAGGTACATTGGCATATAATTTTTTCTTGATATTATTTAGTGAAAAAAAAAGTAGAACAGAGATGAAAAGTGAGACCCGTTTTAAAGGAAAAAGCAGTGAATTTCACCTGTTTTGAGGATTTAGTGAGGTATAAAATAAATTCAGGAACCTATACCATAATATGGTCAATTTACATCTATTTTGCAGTGACCAAAGTTTATCTTGAAAGTTGTTTGCAGGTATGTATTGTACATTCTGCCAAAATATTTTGTACAACACTCTTTCGCCCAGAGAAACTATGCGGTGACTCCTTTTAAAGCAACATTAAAAGTATTATGTGAGGGTAAGGCTACATTTTCACCTTGTAAAAAAATAAAACAATGGCTCAACAATCAGTTGCGATATTAGGTGGAGGAATATCTGGTTTATCAGCAGCTTACTACCTCTCTAAAGCGTCACCAAAGACTAAAATTTTGCTCGTAGAAGGGTCGAAACGAGTTGGAGGATGGATACGTAGTCAGAGAGTTTCGCCTGGGTTTCACCCTTCAACACCCTCAACAAAATCAGCCAGCAATGATGATATTTTATTCGAAGTAGGACCCAGAAGTTTACGACCTGTTGGTGCAGGTGGAGCTGCTATACTAGGCATGGTATGTGAACAAGAAAAAGATTATAGCAAATAAAATTCATCTTTATTTCTATCATAGGCCAACGACCTACAATTACAAAATGAAATGTTATTTGTCAGTAAATCTGATCCATCAGCAAAGAATCGATACATTTATTACAATGGTGAAATCAACACACTACCAAACTCTTTGTCTTCATTGTTATTAAAGCAACCACCTGTGTTCAAAAGCGTTATCAAATCTATTTTATCCGAACCTTTTGTTAATGCTGGTTCAGGCCAAGATGAATCATTATATTCCTTTGTCTCACGTCGATTTAATGATCACGTTGCATTAAATTTAGTAGGTGCAATTACGCATGGTATCTACGCAGGTGATGCGAAACAACTTTCGATTAAATCCACCATGCGTATGTTGTATGATGCAGAGAGATCAAGTGGTAGTGTGGTGAAGGGGATGTTGGCATCGAAACCTTCAACACCTATTCCAAAAGTGGAACAAGCCATTATTGATGAATTGAATGATCCAGATATCACTAAAACTACAAGTGTATTTGGATTTAAAAACGGCACAGAGACATTATCAAATGAATTGAAGAATTGGCTACAACAACAACCCAATGTTACCATCATTACAGATAAACATGTCAAGAAAATCAATACAACTGTAGATGGAAACGGAATTAAGATTTATTCAGACGATGCTTCTGTATGTGTAGATCATGTCATTTCCACCATCCCCTCAAGGAAGTTAGACCTTTTGTTGACAAAGGATAACGCATTGGTCAATTTGAGCGTCAATCCTTCTGTAAATGTTGCTGTTGTTAATTTCGCATTTGAAGAGGGTGTTGATTTGAAATATAATGGGTTTGGATTTTTGACCCCACATCCAGATTCATCATATCAATTACCTGTGCCTGGTACTTTGGGCGTCGTATTTGACTCCAATGCAATGTATGGTCAAGAAAATGCACATAATAGTAAACTGGTTAAAATGACAGTGATGATGGGTGGACACATGTGGAATACAACATTTGGTGGTGCTCAACCAAACGAATTGGATCCACAAATTGCATTTGAAAAGGCCAGTAGAGCATTGAGTGTGTATTTGGGCATTACTCAAAAGCCAAAATTTAGTATGGCCAATGTACTACAAGAATGTATTCCACAATATATAGTGGGTCATGAATCTAGACTAGGAGAATTGCATCAAGATATCAAGCACAAATATAAACATTTATTAAGTGTGACAGGAGCAAGTTATTTAGGTGTGAGTGTGCCAGATTGTGTAAAGAACAGTAGATTATTAGTCGATGATTTATTAGATAAAGGTGCGTTGGGCACAAAAGAAAATATAATTACTGGTTTAAACAAGATTGTATCATAATAAAATGAATAATAAGCACTTTTTTACTCTGTAACAGAGTATACTTTGTAATGAGTTTCATGACCTCCAGTAAGGCTGACATTGCCAGATTTAACAGTTAAATAACTATCAGTACCAACATCACGGACATGATAATGACCATCATGCAATTCGAAATACCAAGCAGTACCCTTACATTCGCCGAGATCAAGGCCGCTTCCCCAAACATTAAGACATACGGAAGGATTTGACACAGATTGCACCTTGTATTGCTTATCATCACCAGTCTTTACCAACTTGAATAATGAGTTTTTAGTAAAAGTAAGTTTACCAGCTCGCTTTTTGAGCTTTTGAGCTTGCATCTTTTTAGTATCAGTAGACAATTGGAGTACCATGCCATCCGCAGTTTGGAATGCAAGCTTACGGCCTTCAGTAACGGCACCACGGATAAGACGAGCACCAGCTTCAACAGTAGGGTAAACTTGTTTTCCGTAAGGAGGAGATGTTTTGGGTGCAGTAATGATTGCTTCACACATCTCAGTGGGAGCCCATTTACCAAGGATTTGAGCAGGCTTTGGAACAGCTTCAAATTTGGGGATAGAATAGTCAGGATTTGCAAAATCAAATGCATTGATAAGATTAGAAGATGTGCTACGAGCCCAGGCAGAGATATTGTCAGCAGGAGCAAGATACTTTCCAGTTTTACTATCTTTACCAACCCATTCTTCCATAAACTTGAGGGTAGATGTATGATCAGAAATTTCACTAAATACATTACCACCACGGGTCCAAGGAGAGACAATAAGCATGGGAACACGAGGACCAAAACCAATGGGAGTTTTACCACCAACAAATTTATCAGTAACCCATTCATTGCTAGGAGCTTGAGGGGGAACAACATGGTCATAGAATCCTCCAGATTCATCGTAATTGATAAATAAAGCAGTATTCTTCCAACCTTTACCGTTTATGACAGCATTGACAACTTGTTGTTGAAGCCAAGAACCAGCTAAAGGAGTGTTATTGGGATGCTCAGAGAGTTCTGTTGGACCAACAATGATAGAGAACTCTGGGAGAGTACCATTAGCAGCAGCATCATAGAATGCTTGAAGACCAAGGAAGCCAACGCCCTTGGTTTTTTCAGCACCATCAGGAAGATCCTTCCAATACTTGAACCAAGCCAATGGATTATCGTCAAAGTTATCCTTGTCTTGATATAATTGCCATGTGGTGTTGGATAAAGTCAACATTTGAGGGTAAGTAGTCCATTCTAAAGGAATACTTTCAGTATTATCCTCCAAGACATACTGATTAGGGGGGCCTTGGTTTGTACCAGACATCCAAACAACACGGTTGGGATTAGTAGGACCAGTGACAGATTGAAAGTACATGTCTGCAATAGTAAATTCGTCAGCAAGATTATAAAGGAAAGGAATTTGAGATCTATTGAGATAACCCATTGAATTGGGAGAATTGCCATCAGGCCAATTGTTGTTTTTGCCATTGTTCAAAGCCTTGTGGTTTGCAGTCCAACCATTAGAGCCACCACCTGTACATCCAGCGCGTTTGCCTTCAAGGTGATAAGGTAAAAGATACTTTGTTCCATTCTTTACATCAGAACTTGCAGAGCAAGGTTGATACAACAAATTGAGACCATTGTCTTGAATACCAATGTTGGGATCAGCAAAACCACGGACACCTGACATGGTACCATAATAATTATCAAATGAGCGATTTTCCTAAATATCGTATTAGAAATATAATTGCATAATTATATGTGTTTGTAATCATATATTTACCTGCATAAAATAAACTACATGCTTAATCTTTTCCAATCCAGCAATGCGAGTAGGATTAGATGCTCTTTTAACGGTAGCAGGAGCAGCTTCAACAATCGAGGAAGTAGCCATTACCAACAAGGTAATGGCAGTTGTGATAGACAACGTGTTTAACATTAAAGTGAATGTAATGGGGATGATTAATGGTTCATAAATCCTAAGAAATAGCTTGTTATATTTATACAAAATGGCATTTTATTATAACAAATGCTGAATCCACGTACTATCATGGAATAACCATTGCACCATCTATGAGTTCGACATGATGTACTACCCGATCATTCGGCGTGTGTTTATTGTAGCAAATGTATGCTAATGATTGTTTGGATGATTGGATTAATTACTGAATACACATGTTAACGAAAGTAACACTGTATTATTAACATAAATTTGTTTATATGAACAAAAGTCTGTTACTAATAGTCAATTACCATACATGGTTATTAGTTTTCTAAGGTTACTAGCAATGAAAAAATACACATATACCCTTACATTACTTACACACGTGCAGTACCTGAATAAACGGCATCTGTCTTTAAGGGTACACTGACAATTTATACCTCATATTGGTAAATACGACTACGAGATTTTGCTCTTTTTATTAATTCACCCAGATAAGAACATCGTCTGTGTAACGCATGTTCACTGAGGAGTGGATTGATTTGTATAAACAATATATAGATTAAGTTAATAAGACTGCATATGGAATTTAATTGATCAAACAGCTATTATATTTCATAATTAAAAAACATGCACATTAATGAATAGCTCTGATTTGATCAATTGTGGGTAAATATATATATGTACAAATATATATATATATATTACACTGCTCGATTGTATTCAATATTTCTCCATCTTTATCCCTTTTTTTTAATACCATGAAATCTACTACTGAAGACTATCAATTATTACCCAAATATAGTCATCAGCATCATCATCATCATAATGTGGATGAAGATGAAGAATATAATCTTAGCAGTAGTCGTGAATCATCAATCACATTAGATGAAGAAAAAGAAAGAATTCCTCATCGTACATTATTAAAAGGTGTCAAAGAACATGTTGAAGAACATTTTGATCGTCCAGAGCTTGTGCGTGATTGTATTTTAGGTTTATCTGATGGTTTAACTGTACCGTTTGCTCTTGCTGCTGGTCTCTCGAGTTTAGGTGATAGTCGTATTGTCATTTATGGTGGTGTAGCAGAGTTGGTTTCTGGTGCTATTTCTATGGGTTTAGGTGGTTATTTAGCTGCAAAATCAGAAGCAGATCACTATCATACAGAACGTGAGAGAGAAGCAAGAGAAGTTGAGTTATATCCTGAAGAAGAAGAAGAAGAAATCATCGAATTATTTGAGCCTTATGGCTTGGATCGTGAATCTATGGAGCCTATGATGGTTCGGTTTAGACAAAACTCAGAGAAATTCGTTGATTTCATGATGAAATTTGAATTAAATCTTGAATTACCTAACCCTAATCGAAGTTGGGTAAGCTAAACTCAATATATAAACTAAAAATTCTCATGCTAAAATTCAATGGATGTAGATCTCTGCTTTAACCATTGGCTTATCTTACTTATTTGGTGGCTTAATTCCCCTGCTGCCTTATGTATTTATTCAAAATACTACAAATGCTTTATACACATCTTGCTTTGTAACATCACTTACACTATTTTGCTTTGGCTATTTAAAGAGTATTTATCTGCGACCTAAACAAGCTTTGATTGGAGCAATTCAAACACTAGCTATTGGTGCTGTGGCTGCTGCATTTAGTTATGGTATTGTGGCATTTGTCAACAGCAACAATGATGAATCGGCTGTGGAAAAAAGCTTAATATAAATCTTCTAAAAGTATCTGCTCCGAAAGTATAATTATTTAATTTGACATTTATAAAATACCTATGTGGTTGCCATGGTAATCGTAAATTTATATTACTATAGCAACGCACTTTTTTATATCCATGACTTCCACGCTTTGTATTTTTGATTTCCTGTTTTTAATCATGATACCATGTTCAATGACAACAGGTTTATAATTTAAAAAGAAAAAAAAAAGTCTTGGCAGGACACTAAAAATTTGAATTGCGAAAACAAAAGATTGTTGAAATGGATTGGCGGTGATTCGGGCAGTGTAACTTAGTATACAACACCATAATTAAGCATTTAATTTTCATGTACCCCCCACGTTTAGTTTTCCTTCTTTTCTTCTTTCTTTTTTATTACTTTTTTTTTCATATGTCATTTCTATCAATCGTAATATTAATATGCTTAATATATATCCAAATTGCTACATGTCTATATTGTGTTAAGCATTCATCAATTCATGATGAATATAGTCCATTAGATACATGTAAAATAAACAAAAATCGACCAATATCAGCAGCAGCATTATCCAATAAATTAGATACGATATCACAGCAAAACAACCTTACATTTGACTTGACATGCATAGCTAGTTCATCTGATTGTGAAGGTGTGAGTGCTACATTATCCAAGGCAACGGATATTATTTCATCTGTATTTCAATTTGAATTACCCCTAATTATTAATGCATCCTTTGTCAGTTTTTGTCAAGAGTATCAAGATTGTCATCATGACAGCAAATATGCTTCGATCGGTCAAGCATATCCATCAATATCCTATGTTATGGTTGATAATACAGATAAAATGACTAGACTGTATCCACAACCATTACTCAAACAATACACAAACATGAGTGTGAAACCATCATGGGTACAATACGATATTGAGGCACAATTTAATAATGAAATTAATTGGTACTTTGTTGTAAGTAGCTGTATAATATTGAGTTAATAAATAATATACTAATTCAAATGTAGAATAATCCTGATCCCATCCAAAGCGGTCAAACCGATCTCCTACGAAATGTGATTCATGAATTGATCCATGGTCTCGGTTTCATGACATCTTGGAAACTCGACTTTTATAATAATTTAACACCACTATTTGATAGTGGGAAATTAGATCATTTTATTACACCAACATTATTAGCGCAAACCGATAATCAACAACTCATGTCAAATTACAATTCAAATCAACCATTTTGGGGATTTGCTGAATATCCGTTTGATAAATTTTTATACTACAATAATACCAAAAATGACAACACAAAATATGCATCATTTACAAGCGTAACGCAGCAATTAAATGACTTTAGTAAGTCAAATACAACCTTTAAAAGCATGGTAGATTTAGCAAATGCATGGTATAGTTCTGACGAGTACACATACTCGAAACAACTGTACACAAAAGCGGTGACTTCATTAGATGTCTTGGCAGTAATAGATAATGAACCACTGCTTTTCCTTGAAACATCCATAGCTCCATTCTCATCAGGTTCATCTTTGTGTCACGTTGATCAGTCTCAATATTTGAATACGACAGAATATTTGATGGTTTACTTGGCTAATTCAGGCATAGATATTACCCAGCTAAATGTGCTTTATCCGCAGGGCCCGATTGGTCCTAAATTATTAAAAATCATGGCAACACTTGGCTATAAACTTCAAAATAATAACAACATTAATACAGTCAGACCTTCACTAAGTTATTGGAATCCACCTCAAGGCCTTGTAAGTACAGATTCTAATCCATCTCCATCGTTATCAGTTGACGCATCTGGTCCTGCTAGAATACCATCTTCATCTTCATCTGTATCAAAAACTGGCTCGCCTTCAACGGATCAATCAACATCTAAAGCATCAGTATCCGCGGGACTACGACATTATTGGAATTTATTATTATTTTGTATCATTATTACTACTTCTGTATATGTATAATTATACCTTTCTTTCTTATATATACTATATATTTATTCTCTTAATATTAATTTCTTGTACATTTTAACCACGAAACAATTTTTTTTTTTCTGGTATCACACAAACTCGATAGAAAATAACAAACATTTATGCAATCATAAAAATAATAATAAAAACTGTTTTCTTTCGTTCTTATATTGTATAATATATATCAATAATGCGTGTTTTATTGATAGTTTTACTGCTTGTTGGTTATGTTTATTCATTTAATACATCGTCATTATCAAAGGATTTTGATAATGATAGAATTATACGCGTAATTGATTTAACTTCAAGTGTCGTAAAAGAAGATATTGGTATAAGAGCAAATTATCTTGGTGCAGACCCTACTCAATTTTACCATTTTGTTCTCCCTTCTGTATTCTATGATGATGTTAGCTCAATGGAGGCTTTTCTTAAACATAAATCAAAAGATGCCTTAAATATAGAACTCGCTGGGTTTGATCAAGAACAGTTAAATGTCTCATTATAATCAGTGCCAATGCTTTATATTAAATCTTTACAAATAGGCAGCTTTACGTTTACAAGATTCATTTAAAAGAGCCTCTTGAATACAATAATCAAGTAAAATTAGGTGTGAGATTGACCTATACGCATCAAATTCGTCCGTTGCCTGTTGAAATACCTCAAATATCAAAGCAACATGTTACTTATTCAAATAATATTTTCTTGTTGTCACCCTACCACACCACTGACATCAAGACCACATTTACGTAAGTTTCGCATTACAGAATATACATGCATTTTAATATTCTAAAAAATCTGTAGGTTTCCTACTACAAACATCGTCAATTTCAAGGGAGGCGAACCTCTTTATCAAGGAGAGCATACAAAAAACAGTATTGTATATGGCTCTTTTAATGATATTCCACCTTTATTTGCAAGTGCTTGTAGCTTTCACTATGAGTACAGAAGCCCGATTATTACGGTAACCGATTTGAAACGACATGTTCAAGTTTCACATTGGGGAGGAAAAGTATCAGTAGAAGAGAATTATGCTATTAGACATGATGGTGCAAGGTAAGGACATCCGTGTGGTGAAAGCGATGCCATTATGTATCTAACATATTTTACATCAAGGTTGGATAAGGAATTCAATCGGTTGCAATACCAAATGGCATCACACGTACTAGAGCAAACCAATGTTCTTACAAATTTGGTATTTGATTTGCCTTTTAATGCGGAAAATGTATATTTTCGCGACGAAGTAGGCAATGTATCAACGTCAAATTTCAGACGTGAAAAATCAAAATCTGTATTAGAGATTAGTCCTCGGTTTCCTTTATTTGGGGGCTGGGAAACAACCTTTTACTTTGGATACGACACATCTATAAAGGATTTTGTACATTTTGTTAAAGGGAAATACATGCTCAAACTTGACTTTTTGAATAACGCAAAGGACATGACCATTGATCAAGTGGAATTGATGGTAGTTTTACCTGAAGGGGCAAGGTAATAGTATCATGAAGTTATGTTGAGATTTTGGAAATTAACAATTAGAGTTCTTACAGCAATATCGAGGTTATTCCGCCATCAACATTTGAAATGGATGCAATTGAGCAAAAGACATTCTATACTTACTTTGATTCCACTGGTCGTCCTGCTATTTTATTCTACAAAAAGAATGTGGTTTCCGAACATGAGCACCCACTCTTTGTAAGTTGATGCCATGTAATTCCCAGTATTTTCGCTACATATTGACATAAAAAAAAATAGATTTCATACGAGTATTCGATGATCAGATTCCTGCAAAAGCCTATGATTACTTCTATTGGTTTTATTTTGGCGTCTTTATTGAGTATTATAATATCCAAAGTTCCGTGGAAAATAGGTCAGAAGGAACAAGATATTGCTATTATCAAATTACATGTGCATGAACCTACCGTAGTCATAAAGAAGTCTACTGCCACTCAAAAAAGAAGTGGCACTCCGGTATCTCGTGAAGCAAGTCCATTCCCTGTATTTGTCGATGACAATATTGTTGCCGCTAATACAAGAGCAAGAAAACCACACGTCGAACCCGTTTTACTTGGAGAAGGCGGCAATTCTAAAAAGCCCTCTTCAGCAAACAAGAAGGTAATATACCTGTTAATATTCGGAAAACTTTGTGTTCTTTGCTTCTAACCACTATTTTCATGCAGAAAAAATCTAGCAAAAAGTCTGGAAAGAAGGGAGAATAGTTCTTAAGCTAAATAAGTACTCTAATGTCATAAGCATTTTTGTATGATATGGTTTTCAAAAATAAAGCATCCATAATATATATATATATATATATAGTGTATACCCATATCAAAGTCTATCACCCCCCTGAAAAAAATTGCATGTATTGTTGGCTATTATGTTGATTTTTTCATCAAATAAGAATGGCCTTTCGAGAATTAAAGCTTTGTTGATTTATAGTATTACTTCTGCTCTCGATGGAGCTGTCAATTACAGCTATATACTTGCGATTTGCGTTATAACTGATGTAATAATTTTTGCATTACATAATGCTAAAAAAAAAACCACCATATCTATGGTTTTTTTTACTAATTATACCTGCATTTTCGATACAAAATATCCAAAAATTTTGAATAAAATAGATTGTACTACACTTTTAATTACACATCTAAAGAGGATGTTTACTTATTAATTTCGGAAGTTTTTATTGTCGTATATGCTGATTTTGGCTATTTCTATTTAGAAATGGTTTGCTGAACCACAGATCCTGCTCGAAAAAAGTGCACGTCTTGTTCCTAAATTTTAACCAACAAATCAATTGGTGCTAAAAATGTAATTTTGGATACTTTTATGGCTGTAGTATACATTCTAAAACTTGTAACTCATTTTAATCAATATGCATCGATTGCGAGCATTTTTCCAGTTGCTTATTCTTTTCAAGCAGAGAAAAAGAGGTTTTTTTTCAAAAACGTATGCTAAAATCCAACAAAAACGGTTGCTAGATAATGAAATTAAGATATGTTATTCACATATTTACTGCTCATTACGTGCAACTTCAGAATTTAATTTCGAACTATTAATTGATTTTATAAAAAAATCCTATAGAATATCTGAAACGACCTATAAAAACAGTTTAAAAAAGTGCGCCGTAAACTATAAATGCACTTTGGCGATGATTTTCTCGACACATAGCAGTTTATGAAAGTCTTCCTTTTCGATGATCATTTCAAAGATATGCACCTACACTTATTACATAAGCTTGGAGGTTACTAGAATCAAAATCCATCGAGATAGGGGTATTGTTGTCGGTTTTTTACGATTGCAAAAAGTAGGTTTCAGATGGTTTTAAATGGGTTTCGAATTTTTTCGCCCAATATTGAGTCGAATTACGTCAAATCTTCAAATAAGATGTACCTTTACCCTATCGGCCATTGGTGTCTGTCGGAAAATAGAAATATTAGCGTCATGAACCTATCAGGCATAAAGCCAAAAGCAACCATCCATCATCCTGAATCACATCCGCTTCCGCACTAAATTTCCTAACTGATCCATACTGTCAGTAATTCTCTAACTGATGCACGCTGTCAGTAATTCCCTAAATGGTCCACGTTATTAAATACAGTCTAGTTAATAGTTCAATGAACTAGACAACTCATAAAAAGTATAAATAGAGACAATTTTGTTAACAATCAATTGATTTTTCTTCGTCAGACCTTCTCATCATTTCCCTCATTAAATATTCTTCTTAGCTAAATAAGGTATTAAACTTATCCCCTCAATTGTTGTTTCCCCTATTACTGAATTATTTAACAAGTTCCTGATCCCTGATCCCTAATAACTAACACCAAAAGAATACAAGTGCACTGGCCAAACATTGACCAAAATTGACCAAGACTGACCTAAAATTGACTATGAAAACCTGAACACATAATTAAGATATTAATTTTTTATATTCACAAGATACACCTAATTGATTGCTATTCTGCATTTTTTATTTTAGCAAAAAACATTGATTTTTCATCGAGATAATCAAAATAATAGTTCTTATCATAGCTTACAGCTTATGATAACTGGGTTCCAAAATTTATTTTAAAAAATGGACGAAAAATGATGAAAAAAAACAAAATCGTTTAATTGATCATGAACTGCAAAGTAAGTCGACCTAGTATATTAAATAGCTTTTGTGTAGTTTTGCATTCTGCATCCATCTAAATAAAATTTAGACAAACATTTCACATTAAATTTTGCGTAAAATGCAATTGAAATTTTGAAGGTTTTTTGAAGATACACATCAATTTTTATAAGCATATTTTTAATATAATTAATGAATATAATGTATAATAAAATTACCTATCGATCGGGCTATTATTTAGCTTTTTAGCTTCATTTATCGTAGAGAAAACAAGATTTCTGTCAATTTTTTTTTAGTTTCAGAATTTGGGATGAGGGTATACAAGGGGAAAATGAACGCCAGAAATGGAAGTACCTTTTTGAACACATTTTTGAGGATATCTCCACGAAAAATCAATATTTTGAAAACTCTAAATTGGGTCTGAGAGAGCTTAATGAGCTGGATGACATAAATGTAAGAAAAGTGTTGCTCAATTTAACCAATATTTTGAAACCTACTATGGAAATTTCAAAAAAATGAAAAAAAAATAAAGGTGCTCAGAATTTTTTTATATTAACATATGTTATAGAGCTCTTTAAAACAAGTAACTTTTATTATTATAAAAAATGAGTATAGCTTAATTTTTTCTGGAGATATGAAGCCTCAAAGTTTTCAATCCATTAGCAGTGAAATACGTGTAAAAAATATGAAACATTAGCGCTTAAAAATTAATACCAACTGCAAAAAATAGGATATTTTTAGAAACTTATTTTTGAATTAAAGCTGAACATCTCAGGTACATCGACATATAAATTTTTTTTGGTGTTATTTAGTGAAAACAAAAAGTAGACCAGGGATAAAAAATGAGAACCAGTTTTCAAGGGAAAAGCAGTAAATTTTACGCGTTTTTGAGTCATTCGTGAGATATAAAATAAATTTAGGTATAGGTAGCATAAAGCGACCAGTTTATGTCTGTTTATTAGTGTCTCAAGTATATTTCAAAAATATCTATTATGAGGTTAGTTATAGAAAGAAAGCATACTCTGATTTTGGAAATTGAAACTATGTAATTTTTTTTTGAAAATTCAAATCTAATATTAGAACTAATTCTAACTTACCAAGCGTAGCTTCTTCGTGCACCACAGCGAGTCAAAATAGGTCGTAAAGGGCAGAACGAACAAAAAAATTGTAATTTTTTTTATTGATTAATTATTAGTAAGAAAAATGATCATGCAACAAATATCATACAGTGTGATTGTTTACTATTATAATAGCTTCTACATAGAACAAATCTAAAAATCAATTCTTTTTATATATACTGTATTCAACAGATATTGTTTTCTTGTGGAGATAGGACGAGATCTGGTATTTTCAACATTGATGACCGTAACTTTTATAGAAGATTATAAACATTTTGTTACTATATATAATACACGTTTTATCTACTACTAAATTTTTGTATATATACGTAGCGCTATTTTGCATCTATTAAATATGTGCTCACTGGAAACTTCAGTTATGTATTTAAATGAAATAAAGTCATCTTTTGCATTAGTGTACTTAGCATAATTACATGATATAGGACAAAAATAACAGATTTCTCTTTATATTTCGATCAGGAATAAAAAATTTTTTGTAAACTAAATTGCTGAAGATACCCAACAAAAAGCAGTAATATATTCAAAAGAAAAAAATTATGCTCAAATTACTCAATATTGCACAAATCAAGAAAAACAAAATACCAGATAAGTAGAAGAGCAGCAATTAAAAAAGCAAACATAGAGGGGACGTTTGTCCTAGTTGCTAGACTTATGCGCTTTACAGCTAGCTCAAACGGAGAGGTTGTGGGTTTGAAACTTGTGTAAACAGATTTTCTTTGGAACTTGTGTTTGCCGGGCTACAAGCGCAGCTAATCACCCCCTCGACTTTTTTTCGTTTTACCTTTCTACGCACAGCTTTCAAAAGACTACCAATTGTTTTCTTCTTTTCTCTACTCCAGCATTTTTAGTGCTATTTCGGAAATCTATTTTATTTATGAATATCTTATTTTAAAAGCACAAGAGATTTTACAAAAGTAGACACATTCTGCATGCAATAATTTAATAATGTAACTGTATTGTAAGCCTACTAACTGTCTGTATATTTTGATTTTGGTTTTCATTTTTCATCCAGTAAGTAACAAATAGTATATAATGGAATATCTTTAGTCATTTTTCAGAAAGTCTTGAAAAGAGCTCAGCAAACGAATAAGATTGCTTAATCATATTTGAATTTCTACCAGTTCCTGCTTCAGTCATCATCAATTAGAAATTGGTTTGTCACCAACTTTAACGTATCCTTAAAAATGGGCTTCAGCGTAATCATTACTGCATGAGTAATACTATGTAAGGCATACCACTCTTCACTCAATAAACACTTTTTTATATGTAAAAGCTTGAGAATAATGCCCAGAGGTATGTATAGGCTTCTGTCAATTTATTATTTATCATCATGCATGTTGTATGTCAGCAATTACCATATGTTACCACCTTTTACAGTATCAATACATTTTACAATCTATTGTTATCGGATACTATAAATAAAAAACATCTAGAGTACTAAGTTTATCTAGCAGAAATTAACAAGAACGTTTGGACTTCAATTATGGCACCATATTATTTCATCCCAGCGTTTAATTAATCAAATAGCTATCAAATCAATATCCAAGCATATTTAGCGCAACATTGAAACAAGGCAACTCATAAGCTCTGCAAGTACGACGGTTAAATCATGATTGATCCATTTCCATTCATAGATTACTATCAAAAAGATTTCATGGTTCAATAGTGCCTTATTAAATTACATCTCAGGATTTCAATGTCAAATCAATATAGAAGGCCATACTTTTATATCTAAATAAACCATATCTTGTTTTTATTATATAGCAGAAGAAACGATTATTCATTACTCATTCTCTTTTAATTATGTTCTTTTTTAAGTATTATTTATTATTTATTAAACATGAAAATATACGACACAACACGTGGTTTTATTAGGCAGAAATATCATGTTTTGCGGATGGTTTCCTCAATTCATAATGATCTGTGGGAGTAGAAATATATATTTTTATGCAGGATATATGTAAATCTACCATAATGTATAATTGAAGAATGATTGGATCAATATTCACAAGGATGGGGTTTTTTGTTTTTGTTTTCTTCTGCAGTTGTAAATATTAGTTTATTATTTTGTAAAACTTAAAACTCAATATCCAGGGCTTAATTTCTGTATTCATAATATAGATCTAATTGATTGCTACTCTGTATTTTTTGTTTCAACCAAAAATATTGATTTTTCATCGAGATAATCAAAATAATAGTCGATATCACAGTTTACAGCTTATGATAACTGGGTTCCAAAATTTATTTTAAAAAATGGACGAAAAATGATGAAAAAAAACAAAATCGTTTAATTGATCATGAACTGCAAAGTGAGTCGACCTAGTATACTAAATAGCTTTTGTACAGTTTTAAATTCTGCATCCATCTAAATAAAATTTAGACAAACATTTCACATTAAATTTTGCGTAAAATGCAATTGAAATTTTGAAGGTTTTTTGAAGATACACATCAATTTTTATAAGCATATTTTCAATATAATTAATAAATATAATGCACAATAAAATTACCTATCGATCTAGCCATTATTTAATTTTTTAGATACATTTTTCGTAGAGAAA
The DNA here is from genome assembly GCA_027405735.1 of Mucor racemosus. Classification (NCBI taxonomy): domain Eukaryota; kingdom Fungi; phylum Mucoromycota; class Mucoromycetes; order Mucorales; family Mucoraceae; genus Mucor; species Mucor racemosus. The sequence goes on from JAPEHQ010000005.1 coordinate 159,901, forward strand.
AAATGATTTTTGTCAATTTTTTTTCAGTTTCAGAATTTGGGATGAGGGTATATAAGGGAAAAATGGAAGCTAGAAATGGAGGTACCTTTTTGTACATATTTGTTAGTATATCTCCACGAAAAATCAATATTTTGAAAAACTCTAAATTGGGTCCGAGAGAGCTCAACGAGCTTAATGACATGAATGCAAAAACAATGTTGCTCAATTTAGCCAATATTTTGAAAATTGCTATAGAAATGTCAAAAAAAATGAAAAAAAATTAAAGGTGCTCAGAATTTTTTTATATTAAAACATGTGATAGAACACTTCAAAACAAGTAAGTTTTGTTATTAAAAAGTGTTAGTATAGCTTAATTGTTCGTAGAGATATGAAGCCTCAAAGTTTTTGATTTTAGCAGTGAAATACGCGTAAAAAATCCGAAACATTAGCACTGAAAAATTAATACCAACTGCAAAAAATAGGATATTTCTGGATACTCGTTTCTGGATTAAAGCTGAACATCTCAGGTACATCGACATATAATGTTTTCTTGGTGTTATTTAGTGGAAACAAAAAGTAGAGTAGGGATGAAAAATGAGTCCCAGTTTTCAAGGAAAAAGCATTGAACTTTACGCGTTTTTGAGTCTTTCGTGAGATATAAAATAAATTGAGGAGCAAGTAGCGTAATGCAATCAGCTCATGTCTATTTCACGGTGTCCAATTTATGTTCTAAAAAGTGTTTGGGATAAAGCTAATTATTAGAAAAGATGGGGCACTCTGATTAGGAAGATTGAAAAGTCTGAAAATTGAGTTTTTTGAAAATCAACTTTTTTCAGGGCAAAATTGATTGTTAGAGAAGCTTTTATTTATATTTTTTTTTAGAGGAGAGGGAAAAAAGAAAAACTATTTACTAAGTCCATATAAAGGACAACCGAAGAATAATAAAAGCAATAAGAAATGAAAAGAATTGGGAGAGGAGGAGGGAAGAGGGGGGGGGGTAAATAATTACAAAATTTTATTACATAGCATCACCAGAAACTTTAGCCATCGCTGGAGTTGCGGCACATACATTAGAGGCTAAATGTAAAGAGGCAGAAGATAATCTACGCGATGACTCTGAGGTGAAAGGTGAAAGAGCTTCTCTAGCATCAAGAATCTATAACAAGTAGAATAAATGAGTAAAATTGAATTATGCATGTTTGATTAAACCACTTACTCTTTTAGCAAGACGAGCTACACATTTGTCTGTAGCAACAACTTCCCAAGCAAATTCTACTTTGTAGACAAGCTTGATACATTTGGCCAGATGCTTTGATTCAACTTCACCCATACCAACATATTCTTCTTCCGCTGTAAAAGGCATAATTTCCTTATTATTACCTAAAGTATTTTGCACCCATTTCAGAACAAGCTGTTTAGTTGTATCTAAATCAATAACAGAAGGAGCAATGGGAGCTTTGATTTTGAAAGGAATTGAAAGAGCCATCACATTATGTTTGTTATCGTGTTGATATCTAAACTCATAAGTACCGACTTTCCAAGGTAATTGAGAAGCGCTAAAACTGATAGCACCTTTAGTAAGGGCAGGTGTTTCAGGAGGGAAGATGGTGTCTCCAGACTCTATATTCTTAGCAGCATTTGTCCAGTGCCATAAACCACGAGAACTAACATTGGTAATATACTTGCTCTTGTTAGAACCTACTTCAAAAATACCAATCCAATCTTGAGAACCATGATTTTCGGGTGCTGTCCACTCTACATTAATGGTTTGTCCCATTTCAAACACATTATCATTATTTTTACTGTTCAATTTGACAGAGTATCGAGATAAATCAAAAGTGCTAATATCACTTGCTGTTAATGGAATGACACGAGAACGAGATATTTCTAATAATTGTTTTGTTTCTGATAAAACTTCTTGCAAACGAGGACGAGCTGCATCTACAATATCTCCAACTGCATCTTTTGTCTCTTCTACTGCCTTCTCGACCTTTTCAACAGTTTCTTTGACGAGACGTTCAACATTCCTTGTGCTATCTTGCTTTTCATGAATAAGTTTGGCAATTTCTTGTTGAAGTTTTTCAGGAATAGTTTTGGGGATAGCAATAGCAGCAGATTTAAGAGTTTTTGTTAAACCGGCTTCTTTACGGATTTGATCTCCATACAATTTACGCATATGAGGACTAGAAATAATACTTGTTAGAATGCGTAAAATTCAAGTTGGTCAATAATACTTACTCTTCAACGTATTGAAGGAATAAAACATTGCAGATTTGAGAGAATAAGGCCAATGCAAAGATTGTTCCATTATTAGCAATCAATGTCATACCCCAGAAAGCTGCATGACCCATAATTTTTTCAGGGTTATTCAAGAATCTATTTTTCATTATTTAGTGCTCACAATCAAATAATACGATTATCAAATAATTTACCTGTATATACCAGTATACAGCAATTCAGATTGATGGTCATCCATGAAGAAATCACCATAAAACCAACCAAAATCGCCAATAACTTCATGAATAGATACAGATGTCCAAATGTGAAGAGAAACAAAAGTCAAACCAAGAGTGTGTCTAAGCAAGGTAGTACCATAAGCCCAATTATCGGGCAAAGTGTAAGTTTTCCAACAGGCAATAAAGAATGTTGCATAAGTCATACATAATGTGAGATTGTAAATACTAAAATTACCTCAAGATTAGTAAACAAGATATTACATTATATAAATACAAAACAACAAAACATACCTCTTCCAATTTTGGAAAGCTTCCTGAACACTGCCACCCCATTTAATGAAATGACGAGTAAAGAATTTGTTGTTGGACTGAGAACGAAGAATTACACCATTACCAAGAGAGTGGATTGCACGCCAAAAGAAAGCTTGAACGATAGATATAGCTATACCAACCTTACCAGGAATAAGAAGAGGTGTAATAATGGCATATGCCATCAACATGGCAGCTACAAAATCAGTTGCTCTGAACAAATCAAAGTTTTTGAAAACAATCAAATCTCTGCGGAAATAATCAGTGTAACTATTGACGGTTGCGGTGGAATCTTTAGTTGATGAGGGACGTACAAGGGCAGGTGGTGGGTTATAAATTTTATCGATATCTACATATAAACTATTAGTAGATGATTCATGCATTTTGTAAATTTGTATACATACGAGGTGTTTCAACCAAAATAAGAAATGCGAATTGAAGAGCATGAGCAGCAATACTAACAAACAAAACTGTATAGCTTGCACATAACAAAGAGATACCATAATAACCGAAATAACCAATAGAATACATTGGATGAGGAGCCATTTCGAATACACCATCAAATGTAAGTGATTGTTCTATCAAAAAGAAAAAGTCGCCCCAATCTAATTTGCATATAAATTGTTATTATAAAAGAAATAGTTACACACAAGTACCGATAAACTTACACCAAGCAAAGTCTTTAACAACTCTTTGAGCATCAATCTTGACCCAAATATTGAATACAATCAAGAAAATACCACCCAACCATCTGAGAGTATCGCCTAAAAAGATGGAAGATTGTGGAGATGTATTGAACCAAGAAAGAGCAAAGCAAACATACGTAGTGAAATCATTCATCAAGATCAAATCTACTAATTGTCTGTACAACATCCAAGTATTATATTCGATAGGAGCCGTCTTTTTATTTTCGTAAATAAATAAATATTAGTTTGCTGTATACATGGCATAAATATTCCCAATACTTACAGCATAATCATAATCATCCCCCATTTTAATGCTCAATTGGTGTTGAAGCCAATTGTAAGCTCTGGGATTTGCTTCACGATCAAATATTTGATATTTTTTGGCCAAACGAACTAAACCTCGACTATCAGATTGATATTTAAGCAAAACACCTAAACCAGCATTGTAAGCCAAGCGCCAAAATAAAAATATAAACATAAACAGGATTCGTTTGGTCCAAACTGGCAATACAAAAAACAAGCCAATCTCAATTGCCATGGTGCCTAATGTAATCCAATCGAATAATCCTTTCTTTTGCTTTGGATTCAATAGATTCGCAACCATTTCACGAGTGAGAGGTACTCGAAAAACTATTAAAAATGCATAAATATACAGGTATAAAATTCAATTGCATTATTTTCAATTTGTACCTTTGCCATCAGGGGTTTTTCCATAAGAGTATCGCATGTCCTTTTTTATGTCACCGAGATATTCATCATTCACTGAAGAAGATGACATTGTATCGCTACCGGTATCATCCTCAATAGTTGTCTTTGTATCTCTACGACGCATCTCGTATTCCATGCTGTTATTTTGTTGAAAAAATAATGTGCAAGAAAGAAAGAAAAAGAGAAAGAAATGAGAAATCTAAGATTTATGTCAAGAAATCAAAAAGGACATGTATAAATTGATAGATAGTATATAAACATAAAGCACACGTGAATATAGCAGTCAGTCTAGTAGTTGAATAAAATAGATGGGGTCCATTACTTCTACAAGCATTGTAACACTATACTAGAAATCACTCATTACATTAGGGCCTAGAGCCAATCAATCCCAAACAAGTTTTTTAGGTTTTTTATTGTACAGCGAATATATGCGGACCACCAAAAACATGGCTTCCATTTGAAGAGCCAAAGATATGTACAGGAATTTGGCAATCAAAATTACTAGCATCTATCTGTGTAGAAGCATGATGATATTGATGAAATTTATCTTGAAAAGTTGTTTGATTTGCATTTGCAATTCCAGTAATGAATTCAATTTTTAAATAGTATTGCAATTTCACTAAATATCAGCAGTGGGTTTAGATGTTTTATATCTAGAAATGTAATAACAACTTACTGGCTGATGTCTGAAATTCTGGGGACTCACTTGCAGGCACCGTTAATGAAAAAGAAACTCTTTTGTCGTATCTACAAAATGCATGATGTCCAGCATGTCTTTTTCTAGATACTCGAGCAATATAATGCGGTTGTCTTGAAGCAATTGAATCATCTACAGCCTCATTACTCTCCAAATAGATCGAAATCTAATATTATTTATTATAAACATGTCATGAGATTTTTTTTTTTTGGAGTTACCTGATATGATGGTATGACAGCACCCTCGAAATCGATTATTCCTTGAATAGGTTCGCCTAGTCTAAACAATGTCTTGATGAGATGAAGTTGTGCTACTCTTTGATTACTTTTACAAATATCAAAAGTGGCTATTTTATAACGCTAAGTATAAATGATTAAATCTGTATATATTATATATTACCTCGTTTGCTTGTATTTGTAATACGAGATATAGTTTGTCGGCATGATTTTCCATGTACACTTTTATTTACAGTTTGTTCATCATCATCATCTTCTTCATCAGGTTCATATAAATCGTTCTCTTTTTGCATTATTTTATCAACAGATTTGTTTGATGCCGTTTTCTCTAGTAATCCATCGATATAATCCTTAAAATCTGCTCGACATTTGTTATTGACTATCGGATATTGAGTTATTTCGTGTAATTTTATAGTAAATATTTTATATAACTACCAGATGTTGGCTTGCTGGGGATGGATCCTTTCCGTTGATAATCTGTAGATGGTGATTTCATGGGGATTGTGTCAATAATAGCTTGATCAGTATAATAAATTTCAGGATTCATTAGGTCATAAATTGGTCTACTTCCATCTTCTATATTTTAAAGGACGTTTAGAAATAACTAGTTGTTCCGCTACCAAGAAAAAAGTTGCACTATACCAGATACATGATTGAATACACGGAACGGGATTTGTACGACATGTCCTTGTGCACCGACTGGCTTTACTACTGAACAAGCAGATCTTTGGGAGCCTATCACAAGATAATAATTGAATCTTATAGACTTGCCTCTATAACTTGGTGGTATATTTTTTGGTAGCTTGAGCTTATAAGAATCTATTATGTCAAGTAAATATAAAGCATAATATTGTTCATCTCATGTTTTGTTACATTTTACTGTTTCCCCTGGAGCCAAGTTCAAATCCACGAATAAAATCGACGGCGGGGTAGAAAAGACGGGTGTAGTTCGGGATTCTGTATGCAATGAATAATTTAAGGAGACATTTATATTCAGTGTATATAGTATATATACCTCGCTTATTAGATGTTAATTCTGATTTTCTCATCAGCATTCCACCTCCACCTCCACCTATAGATGTTCCAAACGGATGATACATTGTTTTTGATTTCAATGGTGCAAATTTATTGGAATCGAGCATAACTGGATCCGAAACAAATTGACCAACAACTTGTGCAAATCCCCATAAAACATGTTCTGAATAATTCTTTTGAATAAATGAGGAAGATCGATAGAGCGGTGTTGATAGTCGATAAAGTTGATTAGGGTGGCGACGAGACGTAAATGGCGGAATGTTGGATGTTGTAGAGTCAATGGAACTTCGTCTACTTGATGAATACAGAGATTGTGTATCTATACTTTCAGTTTCATCGTCGTCATCTAATTCAATTGTCTGTTCAGGTAAATCGTGATCTTGAATTTTTTGCAGTGTATCTATTATTGGAGTGTGTTACTCAACAAGAATGCATCGATTCCTATTTTCATCAATTATTACCTTTTGATTCAATCCACTTTTTTGTTTCGTTTATAGAATCTGGCTCTTTTTCTGCTACAATAGTAGAGCCTGTAAGATATGAATATGTTGAAGAAGCCAAAGAGCTCAAAGACATTCTACGTGAAGGTGGATTTGTTGTAGCTAAGCTATCGACCTCTCGTATTGTGGGTTTTGGATTATTATGAGTCAAATCAAGCGATGAATAAGAGTGGGCTCTTGAATACTGATTAAATTTATTCAAATGTGATGATGGTTGATGAGAGTTTGTAAAAGATATGGTACATGACAACGTTTCACCTGCATAAAACTCTGCCCCCTGAGAAAAGACGGTTGTTACTTTTTATGTAAAAATGTTAGTAAAACATGAATACATTGTATATTATATAGTACATCTTACACACCAATAATGTTGCTCATTAATTATATTATTTTGAGGATTAAAAGAAGAGAAAAGGGGTGTTTGTCTCCTTTTCTTTTGTAATCGCGTCGTCGGTTATTTCTGCTACAAGTACAAAAGTACAAAGTGTAATAATCTACAGTCGGGGTTACTAATGTTTCATCCAAAAAAAATTAAGAAAATGAAAATATAATGAACACCTATTTTCAAATTTGGTTTGCTCTTTATTGCAAGTCTCTGATAATTCTATACTTCGTCAAAAATAAGATATATATGTTTATTACTTGAAAGTAAAAATAAAATAATAAAACTAATATTTTGTTGCTTCTCCCTTGCTATCTATAATTGCCTTGCATCTTTTGGGCATACTTTCAATTAACTTGGCAGCGAACTCAACATCAATATTCTCCCAAGCGACGAGAAGTTCCCGTCGAAGGTCTTCGGTATTATTAATTAGATGTTTACGGCTACGTAATTTACGAGCGAGCTCGCTCCAAACATGTTCAATGGGGTTGAGATCAGGACTTTGTGATGGCCAGTCCTCCATAACATTCATTGAATGTGATCTCTTCCACCATTTTGCATATGCACCTGTATGACAGGTAGCATTATCCTCCTGAAACACAAAATTAGTACCTTCATTTTGATGTAAGTCTTGAACCCATGGAATGTAGTGTTGCGACAATACATCAATATATGATTCTTGATTCATATTTCCGTCAATAAAGACCAAAGGTCCAAAACCCCCAGCCCAAAAACAAGACCAAACCATCACACTACCACCACCAAATTTTACCGAACGTAATATATGGCAACTCTCATACCTTTCACCTTGTTTTCTTAGAACTAATGGTGTACCATCATTGCCACAAATACGAAATCTTGACTCATCAGACCAAACCACTTGTCTCCATTGTTCATTAGACCAATTGATATGAAATTGTGCCCATTCCAGTCTATTTTTTTTATGTTCCTCTGTTAACTTGGGTTTAACAGCAGGTTTATAGTACTTGAAGCTCAACTTTCTTATCCATTTTCTTGTTGTCGAGCGAGAGACATTTTTTCCCATCATTCTGAGTTGCCCCGTAATGGTCTCTAATGTTTGAAAGGGATCTCTCCTTATTGATCGCTCCAAATGGCGTTGTGTATAATCATCAAAGGTAGATGGCCTTCCAGTACTTTTTCCTGTTAAAGTAGTACCAGTTTGATCTCCTCTGGATATGATACTTTGGACTGTAGGACGCTTTATGTCAATCATAGTAGAAATGTCATATTGGCTAAATCCAAGCTGTTTTAAATAAAAAATTGCGCCAATCTTCATTTTTTTTTACATCTTGCTTGGTTCCTGTTGGGTCTTGCAATTTTTTGATGTTAATTTCAAAAGTTTTGGACATTGTTTTATTAATAAAGAAAGAGTTTGAAAGAAAAGTATAACAAAAAAAAATAGAAAAAATAGGGAATGGATGAAACATTAGTAACCCCGACTGTACAATATTAAACCCCAGCTTTTTCTTTGCTGCTTGCATATATTCAATATATGCAAATAACTTGATTTGATTGATCAGATACAACGTCGAGTATGATGGTCCCTTTCATCTTTCTATTTGTAATGAATAAACAAGATAATAATGGATCTCCTTTAAAAAAACACTCGTATGAATAGTAAACCTTGAAATTTTGTGTTGGGAAGAATACCAAGTGTTTGTACAACAATGTCCTCTGTATAAAGCGGTACAGAGCAGCTGAGCAAACAACAAAACACCGCAATCTAGTAATAAAGTAATGCTTTAAAGGATTTTTACTCCGTATATCATTATCCAGCCAGCTACAAGTATTTAACAGAAACATTTTCATGTTATTCAAAATGCATTTATATTTTTTTATTGTTTAAATTAATATTTGTTTGTTCAATTATACCTCGTACCTGAATGCTGGAAAATCGTCAATTTTGAGATTGCATACTCCGAAAATCCATTCATTTCACAAACACTCATGTTCTTGTCTATTTTGTGTGTGATAACTAGCTTGTAAACTCCTCATACAATTTTAATCGTTAATAACAACGATACATAGTTTTTATAAGGCCTATAAAGCACCTAAAAAAGATCGATAATGAAGTAGAAATGTCGAAAAAAAATCAGGGCCAAGTCGCTTTAATTTGTCATATAAATTTGGCGGCGTTTACTTGCTCTTTGGTTTGTATAGTGCAAATTTAAAAATGAACTTCTCCCCTTGGAAGATTACCGAGGGGAAATTTACGAAAATTTAAACTATATAAATTAAGAAAGATTTCGCCCTTTTTCGCTTATGCTGATTTCTTTTTTGCTTTTTTTTTAACTTAAGTTTTACGTGGTTTTAGGGGTTTGGGGGCAGATTATATCATTTTTTTTATTAGAATTATATGATCATTTACTGCTGTTCTGTCTGGAGCATCGCCTTGCATTTGGTTAACTCAAATATCTCTTGCTGTTCAATCTCTGGGAACAAGCATATCGAGAATGCTGTTCTTTTATATAATGTATCTCAAGATTAAAGGCCCAAACCTTTCGGTTTACAACAATCTTCTCTGACCTCTTTTTTTTTTAATACAATGTATTTTATATTTGTAGTATTTTAATGGAGATACACTCTAATGGTAAAGCTGTTGCTCCTTGATATTTTATTATCTACATCTAATTTTATACTTAAATAAAAGATTACCAATATTATGTTTTGCATCATATCATACGAATTGCATTTGAATGGGGCTCTTTTTCTTTGGAAATGAATAGACTTGGGGATTTTTAACTATGTTGTTTTAGCATAGTATGCAGTCGATTCTAAGAAAAAAAATTTCCATGTGTATTCATATTTCTAATAACTTCACATGTACCTATTAATGATTGATGTGAAATTATTGGTACAGGATAAAAAAATGAAATGTAAATAAATTGTGTGGTGTAATTTGATAGATTGTAAAGGAAATTTTGCATTGATTGAATGTGAAAAAATTATATTGGAGTCATATAAATAAGCAATTAATGCAAGAAATACAGTGTATTAGAAAGATAAAGTAAATAAGTTGTTTATTTATTAATATAAGCATATCGTTTGTTTCATACTCAAAAGAAAAGGATTAGCATAAGAAATAAACTAAATGTATACAACGTAATCAAGTGTTTCGAAGTAATCAGTAGTTAAAAATGCAATATATATCAGTCAGAATAAACAATTGATAGAATGTTGTTTACCTGAAAGTCTGTCTTTTAGTTGTATTCACTAAAACAATTTCTTTGGCGTATCTCTCATATAATATGTATCATTAATTACCATCAGGTGGATTAAACATATTCGGCAATAGCCAATGCCATCAGTTACAATAATTAGATATTCCAAATATGTATGGTGCTTCCGGCATGCAGCATGTATAATCAGGTATGTACGTTTGCTACTCAAGTTATTTGAAAATCCTTTTGAAACCTTGATTAAACATTGTGTTTATACAATCACTCGATCAATAAGCATACACTTATGTGATATAAACACATTCAATCATTCTGTCTATACGAAATTTATTTAAAATTCTCACAGCTATAAATAACAGTTAATTGCCCAAGGCTGGTTACTATAGTGATTATCGTTAAATTTGAAAAAGAAGATCAATCCACAGCTTAAAATTTTAATCTCAATTTTTAACAGGATATATCTCGAGAAAATATTAAGATGGGACAATGTTAGTAGCGCTTAAAAAATGTTTGTTTTTCTATTCTCTATAACATATGTCAGTTTCAAACGATTTAGAATTTTTTTTTTTCAAATGTCAAAAATGGGCAAATTTTGACATGATTTCCATTGAATAAAATGGGATGAAGGCCACGCTGATTTGCAAGTTTGGTACGATGTAGTAGTACTCATGTGCAGCTATTTAACGAATTTTATTTCGTCAAAAAATATTGATTTTTCGTAGAGAAAATTGAGATTCAATGGTTGGTTTTTGGTGATACAAAAAATAATCATTTTGGACGAGGATATACAAGGAAAATTTTTCAGTCATACAAAAAAAAAATCAAAAAAATTAATATCCCCACGAAAAATAGGGCTACAGCTACGTATAAATACTCATTCTGTAGATAATTTTGTTGCACATAATATAAAAATAAAATATGCTAAAATTGCATTTGAATGAAGGGTACTTTTTGATCAAAAACTGTTAAAATTTGGCATTAAATTTACTAGAGATTTTATGAGAAAAACATTTTCAAAACCTACATGGATCGATTCAGAATTAAAAACTGAGCCCAAGATTTTTAATACGCTAGTTCAACTTACTATGCATTTTCGTGAGTAATTAAACATACAAGGAATTTTTTGGATTTTTTTTGGATTTTTTTTCCATTTGAACACTTTTTGAATTCAAGCTCAGTTACATGTGCATACCTGATTATACAATTTCATATGGTCATATTCAAAATCGGAGCGTGCCCCCATTTTAATAGATAATCAGGAAATACAAAATGTAGGGCTATACTTCATAGCTACAGAATATTGACAAAAGACTTATTTCTATTCATGTTGATTTTTCAGCGAGCATAAGGGCTTTAAAAGTGAACACTTGCTTTTACCCCGCTTAAAAACTCAACTTAAGATGGCAAATATCTCGAGATTTTAATAAGCTTGTTGCACTTAAAAGCTGCTTAACAAAATCTTCTTGTTTTTTAATGTTTTATTATATATTAAAGTTTCAGGGGTGGTTTTTTTGGATAATTTTTGGACCCCCTAAACCTTGTAATTGTAAATTCTGTTTTGTTTTGTTTTTTCTTTTTGTAGTTTTAACAATTTGGAGAATTTTCATATTTTTTTTACAAAAGTATCGCTAGGAATCAGGCAACCAAGTTTTCTGGGGTAAAATTGGCTGCTAAAAACAAACCTGCAATTCATTTTATTGCATCTATCTGTCGTATATTTTCAGGATTGATAAATAATACTTAAGAAAAGAATACAATTATAAAAGAATGAGTAATCAATCAGTTCTTCAACTGTATAATAAAAACAAGAAGATATCGTTTATTTAAATATAAAAGTATGGCCTTTTGTATTAATTTGACATTGAGATCCTGAGATGTAATTTAAGGCACTATTGAACCATTAGATCTGTTTGATAGTAATCTATAAATTGAAATGGATCAATCATAATTTAACCGTTCTTACAGAGCTTGTAAGTTGTCTTGTTTCAATGCTGCGCTAAATATGCTTGGATGTTGATTTGATAGCTACTTGATTGGTTAACTGCTGGGATGAAATAACGTGGTGTCATAATTGAGGCCTAAGCATTCTTGGTAATTACTAGATTAAACTTAGCACGCTACGAGTTTCTTATATCCGATATCAAGGCTTTGAACTTCAATACATGCCGTAATCAATAGATTGTAAGATGTATTGACACTTGACACTGTAGAAAGTGATAGCATATGGTACTACTTGATGGCATACAACATAGTATATGATTCATATTTTTGCCAATGGTCACTCTTCCAAAAAAAAAAAGCCGAACAATCTCCGGGAAGCGGCCATCTAATAATATTTCCAGGCTTTAAATTTTTAGAAAAAATCACCGGACAGCCCGGACGTGGTTGTTTAAATATCCCAAGCAGCTATAAGATGCAGGTATCGAAATTTCATACAAAAATTGAGGTTCGACTATATTGCTATTATTAATTACTCAAAGGCTTATTTTAAGTAAAGCATAAATACGACCTGCAGTAAAAAGGGTAAAATTTTATAAAAAAAGCTTTAAAAGAGATACTGTTTAAATCCTTCTTTATTTAATTATGGATAATCTACAATAAAATACTATTTCTACTTCTCTGTTTATATTATTTGGTTATTGATATTTGTCTGGCAGTTGTTCTGTCTGCAGTGGAATTACATACTAAAAACGCTTGATAAAAATAAAACAACCTAAATTCCAAGTGTCGCTCATAAAATATGATGCCACTTGAAATGTGAACAACAATAAACAAACGCTTCAATTGAACACAATAACAAACGCATGCTAAAAATATGAAATACCCTTTTTGAACCATACATGTCGTGTAGATGATAGCACCCTTCTTGATCACGGCGCAATCAATTACACAAATGACATATATATCAAAACAGGATTCTATCCAAATCAATAATGATAATAAACAAAGATATCAATTTAGTCAACTACTCATCTATATCGAAGTTGCACTATTAATATAAATAAGATTCAAGCATATAAAAAAACTACCCCTTAAAAATCAAGGTTACATAAAATAGATATAACAATAATAAACAAAACAACAATTTCCCAAACGGTCGATATTGTCACACTTGACATACAATTCCTTATGGTCAATGCTATACACAATTTACCCCTTAAAATATCAAATCAATAACAATGTACTCAAAACTGGAAGATTACTAAATATATATCCATTCAAGTCTGATGGTATCCAAGTTCTCCAAATCACTATAAATACCCTCATACTTTTCAATTATTTTAACTCTTCAGAAATCTTTTGTAATAAAAACTTTAGCTGATTATAATTGTATTTCTACTGCTTTCATTTTTATATTTCTTTTATTTTAGTAAATAACATCGTCATTTACTGCACTGTCGACTTTCAGTTATTCCGCAATTTTGAATATATTGTTGGGTTGTTGAGCCCTTAATCTACTTGATCAAGGGCGGCTCTTAAATTGGGTTTTGACAACCTCGGCTGTCAATCATGCGTTCAGAACAGCCCTTACTTGTTCTATTTGATTAGCATGAAATTTTTAGGTTTTTTTTATTTATAATACAACACATTATGAATACCCTTGGTATCTTTGATACATTAGAATATCCTTGGTTATTTATGGTTTTTATATTCATAATCTCTTATTTGAATTGCTTGGCATGGTTTCAAATAAGATGGCTTTTAATTTATTATGTGGAGAAATACTACCTAGTTCAGCACACGACCTACAGCATTATTAGCCTAATAACGGATTTAACTTGAAAATTATAAGATGATACAAACGAATTCAAAAAAAAATCCATAAAATCACAAATTTAAAGGATTTATATATAAAAGCACTACAGCCGACCTGTGCTGCACAAGATGATTTTGTTGTGCCCACGTGGGCTGCACACAATTATGGCCTGATGAGTTGTTGCGCCCACTTAATAATGGCTTAAAGGATAACAAGATGCACATGGGCACAACAAAAGAAACTGCACACGAGCATAACAAAAAGCATGTATGTGCAGAACTATAGATTCTGTCCGCATGCATGGCATCAATCCCATGTGTGCATAATAGTAGAATTTCCCAAAAGCATGTCATTGCCTTCGATTTGATCTGGTAATCAAGAAATACGTCCAACAATACAGTAGTAAATAATGATATTTAATCTTAGAATGCGGTTAAATGAAAATATCAGTCTCTAATATAGACTGCTACCTATATGCCAACGTACCTGAGATGCTCAACTTTAATCTAAAACTATGTTCCTGAAAATATTCAATCTTTCGCAGTTAGCAAATTTGAATGATGCAGAAATGGCCAGCTTAAAATTGAGAAACTGCATTTGAAATGAAAATAAGTCGAGAAAATACTAAGGTATTGCAATGATGGATACTAAGTAAAGTCTAGATTATTTTTCATTCTCTACCAGGATATTTAGTTTTTGGATGGCTGTAAAGACTTTTTTATTTTTTTATAAATTTTGTGAGAGCACTTTTTCTGTTATGGAGATCTATGGAGGGATGACTGGTATGCACAGCTAAAACCATTGGATAGTACTCATTAACGTCTATCTAACGAATTTTATCTCATGAAAAAATATTGATTTTTGGTCGAGAAAATTGAGATTGAATGATTGATTTTTGGCGATTACAAAAAAGGATCAATTTTGGACGAGGATATACAAGGGTAAATTTTCAGTCATACAAAAAAATGAACAAAAAAAATTAATATCCACACGAAAAATAGTGCTACAGCTACGTATAAATACTCATTCTGTAGATAATTTTGTTGCGCATAATGTGCAAATAAAATATTTTAGGGTTGCATTTGAATTAAGGGTACTTTTTGATCAAAAACCGCTAAAATTTGACATTAAATTTACTAGAGATTTTATGAGAAAAACATTTTCAAAACCTACACAGATCGATTCAGAATTAAAAACTAAACCTAAAACATTGAATACATAAGTTCAACTTATTATGCATTTTTGTGAGTAATTAAACATACAAGGATTTTTTTGATTTTTTTTGATTTTTTTTCCATTTGAACACTTTTTTGAATTGAAGCTCAGTCACATATGCATATCTGATTATACAATTTTATATGATGATATTCAAAATCGGAGCGTACCCCCGTTTTAATAGAATAATCATCATGAAACAAAACTATTTGTCCAGTGCACTATTTCTATTTCCTCCGTGAGTAATTTGTTTTAAGTACAGTCGTGATTCGATTTAGTGGACTCATAAATAACGGATTTTCGATTTAATGGGCAGTTTGAAATCTCCCGTTTTTTTTTTAATAATTTTACTGCCTAAATCCACTGAATCGATTCAGTGGATAGTGGACAATCTCGTTTCTACCAGTCCACTATATTAGTAAAATATAAATACTATTGGATAAAACTGTATTTAGCCGGCAATAGCTTGATCTGGTAGCCATGAAATTAGAGGAAATATGGAGAGTAACCAAATCACATGCCTAATTTACCTCAGTTTTTTATTAAATTTCTTGTTATCCACTGTTCAATTCAGTTACTCGAATATGAAAAGCCTTTATTAAAAATATTATTTAATACTATAAACTAGTAACGCCTTTTTATTCTCATTTTTTGATCCAATATTACGGAAAATGATTTATTCGATTTAGTGGAAAATTCGATTTAGTGGACATCTTTCTCCCTCCCAACGATTCCACTAAATCGAATCACGACTGTAATTTTATTATGGGATTGGTATTAAAATTATTAATTTTGTGCGCAATAAAAAAGTGGTCAATGGCGTTTTGTACAGTCTTGCAATATTTTATGATGGGATCAACCCTAAATAATCAACTCTCAATTCTTTTTTAATATACTAGTTCTATTATAATATATAACTTTGACATTATTTATGTCCATCTAGAGTTGTGGCTTATTTAGATTAGTCTTCATAGAAATTGTAACTGTAATTGGTTTCAATAAAAATGTACAGCATACTATAGGTGCACTTTGGCGGTTATTATTATCTCGTCACACAATAGGCAGCAGAAGCTGCCATTTGAGAAAATTGCGCCAAAAATGTGCGTTTATCACCATGTAAATTTAGAAATTACTAGGATCAAATTTTGCCGAGTTATATAGGGGTTTTGTTGTTAAATAGGTTCCAGATAGTTTTCGTATTGCTTTAGGTGGTTTTCAAATGTTTCCGTCCAATATTGAATTGAACTGCGTCGAATTTTCAAAAAAAGGTACCTTCCCTCTAAAAGCCATTGACACTGTATCTATCCGAAAATAAAAAATTCAATGCCAGAATAAATGTGCACTGACCTAATATTGTTGCCCAAATATTGATCAAATATTGATCTAAAATTGATTGTAAAAACTTAAGCACTTAAATGGAGGCACTGCTTTTTTATATTCACAAAATTAATCCAACTAAAAACTATTTTGTATTTTTTATTCCTGCGAAAAATATTAACAACTCTTTGTCGAGCTAATCAAAACAATAATTTATATTACAGCTTAAACCTCTGATAACTGAGTTTCAAAATGGATTTTACAAATCGATCAAAAATGATTCAAAAAACAAAATCGTTTAATAACTCATGGACTACAAAGTAAGTAGACGTAGCAAATTAAATGGTTTTTGTACAATTTTGAATTCTGCAACCATCTAAATAAAACTTAGGCAAATGTTTTACATTAAATTGTGCATAAAATGCAATTGAAATTTTGGAGGTTTTTTGAAGATATACATCACTTTTTTAAGTATATTTTAAATAAAAGTAACCAGAATAGTGCGTACAATAATGATCTATCGATTGAGCTATTTCTAAACCTTCTAGCTGCAGTTTTCGTAGAGAAAACGAGATTTTGTCTAATTTTTTTTTCAAATTCAGAATTTGGGATGGGGGCATACAGGGGAAAAATTGAAACTTAAAACGAAGGTATCTCTTTGTATACGTTTTTGATGATATCTCCACGAAAAATCAATATTTGAAAAAAACCAAATATGTTTTCGAGAGAGCTCAACGAGACCTATGACATGAATGTAAAAAAAAATAATGGCTAATATAGCGAATATCTTGTAACCTACTACAAAATAGTCAAAAAAATGGCTTGAAAAAAAAAGTGCTCAAAGTTTTTTCATATTGAAGTATGTTGTAGAGCGCTTTAAAACAAGTAAGTTTTATTATTAAAAAGTGCTAATATAGCTTAATTTTTCGTAGAGATATGAAGGTTCAAATTTTCTATTTTCAGTAGCGAAATATCTGTAATAATCTGAAACATTAGCATTGAAAAATTTATGCCAACTATTAGAGATAGGATATTTCTGGAAAAGTGTTTTTGGATTAAAGCTGAACATCTAAAATACAAGTACATACATTTTTATTTTGCTTTTATTTTGTGAAGAGAAAAGCTGAGCAAGGATAAAAAATTGGACCTATTTTTTAAGGAAAAAGCGGCAGATTCCATCTCTTTTTGAGTCTTTCGTGAGAAATACATTACTTTTAGGAGCAGATAGCATAATACGACCAGCTTATGTTTATTTTGCAGTGTATAAGGTATGTCTCTAAAAGCTGTTTAATACGGGTCTAGTTTTAGAGATGGGGACACACACAGGTTTAGAGATCTCACTATACTCTATTTTTTCCTATATATGAGTGTATATAGACGATTAGGCTTAAACAGCTGTATTACAAGACAGATACCAAAGGTGAGGCTATATTAATACTGCTAAGACGCCTCTACTACAAGAAATGGATAATACATTACATCAACCCATATGGCGTCAATTGTGATCGACTGAATGGAGCAATTTTAGCTTCGTATTTATTTAAAAAGGGAAAGAATAATGGTATTAAAATAAGAGAGGGGAAGATATTACAAAAATAATGTAAAGATTGCTCCAATGATACAAAATATAACAGTTAGCAATGGTGTCAATTGTGTAGCTTGACTAGTTTTTAAACCTTGAATCTTGAACTCATCTTCTTCAATTTCAGCAGCATCAGTAGCATCTAAAACAATGGATTTCTGACTTTGATGATAACCAGATTGGTTAAACGAGAATTTATCTCCTATATATTCTGTGCTGTTTGCAACTATATATATATAAAAAAAGAAGAAGATTTAGTATACACTGCTAATAAAATAACAACAAGACTTACATTTCTTGTATGGTTTTGGATCATTAAGGCAACCATCCAAACGAACCATAGTATAGCCTTCTTCATCGATTGTATTAATGATATGAGAAACAGCGTTCAAAGAACCTGTGTACGGTAAATCATATTGGATTGAGATGAAGGAACCCTTGGCATCATAAGTATCCTTGTACTTTTTAAATGTTTCCGAATAAATCTCTTGAATAGAATTAGTACCAGTAGCTTCCTTCTTCATGTAGTCTTGACTATCCAAATTGTATCCAACAATGACAAACCCAAGATCTCTCAAAATTCCTTCCGTGCGAACATCTTTTTCTTCAGTATAATGAAGACGAACATACTTTGGTGCAACATCGATTAATGTTTCAATAATATGAGCATTATTCAAAATGTCTTTACGGATATCCTCATCAGAGAGAGCAGCAGGATCGTCATTAGCCACACGGTATGTCATACCAATGAAATGTCCTGCATTATAGATGTTTTGTACAACCATGGCATATTGTTGAGTATAAAGCCATGTGGCATTGACAAAGAAATTAGCACGAGCATCAGCTTTGGTTAATTGACGTACAATTTTTGCTGTAACATCACTTGGTCCTTCACTCTAAATAAGGATTTCAGTTAAATTGTTTATTTGTTTGTATAGATTAATAGTTATTCGACGTACATATGTCAAAGCAATTTGTCCTTGAGTTCTACAGCCTGTAACTTGGGGCATTGGAGGTCCTGTTGATGAAGTAGTACTTTGTTGAACATCAAGGGCATTTGCAGAAATAGCAGCTAATTCAAATCATATAAACAAACAAAATTTCCGATTTTTACAAATAATACAAACCTTCTTCGTACATGGAAGCTGAAGCAGCATCAACTGAAGCAGCTGAAGAATTGAGTTCTTCTTCGTCAACAAATGGCTCCAATTCTTGTGGAGGAGGATTGTTATCAGATGGTTCCAATTCTTGTGGAGTGTTATCATCTAACGCTTCATCTTCCATATGATCATCATCCATCACCATACCCTCGTCTACTACTATCTCAATATATTCGTAATCATCCTCATAATCATCTTCTTCATTGAGTTGAGGTTTAGTCTGCTGAGGTTGGCTTTGATCTTTTCCTACTACCTTGTTTTCTTCTTTTTGTTGGTCTATCTCAGCAGGTATTTCTGCAGAAGTTGCCTTGACAATTTCTGATCCTGTTGCGGTTGCTTCTTTATCAAATTCATCAAAACTCAAGGTGAGAACCTTTCCTGAATCAACTTTTTCAGCTGAAACACAAACCAAGATTTGAAGAACAAATAGTGAAATAAATAAAAGAATAGCTATTCTCTGATTATAATATGACATGTTGAAGAAAAGAAACAAGTAGTTGTCTTGATAACTCAAGTAAATATATGTGCATTCTTGAGTATGTTGGGAAAAAAAACTCCCTATAGTTTATACATTTACACTGGACGGAAATTTTTCAAACAAGCCAAATGTTATGATATTAAATACTTTATGTACACAGCAAAATACTATTTATATATACACATTTTTTAATGAATAACACTATTTACCATTGAACCCTGTATGAACTGACACGAGGTCCAATATCATCTCCATCATTTTGTCTTCTGGGTCTTCTTCTATCGTGAGTAGATTGAAAATTAGACGGATCATTTCCACTATCTTGACTCATTTTCAATAACCAATCTGGAACTTCTTGCTTGGCATCTTGTAAAAGCTTTACCATAGGTTTGGACATGAATCGATTACCGTTATGGAAAAACGTGGTTGCTTTACCTGTATTTCCAGCACGACCAGTACGACCGATACGATGAACATAATCATCAATATCATTAGGTAAATCAAACGAAATGACATGTGTTACATTTGGGATATCTAAACCTCTGGCAGCAACAGCGGTGGCAACCATAATAGGTGTAATACCCTTTCTGAATGAGTCTAAAGCAGCTTCACGTTCACTTTGAACTCGATCACCATGAATAGCAGTAGAGGGCAATTGATTATCATTCAAGAATGAGCATACAGTATCAGCCATGCGTTTGGTTTCTGTAAAAATCAACGTTAATCCATCGGCACCCTTGTGTTCATTCAAGATCTCCAAGAGACGAGGTCGTTTCTCTTCATCGCGTACGAGTTCAATCTTTTGAGTGATGTTCTCAGAGGTGGCGCCAACACGACCCACAGATAAAAACACATACTCATTCAAGAAATCCCTAGCTAATTTTTGAATATTCTCAGGGAAAGTTGCAGAAAACAACAAGGTTTGGCGTTTTGATGGAGAGGGCATATCTTCACCTTCAACAATGCGTCGTACTTGAGGCTCGAAACCCATATCAAGCATACGATCTGCTTCGTCTAGTACCAAATATTGAATATTCTTGAATGATAAACGACGACGTTCCAAGATATCCACAAGACGGCCAGGAGTAGCTACTAACAAATGACATCCACGGTCAATTAAACGTAATTGTTTCTGAATATCAGCGCCTCCATAAGCAACACAAGGTCTAACATAAGATCTGTAACAGAACTTTTTGGCTTCATTGTAGATTTGTGATGCTAGTTCTCTTGTAGGAGCTAAAATGAGTGCTTGAGGGTATGCTTTTTTGTAGCTTTGATAGCCTTGCTTTACACGAGGCTCTTTTGGATCCTCCAAGGGACCATTACTAAACATGGCAGATAGAATAGGGAATAGAAACCCAGCTGTCTTTCCAGAACCTGTTTGAGCACATGCCATTAAATCATGCTGTTGCATAACAATAGGAATTGAATGCTTTTGTACAGGTGTAGGAGTTGTGTAACGAGCGTATTGAATATTTTCTAACAAGTGTTTATCAAGACCAGAGTTGGAAAACTATATTCACAGTGGTATCAGCTTATTATGTTTTGAAACAAGGGTTATTAAAATATTACCTCTGTAATACCTTCTGGTACATTTTCTCCTTTTACTTCTACAGGAATATTCTCATATTTATCGAAATTAATGCCAGAATGAATATTTTCATGATCCACTGCTGTGCCGAATAATTTAAGCTTGATTTCATCGCTTTCTTCTCCAAGTTCGTGAACGCCATTTTTCCAAATGCCTTGACCAGGTTCAATAATATCTTTAGGCTTTTTATTAGTTTCAGTCCATCCTAAACTGTCCATTGTCATGGTACCCCATTGACCACCTGAATCAGATTTTGTTGGTGTATTCCAGCCATCATCTTGCTGTTGTGCAGGTGCAGATGCAGGTGTAGATGCAGATGCAGGTGTAGCGGCTGATGTCGTAGCTTGAGCAGCCCATAAATTTGTAGCGGGTTTGACATCAGGTTTTACATCCCAACCAGAGGAAGTAGGCGTGTATTTCTCAGTTGAAGTTTGTGGTTTTTGATCCCATGATGATTTAACATTATTTCTGTCCCAAGCTGCTGCAGCTGGTGCTGAAGATGTATTAGATTGTTTGTCCCAGTCAGATGCACTTTCAGTTGTAGCGGTTGAAGATGCTGATTTATTCCAATCATTATTAGTCGACATTTGAGATTGTTTATCCCAAGATGTTTGTGCATTGTTTCTACCCTGATTATTACCCCAATTCTGAGTTCCAGCGGCTGATTGATTTGCATAGCTATTCCAACCTGCTTGTTCGTTGTTATTATTGTTATAATGTTGTCTTGGTTGCTGTTGTTGTTGATAGCCTCCTCTTCCTCTTCCTCTAGTCTGTTGCTGTTGATAACCTCCTCTCCCTCTAGCACGTTGCTGATACTGTGGTTGATATCCACCTCTACCTTGACCTTTACCTTGTTGGTACCCGCCTCTTGTGTCATGTTCGCGATTTTGACGTTGGCCTTCAAAATCATTTGCAGTTAAATTACGATTATTCCAGCCACCAGCTTTATCAACATTAGCGCTCCATCTGTTTAGCGCGTTAATATTTTTTGATATAAGCAATGATGTTTTTATATTAACCTGGTATCATTAGGTTGAAGTTCTACAGGCTTGTTCCATTCAGAATTTTTATCAGAATTATTTACATTTAAATTTTCTATCCAGGGCATAATAATAATAATAATTTAGATTAAATGACCTACAACAATGTATACAAAGTATTACCAAAATTCTCTTGCAATCCGCTGGAACTCCAATTACTCATTTTAGTTGTAAAAAGAACAAAGTTTAAAACGATGAAAAAGAAGTTTTTTTTTCTGTTATTTAAAAATGGTTTATTTATAATGTCAGTGATTTAAAAAAATCGAAGCTACTTCAAGAAAATCTTAAAATACTAAATCACGAAAAAGAAAAGAAAAAGAACCAGAAGCATCATATAATATAGACATGTTTTTTTGTTGTTGTTGTTGTTGATTTGTTAAAAAGGTAGGGTAAAATGATGTTCGTGAAAAAAAAGAATAGGGAAGGGGCTCCACCCAAATATATACAGTTTTTTTTCTTTCTTGTTATTAATCAATGCGAGAAAGCATGCGATGGAGAGTGCTGTGAACTTTTTCAAGCTCAAAAGCGACTTGAGCTTGACCTTCTTCTTCATAAAGACCAGAGTTCATTTCAGAATTTTGGAAGGCACCTTCATTGTATTGAGAATCAATTTGACGAAGTCTATTTTGCAGCTTTTCAACATCATCAGAAGTGTACTTGGTATAAGAGAGACGATTTGATTCTCTGGCAATATCCATCAACTCCTGATGAACGTTCTCAAGATTTTTGACCATTGGCATTTTGAATAATAGTTTTATTAAGAATAATAATTATGATGTCTTGGAGAATTGGAAATTTCATCTGCTTATTTATACTTTTTTTTTTTTTTTTTTTTTTAGAGGTAGATTGTTTATATACTATACTAGAAATCTATTTGCACCCAACCAACCTTTTTCACATAAACCTTGTGATGTTTTCTTTTGATAGATGGGAACAATTTATGCAAACTTGCTTTTCTATATTGGGTTTTAGGTTTATTTTGATTGGAAAGTTCTTTCTCTAGGCGTGCCCACGCACACAGCGCTTGAATAGCGTGCATAATGGTGGTTTATTTGATTTTAAACATTTGCATCGTATGATCATAATATAAATAAAAAAACAAGTTTCTCTCCCTCTTTATTGTAAATTATCGTGAAACAATAATTTCCTTAATGACGGGCGTAGGTTTCACTCTAAATATATTATGCTTTTTTATCCTCTTGCTTGGAATAACTCCCATGGCATGGTGTGATGCATTGGAGCTAAAAGATTGACATGGGCCCTTGATTTCATTTTGATTTAATAGCTATCAAATCGTCTTTTTGTATACACTGTTTTTTTTATTTGAGTGTATTTTATGCCGCATGTATAGTTGAAAACGTATGAAAGCTTTGCATTCAATAAAGTACATTTGCATCGCAATCTATACACCTTTTTTAAAGTTAAAAGGAAGCAAGAAAACAAGCTTTTTTTTCCGCTTTATTCAATTTACTTTTTTCCCATTATAATGTATGTTTTTAAGGAAGAAGAAAAAAACACATCATTCCGTTTTCTTTTAATTGTCCTGGGTCAAAATTGTCAACGGTTGTGTAATTACTATATGTTAAACACCAAACAACAAAGCACGCCATTCTACAGATTGATACAAAACTTTATTTAACAAAATGTCAACAATCTAGATTATACGGCTTCTTTGGCCAATAACTTTTGATGATGGTAAAATATCAAAATACATACTAAAGGCGTTTTTGCATGAAATTATTAAGGTGCTTTTTAAAAAGAAATATCCATGTATACCTGAGATGTTAAATATTGCCGTGACAAGGGCTTTCATACTGCACTACGATATGTCCTCATATAAATCCTTCAAGCCCTTGAAAACATAAAAAAAAAAAAGTACCCCAAGCTGAAAATTCGTATTTTCTTGTATTATTATGGTCAAACATCAAGACCAAAGGAAAACAAGCGATTCTCAAATAAACAAAATAAAAAGCGCACAGTGTACACGCTATGCTATAAAATGTTGTATTGAAAAGATTTACTAAATACCATGTGTCAAGGGATAGGATAAATCCCTGAAAGTGAAAATTCGAGGTTTTCACTGCTTATAATAATTAAGGGAAAAAAAAATTGACTATTTCATTTATTTATGGTACATGTTAAAAAGGAGGGGGGATATTAGTTCATTTATAATACATATTTCTATTTTATATTCTAATCATTTCTATTGACACGTTTATATTTGGAATTTCCAGGGCGTTTAAGATCTTGGATACAAATACGAACGAGTTCTTTCTTGGTTTGATCGTCTTCTAACTGGATACATTTGTTGTAAACTGGCATCATTTCACGCAAACGAGGGGCTTGCATACTTGAAGACCGACGTAATTCACTTGTTAATATATTCAATGCATTTTTAGTATCATTTGATCTAAACATTTTCGTTTCTTTTAGTATAAGCTTTCTATTTATCCCACTTGACCACTTACCTTGCTAATGTATTTGCCATAAGCACAGCTAAATTTTGTTGTTGAAAGTCTCTCCAACCTTCCTTGATTGCAAGAGCATTCTTTTCTGCTTCAATTGTCTTTTTCTCAATTTCACTTGACGTATTTGTTTCAAATCGTTTGTTTCTAGTCTCCAAAAAGTCCTGATAGTCTTCCCAAACTTTCCATGCCAATGTTTTATCCTTGGTATTGTAACATAACTGAAGCATGTGTTCAAAAGTAAATGCGTCTCTTTCAACGCCATATTTGTTGAATAAATTTGAATAGATATCTACACATTGCGAGGTTTGCTTTTGAGAGATATGCACAGTCAAAAAAGACGTTAATAAAGCAGGTGTCATTTTGACATCTTGTTCAATTTGTTTGAACAACCAATCTGCCTCCTTAACTACCAAAGAACGCTTATTGGGCACATCGACTGGTAACAAATTACGCTCTGTAGATAATGCTGAAGTAGATGCTGCTTTTGATTTACGTTGCTGCTGTTGTTGATTTTGAGATGGTGTTGGGTGATAGCTAGCGTAACACCAGAAAAGATTGGTATACGTTGTACTATCTGGCTTTAATAAAGATTCGCTGCCATTTCTTTCTACATCTTGCCACATTGCTTGTAAGATATAGCGAGCTTGCTTGAGATCTTTCTTTCTAGAACAAGCTGTCAAAAGTGTATTATATGTGATTTTATCCGGTTGGAATCCATAGCTGGTCTTCATTTGATCGAGTAAACTGAATGCTTCATTGTAGTAATCAGGTCGTTTAGCACAAGCATTGATGAGAACATTAAAAGTAACATCGGTAGGGTAAAGCTGATAACCAGCCATATCCTCAAACAAATTTAATGCGCGTTCTACTTCCCCCCTCTATACAATTTTTTTAATGTTTACAAATATAGAAAAACAAGTGTCTTTTCTTACCTTTGCACAGGCATGAAGCATCAAAGTGAAACTCACTTCATCTGGTTGATGATATGATAAACGCATAGAATCAAATACTTCCCATGCCTTTTCTACCTTATTTGCTTTCAAGCATCCACTAATCAGATTGGAAAAAATAGGCTAGAAAAGAATTTAATTAGTTTATGCGCTTTAGCAAACATGCAGCAATACTTTACTTGAGATGGAATGATTGAGGAGTTCTTCATTTTTTCAAATAACACAAACGCATCGTCTAAACGCTTATTTGTAACAAATGCCTTGACTAATGTACCATATGTAAAAATATCTGGCTTCAAACCTAACTCGTCTACTCTTTTAAATGTTGCAATAGTATGCTCCAAATCATTTGTGTTGGCATAAGCATCCATTAAGTGATTAATTGATCTCAAGCTAGGAGTGATTTTGTAAGTTGTCATCAAATCAAATGCCTTTTCGGCTTCCAATGGTCTTTTAGCCAACGCATTGGCATAAATTAACTGCTCAAAATCTTGCACATTCAAATTGCGGATATTAGAAGCAGAATCAGTGGGAATAGTTGCAGGTGAATCATTTGATTTCTCAACAGGAGCATTGCCTGGTAATTGAGCCACTGCGCCATGTTGTTGTTCGATCTGCTGGCGAGTATCCAAGAATTTAATTCTTAAATTTTCTAAATAATCTGTGCTGATTTTAGGTTTGACAGGTATGGGGGCTGCTAATTCCTTATAAATCGAAGCAATATCTTGCTCATCTATTCTCTCAAATGAGGCAGATTTCTAGTATGGAATGAGAACAATATCTAATGCATTGACACAACAAATTTACCTGCTTTGTCTTGGATTCAAGCTCGTATTCTAATCTCTTGATTTCTTCAATTACTTGCTTTGTTCTCTCTTCTTGAAGTCCTCTTTTGTATATATATTATTATTAGGTTACAACAAGAAAACTACGACATCTAACAGTAATCTTACCTTGTAGCAAAAGTTCTCGCTAAATTATTCAATAAAGGAGATTGTCTATTCAACACATTAGAGCGTTTTAATAAATATGCTCTTGATAACATGATGATTGTAGAATTTGCTTTAAAATAAGAAAGAAATGCAACTTTTTTTTTTTTTTTTTTTTTTTTTTTTTTCACCCTAGCAACTGTAACATCCGGGATGAAGAAAAAATTGAGAAAAAGAAGGCCAATATTAAACATCAGCTTTTCAGGGTTCTTGCCTGATGGCAAATGAATCAAATTAATATATGAAAAAGAGGTCTATTGAATAGGTTTATTGTATAATTAAAGTTAAAAAAGGATGATATGTGGATTTTCTCCGGAAATTTCATAATTGAATTCATTTTTTGGTGCAAGAGAAAAGTGTGTAAATCATCAATTTATGATGGTTAAATGTATCATATCGCACTATGAGAAAAAAGTGCGGAAAGTGTCTATGGTTGTATATAGTGATTATAGATATTGTTTTATAACGATGAATTGCCTCCTCCTTGCATGCTTTCATAATCTTTCTTCTTTTCTAAAAGCATAGCTAATCTTTTCTCCTACAAGAAATATTAAACTTCTGAATCTTGAGAGAGAATTTATTTAGTAAATCAATTACCTTGGATTTGATTTTATACATTTCCAACACATAAAAGCCACCAGCACCGCCTGCTAAAGCACCAAATGAAACAGCTAAAGCTTTACCAACTTTCGACATGATTGAAACCGATGATAAAGATATCTGTAAATTTTAAGGGGGGCCGAACCATGATTAACAGCGTTGGGGTTGAATGTAGCTCTATTGTTTGTGACGTTCTCGTATGCTTGATTTGTCGCTTGATGGATTGGGCAAATGCATAACCAACCTCCTGCAGGAGACATTTACTTATAGTACGGATTTTGTAGACATTATAGTATAAAAGAAGCGAAATAATCCAGTAAAAATGAAAGAAAATCATCTTTATTATTCCTATGCAGTCGAAGTTTGTTATAATTGCAATTGGTTTGTCATTACTATTTCAGGAATCAGCATTGGCAATCCCATTTCATAAACGTGGTACAGGTGTCAACATTGCTGTCAATTCTGATTCTGATTTTTGCTCTTATATGCCTCCTCATCCTGGGCAGTCGGTTTCCGCTACTGAAAACGATGCTAAATCATTTTGTACTGTTGCAAAAGACTATGCCGATCTCTTTCCTGCAGGGTATATTCAATCTGCTCATTTTCTTCGTACAGACAGATATGTCCAGATTACAGGTAGAATTAATCATAC
The DNA here is from genome assembly GCA_027405735.1 of Mucor racemosus. NCBI lineage: Eukaryota > Fungi > Mucoromycota > Mucoromycetes > Mucorales > Mucoraceae > Mucor > Mucor racemosus. Next base: position 187,888 of record JAPEHQ010000005.1, read on the forward strand.
AAGTTATGATATTTTGACAGAGGATGGTGGGGGCCAATATGATAATAAGGTAAGGGATAGACGCATAATTTATACATCTTATTGATTGATTTGTATAGAATCTCCCTGATGGAACCTGTAATGGATCGAAGCATTGGGTCAATTTGATAGAACCCGACAGTGAAACGTTTTGCATTAGATGCTGTCAAGATACATCAGATTGTAATACCGGAATATCTACATATGGATGTCTTCGAATTGTTCCTGGAGATTATAGTTAACTGCATACAGCTCCCTTATAGAATAGTACAACATTATATACATTAGCTTTTACATTTTGCATATTCTGATCATAATACATGTCTAAAATTTATAACTTTAATCATACCTCTATTAAACACATACATTTCAAAAAGAATGTTGCTTTTGACAATATGAAAAGGAGGTGCATGTGCATGAGATATATACCTGATCGGGAAAAAGTTGTGAATGTTAATTTGAAAAAGCCGTCGATAATTGAATATGCATACGTGAATATTATGTAATTACATAGTAGTCATCACGCTATTTGCATATAGGTATATTTTGAATGCGCCTCATAATATTAAGCTGTAAATATCCAAAAAAAAAAAAAAAAAAAAAAAAGGAGGTATATACATATTGAGAATGTTTTAAAATTTGACAATGAAGAATACAAAATTTCGATTAAATGTTTTTCGTAACCCATCCAGCTTTGGATCGATTTATAATTTTTAAAGAACAATATTGTTTACTATTTGTTTTACCAGTAATTATTGATCATCTACTAAAATAACTCATTTAACGAACAAAGGTTTACGTTTTTTTTGGTGATTTTTCTAAAGCTCTTGCTTAGGGTTATACTCATCAATGCTTGGAATCTGACGTTTTTTTTTTTTTTTTGAAAGATTATATCTAAGTTTTAAATAAAAATACGTTTTTTTTTCAACTTTTCTTATATTTAACCATGTACGGTCTGAAAATTCAGACTTTACAGCGGACATTTTCGGGACTCATTTCATCCTTACCAACACTCATGATTTTGATCAAAAAATAGAAAAATCGAATTTTGATACCAAAATCAACGTTCAAATATACTACATTATGAGAGAAACTTGTAGCCATAACTAATACATACTTTATGAAAGCTTAATATTAAATGTTAAGTAATGAAACTTCGTACTTTTGCCCCAAAAACGGATTTTTGGTTAAAGAATTTTCATGTAATATTTTGCAATAAAAATATTAGCTATTTTTTATTAAACAAATAGAGCGATAAATTCTGTATATGTGTATATTTTTTGTTTTATAATAGGTAGTATAATTAACTCTAGATTTGCAAAACCAGAAAAAAAAAATTAAAAAATGTCAAAATTGATGATCTGGACAAGAATAATTTTCGAAATTAATATTCCGCTTATAAGCTTTGTAAGTCTTAAAAATAAGAGATTTTATAATACTTGAAAACTTTTTCAAAAATTTACGATGCTGTACCTACTTGATTCAAGCTTATTACTGTAAATATTTATACATGTTAATATTGTGTGGTAGTTTATTTGATGATAATATAGTCTTAATTTATAATTATTGCGCTAGAGATGATTCACATTGAGCTTTAGTCTTACCGTCTTACCTCTCCAATATCATAAACATAAACATGGCGATCACTGGAACCTATTATTGCCGCCTTTTTACCCTCTTTGTCCCAAGCCAATTTATTCAATACTTTACCAAAACCAACTTAAGTACTTACAATGGCACCTCGGTATTTACATTCAAATTCCATAAATTAAATTGACTGGTTCCATCTACAGTAGTATCAAACGTGTTGTATTCCACCTACTAGTATCATACATTATCACCTTCTACAGTATCAATACATCTTACAATCTATTGACTACGACATGTATTGAAGTGCAAGTCTTGATATCGGATATAAGTGCAGTGGAATTACATACTAAAAACGCTTGATAAAAATAAAACAACCTAAATTTCAAGTGTCACTCATAAAATATGATGCCACTTGAAATGTGAACAACGATAATAAACAAACGCTTCAATTGAACACAATAACAAGCGCATGCTAAAAATATGAAATACCTTTTTTGAACCATACATGTCGTGTAGATGATAGCACCCTTGATCACGGAGCAATCAATTACACAAATGACATATATATCAAAACAGGATTCTATCCAAATCAATAATGATAATAAACAAAGATATCAATTTAGTCAACTACTCATCTATATCGTAGTTGCACTATCAATATAAATAAGATTCAAGCATATAAAAATTACCCCTTAAAAATCAAGGTTACATAAAATAGATATAACAGAAATAAACAAAAACAACCATTTCCCAAAAGGTCGATATTGTCACACTTGACATACAATCCCTTATGGTCAATGCTCTATACAATTTACCCCTTAAAATATCAAATCAATAACAATGTACTCAAAACTGGAAGATTACTAAACATACATCCATTCAAGTCTGATGGTATCCAAGTTCTCCAAATCACTATAAATACCCTCATACTTTTCAATTATTTTAACTCTTCAGAAATCTTTTGTAATAAAAACTTTAGCTGATTATAATTGTATTTCTACTGCTTTTATTTTTATATTTTCTTATTTTAGTAAATTAACATCGTAATTTACTGCAATAAGAAACTCCTAGCGTATCAAGTTTAATCCAGTAATTACCAAGAACGCTTTGACCTCAATTATGACACCACATTATTTCATCCCAGCAGTTAACCAATCAAGTAGTTATCAAATCAACATCCAAGCATATTTAGCGCAGCATTGAAACAAGACAACTCACAAGCTCTGCAAGAACGGTTAAATTATGATTGATCCATTTCAATCCATAGATTACTATCAAACAGATCCAATGGTTCAATAGTGCCTTAAATTACATCTCAGGATCTCAATGTCAAATCAATATAAAAGGCCATACTTTTACATCTAAATAAACGATATCTTGTTTTTATTATACAGTTGAAGAACTGATTAATTATTCATTCTTTTATAATTGTATTCTTTTTTAAGTACTATTTATCAATCCTGAAAATATACGACAAAACGTATCATCAGCCCGCATTATGATAAATGTCAATCTAAAATCAGACACATCCCATTGTCATTGTTATGAGCTATGAAAAGCTTGATCTTTACTAGTACAGCAATCATAAAAAAAAGAAACAAGATGATACTAATAATTGCATATGGTGAGTATTTAACACCTAAGTAAGTTTGACAAAGTATGATTTTAAATCCTTTTAAAAATCCCGAGGCAAATGCAACATCTTAGTTCTGTAATTTTTATTCATCAAAATGTTGCGATTTCCACTGCACAGTTAATGCACCTTTTATCTATCTTGGCCTCGATGTACATTGTTGAGTATCAGTTTTTTTACCAGTTGTATTTTCTCTAATAATTCATTAATATTCAGTCATATTGAACGATGATTTGTAGCATTGCCAAAAAAAAAAAGAGTAAATGCTCCAAGAGTGTAATGAGTACTATGATCTTGTAATAGGTTGAGCCTATTAAGAAAGAAGTACAAAAGGTGGACGTTGTTGGTGTTACTAACTGTAGTTGACTATTACTTTGGTCAATACTTACTATGTATTAAATGTAATTAATATTGGACAAGTAGTATTAAGTAATAGATCGGTTGGGGTTGTAATAATAAGTTTATTTGATCTAAAATTATTAACAAAGGAAAGAAACAAATATTTTCACTAATATTCAATATCTGATTCAACATTTACATATTTATATGAATTATCTAACTGAAACTAATTCATGCAATTATTGTTGAAACATCATGTAATGTGAATCATTACAAAGAGGTTTCTGCATATCAAATTACGCAATTTATTACTAGCAATGATTGTATCAGGGTTATATTATATAATTGGCAAGAGACACAACAGACAAAGATTTATTTGTTATGTTTAGGTTTATTTCAGAATATATAATAAGGAAAATGATGAGAAGAACTGACGAAGGAATAAAAGGAATTATGAAAGTAAGATGATTATTGTTTATATTAAATTATTCAAGAGTCTAGTTCCCTTCATAAACTAGACTTCAGGGACATAATGCTACTGAATTACTCTATAACTTGAATGCGAGTAAGTTGATATTATAACGTGGTTATTGGTTGTGTCGCAGTGCGTATAGTAATAGAATCTCCTGCATAAGCTGGAAATTGATATGCAATTCGGATAACGTAATAATGTGTGATGTGATTAGGATATAGGATAGTAGTAGTATAATAATATATTAGGCTTGACAGGTTCATAAAAAATCTATTGATTCATTTGATTGATGATATTAAATTAAATGTAGTATAATATGATTCATATTTTTGCCAATGGTCACTCTTCCAAAAAAAAAGCCAAACAATCTCCGGAAGCGGCCATCTAAAGATATTTCCAAGCTTTAAATCTCTAGAAAAAATTACCGGACAGCCCGGACGCGGTTGTTTAAATATTCCAAGCAGCTATAAGATGCAGGTATCGAAATGTCATAAAAAAATTAAGGTTCGACTGTGTGGAATATGTACACATTTATCCACTATATTGATCTCCATTTCATCTGATTCTCAATTAAAGTACGGCTGGCTTGAATAGATATTACACTACTAAATGATATATGCTGATTCATACTAATATAAATCTTCTACCAAGCTTCTATCCTAGCAACTTATAGTTAAAGACCAATCAACATAATGTGGATTTAATCACACCATTATGATCAAGGACCCATGAACTCTATGAATACACCGATTGGTTACTATCAAGATTTATACCTGACAAGGGGTATGATTGGCTATGTATGGACCTAGGAATGCTTACCTAATCTCTCTGATAAAAACTATATAAAGAGGACGTTTATTTATTACAAAAGTCCTCAAGTAGAATTTAACTTGATAATAAAACCCTAATGTTATCTAGTCGAATTCCTATTGTTTTTTTATACTTTTTTCCGTGAATATCTCTACCTGTTCCACAGACTGTATTGCTATTAATTATTCAAAGACTTATTTTAAGTAAAGCATAAATACAACCTACAACATTATTAGCCTAATAAAGGATTTAACTTGAAAAGTATTAGATGATACAACCGGATTCGAAAAAAGTCCATAAAACCTGAAATGCCCAAGATTTAGAACAAATATTGTAGCAAGAGAAAATGTATAATTTAATAAATAAAGGAACTTGTTAAATTAAATCACACACAAAAACTGAAGATCGTCTTTATTTAATATCAATAATTTGTCCTATTTATAAACAAATTTTATATTACATTTATCCGTTAGATCAGTTTTGGATTGATTATATCTTTCTGACATTCCATGTCATATCAATCCATTTACATTAGTAACACAGCACATTTAAGTTGAGCTTATTTCATAATACAGCTAAATCCAACAAGTGGATATGTCTCACATATCCCGTTTCCTGGATCTTACTTTAGAACAATAAGAACAATCAAGAATGCTACCACAGATCAGCAGTTAGCTGACTTCTTATCAATAAGGATTAAAAATCAAAAGGTTCATTATCTTACAAATAACCGGTGGATGCAACAACATCACAAATTTAAATAATTTATAATATATAAAAGCACTACGGCCGACCTGTGCTGCACAAGATGATTTTTTTGTGCCCAAGTGCGCTGCACACTATAGCCTGAACTGTTGTGCCCACTGAATATGGCTAAAAAGATGACAAGATGCACATGGGCACAACAAAAGAAACTGCACGCGAGCACAATGCTAAGCCTGTATGTACAGAATTATAAATTCTGTCCATGTGCATGACATTAATCCCATGTGTGCATAATAGTAGAATTGCCCATAACCATATCATTATCCCTATTTGTGCATAATAATAAAATTTGACCATGAGCATAATGAACAGATCGTATGGCCACAAATTGGTTTGTACATGATGAGCATCGTGCCGTTCTCAAAATTCCATTGCATTTTTTTCTACTGGAATGGGTTTTTAAATTACATTTGTTTTTATTAATATTAATTATAGACAATACAATTCAATACGTTGTTGATGTAGAGCAATACATGCAATTACCAATATATTTACGATTATCATCATTTGTAATTATGTTTATAGCTATAATGTTTGCAGCAACAATGGCTTTTTCTCGAGCATAAACTTAAATAACACTTACTGCTTAAATTTATATGCAAGCCAAATCTAAGATTATAAATGTTACTTTATAATACTACTACATAAAAGTTATTAGCCTTCTTTGAACTTACTATTTTAGTTACAATTGTCAGCTATAAAAAGATTTGTTTTCAAGCGTAGCTGCGATCAAAACTATGGTTATTAGGCAAGACATCAGGTTATTCTTTTTTGTGTTTCTATATTATTTGAGGTTTTATCACTTTTCTGGAAAATTTCTTGAGTTTGTAGCCAGTCCTAGCTTTTGATTGAGTAGCTACAAATATAATTGCCTTTGATTTGATTTGGTAATCATGAAATACGTCCAACAATACAGTAGTAAATAATGATATTTGATCTTAAAATGCGGTTAAATAAAAATATCAGTGTCTAATATAGACTGCTACCTATATCAAAAACATTAGTCCCTTATGTTAGCATGCGCATTTCGATAAAAGAAAAAAAAATACCAGCTTAATATTCTGATATCCCTTATAAAACGATGAATTTATCCTTGGAATATGAAAACAAAAAGAGAGAAGCAACACACGTAGAAAAGGATTTTCAAGGCTTTAAATTATTTAACGCAATTAAAACCCTGCTAAATTGCTCATTTCAGCCAATGTAAAAGTGGTATTACAGCACATGAACCATAAACTAAACACAGCAATAGGCAGTAACTGTTATTATCATAGAAACATAATACATTTTTCTACCAGAAAAACTGCCGTCTGTCATATCATAGATTCGTTCAAAAATTGCAAACGCGAGCCCATAGAGCGACGCCGTAATTGAGCATAGCAAGATTGAACGGCTAAGTATCTTATTCTATGATATATATCTAAGTTTTAAATAAAAAAGTGTCTTTTTTTTTACTTTTCGTATATTTAACCATGTACGGTCTAAAAATTCAGAATTTACAGCGGACATTTTCGGGACTCATTTTATCCTTACCAACACTCATGATTTTGATCAAAAAAAAGAAAAATCAAATTTTGATACCAAAATCAACGTTTAAATATACTACATTGTGAGCGAAAATTATAGCTATAGCTAATATACGTTTTATAAAAGCTTAATATTAAATGTTAAGTAATGAAACTTTGTATTTTTGCCCCAAAAACGGTTTTTTGGTTAAAGGATTTTCATGTAATATTCTGTAATAAAAATGTTTGTTATTTTTGATTGAGCAAATAGAGCACTAAATTTTTTATATGTACATATTTTTTGTTTTTGCAATTGGTAGTATAATTAACTCTAGATTTGCAAAACCAGAAAAAAAAATTAAAAAATGTCAAAATTGATGATCTGGACAAGAATAATTTTCGAAATTAATATTCCGCTTATAAGCCTTGTAATTCTTAAAAATAAGAGATTTCATAATACTTGAGAAGTTTTTCAAGGATTTATGATGCTGTATCCACTTGATTCAAGCTTATTACTGTAAATATTTATACATTTTAATATTGTGTGGTAGTTTATTTGATGATAATATAGTCTTACTTTAAAATTATTGTGCTAGAGATGATTCACATTGAGCTTTAGTCTTACCTCTCCAATATCATAAACATAAACATGGCCATCGCTGGAACCTATTGCCGCCTTTTTACCCTCTTTGTCCCAAGCCAATTTATTCAATGCTTTACCAGAACCAACGAAGGTGAAATGTTAAAACTGTCGTAAGAAACAATCTTGCCAAAATATTACACTTTTTATTAATTAACAATACATCCAGGGGATGTATTTATAGACTTTTCATTGTAGCTATTACACTGAATTACTATCTAAGGACCTTACACCAATTTACTAAGACGCATGTATATGAGTCAACGTAGACGCCTGTTGATTTACTATAATACCGAATATTGACTGAGATCTTGAATATAAAAACTAGGATATAATATCGACATAACGTTAGGTATTTACAATGATTCCTCGGTATTTGCATTCAAATTTCATAAATTAAATAGACTGGTTTCATTTGCAGTAGTATCAAACGTATCATCAGCCCGCCTTATGATAAATGTCAATCTAAAATTAGAAACATCCCATTGTCATTGTTTTAAGCTATAAAAAGCTTGATTTTTAATAATACAACAATTAAATAAAAAACAAGATAATACTAACAATAGCATATGGTGAGATGATGAGTATTTAACATCTAAGTAAGTTTGATAAAGTATGCTTTAAACCCTTTTAAAAATCCTGGGGCAAATAATACAGTATCTTGGTCCTGTAATTTCTATCCATCAGAATTTTGCGATTTCCACTATACAATGAATGCAAATTTTATCAATCTTGATTTCGATGTACATTGTTGGATATCAATTTTTTACCAGTTGTCTTTTTTTCTCTAATTCATTAATATTTAGTCATATTGAACGGTGATTTGTAACATTGCCTGAGAGTTATTGGGGAAATAGATCTTATTTTTATAAAGGTAGAAGTAATAAAAAGACTAGTAGTGATTCAATCACGGGAAACGTAGGGTCGTCGTTATTGAAAAATGAAAAGGGAACCAAGAACTATTAGATCTCGGTTCTTGAAGATATTTATACTACAATTTCTATTAAATGTCAGTTCTACTAGGAAGTGAAACTGAATAAAAGGGCGAAAACCGACCTTGCGAAAAAAAGAATAAATGCTTCAAAAGTTTTCTGCGTATCAAATTATGCAATTTAGTAGCAATAATTGCACTTAACTTTGCTTTTTGAATTTATTGATATTAATTAAAATAATCAGTACTTTCATTCAAAAGTTAGCTTTGCTTTATATATTTACATTCACTTATTCAATAAATGAGATTGAATTTATTATCCGTTATATCAATCAAGCAACTTCACCTTGATTCGACACATTTGACAGTTGATAAATACTTAAATTACAGTTGAACCACCAGGTATCGCCACAAAAAAATCTCGAACAGGCTGATAAAGCATCACAATTTAGACTATTTTTTTGTGTTCATAGACTTGCGCTCTCTCACACATTTATAGATCTCTGCATGAACCATATCTCTATCTATTCAACCTGACTAAAATACAACGCCAACATCGTACTCGATAAAACGCCTTATTACTTTATTGCGTGTCAACACAACTAATTTAATGCTAGTTTAGCCTCAGCAGTTGAATCAGATAAATAACAGAGCCCAAGAAAGAGTAAGGAAGAAAAAAGAAAATAATCCTAAATTAGTCGATTTTGTATGTTACAAACAGAAATTTACAAAGGCATAAATACTATCAGAGTTGCCAAACAGGTTGTTGTCTTTTTCCCCATTTGGTCCCCGAAAGAAGAACATGAGCAGATGTAATGATCTGTAATTTTTGGACTAACAACAATGGTGGATAATATACTTATAGATATTATTCTTGCTATTATAAATTGGTGATCACTGGATTGATAAAGGTTGGTGTTCTTATTTGTAAATTAGATATTTATTAGCGAATAAATAAAAGTAAAGGGAGTTTAACAAGACAGATAAATCTACAAGGGATCATGTAATGATTTCCTTGTAGTATTTATATAAGGAATGAGGCAAGGTTTTGCATGAATGAAACTGAAATGTTTGACTCATTACAGCAGAACTCTTTCAAACCCCAAATTTCAAATTGATATATCTCGTCAATAAGGCAATTCTGTTGAATCTGTGTAACTCACATCTGCTTTAAACTGTTCAAATTATCTTCATTATTAGGGTCAAATTCACTGAGATAGGTTTGTTGCTGTCGGTTTTTCACAGTTGTAAAATGTAGGTTTCAGATGGTTTTCAAAGGCGTTTCGAATGCTTTCGTCCAATATTGAGTCGAATTACGTGGAATCTTCAGCGACAATGTACCTTCCATTTATGGGCTATTGATGTATGTCCAAAAATAGAAAATTTACTACCAGAATATAAGTGCACTGGCCTCACATCATTGACCAAAATTGACCTAAAATCGGTTGTACAAAATTGAGCACCTAAATTAAGGCGTTAATTTTTTGTATTCACAAGATAGATTCAATTGAAAGCTATTCTACATTTTTATTTCAGCAAAGAATTTTAATTTTTTGTCGAGATAATACAAGTAGTATGGACATATTGCACATTAAAACCTATTATAATGGGGTTCCAAAATTGAAATGAAAGAATGATCGAAAAATAATTCAAAAACCAAAATCGTTTGATAGCTCATGAACTGCAAAGTAAGTTGAACTAGTGTATTAAATAGTTTTTATGCGATTTTAAATTCTGCATCCATTAAAATAAAATTTAGGAAAATGTTTCATATTAAGTTTTGCGTAAAATGCAATTGAAATGTTGAAGGTTTTTTGAAGATACACATCATGTTTTATAAGCATGTTTCAAAAATAAATAATGCGAATAATGCACAACAAAATTATCTATCGAATGAGCTATTGCCAAACCTTTTATCTGTATTTTTCATAGAGAAATCGAGATTTTTGTCAAGATTTTTTTTTTCAAATTTAGAATTTGGGATGAGGGTATACAAAGGAAAAATTGAAGCTTGCAACGAAGGTATCTCTTTGTATACATTTTTGAGGATATCTCCACGAAAAATTAATATTTTGAAGAAAACTAAATTGGGTTTGGTAGAGCTCAACGAGCTTAATGGTATGAATGTAAAAAAAAGCGTTACTTAATTTAACGAATATTTTAAAATCTACTACAAAAATGCAAAAAAAAAACTAAAAAAAAATAAAAATGTCCAGAATTTTTCTATATTGAAATATGTTATATAGCACTTTAAAACAAGTAAGTTTTATTATTAAATAGTATTAGTATAGCTTAGTTTTTTGTAGAGATATGAAACCTCAAAGTTTTCAGTTTTTAGCAATGTTCAATATGAATCAGCTGTACAAATCGGAAACATTAGCATTAAAAAAGTTATACCATCTACTAGAAATAGGATTTAGCGTTATCATTAGCAAGCTGACAAAATTAATCAAACAAATAGAAGACAGAGCTATCTACTGAATACTTTTACACAATGAATCCAATGGATTTTTACTCAATATTAGAGAATTATGTTCTTTTTAATTTTCACATCCATTTGTATTACTTTGTAAAATCCTTGTTAAAACTATTATGTTTCAAATCCTCAACTCCAGGTATGGGGTTTAGTGCCGCCCAGGAGTCAATTGCACTAACCACAGGAGTTTTATTGTATACATGCAAGTAGTGTATATCTGATTAACTAATTGCTAAATATTTGTTTTTTCAATCAATATATGCTTGGAGCATATTTATGACACCTGATAGAGTATCTCAAGTTTACTTAAGCTTCAGGGAAAAAGATGAATTGCACACATTTTTGAATCGGCCATTTGGCCTTTGAATTAAAAGAATAGGCGATGTAAAATGTTTATTAAATGTTAGCGTAACAGCAGGTTAGTAATTTTACAATTAGAGAGCATATAAATACACTCGTACATTAGGTAATTTAAAATAAATGCTATTACATATACATTATGTACATCATTAAATAGCAGCAATATGACGATATCTTGCATTGTTACTTTCCTGCTGTAATCTTGGCTGCAACCATTTTTTCAACAATGTACCCGACAAAGAAGTTGAATTCTTGGAAGTAGCAGTTACGATAGATGTGAACGAGCATTGTGATTTTGAACGTCGAAGGTATATTTGCTGATGCTGATGTTGTTGACGAATAAAAGTATCATTTATACGCTTATTGACGTGTTTATATTCTGGATATTGTTGGCGCATTTGATCCTCTAAACACAACAAAGCTCTTTCAATACCAATGATATGAGAAGCATGAACTTTTGCATCATTTGCTTCTCGATCAATCTGCTCATGTTTTATCTTTTTCTTCATATTCCAGTCGGAAAATTCTTTCTCAACAGTATCGCAAACACGATAAATCTTTTCATGCTCATCTGCTGTAACCCAAACATCTGATTGTACTAGTTGGTTTAATTTGTCATGAACTTTAGCTAATTCTGTAACAGCTTTAGCAAGATTGTTACGAATTTTGAAAAGGCTCCGTTCATGCTGTTGAACTCGTTTTTGTTGTTCTTGTAATTGTTTGAGACGATGCTCTCTCATTTTTCGTAATTCCAAATAATGTTCATATAAAGCTGAAGCTTGCTGCGGTTGATTATTCATTGTGTTTGAGATGGATCAAAGCAAAAAAGAAGAGAAAAAGAAGAGAAAAAGAAGAGAAAAAGTGAGTAAGAAACAACTTGTATTTACTGGGATCATTGTGTATTCATGGATGATTTATATCAATTTTGAATTTTACAGCGACAATTAAGCTATTTATTGTTTGTTTGTAAAGGTTTATTTCCTCTTTTACTGCCATGATGATAATAAAGTAAAAAGTTCTAAATGTCAAATGAACGGGAATTTTATATATGTATATATATATATATATATATACGAAATTTGCAATGTATATTTACAGCCAATTTTGAATTTACTCTTTGGTTATATTTGTGTGTATGTAATATTTACAGAACTTGTACCCATCTATTTTAAAAAGAAAATTACAGATAAATCAGTAAAATAAACTATAACATAGAAAAAGGAAACTCAACTCTCTTTGATTTATATCACGAAAATACATAGAAAGAAGAAGAAAGCCTCTTTCCATCATTATATTTATTGTATGTCTTTTATGAATGCAATGGTAAAAATACAGACCTATTGTTATTTTCATTGGGATAATCCTCTTCGTCTTCTTCATCTTCTTCCTCGTCATTGCTGGGTACCCAAAGATTAAATCGATGAGACGTTGAATTACGGTGAGTTGATTGTGGTTTATCTGATATTCTACTGTATCCATCAGCCATAATTTTATCTGTATTTACAGTTGTAGTTGTTGAAGCGGGTGTCCATGGGTTTATGGGCGAAGCATTAGAGTAAACGGAAGATGGATTTGTATTGGTGCTGATTGTTGTCGATGTGTATTTATGTTTCATTATAGAAGATGAAAATGGCGCGGGAGTTCTACATCTTCTACTTTCAGGTCTTTTAGATTCAACCATTTCATGATCATCATCAACTTGATGTGTGCCGTGTTGATGTGGGAAATGAGGAGGAGCCCATTTAATTAATTGATTACCGTAATGAGGTATACGATCTATGCTAAATCCGCCATTACTGTTAACGGTAGTTGATGCAGTAGTAGCAGCGTTAGTAGTAGTAGTAGTAGGTGGACGGTGATGATGGTAGTCATTATGATGTGGATGGTGATGATGGTGATGAAGATGATGACCTAATCTTCTATGGGCATCTTCTTCAGGGACATTAGAATATCTTTTACTAGAAGAAGAGGTAGAAGCAGATGGTATAACATTAGTAGCGGATACATGTTCCACAACAGGTGTACTCGGTCTTAATTGTTGATGAGCTGCATAATTGTATTTATTCCATACATGTGATGAATTTGGTCTATCTGTTACAGGATGTATTTTTTGATGAGAACTGTAAATAGGTCTACTTTGTGTTAACCAAGCATTATTATCTACTGGTTCAGTATCATGCAAGAAGCGATCAATATGTGTTGCACGGGAACTGGATAATCTATTATCATCTTTTATAGCAGAACAAAGTCTACCATGACGAGATACAGGATGATCTGTATTCCAATCAGGACAAATTTGATAGGGTGATTGAGGTATAGGTAGTAAATCAAGAGGAGTAATATCTTTTAGTATCTTTGAATGAGTCAGTGGAGTCTTTTTGACAGTATTATCAGGGGGCGTAATAGGTTCATTGTAATTGGAAGATACAATGGTATGTACTGGTTCATCAGTTTCCGAAAAGAATATATGTCTTAATGCAACATCAGCGGACCATCTTTGACAAGGATTAAAGAATAGGAAATGTCGAATAAGATCAAGCATAGATTCAGTTGCATTTGGAATGACAGTCTCTAAAGGTCGTGGAGAAAGCTATCATAAAAGAGATTAATACAATTTACAATTAAACCATATTATAAGGCAGGGTACCTGAGGAAATTTGAACCCTATTTTATACGCCAATTTCACTCCTTCTTTCCATTCCCCACCACCATCCAAGATGGAGATAGTTGAATTGGTGCTTGTATTAATTGTACGTAAATCAGTATTCAAATCCTTTGCTTTCTTTCGAGCAAATCCAGGGCTTAATCTCTTTTCTTGTCGTACTACTTTACTCTTTTGGCCAACTATTTTGTTTCCGGGACTTCCCAATATTTCACAAATACGGTATATTTGATCAATTTCCGATTCACCCGGAAACAGAGGTTCAAGGGTAATAAGTTCTGCAAAAATTGCACCAATAGCCCATAAATCAACAGGCGCAGAATATTCTGTAGAACGTAATAAAACTTCAGGTGCTCGATACCTAATGAATAATAATAATAATAATAATAATAATAAAAGTAAATATTATGTTCAAATATATATGATTCAATATTTTTACCATCTAGTACTAACGTATTCTGTATAAGGTGGTTTACTTTTTAATTCTCTGGCTAAACCGAAATCAGCAAGTTTGATAATTGGTCTTCCAACTGAATAGTCTAATAATAAATTTTCAGGCTTCATATCTCTATGAAATACTTGATGACTATGTATATGTGATACAGCTGATAATATTTGGTGTCTAGAAAAAAAAAAAACGGACCAGAAGAAAGAGAGAGAGAGAGAGGGGGGGGGAGGAGGAGTTAACAGGGGATATCACACACATATACAACATGAATATACTTGCAATATGTTTCTCAATTCACAATGATTAAAAGGTAAATTATGATGTCTTCTTTCTCTCATAAGCTGATATAAATTGCCACCATCCATAAATTCCATAATAAAAGAAAGGTCGCAGGTTGTTGGTGAAAGGAAACTATCGTACAATTGAACAATGTTTACATGCGGAGGAATAAGATCAAGTAGTTTTGGCTCAAATTGTCCTTGACAGTCTTCGATAGTATTGTATTTCTTCTTCATTACCTTTACAGCAACCTAGTAATAAAACAATTATTAGCTGATTTTATTATACCCCGCATTTTTAAGATTTACAATTTTATGGCTAATTTTATTTTGTGCTTTATGAACTGTACCGAAAGAACCATCACCTATTTGTTCTATAAAATCATAAGCATCATGCGGTGATCCCAAGTGAGTCATTTTTCTTGTTTTTATTTATGTTTTTATAAAAGGAAAAAGAGAAAGAGGGAAAAGAAAGGGAGAAAAGAGTTAAAAAGAAGACTAGCGGGAAAGGAAAATACACAAATATTTCCAATGAGGGTACTGATGTTCCTGTTTTGCATATTCATGTTCAAAGGCGCATAAATATATTCAGCACGCATAAACCATGTAAATGATGATATTTTATTAGATGTTTACTATATGATATCGAACCATAAAATTATTTATAAGCAACTAAATTATGATATAAATCGAATGATTATTTATTGTTGTAGCTCTTCCTCTTCCTCTTCTTTTGCCTCAGATTCTCCCTCAAACATATTGTAAACTTCATTCATCTACATGTAGAAATTATGGTCAGGGTTAGGGTTAGGGTTAGGGTTAGGGTTTGATGTAGAGTATTACCTGCTGTGCAAGATTTGCTTTCTTTTCCGGATCATTAAACGAATGCAATAATTCAAAGGCAATATTACACCAATGTTGACCTTGTGGTTCTGATCTACGTTTAATTTTTATTTAATAAGCAGTTCTCTAAATATACAATGTATATTATATACTTCAAATAGCATGTGATACCCTCATTCCAAGCTACAACAATCAAGTAATACAATTCATTTTGGGGATAATTTACCTAAACAAAAAAAAAACTACATGTAAATCATTTGACCTCATGAAATGACCTTTTTTTTTACTTACTTTTTGATACATCTTTTGCTCGATTATCTTTTTCATACATTGATATAAATCAACAGATACTTTTCTTTGCAAGGCTACAGATACAAGAATTCGTGTCCATTTTGCATAATCATTAATATTTGCCTGAACGAGTTTAGCCGATAAATGTAGTTTCTAATGTATAAAAAATGCAATAAATATCCTACTGCAAATGCTATATTCTATTTTTTTTTATAAAGAAAACCTTTAAAATGAGAAAACCACCTGATTATAATACATTAAACATTGATTATATTTTATCATTCATTAAAATCACTTACATTCAAGAGGACATTGGGGATTCAGGAGTACAATGCCTAATAAAAGACATAATAAGATGGTCTGTACACAGATCAACTGTTGAGTTCTTTGTGTTACCTGCCATTCGTTCTAATATAGAATAGGAACATGTGGATAAACGTTCAGTCGACTACAAGTGTTGTTTGTTAGCAGTTTTTGGGTTAGTATAACGATAGGCGACATTTTACCTCAAATAATTCATATGCTTTCTCAAAGTTGTCTTGATGTGCATATATCTCTAGCTCAAATACACTTGCAAGCATTGTAATTGCATCATTTTGAACATTGCTCTTTACAGATTGAAGCATTTTTAAAACAGCATCGCCGTTTACATTAAAGGAATGCTTCCAACCTTCACCAATCTACAATATTTTTATTAGTAAGTGTTGTTATTAATTATCGTTATCCTACTTCTAAAGCGTTGTTATACATCAAGATGTAAGATGTTATAAATAGAAAAGTGCGGACTCTGTCTTGTTCTTTTGTAAAATATGAAATGTTGTCGAAATAAGGGAATAGCTATTGAAAAAATGCATTAAATGCATGTGCAATTATTTATATTTTTGTAAATACCTTGCTAATAACATCAAAGAGACCCATTCCCTCATTATTTCTTCCTGCACTGAAGCAGTAAAGCCCTAGATTCCATGATGTTTGTAGCAACCATTCAAGATCATTCATAAGTATTTGATTGATTTTGTTATCTCTTCTTTCAGATATAAATTTATTCATATCAATATCCCCTAAAAGAGTACAAACTATAATCGATATAATAAGCTTGTAATTCTTCATTTCAATTGATTAAATCAACTTACTTGAGAGCATACATGCAGCAATTGAATTGAAATCAAGTTTTCTACATAGATCAAACAATCACTATTACAAAAGAACCGTTAAATCTATTGCACTTACCCTGTTCTTGAAACACCATCATTTCTTATCTTTTCATAGACGGTTGTCTTTATATGAATTAAACATCTATTTCCATATTACATTAGTATATATTTAGCATGTCTAAACTGTAACTTGCCTGAGTATCCATACAAATATGTTCATTTGTAAACATTGACTGTTGTAAAGCATGTCTTTGTTATCAATAATGTTAACTTCATTTGCGTTATAATAATTTAAGATATAGCCCAATACAACTTTTAATAATGAAGATGTCTTTCCATAATGAAAGCAAAGCTCCAAGATGTTGACAAAATAAGCAGGCTGGAATGATGATGATTCAATAATATCCTCCATAATATGGTCAATTACTAACACGAAATTAGTATTTATGTTATTGTGGATACGCTCATAAATACAAACATTGATCCAGGGGAATTGTAGGCTGCATTAAGCTATATTTTAACAATAGAATGTAATCTTCAGTATTCCAATTTGATGAATTTTCATGGCATTTCTGCATGCATTTGAATGCTGAATAAGTATCATTATTTTGTATATGACAAAATGAAAGTTTTCTATAAAGTATTTAGGTAAATTATCTATATATTTTTGCTCAAATATACTCTACTTTGCCAATATAAGTGCGTTATCAGTCTCTTGGAATGTTGATTGAGTTGTGCTATAAGCGTAATGATACCATGACAAGGACTCTTTGAAGTGATGTTTCTAAATTGTAATCATTTAGATTATCTATGCACTTGAATATATTAAAATTTAAATCTGCTAACATTATAAAAGAAGTCGGCTGTTCTCCATAATATCTATAATACTCAACAGTTTAGCTTTATATTCTTTCTACTAAACTCTGTTTGCATTTACGATCTGAATTGCTGATAAATCCACTTGTTCTAAATCCTCTTTGATAAGGAATATAGCTGTTTAAATGTAGAACTATTAGATCTAATACCAGTACGAAATCAACCATGTACAACTAACCATCCATGGTGGATCGAAGTATAGCATCATTACATTGCACTGATACTTTGCTATTCTCTATAGCTAAATCAGACAGTATATATACTTTACACAAGTAAAGAGTACTACTATCAACAGTGGGACCTATCATGTTGTTCTCTGCTCGATGAATCAATAAATCCAATCCATCCATGATAGTTGATATGCTAAATATCAAATTAGAATATAACAATGAAAGTATACATCAAGTAACCTATACCTAACATGACGATTTTGGTTTAATTTTCGTGCAATAAATACTAATCTAAAGATATAAACGTATTATATATTACTGAAGTATATCAAATTATATATATATTACATGTTCATTTCATCAGTATTTATAACGATATTTTCTACCATCTTGAAGTATTCTAATAAGTTATATGTTAACATACTACGATTTTTGAATACAATATATATTACACACCAGTTTGTAATGTCTTGTGGAGGGCATCGCTCAAGGAAGAGACAACCTTGAGTAATATTTGAATCTTTGATAAATAGTATCTTACATTTGTTCTTACACCGTTCTAATACATACTGAAAAATGAATGTACATACTTTATGACAACACATGTGAATACCTGAGAGAACACTTCTTCGAATGTTTGTAATATACGATTCATGTTGTCAAGACGTAAAACATGAGTATCTTTTTGGCAAATCTTGGCTATACAATATAAAAAGGTCAATTTCATTTACTACTAATGGTCTCGAATCAGTAGCTTACAGATTAGGTCTAGAAGAGGAGCCTATATAAATAGCAAATTTAGCGACTACATCAAGCAAAAGATTGATTTAAAAGCATACATGAAGGTAATTTGGCATCAAGACATCACCTCTACAATGCAAGACTTTTTCAAGAGCATCAAATATCCAAGTAATTACATCTACTGATGATTTAGATACTGATTTAGACATACTAGCTCCCATATCTAGGATCAAATAACTCATGTAGGCAATCTAATCACGGTATAAAAATCAATTTATGTATGCATATTTGTGGAATATATACATACTTCATTAGATTTTTCTTCTACAGACAAGGCAAGGACGAGATGAACAGCTTTTTGAAAAAATACAGTACATTCTGCCCAATTTTCAGAGTGAGTAGCCTTTTAATGTAGATATAAATAAGCTTATTTCAACTATTTTTCGAAGATGTACATACATATTCTGATTGATACAAATAACATTTAATAATATCCTTAATACAATAATCAGGCAAGTTGCTATTGAGATCAATGTTATTATATTTTGTCATTTCATTGATTAAATGTGGCCCAATATTAGTTAGATTATCACAATCTGTAGCATAAAAAATGATTAAATACAACTTCTTTGCATCTTGTGTATAATGAAAAAGACATTTCATATATCATACCCAACCAGATTTTGAATAATGCTGTAATAATATGCAAATACGCCCAAGAATTATTATCTTTCCATTGCTGATTTTTGCATAAAACATTAAAGCAAATGTCTTTTACTGTACAACATATACAAAAGTAAGTCTGTGGTTGATTATTAATTAATTATTATATACTGTGTATCTACATGTAGCCACAATTGCCAATTGCTGCATATTTTTAGTATTAATGAGCAGAATCATCTCAATTGTCATATTCCATAATTTCAATGCTTATATTTATAGAAATTGTATGAGAAAAACAAACCAAAAGTATCATATATATCATACCATATTGTGTTAATTTTCTTCCTTCATCGTCATTTTTGACTTCATCTAATTGCTTTGATCTATCCCAAATTCTTTTGATGAACGCTTCATTATCAACCAAATTAGTGGCATTCAAAGAAGGTAGCAAATCTTCCAGAAAAACTATATTTGTTCAACAACATTAGAATGAAGAAAAAAAAACGGATTTAAATCAAGTCAATCCATTACAAGTTAATTGCTTTTGCTGCATGATTTCTAGTTACACATACGAGAGGAGAGCAAGATTGGCAAGATCCGTTTACAGCCCCGCATTTAACAAGAGAGAGAGAAAGAAAAAGATGGACCGGCATCCAAACAAAAAGTAAGCCACAAACTTGCAAGGGTGGAAAGCCAATATTGAAAGGATTTAACCCAGGTCCCTCACTTTTTTTATTGTTTCTTTCCAATTATACAACATGTCAAAGAAAACTCAAGCAGCCGAAGTTCTTGTTAAGCTTCTTGTTGGTGCTGGTAAAGCATCTCCAAGTCCACCTGTTGGTCCCGCTTTAGGTGCTCGTGGTGTCAAATCAATGGATTTTTGTAAACAATTCAATGACAAGACCAAGAATATTATGACAGATACACCTTTACCCACTGTTATCACCATTAAACCCGATCGTACTTTTACATTTGTCGTAAAATCTCCACCTACAACATATTTCTTGAAGAAGGCTGCAGGTATCACAAAGGGTGCTCAAACACCTGGTACTGAAGTAGTCGGTTCTGTTAGTTTAAAGCACATTTACGAAATTGCTAAAATTAAGCAACAAGATGCCAACTTGAAACATTTGTCGCTAGAAAGTATCTCAAGCAGCATTATTGGTGTAGCTAAGAGTGTTGGTATTCAAGTTGTTCATTAAAATTTAGATTTTGTGTATTACATTCCCACCTTTCAACCTCGCCTTTGTTGTTCGAATTCTCGAATCAATTTAACTGTATTATATAGGAATTTTTAAATCACACACGCACACACACGCACACACACACAACATACACAAACACACACAACATTTATATATTGACGAAAAATAAAATTAATATAATTATAACCAAAATTGTTGTATTAGAGATAATATGGATGGGATTGTGTAATAATATTTGAAGGTGTACAAGAGGTTTTGTTAGTTTTTTTTAAAAAAATTCATGGATTTTTTGAAATGATTTTGACAATTAAAGTATTATTACTCAATTTTGAGCAATGAAATATGATAAGCAAATCAATAGATTTATTTTCATGCATGTTGCAATCATTTGAATAATTTTTATTTTGTAAAAAAAGATCAACAATGGTTGGTAAATCTACTATTAAACTATATTCATTTCGTAATGAATTTCGTCTTTCAATTTCAGATTATATGGCTTTAAGCTATTTTTTCTCAAATGCACAGCAGAAATTTTTTTTAAAATATTACAAGACCATTCATGTACATGCTTGGTCCATGTATATACTTTTCTTTCTGTTAAATAAGCAATCTCTACTCATCAAGGCATATTTTAAAGGGGTCGAGTTTTTGAAGACACCACCACCACCACCACCACAGTAGTGAAATGAACCCCGCTCAATCAATTCGAAAATGTAAATTTCATCTTTGATGCGAGGCAGTAGAAGGTAACCACACATGTATTCTACTAAAAATCGTCCAATGCTAAATTCACCTCGAAAAACGGACATACGGCACAAAGTTTACTGTGATATCACGAGATATATGTGTTCTATTTGATTCTATTTTTGCCGTGTTCTACTTTTTTTACAATAAAGCGTGCATGTATATATATACTAGATAACATCTCAAGTTTAAATGTTTAGATTTCTGCCGGATTATTGTATCTGTAAATCGATTTCGGAATCAAGATTACTACTTTGGGAGACATCTTTATCTATTGTTCATCATCTTGGACGTTATTGAACGCGCACATCCATGATCGCCCAACTGCTTTAAAATATTTTTGATATTGAAATACCAAGAATGAAAAATATGGTGTTATCAAGGGCCTATTTTCCATCCCATTTTACATTATTTGGTCCATTGAACGTGGTCGAGTGTATTTTTATGCGAGATGAAACAAATCAAATGATACTGGAGATTATCGTACTGGTAGTATTATGTGAATACGCCATTGATCACTACCTTAAATACCATATTTGCACATTTTATCTTAACAGAAATGGGATTCATGCAAAAGCATCACAGTAAACAGAACCATATTAATTGGTCTAATAAAGTGGATTAACCCATTAATGCATTCTGGACCCTACATCTTGCATATATACTATGATGTTATATTACACATGTTTATATTAGATGGCTTTATATCGCCAGTAATAAACAGTGCAGCCGATTAAACAACCATCAAACTTACTTTCGATTATTGACATGTCGCATTAAATAAGGAACAATTGATCGCTAAATGCGAATCAAAAGATGATAAATTATTAAAATAACAACTAAACATGATTTATTTTTTATTTTTTTCATGGTTATGGTAATAAATTGGGCTCATTAAGTCATAAAAGATATCATATACAAAGGTTAAAAATATTATGAGTTTTTGTTTAAATTGTTGGGTGATTCACTGGAAGAAGCTCCTTCGAAACCGACTATCCCCATTTCTTTATTCCTGAATGGTAAACCTTTACGGAGCCTGATAGTTGGTGGTGTTGAGGCTGGTGGCACACTTCTTTTTAAAACAGATTCTTTACTAGAGAAAAATTCGGTCGGTGTCGCATTTGTGCTATGAAAACATAATAAAGTAATGGCCAACATCAAGGAATATAATACAAGTTTCATTTTGTAATTTGTATATATTTTTAGTCAAGAGAGAAAGAATGAGCAGAATTTATAATGTTTATCAGGTTCTTATTTAAATAGATTTTTATTTAAAGCGTATATTCAGGGTTAAACTGTAGAAAAAAAAAGGGGGGGGGGAGGAGAGGGGTGCACAGTTTTATCTTGGCTTCCCCTATTATCTCCAATATGTTCCTTCGATGTATGTGCAACTACTAATTCAAACAAAGTAGCGTGGCATTGGCTATGATTATCATATGTAGCGTAGTTACATATGCTCAATACTCTAACGCTTATCAACGGATTTATGGGGAAAAAATCAAGCCGCTCTTCACTTTACAAACTATTGTAAGGCGGATATTCCTTTATTTCTGTAATAAACAACTTTTTTAAAAATAGTTTTTCAATAATCCACTCATTTTATATACTAGTATACGAGAATATCACAGGATGTTTGCTTGTATAAGTGTACCATTATTTCGTAATTGGGAGATAAGAGGTAGCAAGGCAATGATGTGTGTTAATTGATTAAATTATCTGGTTCAGTATATAAAAGAATTTCATCGCTATTAAGCTTTATATGCTGTATATTTAAATAAAGCTGCATAATAAATCACATCTTTGATCCATAAATATGCGATATATGTGTCGTAATTATAGGTTTTTTGCTTCTATTCTTGTGAAAGACTTCCAACATTGCTAAAGCAGTAAAACCTAAATCCAAATCGTATAATATAAGTATATCAAGTGTGAATCATAACATCATAACCGCAAATGTTTTTTTTTTTTTGCTTTACTTGATTTGAGTGAATTCCAAAGAAGAAACCAAAGTTTAAGAACTCATGCTACAGTATTTTCTGGATCAATTAAGTCATTTCATAACATCCGCTATAGAATAAACTTGATCCTTTAAGCATCTGGTTTTGGGGTTTCAGTACTAAAAAGTCAAACATTTGTGCCCTAATATCTCTGCAAAAAATTAAGCTATACTAACCCTTTTTAATAATGAAACTTACTTGTTTTGAAATGTCCTATAACATATTTCAGTATAAAAAAATTCTGAGCACTTTTTTTTTATTTCATTTTTTTGGCCTGTTTGTAGTAAATTTAAAAATATTCGTTATATTGTGCAGCAATTTTTTTGTATTTGTGTCATGGAATTTGTTGAGCTCTCTCAGGTCCAATTTAGTTTTTTTCAGAATATTGAGTTTTCGTGGAGATATCCTCAAAAATGTGTGCGAAAGAATATCTTTGGTTTTGCTTAAAAAAAAAGACGTGTATAACCTCATTCCAAATTCTGGATTTGAAAAAAAATTGACAAAAATCTTGATTTCTCAACGAAAAATGCAGCTAAAAAGTTCAGCAATGGCTCGATCGATAGATCATTTTGCTGCACATCATTTCCATAGCTTATATTTGAAGCATGTTTATAAAAAGTGATGTGTGTCTTTAAAAAACTTCCAAAATTTCAATCGAATTTTACGCAAAATTTAATGTAAAACATTTATCTAAAGTTTATTTGAATAGATGCAGAACTTAAAGCTGTATAAAAAACATTTAATACACTACTTCAACTTACTATGCAGGTCATAAGCTATTAGACGAATTTGTTTTTTGACCATTTTTTAGTCGATTTATCAAATTAATTTTGGGACTCAGTCATCATAGGTTTTAAGCTGTAATGTGAACTGTTATTTTGATTATCTCAACAAAAAATGTAGAGTAGTAGCTTTTAGCTGGAGCTATCTTATGAAAATAAAAAATCCAATATCGTACTTAATTTTACTAGGTGTAATAATTCACATTACATGATGTTTCAACAATAATTGCATGAATTAGTTTCAGTTGCATAATCCATATAAATTTGTAAATGTTAAATCAGATATTGAACATTAGTAAAAATATCTGTTTCCTTCCTTCATTAATAATTTTAATCAAATAAACTTATTATCATAACCATAACCAATCTATTACTTAATACTACTTGCCACATATTAATCACACTTAATACATAGTAAGCATTGACCAAAGTAATAGTCAACTACAATTAGTAACACCAACAACGTCCACCTCTAGTACTTCTTTCTTAATAGACTCAATCTATTGCAAGATCATAGTACTCATTACACTAGGTTTCAAAGTTTACAACCGATTTAAGTCAATTTTATTAGATCAATGTTAGGTTGATGCACTTAGACCCTGCTTTGCGTCCACAATTCTGTGTACAATTTTTGATTACGATTATAGCACAATTTGATATGGTAAGTTCTGCATTGCTGTTTATTATATTATAAAGCTCAGTTAATAATGAAATGCACAGATGGACAGAATGAAAAATTTTGTGCAGATCAGGCAGTCCAGATGAGCAGAGCAATGAGATCAAGGTTTTTTAGTCAACTTACTAAAGTATATCAATCATAATATAAATAATAACGAAGATGATTTGAATGATTTAAAACAGAGGTGAGTTACTGTGATTCAACAGAATTGCCTTATTGACGAGATATATCAATTTGAAATTTGGGGTTTGAAAGAGTTCTGCTCATGTTCTTCTCTCGGAGACCAAATGGGAACAACGACAACAACCTGTTTGGTAACACTGAAAGTATTTATGCCTTTGTAAATCCCTTTTTGTAACACACAAAATCAACTGATTTAGGATTATTTTTCTTTTTTCTTCCCCACTCTTTCTTGGCTCTTTTATTTATGTTTAAAACTACAACAAAAAGACCAATATTTTTTATAAACTGAAATCAAGAAGTAGCGGGTACAAGTACATGTTTTTCCTATTGTTTATTTAGAAATAAATTATTAACTGTTAATGTTATTAGGGCGCGTTATAATATCTTTTTCGAACAAAAAAAGCGTCCAGGGCTTAATCATTTTGTTCCATTATCTACGTTATAATCAATGCTTTTTTGGTCTAAATTCGATATCTACCTGCAGAAAATTGGTGATTATAAAAGTATGCATAGTATCTACTTAATTTGAATGAATGAATGAACTCATGTTAGTCTATTTAGTTTCTAAAAATGATTTATTTCTATTATTTAGTGGCCAACAGCTAAGAAGGGGAAAACAAGATATTGTCTTGTATATCACTACCAACTATCAAAGTTAATTCCACTATAATTATTACTTATTAGCTTGTTATTAATAATTGCTTTTACTAATAAATCAATTTTTATAGGTCAAAAGTAAGTTTGTTCTCGTAAAGCATTGAATAAATTGGCTTGGGACAAAGAGGGTAAAAAGGCGGCAATAATAGGTTCCAGGGATGGCCATTTTAATGTTTATAATATTGGAGAGGTAAGACTAAAACTCAATATAAATCATCTCTAGCGCAATAATTATAAATTAAGACTATATTATCATCAAATAAACTACCGCACATTATTTACATGTATAAAATATTTACAGTCATAAGCTTGAATCAAGTGGATACAGCATCATAAATCCTTGAAAAAGTTCTCAAGTATTATAAAATCTCTTATTTTTAAGAATTACAGGGCTTATAAGCGGAATATTAATTTCGAAAATTATTCTTGTCCAGATCATCAATTTTGACATTTTTTAATTTTTTTTTTCTGATTTTGCAAATCTAGAGTCAATTATACTACCAATTGCAAAAACAAAAAATATGTACATATAAAAAATTTAGCGCTTTATTTGCTCAATAAAAAATAACAAATATTTTTATTACAGAATATTACATGAAAATCCTTTAACCAAATATCCGTTTTTGGGACAAAAGTACAAATTTTCATTACTTAACATCTAATATTAAGCTTTTATAAAACGTATATTAGCTATAGCTACAATTTTCTCTCACAATGTAGTATATTTAAACGTTGATTTTGGTATCAAAATTTGATTTTTCTTTTTTTTTATCAAAATCATGAGTGTTGGTAAGGATAAGATGAGTCCCGAAAATGTCCGCTACAAAAACTGAATTTTCAGACCATACGTGGTTAAATATAAGAATAGTAAAAAAAAAAAGACACTTTTTTATTTAAAACTTATATATATATCATAGAATAAGATACTTAGCCGTTCAATCTTGCTATGCTCAATTACGGCGTCGCTCTATGGGCTCGCGTTTGCAATTTTTTAATAAATGTATGATATGACAGACGGCAGTTTTTCTGGTAGAAAAATGTATTATGTTTCTATGATAATAACAGTTACTGCCTATTGTGTTTAGTTTATGGTTCATGTGCCGTAATGCTACTTTTACATTGGCTGAAATGAGCAATTTAGCAGGGTTTTAATTGCGCTAAATAATTTAAAGCCTTGAAAATTCTTTTATACGTGTGTTGCTTCTCTCTTTTTGTTTTCATATTCCAAGGATAAATTCATCGTTTTATAAGGGATATCAGACTATCAAGCTGGTATTCTTTTCTTTTATCTAAATACGCATGCTAACATAAGGGACTAATGTTTTAATATAGATAACAGTTGTTATATTAGAGACCGGTGTTTTTATTTAACCGCATTCTACTAAAATCAGATATCATTATTTACTACTGTATTGTTGGACGTATTTTTTGATTAGCAGATCAAATCCAAGGCAATGATATTTATATCTACTCAATGAAAAGCTAGAACTGGCTACAAAACCACGAAATGTTCCAGAAAAGTGACAAAATTTCAAATTATAAAGAAACAAAAAAAATAATAATCTAATGTCTTGCCTAATAACCATAGTTATCATTGTAGTTAGTGTATACTTGAAAACAAATCTTTTTACAGCTGACACTCGTAAACTAAAATAGTAAGTTTAAAGAAGGTTAACTTGTTTAAAATTTATGTGTGATAAAGTAACATCTATAATCCTAGATCTGGCTTGCATATAAGTTAAGCAGTAAGTGTCATTTAAATTTATGCTCGAGTAAAAACCATTGTTGCTGTAAACATTATTATAGCTATACAAATATTTACAAATGATGATAATCTTGAATATATTGGTAGTTGCATGTATTGCTCTACATCAACAACGTATTGAATTGTATTGTCTATAATTTATATTAATAAAAACAAATGCAATTTAAAAACCCATTCCAGTAAAAAATGCAATGGGATTTTGAGAAGGCACGATGTTCGTGTACAAACCAATTTGTGCCCATACGATCAGCTCATTATGCTCATGGCAAGATTAAATTTATTATTATGCACAAATAGGGATAATGATATGCTTATAGGCAAGTCTACTATTATGTACACATAGGACTAATGTCATGCACATGGACAGAATTTTTAATTCTGCACCTACAGGCTTTTTGCTGTGCTCGTTTGAAGTTTCTTTTGTTGTGGCTATGTGCATCTTGTTATTCTTTAAGCCATATTCAGTGGGTAAAACAGCTCAGGCTATAATGTGCAGCCGACTTAGGGACAACAAATTCATTTTGTGCAGCACAGGTTGGCGGTAGTGATATAAGTATTCTATAAAAATAAAACGCGCAATAAGGGTGAAAAGGCTTATATAAAAAATCAGTTGATATAATTTAAATTATGCATGAAAGCATTGGGTTGCAACCATACAAATATATATTTTAGATTTTATATGGTACATTCTGTATACCGTAAAAATTAATTTATATTTATCTATTGTTCTTATTCATTATATATGTTGTATGCCACCAAGTACCATAATACTTTATTATCTTCTATAATATCAATACATCTTACAGTATATTGACTACAACATGTATTGAATTGCAAAGTCTTGATACCGGATATAAAAAACTCCTAGCGTACGACGTCTATCCAGCAATTATCAAGAACGCGTGGACCTCATTTATGACACTATATTATTTTATCCCAGTGGTTCGTCAATCACGTCGTTATTATCAAATCAACATCCAAGCACATTTAACGCAGCATTAAAATGAGGCAACTCACAAGCTCTGCAAGCACGTTTAAATTATGATTGATCCATTTGAATCCATAGATTACTACCAAACAGATCTAATGGTTTAATAGTGCTTTAAAATACATCTCAGGATCTCCATGCCAAATCAAAATAAAAGGTCATACTTTTATATCTAAATAAACTATCTTGTTTTTATTATACAGTTGTTGAAGTACTGATTCGTTACTCATTCTCTTCTAATTGTATTATTTTTTAAGTATTATTTATCAAATATGAAAATATAGGACAGCAATGACAACTACCAAAATTAATAAGTAAACACCCCCATTCATTTAAAACCAATGCTTTGCTGCTGCAACGTCTTTTACATTCATTCTTAAAGAAATTTAGGTTTCAAATATTGATTTAAGTAACTGTAAGCAAATAAATGCTAGAAACGTACTAAGAAATGGAAAACCTTTGTTCCTTGAATGAATTGATCTACTAATAATTCGCAAGAAATAGTTAAATACATTTTATGCAAAATTATCTACTGGATAACTTTTAAATCTTTAAAAAATATAAATTTTTCATCGAGTTATAGATAAATTAAGATTTCTCAAACGATAATTAACTTAAATGCAAAGCTGTGATGTGCAAAATACCCGTATTTATAAAACAATTTGAGAGCAAAATGATTTATTTAAAACCGTAAATCGATTTAGAATTGGATAAGCTACAAAAACCATTTAGTGGTCAAGTGACGGTAAATATACAGTTTTTTGTCAAATTTTAGAAGCATTTCCTAATTTCCAGTATTTTGCACATTTACAGCTTAAAAATAGACTACAGCTTAAAGCGCGCGATTTGATTGAAAGCCCGAGAGAGTCGATTTTGAAACAAGGCATTAAATATTTTTTTCGAGATTTTGATAGAACGATATAATTGGCCAATTCATAGCCCAGCAAAATTGACGTTCTTTCAAATTTCAAGCAATATTAGTGGCTCCCGTCATTTGAACCATTTTTTGAGAATGTTTTTGATGGTATATCAGTCATTACTCCATGAAAAATACAGCTACAATTAAGAAAAAAGGTGGAAATAAAAACGGTGCATTTTGCGCACATTGTAGTACCAAAAAAACAGAGATAAAAATGCTTTAATGCTTCGTTTTAAATCAATGAAAATCATTAGTCGTTTAGTTAATTTTTATAAATTTGGAGATGATGCATCATTACTCGATCAAAATTGTAGCTAGAATCCAGTAAAATAATGCAAATAAACAAGAAAATGCTGCACATTTTGCATTGTTAAAAATGAAGACCTACAAGGGTTTTCATATTTCAATTTTGGATTAATAAAAATAATTAGTCATTTAGCTGATTTTTAAAGATTTCTGCATGATGTATTGTTACCCATCAAAAATGTGCTTAAACTAAAGCCAAATAGCGCAAATAAAGCTGCGCATTTGCATCCAATTGATGCGTTATAAAATATAGCTTGAAAAAAGATATAATTATGTTTACTCGAGCTTTGCGAACGACCAATTATTTGACAAATTTGGCATTTCTGGCTATTGCAAATGCGAAAAGCTTTTACCAGGCTTTTCAATGTAATGTAATTATTTTTCCGATATGCATCTCTAATTCGGTGTATAATAGTGGTTTGTAAAATATATGTAATCGGTAGAGACATCAATAAATTAATATTAAAATTTTTTGTATTTTTGAACATTACTGTATATGATGTGGCAAAGGCAATTTCGAAGTGAAATTAAGAGAAATGGATACGTGATAATAATAGTATTAGGGTTATGTATTTTCTGCGAATATATATTTTTTTAGAGAGAACGTTTTCCAATGAGTCAAATATGTAATACTTTGGATTATTGCCATTAGATGGAGATTAAATAGATGTAATATCTCTGTTGATAATGCTTTGAGTTCTGTAGACCCTCGATAAAAGCTTTGCTCTGTGTAACAGCATCGAGTCATGGCACTTTGTGGAATATGTACACATTTATCCACTATATTGATCTCCATTTCATCTGATTCTCAATTAAAGTACAGCTGACATGAATTGACATTTCACTACTAAATGATATATGCTGATTCATACTAATATAAATTTTCTACCAAGCTTCTATCCTAGCAACTTATAGTTAAAGACCAATCAACCTACTGTGGATTTAATCACACCATTATGATCAAGGACCCATGAATTCTATGAATACACCGATTGGTTACTACCAAGATTTATATCTGACAAGGGGTGTTATTGGCTATGTATGGACCTAGGAATTCTTACCTAATCTCTCTGATGAAAACTATATAAAGAGGACATTTATTTATTACAAAAGTCCTCAAGTAGAATTTAACTTGATAATAAAACCCTAATGTTATCTAGTCGAATTCCTATTGTTTTTTTATACTTTTTTCCGTGAATAGCTCTGTCTGTTCCACACACTTGTTCCCAAGCCTGAACTTTTGAGATACAGTGAGTCGCAAAACCCTTTCAATGATTTGGAAATTTGAATAAAAATAACCATAACTTTCTCAGTTTCAATCGGAGATACACTAAATTTTTATTTTAAGTAATTCAAACGTTTTTAAATTATTTTCAAAAAGTCCGATCTCATTAATTAAAGTTCCGCAAAACTATGCAAGTTTAAAAAAAGGTACATCATTGAAAGGGTTTTGCACGCATTATCAAAAAAAAATTGAAGCTTATTTAAATGCAGTCAATAATCAATACCGTAACTTTTTGCTTTAATACAAGCTTTTACACAATGAGGCATACTCGAAATAACTTTTTGATATTCCCCAACTGTTATGTTGTCATACCAAATCTCTTGAGTTCTGTCCCAAATATCATTCATCCCTTTTGGGGATGTATCGTATTCGTTTAGGCGGATTTTCAATAATCTCCACATATTTTCAATGGGATTAAGGTCTGGAAATTGCGCTGGCCATGACATTACTTCATATTTTTTTGTTTTGAAGTCTTCTTTCATTAAATTAGAGGTGTGCTTAGAATCGTTGTCTTGTTGAAGGATAACCTAATTACGACGCAACTTCAATTTTTGACACATATCGTCAATGGATTTCTCCAAATCATCATCGATAATAGTTCTGTATAGGTTGGAGTTCAGATTACCTTCGACCTTGGACAACCAAACGACACCAGACCAAGAAATAGAGCTCCAAATCATGATACGACCATCTCCATTTTTTCTTGTTTTTTGGTATTCTTAGGTTTTATCTCCTCGCTGTCTCTTTTCCAGCACCAAATTCGATCATACGAGTTAAAACAATTAATTCTAGCCTCATCAGTAGATATAACACGCTTTCAGTCATCCAAAGTCCAATCAATTCTGTTTTTACATCAGCGGAGGCGATCCTTTGCATTTTCATCACTAATTTCTGGCTTTTTTATCTTAGGTAATGCGCCTAAACCATTATCCCGAAGAGCCCTAGTACAGTATTCGCACTGCCATTAACGTGTACATTACGATGAAGCTCTTTTTTGGCTTGTACCGCATTATCCAAGCCACCTTTGGTGATTTTATGGACACAATATCTCTTATCCGCAGTAGTCAGCTTAGATGGTCGGTCTCCTTTAAGTTTTTCTCGGTCAGGACAGGCCTTTTTTCCAATACGACATACTGTGGCTTTACTAACAGCTACATGACGAGCAATTTCCGATACGGTATGGCCTGAATTTAACAGAGAGATAACGTCATTACGTTTGGCATCCGATACAGTTTTCATCTTGATGATTTTGCTTGAAACTATTAGTAAAAAAGGCAGGGTAAAAGTTGAAAAACATCTCATATATTTTCCGCATATTTCTCTGTTTTATAAGATATCCAGCGTTAATGTACAAGTTAGGGGTTACAAATTTGTAATTTTAAGCCTGTGCGTGCAAAACCCTTTCAATGATGTACCTTTTTTTAAACTTGCATAGTTTTTGCGGAACTTTAATTAATTAAATCGGACTTTTTGAAAATAATTTAAAAACGTTTGAATTACTTAAAATAAAAATTTAGTGTATCTCCGATTGAAACTGAGAAAGTTATGGTTATTTTTATTCAAATTTCCAAATCATTGAAAGGGTTTTGCGACTCACTGTATAATTCTTGGGGATTATGTGTATATAAACCCTTAAGTCAAAATCTTTTAGTTTAAGTTGATACAATTTGATATTGCTACATAATAGTGATGCAATATCCATTTATTCTAACGACTTATTTTGATATATTAATTACTATAATAGATTGATAGTTTATTGTTGTATGGCGAAAAATAATGTTATATGTATATTGATATTTTGAATGTATCGACTTAGAAAAACTGTTTATTTAGCTATTTAGATATACTGTCTACATGGATTGAAACCGTCATGTATCCCGTTAACTTTATTTTATATGTTTTTGTCCTCATTAACATAATAAGGTACTGGCTCAATAAAGGCTTACGTGAAGGCTACTTAGGGGTTTTTTTTTCAAAAGTCATCAATTAGTAAAATAAATTTTATCTCAATATTATTAATTATTATATAGAAAATACTTCCGTGATAAGCTTAATGTAGTACAAGATTGGCTTATTAAGGGTTATAAATATAGTATTATTATTGATTATTGAAGTATTAAACATTTACATACTACTGTTATTTATGTTTTTTTCCAAAACATCAATGCTGATTATTTTTAATAATAAAGCTAAATTTGCAATGAATATCAATTAAGGATTAAGCCAATTATTGAAACTTTCCTGTTCTTCCGAATTTCAACACGATTTTATGTATACATGTGAAATGCTATAAAAATTATGTGCTTATTTAATGTTTTACGTACATTTTAATGTGGACTTAAAAGCAAATAATTGAAAGAATGAATGGGTACAGGATACTAAAAAATACGAAAACAGAAGAGTAAGCTATATTCATATATTTTATGTATCAAGATGTTAATGGCAATGTCACAGTAGGTTGGTTTCGGAATACATTGTATCTTAAGCATTTAATCATCATAGTGTAATGATCTGTAATTTTGGACTAACAACAAAGGTGGATAATATGTTTATAGATATTATTCTTGTTATTATAAATTGGCGATCACTGGATTGATGAAGGTTTGTGTTCTTATTATTTGTAAATTAGATATTTATTAGTCAATAAATAAAAGTAAAGGAAGTGTAACAAGGCAGATAAATCTACAAGGGATTATGTAATGATTTTCTTGTAGTATTTATATAAGGAATGAGGCAACCAGGTTTTACATGAACGAAGAAACTGAAATGTTTGACTCATTACACGTGCTCATATAAAAAAAAAGAATACCAGCTTGATAGTCTGATATGCCTTATAAAACGGTGAATATATCCTTGGAATATGAAAACAAAAAGAGAGAAGCAACACACGTATAAAAGAATTTTCAAGGCTTTAAATTATTTAGCGCAATTAAAACCCTGCTAAATTGCTCATTTCAGCCAATGTAAAAGTAGCATTACGGCACATGAACCATAAACTAAACACAATAGGCAGTAACTGTTATTATCATAGAAACATAATACATTTTTCTACCAGAGAAACTGCCGTCTGTCGTATCATAGATTCGTTAAAAAATTGCAAACGCGAGCCCATAGAGCGACGCCGTAATTGAGCATAGCAAGATTGAACGGCTAAGTATCTTATTCTATGATATATATATAAGTTTTAAATAAAAAAGTGTCTTTTTTTTTTACTATTCTTATATTTAACCACGTATGGTCTGAAAATTCAGTTTTTGTAGCGGACATTTTCGGGACTCATCTTATCCTTACCAACACTCATGATTTTGATAAAAAAAAAGAAAAATCAAATTTTGATACCAAAATCAACGTTTAAATATACTACATTGTGAGAGAAAATTGTAGCTATAGCTAATATACGTTTTATAAAAGCTTAATATTAGATGTTAAGTAATGAAAATTTGTACTTTTGTCCCAAAAACGGATATTTGGTTAAAGGATTTTCATGTAATATTCTGTAATAAAAATATTTGTTATTTTTTATTGAGCAAATAAAGCGCTAAATTTTTTATATGTACATATTTTTTGTTTTTGCAATTGGTAGTATAATTGACTCTAGATTTGCAAAATCAGAAAAAAAAAATTAAAAAATGTCAAAATTGATGATCTGGACAAGAATAATTTTCGAAATTAATATTCCGCTTATAAGCCCTGTAATTCTTAAAAATAAGAGATTTTATAATACTTGAGAACTTTTTCAAGGATTTATGATGCTGTATCCACTTGATTCAAGCTTATGACTGTAAATATTTTATACATGTAAATAATGTGCGGTAGTTTATTTGATGATAATATAGTCTTAATTTATAATTATTGCGCTAGAGATGATTTATATTGAGTTTTAGTCTTACCTCTCCAATATTATAAACATTAAAATGGCCATCCCTGGAACCTATTATTGCCGCCTTTTTACCCTCTTTGTCCCAAGCCAATTTATTCAATGCTTTACGAGAACAAACTTACTTTTGACCTATAAAAATTGATTTATTAGTAAAAGCAATTATTAATAACAAGCTAATAAGTAATAATTATAGTGGAATTAACTTTGATAGTTGGTAGTGATATACAAGACAATATCTTGTTTTCCCCTTCTTAGCTGTTGGCCACTAAATAATAGAAATAAATCATTTTTAGAAACTAAATAGACTAACATGAGTTCATTCATTCATTCAAATTAAGTAGATACTATGCATACTTTTATAATCACCAATTTTCTGCAGGTAGATATCGAATTTAGACCAAAAAAGCATTGATTATAACGTAGATAATGGAACAAAATGATTAAGCCCTGGACGCTTTTTTTGTTCGAAAAAGATATTATAACGCGCCCTAATAACATTAACAGTTAATAATTTATTTCTAAATAAACAATAGGAAAAACATGTACTTGTACCCGCTACTTCTTGATTTCAGTTTATAAAAAATATTGGTCTTTTTGTTGTAGTTTTAAACATAAATAAAAGAGCCAAGAAAGAGTGGGGAAGAAAAAAGAAAAATAATCCTAAATCAGTTGATTTTGTGTGTTACAAAAAGGGATTTACAAAGGCATAAATACTTTCAGTGTTACCAAACAGGTTGTTGTCGTTGTTCCCATTTGGTCTCCGAGAGAAGAACATGAGCAGAACTCTTTCAAACCCCAAATTTCAAATTGATATATCTCGTCAATAAGGCAATTCTGTTGAATCACAGTAACTCACCTCTGTTTTAAATCATTCAAATCATCTTCGTTATTATTTATATTATGATTGATATACTTTAGTAAGTTGACTAAAAAACCTTGATCTCATTGCTCTGCTCATCTGGACTGCCTGATCTGCACAAAAATTTTTATTCTGCCCATTTGTGCAGATTATTATGTCCATGGGAAGCATAGTTTGGCCATAGTAATATTTAAAACACCGTTCTTGATCCACCAAATCAAAAACCAAACAACCCAACATTTATACTGAAAATTAATGGAATTATTGGCAATGGCAATACAATTGCTGCCGGACAGTAAATAATCACCACATAATATAAAAAGAGACGTAGAATAACCATTTTACTGCACATTTCCATATTTTAATAAAGAAGGGCTTTAACAGTATTCTTTTATCGCTTTTTTACCCCCTTATTTTACTGCAAAGATCACATTTTTAATTGTTTTCATTAAAAGGTGTTGCAATCACAGATCTGGGCGCATTCCTTGGTTAAGATTACGACACAGCTTGATATGTTAAGTTCTACATTGCTGTGTATTATGTTATGAAGCTCCGTGTATGCAGGAATATGGAACTAGTGTGTTTCACCTAGATTTGATTGGATATATGTATATATATAAATAGACTCATTTAAACAGGTCATATAATTAGAGAATGTAAATATAAAAGAAGATGGTTCGATCTTATAATAAAGTTCTTTAGTTTTGGTGTGCTCTTTCATTTTATAACAGTTTTCCTTTATTTTTATTAAATGATTTAGTACATATTTTAGCTTTGAGATTGATATAATCTCCTGGCGTAACAAAAGGGCGCAGTAAAGTATAGGTGCACTTTGGCATTAATTTTCTCGACACGCAGTAGGTTGTGGAAGTTGCCTTTTGATACCATCGCATCCAAGATGTGTACCTACCTTCATGTACAGTAAAGCTAGAAGTTGATAGGATTAAAATTCATTGAGATGAGGTTTTTGTTGTCGATTTTTACGGCTGTAGGAAAGGAGGCTTCAGATGGGTTTTAAATGGTTTTCAAATGGCTTCCCTTAATATTGAGTCGAATCACGTAAAATCTTTGAAAGAGACGTACACCTTCATTTACCCTTCACTTTATAAGCCATTGATATCTCTCGGAAAATAGAAATATTAATTCCAGAATATAAGTGCACTGGCCAAATGTTGACCATAATTGACCAAGATTTACCTAAAATATATTGTAAAAAATTAAGTGCCAAAATTAAGATGTTGATTTTTTGTATTGAAAAGGTAGATCCAACTCTAAGCTACTTTGCATTTTTTGTTTTAGCGAAAAATATTAATTTTTCGTCGAGATAATCAAAGTAATAGTTTACATTAGAGCTTAACCCTATGATAACTGAATTCCAAAATTAATTTGTTGTAAAATCGACTAGAAAATGATAAAAAAAAAACAAAATTGCTTAGTGGCTCAAGAACTGCAAAGCAAGTCGAAATAGCTTATTAAATGTTTTTCGTACAGTTTTAAATTATGCATCCAGCTAAATAAAAATCAAACAAACGTTTTACATTAAATTTTGCGCAAAATTCCATTAAAATTTTGGAGGGTTTTTGAAGGTATGCATCACTTTTTATAAACATTCTTTAGAAATAGTTCATGGAAGTAATGTGCAACAACATTATCTATCGATTGAGCCATCGCTGAACCTTCTAGCTGCATTTTTCGTAAAAAAAATAAGATTTGTGTGGATTTTTTTTCAAATTCAGAATTTAGGATGAGGGTATACAAGGGAAAATTGGGAGGTAGAAGCGACGAAGGAATCTCTTTGTACACATTTTTGAGGATATCTCCACGAAAAATGAATATTTTGAAAAAAACAAAATTGAGTTCGAGAGATTTCAACGAGCTTGATAACATAAATGTAAACAAAATGCTGCTCAATATAACGAATATTTTGAAATCTACTACTAAAAGGTCAAAAACATGAAAAAAAAATAAAAGTACTCAGAATTTTTTGATACTACAATATGTTGTAGAGTGCTTAAAAACAAGTAAGTTTCATTATAAAAAGCTATTAGTATAGCTTAATTTTTTACAGAAATATGGAGTCTTAAAGTTTTCAATCCTTACCAGTGAAATATCTGTAAAAATCTGAGACATTAGCACTGAAAACGTTATACCAACTGCAAAAAATAGGATATTTCCGGATACTCATTTTTGGATTAAAGCTGAACATCTCAGGTATATTGGCATATAATTTTTTCTTGGTGTTATTTAGTGAAAAAAAAGGTGAAAAGGACATAAATCGGCCTTATTATTTAAACAAAAACAAATAATGATTTCACTTAATTCAGATTCTTTTGGTTTTACTAGTTTTACGCCATCAGTATTTATTTTGAATTAAGAAATATAATGCTGTTTTATTATACTACAACTCTCAGGCCTCCAGTTACATATTTGGTGGTAGAATGTTTATTTCATTGGAATCAAATACAAGTAGCACTTACGATATGTTTTATGCAATAATGGAGATATTTATTCTCGTGAAAAAAACAAAGAAAAAAAAACTTAATCTTTCTTTACAATAAGCAGAAAGTATGCTTAATACAAAGAAGGCTCTATAAAATCCATGGCTAATTTACTGTCATAGGGCATATTACAATTTATTTTAATAAGATGCACTATTGTTTAATTCTTCTAGCGCCAAAAATAGCTGTACCAACTCTAACATTATTCGAACCTTCTTTCAAAGCTTCTTGATAATCACCCGACATGCCGAAACTAGCTTCAAATACATCAAGATTCAATTTAGATTTGATATCCTGTCTAAGCTCGACAATTTTCTGTAAAATAACGTTGATAAATATATACAGTTAGTTTGAACTCTAGATTTATTCTTACCTCAAAGTCAGGGTTATTGGCTGCATCACGATCTTTCATACCAATAGTCATCAAACCATATAACTCTAAAGCTGGGCAGTTTTCTTTGATATGCTTACAAACATTCAAAGCATCAGCAGGTTCGACACCACTCTTGGCTAATGATAATTATCAAATTTTTAGCCTAATTGTTGATTTTTGTTTGCATCTCTAGTTTACCTTCTTCTCCACTTGTGTTAACTTGGACATAAACCTTCAATTTATTTTGACGATCTACAGCAATGCAAGCTTTATTTAATGTATCGGCCTTTTTGGCACTGTCAATAGTCTCTACAATGAATAGATTTGGGATTCCTGATATGGGAAAATTTAAGTGACAAGGTCTAATGTATGCAAAATCCAATTTTATACTAACCGGCAATCGCTTTACATTTGTTTGACTGAAGGTGACCGATAAAATGCCAATCGATTAAAGAAGAAAGCTGCCAAATTTTGAGTCTATTAATCAAGTATCTTTCAATGGGTTTCTATAATTTACCTTTTGGCTCTTTTCTGTCAATTCTTGAACCTAAAAACTAAATTAGCATCCAGAAATATTCGAAAATCAAAATATGAATTACATAATTTTCACCAAAATGAGTTTGACCAGTTTTAGTAGCGTATTCGATATCCTCTGCAGGCATATATTTACTAACAGCAACCAAGCGAGCCTAAAGAAACCATTTTCAGTACATCGTTAAATTTTGTCATGTTAGTATCTGTAATTTTACAATATTGGAACCCTTGAGTTGATCAACTGTTTGTCTGATTTCAGTTAAATTTTGAATAACCTCTTGCTCACGTTCAGCAGCAGAAATAGTTGTAGACATTGGACGTAATATATTTAACTTGTAATTGATTAAATATGATGAATGAGAAAACAATCGCTTCGAAGAAATACGAGACAATAGCATACAAATGAAAAAAACAAAACACTCAGAAAAAAAACCACTGGTTTGGTCCAACTTGACATACAAAGCCTGTCACCCTATCATACGGTATTTCCGTGAAACATTAAATTATACTTTTTTTATTCAAAAGAAGAGGTATCTTTTATATTCATGTTGGAGCCCTTCTTTGAAATTTTACTGCCTAAGCTTTTAAATCCCAAACCATGTCCATAAAATGTGCTGTTACTATTGCCTACTTGCAGATTTTTAATGCCATGCTCAAATGGCAATCCCGAGGTAGTGGAGTCTTCAGTACCAGCTCTTTTTGCATATCGTTTGATATCAGTTTTCGATAAATTAATACGAAAAGCTGTTTCTAGTAAAGTGTTAGGTTGTAAATATTCATGTGGAATATGTAATAAGAATGCCAATAGTTCAGAATTAGTGGGGCAAGAGTTTAGTAAATGATCTTTACAGATATCCATGATGGCGAGACTCACACGATAGAATACCTTGATGCCTACAGACATTTTTAGTATATATGATATATCACATTACAGCAAAATACTTGCCTTCAAAATAGAATGCATCCCACACACGCAACACTGAATCCCATGGCAGTGTCATAGTAAATGCTGTTAAAAACCATTGTGCTATATACATAATAGGTAAAACATCGTTGCTTTCCAAATGTTGTGCTAGTTTAGGGTTGTGATCTTTGAGCAGTTGTCCAATAATATAAGCATCGATTCTTAATTGTGATAAAGTAGGTGTAAAATATCCATTCATATAACGATCAATGGTTGCAACCAACAACCAAAACGTATCCTCTACTGTCATTTGCATCAACATCAATCCCGCCAAACGACCCATACCTTGACAATATTCCAAATGCGAGTTATATTGAGAGTACGCTTTCAAAACGATACTAAGATCTTTTTGGCCTTGTCCGTTTTTATCCATAAATTGAGTGTGATCCGGGTAACAACGAGCTATATCTCGTTCAATGACATCGTAAATCTTGGTTCTAGGCTTCTTTACTAAAATATTGAATTGATTTGGCTTTCGATAATCATTAGAGCCGGCTAAAAATTGCCATACTCTTGACCTGACAGATGCAGGAATACCACTTCGAACTAATTTCTTGAATTTAGCATCTTTCTTGACTGTACCAGCATCTAATTTGGTGACAATAGACAGCCATTTAAGTTCATTATCTCGATATTCTTTCATTAATTTTGATGTCATATTAGACCGTATCGAGCCCACACGGGATCCATGCTGATTTGGCTTGATTACAAAACCATATTCATCCACAGACATGTTTTCTATCCGTATACTTTTAGCTGATTCTTCTTCTGATGATCTGTTTGATGCGTCAACATGTTCCATTGAATTCTCTGCACTATCTGCATCTGTTGAATTTCTATCAGATTCATAAGCAGTTGCATATTTGGTTTTCGATTTGGTAGGTGGTAGTGGAAGTGATTTAGGATTTGCATAGCCAGCCGCTGTTGGGTAACTACGTAAATTTTCATCTTCATCATCTGAGTAATTAATGTTGAGAGCAGATGTATCAAATGGATCATGATTACTATTATTATTAACAAGATTTTCGTCTGAATACATTGACGAAATTTGCGATTGTTGCTGAATTGGTAAATGAGAAATAGAAGATGAATTATTAGTACCAAAACTCTCAAAACTAGGCTTTCCTGAAGCCCAGTGAGGTTGTCCTGCTGTTTGATGATGAGGCTGCTGTTGCTGTTGTTGATCTGAACTCGAAGAATACGACTGTAGCGAATCTCTAAATGTAAAAGGCTGATGTTGCTGTTGTTGTTGGTAATAATGATGATCTGTTGTTCCATAACTACTCGCTGAATTTCTATATTGTGAATTATCTGTAGTAAAATCTAAATCTGCATCCAGTGATTCCAAAACACGGGGATCCAACTCCACAAAATGAACACTTTCAGCATTAAAGTTCCCAATCACACCCTCACAATATCCCATATAAATATCATTTTCAATATGCTTCAATATGATTATACGTTCTCCTACATTTATAATATTTAGTTGGCTCATAGATATACTCATCAGTTAATGATTTACCTTGAAGATACATAAGCTCTTGAGGTGTTGTTGCAAGAACATCAGCTTTTGATACACATGCACCCAATCCACCTATGAAAAAAGTTTATTAGATTAACCCGAGGAATCACTATCCGTTCCTTATTGTACCATTTTCCGCAAACTCCTTTAGTTGAGATAAAGTCATAGTATCTATGTTTATCGGTGAGTTATCCAATGCCTCGGCTGGATCTTTTAATAGTTGTGCAATTTTTTCATTCAATTCCTCCAAGTTTGTTGATGTATGCCTTGTTAATTTGGTTTCCATGATTTGAAAAAGAAAGGAAAAAGAATGAAATCAAGAAGGAAATTAGGGAGAAGTTTGTCAGTGATCTATGTCTGTTTGTGTGATGAAAAGAATTGAGAAGAGGGGTATTTTATTATCATTTTACAGCACCTAAAATAAAATAAAATCCATACGAAAAAGGAAAGCAATCTTCATGTCAACATCCGACAAAAAGTAAGTCGCAGGTGTAACATTAAATATATATGTCTTTGTGCACCATTTCTGTGCGAAATTTCTGTCATTTATACATATAAGCTATCTGTAAGG
This sequence comes from Mucor racemosus, assembly GCA_027405735.1. Lineage (NCBI taxonomy): Eukaryota > Fungi > Mucoromycota > Mucoromycetes > Mucorales > Mucoraceae > Mucor > Mucor racemosus. The sequence continues at coordinate 230,264 of JAPEHQ010000005.1, forward strand.
TGGCCCGAATATCATAGAGTTGTTCGAATAGCTCGGCGTGTAGCTTTTGAGTGGAGTCCAATGAAATTAGGCGATAGAGTAATTCAAATTCCATGCACACATTTTGCTTTTATTTGATAATTTTCAGCTCAAATTTTAACTCGCATGATTATCACACAATTAATTTATATATAAGGTTACATTTAGGCAATCTATCAATATAAAATTAACTCCTAATAGGATCGAGAATTCAAAATATCTGTGGTATAAGTTAACTACATTAACCGACTCGGTTTGTGCCTGAATATATTTTGGTGGTAGTAAATGGATTTTTTTATCTAATTCTTGCATATACAGATTCAGTGTCAATAAAGCTGCATGTATGCAAAGTACTATCACGTTTCATGTATTCAAATTGCAGCGTTGTCTTATAGCTAAAAAAAAACTGTGGTATGGCTTTGATCATCCACAACCCAGTGTTTTGAAACAACAAAAACAACATACAACCGAAGTTTAACCCCCGCTTGAGAAATTGATAAATTTTTGAACATTTTGTAATAATTAAAGAATTGTTTTATGCAATCTCGGTACTGTAAATTTAATAAATGTTTTGGAATGCTTTTTCTAGCATTTCAAGTATACACAGATATTTTTATGTTAAAAATTATAGTAGAAAAGGTCAAAGTTAAATCCAAAAGTATAGGCAATATGCGCGGATTATGATGAAAAGCAGAAATGTATCAAATAATTCAGAATAACGATATATACAGCATTGCATAACGCAATAAACTAACTCACAATGCAATTGAATGCTCGTATTTATTAAGCAATTACTTTTAATTGACTACGTACGCTTACAAATAGTGATAGTCAAATTACCAAATTGAGAGCACTGAGTTGGGAGATGTACTGACAAATTGTATTTGTAATTGCAATGAAAACCTACCGTATATAGTATCAAATAGACAAATATTGATGTTGAGAAAAAGTTTCGAGTATGAACCGAGAAATCAATAAAAATCGCGCTATAAAGCATTCAGGGTGATTTTAAATGAGAATATCATATTGAGTACTGGGGATGACGTTGCTGTTATTAGCTATCGTCTCCTTTAAGCGTATAAAGAAAGCGATATAAAGAAGGGTGGAGTTTCTAATAATTGAGTTCTCTTTCTTTTCTGTATAGTATTTTATATCAAAAAGAACATGACTTTAGAGAGTACCTCTTCAGCTTCTGCTTCTTTAAATAAAATGGCAAACGAAAATACAACAACAGATACAACAGATACAATTCTTTCGGATTTTCTATGGCAATCGCCACTTATATTTAACTGTCATTTTGATGAAGCGGCAAAGCAAGCAATCTTATCACGTTGTTATGAAGGCCTTTGGATGAATGATGAGAATTTAATGAATCAATTCTTTTTCACCTCAAAAGAGGACTTGCAGGAAGCTCTTTCATACCAGTCTCAACGACACGACGGAAAGGAACAAAATGTTATAACAGACCCAAAACTGTGGCATACAAATGCTATTTTACCTAATCAAGATCTATCAAGCCAAAAAGGAAGGCAGTGTGGACATGTATTCCGTAAAGGAGAACCAGTATATCGTTGCAGGTGAATATATATATCTATATATAATAAATGACAATGTAGACTTTGAAGGAGATGTATAATTAATGCATTTTCATTTGTATATTAGAAATTGTGGTTTAGATGATACCTGTGTATTTTGTTCTAGATGTTTCCACGCAACTGATCATGATGGACATGATATTTTATTCTCTGTTAGTCCAGGATCTGGAGGATGCTGTGATTGTGGAGATCCAGAAGCTTGGAAAATACCTTTGCAATGTAAAATTCATACAAGCGATACAAACAACACGAGAAAAGATGAACCTGGAACAGAAAGAAACGCATTAGATCCCAAATTAGTCAGCTCTATCAGAAATACAATTGCATCTGTTTTGAACTTTTTATTAGATACATTTGCTTTAGCACCAGACGAAGTTGCTTTGAATTCTTCCACAGAAGACTTAGTAAGAGAAAATCAAGAGCAACGTAATATTTTAAGCAGAATGGGCATACCATCGCAATTGCCCAACAATGATACAGATATGGAACATGTAACACCACAAACTGAAGCCGCAGCAGCAAGATTAGCGGCAGCGATAAGAGTACCAGCTATAGATGAAGAGGATATTGATATGGATAAAGAAAATTCAACTAGTATCAAGATTGAACCCAATACCGATGAAAAAGAAGACGGTGAATTGTATGCATGTATTGCTTGGAATGATGAAGCACATGCTTTTTCTCATGTATTGGAATCTATCATGACAGCAACAGGATGGGATTGGGAGAAAGCAAAACAAATTGTAGATGTGATTCATGTACACGGTAGAGAAATCATTGCAGTATCTAAAGACATTACCGAGTTACGCAAGATTGCTGCTCCATTATCTGCTATCAATCTTGGTGTCACTATTCGTCCTGCAAAAGAAACATTTAGAGAACAAGTGTGTGGATTACTGGTTGATTGGCTAAATGAATTGGTGAATGGTAAAAATCGTTTCTTTCGTCAAATTGAAAATGGTGATGCTGTCATTCGTAATATTGTATGCGAAGAACTATGTGCAGAATGGGAGCTTCGTCTTCCTTTAGCTCTTCTAACTACCGGTGTACGCGCATCTAATTCAGCAAATGATGAAGGTGATGAAGACGAGGATGGAGATATGAAGGATGATATTGGAATGGCCAATTCAGTTGTCGCTGAAGATGTTGAAATGTTTGATCCAGAATCAGATGCGCAATCCAACAGCAAACCAGGAAGTCCCGAATCCTTCTCATCTAGTCCTATCATCTATCGTAATCAATGTGATGTTGCTAGTATCGACTGGGATCCAGCAGCTATGGTGAGAGAATACCAAAGCCTTCGAAATAGCGAAATTGCTTTTGGAGAATCACTAACTGATACTAATGCTGTCAGTGAAACAGCACTTGGTAAGAAGCCTGTGACAGGTAGCACCAACATTGACAAGGAAAACTCCTATTCAGCTATGACAATCCAAAAAGAATTTGAAGAGAAATTGCGTTTGGATTACTTTATGCTCTACGATCTTAAATTATGGAAAGAAGTTCGTATCTCTCTACGTGAATTATATATTGCATCTCTTGCATCAAATCCTCGTTTCAAGAAAATTCTTGGTAAGCGTCTAGCTAGAAATTATGCAAGATTAGCCGAATCATTTTTACTTCGAGATCGTGAGCCTGAAAATTCTATCATACTGTTCTCTGTTCAATTATTGACTGTACCTACAGTTTCTGATCTACTTGTACATAATTACTACTTTTTTGGTCTGATCTGCTCTACTCTTACTGCATTCTTCTTGACTGATCGTTTATATCTTTTGTTGCCCTCTGAGCGCTCAAAATACCCATCTCGCATTAATTGCGAATCCCGTGCTTTCCGTACTCGTCGTTACTTTAATGCTTTCCATGATTTACGTTATATCATGAATGTTGAAATGATTAAAGGAGTTCTTGCTCAAGATCCTTTGTATCTTCGTCAATATTTAGATTTGATTAGTCTCTTCCAAGGTATGAATGCGCAAGTATGCCAAAAGGATACTCATGTTGAATATGAATCTGAAATCTGGGTTAATGCCTTCAATGTTACTCTACAAATCGCTAAATGCTGCCGCCAATTTTCTGATTGTTTCAACATGATGCCAAACACAACACCACAAGATAAAGTCAATACTGCAATTACTGTTGTTAGGGCTATGTCCAGAGTTTTGAAAAAAATCATGGAGTGGGGTCAAGTAGATGAGGAGGAGGAAGCTGCTGAGAGAGAGAAACGTTTAACTGCGCCTGCTACTGTTGTACCTCAAAAAATTTACGGTGCTGCTGCTCAAACATTCCATACCATTAGCCTTCGTTTCTCTGAACCTTTTGAAGTAATCAAGTATAATGTCGCGACACAGCCAGTGTCTTTCCATCATCCATTACATTGGCTGTTATCAGGATTATTGGAATATGCTTACTTATTAAACGATGATGTATTGCGTGAAGCTGGCTGGGAAGGTGGATTTAAGCAAGTTATTACTCTATTTAGCGAAACAAAGAATGCATCACCCAATGTGTTGCTTCCAATCTTGGATTATCCTGTTCGTACAATTGTCTTTTCTTCTCAAATTAGAGCTGGCGTATGGGTCAGAAATGGTTATGGTATTAGAAATCAGGTAATGTACTTAGATTGGCATCCTTTGGTTTTAATTGATTATTGATGATTTTGTATAGGCACATCATTATCGCGACATTTCATTGCGTGAGAGCACTTATGATGCAGATGTTTTCTTATTACAGTTAGGTTTTGTTACCTTGCCTCCTAATCGTTTCTTGGCTACATTATTAGATAGATTTGATCTTGTTAAATGGTTTTTGGGAAACAAGACACACGATTATTACGATGCTTCTCAAACTGTATTTATGGTTGAAGAAATATTGAATCTTTTGATCGTTATTGCCTGTGAAAGAGCGAATGTATCTGGTATGTCTATTACAGATAAGATTCGACGTGAAATTATCCATAATTTGTGTTTGGGTTCATCTGCATATTCTGATCTCACCAAACGTATTCCTGAACGTATTACCGAGCATACTGAATTTGATCGTATCTTGGCAACTGTTACTAATTTCAAAAGCCCTGATGGAGTTAACGACCATGGTTCATATGAGCTCAAAGAAGAATATTTCGCTAATGTGGATACATACTTTTGGCACTTCAGTCGTAATAATCGAGAAGAAGCAGAATCTATTCTCAAAGCAAGATGGAAGAAAGCTAACCCTGATCAAAAAGAAGAAGATTTCTTCATCCTTCCTCGAAATGTACCTATTGCTCCAGGCCCCTTTCAACATTTGGGCTCTTTCTTACAATCTACCGTATTTGTTCAAATGCTTGTATTTGCTTTATGGAATGTCTATACTGGTGATAATCACAAGAGCGATACCATTTTGGATCAAATTATGTACCTGATTCTATTAGCTCTTCAAGATCAAAATTCTGAAGACGTTTCTAATTATGGCCAAGGCAAATTTTATGATTATGTCTGTTCTTTACAGTTTGATGTGGACGAACCTACACCTCAAACAGCCGTAGGAAAGCCAAACACTCGTCAAATGTCTTTGTTTGATATTATGGTAGAGCTTTATCCTCAAGAGCAATACAATGAAGTGACCAGTCGATTCAATTGGATATTTGAACAACTCGGTACCAAGGGTGTTAACAATACGCGTGCCAAGGTTGAAGAGTGGAGAATACAATATGCTGCTCAAATGCAAAAGGATGCTCAAAAACAAGAAGAGAATGGTGGTGTAGGTGAAATGTCAGAGGTTGAAAAGAAAAAGCTAGCCGCTCAAGAACGCCAAAAGAAGATTATGGCCCAATTTGCACAAGCACAAACTCAATTTATGGAACAAAATGAATTCTTATATGAAGATGAGGAAGACGATGCCTTTGTGGATGCTCCAGAAAACTTGGATATTGATAATGAGAACAGCAATAATCCTGAGAGTCTCCATCAATTCTGTTCCTATCCCACCGGTACTTGCATTGTTTGTCAAGAAGATGCTAATGATCGCTCTTTGCCATATGGCTTATTGGGTTTAATTCAAACATCTAATATTATGCGTGAAACCCCAATGGATGATAAAAATGTATTTAATGATATCTATAACATGGGATCTAATCTTGATGTTGACTGGCAAGATCGTCAATGCCTAGAGGATGATGCATCTAGTGTCCCTGGTTTCCCTGCTCAATTACACAAAACTGGTTTATACGCCTCATCCTGTGGTCATTTTATGCATATCAAATGTTTTGAAGTTTATTGTACTTCAATTGACTCTAGGCATTCAGCTCAATTAACTCGTAACCATCCTGAAAATAGATCAAGAAAGGAATTCATGTGTCCTCTTTGTAAATCACTTGGTAATGCTTTGTTGCCTGTTTTCTGGAAGGGTAAAAAAGAGCAATTTCCTGGTGTTCTCGCTAAAGCAAATGATGAAAATTTCAGTCATTTTTACAAGACTGATTTAAACCAAATTGTATCTAGATTGAAGCAAACTATTCTCACATCATCTCGTCATGCACAGTCAAGAAAAGCTGGTAAAGAAATATCTGCATCAAGCCGCATGAAGGATGTAATGGCACAACTTTTACCTACAATGCCTATTACTGTTACTACTCCAGGCGCCGCAACTATCACTCCTATTGTACCCATGGCTGGTGCTGCTACCACACCTCCAACTACTCGTGATTGGACTCCTTTAGGCTTCCCTACTCGTCTTCCCATACCTACTCCTGTGGAAAACACTGGTTTGGATCAAACGCAAACAGCGGCAGTTAGACCAAATGCAACAACAGGCGAAACAGCAGGTCAACGTCAAGAAGACACTGAGTTACCTAATGCCGATGAAGAAGCTGAGCGAGCTGTTAACTCCATGTTAATGCAAAACATGCTTGCATCTGATTCACTCCCATCGCCCGATGGCCATTTGGGTCCTTTTGAGAATGATACATTACATGCTACATCTATGGTCAGTGCCCCTCTTATCAGGAAATCATATGAACGTCTTTTGGATGTTCTAGGTATTATCTATCAAGAAATTTGCACCGATGATAATGAACGTGAAATGTCTACTGCTGCTCAAAACGTTGATATGTTATGGGGTATTATGGGATACACAATTGCAGGTGTAGAAATCGCATCCCGTGGTGCCAGTCGTGCTGTTGCTCAAGAAAATGTTACTACACATACTTTATTCGATCAAATATCTCCCCAAACACAAATGTTGCTTCGTATTTTAAGTGATACTGTTATGGCCTATACTACATTAATGTGCCCATGGACTGGCGATGTTAAAACTAGTCCAGCTAGTATATCAATGGCTCGTGTAAGCATGTTCTCTTTGGGTCGCATGCGTCAAATGTTTGAGATTAATGTTGACGATGTTGCTAATTTGCCTGCTGGCCCATCTCAAAAGATTGTATTGTATGATAATGCGCCAATTCTGGAAGATGATCCTTTCATGATATTAACTGAATTATCATTACATCTCATTCCCATAACCCAAGCCGACATTTTCCCCTTTGTACGAACTTTACTTTTAGCTGAATTTGCCAAAACTGCTGTTGGACTTTTGCAAGATCGTCTTACTCGCGATGTCTCTCATCAGCCTCAAACCGCTCCTAGCGAGCCTTCTCAAAATATCGCAGCAGCAAAGTCTTTTGCATTCTCTTTGATGAACAAGTTACATTTCACACACGATGAAGCTGCAACTTCATTCCAAAAATTTGACAGCGAGGCATCCTTCTGTGCATTACTCAAGTTCTTTGCACTCCCCTTTTTACGTCGTACTTTGATTCTCATGATTGTTAGATTTGGTTTGATTATTCCTCCTGCTACAGCTATGGAAACAGATCCAGCAGCCGATGAATTGGATAGATTAATGAGTATCTTGCATTTGCCTAAATTTGCCGACTTTTTACAAGCTACATCAATGTCTGAATCTTTGTTGCATCATTGGTGTGCACAACATGTTAGAGAATCTGAGCGTCGCATTCAACTTCAAGATGGATTATTAAGCTCAATATCAGCCAGTAGACTCATCAATATCTCATTAGACCTACCTACACCTATTTATCTTATTGCATTACCGAAGCGATTAGATCGATTATTTGATGAAAGTATGAAGCGCGTTTGTAGAAAGTGTGGTACAGTGCCAAGTGACCCAGCTTTATGTTTGTTCTGTGGTACTTTTGTCTGTGCACAGAGTTTTTGTTGTGCTGAAGATGAAGAAGGCGAATGTAACCTTCATACCTTAGAGTAAGACCTTCAAGTAGAATATATAGCAAGCCTATTTTAACAATTATATTTATAGATGTGGTGGGGAAATTGGTGCCTTTTTATCCGTCAAGAGATGTGTATTAATATTATTGCATAATGGTAATGGCTGGTTTATGAATGCACCCTATTTAGATCCACACGGAGAAGTTGATCAAGGATTACGGTAAATTTAGCTTAAAAATCAAGCTGAAGAATATGAACTAACTAATATTTTTGTGCAGACATGGTCGACCTCAATACTTAAATTCCAAGAGATATGCTGAGATTCGCAAGTTATGGCTCCAGCACAATATTCCCATTTATGTTGCTCGTCAAATCGAAGCTAATTATGATATTGGTGGTTGGACCACATTATAAATACAGTTTATATTCCTATTCAATAAAATGTTCTGTTCTCGAAAAAAAAAACCCATCTACACCACTTTATCATGCACTTTTTATTTATTTATTTAAACTTGCTCAAATTTTGGCTGTTTAGCATTATATATATATGAACATTAGGTAAATACACCGCCGGTAATTGTTATTGTCGTACATCAAATAATAGTTTTGGCTGATTCTAATTTGAAATGGTCTGCTAACCTACAAACCCCACCTGAAAAAAAAACTGGGCGTTTTATTTCTACGGGTTAACCAGCAAATCAATGATTATTAAGAACTTAATCCTGGATTTGTTATAGTAGTTGTAGTATGTATTTGAAACTTGCGCTATATTCCTTCAAAAGCAGCTGCTAGCTAATGAAATCGAGATATCTTCTTTGTAAATTCACGGTGCATTATATGCAATTTCAAATTTTAATTTCGAATCATCATGTAGGATATCTACGGATTAGATAGATTTTTATGGAAAAAGAGTACAAAAAACAATAGAAATTCAATTAGATAAGTGTAGGGTTTTATTATCAAGTTAAATTCTACTCGAGAGCTTTCTTGTAATAAATAAATGACTTCTGAATACCTATGTCCATATAGAATGGTAACTTACTTGTATCAGTATTTATAGAGATTGTATTTTAATTGTTTTCAATACAAGTGCACGGTAAGCTATAGATGCACTTTGGTAATGATTTTGTCGATACATAGTAGGTTGTGGAAGCTTCATTTTAAATTTTAATATCATCCTGTCAAAGATCTTCACCTACTTTTATGTAAATTTGGAGGTTAGTAGCATCAAAATTTGTCGAGATAGTTTTATTGTTATCAGTTTTTCGAGGTTGTAGAAAATAGGTTTCAAATGGTTTTCAGATGGGTTCAAATGTTTTCGCCCAATATTGAGTTGAATAACTTCAAATCTTCAAAGATGATGCATCTTCTCTTAAGGCCCATCGATATCTGTCCGAAAATAAAAGGGCTGATACCACAATGTACTTGTACTGGCCTAACATTGAACCAGATTGACCTGAAATCGATTGTAAAACTTACACTCCGTAATTGAGGTATTAGTTTTCTGTTTTCACATCATAGATCCAATAGAAAACTATTCCGTATTTTTTGTTTCAACGAAAAATATTGATTTTTTGTCGAGATCATCAAAACAATATATCCCATTACAGCTTGGAACCTGTAATAACTGGGTTATAAAATCAATTTATGAAATTGACCAGAAAATGATTCAAAAAACAAAATCCTTTAATAGTTCATGAACTGCAAGGTGAATTGAACTAGCGTATTAAATGGTTTTTGTACAGCTTTGCATTCTGCATCCACCTGGATAAAATGTAGGCAAATGTTTTACAATAAATTGTGTGTAAAATGCAGTTGAAATTTTGGAGGTTTTTTGAAGATATACATCACTTTTTTAAGTATATTCTAGATAAAAGTAACTAGAATAATTAGTACAATAATTGTCTATCGACTGAGCTATTGCTGAATCTTCTAGCTGCAGTTTTCGTAGAGAAAACGAGATTTTTGTCATTTTTTTTCAAATTCAGAATTTGGGATGAGGGTATACAAGGGGAAAATTGAAGCTAGAAATGGAGGTACTTTTTTGTACACATTTTTGAGGATATCTCTATGAAAAATCAATATTTTGAAAAAAACTAAATTAGATCCAAGAGAGCTCAACGAGATTGATGACATGAATAAAAAAAAAATGCTGCTCAATTTGATCAATGTTTTAAAATCTACTACAAAAATGTCAAAAAAATAAAAATAAAAAATGAAAGTGCTCATAATTTTTTTATACTAAAATATGTTATAGAGCGCTTCAAAACAAGTAAGTTTTATTATTAGAAAGTATCAGTATAGCTTATGTTTTTCTAGAGATATAAAGCGTCAAAGTTTTCAATTCTTTAGCAGTGAAATACGCGTAAAAAGCTGAAACATTAGTGCTGAAAAATTAATATCAACTGCAAAAAATAGGATATTTTTGGATACTCATTTTTAGGTTAAATTTGAGCATCTCAGGTACATTGCCATATAATTTTTTCTTGGTGTTGTTTAGTGAAAAAAATAGTTGAGCAGGGATGAAAAGTGAGACCCAATTTTTAAGGAAAAAGCTGCAAATTTTACGTGCTTTTATGTCGCTTGGGAGATATAAAATAAATTTAGGAAAATTAGAGCTATTATATACGTATTTAGGAATGCACAAACAATTTTGTGAATATTTTATAGACATATATACTTTTAATATGTATGTATTTCACTGCTTTGTTTAAAGTCTCGATGGATTTATGATACTGGAAGCTTTCGAAAGGATATAATAAGAGCTGTATATTCTTTATTTCAAATAATAACAATAATAAGATCAATATATGATTCTAACAAACAGCTGGTGCAGTCGCAGCCTTATAGGCCAATCTTTCTCTTATCTTTGCTGTTATAATATCAGAACTGTAATCATGATTTTCAATGGATTTATAATATTTAATAATAAAGTCTTGATTCGAGGCATCTTTTGTAACTTGCTTGAAGATATCAATTAGTTGCATTACTCTATTAGATGTATAGTAATGTGTAGATTCTAATGTGTTCAGGGAAATTAGTTTATGCATAAAATAATACATATGTTTAGCTGATTTACCTTTCAAGATTTGCAAATTATCAATCAACAGAACGATTTCAAATTTGGTCGGTAATTGCTCATTTTCGAATAAACGCAAAGCAGCTTTACTAGCTTCCTTCCATTGATTCTTGGCGAGATGCTCACGAAATTCGTGATAAAGGATTAAAATTGCATAATGTGGACTACTGTGCAAAGCAGGCATATCAATGACAACATCGCCCAATTTTCCTGTCCTGAGATATTGACTGAATCCAGCATGAGCCAATCTATCTAGCGACTTTAAATCTTCGGCTTTTCCATATTCAATAGCTGCTTGACGAATTTTCTTTTGATGTTCGTATCTGTGACCTAATCCCTTGTGGATATACTTTTCTACTTGACTCAAGCCATACTGTGTTGCAATATCTAAAATTGAATTCAAACGGTCGATGTCTTTTGTGGGTAATATAGGATCAAGAAGTTGATTAACCCAGATTTCCTTATTACTTTGACAGCAAGTAAGATAAATGACAGCTTCTTCCCACATGTCGAATTCTTCGGCGATGTTTTGAGCGTAAGTTTGAATACTGTAGTAAATAGGATCTATGATATCTTCTTTATCAGTAGATTTTGTACTTGTTCTTGTATTTGTTACAATGTTGCCAGTAGCTATTAAAGCATAACCAAGATGTGTATGTAGCCATAAATCCCCTCCCATCATAGCAAAGGCATCATCGAATTGGCCCATCAAAATATAAGAGCAAGCTATAACACAAGCATCTTCTTCCAAATTATCAATATCTTGAGCCAAAGATTTCAAACTCGACAAAGAGCTCTGAGGTTTAGCAAACCAAGCAATGCCTAATATGACTTCAAAATATGTTCCATAACGACGGATACAGTCTTCGTCACCAATCAAAATATCATACAATGATTGAATCTCTTCGTTCCTTTCTACCTGTACATCTTGAGACTGCAAAGCAAATTCAAATTCTACATCGTTTGCTTTACATTGCTCTCTCCAAATAGCCCATCTTTCCCAAAAGGTAGTTTTATCAGCATTTGTAGATACTACATTTTCGAGGTCTGCAATCAGCTTGATGATTTTGCTGACAGCTGTCTTTTGCTGTGTATCCAAAAAGTTCAAACTAAATGTTAAAATTTCCATCGATTCTTCAAAATTACCACGCATTAATTGTCTACGAGAATATTCCCAAACCCACGTTGGCCCGATAGGGTTGTTCTCCTCCAATTCCTCATCTGCATCCTGAAGTTTTGCGTCTTCAACATCTGGTATTTTTTCATATGTATTCAGCCAATCTCTCACTGAAGTAATTAATTCCGTGCTTTCCATTGGGAAATATAATCTTTGACATAAATCCCAAATTCGAGTGTAATTATCAGCTTCAGTGTAATCATGAGTCAAATCGATATACTTTGATAATATACCGTTTACATCTCTGTCCCTAAGCGCTGAATCTTGCGATATCTTTGAGTGCTTTGATTTAAGATAGCTTTGTAATTCAAAGAATATATTGTATGATTCACGATAAAACTATGGAGTTACTGTAAGTAATTTACTTTTTACTTAATTGGAAATTTTTTACTTGTTCTTTTGATTGATTTTTTTGGGCATTTATCGTGTTTAATCGTTCGCTCAATAAATCTACATCTGGGGTAGGTTCCTAATTATATGAATTAATTCATCTAATTTTCATATTTTTCGTGTATCAATCATTACATCTTGACGCTGTTGTTGTGGAAGTTGTTGGACTTCTAAATCTGAATCAAGAGGAAGGAATGGGTTCTATATAATATTGTTGTCAATTTTTTTATCATGAACACAAGGCTTGATAATACAATACTTTTTCATCAGTAAAACTTTCAATAGGAAAACTATTATTTGACATTTTTTTTTTATGTATTTTTATTATATATAAAAGAGTTCTATCAAACAGTTTGAAGTAGTACGGCAGGTAAAAAATTGAAAATAACTGCAGTTTTATAGTAGTCTCATAAAGTCACGTAATTCAAGGTTTAAACATCAATCTCAAAGTTGGTAATTTGTGGCAAATAGGCACAAGCACTCAATTCTAACATATAAACATCGTCAAAAACGTTTCTGCCATCATAGCCACCTAGAATATACAATCTAGAATCGTGTAATACAGATGTATGGTATCCTCTTGGACTTGGCGCTCCTCCATAGATCTTTCTTGTTTCCCAACTCATTGTAACTGTAATTTTCAGTCAGACAAATGGTTCAAATGTTGTAAATGTAACTTTGTTTTTACCTAAATTCAATAACAAAACTTCGTTTGAATATCTACTTCCATCATGACCGCCAATAATAAATACATAAGAGCCAACCTGAGTTGCAGAATGTGCCAATCTAGGTACAGCACGATCTAAATCAATTTGATTCCAACGATTGGAAACTGGGTAATGAAAATTAGACATTTGTGTCACGACATCTAATCATATACTTTACCGAGATCTAATACATATACATCACTAAAACACTCATGTCCATCGCTACCACCATATATAATAAGTTTGTCTTTAACAAGATTGCTAGTATGATATCCTCTTGCTATAGGTGGGTTTCCTTCTGGATTTAGTATGGACCATTTTGGTAAATTTGGATCAGAAACATCCAACATATGCACATCCGCCAGCGCACGTGCACCATCTCCACCACCTACAATCATAATTTTTTGATTCCATATACATGTTGTATGAGCACGTCTTGGAGACGGTGCCTCGCCTTCAGTTTTTGGTTTTGACCATGTTAATGTATCAATATTCAAAACGTAAAGATCATTGAAATAATTAGGCCCATCTCCTCCACCAAATACATAAAGGCTGTACGATTTTTTGCCTCCACCGATATCTCTTTCTACTGTTGTGCATGAATGAGCTCTACAAGGTGGTGGCATTTGACCAAATGTACGAGGTTTTGACCAAGTCAGTGTATCTACAGGTTCATTAAAATAAAAGATAATGCGAATCAACCATATCAAAACTTACCCATATCAAGGATATATAGTGAATTGAAACATGTCTTCATATCACAACCACCAAAAACATACAAATATTCCCCTATGAGATTAGATGAATGTGCTCGAAGAGGTCGAGATGGACATCTACCATACGTTAACGCACGTGACCAATACATGCCAGCAGCCGGAGCAGGTGGTACATTCGGACTGATACTTAATTCTATCGCTGCTGCCATATGATCTGACATATGGACAGGTCTTTTTGAAGATTTATGGTGATGGTGAAGATGATGATTACTGTTATTATTATTATTATTATTATTATTAGAAGTGGAATTTTTGCTAGAATTATTACTGATAGATGTCGCATTAGTTGAATTGGTATTATTAGATAATGTATGAGAATTTTGATTATTGTTTAAATCGTAGCGTTGTCTACTTGGTACCGTTGAAAACGGCGTATCTTTACGTAATCTACTCATTGTTGGATGAAAAGGCACTATAAAAAACAAAGTATGGTTAAAACAAAGTAGCTGAAGATTCGTGATTTCGGCATTTACTGTTTGGAGGAGGTGGAGGTGGCATAGATGTATCAATATAATCATATCGTGTAGGCGAATTTGGGATAGAATTCAATGTTGGTGTTAATAATTCCATATCGTTAGATGGGATTCCTTGCTCTGGTGGAAGAGTAGGTGATTCAGGGCGATCAAAACTAGGAATCAAAGTTATAGGTTTTAGGAATCAAAAATGAATTGCAATGTACTACCTTTCTAATGAATTCATAGTACTACTTGGATTCATCGTTGTAAAAGAAGGAGAGGAAATTGGCTTGACTGGCTGGGTTTGTTCATGATGATTGATAGGAGAGGAAGGTGTTGATGAAGTCGTTTCGTATGCTTGACTCATCCATGCTATAGGGGCTGTTGGATAAGATGCTGTTTGTCTGTCTGACATTTCAAAATCTCTTGAAAAATATCAAAGAACGAAGAAAGCTCAATATCTGACCAAGGTTTTTAAAAGATAGGAATAAACAATACTATACGGTGACATCATACTGTTTCTCGGGCAATGTTTTCAATGATGATAACGGAGTTACCAATCTTTGTCGTTCATAGACATTGTTCTTTCATCAATTACCATATAGTAAATGTCAACTAAATCAGTCAACAATAAAGGAGAACAAATCACCATCTTACGTATCAAACGTAAAAGAACTGAAGAACCCTTAGATGCATTGCGTATGTAAATTATCAATCATGTTCCCCAGTTTCTGCAATATTAAGCTGCATAAAAATATTTTAGTTGTTCATCAAGAAAATGAGAAACGTATCAAGAAGAATAATGAAAAGCAAAAGAGTGTTTTGAGTGGTAAATTAAATCGATTTACTCAAAATGGGTATAAATTCTTATTCTTGTTGTTTATTTTAGTATCTGCTACTGCTCTTCCTACCTTATTTCGTTTAGCCGAAACTGTTGAACAGAAAAGTTTTTCAAATTTGGATGAAGCAAAGAAATTGAAGGTAGAATCTCGACCAAAATCATTTTCTTTTACTTTTTTTTTTTATATCAAGTATTTCTGTTTTTAGGACCGAATCTCGAGACGTATTCAACCTGGTACCAGTAGACCGCAGACTCCAACTTCAATTGAAGATCGAAAGGATCGTCTAGTGAGAGAACAAAAGGTTTGTGTTCCGTATGTCATTTCTGCTGAATAATATTTGTAACAACACAAATAAATACAGGAAGCATCAAATAAAGCAAGATACAGAGTAATTCATGAAAACAGATCCAAAGTAGACGAGGATGCCCCGCCAGTGTAAAATTTATGCAATTATAGATGATTTATTCAATTGGCATCTAAATCATATATTGATCTTTTTTAGTGTACAAAGCTCGTCTGAAAAAGCAGCAAAGGATTTATTCCAAATGTATGAAGCTGTTAAAGACGAAGATAATTCGAAACAGGCGAAGTAAGTGTTAACATTTTGTACACATGAGGCTTTGAAGATCTAAATTTGTGTTTGACAGGTTATTTGTTGATGATGATATTGAAGATCCCGATGATATTATGTGTAACTTTATCCCCATGGTAAAGGAATACTTGACATGTAAGAAGCTTATATGTATAAAAAAAAATTGCATTATATAATTTATTTACGATTTTAAATAGTACAAGAGAAAGAGGAAGAGAAAGAAGAGGATTATGTATACGATGTTTATTATAGAGATGACGAAAACATTGAACAGAGCATGACTTCAATGAACGTCGGATCACTTGTTTGGTTTGATGAGCAATCAGAATATTTGGATGATGATTCTGACAGTGAACTTGGAGATAACGTTGATGAAGATTCAAATGGTAAATTAGGTCTAAATACTAGTATCGGCCTTTGTTATTGATGCATTTGAAACGTTTAGCTGAAGATTATTATCAAAATGATTACCCCGAAGAAGAGGACAGTGATGAATTTGAAGACCGTAAGTGAATAATATTTGCATATTCTCGCTCTGTGTTTTTTTACTAAACAAATGAATTTTTCTCAAGAACATGATTATGACCTTTCAAGTGATGAAGAAGATTATGTTTTGTAATATAAGTTGCCATGTAAAATAAGATGTCAAGAGATAAAATTCCATTTTTTTTCCAAATGGGATTTCAATGCCAAAAATAGCAATAAATCATCCATACAATTTATAGAATACATCTTGAACATTTAGGAAACATTGGTATTAATGCCTACGTGAAGGCTAATTCATGGTAATAAGCTTTATTTTCGAGTGAAATCCTTGTGAAAAATATAGCCATTACAAATATTTCGATTTTCAGCCGATCGTAAGCAATATTTATTATTTTTATTTATCTTTAAATCACTGTCGTGTAACACTTGATTCTTCTTAATTATTCTGTATTGTAACATATCCAGTTTACTTGATTAAGTAGACATGATCTCACTACTTTGAAAATCGGTTTAAGCTTTCAACGCATGGTTTTGCAGTAGTAAAACCGCACTCAACCGCTGATGCGACTTTTAAACCTTATTTCGACACACTTCTAATGCATGTAGCTACATTCTTTAGAATTGTTAAATTGTCAATAACAATTATATTCTCAAATCACTTTACATTCCTGAGCTTAACCATTGAATTTGCACGCCAGCTTATTGCGAAATAATTTGAGAATACATTGCATAATTTTTATTGTTTAAGCAGTAGAGCTTCAAATGAGTTCATAATGCGCTGTGAAGATTGATCTTGAGGCCTCTGCTTACCGAGAATATACTATATGTGTTTTGGCAAGTTGTACCTGTCATAAATGCTTAATTTTATAAGTCAAATATATAAAAAAAAAACAGAGATGTGTATTAATAAGTCTTCGGCTTGAAAATCGTTACTTGTAAGCTAGGTTTAGTAACAAAAATCTTGCTAGATCTACTTTGAAAGTTATTGGGGAAATAGATCTTATTTTTATAAAGGTAGAAGTAATAAAGAGACTAGTAGTGATTCAATCACGGAGAACGTAGGGTCTTTATTGCAAAATGAAAAGGGAACCAAGAACTATTAGGTCTCGGTTCCTGAAGATATTTATACTACAATTTCTATTAAATGTCAGTTCTAATAGGAATTGAAACTGAATAAAAGGGCGAAAACCGACATACATGCATATAATATATAAAAATGATAAATTGTATGCAGACAGCATGAAATGGGCGGGTGCTGTAAATATTAAAGTAATCTTTGTTGCTGCGACGCATCGAGTTTAAGTCTTTGCTATTGAATTTCTTCCTTTTAGTAATAATAAAAAATAGTTTTTTATAATGAAGAAGCTAAATAATTGTATTTCTTTTTAATTAATTGATCAATGACAGAAATATTCTCGCTTTAAAATAGGAAATTGCGTCTGGTTTTGTTACATTATAATCGACAAACTATAATATTGACTGACTGTGATAAGATTTTCATAGTTTTCAACCTTCAAAATTGGAACGAGCCGTCTTTTCTAATAACTAGTCTCATACTATACTCTCTAGGATATACATTAAACACTGCTAAATAGATATGAATTGCTCGAATTACGTTACCTTTTATCAATATTATTATATATCCCACGAAAGCCCTAAAACCACGTAAATATCTCTGCTTTTTCTTTAAAAATTAGGTCTAACTTTTCACCCCTACTCAACTATTTTTTTCACTAAATAACACCAAGAAAAAATTATATGCCGATATGCCTGAGATGTTCAGCTTTAATCCCAAAATGAGTATCCGGAAATATCCTATTTTTTGCATTTGATACAATTTTTTTAGTGCTAATGTTTCAGGTCTTTACAGGTTTTTCATCACTAAAAATAAAAATTTTGAGCCCTAATATCTCTGCAAAAAATTAAGTTATACTAACCCTTTTTAATAATGAAACTTACTTGTTTTGAAATGCCCTATAACATATTTCAGTATAAAAAAATTCTGTGCACTTTTTTTATTTCATTTTTTTGGCCTGTTTGTACTAAATTTAAAAATATTCGTTATATTGTGCAGCAATATTTTTGTATTTGTGTCATGGACTTTGTTGAGCTCTCTCGGGTCCAATTTAGTTTTTTTCAAAATTGTGGATTACATCCATTTAGATCTACATTTCATCTGGTGTCCAACTTGAATTACCGCTGGGATAAATCAGGAATCACTTTGATTTGACATGATGTCTGATTGATACAGCAAGTAATCTTATAACCGAGATGTGGATCCTAACAAATTATAATTATTGACCTGTGATTTACCGAAAGAATGAGCATTTGGATATTGTGTGGATATATTAGAATCATGCTTTTATGATTCAATAGTAGCATGATGATAGACGCATGGAATATGACCTTGCTTGACTTACATGTTGAACATCATGGTTTGACAAATGTTCTAAAAAATTGGTAATTCGATTAGAAATTATGTATAAATAGAAGGACATCTTCCTTTCAAAGAAGAGTCAATGAAGTTCTACTTGATAATAAAAGCCTAACGTTATCTAGTCGAATTCGTATTATTTTTTTATACTTTTTTTTTCCGTGAATATCCCTACCTGTTCCACAAAAATATTGAGTTTTCGTGATGTCCTCAAAAATGTGTGGGAAAGAACATCCTTGGTTTTGCTTTAAAAAAAAACGTGTGTACCCTCATCCCGAATTCTGGATTTGATACAAATCTTGATTTCTCGGCAAAAAATGCAGCTAAAAAGTTCAGCAATGGCTCGATCGATAGATATTTGTGCTGTACATCATTTCCATAGCTTATATTTGAAACATTTATAAAACGTGATGTGTGTCTTTAAAAAACCTTCAAAATTTCAATCGAATTTTACGCAAAATTTAATGTAAAACATTTATCTAAAGTTTGTTTAAATAGATGTAGAATTTAAAACTGTACAAACAACATTTAATACACCACTTCAATTTACTATGTAGATCACACGTTATTAAATGCATTTGTTTTTTGACAATTTTTTAATCGATTTGTCAAATTAATTTTGGGATTCAGTCATTATAGGTTTTACGCTGTAATGTGAACTGGTTATTAGTTATCATAGCTCTTCCCAATAAAAAACAGAAACCACCTGGTATGAATGTACCCGGTAGAAGCTACGCTAACGCGGCCTACAATCGTCCCGCTACCACTTCACATTCTCTCATGCACGGAGACGCTGAAAACACTAGCATTGGTATGTCAACCGCTAACTCCTCCACCAATCCTCAACTGCGCAGAATGAAAACCCGTATTTGGCGCCATGCACGAACGACCAATGGCTATTTTCTAGATATTGTTGTGAAAATTCCCAACATGACAGACCAGCAACATCTGATCATCCTTGACAAGCAATACAAAGCAAACAATTTTAATGGTGCCAAGTTCCTTGGTAGGAATAGTCAAAGATATATTGAGATATATCCTAATGAAGCGGTTGCACAACGTTTCGCGAAAGAAGGTGTCCTATATGATTCAGAAATCTCCAAGGTTCAACTGTTCCCCTGCAAAGCCATCCATGGGCAGGGTACAGTCATCCAAGACAACCTCACGGATATTCCTTTTATACCAAAAGATCGCTTATTACAAGACCTAAGTGCAGTACTCCGTAAATTTGGTAATACTCTTGACCTCGGCTTGCATTGCAAGCAGGCCATGGGTTGGTACATGGGATCTGGTTATGCTATTATCCAACAGATTCCTGACAAAGATTATATCAAATTGGCTCACACCATCTCCTGGATGACTGAGCATGACCAAGAGTTTTGTTATGCAATTTTCCCTGACATGCCGACTTGGTGTTGCTACTGCCCTGAAGAGAGCCACACTATGTTCGAATGTCAGAAAGCTTTAGCTCATATTATGTATTACAATTGTGATCGCCACGGACACAAGCAAGTCGATTGCGATAAACCCAAAAAGGGCACTAACAATCGACTAACCAAGAAGGCTAGAAAAACCTCTCCTGTTCCATCTGATGAAGCTGTAAAATCAGGATGGGATCCAGGCGGCAGTAAAGATCAAGAAAGTTCTAAGCAGCAGCAACAACAACAGCAACAGCAACAAACGCAGATACTCAGGAACCATTACCTGGTACTCCATCAAAGCGCACCACTCCCTGTCAACAGGGTAAAGGACAAGCTGTAGAGACTACCAAGAAGCAAACCCAAAGATCAGTGAGTGACGAGGAAATTGTTGCATCCACCGGTTAATCGTAAGATAATGAACCTTTTGATTTGTAATCCTTATTTTCAAGAAGTCAGCTAACTGATCTATGATAACATTCTCGATTGTTCTTATTTTCTAAAGCAAGATCCGGGAAGCTGGATATATGAGACATATTCACTTGTTGGATTTAGTTATATAAAATAAGCTGAACTTAAATGTGCTGTGTTACTAATGTACATAAATGACCTGACAATGGAATGTCAGAAAGATATAATCGATCCAAAGCTGATCTTACAGATAATTGTAATATAGAATTTGTATATAAATAGGACAAATTATTGATATTAAATAAAGATTCTCTTCAGTTTTTGTGTGTGATTTAATTTAACAAGTTCCTTTATTAAATTATACATTTTTTCTTGCCATAATATTTATTCTAAATCTTTGGCATTTCAGAAATGTCTGGTATGGAGGACGACATTAGTTATCACCCCTCAGAGAATGAGAGTAAATCTGAGGATGAGGACATGAATCACAGTAAAGTGGAAGCTAATGAAGTCGAGGGGCTTATTCAGGGTCAAAATGAAAGTACAGATAATAATACATATGGAACAGGAAGCGATGATAGCAACGTCCCTCCTAGTTCTAATGCGGCATCTCCCAGTAATTATAACGATTCTTCACCTCCCACCCAGAATCACTTATAATTATGATCAATAGCTTATAATTTAAATACGCTTCACTCAACTCCAACAGTCTAGTGAAAGCAGGACATCCACAAACGCAATCATCTTACCTCCGTTACTTAAGACTTCAACAATTCCACATAATTATCATTACAAGAAACTCACGCCAAACCTCCTAATATTACTCCAATGGAACTACAACGACAAGCCCAACAAACTTATTGTGGTATAGCTTCTTTCTCATCTGACTATATACTGACCAAGATTGCTACTAATCCACTAAGGCCGAACTATGCTTCCCATGGGCATAATGATCTGCGCAGATGAGCAGAATAAAAACTTTTACGCTGATCAGGCAGCCCAGATGAGCAAAGCAATGAGATCATGGTTTTCTAGTCAATTTACTAAAGTATATCAATCATAATATAATTATTAACGAAGATAATTTGAATGGTTTAAAACAGATGTGTGTTAATCTGATTCAATAGAATTGCCGTATTGACGAGATATATCAACTTGAAATTTGGTGTTTGAAAGAGCTCTGCCCATGTTCTTCTTTCGGAGACCAAATGGGAACAACGACAACAACTTGATTGGTAACACTAAACATATTTATGCCTTTGTAAATTTCTGTTTGTAACACACAATCTTTTTTCTTTCCTACTCTTTCCTCGGCTGTTTTACTTACGTTTAAAACTACAACAAAAAGACTAACATTTGTTTATAAACTGAAATCAAATAGCAGGTGCAAGTACATGTTTTTCCTATTGTTTATTTGGAAATAAATTATTACAGTAACTGTTAATGTTAGGGCACGTTGTAATATCTTTCTCGAACAAAAAAAGCGTCCAGGACTTAATCATTTTGTTCAATTATCTACGTTATAATCAATGCTTTTTTGATCTAAAGTCTATATCTACCTCGAGAAAAACTGGTGATTATAGAAATATGTATAGTATTAACTTGATTTGAATAAATAAATAAACTCATATTAGTCAATTTAGTTTCTAAAAAGCATGTATTTCTATTTAGTGGCCAACAGCCAAGAAGAAGAAAGCAAGATGTTGTCTTGTATATCACTACCAACTATCAATGGTACACCATAATTATTACTTATTAGCTTGTTACGTTGTTATTAATAATTAATTTTACTAATAAATCAATTTTTATAGGTCAAAAGTAAGTTTGTTCTGGTAAAGCATTGAATAAATTGGCTTGGGACAAAGAGGGTAAAAAGGTGGCAATAGATCCCAGTGATGCCCATGTTTATGATTATGATGTTGGAGGGGTAAGCCTAAAGCTTAATGAAAATTACCTCTAGCGCAATAATTATAAAGTAAGACTATATTATCATCAAATAAACTACCACACAATATTTACATTTATAAATATTTAGTGTAACAAGTTTGAATCAAGCCGATACAACACCGTAAATTCTTGAAAAAGTTCTCAAGTATAATAAAATCTCTTATTTCTAAGACTTACAAAGCTTATAAGCGGAATATTAATTTAGAAAATTATTTTTGTCCAGATCATCAATTTTGACATTTTTTAATTTTTTTTTTTTGGTTTTGCAAATCTAGAGTTAATTATACTACCAATTATAAAAACAAAAAGTATACACATATGCAAAATTTGTCGCCCTATTTGCTCAATAAAAAATAACAAACCTTTTTATTGCAAAATATTATATGAAAATCCTTTAATCAAAAATCCGTTTTTGGGGCAAAAGTACAAAGTTTCATTACTTAACATTCAATATTAAGCTTTTATACAATGTGTATTAGTCATGGCTACAATTTTCTCTCACAATGTAGTATATTTAAACGTTGATTTTGGCATCAAAAATTGATTTTTCTGTTTTTTGATCAAAATCATGAGTGCTAGTAAGGATAAAATGAGCCCCGAAAATGTCCGCTATAAAGTCTGAATTTTCAGACCGTACGTGGTTAAATATAAGAAAAGTTGAAAAAAAAGACGCTTCTTTATTTAAAAGTTGGATATATGCCATAGTATAAGAGACTTAGCCGTTCAATCTTGCTATGTTCAATTACGGCATAGCTCTGCGGGCTCGCTTTTGCAATTTTTCAACGAATCTATGATATGACAGACGGCAGTTTTTCTGGTATAAAAATGTATATTTCTATGATAACAGTTACTGCCTATTGTGTTTAGTAGTTTATGGTTCATGCGCTATAATGCTGCTTTTACATTGGCTGAAATGAGCAATTTAGCAGGGCTTTAATTGCGCTAAATAATTTAAAGCCTTGAAAATTCTTTTCTACGTGTGTTGCTTCTCTCTTTTTGTTTTCATATTCCAAGGATAAATTCACTGTTTTATAAGGGATATCAGACTACTGTATCAAGCTGTTATTCTTTTTCTTTATCTGAGTACGTGTAATGAGTCAATAATTTCAGTTTTTTTATTCATGCAAAACCTTGCCTCATTCCGTATATAAATACTACAAGGAAATCATTACATGATCCCTTGTGGATTCATATGATGTCTTATTACACTCCCTTTATTTTTATTTATTCACTAATAAATATCTAACTTACAAATAAGAATACAAACCTTCATCAACCCAGTGATCACCAATTTATGATAACAAGAATAATATCTATAAACATATTATCCACCTTTGTTGTTAATCCAAAATTACAGATCATTACACCAATTTTGTTTCTAAAAAATATTAGTTTATATTTAGTGGCCAACAACCAAGAAGAGGAAAACGAGATGTTGTCTTGTATACTACTACCAACTATCAAAGCTACTACACCATAATCATTACTTATTACTTATTAGCTTGTTAATTGATTTTACTAATAAATCAATTTTTATAGGTCAAACGTAAAGTCGTATTCAGCTCAAAACGCTTGAAACAATTCAATTATGCTAATTTACATGATTTATCATCTCTTGCTCATTAAATTGCTATATTTTCTTTTAATATTTCGTTTATACTACTAATCGACTCGTTTGTCCATTAGAGTTTTTAACTCATCTTAATACTTGAATAGCTTATCTTCTTATCTATAATAACGGTCCATTATTAGCTCATGGTATGCAAAACTATTAAAAGGAATTGTCTAATATCAAATATATCTGATTCAATTGCTGATGCTAAACTAGCATAAAATTAGTTGTGTTGACTCGCAATAAAGTAATAAGGCGTTTTATCGAGTACAATGTCGGCGTTGTATTTCAGTCAGGTTAAATAGATACAGATATGGTTCATGCAGAGATCTATGAATATTTGAGAGAGCTCAGATCTATTAATACAAAAAAATGATTCAAATTATGATGCTTTGTCGGCCTGTACAAAATTTTTTTGTGGCGATATTTGGTGGTGGCTCAAGTGTAATTTATGCATTTAATTGTCAAATGTATCCGAATCAGGATGAAGTTGGTTAATTTATATAACGGATAATAATGCAATGTAATTTATTGAATAGGCAAATATAAATGTATAAAGCAAAGCTTAATTTTGAATGAATGAAAGTACTAATTATTCTGATTAACATCAATAGGTTGAAAAAGCATAGTTACGTGCAATCACAGCTACTAATAAATTTCATAATTTGATATGCAGAAAACTCTTGAAGAATTCATTTTGCTACAAAAAATAGTAATTAAACAAAAAACTCGTTGCGAATACTATTATAACTCTTTGATATTTATTTAAGATATAAAGTAAAGCAAAGGTTTATGGATTACCATAGCCTTTGTGATATATATACTATTTTCTAATTCTATTAATAATACAGCAATAAGATCTTGAAGCAAGATCTTCATGGTTTAGTTCCTAGTTTGGAAATACCAGTGGTACAACTTGACATTTTTAAAGTTTTGTGTGATTTAAAGTTATTAGATCTTAGATGTTGACTAAGATCAATTTGATTACTAAACAAACTTGGTATATGTAGTTTACTACGCATTCTTTTTTTTTTGGCAGTGCTGCAAATCATCCTTTAATATGACTGGATATTAATGAATCAGAGAAAAATGCTGCATCCACCGGTTAATCGTAAGATAATGAACCTTTTGATTTGTAATCCTTATTTTCAAGAAGTCAGCTAACTGATCTATGATAACATTCTCGATTGTTCTTATTTTCTAAAGCAAGATCCGGGAAGCTGGATATATGAGACATATTCACTTGTTGGATTTAGTTATATAAAATAAGCTGAACTTAAATGTGCTGTGTTACTAATGTACATAAATGACCTGACAATGGAATGTCAGAAAGATATAATCGATCCAAAGCTGATCTTACAGATAATTGTAATATAGAATTTGTATATAAATAGGACAAATTATTGATATTAAATAAAGATTCTCTTCAGTTTTTGTGTGTGATTTAATTTAACAAGTTCCTTTATTAAATTATACATTTTTTCTTGCCATAATATTTATTCTAAATCTTTGGCATTTCAAAAAAAATAAAACTGGTAAAAAAACTGATACTCATTGTACATCGAGGATCGAGGTAAAGATTGATAAAAAGTGCATTTATCGTTGTGCAGTGGAAATTGCAACATTTTGATGGATAGAAATTATAGGACCAAGATGTTGTGTTTGCCTCAGGATTTTAAAAGGGTTTAAAAGTATACTTCATCAAACTGATTTATATGTTAAATACTCACCATATGCTATCAAGGTTATCTTGTTTTTTATTTAATTACTGTATTATTAAAAATCAAGCTTTTCATAGCTCATAATAATGAAAATGGGTTGTGTCTGATTTGATTGGCATTTATCATAAAAAGGGCGGATGATACGTTTGATACTACTGTAGATGGAACCAGTCAATTTAATTTATGGAATTTGAATGCAAATACAGAGGAATCATTGTAAATACCTAACGTTATGTCAACATTATATCCTAGGTCGCAAATTCAAGGTCTCAGTCAATATTCGGTATTATAGTAAATCAACAGGCGTCCACGTTGACTCACATGCGTCTTAGTAAATTGGTGTAATGTCCTTAGATAGTAATTCTGTGTAATAGCTACAATAATAATGAAAAGTATATACATACTAAATACATACCCTGGAGGATGTATTGTTAATAAAAAGTGTAATATATTGGCAAGATTATTTCTTAAGGCAATTTTAACATTTCACCTACGTTGCTTCTGGTAAAGCATTGAGTAAATTGGCTTGGTACAAAGAGGGTTAAAAGGCGATAATAGGTTCCAGTGATGGCCATGTTTATGTTTATAATATCGGAGGGGTAAGACTAAAACTCAATGTGGCTCATCTCTAGCGCAATAATTATAAAGTAAGACTATATTATCATCAAATAAACTATCACACAATATTTACATGTATAAAGATTTAGTGTAATAAGCTTGAATCAAGTGGATACAGCATCATAAATCCTTGAAAAAGTTCTCAAGTATAATAAAATCTCTTATTTTTAAGACTTACAAAGCTTATAATCGGAATATTAATTTAGAAAATTATTCTTGTCCAGATCATCAATTTTGACATTTTTTAATTTTTTTTTTCTGATTTTGCAAATTTATAGTTAATTATAATACCAATTATAAAAACAAAAAATATGTACATATGCAGAATTTAGCGCTTTATTTGCTCAATAAAAAATAACAAACATTTTTATTGCAAAATATTACATGAAAATCCTTTAACCAAAAATCCGTTTTTGGGGCAAAAGTACAATGTTTCATTATTTAACATTTAATATTAAGCTTTTATAAAATGTGTATTAGCTATGGCTACAGTTTTCTCTCACAATGTAGTATATTTAAACGTTGATTTTGGTATCAAAATTTGATTTTTCTGTTTTTTTATGTAAATCATGAGTGTTGGTAAGGCTAAAATGAGTTCCGAAAAATGTCCGCTACAAGGTCTGAATTTTCAGACCTTTCATGGTTAAATATAAGAAAAGTAAAAAAAAAAAAAAGTTTTTTTATTTAAAACTTAGATATACCATAGTATAAGAGACTTAGCCATTCAATCATGCTATGCTCAATTACGGTGTCGCTCTACTGGCTCGCTTTTGCAATTTTTTAATGAATATATGATATGACAGACGGTTTTTCTGGTAGAAAAATGTAAATTTTATGATAATAGATATTGCCTATTTTGTTTAGTTTATGGTTCATGTGCCGTAATGCTGCTTTTACATTGCATGAATTGCGCAATTTATCAGGGCTTTAATTGCGCTAAATAATGTAAAGCCTTGAAAATCCTTTTATAATAATACATGTGTCGTTTGTCTCTTTTTGTTTTCATATTCCAAGAATATATTCCATGTTTTATAAGGCATATCAGACTATCAAGCTGGTATTCTTTTTTTTATCTAAATACGCATGCTAAAATAAGGGACTAATGTTTTAATATAATAGGTAACAGTCTTTATATTAGAGACCGATGTTTTTATTTAACCGTATTCTACTAAAAAAATCAAATATCATTATTTGCTACTGTATTGTTGGACCTATTGTTTGATTAGCAGGTCAAATCGAAGGCAATGATACTTATATCTACTCAATGAAAAGCTAGAACTGGCTACAGAACCACAAGATGTTCCAGAAAAGTGATAAAATTTCAAATTATAAAGAAATAAAAAAAAATCTAATGTCTTGCCTAATAACCATAATTATCATCGTAGTTAGTGTATACTTGACAACAAATCTTTTTACAGCTGACACTCGTAAACTAAAATAGTAAGTTTAAAGAAGGTTAACTTGTTTAAAATTTATGTGTGATAAAGTAACATCTATAATCCTAGATCTGGCTTGCATATAAGTTTAAGCAGTAAGTGTCATTTAAATTTATGCTCGAGTAAAAACCATTGTTGCTGTAAACATTATTATAGCTATACAAATATTTACAAATGATGATAATCTTAAATATATTGGTAGTTGCATGTATTGCTCTACATCAACAACGTATTGAATTGTATTGTCTATAATTTATATTAATAAAAACAAATGTAATTTAAAACCCATTCCAGTAAAAAATGCAATGGGATTTTGAGAAGGCACGATGTTCGTGTACAAACCAACTTGTGCCCATACGATCAGCTCATTATGCTCACGGCAAGATTAAATTTATTATTATGCACAAATAGGGATAATGATATGCTTATAGGCAAGTCTACTATTATGTACAAATAGGACTAATGTCATGCACACGGACAGAATCTTTAATCCTGCACATACAGGCTTTTTGCTGTGCTCGTTTGAAGTTTCTTTTGTTGTGGCTATGTGCATCTTGTTATTCTTTAAGCCATATTCAGTGGGTAAAACAGCTCAGGCTATGATTTGCAGCCCACTTGGGGACAACAAATTCATCTTGTGCAGCACAGGTTGGCGGTAGTGATAT
Source organism: Mucor racemosus (assembly GCA_027405735.1). Classification (NCBI taxonomy): domain Eukaryota; kingdom Fungi; phylum Mucoromycota; class Mucoromycetes; order Mucorales; family Mucoraceae; genus Mucor; species Mucor racemosus. The sequence goes on from JAPEHQ010000005.1 coordinate 258,861, forward strand.
AAGTATTCTATAAAAATAAAACGCGCAATAAGGGTGAAAAGGCTTATATAAAAAATCAGTTGATATAATTTAAATTATGCATGAAAGCATTGGGTTGCAACCATACAAATATATATTTTAGATTTTATATGGTACATCCTGTATACCGTAAAAAGTAATTTATATTTATCTATTATTCTTATTCATTATATATGTTGTATGCCACCAAGTACCACAATACTTTATTATCTTCTATAATATCAATACATCTTACAGTATATTGACTGCAACATGTATTGAATTGCAAAGTCTTGATACCGGATATAAAAAACTCCTAGCGTACGACGTCTATCCAGCAATTATCAAGAACGCGTGGACCTCATTTATGACACTATATTATTTTATCCCAGTGGTTCGTCAATCACGTCGTTATTATCAAATCAACATCCAAGCACATTTAACGCAGCATTAAAATGAGGCAACTCACAAGCTCTGCAAGCACGGTTAAATTATGATTGGTCCATTTCAATCCATAGATTACTACCAAACAGATCTAATGGTTTAATAGTGCTTTAAAATACATCTCAGGATCTCCATGCCAAATCAATATAAAAGGTCATACTTTTATATCTAAATAAACTATCTTGTTTTTATTATACAATTGTTGAAGAACTGATTCGTTACTCATTCTCTTATCTCTTCTAATTGTATTATTTTTTAAGTATTATTTATCAAATATGAAAATATAGGACAGCAATGACAACTACCAAAATTAATAAGTAAACACCCCATTCATTTAAAACCAATGCTTTGCTGCTGCAACGTCTTTTACATTCATTCTTAAAGAAATTTAGGTTTCAAATATTGATTTAAGTAACTGTAAGCAAATAAATACTAGAAACGTATCAGGAAATGGAAAACCTTTGTTCCTTGAATGAATTGATCTACTAATAATTCACAAGAAATAGTTAAATACATTTTATGCAAAATTATCTACTGGATAATTTTTAAATCTTTAAAAAATATAAATTTTTCATCGAGTTATAGATAAATTAAGATTTCTCAAACGATAATTAACTTAAATGCAAAGCTGTGATGCGCAAAATACCCGTATTTATAAAACAATTTGAGAGCAAAATGATTTATTTAAAACCGTAAATCGATTCAGAATTGGATAAGCTACAAAAACCATTCAGTGGTCAAGTGACGGTAAATATACAGTTTTTTGTCAAATTTTAGAAGCGTTTCCTAATTTCCAGTATTTTGCACATTTACAGCTTAAAAATAGACTACAGCTTAAAGCGCGCGATTTGATTGAAAGCCCGAGAGAGTCGATTTTGAAACAAGGCATTAAATATTTTTTTCGAGATTTTGATAGAAAGATATAATTGGCCAATTCATAGCCCAGCAAAATTGACGCCCTTTCAAATTTCAAGCAATATTAGTGGCTCCCGTCATTTGAACCATTTTTTGAGAATGTTTTTGATGGTATATCAGTCATTACTCCATGAAAAATGCAGCTACCATTAAGAAAAAAGATGGAAATGAAAACGGTGCATTTTGCGCACATTGTAGTACCAAAAAAACAGAGATAAAAATGCTTTAATGCTTCATTTTAAATTAATGAAAATCATTAGTCGTTTAGTTAATTTTTGTAAATTTGGAGATGATGCATCATTACTCGATCAAAATTGTAGCTAGTATTCAGTAAAATAATGAAAATAAACAAGAAAATGCTGTGAATTTTGTATTGTTAAAAATGAAGACCTACAGTAGGTCTTCATATTTCAATTTTTAATTAATAAAAATGATTAGTATTTTAGCTGATTTTTAAAGATTTCTGTATGATGTATTGTTACTCCATCAAAAATCTGCTTAAACTAAAGCAAAATAGCGCAAATAAAGCTGCGCATTTGCATTCAATTGATGTATTATAAAATACAGCTTGAAAAAAGATATAATTCTGTTTATTCGAGCTTTGCGAATGACCAATTATTTGACAAATTTTGCATTTCTGGCTATTGCAAATGCGAAAAGCTTTTACCAGGCTTTTAAATGTAATGTAATTACTTCTCCGATATGCATCTTTAATTTGGTATATAATGATCTTGAAAACACTTAAAATTTTTAGAGATATCATTAAGTTAAAAGTAAAAATTCTTGCATTTTTTTACATTATACGACATGACGAGGGCAATTTCAGAATGAAAATTAAAAAGAAAATGGATAAATGATAATGGTGGCATTAAAATTATGTATTTTCTGTGAATGTATTATTTTTTAAAGAACTTTTCCCAGTTAGTGAAAGCTGCATCATTTTTTGTTGTCATCAGATAGAGCCGGATGAAAAAGTTTTAATATAATCTTTATTTTTAATGGTTTGAGTTCTGTAGACCCTCGATAAAAGTTTTGCCCTGTATAATGACATTGAGTAGTCGTGATACCTGATCATAAGCTTACATTTTTGAAATATAATTTCTGAGGATTATTTGTGTATATAGATCCTTAAGTCTAGACCTTTTGTATAATAAAAATTATGTGCACTAAATTTGTGTCCGATAAGTCTTGTCATCCTTAGTGTTTCTTGTATTTTGATAAATCACTTGAATGGTTGGATGCTGCATTAATCATGACATTCTATATTGCTTTATTATATAAAGATATTTATATGTCCTCTTCGTGTGTAATAGAACATACACATTAAAATATTTTTTTGACAAGCATCTGGATGATATTTATTATCACATTTTATAGTATAAAATAATCCAATAAAATAATATAAAATTAATCAATCAGGAAGAGACGTATAATGAAAAAACTCTCAATGACAAGCTGGTATATCCATATGATTGGTATATAAATAGCCTACAACAGCTTTGTTCTTAATTTAAATTATTATAAAAAATAAACTAGAATAAAGCCATCTTGATATATAATAGCTTTTATGATATAGTTATGTAAAGTGAAATAAGTTCCTGTGAAGTTGAAATTTGCTTAACAGTACTTATAATTACATTTGTAAACCTGATTGAAAATCTTTTTCAAGTATGTTTTATTAAGGTGTGTATTTCCCTTTATTAGCTCATCTCAACATCTTCTTCCTCTTACATGCCAATGAATTTATTCAAATAATCATTAAAACCAGCTCCCATGATTAAATGCTTAAGGTACAATGTATTCTGAAAACAAACAACTGTGACATTGCCATTAACATCTTGATACATAAAATATATGAATATAGCTTACTCTTCTGCTTTCATATTTTTTAGTATCCTGTACCCATTCATGCTTTCAATTATTTGCTTTTAAATCCACATTCAAATATACGTGAAACATTAAATAAGCACATAATTTTCATAGCATTTCACATGTATACATGAAATCGTGTTGTAATTCGGAAGAACAGGACAGTTTCAATAATTGGCTTAATCCTTAATTAATAATTCATTGCAAATTTAGCTTTATTATTAAAAATAATCAGCATTGATGTTTTTGAAAACTTAAATATAACAGTAGTATGTAAATTTTCAATACTTCAATAATCAAGAATAATATATATTTATAACCCTTACAACAAATCAATCTTGAACTACATTAAGCTTATCACGGAAGTATTTTCTATATAATAGTTAATAATATTGAGATGAAATTTATTTTACTAGTTGATGACTTTTGAGAAAAAACATAAGTGCACTGGCTAAATATTGACCAAAATTGACCAAAATTGACCAAGATTTACCTAAAATTTATTATAAAAAATTGAACACCTAAATTAAAGTATTAACTTCTTATACAGTATTCACAAGATAGATCCAACTCAAACCTATTCTGAGTTTTTTGTTTCAACAAAAAATATTGATTTTTCGTCGAGATAACCAAAATAATAGGTTACATTACAGCTAACTGGGTTCCAAAATTGATTCGTAAAATCGACCAGAAAATGATCAAAAAAACAAAATTGCTTAATGGCTCAGGAATTGCAAAGTAAGTTGAAATAGCTTACTAAATGTTTTTTGTTCAGTTTTAAATTTTGCATCCATCTAAACAAAATGCAAACAGATGCTTCACATTAAATTTTGTATAAAATACTATTAAACTTTTGGAGGTTTTTTGGAGATACACATCATTTTTTGTAAACATAATTCAAAAATAATTTACAAAGACGATGTGCAAAAAAATTATCTACCGATCGAGCTATTGCTGAACCTTCTAGCTGCATTTTTCGTGGAGAAAAAAAGATTTTTGTCAATTTTTTTTTTCAAATCCAGAATGTAAGATGAGGGTATACAAGGGAAAATTGGAAGGTAGAAGCAAAGGAATCTCTTTGCACACGTTTTTTAGGATATCTCCACGAAAAATCAATACTTTGAAAAAAACTAAATTGGGTTCGAGAGATCTCAACGAGATTAATGAAATGAATGTAAAAAAAATGCTGCTCAATTTAACCAATATTTTGAAATGTACTACAAAATTGTCAAAAAAATGAAAAAAAAGTAAAAGTGCTCAGAATTTTTTTATTAAAATATGTTATAGAGCACTTCAAAACAACTAAGTTTTATTATTAAAAAGTGTTAGTATAGCTTAATTGTTTACAGAGATATGGTGCCTCGAACTTTTCAATCTTTTCCAGTGAAATACCTGTAAAAATTTGAAACATTAGCACTAAGTGAACTTGTTGTGTCTGATAGCTAATGGTTATTCCAGAAACACAATTCTGGATTAAACTTGAGCATCTCAAGTACATGTACGTATATTTTAATTCCACTAAAAAAAGTAGTGAGATAAAGTAGCATAAATCGATTCCATTTCAAAATAAAAACCCCCAAAGCCGCCTTTTGCGAATTTCCGTGATATATCATACGGTACAGTATTCCAAGTCGAAAAAATAAAAATGAAAACCCAAATTTATCGTTCGCCAAATCAGAGGTTTTGAAGATCCAAGCTCATTTCTTAATATGAAAATAAAAAAGTTGAATGGTACCGGATTTGAGATTGCTTATACTAAAAGTTATGCAGAGACAGTTGTAAAAGAATCCTGATTTTCAAATATCAAAAATTTAAATATAAGCAAAAATTAAAATTCAGGTATAAAAGATATAAATGAAATCAACTATAGAGGATGAATATAGAGAAATACTGTACGAAAGAAAAAAAAAAGGTTAGTACGTTGCTTATAAAAAAAAAACTTCCTCTGTATCTAACCATGAACGTAGAGTATAAACCTGATTTAACTATAATACTCCCATGAGCATCAACTACAAAGGGGGATAATACGAGTATAAATTCTCATAAAACCTGATTGGAATACATATTTTCTTAAAGATCTCGGTTCTGGATTGCGAAATATTGTATTTATTAACCCTTTGACCACATCAACATCGAAACATGATTTACTCATAAACTGCCGTATGAGCCAGACTGTGCTATACCTAAAATTAGAAATGTTGTCCGAATACTTTTTATGGAGAGTAGTACATGCCGTTGGTATTTCTTGATATACGACATGCATCGAATTATGATGATGCGCTTTTAAGTGATGCAATAGTTACATGGTATGATAGGCATGATAACGAATGCTACAACCAATTAGAAGAAGAAAAGCAAGGGCCAAGATTGTTGAATAAGAACATAGCTCGTACCAAAAGCGAATTACAGAAAAGACATCAGGAGTTTTACCAATTAATATATCCCAATAAGGAACCAACAGAAGTAACAAAATCATATACGATTACCCAAGAGAATAGTTGCTGTCTGAAGAATGCTGAAGAAGTCTCTTTGAGAGACGAAATTTTGTATTCAAGAAATACTTTCTTTGGTGGTGCCAACAATGGTCTTGTTAATATGACTCAAATAGAATCATTTGATATAAACAGGTTCAAAAACCACATTGAACTTTACAATTATTATTCAGCTTTAGAAAACGATGGTATGTATTATAAGCATAAAGAAAATTACTTGTATATTAAGCATACTATAGATGTTGACGATAAAAGACTTAATAATCTTTTTGTGCCACTATTTTCTACACTGATCATTAACTCTAAGAATATTTATCATCGATCTGGTGATAAATCAGAAGCAACGTCTTATACATTAAATCAATGACTCAAACATACCTCCAGCATCGTGAATTGATGAGAGAGCTTTACTACAGCAAAATTGTTACCAACAAAAGAAGGAGTAAAGAATTAAGAAGACAAAAATTCCTCAATCAAGTTTGTTCCAATGAACGAAGGTTTATCAATTAAGGACAAAGAGGCAACAACATCGCATTTGTTGGTGAAAGGGGATACTCAGTTAGATCACGAAACAAAGGATTTAAAGAATACGGTGGCAAATGGAAACCTCATAACCACTCAAGTTACATCTCAACAGTTATTACTATCTAATGAGCTTAATACATCACAGACCTGCGTTTATTTTTTCCATAAAACTACTCATCCTGTACATATTGTTGATAATACATTGCAGACCAATAATGGAACATCCGTTTGCACAAACCCAGTATGTATCTTGGTCAAATCAGGCTCCTCCCATAAAGGGAGAGATGCCATATATTCTCTTACAATTGACTTATCAGGCTTATTGTACGTTGCACTTGGTGTTCTTTTCCCTCAATTCAATTCTAGTGTCGGTCATCATCGCGCCTACTTTACCAGTATCGTCACTACCGTCCTTACAAGAAGCGTAGCACGGCTGGAGCTCGATGGGCTTAATACTTAAGTATACTGGCCTATGAATTATTTTTACTTTAACATATACTAACTCTGCCGCTTTAATCCTTTTTTATTTTACCTCCTTTTTTTAATATCTATTCCCATCCTTTTTTTATTAAACAAATTTCACTAAGGGCTATTTACCATTCAGTATAAATTTGGATTGCGTGGAAAAATTTAAAATTCAATTCATGCCATTTCATGTATTCTTTGACGAAGCATACATTCAGTTAGGATATTTAAACTCTTGTATACATTACATAGATAATTCCTGGTTTGCATGTCAATTACGATGTCTATACTTGTATCAAAACCAAAGCAATAAATGAAGAAAGGTTATATTTTATTAATATTATTTACATTTTTAAGGATAGTTGTAAGATGCATGCTACATTTATAATTCTATACTGCATCTTGAATAGCTATACTTGTAGGTGATGCTTGATGAGGAGGGGAATAGATGGAAGATATATTAGAGTCGTTTTTTGATAACTTAGTTTGATGTTTTGGTAAAGGCGGCGGAGGAGGTCTATTTTGATTTTCTATTGATAGTTGTTGCTGACTCTGCAAGGTGTCATTTATGGCGGCCATCAAAGGTTCCGAGCTTGGTACAACATCATCATCAATTTTATAATGTGCTCTTCTGCCACCGTAATCATCCTCATTTGTATTGATTTGAGTTTGGGCTCTGTAAGTATTAATAGCAGATGATAATAGATTATTAGGTAATGTGGTGGAGGATGAGGATCCTGTTCTAGAGCCATTATTATGGTCGGATATCACTGGGGGGTGAGGGAGAATAGTTTCATCAAAAGGAATTGTAGATGGAGATGATGTTGATGAAATAACTGGGTTACTTTGACGCTTGATTTCATCAGGTTTAAGCATCGCTATATTCATCGTAGATGTATTGTTGCTACTGTTATTGTTGTTAGCAACACCATAGTAGTTTGCAAACATATCTAACGTTTGCGAGTTCATTGTAAGTCGATTAGAATTTCTCGTCTGATTTGAAGAATCGCCATTCATGTAGAAACTAGCGCTTTGAGATCTTGATCGAGAGGACATTGTCATTAAATTAGCGGAACTACTACCTAAATGAGAGGGGATTGAAGGTCTGCTACTCTTCTTTCGCTTTCTCCACATAACCATACGAGCTGGAGGCCGGCCTGATTCATCCAATTCATCATCTCCAAGACCTGTTACGATGACGATGACATTTTTGACCAGTAATAAAAAAAATATAAAGAAGGCAAGGCAATGAATAGCCATTTGAATATATCCTACATATTGCTTGGACATTACTGATGCATGTATATTTGGAAGATAACATATGTTTAGAAACAAAACAAATGTTTTAATACATCCGAATACAATATGAAATGTATTTACTTGACTATCTGCATATGGCCATTTGAAGAATATTCCAAAAGTCAATGTTACTTCTGCCAAAATGGCCAGTATCAGTTGAGCTAGACCGCTGGTCTGAAACAATCCAATCATAGCAGCTATTAAAGACTTGTATATAATAATTGCAATAAAATAATGAAATGTGTCGTCAGTGAATTGGTTGTATAACGATCCATATCTCAGCATTAGTTTCAGTTCTGTGTATATAAAGGATGCTGGTCGAATTTGAAGTAATTTAATACTAATAAATCCATAGAGCAAAAATGGTACTACAAGAAATATAGCAGCAGAAAGTGTAATATACCAAAGGGAAGGTATCATTAATTGATAGAATGACACTGTCAAAATCGGCAAATAAAGCAAACTAACAATGCGAACAAGAATACCTACAAGAATGTTAGTTAAACTACAAAGCCGAGTTGGGTATGCTCTTTCGTAACGTACCTATGGAGAAATCCCACATCTTTTTTGACATGATTATATACTTTTTACGTTTATTCAATGCTCCGATAATAAATAATACAGCCCAGGTGATGCAGCATAGTGCTATACAGGACATCATAATGATAAGTGTGTATACAAGAAAAGTAAAGAAAAGGGCATTGATGTCGATTCCAGAAGCAGTTGCAAAATTCATCATTCCTGTACCGACAACGTCAACACCATTGTTAATGTCGTTTGCTGGTACTGCAGTTGAATTGGCTATTTGTCGTTTATAAATGCTATGTCTGGGAATTGAAGCCATTTCTTCAATTGGAGATGAAGAAGATTGAAATATTGTGTGAATAATGTTATCTAACCAACTAGACTCAAACAAAAGGAAACTCCAAGAGAAATTGGAAGTAAATAACGCATGGAAACGAGGATAACCTATGTTGAATTGACCTGCCATAACAATAAATTGAGCATAAAATACCAAGTCAAAAAAACCAGGTGTCTTCAAACGCAATACACCAGGTAACATGGCATAATTTGAGCTCAATAAGAATATATCATGTTCTCCCCCTTCATGAAATATAGTGAATGATGCAATCAAAGACAGAATCGCAGCAGCAACTGTAAATCCAATAGGTAAAAATGTAAAGATTTTTTGCCATGTTGGATGTTGATAACCAACAGGAGCAAACATGATACATACAAGATGGTTGGAATCTGCGTCAATAGCTGAGTATTGTGCTGTGATATCAGCCAATGGATATGAAGGAACATTAGAAAGGTTAAATGACTAAAAATAGAATTGTAAATCAAACAAAATGATAATTGTTAGTTGGCTCATTGTTCACTTTTTTTTCTTCTTATTAATCATACTCTTTGAATACTGAAATTTTGATTTTGATTTATAGGGCAACCAGTTGATGTATCAGGACAGAATTGTTGGGCTGGTGCTTGAAATGTTTGAAATCCAAACCTTAATTCAAACATAGAAGCAGATGATACTAAATTTAATAAATGGTAATAAATAGATTAATATACAATTTCTCGGAAGGAAAATCCTCCCCGTACGCTCCCTGTAGAAATTGTGGAAATATATTTACTTGATCCCTGCTGATTCAAGTTGTTAATAGTGACATTGGATGTGCTGTTGATATTGAAATGATAACTAGATGTCATAACATCAAAATACCGAGTTACTGCAGTAACGTCAAATTCGCCTTGATAACAATATGTAAAGTTTGTCGATGGAAACCATACATTGTTTAACGATTCTGCCTGTCGAGAGGGAATTACAGTGAAAATCAATATGAACAGAAGGAGATTCAAATTATCCGAAATGAATCTCATATATCAATATGTACAAAAAGATAATCAAAAGGAAAAGGAAAGGAAAGAAACAAAAGAGAAAGAAAGAAACCTTAGCTCCAATAATAAACTTTCTTTCATCATCTGTGCACCTTCAAAGCCACACGAATACATTACCCTTTTTATGAATACATTGTTGTCTACTTTGTCATACCATGTATTTTCATTTGTCCTTCTTCCGTTGAAACGACTTTGCGGCTATTTAAAGCCCTTTATGATGATTGTTGCAATCGGATATAATGACAATCAGCCAATCGATGTTGTATGTACTATATTGATCTATAATATTAAATCAGGCTCTTTTGCGGCTGAATTAAGGCATATGTACATGAGCCCTATTTATTATACGCAAATATGAAAGCATGCAATTTATTTAAATTTGATAGGAATTGAATTTATCATAATATTTGGCAATATACGCTCATCTATAGTTTTGAAGAGACAAATAGATGAGGGTAACTCTCAATAATGGTAAATGAGAATCCACCAGAGATAGATGCTGCACGATAACGATTTTATTTTTGGAGAGAATACCAATAATGTAGACTGAAGGAGGTTGTGATTATCCATTCCATATGACTTTATATTAAATGTTGTCAAAGTTATCTTTTGCACTGATACACCCAACCGATGGGCCCCAGGATTGGGTGGCCAAAAGTATTCTATTCAATTACAATATTCTATGTGTATAATATGTAGTGTTTTATTCAGCTATATATGTATTATTACTGAAATTTGGCCCTATTTTTCAGGTACACACCTAATATGATAACAGATTGATCGCCTTCTTCATTATCCAAAAATATAAAACGAGTGGATAGACTTGCAATAATTCTTCCGTAAGATATACTATTTCTTAAGTCGTTGAATGAGCTTGTTTAGAATACCTTCAAAAAATAATACTTTGGCGTTACAGAGATGCTACGGATTATACCTTAAAAATGCTTTGGTGTCATCATATCAAGTGGCCTGAAATAAATCCTTTGGGCATCGACAGTTCATTCTGCATTTTGCAGGATCCAAGAAGGGTGCATTGATTTTACGCTCTATGTAGATGTTTAAGAAGTACTAAACTTGTCTTTTTATACATACTGTAGTCGCCGTCTTGTCAAAATGTCGGATAGATAATCAGCAAGATGCTATGGTCATCTTCAAGAGATCATTCTTTATTAAAAAAAATACTCATCATGTCCCTGAGGTTGTAGTATAGCACATATGAAGATTTTATTTACGAACACGTACAGTATTCAATAGTTCAGTATAATACATAGTGCATAGTGCATAGTATACAAAGCATTTTATGTGAAAATGATTCTCAACTTTTACGCAGCTGTGGAACAGGAATGTTTACGGAAATTGCTTAGAGTGTTTCGAACACAGAAGCATTATATAATTTACAGTATTTGTAGTCGATGCCGAGACCCTCAAAATATAGAGGTTCGTATATACCATATATATACGACACGAAATAAATAGAAATAAGGTTTAAGACAAGAAACCGAACCTCTGTTTTCTTTTTTTCATAACATCCCATTCAACGAAAAGATCACTTTTTTGTGTTTACTACATGTCACTTAAAATAATCATACGCTATATCTTCAATCACATTTCTATAAGAACTAATAGGATTTATCGGCCAAATAAAGTCTTTGGCATCCAATCACTAAAACCCCTCAATTTCAGGCTAATTTATGGTAATCCAGTAACTCTTTCACGAAATTATTGGTTTCAACTGATACTATAGCAGTATGCTAACCGTCATTCAATAAAAAATTATATATTTAAAGTAAAGACCACTAAATATTGTTCGGTTGAAATCGTTTGGCGACTACTGAATGCCCTTGTAGTAACTGTTTTTCGACGAAAAATGGGGATTGTGCAAAACATTTTGACGCCTTTTATTTCAGAGTTGTTTTAAAACGCAATGTTTGATTGTGGAAAAATAACAAACGGATTTATAAAATATATTTGTTTTTTTACATTGTAAAAGGATCGCATGATTTGTACAACCAATAGATATATCAAAATCATAGCGTGCAGCTTTTTCTACAACTACTAACTGTATACTAGACAACAATTAGGTTGTATCGGACGTTTTAAATTAGACAATAATTAGTCGCATTATTCTATCTATTGCTGAATTTATTTTATATCTCACAAAAGGCTCGAAAACAAGAAAATTCACTGCTTTTTTCTTGAAAATTAGGTCTCACTTTTCATCCCTGCTCTACTTTTTTTTTCACTAAAAATCATCAAGAAAAATTTATATCCCAATGTACCTGAGATAATCAACTTTAATTAAAAAACAAGTATTCACAAATATCCTACCTCTAGTAGCTGGTAGAACTTTGTTAGTGCTAATGTTTCAGATTTTTACAGCTATTTCCCTAAGAAATATTCAAACCTTTGTGCTTTAATATCTCAGAAAACAATTAAGCTATACCAGCAGCCTATAAAATAAAACTTACTTCTTTTGAAGTGCTCTATAATATATTTCAGTATGAAAAAATTATAGGCACTTCTATTTTTTTTTTTTCGTTTTTTTGACATTTCTGTAGTAGATTTCAAAATACTTGTAAAATCGAGTAGCATATTTTTTACCTTTATGCCACCAATCTTGTTGACTTCTCTCGGATCGAATTTAGTTTTCTTGAAAATATTGATTTTTCGTGAAGATATCCTCAAAAATGTGTGTAAAAGAGTATCATCGGTTTTGCTTTAAAAAAGCAACTGTATACCCTGATTCCAAATTCTGAATTTGAAAAAAAAATTGGTAAAAATCTTGTTTTCTCTGCAAAAAATGCAGTTAGAAGACTAAGCAATAGCTAGATCGATAGGTAATTTTTTTGCGCATTATTTCTATTAGTTGTATTTAAAACATGCATATAAAAAGTGATATATATCGTCAAAATACCTGAAAAATTTCAATTTTATTTTACGCAAAATTTAATATAAAATGTTTGTCTAGGCCTTAATTGGACGAATGCAGAATCCAAAATTGTACAAAAAACATTTAATACACTAGTCCAACTCACTTTACAGTTCATTAGATATTAGGCTATTTTGTTTTTGAATTATTTTCTGATCGATTTCACAAATCAATTTTGGAACCCAGCTATTGTAGCGTTTAAGTTGTAATATGAACTACTATTTTGTTTATCTCAACAAAAAATTAATAATTTTCATTGAAACAAAAAATGCAGAGTAGTTTTCTGTTGGATCTATCTGGTGAATGAAAGAAATTAATATCTTAACATAGGTGCTCAATTCTTAACAATCGATTTTAGGACAACTTTGGTCAATAATGTTAGGTCAGTGCACATATATTCTAGTATTAACTCTCCTCCTACTTTTGGGTAGATAGCAATGGTCCATAGAGGGAAGCTATATCTTTGTTAAAGGTTTTTCGTTTCTCGTAATTCGACTCAATATTGGGCGTGTATATTTTTACCTCCAATTACTCAAATCAATTATTATTTCAATCCCATATTGAATCTGACACCCAAATGGAATTGAAATGATATAAATACTTTTAGAATCCAGGATCTGATGGCTCCTGGCTTCCTTTTTTAACTGAATAATAAGGTTTCTGCGTTCTCTGTAGGATTTCACAACCAACGCATCGTATTACGGTTAACCGAGTTTGACTGCTTTAACGGGTCGTTTTTTATGCAAACTCGAATGAGGGTATTCGAGTTTCTTCTTTTCTTTTTTTGTTAGCTAAGCTCGAAAACAGGATTGAAAAAATACTTCAAGTTGTGAAACTGTCAAATATGCTATTATCAATTCATAATTCCATATCAACTTGACAAGGTTGCTATTAGCAGCCTCCTTAAGGCAAACCAATACTTGCTCCCACCCCGTTTTTTATCTGGGTTACAAAAGAACGGGCCGTTTTCCAACTCGAATCGAATGGCCGTTTCCGTTAAAACTCGATTCAAACTCGAATCGAAGCCCATTCCTAGTTCTCTGTAATATAATTATTATGTCATTATTATATCTTAGGTCGCATATTCAAGGTTTCGGTTAATATTCGGTATTATAGTAAATCAACAGGCGTCAACGTTGATTTAGATGCGTCCTACTAGTTCATTGGTGTAATGTCCTTAGGTAGTAATTCTATATCATTACGGCCGAACTCTGCTTCCCATGGGTATAGTGATCTGTACAGATGGGCAGAATAAAGAATTTTGTGCAGATCAGGCATATCAAATGAGCAGAGCAATGAGATATGAGATCAAGGTTTTTTAGTGAATTTACTAAAGTATATCAATCATAATATAATTAATAATGAAGATAATTTGAATGGTTTAAAGCAGATGAGAGTTACTCTAATTCAGCAGAATTGCTTTATTGACGAGATATATTAATTTGAAATTTGGAGTTTGAAAGAGTTCTGCCCGTGTTCTTTTTTCGGAGACCAAACGGAAACAACGGCCTTTTTGGAAACACTAAAAGTGTTTATGTCTTCGTAAATTTCTGTTTGTAACGCACAAAAACGACTGATTTTGGATTATTTTTCTCTTTTCTTCCCCACTGTTTCCTCAACTCTTCTATTTATATTTAAAACCACAACAACAAAAAGACCAATATTTTTTATAAACTAAAATCAAGTAGCAGGTGCAAGTAAATGTCATTCCTATTGTTTATTTGGAAATTAATTATTAACTGTTAATGTTAGAGCGCGATATAATTTTCTTCTCAAACAAAAAAAAGCATCCAAGACTTAGTCATTTTGTTCCACCATCATCTACGTTATAATCAATTCTTTTTTGGTCCAAACTCGACATATATCTGCTAAAAAATCGATGATTATAAAGGTATGTATAGTAATTGACTTGATTAAAATAAATAATGAATAAAGTCATGTTAGTCTATTTAGTTTGTAAAACATATTTGTTTCTACTTAGTGGCCAAAAGCCAAGAAGAGGAAAACAAGATGTTGCCTTGTATACCACTACCAACTCTAAAGGGTACACCATAATCATTACTCGTGAATTGATTTTATTAATAAATCAATTTCTATAGGTCAAAAGTAAAGGCATATTCAGTTCAAAACGCTTGAAATAATTTATTGATGCTGATTTACATGGTTTATTGTCTCTTGTTCATTCAATTGCTATATTTGATTTTAATGTTTTGTTTATACTGATAATCGAGTCGTTCGTCCATTAGAGTTAACTCACCATCCTTGATTAGCGTATCTATAATAACGATTCATTATTAGCTCATGATGGTATGCAAAACTATTAAAAGGGGCTGTCTAATCTCAAATACTTACTGTATATCTGATTCAACTGCTGATGCTAAACTAGCATCAAAGTAGTTGTGTTGACTCGTAATAAAGTAAGGCGTTTTATCAAGTACAATGTTGGTCTTCAATGTATTTCAGTTAAATTGAATAGATAGAGATATGATTTATGCTGAGTCTATAAATGTGAGAGAGAGCTCAGATCTATGAACATAAAAAAATGATCCAAATTGTGATGCTTCGTTGACCTGTACGAGATTTTTTTGTGACGATACCTGGTGGTGGCTCAAGTGTAAATTAGGAATATAATTGTCAAATGTTGTATCGAGTCAAGATGAAGTTGGTTGATTGATATAACGGATAATAAACGCAATGTCATTTATTGAATGGGTGAATGTAAATGTATAAATCAAAGCTTACTTTTGAATGAAAGTAATAAGTATTCTGATCAACATCAATAGGTTCAAAAAACATAATAGTTAAGTGCAATCATTGCTACCAAATTGCATAATTTGATATACAGAAAACTCTTGAAGGATTTATTCTTTTTTTTTTTGGCAATACTACAAATTATCGTTCAATATGACTGCATATTAATGAAGCAGAGGAAATACAACAACTGGTAAAAAACTGATATCCAATGTACATCGAGGTCAAGATTGATAAAAGGTGCATTATTCATTGTGTAGCGGAAATTGCAACATTTTGATGGATAGAAATTACAGGACCAAGGTGTTGTGTTTGCCTCAGGATTTCTAAGAGGGTTTAAAAACATATTTCATCAAACTTACTTAGGTGTTAAATACTTACCATATGCTATTATTAGTATCATCTTGTTTTTTATTTAATTGCTTTATTAATTATTATTAAGAATCAACCTTTTCATAGCTTACAACAATGACAATGGGGTATTTCTACCTTTAGATTGACATTTATCATAAGGCGAGATGATGATACGTTTGATACTACTGTAGATGGAACCAGTCAATTTAATTTATAGAATTTGAATGCAAATACCGAAAACCCAATTGTAAGTACTTGAGTTGGTTCTGGTAAAGCATTAAATAAATTGGCTTGGGACACAGACGGCAAAAAGGTGGTAATAGGTTCCAGTAATGGCAATGTTTATGTTTATGATATTGGAGAAGAGTAAAAAAAAACTTAATGTAAATGATCTCTAGAGCAATAATTACAAAGTAAGACTATATTATCATCAAATAAACTACCACACAATATGAATATGTATAAATATTTACAGTAATAAGTTTGAATTCAATGGGTACAGTATCATTAATTCTTGAAAAAGTTTTCAAGTATTATAAAATCTCTTATTTTTAAGACTTACAAGGCTTATAAGCGGAATATTAATTTAGAAAATTACTTTTGTCCAGATCATCAATTTTGACATTTTTTAATTTTTTTATTCTGGTTTTGCAAATTTAAAGTTAATTCTACTACCAATTATAAAAACAAAAAATATACACTTATACAGAATTCAGCGCTCTATTTGCTCAATAAAAAATAACAAACATTTTTGTTACAGAATATTACATGAAAATCCTTTAACCAAAAAACTGTTTTTGGGACAAAAGTACAAAGTTTCATTACTTAATATTTAATATTAAGCTTTTATAAAATGCGTATTAGTCATGGCTACAATTTTCTCTTACAATGTCATATATTTAAACGTTGATTTTGGTATCAAAATTTGATTTTTCTATTTTTTGATCTAAACCATGAGTGTTGGTAAGGCTAAAATGAGTCCCAAAAAATGCCCGCTACAAAGTCTGAATTTTCAGACCGTACATGGCTAAATATAAGAAAAGTAAAAAAAAAGACGCTTTTTTTTTAAAAACTTAGATATATACCATAGAATAAGAGACTTAGCCGTTCGACCTTGCTATGCTCAATTACGGCATCCCTCTACGGGCTCGCTTTTGCAGTTTTTTAACGAATCTATGATATGACAAACGTTTTTTCTGGTAGAAAGATGTATGTTTCTATAATAATAGATAAATAGATATTGCCTATTATGTTGTTTAGCTTATGGTTCATGTGCTGTAATGCCGCTTTTACATTGGCTGAAATGTGCAATTTAGAAGGGTTTTAATTGCGCTAAATAATGTAAAGCCTTGCAAATCCATTTCGACGTGTGTTATGTTTATATTCCAAGGATATATTCAACGTTTGATAAGGTATATCAGTCTATTATCAAGCTAGTATTCTTTTCTTTTATCTGAATACGCATGCTAACATAAGGGACTAATATTTTTAATATAGGTAGCAGTCGTTATATTAAGACTGATATTTTCATTTAACTGCATTCTAAGATTAAATGTATCATTATTTACTACTGTATTGTTGAACATATTTCTTGATTACCAGATCACATCGAAGGCAATGATATTCATATTCACTCAATAAAAAGCTAGAACTGGCTACAAACCTACGATGCTCCAGAAAAGTAATCAAATTTCAAATGATATAGAAACACAAAAAAAGGATAATCTGATGTTTTGCCTAATAACCATATTTTTGATCGTCGCTATACTTGTTGAAAGCAAATCTTTTTACAGTTGACAATCGTAAACTGAAATAGTAAGTTTAAACAAGATTAATTTGTTTAAATTTAATGAGTGATAAAGCCACATTTATATCCTTAGATTTGGCTTGCATATAAATTTATGCTAGAGCAAAAACCATTGTTGCTGCAAACATTATTATAGTTATAAACATATTTACAAATGATTATAATCGTAAACATATTAGCTCTTGCATTTATTGCTCTACATGAACAACGTATTGAATTGTATTATTGTCTATAATTCATATTAATTATGAAATGCCAAAGATTTAGAATAAATATTATGGCAAGAAAAAATGTATAATTTAATAAAGGAACTTGTTAAATTAAATCACACACAAAAACTGAAGAGAATCTTTATTTAATATCAATAATTTGTCCTATTTATATACAAATTCTATATTACAATTATCTGTAAGATCAGCTTTGGATTGATTATATCTTTCTGACATTCCATTGTCAGGTCATTTTATGTACATTAGTAACACAGCACATTTAAGTTCAGCTTATTTTATATAACTAAATCCAACAAGTGAATATGTCTCACATATCCAGCTTCCCGGATCTTGCTTTAGAAAATAAGAACAATCGAGAATGTTATCATAGATCAGTTAGCTGACTTCTTGAAACTAAGGATTACAAATCAAAAGGTTCATTATCTTACGATTAACCGGTGGATGCAACAAATTAGAACAAATGTAATTTAAAAATTCATTATTCCAGTAAAAAATGCAATGGGACTTTGAAAACGGCATGATACATATGTACAAACGAATTTGTGCCCATATGATTAGCTCATTATGGTCATAGTCAGAGTTTATTATTATGTACAAATAGGAATAATGATATGCTTATGAGGAATTCTACTATTATGCACACATGGAATTAATGTCATGCACACGGGCAGAGTCTATAATTCTGCACATACAGGCTTTTCGTTATGCTACGTGTGCAGTTTCGTTTGTTGTACCCATGTGCATCTTGTTATCTTTTTAGCCATGCATTATTCAGTGGGCGCAACAACTCATAAGGCTATAGTATGCAGCCCACCTGAGTACAACAAAAGTGTTGTATTCCACCTACTAGTATCATACGTTATCACCTTCTGCAGTATCAATACATCGTACAATCTATTTACTACGACATATATTGAAGTACAAGTCTTGATATCGGATATTGTTTAAATATACACAATGAATAACTAGAAAATAAAGTTAAAACTAGATGTATTTATTGAGTATATTATTGTAGGTAAAAAAGATAACGAATCCATCTCGAACGACATCAGGATTCCCGGTATTTATATGTTTTGGAAGCGTGGATATAGAGCCTACAATACAGAGTGTATGAAAGGATGATTTCATCGTCTTGAGGAACTAGTTGATTACAACATAATGATATAATAGGTTGGCCATAGCAAGTTTAGTAGGATAGGACCAAGTTAAGTATATAGGATCTTCATGCTTGATTTACTTTAGACTTTAGACAGTGAATGTTGATGCAACTGGAATAGTTGAATTCCATTTTCAGGAACGAATTCATGGTTGGCTCACTTCAGGATCTCAGGCTACACCATTTCATCATAGACTAGATGTAACATAACTAAATGAAATAAAATTGGCATACATCATTATCACCTCATACTCATCATTCTATGCTAAGAATCATGTCTAAATAATCCTTTGAGTACTTCTACTAGTAATACATGTACTCAGTCTAGTCTATGTCCTAAACAGATATAAGAAACTCCTAGCGTACCAATTTTAATCCAGTAATTACCAAGAACGCTTGGACATCAATTATGACCCCATACTATTTCATCCCAGCGGTTAATCAATAAAGTAGCTACAGTATCAAATCAACATCCAAGCACATTTATTAGCGCAGCATTGAAACAAGACAACTCGCAAGCTCTGCAAGAACGGTTAAATTATGATTGATCCATTTCAATCCATAGATTACTATCAAACATATTTAGTGGTTCAATAGTACCTTAAATTACATCTCAGGATCTCAAAGTCGAATCAATATAAAAGGCCATCCTTTTATATCTAAATAAACGATATCTTATTTTTATTATACAGTTGAAGGACTGATTTATTACTCATTCTTTGATAATTGTATTCTTTTTTAAGTACTATTTATCAATCCTGAAAATATACGACAAAAAGCATTTTTTGCAGCACAGGTTGCCCGTAGTGCTTTCATATATAAATCGTTTGAATTTGTGATTTTATGGACTTTTTTCGAATCCAGTTGTATCATCTTATAATTTTCAAATTGAATCCGTTATTAGTCTAATAATCTAATAATGCTGTAGGTTGTATTTTTGCTTTACTTAAAATAAGCTTTTCAATAATTAATAGCAATACAGTCGAACCTTAATTTTTGTATGACATTTCGATACCTGCATCTTATAGCTACTTGGAATATTTAAACAATCACGTCCGGGCTGTCCGGTAATTTTTTCTATAGATTTAAAGCTTGGAAATATCTTTGGATGGCCGCTTCCGGAGATTGTTCGGCTTTTTTTTTGGAAGAGTGATCATTGGCAAAAATATGAATCATATTATACTGAATTTAATTTGATATTATCATCAATTAAATGAATCAATAGATTTGTCATGAATCTATCAAGCCTAATATATTATTATACTAATATTATCCTATACTGTATACTAATCACATCACACATTATTACGTTATCCGAATTGCATATCAATCTCCAGCTTATGCAAGGGATTCTGTTACTATACGCACTGTGACGCAACCAATGGCTATACAACAATATCAACTTACTCGTCGCATTCAATTTATAGAGTAATTCAGTAGCATTATATTCCTGAAGTCTAGTTTATGAAGGGAGCTAGACTCTTGAATAATTTAGTATAAACAATAGTCATCTTACTTTCATAATTCCTTTTATTTTTTTGTCAGTTCTCCTCATCATTTTCCTTATTATATATTCTGAAATAAATCTAATAAGCATAACAAATAAATCTTTGTCTGTGTCTCTTGCCCCTTATATAATATAACCCTGATACACTCATTGCTACTAATAAATTGCGTAATTTGATATGCAGAAAGCTATTGGAGCATTCACTCTTTTTTTTTTTTTTTTTTTTGGCAATGCTACAAATCATCGTTCAATATGATTGAATATTAAAGAATTAGAGAAAATCCAACTGGTAAAAAAACTGATACCCAACAATGTTCATTGAGGTCTAGATAGATAAAAGCTGTATTCATTGTATAGTGTAAATCGCAACATTTTGATGGATAGAAATTACAGGATCAAGATGTTGTGTTTGCCTCAGGATTTTTAAAAGAAGGGTTTAAAAGCATACTTCAGCACACTTATTTAGATGTTAAATACTCACCATATGTTATTAGTATCATTTTGTCTTTTATTTAATTGCTGTGTTTAGGACATAGGCTAGACTGGGTACATGTATTACTAGTAGATGTGCTCAAAGGGTTATGTAGACATAATTCTTAGCATAGAATGATGAGTATGAGGTGATAATGATGTATTGCAATTTTATTTTATTTAGTTATGTTACATTTAGTCTATGATGAAATGGTGTAGCCTGAGATCAGGAAGTTGAGCCAATCATGAATTCGTTTCTGGGAATGAAATTCAGCTATTCCATTTGGATAAACATTCACTGTCTAAAGTTAATCAAGCATGAATATTCTATATACTTAGCTTGGTCGTATCCTACTAAACTTGCTCCGGCCAACAATCTATTATACCATCATGTTGTAATCAACTAGTTCCTCAAGGCTATAAAATTATTCTTTCATACATTATGTATTGTAGACTCTATATTCGCGCTTCTAAAACATATAAATACACTGAATCCTGGTGTCGTTCGAGATGGATTCATTATCTTTTTTACCTGCAATATACAGTGACCCCCAAAACTGTCCCAATGTTTCCTAGTTTTGAGTTTAGTATGATTTTCAGGTACAACAAATATATTTAAAGTACGACATATTTTATATATTTCGGAAGATCAATTAATTTCCTTTTATATTAAATTAAAAAAATCTCGAATTTTATTGGTCCGCTATATTTATACCCTGTCTGGGACAGCATATGCATTGGGACAGTTTTGAGAGCTTACGCGGGAAAAAATATAATCCTATTTAATAGTCCGTCCAAAGGCCGTTTCTTTCCAAATATACTTTCACACAATTGGGCATGCTATCAAAAACTTTTTGGCACTCCTCCTGTTTAATGGTGTTGTACCAAACCTCAGTTACACGCTCCGAAAGATCAAGGATTCATTTGGGCGCTGTTTTGTACTCATTAAGCCTCCTCTTTAATAAGATCCACATATTTTCGATCGGATTCAAGTCAGGAGATAGCGGAGACCAATTTATTACTTCATAGTCTTGATCCAATAGATATTCCTTGACTAAATTTGACGTATGCTTTGGAGCATTGTCATGCTGGAAAATGATCTGATCACGACGAAGGCCTAATTTATCCAAAGTAAAATTGAAAGTCCGCTACAAATCGTTTTCAAAGATTTGTTTATACAAATGTCGATCCACAGTACCCTCAATTCTGCATATCTATCGAACTCCGGCATACGTAATGGCCCTCCAAAACATGACACTCCCACCGCCATCTATAACGGTCATCTTCACATAATTAGGTTTCAAGCTCTCACCGTCTCAAATCCAAAGCCAGCTTCTTCCATTTAAGTTAAATCTATTAATGTTGGTCTCATCTGATCAAATCACCCTTTTCCGTTCGTCGGAAGTCCAATCCTTGCGAAGATGACACCATTCTAAACGCCTTTTAATATTAGCCGGAGACAGCATAGGTTTTTTAGGCTTGATAATTGCTCCTATGCTCCCCCTACGGAGCGATTTCGGACAGTTTCCGGGCTTTTATTAACACCGACATTACTCTCAAGTAGTTTAAAATGTTACTTGAATCTTTGACTGCTTTTTTTGTTGCTTGGCGAACACAAAACCTTTCATCAGACTCAAACAGCAATTTAAGTCGACCCCTTTTAGACATACCCAAACTTGTGCAACACCGTTTTTTAATTTTTTCCACAACAGGCTTACCTACATGCAATATTTCCGCAACTTGCCGCACTGATTTACCGGTGTTTAAAAGACTAATGGCATCATTTTCCTTATTCTCCTGAAGTTTTTTCATATTAATTTTCAATAGGCCAAAGCACCAGAATCTGTATATGAAATATGCATCTTTTTTATTTTCTTTACCCAATTAGGTGTTTATTTACTGATTTCCAAGCGTTCAAGATACTAGTGCGAATTATGGTTCTACAATCATCGATTATCTAAAAATCAAAAATGGCTCTCAAAACTGTCCCAATGCATATACTGTCCCAAATTGGGTATAAATTCAATTGACCAATAAAATTCGAGATTTTTTTAATTTAATATAAAAGGAAATTAATTGATCTTCAGAAATATATAAAATATGTCGTACTTTAAATATATTTGTTGTACCTGAAAATCATACTAAACTTAAAACTAAGAAACATTGGGACAGTTTTGGGGGTCACTGTACTTGTCGTATATTTTCAGGGTTGATAAATAGTACTTAAAAAAGAATACAATTATCAAAGAATGAGTAATTAACCAGTTCTTCGACTGTATAATAAAATAAGGTATTGTTTATTTAGATATAAAAGGATGGCCTTTTATATTGATTCGACTTTGAGATCCTGAGATGTAATTTAAGATACTATTGAACCATTGGATCTGTTCGATAGTAATCTATGGATTGAAATGGATCAATCATAATTTAACCGTTCTTGCAGAGCTTGTGAGTTGTCTTGTTTCAATGCTTTGCTAAATGTGCTTGGATGTTGATTTGATAGCTACTTGATTGATTAAACGCTGGGATGAAATAGTATGGTGTCATAATTGAGGCCCAAGCGTTCTTGGTAATTACTGGATTAAACTTGGTACGCTAGGAGTTTCTTATTGTCGGTTTTCGAGGATATTAAACAGCCAATTTTGAAGCCAATTCCATTTCTAACTCATATTGAAATGTAATTCTTATAAATAGTCTTTTAAACCAAGACCTAGAAGTTCTTGGTTCTTTCTTTTACCATTAGTTTTTCTAGTAATAAAGCCTACGTTCTCCATGATAAATATTACTAGTCTTTATTATTATTCTTTCTATAAATAAGATTGTATGTATCCATAAACTTTCACTTATATCCGATATCAAAACTTGCACTTCAATACATATTGTAGTCAATAGATTGTAAGATATATTGATACTGTAGAAGGTGATTAATGTATGATACTAGTAGGTGGAATACAAAAAGGACGGCAATAGGTTTCAGTGATGGCCCTGTTTATGTTTATGATATTGAAGAGGAGGTAAGACTAAAATTCAATATAAATTACCTCTAACGCAGTAATTATTAAAGTAATACTATATTATCATCAAGTAAACTACCACACAATATTAATATGTATAAATATTTACAGTAATAAGTTTGAATTCAATGGGTACAGTATTATTAATTCTTGAAAAAGTTTTCAAGTATTATAAAATCTCTTATTTTTAAGACTTCCAAGGCTTATAAGCGGAATATTAATTTAGAAAATTATTTTTGTCCAGATCATCAATTTTGACATTTTTTAATTTTTTTTTCTGGTTTTGCAAATCTAGAATTAATTATACTACCAATTACAAAAACAAAAAATATACACATATACAGTATTTAGCGCTCTATTTGCTCAATAAAAAATAACAAACATTTTTATTGCAAAATATTACATGAAAATCCTTTAATCAAAAATCCGTTTTTGGGGCAAAAGTGCAAAGTTTCATTATTTAATATTTAATATTAAGCTTTTATAAAATGCGTATTAGTCATGGCTACAATTTTCTCTCACAATGTAGTATATTTAAACGTTGATTTTGGTATCAAAATTTGATTTTTCTATTTTTTGATCAAAATCATGAGTGTTGGTAAGGATAGAATGAGCCCCAAAAATGTCCGCTGAAAAATCTGAATTTTCAGACCGTACATGATTAAATATAAAAAAAGTTGAAAAAAAACTCATTTTTATTTAAAACTGTGATATATACCATAGTATAAGAGACTTAGCCGTTCGGCCTTGCTATGCTCAATTACGGCATCGCTCTGCAGGCTCGCTTTTGCAACTTTTTAATGAATGTATTATGGTATGACAGACGGTTTTTCTAATAGAAAAATGTATATTTAGTTCTATGATAACAGCAGATATTGCCTATTTTTTTTTTTAATTTATGGTTCATGCGCTGTAATGCTGCTTTTACATCGGCTGAAATGTCCAATTTAGCAGGGTTTTAATTGCGCTAAATAAATAATGTAAGGCCTTAAAAATCCTTTTCTACTTGTGTTGCTTCTCTCTTTTTTTTTCATATTCCATGGATATATTCACCGTTTGGTAAGGTATACTGTATCAGTCTATGAAGTTGGTATTCTTTTCTTTTATCTGAATACGCATGCTAATATAAGGAACTAATATTTTTAATATAGGTAGCAATTTATATTAGACAATAGACACTGATATTCTCATTTAACCGCATTCTAAGATCAAATATCATTATTTACTACTGTATTGCTGGACGTATTTCTTGATTGACAGATCAAATCGAAGGCAATGATATGTTTATGGGTAATTCTACTGTTATGCACACATGGAATTAATGTCATGCACATGGACAGAATCTATAGTTCTGCATATACAGGCTTAGCGTTGTGCTCGTGTGCAGTTTCTTTTGTTGTGCCAATGTGCATCTTGTTATCTTTTAAGTCATAATATCCAGTGGACAGAACAGCTCAGGCTATATTGTGCAGTCCAACTGGGCACAACAAATTTATCTTGTGCAGCACAGGTCGGCCGTAGTGTGTAATGGTTATAATGAACAATATATAAACACATCCAGAGGATGTAATTGTTAATAAAAAAGTGTAATGCTTTGGCAATATTATTTCTTAAGACCGCTTTGACATCTCAATAATCACTTGTATTTTTTATTTTATTTTGTTGGAAATAATCGTTATCTACATATAACTCTCAGGACGAAAGCATTTGAAAACTATTTGAAAAGCATATAAAACCTATTTCTCACGGGTTTTTTTAAAAGAAATCTCTCTTCCTCTGCTTAAAAAAATATAGCAATTGGAAAAATACTTGCAATCAATGAACAATAATCCAAATGGGTTGAAGATTTTAATATATATATAGATTACAGCCATAATAGTATCCAGAATTGTGCTTTTAGCATCCAGTGGTTTATTGGGCATCGTGTCAGAGGAGATTACCCTCTTTTGGAATTCTGGAAACAGTGTTTGCCACACTTTACAGCATAGAGACTGTAATTATAATTACGAAACTTGATGAGACACTTAAAATATGTCTTGAGATTTTGCACAAGCAATGTTATATATAGGTCGAATTATATCCCTTACCGTTCTCGACAATAAAGCGAGGTTCATTATAGACTTTTATAAGTAACTTGGTATTCTCACTATTATTTTGTGGGTATAATGTATTATTACGATTACCCTATCAAAAATGCAGCTAAAATCAAGTGAGATAGTTCCGATAAAGGCTAATTTTTGTTTGTGTGGTTGGTTAAAACGATTTGCCATTCAACATTCTTCGTATTTTTAGCCAGTAAGGTTGTTATAAGTTTTGAAAAGCTTTAGATCTAGCATTATCAGGGGTAAATATATTAACAATTTTATTAAATTAAAATGTAAGAATTTAGTGAATAATTGACACTGTAAATAATTTATTTCGAACGTCTTGAGTTTCTTCATCCATATCGAATTTCTTTGGCTGAACCTTTTTATCCATGCTTTCGATAACA
Source organism: Mucor racemosus (assembly GCA_027405735.1). Taxonomy (NCBI): domain Eukaryota; kingdom Fungi; phylum Mucoromycota; class Mucoromycetes; order Mucorales; family Mucoraceae; genus Mucor; species Mucor racemosus. Next base: position 285,476 of record JAPEHQ010000005.1, read on the forward strand.
GATATGACAGCCGGTGCCTCCAAGACGGGACTCTGTTTCTTGGGCATTACAATTTCCAATTTTGATGTAGTATAGTATTGTCTGGTATGAGGAGTAATAGGTGAGGAGGTAGGGCTTGTGTCATCATCATCATCAGATTCCACACGAACGAGACGAAATTTGATACCACTTTCTTCAAGACCCCAGCCAGGATGACGAGGAGAAATCAAGAACATGATCTCCATTAATCTACCAACATATTTACAAACAGCAACACCATATTTGCCGATCATGGTTTCAATTGCATTAAAAACGGGGTCAGGAACATCTCCCCCTTGACGGTATGCAAGGATTAACGCCAAAATGGCTCTTTCCGAATGAAGAAGACCTGGAATATTCGCTAATGGACCACTTGCGAGAGGCATATGGAACGCAACAAAAGCACGTGTTTCTTTGGGATAATGTGTAGTTAAATTTGCAAGATGAACAGCAGCTGGCACTAAACGATGTAACTGAAGAGGATGATCAGGAGAAAGATATAATGGTGGAATTGCATTATTTAATGTACGAAGTACAGTGTCAAATTCATTAGATGATAATGCATGAGGTAATGGTGACACATAAGATTTAATGCCTTCTAAAAGAGGGTCCTTGATCTGTTCGGTATATGGTAACATATAATAGCTAACGCCTTGTCTTGCACCACCTTCACTAAAATAGATTTCTTTAATCTTTATCACTTTCATAATTGCAGAGACAAGGAAACATGTAGCTGGTAACATTCTAGTTCTACGCTTTGAGATTCGAAACACTTTGAGTTCATTTACAAGTTCCTCAGGGTCACGATCTTTGTATTTATCAACTAGTTCTACCATTTGTTCACCTGTGATCTTATAACCGCTGATAATTGGAATAGGATAAGAGCCCTTTTTCATTTTACCGTCTTTGCTTTTAGTAAGAGCCATTGAAAGATAACCTAATGCTCTGAATCCACCACCACTCATGTATAATGTATAGCCATCATGATCTCTAAGATGATTTGGAATATTGGTGGTTACTTTTGCTTTTTCAACTTGTTCAACAATTTCTTGATATAAAACAGCTTTTTGTTTCTCATTAGAACATGCCGATAATCGTTTTTTCATGATAGCAGCTCCATAAGGTAGTGACACAGGGCTCGCAGAAGTCTTCAATCGCTTTTTAGGTCTTTCCGAATCTTCTGATAAAGGAGAAGAACCTTTTGATGTAACATAACTTAATTCTACTGAACCACCTCCCAAATCCATGGTTAATCCATCTACTCTATAGAATGCACCTTAAAAAAAGATAAGAATTTCATAAATTTGTTACACAATAGGATCCCCCTAACCTGATGAAAAATCGACTTACCAACAATGCCCATTGAAGAAATCATGGCTTCTTGTTCTTTTGATAATATATTGACTGTCCAACCAGTGGCATCTTTGATTTTCGATAGAAATTCTTCTGAATTAGAAGCAATTCGAGTAGCTTCAGTAGCAATAACTTTGACATTAGTAGGGTCTACATTTTCATGTCGACAAATGGTTTTAAAACGTAAAAAACTAGTAATAACTTGATCAACTGTTTCTGAAGGAATGTAATGTTCATCGCCTTGAGCCTCTAGTAATGAAATGGGAGCCCTTTCCTCGTATGCTACTGGTAAATGTCTGGCAAGTGCTGTCACTATACCAAATCGAATGCCATTTGAACCCATATCCACTACACCAAATGGTGCCTTAATTGTTGATTCTAATACAGTCATTTTTGTAATTTATCGAGATAAACAAAAGGAAAAGGAAAGTATTTAACAATTAATGATACAGGGCTTCTTATATTAAATTTTTCAAATTTTTCAAACGGTACATGTAATTCGGAGAAGCTGAAATTCCGGTCTCAATTAAAGGAACACATTTGTTCTCTGTGAATATTTAGTTGTCTTTTACTATTATTCGATAAATCTATGATGAGGTTTCAATGTTTGATAGTATCTGGTTACCTAATCAAGCATTTGCTCACATTTTAATTCATTTCAACTCTATAGACATTTGATTCAAGATTAATGTTCGGTTTCATTCTTAATTAAATAGCCGAACCTAAATAAGCTTTTATAAACGTGTGTTTCATGGCTCACAAAGGATGTGATTTCATCGGCGTATAGTTATGGTATACAGTAAAGATGTGAGATCCATATTTTCGGTTTTTTTTTTCACGAATTATATCCAAGCAAACACACATCGTGTTTGAATTAGTAGTACAGATGATTGTTACTACAAAAAAAAAAAAAGATTCAACTCGTATATATTATTATTAATTGAAACAGAATATATATTTATTATATGTAGATTATATCTAATTAGATTCTGTATTGGTCTGTTAATAGTGATGGTATAATCTTTTCATTAGATGATGCTTTGACTAGTGATAAATGTTGTTTTGTAATGTAATTTTTTAGTTGACAATCTGCGTATTTAATTGAAACTTCATCGTCGAGTTCGAGCCATAAATAATCCACATAAGACAACACAAAAAAGTCAATCTGGCAGGCTATAAAATGTGAAAAAGATTTCGTTAGATTCCATGTATAAGCATCATTCTTGCAAAACCTTACAATCAAATGACCAACTATCATCATCTACCCGAACACAGCCATTGTGTCTGATACCTCCTCCTAAATCTACACCATCTAATTTGGATATATATAGCTTTTGTCCATAGGGGATATCATTAGCTGCTACACTGATAAAAGGCACCAAATTCTGAGATCCAGAACCTAAACCAAACACATTATGTTCACGTCCCTGTCCACCCACTTTGATAAAGTTATTTGTAGTATTATCGATATTTATCAAATCGCCATTTTCCAACAAACACTAGATGATTAAATTTAGCCTTTATGTGTACACATATACACGTGGGATGTACAACTTACTGTGCCTTCCATTTTACATTTGTAGTACATATCAGCTGGTGCCATACCGATCACCTTCTTATTCTTATCAAGCAATTTCATCTTTTCATTCCCACCTAAATATACTCTTTTTCCATCATTTGTTTCATCCCATTCATTTTCTTTGGGTATCCAATATTGAGAGAATGAGACCTCTTTGTTCTTTTGATAGCATGATTTCATACGCTGCTCAGCAGCTTCCTCAGCTGTGATAGTAACTGTTTCTGTAGTTCTTATAGATTTAGTTACTGTTGCTATTACTGTTGTAACACTGGGATTGATAATTGCTGGTTTAATGTTTGGCGCTGATATTACTTTAGGAATAATATTAGCTTTATTTAGAGGTAGAGGTGTATTCTTTGCTACCGGAGCAAGTGGAGGAATAGAGTTTGTTTCCTTTGGTTGGACTTTGACATTATTAGCCAGAACAATATCAATTTTAGAAGTAGCAGCACTTTTAGCAAGTATTGCAGCAGCTACAATATCTTTTGTTGGCACAGGAACATTAATTTTGGCTGATGTCTCTCCCGGAGATATATCAGAAATAGATTTACTTGCTGACAAAGGAATTTGGGAAATAAGATCGGTCTGGATTTGGTCATTTTCACTGATGGACATGCTGTTGAGGCTGGAGATCATCGATGGATTTAGTGTATTTGTGGCAGCATTGCTTGATTCTTTATTAATATTAATACTCATTTGTGCAGCATCAATTGGCTCTTCATTGTGATTAAATGTTGTAGTAGGCTCAGTGCTGCTAATGCTACTAACGCTAACATTAACATTTGAACTAGCAGTAGTAGGAGGAGAAGGGATATATGCAAATGATTTGTATGATTCAAATGGCAATATACTAGCAATACTAGATAATGAAACTACTGCGGCAGTTTCTTGACCATTTGACATTTCTTGATCCGGTAATTTATTGCCAGGAATTGATGTAATTCGTTGCACAGATTGTTGTTGACAAGCAACATTAACGATATTACACAAACATATCGTCAACCATATGTACTTTTGAATCATTTTTGAATTTACATTTATAAAAAAAAAAAAGAGAGAGAATATTTACTCATATTCTAGGATATATATAACATAAAAAGAGGAAATTTACTCTACATTCTTGAATATATAACGTAATTGTAACGATAGATCACAATGGCAATCTTCGGAACTTAAACACTAGAAGGGCCTTCTAAATCCAAAGAACACTAATATGCAAAGAGTAAGGTGCATGTTTCGGGTTCTCCGTGACAAATCAGTCCGGGTAGACAAAGGATAATACCAATTGCACAATGAATATCCCTTTTTCTCCTCTTTTAAAAACATCCATCCATCCGCTTTTAACAGTAGAAATATAATATGGCTGATCTCGAAGACCTCAACAAACCTTTTGGTATAATTTTATATTGCATCTATTCAACTCATCGCTAAAACAAGTTGAAATTTAGATCCTTTTGCCGATGTCGAAGAAGAACAAGGCGTAAGCCAAACCAACTATCTTCGTGAGTAAAAAACAAAAAAAAAACAAAAAAAAAAAGATGTATAGAACATTGGACTCATCATCACCTTGTTTCATATTTTTATTATTATATTACACCTATTCATTCATTTACAACAATTACAACATTCACTCTTCTATTTGTTTCTATACTATGACTAATATCAATTAGATCTCCGTATTCAACAACGTAATGGTAGAAAGACCTTGACCACTCTTCAAGGTTTGCCTAAAGAAATCGATAGCAAGCGTTTATTGAAGGCAGTAAAGAAGGCATTTGCCTGTAACGGTACAGTCGTTGAAGATGAAGAACATGGTGAAATTATTCAAATGCAAGGTGATCAACGTATGAAGATGGCCGAATTTTTAGTATCTGAAGGTATTGCTAAGAAGGCTGAAATCAAGGTTCATGGTTTCTAAACTGGATATTGCAATATATTATACGAAATATACACTTTATATACATCTTTTTACTACAACAAAATGAGCACCTATTCTTTCTATTTTTTTATATTAAAAAAATCAACTGTTACAAAATTCTAGGTCTTTTTTTCTTCTTCTTCTACATCTCTTCCTTTATCTATCAATTTTGTTTATACAATTTAACATTTATAAAAATCCCACCTTCATCTACACGCAATGCCACTTTTCCCATTTATCTCCCTTACTTTTTTTCCGCATAAAAACCCCAATTAAAAAAAACATAAATAAAAAATCAATCAATCACATATTTTGCCTGTTTCTTAAATCCAACTATCCTACCACCACTTTTTTTTATTTTCATTTTTACTTTCTTACATTGCTTTACTATATACCATATATAAAATGTACTCATATCAAGATGAGATTGCACAGCAACAACATCAACCACCACCACAAGATCAAACTATAGAGTTGTCTGTTGAAGAAACTATCCACATAAAAAAGATTGGGTTAAAAAGCACTAAGCAAAAACTATTACAGGCGATTGTAGACTCATATAATTTAGAGCATAAAATCAAATCAAAATTTGGAGAACTTCAAAAGAAAAGAATGACGAATAGTCAAATGAGAGCACACGAACAAACTATTTCCAGCGCACGAGCTATCAGAGATCAAAAAGAAAGATCAATCCAAAATTACATTTCAAAGGTTAAAATTATTGACAATGAAATTAAGGAATTACAAAGAACCAAGCAAACCTGATATCCCCCCCCCCCTCTTCCTTTATTTGATTAACAAGACTAGAAACAAATAAAGCTTTATTTATTTCATTACATGAGTTAAAAGAGACATGTCGAATAGAAGACAATCTGTGGCTTTTTATTGTGATTTCTTTGTCCTCCTTTTTACACATAAAAATCAATGTAAACTTTACGTAGTAAAACTGTTTTTTTTTTGCTTTTTTTCATAATTTTATTGATATTTTGATAATCATGTCAGCTGAGAGTTTGTTAAGCGAGCAAGATTCTCCATCTTCTTTCTCTTCCGAACCAACAACTACCAGAGATACTTCTCTTGGTGCTGAGACTCCTACTTCGGTAAGTTTGTAATTTTACTTTCTTGTTTTCGTACCTTTATCTAATAAAATCATAAAAGGTTGCCACATCTCAAACTTCTCCTTTGACAAGTGATGTAGAAGAGATCAAGCAAGCATTCAATGCTGGCTTAAGTGAATCAATTATTAATGAAGAAATTGCCATGGAAATAACATCCAATTTGGAAAAAGAGAAACTATTGGAAGCAGAGGTTTGATTCTGCTATTTGATTTCAATAGTTTCAGATCATTTAATTCAATTGTGTAGGCACAAGCTCAATTTGATAAAACAATCAAAGCTCAACGTATGAAGCGTCTCAAGTTTTTGCTGGAAAAATCTGGTGCTTATGCTACAATTTTAAGTAGTAAATTGGCTAAACAACAAGAAGAAGCCCGTGAAAAAGGCGCTCAAGTGGATGTTATTCCTAATACTACTGCTGATGCTGTAGCTGTAGCTAACGATACGAATGCAATTGAACCTGTCAATTCAACAACTAGACCACTTCGAACTCGCAGAGGACGTTCTAAAGCCGTTGCTCCCAGCAAAAAAAGAAAGGCGACAGATGCTGATTATCAATTAACAGATTATCTTGAGGAGGAAGTAAATGTCAAATATCTTTGTATACCACTTTTTGTATACAAATTTTTCATACTCAATTCTATATTTAGGATGTCAAAAAGAGAAAGCATAAAAATGGTAGTGTAAGTAAAGCCATTATTCAGGAACAATCCAATGCCAAAAAGGAATTGAAAGAAGGTCCAATTACAAAACCTTCTTTCTCTGCCCGCCAACCTGCTCTAGTTACTGGTGGTGTATTACGTGATTATCAATTGGCAGGTGTTGAATGGTTGATTAGCTTATGGGAGAACGGCTTGAACGGTATTTTAGCTGATGAAATGGGTTTAGGTAAAACGTTGCAAACCATTGGTTTCATTGCTCATTTGAAAGCTATGAAAGTTGCCGGTCCTTATTTAATCGTATCTCCATTGTCTACTTTGGCTAATTGGGTCAATGAATTTAAGCGATTTGCACCTTCTATCAATGTCATTCTTTTTCATGGAACTAAGGAAGAACGTCAGCATATGGTGAATCACAAATTGAAAAAATGGAAAGAAACAGATCCTGAATTTCCTGTTATTGTTACCAGCTATGAAATTATTATGAATGATCGCAAATTATTACAGAAATACAATTGGAAATATATTGTAATTGATGAAGGACATCGTCTCAAGAACATGAACTGTAAACTCTTTCGAGAATTAAAGACTTATTCTAGTGCAAACCGTCTCTTGTTAACTGGCACACCTCTCCAGAATAACCTTTCTGAATTATGGAGTTTATTGAATTTCTTATTGCCTGATATTTTTGATGATTTAGAAATGTTTCAATCTTGGTAAAATTCATTGTTAGTGGTAAAATAACACATTATTTACGTTTACTTGTAGGTTTGATTTCTCTGATATCAATGTGAAAGAAGGTCAAGAACGTATCATGAGAGAAGAAGAAGAAGATAATATTGTTTCTAGTTTGCATACAATTCTTCGCCCCTTCTTGCTGAGAAGATTAAAGACTGATGGTAAATATTTGTGTCTTGATGCATATATGTATATATACCAAATACTAAATCTCATTGTTAGTTGAAAGCTCATTGCCTAAAAAGAAAGAATATCTTTTGTATGCTCCTCTCACCCAACCTCAAAAGGATTTGTATGATGCTATTATCCAGCGCGATCTTCGTGATTATCTCATCAAGAAAAAGATTGCAGATCCTGAAGATGATCAAGGAGAAGAAGAAGAAGAAGGAGAAGAAGAACAAATTAGAACAGCCAAGAAAAAGACTATTAGCTACAAAGAAGAATCCGATGAGGAATTTTTCCAGAAATTAGAAGAGGAACCTGTTGAAGAAGTAGTGGATCACAAGGCAATTGCTAAACATCAAAAGAAAGTCAATGCTGTCAAACAAATCAACAATTTACATTTGCAAAATTTGGTTATGCAACTTCGTAAAGTTTGCAATCATCCTTTCTTATTTGACTGGCCACTTGATCCCGAAACTGCTCAACCTGTCATTAGCAATGAATTAGCTGCTCAGTCTGGTAAAATTCTCTTACTTGATCGTCTTTTGACAAGCTTATTCGATCGTGGACATAAGGTTTTAGTCTTTTCGCAAATGACAAAAATGTTGAACATTTTAGATGATTGGGCTACTGATTTGAAACATTGGCCTGTTTGTCGTTTAGATGGCTCTGTCTCACAACAAGTGCGTCGTGATCAAATTGCTGAATTTAGTGATCCCAATTCAGAGATTAAGCTATTTTTATTATCTACTCGTGCTGGTGGTTTAGGTATCAATTTGACAGCTGCTGATACTGTAGTGATTTTTGATAGTGATTGGGTATGCCTAGCTTTTATTTTCTAAATTACGTAGCTAATATTATCGTGTTTTAGAACCCACAAATGGATTTACAGGCTCAAGATCGTGTACATCGTATTGGTCAAACAAAGCCTGTTCTCGTATATCGACTCGTTTCAGCCAAGACTGTAGAAGCAAAAATGTTAGAAAGAGCAACTGGTAAACGTAGATTAGAGAAATTAGTTATCAGCCAAGGCAAATTCAAGTCTCCTGTGAACTCTGTGAGTGCAAAGAAGGCTAAAGAAACTACTGTCCGTGAATTGGCTGAAATTTTGGCATCTGAAGATGGAGAACAGATTCAAATTGTAGCTCAAGGTGATAAGGTTATCTCTGATGAAGACCTTGAGAAATTGTTGGATCGTAGCCCTTCTGTATTTGAGTCTACAAATACTAGTGATAATGATCAATTTAAGGAACTTGATCTCGCTCAACAAATGCAAGATCAGGATGCATTTGCTTCCCGATTGTAAAAAGTAAAACAAAAAATCTTCACTAGTATTATCTATCATTTGCATTATTTCAGTTTTTTTTCCCTTCATTTCTTATTTTCTTTATATTGTTTTTCAAAAAAATAAATAATTTCAAGCTTTACTATTAAAAAAAAGTATTAATGAAAATAGCATCCTCGATTTTGGGGAATCACTTGAAGTTGTTAATTAGCATGGAGCAGATGCAAAGTTGACGATAAAAAAAAATATGATTGGAAACCTTGTATTCTAACAATCATTTTCCTATACTTTAATATTCGACTAATTGGTTTCCAAAGCAATTGAAAACTCTTTAAAGATTATGCAAGCGCCGGCCATCTGATAACATAGCTCCGAATTTTTTGCGGATGCATCAAGTAGAAGAGAAGAATTCTCAATTTATTTATACAAAAAAAAAGTTTACATTATATACAATATTATTTAACAGAAGTGAGCCATTCTATTGAACGCATTTGATTAGATTCTTTGCTTGTGCCAAAGAGCAATATACCTGGGCTCTGTCTAGAGATCAAAGAATTTGGAAGTAAATCAGACCAACCATCTTGCAATTTAGGGTATTTACTGGAAGCTGTCATAAATTTGGCAGCGGGTATGGGTGCTTGATACTTTTGGGAAGTCCATAAAGGATCAAATGTACTATTGTGATTATCAATGGACCAAATTCTAACTCGACTATCGCTGCCAGAAGCCATCAATAATTGATTTTCTGCATCTATATCAAATCCCAAATGTCGACTACTTTCATTTACATGACCATTTAAAGAATAGAGTGGTCTTTTTCGTCCCGATTTTCTCTTTCTGGTTGGATGTCGAGCATCCCAAATATCAATAGATCCATCCATAGCAATTGTTACCAACTCATGTCCAGTTCTCACATTATCCAATGTTTGGATCTTGTATACTGATGATGATTGTACGAGTCCATTTGCTATATTATGGGTTGGTTGTCTCCAATCTTCCAAATGAATCTTTCCGTTCCGTGATCCAATCCAACACATTTCAGGCTGTGATTTGGGAATATGTGAAGCGAATACAGACGATTTAACTTTTTTGGCTTGGATCAAGTTGAAAGTACTATTCAATCGATAAATTTTTTGATCGCCTCCAACAATTATTGTATCGTTCTGATCATCTAAACTAGAGCACCAAAATAAATCCCTTCTTTGTACATACTCTTGAGATGCTAATGCAAGACATTGACCTGTATACGACGCAGGACATTCATATATTCGATCTTCTTGTTGTCTAATTGATCCATTTTGTGTAAACATATGATATACTTCTTCTTTATGTAAAGGAGGTAAAACAGGAAACGCACGATACCAAAGTATCCCTCCTGTAGTACCAATAACTGATCTGCATATTGATCCATTCATTTCAAACAAGCGAGATCCCAAATGCATTGATTGAGCATCTGAATTATCAATCAACTCTTGACCTACTTTCCACACACTGAATTGAGGGTCTATTTGGTATCCAAAATGTTGTAAACTGCAGCGGTTTGAGACAAATATTTCTCCATAATCGTTCTTGTCAGTTGTCAATGCTACTAGCATATTGTTGTATATACTAGTGGGTCCATGCAAATGCACGCTTGATCTCGTTTTTAATCGAGTCAATAAGAAGCTTAATCCAGTATCAATGCGACGAGCAAATGTACCAGCTGTGGCTCTTTGTCGTAGAAAATGGCTAAAGTTTGTTGGTTTAAGGTTTAGTGTACTAATGTGATTTGGGTTTCTTTTTGATGTTGATGCTGCAAATGCTGCTGCTTTCTCTTCCTCTTGCTCTCGCTGCAATCTCTTGCGTAATTCGGGTAAACTGTAGGGTCCATGTGGAGTTATTTTAAAGTATTTCTTTGTCTTCAAGTCGAGAAAATATCCGGGAATATCAAATGACATGATGATTGATAAACGAAAAGAGATGAGAAAGAAAAAGTTTTACCAAAATTTAAAATTATTGCAGTCGGAATATAGAAAAAGGATACTGATTGTAGTTTTTATACTAAAATACGAGAACATTTGTTAGTGCATTTTCTTTATAAAAGGAAAAAGTAGCTAGAAAATAGCAATATAGTTGATATCTGTACAAAGCCCTGAGCTAAGTGCTTTGCTTAACATAATGAATGCTACTATTTTACGGGTTTAAGTGGGCCAGATATGCATAAAACTCTTCATTTTCATTGCAAAATAAGCGAATTCAATGAGCTATATCTAGAGATAGAAGAGGTTTTGTACCCTCGTTTCTAAGCTAAAACATTATCTTTTAATTACTTTAATGTATTTCTATCAATTTTACAAAAAATTTGAGGTATGATTTTTCAACAAAAAATTCATCGATTCACCCTTACCATTGGTCGAGGCAAATCACCAAAATGGAAAAAAGTTGGCGTTTCACAGCGAAAAATGAAGATAATTAAGCGTTCAAGCCCTCAAAATGTAGATATTTATTTGCCCCATCATTTCAAGAACACAAGCATTCAATATCAATTATAAAATACAAGCGCTATTGTCAAAAAACCGATTTCCACATTTTTGCAGATACAGGAAAATTGTGACAGAAAAAAGTTTATATAATTAATATCATTCAAAAGAGCATCAAATTCTGCATAGAAAGCATATAATAAGCAGCATCTGTTTACTATCAAATATAAGAATGAATTTGCAATCAAAGATTTTTTATGAAAATTTCGTCAAATCTGAACCAAATGGAAACAATCTCATTTAAACCCCGATCTCACTTGAAAATGGGTATATATTAGCTTGTAATGCGCAATTAAAGTAGTGTTGACTTAAAACAAAAAATATGGCAATAAATTGCAAACATTGATTCATGTATCCATGAAATTTGTAGAAATAAAACGTGCTTTTTGATGCTAGAAATAATCCTTAAAGTTGAGGCAGCGCAAAAAGCAGTGCATTCAATGAACAATAAAGCTATCAAAAAGAAGCAACATCTACTTCTATCATGAATGTATTATTTACTAATGCAAGAGAGATTGCTTGGATAGACATACAAAAGAGTTCACCAATCGAATTTCGTAATATCAAGCGACTAATGCTTGCATACAGATTGACCCAATTTTAGGGTACATATCCTAGTTTTGATCCAAATTACGATTCTACTCTCTCCATGCCATCAATACATGTCAAATACTCTCTAATTGTTAAAATGTTTTATTTGACAGTCTTTTTTTTTTAGTTTGACATGACAATCAAAAAATTCAAGGGCGGTTTATTTCAAAGTGGCTTAAACCGCCGGGGGAAGGAAGGATAAAAGAGAAATCTGATGGACGTTTTCTGATTGAATCTTCCTCTTTAAATTTAATATCATTAAAAATGGTAAGGATATAATAAAACACACATCCATCCATCCATCCATCCATGAGATAACTTACATATGTTAATAATAGGGTCGCGTTAGAACTAAGACTGTCAAGAAGGCTTCTCGTGTTGTCATTGAAAAGTACTACCCTCGTCTTACTCTTGACTTCCAAGTCAACAAGAAGATCCTTGATGAAGTTTCCATCATCCAATCCAAGCGTCTTCGTAACAAGATTGCTGGTTTCACCACTCACTTGATGAAGCGTATTTCTCGTGGTCCCGTTCGTGGTATTTCTTTCAAGTTGCAAGAAGAAGAACGTGAACGTCGTGATAACTACGTTCCCGAATTCTCTGCTTTGGATACCTCCAACATCGAGGTTGATCCCGAGACTGAGGTAAGAATTTTTTTTTTTTTTTATACACCTTTTGGAAACAGAAAGTTGGTCGCTCGGATTTTTTTATCTGTTTCCCTTTTTTTTTGAATATTGTAAATGTTGGTTATGGGATCCTTTTTCTTTTTTTTTCATATCTTTGTTTTTATGAATTTATTCTTTTTGTGATGCAATTTTTTTTTTTTTTTGTTTACAAAAAAAAAATGATAACAATGAAGAAATGATTCAAACTGTTGGGAAAATCATCATTTCATTAAGGAAAAAAAAAAGGGAAACTTGTAAAAAAGTTCGTGTGTCGGTGGAGATCTTTCGATGGCCATTTCGTTTCAAAAAATTTAATTTTTTTGAGGTGTCAAGATCTTACACAACACATGAACCTAACGCTATTATTTTCTGTTTAATCATAGGCTTTGCTCAAGGCTATCAACTTTGAAAACCTCCCCGGTGTCAAGGTTACCGCTCCCGTTGCTGCTTTCACTCCTCGCAACAACAACCGCGGTCCTCGTGCTCCCCGTAAGGCTGCTGAGGCCCAGGCTTAAATTCCTGTTATGTTTATTTAAATAAAATCATAATTAATAATAAACGTGTATATATAGTATATAGTTCCTTTTACGATGAATTTTTGTATTATTAGGAATGATCGGATCATTTAAAATGTTGGTATATAAAGAGAAAGTATAACGCTTTTTGAGGCATGGAAAAAAAAACACACATCGTACATGTATTTCTTAATACTCTCAATTCTAGTATTGGCACTAGGTAAAATAAATTGTGCATTTAATGCAACATCAAATACAAATATTATTTATTACTGGTAAAAAAAGAAATTACATGTTCCTGAAGGTATTATACATCTATATTGATCATATAAATTTAGGGGTCAAAATTCAGCTAGTGTAGCACCAAATGATTCAAATCATTCTTTATGGCAAAAAGTATTATTCCAAAAAGCGTGCTTTTATTTATTTTATCCAAACATATTTATATTTATAAACTTACCTAGCGTTTGTCTTATTACTGCGATGGTAATGATAAGGATATCATCGTTGTCTCTTTTCTACATCAATTCGGTATGTCCAAATATAGTATATCCTAACGGAAATAATCTTTAAAAAAGAAAAAAATTATTTAACATATATCGTTCATTTTATATAGGGCAAGGAAGATCAACTGCATTTGATTTAGCTAATAGTAGTCAAGATTGTAAGGGATTAATCCCTGGTAAGTTGTATTCTTCCGCAAAAGTATATTAGTGAACAAATGTATATATTATTCATGTAGGTACACAATTATTGAATTGTCCATACATGGAAGAGGGTACATATTACTGTGTAGCATGACCTTGTACAGAAAACTGATATCACTATTTTAGATATTAAATACTGTCAAAGTAAAGGTATTAAAATCTTGTTATCTATGGGAGGAGCAACACCAGCATATGGCGTCGCAACAGTGAAAGAAGGAGAGGATTTAGCGGATGAATTATGGGACACATTTGCCGGTGGATACAAGAGAAATTCAACTGTTTTTCGCCCATTTGGCAATGCTACAGTTGATGGATTTGATCTTGATATTGAGAATGGTGAGAAATTAGGGTATACCGCATTTGTTAATAAAATGCGACAAAATTATGGTCAGTGATTATGAATTTATGGAAATCATGAGCTTACTCTATTAATGAATATAGAGCTCGACACTACAAAATCCTATTATATTGCTGCTGCCCCTCAATGTCCCTTTCCAGATTATTTTGTAGGAGAAACATTAAATAATGCCTGGCTTGATTTTGTCATGTATGTCCCTATATGTTTTTTTTTTATGTATCATGTCACTTAAATATTTCACACATGATATACTGTAAATGTATTTATATAGGATCCAGTTTTATAATAATGTAAGTTTATATGTTTACTGCATACATACATTATGTAAATGCATAAAAAATTACATACATTACATCAAGCAGAATGATAGAAAACTAATATATATATATATATCTAATAGTTTTGTAGTGTTATAAATGGGGATAATTTTAATTATAATATATGGGATTCTTGGGCGTTGGCAAAATCAAAGAACAAAGATGTGCGTTTATTTGTTGGTATTCCAGGTAGTCCAAGTGCAGCTGGAAGGGGTTATGTACCTTATACTCAATTAGTAAGTCGAATTCAACCTCTTAAATCTATGAATTCATTTGGCGGTATTATGGTTTGGGATGCTTCACAAGCTTATGGCAATACTGAAGATGTATTACCTAATTATGCTCATGGCATAAATCGGTTAATCAAGTTGTAAGTTGATATATTTCCAAATATCTATAGATTGATAACATTTTGTTATATATACGCTATCTAGAACAAATGATACATCACCTATCGAACTTGCTCCTATCATTATGAACACAACAAATTCAATTTCAAGTAGCACGACATCAAAATCAACAGCAGCAGCAGAATCTACTAATACTACAACAGATACGCCAATAATATCAATTACCTCTACAAGTACTTTACAACCTTCATCTGCTGATTGTTTTGTTGAGAATGTAACTAATTCAACTGTTTGGACAAGCACTATTGAATCCAATTCAACAAATCTAGAAAGGTATTGTATATATATATATTTATAAACAAATACAAACTAATCATTCCTAAATAGCCTTGCAACAAGTGAAACAATCATACCAATCACATCGTGTAATAAAGACACTGTTATTGATATTACATCTACTGTTTCTTTACCAGAAACATCTATTTCAACATCCAATGTCGTCAGTTATACCATGTTTCCTACACTTCCTCTACCAATCACTGGTGAAGCATGTGAAAGAGATGGCGTTTTCATGTGTAGTGGAGAATTTTCATTTGCTCAATGTGCATCTGGTCAATGGATTTTAAGGAACTGTACCACGGGTACAATATGTAGAGAAAGTTATGATACAAATCCACCTTCCATATATTGTGGATTTCCGTAAAATGAAAAAGGAGTTATATATGTATATCATTATACCGTTCATTCATTTATTACATGTGTATTTAGGAGTGATATATATATATACATAAATAAATATACATATATATATTTTATTCATATAATTTATTAAAAGAAAAAAGAATGATTTTCATGGTATTGTTATAGTAACTTAAGATTGGAATGGGTGCAATTAGATATGTAAAGAAGGGAATAAACTTTGTACAATGAAATAAATATATAAAATACTTATAAGAAGAAATCATATGTTGTTGTGTTGTTGCTGGTAGTATAATTGAAACCATTGCTATTATTACTTTGGATAAAGGAATCAATGTCATTTCCTCCTGTTCCCAAAAATATATTATCAACTAGTAATAAATCATTTTGTTGATGAGAATGCTTTGAAGTAATTGCATTTGCGCTGTAGAAATATTCATCTTCTTCATGCAAATCAGATAATGATGATGTTGATGAAGAAGAAGCTACAGAATCAGTATCTTGTTTGTGCTTTGTATTTGCTTGACGACGTTTTCGATGACTAGTGGGTTGCTTTTGAATAGTAGTATCATCATTATCATCTTCATCTGCTTTAGTAGTAGAGCCATCTTTCTGTGACCCAGATCGATTACGCTTTTTGATAATATCTGTCTTGAGACTAAGTGGTCTAACCGTACCGTGTAATTTTAAGAATAACCCACAAGCATTACAAAGGGGTTGACCTTGAGGATTTCTTCGCCACAAAGGTGTATTGCCAGTACGACAATTTGTACAGCGAGTAGAGCCATTACCTTTGGAAGAAGAAGAAGAAGAAGAAGAAGGCGGTTGCATGCTACGAATATGGCTTCTTTTTCTCTCGTTATCAACAAGATTTTTTCTTTTTCTACCACGCTTCTTTTCATGATGTTGTCCCCATTCAGGGTTTTCATCACTGAGATAAGATGGCATTGCATTTGATGTATACAAAATTGGGCTTATAGAACCCTCTCCTTCATAATAACTGCAATTTGATACAGATAATGGTGGGGGAGATAAAGCGGCAATGGTAGCATGATGATTGTTTGTTGTTGTTGTTGTTGTTGTTGATGATGATGCAGCACCAGTAGTAGTAAATAGTAGATTATCATTATTTGTATGAATTGGTGTACTAAATAGATTTAACGTAGAATAATCAAACATATCATCATATGAATAGTTATTGATTGGTAATGTTGTTAATAAAGGAGGCTGTTGTAACATGTTGATATCATTATTTTGATTATAATTCTTGATTTGATTATGATTGACAGGTAAATTAGTACTAAAATTAAGATTCAAATCATCGTAATTTATTGATTGAGGTTCATCACATAAAAATAATACTGAAGAATAAGCTTGATTATTTTGTTGCATATTAAAAGATTGATATTTAAAGAGAAAAGAAGAAGAAGAAAAAGGAAAAAGAAGACAAGATATACAAGATTACATTTCACATATTTATACTATTTTTTAAAAAAATGGTGAAATGGCTGCATCTAATGACGAGTGATATTCTCTCGTTGAATTATAGTTTCTGTACAACGTGTTCTTTGGGGGGGAGCAGAGATACTCTCTTTGTATACAAGACCCTTTTTAGCAAATTGATCGATTAAAAAACTAACATACAAAACAGAACGTTAATCCTCCTATTTTTTGTTCCTAAAAACCAAAGCACATATATATATATCACTTATGTAAAATGTATGCAATACAATATGTATCGATGGGTAGGAAAACTCCGGTTTGGCATGCAAAAAGACTTGAGGATTTTATTTATATAGAAAACTACTTTAAAAAGGGCCAGACTGTGGGAAATGATAACGGAGGTGAACGGACAGATCAACAAAGCATTATTCAGGAGGAGGAAGGGGAAGAAATGGGGGGAAAGTGCCTTGTAGTGGGCGTAAATTTTAAATAACCCAGTTAAACTTTATGGAAACAAAGTTTTCATATGATAGTTTATTATGCGTTAATATTTTCGCTATTTTCTACCATTAGAAATTGAATTTTATACTACATGTAATTTCGATAAAAGAAGTTTATGCTCGACTTTCTATTGGAAAAAGCCATTTGGGAAATGAAATGGTTATTTTATCACGAGTATAAGAATTTAATTCATCATTCAGTTCAATTCTAGAACACATTAGTATGTTATTTTATAAAAATAAATATATAAATAATATTGTCTATCATTCTCATCACCACAAGTCAGCAGGTTGTTTCAATCAAGCCATGCTTTGAACAGTAACGTATCCATTAAAGGATTTATGATGATCCCATAATACAAGTAAATAGTTACACATGGTGAATTATTATCTATCAGTTATTGGTTGGCTGCTGACTGGTGCCATAATGTTGGGATGTTGCTGAATAAATCGATATTGAAACCCTATCTGGTTTTGATAGGAAGAAATGGGTTTCCATTTTATAGTTATGTAACTTGACATTTGCTTGATACATAAAATGCAATGTCTATCAATAATAATAGCATATATATATATATATAAGCTTATTTCATTTCCAAGCTTTGGAATAATTTCTTGTTGGATTAAAAAAAAAAAAAAAAAGATATAAAGCTCAAAAAAAAGCCCATTATATATCGATATGGGGGCATTGATACGACAATTGCATATATTCAGCCAGCTCTCACAATCTTAACTGAACACAAATTGATATATAGGGTTTGATTAATTGACCAAAAGTTCCATATCTGTGTCAAATATAAAGGGCCTCTATCACTACAGTTGCCTTAGCGACATTAAACTTTGGCGAATTATTTCATCATGTATGAGCAGATTAACTTTGATTGCATGTTTGTAGTTATGTCAAAGTGTATGTAGTAATTTAAAATTAACCAAAAAAGTTATGAATCCGTATACAATGCTTACGGTTCCAATTGGCGCATTTATAAAATTCAATTAGCGGTTTAATACAGTATTTCCACTTGAAATTCAGACATTTCAGGAGAATATTTAGACGATTTCCAATTGAATTTTGGGCGATTGTAGTTATATGTTGAGACAGAGTAAAAATGAAGTATAGACAAAGCGAAAAACGAATAAAATATTGTTTCTGGATGCTAGTTGTTCATTATGATGAATATTTAAATTGAGCTTATGTCCAAAATAATAAAACTGAAAAAGTACAATATCCCAAAGAGAAACTTTACTCATTAAAAGGTAATACTTCTTTCATTATCGCACAACAAGTCCAAGTGACCATAAAAGCAGGTAAAACTGCTGTGCCAAATTGAGAAACTTTATTGCCTATTTCAATCTTTTTGTGTCTCTTTATTCTTGCGATATATGCTATGGAATGGAACGGTCTAGTTTAATCAAAGTACAAACGAGTCCAGAATGTAAAAAGCCAACTGTACGAAGGGAAGTTGATCTCTTTTCATAGTTAACTTCTGTCAATAAGCAGTTCAACATGTCTTTCTGGGTGCGAGGCAATTTGTAGAAACCTTCGTTCATGAACTTCGTAGCAATAGTATCGTAATTTTTTGCGCCAGCTTCAGTTGCTCCGAGCTCGAAAGGAACATAATGTCCAACATCATACACTCTAAAAACTAAATCACAGCGATGATCATAAGCTATTCTTGGTATAGCTTCAAGAGAGCTTATTGCTCTACCCTTGTTCTTCCTCTTCTTATTGAGCTTGATGGTTCTCCGATTACAGCTTCCAAGTTATCAATTCTGTTAAAGCAGGCTTCAATCATGTTCCATATGTGGCTTTGTATAATGCACAGCAATGTAGAACTTAACATATCAAACTGTGTCGTAATCTTGGCCAATAAATGTATACAGGCTTGTGGACGCAACAGGGTTTCGTATGTTTCCGGCTAAATATTGAACCGAATTATGTAAAATCTTCAAAGATGTACCTTCACTCTCTTGGCAATTGAAATCTCTCAGAAAATAGAAATATTAATACCAGAATATAAATGCACTGGCCAAACATTGACCAAAATTGACCAAGATTGATCTAAAATTGGCCATAAAAAAGTAAATACCTAACTTGAGGTAGGAATGGGCTTCGATTCGAGTTTGAATCGAGTTTTAACGGAAACGGCCATTCGATTCGAGTTGGAAAACGGCCCGTTTTTTTGTAACCCAGATAAAAAACGGGGTGGGAACAAGTATTGGTTTGCCTTAAGGAGGCTGTTAATAGCAACCTTGTCAAGTTAATATGGGATTATGAATTGATAATAGCATATTTGACAGTTTCACAACTTGAAGTATTTTTTCAACCCTGTTTTCGAGTTTAGCTGACAAAAAAAAAAAAAGAAGAAACTCGAATACCCTCATTCGAGTTTGCATAAAAAACGGCCCGTTAAAGCAGTCAAACTCGGTTAACCGTAATACGATGCGTTGTTTGTGAAATCCTAACTTGAGGTATTACTTTTTTTGTATTTACAAAATAAATATAACTCTAAGCTACTCTGCATTTTTTGTTACAGCAAAAAATATTGATTTTTCGTCGAAATACTCAAAATAATAGTTCACATTACAGCTTACAACCTATGCTAACTGAGTTCCAAAGTCTATTTGTGAAATCAATCAGAAAATGATTCAAAAAACAAAATTGTTTAATAGCTCATGAACTGAAAAATAAGTAGACCTGACATACTAAACATTTTTTGTGTGGCTTTAGATTCTGCATCCATCCAAATAAAATTCAGACAAACGGTTCACATTAAATTTTGCGTAAAATGTAATTGAAATTTTAAAGGTTTTTTGAAGATACGCATCATTTTTTATAAGCATATTTTAGATATAAGTAACTAAAATAATGCACAGAAACATTATCTGTCGATTGAGCTATTACTGAACCTTCTAGTTGCATTTTTCGTAGAGAAAACAAGATGTTTGTCCAATTTTATTTCAAATTCAGAATTTGGGATAAGGGTATATAAGGGGAAAATTGAAGCTAGAAACAAGAGTATCTTTTTGTACACATTTTTTAGGATATCTCCACGAAAAATCAATATTTTTGAAAACTCTAAATTGGGCCTAAGAGAGCTCAACAAGCTTGATGACATGAATTTAAAAAAAGTGTTGCTCAATTTAACGAATATTTTGAAATCTACTGCAAAAATGCCGAAAAAATGAAAAAAATAAAAGTGTACAGAATTTTTTTATACTGAAATATGTTATAGAGCACTTTAAAACAAGTAATGTTTATTATTAAAAAGTGCTAGTATAACTTAATTTCTCGTAGAGATATGAAGGCTGAAAGTTTTTAGTTTTTAGCAGTAAAATACGCGAAAAATCTGAAACAAAAGAACTGAAAAACTAATACCAACTGCAAAAAATACGATATTTTCGGATACTTATTTTTGCATTAAAGTTGAACGTATCAGGTACATTGGCGTATGATTTTTTCTTGGTGTTATTTAGTGAAATAAAAAGCTGAGCAGGGATGAAAAGTGAGACTCAGTTTTGGCCTCAAAATGACACCTTTTGAATCAAACTAGCAACATGAATAAAAACAATAGCTTCCCAAACCAATCATAGAATAATTGAGTAGATCTTTTTGAATAGATTTATGGGGGGAGGTTTTGTTTCTACAATATCTGATTATGATTTTTTGAGACTCAAAGTGAGGGACTTTTGTGAATGACCACAAAATGCGCAGCTTAAAGGACATTTAAGCGCATAAGCCAATAATGATGAGTTATTTACGTTTAAGCTCAAATTGGAGGACCGACAATGGAGGTGTCAAATGAAAATAATTATAGATGTGCTAATGGAACCTTTCTGAACATCTAGATTATTTAATTTTTCTCTAATTTTATTTTTGGTCAATATTTTCTTGTTTGCAGTGACAAAACCATCATTTTCTATGTAAAATCACGTAATATATTTT
Source organism: Mucor racemosus (assembly GCA_027405735.1). Taxonomy (NCBI): domain Eukaryota; kingdom Fungi; phylum Mucoromycota; class Mucoromycetes; order Mucorales; family Mucoraceae; genus Mucor; species Mucor racemosus. Next base: position 306,910 of record JAPEHQ010000005.1, read on the forward strand.
CAAAAAATTCAACTTTATCCTGTAAACTGGGGCTTTAAATGGAAAACTGTAATGCAATATTGGGGAGTGTAGTTCCAGGTATCAGAAATGTTCCCAAAAACGATTCTTTTAAAGTAATTCATGACATTTGCTGTGAAGTTACGCTACCAGCTCGATGATAAAGAAACCCCATTTAAAATTTATTAGGAAGCATTATGACCTACTTCTTTTGTTTTACTTAATTAAGTACCGATTGTAATGGATTTAGTGCTGCAGTAAATTACGATGTTATTTACTAAAATAAAAAAAATATAAAAATAAAAGCAGTAGAAATACAATTATAATCAGCTAAAGTTTTTATTACAAAAGATTTCTGAAGAGTTAAAATAATTGAAAGGTATGAGGGTATTTATAGTGATTTGGAGAACTTGGATACCATCAGACTTGAATGGATGTATATTTAGTAATCTTCCAGTTTTGAGTACATTGTTATTGATTTGATATTTTAAGGGGTAAATTGTATAGAGCATTGACCATAAGGGATTGTATGTCAAGTGTGACAATATCGACCTTTTGGGAAATGGTTGTTTTGTTTATTTCTGTTATATCTATTTTATGTAACCTTGATTTTTAAGGGGTAGTTTTTATATGCTTGAATCTTATTTATATTGATAGTGCAACTACGATATAGATGAGTAGTTGACTAAATTGATATCTTTGTTTATTATCATTATTGATTTGGATAGAATCCTGTTTTGATATATATGTCATTTGTGTAATTGATTGCGCCGTGATCAAGGGTGCTATCATCTACACGACATGTATGGTTCAAAAAGGGTATTTCATATTTTTAGCATGCGTTTGTTATTGTGTTCAATTGAAGCATTTGTTTATTATCGTTGTTCACATTTCAAGTGGCATCATATTTTATGAGCGACACTTGAAATTTAGGTTGTTTTATTTTATCAAGCGTTTTTAGTATGTAATTCCACTGCAAGTGCATTACAAATCTTCATCTAATTTTCAAGGAATCATGCCCCTGAATGTCGTTGTAAAAAAACCAGATTACGCATTATTCATCAAACTAAAGACAGACGCCAACTTTCCAATTCACTAGTGCTAAATGCAGATGTCAATTGTATAATATCTACCAATGCGAAATAGTAATATGATATACTGTACGAATCAATCAGTTTAACAATTATAATTAATGGTAACAATAATAATAGGATCAAGTTTTTGAAGTAATAACGAAAAACTATCAACAGTATACTAGTAAATTGTAATTTAATACGCTATCGTTCAATATAACTGAACATTATTAATGAATCAGAAAAAATGCAACTAGTAAAAAACTAATACCTAATGTACATCGAGGTCAAGGTAGTAGATAAAAGGTACATTCATTGTGTAGTGGAAATCGCAACATTTTGATGGATAGAAATTACAGGACCAAGGTGTTGCAGTTTGCTTCATCAGGATTTTTAAAAGGGTTTAAAAGCATACTTTATCAATCAAACTTACTTAGATGTTAAATACTGACCATATGCTATTAGTATCATCTTGTTCTTTATTTAATTGCTGTATTATTAAAAATCAAGCTTTTCACAGCTTATAACAATGACAATAATGGGATGTTTCTGATGTTATATTGACATTTATCATAAGGCGGGCTGAGGGCTGATGATACGTTTGATATTACTGTAGATGGTAATTTATCAAAATATGTTTAGGTTAAATAAAGTTAGAAATTTAATCAAGTAAAGAGATATCGTTTATTGGAATGAAATTAATAGGGTTTATATACTATTTGATTTGGGGAATTAATGGTGTGGTAAGGTAGTTTAGATGTTATTTAATAGTAATGTGTCATGTTGGTATATCGCACTGGCGTATTATGCTTTTGTACCATGCTTCTATACCATGCTTCTATACCATGCTTTTAGGAGCATTGTATAGTTAATATTTAATTAAGGAACTTCCGGTTCCGGATCTGTTATTGTTTACTTTTTTGGATTTGACATGATCCGGTTTAAGAATGATACATCAGATGGAACTAGTCGTCAATTTAATTTATGGGATTTGAATGCAAATACCGAGGAACCATTTATAAATGCTTAAGTCGGTTCTAGTAATAAAGCATCATTAAAACAACTGGCTTGAGACAAAGAGGGTAAGAAAGCGGCAATAGGCTCCAGTGATGATGGCCATGTTTATATTTATGTTTATGATGACATTGGATAGATAAGACTAAAACTTAATGTAAATCACCTCTAACGCAATAATTATAAAGTAAGGCTATATTATGATCAAATAATCTACCACATAATATTATAATGTATAAAGATTTACAGTAATTAGCTTGAACCAAGTGGATACAGCATCATAAATTCTTGAAAAAGTTCTCAAGTATTATAAAATCTCTTATTTTTAAGACTTACAAGGCTTATAAGCGGAATATTAATTTAGAAAATTATTTTTGTCCAGATCATCAATTTTGACATTTTTTAATTTTTTATTTCTGGTTTTGCAAATTAAGAGTTAATTCTACTACCAATTATAAAAACAAAAAATATACACATATACAGAGTTTAGCGCTCTATTTGCTCAATAAAAAATAATAAACATTTTTATTGTAAAATATTACATGAAAATCCTTTAATCAAAAAACCGTTTTTGGGACAAAAGTACAAAGTTTCATTACTTAACATTTAATATTAAGCTTTTATAAAATGCTTGTTTGTAATGGCTACAGTTTTCTCTCACAATGTAGTATATTTAAACGTTGATTTTGGTGTCAAAATTTGATTTTTCTGTTTTTTGATCAAAATCATGAGTGTTGGTAAGGATAAAATGAGTCACCGAAAATGTCCGCTACAAAATCTGAATTTTCAGACCTTACGTGGTTAAATATAAGAAAAGTAAAAAAAAGACCGCTTTTTTATTTAAAACTTAGTTATATACCATAGTATAAGAGACGTAGCCATTCAATCTTGCTATGCTCAATTACGGCATTGCTCTACGGTCTCGTTGTTGCAATTTTTTAATGAATTTATGATATGACAGACGGTTTTTCTGGTAGAATATGCATATTATTTTTATAATAACCGATATTGCCTCCTATTTTGTTTAGTTTATGGGTTGATACGCTGTAATGCTGCTTTTACATTGGCTGAAATGTGCAATTTAGCAGGGTTTTAATTGCGCTAAATAATGTAAAGGCTTGAAAATCCTTTTCTACGTGTTGTGTTGTTTCACTCGTTCTTTTTGTTTTCATATTATAAGGATATTATTCACCGTTTGATAAGGCATACTGTATGAAACTATCCAGCTGGTATTGTTTTCTTTTATTTGAATACGCATGATAACATAAGAAACTAATGCTTTTCATATAAATAGCAGTCTTTATATTAGAGGCTGATATTTTTATTTAACCGCAATATAAGGTCAAATATCATTATTTACTACTGTATTGTTGAACGTATTTCTTGATTACCAGATCAAATCCAAGGCAATTATATTTATATCTAATTAATGAGAAGCTAGAACTGGCTACAACCCACGAAATGTTCCAGAAAAGTGATAAAATTTCAAATGATATAGAAACACAAAAAAAAGATAATCTGATGTCTTGCCTAATAACCATAGCTTTGATTTTAGCTACACTTGAAAGCAAATCTTTTTACAGCTTGCAGTAAAATGTAAAATAAAAGCTTTGAAAAAAGATACAGTTAAATCCTTCTTTATTCAAATAATGGATAGTGTGCCATAGGTCTATATTTCTACTCTACTATTTATATTAGTTGTGATTTTGTTATATCTGGGAGTTGCACCGTAACTGTCAGTGATCTATCAGAATTAGGAATAACCGAATTACCAACTTAGGACTTCTGTCAAACCGTGATGTTTAACATGCGAATCAGACAATGCTGCATTCCATACATATATCATCATGCTACTTATTAAATGATTGAAGCATGATTCCATTGTCTTCATGCAATATCCATATGTTTATTCTTTTTGGTAAATCAATTAGTTTGTTTGTGATTTTAAAGTTTATATTGAGCTTCTTGATTTACATAATCAAGGCGGTCTTTTAATGCCCGTTTTTGGCATATTTGTTAATGATCCGCATAGAGCAATCCTTACTTTGATCTATGTGTTTCTTCAGTTTATTTTATGAATCAATTTGCTTTGTTTATGATTCGGTCTATTTTATTTATATGTTAAATTACTAATACTTTCTGTATTTACTGTTAAATTCATGTTATCTCTATTTGAATATTAGAGCATGGTTTTATGTGAGATAACATTTAATTTCTTATGTGGGGAAATAGTATCCTAGTTCAGCACACAGCTGATAATCGTAAACGAAGATAGTAAGTTTAAAGAAGGTTAATTCGTTTAAATTTTATGCGTGATAAAGCCACATTTATATCCTTAGATTTAGCTTGCATATAAATTCATGCTTGAGCAAAAACCATTATTGCTGTAAACATTATAGCTATAAACATATTTACAAATGATGATAATAATCGTAAATATATTGGCTCTTGCATGTATTGCTCTACATCAACAACGTATTGAATTGTATTATTTGTTGCATCCACAGATCTGGGTGCATTCCTTGGTTAAGATTACGACACAGTTTGATATGTTAAGTTCTACATTGCTGTGTGTTATGTTATGAAGCTCCGTGTATGCAGGAATATGGAACTAGTGTGCGTCACCTAGACTTAATTGGATATATGAATATATATAAATAGACTCATTTAAACAGGTCATATAATTAGGGAATGTGAATATAAAAGAAGATGGTTCGATCTTATAATAAAGTTCTTTAGTTTTAGTGTGCTCTTTCATTTTATAACAGTTTTCCTTTATTTTTATTAAATGATTTAGTACATATTTTAGCTTTGAGATTAATATAATCTCCTGGCGTAACATTATTGTCAATAATCCATATTAATGAAAGCAAATGTAATCTAAAAATCCATTCCAGTAAATAATACAATGAGATTTTGAGAACGGTACAATGCTCAGCACAAACCAATTTGTGCTCATACGATCAGCTCATTATGCTCATGGTCTGATTTTATTATTATGCACAAATAGGAATAATGATATGCTTGTGCTGGGCAATTCTTCTATTATGCACACATGGGATTAATGTCATGCACATGGACAGAATCTATAATCCTGCAAATACAGTCTTAGTGTTGTGCTCGTGTGCATTTTCTTTTGTTGTGACGATGTGCATATTGATATCTTTTTAACCATATTCAGTGGGCGCAACAACTCATCAGGCTATAGTATGCAGCCCACCTGGGCACAACAAAAGCATCTTGTTCAGCACAGGTCGACCATAGTGCTTTTATATATATATAAATCCTTTAAATTCGTAATTTTGTTGCATCCACCGGTTATTTGTAAGATAATAAACCTTTTGATTTGTAATCCTTATTAATAAGAAGTCAGCTAACTGATCAGTGGTAACATTGTTGATTGTTCTTATTGTTTTAAAGTAAGATCCAGGAAACGGGATATGTGAGACATATCCACTTGTTGGATTTAGCTGTATGAAATAAGCTCAACTTAAATGTGCTGTGTTACTAATGTAAATAGATTGATCTGACATGGAATGTCAGAAAGATATAATCGATCCAAAACTGATCTAACGGATAAATGTAATATAGAATTTGTTGTATATAAATAGGACAAATTATTGATATTGAATAAAGATGATCTTCAGTTTTTGTGTGTGGTTTAATTTAACAAGTTCCTTTATTAAATTATACATTTTTTCTTGCTACAATATTTATTCTAAACCTTGAGCATTTTAGATTTTATGAACTTTTTTCGAATCCGGTTGTATCATCTTATACTTTTCAAGTTAAATCCGTTATTAGGTTAATAATGTTGTTGGTTGTATTTATGCTTTACTTAAAATAAGCCTTTGAATAATTAATAGCAATACAGTCGAACCTTAATTTTTGTATAAAATTTCGATACCTGCATCTTATAGCTGCTTGGAATATTTAAACAACCGCGTCCGGACTGTCCGGTGATTTTTTCTATAGATTTAAAGCCTGGAAATATCATTAGATGGCCGCTTCCGGAGACTGTTCGGCTTTTTTTTTTTTTGGAAGAGTGGCCATTGGCAAAAATATGAATCATATACTACAATATAATTCTAAACGCCAAGTCTAGCTTCAACAATTTTAGAGGGAAAAAACCAGCCAAAAAGCGTGAATATTTGTACTGGTAATCAATTTTAGCAGAAACTTGTTTTCGAAAACAGTATCCATCCATTCAACATTGTCCCGGCTATGAAATTTATTAAATGAAGCAAGGATGGTTATTATAGTGATTGTTTCATAAATTTGAATGATGCAGAAATGGCCAGCTTAAAATTGAAAAAGTGCATTTGAAATGATGGGTATTAAGTAAAGTCTAGATTATTTTTCATTCTCTACCAGGATATTTAGTTTTTAGATTGCTGTAAAGACTTTTATTTTTTTATAAATTTTGTGAGAGCACTTTCTCTGTTATAGAAATCCATGAAGGAATGACAGGTATGCATAACTAAAACCATAAGATAGTACTTATTAGCGTCTATCTAACGAATTTTATCTCGTCAATAAATATTGATTTTTCGTCGAGAAAATTGAGATTGAATGATTGATTTTTGGTGATACAAAAAAGGATCCATTTTGGACGAGGATACACAAGGATGAATTTCCGGTCTTGCAAAAAATGATAAAAAAAAAGTAATATCCCCACGAAAAATAGGGCTACAGCTACTTATTTATACTCATTCTGTAGATAATTTTGTTGCGCATAATGGGAAAATAAAATATGTTAGGGTTGCATTTGCATGAAGGGTACTTTTTGATCAAAATCTGTTAAAATTTGACATTAAATTTACTAGAGATTTTATGAGAAAAATATTTTCAAAACCTACACAGATCGATTCAGAATTAAAAACTGAACCCAAGATATTTAATACGCTAGAAATCAAATGTACACTTTTTCCAAGTGGGATTTGTGGTTTACCAAATCATTGTTGTAGGCTTTTGCCTATTATTTATGTTAAATCTCATTTCAATCCCATATTGAACCTGTCATGCAAATGGAATTCAAATGGTATAAATACTTTTAGAATCCAGGACCTGATGGCTCCTGGCTTTCTTTTTTAACTTAACAGTAAAGACCCTACGTTCTCCGTGATATAATCACTTGTAGCCTTTATTTTATCGTATTGGAAATAATCGTTATTTACATATAACTCTCAATTTTAAATTAGAAATAATACTAAATTCGACACAACTAGCATAAATGGTAGTGACAACTACCGAAATTATAAATTATTAAGTAAACGCCCTATAAATCAGGCATAACCAAAATTATACTGCAAAATATTCTACATCCGTTTTTTTTTAAAAAAAAAAGTTTACTGTTGATTTAAATAACTATAGGCAAATGAGTGCCAGAAAAATACTAAAAAATCGTAAACCGTTATTTCTTGAATGAGTTGATCTATTGATAATCCGCGGTTAAAAGTAAAAAAAATAAAAAAAAAATAGTAAACAATGATATATTATACTATTGGTTTTTTGAAACGTGTTTTTATGGTTATGCCCATCTTGAGGCATATTTTACAATTAGAATAATCGAGTATAACGTCTTGGGCTACCGATTTGAAAGAATCTAGCATATTTCAGTACATTTAATTCTCATCAATAATTACTGTCAATGAAGGAATGTTCAAGATTAATTTAGTGTTTTGGAGGAATAATAAAGCTGGATATATGTACCTGACGAGGTAAACAATAACATTGACAATCGGTTTACACAAGACTGAAAAATGAATGGATAAAACTTTATTTATTCAATGTATCTCACAATATATAATTCGCAAATGTACACAAAAAAGTAACATGTCAATTAGAAAAAAAGGGTATTTGTTTTTAAACTGATGATTTTACAGCCAAGTAAGGGGCAAAATCAGCCTCTGTAGCGGGGATAGGGGCATCAGCACTTGCAATATTACATTGATGAAAGATACGAGTGTCGGTATCCTTCAAAGAACCAACAACAGAATGGAGTAAACCGCGGTTATGGAAAATGACGAAATCGCCATCTTTCCATTCATGAGCAAAGACATTTTCAGGATTGATAGAAGGACGTTGGAATTTGTAAAGGATATCTCTAACTTTTTCTAAATCACCAACAGGTTTACCATCAATAATTAAATCTTCTACTGCAGCAGGATGTACTTGAAGATGAATTTTTCCTGTTACAGGGTTCTTCCACAACTGTAATGATTTAAAATGTTGATTAATAAGATTGATTCCATTCTAATAAACTCCTTTTTTTGCTTACCATGGGATATATTTTGACATGCTCAGGTTCGATTTCAGGCAACTGTTCAGCAGTAAGTTCTTTACCTTCCGAAACCATACCTAAACCTGTTGAGCGAGCCTTGGCTTTAGACATCCAGAGATAGGGGTGTGCAGCATATTTGACTTGTGTTTTGAATGCTATTTCTTTGAGCTCTTGAGGTAAGATTTCAAATGCTCTTTGCCCAGAGATGACTATTATGCAAAAAAAGATATCAATAAGTTATGGGTAAAGGACGATATCAAATGGGATCACTTACAAGCTGTAGTACCCAATTGAACTTCAAGTTGATCATCTGTACCATCATCATAACGAACAATCTCACGTCTGGGTTCCTATTTTAGAAATAATGAGAATTTATGCAAAAGTTATCAAATTAATTTCTCTTACAGGATTTTTAATACCAAATAATGTAGTGACCTTGGGAGGATTTAATTTATAAAGAGCAGCATCCATATGCCAGCGATAGAAACGTGTTTCACCCTTATCCATTTGTTCTTTTGTTAAGCAATCTTTATGGAAAACTGTATGGCTTGGATGAGTTAATTTACGTTCTTCAATACCGTAATGGTTTTTAACAACGCCATGACCTAATAATTGAACTTGAGGAAAATCGGGCAAAGGTGAAATATCACGAGAAATAACTGATTCATTTGAACGATGCATGGAGCCATGACCATAAAGGTCAATATTTTGAGGATCAAATCTTTTGGTTAATTCGTATTGTGTCTTGGGTGTAACATGGCCAGAGTTTCGGACAACTACGACTTGATGTGTGTATACAGCTTCAAACAATTTGTCGAAATCTTCGGCTACATGTATATATAATTAGATTATTTTTGTTATATAAAAGGTTTTGGGGGAATACATACGAGAAATTGTTTCTAAATCAAGGTCTTCAACAATAGCACCAAAATCTACACCAGATTGTTTGGCAGTGGGGACAACAGGTTGCAAAGTAAAAGTCATTTTATATGTTTGTTTTTATATGTATTAAGTTTCTCTGGTTAGAAAAAGATAAAGAACAGGTTGAATAGAAGGGGATGCTCTTATAAATACTCTGATTCGGAGTTCATGCATTTGATATATACTGAATATAGATCAGTAGGTACAGAACATGCTAGCCAATGATCATTCGATTATAGACTTTCTATTGTCAAAATACCGTCTACAAACAAAAAAAGGAGTGAAAATGATAAATCATAACAGTGATACACACTGTTGAATATACTCTACGGCATCACAAAGCAAATTGATCTAGTTTAGTTGGGCTGACTTCAATCAAGCATAATCCTAATTCAAGTTATAAAATACCCATTTTTAAACGAATGTTAAAAGTAAAGATTAACATAAATCATGATATCAAACAAAGATAATATGAGATAAGAGTATTACCAATAGATAACAGTAACCTTGACCGTGTAACAGTCAGGGATTGTGGGATTTTGTATATACGAAAAGGATACTGAATGCTATAAATTTCCACGTAGTACTTTTTTCTCTCTCGACGTTTTCAATATAGAGGGTATATGGTGGGAATTGTTTTTTAAACTGGTTTATTAGAGCAATATACCCCCTTTTTCAGTTTAAAATAGCGAATGTCATAGCTTATACATATGAAAATTCGTTGTTGTGCCCTCAATTGGAATACCAAGAAGACAAGAGGGATTTTAATTGTGATCTTTTTAGTATGGTATACCTGGTATTTGAGCCTCATAATGTTGTCTCTAGCTAGTAAAATACTCAACATTTCCTATGATACAAAGTTTTTCCTGGATGCCGCATGCGCCTTGTGATATTTCTGCTTTGCGTAGTGTTGGAACTGTACATACCAAAAGTGTATCAGATGTTTGTACTTGTGCGAAATGTATCATAACGGCAAATAATGCCGTTTCCGGATGCCTTTAAAATCTGTATTGAAACACATTGAGCCGACATCAAGAGGAATCAAATGTACAAGACAACGTTTTGTCCCGAAACGAATTTTAGTGTACATGGTTTACGTTTTAGAAAAATATTTTTAAATGCGTTGATATTAGAATTATCTGATCATACATATTTTTGTTGGTAGTTGAAACAAATGAAAAGCAATCACTGGTATATTTAGAGATGATTCTGCACTAAATAATGCACAGAGAACAAAAACATCCAGCACAAATTGTTGAAATTTGACATAATTCTGTAACATCTCTTCAGTAAAAGTGTAAACAGACATCAAGTTGTGCATTGTGATTAAAAAAGAACTATTGAGAACCTTTGGTATAGAGGTGTTATCATTTTGGCAAAAAAAAAAAATTAAGCTGAAGGGATAGCGTGATTCACTCTAATTCTCAAATACAACCTTAACAAAAGTTTATTTTCCAAAATTCATATTGTGTACCTTTCTAAGAGCCACATAAATACAACTTCCATATATTTTAGGTTGTACACTTTGATTTCACTGATTTGAATCTTACAATCCAGGACTGTCTAGGCCTTCAAATGACACAATGCCATTTTGTCTAAAGGATTTATATTCAAGATCTTGTGAAATTAAACTAAGTTTAGATTATTAAATCTTATTCCTTGACATGTTCAATTTAATGTTATATTTTTGTTTTCACAGTATTAGGTTTAGATAGAGGCTTAAATGATCATTTTACGTTGTACCCTTCAATTTAAAACCTGACCGAAAAAAAAAAGAGGTCATGAGAAAAAAAAAAAAGAAGAGGAAGAGCAGATACCAAAAGTCTATAATTACTCATCAAACACAGTACATTGATCACAGGAAAAGAAATAAAGATTGTTTATGATACAAGAAATGTTTTGATTTTTATAAAGTGATACAAAATCGTTGTTGAAACAATAAAAAAAATCTTCTGTTTATCGATGTGGCGATATTGATGTTGGATACCGAGTAATTATTACTTTGTGTTGCTTGCTTTTTAATTGGAATCTTAGTTTTTAATAATACTACCATTGACACATATTGAGGCTGCATATAATACATGTACAAGGAAAGTTTAGCAACTTCATTTTCTGTCATTTAAATATAAAATTATATACTTGCACAATCACTGGATGAGTGTTTATCTGTGTTATTGTTAATGTTTTGCCACTTGTTTTATAAGAATCCTGTCAACTTTTTTCTTTTTACCTGATCCACAAAAGTAACAAAGGGGCGCCATAAATTAATTTGCGTTTTATTGATACAAAAGAGAGAAAGAGAGAAAAGAAGAAAGAGAAAAGAAGAAGAAAAGAATTGAATTGAAAACTAGAAATCAAGGAGGAGGCAGAGGGTATTTATACAAAACAATACAAACATTACCAATTAAAGACCTTTGGGTATAACAACTGTGATACGATCTGCTCCTTCACCCCAGAATACTCGCTTGTTAACAAATAAACCATACCATGTTGTGAGTATGATGAACCAAACAACACAGCCACCAAATGACAGATACACGTCTATATGTAGTTTAGTTTAGCTTTTTCCAGTTCATTTTGATTCTTTATAATTACTCACATTTTTTCAGTTCCTTTGATGAATTTGGTTGTCGAATTGTATTGAAGAAATACATGAAGTTTACCAACCACAATAGCGGTAGAAATGCAAAACCTCCATAAAACATCTTTTTGCTTATGTTAACATGCTCTTCAGAGCTCATCTTTTCAAGCTTGGGCATATTTGATAAATGAAAGAAAGCGAAAGAGAGAGAGAGAGAGAGAGAGAGAGAGAAACAAAAAGAGGAGAATAAAAGTAAAAAGAATCCAAGTATAAACTGTACATAATCACCTCCCCTTGAATATGTAATTTTTTTATATTACAATTCAAGGTACAAATGCATAATTTTTTATTTAATATTCATTATTTATGGGAGACAAGATTTCAAATGATCAGAATCAATAGTACTGTAACATTGTCCATCATTCATGAGGAAATCAATAGTATCTCTAATTTCAGATTCTGTATGTAATCCTCTGAATTTTTGAATAATTTGTTCGATACTAGCACCTTCAGTAGAATTGTCATATTCTTTAATAGCTTGGCTAACTCGATCATTGATACTATTAAGCTCATTAGGTCCATCGATTTGCATAGCATCATTCTATAACAAAAAATAGTGCTTGTTATTTATCATGATAAACTAGTTTAGTCAATATAAATCTTACATGGGAATTGGAGTGAGCAGTAGAACCAGGCTTGACAAATAAGAAATGTGTTTGAATAGCTTCAAGGAAATGGTAAGAAATTTCATTGAAATCCTCGACAGGACGCATAGAATGGGCAACAACAGAAATACGATTACTGAAACTATTTAATCTACCATTAACACGAACATACGTATCCACCCTGTTAAAATGTCAGTAAAATGAAACAACTGCGCATTTAATCAAACCATACAATAATTCACGACGAGCATCAGCTTCTTCAGGTGTTTCGTTTTGCTCCACCCACTTTCTTACATCAATAGCTCCTGTTCCATCCTCAATAGTATATACATAGTTTGTTGCTAATTCTTGAATATTACGAATGACACCAACAAATGTCACCTAAATAATATAAGTTTTCATACAAATTCGAAAAAAAAAAACTACTGCGTTATTACCTGAGTAACATTGGAATTGTCAATTTTGAATGTGTTTTCTTGAGGTGAAACAGCACCCTTGATTTGCTTTACTGTCAAAGGTCTCATGGTTTGTTCACCAAGAGGTCTCTATAGAGACGTTCAACTTTTAGTGATCTACAACATTTATCGCGACAATAACTTTATATACCTTGGCATAACCAGAGCTTGAATTGCTGTTGGAATTATCAAAAGAGTTATCCATGTAACCGGTAGAGGTATTGTTAAATGAAGCCATTATATCAAATGTTTATTGGAACAAAATGAAAATAGAAGTAAGAAGAGCAAAAAAAAAAAAGAAAGAAATGTATTCGTACAAGAGCATTTTCAATAAACGCGTTTCCAGGTCAACTATTTGGTTCAACGCGTTTAGTATATTTGAGGATAGGTTGGGTCTCAACCCAAATGTAGCACATTCATCTTGCGTTGACAGAATATCTCCACCACTATGAATTGAGCATACAATCCATAAACAAATCTTAATGTACATATCTCCTTAAATGCAAAACAGACAGTAGATCAGTGTGAGATTGCAATTCGATTGACCTGTTTATAATCCAAGGAAGCCTACATTTTAAGTAGCCGCTTGTATAGAGATGTCCTGCTTTTGTGCTGATGCTGCTGTGCGTGGTATATGTCCATTTTGTTGCCCATCCATGATGCTAATAAGGGCCAATGACAATCGAGAACGTTGGGTTCGGTTGCTCCTTTAATTTAACACTACACAACTCCCTTATTAAAAAGTACATTAAACATCTTTTTCTGTCCTTCTTTCTTTCCATTAAATATATATTCTAATAATGGAGTCAAGTACAAAAGAACTTGGTTTATACATTGCCTATGGTGCAATCATCACTATGGCAGTATTGCCTATTTACGCTGGATCCCTTGGTTCAATCAAGGGAATGAAGAGACCCACCAACGCGCCCAAGGCCAAAAAGTCAGATAATCCTCTTGATGATTCTGACGATGAAGATGAGTCTGTTTCTGAGAGCCTCTCAAGCGGTGATGCTTATTTATTCCCTATCATTGGCTCTTGTGTTCTCTTTAGCATGTACCTTGCCTTCCGTTACCTTGATAAAAAGTACATCAACTATGTTTTAACTGGTTATTTCTCCATTATGGGTTGTGCTGCTGTTGCAAAGACATTTTTAATAATTGCAAAGAAGATTACACCTTTGAGTTTGTTGAAAAATGTTGCCAAATACAAGGTAACTCTCTCAAAGAGATCAAAAAGTAAGTACTCTCCCTCTTCCTTCTGTAGTAAAAATAGATAAAACTAAATTTCTATAATAATAGATCTCTCTCATATTAGCTTCACAGTTGTGCATGGATTTCTTTTAGTTGCTTCAATTGCATTGACAGCTTATTACAGTTATACCAAGAATTGGATCGCCTCCAATATCTTTGGTCTTTCTTTCTCCATCAATGCTATTCAATTGCTCTCATTAGATTCATTTAAAACCGGTATGATTTTGTTGAGTGGATTATTCTTTTATGATATCTTTTGGGTATTCTATACTCCTGTAATGGTATCAGTTGCCACCAACTTTGATGCCCCTATTAAGCTTCTTTGGCCTCGTGACATTATTGAATTCTTATTTACTCAAACCGAGGGCTCTCGCTTTACAATGCTTGGTTTGGGTGATATTGTAATCCCTGGTATCTTTGTTGCCCTTTGTCTTCGTTTCGATCGTCATATGTCATGGAAACGCAATCCCGTCGGTCAATTCAGATCTACTAATTTCTCCAAACCTTACTTTACCGCCAATCTCATTGCTTATATCTTGGGTTTGGGTTTAACTATGGCTGTCATGCATTTCTTCAAGGCTGCTCAACCTGCTTTGCTTTATTTGAGTCCTGCCTGTATCTTGTCTGTTTTGATTACTGCTGTTGTTCGTGGAGAATTGAAAGATTTATTTGCTTATACCACCGAAGAGGATGATAAGGATAAAAAGGAGAAGAAAGATGAAAAGAAAAAGAACAAATTGCTTAGTCAAACTATTGTTGAGGAAATTGTCGCTGATTCCAGCACAGGTTCAATTGAAATTGAAGAAATTGAATTAGAGGAAGAGGAAGAGGAAGAGATAGAAGAGAAGGAAGAGCAAGAGATCCCAGTTGCTCAAACTACCAGCAGTAAGAAGAACTCTACCTCTGGCAAAAAGAGAAAGAACAAGAAATAGACTATATGAGTAAAAAAATAAAACGCGCGTTTTGTGTATATATATATCATTCATAATAATAAAAACTTTATTGCTTTTTAATCAATACAGGAAGAGTCGGTATAATCCAGCTGATGCAAACACTATAATATATAAATATATGAATATGCCATAAAATCGTTATATGCTTTTTTCACGTACTAACACCTGTAACACCTAAAGCAACTGCTTTATTAGGGTTACCGACACCTGCTTTTTGAAGTTGCATAGCTTTGCGTAATGAGATATAACCAATACCCAATCCAACCGCCCCACCACTGAGTCTACAAGGTAAACAATCTTCTTTTTTTAACTTGGATGGGTCTTGAATAGGTGAAGTTATAGGTGCAGTAGAGTCCATAATGTTACTATAATAAAATGGAAAAGAGAAAAGTTGCTAGAATAGCCTTTGAAACCCAGTAATGCTTTTGCAATGATGGTTCATGCGAATCAGTCAAATAATCATTCCACAAAACAATATTATATCTCAGATTTTCAGACAATGTTAGATGTTTACTTTCCCAACTACAGTCTCTGAAGAAAAAGCATATATCAAAAGATATATATACCCCTTGAGAAAATTAATTTAAAAAGTTGTTCAAAATCGGAAGGTACCCTTTTTTTTTACTGTGCCAACTTGCGTTTTTAGAAGCTTAAATTGCACTTTTGGCAATCTCAAATGACGTACAGTATTTAATAAACAAGTACGAGTGTCAAACATAAGATTATTCTTTCATCAAATACGCAACTGCAATGAGCTTAAGGTTTTTTTTTAAGAAGATGGACTTGGAAGAGTTTATAACAAAGATGGAAGTGAAGCCATGAATTGGGAGGAAGAAAACGACAATCCATTCCAAACGAAAACTCTAACTTTGTTGAAACAATGGCGTGCACGCCAGTTGTTTTATGGACCACGCACTGATGATTCGAAAAAAAGTGGATATTGTTATGCAAGAATTGGAGAACAACATTGCTTTGTCGAGGAACACCTACAACATTTACATGAGCGAGCAGAAGGCTCTCTCTCTCTTTACCTGCTCAATTTCAAGTTCTTGAAGGCAACAGCCGCAGCAAAACGAGCATGAATCAAACAAAAACCGCTCGGGGTTGGGTAAAGCGAATGAAAGAAGATCCAGAATGGGACCCGGGTCTCACTTTTCATCGCTGCTCTACTTTTTTTTTCACTAAATAACACCAAGAAAAAAGTATATGCCAATGTACCTGAGATGCTCACCTGTAATCCAAAAACAAGTATCCGGAAATATCCTACTTTTTGCAGTTGGTATTAATTTTTCAGAGCTAAGGTTTCAGATTTTTTACGCGTATTTCACTGCTAAAGGATTGAAAACTTTGAGGCTTCATATCTCCAGAAAACATTAAGCTATACTAACACTTTTTAATAATGAAACTTACTTGTTTTGAAGTGTTCTATAACATATTTGAATATAAAAAAATTCTGAGCACCTTTATTTTGTTTTCATGTTTTTGGACATTTCTATAGTAGGTTTCAAAATACTGGTTAAATTGAGCAACATTTTTTTTGCATTCATGTCATTTAGCTCGTTGAACTCTCTTGGACCTAATTTAGAGTTTTTTAAAATATTGATTTTTCGTGGAGATATCCTCAAAAATGTGTACAAAAAGGTACCTCCATTTCTAGCTTCCATTTTTCCCTTATATACCCTCATCCCAAATTCTGAAACCGAAAAAAAATTGGACAAAACCCCTTTTTTCTCTACGAAAAATACAGCTAGAAAATTTCTCAATAGCTCGATCGATAGATAATGTTTTTGCGCATTATTTCCGTTTATTATATCTTAAATATGCTTATAAAAAATGATGTGTATCTTCAAAAAACCTCCAAAATTTCAATTGCATTTTACGCAAAATTTAATGTGAAACATTTTTTCAAATTGTGTATAGATGGATGCAAAATTTAAAACTGTACAAAAATTATTTAATACGCTAGGTCAACTTACTTTGCAGCTAATGAGCCATTACACAATTTTGTTTTTTTGAATCATTTTTCATTCATTTCAACAAATAAATTTTGGAACCCCGTGATGATAGGTTTTAAGCTGTGATAAAAAACTATTATTTTGATTATCTCGATAAAAAATCAATATTTTTTGCTAAAACAAAAAATGCAAAGTAGCAATTAATTAGATCTATCTAGCGAATACAGAAATTAAGCCCTGGATAATGAGTTTAAGTTTTACAAAATATAAACTAATATTTACAATGGCAGCAAACAAAGAAAAAAATCCTATTCTTGTGAATATTGATCCAATTAATTTTCAATTATACATGATAATAGATTTAAATATATCCTGCATAAAATTTATATTTCTAATTTCACAAATCACCGTGAATTGAGAAAACCATCAGCAAAACATGATATTTCTGTGCAATAAAACCTCGTGTTGTGTCGTATATTTTCATGTTTGATGTTGCATCCACAGATCTGGGTGCATTCCTTGGTTAAGATTACGACACAGTTTGATATGTTAAGTTTTACATTGCTGTGTATTATGTTATGAAGCTCCGTGTATGCAGGAATATGGAATTAGTGTGTTTCACCTAGATTTGATTGGATATATGTATATATATAAATAGACTCATTTAAACAGGTCATATAATTAGAGAATGTGAATATAAAAGAAGATGGTTCGATCTTATAATAAAGTTCTTTAGTTTTAGTGTGCTTTTTCATTTTATAACAGTTTTCCTTTATTTTTATTAAATGATTTAGTACATATTTTAGCTTTGAGATTGATATAATCTCCTGGCGTAACATTTGATAAATAATACTTAAAAAAGAATACAATTAAAAGAGAATGAGTAATAAATCAGTTCTTCAACTGTATAATAAAAACAAGATGACGTTTATTTAGATATAAAAGTATGGCCTTTTATATTGATTTGACATTGAGATCCTGAGATGTAATTCAAACCACTATTGAACCATTGGTGATCTATCAGAATTAGAATTACCTAATTACCAATTTAGAACATCTGTCAAACCATGATGTTCAACATGAGAATCAAGCAAGGTTACATTTCATGACTCCAATAATACCACTGAAACATAACATATTATATCCATACACATTAATAATAATTTCTATTGTCACATCTAATGGACAGGGGTCCATTAGATCTTATCACACGATTCCAATAATTATATAAACCCATATTTAATTCATTTTAATAAACGTTACTTTTTACGTTGATTTTAATTTACAAAGTCTCGATAAATCACATATCATTATCCCTATCTGTGCATAATAATAAAATCTGACCATGAGTATAATGAACTGATCATATGGGCACAAATTGGTTTATACATGATTATCGTGCCGTTCTCAAAATTGCATTGCATTTTTTACTGGAATGGGGTTTTAAATTACATTTGCTTTTATCAATAAAGATCATAGATAATACAATTCAATGCATTGTTGATTCAATGCAATACATGCAAGAGCCAATATATTTACGGTTATCATCATATGTAAATATGTTTATAACTATAATAATGTTTACAGTAGCAATAGTTTTTGCTCGAGCATAAACTTAAATAACACTTAATGCTTAAACTTACATGCAAACCAAATCCAAGATGATAGATGTTACTTTATCACTCATAAAATGTAAGCAAATTAACCTTCTTCTTTAAACTTACTATTTTAATTTACTATTGTCAGTTGTAAAAAGATTTGTTTTCAAGTATAATTACAATTAAAGCTATAGTTATTAGGCAAGACATTAGTTTTTTTTGTTTCTATATTATTTAAAATCTTATCACTTTTCTGGAACATTTTGTAGGTTTGTAGCTAGTTCTAGCTTTTTATTGAGTAGATATAAATATCATTGCGTTTGATTTGATCTGGTAGTCAAGAAATACGTCCAACAATACAGCAGTAAATAATGATATCTGATCTTAGAATGCGGTTAAATGAAAATATCAATCTCTAATATAGACTGTTACCTATGTTGAAAACATTAGTCCCTTATGTTAGCATGAGTATTATTTAGATAAAAGAAAAGAATACCAGCTTGATCATCCGATATGATTTATCAAACGGTGAATATATCCTTGAAATATGAAAACAAAAAGAGAGAAGCAACACGCGTAGGAAAGGATTTTCAAGACCTTACATTATTTAGCACAATTAAAACCCTGCTAAATTGCACATTTCAGCCAATGTAAAAGCAGCATTACAGTGCATGAACCATAGACTAATAATAAACAAAATAGGCAATATCTGTTATCTGTTATATAATACATTCATTAACAAATTGCAAAAGCGAGCCCGTAGAGAGATGCCGTAATTGAGCATAGCAATGTTGAACAGCTAAGTCTACTATGGTATATCTAAGTTTTAAATAAAAAGGGGATTTTTTCAACTTTTCTTGTATTTAACCACGTACGGTCTGAAAATTCAGTTTTTGTAGCGGAAATTTTCGCGGCTCATTTTATCCTTACCAACACTCATGGTTTTGATCAAAAAACAGAAAAATCAAATTTTGATACCAAAATCAACGTTTAAATATACTACATTGTGAGAGAAAATTGTAGCCATGGCTAATACACATTTTATAAAAACTTAATATTAAATACTAAGTAATGAAACTTTGTACTTTTAACCCAAAAACGGTTTTTTGATTAAAGAATTTTCATGTAATATTTTACAATAAAAATGTTTATTATTTTTCATTGAGCAAATAGAGCGCTAAACTCTGTATATGTGTATATTTTTTGTTTTTATAATTGGTAGTAGAATTAACTTTAAATTTGCAAAACCAGAAATAAAAAATCAAAAAATGTCAAAATTGATGATCTGGACAAAAATAATTTTCTAAATTAATATTCCGCTTATAAGCCTTGTAAGTCTTAAAAATAAGAGATTTTATAATACTTGAAAACCTTTTCAAGAATTTATGATGCTGTACCCACTGAATTCCAACTTATTACTATAAATCTTTATACATTTTAATATTGTGTGGTAGCTTATTTGATGATAATATAGTATTGCTTTATAATTATTGCGCTAGAGGTGATTTACATTAAGTTTTCGTCTTACCTCTCAAAAATCATAAACATAAACATGGCCATCAGTGGAACCTATTGCCGCCTTTTTACCATCTTTGTCCCAAGCCAATTTATTCAATAATGCTTTACCAAAAGTACAGTAAATAACAAAGTTGTTTACTAAAATAAAAAAAATATAAAAATAAAAGCAGTAGAGATACAATTATAATCAGCTAAAGTTTTTATTATAAAAGATTTCTGAACATTTAAAATAATTGAAAATGTATGAGGGTATTTATAGTGATTTGCAGATTTGGAGAAGAACTTCGATACTACCATCAGACTTGAATGGATGTATATTTAGTATTTAGTAATCTTTCAGTTTTGAGTGCATTATTATTGATTTAATATTTTAAGGGGTAAATCATGTAGAGCATTGACCATAAGGGAGTGATGTCAAGCGTGACAATATCGGCCTTTTGGGAAATGGGTGTTTTGTTTATTATTATTGTTATATCTATTTCATGTAACCTTGATTTTAAGGGGTAGTTTTTATATGCTTGAACCTTATTTATATTGATAGTGCAACTTCAATATAGATGAGCAGTTGACTAAACTGATGTCTTTGTTTATTATTATTATTAATTTGGATAGAATCCTGTTTTGATATATATGTCATTTGTGTAATTGATTGCACCGTGATCAAGTGTAATGATCTATAATTTTGAACTAACAACAAAGGTGGATAATATGCTTATAGATATTATTCTTGCTATTATAAATTGGTGATCACTGGGTTGATGAAGATTGGTGTTCTTATTTGTAAATTAGGTATTTATTAGTGAATAAATAAAAGTAAACGAAGTGTAACAAGACAGATAAATTTACAAGGGATCATGTAATGATTTCCTTGTAGTATTTATATAAGGAATGAGGCAAGGTTTTGCATAAATGAAACTGAAATGTTTGACTCATTACATCAAGGGTGCTATCATCTACACGACATGTATGATGGTTCAAAAAGGTATTTCATATTTTTAGCATGCGTTTGTTATTTTGTTCAATGGAAGCATTTGTTTATTAGTGTTGTTCACATTTCAAGTGACATCATATTTTATGAGCGACACTTGGGATAATAGGTTGCTTTTTTATTTTCAAGCGTTTTTAGTATGTAATTCCACTGCACATCAAAATGTTGCAATTTTTACCACTACACAATGAATGCACCTTCTATCTATCTTGACCTCGATGTACATTGTTGGGTATCAGTTTTTGTACCAGTTGTATTTTCTCTAATTCATTAATATTCAGTCATATTAAACGATGATAATTTGTAGCATTGCCAAAAAAAAGAGTAAATGCTCCAAAATTTTTCTGCATATCAAATTACGCAATTTATTAGTAGCAATGAGTGTATCAGGGTTATATTATATAAGGGGCAAGAGATACAGACAAAGATTTATTTGCTATGTTTAGGTTTATTTTGTCGGTTTTCGAGGATATTAAACAGCCAATTTTGAAGCCAATTCCATTTCTAACTCATATTGAAATGTAATTCTTATAAATAGTCTTTTAAACCAAGACCTAGAAGCTCTTGGTTCTTTCTTTTACCATTAGTTTTTCTAGTAATAAAGCCTACGTTTTCCATGATAAATGTTACTAGTCTTTATTATTATTCTTTCTATAAATAAGATTGTATTTATCCATAAACTCTCATATTTCAGAATATATAATAAGGAAAATGATGAGGAGAACTGACGAAGAAATAAAAGGAATTATGAAAGTAAGATGATTATTGTTTATACTAAATTGTTCAAGAGTCTAGTTCCCTTCATGAACTAGACTTTAGGGACATAACGCTACTGAATTACTCTATAACTTGAATGCGAGTAAGTTGATATTGTAACATGGCCATTGGTTGTGTCACAGTGCGTATAGTAACAGAACCTCTTGCATAAGCTGGAGATTGATATGCAATTCAGATAACGTAATAATGTGTGATGTGATTATGATATAGGATAGTAGTAGTATCATAATAATATATTAGGCTTGATAGGTTTATGACAAATCTATTGATTCATTTAATTGATGATGATATTAAATTAAATGCAGTATAATATGATTCATATTTTTGCCAATGGTCACTCTTCCAAAAAAAAAAGCCGAACAATCTTCGGAAGCGGCCATCTAATGATATTTCTAGGCTTTAAATCTTTAGAAAAAACTACCGGACAGCCCGGACGCGGTTGTTTAAATATTCCAAGCAGCTATAAGATGCAGGTATCGAAATTTTATACAAAAATTAAGGTTCGACTGTATTGCTATTAATTATTCAAAGGCTTATTTTAAGTAAAGCATAAATACAACCTACAACGTTATTAGCCTGTAATAACGAGTTTAACTTGAAAAGTATAATACAGTAGTCGCGCTATATAAGGCTACACTATATAAGGCTATGCTCTCTATAAGGCTAAGATTTTTGAAAACTTTTTTTTTTAGCAGGGAAATAGCCTTATTAGCCTTATTTTAGATAAGGCTGTGCTAAAAAAAAATTTAGCCTTATATAAAACAACACGTGACCAAAATTTTAGTATTTACATAATAAAAATTTAAATTTTTCAATTTTTTAGAATTTGTCGCTTAGTGCAGTGGTTATTTGTCGACCTTCATCGTCCTTATTTCCTGGAAGGTCAGAAATAATATCGCTCAATTCTTGTACTAAATCATCATCTAAAGGTAATTCGGCTGTGGGAAGAAGCGCTTCATCATCAATACTCTCCTTATTAATTTTAAAGTTAAGAATATTCGTATGATCCCAACAATTTTTGATGGATTTTGGCTTTACTCTAATCCAGGCATCAGCCAAAAAGTACAACGCATCTACCTCATCCATTCTGTAATCTTCAACATGATCTAATTGAATGCCTGAAAGATACTTATTTACTGCTCTGAGATATTGATGTCTGCGAAATTGAGCCTTGAAATTAGCAATTATACCTTATGTAATAGAAAACAAAATTAATAGACGATGGTTTTTCTTATAATGTGAATACAATGATATAAGTGTAATGATACTTTACCGTCATCCAAGGGTTGCAATTTGCTGGTAGTATTTGCAGGAAGGAAAACGAGTTTGATGTTATTGAATTCCATTTTCAGCTTGTGCACAGAAGCATTGCCGACCAAGAGAGCTACCTTTCTATTTGCATAGACAAATGAAGCATTCAGATGTTTGATATACTTTTTAAAAATTTCGGTAGTCATCCAGGCACTTGGGCTAGAATGATATTCTACATAATGGGATTGACCGACAGAAGTAGTTTTTCTATATAATGCTGGTTTTTTTGTTGCCGCTCCTGGAGTTTTCCTTCTCCCTATAACAATAGGATGACCTTTGTATGATCCATCGTAGTTTGTCACAAAACCAACAGTGAATCTGTTTTTGGATTTTTTGGAACCACCGATTGGCTTTTTGGAGATCGTTCGGGTTGGTTGCTGCTCATAGTAGAGCCCTGTTTCGTCAAAATTCATTATATCTTTTAAATCATAAGGTTCCAATAGTTGCTCAATCTTTTTTAGCACTTCCATTATGTTAGGGCTATCTAAATTAACGGAATTGTTTTCTCCATACATGTGTCGACATTTAACTCCAATTCTTTTAAAAACATTACTTAACCATCCATCAGAAAATTTGATTTGATCTTTTGCTGGCAATTCATTCATCTTGTATTTCTTGTTAGCGACTACTTTTGCGTAGAGAATAACTGCTGCACGATTAATTGGAATGTTTTTATCACTCATTGAATCTATATAGTTTTCTATTTCTTTATCAAGTTGAGGCATTTTTATGCTTCTGTTGCTTTTTCCTTTGAGGTTACCGTCTTTAAAGGTTCGAAATATCTCATCTTTGCGGGATAAAATGTTGGATATAGTCTTCTGACTAACACTTCCTGAAATATTAAATTCTTTTCTAGCCCATTCACCAAGCTCAACTTGAGACAATCCACTGAACATTAAATAGTGATTGCAAATAGCATGTTGTTGCTCAATAGAGAAGCGATTTCTTGATTTCTTATTACTGTTTTTGTCCATTGGTGTGTTACTTATTAAAATAAATTATCAGTCAAAGGATTTATAACTAATCAAATAAAGAGGTTTTATTTATTATTATAAAATCTGAAGGTTTATATACTATCTGCTAATTTATATTAATAATACCTTAAAGATCTTCGTGGGTTAATTCCTAGTTAGGAAGTACCAGTGGTACAATTTGACATTTAATTTCAATACCTAAAGTGGACTGTTTTATAAACCTAAGCCACACGCGTTATATAAGGCTATGCTCTATATAAGGCTGAAAATTCCTTCCAAAAAGTTAGCCTTATATAGCGCGACTACTGTATGATACAACCGGATTCAAAAAAGTCTATAAAATCACAAATTTAAAGGATTTATATATAATAAAGGCATTATGGTCGACCTGTGCTGCACAAGATGATTTTGTTGTGCCCAGATGGGCTGCACACTATAGCCTGAGCTGTTGTTGTGCCCACTGAATATGGCTAAAAAGATATCAATATGCACATGGTCACAACAAAAGAAACTGCACACGAGTGCAACGCTAAGACTGTATTTACAGAATTATAGGTTCTGTCCATGTGCATGACATTAATCCCATGTGTGCATAATAGTAGAATTGCCCATCATAAGCATATCATTATCCCTATTTGTGCATAATAATAAAATCAGACCATGAGCATAATGAGCTGATCGTATGAGCACAAATTGGTTTGTGTTGAGCATTGTACCGTTCTCAAAATCTCGTTGTATTATTTACTGGAATGGATTTTTAGATTACATTTGCTTTTATTAATATGAATTATTGACAATAATACAATTCAATACGTTGTTGATGTAGAGCAATGCATGCAAGAGCCAATATATTTACGATTATTATCATCATTTGTAAATATGTTTATAGCTATAATGTTTACAACAACAATGGTTTTCCTCAAGCATAAATTTATATGCAAGCTAAATCTAAGAATATAAATGTGCCTTTATCACTCATAAAATTTAAACAAATTAACGTTCTTTAAATTTACTATTTTAGTTTACGATTATCAGCTGTAAAAATATTTGCTTTCAAGTATAGCTAAAATCAAAGTTATGGTTATTTCGCAAGTCATCAGATTATCCTTTTTTTGTGTTTCTATATCATTTGAAATTTTATCACTTTTCTGGAATACTGTATTTCATGGGTTTGTAGCCAGTTGTAGCTTCTCATTAATTAGATATAAATACTATTGCCTTGGATTTGATCTGGTAATCAAGAAATACGCTCAACAATACAGTAGTAAATAATGATATTTGACCTTATTAGATTGCAGTTAAATTAAAATATCAGCCTCTAATATAAAGACTGCTATTTATATGAAAAGCATTAGTCCATTATGTTAGCATGTGTATTTAGATAAAAGAAAAGAATACTGTAGCTGTGAAGCGCATAAGTCTAGCAACTAGGACAAACGTCTCCTCTAATGTTTGCTTTTTTTAACTGCCATCCTTCTACTTATCTGTTATTGTTCCATTCCACCTACTAGTATCATACGTTATCACTTTCTACAGTATCAATACATCTTACAATCTATTGACTACGACATGTATTGAAGTGCAAGTCTTGATATCGGATATAGGAAACTCCTAGCGTATCAAGTTTAATCCAGTAATTACCAATAACGCTTTGACCTCAATTATGACACCATACTATTTTATCCCAGTGGTTAATCAATCAAGTAGCTATCAAATCAACATCCAAGCACATTTAACACAACATTAAAACAAGACAACTCACAAGCTCTGCAAGAACGGTTAAATTATTGTTGATCCATTTCAATCCATAGATTACTATCAAACAGATCTAATGGCTCAATATCAATAGTGCCTTAAATTACATCTCAGGATCTCAATGTCAAATCAATATAAAAGGCTATACTTTTACATCTAAATAAACGATATCTTGTTTTTATTATACAGTTGAAGGACTGATTAATTACTCATTCTTTTATAATTGTATTCTTTTTTAAGTACTATTTATCAATCCTGAAAATATACGACACACTCTATGATATTTATGTAATTATTTCTCTTACTAATTAAACAATAAAACAAATTACAATTTATTTTGTTTGCTCTGTCTTTCACGACCTATTTTGACTTGCTGTAGTACACAAAAAAATTATGCTCAATAAGCTAAAATAAATTCTAATATTATATTTGAATCTTCAAAAAAAAAATTGATAGTTTCTGCAGTGGAATTACAAACTAAAAACGCTTGATAAAAATAAAACAACCTAAATTCCAAGTGTCCCTCATAAAATATGATGCCACTTGAAATGTGAACAACGATAATAAACAAACGCTTCAATTGAACACAATAACAAACGCATGCTAAAAATATGAAATACCCTTTTTGAACCATACATGTCGTGTAGATGATAGCACCCTTGATCACGGCGCAATCAATTACACAAATGACATATATATCAAAACAGGATTCTATCCAAATTAATAATGATAATAAACAAAGATATCAATTTAGTTAACTACTCATCTATATCGTAGTTGCACTATCAATATAAATAAGATTCAAGCATATAAAAACTACCCCTTAAAATCAAGGTTACATAAAATAGATATAACAGAAATAAACAAAACAACCATTTCCCAAAAGGTCGATATTGTCACACTTGACATACAATCCCTTATGGTCAATGCTCTACACAATTTACCCCTTAAAATATCAAATCAATAACAATGTACTCAAAACTGGAAGATTACTAAATATACATCCATTCAAGTCTGATGGTATCCAAGTTCTCCAAATTACTATAAATACCCTCATACTTTTCAATTATTTTAACTGGGAAGAAATCTTTTGTAATAAAAACTTTAGCTGATTATAATTGTATTTCTACTGCTTTTATTTTATATTTTTTTTTTATTTTAGTAAATAACATCATAATTTACTGCAGTTTCAATCTTCAAAATCTAATCGTGCCCTCTTCTCAATAGATAACCCCATACTTAACACTTTTCAGAATATATCTTGGGCACCGCTAAATAGATATGAATTAGTCACATTATGCTAACTATTCTTGAATTCATGTTATATCTCACAAAAGACTCAAAAACGTGTAAAATTCACTACTTTTTCCTTGAAAACTGGGTCTCACTTTTCATCCTGCTCTACTTTTTTTTCACTAAATAACACCAAGATAAAATTATATGCCAATGTACCTGAGATGTTCAGCTTTAATCCAAAAACAAGTATCCGGAAATATCCTACTTTTTGCAGTTGGTATTAATTTTTCAGAGCTAAGGTTTCAGATTTTTTACGCGTATTTCACTGCTAAAGGATTGAAAACTTTGAGGCTTCATATCTCCAGAAAACATTAAGCTATACTAACACTTTTTAATAATGAAACTTACTTGTTTTGAAGTGTTCTATAACATATTTGAATATAAAAAAATTCTGAGCACCTTTATTTTTTTTTCATGTTTTTGGACATTTCTATAGTAGGTTTCAAAATACTGGTTAAATTGAGCAACATTTTTTTTGCATTCATGTCATTAAGCTCGTTGAACTCTCTTGGACCTAATTTAGAGGTTTTCAAAATATTGATTTTTCGTGGAGATATCCTCAAAAATGTGTACAAAAAGGTACCTCCATTTCTAGCTTCCATTTTTCCCTTATATACCCTCATCCCAAATTCTGAAACCGAAAAAAAATTGGACAAAAATCCCTTTTTCTCTACGAAAAATGCAGCTAGAAGATTTCTCAATATCTCGATCGATAGATAATGTTTTTGCGCATTATTTCCGTTAATTATATTTTAAATATCCTTATGAAAAGTGATGTGTATCTTCAAAAAACCTCCAAAATTTCAATTGCATTTTACGCAAAATTTAATGTAAAATGTTTGTTTAAATTTTATTTGAATTGATGTAGAATTTAAAACTGTACAAAAACTATTTAATATGCTAGGTCGACTTACTTTGCAGTTCATTAGCCATCAAACGATTTTGTTTTTTTCATCATTTTTCGTCCATTTTTTAAAATAAATTTTGGAACCCAGCTATCATAAGCTGTAAGCTGTAAATTTGATTTTCTCCATGAAAAATCGATACTTTTTGCTGGAATAAAAAATGCTGGATAGCTTTTGATTTGATCTATCTTGTGAAGGTAAGAAACTAGCACGTTTATAATGGGGCGTGAATTTTATAATACTTTTTAGGTCAATTTTAGGTCAGTACGCCTTATATTCTTGTATTAACCTTTTTATTTTAGGTAGCATTGGTATCGAGCCGGATTTTGCCAGCCAAATTTGCCAGTACAAGCTCGGCTCGACAACATGCCCAATTTTAGGACAGATGTCAATAGCCATACATAATAAAAATGGAATCTAGAATTCCAAATTGAATTTTGAAACATCATTAAATCAAAAAACATATCTTCTTAAAAGGATATAAATTTCAAAACATTCATTCGAAACACTTTATTTAAAGCTTAAACTGATAGTACAACACTTGATCATTAATTTCTCAATATACAATGATCCAAATCATTTCGAATTTCACAAAAAGATGGCAATATATAGGCTCCTAATCGGAGTATAAAATATTCTTCACTTTCTTTTGGTTATCTATGAATATGTAATTGTTCATGTAATTTCATGATGAATTGCGATTCCAATTAAGCAAAGGACACTTTAATAATCCCAAAAATTAATCAAAAAGTAGGTAATCTATTGTTTTGAACGAAACTAATCGATAAACGATTCGTACAAACTTTTGATATATGATATTGTATATATAGTGCGTATTTTGAAATCCAACCTTCTTGAAATTTTGCTTCTCCACATCAAAATTAAATTGTCAAAAGCTTCAAATTATGCACAGGCTATAGTTGCCCGAAACCTTCAAAATCTTAACAATCTACACCATTTTCAAAGAAATATTATTAAATAAAAACTATAAATTGCAATGATCTTTAGACACTTGACTGTATCGGATGCACTCGGCTTTGAATAGTATTAGATTAAGGAAACTTAGTAATAAATAAGTGTTGCACTTGTAAAGCTTTGCGCGACGAGCTTTTTAGGCAACTCTAAAAGTCACGACAGAAAAATAATTGCCCAAAATCCTCTTTGTCTTGTACAGTATCCACATAATCACGATTTCATATGACAAGCTATATCAAATTTACGCCGATTTCAGGTGCTAAAAATGAAGATCCACTCTGTTATCTTTTGGAAATTGATGAAGTAAAGATCTTGCTTGATTGTGGATGGTCTGATTCATTTAAAGAAGAAGACCTTGTAAATTTGAGAAAGTAAGTTTTTTTTTTTTTTTTAGTTTACCTGAGCAAACGCGGCAACCTTTCTAAAATTTCTTTTGTAGAGTGGCTAAACAAATTGATGCTGTGGTGTTTTCTCATTGTGATCTTATACATCTAGGCGCTTATCCATACGCTCGAAGTCATCTCGGCATGACATGTCCTGTATATGCCACCATTCCCGTTGTTAATATGGGTAAAATGTGCATGTACGATATGTATCAATCAAAGACGAATGAAATCGAGTTTAAAACATTCACCCTGGAAGATGTCGATAATGCATTTGATAAAATTACGCCTGTTAGATATTCGCAGCCAATCTCTTTGACAGGTATTTTTATGATTGTGATGGCCAACGTGTTCATAATTTAACAGCTTTCTTTGATTAGGAAAATGTCAAGGAATTACAATTACAGCTTATGCTGCTGCACATACAATTGGTGGTACAATTTGGAAAATTAAGCAAGATACAGAAGAGATTGTATATGCTGTGGACTTCAATCATAGAAAAGAACAGTAAGAAGTTTTATGTATGTTTAGACTACTAGAAACAGAAGCGCTAAACGTTTATTTAGTCATTTAGACGGAACAGTATTGCATTCTGGAGGCGTTGTTTTGGATACTTTGACTAGACCATCTTTGCTTATTACAGATTCTTATAACTCAAAGGTTGTACATCCTGCTCGTAAAGACAGATATGCCGCCATGTTTGGTAAGTGCTTTTATACGCATTGAGAGAAGCATATCATGATTTTAATGCGTTGTATATTTAGATACTATGGTCAAATCTTTAAAAGAGGGAGGATCAGTACTTTTACCAACAGATTCTTCGGCTCGTGTGTTAGAAATCTCATACCTTTTAGATCAATATTGGACACAGCATCAACTGAATTATCCTCTTATCATGTTATCCAACACCAGTTATCATACAGCACATTTTGCAAAGATTATGCTTGAATGGATGGGAGACGATTTAACAAAAAGCTTTTCACAATCTCGAGAAAACCCATACGAATTCAAATATTTACGTCTGTGTCATAAAATTGAAGACCTCGATAATTATGCTGGACCCAAGGTAGTTATTGCCAGTAATTACAGTTTAGAAACAGGTTTTGCAAGAGAATTATTTGTGCGATGGATGACAACTGAAACTACACAACATAACAAAAATAATACATTGATTTTAACAGATCGATCTGGGCCTGGATCATTGGCACGTCGATTATATGATGATTGGGATACTCAAACAAACGCAATAGAAATGGATGTCGTAGTCGCTAATAACCGTACGAAAATGCCCGTGAAACCAGCAATTACATATGAAACTAGTTTAGACTTGACAGTGTATAAACGTGTGCCTTTGGAAGGTGCTGAATTACAAGAGTTTGAGAGCGCACAACGAGCTAAAGCAGAAAGAGATGCAGCACAAGCAGCTATGATTGCTCGTAGTAAAACAATTATGGAAGATGATGAATCTGATTCTTCAGATATCGATGATGGAGATGAAAATATGGAAGATCTACTCACCAAGCAATTTGATTTATACGTGCGAGATGCTGGTAAATCTGGCGGTTTCTTTAAACAAGCACAAAGTTATCGTATGTTTCCATACCTTGAAAAGAGAAAGAAGATTGATGACTATGGTGAATCCATTCAAATTGAACATTATATGAAGGCATCTGATTTTGAGAGAATTGAGCAAGAAAAGAAAAGCTTGGGTGAGGGAGCAAATTTCGGCAAAGAAGATGTAAGTTTGAAAGGATTCAATCATTTTATCAGTGCTTATTAAATGGTTTTATTGAAATAGGAAATGATGGTTGATATTGAAGAGCCACTTTTACCTGGAAGAGATGAAACACCAACAAAATATACATCCAACGATGAAAAATTAACTATACAATGTCTATTGCGTTATGTTGATTTAGAAGGTTTATCTGATGGTAGATCAATGAAGACAATTTTACCACAAATTGCACCTAGAAAATTGGTAATTTTAATCGTCAACTGAATGCTTTTTTCTCTCTCTAATATTATGTATATTAGATTATCGTACATGGTTCTCAATCTTCAACTGAAGATCTTGCCACATCATGTCAAGGCATGGATCATTTTACAAAAGAAATCTTTACACCTTCAGTCAGCGAAGTTTTGAATGTTTCAGCAGCTACAAATATTTATAGAGTTAAACTGACTGATAGTATGGTTAGCTCATTACGATTTTCAAAGGTAAGGCTACCCCGTTTTATTCTTAATTTGCATAACTCTGACATAATATATAAATAGTTGGATGATTATGAATTGGCTCGAGTTGTTGGTCGCATTCATTTCCCTGATGATTCAACCACACCTTCATTAGATGTTGCTGTATCCGATGGACCTGCTAAATGGGAACCATCGGTATTTGTAGGAGATGTACGTTTAACTGAATTCAAAAAAGTATTACAAGCGGAAGGTATTGAAGCAGAATTCAAGGGTGAAGGTATATTGGTTTGTAATGATCAGGTCGCCGTACGAAAGGTAAAATTTCTTATTGTTTAATATATGAATACTATCCTAAACTCTTTATGATAAAATAGACTGGCACAGGTCAATTACTAGTTGAAGGTGCAATTTCAATGGATTACTACAAAATTCGTTCCTTATTATATTCCCAACATGCCATATTGTAGATAATTAATTAAATAAACTAAAAAGGCGGTTTTTTAAACAAAAAGATGTAATTGTTGTTTTAGCACCAAGAAATAGCAAAAGAAGATCGACATTGATTGAATACCTATATATAAACGATCAATTAAAAAATGTCGATAAAAAGCCCTTTCTCTCTTCTTTACTTTTTTTTTCTAAAAAACCAAAGCAAAGCAAAGCAAAAATGTCTTATAGCAATGAAACAACATATACAAAATTAGATGAAAAAGATCTGCCATCTTATACAGATACAATAGATTCAAAATCACCCATGTTGCCTGAAATAACACATAAACGTATAGACAATTATAGTATTTCAAGCCAATATCAGCATTTCAATAGTCAAGATATAGAAAAGCCTCCTTCCTCTTCCTCTTCTCGACAATTATCTTCAACAGCTAACAACAGAAGATGTAGATTGGTGACACACATCTCATTAATTATTGGAATTACCTTTTTGGTATTGGCAGCTGTATTCAAGATAGAATCAAGATCACATATTAGCACATCAATTGAAAATGATTGCCCTGTGAACTGTATAACTACATGCTACTCAAATTTACCTTTTTATCAAGAATCTTTGGACTGCAATCCAAATGAAAAACAACATTGTGATATTAATTGCGACCAAGTTGGAATGAATTCAGCCAAAACTTATTCTATTTTGTTTCTAGTGTTTGTTTCTCTAGGAGGCTTTTTTGTATTTGTGCAATTTATTTCGAGTTTTGTACGCTATTGTTGTTTAGATTACTACAATTTGAATAAAGAACCCTAATCAGAAAATGTAGAAAATTGTATATTTTCATTATATTTAAATGAAGGGGTGCTTTGATCATTTCCGCCATAATACACTGTGCATTCAACTGAGCCAACGTTTGGATAAATCATGACTTCAATAGGAAAATCCCAATCTTGTTTTTGGTCATATTGAAATCTGCAAGCATGGAATTTAGTGAATTCCTTGTCTTTAGCTGTTAGTTTTTTCTTGTTGTGAATGGAAGTAGAACAGTAAAATTCTATTTCCAAAAAAGTATTAATTATATAATAAATGTTTATAGCATTGATTTACTTGCCTACGACAAACTGATTCTCATTTACTGATGTAAAAAATCGCTTTTGTATACCAAATCTTCTAGAATCAAATGTTGTTCTTGTACCTTTTTCAATCATCAAACTTAGTTCAGAAGTATCCTTTATCAGTGTCTTTTTTCCATCCACGAGATGATATATTTTTGCATTTGGTGAAACAAGTCGTACAGCATAAGTACGATCCATCATTACATCAACAATTCGTATAGAAGATTGTGAGACAAACATGTTCATTCCTGTAAACACTTGCTGAGGCTCATCTGTTTCCAATTTTTTTACAACGACTTGCATCTTTGAGGATCCAGTTCTCATGGAAATACATTTGATTAATTCTTGACGCACAATGTGATAATCGGGCTCTTTGCTGAAAAAAGTTGTGTTTGTATAGATCTGCAATTCGCTTATATCTGTTCGAACCTTGTCGTTTACTGTTAGATTTGCAATGATGATCTGCGCCAACAGATCCATGTCGGGGCGTATAACATGCTCAAGTAAATCAGGGCTGGTTATCGTGGCATAACATGATCCTGATCTACAAATATCAAACTTGTGAACCTTTTCATCATTTTGAAGATCTAAACTAGTTGACTAACAAAATGACAGATAATTAGAAGAAAACTTTTAGATAATAATGTTGTATATTCACCTCTAGTAACAGATACTTTATAAATCCCTCTTTTACCTCATCGCAAAGTGATTCATTAATAATAACGGTTCCATTGCTATGAGCGTCGCATTGATGAATGTAAGGCACTGTTGATGTTTGACAAAGTTCCCAGAAATAAACACTAGCTCCTAATAATATGTTAAGAGCGTTATCAGCATGTCCCACCCTATATATCACGGCAAGTGTATTGTCTTTAGCAATATATGTATCATTGGTTGAAACATGGCATGCATTTTGATAAACATGAGCAGTTGCAAAACTAGTCGATCGATCATTGTAAACGCCATCAAGATTCTTATTCCATTCAGGGGTAGCATTTTGAAGCGCAAGTGCTTCTCCCCTCTTTATCAGACAAATTCTTTTGTAGAAATCTTCTTCATTATTAGCAATACCACTAGTAATGATAGCATCACGCCATTCGATTTTAGTAATAGGGTCAAATAAGTCATCTACTGCTATACAATAAGCAAAATCCTGTCGTTTTTTGTTTGATACTTGAATTTGGCTGCAGATATGTTCGTTCAAGCAACCAAGGAAGAGAGCACATGCATTTTTAAATTCATCGATATTTACATGGAGCATGATGCTAGCCTCGTCAAATTGTGAAGCAGATAACCCCCATACTAGATCATTTGCATAATGATCTTTAAAGATATCTTGTTTGGAAAGAATATCTGATGGGTGTTTTTCAGATATAATGCTCTCTCTGGAGGAGGCAGGTGCCTTTTTCATTTTACCAAATACACTTTTGACTGATGAGCGTAGCTTTTCTCTCTTTCCTGTAGTCTGAGCAGGGATAACTACATTTTCTACAGGCTCGTTTTTAGCTTTAAAGATAGGGAGATTTATCAAATCTTTGGCACTAAATCACAATTTCTACAATTAGCACAGATATAAAATGAGTATTCAAGATATTCACCGTTGATTGAAGAGCAATTTTGTAGGGATTTCACCCACTACTGATATTTTTTCGTCAGACCAAACATTTGAACCTTGATTTTTCTCACTAACAGTATAGTAAACATGTGAATTAATGCATCCAATGTCTGATTCATAAAGCAAAGAAAGTTTAGTGCCTATCAGAAGATTGTATGAATTGTTACTTACCCATATAAATCAGGATATTAAATTCATTGCTTGAAATTACAGATTTGATATTTGGCTTATTTTGCCAGGAATCAATATATTGAATATTCGGCAAAGACTGATTCTTTTTGTATAATTCATATGCATAATATATTCCGCCATAAAGAGACTCAAAGACATTACAGGATAGAGTTGGCTTCTTTGCAACCCTAAAAGGTGCCGGTAAGCCTTCATTTTTGAACATTATACAAACCAAATCATAAATATACTGAGACAGAATAAGACCACCGATCATTATAACTGAATCAATCTTGTATAATTTACGAATTTCTTCAAATTGTCCTTTCAAGAAGTGGGTGATATCCTTGGCAAGAGGATCAAAAGAGCTTTGGCGCAATTCTTGAACTGAAATTTGGAGCTCTTTTCCTCCTCGTTTTGTTACAAAACTACTATTAATCCTGACAAATTGGTCTTGACAACAAAGTTCTGGTATATCATACAAATCAGGTGGTATCCAAAATTGAACTATATCATCTTTTTCGTTGCCAAAATCCTACGTTATGTCTTGATCAAAATCAATCAATAGCTCTTTTTTTTTGTATATCTCGTACCTTGAGATTATGGTTATTATACGAGTTATTCATGATTGCTATCATTTCAGCAGCATATTTTTCCTTTGCCACATGCTTTTGCTCCCCAAACATCTTTTCAAGTAAATATTCTTTGATGTTATCTCTCAATTTCAAAGATGCATTGCCCTCACAGCTTGCCCTAAAGACTTCTTTTTGGCCCATATAACAATAATTAGCCCCAGGTTGATCCTCATAAGCGCACAATTCTATTCCGCCAGCTCCTAGATCGCAAATAACACTGACCGATCCCGCTTTTGAAGGGTTCAATGTAAGGAAATTATTGTTGTTAAAGTATTGCAATGCAGTAAAGCACTCATCTGCCAACAACAATCTATTATCCCAATCATTTTGATTGACAATGCCCGATTGTAGTACTATTTGACTTACTAAATCATTATTGGAAAGTGACAGAGACAACACATAACAATGATCCGAGTTATCGGAGGCAGAGTCAAGGCCTGTATTCTTGATTGAATGGGTTACATAGTCCACAGAAAATCGCAATAAATCTGCACTTGCTTTGATAATAAAACGATCATCTTGCGTATACTCTGATGTAGATTTTTTAGCAATGCGCTGTAATTCTCTTTTAAAATCGTCAATGTAAATGTGGTTGCTCATATTTCGATTTTTTGAAGCCTGTTCACCAAAAGCAACTGGTTCTGTTTTCGAGTTGTACAAGCATGCAGTATTATAAATACTATAAATTATTTGAGTAATCTTATCACTATATGTATTATAGCTATCGCTTTATTCTTACGAAAAGTTGAATAAATTAAGGTCCATTTCATGTTTGCGAGTATCATGATATGTCGTTTTCAATTCCGCAGATCCAAAATCTAAACATGTTCAAAATATGCTCATCAATCATGATGATTCATCAAGATTTTCATGAATAAAAAAAATATACCTATGCTCACAATAATAGGGTAATTTCCACCAAAGCCAAATTTATTTGTTATTGTCATTTTCAAAGCAATGAAAATCCTTCAAAGAAAGTGTTGAAAAGAAAAATAAAGAAAAAGAAATTGTATAGAAAGAAAATGATTAATTGTTTTATAGAAATTTCAATATATTGTGCTACACAGAAATTAGTAGCTTTAACAATAAATGACAATTAACGAAGAGCAGCTTCGAACTTTTCAACCATAGTCAGTAAGCAGCGAATATATTCAATAAGAGAGTTGATTTTCTCTGCACCTTCAATGATACTTTCAGATGTCCATGAAGCCAATTTACCAGCTTGCAAGTCTTTGTTTTCCTTGAAAATCGAATCGTAAGTTGTATAAAATACCTACACAGTCCAAATATTTAGTGCTTGGTGGTTTATTATCCATGATTTAATTGTATTACCTCAAACTCATACCAAACTTGGCCTTTACCAGTATCGCCTAAGATCTTTTCATATCCATAAGAATCGATTTGCTGGACAAGAGGTAATTTCTCAACTCGAGTAATTTCAGCAACAATTGGGAATACAATTCTATACAATGTAGTTTGTTTGGAGAGGATATAATTTACTTCCAAGAAATCAGGTACATTATTAAAAGTAATATGACGAGTTTCTGGATTTACTGCGACTTTGCTAATAAACGTATTGAAAGGTTTGACATCCATTCTGGTCAATTCTTCAGTTTGAAGTAAGAATTGGAAATCAAATTTTCTAGTGGAAATATCCATTAGATATTATATTTGTCATGTATTTTATACAAACATATATATTTATATATATATACCTGTCCAAAGAAACCCATTCGATTTCTGTAACCTTGTTGGTAGTTGTAACAATCTTTGTTAATTCTACAACACCTTGATTTCTCATGTGCATGACTACAGGTTGATAGGGTACCATTGGTTGATTACGAGCATTGGCATAAATTTCAAATGAAACTCTTCGACTGTGAGGAGAAGGAAGGACTTCTGACATTTTAGTGATAATTTCGTCTGATAAAGTAGTTCTTTTTATAAATAAAAACATAAGATTAATACATATTAAGTATTCGAAATGATAAACTTACACGCTATTAAATACCGGTTTAACACGATTATTTTTCATCAATACATCATTCAAGTCAGTA
The DNA here is from genome assembly GCA_027405735.1 of Mucor racemosus. Lineage (NCBI taxonomy): Eukaryota > Fungi > Mucoromycota > Mucoromycetes > Mucorales > Mucoraceae > Mucor > Mucor racemosus. The sequence continues at coordinate 344,766 of JAPEHQ010000005.1, forward strand.
TAGCTCCAGAATTGTTTCTTGACATCTGGTGCAATGTGATTCCAAAGAACTTTACCAAATCTAGCACTAAATTTAACATCTCCCTTGAATCCACGAGTACCAGTCAAGCTACATTGAATGATTAGTAAATGATAATATATGTATTAATTTTCTTTATTACCCTTCTTCTAACGCTGTTTTGATATTATGGAAATTGTAAACCCTTAAACTATTAAACAAAGAATCAGTAAGCAAATATCATTACAATGGTGATAATAAACTTACTTTTCCATGTTGGATGTAGAACGGCCAGGGGAAGCAACAGCAGAAGATGCCTTTTGGTTTGTTAATCGCATAACTCTACGAGTAGCTGTCTTTTTAGGTGCAACACGAGGAGCAGCAGTAGGTAATGAAGGAAAATCATCCTCTGGTTTTTTTGGTTTAGGTGGGGTAGGTGCTCCATTTCTCGACCCTGAAGGCTGGGGTTTAGATGGAGGTTGAGCGCTTGAGCGCATAACATATGTCTTGTTTTCTCCCCACAATGGTATAAGATCAGGGGCCATACCAGCATTTACATTGCCATAAGCTTGTTTTTTGTGTTCTAAAGATGCCAACCTCATTCTCTCATCCAATGATAATGTAGGTTCTTGATGCATTTGTTGTTGATGTTGTTGTCTTTGAACCCATTCTTGTGCTGTGTTTTGTTGATGGTTATCCAAAAGACCTGAAGGTTTTGCAGGGCCCGATTTATCCATAAATACAGGTAAGATAACATGCAATGGTGCTGATGGTCTTTCTAATATGTCTACGAATGATTGTTGAGCATACCTTTCAAGATTACAAAAATAAAGGCGGAATTCGGGTGCCTCAGAGGGGTAATGAACACAAGCAACATATTGAGTGCCTCTTCTACGACGCTTAAATATAGTTTGAAGGTTTCTGAAACGCTCCAATGCTTCCTTTACTGCTTCCTTACTTGTTCCAACAATTTTGACTCTTCTATCAATCAAACTACATTCAGTACCCGTATCGTTTCCAATAATACGCAAGTAATCTGCCGGTTTAGCATTATTGACAAGAGGTCCAGTTAAAACTTCCCTTGGATCGCTGACATTCTTTGCAAAAGTAAATGTCTCGACAAATTCATCATCACTGTCTGAATCAGGCTCATCACTTTCGGTTTCACCATAATAGTAACCACCTTGATGGCTATCCCCTGCTGTCGCTTCTGCTGTATCGTTTTTTTCATCCATTTTCCCTAAATTTAAAGGTCTTCCTTTGATACGCGTTACTTCCGATGTTGAAGCTGCAGAGGTTGAGACTGAGGGGCTGGTGTCAACTGAGGATATCATATTCTTATAATCCTCGAAACTGCCATGAAATTTATTTTCGTCTAATTGTTTATTCTAAATCAAATAAATCAATCCAAACCCATCCGATAAATTGTTTTATTGTACTTACCAGAACAGGTAGAAGGTTTCTTTCAATAACTTTAGACCTACAGTAATGTAAATCAAGTTAGACTTCGCTTAAAAAAAAAAACGTACTTTATAATGTTTAGACATACGTGTCATCGCAAGATTGTTGGGAACGACCTGTAATCTCAAAAAACTGCCCTCCAAAATCAAAGCTGATGTTTGTTTTCATTTGTTTTGCGAGTTGTCTATTCAATTACATTTAAATACACATTCAAATATTTCATGAAAACATGTAAAATTACTTTAATTTTGGTTCCAATTCTGCATATCTTTTGCAAGATAAATACGGCAAGGGAAATACTTTGATGTTGGCTATAAAAAAAAGTGCTTGTAAGCTCATATTCCAAGCAAATACACTTTTGTAGTAACTCACGTTGAACCATTTTGGTTTATAAAACAAAAGATAATGAAATAAGCAAACGAGCCAAGTTCTTGACAGCAGTCAATCTTTCATTCTTTGTTCTTGATGAGAAACAGCGCCGCCTCAATTCATGATCGTGGAGAGGACACAGGGCATTGTTTTATGCACAAACATCCAGGTTTTGATTAATTGTGTTGGGAATTACTATTGGGTCATACAATTTACTACTAATTTTACTGTATTTTGTGGCACTAGGATTCAAATGAACACACTTGTAGAAGGGAACTGCTAAAAGAGAAGCACTCTATAACTAACCCCCCAAAAATCACGTAGCAACAGTATTACAAATAGTATAAAAACATTTTTAAAGGATTTTATTTGACCTTTAATAAATTCTATTTATTATTTCAATTTTTCAAGTTAATGGAAAATCAACATAGTCTACTATCCTATTTTTTTTTTTTTTTTTTTTAAGCAATATCCAGATAACTGATCATTGATTGAATAAAGATGGATGGTTTTGTTCAAAGATGTTCCGGTGCTTCAGTAATCCTTTTATAAAAAATGCAACAGGGGCCAATAAATATATAGGTACATTTCTTTATAAAAAAGTTAATGCGCTAATATACGTCAAGATTATGTGAATTGCTAATCGTATGCATATGGATATTGCCATATTTACCTGTACCAATAGCTTATAGAACTGCAAAATGATGGCATTGAGGAGCAAGTGATTACTGGATAGTCAATAGGTCTGAAAGCACTCAAATATAGAATATGTAAAACTCATCAAATGTAAAACGACAAGTACCGCGTCCATTCAGAATGCCCTTCCTCTAACATGCAATACACGCTTAGAATAAGATGCGTCTATTACTAGAACGTAAAAGCAGGCTCAATCTGGATGGCACTATGATGAGCAAAAGCTGGTAAGAAACTAGCTTTACATAGGCTGTACTTGGAAATCTACAAAAGCCAAGTATACAAACCCCTCCCCTCGATCCCAAATAAAAGAAATTGAATTAATAAAAGATGCATGTTAGGATGTACATCAAAATTCCTTACTTTGATTGATACTATTCCATGTAAAAAGCGTTATTCAGCACGCATCTGCTCAGAATGCCCTTCCTATAACATGCTATTACATGCTTAGAGCAAGACACACTTGATACTAACACGTAAAGGCCGGCCCAAATCCGAGTGACATTGTGGTGGACGATGGCAAGTAGGTAATTATATTTAATCAAGCTGTGTGAATACATGAATGTTATGCAATCAATACAGATTTGTAATGTTCCACTTGATAAATGTTGTATATGGAAACCAAGACACAGTATCTCAGCCTTGTTAGAAACAAACTTCAAAAGGGACAGTTTGAAATATAAATACACGAAAGATGATACATACAATCAAAATCTATTCAAAAAAAAAAAAAAATACTGTTTATTCTGAGTTACCCCGTAATGGTCTCTAATGTTTGAAAGGGATCTCTCCTTATTGATCGCTCCAAATGGCGTTGTGTATAATCATCAAAGGTAGATGGCCTTTCAGTACTTTTTCCTGTTAAAGTAGTACCAGTTTGATCTCCTCTGGATATGATACTTTGGACTGTAGGACGCTTTATGTCAATCATAGTAGAAATGTCATATTGGCTAAATTCAAGCTGTTTTAAATAAAAAATTGCGCCAAGCTTCATTTTTTTTACATCTTGTTTGGTTCCTGTTGGGCCTCGCAATTTTTTGATGTTAATTTCAAAAGTTTTGGACATTGTTTTATTAATAAAGAAAACGTTTGAAAGAAAAGTATGACCAAAAAAAAAATAAAAAAAATAGGGAATGGATGAAACATTAGTAACCCCGACTGTAGTAGTATAATAATATATTAGGCTTGACAAGTTCATGACAAATCTATTGATTTATTTAATTGATGATATTAAATTAAATGTAGTATATTATTCATATTTTTGCTAATGGTCACTCTTCCAAAAAAAAAAAGCCGAACAATCTTCGGAAGCGGCCATCTAATGATATTTCTAGGCTTTAAATTTTTAGAAAAAACTACCGGACAGACCGGACGCGGTTGTTTAAATATTCCAAGCACCTATAAGATGCAGGTATCGAAATTTTATACAAAAATTAAGGTTCGACTGTATTGCTATTAATTATTCAAAGGCTTATTTTAAGTAAAGCATAAATACAACCTACAATGTTATTAGCCTGTAATAACGAGTTTAACTTGAAAAGTATAATATGATACAACCGGATTCAAAAAAGTCTATAAAATCACAAATTTAAAGGATTTATATACTGTATTTTTCATAATTTTGGGGCTGAATTTTCTAAATTTTAGAATGACTTCCAAGTAATTTAGAATGAAAATTCAAGTAAATTAGAATGGTTTTAAATAAATTAGAACCCTGTCCCGATTGGATAAAAACTCTATCAAGGGGAAACCAGTCTGCTATTCAGTTGTAAAGTGTTTTTCAGTGCGAGGAAAGATCCCTTCTCTTCCATGACATTTGGAATTTACTATATATTTTGATATCATGTATCTCGCCATGTAATCTTGTTTTCATATACAGAAAATTTGTAAAACTAAACACAGTAATATACGTACGTACAGTATATAATGAATGTTTTACATAGCAAGAAAAATTCCCCCCTACAATTATATTCAAAATATGTCCGTTTACTGTTTACTCCATGTGTAACCAAGATTACGATGCTCAGGCTATAGGTATTCAATCGAAAACGTTTCTCTTATTCTCCGTCATCTTGTACAAATTTTTATGTTATCAATTCTCAATATCAAGTTTATTTGTTCTTACTGTATATCAAATCTGATTGTCACTGTAACAAGCCTAACATGGAGGATTGACAAGGTAATTATATGAATTTGATTGTGTGCTATGTGCTAATAGTCATACAATGGTTGTTTGATGAAGGTAAAAAGTTTTCGGGTTTTTGTAGATCCCCAATCCATTTGTGGCAGAGATCATTATCCATGACTTTAGCCGCGGAGCGCAACCGTTCCATAAAGGTACTCTCAGCAGTAGTGATATTAAACGAGCCGAGCCTTTTTTATGCAGCCGAGCTTTTCTCAAGGCTCGTTAAAGTTAGACGAGCTTACAAAAAAGCTCGTTCAACCTCGACGAGCTTTTTTTTGCGCGTGACTAGAGCTCGTTTACCCCAAACGAGCTTTTTTATGCAGCGACTAAAACTCATCATCTCAATGCGAGCTTTATTTTACCTTTCCAGTGACAAATATCTAAAGTAAAGCAAACTTATGAATGTCAATTGACAATTATCTAAAGTAATAATGTCATAGCATTTATTAATTATTATTTAAATTTGAACTTTTTGAAAAGAAGTCAAAAGCTCGTCTTTCTCAAACGAGCTTTTTAAAAAAAAGTCAAAAACTCGTCTTTGTCAAACGAGCTTTTATTAAAGCTCGGCTCGTTGTGGCGAGCTTTGGTCAAGCTCGTCCTAGGCTCGGCTCGTCTTTTATACTTACTCAGCAGTCAGTTTATGCCGCGGGATATTGTCAACAAAAGTCTGTCAAAAACTGACTGGACTGGGATCATGATTCATAATATCCAAGGATATATACCGTAGTCTAGCAGCAGCCTTCTGCCCTCCTCGTCTATCTTTTTATAGAAATTCTGGCTGAGTATCAGATTAACATCCGAAGTAGTCAGCTCCTCCGCCAACTCGCCAAGGAACACCTTGAACGGATTCAAAGACTTCTTCCCCTTCTTTAAATTCGTCCTCAAGGCAATTTTCAATAACCCCTTGCATGAGAAAGCAGCAAACACAGTAAAAAGTACCCCACCTTCATTTACCAGCTCACGCTCCGGGCTCTTGCTTGCAGGGCCATTCCAGCAAAATTGCTTCCTTTGGTACATATTATAGAAGCTTTTGCTGGTTACAACAATACTATGTTTGCGAAGATTGCTGTTGATTCCATATTCGAAGTTCATTGCTTGAGGATGGTTCCCCATTTCCTTGATAATCAGGTTGCAATTTTCTCTTAAATAGTGATTCACAGTTGACTTGGCTACGTCTAGATTGGGATAGTCTTCGTTTAAATCTTTATGTGCTGCTTTTATCGTTGAGAATTATCCTTGGTAAACTAATTGCTCAAAAACTGGTGATGACTAAAGAAAACTTTTTTTTCCATTAAACCATTAGGAATTTGTTTTTTTTTTTTTTTGTTTCTGCTGCTGTTGTTGTTGTTGTTGATTCAGCTGCTTCTTTTCATCTTTTCGTTGCTGCTGAGAATCTACGATGCTCTGACATCTCTCATCAATGATTTTATGCTTTCTTGCTGAATGGATCTTAGGCTGATTCAAAACAATTTTATGCTCTTTCATAGCTTGACAAACTTGTCGGCAGTACCCATTGCCTGTAGATATGCGATTTAATTGATTTGTATATTATGCTTATTCAAATTTTGTTAACTTTACCTGTGGAATGCTTTAGGTCAACCTGTCGACAAACATCAGTATTGGTAAGGCCTTTGTTAAAAACGAGTTCAAAAAGGCTCTTGATAACGTCTCTTTTTTTTTCAATACTGTCTTCTCTTTTTTTTTTTGAAAAAAAGATGCTGAAGGCAACATCAGCAGCAGACTGTTCTGCTTTTTTATCCATTTTTCCCCAATTATTTCGAGATTTTCTTTGTTAGTAACCTTACTGGTGGTACTATCAGGAGCTAACGGCAGAGTCACTGGAAGCACTATCATTGCTGGCTAATTATGCATAGATACGTTTCTTATAAAAGACATTCGCCAACTCGATGATTATCATGTGGTCGTAATAAAACGCATCCTCAGGTTTTTTCTTCAGTGCAGCAATTCCAGAATAAGACATCAGCACATCTTGGGGCTTCACAGCATATTTTGAAGGACCTGGAATGTCAAAACTTCAGCATTTGAAATACTGGAAAAAAGTGATTTTAGACATTGTAAAATAAATTGCTAATAAATTGTTAAATTTGAAGATTAACTCTCAAAATAATAGTAAATTTATATGATAATTTTGTTTCTTTGGAATGAATATTTTTATTAAAAATAAATGTTTTACTGTGTTGTCATCATCACTAGCATCCACAATTTTTTTAAGGTTAAGCCAAGTAGGGCAGTTTTATTAGATTTTTTTTAACGTGTTATCCACTATATATTATAACACCTGTTTAACGCGATAATTGCAATGTGTAGATAAGATAAACATGGTACTGGTTACCCACAATTTAGATAGCAACGTTCTAAAGCAAATCTTTGTAGTGTGTTGTCTCTGGGACTAATAAGTTTTCATATAAAGAAGGGCTTAATTTTTCTTGTTTCAATAACAAAATTCTTTTAAAATTAACAAGATGCCATATCCAAAATCCACCTATACTCTTTTCATCAACAAATTGAAGATGTTCATGATCTGCCGAACATTAAAAGGGGCTCAACACAGGCTGGTTGAAAAGTCATTGAGGGTGATTTTTCACAAATAAAACTGTCGTAGAAAATACAGTAGCATGCGTATTCAGATAAAAGAAAAGAATACCAGCTTGATAGTCTGATACGCCTTATCAAACAATAAATATATTTTTGGAATAATATAAAAACAAAAAGAGAGAAACAACACAGGTAGAAAAGAATCTTCAAGGCTTTACATTATATCACAATTAAAACCCTGCTAAAATGCTTATTTCAGCCAATGTAAAAGCAGCATTACAGCGCATGAACCAGTAAATTAATAATTAAACAAAATAGGCAATATCTGCTGTTACCATAGAAATATACAATTTTCTACTAGAAAAACCGTCTGTAATACAATACATTCGTTAAAAAAATGTAAAAGCGAGCCTGCAAAGCGATGCCGTAATTGAGCATAGTAAGATTGAACGGCTAAGTCTCTTATAATATGGTATACAGTATGTCAAAGTTTTAAATAAAAATGCGTTTTTTTCAACTTTTCTTATATTTAATCATGTACGGTCTGAAAATTCAGATTTTCCAGCGGACATTTTCGGGGCTCATTCTACCCTTACCAACACTCATGATTTTGATCAAAAAATAGAAAAATTAAATTTTGATACCAAAATCAACGTGTAAATATACTACATTGTGAGAGAAAATTGTAGCCATGACTAATACACATTTTATAAAAGCTTAATATTAAATGTTAAGTAATGAAAATGTGTACTTTTGCCCCAAATACGGAATTTTGATTAAAGAATTTTCATGTAATATTTTGCAATAAAAATGTTTGTTATTTTTTATTGAGCAAATAGAGCGCTAAATTCTGTATATGTGTATATTTTTTGTTTTTATAATTGGTAGTATAATTAACTCTAGATTTGCAAAATCAGAAAAAAAAAAATTAAAAAATGTCAAAATTGATGATCTGGACAAAAATAATTTTCTAAATTAATATTCCGCTTATAGGCCTTGTAAGTCTTAAAAATAAGAGATTTTATAATACTTGAGAACCTTTTCAAGGATTTACGATGCCGTACCACTCGATTCAAGTTTTTTACTGTAAATATTTACACCTTTTGATACTGTGCAATAGTTTATTTAGTGATAATAAATCCTTACTTTCTAATTATCGCGCTAGAGTTTATTTACATTAAGTTTTATTGTTACCTCTCCAATATCATAAACATAAACATAAACATGGTTATCACTGGAACCTATTATCGCTTTTTTATCCTCTTTCTCCCAAGCCAATTTATTCAATGCTTTACCAGAACCAACTTAAGCAGTACCTACAAGTAATTCCTCGGCATTTGCATTCAAATTCCATAAATTAAATCGACTGGTTCCATCTACAGTAGTACAGTATCAAACGTATCATCAGCCCGCCTTATGATAAATGTCAATCTGAAATCAGAAATATCCCATTGTCATTGTTATAAGCTATGAAAAATTTGATTTTTAATAATACAGAAAGTAAATTTAGAAAACAAGATGATACGAATAGCATATGGTAAGTATTTAAGATCTAAGTAAGTTTGATGAAGTATGCTTTTAAACCCTTTTAAAAATCCTGAGACAAACACAACATCTTGGTACCGTAATTTCTATCCATCAAAATCTTGCCATCTCCACTACACAATGAATGCGCTTTTTATCTATCTTGACCTCGATGTACATTGTTGGGTATCAGTTTTTTACCAGCTGTCGTTTCTCTGATTCATTAATATTTAGTATATTAAACGATGATTTGTAGTACTGCCAAAAAAGAAGAATAAATGCTTCAAGATTTTTCTGCATATCAAATTATGCAATTTAGTAGCAATGATTGCACTTAGGCACTTAGCTATGCTTTTTGAACCTATTGATGTTAATCAGAATAATTAGTAGTACTTCCATTCAAATGTAAGCTTTGCTTTATACATTTACATTCACCCATTCAATGAATGACATTGCATTTATTATTTGTTACATCAATCAACCAACTTCATCTTGATTCGATACATTTGACAATCAAATGCCTAAATGACATTTGAGCCACCACCAGGTATCGTCATAAAAAAATCTCGTACAGGTCAACGAAGCATCACAATTTGGATCATTATTTTTTCATGTTCATAGATCTGAGCTCTCTCTCACATTCATATACCTTTGCATAAACTAGGATTTCACAAACAACGCATCGTATTACGGTTAACCGAGTTTGACTGCTTTAACGGGCCGTTTTTTATGCAAACTCGAATGAGGGTATTCGAGTTTCTTCTTTTCGTTTTTTGTTAGCTAAGCTCGAAAACAGGATTGAAAAAATACTTCAAGTTGTGAAACTGTCAAATATGCTATTATCGATTCATAATCCCATATTAACTTGACAAGGTTGCTATTAACAGCCTCCTTAAGGCAAACCAATACTTGCTCCCACCCCGTTTTTTATCTGGGTTACAAAAGAACGGGCCGTTTTCCAACTCGAATCGAATGGCCGTTTCCGTTAAAACTCGATTCAAACTCGAATCGAAGCCCATTCCTAGCATAAACCATATCTCTATCTATTCAACTTAACTGAAATACATTGAACGTCAACATTATACTTCATAAAACGTCATATTACTTTATTGCGAGTTAACACAACTAATTTGATCCTGGTTTAGCATCAGTAGTTGAATCAGATAATTCAAGATTAGACGACCCCTTTTTAATAGTTTTGCATACCATGAGCTAATAATGGACCGTTATTATACTGTAAATACACTAATCAAGGATGGTGAGATGGTGAGTTAACTCTAATGGACGAATGAGTCGATTAGCAGTACAGTATAAACAAAACATTAAAATCAAATTTAGCAATTAAATGAACAAGAGATGATAAACCATGTGAATTAGCATAACTGAATTGTTTCAAGCGCTTTTTTGAAATGAATGCGCCTTTACTTTTTGCCTACAAAAATTGATTTATTCGTAAAATCAATTAGCAATTAATGATTATGGTGTATCTTTTGTAGGTTTTTGTCTATTATTTATGCTAACTCTCATTTTAATTCCATATTAAACCTGACATCCAAATGGAATTGAACTGGTATCTGGTATAAATACTTTTAGAATCCTGGATCTGATGGCTCCTGGCTTCCTTTTTTAACTTAAAAATGATACATCACGATGGATGTGCTATGGGTATTCATGAGCGTTACTTTGTGCAAGAAGAGATGAAACAGATGATATTAGAGTTGAAGAGAGAGAAGCCAAGTAAAGATTCTGGAATAATCCATAAAGTCTCAGAGGTGTTTGATGAAATTGTGGAACAAGTTTACTTAGGGGAGAACGAGCTGCGTACAATTATTGCCGAGAAGAAAGTGCATATCTTGAGAAGCCATAGCTACAGTAATACAAGGATATGTTACAGATGTTAGATATTGTGGACTAAGTGGTAACTAATCCGTTGGTCGATTGGTCGTAAAGGAAGACAATCGTAGTGGCCTTACTTGGTATCGTGTCTCATATATTCTGGATATATTGTTTAAATTTATTGGTTTATCTTTAAACGATGGTAAAACATGCTGCAAAGCGACCAAGACTGCAAGAAACGAAAGCATGCTGTTTATGAAGAAGATATTTTTAGGTCGCAAGATTGATTTTCTTGTCAATTCGTTTTCTCTGGATCTTATTAATTTTCCCGAATGGCAGAAGAGTGGCGTCTCAATTTCTTTGTGTGAGCAGCAGCAAGTGAAGAATTGCCAAACGAACTGTGCCATTCTGAGAGAGCTCATAAAATTACCAATAAAGGGAGAGCAGAAGGGTCAAGTTACGATCTTGGGTATGGATTGGATAGATCCATTTGAATATTTGTTTGCTGTAAAGCAAATAGATGATACACATGTTTGTTTCCATCTGGAGAATCTCCTGTTACCTCTCTTGTTGACTTCAAGGATATTTTGAACAGTCTCTATCATTTCAAGTACTATTATCAAATGAAGTTGGTAAATATTCTGGAGCCCACCCACCGCCTGGCTGAGGCATCAAAGCTTCTCTGTCAGTAACTATCTGCAAATCACCGCTCAAGCAACTTTATTGTTTGTCCTGGTACTTTTTTTACTCCAGTAAAAAAACAGAGAAAGAATAGTGCTCCTCCTATTATTGACAATAATGATAATAGTAGTTATAATAATGACGATGATGTTGATGAATTCAAATGTTATGATTTGTAGATATGCTATATTGCATAAAGCTTTATGTACATAATAAATCTGCTCTTTATTACGTTATTATTTTAATAAGTAAAATAAAAATGATGCAAAAATTAAACAAAGAAAAAGACGGAAATGTAGAAGGACAAGGAAAGAGCAAGAGTAGAGATCATACAAAATAATAGTGGAGTATTTAACTAGTAATCTGATATTATATTCTTTTACTTTAAAAGATACTCACGGTCTTACATTCTAAGATACGCCTGATATCCAACGGTCGAGGGATAGTGATAGCTATCCCGGCAGAAGTATATTTAGCTTTTATAGAAGTCGGTCCCTTATAAAAGGAAAAGAATAACATTAGAAAAGTTGATACATGACTATTATTACTACTTGCGAAGGAGACAACCGTTGGGTTTTGTTAAAGGTTCTCTGAGAGGTATATGCTCACAAGATTCAAGTTTTGTAAAAATGCCCTTTTCTAAAACATTTCATCACTTTTTTGCATATTCTTCTAAACATAATATTGTGTAAACCTACATAGTTTAATAATTGCAATAAGTCGAACCTGATTTATCGAGACTTTGTAAATTAAAATCAACGTAAAAAGTACCGTTTATTAGAATGAATTAAATATGGGTTTATATAGTTATTGGAATTGTGTGATAAGATCTAATGGACAGGGATCCATTAGATGTGACAATATATATTATTATTAATGTGTATGGATATAACATGTTATGTTTCAGTGGTAATATTGCTATAAGTTATGTTTCATTAGTAGTTCCTGGGTGACAGGAACCAGTTACTGGATAGATAAGATCTGCTAGATTTGTCGGAGATCTTCTATATATCAAATGTTGTCATTCTGATAGATCAGAACCTTCTTGAATTCTTCGTCAAATGGTGTTCCTAGATCAAAACTTTCGCACTAAAAATATTGCACAAATTTGAAATGTAAAAATGATCGTTTTATCCACAAACATATACTTTGAGTCTAATTAATAGCCAAATAAATGTTTTCTTATGAAGCAGAAACAAATTCTAGTTATTTTGAGCTTAAAAAAAGTACCGACCGTTCGATTTTGATATGCTCAATTAGGCATCTCCCTAGGGGGCTCGCATTTGCAATTTTCTTAATGAATGTATCATATGATTGGCAGCTCTACTTTGTTACGCTTAATCATTGACTCCAGTGATGGTCATCTTTATGTTTATGTTTATGACATTGGAAATGTAGAGGAGGTAAGACAAAAATGTTGCATCCACCGGTTAATCGTAAGATAATGAACCTTTTGATTTGTAATCCTTATTTTCAAGAAGTCAGCTAACTGATCTATGATAACATTCTCGATTGTTCTTATTTTCTAAAGCAAGATCCGGGAAGCTGGATATGTGAGACATATTCACTTGTTGAATTTAGTTATATAAAATAAGCTGAACTTAAATGTGCTGTGTTACTAATGTACATAAAATGACCTGACAATGGAATGTCAGAAAGATATAATCGATCCAAAGCTGATCTTACAGATAATTGTAATATAGAATTTGTATATAAATAGGACAAATTATTGATATTAAATAAAGATTCTCTTCAGTTTTTGTGTGTGATTTAATTTAACAAGTTCCTTTATTAAATTATACATTTTTTCTTGCCATAATATTTATTCTAAATCTTTGGCATTTCAAAAAACTTAATGTAAATCAACTCTAGCGCGATAATTAGAAAGTAAGGATTTATTATCACTAAATAAACTATTGCACAGTATCAAAAGGTGTAAATATTTACAGTAAAAAACTTGAATCGAGTGGTACGGCATCGTAAATCCTTGAAAAGGTTCTCAAGTATTATAAAATCTCTTATTTTTAAGACTTACAAGGCCTATAAGCGGAATATTAATTTAGAAAATTATTTTTGTCCAGATCATCAATTTTGACATTTTTTAATTTTTTTTTTTCTGATTTTGCAAATCTAGAGTTAATTATACTACCAATTATAAAAACAAAAAATATACACATATACAGAATTTAGCGCTCTATTTGCTCAATAAAAAATAACAAACATTTTTATTGCAAAATATTACATGAAAATTCTTTAATCAAAATTCCGTATTTGGGGCAAAAGTACACATTTTCATTACTTAACATTTAATATTAAGCTTTTATAAAATGTGTATTAGTCATGGCTACAATTTTCTCTCACAATGTAGTATATTTACACGTTGATTTTGGTATCAAAATTTAATTTTTCTATTTTTTGATCAAAATCATGAGTGTTGGTAAGGGTAGAATGAGCCCCGAAAATGTCCGCTGGAAAATCTGAATTTTCAGACCGTACATGATTAAATATAAGAAAAGTTGAAAAAAAAATACTTTTTATTTCAAACAAATATATATCATAGTATAAGAGACTTAGCCGTTCGCGGGTTAGATTTTTCAATTTTTTTAATGAATGTATGATATAATAGACAGTTTTTCTAGTCTGAAACCACATTTACTGTATTAGTAAACAATGCTATAAAACACTAATTTGATAGCTTAGATAAAACACAACTTGCTCTAGCTCTACAGCACTACCAAATGTGTTAGGATTTGTATTTTGATGAGTATTGGGTCTCTTAATGGCCCCCAAACAGAGCTGATTTTACAAATTTTAAATTTTAGAGGATTTAAGGTCGACCAAAATGAATCTAACGTCAATTTTTTTATATTATTTTACCTTAAAGTATATTTATACTTTCTGGAATTTTTCAATTGACACGATTTATCTAAATTATTCATTTTATCTCACATTTTTGTTAGTGATATCGATTTGAATAATGTGATTTTACGTTCCGCATGAAATTCCCAAAAAATACCAAATGACAATTTTCATTAACTGATATATACATCTTTCTTGCATTAGACAGTAAATAAAAAAATATGGGCTGATTATAGATGCCATTCTATGTATTTCAGGCTTGCTTAAAAAATATGTTTATTATTGGAGCTGAAAAAACTGCTTAAAAATAAAAAAAATAAGGCTAATTTAAATCAATTTTCGACTTTTTTCGCCTTTTCTTTTGCAATGTCATAAAATTTGCTTTCGTGTATACATTTGCTTTTTTTTTTAAAAAAAATCCAACACTTTTTCTTGCTGCAAAGTTTTTTACTGTATATAGTGGGGCATATGTAATGTTTATTTTAAGCATGGTTTTCAAAAATTAAATGATATGTTTTACAGCCATCTTGTAATAAGCATATGTAAAGTATAGTAAAAAAAAAATCCATTTTCCGAGTCAGAATATCGATTGAACCATTTTGACCGATTTCTGCCTATACTTGTAAGGGCTGAAAGGTCAATTTTTATCATGTTTTTTATCATCCCAAAAATCTAATTTAAAAATGTAACAAGATGGTATATGATCTAAGAAATAATTTCGGCTAATTTTGAGCTTCAGATTTGCGCGAAAAGTGCATAAAACATTTCTTTAAATATGCTGTATTTCTGATGATTTTGGTACATTTATGCATAATTGATTATATATATTATATGATATAATTGCACCTGTGCACTTTAAACCATCCACTTGACTAGTAAGCAATGAATAGTGTAAATGTTTCATTGATTTTTTGCATTAAAACGCCTAGTTTGTGACAGTAGCACAGAGTTTGTTCCAGCTCAAAAATAATAATTATAGTAACTTCCGATATTCAAATTGTTAATGCTTCTGATTGATCGCTTTGATTAGTTTGATCAAATAAGACTATTTTTACACCTGATACATGCATTTGAAAGTTTAGCAATAGTTTAAAAGTTCTGTTAGAACCTTTTTATTGTTGATATTTTGAAAATATCTTGTTCTGGGATTATAAGAAACTTTGCTTTTGTAATCTTTTCGGATTCAGATATCTTAATAAAGATGGTCTGGCTCTCTGAAGTGTCTCAAAGAGTCTCCTAAATTATGTGTATACATGATGTATACACGTATATGACAATATCAGTTATATATCATCGACATAACCAATCTGAATCTCTTGTTACAAAGAGGCTCAAAAGTTTGTAGTAATTCTTAATCATATAAATTATGGGTATATTTTTGTTGCTTTCTCAATAATACTTTATATAATTTATATGTAACCTTACTAAATTTAGTTTGATTGAGAGAATGGGTTGGATTTCATACAGCTTAAACGGGCATTTTACAAAAACTTGAAGAAAGGTTACCGATGAAAGGAAGTATGGGTCAAAGCGTAAGGAATGTTGTTTCTTGACCTTGGAGAAAGGAATCAAGTTTCAAGTATAGTTTAATATACTTGGTATGTGCATTACAGTTGAAAATAAAAAACAAGATAAAACCTCCTGTATAGTTGTCAAGTATTGTCAAGATCCAAGCTTGATTTCCAACTTGTATGGGTTATATGAGAAGTGGATTGAATTGAAAATTGAAGGTTTTATCCCCTTTGTAGGGCTTTAGTTACTGTTTATGCATAGCAAATGTATTCATGTATTTGACAGGTTATACATGTTGGATGTATTAAAAACTATACGAAATAATGTTAATTTAATGAACTAGACACTTTAGTGATAAAACCTATGTAGGTACCTGAAAACGTAGCGTTAGCATATCAGACAATTTGTGAATGTATAGCGTTTAAAATGCAAGATTTTTTATTAAGTTATAATATATATCAAGTACGAACATCTTGGATAGCATTTAAAAGAGAGTTGCTAGAGTCATCCATTTCAAGAGACCAAAGCATAATGCCTCCCAACTTTTTTTCTTGAGCAAACTGAGATTTAAGACGAAGGGAGTTAGGGTTATCATAGGTAATAAACTGATGGGATTGACTATGATAAGAAAACGGAGTTTGAGTTTTTTGATCCCAATAGGTAAACCATCCAGAAGCATTATAAGCTGCACCAGAAGACTCGATGGTTCTCCATTGAAATTCACCAGAATAAGCAGGCTTCGCTCCAGGACAAGGATCAGTAGCATAATCATCATACTTATCGCCTTTGATTTGCTCAATGGATCTATCAAGAGGAACATTTAAACCAGTGTGATGGTTCATATGCGCTAATGTCTTGTGGGTATATCCATAGAAAGGTACTCCAAGATAGAGACGATCAGAAGGAATACCAGCATCAAGCCATTCTTGAATAGAAGATTCTACACTAACATGTTGTCCAGCAACACCGTAGTGAAGAGGAGCATTTGAAGAGGTTTTATTACTCCATACACCATTAATATCGTAAGCCTGAATATTCTGTATTAGTAAATGCTCCCATAGTAATAATAAGCTTCTAATTACCATAATATATAATGCGTCCATAGAATCAGCCCAGCCTTCATCAAGATTTTTTATAACGTTACGATCAGCGTCTCTGAATACTTGAGCACTGACAGCAGCAGTAATTAATTTATGTTCATCTGGGTATTCTTCATCCAACATTTGACGAAGGATTTGAATAAAAGCCAAAAAGTTATCAGTGTCTTTAGGATGTCTAAATTTTAACCTATTAGTCTAAATGGTTCTGTGCATTTGGTTTTTATGACAACATACTTTCTGTTACAGGAGATACCATTTGGATCATTAGGATACTCTACATGTACAATGAGTTTGTTGCTAGGAAATTATTTATAGTATATTTACCCCAATCCAAATTAACACCGTTCAAATCATACTTATCAACAGCTGCCATGATTTTTTTAGCAAACTTTCTACGATTAGATGGAGTTCTTACAAGTGAACTAAAATAAATGGAACCAGTCCAACTGGGAATACGCAAATTGTTACTACCAACACAATCCATTTCTTTTTAGTTTGTTTGTTTACCCTCCAATTGCAAGACTGACACCTTTTCCATGGTTATGAGCTTCTTCAACAACTAGAATAAAAAATTTATTAGGCTTTTTTGATGTTGGTGTTGATTTAAGTAAATACCTTGTTCAAGTTGCTTTTCCTCAAACATGCCTAAATCGCCATGTCTATCAGGTACAGCAAAAGCATAAGCAATGTGATCCAGCTTTTCCCAAGGAATGACCTTTGGAACATCCTATGTATAATAGTGAGTGAGCACATTCTGTATGTGTATACATTTTAGATACTAACCCAATCGACTACATACGTAACCAATTGATGACTACCATAAGTAGGGCTATTTTGATCCATAAGACCATGAGCAACATAAAACAGAAAACTACTTAGGATCAAGTATATTTGAAGCATTTTCCAATATCAAAAAGAAAAAAGAGCGAAAAGAAAGTTGAAAGAGAGGAAAAGGAAACAAAGAGCAACGAACAATGGTATAAATACCCAAACATTTCAATCAAGTAATTTAGATATTAGTGGCGGTCATCTTGATAATTTACATTGATTATTAGCAGGGAGACCAATTTCCATAATGAACACAGAAAGAAGCTGAAGTAACAATAGATGTAGTATTGCATTGTATAGTAATCTCCGATGTCCCCAATTAACTATTTGTAAATAAATACTCCCAATTCTTTGGATTTACATATAACAGTGGTACCATTCATCAAGAAGCGGCATAAAAAACGGTAAAAAATGCACATTCAAGGAACAGACATTTACGCGCGCGCGTAATTTTTCTAATGTGGTTCAACTTGCAATTTCAAATTATGTTTTTCTCCTTCCAATATCTCCTTACTGAGCATACACTTCCCTCTTTTTATTGGATAATTCAAATAGTGTCTTTTGTATACATTCATCACAATCCAGTAACGATGGATCGAAGAAACCCTATATAATCCGGGGTAAATTAACCTACTACAGTTATTTTTAAGCGGAGGCCGTCAAATCCGAGCCAATTAAAGGTACAAAACCCTGAATTATATCATTATGTCGAGATTATTTGTGTAATTAAAATTTTCTTCTTTCTTCTGCTGCCAAAAACATACCCGCTCTAATATCATCCCTTTGTTAGTTTTTCGGTCAATTCAGTTAATGAATCAAAGTCGATTATTATTTCAACAATCATACACGTTGGGCCATTTTCGTCGTCCAGCTGTTTCATTGTGGCAAAATCGTTGTTATGCAACAATTCAACAACCCCATAGAAAAAGCCTCGTTCGCCGTATTGTGAATGGTGCTGCAATGGTTACTTTGGCAACTACTGTCACTGTAGGCGTAGGCGGTACAATTCTTTATAAAACTAACGATCGCTTTCGCCATGTTGGTAATGCTTTAGAAAGATGTGGTATTGCAGGTGCTGTGGGTGCTAAAGTGGCATTTGATTATCAACGTACACTCTCCAAGGAGTATCCAGATGAAACCGCCTATGAAGAAGCTAAACATGCTTGTCATCAAAGATGTGCTGAAAGAGTTTTGGTAGCTGTTCAACGTCTAGGTGGTGTATATGTTAAATTAGGTCAACATATCTCGGTGATGCAATATTTGCTACCCAATGAATGGTGTCAGACCATGCGAGTCTTGCAAGATCGTTGTGATCCTACATCACCCGAAGACGTTAGAGCCTTATTTTTATCTGATTTTGGTTTGCCTGTAGAGGAAGTATTCGAAGAATTTGATTATAAACCATTAGGAGTGGCATCATTAGCTCAAGTACATCGTGCTAGACTTTCGAAACAAAACATTCAATCGCTTGATCAAAATGAACGTTGGATCGATGAAGAAGACCGCTGGGTAGCTGTCAAATTACAACATCCTTATTTAGATGATTACTGTCAATTGGATATGGATACAGTGTCTTTCATATTCGAAATTGTGAAAAGAGTATTTCCTAATTTTGGATTTGATTGGTTTGCTGAAGAAATGAGAGAATCCATTCCAAAAGAATTAGATTTTGTTCATGAAACTCAAAATGCTAGACGAGTAGAAGCTAATTTTGCAGAAGAAAGTAGCAACAATAAAACTTCTCTTGTAATCCCTCGAGTTGTTTGGGCAAAGAGACGAATTATGTGCATGGAATGTAAGAGCTACTTTGTTTGAACATTTAAATTGTTCATTATTGACGTTTTCATAGTTATTGATGGATCAAGAGTCGATGATTTAGAATATATGAAAAAATACAATATTGATCCCAAACAGGTTTCTACTGAATTAACCCGGGTATTCTCAGAGATGATTTTCTTACATGGGTGAGTGATAGTGTAATGGTATAATTTATAATTTCTTTTACTAATCGTTATTTTGCCTTTAATAGCTTTGTTCATTGTGATCCTCGTAAGTAACACAAACATTAGATAAACAAATATCTTACCTTTTTCTTTGTGATATTTTAGACCCTGGAAATGTATTTGTTCGACCTGCTAAAAATCCTAAACATTCAAAGCATAATTTCGATCTAGTATTATTGGATCACGGACTTTATCGAGATCTATCAGATGACCTTCGATCTAACTATGCACATCTTTGGACATCCTTAATTAAAGCAGACGAAGAAGGAATTCGCAAATACTCCTATCGAGTAGGCGGCACTGATATATATCAATTATTCGCCTGTATGCTTACGGGCCGTGAATGGGACAAAATCAGTCAATCCGATCTCAATAGTATTCGTGAAAGCGATGAAGTAGGTCGTATGTCTGATGGTGCTATGACTTATTTGGTAGAAGTTGCTGATATTCTTGGTAAATTACCTCGACCTGTTTTATTATTACTGAAAACAAATGACCTCTTGAGACATGTGGATGAGAAATTGAACAAAGTAGCAGATGACCGTATTACATATATTATTATGGGCTCTTATTGTTCAAAAGCCGTTTGGCTTGATACCAAAAAATACATTGTCGAGAAAATTAGATTAGTTGGATTTAGTTTCAACCTGTTAAAGCAATTATTCAGTGCTTGGTGGCAATATGAATCATTAGCTTATGCCTTGTGGTTATATCAATTCAGTGTTAAATGGGCAGATAGATTAAATTGGATCAAGAAACAAAAAAGTAACAATATTACTTCTAATAATAGATTAGCTATAGATATTTAAATAAACTGTACGAATGTGGTTCTCCATATACACACAATCATATGATACATGTGCAATAATGATATTAATTGAAGGGATGCCGTCGCAAAAATTAAGCTACTAGTTCTTTACAAACGATTGATATAAAATATATTTGTAGATCTCTCTGATATCACTGTAAAATGTCCGTTAGTTTCCTCTTGGTTGAAGTTTCAAGTGGGTTTCATTTAAGAAATCGATTTTTGGCATATTAAAATATAGAATGTAAAAGCTGCTTTGATAATCTGCAAATCAGGGTGTGTCACTTTTTCTATAACCAACCCTATACTAAATGCTTTTTAGAGTATTGCTTAGACGCTATACTAAATGGATATGAATATGTCGTTTATGCTACCTATTTCTAAATTTATTTTATATCGCATGAAAGACTCAAAAACGCGTAAAATTCATTGTTTTTTCCTTAAAAACTGGGTCCCATTTTTCATTCCTGCTCAGCTTTTTTTTTTCATTAAATAGCACTAAGAAAACCTATATGCCAATGTACCTGAGATGTTCAACTTTAATACAAAAATGTGTATCCGGAAATATCCTATTTTTTTGCAGTTGGTATTAATTTTTCAGTGCTGATGTTTCAGATTTTTACGCATGCTTCACTGCTAAAAATAGAAACTTTTGATGCTTTATATCTCTGCTAAAAATTGAAAATTCTGATGCTTTATATCTCTGCCAAAAACTAAGCTATACTAACATTTTTTTCCCCTCCTAACGTTACTGCAGTAAATAAAGATGTTGTTTACTAAAATAAAAAAAATATAAAGGCAAAAGCAGTAGAAATACAATTATAATCAGCTAAAGTTTTTATAACAAAAGATTTCTCAAGATTTAGAATAATTGAAAAAGTATGAGGCTATTTATAGTGATTTGGAGAACTTAGATACCATCAGACTTGAATGGATTTATATTTAGTAATCTTCTAGTTTTGAGTACATCGTTATTAATTTAATATTTCAAGGGGTAAATAGTGTAGAGCATTGGCCATAAGGGATTGATGTCAAGTGTGACAATATCGAACTTTTGGGAAATGGTTGTTTTGTTTATTATTTTTATATTTATTTTATGTAACCTTGATTTTAAGGAGTAGTTTTTATATGCTTGAATCTTATTCATATTGATAGTGCAACTTCAATATAGATGAGCAGTTGACAAAATTGATATCTTTGTTTATTATTATTATTGATTTGGATAGAATCCTATTTTGATATAATATATGTCATTTGTGTAATTGATTGCACCGTGATCAAGGGTGCTATCATCTACACGACATGTATGGTTCAAAAGGTATTTCATATTTTTAGCATGCGTTTGTTATTGTGTTTAATGGAAGCGTTTAGTTATTATTGTTGCTCATATCTCAAGTGGCATCATATTTTATGAGCGACACTTCAAAATTAGGTTATTTCATTACTATCAAGCGTTTTTCGTATGTAATTCCGCTGCAGGCGTGACAGTAGAGTTATTGATGCTACATACAAGCATACGCTAATGGAAAAAAAATTAACAACACAATTTCAATAATTAAATATGGCTATTTCTAAAAAAAAAAAAAAAAAAAATCAGAATTTGGGATGAGGGTATGCAAGGGAAAAATTGAAGCTAGAAACGACGGTATTCCTTTGGACACATTTTTGAGGACATCTCCACGAAAAATCAATATTTTAAAAAAATTTAAATTGGGACCTAGAGAGCTGAACGAGGTTGATGATATCAATGTAAAAAAATTCTGCACAATTTAACGAATATTTTGGAATCTATTACGAAAATGTCAAAAAAAATGGAATAAAAAAAAAAGATGCCCACATTTTTCAAACTCAGATATGTTAAAGAGAATTTTAAAACAAGTAAGTTTTATTATAAAAAGTCTTAGGATATCTTAATTTTTTGCAGAGATATTAAGGCTCAAAGTTTCAATTTTTTATATTTAAGCTGTAAAAACCAAAGTTTGAAGAAAAAATTATCGGTTTTTCCGAATTTATTCGACAGATGCTATAGTGATAGTCTGTAGACAATTAATTGTTATTTGTAGCCCTTAAAAATCTGTATCCAATCAAACTAATTTCAATAAGATGTTTTTACTATTTTGTTATGAAAATCGCTCAAAATCGCGATTTTTGGATGAGGGTTGGGGTCAAAAAACAAGAGTACACCTTCAAATCTTCACTACTCCTTGAAAAATTAATTTTTTTGGAAAAACTAAAAACGGATCTATATATATTGCTGCTCGCAATTATTTTTATGGAACTGATATTTTGTTTGATAACTTATTGGAAAATGATATTAATAATTTATACGTTTTTGGTGTGTTTTATGAGGTAAATCCTTTGAATTTTTATTTTGGCTCTATTTGTATCTAACAAATAATATATCTATAATACAGACAAAAAACTTTTATTATAATTGCAAGTAATGTTTACTTAATAAAATCAATAGGTATACTTGTTTTTCTGATATTCCTATGATTTTTTGAACGGCTATATCTCCGCAAAAAAAATAGCTAAAACTATATAAATAGCACCATAGTTACTGAAGCATTAACTTGTATTAGAATCCACTCTTACCTCAGCATATGAAAAAATTTATGGGAAAAATGTTGGAGATCTGATTTTTAGGAAAAAAATCCATTTTAACTTGTGGAGTGTAACTTTTCTGATTTATGGAGTGTAACTTACTTGGCTGATGTCTCTCAACCCCTTATGGCATTGAGTATTTACCCCTTCAAGTTGACCTAAATTTTTTCATAATGCTTCAAATAATGATGTTTTAATACTACCCAATCGGTCAATAATTTTTGCTCAAAATTAAAGTTTTTTAACATATAGCAATTATTGTTAAAACCGTCATTTAAACTGTTTAATACAGTACAGCATATAAGATGTTTTAATCAATTAAATTGTACAAAATTTTGAATGTTTCCTGAAAGCTATATATGCACAAGACTTTTATAATTTATTAATACATACTGATTTGTTATGTGGTCGAACTTAAATAAACTTAAACGAGCGATCGAAGATGTTAAATATTCAATGAAGGTTTGATTTATTATCGAGACTTTGTAAATTATTAAAATCAACGTAAAAAGTACCGTTTATTAGAATAAATTAGATTTTCTTGGGTTTATATAGCTATTGAAATTATGTGATAAGATCTAATGGACAGGGAAGTTATTATTAATCGATAAATATGTATGGATACCATATTTTGTTATTATGTTTCAGTAGGAATACGAATATTATTACTATAAGTTACGTTTCACTATTAGTTAGTTCCTAGATAAAAGAAGCCAGTTATTGAACAATAGACCTTGCTAGATCTGTCAAAGGCCTTCAATATATGGAATTTTGTAATTCTGATACAGTAGATTATGTCAAAACGAGTTCTGGCTGATCTATCAGAATTAGGGATTACCGAATGACCAATTTAGAACATTTATCAAGCCATGATGTTCGACATGCAAATCAAACAAGGTTATATTTCATATATCTATCATTACTACTACGCTACTATTGAATTATATACAGTAAGCATAATTCCAATATATACACACAATATCCATATGTTTATTCTAATTATACTACCATTCACATTTATCGATTAATAATAACTTCCCTGTCCATTAGATCTTATCACATAATTTCAATAGCTATATAAACCCAAGAAAATCTAATTTATTCTAATAAACGGTACTTTTTACGTTGATTTTAATAATTTACAAAGTCTCGATAATAAATCAAACCTTCATTGAATATTTAACATCTTCGATCGCTCGTTTAAGTTTATTTAAGTTCGACCACATAACAAATCAGTATGTATTAATAAATTATAAAAGTCTTGTGCATATATAGCTTTCAGGAAACATTCAAAATTTTGTACAATTTAATTGATTAAAACATCTTATATGCTGTACTGTATTAAACAGTTTAAATGACGGTTTTAACAATAATTGCTATATGTTAAAAAACTTTAATTTTGAGCAAAAATTATTGACCGATTGGGTAGTATTAAAACATCATTATTTGAAGCATTATGAAAAAATTTAGGTCAACTTGAAGGGGTAAATACTCAATGCCATAAGGGGTTGAGAGACATCAGCCAAGTAAGTTACACTCCATAAATCAGAAAAGTTACACTCCACAAGTTAAAATGGATTTTTTTCCTAAAAATCAGATCTCCAACATTTTTCCCATAAATTTTTTCATATGCTGAGGTAAGAGTGGATTCTAATACAAGTTAATGCTTCAGTAACTATGGTGCTATTTATATAGTTTTAGCTATTTTTTTTGCGGAGATATAGCCGTTCAAAAAATCATAGGAATATCAGAAAAACAAGTATACCTATTGATTTTATTAAGTAAACATTACTTGCAATTATAATAAAAGTTTTTTGTCTGTATTATAGATATATTATTTGTTAGATACAAATAGAGCCAAAATAAAAATTCAAAGGATTTACCTCATAAAACACACCAAAAACGTATAAATTATTAATATCATTTTCCAATAAGTTATCAAACAAAATATCAGTTCCATAAAAATAATTGCGAGCAGCAATATATATAGATCCGTTTTTAGTTTTTCCAAAAAAATTAATTTTTCAAGGAGTAGTGAAGATTTGAAGGTGTACTCTTGTTTTTTGACCCCAACCCTCATCCAAAAATCGCGATTTTGAGCGATTTTCATAACAAAATAGTAAAAACATCTTATTGAAATTAGTTTGATTGGATACAAATTTTTAAGGGCTACAAATAACAATTAATTGTCTACAGACTATCACTATAGCATCTGTCGAATAAATTCGGAAAAACCGATAATTTTTTCTTCAAACTTTGGTTTTTACAGCTTAAATATAAAAAATTGAAACTTTGAGCCTTAATATCTCTGCAAAAAATTAAGATATCCTAAGACTTTTTATAATAAAACTTACTTGTTTTAAAATTCTCTTTAACATATCTGAGTTTGAAAAATGTGGGCATCTTTTTTTTTTATTCCATTTTTTTTGACATTTTCGTAATAGATTCCAAAATATTCGTTAAATTGTGCAGAATTTTTTTACATTGATATCATCAACCTCGTTCAGCTCTCTAGGTCCCAATTTAAATTTTTTTAAAATATTGATTTTTCGTGGAGATGTCCTCAAAAATGTGTCCAAAGGAATACCGTCGTTTCTAGCTTCAATTTTTCCCTTGCATACCCTCATCCCAAATTCTGAATTTGAAAATAAAATCAACAAAAATCTTATTTTCTTTATAACAAATCCAGCTAGAAGCCTCAGTAAATGCTCCATCGATAGATAATTTTGCTGTGCATCATTTTCATTACTTATATGTAAAATATGCCTATAAAAATTAGTGTGTATCTTTAAAAAACTTCCAAATTTTCAATTGTATTTTGTGCAAAATTTAATACGAAACATCTGCTTAAATTTTATTTAGATAAATTTAGAATCCAAAACTGTATAAAAACCATTCAATTTGCTAGATCTATTTACTTTGCAGCCCATGAGCTATTAAACGATGTTGGTTTTGGAACTTTTTTTGATCCATTTGGCAGCATATCGATTTTGGAACTCAAATATCGTAATTTTAAGCTGTAATATGAACTATTGTTTTGATTATCTCAACGAAAAATCATTAAACAAAAAATATAGCGTAGCTGTCAGATGGATAATATTTTGTGAATACAAAAAGGCAATACCCCAATTATGGTATGAAAACCTTATAATTATTCTAGATCAATTCATCAATATTCTGGTGCCAACTTTTTTTTTAAGACAGACATCAATAGCCATAGAGAAATATTATCTTCTATATACAACTTAGTACCTAGGACGTTAAAACTAATATACTAAAATCGTAATAAACCTTATAAATTGCACTTTTCATCAACACGAATATGCTAAAGAAACGAGACGAAAACATCTCAATTTACCTGCAGATTGATGCAATGCTTATAAATTAGTGCATATTGGTTGATGGGGATTTTAGATAGTTTATACAGTATACCCATTTAGACAGCGGATTTTGGATCCTTATTCCAAGTGGCACGATTATTTCATAAAACCATGATTTTTTTTTTTTTTTTTTTTTTTTTTTTTTGGCAATGAGTCCAGATACGAAATTTTTCATGTACGTAAATGATTTATGGAAAGATGTAGCTAAATAATATAATCAAAACGGAACTAAGCTCACCATATACGGTAAATCCCCAACGAAGATTACAAATTATTTTAAATGACTTCTTGAGGTTGAGCAAATTTATTTCTAAAATCCGCCAAATAGGCACCATGATCACTGTGTACATGGGGAAAAAACTTTAATATTTTTCTTTTTTCAATTCTTTTGTTTTATGATTGTCAATGGGTAATCAAATTTCAACCAAAAAGAAAAAGGCAACATCTGAAAAAAAGAACAAGACTGCAAGTGTTTCCTCAGCGGCGAGGACCTTCACAGACAGTTTTAATAACGGCTCAACTGTATCTTCAAATCAACCCAAATTCACAGCAATAGCATTCCCAAGTACAGCTATTGAAGCGAGTAGACAACAAGGAGAACATTACTTATTAAAGCACCTATTTCAGACAAGTTATTTTGCACCTATTGATGGAATTTTATCTAAACCAAACACTGCTTGTCTTGATATTGGATGTGGAACACATGCTTCTTGGCTGATAGATATTGCCAATGATTTTCCTAGTTGCACATTTCATGGCTTTGATATTATTCAGCCATTTTCATTAAATGAAGACGACGTTGATATATCGGTCCATATACCTAGTAATTGTGAACTCAAAAAGCAAGATTTATTTGATGGATTTGGATATCCTGACGACACATTTGATTATGTTCATCAGAGATCAATGCAATTAATATATCATAGTGATAAGCTGTCTTGGATGTTTACTGAATTGATTCGTGTGACAAAAGAAAACGGTTGGATAGAGTTGATTGAAGCTGATGTTATGCCAAAAAGAGCCGGCCCTATATTCGGAAAGATAATGTTTGGAAGTATGGTTTAGAAGATATATATATATATATAAAATAATTATACATGTATTGACTAGTATAGCACAGTTCGTAGTTTCTTGAAGGAGAAATTAGGAAATTCATTCCTTCAAGCCAGTACATTATGCAAAAAAATGGAGGATTCCGGTTTAGTTGATATTAAATCAGATTACGGGTCTGTACCTGTTTGTTGGGGTGGTTACATTGGTAAATTAGTATATGAGGTAAATAAAATTAAAACAACATGATAAAGTTTAGCTCTAACCATTCTTATTGTAGGACATGTTATTAGTCCTTCAGCATTTGGGTCCCTCCTTGTATGAGTATTTGGATCTGGAAGGCGAATTCAATAAGGAAACTTACGATGCTTTGATAGACAGTGCGTTTGATGAATGTGTCGAGTTTCAAACATTTTTTAATACACGGTGGGCTTGTGGTAGAAAGCCACCTGCAGCAGCTTCGGATGCATTATAAGACCCATTTTATATAGATTCTATGTAGATATATGATAAACTAATTTTTTTACACTTAATATTGCCAACTTTTATGACGCTAATAATAAACAAATAATAGCTATAGCTCTTTATAATATGAATACTGCCTGGATTCCAAATTGTACATTTAGAAACTTAACAGCATTTGGATCAGACTACGTAGTCATATCTAAGTTGTGGAGAGTTATTTGATACATTTAATTAATTAATCTTTGAGAGTATATTTAATTTGTCCTTCTAAATAGTTTAGGGACGAAATCTAGTTTTTATTTAAATTGGCGGCGCAGGCCCAAATAATACTACGATGAATCTTGAAGCCTCAATTGAAACAGATTTACCCTAGTTTTTTTTTCGAAAAAAAAAATCAAGGTTCACATTTAATATGCCTAAAAATGCATAAAGCAATCCAAATCTTGTTTTACTTTTCTCAAGAGCTCAAGAAAATCCTTTGAATTACAAAATTATTAGCGAAAAATGCATATCATTTTTTCAAAATCCGTTACTGTAGCTACCCATAGTCACGTAACTTCTTCACCATCAATGTATCTTGTTGAACAAATTCTATTGTTTTCTTTCTGATTCTATCAAACCTTGTTATCAAAATGAACACTTCTGAGGCAACCAAGAAAACGGCCGATTTATTTGCAAAAGCAAACGATGCATTCTTTGACGACGATTATGATGAGGCATTGACCTTATTCACAGATTTAGTAAAACTGGAACCTGAGAATGCAGAATTCCTGTTGAAAAGGTAGTGGTTATAATGCATATAGGCGAGCTAGAAAATGATTACTCACATCTAAATAAAATAGATGTCAAGTTCATCAAAAGTTGAATCATTTGGAATGTGCATTAGAAGATGGTAAAAAAGCTTTAGATTTATTAAAGCAAGGCTCTCGTAGTTTATTGGCCAGAGCTCATTTACAACTTGGGTAAAAACATACACATTTATGCATCATATCTATTCATTTCATTAATTGATTCGTATAGCATTACTTTGCATCGTTTGAATCGATTCACCGAAGCACAAACTCATCTTGAGCAATCCAAAGAGTTGAATCCCAATGAAAAGACATTGGTTACTTGGTTGAGAAAGAACACTGAGAAATTACCCAAGATTGAAGAAAAGCCCGAGGTTGTTACTCCAACTCCTGCTCCTGTAGCACCTACAATTACTCCTAGGGTTGCTGGAAGGTAAAAATATACTGCGACTATACGGTTGCTTTGCATGAATATTGATCTTTATTTTGATAATTAGACACGAATGGTTCCAAAATGATACTTTTGTTACAATTGAAGTCTTTTTGAAACAAGTTAAACCTGAAAATGTTGACTTGAGCTTCTTCGAGAACTCTGTAAGCCCACGAATTTAACAGTTTTTCATAAGACATTTCTAATAATATATCTTGTTTTTAGTTGTCATTGAGTGTAAAATTACCTAGTGGATCAGATTATTCACTTGAGCTCGAGCCCCTTGCACACGCCATTGTTCCTAAAGAATCTACTTACAAGATTCTATCAACAAAGATTGAAATTAAATTGAAGAAAGCTATGATTGGCATTATGTGGGGAGCGTTAGAAAGTGATGATGATCAAGGAACTACTAGTATGTTGTACCTTTTTTTTTATAGCATTTAATTGAAATTTTAATATTATATACAAATAGTGGCACCGACTTCATCAGTTGCTAAACCAAAGAAGGATTGGAATAAATTGATCAGCGACGATGATGAAGAGAAGCCTGAAGGAGAACAAGCATTAAATTCTTTATTCCAACAAATTTATAAAGATGCAGACCCTGATACTCAAAGAGCAATGATGAAGAGTTTTGTTGAAAGTAATGGTACATGTCTTTCAACAAACTGGTCAGAAATTGGAGCTAAAAAGACCGAAGTTAAGCCTCCAGAGGGTATGATTGCAAAAAAGGCAAGTTGATATTTTCATGCAAAACACGATATATTTGACACTTACACAGTTTAATTATGATTAGTATGATTAAAATTTACAGCCTTGGACTTTCATATGCCGAATAGTTTGTGTGGGGGAAAATGTCATCTATAAATGCGTGAAAAAGGAAATTGCAATTCGTTTTACTCAGCGTGGAATTCACACACACATAATATACATACTAAATAAAATAAAATAAAATAAAGTATATATCTTCTCTTTTTTTTTGAAAAAAAAAACGACTATTTTTAATATCTTTTTATTCTTCTTCTTTTCTTTTTTTATTAAAGCATTTAAGTTTCTTTTAATCATACACTAATGTCTATTACAACACCAATTTATAAAGTTCTTATAGCAAATCGTGGCGAAATTGCTTGTAGAGTTATTCGTACTTGTAGAAAATTAGGTATTGCAACTGTTGCCGTTTATTCTGACAGGTAATGATATTATATTTAGTTTAGTTGGAGAATTTAATTCAATTATATGATAATAGTGATGAGAATGCTCCTTTTGTAAAAATGGCTGATGAAGCATATCATATCGGCCCTTCAATTGCATCAGAATCGTACCTGAATGGAGAAAAGTTAATTGCTATTGCAAAGAGATCTGGAGCAGATGCCCTTCACCCAGGTTACGGTTTCTTGTCTGAAAATGCTGATTTTGCTGATCAAGTTATTAATGCTGGTATTAATTTTATTGGTCCTTTACCTAACAATATTCGTGTCATTGGTGACAAGATTGCAGCCAAAGTTTTCATCACAGAACATGCGTCATCTATTCCTTTGATCCCAGGTTATAATGGCACAGATCAATCAGTCGATAGATTAGAAAGTGAAGCCAAAAGAATTGGTATTTAAAAAAAAAGTATTATTTATCTACAGAATATCGTATTGATTCATTCAATTTCAATGCAGAATTCCCTGTACTTTTGAAAGCAAGCGCTGGTGGTGGTGGAAAAGGCATGAGAGCAGTATATGAAACTAGCAAGTAAGTCATTTTAACTTTGCGATGACTTTTTACTAACATAAAAAATCAGATTAAAAGAAGAAATTGAAGCTGCTCAAGGCGAATCGCTTCGTGCATTTGGTTCTGATCAACTTTTGATCGAAAAATACTTTGAAAGTATTCGCCACGTTGAGGTAAATTATGTATAA
Organism: Mucor racemosus; assembly: GCA_027405735.1. Lineage (NCBI taxonomy): Eukaryota > Fungi > Mucoromycota > Mucoromycetes > Mucorales > Mucoraceae > Mucor > Mucor racemosus. The sequence continues at coordinate 375,808 of JAPEHQ010000005.1, forward strand.
ATTTCTCAAATTTGCATATAAAAATTAACATTAAATTACTACAATAGATTCAAATTTTTGGTGACAAGTACGGTAATGTCTATCATATCAATGAACGTGATTGTTCAGTTCAAAGAAGGCATCAGAAAGTAGTAGAGGTAAATATTATACAACAAAATAAAATTTCCCCACATTTTATATACTTTTTGTCATTTGCTATAACCTTAAAACGGAAATTCATCTAAAAAATCCCAAAAATTCATAATAGGAAACACCTTCTCCTGCCGTAGATGCCGAGCTTCGTACTGCAATGACAAGTGCAGCTGTCGAATTGGGTCGTAAATTAGGTTATGTTGGTGCTGGCACTGCCGAATTCATTTTAGTATGTGTTGTAAATTATGCAAATTTACATGAAACCGTCTACTAAATTTTCGATTTTCATAGGATGAACATAGTAAAAAGTTCTATTTCCTGGAACTAAACACTCGTCTTCAAGTTGAGCACCCAATTACTGAAGCCATTTCTGGTTTAGATCTTGTAGAATTGCAATTGTTAGTTGCTCAAGGCGCTAATCTTAAGGAATTGGGTGTCTTGGATAACATCCAGTACAAAGGTCATGCTATCGAAGTAAGATTATGTGCTGAAGATCCTGATAATGATTTCGGTCCAAGAACAGGTGTGATTCATAAGTGGAGCCCTGCTGATGCTGCTAAATATATCCCTGGTGTTCGTTTTGATACTGGCGTTGAGGATGGCTCAGAAATCTCTATCTTTTATGATTCCATGGTTGCTAAAATTATTGTCCATGCTCCTACACGTGCTGAGGCTGTTCGTCGTATGAGTGCCGTGTTGGCTAGAACTGTTATTGTGGGTGTCACTACCAACCAAAAATTCTTGATCAGTATCATGAATAACCCTCGTTTCCAATCTGGAACATTTGATACTAATTTCATTCAACAAGAAAAAGAACGTCTCTTCCCTGCTCCTCATATCAACGATGTCAAGAACAGTATGGTAGCTGCTCTTTTGTTTGATTGGACTATTCGTCGTAGCCAACAAGTTCATTTGAAGAACATTCAAACTGGTTGGCGTAACGTCAAATGGCGCAACAAGCGTCTTAATTTTGCTGTGAATCATGGCCATGAGCTTCAAATCCAATATGATTATTTGGGTCAGCCTGGAAATGATAAACGACATGTGTTCAAGGCACATGTATTAGATAAAGATTCTGCTAAAGCAGGTGAAGATGTCAATGAATTGCCTATTGAAATTGTCCTTTTTGAGAATGATTTAGGTAAAGAAGTAGCTGGTCCTCGAGGTGTTCAAGGATGTAAAGGCTTATTACGTTGTACCATCGGTAAATATCAATAATCCATTTTTCTTTTTCTTTTTCTTACTCTTAATTTTAATTAATAGACGGTGCTCAGCAACATTTTTACATTGCTGAAGACATAAAGGATATCAATGAAAAATCTATATTTGTGCATGATTTCGTCCGTGGTCATCAAATTGAATTAGTCAAATTAGATCGTCTTAAGAGTAAATCTGCTGCTGCTGAGGATGACAGAGTGACACCATATACATCTTCTATGCCTTGTCGTGTCCTTAAGGTACTTGCTCCAAGCGGTACTGTCGTGAAGAAGAATACTCCTATTTTATCTATTGAATCCATGAAAACTGAAGTTAAAATCCTTAGTCGTCATGATGGTGTCGTTACTATGAGAGTAGAAGAAAATCAATTGGTTGATGCCAGAGTGCTTTTGTGTTCTGTTGACGATGTAAAGAAATAAAGCATTTGTTTTTTATAATTTCAAATAAAAAATTTATTTCATAAATCAAATGAAATACTATTATACTCTCAAGTTTAATTTCTGTTCCATTGTTGCATGTAAATCTAAAGAATCGACTGACATGGCAGGATCTAACATAGACGATTCGTTAGTTTCTCTTTTAATTTGCAATATAATCCCTTGAAGCAATCTACAAACTTACCATTAAGGAAATCTTCATAATCAATCATCTCATCTTTGCCCATCAAAATATCTAAATGCATGTTTGAAGAAGGAAGAAGAGGCATGCGTTGACGCTATATAAATGTAAAGCATGATTAGCATCCACAGATAATTGTCCCTCAGATATCTCATGTAATTACCTTCTCAACTATACTCTTTTCCATCATCATCTTAACAGGAGCGTGCATACCATAAGCTTGACGCGCCAAATTTAACTTTAACTCCCATTGTGTTTCTTCCCACTAATCATTCATTGAGAAAAAAAAAGAGCTGCGATTAATATACTAACTGACATTATATAGTTGTTATATTTACTTGATTTAATCTGCTTTCAAGAGGATGGCCAGGCATAACTTCAGTTTTAATGGAACGAGTACCATAACGTAAAGTATCATGGCCACCGAATTCTGAATGAGTAGTACTCAAGGTACTGATAGCTTTTTCTGGGTGTGATTCGGGAGCGATACGAAGAGCCTATGCACATAATTTAACAAATATTTTTCATTGAAGTGTTGGTTTTTGTTTAGAAACATTTCTTACCATTTTATAAGGATATTTTGTGTTTGATTGAAAAAGAGTTGAATGAAGTGCAACAGAACAACCTTTAATTTGGCTACAGGACGCTTGCGCGTCTTTGTTATTACCAGTCACCACAAATCGTCATTGATTCATTAGGTGTTCAAACAATATCATGCTTGTGTAGATCATGGAAATAGTATGGATGTGCAAGATCTTTTACAGTTCCAGAAAAAAAATACTTCACATTTTATACTATTCCAACATGCTATAGTCATAATTAAATGCTGCCGTACTAATAATGTTAAAAAACAGGGAGGAGAAACTTATTTAAAATCGAGATATACTAGCAGTTGATGCAATTATTCATCCGTAATAGATAGTGAGTGAGTAGATTAGTGGAATAAATCGTCTGCCTCCTGAGCAGAAGATTGCGGGTTCGAGTCCCGTCTTACTCTATTATGCTCATTATACATAATTTTAGCTTTTGTATATAGAAAGATATATACAGTTTGTTAATATATCTCAAAGGCTTTCAAGAAATGATGTTACACGAACATTTGTAACAACAGTAAATTTGTTCTTTTTAAGGCAAAATTTCTACATAAAACTAAGGTAGAACTTCCTGTAGTATTTCTCATACTTTTATAAATACCTTGCTATATCGTAAATACTCAATTCTACATTAAGAGGTTTCTATACTATGTAGATACTCAAATATACGGTTAAATAAAATATAGGTACCGGAGGTAGAACGCATTTTTGTATTCATTTCATAAACAGTGATTTCGAAAATACTCAAGCAAGAATGTTCTCAATATTTAACAGCAAACTGTATATATATATATATATATATATATATATACCAGCATTCATCAATTAAATGGGTTTTGTAGTACACCTAATTCTGTATCAATCTGTAATTTCAAAAAAAAAAAAATTGCTCTTATATATATAAATTACTTCGTATATATATTGAGTCAAATTCGTTACATTTTCAAAGATGATGTACCTTTCCTCAATGCGCCATTGATGTCTGTCCAAAAACAAACGAGTTAATACCGGAATATAAGCTCATTACCCTAATAATCTAATAATTGACCAGTAAATTAACCAGAATCGGTTGTAAAAAATTGAGCACCCAAATTAAAGTATTACTTTTTTGTATTCACAAGATAGATCCAACTCTAAGGTACTCTAAATTTTTGGTTTCAGCAAAAAATATTAATTATTCGTCGAGATAATCAAAATAATAGTTCACATTACAGCATAAGGTCTTTGGTAACTGAGTTTAAACATCGATTGATCGAATCGACCCGAAAATGATCAAAAAATCAAAATCGTTTCAATGCTCATGAACTGCAAAGTAAGTCAACCTTACATATTAAATACTTTTTGTACAGTTTTGAATTCTGCATTTATCTAGATAAAGTTCAAACAAATACTATACATTAAATTTTGCGCAAAATGCAATTGAAATTTTGAAGGTTTTTGAAGATATGCAATATTTTTTATAAATATACTTTAAATGTAAATAATGGAAATAATGCGCAACAATATTATCTATCAATCGAGCCATTACTGAAGCTTCTAGCTGCATTTTTCATAGAGAAAAGGAGATTTTTGTCAATTTTTTTTCAAATTCAGAATTTGGGATGAGGGTATACAAGGGAAAATTGAGGTTAGAGATGAGGGTATCTCTTTGTACATATTTTTGAGGATATCTCCACGAAAAATCAATATTTTGAAAAAAACTAAATTGAATCCGAGAGTTCTAAACGAGGCTGATGACATGAATGTAAAAAAACCGTTACTCAATTTAACGAATATTTTGAAATCTTATACAGTAATATCAAAAAAAATGAAAAAAAATAAAAGTGCTCAGAATTTTTTTATACTAAAATATGTTATAAAGCACATTAAAACAAGTATGTTTTATTATTAAATTGTGTTAGTATAACTTAATTTTTTGTAGAGTTATGGAGCATTAAAGTTTTAATTTTTAGCAGTGTAATACGCGTGTAAATCTGAAACATTAGCACTAAAAAAGTAATAGCAATTGCAAAAAATAGGATATTTCCGGGTGCTTGTTTTTGGATTAAAGTTAAATATTTCAGGTACATGGGCATATAATTTTTTCTTGGTGTTATTTAGTGAAAAAAAAAGTTGTGCAGGAATGAAAAGCGAGACTCAGTTTTAATATATAAAAAAGCAACGTTTTAAGTGTTTTTGGATCTTTTGTGGGATATATAATAAATTTAGGAATAGGTAGCGTAATGCGACCAGTCCACATCCATGTGGCACTGGCTATGGCATATCCTAAGAGCAGTTTATAGGAATTTAGTTATAGAAAAGAGGTCCTGCACTGATTTTGAAGACTGGAAACATTGAAAATTTAATTTTTAAATATTCAGCTCTTTCCAAATAACAGCTACGAAAATATTATCAAAATACAATTTGATTTATGGGATACTTCTTCTATATGACTATTCGAGGCAAAAATAAGCAATCAGCTGTTCACTGGCGATAAAACAAATCATGAAAAGCTATATATTTTTTTGTAAGATGCGCCTAAATGAAACAAACTCAATGACAGAGCAACATGGATTAGTTTTTGGATTTGAAAATATAATTACAATATGCACAGGTGGTTTGAAGAACAACGTCTATGAGGAATATCTAAAATTTACTACATATAATATTAAATCAGTTCTTAACATATTACTATTGATTAAATAATCAAATATTGTCTTTTTATAGAGTGAAATACAAAGTTATGCAGATATGAAATGTAATGACGCAGAAGTACTAGATATGTGTCAACTGATTGCTTATCAACTGAAGATTAGCAACTTGTTATTTAATCCTCTAAAGCTAACAAATATGAAATGTATGTTCTTGATTTTCTGAAAGAGGTATGATACATAAATTCAAGATATTATTAATTGTGAGATTTCATCATGAATCAAGAGATCTTTATTTCTTCCGGCTTGGTGGGTCAAACAATGGCATCATATACATATAAGTTATTATACGGTATATCCACCTGATACGCCTTGTACGTGTACATTATGCATGTATATATAAGACTACTTTAATTATATATACTTTAAAATATATAGACGCATGCTGGTAATCTTGGAGCTTGGGTTCATAACTATACAAATAACGGAATGCATGTGTTCGATTAAAATTTACAACTTAAGAGATTATATATACCATTATCATAATTTTAGTTTTGCTAAAACTGTTTATATGAACCTAATTAAGACATATTACTAATTTTACAGATAAAAGTTTTACCAGCAAATGGAAATGGTGCCTTATTTGAAACGAATCTCGCCATTGACAGCTCGTGAGTAAGTTGTGTAACTAAAAGTTTTCTTCATGCTGCTTTATATTTGTAGCCTTTTCTCAAATAATAAAACTAGCAGGTTTATATATATATATATTTATATAAACCTGACGATGATATAAAAAACGACAAATAATCATTGAAAATGGCATAATAGTTTAGTTTATTTTCACCCAGGACAAACATAAAAAGTTTCAATCCCTTTAAAAAAAACACTATTTTTTATTTCTTTCTACATTCACATTAATTTTTCAAAACAAATACATACATAACACAATAATAAAATGCTACTGCTGTCATCATCATCATCTCATAAATCATATCAGTCAATCAAGACTAATAACTCAATAAAGAGAGAAGATGTTTCACTCAAAGATAATAACAATGATATTGAGTTTATAGACGATGATTTTACATGGACACCCGAAGAAGAAGTTCAAGTATTGAATATTTTGGATAAATATTTGATGATATTTATTTTAATCATGACATTTGTATTAAATATGGACCGAACGAATATTTGTAAGCTACTGGCCAAAGATTGTATAGTATCCTATCGTTAACCAAAGCTTTTTATTCCAAAAAAAAAAAAAAAAAAAAAAAAAAAAAGCAAATGCTATTTCAGATAACCTCGCTGCAGATCTAGGATTTTCAAACGATGGAGTCAACACTGGAATTTCTGTTTATCATATTGTATTTACTTTATTTACATTACCATCCAATGCAATATCGAAAGCAGTAGGTGCTCATCTTTGGATCCCAATTTTAATGAGCTCTTGGGCTGCTGTTACTTGGGCACATGCGTTGATAAATGTAAGGATTACTACAATTCATTCAATTAGGTATTTTATTTCATACTTTATTTATATAGGATTTTAGAGGATTTATTATTGTAAGAGTCTTAATTGCTATAACGGAGGCTGGATTTATACCCGCTTGTCTTAGTTACATGTCGCTTTGGTACAAGACGAATGAATTAGCAACTCGATTGGCTTGGTTTTGGGGAGCACAAGCATTTGCATCTGCGGTTTCAGGTCTAATTTCTTTTGGTGTATTTCGTATGAGAGGTATATATGGATTAGAAGGTTGGAAATGGTTATTTATTATTGATGGAATTGCAACCCATATTGTTGGAATAATCGCATTGTAAATTTTAATATTGTTCATTGTAATAATATCACTTCTAATTACTTTTATAATATAGCTTTTATTTACCTGCTTCACCTGCTCATACCAAAGGTGGTTTAAGAGGTCAAGATGGTTGGTTAACAAAGAGGCAGATCCGAATCGCAACATTGAGAATCATTCGGGATGATATTACAAAGAAAGAACCCAACAAACCTATAACCCGCGTAGATGTCCAACAAGCCATCACTGATAGCAACCTTTGGGCACACTTGCTGATTACATTTTTAGGGTACATACTACAAATACAAATTAAAGCTAAATAATAGTATGTTAATCAAACAGATTCTAGTAATATGCCAGGAACACCAATTAACAGCTATTTACCAAGCATTATAAAAGATGCTGGGTTTTCTACGACAACTGCGAATTTATTGACTGCACCATCATATATTATTGGCTTAATTCTGTCTATTGTAATTGCGAAGAGCTCTGATAAATATGGAAATGTTGTCTTTCATGCCCTGATAGGGTCTATATGGGGATTGGTTGGATTTAGTTTATTAGAAATCTTGCCCGATTCAATTGGAAGATGGCAGTTGTATGCAGCAGCGCTATTTACTGCTTCATCGCCTTCATGGCATGGCATGCAGATTGCTTGGATGTCGTCCAATATAGCACCAATTGGTAAAAGAACACTAGCCTTGGCGGCAGTGATTGGAGCAGCTAATATCAATGGTGTGCCAGGATCACAGATATATCAAGCTTCAGATGCACCTAGATACAGACATGGAAACAAGATCAATATCCTACTTCATGTTACTACTATTTTGCTATTTTTGTATCAAAGAACAAGATATGATTTGATAAATAGATGGAGAAAACATCAATGGAACCAAATGACTGATTACCAAAAGAAAATTTACAGTATTGAAAATGAAGCAAAAGGAAATAACCGTTTAGATTTTAAATATCGTTTGTAGATGCATCAAATTTTGTGCCTTAATATTTTTTTTTCTGTCATTCCCTTTGCATTAACGCTATCTCATTAAATCCCCTTCCCCTTGTTATTGTTTTATAATATAAATGATCGTCTTTTTTTTTGGATATTTAGTTCTAGTTGTATAGTATTTAAAAGAAGGTGGACCAAAGTTTTTACAGTAATAAGAGATGATACATCTACACTTTGATTGTCAAAATTAAGTAAAGAAGATGGAATATCTACCTATTATATATATGCAATAACAACACTATTTATGCATCAGATCATTTTATTGTCAAAATCCGGAATTACCAACCACAATTACAGCCAAAGGATCTAAATTTAAAGAACAGGTTTTAAATCTATGATGATAAGGTTCTAAAGGTAAATCTTGATGACATTCATCTGCATGACAAATATGATGTTGTTGATTAGCAATGTAGCACTTCTCTTGGTTTTCTAGAAAATTACTACTATCAGATGTAGTAATGACACCAGTGATATCCACACTGACATTTAAATCGTAACCCAAACTAAAGACATCTCGCGTAGAAGCAGAAAATATAGTACATACACTATCCGTTGGTATTTGAATATGATTGGATAGATCAAACGATAATTGAGCATGTTTGAAGAATAATTGTTGTTCCTGTTCTTGTGAGCTTTTGAATACAAATGCAGTTGACTTAATTGCATGCGACTCAACTTGTTCATTCATACTACATGTCATATTAATGCGTCGTCTAAATTCTACATTGATTTTAACGACGGATATTTTGAAATTGATAGATGCATGATTTATTAGTTTTAATTCCAGTGGTATAAATTGAGATCGCTCAAAAGCTTGCTTCGATAATTCTAAATGTGCTTCAATACTACTAGTATAAAGCTGTTTTTGTTGTCTATTCATATACATTGACACCATACCACAATTCAAAAATTGTGTACATATGCTGTTCCACACTGTATCTTTATTCTGAACAAATTGATAGGTAGGTGGTGTTTGAATGGGTAGTTTGAATTGATGTATGTTGATAAAAGGCTCTAAACAAAGTTTAACAGTTGAATAACATGTTATTTCTTTACTGGATCCGTCATTTTTATCTTTGAATTTCATAATGGCAACAATTCGATATGAAATAGGATAATGCGGATGGTCAAAGGTACCCGAGAGTCGGCGAGATGTTGGGACTCGAATAGAGAAACGGATTTGATATGAGTTGCTATCTAACTCAAAAGTGGTATCTTCTCCTTCTTCATTGCTCATTAGTGATTCAGGGACATCATTTAAAATGCCGTGACTCAAATTCATGGTGTGATCTATTAATGCTACTTGTCTAATCAACTTTTCCATATGTCGGTCTTGTGCTGTCTTTTGTCGTTTATTTTGTTGATTATTGCAGTTTGTTTCATCTCGTTTACATACTAACTGTTGTTCAATGTTGCTCTCTGTTGGTTGTTTGACAATACGTAGACCAGAATTGATCAATTGCTCATTTCTTTGATAATCAAATAAGCCATTAGTCATTGGTTGTCCTGGTCGATCTCCATAAACTTGCACATTGCCAAATAGTGCAATTCGTAAATGAGTTACTTTTATGGGTGATTCTACATGTAATTTTACTTGTCCAGTGATATTCTGTCCTGGTAGATATGTAGGCAAATATTCCTCATATCCTGGAAGGTCTAATGATACCTTCATTTTAGGTGATTCTTGTTGCTGTGGTTGATAGGATGGCATATCTGTGTATTGATTTGGTAGATTGCTCAGAATAGTTACTAAATCTTGAGAGGATGAGGTAGGATGATACTCTTCTGATTCATGACAGCAATCCATTATATATTATATATGTGTGTATAAGGTATTTAGATGTATAGAAAATGATTTTTAATTAAAAAAAAAGAAAGAGAGAGTTTACGCATAAAGGGATATGGGAAAGATGGGATATTTTCAATTAGGGAGTAATAATAAAAAGGAGAAAGGGTTTTGTTTGCGTCAATCAGGGTATTACAATAGACTTATTGCACTTTGGATTAAGGAGCAGTTATTTTACCAAACTGACTTTGCTGATCATTTCTGATTTAAGTTTCTGTCAAAAAGTATCATTACACCTTTTTTGATATCAACGATGCAAAACAATTTAAGCACAGAAATCAAAAGCTTAATCTTAAATGGTTTTTACTATCAATTATTGCAATATTGTTGTAGATTGTAATATGTGAATGCATGCATTGAGGTGTTTATATTTTTATCGTATTTTTTTTTCTTTTTAAAATTGGGTCAAAGTATACATTTTCAAGTCGTTTTTGGGAGGATGTCCAAATTTGGACATTTTTTTATGCATACAGCAAAATACGCTTTCTTTAGTTTATCATGGTCGCACAACATGCACAAAGAATATCAACACGTAAGTATTATTAAATTTTCAATTTTATTTACATGTAGTTTTGCTAAAAATAAAATTAAGAGCTAAAAAAAAGAGAGAAATGTAGTGATGATTTGTTATGCAAGTATTAATAATGTTTGTGGATAAAAAGGATTTTGAGAAAAGGGGAGATAAGGAATAATAAAATCTAGAATATATTAAGTATAAAAATAAAAAGTAACTTAAGAAGCACTCTTGGATTTAGCACGGATACTAGCACCCCATTTGTAGAAACAGAAAGGAATTGGTAAAATAGCAATAGAAATAAAAGCCAATAAAGTACTGGCCCATTGGTTATTCAAACGAGCATACATTTGAACAATAAAAAGAGGGAAAGCAGCACCAGATCCAGAACGAATAAGGGTCTTTGCAGCCAAAGCAGAAGTGACATAACGAGGGAAACAATCAATGATATAATTATTGGCAGCGTAGTAGACAATAACCATGCCAAAACCGAATGGAATACCAGAAATACAACCACCAATCCAATGGCACCAAGGAAAAGATGTCCAACCGAAAATAAAGAGAGAAATGGGAATAAAGGGAGCAGCAAACATCATACCAGGCAAACGATCTTCAGGGTCAGGCTTACCATTCTTCTGATCAACAACAACTCTGAATTTCTTTTCAAAGATAGGAGTAACCAGAAGGGCAAAGAAAGTACCAATAATGACACCAATAAATGTTAAACCAACTTCACCATCATTGAAGCCACGAACACCTTGGAATACAATAGGATAAGCAAAGAAGAAGGCGTACAATAAAGCGTAAATGACAGCAATATAAAGAGACATTAATAACAAAATGGGTTCAGTTGCAAGCATAATAAAAGGACGAACTAAATTAGCTTGAACCAATTCAGATACAGGAACAGGAAACTCTTCTTCAACTGTAACAAATGTAGGGTCACCAGTTTCTTCTCTCATACGTTTAGCACGAGCAGCAAGAAGCTTGGGATGATACGTTTCTGGTAAGAAACAGACGAGAATCCACATTAGGCCAGCGAACATCATATTAACCCAATAGATCCATCTCCAACTCCCAGTACCGACAGAGATCCAACCACCAACGATTGGACCCAAGACAGGACCAGCATAAGGAGCAGCAGCAAAGTAAGCAATAGCATTACCACGAGTTTCAGTAGGGAAAAGATCAGAAATAGAACCACCAGCAAGAGTCAAAGAACATGAAGCAAAGAAACCTGCAAAGAAACGACAAACAAGTACGGTTTCAATGTTGGTTGCAACTGCACATGGGATATTAAAAATGACATAAATGAATAATGCAATTATATAGACTGGTCTACGACCAAACAATTCAGAGAGAGGAGACCAAAGAAGAGGACCCGTCATGAAACCAAATACCATGAGAGATACTTGAAGAATAGCTACTTCTTCAGAACAACCAAAGGTTTCAACGACACCATTGATTCTACCAGTAATAACAGAAGAACCAAATGCAGCAGATACGACAAGACCAGCGACAAGCATAGTATATGTCCAACGAAGACTACTATCCCAGTTGTAAGGACATTCAGGATCATTAACATCCCAATTAACATAATGCATTACTGGACGCTTTTCAGATTGATGTGTCATGATACGAGAATTGACAGCTTCGAGATCGGTATCTTTTGATGGATAAGGATTGATAGATAAGGTTCTTGTGGCAAGAACACCAGGAGGTAATTGTTCACGAATTTGTTCACGATAAGAAGCTACTTCTTGAAGAGGAATGGGTTCGTTGATAGTAAAAGCATCATGCACTGTACTTGTTTCACTATCATTTGAATGTCTACGTTCTCTACTTGGTTCAAAAGCAGGATTTGCTGATGTTGACGTTGTTGTTGTTTTTGTTGGCTCTGGCATTTTATAGCAGGCTTATTTTTGTATATTTGAGTTGAGAATAAAAAAAGAGTCTATAGTTGTATTGTGTAAAAAATGTACACTTGTATGATTATAAATAAAATAAAATATAACGTAAATTAAAATAATTGTAAAATAATTAAAAAAAAAATAAGCATTAAACATGGCTTATTTATATACAAAAACTCCAATTGAATCGATGCATGTTTCATAATCCATTTGAAGACATTTTGATCTAGATCCACAAACCTCCCCCAAGGATCCGAATGTACGGTCTAGCATTTATCCGCCTAATGCAAATCAAAATGAATTTTGTTGAATTAGGTGAACCAATACTAGTTTTAAGCCCCGTTAAGCAATTATTTGCGTATGTCGCCTATACCTTTTTACGCTTAAATAGAACATTTGCGAAATATGTCTAGACAGTGAGTATTAATTTTATTGTTAAAATATAATATAGATGCCAAGAAATTAATATATTGATATATGTTATACTATGAAAAAAGGGGTTATATAAAAATACGTCTTTTTACCTTGCAATTGTTTTTTTTTTTTTTTTCATGCAAAAAGAAAAACTGTTCTTTCTATTTCAGGAATCTTACCAAGAGAAGGCAGAAATAAGTGGAGGTGAACGGGTGTCTTTTACATAAAGATAATCAAATCTGATATCTCCGTTTCAAGTTGATTTGACAGTAAAATATTTTAAGCGGCGGTTAACGGTTAAAGGTTATTTGGATATTTTGATTGACAAAGTTCCAACAACAAACAGCATATTGGATCTAGATTAATTTGAATTTAAAAACTTGATGCAATTATCCTTGATTTGATAGCAGCATATGTACGTAATTGGTTTTTTTTTAGTTTTTGGAAGATCTAATTTTACGAATATTTGGTAATTATAAAATTGACAAAATATGTAGAATGGTGTGATTATTACTACTATGAACTACATTCTCATTTAAATATATATATAGTGTGTTTCATTGATTACATTTCAAGTATTTGAAAACTTGTGAAAAACAAAATTTGTTGCTCGTATGGTTGGTATGTTGAACTGTACATTGCTTCGTATTTTAGAGTATCCATAAAATTTATAATGAAGTTTACGTACATCTAAATCACAAAACTATAGCCACATGTTATTAAACAAGCCTTTACTTGCTGAAAGTATAGAATATTGTTCGGATCCAAAAAGAAATGAATATGATATACAATGGCTTTTAATTTATATACAAATATATATATTGAAGTTTTGGGGTCTGTTCACCATTGCCACAATTATTTTGAATAAAATAAAGCCATACTTTTTTAGCAGCATATGATGCAACTATTCTATCAGGTTCAGAATAATATATTACTGCTATGATATGGTTTGAAAAAGAACGGTCAATTTCGGAAGTTGTTGTCGCATTATATGTTATCCGTCTGTCTGTCTGTAACGAAATTTAAAATCCATTTATATAGAATTTCTATTTGATCCAAGAATGAGTACAAACTACTTCTTCTTTTCTCCCTCTCTCCCTCTTTTCCTCTCTTTCTCGTTCAATTCTTCCTTCTATTAGGCATTCTCTATTGTTACATTTTGATTTCGTATCACTCTGTGTTTTCCCGTATTTCGCCTTGATTTCAGTTACAGATTTACATAATGTAATATGTTGAAATATAAATAGAAAGGCCAAGATCTTTTATATATATTATTACTATAGTTTACTAATTAATATGACTCATCATGTATCTATCAGTGTGCATTTATAGAGTATTATCATGTAAATAAATAGTTTTGTAATCAAAACTGATATGGGGCGGAGACATTGTCTCGTTTCTGTTTTTCAATTCAAGGTGGGCACGTTCATTCTCATTCAATTAATCAATATTTGATTGGTTATAAAAGGATATTCTGATTACTATAGTTAGTATGCTCAGTATATTTTCAGTTACGATATGAAATAGAGAAAATACTGTAAATTGGAATATCCTGATCGCAGCCTTGGAGAGTCAGGGATTTATATCAATTTGTTACCAGTAATCAATGTTCTGCATATTTTATATACACAAACGCAAAAGGGCCGTATCATTGCGGAGAATCATGGAACTATGGAGGCAATGGAAATAGAAACGGTTAAAGGAAAGGATTTCGGAAGAAAGACAAAGATTTCGTTTCTATTTACTCATAAAATCGCAAACTTTTGCTATTCTTCAAGGCAGCACGAATCATTATTTTGGAGACATGCAAAATAGATAAATCGAGAAGCTCACTGGCATAGTCTCTCGTCAAATGCAAGTAATACGCATATTTCAAACCAACTAAATACCATCCCAAATATAGAAACATGTTTGAGTTGCATGTCAAATTCCCATTTCCCTATTCAACATCGTAAAAACAACGCCCGCCATGTTGTACCTTTTTCCGAGAGTTAGGGTTCATATTAACGTTTAGCATGATGTTTGATGTAATTAAAACGGGTTTTAAATATTCGTTTATCCTCCTGAATTCCGAATGAAAGTGAACCTTTGATTTCAGGAGGTTCAATTGCAGAAATAGATTATTATCAATATATGCAAAGACCATACATTATATTCATCTTTTTATTGCTTTAACTACATACATAGCAATTTGGAGATCTTTGAAATGAAATAGCAACGAAATTTTACCATCGTTTAATATAATTTCAAAAGGATTTACTTTATCTGTAAATCAATTAAAGACGACATGTAATTAACACTGCGGTTATAAGTTCTACTATTATATTTTTTATCCATTATTATACAACAATTTGAATTTATCAGAATTATTTCAAGTTTTAAAACCCTGATTTTGCAACATGCAGCAAAATCGTGTTCAAACACCGATTAAAATTCTGATTGCCAGATCTTGAAAAATGCCATCATGGCTTTCTCCGCTAAAGATCAGTTTTTAATGCGAGAATCTACCTCACAGGGTAGATCAACGTTGGATTCTAGCCATAATCCAAGCAACAAACCATTTACATATCAGTCTTTCACAGATGCAATCAAATTTCAAAAACGACACGCATTCAATGTTACTCCAGATGTGGATAATACGGAATGTTTTAAAACCTTAACATCCAACTCGACTTTCATTGAAGCGAAGGAAAAAAACTCTATCGTCATTGATTGTTCTCAATTCCTTGGAATGGTGTTCAAAGATAAGACCCTCTTAGGTATCATGAGAGAGCAATATCCCAACAGCTTAGGTATGAAACCAAGAATTATTGGAAAGAACAAGCGAAAAGTTGTCGAACTTAGCTTCTCTACTGAAAAGGAATGCAAAGATGCGCTTTTAAAGGAATTTGTAGTGGAAGGTAAAGCTATTGAAGTTAGTAAAACCTTGACGAGTACATCTCAAGTAATTCGGGTTGGAATTACTGAGATCCCTCTTGATGATGAGGATGCGTTGATGGAATCTCTTGTCAAGACATTTGAAAGATACGGCGATATCCTGAACATTGGATTGACGAAGGTGGAGGATCATGATTGGTTTACTGGCCGAGGCTTTGTCACTCTTAACAGGGATAAATTAAAAAATTATGCAGCTGACCTTACTCCTCAGGTACAGCTTATTGGCTATGAGGGAACAGCCCTTCACCTAGTATGGTCAAACATGAAGCCCATTTGTCCTGAGTGTCATTCGGATGATCACATCAAGTATGATTGCCCCAAGAAGCAGCGAAAACTTTGCCATCGATGCAGGAGCCCTAACCATTTACAGGCCGACTGTCCAGCTGCTCCCTGGAACAAAAAGGACCTTAGAAACAAGGAAACTTCCAAGTATCAAGATTTGAATGACAATGGTGATATAAACCAAGCTAAATCTAGTGGCATGGAAGTTAATCTATTGGATGCGTTGAAAGGAGGTAATCCTAATGCAAAATTCACTTCTAACAATACTTTTGAAGTGTTAGCTGCCTCGGTAGAGGAACAGAATGAAGAAACCAGGAACATTGTGGAAGAAGAAAACATGGAAGATGTTGTCACTGAATCAGCTAAAGGCACTGAAGCCGAAACTAATGAAGAAAATACTGTGATTGGAACCAGGGAGGAAGATGTCGCTTCAGAATTGAATGAAGGGAACTTCGAACCTAATATCAATGAGGATGACAATGTCGGGGTGCAAATTAATCAAGAAGGGGAAAAGCAAATTCAACATGCTAAGAAGAATATTGCTTCGACTTCGAGGGCACCAAGATTGCTGAGATCAAGCCAATCTTCGGACACCGCAAATAGAGGTTTAAACTCAACTACAAGTAAGGATCAACTCAAGCCGTCTAAGATCAACACATCCAAGAGACGTCTGAATGATGCTATATCTCCTGGATCGGTTGAGCCTACCACGCCTCAGAAAAAGGGCACCAATGATAGCAAAGTAATAAAAGCAACGGAAGACATATTTGTGTCTCCAGTAGGTGCTAGCAATGAAGAAGAAATATCTGAACATTCAGATTAATTTCTGATCTATAAATATCAACAATACTTATGAATAATACCAAATATGTTAACATCAATATAGGCTCTGTCAACTGCAGAAGTCTATACAAACAATCTCAACAATCAACTACAGATGATTTTATAGCTATGTTAAAGAACAAGAAATTAAATATCCTACTATGTCAGGAAACCAACATACCAAATCACTCGTTTGAAGAAATAATCAACAATATGGAAATCAAATTTAAATATCACCAAGCAATATGGACTGAACACTGTTCCATCATTAATTTTAACAATGCAATTAACCTTGAGAAAATCAAGATATCTACAGATGGAAGAATGATTTTATCCAAACTTACCTTTGTAGACAATCCTACGACACCATTTTACATCATGAACATTTATGCACACTCTGGACATGTTCAAAGACAAGAGAGGAATAATCTTTTTAAAGATATAGTTAACATACTTTTATCTATTCCAGAGATTCTTCCACATTTGATTATGGCAGGGGACTTTAATTACAGTTTTGATAGTGGTAGCAGACATGGATCCAGAATACGTAAAAGCAAGGAGTTAGTCCAATTTATGGCGGGATATATGAAAGACTGTATGAACCAAGAAGGAGAAGGATATGGGCCTACATGTAGACAGAATAGACAAGGACGTATCTCTCTCTCGACTATAGATTACATGTTTGCCGGGAAGGAGCTCTTTCAAAGGATGAATGGTGGAGATGTAGAATTTTTCGGTCAGGAATTTACCGATCATGCACTACTTACCAAGACCTTAACTATAGAAATGTATAACTGTGGAAAAGGTATATGGAGAGCCAATCCTTACCTATGTAAGAACAAAAGATATGTTAGCATTTTGAATAGAGAAATAGAAAACTACGTTCAAAACAAGCTAAATCCTGAACTGTCAACTCAAGACCAATGGGATTGTCTTAAGAATATGGTCAAAAAAGTTACAACTAATTTCTGTCGCACTACCAACCAAATCAGAGAGACAACACTGAAGAAACTAAACAGTGAGAGGAACCGTATCTTGAGGTTATACCGTGATAATAAAGAATGTCTGAATATACTACTGCCTGATATTGAAACACAAATTTCAAAATTACAAAAGGAAAAGACAGACATTGCAAGGTTGAGATCAGGAAAGTATTGGATGGAGAACAACGAAAACTCGCCGTCATATATCAAAAGAACCATTGACCAGCGAAGAGAAGCTCGTACCCTCAATATGATCAAACACCCGGATACTAGAACTGATTGCAATGATAAGGATTCTAAGATTGGAGCAGCAGAATCTTTTTACTCTAAGTTGTACACTGAAGAAAGAATAGATATTAACTGTTTAGATGCAATACTGAACCACATTAACAAATCCATCTCTAAAGAGGAAACTGAGGAAATTACACAAGACATATCTTTTGAAGAGATCAAACAAGGTGCAAAACGAAGTCCACGTAAAAGTAGCCCTGGTTTGGATGGATTGCCATATGAAATTCTCAATATTGTAATGATTCACCCAAGATGTAAAGAAATTGTCGAAAAGGTGTACAATGATGCATTGAAATATGGAATTATTCCTAAATCTTGGCAACAAGCATGTATTATCCTACTACCAAAGAAAGGCGATTTGTCAGATTTGTCAAACTGGAGGCCGATTTCTCTAATCAATACCGACTGCAAAGTGTTTACTAGGATTCTGAACTCCAGACTCATGGGAATAGCTTCACAGCTGATTAATAACTTCCAAACAGGATTCATGCCACAAAGATTTATTGGAGATCAAGGGTTTTCATTAAACCTCATGATTGAAAACTCAAAAGTATGCAAAGGTTTGAATAAATCCGAGTTCACTGAATATGTTGGTATAATGCTAGACAACCATAAAGCCTATGATAGAGTTCATCCATACTATCTGACCAAGGTCCTAGAAAAATTTGGTATCCCTGAGTCCATCATTCAATGCATCCAAAATCTGTTCTTCAACAATGAAATATTCGTCAATGTCAATGGTTTTCTAACAAATCCAATTAAACAAAAACGAGGCCTAAGACAAGGTGATGCTATTTCACCTCTTCTTTTTAATTTTGCGATAGAGCCATTTCTACTCTCTATCCTTAATAATGAAGCTGTAACTGGGTACACTATGCAATCAACTAAACCAAGCAGTCAAAATTCTATGAACATGGTTTCTCCAAAACCAATTAAGCTACTAGCCTATGCTGATGATATACTAATTTTTGCAAAAAACAAAGCTGAATATTTGGCAATTGAAGATTGCTTGAAAGGATATAGCAAGGCGTCAAATTCTAAAATCAACTTAGATAAGTCGGTCGCGTTTCCCCTCCATGGCAGTAAGATGGTGGGTCATAAAGGTGCAGAATTACGGAACTATATCACAAACAATCAACGGATGAAATGGTTTGATAATTCAAGTACAGGCTATCTTAAATATCTAGGCTACCCTCTCTGGTTCAACAATCAACAAAGAGATACCTTTGTGGACAACATTAGTGGAAAAATTCAAGCAACTGTCAACTTTTATAAAGAAAGAAAGATATCAGTATATGGTCGAGCAACTGTGGCCAACACAATGATA
Organism: Mucor racemosus; assembly: GCA_027405735.1. Taxonomy (NCBI): domain Eukaryota; kingdom Fungi; phylum Mucoromycota; class Mucoromycetes; order Mucorales; family Mucoraceae; genus Mucor; species Mucor racemosus. Next base: position 395,133 of record JAPEHQ010000005.1, read on the forward strand.
CTATCAAAACTGTGGCATGTCCTAAGACTAACCAACCTACCAAAGGTGGTTACTTCAAGATTGAATTCCATTATCTATCAATATATTGTTGATGACAGACGAATCCAAGTGAAGAAGGATGTCTTCTATCTGCCAAAAAACGAAGGGGGATTAGGCCTACTAAACATATCAGTGCAACAGAAGATGCTACAACTTAGATACATCAATGCGTTACTTAGTGTGAGTGGAACTCCAAATCCAGTACCTAGCCATTTATATAGCTTGATGGTATTTGCCCTTCAAAATGGATGTGATACACCTCACCATGAAGTGCCTCTTCTGTTTCCTGAATCTCGTTACAAAAGTTCATTTACTGGTTTACACTCCTTTCACAACATCTTCGAAGCTATAGACTCTTGTATAGAACAATGCAAACCGGATGCTGAAAAAATAAAAATCACCTAAAATACTTCTCTCGCTGCCGTTCACCACCATATGCAACAAGGAACAACTCAATAATGAATTAATAAATATAAATACTGCCACAATCAAACAAAGCAAGGTACAAGACTTCTTTCAATACACTCCTTTGACAAAATCCATAATCTACAAACCAAGACAAGAATGCAAAAAACCTAAAGTGTTATCAAAAATCATTCGACTTGAAAGAGAACAACACATTAAATACAATCATTTTTTCCAACAATACATGGAAAACAATTCCATAGAAAATTTTTTTGAAGAATCAAATGATTTATCAGAATACTCTAAACTAATACAAGATGTCAACAAGAAGCCATTGCTGGATCAGAAGAAAAAACGTATAAGATACATCCTAAATCAAGGCATTCCTTTAATAATACCAAAAGGTTACAACAATAATATATCCAAAAAACAATGGACAGAATTTTACAAGACAAATATGCATCACACAGCAAGAAACCTTTGGTTTAAAGTTATCCATGACAGAATACCATCCAAGTCCTTTCTTTACAACATGCAAATGAAAGATATTGATTCAGACAAATGCCACCTATGCAATCTTAGAGAAGACAGTATGCATCTGTTGATCTCGTGTGTACACAAAAAAGATATATGGCAGGAAATTTTCAACAAGTTTCTTGGGTACCCAAGAGTGGTAAATCCTCAACAGACTTATCATGACTTCAAAAATTTAAAACTGTCCAGATACTATATATACAATTTAGACATACACATCAACATATACGACATTTTCTCAACGATAACACGCCTTATATGGTTTCATCACTTCAATCATGTGCTCAACTCAGTGCCATTTAACAGCACAATAGTCTCAAAGAAAATATGCTCAGAGCTATATAGAATGTCTAATATGAATGACTTGTAGGATAATATATATATATGATACTAATATGGCAGGTCACTTTACCTAGTATACACCTTGTCCATCACTATGATGAGTTTCAATTTTCTTTTTTTAAATAAAATTTAAAACTTTCATCCCATAAAAAAAAAAAAAAAAAAAAAATGCCATTTTCAAAAACATTTTACTATTTTTTCGCATATTCCTCCACAAATTATTATGTAAAACTATATATCTTAATAATAGTCATAAGTAGAACTTTGGATTCTGGGTCGAATGGTGTTACTAAATCAAAACTTTCGCACCAAAAATATTGCGCAAATTTGAAATGTAAAAATAATGGTTTTATCCACAAAAGTCTATTTTAAGACTAATTAACAGCCAAATAAATGCTTTTATATGAAGTAATAAAAAATTCTGGTCATTTTGAGCTTAGGAAAGGTATAGTAAAAAATCCCATTTTCCGGGTCAAAATGCCGATTGAACCATTTTGGCCGATTTTTGCCTATACTTGTAAGGGTTGAGAGGTCAATTTTTACCATGTTTTTTATCATCCCAAAAATCTAATATAAAAATATAGCAAGATGGTATATGATCTAAGAAATAGTTTTGGCTAATTTTGAGCTTCAGATTTGCGCGAAAAGTGCATAAAACAATTCTTTAAAAATGTCATATTTTTATGATTTTGATATATTTATGCATGATCGACAATAAGTTTTGTATAATATAGATGCATTTATACATTTTGAATTATTCATTTGACTAGTAAATAATGAATAATGTAAACATTATATTGATTTTTGCATTAAAACGCCTATTTTGTGGCAGTAACACAATGTTTGTTCCAGCTCAAAAATGGCAATTGTAGTAACCTCCGATAATAAAACATCTCGTTAAGGCTACTAGTTTGATTACTCCAGGGATTTTTATTAAATAGGCTTATTTTTACACATGATGCATACATTTAAGAGTATATAAGTAAAGTATTAAATTTTCTAATAGCTTTTTATTAATGAATTTTTTTAAAAGTAAGCTGTTTAAGCAAGTAGCATGTTCTGATTTGTGGGTTATTTTGGCTTCTTCCTTGAATGGCAAATTATGATATGTTAAATAAAAATGCCCTACTCCAGAAACTGTCTAATTAATTTTCAAAAATTGTAGCAATATTATTGATACCCAATGAAAAATATTACATTTGAATCCTGTGGAGCAATCAATAAATTACTCATTCTGCTTTGATTTTACATTCCCAAGAGTTGTGTATTTCACTTCCACAAAGGATTGAAAATATCCCAAATATTAATGACCTCCTTTCCTATCTGAGCTCGTTAACCGCTCTAATTTTTTTTTGAATTTGTTAGTCATAAGGGACCTGTGGTTTTACACAATTCATTATCTGCTTGTCCAGAACTGGAAATTTTAGAGTGTATTCAAGGATTGAAAATGATTTAGAAAATCTTATGATCGACAAGGGTAATGACTACGACAAACAGCACAAAAAATCCACTCTCAAAGCTTTGATAGTCGATTATGTAGTCATAAGTCAAGATATAATACAATGCTTGGATAATAATGTTGATCAGTTTTATAAATTAAAAATCAATGGAACTCTGAAAAAATACAATCGTGAATGTCTTGATGATATATTTAGCAAAGCATTCCCAGAGAATAACGCTATACTTTTCGATTACCTATCAAACTTTTCAAATTCTCTCACCTTGATAGAATTTCATCGAAAATACTTGGAAATCTGAGATACATGTTTCTTAATTTAAAATGAATAGAGTTCTATTTATGCAATTTCAGCAGACTCACTGATGTACATGGTAATATTACGATAAATTTTGTCGATTTGGATTTAAAATATTTCATATTTGATATAGCAAAAGATGAAGAAGATTTTGATTCATTAAAATAAATACAGATTAGTATTGGAAATTATGGTGTGCGCAACAATATCTCATCCTATGATACAATGTATTTCTGGAAATCAGGTTGGAATCTTGATAGCCAGTTTTCCAAAATAAAGTTCATGCAAAATGCCGACGAAAAAGTTATTTGGCGAAATAGGTTTAATGGGTAATGTATGCTGCCAATCACCATTAAAGCTAGAAAAACCAAATATTTGAAGGCACATTACGTAAATTCGGATCTCATGAATTTCTTCCAAATAATAGGTTTATTTAAGCCAAATAAAAAGTATTGGCTTTGATATTTTAAGCAGCTTTTTTGGTAGGCAATGCATTTTTAAATGTATGAATGAATGAATAAAATCATTGTTTGAAATCACTTGAAAAGAGTTTATAATAGTATAATATCTTTTGAGTAAATATTTACATATATATAATATTGGAATACTTTAAAATGATGTGGTATTAAAATGCAATCATTCATATTTTGGCCTACATTAAAAGAAACCGTGCATCAAAGCAATTCCTACCCACCAGCGTGCGGTATTCGAATATTAAGCTGTAAAGCCAAAAATTCAAAAATAAAACAACAGTTTTTCCACATTTATGCACCAAACCATATAATAACAAGCTGTAGGCAATTAATTATTATCTGAAGCCCTAAAAATTTGCATCTTTCTGGTACTAAATATAAAGAGAGTCTGCAGTAATTTTTTTACACAAATTCCCAAAAAATAAGAAAATGTAATGGGGGTTGGGGTCAAAAAATGGCCTTCATCTTAATATATTCATTATTCCATCAAAAATAGGTATTTTTTTGAGAATCAAAAACCAAACTGTAGTTGATATTCCTGTCTATAATTTCAATTAACCAGTAAACTACTTTAATAATATGGTTGAGAAATTATTCGTAATATGAGCGTTCTTTGGGTGTTTTCGAAACTTTGATCTTTAAAACCTTATTATGGATATATACATTAATAGTATAAAATGTATGAAGAATGCTGATAAACAACTTCAATTAGAGCTGTAATTACGAGTACAGTATAAAAATTCGTTGTTATCTTTGATTTTCTACAATTATTAATATTTTTTGAACGCTTATATCTCTTCATTAAAATAGCAGAAAATATGGGAGTAGCATCATCATTTCTGTATCAAAATATTCTATCAGAATATATGTTGCCCCAAAGTTCAGTAGTGGCTTCCTGACAAAAGTTGTAGATCTGATTTTTCTAAAAAAAAAAAAATTCATAAAACTTTCTGGAGTGTAACATTTGCGGAACCTGAAATATTTTTAAGGCACTGAGTATTTACCCTTCAAATTTCAAATCGATATGAATTATCTTACATTACTTTGAATTATGTGTGATAAAAAGTGGTTAATTACGGATACTGCTCAAAAGTAAGCTTTGTGGTGTATACCGACTACATGATTAGTAAAAAAAAGTGTTTATAAACATAAAATTAAATAAGCCAAAAATCTTTTAAAATGCTCTATTGAATTATATGAAGTTTTACAGTTTCAATTTAGTGCAATTTTCAGTAGTTTAAAGTAGACAGTAGTATACAAAGTATATATCTGAAAGCATATGTATATAAAATATATTCACGGAGGTGCATTACATAAAGACAATCTAATTTCCCTCCAAAGACAAGATGATTAATCATACATTCTACATCTTGTGGTTAGTATAGTAAGTCTTCCTAAATAGAATTGAACATAGTATATTCAATAATTTGACAGTACCTGATCAAATAATTTAAACAGTACTCGAAAATTAACATAATTCCGGGACAAAAGTGAAATAAGCAGAAACATTTAGAGTATTAACGGGAATTACCTGTATACAGTGGCTTATTCTAAATCTGACAGATTTGTATAACACAGATGGATGTTTGTAGCACAAAAGTAGATCTCCCTCTTCTTCGCAACAGGTAAACTATAAAAACACATCTAGTTTTTCTGTTACGCATCCATCCATTTTATTTTTCTTATTATCTATTCATCCATCCATTCATGAATCATTTAAAAAGCTACTTGCTACTTACTTGATGTCAATTAAAAAGATGAAGCATCTGCTTTAATGAATCGTCTCTTTTGTTCTATTTGAAAAATAATTTGGATGCGGCAAATAACGGCGACACTCATTTTGGCTCTTCATTTACTAACATTCTACTGTCATTGCCAGAACTTTTTTGTGCATTTTCTAATATGGTCAGAGTTTCCGTCTTGAACGATTGTTTGAAAAACATCAACAACGCTGAAAAGCGTGGAAAGAGACAAGTCATGGTCCGTCCCTCTTCCAAGGTCATTGTCAAGTTCTTGTCTGTCATGCAAAAGCACGGTATGTATTATTATTATTAAAGGGTTCGAAATCGTAGTTTTTGTTACGAGATGGTTCGTTCTGGGGCAAATACATTTCCGTAGTATAACTAGTTGGTGTTTGCTTTTTTCACAAGCTTCAACCTTTAAATCTACGGTAGAATAACTTCATTCTCTTACACTTGCTCAACTGGTTACCGTGTTGAGTATTGTTTATAGAACAGATACATTTTTAATTCTCAAAAAAACAAAATTATGATTTCAAATCCTTGACTTATTTTGATGATTTTATACTCATATTTTCTTTTTTTTCAAGGTTACATTGGTGAATTCGAGGAGATCGATGATCATCGTTCCGGTAAGATTGTTATCCAACTCACTGGTCGTATCAACAAGTGTGGTGTTATCTCTCCCCGTTTCAACATCAAGCTCTCCGAGCTCGAAAAGTGGACCGCCAACTTGTTGCCTGCCCGTCAATTCGGTCACTTGGTCTTGACCACCTCTGCTGGTATTATGGATCACGAAGAGGCTCGTGCCAAGCATGCTGGTGGTAAGGTTCTCGGTTTCTTCTATTAAGTTAGCTTTTTTTCTTTGATCAAATAAATAAAATTGAAAACCCAGACATCATTATAGAAATTAAACTGCATTTGTATATTCCAAAAACAATGATTTGAAGTGAACTTTTATTGTTTACAATGTTGGTGGTCAGGCGTATGACCTTATAATTTGCTTGTTTATGTCCCCTCCCCTCCTTTTACACCTTTTGTTAAGATGATGTAAAAAAATGGTGTCGTACAGTTCAGGAAAAACGTGTCGTGCTTTACTAAAAAAAAAGATGTCGCATACAGTAATTGCAGCATCAACGAGCGGTTTTTATTTTCTTGAACGACTCTAACTTATAAATTTGAAATTTTAGGTATGAACATTTATACAAATATCACAAAACTGATTAAAAAAAAGTATTTTCCATGATTTTGGCTTCAGGTAAGTATGGTGGAAGGTGGATCTGTAGCCTCTACTGACATTCATCTTCTCAAACTCGCTGGAAAATACTTTTTTTTTAATCAGTTTTGTGATATTTGTATGTATAAAATTTGAAAGTTACAAAAGACACATCAAGAAACAAAATATAAATGAAATCCTGTTGTGACCCTGTAACTCAAGACACAAAAGGTTGATGACTATACATGAATATCTAAGCGGAGAGGTGATGATTATACATTAGGTATTGTTTTTTAAAAGTAACAATCCGGTGTGTCCGGTTAAAACCTATCTCAGTCATATACAACAGATTTATCATGCATAGATTTCATTTATTTCAAACTTAAACATCTTCAATGAATTTTCTCTAAATAATTTCTAAATTAATTTACGCAAAAAAAATAATCATAATAATTTTACGCATCTTGAGTTTATTATATTATTTTTTATTCCATTTTTGTTCCCTCAAATTGTCATGACCTGTCGTTTCATTTGCATTGTGTTCCATTTTTAAAGGCTCTAAAAAGTGATTTTTTTTCGTAACTGTAGTATAATACTCATGTTTAGATCAAATTATTCAAAAATTATTGGAAACTTAATGACATGTAATTCCATAAAAATCAATTAAAATATAAAAGAAGGTCGCCAATTATGAAAAAATAACGATTTAAAATGATGGTGATGGATACTAATTTATTCATTGAGAGGCTTCCTTCTTACTACGAAGGAAGGAAACGTAACCATGCAAGCTTTTGGATCCAGAAGATTGAATTTCTTTCTGGCATTTATCCAGAGCATCCTCAAGGGGCATGCCGCCGTCAATCAAAGCGTTGATAGCTCTGATGATTGTCAATCTACGACTGTAAAAAGTACGGTCTATTGAATCACAAATATTGCAATACGATGAAGAACAGTTAGTATTTAAGCTTTAATTTAGATTGACCATTAATGTTTTCTACCTTTTTGGCTGTTACGCCAGTTAGTACCAAATACTCTGTCGAGAACCTCTACAGTCATGTTTTAGTAGCATTGCTACCACATACCATCCACTCTTCCCAGAGTTCTTTGATAGTACATGTATCTTTGCTCAGCATAACATCTGACGCCTCAACAGCTGGTGGTATCCCATCAATATTCATGGTTGCAGAATGTTGAAAAGGAGACACCAAAGACCCAGGAACGGCAGAAGAACCAACAGCAGAAGAACCAACATCAGAAGAACCAACATCAGGCCATGCATTCGTAATTTGAGCTTGTAGCTGCTGAAGCTTTTCTAGAATTGAATCATTTGTCGTGTTCAAATGATTGTTGATCGATCTTTGCTCAACAGCTGCAACAGTTGTCTTAACCTCAACAAGAACCTCGTTGAGACGTTGCTCAATGATTGGCATGGTGTCACGGAGGATCATGGATGCTGGGGTAAGGGTAGTCTCGATGTGGGCCAAGACATCAATCTCAAAATCCTTGTAAGCATCGCTTTGAAAGATACGATGCTTAAAAATTGAATTTGCTGGATCTTCTTTTCTGATAAGAACTGAACCTTGAAGCAATATCTTTCTTAGTTTCAACATGAAGTTAAGAAAGGCGAATGCCGACCCGCTCGAGTTATAGGCAGCATCATCAGGATCGTTCAAACGAATAAGCCAGCCTTCAATTTCAGGAAAAACCTGCTCTTGTAACTCTAAAGGAGGCTCAACGCCAGCACGAGGCAGCCAAAAAGAACCAATTGGACCGGGAAACCCATTGCATATTCTAATGGCCTCTCGGTTGAAGTGAGTGAGATAGCTGTTATCAAGACTTCCACTATCCCATCTACCCATACGACAAATCATATCCAAAGAGGCTCCATTCAGTTCCGCAATACGGGCACCTGAACCACGACCAGCATGTGTAGTAAGAGAGCTTTTGATACCAACTTCGGTAAACGCACGATGCAACGATTGATTCTGAGCAGCATACGACATCTCTTCTTTTCTAGGGGCCTTGGCAGGCTTGAGAACCTTGATATTATACCAATTCTCATTAGTAGTAAAATCAGGAAACTCCTCCCCCTCGATCATAAAACGGTAGAAAAAATAAAATGCTACCGAGCCCCAAGCACAAAGGCGCACATCCTTATGCCTAATAGCTCCACTGTACTGCGTTTTGTGGCTCTGATTCATCTTACCACCAGCAAATTGAAAGATAAAGCAGGACAATCCTTGTTAGCACCTTCATTATCAAATTCAACCATTGAGCAGTGTTGCAAGCTAGACCCTCTCAAGTTCTCGCCTCGCAACAACATCGAGTGATTGCAAATCAATGCCATTCGATCACGATATGAGGCCTGGCTACCACATCTCTTCTTAAAATAATACATTGATAGAACAATGTATTCTTTGTAGGTGTAACCATCTTGGATACTATTTTTAGCAGTATCAGCAAATTGCTTTTCTTTGATTTCATGATAGATTTTATCAAGATTTCCTTCAAACATTTTGACACCATATCCTCGAGGATGGTTGGGGTTTGTCTTCTCAGGCTGTATGAGCTTCTGATGCTCCCAAAGATTGATAAGAGCCTTGGTGTGCATCTTAATCGATTCCAAAGAGGATTATCACTAAATTTATTTCCGATCTCACTGACATACTTGAGCCAAAGCAAAAGCTTTTCTTCATCAACAAAGAACCATCCTCAAACTTGCGTACTTACTTAGACCATTTCTATATATTGTATCGTTTAGAAATGTATATCATTAGAATTTACATGTAGGCAACGACTTTTCTCAATCGCATACATTGTAATAATAATGCGCATGTTATTTACCTTAATGTTTTTTTTGTCTAGAAGCATAATTATTTTTGATATTCTTAGGTGTATGATTGTCATTTGTCGTAACAACATCTTGTTTCACAGCTTGGGCATCATTTTTGTTTCGAAGATTGATTTCAGCCTGATCTTCTGTCTCAAGTTCTGTATCGAGATATTCATCGTTGCCTATCTTGTTTTGGGGTTCGTTTTCTGTAGCATTTTGAAGAAAAGATGACCTAGTAGATGGTCCAGTAGATGATCCAGTCGTGCTAAAAAAAAGAAATCGAAGATGAAAAGGAAGATGAACTTTCACTAACAGAATTTGTAGCTTTTCTTTTCATAGTTATTATTGCAAGAAGTAGATAACAACTTTATAATTTATTTATGTAATACTGTTTATATTTTTTTTACATATTTCTCACAGGTGGAATCGAAGAAACAAAACCAGGCACAATTATTGTGTCCCGGACAGATTCTATGCCTCTTGCCGGACAACACCAATCGCTATTTGTCGGTTCTTCAATTATATGTAGTTAATATGTAGTGCCTACTATGCACCATGTTGGCTATACAATATTGAGTTGTCATGGGAACTTTTCAAGACAGAAAGTACTTTTATTTAATTTCTGCATATCCAATGTTGATGCCATATCAAACTGGGAGGCACACACAATGATTTCGACCTCAAAAAAGTGGGGTATATATCAAATAACTGCGATAGAAAAGATAGCACTTCAATCATTTTATTCAGGAAGATAAAATTGGCCAAATACTAAAGCTTGAATCCCTAAAACAGTGTAAACTCAATATATGGCAGCCTTAGATATTAGAAATATAAGGAAGAGCACAGTAAAAAGGACAAATGAAGCGAGACCGAAATAAGCTCAAATTGCAGCAATCTTTGAAATCGTAAAGATGTAAACCTATCTATAACTGATTAGTAGTATCAAAATGTTTTATGGTGTTAATAGGAAAACAGTATGAAACGAGCAGAAAGGAGCGAACCACAGTCCAGTCAATATATTTGGATAGACAGAGTGGTTTATGAGGTTTTGGTGTAGATGAAATTTGTTTGATAATATGAAACGCCTACTTCTCTTTTCTTGAATTGATAAAACAAAAGATACTTCTTCTCATAATTTACCTAGTAAATTAGTAACATGACAACTGACATCAATGCTTTATTTGAATATCAAATCAATGTAATGTAGATCCTTCTGATTGAAATACTTTTATATAATCTTATTTTTGATCGGGGAAAGTATTTACATGTCGACAAAGCCAATAATGCAATTTGGTTAATCTAAAAAGCAAAAAGGCAGCGTATATCATTACGTGTTGCTTTATCTGGGATGTCCCAATTGAGTATTCTTTACATATTTTAGTTGGAACATTATCATCTTATGTTAAACAAATTACATTACCAATAATAAGCGGAACCCTATTTCATCTTATGCTTTCTGAAAAATACGGGTCATTATAGCGTCATTGTTTATGCTTTTATTGGAAGTTGATTTCTACAAGAAAAACAAAGGTACACAAAATAGGTCATGATACGTCAGGTGCAGAATATAATCATTTATTATTGGATAATTTAACAGATTGGAAACCAAGATGTGAACCAAGTTGATAAATTCATTGATTTTTGTTGTTGTCTAGAAGTATTTGTAGATAAATCAGTGATACTGCTATCTATACTGCGGCAATCGTCATCGTTATCATCGTCATCATCTACTTTACATGAAGAAGGTTGATAACCTCTTTCTCTTAATAACTGATGTGTCCATAATAAATAAAGCCCTTCATCATCATCATTTGGACTTATAGTAGATGGTGTCGTTGCTGTAGATAAATTTGCAGCCGTAGTTTGTATGTAATTAAAGTCTAGATCGTCAAATGGTACCATAATCTTCACTTAGTCACATTGTACAATCTGTGACATGTTTGATTTATACATACCTGATTGTGAGAATACGGAACCATAATGAGGATGGGTTGTGTTTGGTAATCTATTACTATTGATATCTAACTGTGTAGTATTGAACTGTTCTTCTATTAACTATTAGCATGGTTTTAAGCATTGAACAATTTGAAATTTCATTTACCTATTGGTTCTTTAGAGTCATTGACTAGAAATGAATATGCTGATGAAGATGGTGTTGGTGGTAATTCTGGATGATAAGGAGAAGAATGTGTTTGCGCTGATGATTTATGAAATAAGATCGGCTATTTCAAAAAGGGTTCAATTGATTGAATACTAAATAGACAGCTATACTAAACTCACCTTTTTTTCGTCTTCTTGGTATAAAGAGGGTGATGTAGAATTAGGATTACGGATGATACTATAAGACATTAGATATGGAAAAGAAGAAAAAAAGGATAATGGAATCAAAAAAAAAAGATAATTGATAGCAACAGTTGCCTATTTATACGTTTCTTTTTTATTTATATATCAAGTTTGTTGTAATCATGACATTGAATTTTACCACCGAAATCCCCAATATAGAGAGCAGAGAGCGTCGGCTTATTAATTTACTGAAATACAGAGATGATACAAGAAGCACAACATTTTTACTTGGTATGATTCAATTTATAAAATTGAGTAGCATTTATAACAAACAATTTATCTTTTTCCTCTTCTGTCCAATCTTTGATTATTTCAGATAAAATTTCTAGCCATTGCTGCCATTTCAATTCATATTTTGCTAATTCACAAATCGGCCAATCGCCTCCAAACATTAATCTGTCAATACCAAATGTATCTTTTGCAACCTGAATGAATGGCCTCAATAGTTGCACTACTTGACTTTGCGTTTTCTGATCATCAATCTTGAATTCTGTAATTAAGCCTGATACTTTACAAGACACATTATCCAATTTGCTCAAGTCATACATTTGTTCTTTCCAAAATTCAAATCTAGCATCCCCGGGTTGACTATCGCAAGGTGGCTTACCCATGTGGTCAAGAACAAATTGAACACGAGGACACTGTGCAACAAGAGTTTTCAAAGGAGGAAACTGTTCAGGAGAATCATTACAATTGATATTCAAGTCGAAACTCAGATTATATGATTCTAGAAGCTGCACTCCTCGAACAAAGTCTGCGTCTAATATCCGCTGAGGATCTTTTGAAGGATCCTGGATCAAGTAACGAACTCCTTTTAATCTACTATTGGTGATACGCATTAATGTTCGTAGGTAACCATCTACTTGATCACCTTGATGTACAGGTGCAAATGCTACTATACCACCTATACCTCCAAATACCTCGGTTGATTGTAATTGTTCCGCATATTGTGTGATCCAATCTGCTTCCACTAATCCATGGTAACAATCAACATCTGTTTCCACATAAACAGCTTTTACAACATGAGCTTTCTTCACTTTTTCAGAATAATCGACGGCATCTTTATGAGTATCAAATGCACTTCCTTTTACCCAAGATACATTGACTTTATCAGGATGCCAAAAGTGAACATGTGCGTCAATAATAGATTTGGGAATAGGTCCCATTTTCTGTTGTTGTTTTGTAAAGAGAAAATAAAATAGCAAAAAAAAGGTAATCCTTGACAAAGATTGTTGCTGTAAATATATATTTGTGTTGTACAACTGTATGCGCAGGTTTTTTATTTCATATCTTTCTTTTTGCGCGTTTAGGGATTTTTATTTACAAAATAGATGCATCATTTTCTCCGAGGAAGTTCTCACACTAGCCTCCATTTTATTCTGGTGGGAAATTTTTATGTTCCTTGTTTGGATTTCGTTTAGCAACAATATGAAAAAGAATGTATGGTTTTATGATTCAAACATTGTTGATTAGTATTCAATTGAGTGCATTCGAAAGTTTTTTTTTTTAATTAATTAGTTGTAATGATTCACATTACATGTTGTTTCAACATTTGCATGGATTAGTTTCAGTTGCATATTTTATATAAATATGTAAATGTCAAATCAGATATTGAGCCTTGGTGAAAATATCTGTTCTCGTTTTTATTAACTTTATTATATTTTAACTATTCAATAAATTATTCTAAAGTACAAATTCCAATTATTATTAATACTGTTATCCCTATATTATTTACATTTAATATATAGTAAGCGTTGTCCAGATAATAATTGTAACAAGTAGAGTAACACCAATCTCTCTACCTTTTAGTGCATTATTATATCAATCGTTCTTGTTGATCTAAAGATGTTTGTACTTCATTACATTAAGGATCAACATGAATCACCAAAATATTCAGTTACCTAACATCCAAATTATCAACAATACAGAGCTTTAAAGAGTTTTATAATCATACATAAAAGTTTGGTCACGGCTAGAATAAGATGCAATGTTAATTTAATGCCTAGGCTCCATTTTGGAATTTTTTGATTCACAAATATCGCATGCTTTTACGGTTTTATTTTGAATTACGCTCAGTTATTTATCGAGTGATTTTGCATTCTAATTATGCGTATACCTCCATGAATATACAATTGGCAGTAACACGATGCACTGCATCAAATTTCTTGCAATTTATTTTACAATATTTGTGAGTTTCATAAGTTTTTATAGCTTTTATAAAAGAACAGCGTGTTTGGTTTCGTGATGCCCTATAATCGATTAGAAATATTGACCTGTTGAGAAAAAAAAGTTACAATCCGTAAGTTAAAATGGATTCTGATATTTTTTACAGATCCATTTCGGGTGAAATTTGAATTTTCAATTTTCATAGTTTTCAGTATTCAAAATCGCAGCGTGCCTTCTTTTCTATAATAATTAACCTCGTACTAAGCATTTTTTAGGATATACGTTAGACGTTGCTATATATACGGATATGAATTGATCGCATTCTGCTACATATTCCTAATTTATTTTATATCTCACGAAAAACTCAAAAGCAGGTAAAGTCCATGGCTTTTTCCTTGAAAACTGGGTCTCATTTTTCATCACTGCTCTACTTTTTTTTCCATTAAATAATACCAAGAAAAAATTATATGACAATGTACCTGAGATGTTCACCTTTAACCCAAAAGCAAGTATCCAAAAATATCTTATTTTTTGCAGTTGGTATAAATTTTTTAGTGCTAATGTTTCAGATTTTTACACGTATTTCACTGGTAAAAATTGAAAACTTTGAGGCTTCATATCTCTGCAAAAAATTAAGCTATACTAACAACTTCTAATAATTAAACTTACCTTTTTTGACGTACTCTATAACATATTTTGATATAAAAAAATTCTGAACACTTTTATTTTTTTTTCATTTTTTGGGCATTTTTGTAGTAGATTTCAAAACATTTGTTAAATTGAGCAATGCTTTTTTTATATTTATATCATCAACCTCGTTGGGCTCTCTCGGACCCAATTTAGTTTTTTTCAAAATATTGATTTTTCGTGGATATATCCTCAAAAATGTGTGCAAAGAGATACCTTCGCTTCTACCTCCCAATTTTCCCTTGTATACCCTCATCCCAAATTCTGAATTTGAAAAAAAAATTGACAAAAATCTTGTTTTCTCTACGAAAAATGCAGCTAGAAGCTTCAGCAATAGCTCGATCGTTAGCTATTTTTGCTGCACATTATTTGTATTAATTATTTTGAAGTACAGTGACCCCCAAAACTGTCCCAATGTTTCCTAGTTTTGAGTTTAGTATGATTTTCAGGTACAACAAATATATTTAAAGTACGACATATTTTATATATTTCGGAAGATCAATTAATTTCCTTTTATATTAAACTAAAAAAATCTCGAATTTCATTGGTCCGCTATATTTATACCCTGTCTGGGACAGCATATGCATTGGGACAGTTTTGAGAGCTTACGCGGGAAAAAATATAATCCTATTTAATAGTCCGTCCAAAGGCCGTTTCTTTCCAAATATACTTTCACACAATTGGGCATGCTATCAAAAACTTTTTGGCACTCCTCCTGTTTAATGGTGTTGTACCAAACCTCAGTTACACGCTCCGAAAGATCAAGGATTCATTTGGGCGCTGTTTTGTACTCATTAAGCCTCCTCTTTAATAAGATCCACATATTTTCGATCGGATTCAAGTCAGGAGATAGCGGAGACCAATTTATTACTTCATAGTCTTGATCCAATAGATATTCCTTGACTAAATTTGACGTATGCTTTGGAGCATTGTCATGCTGGAAAATGATCTGATCACGACGAAGGCCTAATTTATCCAAAGTAAAATTGAAAGTCCGCTCCAAATCGTCTTCAAAGATTTGTTTATACAAATGTCGATCCACAGTACCCTCAATTCTGCATATCTATCGAACTCCGGCATACGTAATGGCCCTCCAAAACATGACACTCCCACCGCCATCTATAACGGTCATCTTCACATAATTAGATTTCAAGCTCTCACCGTCTCAAATCCAAAGCCAGCTTCTTCCATTTAAGTTAAATCTATTGATGTTGGTCTCATCTGATCAAATCACCCTTTTCCGTTCGTCGGAAGTCCAATCCTTGCGAAGATGACACCATTCTAAACGCCTTTTAATATTAGCCGGAGACAGCATAGGTTTTTTAGGCTTGATAATTGCTCCTATGCTCCCCCTACGGAGCGATTTCGGACAGTTTCCGGGCTTTTATTAACTCCGAAATTACTCTCAAGTAGTTTAAAATGTTACTTGAATTTTTGACTGCTTTTTTTGTTGCTTGGCGAACACAAAACCTTTCATCAGATTCAAACAGCAATTTAAGTCGACCCCTTTTAGACACACCCAAACTTGTGCAACACCGTTTTTTAATTTTTTCCACAACAGGCTTACCTACATGCAATATTTCCGCAACTTGGCGCACTGATTTACCGGTGTTTAAAAGACTAATGGCATCATTCTCCTTATTCTCCTGAAGTTTTTTCATATTAATTTTCAATAGGCCAAAGCACCAGAATCTGTATATGAAATATGCATCTTTTTTATTTTCTTTACCCCATTAGGTGTTTATTTACTGATTTCCAAGCGCTCAAGATACTAGTGCAAATTATGGTTCTACAATCATCGATTATCTAAAAATCAAAAATGGCTCTCAAAACTGTCCCAATGCATATACTGTCCCAAATTGGGTATAAATTCAATTGACCAATAAAATTCGAGATTTTTTTAATTTAATATAAAAGGAAATTAATTGATCTTCCGAAATATATAAAATATGTCGTACTTTAAATATATTTGTTGTACCTGAAAATCATACTAAACTTAAAACTAAGAAACATTGGGACAGTTTTGGGGGTCACTGTATGTTTATAAAAAGTGCTGTGTATCTTCAAAAAACCTCCAAAATTTCAATGGCATTTTGTGCAAAATTTAATGTGAAACATTTGTTTGAATTTTGTTTAGATAAATGTAGAATCCAAAACTGTACAAAAAACATTTAGTAAGCTATTTCAACTTACTTTGCAGTTCATGAGCCTTTAAGCAATTTTGGTTTTTTGATCATTTTCTGGTCGATCTGTCGGATCGATTTTGAAACCCAGTTACCATAGGGTTAAGCTGTAATATGGCCTATTATTTTGTGTCGAAGTCCTCGGAAGTCCCGGAAGTCCCCTACACGATTAGAACCCAGTATGCTAATAAGCTCACTTATTTGAGAAACAACCGTAAATAAGTGCACTTATTTACGGATCAAGTCCCCAGGGAAAAAATAATAAATTTATGTCAATACAATCATGGCAAGATCGACTTTATTTTGTAAAATGTTATGCTTAGACTTCAATATGATATTATGATACTTGTTGTATTTACAGTAAGCTGAATGATGTTTATTTATTGAATATATATGTATATATATAAAAATAATAATAAAATATAAAGAAATGCAAAGAAAGAATAGAAAAAGCTATTACAATGAGCCATCATTGACTCCAAAGATTTCAATTTTGTTATTCGCCAACCAATGCAACGAGTATCCTTTCTGTGATCTTCTTCTTTCTGCAATATTTACTGCAGTTTCTAAACTAATGTTCCTTTTCATGGCGTAATCCTCGATTGTCTTGATGATAAGTTTTCTTCTATTGAAGAACTTCTTTTCCTTCTCTGCTCGTCTCCATCTTGTTCCAAACTTTTCTTCCAAATCTTGTACCGCATATCCACCGCACAAACCATGTTTCCACTCTCTCCACAAGTCTTTGATGGACACAATTCCTCGACTCATTTGGTAATGTGGTACCTTTTCTGTAACTTCAAGAGAATTTGATGATGATGAGGATAATGTTGGTGGTGGTGGATTGGAATTTGACATCAAGTTTTGTTGTGGTTTTGTGGTTGCTGAGATGTGAGATTGGCCATTTTGTAAATCTGGTAAGTTCACGCTGAGGTTTATACTTGCTTGACCTGTAATTAGACGGGTTATATAATCATTAGTTGTTTCTTGAGTAGTGAGATGATCATTCAATTTTGAAGAAAGGTCATTATGCATTATGCGTATCTTTTCCTCTAAAATTGGAACACAACGTTGGAGCAAAATGTTTGCAGGGTCATTGTTATCTTTCATGATCACTGTCATGCGTCTTTGAAGAAGATTTATTAGTTTATACTATATAAAACACAAACAAGTGCTTACTCTTTATATTCTAAAAACATAGGATTGGAAACAATTCATTTTGCCATAATGGATGATTGGGGAATTTCTCCATCATCACAATTGAATCTTGAATAATAATTTTTCTCAACATAAAAAACAGTTGAAAGCAAGCTTTTGCAGCCACGGTAACTTCCATAGGGTCACCATTATTCTTACCAACATTCTTAGCTAGTAATCGATCGTTCCATTCATCCAGTAGAGGAAAAATCAACTTGGTCAAATCTTCAGGAGGATCCAGTGAGGCCCTGGGAATGTAAAATTGTCCTTGCTGAATAGTAAAACCCGCCATTGCTCGCATTGCTTCCCTGGGCAAACCAGTAAGGTAAGCACCATTCATTGTTGTGTTATTCCAACGACCGAGACGACGAATTTGGTCTTCGTGAACACCAGCAAGATCAGCCATCCTCGCAGAAGAGCCACGGTTTATATGTGTTTTTGTTTTAGAGAAAATTTTTGCTCCATCTAATCCTCTTATAACGGCATCACGATGGCTGTTGTAGCTCCAGATTTTCTTTAAATCCTGGTTATCAGATTTAAAAAGCTTTATAAAATACCAATTATGAGAAGTAGTGAAGTCGGGAAACGGCTCATTCTCAACATGAAAACGCCAAAACAAATATAGGCCAAGAGACATTATAGGGCAAATTTCAACGCGAGTGTTACGGATGCAGCCACCAAGTTCCAAGCGGTTATTTTTGTTTGTTTTTCCCTGTCGCAACACCATCACCAGAGCAGGACATTCTATGTCAGGCCTGATACTCTCATTATCTAAATTAACTGTTTGAAAATCTGTCAATTCAGCATGCCTGATAGATTGTCCTCGTAGTAGAAAATAATGGGAGAAAAGAAATGCGGCAGCATCTCTCAAGTTTTCTCCATGATTTCTTTGGCTATTCAAATAGAACTGTATGACATTTGCTACTTGATCTAATGAAGTATAACCATCGGCAAATGTTCCTTCTCCACGATCTTCGCAATTAGATCTCTTGGTCTGGAATTCTCGTTCTTTAGCACTTTTCAATACGCTTGCAATTACTTTTCTTGGATTTTTATTACAATTTATTTTCTTTATAACTTGTGTCTTGTATAGATCTGTAATTGCTGCTATGTATTGTTCGACAGTTGAAAATTTGATTCTTTGAGCTGCTTTTGTTTTCGTTTTTCTGCGAGAGAAACGATTTAAAACCTGGGATAATAAGGGCGTACAAGACAGTTAGTATCAAAAGCTAAATTCATTAGCAATATTCTTTGCTTTCACCTCCTTGTGTAGAAAATAATTTAATTTTTCCCCAGAAACAATTCCTCTTTGCAATTTATCTTCATGTACAAAGGTTTTCTCTGCCCATGTAAGAAACTCTTTAGCTTTCGCTGAATATGCTTTTTTAGTGTTTATGGGCCTATTATCTTGAGCTTGTTCAGCAGTAATTTCAAGACTCCTTGCCATGTCATATATTACATTGGAACCATCATTTTGGTTGTTGTCAACCATATCAGTATTGACCGTATCAATATCATTAGTGACAATCATATTGATCATATCAATATCATTATCAATCAAGGTAGAAGATGAAGCGGACATTCTACTATCAATAGATGCAGTTGCAGTTTTCTTAGTCATTGTATAAGTGGATTATTCTTTTTCAAATGGTTTGTTTATTATTTATTTGTTAAAATTAAGAATATTCTCTTCGATGACAGCTCTCAGTAATATTTATTTGTGAAACATTTCATGCAGAAAGCTGATCATAAGACATTTATTGATTTGAAGTCCCTCATTAGGGTGGGACTTGAGTCCGGGACTCAGTATGCGAACTTGAAGATAAGTCCCTATTATTTTGATTATCTCAACGAAAAATATTGATTTTTCGCTGAAATAAAAAGGGCGAAGTAGCTTAGGATTGGATCTATCTTGTGAATACTGTATAAAAATCAATACTTTAATTTAGATGCTCAATTTTTTATAATCAATTTTAGGTAAATCAGTCAACAATTTTGGTCAATATTTGGTTAGTGACTCAATGCACTGATATTCTGGAATTAATATTTCTAATTTCCAAGAGATATTAATGGCCTACAAATTAAAGGTTCATCTTTGAATATTTCACGTGATTTAACTGAATACTATGCGAAAACATTTAAACCCCATTTGAAACACATTTAAAATCTACTTTCTGTAATGATCTGCAATTTTGGACTAACAACAAAGGTGGATAATATGCTTATAGATATTATTCTTGTTATTATAAATTGGTGATCACTGGGTTGATGAAGGTTGTTGGTGTTCTTATTTGTAAATTAGATATTTATTAGTGAATAAACAAAAGTAAAGGGAGTGTAACAAGACAGATAAATCTACAAGACTACAAGGGATTATGTAATGATTTCCTTGTAGTGTTTCTATAAGGAATGAGGCAAGGTTTTGCATGAATAAAACTGAAATGTTTGACTCATTACAGCCGTAAAAACCGGAGACAAAAACCTCATCTCGATGAATTTCAATCCTATTAACTTTTAACTTTACATGAGAGTAGGTACACACCTTGGAAGCGACGATCTTAAAGGGCAACTGCCACAACCTACTGTGTGTCGAGAAAATTAATGCCAAAACGTACCTATTATACTTTAATGCGTACATTTGATAAAAACCATTAAAAATGCGATCTTTATAAATAATGATCCAGGTAAGCTGCCACTCTACATGAGTATAGATATGGGTAGGTACTCCAAGAGTATACTCAATATCACCTTGCATAAATTATTGTGCATTTGGTAAATTTGAACAAAAAGTTGGTTATCTGCCGTTTACGCCCACTAAACTCAGTAAGCTCACCAGTTCTCGCCAAAAATGGACCTAAATAAGCTCTCGTTTTAATAGTAAGTACAGTACATCTAGTGCTAATTCACAGAATTTCAAAAGGTTAAGCCTCCCCGAGTTGCTGTGGAAATGGAGAAATCAAAACACGTACTTGTTAAGCTATTTTGTTGTAAGGGCTGTTTCAGATATTCTGAGAATTTTCATAAAATTAAATAATAGTTCGAATTTAAATTTTGACGTTGTACGTGATATGTAGTGGATATACAAATAACATATCTTAATTTCATTAACTAAAAGTTGTTTTTGAAGAAGTATACCGCCATTTTCGACAAGAAACCTGTCTTCCTCGGCTTAATAAAATTGACGCAATTGGAAAAATGCTTGTCATAATCAATAAATGTTGATTCAAATGGGCTGCAAGTTTCAAAATATATCCTATAGCTATAGCATTATCCAGCGCTATAAATTTAGTATCCCATGGATCTGCTAAATTAATTGTATGAATAAGGATATAAATATTTACAGTAATAAACTTGAATCAAGTGGATACAGCATCATAAATCCTTTAAAAAGTTCTCAAGTATTATAAAATCTCTTATTTTTAAGACTTACAAGGCCTATAAGCGAAATATTAATTTTAAAGATTATTCTTGTCCAGATCATCAATTTTGACATTTTTTAATTTTTTTTTTCTGATTTTGCAAATCTAGAGTTAATTATACTACCAATTACAAAAACAAAAAATATACACATATACAGAATTTAACGCTCTATTTGCTCAATAAAAAATTACAAACATTTTTATTACAGAATATTACATGCAAATCCTTTAATCAAAAAACCGTTTTTGGGGCAAAAGTACAAAGTTTCATTATTTAATATTTAATATTAATTTTTTATAAAATGTGTATTAGCTATAGCTGCAATTTTCTCTCACAATGTAGTATATTTAAACGTTGATTTTGGTATCAAAATTTGATTTTTCTGTTTTTTGATCAAAATCATGAGTGCTGATAAGGGTAAAATGAGCCCCGAAAATGTCCGCTACAAAGTCTGAATTTTCAGACCATACATGGTTAAATATAAGAAAAGTAAACACAAAAGACGCTTTTTTATTTAAAACTTAGATATATACCATAGAATAAGAGACTTAGCCATTCAATCTTGCTATGCTCAATTATGGCATTGCTCTGCGGGCTCGCTTTTGCAATTTTTGAATGAATCTATGGTATGACAGCCGGTTTTTCCGGTAGAAAATGCATGTTTCTATGATAACAGATATTGCCTATTTTGTTTAGTTTATGGGTTGATGCGCTGTAATACTGCTTTTACATTATTGACTGAAATGTGCAATTTAGCAGGGTTTTAATTGCGCTTAATAATGTAAAGTCTTGAAAATCCTTTCTACGTGTGTTGTTTCTCTTTTTTTGTTTTCATATTCCAACTTCCAAGGATGAACGAATAACCTATTGAATTGTATTGTTGTCTATAATCTATAGTATTAATAAAAGCAAACGTAATTTAAAACATATTCCGATAAAAAATGCAATGAAATTTTGAGCACGGCACGATGCTCATGTACAAACCAATTTGTGCACATACGATCAGCTCATTATGCTCATGGTCATATTTTATTATTATGCACAACAAATAGGAATAATGATATGCTTATGGGCAATTCTACTATTATGCACACATGGGATTAATGTCATGCACACGGGCAGAGTCTATAATTCTGCACATACAGGTTTAGCGTTGTGCTCGTGTGCAGTTTTTTTTGTTGTGCCCGTGTGCAGTTTTTTTTGTTGTGCCCGTGTGCATCTTGTTATCTTTTTAGCCATATTCAGTGGGCACAACAGCTCAGGCTGTGGAATATGTACAGATTTATCCACTACTATATTGATCTCCATTTCATCTGATTCTCAATTAAAGTACAGCTGACATGAATAGACATTTTACTACTAAATGATATATGCTGATTCATACTAATATAAATTTTCTACCAAGCTTCTATCCTAGCAACTTATAGTTAAAGACCAATCAACATACTGTGGATTTAATTACACCATTATGATCAAGGACCCATGAATTCTATGAATACACCGATTGGTTACTATCAAGATTTATATCTGACAAGGGGCGTTATTGGCTATGTATGGACCTAGGAATGCTTACCTAATCTCTCTGATGAAAACTATATAAAGAGGACATTTATTTATTACAAAAGTCCTCAAGTAGAATTTAACTTGATAATAAAACCTAATGTTATCTAGTCGAATTCCTATTGTTTTTTTATACTTTTTTCCGTGAATAGCTCTGTCTATTCCACACAGGCTATAGTGTGCAGTCCACCTGGGCACAACGAAATCATCTTATGCAGCACAGGTTGGCCATAGTGATAACTAAATTAATACATAGATAAGGTAAATTTGCACACATTATTTGCATGTATGTAATGACCCAGTTACATTACATAAACAAATCGCATATATAAATAACAACCAAGAACTGATCAATCGCACATTAGTAAATTTATCTGTTGTTCTTCCTTTTCCCTTTTTATATTTATAACAACAATCCAAATAAATATATATTATTACTTAATAACCAATTATTATATAATCCCATATAATCAATCATAGGTAATAATTGTATACTAGTAATAGCAATTACAATTAGTAACACCAACCTCTCATAACCAATCATAGAATCAAAGTCATTCATATAATCCTCCATATTATATATCCAGTTTGACAACCAATTGATCTATTACAATGTACAGTATATACACAATCATGGTGGTTATTTTAAATACGGTGATATAATAGCCGCGGTATTTAAGGCTAACTTTTTTGGAAGGATTTTCTAGCCTTATATACCGCGTAGCCTTATATCTCATAGTCTTAAATACCGCGGCTACTGTATAGAATTGCGTGCTAAATTATTGCATATTTACCCATACGTATGAAACGGAAATACACAAACATTTCAATTTCCAAAAAATTACCAGTTGCAGCAATTATAGAGCCCACTAAACTAAAATTCAAGAAATTATAAAGTTGAATTCAAAAGTCGCTGTTATATCAGAATCTAGATATAGCGCTACGACGTTAGACGTATAATCAGGATATTGTTTTTGTTACACCGTTAAAAGCTATTGTATCAACTGATAATCTCCTCTATACATAATCTCATTCTCTACATTAAATAAAACCCGACCTTTTACTCTTGTCTAATTCTTATAAGGTTTGGTAAAACAGTCGCTACTCTTCATAATTGAACCATGCCCTCTTTTCTATAAAAACTAGCCTCATACAAAACACTTTTAAGATATACCTTAGATATTGTTAAATAGATATGAATTGGTCGCATTATAACACTTGTTCCTAATTTTATTTTATACCTCACGAAAAACTCAAAAACAGGTAAAATCCATTGCTTTTTCCTTGAAAACTGGGTTTCACTTTTCATCACTGCTCTACTTTTTTTTCCATTAAATAACATCAAGAAAAAATTTTTCAGTGCTAATGTTTCAGATTTTTACACGTATTTTACTGGTAAAAATTGAAAACTTTGAGGCTTCATATCTCTGCAAAAAATTAAGCTATACTAACAACTTCTAATAATTAAACTTACCTTTTTTGACGTACTCTATAATATATTTTGATACAAAAAAATTCTGAACACTTTTATTTTTTTTTCATTTTTTGGGCATTTTTGTAGTAGATTTCAAAACATTTGTTAAATTGAGCAATATTTTTTTTATATTTATATCATCAACCTCGTTGAGCTCTCTCTGACCCAATTTAGGTTTTTTCAAAATATTGATTTTTCGTGGATATATCCTCAAAAATGTGTGCAAAGAGATACCTTCGCTTCTACCTCCCAATTTTCCCTTGTATACCCTCATCCCAAATTCTGAATTTGAAAAAAAATTGACAAAAATCTTGTTTTCTCTACGAAAAATGCAGCTAGAAGCTTCAGCAATAGCTCGATCAATAGCTATTTTTGCTGCGCATTATTTGTATTAATTATTTTTGAAGTATGTTTATAAAAAGTGATGTGTATCTTCAAAAAACCTCCAAAATTTCAATGGCATTTTGTGCAAAATTTAATGTGAAACATTTGTTTGAATTTTGTTTAGATAAATGCAGAATTCAAAACTGTACAAAAACTGTTTAATATGTAAGGCCGACTTACTTTGCAGCTCATGAACATTTAAACGAATTTGTTTTTTGGATCATTTTCTGGTCGATTTGTCAGGTCGATTTTGAAACCCAGTTCACATAGGTTTAAGCTGTAATATGTCCCTATTATTTTGATTATCTCGACGAAAAATCAATATTTTTCGCTAAAACAAAAAGGGCAAAGTAGCTTAGGATTGGATCTATCTTGTGAATAAAAAAATCGACACTTCAATTTGGGTGCTCAATTTTTTATTATTAATTTTATTTTGGTTGGTTTTAGTCAAGCCATTATCAGCTCACTACTTTGGGTCAATTAATATTTTTGACGGCATGCCGACGAAAGATTACATACACGTGAAATTACCTAGGAAAAAATTCACGATCTACTGTGTTGTAGTAAGTACTGTACTTCTTTCAACTTATTACAAGATCATAGCACTTATTACAGTATATTTTTATTAATGCTCAATATCTGGTTTAACGTTTGCATATTTATATTAAATATGCAACTGAAACTAATTCATGCAATTATTGTTGAAACACCATGTAATGTGAATCATTACATGTGTATCGAGAAAATCATCGCCAGCCTGCGCCTACTTACTATGCACTTTTATTGAAAATAATAAAAAATACGGTCTTTGCAAACACTAATCCAGGTAAGCTGCCGCTCTACATTGACATAGGTATGGATTAGTGCTACAAGTTTTGCAGACATCAGACATCAATATCCATGGGTCATTGTGCATTTGGTAAGTTTGAACAACAGGCTGGTTACCTACCGATTTTACACCTACTAAGAGCAGTAAACACATCAGTTTTCGCAGAATATGGATCTAAATGAGCTTCCGTTGTTGTTACAATGGTAGGTACTTCTAGCGTTGATTTACAGAATTACAAAATTTGCAGCCTCCCCGAGTTACTATGGAAATGGAGAAATGAAAACGCTCACTTGTTTAAGCTATTTTGTATAGGTTATTTCAGAAATTATTTTAAATTTTTTATAAAATCCAATAATGGTTTGAAATTGCATTTTAAAGTTGCATTTAATGCGCAGTAAGTATGTCAATAACACATACTGATTTCATTCGCTAACAGTTATTTTTGAAAGAGTAGAGCACACGTTTTTAACTGAGGCCACTCTTCCTCTGCTTGAAAAAATAAAGCAATTGAAAAGTGCTTATAACCAATGAATATTGACTCAAATGGACTGTAGGTTTCGCAATATACTGTATAATACAGCTGTAACAGTATCCTGTGGTATGATTTTAGCATCCCATTGTTGATTTGCTGGATAGTCCGTAGAAATCAAGCATTCATTTTTGTTAAAGTGAGGCTTGTGGCTTCATAGACGATTTCATATCAGAAATAGCGCAATATCAATCAAACCAGTATATGTGGCAATGACAGCTACCGAATCATTAAGTAAATGCTCTCTTTATGTATAGTCAAAGTTATAATGCTTATTTTTCTAAAAACTTTGGATATCTAATATTACTTTTAACGACTGTAAGCAGATAAATACCAGAAAATTGTAAATACCAGAAAATTGTAATCTTGATTTTTTTATGATAAATATATTGATTTATTAGATTGTCAACGGAACCCTGAAGAATGAAAGTTTACTTTTTTCAACGCTCAATTATTAGTATATATATGCACATAATTATTTTCAGTCGTTTGTATTTCAGGATCTCTCATGATGATCTATATATATATATATCAAAAATAGAGATTGTCTTTCAAACATATTGTTGCTTATAGACGAATCTCACGCTAATCCTATTTTACATGCTAACACCATTACGCAACTATAACAATATATCATAGAAACATGATCCTATATAATTGAGCAAAATCCATCAGTTCATAATACACATGTACATATCCAGTTGAATTGTTTTACATTTTTGAAGGAAAAGACCAACATACATAGCAAGATTGAGCTTGCGATATTGCCAAATTAGTAAGTGGTCAGCAACAATGATTACTTCAATATGCAAGGATTCAGGAATTGTAGCTATATAAAAACAAGGGCGGTCTTTGCCTAATCAGTATATACTCTACATACAGGCAATATATACATACAGACAGTAAAGCTCATCAACTATCTTCCCTTTGCCTAATTCAAAGCAAACATGAACATTGTATATAGCTCTATCTTCAAATGTTCGATCCAAAGCAATCAATGTTTTCAAATAACAATTTATATTGTTTATTCAAAAAAAATATATTTATTTATACAATTAATTTTACAAAATTCTTTCGACCATACCAATACCCTCTTGTTCCAATAATTCAATGATAGGCTCATTGATTTCATGGGACATGGGTGCAAGAACACCGGTGGCAGTCAACTTACCATCCAAAATAAGTTGGGTGGCGATACCACAAGGAACACCAACAGTTTTGGCCATAGCAGAGTAACCACCAACCTTACCATATTCAACCAAAGTTGAAGTACGAGTTTGATGAGAACCATCCTTGAGTTCAATTTCGAAACGATGTTGCAAGAAGACCAAATCACGTTCATTTTCACCATATTGCATCTTATCTTCAAGAGTTGCACAGAAGGTATCGAGCAATGAACCACGACGATGGACATTGGTGTTGGAGAAGAAACCTAACCAACGCATACCATCCAAAATTTGATCCTTTTGGTCATTGTTATCAAGATCACACTTGGCGATAATAGCGGCTTGTAAAGCTTCAGCAGAGGTATCATTGATACCAACAGTCTTGGCGATGACTTGACTCCAAGTAATATCTTGAGCATCAGCGGCAAAGTGAGCCTCCTCCTCTTCACTCAAGAAACCAAGAATAACAAGAGCCTTGACGAATTGACAGAAACCATCATAACGCATAGTACCACGAATAATAGTAGTAGCTTCAGGAATGTTATAACGCTTATCATAAGGAGTAGAGTCACGGTTACCATAACCAACGAAAGCGAAACCGGGATAACCAGTGTTTAACTTCTTTGCAGAGTCCATGAGGGCAGTACCAGAGACTTCAACAACCTTACCCTTTTCAAGGTACTTGGCAGTGTTCTTCAAGGCCAACAAGACACCACGAGCAGACCAAGAGAATTTGTAACCGAAAGGATTGTTTGAATCCTCAGGGGCAGGGAGACCACCACAGAAGGAAATGAACTCTTTGAGCTACATGATTTGATCGGACTTGAGGTTACTTATTTGTGCCCCAAAACAAGAAACATTTAAATAAATAAAAAAAAAAATTGCTTACCTTGCCACCTTCGTTGTGAACTTCCTCAATGGTCTTGACAGCGTAGAGATGGTCAATTCCAGGATCAAGACCAATTTCATTCATAACAGTGATACCAGCATCCTTAGCACTAGATTAATTCAGAATGAATGAGAAAAAAAGGCACATATTTGTTTAGTATCTAACTCCATTTGGGTTAGATACTAGACTATCAAAACTCACGCTTGATCATATTCCATCATGGCAGGAGATACATAAGAAGTGGTGACAACGTTCTTTTTGTGCTTGACAGCAGCCTTAATAACCAAAGCGTGGTAAATATAAGGGATTAAACTAATAATACACGCTCATTAGGACTATAAATATACCAATTCAACAAATAAAACTTACCTGATAGAAACATCATGCTCAGCAACCAACTTCTCAATAGCTTCCTCATTGTTAATATCGCAAGAAACAGCGACGGTACCAGGGAATTGCTTGGCCAAAGCTTGAGCATTTTCAAGTCTTCTACTAGCTATTATATACTTTTGTAAATAATCATGTTTACGCGACATTCCAAGTTAATTTTAAGCTTACCAATGGTGACCTTATTCTCGGGCTTACGAACGAGATATTCGACACAAGGGGCGGCAACGAAACCTGATCCGAGCAAGAGAATCTTCCTGTAATATTTGTTCATGCTAATTAGAGCCTGTAAAATTGTCTTTGATACGACTAAACTTACTTATCAACCATTGTGAATTGTTTAAATTAAATTTATTTGATAAACAAAGTAAGAAAGAGAAGATAAAAACAAGTAGATTGACAGAAAGTTAAATATAAGGGAAAATCTTTAGATGGTCCCTTCCAAATTAAGAACTATCAAAGATGAACTCACCTAATTGGGCGTCTAGAACGACCACAGGATACCCAAGGTACACTATAAATTCAATAGTTCCAAAGTTCTGTGACTCTATGATTAAATATCTTTCTCACGAATTCTTCACAATCAACATTCAAATGCTTTTTGTGTTTAAGCACAATTTCAAGTAAATGCCGATTTGCATTTCCACTGTTTCAAATTCTAAGGCTTTATTTAATTACATTGCTAACAAATTGGCGATTATTCTTGCTGCTGAATAAGTTACAGCCAGATGGAATGCATGAAAGATGGTTTTAGATTATCATTAAATTAAGCTTAACTGTAGTTCAAATATTTCTGCGATAATCTAAATCTTAAATCGACATCTTTACACCCCGGGTTGTATAATTAGAATGACGGAACTACTAATGTAGTTTAGTCCTGGAAATTAGAAGAGGCGGCTCGCACTGTTGCGGAGGAATTTTATTGACAGTATCCTGCGTTCTTTTTGCATGAATACGTGAATTTACATTCATATACGGTAGTAGAAAACCAAAAAAAAAAAAAAAATCCTAATTCACTTCCTATTAGGTTTTTTATATAGCGTTAAATGTTGTATATTTACTGTCTTTTTTAATCGAAAAAAAATCTTTAATGTAGCATATGAGGTATTTTTCTGTTTTCATACTATTTGTAGCCAAAATAAGATTGGTATTGTTGTTCAATATTTCTAGAAGAGCTGGGCAAGGTCTTCCCATCAAATTTTTATTTACATACTTTCATTAACTAACAAAAATAATATTTGCTTTTTTAAAATTCTGCTTTGATATACATTTAACCGAATTTGCAATAGCATAGTAGAGTATTATTAGCTAAAAATTCTCTCTTATCACTGTATATCCTGTAACGCATTTTAAATATATACATACTAATTCTTAATTACTTGAAAATTATTAAACATTAAAATAGGATAAAGCAAACAATTTAAAACGAGGATACTCTTTCATTTACAAGGCTGGAAGCTGTTTTTTCTGCCCCTGCGAAAACTTGAATCTTGCGAGTATAATACTTACCATATTAGTAAATGCCATACAGCTTAGCCAATTTTTACTACGACTTACCAGATTCAAGCCTCCGCTGATGCAGCACCGCTGCCGTCCCCATGCTCGTTTCTTGAACAGAAAGCGATGGTCTTGGTGAAAATACCAGTATAGGATTGACTGGGTTTAGGATTGAACACCGGTAATGGCTCATTAAAAATTAAACTAGAAAGACCAGATACAATAATAGCCAAAGCGGATGTTTTGTCTCTTGATTGAATTGGCTTGTGAGATCTGACAGAAATACATTTTGGATTAAGGCACCAGAAAGCACCATTTACTGTCTTTTTTGCTGATTTATCTTTGCTAGTTCTTTTAGGATGTGCGAGTGAACCAAAACAAAACATACAAGTTTGGGATGTCTTGTGTTCATTTGTAAAATGTATAGCAGAAGAAACAGCATGCAGTTTTGGCTTCCATTTACCTCCGTATTTTAGATGGCCTTTCAGCCTCGAGCCAATGCCAGTGCCTCTATCCCCAATAAACATTATAAGGGACGTTTGTGGACGTCTACCAACACAAAAAGATCTTTCTTTGGAGGCAGCACCGGAGCGAAATCTTTTGTCATTGCATTCAGTACTTGTTAAATTAACCATTTTCTTTGAATGGTAGAATACACGGAGCGTTTTGATATCTTCCTTACGATTAACCAATCTGCTCTGAATTTCATCAACATCCTTTGATAAATATACACTAGATTTGGACAGTTTGGTTTCAATCATCTTTACTTGTCTGCCTTCTGTGCTTTGTTTGTCTTTTTCCATCAGCTTCCTCTTTCTGAATTGACCAGACCCGAAATCAATATCTTCGGCATACATTTTGTACGATTCTGGAAGAGGCTGGAAAACGTCAGATGTTGCATCAAGATCATCGTTGTCATTATCAGAAGCAAGAGGAGAGTATCTGTTATGCAGATTTAAGCAGTATTTATACTTGTTAATGTCAACAGCAACTGTTTCAGTCATAAATTTGAGACCATTGTCTGTTCCTGAGAATATCAAATTTCCAAGGGACTCTTCATTATGAATTTCTTCAGTCCTTGCAATACTTTGTATATTCTTATTGCGATACTGAATGGCTTTTCTTGAATAATATTGTTGACTTCTAAGATCAGCAAGCTGTTGCTTCGTCGCTTGTAAAGCACTAAAAGCATTGAATCTATCTGCTTTCAATTTTTGGATTTCCTGATATTTACTATGATCATTCTTCCATTGAATTTTTAAATCTTTGATTCTTGTAGAAAAATCGTCTCGTCTGAATTGTCTGCTGTGCTCTTTTAATAGTGCAGAAACATTCTGAATCTGTTGTCCTATATCAGCAATGTCAGATTTCAATTCTTGATTGCTTCTCGACTGTAAATCTTTGACAGTGTCCCAATCAATGTCGATCAAGTTTGCGTTGGTGTTTGTGTTGGTAGCTTGGTCTTTGATAGGTCTATTTCCTAAGATTCTTGCAGATTTAAGTCCAGGTGAAATTATCACATTATGAGCAAAAGTTAGTTTATATGATTTACAAGCATTATTAATAGCACGAATGTCGAAAAAAGAGTTGAATACTGCATCTTTGTAGGTACGTGCTTTAACAACTGAGTCAATGACATAACCTTGAAAGTCGAAAATGGTCATCTGATCGCCTTCATTCTTCTGACTGCATAAAGCATAAATTGATGGAGCATCTAATCGTAAAGCACTCAAAGATGCATGGGAGGATGTGGGGCACAAGTCCATTACGAATTTATTATATCCAACTGATTGAAGCACATCATTAGCTAACAATAAGAATGGAAGTTGAAATCCAATATGACCATAATTTTCTTTGTTTGGTATATATGGAAGCAATGTGTTTGATAACATTAAACATACTGTAGTTTCAGCAGGAGTAATATCTGGAACCTCCTCTTTAAAATGATTATCGGTAATAGTCTCACCATAATGATTAAACATAAGATCTTTTATAACAGCTTTTAATGTTAAAATTCGTCGTCTTGTTACATCACGATCATCTGATTCTGCTTCCTCCATTTCTTCCTCCTCCAGAACTTCATTAAATGGGATGATTTCTTCAATCGGGACAATATTATCATTGGAGGCAGACCTAGATTCTTCTTGAATAGGTTTATCACGGTCAGGGCGTCTGAAACTTTTATGCATATTGTTGATTCGCTGTTGGCTTTTTTCAGCTAATACAAACCACTTGTTATCTTCTCCTTTACCTTGAGCCTTTCTCTGGTACTTTTTCAATTTGTGCTTCTCTGATCGAATGACGTTGTGGAACGAGTTTCGAGAAGGCTTTGAAACATCATCTTTTTCATGATCTTCTTTTGACTTTGATTCAATGTAATTCTGATATTTTTTCTCGCGTTTGGGAGCAAGGTGTATCCGGAGGAGGACTTCAATCACCTTATTCAATATCTTGTTGAATAACTTGTTACCAGACCACATATTCTTCAAGTTGACTTTATATAGGTTCAAAGCTACTTGCATCAATTCATTAGCAGATCGAGGAGTTTCCTGAGAAAATGACGATATCAACGGATGATTACTTTCGGCCAAAGCATGAAATATAGGATTTGTGCTTTTTGATCCCTTTTTTCCAAATAATGTAACATGGAGGTAGTCGATGTGTTGACTTTGGAAGAGTTGCTTCAAGTTTTTGCAGAAGAACTCAGACTTGACAGCGTCTGATGACAATGGAGGAGCAGAAAATTTGGTGTCAGATTTCATTCGAAAGTCTGATGGAAGGATACTTTCAATTGGGAAACCTTGGCACTTGTTATATTCTACATCTCCATTTTGAGCAACCACAAATTGCGATGATTTCATAGAGAGCATCAATGTGAAAACGACCAGTTGGATATCCATGAGATAATCAGATATATTATATAATGCAGCATTTACTTTGCGTAGAAATGCTTCAGCAATCTGTGGATTTACATCTTTTCGTAATATGCTTTTAAATGATACTGTACAGGTACGATATTCCATGCTTTCTTCTTCTTTTTCAATGGAAATGTCTGACATTTCGGTTGGAGCACCAGAGATTGAAGATACTTCAGATACTACATCCATTGCAGAGAGCTCTCGACGAAGAGAAGGGATAAGGCTAGAAGATTCAGCTTGAGATGGTTGCTGTAATGTTTTTCCTGAAGAACTTGATGGTTCTGATGAAAAAGATAATACAATGTTGTCAAAATTTTCTTTCACGTAGTCTTGCCAGTGTACAAAGTTTCGCTTAAGAGTATGGTGTTCTAGATAATCGCTTAATTCACCTTGATTACAGTTACATATGTTCTCAGCATTGCTAAGGATTCCAGGAGGGAGCCTCTTCGCTTCAGACATCGTTTTCTTTAATTCTATCAGCTTTTTATCTTTACCAATAATAGGTTTAACCTTATTTGTAATATTATCACGCATAGATTGATAGAAGCTATCCATCAGTCTATGAGAAGAAACTCCAGACGTCCTTGGCCTTTTTATTATGGGAGCTGCAGTGGATGATGATGATGGATGTTCTCTTTTCTTTCCACTTGAAGTGTTCCATTGAGGCGGGTAACTAGTTTGGGTGCCATCAAAAGCATCCTTCTGTTCTTTCTTCTTATGGATGCTGGACATTTAGCTTAAATTATAATCGACCAAATGTTAGCTCTCGTATGTTAAAACCGAACATTATTTGTGTCATACATGCTTGTAATACTTGTATATCCTGATTTTATATATCTTTATTAATGTATTTGTGAAAAAGTGGTAAATAGGATCAGAAAAGAGAGAGAAAAGGAAAAAGAAAACGCATAATAAACGTTTGATATACAATATGTATGGGGCTATATCTTGAGCTCAATTAATATATCATAAATGATTTCATATTCTATATTTCATTTTAACAGTCAGTTGAAATACATTACATTCTGTATGCTGACTTGGCTATATATGTAGGCCAATTCAGCCTGTACTATAAAGAAGATACGTATAATACTGAATATGAATAATGAAGAAATTTAAGTCGACTACAATACAAATTTCTTGTACTATCTCACTTTGATTATATTCTATACTGGCATTACTTCAGTATGCACAATAAATTTATCTCAATGATCCAAACACTACAGTAGTATACTTGATTGGGCAAATTACATAAATTGAAAGTGAGTTTAAAAACAATTGTCTATGTTAAATTAAATTTATCTATATTATAAATATTATCAATTGGGTTAAGAAAAACAATATGGTAGATTCATGTAGGACCTATGACATGCTAACGTTGCATTGTAATATGGATTGCCCTGTAAGTTTAGTGCCCCTGAATTTCGGAGTTTCAGCTGCAGATCTAATTTTTTTGATCTGTCAAAAATCGGATGACCTTGTATCTTTAAATTTTTTTTTATACAGCTCCATAACACAATGAATGCAGGGCTTAATTTATTGCATGTGTTGCAGTATAAGAGCTATATATTGGTATTTTTTTCGAAAAAATTAACCATCGGAACCACTAGAAACTACTGATTTTGAGTTTTAGTTTGCTTTATTTTGATTACGATTTTGATTTATCACGTTTACTTTCTGAGAACAATTCTCATGTTATTGTTCAAAAATTAATTGTAATTGGATGATTATAACTTGCTGCTTGAGATTTAATTGATTATGTAAACTTGAACGACATTTTCTTGGCCTATAGGCCACTGTATTTCATTTTAAAATTCAAATTCACTGCATTAAATCAAGGCGTCGTGGCGTAACCTTGTTGAGTTTTTTATTTGAATGCCATTTTATAAACCCTCACAATTTAATAACCTGTTACGTAGTAAGTGGTAGTAACACAGTAGTTACACACGGGTAAGCCTTTTGCTGTTGGGAACAGGATTGTTTGAAACGAACTATTTATCAAATTATTCTCCCTTACAATTTAGTAATATTTCAAGAATTATAGTAAAGGCATTATATGTAGCAAATACGCTCAAAGAGTACAGCCATTTTAAGTATTTTAAATTTACTGGATAGTTTTCAAAGACTTAACCACTCGTAGTTTGTAAAAAACAAACTTATATTATGCTCAGAGTCTTGGTGAAATTCAAATAGGAATCAACACTCGAGATGAAATCAAGAAAGCATTCGCTTCCTCTATCGCAAATTAGGCGATATGTCTTTTAGAAAACTGAATCAAAAAATGATATAGCACAAAAGTCCCGGTCCTCAAGAGCAATTGAGCTTGTTTACATGTCTAAATTCAACCAATTTCTTCTGACAGGCGGTTATCAACAAGTTTGTGAGTCATCATGAACCTATTTAAGGCAACTCCGATAAACGTCACGTAGCTTGTTCAACATGGCATTGGATTCAAGTTTGTTGATTCATTTATTCCGGCATTTAAGAAAGCAAAAACTCAACTGGATTTCCTTATCCTCTTTCTCTTTTCTCAATCTCGTTTGGGTTATTTTTTTGGTCTTTTTTTCCCTTGCTTTTTTCCAAAAAGAACTTTGAAAATAGAATCAAAATGCTTTCCATTGCTCGAAAATCAGCGCTCTCAGGCAATATCTCCCGCATTGCCCAGCGATCTGTTGCAACCACAGCTGTAAGACCTGTCGTTCTTGTGCCTGGACAACAGTTAAATCAAAGACGCCAATATACCAATGCTAGCGCAACTGCTGAAAAGGTAATGTTTTATCTGATGAAGATGATCTATTTACGTTTTTTCAAATCCAGATCATCAGAGGCATTTTACAATAATGGATAAAATTAACGCAATTTTGCTTTATAGGAAACTATCACAAAGCTGTTATACAACATTGGTTCCCGCAAAGAAGTTGAACAATATCTTCGCCATTTCTCTTCTGTTGAGTCCCAAAAGTTTGCTGTTATTAAGGTTGGAGGCGCTGTTTTAACAGATGAGCTCGAAACACTTGCATCTGCCTTGACCTTTTTGAACAGAGTTGGTCTTTATCCTATTGTTCTTCATGGTGCTGGACCTCAATTGAACCGTTTGCTCGAAGAAGCAAAGGTTGAACCTCAATATGAAGAAGGTATTCGTATTACTGATCCTCAAACTCTTGAAATTGCTCGTAAGGTTTTCATGGCCGAGAATTTAAAGCTTGTTGATGCTCTTGAGCGTCATGGCACTCGTGCTAGACCTATCCCAGGAGGAGTATTCGTTGCTGATTATCTTGATAAAGATAAATATGGTTATGTCGGAAAGATTACCGGCGTTAATAAGGAAGTAATTGAGTCCTCTATCCGTGCTGGTGCACTTCCCATCTTGACTTCTCTCGCTGAAACACCTACTGGTCAAATTTTGAACGTTAATGCTGATGTCGCTGCCGCTGAATTAGCTACAGTTTTAGAGCCCTTGAAAATTGTTTTCTTGAATGAAAAGAATGGTATTTACCATGGTGTAACTGGTAAAAAGATTGATGTTATCAATCTTGATGAGGTAGGACGAAACTGATAAGATTTTAATAGATCAGATGTTAACTTGTGCATATAGGAATACGAAGATCTCCTCAAGGAACCTTGGGTCAGATATGGTACCAAGCTTAAGATCAATCAATGTAAGGAACTTTTAGATGGTCTCCCAAGATCTTCATCTGTTGCTATTATTTCTGCTGGCCATTTACACAAGGAATTATTCACTGATTCTGGTGCTGGTACATTGATCCGTCGTGGTCACAAGTTATTCAAGTACAATAAGCTTGATGAAGTTGATCCTGATAAGCTTCGTCGTATTATGGAGGCTGAAGATGCTGCTATTCAAGCTGGCGAAGGGTCAGTTGCAAGTTATCTCCGTTCTCTTCAACAAAAGGATGTTCAAATCTACACTGATGAACCTGGACAAGTATTGGCTATTGTTACAAAGGATCCCAAGGATGCTTCCAAGCCTGCTGTTCTCGAGAAGCTTTTAACTAGCAAAACCGCTGTATTAAACAATGTTCCTGAAAATTTGTGGAACTCTATTCGTAAGGATAACGATAGTTTAACATGGCGTGTTGACGGAAAGACCAAGGAAGGTAATCTCGATCCTTCTTGGCATTTTGAGCGTGCTGATGGTTCCCTCAAGAACTCTCAAGATGGCTCAACTACTTTCTTTTATGGTATTGCTGACAATGATAAGATTAAGCAAACACTCAACAGCATTAGCTCTCAAAAGGCAAGCATCCCATCTGGTGCTCGCTCTTACTCCACTTATCGTCGTAACAATTTCCAATTCATGTCTCGTCGTGGGTTTGCTAGTGCCTCTACTGGTACCAAGAATGTTGGTTTAATTGGTGCTCGTGGTTATACTGGTCGTGAATTGATTAATTTGATCAATTCTCACCCTAATTTAAACTTGACACATGTCAGTTCTCGTGAATTAGAAGGAAAGCCTCTTGAAGGTTATACCAAGTCTGATTTAACCTATGTCAACTTGAAACCTGATGATCTCAAGGCTCAAGAGCAAGTTGATGCTTGGGTATTAGCTTTGCCTAACGGTGTTTGTACTCCATTTGTCAAGCAAATCAACCAAGACGTTAAATCTGGTCAATCTTCTGAAAAAGTTTTAGTTGATTTGAGTGCTGATCATCGTTTTGATACCACTTGGACTTATGGTCTTCCTGAATTCAATCGTGAAAACCTTAAGGGTGCCACTCGCGTTGCTAATCCTGGTTGTTATGCTACTGGTGCTCAAATGTCACTTCGTCCTCTTCTTCCTTTCCTTGATAAGCATTCCGCTCCTACTGTATTCGGTGTTTCCGGATACTCTGGTGCTGGTACCAAGCCTTCTTCCAAGAATGATCCTGCATTTTTGAAGGACAATTTGATTCCTTATGCCTTGACAAACCATATTCATGAACGTGAAGTATCATACCAACTTGGTACATCAGTTAACTTCATTCCTCATGTTGCATCTTGGTTTCAAGGTATTGCTTTGACAGTAAATGTTCCTTTGAATAAGACTATGTCTAGCCAAGATATCAAATCTGCTTTTGAAGAATTCTATCAAGGTGAACAGCTTGTCAAGGTTTTAGAATCAGGAGAACCCCTTGTTCGTGATAATGCTGGTAAGCATTTCGTTCGTGTGGGTGGATTCAATGTTCACCCTGATGGTCGTCGTGCTGTCATTACTACTACAATTGATAATTTATTGAAGGGTGCTGCTACTCAAGCTGTTCAAAACTTGAATTTGTCTTTAGGTTTCGATGAATATGCCGGTATTCCTACAAATTAAAACCATAAACTCATGTAATTCACCTTTTTTGCTCTTCTCTTTTCTTTTAAAACCCTTTCCATCGTATATATATAAATAAAATTAAGAATAATCCAAGTATAGACTTATAACCATTGCTTTATGCTGATCCGCAATTGTAATTAATGCAATGAAAATTAGTAGCACCATGCTTGAGACTTGAGTATGCAGCATTTTGTGTAATATATATATATATATATATATATTACATGCATTGAAATAAAAAATACACATGGATACTAAGTAGTTATTGATGTCATAATATAACTAAACCAGTGTTATATAACTTCCAAAGACGAAGAAAGCCCTTACTCAAAAGAATAACAATGGAAATTAGCAAGATATAGAAATTAATTTTATTCATAAACATAGAAGCAATTTTTCTTAAAATAAATAGAGCATACTAGAAAATACTTAACAGAGGCCAGTGAAATCACTATCACTACCTAAAACTTCTTCGACATTAACAACTATTCATTCAAGACGCTTGAATTTTCAAGTGAACATGGCATGATGAAATTTTCAAGTCCTGCAACTCTTTTCTCGTAGAATTCCTCTTTTACTGCTAAATATCTACTGAAGAATTCGAACAAACTGAAATCCTCCACGATGATCTCGCCTTTTTCATTGAATACAGCCAAATCATCAAAGTCGAGCTCATTTTTAGTAGACAATGATAATGCTGCAATAGCATCGACAGCTTCGGTAATGGTATCTGCTTTCATTTCATCAATTTGATCAATTTCATCAATTTGATCAATTTCATTAATTTGATCAATTTCATTAATTTGATCAATTTCATTAATTTGATCAATTTCATTAATTTGATCAATTTTATTACAATCAGTAATGTCTAAAGATGAAAAAGCAGCAGATGCTTCATCAATAAGATCAGAATTATCGCTAAAAGAGTTGATTTTCTTTGAGATTTCTTCTTCCTCTTTTTCTCCTTTGATCTTCATTAAGGCCTCGACTACCTGATTATCATTAAGACCTTGAATCTTGTGATCTTCAAGATCTACCCAACACTTGGCTATCTTAGGCTCATTGATATCGATTACTACCTGTTGGATTGGATCAATAAGCTGAAAACTATCAGCAGAAGGGCCGAAAAACTCTGTTTCCATGGCTTCAGCCAAAAGAGCCTCAATGTCATCAGCAGGGTCATTGCTTATCATTCGTACAATAATTATTATTGAAAAAATTAGTATGAGATAGAGAAATTCGTTGGACATTGTTTCCATTAAGACTTTTATAAAAAAAGAATAGAGAGCTTTTTACTCGAAAAATAAATGCTGCTTGAATACTATGAAAAAGTTTCCGTGTAACTATACTCTGGATGATTTCATCCTTTCATTTTGAAGTGTTTTGGCAGTTGACAAGTCAGAACCAATGGAAATATTGGTTTTGCATAAAGTATAATTATTAGCTATTTGAAGATACTTGGAGAACCTTCAAATGAAGTTATCCCGAAATCATTTAATGTGCACTGATACTAAATCTGCATAAGCGTAGTACAGTCGCCATTTTCAACTGACAACTTTCGTGAGAAATTATTCAGGAACGGCTTAGTTACGCTTTCATTCAACACTTGACATTATTTATTCATATCAAAATTTCTAATTGATTATCAAATATACAGCTCAGGATTACAATGATGAGCGTTTAAATGGCTAAATAAGCACATAATTGGTAGATGATGCTCATAGCAATTTTAAAAACTAAAAATTAGATTCTAATGAACGTAGATTAATAATTAAATCAATTCCACTTTGAATTTTAGCACTGTATTCTTCAAACAAAAAATACGAGTGAACAGAGAATAAGTTTGATTTATGGAAACCCTAAATCTCAAAAAAAAAAAACATAAATAAAAGGCGCATTGTGGTTAACAAAGAACCCAGAAATATGTATATATCGCTAATTTTATTACAATCGATAAATTCGGTATGGATTTGATAATGAATCTCTTCATCTTAAAGGATAACAATGAATAGCTATGATATCATTGTATTTCGATCACTTTCAATGGTATAAAATAATACAAAGAGTTATGAGTATTCTCAACCTTAGTTGTTTTAAGTGCTCTTTATTCTATTAAATTTCAATAATCTATAAAAGAAATGATAACAAAACTCGGCATATCCGATTATTCTCATCATCTTAATCGTCTTTTAAAAACTAAATCAAATCATCAAAATCAAACAATGGAAAAAGAAAAAGTTGGTGGTATTATTGTTGCTTTCATTATGACCACGGGCCTGTTAGGCATGATGATGTTCTTCTCGTTCTATGATTACAGCTCTGTATAGATTCCGGTGTATCATCAAACCCAACATTTTATCTTTTGTTAGATACCTACAGATCCAAGCAGTTTATTTTTCCTTTATTTTTAATAAATGACATTCAGATTTATCTATAATTTACTAAACTTTATGCTTAATCAAGCAAATTTATCAGTACACATCAATAGTTGCTGGTTTGTGATCAATCTGATCGCTCCATTTCGTCATTTCATACCTTTATGCAAGCATAAGTCTTAAGTTGAGGGAAATTATCACATTTATAACTGTCTTGAAATACTGTAGTATATTGAGAAGTGAACGGATCTGAAACCTTCCTAAACCTTGCAAATCAGAGATTATCATCAGCTCACACATGTAAAAACAAAGGTATATACCATATATATAGCTATATAGCAACTTTCTAAATAATGCAGAACGCATTCTACTATATACCTGTTCCTGAAAACAGTTTTTAATTTGCGGAAAAGTCGAAAATAGATAAAATTCATTGATTTTTTCCAAAATCAATAATCTTATTTTTCATCTCTGCTCTACTTTTTTTTCACTAAATAACACCAAGAAAAAATTATATGCCAATGTACCTGAGATGCTCATCTTTAATCCAAAAGTGAGTATCCAAAAATATCCTATTTTTTGCAGTTGGTATAAGGTTTTTAGTGCTAATGTTTCAGATTTTTACACGTATTTCACTGGTAAAAATGGAAAACTTTGAGGCTTCATATCTCTGTAAAAAATTAAGCTTTACTAACAACTTTTAATAATTAAACTTACCTGTTTTGACGTACTGTATAATATATTTTGATACAAAAAAATTCTGAACACTTATTTTTTTCCATTTTTTGGGCATTTTTGTAGTAGATTTCAAAACATTCGTTAAATTGAGCAATGCTTTTTTTATATTTATATCATCAACCTCGTGGAGATCTCTCGGACCCAATTTAGTTTTTTTCAAAATATTGATTTTTCGTGGAGATATCCTCAAAAATGTGTGCAAAGAGATACTTTGGCTTCTACCTCCCAATTTTCCCTTGTATACCCTCATCCCAAAATCTGAATTTGAAAAAAATTTGACAAAAACCTTGTTTTCTCTACGAAAAATGCAGCTAAAAGTTTCAGCAATAGCTCAATCGATAGCTATTTTTTTTGCGCATTATTTCCATTTATTATTGTTGAAGCATGTTTATAAAGAATGATGTGTATCTTCAGAAAATCTCCAAAATATCAATGGCATTTTGTGCAACATTTAGTGTGAAACATTTGTTTCAATTTTGTTTAGCTGGATGCAGAATTTAAAACTGTACAAAAAACATTTAGTAAGCTATTTCAACTTACTTTGCAGTCCATGATCTTTTAAGCAATTTTGGTTTTTTGATCATTTTCTGGTCGATTTTTTAGATCGATTTTGAAACCCAGTTACCATAGGGTTAAGCTGTAATATGACCTATTATTTTGATTATCTCAACGAAAAATCAATATTTTTCGCTGAAATAAAAAGGGCAAAGTAGCTTAGGATTGGATTTATCTTGTGAATACTGTATAAAAAATCAATACTTTAATTTAGATGCTCAATTTTTTATAATCAATTTTAGGTGAATCATGTTGCATCCACAGATCTGGGTGCATTTCTTGGTTAAGATTACGACACAACAGTTTGATATGTTAAGTTCTGCGTTGCTATGTATTATGTTATGAAGCTCCGTTTATACAGGAATGTGGAACTAGTGTGTGTCACCTAGACTTGATTGGATATATGTATATATATATAAATAGACCCATTTAAACAGGTCATATAATTAGAGAATGTGAATATAAAAGAAGATGTTTTGATCTTATAATAAAGTTCTTTAGTTTTAGTGTGCTCTTTCATTTTATAACAGTTTTCCTCTATTTTTATTAAATGATTTAGTACATATTTTAGCTTTGAGATTGATATAATCTCCTGGCGTAACAAATCAGTCAATTTTGGTCAGTATTTGACCAGTGACTCAATGCACTGATATTTTGGAATTAATATTTCTATTTTTCAAGAGATATTAATGGCCTATAAAGTAAAGGTACGTCCTCTTTGAAGATTTTACGTGATTCAACTGAATACTAAGCAAAAATATTTAAAACCCATTTGAAACACATTTGATATCTACTTTCCTACAGCCGTAAAAACCGGAGACAAAAACCTCATCTCGATGAATTTCAATCCTATTAACTTCTAACTTTACATGAGAGTAGGTACACACCTTGGAAGCGACGATCTTAAAGGGCAACTGCCACAACCTACTGTGTGTCGAGAAAATTAATGCCAAAACGTACCTATTATACTTTAATGCGTACATTTGATAAAAACCATTAAAAATGCGATCTTCTTTATAATAAATTGTCGTATATTTTCAGGATTGATAAATATTACTTAAAAAAGAATACAATTATAAAAGAATGAGTAATTAATCAGTTCTTCAACTGTATAATAAAAACAAGATATCGTTTATTTAGATGTAAAAGTATGGCCTTTTATATTGATTAGACATTGAGATCCTGAGATGTAATTTAAGGCACTATTGAACCATTGGATCTGTTTGATAGTAATCTATGGATTGAAATGGATCAATCATAATTTAACCGTTCTTGCAGAGCTTGTGAGTTGTGTTGTTTCAATGCTGCGCTAAATATGCTTGGATGTTGATTTGATAACTACTTGATTGGTTAACTGCTGGGATGAAATAATGTGGTGTCATAATTGAGGTCCAAGCGTTCTTGGTAATTACTGGATTAAACTTGGTACGCTAGGAGTTTCTTATATCCGATATCAAGACTTGCACTTCAATACATGTCGTAGTCAATAGATTGTACGATGTATTGATACTGTAGAAGGTGATAATGTATGATACTAGTAGGTGGAATACAACATAAATAATGATCCAGGTAAGCTGCCACTCTACATGAGTATAGATATGGGTAGGTACTCCAAGAGTATACTCAATATCAGCTTGCATAAATCATTGTGCATTCGGTAAATTTGAACAAAAAGTTGGTTATCAACCGTTTACACCCACTAAACTCAGTAAGCTCACCAGTTCTCGCCAAAAATAGACCTAAGTAATTAAGCTTTCGTTTTAATAGTAAATACAGTACATCTAGTGCTAATTCACAGAATTGCAAAAGGTTAAGCCTCCCCGAGTTGCTGTGGAAATGGAGAAATCAAAACACGTACTTGTTTAAGCTATTTTGTTGTAAGGGCTGTTTCAGATATTCTGAGCATTTTCATAAAATTAAATAATAGTTCGAATTTAAATTTTGACGTTGTACGTGATATGTAGTGGATATACAAATAACATATCTTGATTTCATTAACTAAAAGTTGTTTTTGAAGAAGTATACTGCCATTTTCGACAAGAAACCTGTCTTGGCTTAACAAAATTGACGCAATTGGAAAAATGCTTGTCATAATCAATAAATGTTGATTCAAATGGGCTGCAAGTTTCAAAATATATCCTATAGCTATAGCATTATCCAGCGCTATAAATTTAGTATCCCATGGATCTGCTAAATTAATTGTATGAACATGTATAAAGATTTACAGTAATAAGCTTGATTTAAGTGGGTACAGCATCGTAAATTCTTGAAAAAGTTCTCAAGTATTATAAAATCTCTTATTTTTAAGGCTTACAAGGCTTACAAGCGGAACATTAGTTTAGAAAATTATTTTTGTCCAGATCATCAATTATGACATTTTTTAATTTTTTTTTTCTGATTTTGCAAATCTAGAGTTAATTGTACTACCAATTATAAAAACAAAAAATATACACATATACAACATTTAGCGCTCTATTTGCTCATTAAAAAATAATAAACATTTTTATTGTAAAACATTACATGAAAATCCTTTAATCAAAAAATCGTTTTTGGGGCAAAAGTGCAAAGTTTTATTATTTAATATTTAATATTAAGCTTTTATAAAATGTGTATTAGTTATAGCTACAATTTTCTCTCACAATGTAGTATATTTAAACGTTGATTTTGGTATCAAAATTTAATTTTTCTGTTTTTTGATGAAAATCATGAGTGTTGGTAAGGCTAAAATGAGTCCCGAAAATATCCGCTACAAAGTCTGAA
Source organism: Mucor racemosus (assembly GCA_027405735.1). NCBI lineage: Eukaryota > Fungi > Mucoromycota > Mucoromycetes > Mucorales > Mucoraceae > Mucor > Mucor racemosus. Next base: position 439,839 of record JAPEHQ010000005.1, read on the forward strand.
TTTTCAGACCTTTCATGGTTAAATATAAGAAAAGTAAAAAAAAAAAGACGGATTGTTATTTAAAACCTGGATATATACCATAGAATAAGAGACTTAGCCTGTCGTATATTTTCAGGATTGATAAGTAGTACTTAAAAAAGAATACAATTATAAAAGAATGAGTAATTAATCAATTCTTTAACTGTACAATGAAAACAAGATATCGTTTATTTAGATATAAAAGTATAGCCTTTTATATTGATTTGACATTGAGATCCTGAGATGTAATTTAAGGCACTATTGAACCATTAGATCTGTTTGATAGTAATCTATCGATTGAAATGGATCAATCATAATTTGACCGTTCTTACAGAGCTTGTGAGTTGTCTTGTCTCAATGCTGCGCTAAATGTGCTTGGATGTTAATTTGATAGCTACTTGATTGATTAACCGCTGGGATGAAATAGTATGGTGTCATAATTGAGGTCAAAGCGTTCTTGGTAATTACTGGATTAAACTTGATACGCTAGGAGTTTCTTATATCTGATATCAAGACTTGCACTTCAATACATGTCGTAGTCAATAGATTGTATGATGTATTGATACTGTAGAAGGTGATAATGTATGATATTAGTGGGTGGAATACAACATAGCCATTCAATCTTGCTATGCTCAATTACGGCGTTGCTCTGCGGGCTCCCTTTTGCAATTTTTTAATGAATCTATCATCTATAATATGTCAGCTGGTTTTTCCGGTAGAAAATGCATGTTTCCATGATAACAGATATTGCCTATTGTGTTTAGTTTATGAGTTAATGCACTTTAATGCTGCTTTTACATTGGCTAAGATGTGCAATATAGCAGGGTTTTAATTGCGCTTAATAATGTAAAATCTTGAAAATCCTTTTCTACGTGTGCATCTTGTTATCTTTTTAGCCATATTCAGTGGACACAACAGCTCAGGCTATAGTGTGCAGCCCACCTGGGCACAACGAAATCATCTTGTGCAGCACCACAGGTCGGCCATAGGGATAACTAAATTAATAGATAGATAAGGTAAATTTGCACACATTATTTGCATGTATGTAATGACCCAGTTACATCACATAAGCAAATCGCATATATAAATAACAACCAATAACGGATCAATTGCACATTAGTGAATTTATCTGTTCTTCCTTTCCCCTTTTTATATTTATAACCACAATCCAAATAAATATATATTATTACTTATTTATTATTGTTACTTATAATCAATTATTATATAATCCCATATAATCAATCATAGGTAAAAATCGTATACTAGTAATAGCAATTGCAATTTGTAGTAACACCAACCTCTCTTAATCAACCATAGAATTAATGTCGTCATTCATATAATCCTCCATATTATATATCCAGTTTGACAACCAATTGATCTATTACAATGTACAGTATATACACAATGGAGGTTATTTTAAATACGGTGATACAATAGCCGCGGTATTTAAGGCTATCTTTTTTGGAAGGATTTTCTAGCCTTATATACCGCGTAGCCTTATATCTCATAGTCTTAAATACCACGGCTACTGTATAGGGTTGCGTGCTAAATTATTGCATATTTACCCATGCATATGAAACGGAAATACACGAACATTTCAATTTCCAAAAAATTACCAGTTGCAGTAATTATAGAGCCCACTAAACTAAAATTCAAGAAATTACATAAAGTTGAATTCAAAAGTCGCTGCTATATCAGAATCTAGATATAGCGCTACTGCAATAAAATTGAAGTAATTTTATAAAAATGAAAAATAAAATAAAAAACAAAAGCGTTGATAAATACAATTATAGTCTTTCCACGGTTTTATTGTGATTAAAAGAAATCTGAAGAAATAGAATGGTATCTTCATAAAGTATGCTATATTAGTATATTTATAGGAATTGTAAAATAGTGGATGTTTGTGTGTTGATGCCTATTTTACAGGTGTTCAATCATAATGTCTTTTATTGACATTCTTTTAAAAGGTACTTGGTTGAGATGTTGATACTTTGTTTGATATGATAGAATATCATCACTAGATGGATGTTGATCTTTCAACATTCCAGTTATAATTTAAAATGAAACTGAGCTTATTTTTATGAGATGTGATTTCTTATCTAGAATTACTGCAACTACAATTTTATGAGCAGGAGTTTTGGAATATATTATTAATGCAAAATCAGTACAGCTTTATATCATAGGTGTCATGTTGTAGAAGGTTGTATTTTGATCAGGAATACTTTCTTTTACAGGAACCAGCAATATAGAGTTTCCTTGTTATGCTTATTGGGATTTTATTGGAACTCAGTCCTCATGGAGCGAGATTCAGGTACGAATCGAGATCAGTTATTTTTCGGAAATGGCAATGGCGACTTTGGTCTATAAAAGGTGTCATTTCATTGTAGCTACGACAGTAGACGTATTATCAGGATATTGTTTTTGTTACACCATTAATAGTTATTGGATCAATCGATAATCTCCTCTATATATAATCTCATTCTCTACATTAAATAAAACCCGACCTTTTACTCTTGTCTAATTCTTATAAGTTTTGGTAAAACAGTCGCTACTCTTCATAATTGAACCGTGCCCTCTTTTCTATAACAGCTAGCCTCATACAAAACACTTTTAAGATATACCTTAAATATTGCTAAATAGATATGAATTGATCGCATTATAACACCTGTTCCTAATTTTATTTTATATCTCACGAAAAACTCAAGAACAGGTAAAATCCATTGCTTTTTCCTTGAAAACTGGGTTTCACTTTCATCACTGCTCTACTTTTTTTCCCACTAAATAACACCAAGGAAAAATTATTATATGCCAATGTACCTGAGATGTTCAACTTTAATCCAAAAGCGAGTATCCAAAAATATCCTATTCTTTGCAGTTGGTATAAGGTTTTCAGTGCTAATGCTTCAGATTTTTACACGTATTTCACTTAGGATTTCACAAACAACGCATCGTATTACGGTTAACCGAGTTTGACTGCTTTAACGGGCCGTTTTTTATGCAAACTCGAATGAGGGTATTCGAGTTTCTTCTTTTCTTTTTTTGTTAGCTAAGCTCGAAAACAGGATTGAAAAAATACTTCAAGTTGTGAAACTGTCAAATATGCTATTATCGATTCATAATCCCATATTAACTTGACAAGGTTGCTATTAACAGCCTCCTTAAGGCAAACCAATACTTGCTCCCACCCCGTTTTTTATCTGGGTTACAAAAGAACGGGCCGTTTTCCAACTCGAATCGAATGGCCGTTTCCGTTAAAACTCGATTCAAACTCGAATCGAAGCCCATTCCTAATTTCACTGGTAAAAATTGAGAGCTTTGAGTCTTCATTTCTCTGCAAAAAATTAAGCTATACTAACAACTTTTAATAATTAAACTTACCTTTTTTGACGTACTCTATAACATATTTTGATACAAAAAAATTCCGAACACTTATTTTTTTCCATTTTTTGGACATTTTTGTAGTAGATTTCAAAACATTCGTTAAATTGAGCAATAATTTTTTTATATTTATATCATCAACCTCGTTGAGCTCTCTCGGACCCAATTTAGTTTTTTTCAAAAGATTGATTTTTCGTGGAGATATCCTCAAAAATGTGTGCAAAGTAGTGATATTAAACGAGCCGAGCCTTTTTTATGCAGCCGAGCTTTTTTTTGCGCGTGACTAGAGCTCGTTTACCCCAAACGAGCTTTTTTATGCAGCGACTAAAACTCATCATCTCAATGCGAGCTTTATTTTACCTTTCCAGTGACAAATATCTAAAGTAAAGCAAACTTATGAATGTCAATTGACAATTATCTAAAGTAATAATGTCATAGCATTTACTAATTATTATTTAAATTTGAACTTTTTGAAAAGAAGTCAAAAGCTCGTCTTTCTCAAACGAGCTTTTTAAAAAAAAGTCAAAAACTCGTCTTTGTCAAACGAGCTTTTATTAAAGCTCGGCTCGAGCTCGAGTGATACAAAGCTCGGCTCGTTGTGGCGAGCTTTGGTCAAGCTCGTCCTAGGCTCGGCTCGTCTTTTATACTTAGTGCAAAGAGATACCTTCGCTTCTACCTCCCAATTTTCCCTTGTATACCCTCATCCCAAATTCTGGATTTGAAAAAAAAATGACAAAAATCTTGTTTTCTCTACAAAAAATGCAGTTAGAAGCTTCAGCAATAGTTCAATCAATAGCTATTTTTGCTGCACATTATTTCCAGTTATTATGTTTGAAGCATGTTTATAAAAAATGATGTGTATCTTCAGAAAACCTCCAAAATTTCAATGGCATTTTGTGCAAAATTTAATATGAAACATTTGTTTGAATTTTGTTTAGATAGATGCAGAATCCAAAACTGTACAAAAACTATTTAATATATAAGGTCGACTTACTTTGTAGTTCATGAGCATTTAAACAAATTTGCTTTTTTGATCATTTTCTGGTCGATTTGTCATCAGCTCGATTTTGAAACCCAGTTCACATAGGTTTAAGCTGTAATATAACCTATTATTTTGATTATCTCGACGAAAAATCAATATTTCTCGCTGAAACAAAAATGATAAAGTAGCTCAGGATTAGATCTATCTTGTGAAGGGAAAAAACAAATACTACAATTTTAGAGCCTAATTTTTATAATCATTTTTTGGTCAATCATTGGTCAATGTTAGGCCAGTGTATTTATATTCTGGTATTAGCCCTTTTATTTTAGAACAAATATCAATAACCATAATTAAAGGGGCGTATTTTTGAATTTAGACAGAAATCAATAGATTATTGGGCGAGAAAAATCGAAAATAATCTGAAAATAATATGAAAGCCTATTTTTTCTTCATTGTGTTATTTTGTTGAATTTGGACCCAGGTAATTTCCAACTATACGTATATACATATACTGTATATATACAAAAGTTTGCATAATTTATCGAATCAAATAAGCTTTCTCAAAACATAAATGTGTATAGAACAACTGAACTTTTATAGAAGACTTTATGTTATTGTCATGCAATGTCAAAAGCACCAGATCCTGTCTTATCTCTGCTGTTAAGCAATATTGACTAATCGGTAGCCGTGTTGGTACTACGATATTTGAAGATTGTTATTATAAAATGATAAAGCTAGATATATACAACGCAAATTATTGTATCTATTATTCAACGAAGGGAGCTTACTGTTTCTGTCCTACTAGACTGAACTAGTAATCTATACAATGAGAAAAAGGAAGCAGCAATTACACATTAACTCTCATACTCGAAAATAACTAAAATTAATTTTGGATATTTATCATATTCATGAATTCTCTAATAGGTTTTGCATATCAGTTCACGATCTCAACTACAAAGTAATAGGATACATTTGTTGTGATGATAAAGATGTAATATTGGGACCAAACCATAAAAATTGAGGGAAGAGGATGTCTGTTTTCACCTAGAAAAGTATTCTGACTTTAATGATGCTTGAGTAAGCTTCATGAACAGACATTACTAACAAGTGTCTATGTATTGATTATGATGCAGCAGAGAAAAAGCAAAAGTTTGTATTTATAAAGCGCTATTTGGAATACGCTTCCAGAACTTTCATTTTGATGGATCGCTGAACAAATTTGAAGCATTCTAAATTGAATTTGAAAAAGAAATGCATACTTTTGCTTTTCTTCAACCAATTATTCATAAAAAAAAAAGAGAGAAATGTTCAAATCTCTGCAACGACTTCGCGGACCATTGATGGCTTCTACTCGTTTATCAAATTCTTTTGTTAGAAATTATTCCCGAGTTCTTAATACAACAACACTCTCAAGATCCGTATTTCAACGTAATGAACTTTGCAAACCATTATTAGCATCCTGTCAAAGACATTCTTTCCACACTATAACGCCACTTTTCAAAGAGCAAGAGCCCGATGTCAACAGTAAGCACCAAATGCTGATTGGATTTACATGTAAAGTTTGCAATGAACGTTCTCATCACACAATGTCCAAGCATTCTTACACCAAGGGGGTCGTATTGATACAATGTCCTGGCTGTAAAAACCGTCACCTTATTGCAGATAACTTGGGATGGTTCAAAGATAGTAGAACTACTGTGGAAGATTTAGTCAAGGAAAAAGGCGAAGCTATTCGCAAAGTTATAGTAGACGATGCAGGCACCGAACGATTAGGTGATTTAATGGAATGGTTGCCAGAAATTACAGAAGAAGAGAAGGTAAAGAAGGATGAAGCTAAAGTGAAGGCAGAGGAATTGAAAAAGGCACAGCAACAACAAAAGGATGAAGAGCAATAGCTAACAAACTTCCAAACTGTATATATGTGTTTTGATATATTTATTCTTAATTAGACTTGAAATAAACTGATTTACGTACACAATTGCTATTATGGTTATATAGATATGAGGTTTCATTGTGAAATATTTGGATGTACTGATATGTAATGCTATTGGAGATCAAAGATATAATACGAAAAGTCGGTAAATGCGTAGATAATCGAGATCAAATAAAAGGGAACATGTTACATAAAACACATTAGAGCTAAAAATCGATTCTACTAGTGTCTAGCTATGGCAATCTTTAAATATTCATACGTTAATAAGCTCTAGATTGTGGTTAAACAGTTGCAGAATGGCGAGAACACCCTCCAGACATTCTCATATCTATGCAAAATTGACATCGGCATTTTAAACGATTTTCAGCTTTTGAAAATACCTTTTTTCAGATGCTTCAGGAATTATTCTGCAAGCATTGAAAAAAGATATAGCCACAAAACTGATTTGAAAGCAAAGCCTATTATATTTAGTTGTATATGCTATTTTTTTTTCTGTATAATTAAGCATAGATACTGGACTAACACAGTATCAAGAAGTTTTATCTGAAAACAGGAATTGTAGAATAAATATAAACTTGTTTATTTTTTAAATCATGGATTATTAAAATTAGCAAATCAATATATATTAAAGTTTAAGAGAACGAAGAAAACTAATCAGTAGCATGGAAATCTAAACCAGTAATGGTTTTCTTGACAAAACCTGCACGAATAACCCAATCACCAAATGGTTCACCTTCTTCTCTTTCCAGGGCATATCTTTTAATCATTGGTCGCACCTCATTTAAAATTTCTTTTTCCATGAGATTTTCCCTATAAATCTTATTTAAGCGTTCACCCTTATTATTGCCGCCCAAATACATGTTGTATGTCCCAGGAGCTTTACCAACAAATGCAAGTTCAGCCAAATAAGGACGAGCACAGCCATTTGGACAGCCAGTCATACGAATAACGATGGAATCATCACGAAGACCAGCCTCTTCCATTGACTTTTCAAGAATAGTTATCAATTCAGGAAGATAGCGTTCAGATTCGGCCATAGCTAATCCACAAGTAGGAAGTGCAACACAGGCCATAGCAGATTTACGAATACCAGTAAATGAGAGATTATCCAATTTGTATTTTGCCAAATGTGCCTTAGTCTTCTCGAGATCAACTTCAGGAACATTAGCGATGACTAAATGTTGGTTAGCGGTCAAACGGAATTCACCCTTATGGAACTTGGCAAGCTCTCGTAAACCAGTTTTACAGAGGAAATCAGGTGTATCTTTAACACGGCCATTTTCGATGAACATACCAAAGTTCCAAGTATCAGCAACACCTTTAGTCCAGCCATAACGATCATAATTATCACTAAATTTGTAGGGTCTTTCTTCTTCAAATGTAACACCACTACGAGCTTCAATCTCTTTCTTGACAACATCAACACCCATATCATCAACAGTATACTTGAAACGAGCATGTTTACGATTGAGACGATCACCATTATCACGTTGAGTTGTAACAACAGCCTCAGTAACCCTTAAGACAGCATCCGCAGGAATATAACCAATAGATGAAGCAGGGCGAGGATAAGTCTTTTTATTGCCATGAGTTTGTCCCATACCACCCCCAATCAAGACATTGTAACCGAGAACCTTCTTTGTTTGAGGATCAACAATAGCAATTAAGCCGAGATCATGAGCATACACATCAACGTCATTGTTAGGTGGAACAGCAATTACAACCTTGAACTTTCTAGGCAAGTAGGAAGGACCATAAAGAGGCTCAAAATCTTGCACCGCATGACCAGCAACCATACTGTTATCAAGCCATATTTCATGATAAGCATTAGTCTTGGGAGCCAATAAATCTCTCAATTGAATAACCATATCTTGAACTTGAGCATGAATTTCGGGAATCTCGGTAACAGCAGTGCTCATAATGTTACGATTTACATCACCACATGCAGCAAGAGTAGAAAGCAAAACCTTGTTGATACCACGAACAGTTGTACGCAAATTTTTCTTGAGAACACCATGAAGTTGGAAAGCTTGACGAGTAGTTAATTTCATAGTATTATTACCATATTTTGTAGAGAGTTTATCCATGGCAAGCCATTGAGCAGATGTAGCTACACCACCAGGAGTACGTACACGAATAAGAAAACTGAAAGCCTTCTCAAGACCTTGCTTCTTACGTTCATCACGTAAATCACGATCATCTTGAACATAAGCACCATGGAATTTCATCAATTTTTGAGTGATTTCAGTAACACCACCAGTAGAATCATCAACCAATTCAGATGAAATATTACCACGAAGGAAATTGGAATCAATTTTCATTTGATTATCTGTATAAGCAGGCTCATCATCTTCAGCACCAACATCTTTAACACCAAGGGCCTTCCAAAGCGCAGGTTGCCAGACACCTAAAGCAGTTTCAAAGCCATCTTCATCTTGATCATCACCTAAACCTAAAGCGACAAGTCTTGCTGCACCCAAATTTTCAAATTTAGCATCCAAAAGTTTACCAGGACGATTATAAAAGATGGCATCTTCTTCACGAGGCCAGTAATGACTATCACCCAAACCGAAGACTGCAACATTAAGGTCAGCAAAATTGACATCGCCAACAATTAAACCATTCAAAGCTTTCCAGAACTCACGAGAATTAGAAGGCATTTCACCTTGACCAGCAGCAGAACAGATAATTACTAAATTGAATTCGTTACCAAGTTCCTGAATGTCCTCATAATCATCCATGGCCATATACTTGACTTGAAGACCTCTAGATTTGGCACGGTTGGCAATCTTTTTAGCAATTCCCTCAGCATTACCATTATCAGAACCAAAAAGAACAGTAAGAGGAGGTCCGTTAGAGCTACCCAAGCCTGATAATAGTTGAGCATAATCAGCACGAGCTTTAGCCTTCAATTCAGCATGACGCTTTTTGACATCCTAATGATTGTTGTCAATGTTAATTAAGTGTTTGAAATTGAGTATACGGAAAATTACTTACAGATTCTAATGAGCTAACAAGAGCATTTGAAATGTCAGGATGAGTTGAAACCAATTGAGTAAGATAATTCTCCTTGGCCAAGAAGGCTTCCAATGATTTCTTGATACGTTGAGAATCCAAAGAGAACATTTCTTCGCCAAGAGCTTCTTCCAATGCAGGATTCCAACGATACAATGGCCAAGCACCAGTATCAACGCTTGTTTTAGTTTCTTTCAAAGTAGCCAAAGGATTAGGTACATCATAAAGCTGAGGCAAGTAAGCAAGAACAATGGAAGGACCTTCATAGGCATCCGCCTCCATAAGAGCTTGCAAGACACCGGTATAAGAAGCATAAACAGCTACAGATGCAACATAAACAGAGCCATAATTCATAGCATAAAGACCAATATCTTTCTTTTGTTGTTCACGCTCAGTTTGACTAGTGTAAGGAGTTGTATCAACAATTAAAATATTGACATTATCACCAGATGTAATTATATGATGAAGACCAGATTGACCCAAATCATAAGCCCAAGAATCAGATCCAATAAGCCAGTTAGATCTTTTAAAAAGCAAATCTTTCTTGTCCAAAATAGCTTGAGCCTCTGGATGTTTATTAGCAATAGACGACAATACATGAGTAACTAAATCAGCAGCATCTTGAACCTTGGAAACATTTGATTGATGAGAATTTACCAAAAGAAGCCATTGAGAAAGAACACGAACTGCCTCAATTGGAAGCGATGAACTACGAATAACTTGCATAACAAAATCAACTAAACGAGAACGTTCTTGGAGATGGTTTACTACACGACCATAACCAAATTCAGGAGTAGCAGCATGAGGTTGAGAGACATTAGGAGACCAGATAGAAGAAGCATGATACGCATTTGCAATATCTAAACGAGAACCAAAGACTTGATCAAGCATCTTAATGTAAGGAGTTTCTATAGGCAAAATACCTTCAGATTTCTTATTGCTCTTGAGTTGATTAACCGGAGAAGACAAAACTGGCTGTTCCTTAGCCCATTCTTCAGGAACAGCAATAGAAGAAGTTTCAGGATGAGCCAAGATATCAGACAAACTCTTCTTTGAAAATGACACTGAAAGGCTTTTGACAGAAACAATAGTAGCTTGTCGATCATAGGCAGCCTTTCTGACACCAGCTGGAAGAGTAAAAGCATCTCCATCAACAATTACAGAACCACCATAAGTCAAAGTATTAACAGCATTTACTGCCGCCTCTTCTTGTTCAACGTCAAAAGGAAGATTAGTTAAAACCACAGCATCGGCAGACTGGATAAGAGAAGGCAATAAGGGACCTAAACTGGATGAAGCAATACGAATATGAGTGGTATTTGACTCTTCAATAGTATAGACTTGAGCAGCCTTTTTTAACAAAGTTTGATGAGAGGCATATGAAGTAGCAAGAGATGGGCTTGATACAAAAATAAGCTGTTCAGTAGCAGAAGGAACAACCTGTAACTTGGAGGGGTCAATAGGTAAAGAAGAAACTTCAAATCGACGATCCAAAGCATTATTAATCAATGCTTTTAAAACTGACTGAACCATTTCAGGAGAGAAATCAGGATCTTCAACACCATATTGTCCACTGACAATCTCTACAGTATCATTATTTGCAGTTTGGTAAGCAGCAGCAATATCCAAGAATAGAGGATTATAAGTAGAAGTATAATCATCAGTGGGTTCAAGCACAACAATGCGTTGAACAGTAGAAGGTAAGGCATTCAAAAGGATTTGATCATTCCAAGGGCGATAGAGACGAATCTTTAAAGCGCCCACCTTTAAAGAAGGATCTAATTCAGCAATTGCATTCAAAGATTGCTCAATAACATTAGCACCAGCACCCATAGCAATGATAACATATTCAGCTTGAGGATGTCCCACGTATTCTAAAGGAGAGTAATGTCTACCAGTAAGCTCAGCAAATTCATTAGCGACTTGATTGAAAGCAGAGTAAACATCCACAGGAGAAGATTCCTGATCTTGCCCTTCTTCTTGATCGACATTCTTCTCTTTTATCAAGCTTGCTTTATATTTAAGATAGGCAGATTTCTTTGCTAATTCAGGTACAGACTTATTTTTAAAAACATCATTTACCAAATCTTGAGGAATAAATTTCAACAAATCCTCATCATTTAAAACATGAATAGAAGTATATTCATTTGAAATACGTTTGCTGTCAAAGAAATGAAGAAAGGGGGTAGACGTTTTCAAAGAAACCGATTGAGCAATCAAAGATAAATCATAAGTTTCTTGGACCGAAGAAGCACTCAATAGAGCTAAACCGCTTTGTCTAACAGACATGACTTTTGTGAAATCAGCAAATGAATTTGAACCATTGTGATCCGCAGCGACATGTAAAACAACAGAAGATTCATCAAAAGCCAATTTATACAAGTAAGGAATAGCAGCCAACAAGGATTGGGAAGATAAAATTGCACTAGTTAATTGACGATTAGCAATTGCAGTTGCAAGATGGGAAACAGGGTCATCAAATTGATTAATTTTGACAGCTTGGTTCCAAATATTTGTCTGAGTAAGTTGAGGTGTTATTGTGTTGATATTTGCATAAACACGCTCGTTTGTTAATTGAGCTACCAGGGTAGACGCTTCTCTACCATTCAGAAATTGCATCTTGATTTCTTTTTATAAAAAAGAGAAAGAGTTGGGGGTTGTTCAAGATGTATGTATATAAAGGATATTAATTTAAGAAACACAGAAAACTGAATGGTATTTAAATTATCCATTTAAAATTAAAATTCGAAATAAATGTCGTATTAGCACACAATTTCTTGTTGTTGTAATTGGGTGCATTCAATTGCTTTGTTAAGGGGGGGGTGGGAGAGATACATTCACTCCGCCTTATAAAATCCTGGATTGAAGCTTTATTCTGGATTGATGGGAAAAGTGGCCTGATTTTTATTATATTGTAATAGTCTAAGTGTAAAATGTTATTAACATAGTGTATATAGTAAGGTATTAGATAAAGGGTATTTTAGTGCTTGTTCTTGCTCTTCTTCCATTCACTAGCATTAGGATTCAATCGAGTTTTATTGCTATTAGATGTTGGCTTACCAACGGCAGGATAACGATGATGGAAATGCTGATTACTGCCATGGTTTACGTTTGGAATCTTTATAGTATATTTTGATGGTTGGCCATTAATTTCCGTAGTAAAAGTTAAATATCCATCTTCTGTAGTGTAACCTCCATTATCTGATGGTATCTTCTTCCTCTTTTTTTCGTGATATTTGTTCAATTCTATTTGCAGATAGTTTAATTGAATCTTATTGACATTTTCTGCTTGTTTCAGGTGTCGAATAATTTCGTCTTTCTCAATCACTGATTGACCTAGATCATATATCTTCTTTTCGTCATCCGATTGTACTTGCTTCTTTTCAAGCTTCATACATGCTTCAAAGTAACTGGCTTGCAATTCTCTGTACTTTTGTGCCCATTCATCGGCACTTTTTTTAGCCTCGTCCTCAGATTCCATTATATCTGCCCAATTATCCATCTTCTTTTCTTGTTTCTTACCAAAATCTTCACTGCAATCAATGCCATCAACTGTGGTTGTCGTACTGGTAGATGGCTGGACTTTGCGTTGATGACGCTGTGAAACTTGCTTTTTTAATTGCTCAATTTCCGTTGTTTGTTTCTTTTTATCTTGTTCATAAATTGTAGTTTGCTCTAATAATTGTTGATTGATTTCTTGCATATGCTTTAATTGATTTTTTAATTGAGTATTTTGTGCTTTTAAATCAAACATTGATTTATCATTGATGGGCTCCTTATTGATATCTTTTTTAACGTCCGGTTTCTGCTGTTGCTCCTCTGTAAGTTGTTTGATTGATTTTAAATCAATTTCATGTTGCTTTTCTAATTCTAAATTTCTAGTTTTCAATACTTCATATTCAAATAACTGTCTTTTTGCTTCAGTATATTTTGTCTTGTACATGCTTAATTCCTTTTGTTGTATTGCCAGGTTAATTTCTTCCTTTTCAATTGGACTTGAACTGGAAATTGATTCAAATGTCATTCTTCTTTGCATATCAACTTGAGTCTCCATTCGGTCGATCAAAGTCGCTGCAAATCCAAACATTTCCTTTTTCTGCTCCTCCCAGAATTTTCGCGCATCTAAATGACTTTCTGATGCTCTCCATACAATTTGACTAAGATGAAATTGCAATTGTGATTCAATAACCCCATCAATTCTGCTTAGTAATTGATCATCACTGTTTGATTTAGGCTTTGGCTTTTCCTCGGCGGCGGTAGATTGAAATGTTGAAGGGATCTGTGGAACAGGTGGGGCGACTGAATACGATATAGAATGTGAAGGTAACTATGATAAAATTGTCAGCAAATCATCAATCAAGTATATTTTTATAATGCTTACATTGGTTACTTCACTTAATTTTCTCAATGCCATAAATCTCGGACTCACTGCACTATTATTACTAAACTCCTTTGTGTAGTTGTCTACAACGGATGGTTTACGATTTTTATCCTTGACAGTAATTGGAGTTGAGTTTGATGATTTTATGATGGTTTTAGAAAGTCTGCGTGCCTTTAAAACGTGTGATGGGGGGCACAAAGCATTTAATGAAGTTCTTTCTTGCAACAATTGTGATGGTCTTCTACTAAAAGAAGATTTTCTCTCATAAAGATTATCTTCTAGTGTATTTTCTATGTTGGTGCTAACAGTATTTAAATAACCTACATCAAGTAAACAATCATTAATGTCGGGCCCCTTTTTTTTTGACATACAAGGGGGCGTAGCTTTATTGTATCACATACCTTGTTGTTGTTCTATCATTTGTTTATCCTCATGTATCATAGTTGCAGTTGGATGGTAACACATGTTATTATCTTGCTTACTATTAGTATGATATGGATGAATGCTTGGTGGTGATGTTGACTATGAACAAGATTAATAATTTGATCTAATTGTTAGTTTGTTGCCTTATTATTACCTCGTGTGCTAAGCCCATAAAAGTATCTTGCTCTTCGTCAATATCAGAATCATCATCTGTCATCATATCATCATTTATAGTTATTTTAAAGTCTTTTTCGAGTAAATCCTAAACGAATAAAGAATTTTAACATACATGAATTTACATGTAATTTGTTGCTAAACTAACCATATTGGGCTCTTGATAATGAGAAACAATAGTTGCAGTTTTTTCGCTTGATTTACCACGTGGTGGCGTCTGTTTAACTGTGGTGCCTGATTCTTGATTGATGCTTGAATTCAATTTTTTTGATAATGGCCGTTGTGGGGGACTGAGACTATTGTTATTCATACTGGTTGTTATTGACAATTGCAATGTGTGCGTATTATCTATAGATTGATTTAAAGAGAAAGGAAGTAGAAAGGAAGGAAAGAAGAAAGAATAAAAGAAAAAGAAAAAAGGTAATAAATTAAATATATTTATCGATATTATAATAATATTGTCAATTGATTCCTAAAAAAAAATTAACTTGCCATGTTGTCCAGAAAATGGTGACACCTACTCAAAAAGGCCATTCTACAACGAGCTTTCATTATTACCAGCGTAATACAATATTCACCGGCACCAATTGGCACCTATTTCAGTTCGATGCTACAGCTGTCAAAGGAGAAGTGCCATGCACAAATTTGCGCAAATATTTATAGCTTTAATTGTTTCATCACCTGTCATTTATATCTGCAAGCAAACACTTTTTCTCCATTTAGATATCCAATTTACCGTTTCATATGTCAAAATACCTTCTTTTAAGCTCATTACTGTTTATTGTTACCATTATAGTCATCTCTACCCCCATTCAAAGCACAGAATTTTACTTTTTACCGCTAATTTTACCCAGGGAAAATTTTGGTTTTAAATAAAGATTACTCGACTAAAACAAGATACATAAAAATAAAACTGACGCCATTGCGTTCCTCTCATTTTATTGTATAATGTGTTTGGATACCAAAAAAACATTGATGCTACAAATTTCCAAAATTTTTAAGTTTTCGATAATTTAAGCTCGCAAAAGCTGAAAATCAAGGGAAAAATGTCACACTTTTTTATCCTTACCAACCCTCATGAAAAATGTTAAAAAACAGATTTTTTGATTTTTTACTGTAAAAAAATAAATTTAACCTATAATATCATCAGGACAAAATAAACATATAATGTTTATTTATCATATCCAACTTTTAAATTAAAGATTACTTATTGAAAATGTTGAGCTTTAGACAAAACTAAAATATTCAATTAAAGGATTTTCATAAAATACTTTAGCAGGAACAAATGTGTAGAAATTTTACCATAAAAACAAGCGCAATTTTTTGTATATTCCCATATTTTTTTATTTGCACTTTGATGTGTAGGATAGTTGTAAATTTTGAAAACGTGTCGACCAAAATCCAAAAAATGTCAAAATCTTCGAAATCCAGAAATAAATCTGGCCAGATATTTCAGGCCCCGATATGCTTTGATTTTTGGGGAATAAAGAGAATATATGAGTAATCAAAACATGTTGGGAGAATGTATTCATCAATTGCTATTGCCATTTGAACATCTAGAACCATGCGGGAAAATTCCTTTAAAGCAAACGACAATCTAAAAAGGCAATTGTAATCGACCTCCTACTACTTTTAATGCATCGCCTTTTGCTTTTGTATGCAAGTAAATGAATCGAATCAAAAAACTGAGTAATCAACTCTTGTTTCTAGACACAAATTTAAATATTAAAAACTTTTTTTAGTTGTATTTTATTTATTTTAACTGGAAACGGAAAGTGTAATAGAATATATGTATACCATACAAAATGGATACTTTTAAGCGTTAATTTGTTGATTTTCGGCTGCGAACTTGTCCATTCTTGCTTCTAATTCAGGTCTGAAATGACGGATAAGACCTATTTATTGTAAAGGAAAAAAAATTAGATATCGTCATTATGATTAGAGTAATATTTATCCACATACCTTGCACTGGCCAGGCTATTGATTTTATTTAGAAAAAAAAAAAGAGAAAAAAGAAAGGGTGTTAATCGCAATTGCGCATATATTTCATGGGTTTAACTTACCAGCGGCATCACCAAGAGCACAGATAGTATGGCCTTCGATTTGCTTTGTTAATTCCCAGATTTGTTCAATTTCTTCTCTTTGACCACGACCAACTTCGAAACGATCCATCATGGATTCGAGCCACTTGGTACCTTCTCTACAGGGTGTACATTGACCACAGGATTCATGACGATAGAACTTGGCAAATCTAGAAATAGCACCAACAATATCTGTGGACTTGTCCATAACAATAACAGCTAAAAGAGAGTTTTAATTGAGGCTCTGAATCGAATTATTCTTCTAAAACTTACCAGCTGTACCAAGACCAGATTGAACATCACGAAGAGCATCAAAATCCATTCTATATATTCGATAAATTAGAATGAAGAAAAAATCACAGCATAAATAAACCAACTTACAAAACATCTTCACAAATATCTTTGGGGATGACAGGGACGGAGCAACCACCGGGAATAATACCAAGCAAGTTATCCCAACCACCTCTGATACCACCACAATGCTTCTCGAGCATTTCTTTCAAGGGCATTGACATCTCCTATGAAGTTTTATACCAAGTTAATATATTTTTGCAGTTAATCTATAGTTTTTTTTTTACCTCTTCGAAAGTAGCAGGATGGTTAACATGACCTGAAACACAGAAAAGCTTGGTACCAGAGTTACGAGGACGACCGAAACCAGCAAACCAGGAACCACCACTATATTTATATTAGATATCGATTTACATTTATATTTGTCAAATTATTTTACCGTCTGAGAATAGTAGGAGCAACAGCGACAGTTTCGACATTGGTGACAGTAGTAGGACAACCAAAGAGACCGATATCAGCGGGGAATGGGGGCTTCATTCTAGGCTTACCTTGCTTGCCTTCAATGGATTCAATCAAACTGGTTTCCTCACCACAAATATAAGCACCAGCACCACGATGAATGTAAACATCAAAGTCATAACCAGTACCACAAGCATTCTTACCAATCAAACCAGCCTTATAAGCTTCGTCAATTGCAATTTGAAGGTTGTTGGCTTCTTGATAAAATTCACCACGAATATAAATATAAGCTATATCAAAAAATTATTAGTAAAAAATTAATTGATTATATTTCATGTATGCAAATTTACCAGCATTGGCCTTCATGGCAGAACCAGCAAGAAGACAACCTTCAACCAATTTGTGGGGATCACCACGAAGAATTTCACGATCCTTACAGGTACCAGGCTCACCTTCATCAGCATTGATAACGAGATAACGAGGACTAGATGAAAAAATAATGATAAATGATTGAATTCCTCTATATATAATATCAATATTATTACCGGCCATCTAAAGGTTTATTCATGAAACTCCACTTGAGACCAGTAGGGAAACCAGCACCACCACGACCACGAAGACCAGATTCCTTCATTTCTTTAAGAATCCATTCATGACCCTTAAGGACCATTTCCTTGGTCTTGTACCAATCACCACGCTTCAAGGCACCCTTCAAACGAAAGTCGTGCTTCATGTAAAGATTGGTGAAAATACGATCTTCATCGCTGAGATTACCAAAGGTTGTCTTTCCAGTGATAGGGTTGGCATTTGGGTCGGGTGTTGCTTCAGTAGCAAAAGTGCGTGCTACGGAAGGAAGGGCTCTAAGTTGTTGACGAGCTAATATAGGTGCAGCTGTAATTTGTTTAACAAAAAAAAAAAAAAAAAAAAAAAAATAGAGGGTTAATTAAAGGCTGTAAAAAATTTCCACAATCATTCCAAATCATCTAAATTATTACCACGTTTAACGGTAATTGTTCTCAACATTGACCGATAATTTAAATATAAAAAAAGAGGGGGGTGAAAAGGTTTATAAGAGAGGGGGGTTGTTTAACAAAAGAGAAAAAAAAACAAGATCCTAAATTCAGGTTGGCAGCCTTGTATCGTTGTTTTTTTTCTTTTTTTGTTTGGTAGGCCTTCTCATTTTCACCCCCAGTTTGCTCAGACTCCCCACATTATTTTGAATTTCCCAACCATGTTCTCTTGAATGACGTCGCATCGGATAGCCAATAAACCCAGGATGGATGGCTACACAATCCCCCCTTAAAATGTAGACTATACCATTCAAATCAAGGATATGGTCCTTACAAAATCTTGAAAATTCTCGGAAATCTGTTGCCATGGTAACCAAAAAATTACCCCTGAATTATAATTTTCTTATAAATTGACATGTCTTGTGTCAAACATGTACATAACTGTTCTTTTTTCAATTGAATTCATAACTTAAATAATGCTATCTAAGCTAATATTCATCACATGTTGCTTCGTATATAATGTCATTGCGGCATCAAATACCTTTTATGGTCTCAACTACGGTGTAAGCAAAGATGCATGCCCTTCTTTTGATACTGTCAAAAGAGATTTCCGCATTTTATCTCAATATACAAACATTATTCGAGTGTACTCCATTAAAGACTGTAACATTGGACAATTCGCTCTACAAGCATCTCAAGAAAACAAGCTAAGGATTTATTTGGGAATGTGGGTTGACAAGACTGATTCATTTGAAAAAGAATATGAAGCTTTGGAAACTCTTGTATCGTCAAATAGTTTGTACAATGTAGAAGCCATTATTGTTGGCTCCGAAGTCATGTATAGAGAAGATATGGTTTCAAATGAGCTCGTAAAGCGTATCACAAAAGTTAAGAATTTAGTTGGACCAAAAGGCGTTAAAGTAACTACATCAGAGGTATACTATAAACTCTATCCTGATATTGTCGATGCTGTTGATTTTCTCATGATGTATGTATAAAAAAAACTACAACTGTTCAAGACAACTCATTTTAGTTTTCTACAGGAATGCATTCATCTATTGGGAAGGAGAGCATATTGATAATGCTGTTGATAAATTAAAAGAACATTTCTTGACAGTAAAAAGCATTTCTAAAGGAAAAGTAGTGCGTATTTCAGAAACTGGTTGGCCTGATCAAGGAGAACAATTCAAAGATTCAATTCCATTACCAGAAAATCAAAAAGAGTAAGTTTATTCTAGATTTGATTTATCCCTTCAAATTATTCAATTCATTTTATAGCTTTTTAATGAAAACATTGTGCATGACTCGTACATTGGGAATTGAAATGATTTGGTTCTCTGCTATTGATGAACTATATAAACCTGGGGTTGAAGGGCACTTTGGGTTATTAGATTCGAACAGGAAATTGAAATCTTATTATCAGTTTAATAACTTGATGAATCCCTGTGTCTCTTAAAAGAGATATCTCATATCAAATATACATAAAGCATTATTCTACATCAAAACAAATTGCATTCTTAATCCCGTAGCATAATTTCACATTTTAATAAAATGTTTTCTTTTAATACAACAATATACACAATATTCTATTTGGGTCAAGATATGTTTTACTATCTATGGCAATATACAGGGGCAAATATCGAATACGGAATGAGAAAACATTTATATCATACATGGTATGTCCAACTATAATTTAGGGGTTATACTATACATTTACCAGCCTCAAAAACCTATCGCAGGGAAAATGTGCTTATTAGAGTTTTTATGTGATATCCTCAAAAACTTAAACTGAAAAGCCGTTGTAATATCATACGTCTTACTTTTATTTATTTATTTTTGCTCCCTTGATGTTTGAAAAGAATATTAAATTGATTAATCTTTCAAAAAATATGATGACATGGAAGCTGCTCTATGAATAATGTATATAAAATCAATGAAATGTTCACATTTTTGGTTGCTTGTTGGTCAAATAGATAGTTTAAAATGCACAGATACAATTACGTTACACAACTTACATCTTTGAGTGCGCATAAACCTACCAAAATCATCAAAAAACGACATCGTTACTGAATTATTTATGAACTTTTCGCACTGTAAATATGGCTAAAACTATTTTCTGGACATTGCGTTATATACTTGATTAATCTTTTTTTCAATTTATACAATAGTAGCCAGTATGTGATACTATGTATCATACCATTTCGTTTAATATTGGCTGCTGACTACTGGCCACTTAAAAAACAATTCAATTTTTTAATAAAAAAAAAAGGATTATGATTTACTAATGTTTTTCTGGTATTTATTTGCTAATAGTTATTTAAAACAGTATTTGAGATCTGCTGGTTTTTTTTTTTTGGAAAATAATGATACCGAACACATTACACATTACACTACAACTTTGATTATACATAAACGGGACGTTTATCTATTAATCTTGGTTATATATGCTGGCTTTGGTTGATTTAGCTAGCGTTATTTCGAATTCGAATAATGGTCTGTCGAGCCATTGATCCCATTCAAAAAAGTGGACGTTTGATTCCCATATTATGGCTTAACCAGCAAATCAATGGGATTCTAACATTATAGCACTGGATACTGTTACAGCGTTATAATATATTTTAAGACTTGCAGTCCATTTGGATCAATATTCATTTATTGCAAATATTTTTTCAGTTACTTATTAATTTATTTCGAATAGAGGAAGTGGTGGTTTCACTAAAAAAACGTGTGTTCTACTCCTTCAAAAAAGGCTGCTAGCTAGCTAATGAAATCAAGATATGTTATTCGTATATTTACTATACATTAAGTATAACTTCAAAATCCAATTTCAAGCCATTTGTAATGAGTCAAATATTTCAATTTCATTCATGCAAAACCTTGCCTCATTCCTTATATAACTACAGTACTAAAGGAAATCATTTCATGATCCCTTGTAAATTTATCTGTCTTGTTACACTCCCTTCACTTTTATCTATTTACTAATAAATATCTAATTTACAAATAAGAACACCAATCTTCATTAATCCAATGATCACCAATTTATAATAACAAGAGTAATATCTATTAACCTAAAATTGACATAAAATTGATTGTAGAAAATTAAGTATTTAAACTGAGGTGTTAATTTTTTGTATTCACAAAATAGATCCAATTGAAAACTATTCCGTATTTTTTATTTCAGCAAAAAATATTGATTTTTTGTCTAGATAATCAAATAATAGTTCACATTACAGCTTAAGTCTATAGTAACTGAGTTCCAAAATCGATTTGACAAATCGACTAGAAAATCATCAAAAAAACAAAATTGTTTAAATGCTCATGAACTGCAAAGTAAGTCGACCTAGCGTTCTAATTGGTTTTTGTACATCTTTGGATTCTGCGTCTATTTAAAAAAAATCAAATATATGTCTCATATCAAATTTTGCGCAAAATGCAATTAAAATTTTGGAGGTTTTTTGAAGATATACGTCATTTTTTATTAGCATATTTAAAATATAATAAATTGAAATGATGCGCAAAAAAATTATCTATCGATCGAGCTATTGCAAAATCTTGTAGCTACATTATTCGTAGAGGAAACAACACTTTTGTCAAAAAAATTTTCTGTTTCAGAATTTGGGATGAGGGTATACAGGGGGAAAATGGACGCTAGAAATGGAGGTACCTTTTTGTACACATTTTTGAGGATATCTCCACGAAAAATCAATATTTTGAAGAACTCTAAATTGGGTCTAAGAGAGTTTGACGAGCTGGATAACATGAATGTAAAAAAAGCGTTGCTCAATTTAACGAATATTTTGAAATCTGTCTGCAAATATACCGAAAAAATGAAAAAAAATAAAAGTGTTCAAAATTTTTTATACCAAAATATGTTATAAAGCACGTTGAAATAAGTATGTTTTATTATTAAATTATGTTAGTATAGCTTAATTTTTCGTAGAGTTATGAAGCCTCAAAGTTTTAAATTTTACCAGTGAAATACGCGTAAAAATCTGAAACATTAGCACTGAAAAATTAATACCAACTGCAAAAAATAGGATATTTCCGGACACTTATTTTTGAATTAAAGCTGGACATCTCAGGTACATTGGCATATAATTTTTTCTTGGTGTTATTTAGTGAAAAAAAAAGTAGAACAGGAATGAAATGTGAGACCTAGTTTTTGAGAAAAAAGTAGTGAATTTTACATATTTTTGAGTCTTTCGTGAGATATAGAATAAATTTAGGAATAGATAGCATAATGTGACCAATTTATATTCGTTTAGCAGCGCCTAAGGTATATCTTAAAATTGTTTAATATGAGGTTACTTATAGAAAGGAGGGCACGCTCCAATTTTGAAAGCTGAAAACTTTGAAAATTCAGTTGAGAGTTCAATTTTCCTGGAAAACAGGTATGAAACCCAATTTAATTATTCAAGGTATCACAGCAACTCAATGGTTCATCAACTTTTGAGCGTAATTGTTTAGCCTTTACAATAAGAAAACAAAGGAAATTATTTTTTTGCTATTAAAAGGTGAATACATGGTTATTGAACAATGTTTTCATTATGCTTAGGTTTTACATTTACCTGGGTGATTCCTGTATTTAATATTAATAAAGTTTAAATGCATTATAATAAAAAAGGGGAAAGGAACATCAAACCGAGACTTATGAAAGAGTAACTGAGACCTGCAAACTCGTTTAGTACTATTATCTTTCCGTATGCATAAAATTGATCAACACAACAATCAATAAATAGGTATGCAATATTTTTAATGTAATTACATGTTTGTAAGTATGCAAAAGAG
This sequence comes from Mucor racemosus, assembly GCA_027405735.1. Taxonomy (NCBI): domain Eukaryota; kingdom Fungi; phylum Mucoromycota; class Mucoromycetes; order Mucorales; family Mucoraceae; genus Mucor; species Mucor racemosus. Next base: position 462,772 of record JAPEHQ010000005.1, read on the forward strand.
CAGAAAAAAGTTGAAAATCAATATGACAAAAGCATACTATTAACACAAAATGTGAAAAACAGCGCAGCCAGCAAGATTTCAAATGATAATTTCAAATGTTTGTTGTATTTGATACATTTTTAATGATCATTTCGAGTGGTTTTACCACCGAAATCGAGTCACCTTTTTTTCAATCTGTTTAGAAAGTGGTGTGATGGAGACGCAAAGCCGAACTAAAAAAGACAGTGGCAGGAGGAGAAAGAACCGAAGAAAGAAGAGGAGAACAAAGCAGATCCTTATTGATTCTCTCTTTTCCCTTTTCCCTTTTCTTTTTTAATTTTTTATTCCTTTTTTGCTATTTTTTTTTTTTATACATTTATCATGTCTATGATTTATTCTACAGATACCGATAATTCTATATCTGCACCACTACCTACACATTTCTCTCCTAGTTTTCATTATTCAAGCAATAATCATAGTAGTAGTAGCAACAGTAGTTTCAACATTGATAGCAACAATAATAGTCAAGTTGAACTAACAACAGCATTTACTGTTCCCGATAATTTTCAAATTCAAGAAAAACCAGCTGCAGCCGCTACCATTACCACACCGAAATCAAATTCTTGGTTTAATACGAATGCATTTCGACCAAATAACAAAGCTATTCGTCGAGTGGCTTCAGCACCTAATGCTAATAATTTACAACCTATTCGATCCTACACTTCCTCTACTTTACAGCAGCAAAGCATAGGCCAACAAGAGCAATTTGAAAGAATGAAACTGTGTAGAAGAACTTATTCTAGCAGTAGTATTAAAATAAAAAATGTAGAGGTTGGTCCTTCTAGTTTTGTCAAAGTCCGTATGTTGGGCAAAGGTGATGTTGGAAAAGTTTACATGGTTCGACAAAAAGGAACCGATAAATTATTTGCTATGAAAGGTAACATAAGCCCCTTTCATTTTGGTAAACCACAGCAACTAATTAATTCCTATTAGTCCTATCCAAGAAAGAAATGATCAAAAGAAACAAGATTAAACGCGCCTTGGCTGAGCAAGAAATCTTAATGACATCCAACCATCCATTTATTGTTACATTATATCATTGCTTCCAAAGCCAAGATTATCTTTATTTTGTAATGGAATACTGCATGGGCGGTGAATTCTTTCGAGGTAAAAAAAAAATCGAAATATTTATTACACAATTATTAATAGTTTTTTTTTTTTTTTCATTAGCATTACAATTGAGACCAGGAAAATGTTTAAACGAAGATGGAGCTAGATTTTATGCTGCGGAAGTTACAGCAGCTCTCGAATATCTTCACCTTCAAGGCCATATTTATCGTGATCTCAAGCCAGAGAGTAGGTTATTTTATAATTGCCATTTTCAATATCGATCATATAACTAAACTACAAGTACTAGATATATTATTACATCAAAGCGGACATATAATGCTCACTGACTTTGATCTGAGTAAAGGCTCCAGCCCACCTGGTAGACCTGGTGTAGTTAAATCAAAATCTCCAAACCAGGTAAGTTTTCCGAGAATAAAACAATACAAACAATTATCCAACAAAAAAGAAAAAAAAATCAAAATAGCCTCCTTCAATTGATACAAAAAGTTGTGTTGAAGGTCTTCGAACAAATAGTTTTGTCGGCACAGAAGAATACATCGCACCAGAGGTAATTAAGGGCTGTGGTCATACAAGTGCAGTTGATTGGTGGACATTAGGTATTCTTATTTATGAAATGTTGGTAAGTAAATACTTAACATTTGAATGATTTGAATAGTTTTTAATAATTTATTTAGTATGGAACAACACCCTTCAAGGGAAGTGGTAGAAATGAAACATTTGCCAAAATCTTACACACAGAACCTCAATTTCCTCATCAACCTGCACCTTATAATGTTAATATTTCAAGTAACGGTAAAAATTTGATTCGTAAATTATTACAAAAAGATGAACATACTCGACTTGGATCCCGTGCAGGCGCGGCTGATATTAAGCAACATCCTTTCTTTAAAAATACAAATTTCGCTTTACTAAGAAATATGACACCACCCATTTTACCTGCCATATCAAAACCTAATGGAATTGATGCCATTAATTTTAGAAAAATTCAAGAAAGTATGAGTCTAGATTTGGAAGCTGATGGTCTGAGGGTAATGAAAAAGATTGAAAAATCAAATCCATTTGAGAAATTTGATTCCCGTAAGTTTTTGTTTATATATTGCTACACAATAATTGGATTTTGGTTACTAATTAAGGCATCTTGTTTATTTAGTTACGTTGTATCACAATGGTGATTCTGATTCTGAACACGAAGATGAAAAAGAATAGCTTCTTGATCATTTCACCACAAACAATACCCTTACTTTTTGTTTTTTTATTTAATATTAATACAATTTTGTTGCATAGATTTCTTTTTTTTTTTTAAAAAAAAAAAACAAATAATATAAACGCATTTATAGCACGCACGCACACACACATACACACATTCATTCATACATTTAGAACGCACTTAATAACTCTAATACTAATATCATATTAAATTTTGATTTTACAACCTCCCATTATTTTCAATTCTTAAAGAGTTTTGTTTAGGCCTTAAAAGGTACCTATCGAGCAAAAAAAAAAAAAAAAAAAAAAAAAAAAAGTATATCAGTATAAAATATAGTGTCTGGATTATACTCTATTGCTTTTGTTTACAGAAAAACGGTTCAATTAGCTTCATAGAATGTCCTTTTGGAACAGGATACGATTTTCGGAATACCAATTTTTTAAACATCAAAAAATGCAATAAATTAAAAACGAGATAGATTGCATGCCAATATTTATTATTTGAAGCTATGATATATTATCTTGGAACATTACTATAAATAATTTGTTTATTTTATATACATAAAAGCTTTTAATAAATTGTAACAGTAATTGATGAAGGATTTTGTTGCTGTTCTCTTTGCTTTCTTTGATTTTGACGCCTATTACAAATAGAATACATTGCTTCTTCCACATCCCAGTGAAATGCAGGAAAAGTATCCTTTGGTAACAACACAACTGAGTTTGATTCTTGATATTCATGATATGAAGTTGTAGTCGCATGCAATGTAGATGTATCAAATGAGTCTGCTAGCATCATACCCATTGGATCACATAAACTATTCATTGTTGGTACACTGCCTGCACTGTAAAATGGAGTCTCGACTATAGGCGATGTATCTTTTGTATTTTCCAGATCAATCAAAGATGAAGAGATAGATTCCTTATTGATTTCGGGTAGATATCCAAACCCTGATTCGATCAATAATTGTCTTACTTGCTGATTTGCAATCTGGCAAAAGTGCCATTCTACCGCTTTACCACCGGCATAAAGATCTAAAGAGTGTTGCATAGCATGCAATGTGTGAAGCGCAGTTGCATCGAGTTTATCTACACTGCTAAAATCCAGTACAATACATTCCAAATATGGCTTGAGAGCATGTCGATGTAGCATATCTTCTTTTGATGAAGCAACTGGTTGATTCCATGATCTTTCTTCTTGTTGTGGGCAATCAGCATTGTCATTACCTGATCTAGTACGAGATTTAACCAATTCAATCATTCTCTCAGTGACATAGTTTGCATTAGGGTACAAAATAGAGTTACTGAGCCGAACAACAATTACACCAGCTGGGAGTGGATCCAAAATACCAGTAAAATGAGTATCTTTTTCATCAACAAAGATATAACGAGCTGATTTATCCATTCCATAAGCATCATGTGCAGCATTTTTTTTATGAGAAGTTGAAGACGAAGGTGATGCTGAGAGGTTGTTATATGCAGAATTTAGTTTTACACGACCCAAACTTGAAACAGATGGGCGAGCTAGACGAAGTAACATGAGTAATAGTGATAAACCAACAGAAATGTAAATAGCAGTTTCAACATCCATGAAAAATGTAATAACAACAGCAATGACAAAAATCATAAACTCTAAACTACTCTGATTCCAAAGAGCTTTGATAAAAGTGGGGCCTGAAATGAGATCAATTACTGCATGGATAACAACGGCACCTAATACTGATTCAGGTATATAATAAAAGGCGGGTGTAAGTGCATATAATGCAAGTACAACAACAGCACCTGAAAATACACCAGCCATTGGTGTTTTTGCACCTGAACGAGCCATAACAGCGGTTCGACTAAAAGCACCTGTACAAGGATATGCACTATAATATCATAAAGTTAATATCGCATTTAAACAAATTAAAATGCTAAACTTACCCGAAGAATGATCCGACAATATTACTCATACCGATAGCCAAAATTTCTTGATTTGGATTAATACTGTAATTACTCATACGACCAAATGACTTTGCAACAGATACATGTTCCAAGATTAAAATCAATATAATGGAAGGCAATACACCACCAGCTTCTTTTAAAATAGTCATGTTTAAAGTTGGAATTGCCATTGCATCAAATCCAGCAGGAACTTCTTGAATAATATCAATCAAAGGTTTATCATGATGTTGAACATTGACAATGTACGAGACCAGCGTACCCAAAATTACAATCAAACCACTGCGCATAATTCCCAAAAAGAACAAAGGTTTCTTCAGTTTAGAAACCTTTTGACTTAAACGAGCACCACCTATTTTAATGATATACAAGGCCACCAGGGCTGTCAAACCAAAGGCAGCATCAAGCTTGGTCTCTGATAGATGCTTGAAAAAATTATAGAAAATCAAGTATGGGGAATCATGTGTATTCACTGCCTTTAAGCCAAATACTTTAGGCCATTGGCCAAATGAAATTGTAATAGCTGAACCTGTCATATAACCAGCAATGACGGGTTCTGAGATGAAATCAACTAGAATACCGAGTCGAATGAGACCTATCAGTGCTGTTACGATTCCGGCAAACAATGAAAGGCATACGGCTACTTCGGGTCCAGTGATATCTGGATGTGCTTCAGTTACTTTTGATACAGCTTGACCAACTAGCAATGAAACAACAGCTATACCATATCAATTAGTTTCAAGTCATTTTTTTGGCAGAAAGATCATTTTCTTACTAATAGGTCCTATACTAATATCTTTTGATGTTCCAAAGAAACAATATAATGTGACACCAACAAACGATGTACTATAATATGACGAATTTCATGTAAGCTAATGTTATCTATGCATATAAATATACTCACTATAAGCCATATTGTGGATCCAGATTTGCAATCTTTGCATAAGCTATTCCCTGTGGCACAATTAACATACCCACTGTAACACCCGCAATTGCATCTTGAACCAGCCACTATATTAAAAATAAGCATTGTAAGTAATTAGATCGACATGTATATAATACTGTGTTTGCTTACTGAAAGATTGTATCGATGGATCCATTGAATAATTGGAAATAGTCCTAATACATATGCTTTGAATTGTTTTGGAAAATTGTATAGATTTTCTCTAAATTTTTGCTTGAATGTCAATGGTACATAGTTGATCAATACCGGATTTGATGCAGAGATCATGATTTCGTTGTTGTGTTACAGTGAATAAATGTAGAAGAAGAAAAAGAAGAAGAAGAAGAAGAAAAAAGATGTAAAAAGGGGTAGATCAAGAATTAGACAGCAAAGAATGTGTTGTTAACAATATTTTGATGTCTTGTTTTGCAAGGAGTTGGGTATTTGTATATTTATATATTTAGATACAAAGAGAGGGGGCTATATATTAAATCGATTAAAAGATAGAAGAACAAGAACTTCGGTTGCGAATTGATAAATATAAAACGATCAGAATCAAAAGAGTGCAAGAAAAAAAATAAAATATAAAATCCAAGTAGTGGTTTATCATTGTATTTATATACTTATAAATCTTTCAGCATATTAAGGAGAAGCCTGTTAGAGAGGAAGAAAAAAAGTATGCAAATGAGTGTCCAATTATACAGTGAAGAAGATCTTGTCAAAGTCTGGATACTCTAGAGTTACAAGCAACGGCAGCAGATACACACCACATGCAAGCACGTAAGCATGCACACATGGACCGTTAATTAATCCGAGTCTAAGTACATTTAATTCATTTTTTTGCATTAAAACTTCAACTGAACCCTTGCTTGCAATTCTGTGTATTTTACATAATCATAATTCATGCTTTCTTTTGTCTGTCTAAATGACATCAATTGGAAACATATGATTTATATGCATAATAATCTTATTAACTTGCACTTTTTAAGGGGTTTAGCTTATAGTTTATTAGCTTTTTTTTTACAGTTTCTGATACTAGTTAGTTACCAGGATATTGAAAATCTCTTGGTATTTCATCAATAAAACATTAAGGAGAATAAAATTCATTAATTTGCTGTATATTTTCATGGATGTACAATATAATTGATGTTGTGTAGCTTATTTAACGGTATATACTTACATAATTTCCAACTTTGCCGGTGTTGGCCGCATTAATTTGTGTATAGAAATCTACAAGGAGACTTTTGTAGAACCCAATATTTCAAAAAATCGTATGATTTATGACACATTTTGATTTTTAGTCGTTATAATCATGCATCTGGATGAGTAGGGAAGCAAGCAATTCTCAAGACATTCGTATATACATATTTGTAGGAATATAACCAGATAGATATTCAGATTTATAGCATAATAGAATTTATATATGTGTCTTTGTCTACGAAATTATACTGTTCTATGCTTATATATAGTATCGTTTCAACCAAGGATTTCAAATCTGAAAGCTTGAAAAAATGGATCAAATCAATTGAAGCGCCGAAACACCATATCTCAAAATTTTTATCTTTGAAGAGTTTTTATGTTATAATGAAAAGCAAATACAACAAATTTAGTGTTTATTATATGTAAATTATTACTTTAACATTGTATTGATATTTTTTAATTTTTTAAAATCAGGTGAAAATCTGTGCTTAATGCACATTTCGAGAAAAATATACATTTCATAGTGTTTACACTCAGAATTACAGCAATCTTAGAATTATTTCAATGATTTCAAGAAAGAAAATGCATATTTTAATAAATGCTCCGAGAATTCTATGAAAAAAGTATCCCTTTATTGAAAGGTGATGGACAGTATTAAAATAGCATTACTCGAATTCAAGATAAATACAACCCGAAATTTGATTCTCCATCTTTTTCTGTATGCACACACATTCGACTAATCAATGTATGATTGGCCTCTTTGTATAGTGTGTTTATAGTGCGGTATATAGAAGGCAGCATCTGGCAGCAGCAAGCGTTCTAATTCAAACGGTACACGAAATTAAGGTGCCCTTTTTTATCCTTTTATTAATATTCAACAATCATAACAAAGATGGCTGATACACTCAAAGATATTCCAGAGTTCTTTGAGACTGAACTCGGCGAGTCTATCGCAGCTCGTACAGATGCTTTGGGTAAAATAATATATTCAGCAGGGCGCGTATGTGTTTGTGTGTGTTCTAATATATGTATTTCTAGGTACCTTTCGTGAACTAGGTCCACCAGACTTGTGCCATATCATCAAAGCTCATTCAAAACCTGGTATGAAAGAAGTAAATATCTCATCCTAATTTGTGCTTTATAGATTTATACCAACAGTTTTTAATTTTTTTAAAATAGCTTGGCAGTTATCATTATGTCTCTGGTGTCGATGCTTCCTCATCTGCAACCTTGGCAGCTTATTTGAATTCGCTTACATATTCATTGGTAAAAACTTTTGATAAATGTTGTCAAGAGTGCATAAAACTAATTTTTAATGGTTTAGGATGATACCCAATCTTGGTTTTCCAAATCAAACGCTTGGAGAATTCGCTCTGGTATATATTGGTAATGTAGTACTTCGTCCAACCAAATCGTAATATATTCTGACAATTAAATACAAATTATTAGTTGTTTCAATGCATTCTCTCGTGTAGATGTTCGTGTTGAAGTAAAGATCCCAGGTGGTGTAGAAAGTTATTATGTCGATGTTAGAGGAGAGAGGTAATTTTGAGGCAAGAGGAAAACAATTCATATCAATGAATACTCATTAAATTCCATATATTCAAAATAGACATGAAGCTACTGCTGCTATTTGGCAAGAAACATATCTTTCAGCTGTTCTTCGTGCCATTCTTTATTCTGATGATAGTTATTACAGATTAGCTGGATATCGTAAAATTGATCCCATCGCTAATTTGGCCGGCGAACAAAGATTTTTGGAAGCTGTGGAAGCACTCTTTTGGCGTGGTTGGCAATTAGGTAGTAACCCTGAAATTCAAACTGCCACCACTGTACACAATCATTTGACTTCAGGCGTAATGAAGTATTTTGGTGATAGTTTCCGTTATGGTCCTGCTATTGAGTTGTACAAAAAATTACAAAAGAAAGATCCTGAAGTAGGTGCTTTATTAGCTCAATCATATATCGGACAGAATGAAGAAATCAAGGCTGTCAAAGTTTTGAATGACGATTTAAAGCGTATGCCCATGAGTTATCCTTTGTTACATGTACAAGTTGATTACCTTCGTAGTAAGGTAAGCATTAATGGGTTTTAATAGTAATTTGAATAGCAATTGACCTTTTCCTACTGCTCGATGTTAGGGTGAATATCATATGGCTTTGAAACTTGCCAAATTTGCCGTTAATACCACACCTTCCGAATTTTTAACATGGGCTAAATTAACTGAAGGTAGGATATACTTGATATTTTGAAGATTGTCGTTATACTAACTTGTTGATATCTAGTTTATATTGATCTTGAAGATTACAAAAATGTAAACTTTATAAAATGATTTGTTTCATGCATTACCTAACATTCTAAATAGGCATTATTAACATTGAACTCATGTCCTATGTTTACTTATAGCGAACGTGATATGCATCGTATGCCTGCACCCATCAAGACACATTTACCCATTAAAGCTGAAATTATGAATTCAGGTATTATGGAAGAAGATGCCGCTGGAAGAGAGAATGAAGCCGATCCAAATTTAGCTCGCCTTCCTGCCCCTGCATTGCACGGAACATTCGCCAAAGCATATGCACTCTTGACGCGTTTAGCTAGTAAAATCGGTTGGGACGATTTATTGAAATGCAGATCTTATGTATTCGTTATGGAAGAGGAGTACCGTATGCAAAAAGCCAAAGAAGACACCCAAAAGTCAAGCACATCAGTAAACGAGCAACAGCAGGAGGAGGAGCCTGTCGCAACACAAACGAAAGAGGAGGAATTAAACACCGTTGCTCAAGAAAATGACGAACAGCAGAAGCAAGAAAAAGAATCCAATGCTTCTGAGCAAGCCGATCAAGAGGAAAGTGAGGCTGCTGATAAGGATGAGGAAGAGGTTAAAGCAGACGAAAAATCCCAAAATGGAGAAGAAGAGACTAAAGAAACAGACAATAATGCAGAAAATGCCGATGAATTAGCTGATCACATGGATACTGTTGATTTGAATGCTGATGAAGAGGAAGAAAATCAAAGTCATCAAAAAGTTGAGGTTCATCACACTCCTCTTGAACGTCCTACTCAAGCTGCAGAGGATAAATCAAAGGTAAATATCAATATAAAATACAGAAATACAGATATGTTAACGTCTTTAAAAATAGACTGAAGGTACATCTGCCACTGCTGATGCACCAATCAACACACCACACCCAAGTGATGGTGTTAACTTTTCATTCAGTAACAAACGTCTCTGTGAACGTTGGTTAGATAATCTCTTTATGGTTTTGTATGAAGATTTACGTATTTATACATTCTGGAGAACCGAAGCAGCACATTATCGTGCTCAGCAAATGCCCTACCGTAAGACTGGTACTGAATGGGAATTATTAGGTGATCTTGCTCTTAGATTATGGCATGAGAATGAAGCAAGAGAAGCATATGAACAATGTTTAGATCATAAATTCTCCGCTAAAGCCTGGATGAAGCTTTTAGAAATTTATGTTACTGAATCCAACGTCCAAAGAGCTCTTTTAGCTGCAGTGAAATTAACAGTATACCATGAGCGTTGGTATCATGAAATTGTGGCAAGTCTTATCTAATGAAAAACTGTATGAAATAATATTAACTTTTTGTATATAATAGTATCCAAGTGAAATTGCTCGCAATCTTAATGTCGTTATTCGTAGAGAAGGTCTCTCTAAAATGCAAAATATGTTAACTTCCATGAATTTACCTCGTCCTGTTCAACAATTAATGACGCAATACTTTGATTTTGCTGAACTTTTCAAGGTGGAAGGATATGAATTTTAATCAGATCAGATAGATATAAAAAAGAGAAAAACTACTACTAAAGACGCTTATACAGCGATTGCTAATAATTTTTAATCACTTCTTTTTTCTTATTATAATAAAAAAATATATACATTTGTAGTTTTATTAAAATTAGCTCTTCCTCCTCGATGATGTAGCTCCATATTTACACAGGATATAAAATATATATACGGCGCCACCTATTCGTTAAATTTATCAGAGCTATCATTTAATACTACTACTGACCAAGATGACACGAAAGCGGGCCCTAATCTGTATACAGAAAAATTGAAATTTTTAATGTCTAAAATTGGAATGCTCCATTTTTCTATAATTAATCTCATACTAAACACTTTTTAGGGTATAATAAAGACATTGAAAAATAGATATTGACTGATTGCATTATGCTACCTATTCGTAAGTATATTTTATATTTTAAGAAAAACTCAAAAACACGTAAAATTTACTGATTTTTCCTTGAAAACTGGGTCTCACTTTTCAGCCCTGAACTACTTTTTTTTTCACTAAATAACACCAAGAAAAAATTATATGCCAATGTACCTGAGATGTTCAGCTTTAATCCAAAAATAAGTATCCGGAAATATCCTACTTTTTGCAGTTGGTATTAATTATTCAGTGCTAATGTTTCAGATTTTTACGCGTATTTTACTGCTAATGGATTGAAAACTTTGAGGCTTCATATCTCCAGAAAAAACTAAGCTATGCTACAACTTTTTAATAATGAAATTTACTTGTTTTAAAGTGCTCTATAACATGTTTCAATATAAAAAAATTCTGAGCACTCTTATTTTTTTTCATTTTTTTGGGCATTTCTATAGTAGGTTTCAAAATATTGGTTAAATTGAGCAACATTTTTTTTGCATTCATATCATCCAGCTCGTTGAGCTCTCTCAGATCCAATTTAGAGTTTTTTAAAATATTGATTTTTCGTGGAGATATCCTCAAAAATGTGTACAAAAAGGTATTTCCATTTCTGGCGTCCATTTTCCCCTTGTATACCCTCATCCCAAATTCTGAAACAGAAATTTTTTGACAAAAGTGTTGTTTCCTCTACGAATAATGTAGCTACAAGATTTTTCAATAGCTTGATCGATAGATAATCTTTTTGCGCATCATTTCCGTTTATTATATTTTAAATATGCTTATAAAAAGTGACGTGTATCTTCAAAAAACCTCCAAAATTTTAATTGCATTTTGCGCAAAATTTTACGTAAAAAAGTTTTTCAAATTTTATATAGATGGATGCAGAATCCAAAACTGTACAAAAATTATTTAAAATACTAAGTTCACTTACTTTGCAGTTCATGAACTATTAGATAAATTAGTTTTTTAATCATTTTTTAATCATTTTTCGATTATTTTGTTGTTAAATCAATTTTGGACTCAGTTATCGCTGGCTTCAACCTGTATTTGAACGATTATTTGATTTTCTCGATGAAAAACCAATATTTTTTGCTGAAACAAAAAATATAGAGTAAATTTTACCTAACTCCATCTCATCCATACAAATAAAGTTGTTTATATACTAAAATCACTTAACAAAGCTCCGAAAAGTAATAAGAACTGCCGAAATTCATGTATATTATTGTACTTTTTATGCATAAAAGCATAAATAATATATGAAAGTGTACCTATCATGTTTTAGAATGTTGATAATGTATGCTAATGTAAAAAGCCTATAATGCTATTGTAAATTTTCAGCTCGGCAATCCTTTTGGAAAAGATTTGCAATATCTTACGTCAATCCGAATTCAGTATTATGTGAATCTACCAGACGTATAAATTGAAAAAATCAAAACGATGAAACCAAAATTCTTGAGCTCTCCAAGATGGAAGGAAAGACTAATATCTCATGTATGCACAAACATCTTTTTTAAAAGTACTTGTGCGAGATTTGAACCATATAATGGATCCAAAAGAATTTAATTTCGGCATGCTTATGATGCTCTAATCACATATTGTTATTATTTTGGCACTTGTAAAAGACATTTAAATAAGAATGGCATAAAGTGAATTTTGAACACTTTTAAAGGACAGAGAGTTGGAATAAGCATACCTAATTAGCCTTGAAATGGCCATAATAAATCTTTCTTTTAAATAGTTTCTTTTAACGAAAAGTAATAACTGCATCCACTGATGCTTCAGTAAGAAAATCTTATACAGCTCCGAGCTATCCAAAATAAACAGTAGTAATAAAAGAGCAAAACATTTGCAGCAAGAAAACCGTGTAAAAAGCCTAATAAATCAGTCATTGATTTAAGGATTTGTATCTATTTAGGTATATGACTTCCAACACCACTTTCTGATATCCAAAAGTGCTTGTGAAGAGTTCAGGGTGACGTAGATTTAGCTTGTCTTTTTTTGCACAAAAGAAGCCGACCTTCATTTTCTTGGTTCATTTGCTTTTTTCGCGAAATAACCCATTTATTGTCTTAATTTGTGTATAAAAGAGTATGCAGCCAATATTGTCACCTACAGAAGATATAGAAGCAACAAAGACAAATGGATATACTAAACACGAAGAAATAAATGGAAAGCCCTTGAATGCTATTCAGGAGACCAACAAAGACGATAAAGATGAAAAAGTGGTTTTACCTGTGGAAATGGCTAGTATGGTGCCTCTTAAGGCGTTAATTGGAAAATTGATTCATAAAGCACATGCTGATTTAATGACACTAACTGATACGTAAGTTTTGTACGCTTTTCTCATGTAATTTTTTCATTTACACATCTACAGATTACCCTCAATGGGCGAAGTGGAGAAAAAACGACAGATATTAACCTATACGACATTTGTAAGAAAGCAATTCTTGAAATTACTTGTTCTTGTCAAATGGGCCGAGAATGCAAATGATATACAGATGTGTCAGGTATTTGTTGGAAATCAATGAACACGAGGTTTTTAAAAGGCTAATATCAACACAACATAGAACATCATGGCATTTCTAGCAAATCAAAATCAAATATTTACTTCTACTGTCGACTTTCTTCACAAAATTTACACTGAATTACCAGCAGCTAGATTAAGAAATTTTGATATACCAACTGCTGTTGATGTTTTAACAACAGGAACATATCAACGTATGCCAACAAAGATCAAAGTAAGCCAAGCAACACATTGATAAATTGAACAATTACTGATTGACATACTATTTTAGGACATGTTGACACCTACACCATTAACAGACGAAGAAGTTTTGGAAACATTCCAAAATATTAATGATGTTATTAGAATGCGTATGATAACAGTTGAAGTTTTACCTTCTCCAATGCGAAAATATCGAATTGGTAAATATTATACAATTTTATATGCAATTGCACAACAAATGTTTAAAAATAATCTCTTATAGAAAACGGCAGAATTTACTTTTCAATAAAAAACGAATTTGAGGTTGCATTAACGTTAATGGGTCATAGTAACGATAGAAGATGGTGGATTGTTTCATTAGATGTTTTTGTTCAGGCAACTTCAGTCGGCGGAGCTTCAGAAGATGTCGATATAACACTGAATGATAATCAAAAACAACATCTTCGTGTTAATGCACAAAAGCAACTTGTGCCCCCTAATGCCGATGAACCTACAAAACTATTTTTCCCTCTTGTCAATATGTACGATTATCTTCATCTTTGCTGTCTCAATATGCAACTTGAAATTTTGTATATCCAAGCTGCTATGCTTGCAAAGACAAGATGGATGAATCAATTAAAAGTACAAATGAACCAGGACAGAACTAAGCTTACTGTTGTCTATTGGCGTGGTGGATCACCAGCTGCTCATTGGGCTCGCCCTCAAGCTAAATCTAAAGCAATTAAAAGTACAATGATAGAAATTAGTGTCAGCCATCCGGATCAACAACCGCAACCCGAAAATGTAGCTGTTGCAGTGCGTGATGAATTGAAAGGGTTGATACAAAAAGCAGGTATTGGCGCTTCTATTGCATTATCTGATCTTACTGCAAGTGAGCAACCAAGGGTGTTATCATCTTTAAAATATCCTAAAAATGGTTTGGATGTCCTTTGGGATGATAGCTCAGACCTCCATACCGAAAAGAAATTGCTTGATTCGTCAAATTTGAACCTTGAACAACTTGTTTTGCATGCAACCAATTATCACGGCAAATGTATTATTGATAAATTCAGAGAATTGTTGATTTCACAAAAGGATTTCTTGGAGGAAAATGGATTACATTTAGCTGATGATGATACTCAAGAGGGCTCTCAGTCTACATTAGTTGAACATGGTAAAAACTGGAACAGTACTCTATATTAACAATGAGCTAATTATGAATTTATTAGAAACAACAGTGAATAAGCTACCATCATTAGTCGTGCGTTATCGTCATCAAAAATACATTAGCATTGAATGCGATGCTCGTACTGGTCGAGTGAAAGCATCCGAAGCAAGTGATGGATGTAGCGAAGGCGATTGTAAGCATTTTAACCTAACTTCATTTCTTTGGTAATCGCTAATTCTGTCAAATTAGTCAAATTAAGAGGTTTAGAAGAAAGACTCAATAATGATCCTGAAGATATTGCTCGACATTTGTTGTGGTTACGATCAGAAGTTGTTGTTCGAGAAGTGATTTCACTTGCTAAACAACTTAATTTACAACCATATCATCCATCACAAATGAATCTTCGTTCAGAAGATTTACAAAAACTGTTTGGAGATGTCATTGCAGATACTGCAACAACAACAGCGACAAATAATTCTAAATATCCATCACATTGCATGTTCCTTCAATTTTCTCAGTTTGAAGATTGGTATTTCATAATTGCAACTGTTAAAAACGAGTTCAAAGCATGGCTTTGTTGTATAAAGTAGGGTTCACAGTTCTGTGAAAGATGGGATCAAAAAGATTAATATTCTCTTGTTGTAGTAAAACTTATGATCAAAATGGTCTTTATCAAGCTATTGTGGATTTGGCACATTTCGATTGCTATCAAGTTTGGAAAGATCAATTTGTCGAAAAATTAACTAGTAAAAATATAGAAGATGCATACACCTCAACATCAAACACACATAAAAGAAAGATAGACGTTGGTGAGGAGGAAGAACAAAAACCAAATCAAGATGTAACGCAAGAAATAAAGAGACGAAGAATGTCCATGCGTAAAGATGAGAGTGAGCCTGTTTCTTTGACTAAAATCGACAAGTAAATTACAAATAGAATTATATATAATCATTTAAACACTAATCACTTTTTCTTTGATATAGCCTTTCTATTGATTTGCGATTTTTGGCCAAATTGGATTCATTATGTAGAGCTTATATTACCAACCGTATGATTGAATTACAATTGCAATCATTCAAGGGTTCCCTTAAATACCATATGCGACCACTTTTGCAATCGCTGTCTAGTATGGAAACTCAAGTTATGAATCACCCAGCTGCTGACAAGATGGAAGTTGTTTGCGTATCACAGAGAGATTTACTCAAAACATGCGCTTATCATTTTGCTGACGATGGTACTAAACGAGAAAAGCCTTTGGAAACAATACCTTGGATAGAAAAACTTTTGCCATCTATGAAGCATGATGTGCTAATTCGTTCATTTGGTTGGTGGGATTGTGGTCGTGGTGATTGCTATGTGGTCGTTCAGGATAAATTCGATTGGAAAAATTTACAACTACAAGGAAGCGATTTAGGAGATCATATTTCATTAGATAAAACAACAAATGTTCTATCTTTTACATATCCAAACATTAATACTTGCATCGATAAGTTTTTAATGGATTGGGAAAGAATTTTTATGATGGCAAACTTGACTAGACAAAGTGAGTACAAAATCAAGTTTTATAGAAATGCTCACTAAACACCACTTTTTTTTTTATAGTGGCATCTGTTTGGTTTATAAAATATAAAGAAGAACTAAAATTCAATCCTACAAATCTGCAAGAATTATCCTTTTCCTACGCAAAAGTAAGCAAATTCTCATGTAAAAACCTCTTATAATTTGAACAATTAACAATTATTTGTAGGACTTTACATGTACAATCAAATGGTCCTCTCTTGGCAAGGGACATCCACGACAATACAATATTGAACTTGACACAACAGACGATACAAATAAGGCAAAATCAACCGCCCTTCCTACTTTAAATTCACGCAATCCACATTGGAGAATTGCCAGTTTCTTGAGGGATGTTTTGAATGAAAAGAAAGATTTGATCTATTTCGTACAAGTAAGGAAGAGAGAGATTGTGAAATATCAAAGAGTATGCGATATTAATTATTATTTTATCAGATTTTATTTCAAACTTTACCTCTCATGTCTTGTCTCGAGCGTTTGGAAGTAGAATGTGCTCAAAAGGGTGATATTGGCAAAGTATCGATTATACCACGTGCCTATGATTCAGTGCGCGTTATCTTCTCTGCCATGCACGCAATTGACATTCGATTTACAGACAAAGCAACTATTTGTGTATCAGATGCAGCATACCACCATTTATTTTATTCCTCTCGCACAGCAACAGTTGATACATTTATTGCGCCACAGCCTTATCTAGTTCAACAACAACAACAACAACAACAACAACATCAGACTTCTGAAGGCATGAAGCCTATCAAGGTAGCACAGCAATTCAAGTTTACGCCGTTTGATCAATTTGCTGGCTTATTAGAGTCTATGGAAACTTGGATCTTTTCGTCCGAATCAAAAGATGTTGATCGTTGGTATGTATCGGGTGAACCTTGGGATCAGAAAGTAGAGCCTAGTGCTGTTTCATTACAACATGGTTTATTATGTTCTGCATCTCTTTGTCAAGGTATATTATATAAATTGCAAGAAGTTTTGTAGAAAGAAAGAGAGCAACTTTTTATTCAAATATATAAGTAAATGAGAAAATCTCTTTAGTATAATGTATAAATAAAATCATCTTAATCCATGGAGAAATACGGTTTATTATTAATCAACTATAGACAATATAGCTGGCATATATTTATTCAAAAAAGTATATTTTTGAGTTGATTTTCAACGAAATAAGGGTATGAGGCTAAAATGCACCACTTGATGATCATTTTCATCTGCATTGCCACATATAAAGACGCCTCGATTTACTGCTAAAAATATTCTTTGTTCTTCTATTTTAGAGAACATTGACTAATCGGCGGCTTAAATATTTCTGTTAAAAAACGGCTACCTTTTTGTGTATTTATGCCAATATAACATGAAATATGCATTAATTATTATAAAAACAAATATAATAACAATCTTGAATGTATATATTGCTCGCTAAAAAGCTTTGATTATAACTTTTTTTTATTTGATTAGATAGAAAAAACTCTTTAAAAGACAAGAAATGTCAAATTTACGGATGAATTGATCTCCTCGGCCGCTTTTTCCCCCACCGCGATTGATAATTTTTCCACTGGAGCATTAATTCAAATGAACACAACAATTAATTCAATATCTTTCTTTTGTAAATAGATAAATATGGCAATATTAGATGCGATTCCCGAGAAACTTATAGTGGCATTTGTCACTATTTTCATCACTTATCTACAAGGAACCGCAAACTTTTACATTCTAGGTCCTGCCCTTGGAGGCTGGACAAGTTTCCGAGCTCAAAAAATACTTTTGCCTTTGAATATATCTCTTATTTCACTCTATGTCAATTATTATTTAGCATGTACAACTGATCCTGGACAGACTCCAGAAGGATGGGTAACATAATTGGAAGAGATTGAGTAATAAAATAATCAGTTTCAAAAGATACTCAATTGTTTCTATTATAGGAACCACCATTTTCCGTCTTGAATCCAGATGAAGATGCAGTGATAAGAGTAGGTATCACTGGACCGCGTTTCTGTAAGAAATGTGATGCTTATAAACCACCTCGCGCACATCATTGTAAGCATTGTGGCAAGTGTGTATTGAGAATGGATCATCATTGCCCTTGGATTGGCAATTGTGTAGGTTTTGGAAATTACAGTCATTTTGTTCGCTTTGTATATTCAGTTATTGTTTCTTGTACATATGGTTGTTATTTATTACTGTGGAGATTACAACGAATTTTAGATGCTTGGAATAATCCTTGGGTAAACTATACAAAATTCTCGGATCTTTGTTGTTAGGTGACTAATATTTCTCTGTTTAGGTGATCATGAAACCAGGTACATTTGAGGTAGTGATGATTGCCATTGATATAACACTAGCTGGCATTGTGATCCTTGCTGTTGGTGTTTTGGCTGTATACCACACGTATTGTCTTTTTAAAGGCCAAACAACTATTGAAGGATGGGAGAGAACTAAAACAAAGAGATTAATTAGTAGACGAAAGATTGATCCTGTAAATAATTTGAATTTTGTACACCAAGAGAATTCTAACATTCGTACATGTTTAGGTTGAATTTCCATTTGACGTTGGATTTTATAAAAATATATGCTCAGTATTGGGAGATAATCCACTATTATGGGCATGGCCATCTTCTTCAAAAGGTGATGGCTTAAAGTATTCTATCAAGCCAAATACAGGTAAGTTCCTTTATTTAAATGTACAATATATTTTTAACACGTTGTTAGATCCTTTGATACCCTATAGTTGGCCGCCTCGAGATCCTAAAGATTTGGGACCATCCTTTATAGAACGAATTGAGCAAGAACAAACTGTAGAAGGACCAAAACTAGTTCGTCGTGATTCAGAAGGATATCTTGTGCGAGAAATTACAATGGAAGATCGAATGCGTATGCTGAATGAAAATGATAATGACGATAGAGACCCTTTAGAACAAGAAGCGCATGAACAATTTTTAGAAGAAAATCAACAAGAAATAGACCCTGAAGATTATTATTATGATTCTGCTAGTGTATCTGATGGCTTTACTGATGAAGAAGAGCTATCCAATAATGAAGAATGGGTAGATGAGTAATAAGAAATTCATGCATAGATTTTTAATTTGTACATCATGACTCAATCGCTTCTTTAATACCAACCACTCGAAATAATACAAAATAAGGAATTTTTAAAAAAAATTGATGGGATTTTTCCCTATTCGTAAAAAGAAAGGGTACCCATGCATATGTGTATTGTACAGAGAAAAAGAAATGTATAATTGAATAATCTATAAAAAAAATTGTATATCATACAGAGGAGAAGGGGGGTTGTTGTTTTCTTGGGAAAAAAAAAAGAGTGTATATGGTATGTTATAAAATTTAGTTGTCAGTAAAGGTAGAAACCAATAATGACCATGCACCAGCGACACCAGCACAGACACCAGCAGAAACCAAAGCAGCACGAGGGCCAGCAGTAGACTTGAAAACGGCACCAGAAATGGCACCACCAGCCAAACTATTGAATACATCATGCTGTCCACGTTGAGCGTCAATCAAAGCAGTTGTACCATTATAAACCATTGCAATGACACCCAAAGAATTACCAATACCAGGACCCCGACGTGTGATTGAATTCAATGTAGTATTGAGGCGTACCTTCATATTAGGAGCACCGGAACTCTTTTTTAACCCTTCAGCCATACCAAAAGCTCCACCCAAAGTCAAACCAGCTAAATAAGTTGTACCAGTACCATAACATAAATCATCCGACCAACCTCTAGAAGGAGCAAGAGATCCACCTCCCATACTATTTCCTGCAGACTCTCCTTCAACTTGTAAGAAATCAAGACCTCCTTGTAATGCAACAGGTTGAAGTCGATTAGCATCATATGTGACACTTGACATGAAATCTGGGATCTTTTCGAAACTGTTGTCTCCAAAATTCTCTTCTGACAAACCTGAAACAGAAGGGGAATAGATATCATCTAATGTATTTGCACTATCATCATTATTGTTTGATCCACCAAAGATTCCCATTTTTATTATTGTTGTTTTTTAGAAAGAAAGAAAAAGAAATGCAAAGAAGGAAAAAAACTTAATGGTTCTAAACTATTGTAAATCTTATACCACCCTCCCCTCCTTTACTTCTATTCCGACCATACCCCAAAAAAGTAATATAAAAGTGGCTTGTACCACATAGAAAAATAGAAAGATACTGGGTTGATACGTTGTTGAATCACACTCAAATCCCTGAATACCTATAGAAGATTGGTATTCATTCTAGAATATGCAATTAAAAATATATGCCATGTATATAATGAGTTGATTGAAAATCTAATATTTGGTATTTGAAAAAGGTATTCTAAATGACAGTGAGCATAAATCGGCATTACTATTACGCTAAAAAAAACAAAAAGTTTATACACTTCCAAATTATACATATTCCCATTGTTTAAAAGAATTTTATGGGCCACAAAAGAGATTTATGGACTTATAAATTACATATTTATAGCTCCAAGATGCTCTTTACTGATTCTTAGTATTATTTACTGTAATTTCCTATTAAGTCCATCATGTAAAAAAGTTTTAGAGAAACTCATTTTTGGTTTAATCGGTTTTATCTGACACTTGATTTAATGTTATTGAAGCGCAGCATACATAGCTCATATTTGTATTTTTGTTCATTCTGTCAACAAGATAGCAGTTTGGTTTTTAAGAGTTGTTTTACGATCTGAAAGCATGATATCTCAGTATATATAAAACTTCGACTTGAAAACCTTTACTTGTGGGCTAGGTATTAATTGCTAAGATCAAAATCAATAAATCGCATGTAGACGACATAAAATGGACGGGGGGTATTGAAAGTATATATTAAATAAGCCTTTGGTGCTGAATTCGTTCCTTTACGAAACATCTTCCAATAATAAAAATAACTTTTATATTTATTTATTTTATTGTTGAAGCAAAACAGTTATACTTCATAATCATTAATTGCTTTGTTTTCGTAATTATCAATAAAAAATAATTTAAAATTTCATCGTTTGATAAACACTACACTCCACAAGTTAAAATGGATTTTTTTTTTTTTGCAAAATTTGAGTCTTCTTGTTTTCAATCTTCAAAATTGGAGCGTGAACTCTTTTCTATAACTAGCCTCACACCAAACACTTTTTACATATGCCTCAGGCATTACTAAACAGGTATGAATTAGTCGCATTATGGTCCCTGTTCCGAAATTTATTTTATATCTCACGAAAAACTCGAAAACGCGTAAAATTCTCTGCTTTTTAACTTGAAAACTGGGTCTCACTTTTCGTCCCTGCTCTATTTTTTTTTTCACTAAATAACACCAAGAAAAAATTATATGCCAATGTACCTGAGATGTTCAGCTTTAATCCAAAAACAAGTATCCGAAAATATCCTACTTTTTGCAGTTGGTATTAATTTTTCAGTGCTAAGGTTTCAGATTTTTTACGCGTATTTCACTGCTAATGGATTGAAAACTTTGAGGCTTTATATCTCTAGAAAAAATTAAGCTATGCTACAACTTTTTAATAATGAAATTTACTTGTTTTAAAGTGCTCTATAACATGTTTCAATATAAAAAAATTCTGAGCACTCTTATTTTTTTTCATTTTTTTGGGCATTTCTATAGTAGGTTTCAAAATATTGGTTAAATTGAGCAACATTTTTTTTGCATTCATGTTATCCAGATCGTTGAGCTCTCTCAGATCCAATTTAGAGTTTTTTAAAATATTGATTTTTCGTGGAGATATCCTCAAAATGTGTGCAAAGAGATACCTTCGTTTCTACCTCCCAATTTTCCCTTATATACCCTCATCCCAAATTCTGAATTTGAAAAAAAAAATTGACAAAAATCTTGTTTCTCTACAAAAAATGCAGCTAGAAGGTTCAGCAATGGCTCGATCGATAGATAAATTTGTTGCACATCATTTGTGTAAATCATTTTTGAAGCATGTTTATAAAAAGTGATGTGTATTTCCAAAAAACCTTCAAAATTTCAATAACACTTTGTGCAAAATTTAATGTGAATCATTTGTCTGGATTTTGTTTAGATGGATGCAGAATTTAAAACTGAACAAAAAACATTTACTAAGCTATTTCATCTTACATTGCAGTTCCTGAGCCATTAAGCAATTTTGTTTTTTTGACAATTTTCTGGTCGATTTTACGAATCAATTTTGGAACTCAGTTAGCATAGGGTTAAGCTGTAATGTAACCTATATTTTGATTATCTCAACGAAAAATTAATATTTTTTGCTGAAACAAAAAATGCAGAATAGTTTCGAGTTGGACCTACCTTCTTGTGAATACAAAATATCAACATCTTAATTTAGGCATTCAATTTTTTACAATATATTTTAGGTAAACCTTGTTCAATTTTGGTTAATATTTGGTAAGCGCACTTATATTCTGGAATAAATATTTCTATTTTCCGATACATACTAATGGCTTATAAAGTAAAGATTTATATCTCTGCAGATTTTACGTGATTCGACTCAACATTAAGCGAAAACATTTGAAAACCATTTAAAGCTCATCTGAAACTTACTTTCCTACAGCTGTAAAAACCGATAACAAAAACCTCATCATCTCGATAAATTTTAATCCTATTAACTTCCAACTTTACATGAGAGCATGAGAGTGGATATACCTCTTAGGCACGATGATCTCGATAGGCAACTGTTACAACCTACTGTGTATTGAGAAAATCAATGCCAAATTGCACCTACACTTTTCTGCGCACTTTTAATGAAAATAATTAAAAATACAATCTTTATAAATAATAATCCAGGTAAGCTGCTATTCTACATGAGTATAGGTATCACTACGGCCGAACTATGCTTCCCATGGGAATAGTGATCTACACAGATGGGCAGAATAAAAACTTTTATGCAGATCAGGCTGCCCGGATGAGCAGAGCAATGAGATCAAAATTTTTTAATCAATTTACTAAAGTATATCAATCATAATCTAATTAATAACGAAGATAATTTGGATGGTTTAAAGCAGATGTGAGTTACTCTGATTCAACAGAATTGCCTTATTGACGAGATATATTAATTTGAAATTTAGGGTGTGAAAGAGTTCTGCCCATGTTCTTCTTTTGGGGACCAAGTGGGAAGAACAACAACAACTTGTTTGGTAACACGAAAAGTATTTATGCCTTTGTAAATTTCTGTTTGTAACACACAAAATCCTTTTTCTTCCCTACTCTTTTCTCAGCTCTTTTATTTACGTTTAAAACTACAACAAAAAGACCAATATTTTTTTATAAACTGAAATCAAGAAGCAGGTACAAGTACATGCTTTTCCTATTGTTTATTTGGAAATAAATTATTAACTGTTAATGTTAGGGCACGTTACAATATCTTTTTCGAGCAAAAAAAGCATCCAGGACTGAATCATTTTGTTCCATTATCTACGTTATAATCAATGCTTTTTTGATCTAAAGTCGATATCTACCTGGAGAAAAACTGGTGTTATAAAAGTATGTATAGTATTGACTTAATTTGAATGAACGAATAAACTTATGTTTGTCTATTTAGTTTCTAAAAAGTACTTGTTTCTATTTAGTGACCAACAACCAAGAGGAAAACGGGATGTTGTCTTGTATACCATTACCAACTATTAAAGGTAAATCACAATGATGATTACTTGTTAATTGATTTTACTAATAAACCAATTTTTATAAGCCATAAATAAGGCACACTCAATCCAAAATGCTTGAAGCAATTCAATTATGCTACAGTAATTTACATGATGGTTTATCATCTCTTGCTTATTCCATTGCTATACTTGATTTTAATATTTTGTTTATACTGCTACATCGACTTGGTTCGTCGTCCATTAGAGTTAACCTACCATCCTTGATTATCGTATCTATAATAACAGTCCATTATTAGCTCATGGTATACAAAACTATTAAAAGGGGTCGTCTAATCTCAAATTTATTTGATTCAACTGCTGATGCTAAACTAACATCAAATTAGTCGTGTTGACTCGCAATAAAATAAGATGTTTTATCAAGTACGATGTTGGCGTTCAATGTATATATTTCAGTTAGATTGAATAGATAGAGATATGGTTCATACAAAAATCTATTATGAATGTGTGAGAAAGCTCAGATCTATGAACACAAAAAAATGATCCAAATTGTTGTGATGCTTTGTCTACTTGTACGAGATTTTTTTGTGGCGATACCTGGTAACTCAAGTGTAATTTAGGCATTTAATTGTCAAATGTATTGGATCAAGGTAAAATTGGTTGATTGACATAACAGATAATAAATTTAATGTCATTTATTGAATGGATGAATGTAAATGATGTATAATAAAACAAAGCTTATGTTTTTTGAATGAAAGTACTAATAATTCTGGTTAACATCAATAAGTTCAAAAAGCATAATTAAGAAGCGCAATAATTGCACGCATAATTTGATATGCAGAAAACTCTTGAAGCATTCATTATTTTTTTTTGGCAGTGCTGCAAATCATCCTTCAGTATGACTGGATATTAATGAATCAGAGAAAATACAATTGGTAAAATAAAAAATAACTGATAACCAACAATGTACATCAAGTTCAAGATAGATAAAAGGTGCATTTATTGTTGTGTAGTAAAGATAGCAACATTTTAATGGATAGAAATTACAGGACCAAGACGTTGTGTTTGCTTCAGAATTTTTAAAAGGGTTTAAAATCATACTTCATCATCAGATTTACTTAGATCTTGAATATTCACCATATCCTATTAGTATCATTTTGTTTTTTATTGAATTTCTGTATTGTTAAAAATCAAGCCTGTCATAATTTATAACAATAATGACAATGGAATGTTTCTGATTTTAGGTTGACATTTATCATAAGGCGGGCTGATGACATATTTGATACTATAGTAAATGGAACCCGTCAATTTAATTTATAGAATTTAACTGCAAACACCGAGGAATCATTTGTAAGTACCTAATAAGTTGGTTCTGGTAACGCATTGAATAAATTGGCTTGGGACAGAGACAGAAAAAAGATGGCAATAGGTTCCAGTAATGGCCATGTTTATGTTTATGATATTGGAGAGGTAAGAGTAAAAAAAAACTTAATGTAAATCATCCCTAGCGCAATAATTATAAAGACTATATTATCATCAAATAAACTACCACACAATATAAACATGTATAAAGATTTACAGTAATAATAAACTTGAATCAAGTAGGTACAGCATTGTAAATTCTTGAAAAAGTTCTCAAGTATAATAAAATCTCTTATTTTTAAGACTTACAAAGCTTATAAGCGGAATATTAATTTAGAAAATTATTTTTGTCCAGATCATCAATTTTGACATTTTTTAATTTTTTATTTCTGGTTTTGCAAATTTAGAGTTAATTCTACTACCAATTATAAAAACAAAAAGTACACACATACACAGAATTTAGCGCTCTATTTGCTCAATAAAAAATAACAAGCGTTTTCATTGCAAAGTATTACATGAAAATCCTTTAATCAAAAATCCGTTTTTGGGGCAAAAGTACAAAGTTTCATTAATTAACATTTAATATTAAGTTTTTATAAAATGTGTATTAGTTATAGCTACAATATTCTCTCACAATGTAGTATATTTAAACGTCGATTTTGGTATCAAAATTTGATTTTTCTGTTTTTTGATCAAAATCATGAGTGTTGGTAAGGATAAAAATGAGACCCGAAAATGTCCGCTACAAAGTCTGAATTTTCAGACTGTACATGGTTAAATATAAGAAAAGTAAAAAAAAAAAGACGCTTCTTTATTTAAATAAAAGTTGGATATATACCATAGTATAAGAGACTTAGCCGTTCAATCTTGCTATGCTCGATTACGGCGTCGCTCTACGGGCTTTCTTTTGCAATTTTTTAACGAATCTATGATATGACAGACGGTTTTTCTGGTGGAAAAATGTATGTTTCTATGATAACAGCTACTGCCTGTTGTATTCCATCTACTAGTATCATACATTATCACCTTCTACAGTATCAATATATCTCACAATCTATTGACTACGACATGTATTGAAGTGCAAGTCTTGATATCGGATATAAGAAACTCCTAGCGTACCAAGTTTAATCCAGTAATTACCAAGAACGCTTGGACCTCAATTATGACACCACATTATTTCATCCCAGTAGTTAACCAATCAAGTAGTTACCAAATCAACATCATCCAAGCATATTTAGCGCAGCATTGAAACAACACAACTCACAAGCTCTGCAAGAACGGTTAAATTATGATTGATCCATTTCAATCCATAGATTACTATCAAACAGATTCAATGGTTTAATAGTGCCTTAAATTACATCTCAGGATCTCAATGTCAAGTCAATATAAAAGGCCATACTTTTACATCTAAATAAACGATATCTTGTTTTTATTATACAGTTGAAGAACTGATTAATTACTAATTCTTTTATAATTGTATTATTTTTTGAGTAATATTTATCAATCCTGAAAATATACGACACTGCCTATTGTGTTTAGTTTATGATATGGTCATGCGCTGTGATGCTACTTTTACATTGTCTGAAACGAGCAATTTAGCAGGGTTTTAATTGCGCTAAATAATTTAAAGCCTTGAAAACCCTTTTCTACGTATGTTGCTTCTCTCTTTTTGTTTTCATATTCCAAGAATAAATTCATCGTTTTATAAGGGGTATCAGACTATCAAGCCGCTGGCATTCTTTTATTTTATCTGAGTACGACGTGTAATGAGTCAAACATTTTTTTAGTTTCTTCATTCATGCAAAACCTTGCCTCATTCCTTATATAAATACTACAAGGAAATCATTACATGATCCCTTATGGATTTAAATGTCTTATTACACTCTCTTTACTTTTATTTATTTACTAATAAATATCTAATTTACAAATAAGAACACCAACCTTCATCAACCCAGTGATCATCAATTTATGATAACAAGAAGAATAATATCTATAAGCATATTATCCACCTTTGTTGTTAGTTCAAAATTACAGATCATTACACCTACTTAATTTCTAAAAAATATTTGTTTATATTTAGTGGCCAACAGCCAAGAAGAGGGAAACAAGATGTTGTCTTGTATACCTAGTATATCAACTATCAAAGGTACGCCATGATCATTACTTCTTGTTAATTGATTTTACTAATAAATCAATTTCTATAGGCCAAAAGTAAAGGCGTATTCAGTTCAAACCGCTTGGAACAATTCAATTGTGCTAATTTACATGGTTTATCATCTCTTACTCATTCAATTGTTATATTTAATTTTAATATTTCTTTTATACTGCTAATCAACAACCCGTTTGTCCATTAAAGTTAACTCACCATAGTACTTTAATAGCTTATCTATAATAACGGCCCATTATTAGCTCATGGTATGCAAAACTATTAAAATGAATTGTCTAATCTCAAATTTATCTGATTCAACTGCTGATGCTAAACTATCATTAAATTAGTTGTGTTGACGCGCAATAAAGTAATAAGGCGTTTTATCGAATACGATATTGGCGTTCAATGTATTCCAGTTAAATTGAATAGATAGAGATATTATGGTTTATGTAGAGATCTATGAACACAAAAAAATGATCCAAATTGTGATGCTTCGCCGACCTGTACGAGATTTTTTTGTGGCGATTAGTGGCTTAAGTGTAATTTAGGTATTTAATTGCCAAACGTATCGAATCAAGATGAAGTTGGCTGATTTATATAATTGATAATGAATGCAATGTCATTTATTGAATAGGTGAATGTAAATGTATCTTATAAAGCAACACTGCTTACTTGCAAATGAAAATATTGATTATTCTAATTAACATCAATAGGTTCAAAAAGCATAGTTAAGTGCAATCATTGCTACTACGTCGTCTAATTTTATATGCAGAAAACTCTTGAAGTATTCATTCTTTTTTTTTTTTAGCAATGCTACAAATCATCGTTCAATATGACTAAATATTAATGAATTAGAGAAAAGGCAGCTGGTAAAAAACTGATATCCAACAATGTACATCGAGGTCAAGATCGATAAAATTTGCATTAATTGTATAGTGGAAATTGCAACATTTTGATGGATAGAAATTACAGGAAAAAGGTACTGTATTATTTGCCCCAAGATTTTTAAAAGGGTTTAAAGCATACTTTATCAAACTTACTTAGATGTTAAATGCTCACCATATACTATTATTAGTATCCTCTTGTTTTTTATTTGATTGCTGTATTATTAAAAATCAAGCTTTTTATAGCTTATAACAATGACAATAGGATGTTTCTAATTTTAGATTGACATTTATCATAAAGCGGGATGATAATACGCTTGATACTACTGTAGTAGATTAAACCAGTCAATTTAATTTATTGAATTTGAATGCAAACACCGAGGAATCATTTGTAAGTACCTAATAAGTTGGTTCTGGTAACGCATTGAATAAATTGGCTTGGGACAGAGACAGAAAAAAGATGGCAATAGGTTCCAGTAATGGCCATGTTTATGTTTATGATATTGGAGAGGTAAGAGTAAAAAAAAACTTAATGTAAATCATCCCTAGCGCAATAATTATAAAGACTATATTATCATCAAATAAACTACCACACAATATAAACATGTATAAAGATTTACAGTAATAATAAACTTGAATCAAGTAGGTACAGCATTGTAAATTCTTGAAAAAGTTCTCAAGTATAATAAAATCTCTTATTTTTAAGACTTACAAAGCTTATAAGCGGAATATTAATTTAGAAAATTATTTTTGTCCAGATCATCAATTTTGACATTTTTTAATTTTTTATTTCTGGTTTTGCAAATTTAGAGTTAATTCTACTACCAATTATAAAAACAAAAAGTACACACATACACAGAATTTAGCGCTCTATTTGCTCAATAAAAAATAACAAGCGTTTTCATTGCAAAGTATTACATGAAAATCCTTTAATCAAAAATCCGTTTTTGGGGCAAAAGTACAAAGTTTCATTAATTAACATTTAATATTAAGTTTTTATAAAATGTGTATTAGTTATAGCTACAATATTCTCTCACAATGTAGTATATTTAAACGTCGATTTTGGTATCAAAATTTGATTTTTCTGTTTTTTGATCAAAATCATGAGTGTTGGTAAGGATAAAAATGAGACCCGAAAATGTCCGCTACAAAGTCTGAATTTTCAGACTGTACATGGTTAAATATAAGAAAAGTAAAAAAAAAAAGACGCTTCTTTATTTAAATAAAAGTTGGATATATACCATAGTATAAGAGACTTAGCCGTTCAATCTTGCTATGCTCGATTACGGCGTCGCTCTACGGGCTTTCTTTTGCAATTTTTTAACGAATCTATGATATGACAGACGGTTTTTCTGGTGGAAAAATGTATGTTTCTATGATAACAGCTACTGCCTGTTGTATTCCATCTACTAGTATCATACATTATCACCTTCTACAGTATCAATATATCTCACAATCTATTGACTACGACATGTATTGAAGTGCAAGTCTTGATATCGGATATAAGAAACTCCTAGCGTACCAAGTTTAATCCAGTAATTACCAAGAACGCTTGGACCTCAATTATGACACCACATTATTTCATCCCAGTAGTTAACCAATCAAGTAGTTACCAAATCAACATCATCCAAGCATATTTAGCGCAGCATTGAAACAACACAACTCACAAGCTCTGCAAGAACGGTTAAATTATGATTGATCCATTTCAATCCATAGATTACTATCAAACAGATTCAATGGTTTAATAGTGCCTTAAATTACATCTCAGGATCTCAATGTCAAGTCAATATAAAAGGCCATACTTTTACATCTAAATAAACGATATCTTGTTTTTATTATACAGTTGAAGAACTGATTAATTACTAATTCTTTTATAATTGTATTATTTTTTGAGTAATATTTATCAATCCTGAAAATATACGACACTGCCTATTGTGTTTAGTTTATGATATGGTCATGCGCTGTGATGCTACTTTTACATTGTCTGAAACGAGCAATTTAGCAGGGTTTTAATTGCGCTAAATAATTTAAAGCCTTGAAAACCCTTTTCTACGTATGTTGCTTCTCTCTTTTTGTTTTCATATTCCAAGAATAAATTCATCGTTTTATAAGGGGTATCAGACTATCAAGCCGCTGGCATTCTTTTATTTTATCTGAGTACGACGTGTAATGAGTCAAACATTTTTTTAGTTTCTTCATTCATGCAAAACCTTGCCTCATTCCTTATATAAATACTACAAGGAAATCATTACATGATCCCTTATGGATTTAAATGTCTTATTACACTCTCTTTACTTTTATTTATTTACTAATAAATATCTAATTTACAAATAAGAACACCAACCTTCATCAACCCAGTGATCATCAATTTATGATAACAAGAAGAATAATATCTATAAGCATATTATCCACCTTTGTTGTTAGTTCAAAATTACAGATCATTACACCTACTTAATTTCTAAAAAATATTTGTTTATATTTAGTGGCCAACAGCCAAGAAGAGGGAAACAAGATGTTGTCTTGTATACCTAGTATATCAACTATCAAAGGTACGCCATGATCATTACTTCTTGTTAATTGATTTTACTAATAAATCAATTTCTATAGGCCAAAAGTAAAGGCGTATTCAGTTCAAACCGCTTGGAACAATTCAATTGTGCTAATTTACATGGTTTATCATCTCTTACTCATTCAATTGTTATATTTAATTTTAATATTTCTTTTATACTGCTAATCAACAACCCGTTTGTCCATTAAAGTTAACTCACCATAGTACTTTAATAGCTTATCTATAATAACGGCCCATTATTAGCTCATGGTATGCAAAACTATTAAAATGAATTGTCTAATCTCAAATTTATCTGATTCAACTGCTGATGCTAAACTATCATTAAATTAGTTGTGTTGACGCGCAATAAAGTAATAAGGCGTTTTATCGAATACGATATTGGCGTTCAATGTATTCCAGTTAAATTGAATAGATAGAGATATTATGGTTTATGTAGAGATCTATGAACACAAAAAAATGATCCAAATTGTGATGCTTCGCCGACCTGTACGAGATTTTTTTGTGGCGATTAGTGGCTTAAGTGTAATTTAGGTATTTAATTGCCAAACGTATCGAATCAAGATGAAGTTGGCTGATTTATATAATTGATAATGAATGCAATGTCATTTATTGAATAGGTGAATGTAAATGTATCTTATAAAGCAACACTGCTTACTTGCAAATGAAAATATTGATTATTCTAATTAACATCAATAGGTTCAAAAAGCATAGTTAAGTGCAATCATTGCTACTACGTCGTCTAATTTTATATGCAGAAAACTCTTGAAGTATTCATTCTTTTTTTTTTTTAGCAATGCTACAAATCATCGTTCAATATGACTAAATATTAATGAATTAGAGAAAAGGCAGCTGGTAAAAAACTGATATCCAACAATGTACATCGAGGTCAAGATCGATAAAATTTGCATTAATTGTATAGTGGAAATTGCAACATTTTGATGGATAGAAATTACAGGAAAAAGGTACTGTATTATTTGCCCCAAGATTTTTAAAAGGGTTTAAAGCATACTTTATCAAACTTACTTAGATGTTAAATGCTCACCATATACTATTATTAGTATCCTCTTGTTTTTTATTTGATTGCTGTATTATTAAAAATCAAGCTTTTTATAGCTTATAACAATGACAATAGGATGTTTCTAATTTTAGATTGACATTTATCATAAAGCGGGATGATAATACGCTTGATACTACTGTAGTAGATTAAACCAGTCAATTTAATTTATTGAATTTGAATGCAAACACCGAGGAATCATTTGTAAGTACCTAATAAGTTGGTTCTGGTAACGCATTGAATAAATTGGCTTGGGACAGAGACAGAAAAAAGATGGCAATAGGTTCCAGTAATGGCCATGTTTATGTTTATGATATTGGAGAGGTAAGAGTAAAAAAAAACTTAATGTAAATCATCCCTAGCGCAATAATTATAAAGACTATATTATCATCAAATAAACTACCACACAATATAAACATGTATAAAGATTTACAGTAATAATAAACTTGAATCAAGTAGGTACAGCATTGTAAATTCTTGAAAAAGTTCTCAAGTATAATAAAATCTCTTATTTTTAAG
Organism: Mucor racemosus; assembly: GCA_027405735.1. Classification (NCBI taxonomy): domain Eukaryota; kingdom Fungi; phylum Mucoromycota; class Mucoromycetes; order Mucorales; family Mucoraceae; genus Mucor; species Mucor racemosus. Next base: position 494,929 of record JAPEHQ010000005.1, read on the forward strand.
ACTTACAAAGCTTATAAGCGGAATATTAATTTAGAAAATTATTTTTGTCCAGATCATCAATTTTGACATTTTTTAATTTTTTATTTCTGGTTTTGCAAATTTAGAGTTAATTCTACTACCAATTATAAAAACAAAAAGTACACACATACACAGAATTTAGCGCTCTATTTGCTCAATAAAAAATAACAAGCATTTTCATTGCAAAGTATTACATGAAAATCCTTTAATCAAAAATCCGTTTTTGGGGCAAAAGTACAAAGTTTCATTAATTAACATTTAATATTAAGTTTTTATAAAATATGTATTAGTTATGGCTACAATATTCTCTCACAATGTAGTATATTTAAACGTCGATTTTGGTATCAAAATTTGATTTTTCTGTTTTTTGATCAAAATCATGAGTGTTGGTAAGGATAAAAATGAGACCCGAAAATGTCCGCTACAAAGTCTGAATTTTCAGACTGTACGTGGTTAAATATAAGAAAAGTTTAAAAAAACCGCTTTTTTATTTAAAACTTAGTAGATATATACCACAGTATAAGAGACTTAGCCATTCAATCTTGCTATGCTCAATTAAAGCGTTGCTCTACGGGCTTGCTTTTGCAATTTTTTAACGAATCTATGATATGACAGACGATTTTTCTGGTAGAAAATGCATGTTTCTATGATAACAGATATTGCCTAATTTTGTTTAGCCTATGGTTTATGCGCTGTAATACTGCTTTCACATTGGATTAAATGCGTAATTTAAGAGGATTTTAATTGCGTTAGATAATGTAGAGCCTTGAAAATCCTTTTATTCGTGTGTTGTTTCTCTGTTTTTGTTTTCATATTCCAACAAGGATAATATCTCCACCGTTTGATAAGACATATCAGAATATTAAGCTGGTATACTACTTTTCTTTCATTTGAATACGCATGCTAATGTAAGGGACTAATGCTTTTGACGTAGGTAGCAGCAGTTTACATTAGAGACTAATATTCTTATTTAACCGCATTTTAGGATCAAATATCATTATTTACTACTGTATTGCTGGACGTATTTCTTGATTACCAGATCAAATTGAAGGCAATGGTATTTTTATCTACTCAACGAAAGGCTAGAATTAGCTACAAACTCATGAAATGTTTCAGAAAAGTAACAAAATTTCAAATGATATAGAAACAAAAAAAAAAAAAAAGAATAATCTAATGTCTTGCCTAAGAACCATACAGTAGCTTTGATCGTAACTATACTTGAAAACAAATCTTTTTGCAGCTAACAATCGTAAACCAAAATAATAAGTTTAAAGAAGGTTAATTTGTTTAAATTTTATGTGTGATAGAGTAACATCTATAGTATTAGATTTGGCTTGCATATAAATTTAAGTAATGAGTGTTATTTAAGTTTATGCTCGAGCAAAAACCATTATTGCTGTAAACATTATAGCTATAACAAAAATATTTACAAATGATGATAATTGTAAATATATTGGCTCTTGCATGTATTGCTCTACATCAACAACATATTGAATTGTTTTGTCTATAATAATCTATATTAATAAAATCAAATATGATTTAAAAACCCATTCCAGCAAAAAAAATGTATTGGAATTTTGAGAACGGCACGATGGTCATATACAAATCAATTTGTGCCCATATGATCAGCTCCTTATGCTCATGGTCAGATTTCTTATTATGCACAAATAGGGATAATGATGATATGCTTATGGGCAATTCTACTATTATGCATACATGGGATTAATGTCATGCACGTGGACAGAATATATAATTCTGCACATACAGGCTTTTCGTTGTGCTCGGGTGCAGTTTCTTTTGTTGTGCCCATGTGCATCGTGTTATCTTTTTAGCCATTATTCAGTGGGCGCAGCAACTCATCAGGCTATAGTATGCAGCTCACCTGGGTACAACGAAACCATCTTGTGCAGCGCAGGTCGGCCGTAGCGAATTAGAATGTTGAAATATCAACATACATCTAATGATATTCCATCATATCAAACAAAGTATTAACATCTCAACCAAGTATCTTATAAAAGAATGTCAATAAAAGTCATTATAATTGAACACCTGTAAAATAGGCATCGACACACAAACATCTACTATTTTATAATTCATATAAATATAGCATACTTTATAAAGATATTATTCTTTTTTCTTTGGTTTTCTTTAAATTACAATAAAACCTTGGAAAGACTATAATTGTAGTTGTCAAGCTTTTATTTTTTATTTTTTATTTTATTTTTCATTTTTATAAAATTACTTCAATTTTATTGCAGAGCACACGTTTTTAACTGAAACCACGGTTTCTCTGCTTGAAAAAAAATAAAGCAACTGGAAAAATGAATGAATATTAATCCAAATGGGCCGACAGTATCAATATATATATATTATAGATATAACAATATCCAGAATTAAAGTTTAAACATCCAATTGATCGGCTGGTTAAATCGCACAGGTCGAACTCCCACTTTTTCAAGTGGGGGTTGTTGTGGACAGGCAACTTCAAATTAGATGGCGCTAATAAATCAGGCAGATGGCATTTCAAAACAAACCAACAGAACAATCGAAACAATTCAAAAACTTTCAAATATCGTAAAATAAGCTGAAAGCCAGTTTTATTCATCATCATTGTCATTGTTAGCAAAACACGAATAAAAAAGTAAATCATGCGTATATTTTTCAAATTAATTCCTATTCAGATTCTTCTTATATATATTTTCATTTAATAATAATGCTTTTACTTTGTTTAATCATTGATAGTAGAAAATCACAAAGGTATTACGCTATAAAATTTACTGTCGATCACTACTATTTCCGTAAAATAATTGCGCTTTGTATGTGAATTATTGATCGGCAGACTGTTTCTGTACAACAAAGAGTACTTGGAATCCAGTGAATGTAGATGCATTTTTTTTCCAGGTTTGCGATGTTTTCTGTTTTACATTCTAATAGTATCCATACTTTGGCAGTGGCCAGATAGGTTATAGTATATACTGTAAATTAATACGATACAAACAACGATATTTAAATGAAAAGATGCTGCACCCCCTTTTTAAAGGATGTACACAATACAGGCAGCATTTTTTTTTAGTCAGTGGAACAGACATTCTATATAAATCTCTCCTCTGATTTTAAAAATATTGCAATTGCTTAAAGTGTTTGGCAGTGATCGTTTAATATCGCGTACAATAGTACAATTCGAGGACATTGCAGTTCATTACCAGTTTTACAACCTCCAGCGCCGTTCTGCTTGCACAGCTTGTCATGGCTATTAAAATCTACTTGAAAAATAGCATTAGTGCGCGTTATAACAATTGATTATGTAGCAAAAATGCAGTTTGATGTTTGCTCAAACCAAGGTTGAATCGAGTTCAAATGAACCATATTTTTCCATATGGTTACATGCTGTATGAGTAACACTACAGCATGGAATAAACCCCGAGGCCGAGATGCACACATTTGAAATTGTTCCAGACAAACATGTGTATCTCCAAGATTTTCATTAAACATAATAACACGCATTCTTTAAAATAGAAGAAGACTATAATTAAATGATGAGCAATGCATCAAAAGATGATTTTTGTGTTATAAATTAATAACCAACAAATTGTATATTTGCAATTAAATAAATGACAATCAATGCTTTGTTAATGCAAATCAAGTTAATTTATGTTTATACCACACTTGCAAAAAAAATAAAAAAGGAGAAGAGATGGGCTTGTTATTAATGCTGTTAGAGCCAACAACGAAAATATTGTTGAAATGATGAGTTTATATTTATTATTAGAATTAAGATTTGTTTGTTTTGTAATATTGAAAAAAGAAATAATTCTCAGTAACGAATATATGTATGTTATATTAAAGAAACTGTGTGCGTGAGTGTGTATATAAATTTATGCGTTATTTTGTACATGTTGAATAAAAAGGAGAATGTATTAAATTAGGAAAACAACAGCGCTCCGAGTGGAACATCATCATCATCATCTTGTTGCTGTTGGTGTACTACTCGCTTCATTGTTTGTGGTACCTGAGGACGAGGTAAAATACGACAGGTTATAAGAAGAGGTAAGATCTGAACGTGTTGTTTAGTTGTTAATGTATATACAATTGTAGACGAACTAAACGATGGGCGTCTACGTTTCTGGAAATGTGAAGGTGGCAACTTTCTTGATTTTTTAGGACGATAGAGTGAACCTAGTTTATCAGGATTGAAAGGCATACGTTTTGAAGGCGGAACATAGTGATGGTTTGTGTTACTCATTTCTTGATAGACAAGCTTCTCTAAGTTGTCCCAAAAGCGCCTAACATGAATTATATCACCTAAACGAGTCAGCTTGGAATGATTAGGCCGGAGCTTTTGACAAGTAGCTCGATATAGTGATGCTCTTTGAGAGATTGTTGGAATCGTTGTATCCAAAGAAGAGCATGATTGATCATAGTAATTGACTCGAGATCGAATATCCGTTTCTCGAAAGTTTGTTGTGTCTATCGAAATAAGTTTTCTTTTTCTAGGAGTAAACGATGGCGAAGATGAAGAAACCCAAATTTTAGCCCAATTTGTGAATTGAGTCAAAAAGTTGGATGCAATTGGACGAGCTGGATAAGATGAACTATAACGATGATGTTGACTAACTAGCATTTTATGAAAGACAAAAGGAGAGGAAATAGAAAAGCAAAGGTTAATTTGACTGATTTATATAGTTTTTTTCTTGTGTTATCTGGAAACAAAAATATTTCTGTTACTACACGTTTCTCATTGCAACACATAGAAACTGCCTTTTATTTATGTCGTTAAAAATAGATTTCTTTCTTTATTTTTACATGATGTGGTAAATGATTTATATATATATATTCATATAAAACAAATGAAAACGTCACTTGCTTTGCTGGTCAGAGTAATCCGTATTCTTAATTTGCTACATTTGAATGGTGGCGAATTTCATATTTGCAATGGTAGTACAACTGAGCAATGATAACCAATTATTTTATGGATAAAATAAACATATTGAACCAGCCTTGAGGCAGATGCATGGTAGTGCAGTCATTTTTCACCCATATGGTATAATATTAGATATTATGAGAAAGTATCGCCAATAGTAACAAATAATACTATTAAGTGGCTTCTCTAGTAAACATGTTTAGCATGTTTAACATGTTTAGCATGTTGAGGCCAAGTTGTGATTATTCTGTATTTCACCCACTTTAAAAACAATTTGAGTTTAGCTCGCTGCTTTAAAAACTGATGATGTTTATTGCAGCCATCAAAATTACTACTTTTGACCCCCAGTCGCATTTTTATTTCATTGAACCATGTCAAAAGCAGCAAAGGCTACCTTGACAGCATCTATAGTATTCTGCTGTGCTTCAGTGTTTGGAGTCCATTACATTCAAAATGAAGAAAAGGAGGTAAAAACTATACAAGGATAGGCTGCCAAGTAGGCATTAAAATATTAAGCATCTTCTATAGAACTTAAGAGCTGGTGTATTGCGTGATGATGAACGCAGAAAGAAGAAGGAGCAACAAACATTGAACATGTTAGAATTGAAAGAACAACAAGATTTACATGAAGCATTATTAAAGACTCAAGAGGTAACAAATTTACCATCAAGTGAGCCTATATCAGACGAAGATTAAAAACATAAATGTGGATGTTTAACGCATTACACCGTCGTGCTATAGCTTTAAAGTTTTTTTTTGAACCTAAAAAGATATAATTTAATATGATATGTATTAATATAAATTGACCATCAAACGATACTCTATACTGCCATATTTTTCTTTTTGATGTCTACTTTTTAAAAATTTGAACTTTTGTTGGAATTAAGGTAAATGTGAGTTTGTTTTTCCAGCACTGATTGATGTAAATTTGCGTTGATTTGTACAATTGTTCATAACTGTTTTGAGCATATTTCTCATTTATGGAAATAAAACAATAGTTCTATAAACTCATTGCATTATAGTTATATATATATTTATATTTATATTTATAAAAATACACGTTAAAATGTCAATTTTATTTCATACAAAAAAAAAAAAAAAAAAAAAAAAAGGGAGAGGTTGCCTAGATCAATTTTTGGTAGATTTAAGCGCTTTCGTCCTTCTGGAAGACATAGGTCAAATGGCATTTACCACAGTATTGACGATCCTTGTGCTTGGCCATGAAGACACCAGCACCACAGGTGGCGTTAGGACATTCACGACGAAGACGGGTAATCTTACCGGATTCATCGACCTTGTACATCTTCAAGATAGCCAACTTGACCTTAGTACGCTTGTGCTTGATCTTCTTGGGAGTAGTGTAAGTCTTCTTCTTTCTCTTCTTACCACCACCCAATAATTCAGCATTCAAGTTCAAGGTGTTGTTGTTACCAATACCATAAGCGGAGAGCTCACCATCAACGAGAGGCTTACCAGCAAAAGACAAGAGTTGAGAGTCGGCAGAAAGACCTTCACGCTCTTGGATCATAGACTTGACAACAGCAACGGATGAGTTGGAAGAGACATCAAGGGCAAGAGTGTTACCCTGGAGAGACTTGACAAAGACTTGCATGTTTAAAATGGATTCAGATAACTCGATTATTTTTCAACAAATATCAATTGTAGTGCAGAAAAAGAATCTAGATTTCAATGATCGTTGAGTCATTGCTTCCATGAAAAATCAAATTTAAATGTTACAAACCTTCCTCACTATCTGTTTAAATGAAAACTGGGAAAGATCAAGAGAGGTTTTCAAGATTTTGATGGATATATAACTCGTAAAAAATTTTTACACATGTTTTTTTATTGGCCATACTATTCGATGACATGGCTTAACCATCACGTGAAGCGATAAACTCCTTCTAAGGATTGCTCACCTTGAAAGATTGTGAAATTCAGTCAATGGTAATAAATAGAGACTTTTCATTGTGTGTAATAAATTTTAGTTAGAAATGCCTTCAGGTAAAGCAAAATTTGCATGAGCTCTACTGAATAAATGATCTAAAAATTATATAAATTTAATAGGATACGCGAGTACACAACATAAAAGAGAACATACACCAAAAAGAAAAAGATCAAGAAGCAGAAGTGGCGGTTTGGATGGCAAAGATGATCTCAATTACGTTGATGACGATAGTGAATTATCCTCTGGAGATGATGCTTTAATTGCTAGTGATATAGAAGCTCATCAACATCACGAAGCATCTGGAGGGGCGCAACATACTAGAAAGAGAGGTCGCCCAAAGACTCATTCCTCTACTAATGAAAGAGGTAGACCTCAAGCACAATCGTCATCTCAAGCAACTACTTCAGCAGCAGCATTAGCAGCAGCATCTCAAAACTACATTCCTCCCGCAAATCCTAGCGGTTACATTAGTGATCATGATGAATCCGGGGAGACAAAAGTAGATTCATTTGGTAGATTGTTAGGAGGTAATGAGAGACATCATGTCAGAAAAATTGATGATTTTTAATGCTAAAACATTCTAAAAAAAAAAGGCCGCGAATATCGTGTTCCAACATTTACATTACCAACAAGAGACGATACATTATTCATGTTCTCAAAAGACCCTGCAGCATTACTAGGATTTCGTGATAGTTTTGTGTTTCTCAAGAAAAATGTAAAACTTATCAAAGTACATATTGACAATGTCGAAAAAGGATTCTTGGTTGATTCAAATATGTTGAGATCAACTTTTCGAACCCGTGAAATCTCAGTTGTAACAGCTCGATCTGTATATAAACAATTTGGACATCGTATTATACGAAAAGGACGTAGAGGTAGAGACGATTATTACTTTACAGAAGAAGTAGATGATGAAGAAGACATACAATCAGAAGAAGAACAAATTTCGAAAGAATCAATTGATAAACCAACACCTTTGCTACCTTTGATTGAAATTGGAAGAAATAATTTAGCCCATAAACCAACAGCACAGGATGCAAATATCACACAATTGAATTATCTACACAATGCTGCTGTTTCTGCAAGACAATTCAATACATCTTTATTTGCCTATCGTCGTGCTAATCCAACAAATTATGATTTATTAACAAATGTTTATCAAATACCTGAAAACCGACAAACTCTTAGAGATACTGGTTTGGTTATGCCAGAAAAGAAAGATGCAACTATAACAGAAGAAAATACCCTTGAAAATGTTGCAAATAGTGGTTTAATGGATGTAGATGCTACCTTTGGACAACATCAATTACAACAACATGTATAATTTTTTTTTCTATTTTATTAAAATTTGATGATTATTCTAGTATATATGTACTTCTTTTCTCTCTCTTTATAATCCCAATGTCTTTCTAGCATTTTCAGCTACAATTTGATCATAACATTCACGATCTGTTCTCCAAATTTTCTAATGTATTAAAAAATAATGTTGAGGTTATACAAATCAAAATATTCATTTACGGGGAACTTACACATGCATCAATATTAGCACCACTTTCATCATTGGGTTCTACATGAACATATTTTGGTCGATCAATACAGGTATTTCAAAATGTAAATATCACAATCTCCATTTACCTGCCAGCATGCTAACAACACTCAATAAAATCTTTTCTACACTTTGAACAGGACTCCATCTTTCTGAACTACTTTCATACATGTTGGGATCATCTCCAGGAGGATGTAAAATGGAAATACAAACAGTACCATTCTGATATACATTAGGGTGAAAGAAATCGCAAGTAAATCGCATTGTAGGTGGACTCAAAGGATAATCTTTGGGAAAAGTAAGTGTAGCAGGAAATAACCCTCCTTCGAAAGGGGTACCTTCAGGACCACTATCAATAAAATATTGTTAAATACACTATATATAAACCTATTCTTAATTTACTTACGCAATAAGGGCTTCCCATTCAAAGAAATTGTTTTCATCAACAGGACCTTAGAGTAGCACGTTAGTTTAATATTTCTAACAAAAAAAAAGATCTTTAAATAACAAACCTGCAGTAATACCTTCAGGTGCGTTCAGTGTCAACTCTAAAAAAAAGTTATGAATACTTGATTTATATAACACGACATGTACTAGATTCATACCTCTATATTCAGTCATAAGACGTTTTAAAGCTGTTGAGCCTGCAGTTCTATTAGCATACATTTTTACTTGAATGAATTGAATTGGTATTCAAAAGAGAAGATAAAGGAAACGAAAAGAATAAAAAATATTGAAAAGCTGGATACCTACTACCTAAATCTACTACGATACTAAGAGTTTATACGCCAATCCTGATTGGCTCCATTAAAAAGTTAAAGAAGTGGGTGTCCATTTGCATACCAAATTTTACCAGCTACGTGGGTTGATTTAATAGATTCACTAGGCAAAAATAATCATTTTCTTTCCAAAAAGCGTTATACCATCATACAGTAAAACTTTGATGAATATGTATTTGTATTGGTCATAAAACTTGATGAGATGCTGGTTTTAATCATCAAATGTAAATTGAAAGAATCAGGCGAGCTTTTGCCATTTATGATATTGACTGTTTTCTAATACTGTATACGTACCTATATATTTCATTATATATATTTCATTATGATGAAAGCTATACATGGCATATAATTTATTGGGGTTATTTAGAGGACACGCTAGAGGGGAACGCCATTCTTCTATGAAAGTTAGGGATTTTTTTACTCAAAACGTTGTGGTTTTTCGCCGAGTATTCATATTTTTGATAGACGAAGCGTAATTTACGGAGGATCATATCCCTTCAATACATTATCAATTCTAAAAAGCGACCAAAAAAGTGTATTGAAGAGAAATACAGAATGTTGCCACAATTGCTTTCCATGCCAAATAAAAAAAAAGTATCATGTTGCTGCCATAATATAGGCCTTTTAATATAAAATCAAGGCCATGTTTACATTTCTCGTTGCTTGTTGGTCGAATGGATGATTTGAAGTACATAGATACAACAAAATTATACAATATATATACTCGACTACATATAAGTTTACCAATATTATCAAAAATACAACATTTTTAAATTATTTTATGCACGTTTAGCACAAATTTGATGCTAAAATTGGCCAAGGCCATTTCTTAGATCACATACTTTCTTTCTAAATTTTTCTCGGCTTCTTTGGGCGATGGGAAACATGATGAGTGTCAACCTCTCAATTATTAACTATACCCATATATGGAGTTGGGGATTTGAAAATGTAACAGTTTTGATAGGAACTTTGCAGATATAAAAGCATGCACATGATTCCAAAATAATTCTTAATATAATATAATTCAAAAATATAGTACACTGTTCACTGAATATCGAGTAAAAATTCTTCCCATTAACTGCGCAAAATATACCGAAAATATGAATAATGTGAAAACATACTTCATAAAGTATATATGATCAATTAATAAGCTTTATTTTCATGCAGGCACACAAACATACGGCCGAATAAAATATAACCACCGGTGATATGATGTATTTTGCATTTGTTTCATTAATAATGGGGTAGAAGATACTCAACCAAGAATGTTTTTGAAATCTAAGAGAAAACCATATATAATTTTTGGCGCTGAAGTTTACATTTAGGACGACAATGATCAATCTTAAAAAGCTTGCTTTATCAATTACTCCATCAAAAATTTACATTCTGAAAATTTAGAAAGTGTTCGGTAGATAACGCTGCCTACTATTAGCTTTATCGTTAACTGCTAATTATCCAGTAAAGCAATACATTGAATAAACAGAAGTTTTCGATTTTCTGGTACTTTGCTTGCATTTATTTACTTACAGTTATTTAACTCAATATTTGAAATTCAACATTTTTTTTTTTGAAAAATAAATGTAAAAAACATCGCACTACAACAACTTTGATTATACATAGAGAGGAAGTTTACTTATTAATTTTGGTATTTGTAATTGCTATTTATGCTGATTTAGTTTATTTAGCCCTATATATTTCTAATTTGCAATGGACTGCAAAGCCATAAGCCCCACTCGAAAAATAGTGGGTGTTTGATCACTATGATTTGATCAGCAAACCCAGGATACTAAAATTATAGCATTGGATATTGTTACAGCTTTATTATGTATTTTGGAACTTACAGCCGATTTGGATCAATATTCATTGATTGTGTAGATTTTTGCCTATTATTTATGTTAAGCCTCATTTCAATCCCATATTGAACCTGACATCCAAATGGAATTGAAATGGTATAAATATTTTTAGAATCCAGGACCTGATGGCTCTTGGCTTCCTTTCTTAACTTAATAATAAAGACCCTACGTTCTCCGTGATATAATCACTTGTAACCTTTATTTTATTGTATTGGAAATAATCGGTATTTACATATAACTCTCAGATTTCAAGCGTTTTTCCAGTTGCTTTTGTGGAATAGACAGAGATATTCACGGGAAAAAAGTATAAAAAAAACAATAGGAATTCGACTAGATAACATTAGGGTTTTATTATCAAGTTAAATTCTACTTGAGGACTTTTGTAGTAAATAAGTGTCCTCTTTATATAGTTTTCATCAGAGAGATTAGGTAAGCATTCCTAGGCCCACACATAGCCAATTATACCCCTTGTCAGATATAAATCTTGATAGTAACCAATCGGTGTATTCATAGAGTTCATGGGTTCTTGATCATAATGGTGTGATTATTAGATCCACATTATGTTGATTGGTCTTTAACTATAAGTTGCTAGGATAGAAGCTTGGTAGAAAATTTATATTAGTATGAATCAACATATATCATTTAGTAGTGTAATGTCTATTCATGCCAGCTGTACTTTAATTAAGAATCAGATGAAATGGAGGAGATCAATATAGTGGATAAATGCGTACATATTCCACAAGTTGATACTGTAACGTGGCCATTGGTTGTGTTGCAGCGCGTATAGTAATAGAATCCCTTGCATAAGCTGGAGATTGATATGCAATTCGGATAACGTAATAATGTGTGATGTGATTAGAATATAGGATAGTAGTAGTATAATAATATATTAGGCTTGACAGGTTCATGACAAATCTATTGATTCATTTAATTGATGATATTAAATTAAATGTGGTATAATATGATTCATATTTTTGCCAATGGCCACTACTCTTCCAAAAAAAAGCCGAACAATCTCCGGAAGCGGCCATCTAAAGATATTTCCAAGCTTTAAATCTATAGAAAAAATCACCGGACAGTCCGGACGCGGTTGTTTAAATATTCCAGCAGCTATAAGATGAAGGTATCGAAATGTTGTCATACACAAATTAAGGTTCGACTGTATTGCTATTAATTATTCAAAGGCTTATTTTAAGTAAAACATAAATACAACCTACAACATTATTAGCCTAATAACGGATTTAACTTGAAAAGTATAAGATGGTACAACCAGATTCGAAAAAAGTCCATAAAATCTGAAATGCCCAAGATTTAGAATAAATATTGTAGCAAGAAAAAATGTATAATTTAATAAAGGAACTTGTTAAATTAAATCACACACAAAAACTGAAGATCATCTTTATTTAAAAGCAATAATTTGTCCTATTTATATACAACAAATTATATATTACATTTATCCGTTAGATCAGTTTTGGATTGATTATATCTTTCTGACATTCCATGTCAGATCAATCTATTTACATTAGTAACAACACAACACATTTAAGTTGAGCTTATTTCATACAGCTAAATTCAACAAGTGGATATGTCTCACATATTCCGTTTCCTGGATCTTACTTTAGAATTTAGAACAATAAGAACGATCATCAAGAATGTTACCACAGATTCGTTAGCTGACTTCTTATCAATAAAGATTACAAATCAAAACGTTCGTTATCTTACAAATAACCGGTGGATGCAACAAAATCACAAATTTAAAGTATTTATATTATATAAAAGTACTACGGCCGACCTGTGCTGCACAAGATGATTTTGTTGTGCCCAGGTAAGCTGCATACTATAGCCTGATGAGTTGTTGCGCCCACTGAATAATGGCTAAAAAGATAATACGATGCACATGGGCACAACAAAAGAAACTGCACACGAGCACAATGCTAAGCCTGCGTGCAGAATTATAGATTCTGTTCATGTGCACGACATCAACCACATGTGTGCATAATAGTAGAATTGCCCATAAGCATATCATTATCATCCCTATTTGTGCATAATAATAAACTCTGACTATGAGTATAATGAGCTGATCGTATAGACACAAATTGGTTTGCACATGAGCATCATCGTGCCGTTCTCAAAATTCCATTGCATTTTTTATTGGAATGTGTTTTAATTACAATTGCTTTTATTAATTAATAATATAAATTATAAACAATACAATTGAATACGTTGTTAATATAGTAGAGCAATACATTTAACAGCCAATATATTTACGATTATCATCATTTGTAAATATGTTTTTAGCTGTAATATTTGCAGCAACAATGGTTTTTGCTTGGGCATAAATTTAAATAACACTTATTGCTTAAATTTATACTGCAAGACAAATCTAAGATGATAAATGTTACTTTATTACTCATAAAATTTAAACAAATTAACCTGTCTTTAAACTTATTACTATTTTACTTTACGATTGTCAGCTGTAAAGAAATTTGTTTTCAAGTATAGCTACGATCAAGACTATAATTATTAGGCAAGACATTATATCATTGTTTTTTTGTGATTCTATATCGTTTAAAACTTCATCACTTTTCTGGAACATTTCGTGAGTTTGTAGCCAGTTCTAGCTTTTCATTGAGTAGATATAAATATCATTGCCTTCAATTTGTTCTGGTAATCAAGAAATACGTCCAACAATACAGTAATAAATAATGATATTTGATCTTAGAATGCAGTTAAAAAAATATCAGTCTCTAATATAGACAGCTACCTATATTAAAAACATTAGTCCCTTACACTATGAAGAAAAAATCTCTTAATTCTCTTAATTGTGTCACATTAAGGAAAATAAGAAAATTTTTACTGCTTATTTTTTTTAAATTTTGTCTTATTTTCCTTAATATGGCACAATTAAGAGAATTAAGGGATTTTTTCTTCATAGTGTTATTATGTTAGCATGCGTATTCAGATAAAAGAAAAGAATACCAGCTGGATAGTCTGATATAGTATGCCCTATCAAACGGTGAATAATATCCTTGGAATATGAAAGCAAAAAGTGTTGTATTCCACCTACTAGTATCATACATTATCACCTTCTACAGTATCAATACATCTTACAATCTATTGACTACGACATGTATTGAAGTGCAAGTCTTGATATCGGATATAAGAAACTCCTAGCGTACCAAGTTTAATCCAGTAATTACCAAGAACGCTTGGACCTCAATTATGACACCACATTATTTCATCCCAGCAGTTAACCAATCAAGTAGTTATCAAATCAACATCCAAGCATATTTAGCGCAGCATTGAAACAACACAACTCACAAGCTCTGCAAGAACGGTTAAATTATGATTGATCCATTTCAATCCATAGATTACTATTAAACAGATCCAATGGTTCAATAGTGCCTTAAATTACATCTCAGGATCTCAATGTCAAATCAATATAAAAGGCCATACTTTTACATCTAAATAAACGATATCTTGTTTTTATTATACAGTTAAAGAACTGATTAATTACTCATTCTTTTATAATTGTATTCTTTTTTAAGTATTATTTATCAATCCTGAAAATATACGACAAAAAGAGAGAAACAACACACGTAGAAAAGGGTTTTCAAGGCTTTAAATTATTTAGCGCAACTAAAACCCTGCTAAATTGCTCGTTTCAGACAATGTAAAAGTAGCATCACAGCGCATGACCATATCATAAACTAAACACAAGAGGCAGTAGCTGTTATCATAGAAACATACATTTTTCTACCAGAAAAACCGTCTGTCATATCATAGATTCGTTAAAAAATTGCAAAAGCAAGCCCGTAGAGCGACGCCGTAATTGAGCATAGCAAGATTGAACGGCTAAGTCTCTTATACTATGGTATATATCCAACTTTTAAATAAGGAAGCGTCTTTTTTTTTTTACTTTTCTTATATTTAACCATGTACGGTCTGAAAATTCAGACTTTGTAGCGGACATTTTCGGGTCTCATTTTATCCTTACCAACACTCATGATTTTGGTCAAAAAACAGAAAAATCAAATTTTGATGCCAAAATCGACGTTTAAATATACTACATTGTGAGAGAAATTTATAGCTCTAACTAATACACATTTTATAAAAGCTTAATATTAAATGTTAATTAATGAAACTTTGTACTTTTGCCCCAAAAACGGATTTTTGATTAAAGGATTTTCATGTAATACTTTGCAATAAAAATGTTTGTTATTTTTTATTGAGCAAATAGAGCGCTAAATTCTGTGTATGTGTGTACTTTTTGTTTTTACAAATGGTAGTAGAATTAACTCTAAATTTGCAAAACCAGAAATAAAAAATTAAAAAATGTCAAAATTGACGATCTGGACAAAAATAATTTTCTAAATTAATAATCCGCTTATAAGCTTTGGAAGTCTTAAAAATAAGAGATTTTATAATACTTGAGAACTTTTTCAAGAATTTACAATGCTGTACCTACTTGATTCAAGCTTATTACTGTAAATCTTTATACATGTTTATATTGTGTGGTAGTTTATTTGATGATAATATAGTCTTACTTTATAATTATTGCGCTAGGGATGATTTACATTAAGTTTTTTTTTTACTCTTACCTCTCCAATATCATAAACATAAACATAGCCATTACTAGAACCTATTGCCATCTTTTTGCCGTCTCTGTCCCAAGCCAATTTATTCAATGCGTTACCAGAACCAACTTATTAGGTACTTACAAATGATTCCTCGGTGTTTGCAGTTAAATTCTATAAATTAAATTAACGGGTTCCATTTATTATAGTATCAAATATGTCATCAGCCCGCCTTATGATAAATGTCAACCTAAAATCAGAAACATTCCATTGTCATTATTGTTATGAATTATGACAAGCTTGATTTTTAACAATACAAAAATTCAATAAAAACAAGATGATACTAATAGGATATGGTGAATATTCAAGATCTAAGTAAATCTGATGATGAAGTATGATTTTAAACCCTTTTAAAAATTCTGAAGCAAACACAACGTCTTGGTCCTGTAATTTCTATCCATTAAAATGTTGCTATCTTTACTACACAACAATAAATGCACCTTTTATCTATCTTGAACTTGATGTACATTGTTGGTTATCAGTTATTTTTTATTTTACCAATTGTATTTTCTCTGATTCATTAATATCCAGTCATACTGAAGGATGATTTGCAGTACTGCCAAAAAAAAAAAGAATGAATGCTTCAAGAGTTTTCTGCATATTAAATTATGCAATTATTGCACTTCTTAATTATGATTTTTGAACTTATTGATGTTAACCAGAATTAGTAGTACTTTCATTTAAAAAACGTAAGCTTTGCTTTATATATTTACATTTATCCATTCAATAAATGACATTAAATTTATTATCTGTTATGTCAATCAACCAATTTTACCTTGATCCAATACATTTGACAATTAAATGCCTAAATTACACTTGAGTTACCAGGTATCGCCACAAAAAAATCTCGTACAAGTACACAAAGCATCACAATTTGGATCATTTTTTTGTGTTCATAGATCTGAGCTTTCTCACACATTCATAATAGATTTTTGTATGAACCATATCTCTATCTATTCAATCTAACTGAAATATATACATTGAACGCCAACATCGTACTTGATAAAACACCTTATTTTATTGCGAGTCAACACGACTAATTTGATGTTAGTTTAGCATCAGCAGTTGAATCAAATAAATTTGAAATTAGACGACCCCTTTTAATAGTTTTGCATACCATGAGCTAGTACTGGACTGTTATTATAGATACGCTAATCAAGGATTGTAAGTTAACTCTAATGGACGACGAACCAAGTCGATGTAGCAGTATAAACAAAATATTAAAATCAAGTATAGCAATGGAATAAGCAAGAGATGATAAACCATCATGTAAATTACTGTAGCATAATTGAATTGCTTCAAGCATTTTGGATTGAGTGTGCCTTTATTTTTGGCTTATAAAAATTGGTTTATTAGTAAAATCAATTAACAAGTAATCATCATTGTGATTTACCTTTAATAGTTGGTAATGGTATACAAGACAACATCCCGTTTTCCTCTTGGTTGTTGGTCACTAAATAGAAACAAATACTTTTTAGAAACTAAATAGACAAACATAAGTTTATTCATTTATTCAAATTAAGTCAATACTATACATACTTTTATAATCACCAGTTTTTCTCCAGGTAGATATCGACATATCGACTTTAGATCAAAAAAGCATTGATTATAACGTAGATAATGGAACAAAATGATTCAGTCCTGGATGCTTTTTTTGCTCGAAAAAAATATTGTAACGTGCCCTAACATTAACAGTTAATAATTTATTTCCAAATAAACAATAGGAAAAGCATGTACTTGTACCTGCTTCTTGATTTCAGTTTATAAAAAAATATTGGTCTTTTTGTTGTGGTTTTAAACGTAAATAAAAGAGCTGAGGAAAGAGTAGTAGTAGGGAAGAAAAAGGATTTTGTGTACTACAAACAAAAATTTACAAAGGCATAAATACTTTTCGTGTTACCAAACAAGTTGTTGTTGTTCTTCCCACTTGGTCCCCAAAAGAAGAACATGGGCAGAACTCTTTCAAACCCCAAATTTAAAATTAATATATCTCGTCAATAAGGCAATTTTGTTGAATCAGAGCAACTCACGTCTGCTTTAAACTATTCAAATTATCTTTGTTATTAATCATATTATGATTGATATACTTTAATAAATTGACTAAAAAATATTAAACTCATTGATCTGCTCATCTGAGCTGCCTGATCTGCACAGAATTTTTTATTCTGCCCATCTGTGCAGATTATTGTGCCCATGGGAAGCATACAGTAGTTCGGCCGTAGTGGTCATAATTTAAGATGCAACAACTGAGCTTATTTTTATGGGATGTGTTCATATATATACTTAAGATAATCAGCTAAAATACAATCAGAACTAGATATATTTATTAAGTATATGTATAAAAAAAAAGGATGAAGATGTCTAGCTATGAGTATAAAGATCAGGTATTTATATGTTTTAGGAGCGCGAATATAGGGTATAACATTCGATAATTGAATCTTAATTTTATAAGTTGGGAGACCAGTTGTATAAGGTTTATATATATATTTTGATGTAAATAGATATGACCAGAATCAGATCCGACAAGGAGGAGGCAAAGTTAAGTAGATAGAATATTCTTTATAACAGAACAAACCAATGTGAATTGCCGGTAACGATTTCCATTGGCTCAGCTTCAATAATATCACCTCATCTTAGACTAAATATAATATATAATAAAATCACTCCACCTTATTCCATAATTGAGATAAAGTTGATATGCGTCATTCCTTCCAGTTCCTAACTCTAATGATCATGTCCAGATAACATATTAAGAACTTACAATGAACCATACATTCTGCGCTCATTATTAGTATTACATAATCCAGCTCAATATTTAGTCAATATCCTAAACAGGATGTGATTCCTTAACTAGAATTACTGCAACTGCGATTTATGAGCAGGAGTTTTTTTTGGAATATATTATTAATGCAAAATAAGTACAGCTTTATATCATCATAAGTGTCATGTTGTAGAAGGTTGTATTTTTATCAGGAATACTTCCTTTTACAGGCACCAGCAATATTGGGTTTCCTCGTTATGCTTATTGGGATCTGATTGGAATTCAGTCCTTATGGAGCGAAATTTAGGTACGAAACGAGATTATTTATTTTCTGAAATGACAATGGCGACTTTGGTCTATTATAAAAGGTGTCATTTCATTGCAGTCTGAAAATAAACGAGTTTTTACAAGAATATAAGTGTACTGGCCAAATATTATATTGCCCAAAAACTGGCCCAAAATCGATTTGTAAAAATTACGCACATAAATCGAGGTGTCATTTTTTTGTATTCACAAGATAGATCCAATTAAAAGCTACTCTGCATTTATTGTTTCAGCGAAAAATATTGATTTTTCGTCGAGAAAATCAAAATAATAGTTTACATTGCAGTTTAAGATCTATAATGACTGGGTTCCATTAATTTGTGAAATCGACCAGAAAATGATGAAAAAAATAAAATCGTTTAATAGCTCATGAATTGCAAAGTCAGTAGACCTGACTTATTAAATAGTTTTTGTACAGTTTTAAATTTGGCATTCATCTAAATAAAATTTAGACAAATGCTTCACGTTAAATTTTGCGTAAAATGCAATTGAAATTTTGAAGGTTTTTTGAATATACACATCACTTTTTATAAGCATATTTTAAATATAAATAACGCCAATAATGTGCAACAAAATTATCTATCGATCGAGCCATTGATCAACCTTCTAGCTGCATTTTTCGTAGAGAAAACAAGATTTTTGTCAATTTTTTTTTTCAAATTCAGAATTTGGGATGAGGGCATACAAGGGAAAATTGGAAGGTAGAAACGAAGGTATCTCTTTGTACACATTTTTGAGGATATCTCCATGGAAAACCAATGTTTTGAAAAAAACTAAATTGGGTCCGAGAGAGCTCAATGAGGCTAATGACATGAATGTAAAAAAAAATGTTAGTCAATTTAACAGATATTCTAAAATCTACTACAGAAATGCCAAAAAATTGAAAAAAAATAAAAGTTCCCAGAATTTTTTAATACTGAAATATGTTATAGAGCGCTTTAAAACAAGTAAGTTTCATTATTAAAAAGAGTCAGTATAGCTTAATTTCTTGAAGAGATATGAAGCCTCAAAGTTTTTAATTTTTTAGCGGTGACATACGTCTAAAAACCTGAAACATTAATACTAGAAAAGTTATACCAACTGCAAAAAATAGGATATTTCCAGATATTCGTTTTTAGATTAAAGTTGAACATCTCAGATACATTGACATATTATTTTTTCTTGGTGTTATTTTGTGAAAAAAAAAGTTGGATAGGGATGAAAAGTGAGACCCAGTTTTCAAGGGAAAAGCAGTGAATTTTACTCGTTTTGAGGGACTTTCGTGAGATATAAAGTAGGTTTAAAAACAGGTAGCATAATGCGACTGAGCCATAACTGTTTTACAATGTCTAAACTATATCATTAAAATTGTTTAGTAGGGTGTTTGTCATAGAAAAGGGGACACGCTCTGATTTTGATGGTCGAAAACTCTGAAAATTAGGTTTTCGAAAATTTAAATTTTTTTGAAGCGAGTATCGAAATGCATAATGCTTTAATTCGATTACTGTTCTATTAGAGAACATAGCAATAATATGATCCAATACTCAGAAAAGAAGGGCTAGTATTTTTTTTTATTAAAATTAACTTTGCTGTATGTTTATTCTATATATATAATGGAGCTTTTGTAAGATAAATATCAAGCAATGTCTTTTATTTCCTACACTCAAATGATTTTATCAAATTTTATTTTACTTGGCATTTTACCGTAATTTTTAGGACGCTGAATAACGCCAATTAAGTTTTCTATATAATGTTGATAAAGTCCTCCATTGTATCTTTGCAATAGACATTTTTGTTCTAAAAGATATTTGATTTATCTAAACGTAAGCGCATGAGTTATTCAAATGAAAAAATACAGTTTTATGATGAGCTTATAGAGAGAGTTTATATACCTGTCGGATAAGTGTATTAAATGTGAGTAATGATGTAATTAGAATAAACATATGGATATTATGAAAATATAATGGGATCATGCTTTTTTTTTAATCAATAGTAACATGATGGTATACGCATGCAATGCACCATTGACTGGTTTGCACGTTATATACAGTATCATAATTTAATGGATATTCTAAATTGGTAATTCAGCAATGTCTGATTCTGTTAGATCAATGTTCATTTTCGAAAAGATATTTCAAAACTTACTGTATTCTATCAAGTTGATTTGATTTACGAAATATTTGCCGAATATAAGCGATGCATATATATTTATCTAAATTTATATAGCCATGTCTTTGATAAACAGTAAAATTTGATACAATGTGTGGCCCTTACATCTACATGTCAAATGAAAAAAGTATAAATGTTTTACCGAATGTTGCTGATTGATATATAATCATTGATTTGTATACTAATTTTGTTGTACATCCCCTTAAATACATTTAATATTTAACCTGAGAAATATTATGGCTGAAGGCAAAGCTCCAGGTTGCATCATTAACAGAATATTCCTCATTAAATCTTCATTATAATGTAATTAGTACTAATGGTATTTAATTTACATACTTCTGAATATATCGTTATAATACGAATTGGTTGCATATATTTTATGCAAGCGAGTCAAAATATCATTTTTTTGGGCAGTTTTGTAGCATGCATTAAAAAAATTATACCTCATTGTCAGCATTTGTGGCCATAAAAAAACCAACAATTGTATCGTACATATCTGAATTTTGATAGAGTTCCTCACTGATATTTACTGAGCATTAAAATATTCTTTAAAAGGGTACACTCCAATCATATTGAATTTGAATTTCACAGGTTGAAGAGATCATTATTGCTAACAGCATATAATTCTGGTCATTTGGAAACTACCAACTTGTAGAGAAATAGCAAAATATTAGATCAAGAGCATTTAGTTGGAAACGTAAGCTTTTTCATCAGTATATATTTGTAGGTTGCATCAAAGGGCATTGTCCTGCTAAAAGTGAGAGGGAGACTTGTTTATCATACATATAAATGAAGGGAGAAATAAAGAGATGATTATATGCTTTTTGATACTATACCCCTTACATGAATAAAACTAGTTTTGTCACATAATAAATTCAATACAAGTAAGCAAGCTCTCTTTTCTCTTTTATTCTTTATTTGAAAATGATTTTTAACTTGCAACAATCTGTGATATTTGTATCAGTAGTTGGTCTTTTAATAAAGAATGCAATTGCTGCAGAATCAAATGTTCAAGTGTCCTATTGTGGTAAATACCGAGAATTCAAAATGTGTAGATTTTTGAATTGACCAATCTTTATAAAGGTTCAGATGATGATATTTTGAGCATCAACGAATTAAGTTTTGAACCTGAATATATCCACCCAGGAGATGATGTTATGGTTTACGGCTCAGGATGGCTATCAAAAGATATTAGTCCAGGAACAAAAGTTAAAATCGTTTTGAAATACGGTGGAACTGATTATTATAGCACCAATGTTGATTATTGTTCCTTTGTTGAAAAGAGGGAAATTGATGGTGATCTTAAATGTCCCGTTTCAAAGGGTGATCTCGAGGTAAACAATTGGATTATTTTATAAAATGAAATAGGCATTTATTAACAAAATTGTATATTATCAGGTCGCTCAAAAGGTTACTATCCCCAAAAACATAGCCAAGGTAAATTAATATATATGATGTAGTACTATAGTTATTTATTATCTCTAATTGGTACGCAGGGAGTTTATACATTACATCTTGAGGGAACTACAGAAGATGGTCAACCAATTGGCTGCGTAAACTTACAAGCTACTTTTTAAGGAGATGAAACCCTCATCATTATCCCTCCACTCTACCTTACAATCCTTCCCAATAACTAGCAACAATAATTTTTCATTTTAATTTATATATAAATAAAAAATATTCATTATATCAATAAAGATATAAAGAAATATTTAGTATAAAAAGAGAAAGAGAGGAAACAGAGTAGTCTGAATTGAGTTACCAGTATAACCGGTCTCATGTATTGCACTTCATAGCGTTACCACCTACAGGCCATTACAGTAAACATACTCGAACCAACCCATCAGAAACTCTTGCGAATCCTTCAAAGGTACTAGCGGTCCAAGATGATATATTTTCTGGTAGCACTGCTCCCATTTTCACAGGTTATCCAGCAAAGACATTTAGCGGTTTTCCTCAGACCTTCCCACGGGTATTATTAAAGAACAAAAGTCTTTTAGTATGTTTGCCCGTATACATAAGCTTGCCACCTCTCTTTCTAAGGAAAAAAAAAAGAAGAAAAGGGTAGGAGGGGGTTCTTTTTGGCTTATATGAGGATCACAGAGAGAAAATTTTTTCATATTTGTCATTTCTAGGGGTCACATATTATGACTGTTGCAATAGTCTATAAATTTGAGAAAAAAGTTTGCAAATTGAGGGTTTCTCTTTAATTCGATCTTAAATAACAAATGCTGAAAAGACGTTTGTATTTTTGAAATGATTTCGGTCATTGGTTCAAAAATATAGTCTTTTTATGTATAAGAACGAAGCAAAAAGACGGTCGTATCTATTCGATGTGTAGTTTAATCCATCTGCCATTGAGCTCGAAGGCTAGTCTACATTTTATAATTACATTTCAAAGAAAGAATGAAAAATTTTGAGGCTTATTTGGCATGCCAATTAGTAGGTTGCCCTGTCATTTTTATCGGCGGTTTAATCGTGTTGATGGAAATGATTTCATGAACATCAATTGAAATGATGATAATGATGATTTGGTGATATAATCAATATCATCATCATTGTCAAGAATATTTCAAAATTGGTCAAGTGCCTTTTTTTTATATTTTTACTTAATTGACTGTATAACTTTTCCATCGTTTTCTGGGATTTTTATTTCACAAAAAGTATTATTCTGACCCAAAGGAAAGGTTAAATCATGGCCATAATATCACCCAAAGATGTATGATACCCTTGAATCGGAAACCACAGTCGAAGAGCTACGAGAATATCCATGTCACTTGAGGCTTTATTGTTAAAAGGATTATTCGCACACTAAAATAAAAAAGTGAGCTGATATGTTGTGTGTTCATCATGTGTATATTTACCCTGATTATATTACAGATTAATGGCATTTGGTGTTCAGAGAAATATAATATCATTATTTCGATTGCATTAATTGCAATGAAGCTAAATAAGGCATATTCAATAAATGATTTTTGTGCATCCCATCTTTAGCTTTCTCGTTAATAACTATTAAATCGCACGTTAATGAGCTTTTTCAGTATATGTTTTTTTTTTTTTTTTTTTTGTAAAACTTTTGTGATTCAAGAAACTCTTATAGAAGTGTTGCCCAGATGCTTTTCAAGCAATTGCAAACAATTTACTACTTCCCCACGTTGATTATTCTAGATAAAAAGCTGGACAAGGATATTTGAGGAATTTTTTAAGAACAAAAATAACACCTTTTGCTATCATACATTATAATTCAAAACGAGCACTAGAACAATCTCTTGATTATGATTTTTTTTTCTTTAGTATAAATTACTGAAAGTTTGCAATTTTCTCAAAAGATCTCCTTCTTTAGAAATTAGTAGCTATAAAACAATGCGATTTTAGCATAGATTGGATTTACAAATAAGTTTAGAATAATTTCTAGTATTGGAATAGTACTATTTGCTATCAGTTTTGACGAAAATACCTAATTAGATCAACTTGCAGGCATGAGTTTTAGCTTTTGAACGTTGCAGTATGCAAAAAAGATAACCTATAACTCTTCTAAACAATTCAACCAAGTAAAGAGCCATAGCTCCTTGGAAACGGTATTTTTATGGCGGTTTTTTATAATTGAATTAAGAGAAGCGACTACACAAGAAGAGTGATCAAAACACCAAAAAAGAAATAATGTGAGCTATTATGATATATATACGGTCAACTTACTACATAGTGTAAATATGTGTAATACAAATAATACGAATCTTCCAAGTTAATTGCTTCTTTGGTCACATTGGGCTCGATAATCATCATAAACAGCAAGTTGGGAAGCATGGAGCTATTTAAGGCAGGTCATCCTTAGGTAACGTATATATACCCTCACTCGGCTTGCACAAATTTTTTATTCCATTTAGTTAAAAGGTTAATGATCAAAAGAAATAAAGCGCTTTGTTGATGGGCAATGTGAAACAGCATAAATTAATACATCACATATTCCATATCAAAAGCATGCCATACATTGCAACTTAAAAAAGGCCATACTCCATGAATAAACCCTCGCTCTCCTTGATAAAATGTATCCTGCATAAACACTGTATTAAATATCACAAAGATGTCTCACTAATTGTTATATTGAATAATATTGAACATCCCTATGTTATCCGAGAGAAGGGGAAATGGAGGGAGGGACACAGGGAGGGGAGAGGAGGGGAGGGGAGGAAAACACATGTCATAGTATCTGTATAACGCCACAATGATATAAAGATTTAAAATTCCCACATAATTAAGCTACGCTATATTGCAAACGAATGACAAGACAGACAAAGTAACATTTATGAAGGATTTATTGATTGATTGAAAAAAGAAAAGGGGCATAGAGGGAATAGAATCATATATTGGAAAAAAGCATATAAACATATAAAGACAATAAAATTCAATGGAATCATATAAAAGGGTGTATAATAAAAGTAAAAAAAAAAAGAGAAAGAAAAAGAAATCATAGGGTGTGTGGTATGAATATGTAATTAACCAAAGCAATAGTGAAAAACGCTCCAAGAATAGAAAGAAGAAACTTTAGTCGAAATTCTGGAAGCAAGTAAATAATAACTGCTATTTCAAAATTACAAGATATATTGTTGATTTATACGATTTCTACTGCTGTTGTTACTGTTACTGATACCATATTTATAAGGTTCTTCTTGATGGAAATATGCAGTAGTAGGTTGTTGGATATAATCAGGAATACGGTAAATTGGTTTATCTGCCACCATCATGTTTGTAATTGTAGGATGGAAAGGTTTATACATAATGAAATCATTGCTGCCACTTCTTGACTGATGAAAATTCTCGGAAGGAGATGCTAATGGTGATTCCATGTCGGAATCACTGCTACTTGAAGTGGGTGAGCTAAGCGGAGATTGCTGTCCTATTACTGTTGAAGTAGTGGTAATAGTAGTAGAAGGCATTTTAATTATTGATGCGTTATTCATACTATAGAGAAAGGTTAGGCTTCTCTAGTCCTTTCTAGTATATTTCAGATAAAATACTTACTCGTAGGATTTCCATTTAGGATCATGACATCTTTGATGTCTCGACAAGGTAGTTTTGCGAGTGAATGATTTACCACAATCAGTAAATAAACAGACATAAGGTCTTTTACCTGTATGAGTACGACGATGTCTCGCTAAAGAAGAGCTCTGATTTTATAACATATTGAATTAATAATGACTCTACTAGCATTGAATATAGACCTTACATCGCTGAATGATTTTCCACACATTGGATATTCACAAACATGAGGGCGTTCACCAGTGTGGGTACGATAATGAACTGTCAATGCTGATCTTTGAATGAATCGTTTTCCACATGTTGGCCATTTGCAATGATAGGGACGTTCTCCGGTGTGGATACGAATGTGTCTTGAAAGATCGGAACGACGAGAAAATGACTTTGAACATTCGGTCCAAGTACAGCTGAAAGGTTTTTCGTCGACTATGGGATCGTTTAATAAATTTCGAATGTCCATAATGATTTTTAGTGATAATTAAAGGAGTTCTTTGTTTTGTTTTGTTTTTTTTGTTATAAATAGATGTATTGATAATTGATTTGTATATATGGGCTTAAGGAGACTATAGTGCAATTATAATTTATAATTGCCTATAGTTTTTGTTAAATGCTTAAAGAAAAAGTGCTTGAAAAAAAAAAAAAAAAAAAAAAAAATAAAGAAAGAGAAAGAGAAGAGAAAGATTTTTTTTTTTTGTGGAGAGTCTTCAAAGTTTTACATCATTTTTATATCTGAAAATTTGATAAATATCAAGGAGACACTAGTTACCAAGTCAAGAAATTCAGTTTGTGATACAAAGGATCATTCTTTCTATATTATTTTCTTTATCTTCACTTTTGTTTCGTTCCTGTAATGCGATTTCTTTATTTTGACATGTTAATAATTGTTGTATTGGTTGCAAACCATTTTAATTTCAATTGTATCAATATATTTCAAAATGACATATTTCCTTCAAATTCACTCTCAAGCAATTGGAATTTCCATAAATGAGTTTATAGATCGTGAAGTACCTATTTTGTTGTCAATTTATATTTGGTGTATAAACATGGTAACAAATTAAGACGAATTAATTAATATAGCCTACAAGAAATGAAACCATTCAAAATGCACTGCATACAGTAGATCATTGCCACGTTTCTTCTTCATTGTTTCCTCGGTGTAATACAGTAAAAAAAAAGTATTTATACATTTAACACTATTGTAACTTGTGAGTTTTTTTATATTATCAATTTACTTTATTTTCACAGAAATGCACGAGCCATGGATCATTTACAATTATAATAATAAGGAGTCAATTCGTCCAGAACATTACTACAATAGTTTATTTTAAAAAAACCAGACTTTTTGTGTGTGTGCGGAGTATGGTTTCCCTTTACATTACCCCTGAATGAATCATACCATACAGTAACACGATCACTCTATTTTTTCAAGACAGCCATATGTAATCTTACATATATATGCATGAGCACTGCTTAAATTATATTAAATACTAGTCTACATGTACGCACGGTATTTGAAAAAGAAGTGAAAATGTTTGACGAGTATGATGCATCGAAATTCAATCAAAAAGGAAAGTGGCATTGCGTTACACTGGCCATATAAAGTGCTACTTGCGTGTACCCGCGTTGCCCTAATGATGCAAATGGTCCCCGCATTAATTTCTTCAGAAAAGACATTCACAAAACTTTTTTGTATTTTATACGATACAATCCAGCTATCGATCTATATCGAATAAAGCTACATCATATTACAAAATATTACCTAAATTTAATTAAAAGAATCCCACATAAAATGCTTTGGATATTCAGGTACACAACCTGTCAAGAGACGTAGCATCTTTTCGGCTTACTATTGGGTGGAAGATCAAAATTCGAGTTTTTTTTTTTTTTTTTGCTCACAAGGTTATCGAAACTCCAAATGTATCGTCTCCCCGTCAAGTCCTAAAACAAAAATCATCCTAATAAATTCTTTCATGTACATCTTGAACGATCTTTTTTAGCGATAAGATATAATTCATTTTCTAATACCCTAAATATTTATCCTAATTTTTAGTCAGATTTCAAAGTCATTTCGAAAATCAACCCAATTTTTTATACCAGCTTTAATAAATCAACAAATTTAACTAATCGGAGACATTATTACATCCATGGTCTTACAAATTTGTAAATGGAGATAGAACTATATCAGATGAACGAAATATTAAGAATAGATGGCGGACAAATGATTTCTGAGCCTAAATTCCACATGGCATACACAAAACCACACAAGAGTACCAATCAAATGGTGCCTACTGAGCCAAATTTGAAAAACGAGGTAAGATCAACGAACACAAAGATGTAATTAGAGAAAGGCCTTGGGATTTTTAATTAGGTTATCTCATATAGAATTGCTCTTCCGCGCATCGGTCGACCAATCATTATTTGACCAAGAATCTAAAACAGTAGAAATTGAGAAATCATTATCTTTTTAATAGAGAGAGAAAAGGCTAATTAGTTTAGTATTGCGAATATACCAATTTATAGCCTGATTTGGTAGCTTATTAGCAACTTAATTATAATATAAAAGTACAAGTGATTTATTTGCTTTTTATGACATCAAAATTGATTAAATTTAGACGCCAAAATTGAATTAATCATGATATAGTGCAATTAATTGTGCAATTGCAAACGTCATTGTAAATGTTAATTTAATAGTATATTCCTTGACATGCATATCTTTTGTCGTTTTGATGATTTGGGATAAAAAAAAAGGATAAAGGAATGTTTATCGAGTCAAAAGAACGTTATTTAAAGTTAAGGTTGAAAGATAAACAGAAAAAGTGAGCCGAAAAAAATTCTTTGAATTCCTAATTTTTCCAAATATTGGTATATTGCGAGGCGTTATGACTCATACATTTTGAGAGTAACACACTATAAATAGTATTCATTGGTATACATTTATATACTATTGTTTGTAGTTTGTAGTTTGTGATTAGTATTTAATGGAAACCCCACAAAGTTTATTGTGTTGGACCAGCCGTAAAATGATTCTGTGGTATTTAAATCGAGATACATTACCTTATTTTCAATTAATTTGTCCGTGACAAAAGCTATCCGGATATTCTGTTTATTCTCATTTATTTTCTCAAGTTATATAATTTTTGATCAGAAGAACACCTGTACAATGGACCAATGCGTTGGTTTGCTTTTCAAAAACTTGAGATATATACCGTACATGTTTATGCAAAATGAGCTTTATAATATCTTGCGACTATGATAAACCCGTATATTCGTAAGTAGAATCCCAATTGTGTAAATCATTCATATCTTTACAACTCATTGTCCTTCAGTAAGGGGGTTACCATTTGCACCACACCAAATTGCTACTTGCATCATTCTACTATTTACACCATCTGAAGATTACTATATACACCATTTTATGGTAGTTGATACTTGAGCTCTAATTTTGGGGTCCTAATATGTATCTCATAACAATATTAATGAAAGCATAAGGAAAATGTGTGTGTGTATATATACGTAGTAAATAAATATACACTTACATAATCTGAAAAAAAGAAGGGTGTCTTCATTTCCATAACTAATCTCATACTAAATACTTTTTAGTATATACCTTAAACACTGAAAAATAAATATAAATTGGCCGCATTATGCTACCTTTTCCTAAATTTATTTTATATCTCACAAAAGATAAAAACACGTAAATTTTACTGCTTTTCCCTTGAAAACTGGGCCTCATTTTTCATCCCTACCCAACTTTTTTTTTCACAAAATAACACCAAGAAAAAATAATATGTTAATGTACCTGAGATGTTCAACTTTAATCTAAAAACAAGTATCTGGAAATATCCTACTTTTTGCAGTTGGTATAACTTTTCTAATACTAATGTTTCAGGTTTTTAGACGTATGTCACCGCTAAAAATTAAAAACTTTGAGGCTTCATATCTCTTCAAAAAATTAAGCTATACTGACTCTTTTTAATAATGAAACTTACTTGTTTTAAAGCGTTCTATAACATATTTCAGTATTAAAAAATTCTGGGAACTTTTATTTTTTTTCAATTTTTTGGCATTTCTGTAGTAGATTTTAGAATATCTGTTAAATTGACTAACATTTTTTTTTACATTCATGTCATTAGCCTCATTGAGCTCTCTCGGACCCAATTCAGTTTTTTTCAAAACATTGATTTTCCATGGAGATATCCTCAAAAATGTGTACAAAGAGATACCTTCGTTTCTACCTTCCAATTTTCCCTTGTATGCCCTCATCCCAAATTCTGAATTTGAAAAAAAAATTGACAAAAATCTTGTTTTCTCTACGAAAAATGCAGCTAGAAGGTTGATCAATGGCTCGATCGATAGATAATTTTGTTGCACATTATTGGCGTTATTTATATTTATAATATGCTTATGAAAAGTGATGTGTATTTTCAAAAAAACCTTCAAAATTTCAATTGCATTTTACGCAAAATTTAATTTGAAGCATTTGTCTAAATTTTATTTAGATGAATGCCAAATTTAAAACTGTACAAAAACTATTTAATAAGTTAGGTCTACTAACTTTGCAATTCATGAGCTATTAAACGATTTTATTTTTTTCATCATTTTCTGGTCGATTTCACAAATTAATTTTGGAACCCAGTCATTATAGATCTTAAGCTGCAATGTAAACTATTATTTTGATTTTCTCGACAAAAAATCAATATTTTTCGCTGAAACAATAAATGCAGAGTAGCTTTTAATTGGATCTATCTTGTGAATACAAAAAAATGACACCTCGATTTATGTGTGTAATATTTACAAATCGATTTTGGGCCAGTTTTTGGGCAATATAATATTTGGCCAGTACACTTATATTCTTGTAAAAACTCGTTTATTTTCAGACTGCAATGAAATGACACCTTTTATAATAGACCAAAGTCGCCATTGTCATTTCAGAAAAATAGCTGATCTTGATTCGTACCTAAATTTCGCCCCATAAGGACTGAATTCCAATCAAATCCCAATAAGCATAACGAGGAAACTCTATATTGCTGGTGCCTGTAAAAGGAAGTATTCCTGATCAAAATGCAACAACCTTCTACAACATGACACCTACGATGATATAAAGCTGTACTTATTTTATGATAATAATATATTCCAAAACTCCTGCTCATAAAATCGCAGTTGCAGTAATTCTAGATGAGGAATCACATCTCATAAAAATAAACTCAGTTGCATTTTAAATTATAACAGGAATAATGTTAAAGATCAACTTCAATCTAATGATATTCTATCATATCAAACAAAGTATCAAAATCTCAATCAAGTATTTTATAAAAGGATAATGTCAATAAAAGACATTATGATTGAACAACACCCACTACGGCCGACCTGTGCTGCACAAGATGATTTCGTTGTGCCCACTGAATATGGCTAAAAAGATAACAAGATGCACATGGGCACAACAAAAGAAACTGCACACGAGCACAACGAAATGCCTGTATGTGAAGAACT
This sequence comes from Mucor racemosus, assembly GCA_027405735.1. NCBI lineage: Eukaryota > Fungi > Mucoromycota > Mucoromycetes > Mucorales > Mucoraceae > Mucor > Mucor racemosus. The sequence continues at coordinate 526,385 of JAPEHQ010000005.1, forward strand.
ATAGATTCTGTCCGTGTGCATGACATTAATCCCATATGCGCATAATAGTAGAATTGGCCATAAGCATATCATTATCCTTATTTGTGCATAATAATAAAATCTGACCATGCGCATAATGAGCTGATCGTATGGGCACAAATTGGTTTGTATATGAGCATCATGCCGTTCTCAAAATTACATTGCAGCATTTTTTATTGAAATGTGTTTTTAAATTACATTTGCTTTTATTAATAATATAGATTATAGACAATACAGTTCAATAGGTTGTTGATGTAGTAGAGCAGCAATACATTCAACAGCCAATATATTTACGATTATCATCATTTGTAAATATGTTTATAACTGTAATATTTGCAGCAACAATGGTTTTTGCTCGGGTATAAACTTATATAACACTTACTGCTTAAATTTATACCGCAAAACAAATCTAAGATTATAAATGTTACTTTATCACATATAAAATTTAAACAAATTAATCATCTTTAAACTTACTATTTTAGTTAGTTTACAATTGTCAGCTGTAAAAATATTTGTTTCAAGTACAGTATATATACAATCAAAACTATGGTCATTAAGCAAAACATCAGATTATTTTTTTTTTTTTTTGTGTTTCTATATCATTTAAAATTTTATCACTTTCCTGGAACATTTCGTGAGTTTGTAGCCAGTTCTAGCTTTTTATTGAATAGATATAAATATCATTGCCTTCGATTTAATCTGGTAATCAAGAAATACGTCCTACAATATCATAGTAAATAATGATATTTGATCTTAGAATGCAGTTAAATAAAAATACCAGTCTCTAGTATAACGACTGCTACCTATATTAAAAACATTAGTCCCTTATGTTAGCATCCCTATTCAGATAAAAGGAAAGAATACCAACTGGATAGTCTGATACAGTATGCCTTATCAAACGGTGAATAATATTCTTGAAATATGAAAACAAAACGAGAGAAACAACAGAACAAGTAGAAAAGGATTTTCAAGGCTTTACATTATTTAGCGCAATTAAAACATCGCAAAAGCGAGACCGTAGAGCGACGCCATAATGGAACATAGCAAGATTGAATGGCTACCTCTCTTATACGTACTATGGTATACAGTATATCTAAGTTTTAAATAAAAAAGCGATTTTTTTAAAAAAATTCTTATATTTAACCACGTATGGTCTGAAATTTCAGACTTTGTAGCGGACATTTTCGGGGCTCATTTTATCCTTACCAGCACTCATGATTTTGATCAAAAAACAGAAAAATCAAGTTTTGATACCAAAATCGACGTTTAAATATACTACATTGTGAGAGAAAATTGTAGCCATAACTGATACATATTTTATAAAAGTTTAATATTAAATGTTAAGTAATAAAACTTAGCATTTTTGGTCCAAAAACGGTTTTTTGATTAAAGGATTTTCATGTAATATTTTGCAATAAAAATGCTTATTATTTTTTATTGAGCAAATAGAGCGCTAGATTCTGTATATATGTATATTTTTTGTTTTTATAATTGGTAGTAGAATTAACTCTAAATTTGCAAAACCAGAAATAAAAAATTAAAAAATGTCAAAATTGATGATCTGGACAAAAATAATTTTCTAAATTAATATTCCGCTTATAAGCCTTGTAAGTCTTAAAAATAAGAGATTTTATAATACTTGAGAACTTTTTCAAGAATTTACGATGCTGTACCTACTTGATTCAAGCTTATTCTTGTAAATATTTATACATGTTAATATTTAGTGATAGTGTATTTGATGATAATATAGCCTTATTTTATAAATATTGCGCTAGAGGTGATCTACATTGAGCTTTAGTCTTACCTCTTCTCCAATATCATAAACCATAAACATAAACAACATAAACATGGCCATCACTGGAACCTACTGCCGCTTTTTTTTTACCCTCTTGGTCCCAAATAGTGATCTTAAACGAGACGAGCTTTTTTTATGCAGCCGAGCTTTTTTCAAGGCTCGTTAACGTTAGACGAGCTTCTTTTTGCGCGCGACTAGAGCTCGTCTCCCCCGCACGAGCTTTTTTATGCAGCGACTAAAACTCATTATCTCAATGCGAGCTTTATTTTACCTTTCCAGTGACAAATATCTAAAGTAAAGCAAACTTACGAATGTCAATTGACAATTATCTAAAGTAATAATGTCATATTATTTACTAATTATTATTTAAATTTGAACTTTTTGAAGAGAAGTCGTCGAAAGCTCGACTCGTTGTGGCGAGCTTTGGTCAAGCTTGTCCAAGGCTCGGCTCATGTTTTATACTTAGTCCCAAACCAATTCATTCAATGCTATACCTACCAGAACCAACTTAAGTACTTACAAATGGTTTCTCGGTATTTGCATTCAAATTACATAAATTAAATTGACTGGTTCTATCTACTACAGTAGTATCAAATGTATCATCAACCCGCCTTATAAATATCAATCTAAAATCAGAAGCATCCCATTTTTATTTTTAAAAGATATGAAAAGCTTGATTTTTAATAATAATACAGCAATTAAATAAAAAACAAGATGATGATATCAATAGCATATGGTGAGTATTTAACATCTAAGTTTGATGAAATATGCTTTTAAACCCTTTTAAAAATTCTGAGGCAAACACAGCATCTTGGTACTATAATTTTTATCCATCAAAATTTTGCAATTTTCACTACACTGTCGTATATTTTCAGGATTGATAAATATTACTTAAAAAAGAATACAATTATAAAAGAATGAGTAATTAATCAGTTCTTCAACTGTATAATAAAAACAAGATATCGTTTATTTAGATGTAAAAGTATGGCCTTTTATATTGATTTGACATTGAGATCCTGAGATGTAATTTAAGGCACTATTGAACCATTGGATCTGTTTGATAGTAATCTATGGATTGAAATGGATCAATCATAATTTAACCGTTCTTGCAGAGCTTGTGAGTTGTCTTGTTTCAATGCTGCTCTAAATATGCTTGGATGTTGATTTGATAACTACTTGATTGGTTAACTGCTGGGATGAAATAATGTGGTGTCATAATTGAGGTCAAAGCGTTCTTGGTAATTACTGGATTAAACTTGATACGCTAGGAGTTTCTTATATTCGATATCAAGACTTGCACTTCAATACATGCCGTAGTCAATAGATTGTAAGATGTATTGATACTGTAGAAGGTGATAATGTATGATACTAGTAGGTGGAATACAACATACACAATGAATTCACCTTTTATCTATCTTGACCTCGATGTAAATTGTTGGGTATTAGTTTTTCACCAGTTGTATTTTCTCTAATTCATTAATATTCAGTCATATTGAACGATGATTTGTAGCATTGCCAACAAAAAAGAGTAAATGCTCTAAGAGTTTTCTGCATATCAAATTACGCAATTTATTAGTAGCAATAATTGTACCAGGGTTATATTATAAAGGGACAAGAGACACAGACAAAGATTTATTTGTTATTTTTAGGTTTATTTCAGAATATATAATAAGGAAAATGATGAGGAGAACTGGCAAAGAAATAAAAGGAATTATTATAAAAGTAAGATGACTATTTATACTAAATTATTCAATAGTCTAGTTCCTTTCATGAACTAGACTTCAGGGACATAATGCTACTGAATTACTCTATAACTTGAATGCGAGTAAGTTGATATTGTAACGTGGCCATGGGTTGTGCCACAGTGCGTATAGTAATAGAATCTGTTGCATAAGCTGGAGATTTATATGCAATTCGGATAACGTAATAATTTGTGATGTGATTAGGATATAGGATATTAGTAGTCAGAGTATAATAATATACTAGGCTTGACAGGTTCATGAAAAATCTATTGATTCATTTACTTGATGATATTAAATTAAATGTAATATACAGTGCTACAAAGAATAGTAATTAAACAAAAAAAGCGTTGCGAATACAATTATAACTCTTTGATATTTATTTAAGATATGAAGTAAAGCAAAGGTTTACGGATTACCATAGTCTTTGTGATATATATACTATTTTCTAATTCTATTAATAATACAGTAATAAGATCTTGAAGCAAGATCTTTATGGTTTAGTTCCTAGTTTGGAAGTACCAGTGGTACAATTTGACACTTTAAAGTTTTGTGTGATCTAAAGTTATTAAATCTTAGATGTTGTTGACTAAGATCAATTTGATTACTAAACAAACTTGGTATATGTAGTTTACTACATACAGTAATATGATTCATATTTTTGCCAATGGTCATTACTCTTCCAAAAAAAAGCCGAACAATCTCCGGAAGCGGCCATCTAAAAATATTTCCAAGCTTTAAATCTATAAAAAAATTACCGGACAGTACGGACGCGGTTGTTTAAATATTCCAAGCAGCTATAAGATGCAGGTATCGAAATGTCATATAAAAATTAAGGTTCGACTGTATTGCTATTAATTACTCAAAGGCTTATTTTAAGTAAAGCATAAATACAACCTACAACATTATTAGCCTAATAACGGATTTAACTTGAAAAGTATATGATACAACCGGATTCGAAAAAAGTCCATAAAATCTGAAATGCCCAAGATTTAGAATAAATATTGTAGCAAGAAAAAATGTATAATTTAATAAAGGAACTTGTTAAATTAAATCACACACAAAAACTGAAGATCATCTTTATTTAAAAGCAATAATTTGTCCTATTTATATACAACAAATTATATATTACATTTATCCGTTAGATCACTTTTGGATCGATTATATCTTTCTGGCATTCCATGTCAGATTAATCTATTTACATTAGTAACACAGCACATTTAAGTTGAGCTTATTTCATACAGCTGAATCCAACAAGTGGATATGTCTCACATATCCCGTTTCCTGGATCTTTAGAACAATAAGAACAATCAAGAATGTTACCACAGATCAGTTAGCTGACTTCTTATCAATAAGGGTTACAAATCAAAAGGTTCATTATCCTATATCCTACAAATAACCGGTGGATGCAACAAAATCACAAATTTAAAGGATTTATATACAGTATAAAAGCACTATGGCCGACCTGTGCTGCGCAAGATAATTTTGTTGTACCCAGGTGAGCTGCATACTATAGCCTGATGAGTTGTTGCGTCCACTGAATAATGACTAAAAAAAATAACACGATCAACATGGGCACAGCAAAAGAAACTGCACACGAGCACAACGAAAAGCCTGTATGTGCAGAGTTATAGATTCTGTTTATGTGCATGACATTAATCCCATGTGTGCGTAATAGTAGAATTGGCCATAAGCATATTAATTATCCTTATTTGTGCATAATAATGAAATCTGACCATGAGCATAATGAGCTGATCGTATGGGCACAAATTGGTTTGTACATGAGCATCATGCCGTTCTCAAAATTCCATTGCCTTTTTTATTGAATGTGTTTTTAAATTACATTTGCTTTTGTTAATAATATAGATTATAGACAATACAATTCAATAGGTTGTTGATGTAGAGCAATACATGCAAGAGCCAATGTATTATTTACAATTATCATCATTTGTAAATATTTTTATTATAGCTATAATGTTTACAGCAATAATACTTTTTCCTCGAGCATAAACTTAAATAACACTTACTGCTTAAATTTATATGCAAGCCAAATTTAATTTTACAGATGTTACTTTATCACTCATAAAATTTAAACAAATCAACCTTCTTTAAACTTATTATTTTGGTTTATTACGATTGTCAGCTGCAAAAAAAATTATTTTCAAGTATAGTTACGATCAGAACTATGGTTATTAGTTATTAGGCAAGACATCAGATTATTCTTTTTTTTGTTTCTGTATTATTTGAAATTTTATCACTTTCCTGGAACATTTCGTGAGTTTGTAGCCAATTCTAGCTTATAATTGAGTAGATATAAATATTAATGCCTTCGATTTGTTCTGGTAATCAAGAAATACATCCAACAATACAGTAGTAAATAATGATATTTGATCTTAGAGTGCGGTTGATCTATCAGAATTAGGAATTACCGAATTACCAATTTAGAACATATGTCAAACCATGATGTTCAACATGCAAGTCAAGCAAGGTCATATTCCATGCGTCTATCATCATGCTACTATTGAATCATAGAAGCATGATTCCAATATATCCACACAATATCCAAATGCTCATTCTAATTATATTATCACTCACATTTAATACACTCATTCAATTAGTACAGTATATAAACCCCCTCTAGAAGCTCATAATAAAACGGTACTTTTTCATTTGATTAATTTTATACGATTTACCTTTCGATAAATCAGCGGTTAAATGAAAATATTAGTCTCCAATATAGACTGCTGCCTATATTAAAAACATTAGTCGCATATTTTAGCATGCATATTCAGATAAAAGAAAGGAATACCAGCTTGATAGTCTGATATGCCGATATGCCTTATCAAACGGTGAATAATATCCTTGGAATATGAAAGCAAAAAGAGAGAAACAACACACGTAGAAAGGATTTTCAAGGCTTTACATTATTTAGCGCAATTAAAACCCTGCTAAATTGCACATTTCAGCCAATGTAAAAGCAACACTGCAGCGCATCAACCCATAAACTAAACACAATAGGCAGTAGCTGTTCACTACGGCGCAAGTTTTCTAAATTTATGGTCATAAACCATTTTTTTATGGACAGAATCATGTCCCTAAAATATCCGATATATGGACAGAAACTCTTATTTTATGGACAGATTAAGGGACAATGACAATTATTTTAGGGACATTTACAATAATTTTAAGAACATTTACACTATTTTTATGGGCATATAATACCATAATTAAAGATACAAACAATTATTTTAGTGACACTGACCATAAATTTATGGGTTTTTTCGCTTATTTTATGGTTTGATGCAATTATTTTAGTGACACAGACCTTGAATTTATGGGTTTTTTTGCTTATTTTATGGTTTGATGCAATTATTTTAGTGACACAGACCTTGAATTTATGGGTTTTTTCGCTTATTTTATGGTTTGATGCAATTATTTTAGTGACATAGACCTTGAATTTATGGGGGTTTTCACTTATTTTATGGGTAAAAGCACTAAAATCATCGCTTATTCATTAAAAATGGTTGTACAATGCTTTGATATATGGTTCATATCACTATGATAATGCTGAAATGATTGGTCTTATTTATGAATGTAGGTTATAAAGTATTGCATTTTATTAAAAAAAAAATCACGAAAAAAAAACCTATATGTAATATGAAAGAAATATGGTTTACATATTCCTTCTAGGAACACTTTGGTTGCCAACAAAGGTTCTTCTCACCCCCCTGCGACTACGTTGTGGTGTGGGTTCCACTCCATCTTGTTGCGCACCAGTGTTGTTAACTATAAAATAACATTAAAATTAAATAAGTAAGGGATCATTGTTATGAATGTGAATTATTCATACTTACTACTGGGCGTTTCATTGATACTCTCAATAAGAGCATCTAGATCATCGGCATTAAATCCTACTGGAGAAGATGGAGCCGACAAAGGGGAAGAGGGAGGCACAACAGAATGAAACGAAGAAAGAGGGGGAAGCGAAGGCGACTCAGAGGGAGCAGAGGCACAAAGAACAGAGAAAGAAGGAGGAGTGGAAGAAGGAGGAGAGGAAGAAAAATCATCACAATTGCTGCCACTCTAATAAACAATGTTTCCAATTAATGTTAATGAAAAATAATTCATAAATTTTTGATATAATAATTACCTTGTTGACGTTATGGTTGTTCTCATAAGTCTTAGACAAGAGAGCAGCGGCAACCCATTGATCATCACAACACTGCAAAGGAAGATTCAAAGGAGAAGCAATTTGCTCCAACTTTGTGTAATACTTCTTCTTTACAACATTGTCAATGTCACCCCAGTTAAGCCTGCGGTGGCCATTAGCTACCTCACGCACCAATTCGGTAGCAACAATCAATGAGAAGCTGTTGAGCTGGATCTTGATTAACTTCACCTGTTTTGCCTTGGAAGACTTGCGCTCATCAGAATCATCATCCCTAGGAAGCAAACCTTTTTGTTCGCGGATGAAATACATTACCCTATCCATAGGAATAATCCTGATAGCCTTGCCATTGACATCCTTCTTTTGTAGACAAGAAAAATTGGACAAAATCGTTCTTGCTGCTCTAGAGAAACCAAGATCAACTTCCTTACCTCCACTAGGAAAAGAACCAGAAGGAAAAAGATCAGCACCGGTGGAAGAAAGACTACCCAAAGAAGAAACAATTGTGCCAAGGATTTCAACTTGGACGGCAAGCTTGTCAACCTTATCTTGAAGTATAGAAAGACCATGGCTGTTTCTAATGGCAAACTCCTCCATTACTTCTTTGCATGATTCTTTGATGAGGTGCTTCATGCGAATTTCGTCAAAGCCACTTGAAGGGTTGTGAATGATGTTGTTGTAATTATATGACATTTTTAAAAAATAGAGTTATAGATGAGAAGAGAAAGAGAAAGGGAAAGGGAAAGAGTGATTGATCCAGAAGTGTCAAATCTTGTAAAAAAATTTCTCTGGTTTATGACTGATTACACTGAATTTATGGACATTTGGGGTCAAATGTCCATAAATTCAGTGTAATCAACCATAAATTAGAGAAATTTAAAGCTTATCCAGCGTGGCTTACTTCCTAGTTTAGTAATTTACTGTGATGCAAATTTTTTTGGCATTGGACACCTCATCCAAGGTTTCCTGTTTATTTGTAGAAAGCAAATCTATGTCTTTATTAATTACAAAAGATATGCATATGTGTTGTTTTATCAAACTCAAAATATTATTGTGTTCTATTTAGCATGTCGCTCATATATAAAACTTTTAGACTGCATGTATTTTAAATTGTTGCGTGTGTTTCTTTTGATAGTTTATGGGACATTTAAAATAATGTCGGCGATTCTAATAGTATTTGATCAAAAAGGTACAACTTTTTTTTCAACGGCTGAATCCTCCTTTAACAAACTATAACTACTTTTTTATATTTTAATAAAATGATTGAAAATGCACGTTTGTTACATTTGCAATTGCGCGTGTATTTCCATCGAAAAGTTTATAAATCACCAAAAAAAAAAAAAAAAAAAAAAGAAAAAAGCAAATGTACAGCAGAAAAATACATTTCAAATTTGAATGCTTTTCAACACGATAAAACTCGACCTGATTTGAACAATTGCAATGGGATGATTGGTGGGTCTGAAAGCAGAGATAATGATCCCATGGATTATACAGACACGATGGATGTTACTGAAGATAATACAAATATCAACAATGAGCAAGTTGGCGAGCAAGGTATTTTTGTTTTAGGAATTAAAAGGATGCAGTTTCCATTTTTAATTTTCTAATCTTATTATTTGTACTAGGTTTTGAATATCCAAATGCAAAAGTTTATTCGAGAGATAGCAGCAATAATCCCGAGATTTCAGATTCATTGGCATTTGCAATTAAATTTGTCAAGCTTGCAGAATTAAATCGAGTTTCAAGACAAGTTCAAAGAGATATTAGTCAATTTGATCAACAAACACTTGCTCAAGAAAATTTGTGATGAAGAAAAGATTGAAGGTAGGAAAAGTAATGGCTTGTAATTCAAATTGCATCTAAAAATGCTCCTTTGTTTAAGAGTTTGGTGGTGTTATTGTCAGCCCTGATACAGTTGGAAGATTCTTGAAAAAAGTCAACAACATTGATCATGAGCTTGTCAATTTCTACGCTGTCTGCTCACAAGGTTTCCAGTTGTTTAGCATGGGTGTTACTACGACAAGAAACTGCAAGTATTGCGATACGCCTAGTTACAAAGATGTAGAATTGTTGACACCTCATCAGGAAATGGGAATTGTTTCAGTTGGTGCTGCCCTTTCCGAGATGCTTTTGGATGATGAGGTCAGAGAAATGATGGATTATGGGCATAGTGCTACACAGAATCATTAGGCTGGCGTGCATAACGATATATTTGATGGTGGCATTTATCGAGGTGTTTATTTGAATGAAAGAAATTTATTCAGATTGCCTGCAGATATTGGTTTACTTTTGCACTTAAATTTCCTTCAAAGCATTCTCCAAGAAACTCATTCGCAATAATTCATTGCATTCTTATGAATTTTGATCCATCCTTGAGGTAACGTTTATGTGTTTTAAAATCTACAATTTGGGTCTCATCTTTTGCATTGTAATGCGCTTGAAATATATATAGATATCAGGATGGGCTTATGATTACTTTAGGAATTCGTCCAGGACCTCGTAAAGTTGCCAACATGATGTCCTTTCTTGATGCCATTCTTAAAGAGATTGATGCATGCAGTAAAAATGGATTTGCTTTGGAACGAGATGGACAAGTGTTATACAAAGGGAATGTTTTTTTTTCTGATGGGCATTACTGGAGATATACCTGGAATAGCAGAAATCATGGGACATCCTGGCAAATATTAACTCTTCATTTGATGATTTGCTTTTTTTATAATTCGCAGTTCTACATGTCAACCTTATTGATCTCATCCTTATTTTAAAATATTTCACGCTTTGGAAGGTAGACATTCAATCAAGAGTAATGGATAACTTTGAATGGTTGGAAAGAAGGTTAGTTAATGAGGGGTTTTGGCATAGTGAACAGTGAATATGCAAATTTGGGATTTTACGTAATTTTGGACATGCGGCTTACCGATTTATTTTTCGTAGGATAATGATACTTTGTGACATTAGCAGTGTTGCTTACCTTTGATTGTGCAATAATATGTCATGGATTACTTATATTGAAATTGAATACAACATGTTGAATTCATTTTTTTCAAAGTCTAGATGGGTTCAAAGAATGATTTGACATAAACTGTACTAATTATTAAAAAGGGAAGCGATCATGCATAGAAATTTAAATTTTGGTTATGTATTCTAAAAAAACTCTATTGATTTTATATAGGACATCAATCTACCTTTGGTTGCCGACGAATGTGTACTACAAAAGGTCAATGTGCTGCTGGTGGTAGTAACAGAAATGTCATTTACTTTTTGAATAACGAGGTGTCGTCTCCTGATCGCACAATAGAACAATTAAAAAACGGGGATCCTGTAAGTGTCAAAAAAACTCGATAAATGTAAATCACGAGAGATATGCGTAAATCATTAATTGAGTTTTTAATAGAACACTCGCATGCCAGCTCTTCCACTAGCGATAGTAAACATGAACACCTTTTCAGGTTTCTGTTTTTTTATTTAGGCGAGTTCCTTTTAATTTCAAGACGCATTTCTCCATTTGTTTTCAACATGCTTGATCCAAACTCAAACGAGAGGTGTTTTCACAAAGATAACGTTCAAAATTACGACAAATGCGCTTTTCGCTTTAAAAGAGATTCCTTTCCAAAAGGCAAAATTATTGAGGATATAAGTGGAGGAATCAATGGGTCAAGATCAAGGATATCAACAACATTTTAAGGCTCATGGACTTCAATAAACAGAGGGTATAACGGCAGGATTGATTGATTGATTGAATACATTTTTGTACGCTCTTCCATCAATTATATTATGGAGATTGGAGGATGGTGATGTAAGAGAGGCACTGATGCATTTAATCAATGGTTGCGCTTTGGCTCTTCAATGGCGTATTGAAACAAGGGATCTTACTAAGATCAGATTGTAAGTAATTTTTATTGGTAGTGTTTGCATAACTGGCTGATATTTGTATATTGTTGAATTAGATGTTTTTCGAGATGGAATGTGTTCCTTAGATCAAGTAAGAAAGAAGGGTATCAATGAGCGTGTGTTTACTGCAAATAACCATTATCACACTCATGTATGTCACATTACTAAAATGTTGGGCCCTATAAAGGCTTCGAGTACTCGTTCCACTGAGAGGAAGGCTATCAAGAAGTTCTCCAATTTAATTGCAGCAAAAACAAAAATGAGTATTAATGCAAGAAATTTATTGCTAAAGCTAACCAATTATAATAGTAATTTGATCAAGCAGTTGGAAGAGGATACAAGAGGATACAAGAGGACTTGATATGGCAGACAAATATGATAGCACATATATTTCGCATCCGTCAGGTTGTAAAGGTGCACCTCAGTTATGGGAGCCTGTAAAGAAGGAAGAGGAGTACATTGGTTCTGATAATTGTGAGATATGCCATGGTGTTACTGGGAGTCAAGTGGAGTCAACCTTGGAGTCATACTATTCAAGATTGCCCAATAATGTTAGCAATGTGATTGAGAACAGAAAAATCAGACTACATTTTCGTCTTTGGCTGGATTATACTGTTTATTCTTCATCATTATTCAGATCAAGAAGAAATTTGACTTCAAGGGCCGGTCATTATGTCATGTTTATTGCAAGCAGATATGGAGGTGTAAGACATCAGGATGTTTGGTTTGTTTCAGAAGTTCTATGCTATTTCACTCATTTGCATTGTGGTGTAACAAGATTCTTAGCAATTGGAAAACTCTTTATGAACAAGCCTGGAGATTCCATGGACAAATTTGGGGTTCCAATTGTTGGGAGTTACGTAGATAATGATCGGTATGCAGTTTTTGATGTAGAAGATATACTTTATAATGTGGATTTAGTTAATTACAAAGATAATAATGAAGGCACTTATAAAGTTATCTGGCGATATGCTGTATTTGGTGAAAAACTTGACAAAAGGAAGCCTGGCAAACTAAGTGATATTTTAGGTTCACCAATGTAGTAAATTGAGCTGTCTGCCTTATTATTGTGAAAGGTCTTCTTGCTATTTTCTTTTTCTGTTAGTACATATAAAACTATGATTTAGATTTCACGTTTCTTTTTTAATAAATTAGTCTATTATTATCCCAAAAATCTAATATTTGCCGTGGCAACAGTTTTAATATTTTTCTTGAAAGAATAATCATCTGCATTCTTATTTGAAATCTGAAGTTGATTTTTGTTTTTGAAAAATAATGACCCTACTTTTATGGGTTTTGTAGATAAAATAAGTGTCAAGGTGCAAAATCCCTAAAATTATGGACTTTGCACATACTTTTATGGCTGAGTTCCCTTCTGAATGGGTAATGTCCATAAATCAAATCGACCTTGCGCCGTAGTGTGTTATCATAGAAACATGCATTTTCTACCAGAAAAACCGTCTGTCATATCATAGATTCGTTAAAAAATTGCAAAAGCAAGCCCGTAGAGCGACGCCGTAATTGAGCATAGCAAGATTGAACGGCTAAGTCTCTTATACTATGGTATATATCCAACTTTTAAATAAAGAAGCGTCTTTTTTTTTTACTTTTCTTATATTTAACCATGTACAGTCTGAAAATTCAGAATTTGTAGCGGACATTTTCGGGACTCATTTTATCCTTACCAACACTCATGATTTTGATCAAAAAACAGAAAAATCGAATTTTAATACCAAAATCGACGTTTAAATATACTACATTGTGAGAGAAAATTGTAGCTATAACTAATACATACTTTATAAAAGCTTAATATTAAATGTTAATTAATGAAACTTTGTACTTTTGCCCCAAAAACGGATTTTTGATTAAAGGATTTTCATGTAATATTTTGCAATAAAAATGTTTATTATTTTTTATTGGGCAAATAGAGCGCTAAATTCTGTATATATGTATATTTTTTGTTTTTATAATTGGTAGTAGAATTAACTCTAAATTTGCAAAACCAGAAATAAAAAATTAAAAAATGTCAAAATTGACGATCTGGACAAAAATAATTTTCTAAATTAATATTCCGCTTATAAGCTTTGGAAGTCTTAAAAATAAGAGATTTTATAATACTTGAGAACTTTTTCAAGAATTTACAATGCTGTACCTACTTGATTCAAGCTTATTATTACTGTAAATCTTTATACATGTTTATATTGTGTGGTAGTTTATTTGATGATAATATAGTCTTACTTTATAATTATTGCACTAGGGATGATTTACATTAAGTTTTTTTTTACTCTTACCTCTCCAATATCATAAACATAAACATGGCCATTACTGGAACCTATTGCCATCTTTTTGCCGTCTCTGTCCCAAGCCAATTTATTCAATAATGCTTTACCAGAACCAACTTATTAGGTACTTACAAATGATTCCTCGGTGTTTGCAGTTATTAAATTCCATAGATTAAATTGACTGGTTCCATTTACTATAGTATCAAAAATATTATCAGCCCGCCTTATAATAAATGTCAACCTAAAACCAGAAACATTCCATTGTCATTATTGTTATAAGTTATGAAAAGCTTAATTTTTAATAATACAGTAATTAAATAAGAAACAAGATCATACTAATAGCAAATGGTGAGTATTCAAAATCTAATTGAATTTGATGAAGTATGCTTTTAAACCCTTTTAAAAATCCTGAAGCAAAAAACACAACGTCTTAGTCCTGTAATTTCTATCCATCAAAATGTTGCAATTTCCACTATACAATAAATGTACTTTTTATCTATCTTGACCTCGATGTACATTGGGCATCAGTTTTTTGCGAGTTGTATTTTTTCTGATTCCTTAATATTCAGTCATGCTGAATGATGATTTGTAGCAGCATTACCAAAAAAAAAAGAATAAATGCTTCAAGGGTTTTCTGGATTATCAAATTATGCGATTTAATAATAATAATTATTGCACTTAAATATGCTTTTTGAACCTATTGATGTTAATCAGAATAATTAGTACTTTCATTTAAAAGTAAGCTTTGCTTTATACATTCATATTTGCCCATTTAATAAATGACATTAAATTTATTATTCGTTATACCAATCAACCAACTTCATCTTGATTTAGATACATTTGAAAATTAAATACTTAAATTATACTTGAGCTACCAGATATCGCCAGAAAAAAATTTTGTGCAAGTCGACGAAGCATCACAATTTGGATTATTTTTTTATGTTAATATAGATCTGAGCTCTCTCACACATATTTATAGATCTCTGCATGAACCATATCTCTATCTATTCAATTTAACTGAAATAGATTAAACACCAACATCGTGCTGGATGAAACAACTTATTTTATTGCGAGTCAACACGACTAATTTGATGTTAGTTTAGCATCAGCAGTTGAATCAAATAGATTTGAGATTAGACGACCCCTTTTAATAATAGTTTTGCATACCATGAGCTAGTAATGAATCATTATTATAGATACGCTAACCAAGGATACAGTGAGTCGCAAAACCCTTTCAATGATTTGGAAATTTGAATGAAAATAACCATAACTTTCTCAGTTTCAATCGGAGATACACTAAATTTCTATTTTAAATAATTCAAACGTTTTTAAAT
Organism: Mucor racemosus; assembly: GCA_027405735.1. Classification (NCBI taxonomy): domain Eukaryota; kingdom Fungi; phylum Mucoromycota; class Mucoromycetes; order Mucorales; family Mucoraceae; genus Mucor; species Mucor racemosus. The sequence goes on from JAPEHQ010000005.1 coordinate 541,612, forward strand.
TATTTTCAAAAAGTCCGATCTAATTAATTAAAGTGCCGCAAAAACTATGCAAGTTTAAAAAAAGGTACATCATTGAAAGGGTTTTGCACGCACAGGCTTAAAATTACAATTTTGTAACCCCTAACTTGTACATTAACGCTGGATATCTTATAAAACAGAGAAATATGCGGAAAATATATGAGATGTTTTTCAACTTTTACCCTGCCTTTTTTACTAGTAGTTTCAAGCAAAATCATCAAGATGAAAACTGTATCGGATGCCAAACGTAATGACGTTATCTCTCTGTTAAATTCAGGCCATACCGTATCGGAAATTGCTCGTCATGTAGCTGTTAGTCAAGCCACAGTATGTCGTATTAGAAAAAAGGCCTGTCCTGACCGAGAAAAACCTAAAAGAGACCGACCATCTAAGCTGACTACTGCGGATATGAGATATTGTGTCCATAAAATCACCAAAGGTGGCTTGGATAATGCGGTACAAGCCAAAAAAGAGCTTCATCGTAATGTACACGTTAATGGCAGTGCGAATACTGTACTAGGGCTCTTCGGGATAATGGGTTAGGCGCATTACCTAAGATAAAAAAGCCAGAAATTAGTGATGAAAATGCAAAGGATCGCCTCCGCTGATGTAAAAACAGAATTGATTGGAATTTGGATGACTGAAAGCGTGTTATATCTACTGATGAGGCTAGAATTAATTGTTTTAACTCGGATTATCGAATTTGGTGCTGGAAAAGAGACAGCGAGGAGATAAAACCTAAGCATACCAAAAAACAAGAAAAAATGGAGATGGTCGAATCATGATTTGGAGCTCTATTTCTTGGTCTGGTGTCGTTTGGTTGTCCAAGGTCGAAGGTAATATGAACTCCAACCTATACAGAACTATTATTGATGATGATTTGGAAAAATCCATTGACGATATGTGTCAAAAATTGAAGTTGCGTCGTATTTAGGTTATCCTTCAACAAGACAACGATTCTAAGCACACCTCTAATTTAATGAAAGAAGACTTAAAACAAAAAAATATGAAGTAATGTCATGGCCAGCGCAATTTCCAGACCTTAATCCCATTGAAAATATGTGGAGGTTATTGAAAATCCGCCTAAACGAATACGATACATCCCCAAAAGGGATGAATGATATTTGGGACAGAACTCAAGAGATTTGGTATGACAACGTAACAGTTGGGGAATATCAAAAAGTTATTTCGAGTATGCCTCATCGTGTAAAAGCTTGTATTAAAGCAAAAGGTTATGGTATTGATTATTGACTGCATTTAAATAAACTTCAATTTTTTTTTAATAATGCGTGCAAAACCCTTTCAATGATGTACCTTTTTTTAAACTTGCATAGTTTTTGCGGCACTTTAATTAATTAGATCGGACTTTTTGAAAATAATTTAAAAACGTTTGAATTATTTAAAATAGAAATTTAGTGTATCTCCGATTGAAACTGAGAAAGTTATGGTTATTTTCATTCAAATTTCCAAATTATTGAAAGGGTTTTGCGACTCACTGTAGTGAGTTAACTCTAATGGACGAACGAGTCGATTAGCAATATAATAAACAAAATATTAAAATTCAAATATAGTAATTGAATGAGCAGGAGATAATAAACCATATAAGTTAGCATAATTGAATTGTTTCAAGCGCTTTGAACTGAATACGCCTTTACTTCTGACCTATTATAAAAATTGATTTATTAGTAAAATCAATTAGCAAGTAATAATTATGGTGTACCTTTGATAGTTAGTAGTGATGTACAAGTCAACGTCTTGTTTTCCTCTGCTTGGTTGCTGGTTATTAGACAGAAACAAATATTTTTTAGAAATAAAATAGATTAACAAGAGTTTATTCATTCATTCATTCATTCAAATCAAGTCAATACTATTATACATACTTTTATAACCACTAATTTTTCTGCAGGTAGATATTGACTTTAGACCAAAAAAGCATTGATTATAACGTAGATGATGGAACAAAATGATTAAGTCCTGGATGCTTTTTTTGCTCGAAAAAAATATTGTAACGTGCCCTAACATTAACAGTTAATAATTTATTTCCAAATAAACAATAGGAAAAGCATGTACTTGTACCTGCTTCTTGATTTCAGTTTATAAAAAAATATTGGTCTTTTTGTTGTAGTTTTAAACGTAAATAAAAGAGCTGAGGAAAGAGTAGGGAAGAAAAGGAAATTTGTGTGTTACAAACAGAAATTTACAAAGGCATAAATACTTTTCGTGTTACCAAACAAGTTGTTGTTGTTCTTCCCACTTGATCCCCAAAAGAAGAACATGGGCAGAACTCTTTCAAACCCCAAATTTCAAATTAATATATCTCGTCAATAAGGCAATTCTGTTGAATCAGAGTAACTCACATCTGCTTTAAACCATTCAAATTATCTTCGTTATTAATTAGATTATGATTGATATACTTTAGTAAATTGACTAAAAAGCCTTGATCTCATTGCTCTGCTCATCTGGGCTGCTTGATCTGCATAAAAGTTTTTATTTTGCCCATCTGTGCAGATCACTATACCTAATGGGAAGCATATTTCGGCCGTAGTGACCTGTAAAATTAGGCATCAACACCACACAAACATCTACTATTTTACAATTCATATAAATATAGCATACTTTATGAAAATATTATTCTTTTTCTTTGGATTTCTTTTAATCACAATAAAATCGTGGAAAGACTATAATTGTATTTATCAACGCTTTTATTTTTTTAATTTATTTTTCATTTTTATAAAATTACTTCAATTTTATTGCAATTTCTAATAAAAATCAAAAATTTCTAAAAAACTTTAAGATACGTTAAGTAACAATGATTTATTTATGACTGAGCAAATGATATAGTCCTATTATCCAATATCTTCATATACAAGATTACTAAAAATTATTTCTTCACCAAATCATTGTAGATCACGTGACCAAAACATCTACAGTAAGATCATATTAGTGTACTAACTTCAAAGATATATCAAGTCGCTTTGTCGGAGTGGTTAACGAGATAGCCTGCTAAGCTATTGCTCTTTGAGCGCGCAGGTTCGAATCCTGCAGGCGACGCTTCTTTTTGCCTATTTTCACTAAAGTAGTGCGTGTAGTTCTTTTTATGCAAATTTTTTTATATATAAATACAGTGTCAGGTACACACAGACTTTGTGTGTAACCTTTTTAATTAGTATAAAATATCAACATATAATAATAATAAAGATCATCTTTTATCTCATATATAATCTTTTGTATACATTTATTTGAATCTACTGTAAAACATATATCTCAGCACACGACAACAGTATGAGATTCAAGGTTTGTGTACAGTATTTATTTTGCACAAATCAATGTTTAATCGCTGAAAAAATAACTACGGACCAAGATGATGCCATATAATTATGTTTTGACATCGTATAATATCAGCTTAGCATTTACATATTACCAACGTTGAAATTAAAGAAATTGTCCATACAGATATTTAATATTGGTCATAAATTAGTTGTTATAGATTATGTCTTTTCAGATATACTTTTGTATACATAATTCTATCTTTACTATATTCATAAAGTCTCCATTTTATAATCATTAGCATTATTTATAGAAAGTATATCTAATTATATTAGTGGTTATCTTATTATTATATTGCACATTTTGATAGATCTCTTGAAATTACAAATTATCCAGTGTGAACGGTTTATATCACCACATATGAGACAATCAGAAATAAGAACTGACCTTATGACAATATTAATAACTTTTTCTATCAATTTTTTTTGAAAGAGGCTTGACTTGACTATGGATTTAGATATTGAATTTTATGCTATTTAATAGTCGTATAGTATACATTTTCTATAGGTCTTTGTAGTATTTAGCATGATACTAAAAAAATCGGGCATGGTAGAACCCTTTTCGACCCACTGAAGACGCAGATTGTATTGCATGCACTAGAGAGTAAGAGAACGTATATGGATAAAACTTATTAGAGCAATTTGTGATAGTCCTATTTGTATCGTACCTTCTTATCGATGATATTATTTAGCATAGTGCTTTTTATTGTTTTCAGGTTTTCACACTCATTTTAGGTTTTGTTTTGCTATAAAGAATGATAGATAAATATAAAGGTTCTGCTAAATAGGAATATGTAGTAAATACTGTAAAACACGTATTTCGTACGCTCTCAAAAGAAAGAATTGATGCTGAGTAAAGATGCATATATTCGTATTTAAATCTTTATTATATAGTGTTCAAGTGTAATTAGCTGACCATACACCTCCTTGACCATTTAAGCTTTTCTAACCTAGTATGTACAATAAATAGCCTGTTCTCTGATCTCATTTTGATGCTTTGAGGTTATTCTACTCAAGTCAACGAGTGCATCAATGAAAAACACAACAATTTTATCAAATATATATTACGGGTAATAATGTTCTGATGCTTTATAGACGATTTAAATAAGGAAATCCAACTAACAAAATGTGTTTGATTAACTAAATACTGCCTTGCTGCGTACCATGTACTCAAGTGAAATTAAAACCAAAAAAAAAAAAAAAAAAAAAAAAAAAAAAAAAAAAAAAAAAAAAACTCACAATGATTCTGATGCTAACTCCAAATCCTTTGGTAATAAGAGCAACCTTAATAACACAAACAGATCAGTGAGATCAACAGCAATTAAGTGACATATTTACCATGCTAACCATTAATGCTACAAGCTAAAAAATAACAGGTTTTAATTATAATTACTAAAAACAATCGACGTTGACAGTCTATGTGAATTTTTATGCTCTCGAAATAACGTTTCTGTTCCAAACGAATAATAAAGTAAGGCTCAAAGAGATCATATGTGTGAGCTTCATATGATTACATGAGATAATTCTTCTCTGTATGCGGTATTATGAATCTAATATTACCTTTTCGATCTGTACATCAAATTTTATAGATTTCAAAGAATAGGGCCATTGAACAAGCTATACACTATATTTCTCCTAGGCAGTGTTTTTTTAGTTTTGTTCAATATAACTCTTCTGCATATTGGATTCCTCGCATGAATACAAAACAGTGGCACAACTAATTCATAAACACTTTTTTTAAACGAGTTGGATTGCAAAGATTTCATTGTGTATTAATTGATTTGGTCGCCTTAAAAATTTATAGTATCCAGAAAGAATATATGGAACGTGTAACAATTACATCTACAGAGCAAATGTTGTGCCTGGCTAGTGAATTATCGATAATATCTCTTCAAGAAAATCTGGCCATTTTTCGTTATTATTCTTAGATATTGTAAGCGATTGCTGCTGTACCAATGAGCCTCTTTTGTTTGAGGTAGATTCTCAATCTTTGGATAATACCAGGAATATAATTCCTGTTTGGGTTTCGTGTATATGTATATACATTGTGTTTTTCATTCCTATATTCAGTATAATTATAAAATCAAACAAATTTCCTGGTAAAAATCGTTTATAGAGTGGTGGGAAGTAGCTGTGAGAAATACTCCTTTTATGGGTTTGATGAGAAAAAGAAAAAAGAGAACTGTTCAAGACCCAAAATACGGATTTGACCTTAAAGTGAAAAAGATCAGCGCTTCTTCGGGCCATTGCTATAATTTTTGTATTTCTCCACAGCTAAAATTTGGCTCTCTCGTGGGATTTACGATGACAAACAATAAATATATTTAAGTCTGTTGTGTGTCTTTTTCCAATAATCCAAGATCCGCCATAACTCAAGTAACGTCCCTTATCAGTACCAATATCAAGCATTTATATTTGGGGGAGTAAGAAAAGGGCTTGTCATTTCCGACGTACAAAAAACCAATTTTGTTTAACGACTTTCTGGATTCTATATACACGATCATAACTCTAATCTGTGAGGGTAAATTTCACCATTTTTAATTGTAGTACCTGTTTACTAGATCACTAGATTTCAACTAAAAGGTGTGAATATTTTGGATATAAGGAGAATTCACCTAATAGGGCTTATATTTACCTATTCTAGATTGATTGACAAGTATAATGTGAGAGCCATGGGAATTCACTGAGAGAAATATAGGGTGGGATATCAATGATCTATTATTGGATAAGCTTTGAGAATTAGTATCAAGATCCAATCAAAATAAATATGCTGTTCCACAAATCGTTTGATTTGGGAAGGTGATGAAGAGCAAGTAAACTAGCATTATTTCTGTCATGATGCTTAGATTATAGTTTTGAAAAAAAGCATAGAAAATATATACAAACGTACCATTGTAGAAAAATGAATTGATAAATGGGAACATAGTAAATTTTTCTCTCTATTTAATCCTGGTTTTTATTTTATTTTTTTTCTTTTTCCTTGTACCTTGGGAAATGAAATTGAAACGCTACCATGTATAAATATAATATTTTTTTGTGGGGAAAGAAGCATCTTTTGGTGTCACCTTCCTTTTTGAACTTTTTAGGTAAGTCTATGTTGCTAGATAAACGTGACCATGTGAATCAAGCGAACCCTTTCCAACAAGGTAAATTTGCTATAAATACAAGCTACATTTTGGACAGATCCCAAAATCAAATCAAAACACTTTTATACATTAAATAAACTAAAATGACTTCTACTACTTCTACTGTTGAACAAAAGGCTGACATTCAACATCGTGAAATTGAAATGCCTACCGATGATGTTATTACTCACAATGCTGCTCAAATGCACGTCAATACTGTTCCAAATCATCTTACAAAATTACAGCCTGCTCCCATCGGTTTCGGCGCATTTGCCCTTTGTTCATTTGTGCTTGGTATGTACAATTCTGGTTTAATCGTCAATTTACCTCAAGTTGCTGTTGGTGTAGCTTTTGGTTATGGTGCAATGGGCCAATTTGTTTGTGGTATTTGTGAATTGGTTCTTGGTAACATGTTTGCTGCTACTACCATGTTGACTTTCTCTGGTTTCTTTTTTACTTTTGGTATTATGATGATCCCTAGTTCCGGTTTTCTTGAAGTTGCTATGGCTAATGGCGGTGAACATACCGTTCACTTATGTATGGGCCTTGTTCAAGTTGGTTTCGCTATTGCTGCCTTCTTCTTCTTGCTCGGCACACTCCGTCAACCTATTCTTATTCGTCTCGTTCTCTTGCAAGTCTTTTTAGCTTTCTTATTCGGTGGTATCGGTGGTTTAGCTAGCAGCAACAGTTTCAACATTGCAAGTGGTTGGGTATCATTCACTCTTGCCCTTACTGCTTGGTACATTATGTGTGCTCTTTTATACACTCCCGATCATACTATGATCAAGTTGCCTTTTTTCTAATTATAAACAAAATTTGCATTGGGACAAATCATCAAATATTCAATGCCTCTCTTATAATTATTTTATGATACCATACTCTTGTATTTTTACTATTATTTAATTTATCCCCTTTCCCCTTTTCTCTTTGACTCAATATTCTACATGTTGTACCGCTTTTTTTATCGGTAGCCCGGTGCTCACCTACTAACCCTCTTATTTTACCAAAATTGCTTTTTTAATAAATAATAAATTCATTTAAATTCAAATAATCCATCATTGTAACATTTTATGAAAGAAATTGCTAGCTTCAAGTTTTATTTAGTAGTACACACTGGTGATAAAGTTCAAATATCGTGAGTGCCAGGTCTTCCCCCAAATTTGAATATAGATTAAGCAGGTATATGCTACTGCTGTAATTTAATTCAAGAATACGCTAAATATATATTATGTGTACAATTATTAAGATATCTTTCCATATTTTTTTCATGCATTTCTTTAAGTAATATATTGGTCAATTAATTCTTTCAATTAGTTGCTGTAGTGCAAGTGCTGAATGTAACGATAATATTATCATCCAAGATCTTTGTATTCGCTTATAGCTCGGGTAACACGGGTAAAAATAAGGTTTCTTCTCTCGCATGGTACATCTAAATGGTATAAATGACCATTCTATTATTCCGTTCAATTATGACGGTAAAATTACGATTGCCAAAAATTGATTCCCTTCTGAATAAATTGTATGCTTAAGATTATTTTTATCGGACCTAAGCGTTTTTCTATATAGTACACAAGCTGTTCACATGGCATATTATAAAACCTTTGCTTATACTGTATAAATGATATAATAGCCGGGTATTTACCGGACAATTCCGGCAGTTCCGGGAAAATCGAAATTGAAATTGGAAAAAGTAAAATAAAAAAGAATTATGGGTATCGTTGACAGAGCTACATCAACCTAGAACTTGAATTTATGTAGATATGTACAAGTGAAAGTTTTATTAAATAAAAAGTAATTCAATGCCTTTAAAAAGGGGTGTAAGTATATAAAATTTATCGTTTTTGTTTTCTAAAGAAATAAACAAAGGCGACAAACAGAACAACATTGAAAGCAGTAAATACCCAAAGAACGCCAAAATTACGCCATCTATTAGAGAAAGACCAACCAATGTTGGTTTCAAAATATTCATTACCAACACTGTATTGACAATAATCACAATAATCAGTACTGTTAGGGTTACCAACATAACCAAGTCCACCATCAGCAAAGAAATTAGCCATATAATCACCGCAAGTTTGATTAGGAGGAACCTTAATCTTGATGTAACTACTTTCGCTGCATACAACGGGGACGCCGTCTAAACCGTTCGTTACAAGGCCTTCAATAAAGTAATGGTAAGGATCCAGCCAGTACATCCAAGAGCTCCAGAACCGAGGCATAGCCTTAGGAGTTTGGAAGAGACCAGAGAAAAGATACAGAATGGTAGTGAAGAATGGATTCAGAATAGCAGACATAGTAGGTGACTCACAGAAAGCAGCAATAGCATATCCAAATGTAACTGAATGGAACATGTATACTACAAATTGAATAAAGAAGTAGCCTATACGGTCAGACTCATTTTGTAATCCTGTAGTCCAATAGTAGCAAAACATAAACAATGCAGATAGAGCTACAAGGTATGGAATTTCGACCAATATACAGGACAAGGCAAATGGAGACCAGCCATAATATTTACTGGCATATTCACGACGGAACCACGTACGCTCTTGCATGAAACGAGGTTGAATCAAGATGATCATAGTGTTACCCATAAACATAGTTGTCAAAAGACCAAGCATACGGTTTTGCATATCGGTCGAATCCGAACCAAGCTTCCAGAAAGTAAAACCAGTAAAGAGACCAATGAATATAACATTGAATATACGTCCAATGTTATAAGAAGGACTACGCCACCAAGAGATATTCATACGCTTGTATACAAGATAGAGTTGTAACCAGAATGATTGAGCATAAGTTTCAACCTTGCGATTAACAATGTGATCAACTGAACTGTGAATAGTTTCCAATTCGTCTTCAAGAGCAGCAGCTTCAGGTGAACTTGACCATACTTGAGCCCAATCTTTAGTGACTTTACCAGCAGTACCAGCACCAACACATTCCAAAATGTATTCTGCAGGATTGGCTTCAGGAGAACAAGTAGGGCCACCATTGGATTCAAAATAATCAATCATTGTACGAGAATCTTTACCGATTTCACCAAAATAAGCAGTGTTGCCACCACGCATGAGCAGCAATAAGTGATCGAAATGTTCAAATAAAGTAGCAGAAGGTTGGTGAATAGTACAAAGAACAGGCCAGCCAGCATCAGCTAATTTACGAATAAAACGAATGATGTTATAAGAGCTTTGAGCATCAAGACCAGAAGTAGGTTCATCCAAAAAGAGAAGCTTTGGCTTTCCAACAAGCTCAATGGCAATAGTAAGGCGCTTGCGTTCTTCAACGGAGATACCGGTGCCTTCTTCAAGATCACCAACAAGAGCATCGCCAATCTTTTTCATCTCCAATAAGTCAAGAATTTGTTCAACATAAGCATCTTTTTCTTCTTTTGAAACATCAGCAGATTGACGTAAATAAGCAGAGAATTGAAGTGCTTCACGTATAGTAGCATTAGGATTATGGACATCCATTTGCTCACAATATCCAGTAAGACGCTCAAAATCATCAGCCAAGTTTTCACCATTCATGTAGATATTGCCTCCAATGGTACCGATGGTTTTTCTTCTTGATAACACATCTAATAAAGTAGTTTTACCAGCACCAGATGAACCCATTAAAGCAGTAAGATGACCAGGTTTGACAATACCAGCGACATTATTCAATAATTGACGAGTTCCACCTTTGACAGGGACAGTGTAGTCAATATGATGCCATGAAAAAGTAGTTCCATCAGTAACAGCTTCTAATTCTTGTTCTTGTCTTGTCTTTTCTTGCTTTAATTGGTTTTCAGTAGATTCAACTTGAGGAGCGGAACCTTTCTTGTAAACTTTGGTAATAGTTCCTTCTTGCTTGAGATCAATATACTCCATAGACAAAGCAGTGAGAGCAGTAAATAATACAAAGAACAATATAACAGCTACAATATTGATCCAGATTTGCCAAGTGTAGTACTCGTATTGTTGAACAAGGTACTCATCACCGAGAACAAAGCTTGCTCCAGGTACAGCACCAGGAAGAGTACAAGAACGATAAGCTTGATCTGTATAACCAGCACCATAAGGAATACCATTTGTGCCATCACAACTAAATTCTGCTCCTCTTAGTTCAGAGGAAAGCATTGCTTTATAACTGTAGGCAATAGGATTGATCCAATAAACCCACATAAACCAGGGATGCATATCAGGATAAGGAATTTGATAACCAGAATAAATCAACAAAGCAACGAATGCAGAACTAGAAAGTTGGGATGCAATAAAGAAATTGGGGCTAATAGCACCCAAGAAACGAAAGAAACCATTCATACACATGGTAATGGCAATCAAATTAAGAAACAAGATGAAAAACTAGAGAAAAAGACATAATTAATAAAGCTGTTTTATGGGTTATATTGATTTTTCACTTACCTTTCCAGCATCTAGAGCTAAACCCATAAGGAAATAGACACAGAGCTGAAATAAAATTGCTTGTAGAATTGCAAGGGGGAAATCGACAATAACTTGAGCAAGATAGAAAGCAGATGGACGATACATTGCAAAATGTTTATGCTTTTCCAAAACACGACGACCTTGCATGAATGCTGGGAGCTCAGATTGAGCTATAAATGCATTAAACACTAAAGAGAATAGATATGCACCACCACGAGCAAAAGCACCAGAACCATCTAAAGGCATCATGTAGAAAACAGAGGCAGTAATAAGACCTTTTACAAACACATCACCATAACGCACAAATAAAGAGCCTTTATCTCCCCAAATCAATTGAAATTGACGAATAGTAAGAGCCTTAACCTGACTATAATAACTAACTACAGCAGGTGTATTGTGTGCTTGCTTAAATGCTTCACGGAATGTCTCTGAAGGCTTGTCTTTATTGATTTCTTTTTCATATTCATCACGTTCAATCATCATTTTATCGAACATGGAAGATTCCTTGTATTGCTTTTCAAATTGTGCAGAATTCATAGGAACTTGTCCTTGATAGTTTGGTTGAACTTGACGTTCATTGAGATTACATAGACCAGTGAGAAAATCAGGAGTAGACTTTCGAGAAGGACAATAGAAACCCATATCAGTAAAGTAAGATTTAGCTTCAGATGTAGGACCAAAATAAATACAGCGGCCTTCATCAAGCACCATGACCTTATCAAATAAATCAAAAATGCTATCAGAAGCTTGGTATAATGTAGAAATAGTCGTCTTTTGCATAATATCAGTCATGATACGAAGAGAACGAACATAATCAAGAGCAGAGGAAGCATCAAGGCCTCGAGTAGAACAATCCCAGCAATTGATAGAACTGTGAGTAGTCATTTGTTCAGCAATAGAAAGACGTTTACGTTCGCCACCAGATAAACCACGAACAAAAGCATTGCCCACCATAGTTTTCATTTGCTTTGTCAAGCCAAGCATGTTACCAAGCATATAGAGGACACCATTAATAAATTCTTCTTTAGATTCACCTGGGACACGGGTACTAGGCGTTTTATTCTTGAGGGCAAAACGAAGTGTTTGTTCTGTTGTAAGTGTAGGATAATGAAGATCTTCTTCTTCATTGTAACAAACTTCACCCTTGAAATGCTTGCCAAAATCGTAAGCATCGATACCACCATATGTCACATCACCAGTGATACTTGTATAAGAAGCACGCATATTAGCAAGTACACGAAGAAGAGTAGAGCAACCAGAGCCAGGACGACCAAGAACCAAAAGCATTTCCCCTGATTTACAGAAGCCATTATTTTCGTGCAGAATGGTAAAATCGGTGCCTTTATGTTTTGCCCATTCCCAGAATTGAGTAGCCTTTGCAAGAACAGACCAATTTGTTGCAATTGATCTAGCATCAGCACCTAAGCCCTCCACATTCAAATCTTTCCAAATGACACCCATATTCTTTGATTTTAAACCAGCTGAAGTCAGTTGATCATGCTGATTGGCAAGATATTCAGTGAGATCAAAGTTGTTTTCTGTTGCTTCAGCCTTTTCAACATCAGCATTATCATTTGTTCTTTTAGATTGGTGCGTTAATTCTCTTTGTACAGATCGATATTCTTCTAGAGCTTCTTCAATATCAACAGCATTTCCATCGATTTCACCATAGCCACCCCGAGATTGGGTTTGAGTTAAATCATTATAATGATCTACGACTGTGGCTGCTTGATTTGAAGATGAAAAAGACCGTGAACTTTCATTACTAATCCTATTTTGATATTTATTTGACATTTATTATTTAAAGGTTGATTATAAATAAAAAATCCATCTCGTTTTATACTTTATAAAAAATGGGACATACAAAAAAAGAATCACACTTGTATTAATAATAACTCGAATGGAACGCCCTATTTCAGCAAATAGTATGCTAGAGATCAACCTTTTTCGCAATCTTAAAATGCTCAAAATAACGACATTCTGATTTCTGATTTGAAAAAAATTTGATCTCTCGGTATAAATATATCCGAAACATATGCCCTTTTTTTTTAATTAAACAAGCATTAATATGTATCAAGGACACTTGAATAAAACTTTTTATATACAGAGATCAGTACGGATACATAATGGTTTTATCATTAGCAATGAATTGGACGTTTTCAAGAATCTAAAGAAGACGTGACATCGGTTTTGTATTAGTAATGTGTAGCCTCAAATGTTTGAGATCAACAATCAACAAATATTAAACCCTTTCTTATTTTTCCTGTATATGTAGACTCTTTTGTATTCTTCTAATAGCCATAGAAAAGATGAGATCAATTCAATGTTTTTAATACTTGTTTTATATAATGATTATTTTGAATGTTGATGAGTGAGTATGAATGTATATAAAAAAAAAAAAAATAAGATGTTTTGCTCGGCGCCATCCGAGTGCCTCACTTGTACAAATGGTAATGAATTACGTTACAGCTTGCCTAAAATGATGAAATCCAAGCTTGATAGGGCGTTTTCATCCAATCAATAAAAGTAATATTTTTAACGATAGCAGAGAAATACACTGTGTTACATGGCTTTTCATTCCGGTTATATTAAACAGATAGTAAAGCGAATAAACTGTAATACGTATTTCCACTTCACTGTCCCGCAGCCGTTACATAAATGTGCTATCATTTTCTAAAATATTAAACATATCTCCGGAATTGTCCAAAATTGCTTGCAGGGCCAACGAGAAATAAATGTATTTGATCTCCATGATTTCTTCCTTTCAAGGACTTTTGTGGACGCTTAGAAATCGTTTAGCTTATTAATAAGGTTAGCCGCAAATCACTGGTTTATTGCCGTTCTTTTTGTTTACAAAAAATCACGATAGGACACTTTGCCGTTGCTTGTTTGTGAAAGTTATATGCCATCTTTTGGCATTCGGAATATGCCTTTTTTTTTTTTTTTTTTTTTTTTTTAGAGAAATAGACACTCAATTCCCCCAACTTTTCCCTTCCTACAAGCTATAATATACCAAAAAGTAATTCTTCAATTAGTAATATTGTCAAAAGCCTACCTTCAAATGATTAGATAATGCGGCTTCTCTTTTATGGCTTTAGGTGCCAAGTTGCACAGAAGCATTTGCTCTGATTTAAATGCTACTATTTGTACTTTTTTCCAGTCGTGAAAACTAGCGATTCCCGGTCTGGACGTGATTATCTTCGAGCTCAAATACAGTAGTAGAAAAGATATTGTATCATCATATTTCAAGTATTGGGCTCAATTATTGATGAGACAACTTAGGTACCCTTGTTTGTAAATCTAAGTATCTCTCAAGCAAAAGGAACCTTTCCCCACTTTAAAGACCCGCACCTATGGAGGCGTGGGAAGAATAAGGCATTCTGAGCATTTATCTCTTTCGGAGATTCAATTAGGAAAAGTCCAAATCCAAAAAAAATGATCAAAAAAAAAAAGAAATGGCTCTAGTACAACAAAATACATAGTAAGTTGGTTTAGCTTATCAGATGTTTTATGTACAGTTTTGGATTTTAAATCGAGCCATGTAAATTTTGAAAAAAAAATGCTAACAAAATCCGTCGCAAATTTCAATCAAAAATTTTGCAATTTTTGGGCCAAAAAGCTTAAATTATATGCAGATTTAAAAAATTTAAAACATCCAAGTAATGGCCAAAAAAATATCTACAGATCGAGGTATTAACCGCTATTGTAGCTGCATTTCTCGTGGAGAAAATGAAAAAAAGCCTTGTTTTTTTGGAGGTCCGGAAAAAAAGGATGGGTCATTGCTCATGAAAATCGAGCATGAATTGTTCACCCAATTTTTGCATTTTGTTTTTTTAATATCTATATCAAAAATCAATATATTCGAGAGAAAAAAATTTCTATGTGTAGATGCAAATAAGCGCTACCATGCACATAAAAAAAATGTATTACTCAATACATCATATATTCTATATTTACGATTACAACGATCAAAATAACCAAAATAGGTAAGAAAAAAAAAAGTTTGCTATCAAAGTATGTTATAGAGCATCAAAAAATGAGCAAGTTTTATGCTTGGAGTAATTCATTAATTTGATTTTTCGCTTAGATATACTAAATTGAAAAACGGCCTTTAAAGCAGTAAAATATTATTACCAATTTTTTAAAGAGTTTATTTCAGCTCACTATGCATGCCAAATAAAAGTGCTTATTTTTTTATTTAATTGTAACATCTCCTGTACGCTCTCATATTTTTTTATTTTTAGAAGCTTAATGAAATCGGCGTATTCATCCCCCCTCCTTTTCCCTACTCTAAACTCTGGTTCCCAGTTTAGATTCATAGTGATGGAAAGAAGGAAAAGGACAAACAGATATCGAATGTGATCGCGACTTATACCTCTGAGATGAAGCATCACCGCTATGTAAAGCCATTATATTACGTTGACTTATACATTATTGGTATTGGGGACATCCTTTTTTCTTTTTTAACAATATTATTTATTGAAATTCAATAGGTATGGCATCTGTTGTGTGGTTTAAAATATGGGTAATTGATCTACTTTAAAGATTTTACTACTCATCATCATCGTCATCATCAAAAAAAGAAGAATCAATCTGCTCAGGTACTGGTCTTGTAGGCTGGTGTTGGGTATTTTTAGCTTTCTCTTCGGGCTTGGTGTCGATATCATTTAGGATATCTTCTGTATTAGCATGAGCGACGTCTTCTTTTTCATCAAAAATATGATCTCCTCCGTCAAACATGACTGTAGGTTCTTCTTTTTTCAATTCAGTAGCAGGTACAGATGGTGAGATTACAGGTGAAGATGGTGGAGATTCACGAGTGATTGTAGAACCAAATGACAAAGGTACGGATCTAGGTTGAGGGCTTTGCTGTTCCATGTTAGTAGGTGAGACAGTCGTGTGGTTTCTTTGAAATACT
Organism: Mucor racemosus; assembly: GCA_027405735.1. Taxonomy (NCBI): domain Eukaryota; kingdom Fungi; phylum Mucoromycota; class Mucoromycetes; order Mucorales; family Mucoraceae; genus Mucor; species Mucor racemosus. Next base: position 557,420 of record JAPEHQ010000005.1, read on the forward strand.
CCCATCATGGAATTGACGGTCCATTTGTTTAGTTCTTCTGCAGTATTAATTGTAGGTCGCATAAACGACATTAAACTTCCACGTTTGTTTGCTTTCTCCTCTTGTTGCTGAATAGCGATAATAGGTTTAGCAAGTCTTCTCTTTTCGCTTTCGATGTGTAATTTCATAGTTGATTCAGAGAATATTTCATTGTAATGATTTATAAGCTCTTGAACAAACTTTACTGGAACTTTACTATTGAGAATGGTGAAGGAATCAATACGGGATCTTAATATTACGGGTCCCAATGATTGACTGATGTTATATATAACATCTGAAGATGCAGAAGTTTTTTCGATAAATCTATTCTCCAAAAATTAGTAATCTTTAATGCGATTTGATTAGAAATAATAACTACCTTGTAATGCTTGCAAAAATTGATTTCAATGTAGCAAAATGAGATGCTGGAAGAGTAGCTACCAAGTTGCTGAACGAAGCAAGACGCAAATTTTCATCCTGCTCATCATCTTTTGTACACGTTAATCACTGCTTCTTGAAATAACATAATGAATTTACTTACTAGTTCCTCCCAAAAGTGCTTGAACAGGGTCATAAAACTCATATGTCATTAAACACTCTGGTAGTTCCAGTAGAAAGTATCGAAGAACAGCAACAAGTAAATCTGGTTCATATTTTTCCACGAGTTCCAGTGTCAAATTGTCGCTTCGCATGTTTAGTTCCATGCACGTTGTATGAACTCGATCTAAAGCGCAAGGAGTAGACCATAGCTTTTGCTTTGCATCAGTATCTTCAATTTTATCGACTCCTTTTTCAACTGCTTCCAGAATTATTGATATGAATTTAGGAACATTATCCTGGGATTGCTTCCCTAAATCCTCCAAAAGTACACCAAATACTTGATCTATAAAAGTATTAATTTGAGAAAGATTTGTCAAGGAGCATGTATTAAATTTTACCATGCGATATACCATGATAGTAATTATCATAAAGAATAGCTTTTGGTGAAAATCCAGATACCGCATATTGTTGAATAATGAATTGAATGTCTTGATCAGGTTTAAGAGATTCTTGAAATACCATCATTTCTTCGATAACTAATTTATCTTGAGGAATTGCTACAGACATGGAGGCAATGAAAGAGGAAATTATTTGTTTCAATTGTTGAATACGATTCAACTCGACCTGTTCCATCTCTGTAAGGTGTGCAAACATTGATTCTTCGATTGCCATACGCAATTGATCCAGTTTGAGTACAGCAGATCGATAAGCTTGATCGCTCTTTTCAGCATCACGACGAGCTTTTTTATGAGGCTCTTCTGCTGTTGTTGTTGTAGCAGGAGTAGCTATCTTGTCCATAAATCCCCCCAAAGCTGTATAATTTGAGCTTGTATCAGATGTTGAAGTAATACTTGCTGTATCATCATCCCCTACTACACGCCATTGATAAAAAGAATTCGCAGAAGCTATAAACTTATTTCCACGTTGGCCAATTAACCTTAAAATGTTGTAAGGCTGAATCAATTGTTGTCCAACTACATCCGCCATTGCAGGAGAATCTTTACATTGGGGTAAATTTTGTTGCAACCAGATAGCAATATCCTCTCCAGTTGAGGTATTCTTATATGTTCCTAATATAGGAACACGATGATCATTCACTACAATCTCTTGTCTCATGCGGCGCACCAAACTATCTAATTCAGATTGAGGCATGACTTGGTTACCCAATTGTATATTAATTGATGCTGTTGTAGTAGAATTATCTGAAGTGGCTGAGGCTGTATCTGCTTGAGTATTGTTTAAATCTTCAGGGCGAGACACCATTAAAGGTTTTTCATCTGCTGTATTTTGTACTGTGGGAGCAGAAGTTGCTGCCGCTGTTGTTGCATTTCTAACAGCTAATTCTTCAGCTTTATCAGCATCCTTACACTTTCGATGATATGTATATCTCGTCTTCTCGGCTTCCTTTACCAAACCATCAAATTGCTTCAACATGCTATCTATAGCTTGTTTGGAATTTGTTATATTACGCTTATATTCTTCGTGGAATTCCTGCAGGGGCAGTAAAACATGTTTACTCACAGTGGTTGCTGTAGACTTATGTTGTTCACCAAAACGGCGACTAGTTTCTTTTAACTGCCCAAAGCACTTAACAAGGCCAGCACCTTCATCACGACCAAACCCTGAACTTTTGAAAGGTGATTTACCTTGCTCTACTAGTTTGGAGGCATATATTTCCTCAATAGCGATACGGTCTTTGAAGAAAGTAATCATTTCTTCATTCTCGACTTTACTTTGGTTTAATTTTTGATGAAGTACTGAGAAACCAGCGTTGAAGTCTGGAAGAGTTAGCTCAGGCTGCTTTTGTGACCAAAAAGCAGTTTTGAAATGTTGTATCGGTGCCATATATTGATTTGCTTATTATTATTTTTTTTTCAACAATAGAGATAAAAAGGGTACTGCAGGTTCAAATTTCATAACCTTTGGGGTATATCTTAATTTGGTGTGTGTATGCAATTAGTATTAAACGTTTTGCCGGTAATTGCTATACAAATTAAGCATAAAATGTGTATTCAATTATTTCGTTCAGGATAAGGGAAAATGCAGTTATTTCTGGAATTTTAGAGATTAAAAGCTTTGCTCTATTATTGTATTAGAATACAATCAGATTTGTAATTCATGAGAGAAATCGCTAATCTATCATTAATCACAATGTTTTTCCAAAAATAATTCAGAATAAATCATGAACCTTGTTTGTATCTAGCAATCAGCGGTGGTGCTCCATATAACAGTCAAAGTACAGATTATTCGAGTATATACTTGGTTTCTTTCATTTCAATTCACAAGTATGAATGTTGACAGCAAACATTGTTAACAAATGATTAAATTTTGCAAAAGGCTACATACACTATTTTGGCAAAAATAGGCAAAAAGAAGCGTCGCCTGCAGGATTCGAACCTGCGCGCTCAAAGAGCAATAGCTTAGCAGGCTATCTCGTTAACCACTCCGACAAAGCGACTTTGTATGTCTTTGAAGTTAGCATGTAAATATAATCTAATTGTAAATATTTTGATCACGTCACCTATTTTGCTCTAGTTAAATAAATATGTAATAATCATGTATGTAAAAGATATTGGATAGTGGATCTATATCATTTAATCAATTATGAGTATGTTTTTGTTATTTGGCACACTTTAAAATCTCTGGAATTCTTGATTTTTATTAGAAATTGCAATAAAATTGAACTAATTTTATAAAATGATGTTATATCAGAATCTAGATATAGCGCTACAGTAGTCGTATTATCAGGATATTGTTATTGTTACACTATTAATAGTTGCTGTATCACTTGATAATCTCTTCTATATATAATCTCAATCTCTACATTGAATGAAACTGCACCTTTTACTCTTGTCTAATTCTTATTAGTTTTGGTAAAACAAATGAAAAATAAAAAATAAAAAATAAAAGCGTTGATAAATACAATTATAGTCTTTCCTCTTAGAAATAATTTTCTCGACACAACACAGTAGGTTTAGGTTACGAAAGCTGCCTTACGAGATTATTGCGCCAAATTTGAGTATCTACTATCAATGTAAAGTTGAAATTTACAAGGATCAAACTTGCCAATATAGATAGGATTTTTATTGTCAAGTACTCTAGATTTCAGATGGTCTCAATTCGTTACCAGATGGTTTTCGAATTTTCCCGCCAAATATTGAGTTGATTTCTGTCAGATTTTAGAGAATGTTGTATCTGCAGTGGAATTACATACTAAAAACGCTGGATAATAATAAAACAACCTAAATTCCAAGTGTCGCTCATAAAATATGATGCTACTTGAAATGTGAACAACAATAATAAACAAACGCTTCAATTGATCACAATAACAAACGCATGCTAAAAATATGAAATATCTTTTTGAACCATACATGTCGTGTAGATGATAGCACCCTTGATCACGGCGCAATCAATTACACAAGTGACATATATATCAAAGCAGAATTCTATCCAAATCAATAATGATAATAAACAAAGATATCAATTTAGTCAACTACTCATCTATATCGAAGTTGCACTATCAATATAAATAAGATTCAAGCATATAAAAACTACCCCTTAATAATCAAGGTTACATAAAATAGATATAACAGAAATAAACAAAACAACCATTTACCAAAAGGTCGATATTGCCACACTTGACATACAATCCCTTATGGTTAATGCTCTACACAATTTACCCCTTAAAAAATCAAATCAATAACAATGTACTCAAAACTGGAAGATTACTAAATATACATCCATTCAAGTGTGATGGTATCCAAGTTCTCCAAATCACTATAAATACCCTCATACTTTTTCAGTTATTTTAAATCTTCAGAAATCTTTTGTAATAAAAACTTTAGCTAATTATAATTGTATTTCTACTGCTTTTATTTCTATTATTTCTTTTATTTTAGTAAACAACTTTGTTATTTACTGCACTTCTGGTAAAACATTGAATAAATTGGCTTGGGACAAAAAAGAGGATAAAAAGGTGGTAATAGGTTCCAGTGATGGCCATATTATTTATGTTTATGTTTGTGATATTGGAGAGGTAACACTAAAACTCAACGTAATCACTTCTAGCGCAATAATTATACATTAAAACTATATTATCATCAAATAAACTACCACACAATAGTAACATTTATAAAGTTTTACAGTAATAAGCTTAAATCAAGTGGGTACAGCACCGTAAATTCTTGAAAAGGTTCTCAAGTATTATAAAATCTCTTATTTTTAAGACTTACAAGGCTTATAAGCGGAATATTAATTTAGAAAATTATTTTTGTCCAGATCATCAATTTTGACATTTTTTAATTTTTTATTTCTGGTTTTGCAAATTTAGAGTTAATTCTACTACCAATTATAAAAATAAAAAATATACACATATACAGAATTCAGCGCTCTATTTGCTCAGTAAAAAATAATAAACATTTTCATTGCACAATATTACATGAAAATCCCTTAATCAAAAAACCGTTTTTGGGCCAAAAATGCTAAGTTTCATTACTTAACATTTAATATTAAGCTTTTATAAAATGTGTATCAGTCATGGCTACAATTTTCTCTCACAATGTAGTATATTTAAACGTCGATTTTGGTATCAAAATTTGATTTTTCTATTTTCTGCTCAAAATCATGAGTGTTGGTAAGGGTAAAATGAGGTCCGAAAATGTCCGCTACAAAGACTGAATTTTCAGACCGTATGTGGTTAAATATAAGAAAAGTAAAAAAAAAAGAAGCTTTTTTATTTAAAACTTAGATATATACCATAGTATAAGAGACTTAGCCATTCAATACTTGCTATGCTTAGCGTTCGCAAAATGGCCGAGCCCAAGCGAGCGCAAGCAGTTTCATCAAGCATTTGCCGAGTTTAAAATATTTGAAAGTTACTCAAGCAAGCCCGAGCCCAAGCAATGGCTCATCGAGCAGATGCATATCGAGCATTTTCAATTTTGAAACCAAGCAACCAAGCACAAGTCAAGCATTGTCCAATTTTGCAAAAAGTCAAGCAAGTCGAGCACGAGCATATGAGTAACCAAGCAAGTCCAAGCAGAGCTCAAGCATTGCATTATATTTTCAATTCCGTTTTGTATATAAATAAAAGATAAACTTTGAAAATTAACAAATTTTCAAAAAAAAACCCCCCCATATGTATATGAACACAAGCTATAACACCACTATACAATTTTCTGATACTAAACATGTTTAACCGTATTCGTATTATTCTAAAATATTTTATCAAAGCTTTCGACAAAACAAAACCTACAGAAATAGTAACAGCAACGATTAAACATTCAATATAAGCAGCAGCATCAAATGATCATTGCTCGAATTAATTGATTTCATTTACGTCAATTGAAGCATTGGATTTATTTTAGGTTGTTATTGACAACACATTGTTTCCCATTTGGAGTTAAAATTACTATGTAATAAAGCCTAGAAATCAGCAACAGCCAACAGGTCTATAGACTTTTAGCAACTGATTTGAATATTTAAATAATAGCGAGACACGTTCACACTATCACAACATTTCCAATATTAAAAAAAATCATACATTTCAAGAAAGGCAACATCTAAAGTTTCCTTTCATATACTGATAAAGAATTTTAATTCACCTCAAGCAAAGTTTTATTACAACAATTCAAATATGCTAGTATACCTCAATCAAATATTACAGTTTCAGTGTAAATACCTGGTTTATTACAATTCAACAAATTACCCATTGGGAAGAATATCAGACATAAAGTAATTAGAGACTCATTGCATAAAAAACCAGATGTAATTAATACTTTAAGAATAGACGGATATATTATATTATACAATGCAATGTATATACTGTATAAGAAAGGTTAAAATATCACTATAAAGTTATGTTAAAGTAGTTCAAGCCTTTTATTGCAACATCACAAGTAGGTAACTCTTGAAGTAATGCCCTCACAAAGATTGCTTACATTATTATACCATACAATCGATTGTTAATATCTTTCTCATTATAGCCATCATTATCTTCATTGTAATCAAGGATTATATTATGAGCGACCTGCCTCCTCGTTATTTTTGAAAAATATTGCAACTCAAAATGTTTCAGCAAACCAGACCACTATTTTCAATATGCTTTAAAATAGCTCAAGAGAAATGCAACTACTTTAATAATAAGGTAATTCGTATTCTTGAAGAACACTACTCAAGGCTGAAAGGTAAAGAAATGATCTAAATTAACACATTTGACAACCTATAGTCTTTTAGATTCAAATCCCGCTTATTAACACTAGCTTTCTCTTTGTAAAATGAGGTATCATACCACTGTAATAAAGGTAATTAGAAATGCTTGTAGGGCACTACACAAACACCTTGCTAATATAAATTATAGAAAATACTTCGCAATGAGCATTTAATTGCAATATTTCATACAATTACATTTGGAATTAGTACAGCATTTTGAACGGATTTTGAATTTCTCACGTAATTTGGCACTAATTTGTGTGCTATATCAAACGCTAGATATCATCATGCTTTGCTAAAATATGAAATGAGGTCAATGATCCTTTTATAGTCTGTTCACCAGAAGACGAAGAAGAAGAAAAAGAGAGCCTTTTTATTTAAATACCCATTTACTAAAAACTTTAGTAAGTAATTGTTCAATTGATGTAAATTATAACATTGAAGTTCCTCAAACAACTAGTGGGTCACACTAAATCATTATTTTTTTTATAGAGCAACGTTTGGATGCGATATAGAAAAAAATACTACACGATGTAGAAAACTCAATAGTGTGTACACCCATTTTTTTTATTTGGTATATGCCAACAAAAAAACGTTATTTATTATGTAATGTATTGTGCAAAATCATGTAGCTTGAATGAATTCCAAGCTTGACCGTATATAGTAAGTGGACAAGCTACTTCATTTATAGGTAGGCCAAAAAATAGCATTAACATCAAGCCTTGTTAGATCAACATCAACTACATTTTAAAATATGTAAATTGATATAAATACCCAGCGTCAAAAAGGCCTTAATCATCTCCACATTATTATATTTTTCAACCATATTATTAATATTACTGAAAATGAACTATGAAAACTCCCAAAATCAAGAATCCCAAGATCAAAACCAAGGCTTTCGAACCATGATGTCTGGTCTCCAATTCTCTTCTGATGATCAATCCTTCCAAGCAACATCAGTATTAGATGATATACTCTATGCTCCTGGCCAGTCCAACCATAATCCTTTTGATTTTGCAGGAGAATCCACCTTTACTGAGAATGTTGATTTTTCAATTGGTAATGCTGGTACTTTAGTACCACCACCTCTTGATCCTCTTCTTCCTTCATCATCAGATCAATCCCATTCATCTGCTGTAGCTTCCTCATCTAATCAAGTAAATGTTGCAGCCTCATTATTGAATCAATCTCAAGATTCTTTATCAAATCAACAAGGTGGTGAAGTAAGTTTCCCAATCCCAGGAGAATATCTTGATAATACCTTTTTTGGTGGTGGTAATTCTCGTAGAGGTCAATCAATTTCTTGGATCCTTAGGTATGGCTATGCCAAAGTGATTGGTGACTTATATCATTGTAACGTGGATAGAGTTAACTGTAAGGAATCATATTCAAGATCTGCTACTACGTCAATTCTTCGACATGCAAAAAGAAAGCATAATATGGATGGCTCAATAGGTTAGTTGTTAATATTTGATGTTTTGTAATTTACTAAGGCTAATATATACCTTTATATCTATCCATAGCTCTTAATCTTTGGGAACAAAATGGAAAACCGAGAGCAGCAGCTGTAGGCTCTCTTGATCGTCATTTGGTTGTTGGATCATCAGATAATACAACACCTGAATCTTATTCTGTAACAAAAGAAATGTTCAATGATGCTCTGATAAAATTAATCTTGAAGAATTCTCTTCCCCATACATTTGTCAATAACTATGAATTTCGTCATTTATTAAACTTAGTTAGAAGAGCTGCATCACCAAACATTGTACAAGTTTACTCGGCTAATACCCTTGCCTCTAAAATCCGATCAAAAGCCATTGATTACAAAACAAGGATCATTTCTGTTTTGAAAAGACAAACAAAAGTAAATTTAACTATGGATGTCTGGACAAGCTCATCTGGAACAAATGGCTCATCTGATTATTTGGGGGTTGTTTGTCACTTCATTGATAAAGATTTTAGACCAAAGCAAGTTCTTTTGGGGTTTGAGGTATTAATGAATACACATACTGGTAAGTTGTCATTTTAAATCTTGATAGATTGTGATTAACTGATACAATTTTTTTTCTTTACCATATTAACAATAAAGGTAAAAACATTGCTGAAGTTGTGCATAAATTACTTATTGATTATGAAATACAATCAAAATTATTCACAATCACTTCGGATTCCGCATCAAATATGAAGGCAATGGCAGAAGAACTGGCTCTTCTGATACCAAGTTTTGATCCTAATCAGCATTGGATAAGGTGCTTTGCACACACCTTGAATCTAGCAGTTACAGCAATGTTAAATGCCGGTTTCACTAATCAAGCACCGACCAATGAAGAGTCTGTATATTTACTCAGAGCTCGTGAAGACCATGAAGATAACGAAGATGTTGAATCTGCCATTGGTCATGTAACTAGAGATAGTAATCCATTAAACAGATTAAGAGCAGGAATTGTTAGAATCAGGTAATATTTACATGTATTTTGTGCTTTGAATATTGAAATTAAATACAAACCTTTTAGGGCCTCATCAACAATCACTCGCCAATACATTTTAGAATGTAAATATGTCGACATCCCTGCGTTGCGAATGATACTCGATAATAAAACACGTTGGAACTCTAGCTTTTACATGATCAAAAGGGGCCTTCAACAAGTCGAAGCATTTAATGCTACATGTATGCACCGTAGCTTTACTGAAAAACTTGGGAAATATTATTTAGACGATCAAGATGTAGCATACTTGAAGGAAATTGTGAAAGTTTTAGAACCATTTGAAATTGTATCACGTTGGATGTCTGGCCAAAAGTAAGTTTTTTTTTTATATTTTGAATTAGTTAAGTGAATAGACATTGACTTTACAATTTTTATGTTAGATATCCCACAATCAACGAGGTTATTTTTAAATATAACATACTATTTACATTGCTAGAGCGCAAGATAAGGAAGTCATTTAAACATTGTTCTCTCAACCCCACTCCTGGCATCGATCCATGTCGTGTACCTTCTGCTTCTGGTCGTACTCGTAGTGGTGCTCAAGATTTAATGCAAATCAGTTTTGATGAGTTCAAATCAATGTATGGAGAATCTATCAAAAGAATGAACACCACAAGTATTCATGACAACATGGTGAAAGGATGCTTTTTTGCGTACTTGAAATTGACAAGCTACTACTCAAAAACAGGCACAAGTGACATTTATCCAGTTGCTACAGCACTGGACCCATCATACAGGTTCAGTTATTGGAAGTCCGAAAATTGGGGTGAACCTTACGAAACACAGGCGGAAGAAGCAGTGAAAAATGCTTGGAAAAAGTACAATCCAAATGCCACCAATGAAGCATCTAATCAGTACAATATTTCAGTTCCTGATGAATTTGATGAGCAGGATGATAGCGAAGAAGAATTTGATTACGAACAGCAAGTGCGCTATGTAAGACGAAAGATAGTACATGAACAATCTCAGAATTACACTGAAAATTTTGTGGATCAGCTAGATATGTATATCAAAGCAGCACCACTTCAACTGCAACAACATCAGGTATTTCAGCAATCGCAATCAGTAGAACAAGCTTCTGAGGATGACATCCTTTGGTGGGAAAAGGGCCTGGAAGAGTCGCATGGACTTAATCCAATTTCAAGGGAGTTGATGTTCTGGAAAACTGCAAGCGTTACTGGATCTTCCAATCTTGCAAATATGGCATCAGATTATTTGAGTGTAGTAGCGTCCTCAACAAGTTGTGAAAGAGTATTCAGCAGATCGAAAAGATTTATAACCAATGAGAGGAATCGCTTGACAAGTGAAAATATAAAAAACATGATGCTTTTGTCCTACTGGGTTGATGAGATTGACAACCTCGAGTCAATTTAATTGTGTCGTTTTTTGGTGTATATATTTCTCTTTCTTAATCATTGTATTATTTTTTCTTTCTCTGGTAATCTCACTTTTGTATATTGGTTGTTTCTTCTATTGGTGTCTTTTCTCTCTCTTTCTCTCTCTCTCTCTCTCTCTCTCTCTCTCTCTCTCTCTCTCTCTCTCTCTCTCTCTCTCTTTATCTTTCTCTCCCTTTCTATCCTGCTTCCCCAAATATCTTGGTATTTCTTTGCTTGGTACTTTTCTGGATTCATGCTATTTTACTGTTTCTTTGCTTGGTGCTTTTCTAGATTTATGTCGCTTTGTTTTTTCTTTGCTTGGCGTTTTTCTAGATTCATGTCGCCTTGTTTTTTCTTTGCTGGATACTTTTCTGGTTTCATGTCGCCTTGTTTTTTCTTTGCTTGGTGTTTTTCTAGATTCATGTCGCCTTGTCTTTTCTTTGCTGGATACTTTTCTGGTTTCATGTCGCCTTGTTTTTTTTTGCTGGACACTTTTCTAGATTCATGTAGCCTTATTGTTTCTTTGCTTGGTGCTTTTCTGGATTTATGTTGTTTTACTGTTTCTTTGTTTGGTGTTTTTCTAGATTCATGTCGCCTTGTTTTTTTTTGCTGGATGCTTTTCTAGATTCATGTCGCCTTATTGTTTCTTTGCTTGATATTTTCTGGTTTCATGCAGTCTTATTGTTTCTTTGTTTGGTACTTTTCTGGATATACTTTGATGTGCGATTTACTTTTTTCTTTGTTTGTGCATAATATTTTACAAATATGCATCACTCTTACTTTATATTTTTTACTCTTTCAACCTTTTTGTACTTTTATTGAATGCATATTCGAATATTTTTACTTTGCTATCATTAATACTTTTGGTGGTTTGAAACCATTCATTCTTATTTTTTTATTCTAATTTATATATAGCTCAATTTCCTCTTATTTTTAATACCAACATGTTATATCATGTTTCACTCCTCAATGACAATAAATTTTATCTATACATCATAATAAAATATGTCAACAGATTTGAAATTATAAATATTACTATAAATAACTGGAATAAACTGTATTTACTTGTGTAACATGCTTGAATTAACTTTTTAATCAAGCAAGCGAGCGAGTCAAGTTTTTAGGTAAGCGAGCCTCCATTGAATTAGAGCATATCGAGCAGGTATGCAAGCGAGCTTCCTATGTTTTTACCGAGCACCAAGCAGAAATTTTTTAAAAAAAGTTAATCAAGCGAGCCCAAGCAAGTAATTTCCTGAAAAAATTATAATTCAAGCGAGCCCAAGCATAGGGCTCGCTCGCTCGCTTATGCTCGCACTGCTCGATTGCGATCACTAGCTATGCTCCATTATGGCGTCGCTCTACGGGCTCGCTTTTGCAATTTTTAATAAATGTATGATATGATAGACGGTTTTTCTGGTAGAAAAATGCATGTTTCTATGATAACAGATATTACCTATTTTGTTTAGTTTATGGTTTATGCGTTGTAATACTGCTTTCACATTGGTTGAAATGTGCAATTTAGCAGGATTTTAATTGCGCTAAATAATGTAAAGTCTTGAAAATTCTTTTCTACGTCTGTTGTTTCTCTCTTTTTGTTTTTAAATTCCAAGGATATATTCACCGCTTGATAAGGCATATCAGACTATTATCAAGCTGGTATCCTTCTCTTTTATCTGAATACGCATGCTAACATATTTCTTGACTACCAGATTACACCGAAGGCAATGATATTTATATTTACTCAATAAAAAGCTAGAACTGGTACAGACCCACAAAATGTTCCAGAAATGTGATAAAATTCTAAATGATATAGAAGCAAAAAAAAAAGAATAATCTAATGTCTTGCCTAATAACCAGTAGTTACGATCGTAGCTATAATACTTGAAAACAAATCTTTTTATAGCTGACAATTGTAATAAGCCAATATATTACGTTTAAAGAAGGTTAATTTGTTTAAATTTTATGTATGATAATTGATGAAGTATCATTTATAACCTTAGATCTGGTTTGCATATAAACTTAAGCAGTAAGTGTTATTTAAATTTATGCTTGAGCAAAAACCGTTGTTGCTGCGAATATTACAGCTATAAACATATTTACAAATGATAATAATCTTAAATATATTGGCACTTGCATGTATTGCTCTACATCAACAATGTACTGAATTGTATTGTCTATAATCTGTATTAATAAAAACAAACGTAATTTTGAGAACCGCACAATAATGCTCATGTACAAACAAATTTGTGCCCATACAATTAGCTCATTATGCTCATGGCTAGATTTTATTATTATGCACAAATAGGGATAATAATATGCTTATGGGCAATTCTGATCTGCTATTATGCACACATGGGATTAATAATATCATTATGCACATGGACAGAATCTATAATTCTGCACATACAAGAAGCTAATTGTTGTGCTCGTGTGCAGTTTCTTTTGTTGTGCCCATGTGCATCTTGTTATCTTTTTAGCCATGATATTCACTGGGTACAACAGTTCAGGCTATAGTGTGCAGCCCACCTGGGCACAACAAAATCAGCTTGTGCAGCACAGGCCAGCCGTAGTGAAATATCACTAGGCAGAAAATTATAGTTCATGTGTAATTCCAAATCTCAACAAATGATGCCTCAAAGTTTGTATATTCATTCTGTACGAGCGCCTTGATGTTACAAAAGCCAAATACTGGGAAGTGTCAAGAGAGAACAGAAATAGTATCTTTGATAAATATACACCAGCCAGTACAAATAGTAACAAAAAACTTGGACTCCAAAAAAGAATCAACCGAATCGGGAGAGCCAAAGGTACTGCAAATAGCCAGGAAAAATTGGAACAATTGCATATCCTGTGGAGTTTGAGCCTGCCAGAGCTACATACCCATTTGGAATAGCGCTCGCAAAATGACCGAGCCCAAGCGAGCCCAAGTATAGGGCTCGCACTGCTCGATGGCGATCACTAATTTGGAAAGAAACAAGCATAATGTCTGAAAAAAATGGTTCCTAAGCATGAATGAGGGTGCATACATCGTAATAAGTAGTGCTTTTTGTTTTGCAAGCAAGAGTACATATCTATTCATACAAACTAGAAGACCATATATTAGCATAATACTATTTTGTTACGCCAAGAGATTATATCTAATTTATCGAGACTTTGTAAATTAAAATCAACGTAAAAAGTATCGTTTATTAGAATGAATTAAATATGGGTTTATATAATTATTGGGATTGTGTGATAAGATCTAATGGGCCCCTGTCCATTAGATGTGACAATAAAAATTATTATTAATAATGTGTATGGATATAATATGCTATGTTTTAGTGGTAATATTGGAGTCATGAAATGTAACCTTGCTTGATTCGCATGTTGAACATCATGGTTTGACAAATGTTCTAAGTGTCATTTCTCACTTCTTATACTACTACTAGGAGAAATGTGGTTTGCTTCAGTGAAGCTTCCCAAACTATATATAAAGATGCTAAATATATAATAGATGAAAGAAAGCTTATTTATTAAAAGGATTCAAGGGATGTGAAATATATATCATCATAATTCGACCACGTCACTACTAATCTATCACCATAACTATATACTGCTAGCCAATCTATTGCCATAGCAATAGCAGGTGAACAACATCTACTACTCACACTACATTTCATAAACATCCAACTAGATATATTCCATCATGACATAAGTTGGTGATTCGGTAATTCCTAATTCTGATAAATCAATATTAATTTCAAAGCTAAAATTTGTACTAATTATTTAATAAAAATAAAGAAAAACGGTTATAAAATGAAAGAACACACTAAAATTAAAGAACTTTATTATAAGATCGAAACATCTATCTTCTTTTATATTCACATTCTCTAATTATATGACTAGTCTAAATGCGTCAATTTATTAGATTATATTATATATCCAATCAAGTCTAGGTGATACACACTAGTTCCACATTCCTCAATACGTACAGTATAAACTGAGCTTTATAACATAATACACAGCAATGTAGAACTTAACATATCAAACTGTGTCGTAATCTTAGCAAAGAAATGCACACAGATCTGTGGATACAACATATTTATTTGAAATTGAAGGCCCCCCTAACTGGACCGTTTTGAAAGATTTTGTCCTGAACACTACTCCATAGAAGATGATAGTTGAAAAAAAAACGCTCAAGATATAGAGGTAGCTCAAGCATATTCAAGATAGGGAAATTACTGTCGCTCGTGCCATACACTAGATACCGCACCTACAGTACATCAGCCAAATATGGTGTTATTACTTTCAAAAGACACCAACAGAAAGACCCAGGGCAATTTTCAACTACTCTAATGAGACAGAATGTCGAAGCTTCAGACAACAATTACAAAGTATTTGCAGCGTTGTATTTATTTGAATAAATCTAACTAGGTCACGTGATCAAATATTTTTAATAAGAACATGTCTATGTACTAACTTTAAAGACATGTCATAACTGTTGTATACCTATAGCCGAAAGGCTATTAGGTATTTTAGTTATGTTTTATATGTTTAGTCTGTAAGGAACAACTATTAATAAATGTAATAGTAATAGATTTATATTAGATTAGAAAGAAGTTGAGTTTATTATTGAAGTATATAACATGAGCTTATATACTCATAACTAGTAATGACTAAATACCGAACAGATCTATCGAACCGAACAGGTCGGGATACACGTGATATATATCACGTGAGCTTAATATATTTACCATTACTATTTATTAGGAATGACACTTGACAGACATACCAAGTCGCTTTGTCGGAGTGGTTAACGAGATAGCCTGCTAAGCTATTGCTCTTTGAGCGCGCAGGTTCGAATCCTGCAGGCGACGCTTCTTTTTGCACTTTCTATACAAAGTAGTGTATGTAGTCATAAGTTGCTTTGGTTCTGGTCTTTTTTAGTCACTGTATTTGATGTTATTTACCTTATAGGCAAATGCGACATTTATAATATTTTTGCTGGCTCTCAGGGTGTTATCAACAGCATCATTTACAGGAAAATATACCTGTATATGCTAGAATAAGGCTTAATATAATTATCCAAATCATTAAATATTTTGATTTGATCTGATTTATTGATGCGACGACAACAATCAGCTCAAGCAATATCCGGCTTCAAAATTCTGTAAAATCAATAGGATAATACTTTTAATGATATAAATACGCATGCTATTAGTTAATCTAACAAAAAGCACAAGCGCCATGGGTCTTCTGAAAATATTCAATAATGGCAAGTACACTCTTTTCTTGTTTTTATTATTTACAATGGGAGATGTAGAGTGATGCGATTTATTAGTAATATTAAATTTCAATTAAGGTTGCTCTTCGTCTATGTTTTCCTCTTGAGTCTCCTCCTGTGTTTCCTCTTGTGTTTCCTCTTGATCTTCCTCTTCGTCTTCCACATCATCCTCTTCATCCTCCCCCTCATTTTTGGATTTTTTGAGGTCTACAGACATATTATCATCTTCATCATCTTCAAGAGAGCGCTTTTGACCTCGTGAAGGCTCCTCCATTGTTGTATCGTCATCCTCCCTAACTTTTGATTCATCCTTTTCCTTCTTTTTTAGTTGTTTCTTTTCAAGCATAATTTGTTGATATGCTAATTGAATCAACTTATTAATAATTTGCTTTTACTAAAACAACTTTTCATACCAGTCAATGATTCTTGCAGTTCGGGTACCATGTGTTCTAATTCGCAGATGTCTAAAGCTTTAAAGACATCAGCAGCACTGATTGTTTTATGATTTGCTCCTTTGGCTACATCATTTGCACTATATAATTGATATAAAAAGATTAACCTTTTCTGTAAATGAATTAATATATAAATTAAATTTACACTGAAGATATGTAATTAATGAAAACTGTAGCTGCTTTACTAACAGCTAATCTAGCATCTTTTTGCAAAGCTGTTCCAGCAGGAAGCTGTATCAAGTGATTTCCTAGTTAATAACTTGCCAATTCTTACTAACTTTTACATATACTTACAGAACTTTTCAAGACTCTTGTAACATTTGCTTTGGGCAATTCGTTATCCTCAATAGTGCTTGACATTTCTAAATTGATATTCTTGGAACTAAGACGCGAAAGAGTAGGATTATGTATGAATATTTTTTTGTAATGGGCTTCGCGACGGTCACAATCTCCTTATGACCGCAATTGATGTGAACATGATGGATACACCAATGCTAAAAAAATCCCGTATAAAATGCACATGTAAGTGTGAGAAATTTCGCTTTTAACTCTCTCTCTCTCTCTCTCTCATCTTTAATCCGAAAAAAAATAAAAATGAGCACTGAACAACAAGTAAATAGAAATAAAAATATTAAAAAAAACGCAGACATTTAACAAATGAGAATAGCCTATTCTTTACAGTTATTTTAGATCTTCTGCCTCTTGGCGTGTTCGTATTGCTTTAGAGTGGAAGGGCATCAAGTATGAATATAGAGCTGTTGACTTATTCAAAAATGCTAATGTGAGTTGAATTATAAAGATATACATCTAGATGACTTACTGTTGCATAATAGAATACAGAAGAGTATCTCAAGATAAATCCTACTCAAAAGGTTCCTGCATTTATTACTAAAGATGGCCAATTACTATCTCAAAGTGAAGCTATAGTTGAGTATATTGATGAAGTGTATCCTGGTATGCCATTCCTGATACTATGTTGTACATCCCAATACTAAATCGTTGCATTAAAAACGTTTGTAGATCGTCCATTGCTTCCCAAATCACCTCTTGAAAGAGCTCTTGTTCGTGAAATTAGTCAGATCGTTTCTTGCGACATTCACCCAATCCAAAATTTGGGCGTCTTAAAGAGAATTGGAGGGGATGATATGGAAAAACGCGCTGCTTGGGCCAAGGAATCTATTACGCTAGGCTTTCAGGGTTTGGAAAGAAGATTAGGCAATACTTCTGGCACCTATTCTGTAGGCGATTCAATCACAATGGCAGATATCTTTGTCTGTGCTATGGTAGGCAATGCTAAACGTTGGGGGGTTGATATGGCCTCTTTCCCTATCATTACTCGTATCAATGATACCCTCTCTCAGTTACCCGAGTTTATTGCTGCTCTCCCCGAAAATCAACCTGATAGCCCTTCAGATGTAAAAAAGTAATAATTTTTGTTATGCCCATCGAGTCACGTGAAATATAGTAGCATAAATACAAGTATTCCAAAGATTCAGAACCTTTTCTTCTCTTTTCTATAATAAAATAAAAATAATTTGATATCATGAGTATAAATTGGGTTATGTTAACACAAGATGGAAAGGCTCCAATACCTTTACCACAAGAGAAAATATTTTTTACACAGCCTCACGTGAAGTTGGTCTTGGATTGTAATGATTCGTAAGTATTACAATAATATGTGTTGATAACTGTGCAAAACCTAATAATTTATCACAGAGCAGGAGGATATCCCGGGAATTCAGAGTATGATAAACATAAATATACAGCTTTAAAAGCTTGGTTATAACGAATGTGTTTATACACAATAGGGGCTATTTCGAGTCGAGTAAAGGAGCGGTTATTCTATCAAATCAAAGAGTGAGTGGTGCTACATTCAAGCCAAACAGAAAAGTCATTAATCAACAAATATAGGTTATATACCTGGCAGAAACATCAAATACTCCAGATTTTAAAAATCTCAATATTCCTATTCGAAATTTCAAGAATTGGAAGTTGGAACAACCGTGGTTTGGAGCAAATTTTGTATCAGGTGTTGTTATCCCTGTAAGCTATTGATCATTCCCTTTCTTTTGTTATCATGTTTTTATCAAAAATCAAATATAGGTTCAAGGTGGTGGACTCACTAGGAACAGCAATTTAAAGATTACCTTTACTGAAGGAGGTATGTTAATATATACGACATAAAAATTCTATCAAATCTCATTAATTTCATCAGGTGCTATTGAGTTCACAACTATATTGCGTAATCTACTTGAACGTATTGGAGAATCCAATGAAATACCGAGAGAATACGAGCCATTACCAGCATATCAAGGTGAAAGCAGCAATAATCTACGAGCTCAATCCCCTCCTCCTCCTCACGATGACTTGCCACCTCAATATTCAGCTTAAATAATCACGCTTCCTGCCTTTTTAAAAGGGTAAATCTCGAAAAAATGCAATAAAAAATATTCATATAGCCGTATTTATACAATTGATTGTATTTGAGTATTTGCCAGTTTTTGTAAGAAAAAGCAAAAAATTAAAATAATACATGTTTGATTGCTGGATATCTTGAAATGTTGATAAATTTATGCAAAATTCAATTTGCATTGCTACAGTAACAGTAGTAGTGCTACGAACCGAGGAAAACAACAATATTACATTGTTCAATTTATTACAAGTATTAAACAATGATAAACTCTCAAAATAAAATTTTACAAGAGAATAATATTATATCCAATGCATTAATAAAAGAAATATTTTCTAAAAGTATTACAGTAATTATGTAAATGTTTGTTTGAAATTATATAAAATCTATGTATTTTTCTTGAACGTTTATGAAGATTATTTAAATAGTAGTTTCTTTATTCATTAATTAATTAATAGTTTTATATATTTGGTAAGTATATAAACTCGACACATTGCCAAGTTTTAGAATTATCTGTTTCCACATTTACATTTGATATAGTCTAATCAATCCATTATGGATTGTTTCTATCACTGGTAGGGACTAATTTGGAATTTCTTCTAGCTCTCAATTGATCCAGATAATCAGTATTGATAAAGTATTCACTGAGGATAACTTCTAATTCTTCTACACGATTTGATAATTCTGTTGATCTCACTTCTAAAACATTTGAACGCTCTTGTTCTAAGCGCAACAGATTAGAAATATTATCTAAACTAGAATTATTATTATTATGACGAGATGAAGAACTGTCGCTATTTCCAGCCATTGGCATTGTATAATGCGGTGGAAGTACTGGCGGTGAGTTTGCAGCTTGTGGTATAGGCGTAGACACATACTGTTCGTTTAATGAGTTGCTACTGTTACTACTGCTTAATGAATTTCTCTGACGATCCTTTGAATTTAGTAAACGAAGTTCAGGTGAATACATTGATGGTTGATTAGCGCGATTCTCAGTTTTCAAAGTCTCTAATTGATGTACTTCTTTTTCATCTCCTAATTCTTTTCTTGTAATCATATGTCTCATGAAAGTATCATTTCTACCATTTGTTGTATATGTTTTATCTCCCTTAATGCGACTTCGAAAGAACCAGGGAACAAGCACGGTAGATGATAATTTACTCTTTTTAGGCACATCTTTGCTATTATTATCTTCACTTTGAATTGGCTGCCCTGGATGTGCGTTATTATTGGTTTGATCGTAACCAGCTTCCTCTATATACATCTCATCCTTGACATGATTTTTTCGTTTACTTATAAACACCGGAATATGATGTACTAATCCCCAAGGTGTCAATCTAGTCATTCCAAATAGCATAATGTAAATTGTTGTCAATACACCATAGCATCCACCAGCAAGTGCAACTGCTGCTAATACAGTATGTTGCCGGACTTCAGTCTACAAGAATAGATGTTGTTTAAAAGCCGCATATTAGTTAATATCGCTTTGCATAAGAGGCTTTTCCTTTACCTTGACATCGATGGTACTTTGTGCTAATTGTACTGAAAATAGACCTTGATACAGCTAAATAATAGAGAGAACATTAGTTCTTGATATCTATCAATACAAGCTGAAAGAAAATTGATTACACTTTTATCGAATGCTGGAGGAGGAGGAGGAGGATTATCTCGAATAGGCCAATCATGCTGGAAATTGAGTAGCGTCATAATATCAATATAGTTTGGTTTCTTTAAATAAACAAATAGGTAAGAATAATGTGTAAAGTTTAAGAAATAAGCAAAATGCGATGCATACCAAACCTATTACAGAAGATGCATCTCCAGGTTTAATGGCACGATATTTTTGAGGATAATAAAAGATGCTTGATGTATGATTTAGAAATGTGGTTGCTCTAGTCGCTCCGAGTTGAATGTTGATAGCAGTTTCTCTCTGAAATTATTATTATTATTAGTACATTCAACTGTATATAGGGATTTCAAATATTAAATGTTACCTCAATCGTTGTATTACCAACTGTCGCTATTTTCCATGTACTAAAATTTGGATCGTAAAGTTGCACAGCAAGTGCAGGTAATGAGACGGTAGAATAACTCAAGTTACCTAAATCATCGATATTCCAGTAAAAATCAAGTCTCCGAAGGGCATCTCTGCTGTCATACACAAGGCCAGTTGCCATACGATACGAATCATTTGTTTCGAATATATAACACTTTGTTGCCTCATTATTGGCTCCAGGCCTGAAAAATCTTTGCCAACAGTTTGGAATATCTACTTCAGTCCAATTATAATACATCGCAGTACATTTAGCTACACTTAGTGTTGAATTTTGAACACATAGTTCGATATCAGGTGTCTCTATATCGGTTTGAATCTGTTCTGATGAAATTTGTATTAGAGGCCTATCGCTGTTTATCTAAATTACTAGTTAGATCTTGCATTTTAGTTGAGGTTGATATTACTTGCTTGACTTATCAAATAACCACAAAACGATAAAAATAACAATCCCATGGTAATTGCAGTTCCACCTCGACTATAAACAAGCCCCCTCGGCTCAAGAGGCTAAATCGAAAATAAGTTACAATCTTTTCTTAAAGACTTAGTTTATATTTACTCTTTTATAACATGCTTCTGCTATGAAATGCATTTATTAAAAACGAGAAAGAGATGCATGTGTACAAAAGGAACACAAATATAAAGATTTTATATATAGTTTGAAATAGACTCTTATTTAAAATCTAATATTACGCTGCGCCTCAACCTTACTTGTTTTAGTGCAGATTTGTGTACTGCAAGCTTATACATGTAAACAAAAGTGAAAAGATTCATCCTGATGTTGCTTGTTTGTGTGTGTAAACATCTGTATTAATTAAAAGCCAGTAATGTAATGATGGTTCATATACAACTGGAGAACGTATATATTAATTTCATACATGTAACCTTCTTTTTTCTTTTTGTTTCTACCCACCTTTTTTCATCATATTATGATTGCGGAAAATCTGGATATTAAGGAGAAGGGTAATACAAAAGGCCCAGAAAAAAAATCTTTATGGGCAAGATATGCCTTATGGTTACTTGTACCAATCATACTTGCCGTGTATTTCAGTCAATATAATACTGTATTAGCACAAACAAAGCATGAGCGACAAGTTTTGCCTAGTAACGTTAAACCTTTACATTATGATTTGGAATTGACACCTAATTTGGAAACCTTTGTATACAATGGCAAAGTCAGAGTCAAGTAAAGCGATACGCGTATTTTATTATAAGCATATTACTGATGTACATAACAAGAATAGCCTCAGCATCATTAACGAAACGTCTGTACTCGTATTGAATGCTAATGATATTACTATTAGTAGAGCTAATGTAGTTGTAGGCGAATACAAGTAAGCATAGAAGAGTAAATGTTGCATGATTTCAATTACTAAACCTGTATAATACCAACAAGCTACTCATCCATTGAAATACAATACGATGATTCCATGGATCAAGTTAGTCTCACGTTTGAGAAGTCGTTATCTCCGGAATTAATTGTCTTATTGGACATTGATTTTCAAGGTATTTTGAATGATGAAATGAGTGGATTTTATAGATCATCCTATAAAGATGGAAATGGCGATACCAAGTAAAGTTTTAATAAGTCTGAATTTCATATTATTAAAATCTATAATATAGATACCTGGCTACTACTCAATTTGAAGCAACAGATGCCAGAAGAGCGTTTCCATGTTGGGATGAGGTACAGTACTGTAGCACCGAATAAATATTTGCAATTTAAAAATTAAAATGATACAATGTAAGCCTTCTTTAAAAGCGACATTTGATGTTACATTAAATGTTCCTGGAAATTTGACGGCATTATCAAATATGAATGTCATCTCCGAGGTTACATCTTCACCTGATAACACTATCAAAACTGTAAAATATGCCACAACACCTAGAATGAGTACTTACTTATTAGCATTTATTGTTGGTCCATTTGAATATATTGAAGATTACACAACTGGGGAATTCAATGGTCATCCTATTCGCACAAGAGTTTATACATTACCAGGTTTTACTAATCAAGGCCGTCATGCTCTCAATGTCGCAACAAAAACACTTGAATACTATGCTCAAGTATTTGGTGTTCCATATCCTCTTCCAAAGTTGGATTTGGTTGCAATTCCTGATTTTGATGCAGGAGCAATGGAAAATTGGGGTTTAGTTACTTTTCGCACAACAGCTGTAAGTTGTACATCAAACATATACAAACATAAATTAAATTCTTCAACATAACAGCTTCTTTATGACGAACAAAACTCTGCTTTTGTATACAAAAGACAAGCAGCATATGTTGTTGCTCATGAGCTTGCTCATCAATGGTTTGGCAATTTAGTTACTATGGAATGGTGGGACCATTTATGGTTAAATGAGGGTTTCGCTACTTGGGTTGGCTGGTTTGCTGTAGATCATATATTCCCAGAATGGCGAGTGTGGGTCATGTTCGCAACACAAGACATGCAAGAGGCATTAGGACTTGATGGCCTGCGTTCCTCACATCCTGTGGAAGTTGCTGTCAATAATCCTTCAGAAATTCATCAAATATTTGATTCAATTTCTTATTTAAAGGGTGCTAGTGTTATCAGAATGGTGGATTCATGGCTTACTACACCTGTATTTCTGGCTGGTATTCATAAATATTTGACTCAACATAGACTTGGTAACGCAGCTACTAGTGATTTATGGTCTGCTTTGAGCGATGAATCTGGTAAAAATGTTTCTGAATTCATGAACACTTGGATTCAAAGAACTGGAGTAAGAAAACTGAATTATATATTATGAATAGCATCTAACACTTTTCATTTTAGTATCCTGTATTAAATGTTACATTGATTGAAAGCGATAAAATTCAAGTAGCTCAATCACGACATTTGTTAACTGGTGATCTTCAAGAGAGTGAAGATAGGTAAATTAACTATTTTGGTCTGAAAGCATATATATATATATATATATTTAATACAAATATTCAGTACTGTTTGGTGGGTTCCTTTACGTATTCAAATCTCAAATCAAGTGCAAGATTTCACCTTGACAAACAAAACACAGGAATTCCCTGTTCCAAAAGACATAGCTTTCAAACTGAACCAAGGTCAAACCTCTCTTTACCGAGTGAATTACGATGACATTTTGACTCAGCGACTAATTAATGAATTGAAAGAACCTAATTTTGGCGTTCTGGGAGATCCAATTGATAGAGCAGGTATTATTTCAGACCTTGGTGTCCTCAGCCAAAGTGGCGAACAATCTACAGTTACTTTTTTGAAGGCTGCAGATTCATTCAAAAACGAGAAAAACTTTTTGTAAGCACATTTTTGACGCAACATTAATGTATATTCAAACTAATAATCAACCTTGTTAAAAGCGTATTGGCAGAATTAAGCCGTCAATTAGATGCTGTTGTAGCTTTATGGGAAGAATTTCCAGAAGTTGAGCCTCATCTTCAAGAATTGCGCCGTAATCTATTTGGCCCATTGGCCAAGACACTTGGCTGGGAGGACTTGTCAAATGAACCAGAGTTGTATAATTTATTACGAGTACTAGTCATTAGTGAAGCAGGTCTAGCAGGGGAAGCTGATGTAATTGAAGAGGCCAAAAAGCGTTATAATGAATTTATAAGTGGTGATCATGGCGCTATATCTCCCGATTTAAGAAGTATAGTGTACAGAATCGTATTGAAAAATGCAGCAGATGAAAAGGAAGAAGGCAAAATTTGGCAAGAGATTTTCAACATTTATAAAGATGATTCTTTTCCTGTAGATCAACAAGTAACAGCCTTGACATCTCTAGGTTATTATATTAAAAGTGATGCTGTTATCTCCAAAACATTGGAGCTCATTTTAGACGATAAGCAAGTACGTACACAGGATGCTTGGATGTTTTTTAAGGGGTAAGTATTACGATAAATTAAAAATAATCGCGACAAAATGACTGATAGCACTACTTTTGTAAAAAGGTTGGGCGCAAATTATATTGCTCGCTACAAGCTTATTGATTTCTATGAGAAGAACTATGATAAAATATACAAACGCTTTTCAAAATCAATGGGAGCTCTCGGTAATTCCGTCAATTACATGGTTTCTGGTGTAAATAATCCAGTGAAAATCCAACAAATCGAGAGCTTTTTTGCTACAAAAGATAATCGCGAATATTCTCGAAGTTTAGAAGGATCCTTAGAAAAGGCCAAGGTCAATGCAGCATTGATTGAACGAGAGGGGATAAATATGCAAAAATGGGCTCGCTCAAAGTTGCAGAAATAGTGAATATCAACCGATGATATGAATGAAAGCTGAGTTCAATATATTGAAAGTTTAGCAAAATAAAAAATGAATTATTCTTCTCTCTTTTGTTGTACTTTATAACTATGGAAAAGGAATATTGTCTTGGTTGGAATTTGGTATACGATGCGTTGAAAAATCATTATTATAAATTTGATGGAACTGTTCAAAGCGCATTTAACCGATTTTATGACCCATTACACTTTTTTGCGCCAGATTCCTTAACAGTTGGCATACCATTGAGTATTGGTAAAGCCCTCAAACAAGTATAATTATGAAAACAGGCTTATATAATTATAAAAAAATAAATATAGGAGCCTGCTTATCATCTGGAAAATGTGAAGTGGTTATGGCTAGACATATATACGAGCAATTGGTTTATTTCATTCATAAAGAGATTCCTCAAGTTCCAGAATTAGAATTACGAGTTTTAACGCCTGTCCAGTATGAAATTATCGAGCGCTTTGAAGTCTTTACATCAAATGTACTAAGTAAATACCACCAAAAAGCTAAAAAGAAGAACAAACAATTGGTCAGATTCCGCGAAGCAAAGCAGGAAGAGGAATTGGCTAAGAAGCTTGTAAATTCCAGCAATTACGTTTTCGTAAGTATTGATGTTGAAGCTTACGAGAAAGATCATTCCATTTTGTTGGAAATTGGATGGTCTATTTACGATGCGAGTACCAAAAAATTTATGGATCAGCATTACATCAATGATCAATATCGCCATTTAGTCAATGGTCAGTTTGTCGAAGATCAAAAGGAAAAATTCAATTACGGTACTTCTGTCTGGTGCTCATTAAAGCAAGCTTTGATTGAATTGAGAAAAGATTTAGACTGGGCTGTGAAGCGCGACGGTGGGTTCGTTCTTGTAGGACATGGTTTGGATAGTGATTTAAAGTATTTAGCCAAGCAAGGCTTTCTTTGGCCAAGCAAACATAGTACAGACACACATAGTGTCGAAGATTCTGCCAAAGTTGCTATATTGAATACAGATACTATTTATGGATCATCTATAAATGATTTGCATAATCCCCCATCACTTGGTAAAACGCTTGCTTTATTTAATATCGAAACATGGAATCTTCATAATGCTGGTAAGTTTTATGCATGTTCAAGTATGTATAGTTTAATTAAATTTTGTTTCTGCACTCTATAGGTAATGATGCTCATTATACCCTCTTGCTTCTGTTAAAACTTGTCTCTGATAATATTACAATTTAATTACGTTTCTCTCTTATTGTTTGTTGTATATATATATGCAATATTTTAAAAAATCAAATAAAAAACTACGTTGTTGAACATTGAAAAAAAATTTGTGCCATTAATCAGGATGCTGAAGTTGAGGTACCTTATAATCCTATATAAATGTTTGGCATTTAAGATTGCATTATAAGCTGGGAGAACCCCAGTCAATCCTACATAATAAACTACCACAGCTAAAGATTGATTTTTTTTTGGCAATGTTACAGCGATTTTGTATGCTTTTTGCTTTGATGTGTTATATTAAAGAAAAGCCAAGCATTTTGATTTTGATTAATTTTTATTGTAGAAGCAAAAAACACTCCACAATCTTTAATTGCTTTTCTTTTTCTAATTGATCAATAAAAAATATATATTCACTTTATAATTAAAGTTACACTCTATATTCTACGGGCCATATTGACGATGTGATACTACCGGAAAAGGTTATACTTCAAGAGTTAAAATGCATTTTGATATTTCCTTACAGGTAACATACCTAGTAAAGTAAAATTTAAATTTTCATCATAGTTTCAATTTTCAAAATCAGTGCATGCCCTTCTTTTTATAACTAACCCCATATTTAATTCTTTTTAGGATATATACCACTCTAGACAGTACAAAATAATATGAACTGGTCACATCATGCTACCTGCTTCTGAATTTATGTATTTTATAACCCATGAAAGTCTCAAAAACAGATAAAATTCACTGCTTTCTTCTTGAAAATTGAGTCTCACTTTTCATTCCTGTTCTACTTTTTTTTTCACTAAATAATACCAAGAAAAAATTATATGCCAATGTACCTGAGATATTCAACTTTAATCCAAAAACAAGTATCTGAAAATATCCTATTTTTTTGCAGTTGGCATAGCTTTTTCAGTGCTAATGTTTCAGATCCTCACACATATTTCACTGCTAAAAATAAAAAACTTTGAGGCTTCATATCTCTACAGAAAATTAAGCTAAACCAACACTTTTTTATAATAAAACTTATTTATTTTGAAGTGCTCTATAACATATCTCAGTATAAAAATTATAAGCACTTTTTTTATTTCATTTTTTTGATATTTTTGTAGTAAATTTCAAAAAATTTGTTATAATGAGCAGTACTTTTTTTTATATTCATGTAATGATCTTAAACGAGCCGAGCTTTTTTTATGCAACCGAGCTTTTCTCAAGGCTCGTTCAACCTCGACGAGCTTTTTTTTTGCGCGTGATTAGAGCTCGTTTACCCCACATGAGCTTTTTTGTGCAGCAACTAAAACTCATCATCTCAATGCGAGCTTTACTTTACCTTTCCAGTGACAAATATCTAAAGTAAAGCAAACTTCTTATGAATGTCAATTGACAATTATCTAAAGTAATAATTTCATATCATTTACTAATTATTCTTTAAATTTGAACTTTTTGAAAAGAAGTCAAAAGCTCGTATTTGTCAAATGAGTTTTTATTAAAGCTCGGCTCGAGCTCGAGTAATACAAAGCTCGTCCAAGACTCGGCTCGTGTTTTATACCTACATTCATGTCATCAGGCTTGCTGAGCTCTCTCAGACCTCAGACCTAATTTAGTTCTTTTCAAAATATTGATTTTTTGTCGAAATATCCTCAAAAATGTGTACAAAAAGATACCCTCGTTTCCAATTTCAGTTTTTTCCTTGTATGCCCTCATCCCAAATTTTGAATTTGAAAAAATATTGGAAAAGCATCTCGTTTTATCTACAAAAAAATTAGCTAGAAGGTTTAGTAATACCTCTATCAATAGATAATATTTTTATGCATTATCTTCATTATGTTGCATCCACAGATCTGAGCGCATTCCTTGGTTAAGATTACGACACAGTTTGATATGTTAAGTTATACATTGCTGTGTATTATGTTATGAAGCTCCGATTATACAGGAATGTGGAACTAGTGTGTGTCACCTAGACTTGATTGGATATATATATATATATATATATATAATTAGACTCATTTTAGACTAGTCATATAATTAGAGAATGTGAATATAAAAGAAGATGTTTCGATCTTATAATAAAGTTCTTTAGTTTTAGTGTGCTCTTTCGTGTTATAACAGTTTTCCTTTATTTTTATTAAATGATTTAGTACATATTTTAGCTTTGAGATTGATATAATCTCCTGGCGTAACACATTACTTATATCAGAAGTATGCTTATATATAGTGGAAGTTGCAACATTTTGATGAATAGAAATCACAGGACCAAGATGTTGTGTTTGCCTCAGAATTTTTAAAGGGTTTAAAAGCATACTTCATCAAACTTACTTCGATGTTAAATACTCACCATATGCTATTAGTGATTTATCAAAATATGCTTAGGTTAAATAAAATTAGAAATTTAATCAAGTAAAGAGATATCGTTTATTGGAATAATGAAATTAATAGGGTTTATATACTATTTGATTTGGGGAATTAATGATGTGATAAGGTAGTTTAGATGTTATTTAGTAGTAATGTGTTATGTTGGTATATCATGTTGGAATATCGCACTGGCGTATTATACTTTTGTACCATGCTTTTAGGAGCATTGTATAGTTAATATTTAATTAAGGAACTTCCGGTTCCGGATCTGTTATTGTTTACTTTTTTGGATTTGACATAATCCGGTTTAAGAATGATACATCAATTAGTATTATTTTGTTTTTTATTTAATTGCTGTATTATTAAGAATCAATTTTTTCATAGCTTATAACAACGACAATCAAATGTTTCTGATTTCAGATTGATATTTATCATACGGTGGGCTGATGTACGTTTGATACTACTGTAGATGGAACCAATCGATTTAATTTATGGAACTTGAATTAAAACCCTGTTAAATTGCACATTTCAGCCAATGTAAAAGCAGAGTTACAGCGCATTAATCCATAAACTACTAAACAAAATTAGGCAATATCTGTTATCATAGAAACATGCATTTTCCACCAGAAAAATTATCTGTTATGTCATAGATATATTAATAAATTGCAAAAGCGAGCCCGTAGAGCAACACCGTAATTGAGCATAACAAGATTGAATGGCTAAGTCTCTGAAGCTACTATGGTACAGTATATCTAAGTTTTAAATAAAAAGGCGTTTTTTCAACTTTTCTTGTATTTAACCACATACGATCTGAAAATTCAGTTTTTGTAGCGGACATTTTTGGGCCTCATTTTATCCTTACCAACACTCATGATTTTGATCAAAAAATAGAAAAATCAAATTTTGACACTAAAATCAACGTTTAGGTATACTACATTGTGAGAGAAAATTCTAGCCATAGCTAATATACATTTTATAAAAGCTTAATATTAAGTGTTTCGTAATGAAATTTTCTACTTTTGCCCCAAAAACGGATTTTTGATTAAAGGATTTTCATGTAATATTTTGCAATAAAAAGGTTTGTTGTTTTTTATTGAGAAAATAGAGCGCTAAATTTTGTATATGTGTATATTTTTTATTTTATATTCGGTAGTATAATTAACCCTAAATTTGCAAAATCTGAAAAAAAAATCTGAAAAATATTAAAATTGATAATCTGAACAAGAATAATTTTCTAAATTAATATGCCGCTTATAAGCCTTGTAAGTCTTAAAAATAAGAGATTTCATAATACTTGAGAACTTTTTCAAGAATAAATGATGCTGTACCCACTGAATTCAAACTTATTACTGTGAATATTTATACATATTAATATTGTGTGGTAGTTTATTTGATAATAATATAGCCTTGCTTTATAATTAATGCGCTAGAGGTGATTTACATTAAGTTTTAGTCTTACCTCTCCAACATCATAAACATAAACATGGCCATCACTGAAACCTATTGCCGCCTTTTTACCCTCTTTATCCCAAGCCAATTTATTCAATGCTTTACCAGAAGTGCAGTAAATAACGAAGTTGTTTACTAAAATAAAAAAAAATATAAAAATAACAACAGTAGATATACAATTATAATCAGCTAAATTTTTTATTACAAAAGATTTCTGAAGATTTAAAATAATTGAAAAGTATGAGGGTATTTATAGTGATTTGGAGAACTTGGATACCATCAGACTTGAATGGATGTATATTTAGTAATCTTCTAGCTTTGAGTACATTGTTATTGATTTAATATTTTGAGGGGTAAATCATGTAGAGCATTGACATCAAGTGTGACAATATCGACCTTTTTGGGAAATGGTTGTTTTGTTTATTATTGTTATATCTACTTTATGTAATCTTGAGCTAAGTGGTAATTTTTATATGCTTGAATCTTATTTATATTGATAGTAGTGCAACTTCAATATAGATGAACAATTGACTAAATTGATATCTTTGTTTATTACTATTATTGATTTGGATAGAATCCTGTTTTGATATATATGTCATTTGTGTAATTGATTACACCGTGATCAAGGGTGCTATCATCTACACGACATGTATGGTTCAAAAAGGTATTTCATATTTTTAGCACGCGTTTGTTATTGTGTTCAATTGAAGCGTTTGTTTATTATTGTTGTTCACATTTCAAGTGGCATTATATTTTATGAGCGACACTTGAAATTTAGGTTATTTTATTATTATCAAGCGTTTTTAGTATGTAATTCCACTGCAATGAGGTTTATGAACAGTCTTTTTTTCAATGAAAATTCTGATCTTTGATTGCCTCGTGTCCCTTTTTTAAAATTATTATTTTCAGTATATATAGATAGAACTAGTTGCTCAATATTGCTACTGCGCTCTATTATGGCGTCGCCCTGTGGGCTCTCGCTTTTGCAATTTTTTTAATGAATGTATCATGGCTTACAGCTCTATCTCGTTACGCTCAATTAGTCGAAAAATGTATATTTATAAAATAAATATGAATGAGGTTTATAAACATCCTTTTTTTCAATGAAAATTCTGCCCTTTTTTTGGCCTGCCCCCTTTTTTTTTAAAAAAACCCGCCTTTTGTAGAATATTATTGAAAATCATCTGCTATCCCGCCTCTTTGCTCATTTAAACACGCAGACAATTATTTGTATGATTTGACAGGGCCTCCTACACATTCCACCTTGTTTGGTATTGTAGATGAAACCGGCCAATTTGATTTATGGAATTTTATAACAATAAATTTGAATCGACTGGGTACAGCATCGTAAATTCTTGAAAAGGTTCTCAAGTATTATAAAATCTCTTATTTTTAAGACTTAAAGGGCTTATAAGCGGAATATTAATTTAGAAAATTATTTTTCTCCAGATCATCAATTTTGACATTTTTTAATTTTTTTATTTCTGGTTTTGCAAATCTAGAGTTAATTATACTTCCAATTATAAAAACAAAAAATATACACATATACAGAATCTAGCGCTCTATTTGCTCAATAAAAAATAACAAACATTTTTATTGCAAAATATTACATGAAAATCCTTTAATCAAAAAACCGTTTTTGGGCCAAAAATACAAATTTTCATTATACAATTTTTCATATTAAGCTTTTATAAAATGTGTATTAGCTATGGCTACAATTTTCTCTCATAATGTAGTATATTTAAACGTTTATTTTGGTATCAAAATTTGATTTTTCTATTTTTTGATCAAAATCATGAGTGTTGGTAAGGGTAGAATGAACTCCAAAAATGTCCGCTACAAAAACTGAATTTTCAGACTGCGCATGGTTAAATATAAGAAAAGTCGAAAAAAGGAAAAAAACTTTTTTATTTAAAACTTAGATATATCATAGTATAAGAGACTTAGCCGCTCGATCTCGCTATGCTCAATTATGGCGTTGCCCTGCAGGCTAGATTTTGCAAGTTTCTTAATGAATATGCAGTAATTTATATAAAAACAGACAGTTTTTTTTTAATAGAAAAATGTTGGTTTATGAACAGCCATTATTAACAAAAAAGAAATTCAATCTGTTTTCAATAAAAATTTCAATGTTTTGATGGGGCTGTCCCCTTTTTTTTTAAAAAAAACAACATTTGTAGTATATATATAAAGGATTGTTTTGAGAAACACTGAAACTTTCTATTGCATTACTGTGCCCGGATCAATACTACATTATTTAATCTAAAGCAATACTATAAATTAACAATTCCTCTCCACTCTTATAACTTTCCTTTATGCACATTTAGCTAGCTATAAAAATGCAATTACCAACTGAACAAATAGCTTTGGTATAATGATATTAAGTAATAGCAAAATAATTCAATTTAAAAACTTCAATAAAAGTTGATTCATGTTTTAAACTAAAAAATATAGTGTACATTAAATCGTAAATCTTAGCCCTCAAATTAAACTATGCATTATTATTATACAATATTTAAAATAACATTTGCATATACAGTATACATAATATGATACACTTATTGAAAGCTTCGTTGGGCCAGCTGCAATAAAAAAAACTGCATTCCAATATATAACGATATCATTCTGATGAGATAAAAGAATTTCCTTGGAGTGAAGTTGGTAGTAGTAAGTATCTATCGATCAAGAGCATAATTTGACTCTGGAGCTGGAGAGAACTGCGTTTGGTTATGGTGTAAACGTTCATCATTGTCACGAAATGAGAGGGGCTGATAGATTGTTATTTGAGGCATTTCGTAGTAGTGGCGGTAAAACCAAAGAAGATAGCAATAGCTGGGATGATGAAACATATGTTGCATTGGCTATTCTTCCATGTGCTAGTAAAATGACATCCTTTTGTCGTAAGTAAATTTTAGTAATGATAAATTATGAAAAAAGCTTGACTTAATTGCCTTTTTTATCTCTTTAGAATTGTCGATGGAGACCCCCACTCCTCAAAGTACGAAAAAGATCATTACGAAGTTCTACATCAATCAAAATGCGAGGAATTCAGCAAGTTGATGCAGAAATGAACATAATATAATGAAACAACAACTGTGCTATCAGATGTTAGTCATACTGAAAGCAGCAAGGTAAAGAAATGATCTCGCTGAGTTTTTATTATAAAAGCTAAGAATAAAAGGTTTAATTTGCGCAATAATTGATTAATTTTGTGATAATGATAAGGAAGTAGATGTTTATTATATATAAGTATATTCTTTTAAGTAGAGACACATGTATTACAAGAACACATGAAGTATTATCATACCTTTATTGTATCACTCTTATTAACATACACCGCTGTTTTTGCACTTAAATCTTTCATTTTATTGAACGGCGGAAACTATTTTAATCTCGTACACATAAATTTGCATTATTTCCAACAGATTTCTATTATACATATTATCACTATGAAGAAAAAATTCCTTAAATCTCTTAATTATGCCACATTAAGGAAAATAAGACAAAATTTAAAAAAAATAAGCAGTGAAAATTTTCTTATTTTTCTTAATGTGGCACAATTAAGAGAACTAAAAGATTTTTTTTTCAAAGTGTATGCCTATTATTATCTCTCTTTGCTATCAAGTCTTGTTTCCATATCGCATCAGTGAGAATATAAATTTTGGAGGTTTTTTGAAGAAATACATCATTTTTTATTATACAATGAATGCGCTTTCTATCTATCTTGACCTCGATGTACATTGTTGGATATCAGTTTTTTACCAGTTTTATTTTCTCTTATTTATTAATATTCAGTCATATTGAACGATGATTTGTAGCATTGCCAAAAAAAAAAGAATAAATCCTTCAAGAGTTTTTTGTACACTACGGCCAACCTGTGCTGCACAAGATGATTTTGTTGTGCCCAAGTGGGCTGCATACTATAGCCTGAGCTGTTGTGCCCACTAAATATGGTTAAAAATATAACAAGATGCACATGGGCACAACAAAAGAAACTGCACACGAGCACAACGCTAACCCTGTATGTGCAGAATTATATATTCTGTCCGTGTGCAAAACATTAATCCCAAGTGTGCATAATAATAAAATCCGACCATGTGCATAATGAGCTGATCGTATGGGCACAAATTGGCTTGTATATGAGCATTGTGCCGTTCTCAAAATTCCATTGCATTTTTTTTTTGCTGGAATGGGTTTTTAAATTATATTTGTTTTTATTAATATAAATTATAGACAATACAATTCAATACGTTGTTGATGTAGAGCAATACATGCAAGAACCAATATATTTACGATTATCGTCATTTGTACATATGTTTATAGCTATAATGTTTATAGCAACAATGGTTTTTTCTCGAGCATAAACTTAAATAACACTTACTGCTTAAATTTATATGCAAGCCAAATCTAAGATTATATATGTTACTTTATCACACATAAAATTTAAGCAAATTAACCTTCTTTAAACTTACTATTTTAGTTTACGATTGCCAGCCGTAAAAAGATTTGTTTTCAAGCATAGCTACGATCATAACTACGGTTATTAGGCAAGACATCAGATTATCCTTTTTGTGTTTCTATATTATTTGAAATTTTATCATTTTTCTGGAACATTTCGTGGGTTTGTAGCCAGTTCTAACTTTTCATTGAGTAGATAATAGATATCATTGCCTTCGATTTGATCAGGTAATCAAGAAATGCGTCCAACAATACAGTAGTAAATAATGACATTTGATCCTAAAATTTGGTTAAATAAAAATATCAGTCTCTAATATAATAACTGCTACCTGTATTAAAAACGTTAGTCCCTTATGTTCGTATTCAGATACAAGAAAAGAATACCAGCTTGATAGTCTGATATGCCTTATCAAACGGCGAATAATATCCTTGGAATATGAAAACAAAAAGAGAGAAACAACACACGTAGAAAAGAATTTTCAAAGCTTTACATTATTTAGCGCAATTAAAACCCTGCTAAATTGCACATTTCAGCGAATATAAAAGCAGAGTTACAGCGCATCAACCCATAAACTAAACAAAATAGGAGGCAATATCGGTTATCATAGAAATATGCATTTTCTACCAGAAAAACCGTCTTTCATATCATACATTCATTAAAAATTGCAAAAGCGAGCCCGTAGAGCAACGCCGTAATTGAGCATAGCAATATTGAATGGCTACGTCTCTTATACTATGGTATATATCTAAGTTTTAAATAAAAAAGCGATTTTTTTAAAACTTTTTCGTATATTTAACCACGTACGGTCTGAAAACACAGTTTTTGTAGCGGACATTTTCGGGACTCATTTTACCCTTACCAACACTCATGATTTTGAGCAGAAAACAGAAAAATCAAATTTTGATATCAAAGTCAACGTTTAAATATACTACATTGTGAGAGAAAAATGTAGCCATGACTATTAAGCATTTTATGAAAACTTAATATTAAATGTTAAGTAATAAAACTTAGCATTTATGGCCCAAAAACGGATTTTTGATTAAAGGATTTTCATGTAATATTTTGCAATAAAAATGTTTGTTATTTTTTATTGAGCAAATAGAGCGCTAGATTCTGTATATGTGTATATTTTTAGTTTTTATAATTGGAAGTATAATTAACTCTAGATTTGCAAAACCAGAAATAAAAAAATTAAAAAATGTCAAAATTGATGATCTGGAGAAAAATAATTTTCTAAATTAATATTCCGCTTATAAGCCTTGTAAGTCTTAAAAATAAGAGATTTTATAATACTTGAGAACCTTTTCAAGAATTTAGGATGCTGTACCTACTTGATTCAAGCCTCTTATTACTTTAAATCTTTATACATGTTACTATTGTGTGGTAGTTTATTTGATGATAATATAGTCTTAATGTATAATTATTGCGCTAGAGGTGATTACGTTGAGTTTTAGTGTTACCTCACCTGTTGTATTCCACCTACTAGTATCATACATTATCACCTTCTACAGTATCAATACATCTTACAATCTACTGACTACGACAATGTATTGAAGTGCAAGTCTCGATATCGAATATAAGAAACTCCTAGCGTATCAAGTTTAATCCAGTAACTACCAAGAACGCTTTGACCTCAATTATGACACCAAATTATTTCATCCCAGCAGTTAACCAATCAAGTAGTTATCAAATCAACATACAAGCATATTTAGCGCAGCATTGAAACAAGACAACTCACAAGCTCTGCAAGAACGGTTAAATTATGATTGATCCATTTCAATCCATAGATTACTATCAAACAGATCCAATGGTTCAATAGTGCCTTAAATTACATCTCAGGATCTCAATGTCAAATCAATATAAAAGGCCATAATACTTTTATATCTAAATAAACGATATCTTGTTTCTATTATACAGTTGAAGAACTGTTTCGTTACTCATTCTTTTTTAATTGTATTCCTTTTTAAGTATTAATTACCAATCCTAAAAATATACGATATAGATTATAGACAATACAATTCAATGCATTGTTGATGTAGAGCAATACATGCAAGTGCCAATATATTTATGGTTATCATCATTTGTAAATATGTTTATAGCTATAATGTTTACGGCAACAATGATTTTTGCTTGAGCATAAAATTAAATAACATTTACTGCTTAATTTTATATACAAGCCAAATTTAAGATTATAGATGTTATTTTATCGCTCATAAAATTTAAACAAATTAACCTCCTTTAAACTTACTATTTTAGTTTACAATTGTCAGCTGTAAAAAGATTTGTTTTCAAGCATAGCTATGACCAAAACTATGGTTATTATACAAGACGTTAGGTTTTCTTTTTTAAATTTTTTTTCTATATCATATGAAATTGTATCACTTTTCTGGAACATTTCATTGGTTTATAATCAGTTATAGCTTTTCATAGAATAAATATAAATATCATTGCCTTCGATTTGATCTAATAATTAAGAAATATGTCCAACAATACAGTAGTAAATAATGATATTTGATTTTAGAGTACGGTTAAATGAAAATACCAGTCTCTAATATAACGACAGCTACCTACGTTAAAAATATTAGTCCCTTATGTTAGCATGCGTATTCTTCAGATAAAAGAAAAGAATGTCAGCTTGTTGATAGTCTGATATGTCTTATCAAACGGTGAATATATCCTTGGAATACGAAAACAAAATGAGAGAAACAACATGCGTAGAAAAGGATTTCCAAGAATTTACATTATTTAGCGAATTTAAAACCCTGCTAAATTGCACATTTCAGCCAATGTAAAAGCAGAGTTACAGCGCATTAACCCAGAAACTAAACAAGATAGGTAATATCTGTTATCATAGAAACATGCATTTTTTTCTACCAGAAAAACCGTCTATCATATCATACATTCACTGAAAATTGCAAAAGCGAGCCCGTAGAGCGACGCCATAATGGAGCATAGCAAAATTGAATGGCTAAGTCTCTTATACTATGGTATATATCTAAGTTTTAAATAAAAAAGCGGTTTTTTTAAATTTTTATTGTGGAATAGACAGAGCTATTCACGGAAAAAAGTATAAAAAAACAATAGGAATTCGACTAGATAACATTAGGGTTTTATTATCAAGTTAAATTCTACTTGAGGACTTTTGTAATAAATAAATGTCCTCTTTATATAGTTTTTATCAGAGAGATTAGGTAAGCATTCCTAGGTCCATACATAGCCAATAATATCCCTTGTCAGACATAAATCTTGATAATAACCAATTGGTGTATTCATAGAGTTCAAGGGTCCTTGATCATAATGGTGTGATTAAATCCACAGTATGTTGATTGGTCTTTAACTATAAGTTGCTAGGATAGAAGCTTGATAGAAAATTTATATTAGTATGAATCAGCATATATCATTTAGTAGTGTAATGTCTATTCATGTCAGCTGTACTTTAATTGAGAATCAGATGAAATGGAGATCAATATAGTGGATAAATGTGTACATATTCCACATTTATTATATTTAACTACGTATGGTCTGAAAATTCAGACTTTGTAGCGGACATTTTTGGGGCTCATTTTATCCTTACCAACACTCGTGATTTTGATCAAAAAATAGAAAAATCAAATTTTGATACCAAAATCAACGTTTAAATATACTACATTGTGAGAGAAAATTGTAGCCATAGCTAATACACATTTTATAAGAGCTTAATATTAAGTGTTAAGTAATGAAATTTAGCATTTTTGGCCCAAAAACGGTTTTTTGATTACAGAATTTTCATGTAATATTTTGCAATAAAAATGTTTATCATTTTTTATTGAACAAATAGAGCGCTAAATTCTGCATATGTGTATATTTTTTGTTTTTATAATTGGAAGTATAATTAACTCTAGATTTGAAAAACCAGAAAAAAAAAATTAAAAAATGTCAAAATTGATGATCTGGAGAAAAATAATTTTCTAAATTAATATTCCGCTTATAAGCCCCTTAAGTCTTAAAAATAAGAAATTTTACAATATTTGAGAACTTTTTCCATAATGTACGGTGCTGTACCCAGTCGATTCAAATTTATTGTTATAAAATTCCATAAATCAAATTGGCCGTTTTCATCTACAACACCAAACAAGGTGGAATGTGTAGGAGACCATGTCAAGTCATACAAATAATTGTGTGCGTGTTTAAATGATGAGCAAATAGGCGGGATAGCAGATAATTTTCAATAATATTCTACAAAAGGCGGGTTTTTTTAAAAAAAAAGGGGGGCAGGCCAAAAAAAGGACAAAATTTTCATTGAAAAAAAGGATATTTATAAACCTCATTCATATTTATTATATAAATATACATTTTTCGACTAATTGAGCGCAACGAGATAGAGCTGTAAGTCATGATATATTCATTAAAAAAATTGCAAAAGCGAGAGCCCACAGGGCGGCGCCATAATAGAGCGTAGTAGTAGCAAAATTGAACGACTAGTTTTACATACAGTGACCCCCAAAACTGTCCCAATGTTTCTTAGTTTTAAGTTTAGTATGATTTTCAGGTACAACAAATATATTTAAAGTACGACATATTTTATATATTTCGGAAGATCAATTAATTTCCTTTTATATTAAATTAAAAAAATCTCGAATTTTATTGGTCAATTGAATTTATACCCAATTTGGGACAGTATATGCATTGGGACAGTTTTGAGAGCCATTTTTGATTTTTAGATAATCGATGATTGTAGAACCATAATTTGCACTAGTATCTTGAGCGCTTGGAAATCAGTAAATAAACACCTAATGGGGTAAAGAAAATAAAAAAGATGCATATTTCATATACAGATTCTGGTGCTTTGGCCTATTGAAAATTAATATGAAAAAACTTCAGGAGAATAAGGAGAATGATGCCATTAGTCTTTTAAACACCGGTAAATCAGTGCGCCAAGTTGCGGAAATATTGCATGTAGGTAAGCCTGTTGTGGAAAAAATTAAAAAACGGTGTTGCACAAGTTTGGGTGTGTCTAAAAGGGGTCGACTTAAATTGCTGTTTGAATCTGATGAAAGGTTTTGTGTTCGCCAAGCAACAAAAAAAGCAGTCAAAAATTCAAGTAACATTTTAAACTACTTGAGAGTAATTTCGGAGTTAATAAAAGCCCGGAAACTGTCCGAAATCGCTCCGTAGGGGGAGCATAGGAGCAATTATCAAGCCTAAAAAACCTATGCTGTCTCCGGCTAATATTAAAAGGCGTTTAGAATGGTGTCATCTTCGCAAGGATTGGACTTCCGACGAACGGAAAAGGGTGATTTGATCAGATGAGACCAACATCAATAGATTTAACTTAAATGGAAGAAGCTGGCTTTGGATTTGAGACGGTGAGAGCTTGAAATCTAATTATGTGAAGATGACCGTTATAGATGGCGGTGGGAGTGTCATGTTTTGGAGGGCCATTACGTATGCCGGAGTTCGATAGATATGCAGAATTGAGGGTACTGTGGATCGACATTTGTATAAACAAATCTTTGAAGACGATTTGGAGCGGACTTTCAATTTTACTTTGGATAAATTAGGCCTTCGTCGTGATCAGATCATTTTCCAGCATGACAATGCTCCAAAGCATACGTCAAATTTAGTCAAGGAATATCTATTGGATCAAGACTATGAAGTAA
Organism: Mucor racemosus; assembly: GCA_027405735.1. Taxonomy (NCBI): domain Eukaryota; kingdom Fungi; phylum Mucoromycota; class Mucoromycetes; order Mucorales; family Mucoraceae; genus Mucor; species Mucor racemosus. The sequence continues at coordinate 597,601 of JAPEHQ010000005.1, forward strand.
TAAATTGGTCTCCGCTATCTCCTGACTTGAATCCGATCGAAAATATGTGGATCTTATTAAAGAGGAGGCTTAATGAGTACAAAACAGCGCCCAAATGAATCCTTGATCTTTCGGAGCGTGTAACTGAGGTTTGGTACAACACCATTAAACAGGAGGAGTGCCAAAAAGTTTTTGATAGCATGCCCAATTGTGTGAAAGTATATTTGGAAAGAAACGGCCTTTGGACGGACTATTAAATAGGATTATATTTTTTCCCGCGTAAGCTCTCAAAACTGTCCCAATGCATATGCTGTCCCAGACAGGGTATAAATATAGCGGACCAATGAAATTCGAGATTTTTTTAGTTTAATATAAAAGGAAATTAATTGATCTTCCGAAATATATAAAATATGTCGTACTTTAAATATATTTGTTGTACCTGAAAATCATACTAAACTCAAAACTAGGAAACATTGGGACAGTTTTGGGGGTCACTGTATATATATACTACAAATAATACTTTTTTAAATAAGGGACAGGGCAATCAAAGATCAGAAATTTTTGTGAAAAAAAGACTGTTCAAAAACCTCATTAATATCTGTTGTATTAAATAGACACCATAAAACATGCGATAATTTCTCAACTTCTAGAGAGACAAGAGAAGACAGTAATCGAGGGTAACAGGGCAGGTCTACCGGTCGTATTATAATAATACACTTATTAAAAATTTAAAAAAGAGAGCCCATAAGAAGGTAACGCCATTATTGAGTGTCGCGATATATATCATACGTTTATATCATACATAATACGTTAATTATTCAAGAAAAAGTTCAAAAAAGAGCTCATAGTAGGGAGATGTAATAATATTTGCCACAATAATAAAGTGTAGCAAGGTTAAACGATTATTTGCATTTTGTAATTCTTAATTGTAATGTATATACACATTGCAAAAACGAGCTTAGCGAGACAAAATGTCCGCATGCCCACTGTGTAAATAACTAACATTATTTGTTGCAGATAAAGCGCGACATCAAACAGTTATATATAAATATAATACGTCTATTATAATAAAAAAGATTGTAAAAATAAGCGTAGTGGGAGACTAAAAAATTATTATTATATTATATAAAAAGTACAAAATAAAAAAGCCTGCAGGGCGACGACGTAATTGAGCGTAGCGATATTGAGCGACTATTACTCTCCAATGATATACTGCATAAATGAGAATGTATGTTTACCTATTATGCCTATGAATATAATGAAAGCTTATATGGATACATATAATCATATTTATAGAAAGAATAATAATAAATGCAGTAAAATATGGGTGTAAAAAGCGGTAAAGAATACTGTTAAAATCCTTCTTTATTAAAATATGGATAATGTGCAATAAAATGGTTATTCTACGTCTCTATTTATATTATTTGGTGATTATTTACTATCTTGCAATTGCATTGCAATTGTCAACGATTCCATTAATTTTGAGTATAAATGTTGGGTTGTTTGGTTATTGATTTGGTGGATCAAGAACGGTGTTTTAAATATAGTTTGTCAATCATGCTTTCAGAACAGCCCTTACTTGTTGTACTTGATAAGCATGTACTTTTTGTATCTTTTATTTAGGATATCCCACATTACTTTAGTATTTTAGCATCTCTTATTTGAATATTATACCCTTGCTATCTTTATGCAATTGTCTATTTACTATATAGTCTTATCTTTGATAGCATGGTTTCAAATGAGATAACATTTAATTTAGGTATTTTATGATGGGAATCTAGCTTAGTTCACTTCAATAAAGACTAGTAACATTTATCATGGAGAACCTAGGCTTTATTACTAGAAAAATCAATGATAAAAGAGAGAACCAAGAGCTTCTAGGTCTTGGTTTAAAAGAATATTTATAAGGATTACATTTTGATATGAGTTAAAAATGGAATTAACTTCAAAGTTGGCTGTTTAATAGCCTCAAAAACCGACATACTGTATTATTAAAACAAAAGGTATATGTATGTACAGCATATGCATACAGACAGTTCGGTTATATTACTGAAGAAACAACGGTGGTGGTAGTTTATAGCGTCCTTTAAACTTACTTGAGATGAGTTAAATTTAAAATATACTAATCTTCAAAATCACGAAGCGCCCAACTTTTTTTGAGATAACTAATCTCAACAAACAAAATGATTTTGAAGTATAACTTTTAAATGCTGCTGCCAAATAAATATCCATTTGTTATTATCAAAAGATACTAATGTAAAAATACTCTACTAAAAGATACATTTTATTAATTCATTGATTTTTCATATTTATAGGTTTTCTAGATGGTTATATAATTATTAATATTATTAGTGAATTGCTGGGTATTGAGGCACTTGATATGATTTGGGAACAAATCATATACAATGGAATTTGTGGAATTGGGAATCTATAATTGTATCATTTGGATAAGATGTAGGATTGCCTATGTTTCATAGTTGGTTAGTTGCCAGGTGTTCCTGAATGTTTCTAATAGTCGCTCTTAATGCTAGTGGTTATGTATGACATTTAATATGGGTTACTAAATGTCATGTCATGTTGGATTTTAATAGTTGTTCCTGGATTATTTTTACATCTGTGTAAACGTCTGATATAAGATATATTACCATTGATTAAATTATGCTACTTGCTTCTGAATTTATCTTGTAACCCACGAAAGACTCAAAAGCAAATAAAATTCACTGCTTTCTTGTATTGAACCGAATTATTGTTATAATAATTCACAGCAGTAATGCTCATCTCAAATGTTCCTACAAATACTACCAAGAAACATTTCTATAATTCCTTGTAGAATTATCTGTTTTTTTTCCTCCTCTTTACATCCTTATTTATTTTCCTTAATGAATCTCTAATTTACAAATAAGAACATTAACCTTCCTTCAACTAACGTTTACCGATCTCTAATATTAAAAATCATATCATTAGCATTATAATTTTGATCGTAATATTCATCAAAGATCACAAATCATTACATTTCTTCTTGAAAACTGAGTCTCACTTTTCATTCCTGTTCTACTTTTTCTTTCACTAAATAATACCAAGAAAAATTATATGCCAATGTACCTGAGATATTCAACTTTAATCCAAAAACAAGTATCTGAAAATATCCTATTTTTTGCAGTTGGTATTAATTTTTCAGTGCTAATGTTTCAGATTTTTACGCGTATTCCACTGCTAAAGAATTGAAAACTTTGAGGCTTCATATCTCTAGAAATAATTAAGCTATACTAACACTTTCTAATAATAAAACTTACTTGCTTTAAAGTGTTTTATACCATATTTAAGTATAAAAAAATTATAAGCACTTTTTATATAATTTTTTTTGGCATTTTTGTAGTAGATTTCAAAATATTCGTTGTAATGAGCAGTACTTTTTTTTTTACATTCATGTCATTAGGCTCGTTGAGCTCTCTCAGACCCAATTTAGTTTTTTCAAGATATTGATTTTTCGTGGAGATATCCTCAAAAATGTGTACAAAAAAATATTCTCGGTTTTGAATAAAAAAAAAAGACGTGTATACCCTCATCCCAAATTTTGCATCTGAAAAAAAAACTGATAAAAATCTTGTTTTCTCTATGTAAAATGTAGCTAAAAGGTTTAATAATGGCTGTATCGATAGATATTTTTATTGTTCATTATTTCAATTACTTATATTTGAAACATGTTTATAGAAAATAATGTGTATCTTCAAAAAACCTCTAAAATTTCAATCGTATTTTATGCAAAATTTAATGTGAAACATTCATCTGAATTTTGTGTACATGGATGCAGAATTTAAAACTGGATATAAAACATTTAACATGCTAGTTCAACTTACTTTGCAGTTCATGAGATATTAAACGATTTTATTTTTTGTATCATTTTCTGGTCGATTTCACAAATAGATTTTGGAACTCAGTTATAATAGATTTTAAGCTAATAAGGGAATTATTGTTCTGATTACTTCGATGAAAAATTAATATTTTTTACTGAAACAACAAATATACAGTAGCTTACAGCCAGATCTATATTGTAACTACAAAAAAGTAATATTGTAATCATAAATTTTGAACTTTATGATCGATTTAAGTTAATTTTTCGTCAACGTTAAGTCGGTGCGCGTATATTCTGGTATCAACCCTTTTATTTTAGAACCGATATCCATAGTCCTAGTTGGAAGGTACATTTTCTTAAAATTTGACGGAAATCAACCTATTATAGGGCTAGAAAATTCGAAACCTTTTTGAAAATCATCTAAAACCTGCACCGATCATGGAAATCAGGCTTCTAAAAATCAACTATAAGCGATTATTTTCATGGTGCTTGTTGTAACAGCTTAATCTCTAATTTTTGTGAGTAACGTTGATAGGAGAATTGTTTCGAATAGTTAGAAACGGCATGCAGTATAATGTTGATAAATTATATAAAATAGTAAGCAACACATCAATTTATAATTTTAGACATTTAAGCATGCTGTTTCAACATTTTATCGGGTTATTTCAATCTGTCTAAACAAGGTTTAAGGGTGGTTAAATTACTGTTTATGGCTATATCTCCGTAATTTATAGTTATCTCATCTTAATCTCTTATGTAAATGAAAAAGCCCTGAAAGCCATGAAATTCATCAACAGCTTTATGTATGTACATTACTTTTTTTATATATTTCTTTTGGCTATTATATAGACAAAAGAGGAAGAAAGGTAAGAAAAAAATCTCACGAAAATAGACATAGAGCTATATGTAATAAACTTTTTCTTTATCAGTCATCCATTTACAAAAACAGTTGAAAATGCGGGGGGTGATAAAAACTACTAATCGGACCATCCAATGACATGATAACTACATAGTCAGTGCTACCATGTTTGCACCTGAAATCACACAAGTTCAATCGGATTAACCCACCTACAACCCACACAACTTTTTGAAAGATAGCTTTTTGGTTAAATAAGCCACTTGGTAGCATCATTGGGTCTTTGGGTTTCTTTTTATTCTGTTCTCTCTTTTCTTTCACTCTTTCATCTCTCTCTACTTTCCTTGATTAATATGCAATCTATCTCGAGAACATTGGGAGGTAAGTTTCATGAAACAATTGAATTCGGGGTTTGTATAATTAAACTTTTTTTTGCTGTGAAATTCAGGTACTATTGTTCGTAATAGTGTTGGTAAACATCAATTACTGGCTGCTACTAGTAAAAGTACTGTTGTTAGATATGCCGCTGCTTCACAAAAACGTCTTTATGCTACTGAAACTACTCAACCAGCCAAAAAATTCTCAAAATGGTCCATTTTGAAAAACGGTATCAAGATTGGCTTAGTTGGCGGCATTTCTTATGGTTGTTATGGTAATATAAAGGTCTTGAAACAAGTGTTTATATGGTGATATTAACATTCAGAGAACAGAAATGTACGTACAAAGACATCCTTCTGCTCAAGCTGATGTAGATCCTGAAAAGAAGACTATCGTTGTCTTGGGCAGTGGTTGGGCAAGTACATCATTTTTAAAGGATATCGATACCGATCATTACAATGTAGTAAGTAGTAATTGTAGTAAAATTGATTGTTATGTCTAGATCATTTCTAAATATATTTTACATTATGTACGACTTATCTTAGGTTGTCGTATCTCCTCGCAACTACTTTTTGTTCACTCCTTTATTGCCAAGCTGTACTGTTGGTACCATTGATATTCGTTCATTAGTCGAACCTACTCGTTTCATCGCTCGCCACAAGTCTAGAACTGTCAAGGTAGTTGAAGCTGAATGTACTCAAATTGATCCCGAGACCAAATCTATTACAGTTACTGGTATGTTTTGCAAATAGAGTGCAAGATGAATGACCTTTTTTTTTTTTGCTCATTATTTGTGTAATTTTTGGAATTAGATAACTCTGATGTCAAAGGACAAAATGCAGTTAGTACCTTATCTTACGATTATTTGATTGTTGGTGTTGGTGCTATGAGCGCTACCTTTGGTATTAAGGGCGTAGAGGAATATGGTTGTTTCCTTAAAGAAGTTTGGGATGCTCAAAAGATTCGTACAAAGTTGATGGATTGTATTGAAACAGCTGCCTTTCCTAATCAATCACCTGAGGAAATCGATCGCTTATTACATATGGTTGTTGTAGGTGGTGGTCCTACAGGTATTGAATATGCTGCTGAACTTCACGATTTTTTAGTCGATGATTTAGCATCATGGTATCCTGAATTAGCTGGCAAAGTCAAAATTACATTAGTTGAAGCACTTCCAAATGTTTTGCCCGCTTTCTCTAAGCATTTGATTGAATATACAGAATCTACCTTTAAAGAGCAAAATATTGCTATTCATACTAAAACTATGGTCAAAGAAGTCCGTGAAAAGGAAATTGAAGTAAAAAGACCTGATGGTAGTATAGATAACATTCCTTATGGTCTTCTTGTTTGGGCTACTGGTAATACTACTCGTCCCTTGGTTAAAGATTTGATGCAAAAATTCCCTGAAACTCAACAGGTGCGTCGTGGTCTTGCTGTAGACGACTGGTTGCGGCTTGATGGCTCTGAAGATATTTATGCTTTGGGTGATGCTACAGCTACTCGTTATGCTCCTACTGCTCAAGTTGCTGCTCAACAGGGTAAATATCTCGCTCGTTTATTCAAGCAATTGGCTGTCAGAGATGAACTTGAAGCTGAACTTGCCAATGCTACTGAAGATGACAAATTAAAGAAAGATCGTAAGCTTCGTAAGGCTAAAGATATCAAGCCTTTCCATTATTCTCATCAAGGTTCTCTTTGGTAAGTAGTTTATAGCGAGAATGGTCATAATAAGTTATTAATTTGTGCAATATTTTTCTTAGCTATGTCGGATCTGATAAGGCAGTTGCTGATTTACCTTTTGGCCCTGGAGGAAATTTAGCTACTGGTGGTGTAGCTACATTTGCTTTCTGGAGATCTGCCTATATTTCCAGCTTGTTTTCTACTAGAAACAGAGCTTTAGTAATTACAGACTGGTTGAAAAAGACAGCATTAGGTCGTGATATTTCCAGAGAATAGTTTCATTAATTCACTACTATAGACATTTTTATCTCTTTTTTTCTTTAATTATTGCTTTAGTAGTTATATATCTACTAAACGTATTATTATCCCTTTTTATGTCCTAGAAATTTATCGCTTTTTGGTTACTCAAATCAATCCAATTCAGCCTTACTAATGTTAAATAAATCTACTTTTTATCCAATCATATAATTGTTAATTCTATATTGATGTAGAAAGGTATAATTTCATCATTATCGTATTTATTTCAAAAAAAAAAAAAAGAAAAAGGGAGGGGAAGAGGGGAGGGGGCAAGGGAAGTTTTACATAATATTACAGTTCTCCAAATCCTTCATATCGGGTATACCCTCAGGATTACCAAAATTCATACCAGGTGCCATTTCATCCAATAATTCAGCAGGTGGTTGTCCCAAATCTTGCATTTTTGTCATTAAATCCATAATCTCTTTACCTTGGGCTTCATTCTTTTCATCGAAATTGGGTGCTTCATATTTAGCAACAATTTGTTGACAAATAGCATGCTGTTGTTTGTATTTTTCATAATCTGCTTTGTCTGCAGTACTCTTATTTTGCTCTAACCAAGCAGGGTATTTTTGAGATAAATCCTTCATAGGTTCATAAAGTAATTCCTTGGACATCAATTGACTCATCATTCCTTCTAAAACACCTTCAAACTCTCCATTGTCAGTTAATGATTCCATTTGTTTCATCAATTCCGCCATAAAAGCATCTTCGGATTCCTCGGCAATGGAAGACTATTCAACACATTTATCAATATTACTATTAATACAATTCCATTTACTATTACTTACATCAATTTCCTTTGAACTATCCTTGAGTTTATTCATAGTTTTTCCAATTGTATCCTGGAAAGATTGAGGCACTTTGGGAACCTCTCGTGTATTTGAAGCAGCGGCAGGGTTTGCAATTGATGGTGCTTTTGTAGTAGTAGTAGTAGTAGTAGTTGTTGTTGTTGCAGCTGGAGTAGGAACTGGGGCAGCAGCTCCATTATCAAATGAAGCCCACACTTTTTCGAAAGCCTCTTTCATTTCGTCATTACTTTCACCACCCATTTGACCCATCAATTGTTGCATACCTGCGGCTAATTCCTTTGCAAAATCATCGCTACCGAGCAATTCATCCAAATCAGGCTCTGCAGGGTCCTCATCCCCAGCGGAAGTGATAGTTGTAGTTGTATTTTTGGCTTCTGCAACAACAGGTTTCTTTTCGGCAACAGATAAATGACTCATATCATCAAGGACGTCTGTTAATTACGAGTTTAGTTTTCCTGTTACTATACTTTAAAGGATTTTTTCTCTATTTACCATCTAATAGATCATCAATATCAGAGTCGTCGTCAACTACAGTGGTATTCTTGAGGTCCTTGGACATTTTTTATTTTTAAATTTGCAAGTAAAAGTTTCTAGTAAAAAGAAGGGGAAGAGGTAAGAAAAAATTGACTAATTTTAAACTGGTGGGGTGTGTGTGTACCCGTTGGAGCACCAATCCTTATGATTTGAACCTGGCTGGGAATTAAACCGCACTGAGTAGGCACAGTAAAAGCAATATGCCTGAGAAAATTGCATGTGAAGCTAAACAAATTTAAGAGTAGATCAAAGTATCTTAAACTGAGCTCCCCAAATTTGCATGGTATTTTTTCCTTTTCTCACAATCCTAAAGTCTATATGTACATTTTATATCAAATAGGCTTTCGCAGAAAAGTATTTTATGCATATTTTGACATTTTGAAACACATTTACACTCACTCTTGGGCAAAATATAACGTTCAAAAGGTACATTATTTAAGCTTTCTACCTGGATTGACTCTTCCATAAAAATGAGTTTCTTTCTTTTATAAGGATACTATAAAATCCAAGATTCGTAAATCCAATGTGAATCATTCGATATTTTATTTATTTCCCAATGGAAAAAAGGAAAATTGAAGGCTCCCCGGAAACAAACAGTGATGCCGTTTATGCATTTGATTTTGCAGCCCTCCTTTTTAGCTTATATATCGTTTTTTCATATCTTTAATGAACTGACGTCAAGCTAAACTTGTTTAAATGTAACAGTAATACATGTCCTTTGATACAGACATTTCGAAAAGCTTTTTATACAAAAATGTTGCGTTGTTTCACTGTAAATATAGCAGTGGGTTTCATATAATAACATTGGTCAATTATGCTTTAATTAGCATTCTTTCTTTCTTTCTTTGTGTTATATATTATATTGACTCTTCAATTCTTTTATCTATGATGTACTTTTCTTCTTGAGTTTCTGTATATCAAGTAACTCCGAATACAAGCATGTTTTATTTATGAATAGTACTTTCCAATTATGTCATTATGATAGGGTTTTAATGCTAAATGCCAAATGTAGGCTGTGACTCGAACGATATCATTATGCAGCTTTTGGAAAAAAGAAAGCTATATAAAGGCTTGAAATTAAACCCTCGGAATAGTTTTTCTTCATCAATTATAAATATATAAAACAATCAAAATGCCTAACAATACTAATAACAAGATTGCCTCCAATTTGGAAAACGTTGCTGCTCCTGCTCAAATGGTCGGTGGTATGAGAGTCAAGAATCCCGATGTTCATCGTACTCCATTAAAGGAAGAAGAACCCAAGGACGAAACTATGAATGCTACTGATGAAGACGGCCGTGAAGTCCTTGGTAATGAAGAGCAAGCCAATATGGAAGAACAAGAAAAGCTCCATCTTCGTGAACTTCAAGAACGTCAAGCTAGAGATATGGAGAACCATAGTGCTTCTCGTAACGAGAACATATCAAAGAATGCTGGTAGTAATGTCAAGCAACAGTATATTACTCCTACTCAACCCAGATCCATGAACCATTAAAATAATTTTTCATTGTATAATGTAAATAGCTTATCAAATAAATAAACCAAATTTGTATATTTAAAAAAAGTGTGTGTAAAATGATGGGATTTTCTTTAGGGAACATCTGATGTCTCCTTTGTTATAAAATCCTAAAACGCCCCTCCCCCCTTTTTTATATTTGCTTATTGTATAAATTGGCGTAAAATGTTTCCTTTTCCTCTTGTTTCTTTCTGTAATTTCACACACATTTGACCCGTATACACACTTTTTACATTTAATTTACTACTTTTTCTTCTGTTCTCAGTGAGAAAATCTCTTGTTCTATTTTTTCTTCCTGTGAGGCTTGCTATATAAAAAGAGGAATCACCGAAAATGAATAGTTTGCAACACTATTTTGAACAGCAAAATGACAAGGAAGCAGCTTCTATTGTGGCAGATGTCGTTGCCTTGCTTCCATCAGATACCTCGGTAATCAATTGGAAAAATCAAGGAGATGTTGAGAAAAATGGAAAAGTAGAAAAAATGAATGAAAACGTGGTGTTGAACAATATTTTATTGACAAAGGAGGTTTGTAATTTTTTAACAATTGACCCTTACATTTTCACTCAACACCAATTATTTAGTCAGAAATATCTGCTCTGAAAGAAGTCATTTTAAAATGGAGAAACAGAGCATTAGAGGCAGAATCTAATGCTCAATTACACTATCTTGGTATGTAATTACAGTAGCAAATACATCGTTTTCGTTACAATTGACATTTTATACACAAATAGACCAATTGGATCTTGTTCAACTTCAGCATGAAAAAGAATTAAGATCAATGGAATCTAGATATCTAAGAAAGTTAAACGAAAAAGAGAATGTTATTTCGAACCTTGAAGAGCAAGTAGGTTACCTTGTTAGTCTTCGTTCAAGTCGTAAGTTATTTTCTTCTTTTATAAACACCATCCGATGATTATTCTAATAATGATATGTAATGACCTCACCTGTTTATTCAATTATATAGGTGACACAGATTCATTGGTATCTACCATGGATGAAGACTACGAAGACTACCAAGAAGAAGAAGATGAAGAAGATGATGATGAAGATGTTAAAAGTATTATCAGTAGTATTTACGATGTATGGTTATATTATTTTTCTCCCTTAAATCTTTGTATTAACGCCTCCTTTAGAGAGATGCTGAACAGCAATTAACCTTGATTGAAAGCAGACCAACAATCTATTCAAATGAAAATACGACTAGGAATAACGAGTTGAAATCTGAAGCTATTTTAGATAGTATTCAAGATACAATGCGTGCCATTGAACAAGAATTATCTAATAAAACTGGAAACCGTCATCATCGTCGTTCACCCAGCAATGGTACTTATTTTTCATCTGCTACATTAATTAATTCCGAATCAACAACGCCAGATAACAGCAAAAAAATTAAAAAATCAGTATTTTCTATTAATCATATTTTTAAGAAAGCATTCCCAAAACTTTACAACAAAAAAAATTTAAAATATAATAACAACAAAACAGCACACCAACACCAACACCAACAACAGCAACATTTTATGTTTAATGATACTACTACTAGCTTCCCGAGAAGTAGTACAGATGAAACATTGGGAGTTTATTCAACTACCTCTACTGTTACAAATGAAGATTCAAATATTCATATCATGAATTTTAAAACTTTGTTAAATCATCAACCACAACAAACAATGATTATATAAAAAACAAAACAAAAACAAAATATACTTTAACACATCACATACATATCACATATGAATTATATATCTTTATTATTTATCCCTCCCCTTATTCACTATGAAATACATATAAAAAACTAAATAAAAACATCTATCTTTATGCCATTAAACAGATCAGAATCAACTGCTGATTTTTAATTTGCTGGAATAAATGCATAAAATATCTGAGAAACCCATGAAACTGTTCAATAAAAAGTTATACAGAAGTAAACTAAATAGAACATGCTAGTTAAATCTCAAACACCTCTTCTATTCAAGTATAGCGAGTCTGCAATTCTCACATAGCGAATTACTATGATAACAAATGCACTCAAAACTTTATTTGGTTAAAATTTAAAAATAATGTATAACTTGTTGGTTCTGCACTAAAATATACAAAAATAAAATCAAATATTAGAGATATTAAAGAAAAACAACTTGCGTTAGAATACCTTTTACAAGTTGCCTTAAAATTGTACTGAAAAATTCCTTCAAAATCAGGCTCGCATTGCGGGATTTAAATCATAAAATGGAGTTTTATACAGATTATGTCTAAAAATACCGAGAAAATTGCTACAAAATTCACTTTTCAGCTGATAACTCTTGCAATTTTAAAGTAATTTCAAAGAATAATATTTTAAAACAGAGATATAAATGAGACAAATAAAATAGGTAAAAAAAATCAATTAAGATCATATGTTTTTTTTAAAGTTATTTCCCTTAAAAGCATAAAAAACACAAACTTCAATGGATTGTAACTCGAGATAGCAACAGTTTAGACACCTAGTTTCTAAGCCAAAAATGATCCTTTCACTTGTCTTTATCATATTCTACCATAAAATCAATTCAGAAAAATCATGAATTTTTCCTTGTGTATACTCATCCAAAATTCTATCTTTTTAAAAAAAGCTAATAACTCTACGAAAAATAATGCTAGAGTAATAAATGATGGCTCAAATAACAGGTATTTTTTTGACGCACCTGTGTGTAACGCTAACTCCGAAATTTTATTGCTAAAATATTTTCAAAATCCCCAAAAACTGATTTTCACGTTTTCGCGTTTTTCGCAATATTTTTGGTGACAAAAGTCTCTAACAAATACACCATTAGATACAGAGTCAAATTTTATGTCGAGGTTACTTAATGAGCCGAGACAAGTTATTATACATTTTCAATGCCAATTTTGCATTTTAGAAATTTAGGATTGTTTTTACCAATTTTTTCACCATCAGAACATTTTAAATTTAAATCACCGCCAAGCCTGAAATGTATGAAAATTCCGAGAAAATTCATCAAAATTGCTACTTTTTGCAATGCAATGGCTTGTAGAGAATGCTTAATTCAGAAATCACAGTAGTTACGAGTGAAATAACTCATTGCAAATTGACACAAAACATTAAAATAGTTCCATTGATTCAAATAATTGAGCTTACAAGAGTATGTTTCTTGCACATTTATGATGAATAGGGAATAACATTTATTAAAAAAATTTATTCAAAACAATTCAAATAAACAGTATGATGGCTTCGCCAATGGAAATCAAGCTATTGATTGCTTCTATCTCCAATCCGCGACTATAAGCCTCCATCCGGACCGGTAAAGGAGCAAAGGAGGACGAAAAAAAATCATTCTTATGATGAGCAAAAATTTTTTCTAGTATTGCTCTCTCTCTTTTTAAAACAGTTCAGACAGTACCAATATGGTTGCTTAGTAAGTACCAACAATACAATCAATATCTTTTGTATAGTGGTTGAACAACAATGATTACATGCAATTGTGAATGAATATGTTTGTTTTTCATTGTTGTTTATACCTTGTTACTGAATGATTTGTTTAATTCAACATTTCTTTGGTGGCTTATGTATTTTTACATACGATCAAATTTGGAATTGGATCACTAATTGTAACATTTAATTTGTTATAGCAACGTCCCCACTGCTAACGACGTCCTCGTCCCCGAGACTCTCTTGAAGAAGAACAAGTCTTGCGCTAAGGCTGCTGAGGCCGCTGTTGCCAAGAAGGCTGAGCTCCGTAAGGCAAGTATATATATTCAATAAATTATTACAGCAAATGAAAATATAAGAAAAAAAAATATGATGATACTTGGGATACAACCCATATGGACTAGATTGCACTCGATGATGTCTCTTTATTAACCATCTTTCGGGGCTGATTTTTCTTTCCTTATATTTTCAATTTGCTTGCAAATATATCAAAAATCATAAATATTAACCAAATTTAATTTATACAGGCTAAGCTCACCAAGAGACGTGAACTCTTCAAGCGTGCTGCCAAGTACGATGCCGAATACAAGGCTGCTGCCAAGAACGAGATCCGTCTCCGTCGTCAAGCTAAGGCTCAAGGTAACTACTACGTTCCCGCTCAAGAGAAGCTCGTCTTCGTTGTCCGTATCCGTGGTATCAACAACATTGCCCCCAAGCCCCGTAAGGTTCTCCAACTTTTGCGTCTTTTGCAAATCAACAACGGTGTCTTCGTTCGTCTTAACAAGGCTACCTCTGAGATGCTCCAATTGATCCAACCTTATGTTACCTACGGTTACCCCAACTTGAAGACCATCCGTGGTTTGATCTACAAGCGTGGATATGCCAAGGTTAACAAGCAACGTATCCCCATCTCTGACAACTCTGTCATTGAGAAGTCTCTCGGTAAGTACAACATCATCTGTGTTGAAGATCTTATCCACGAGATCTCCACTGTTGGTCCTCACTTCAAGGAAGCCTCCAACTTCCTCTGGCCCTTCAAGCTCTCCAACCCCAACAACATGTGGAGAGAACGTAAGTTCCTCAACTATGTTGAAGGTGGTGATACCGGTAACCGTGAAGCTTTCATCAACAACTTGGTTCAATCCATGAACTAAATTATTTTTTCGAGAAAATAAATAAAAAAGCAGCTCTTTTTGTCTCTTTTTCTTTTCTAAACTTGACACTCAACTATAAAAAATTGTAGAATAAAATGTCTCCATTTTTTTGATTACTAGAATACGTTTTTGCATGGAGAAAAAGTTTATAAATTTTCATTTAAAAAATTTCTTTGGACGATTTTACAGCGATTTCAAACGTTTGAAAGCAATATTATGCTTAATTGGCATGTTGTGTTCCTCTGAGCATTTTTGATTTAGTGAAGTGCTTCGATTTTTGACAATTGTAGTTTACAAAATGCGGAGGTTTAAACCTGTAACCTCATATTGAATATTTACTAGAATAAAAAGTTTTTATTCATGATTGTCATGCGATATCAATTAATACAGAAAGCGAAATGTTGAAGGAACATGTCAGGTTAATACTCCAATTTTTTCTGTTTGAAAAGAGCTAAAACTCATAGAGTTTCAGCATGGTCAAAATGGCCTGTCCAACGAAAATGGCAATTGTAATAAAAGTAACAGCGGCAGCAACAATAATAATCTGTGAGAGCTTTCAGCAACTAAAATCGACTTGAAACTTTGCAAAGACAGAGCCATTACAATTAAAAAGTATACATAATATTCGATAGGTTTCATGGAGGATACTTTTTAATTTGTTTTCGCATTATAATGAATTTCAATCACTGTTGTAAAAGCGTGAATCGAGCTTCTCTCAGGTCAAGTATTGATTGCAAACGCATTTTTATTGACGCAACTGTTCTCTCAACACCCCCCAACGTGATGTACATTGTAAGTGGCTTATTTCACATTGCACGAAATGCTATTCATGTTACATATCTCATGGACTGTCATATTTAAAGGGAAAATTTTTCGATAGTTCATGGTCACAATCAACAATTCAAAAAAGTATAAATAGGGAGCCTTTTCGCAATCGATTGCAACTCATACTTACCTGGGTCGTGCATTGGGTATCAAGAATCCCTGATGTACAGTGAGGCCGATTGTCATTGCACAGCGACAATTAGCTTTGCTGCGAACATCTTCGGATGTCTCGAGGCCATAATTTTTGTTTAGGGGGAGTCGGTGGTTCGCCGCTTGCTCCCCTGAACATTTTTATATATTAAATAAAAATGAAAATGTTGTATTTGATGGGATTGTAGTTTTTAATGGGTTTTGCTAAACTTTTTTTTTACTTAAACGTAAAACGTATTACCCTTATTTCCGTCGCTAAGTTCATGCGTTATTCTTTCATTACATAATATCTAAACATCTTTTTATGCTATGCAACCTGAGGTCTTTTCCCGTTTTCTAAACCATGTGTTCAATTTATGATTCAATACCATGATTGATGACGATGATGACGATAAACAACTATTTATACTTGGCTTAAAATATACAATTTTATCCTTGCACGTGTGCTACAAGTAATGATATCTCAAGGGTTTATTCGTACCTGTATTTTTTAATATTGACGGCTACAGCAATATGCATACTTTCAAGTAAATATTTCTCATTTGATCCAGTTTTATCTATTTTTATCTTAACATTGGTGGCCGACATACTGAATTATTTGAAACATGTATCATTTCCAAAGACTCTTTAGAGATCGCCCGCGGGTCGGATGAAACAAGTTCTCAGAGAAAATACATTTCGTATGTTGAGAAATAAAGATCGTCGTTTAACACTAAACTTTCTTTGATGCCAAGAAATAACAACATCGCGTTTTAGCATCGCTTAGCAAGTGTGCTTTTTGCATAATTTTGATCAAAGTGTTTTCTTCATTTTCTGCATGTATGATGCAAAATTAAATGAAAATTAGTATATTTATGCCTAATTCTATATGGTAGCCGCTGCTATTTTATAAAGCCTTCGTGAATACATGTACGATAAAAGGACGTCAGTGATAAAAATAGCTTGCTTAGCCCATGTCACAAGTGAAGACTATATTTCATGCCATTAAATGATGGGTAAAATAGCACGTTTTGCATAAAGGACAACCTGACCCGGAAGGATGTTTATATGCAAGTTATTTTTGTAGATCAATAACGGCTTTACGGCATTCAAAGTATTCAATGGACCAAGGTAGCCAGTTTTATTATGTTCTAGTCAATAGTGGCTGACGACGATCTTTCTATCCTATATATAATGTCTCCCCTTTAATTAAAACATCATATCATCCAGTGTAACTTGTCTCCAACAAACCAACATATTAGACTAGAAGCTCAAGAAGCTACATTTCATATAACGTAATTTGCCAAGAATAGATCTACGCAATCCAATTGTTTATCAGTGGGTCTATTTATGGTTAAAATAATCAAATATGACCTTTATAGACTGCAATGTAAATCTTTGTTCTACATGCTGCTGTTTATTTTAGTTTATTATCATGATCATGTCATAACAAATAAACTTTTCTCCTTGCACATAATACTAATATTACATCTCCTCCCTAAACATACATTTTTTACGCTGTTACACGTGTAATTAGCAAAGAGCCATGGACGGAAAGATATGATTATGTTGTGTAATCCATTCGAATGCGTCTTTTTTTAAACAAAAAAGTCCTGGGTCATTTTAATTTTAGTAAAAATTTTTGATTTTATTTACAAAAAATGGCCATTTATCCATGAAGGGGGAGGGGGGGAGGAGGAAAAAAAAAAAAAAAAAGTGTGCGATATAATAAAAATGAATGTATATGATATTTTTGGGTTGATTGTTTATGAGAGAGAAAGAGGGTATGAAATTAATAAAAAAAAAAAAGTAATATACAGTGAAAGAAAAAGATAAATTTATACTCGTGCCATGGCAGCATATTCTATAAAGAATGCAGTTGAATGAGATTCCTCAGTGCCATCATTGATTAAAGGGTGAACTGCCATTTCCAATAATCTCGATTTGAAATTATGAATGTCAGTAGGATCACTATTCCAAGGTACAACTTCAAGTACAAATTTACGATGTCCATCTTGAAGGAATGCAGAATTGAAGTAATTGAGAATACCTTTCAAATCTTCGGCTGTATGTTTGAGTAAATCAGGGAGTGCTTCTTGATCAAGTACTTCAAATACATGAGCGAGTCCATCAGTAATATATTTATCTAATTTAGTTGCTAGTTCAATGGCGTGTTCTTGCAAACATGATGATGAAATGGTATCTAAGTCAGGTTGACCACATGCTTGTAGGAGTGAATTGCGAAGATATGATTCAATAGCCTGACGGCTCAATTTTTCAGCTAATTTATCCCATGTAAGTGGTAAGTTGCCTTCTGTGTGAGCTTGGATAGCAGCAAATATCTGAGATTTAAGAATTTCCAAGTCCATCATATCCAATGTAGGTAACTGTTGCTGTATGGCATATTGATGATTAGTGTCGTGCGACATGAGTTCAGACTCATCGAAATTAGTATCATCGTTACTGGACTGGACGTTAATCTGAATATGATGTTGGAACTCTGTAGCGATTTCCTTATCTGTGCTACTAATGACAGCGTCCAAATGGTCAAATTGAAGATGTGTGGCAATAATTTGTGCTAATCTATCTACTTGAACTGGAAATGTTTCTTGTATTAACATGTCATTTGCTTCTTCTTCTTGTTGTTGCAATTCTTGTTCTAATATCACATAATCTTCCTCATCTTGTTCTTGCTCTTGTTGTTGATTTAATAATGATGAAATGTTGCTATCTGTTATAGGCAGAGCAATAGTATAGCATACTAATGTGGCTAAAATTAATAGTAAGAGATATTTCATAATCTCTATATCGAAGAAAAAGGGAAAATATGTATTTAACAAGAGAAAAAAGAGGGAAAAAGAAGGATAAAAGAGTGATATATATATAGACATTTCACGAAATTCGGAGAGCTAAATCAAGATAATGAATCGTTTGAGTTAAACAAGAAAAGGTTAAAAGGGGATATAAAAGTGGGGGGAGGAAAGAGGAGAGGGATTTGATGTATTGGGGGGGGGGAGATGAGGGGCAAATTGGCGCAGCGTTAAGAAAGGTACATCTGCTATGATGCTAATGCTGATGTTGTGATGTATGCACTAAGACTAGTGGTTATTTGTTTCTTTTTTCTTTGTTGGTTAATGCATATATTCATTAAAGCGCTATCTATATATTTGTTATTACATTACCTTTTTTTACTATAGACTGCAGCTATATGAGATGTTTCAGCTATATACATATTTTACCAATGAAGAAAAAAGTACCAATCCAAAAAGCCCTTTCTGTTATACGTTACATCGATATCGTCACCAGCCGCAAATCTTGTGTGCATGCTTTTTGTTATTTAAAAATAATAATCCTAATCTAGTATTACGGGTTATAAATACGTACATTCAAATTTTGGTCTTTACGGAAACAGAAAAAAAAAAAAAAAAAAAAGAGGTTTGCTACCAAATGTTTGTACACAGTGAGACCGGGTCTATTTGGAAGAATATAGCAAAAATTCATTATCAATATCTTAATTAACTAAAATCATTGTTGTATAACATATCTTTATAATATTTCAGGAGATCTTAATTTACAATTATTTGTGTAAATAGAGATGCTTCAAATCTTTTTTTTTTTTTATTTGAATTTCAAGGAGTTGGATTACCATGTTCTTTCTTTTTTCATGAGGATCTTTTGGCATATAAATATCTTAATGAGTTTTAATATAGTTTTGCTCATTGGTCATTTGAGTTGGTTGCCAAATCTATTGTTTCGACCTTTTTTGTGGTTGTTCCCGGCGATCTTCCAAAAGAAAAAAAGATAATTTAGTGGTATGGCAACCAATAAAGTCTAGTAATTCGATTTCTACATTCTATAATTAATGTTCGAGACAGTGCTTTTTTTTTCTCTTTATCTATAAACCAAAATGCTTATGTAAAGGGTCAGACCTGTTTTTATATGTATATACATAAAAATACAGGTAGATTTGATGTATAATCTCATTTTGGCCGTCGATGATTTTCAACAGGCATGCATCGCTAACGTGAATACGCTTATCTTTCCCGACATGCAAGGGAGTTGTTATGTATAAGCAACATTTCTTGATACATTTAACCCGTATTACGGATGAAGATCATAGTAATTGGTTCCAACAACGTGTGTGTCAAATAAGCACCGTTAATGAAAAAATATTTTTAAAGGATTTTTACACGTTCAATTCACATGATATTTTACTCAAATTAATTGACATTCATTGCTCTGCTTTTCAGGCGTTTAACCGTATTTCTTTTATTTGTTTACATTAAGTGTAACCAAAGTTATTTGACGAATTATTTGTTGTCAAGTCGGAGAAAACTCGTTGTCCTCAGTATTTGTGCTTAACGATAATTTATGTAAAGTAATTGGTATAAAAACTAATAACAATTATTACATCTAGATCTCTTGTACCAATTGACAAAAGGTTATATTTTATTTGAAACCAAACTATCAAGGTTTTGTTGTGTATCTATCCAATATATGACACAACTTGCATTGCTGTTAAGGAGGTATTCGAGCACCGAACACCCAGTAATCTTCTTTCAGTAAAAAGCCAACTTTATTACAGTTAACATGCATTGCTGCTTAATTAGCATCTGTACAACTTTGTTTGCGCATTTACTAGTGTAAATTTTAAACAACTTTCACACTCGAAAGTTGAGAAAAATGCAGTACATTTATTACTGATACTTCTCACAAAAGATTAAATTTTAATTAATGCACATTTAGCTAAAAATCTTTATATAATTTGTTACAAAATCAATAGTCATTTCTTAGAAGGTAATTATTTCTTATTAAATCATTCCCTTTTCGGATTGAAAATTCCAATTTTGTGATTTTGCTGAACTTGCTCTTACTATAGCTTCTTCATGAAAAATTGGGTTGAAATATTTGATTTCGAAGGACTTTATTTCCATTAAAAGAATTTATGTATATTTATTTTAAAGATGTATAGTACCTTGGACCTACGCTTAGAAAACTGTCTTGAAGCCATTAATATTCAGGGCATCAAATCCACTGGATGTCAAATGTGCTCGTTCCCTTTCGGTCCGGATTTGAAAATTTTTGATATATATTTCAATAAGCGAAGGGCATGTCCGGAACGATGCTTCTAGTAATTTTTTGGCCTGTAAATGTGTAGTTTAATTTGATAGATTCAACGTTCTTTCTCTGACTATATAATCCATAACAATGGTTGTACGTATAACATAATATGATGAAATGGGATTGGGAATAGAGATAGCATTATTAGATAGATGATAGATGAATTGATTTAGAAAACGATGGATGAATTTTATGCATCAAGGGGGCATATAGATGTTTATAAAATTCAACAGTGGGGGAGAATTGACATTGAGGGAGGGTCAGATTCAATATGTCGAAAAATACTAATAATATTTGGTTTTAATAGCAAGGTACTTTCAAGCGTCAAGTTGAAGTTGGCCGTGTTGTCCTTATCAACTACGGTGCCGATGCCGGCAAGTTAGCCGTCATTATCGATATTGTTGATCATAACCGCGTAAGTTGATAATATCAATGTCTATTTAGATAAACGCAACAGATTATTCATACAAATTATCATTTTAAATAGGCTCTCATCGATGGTCCTACCACCGGTGTTACCCGTCAAGCTTTCCCCTTCCGTCGTATGGTCTTGACTCCCCTCGTCCTCAAGGATCTTCCTCGTGCCGTTGGTCAAGCTGCTCTTAAGAAGGCTTTGGAGAAGAACGAGACTGTTGACAAGTGGGCCAAGACTGCTTGGGCCAAGAAGCTCGAACAACGTAAGGTTCGTGCTAACTTGACTGACTTTGATCGTTTCAAGTTGGCCAAGCTCAAGAACCAAGTAAGTAGACAATTTTGATTTTATTGAATTGAGAAAGGGAAAGAGAGAGACTGGAGATACTAATATTTATATTTTTTACTAGCGTCGTTTCGCTGTTGGTGCTGCTGTTAAGGCTGCCAAGAAGCAATAAATTCATTCACTCCAACTATTTAGTTATTGATACAAAAAATAATTGAAGCAAAATGAATATAATAAAAACCAAATTATATATAAAACATATCTTTATTAACGGTTTTGATTCCAAGAATAATTATAAACCTTTTCAAAATCTAATTTACTGACCATTTGATCCCATTCATTGACAGTTTTAATCAATAATCTTTTGCGAGTTTTAGGATCACCAAATAATTCAGCCCACCAAGCTAAATCTTCATCATTTGTAACCAATACAAGACGTTCAGGTTGATTATCTTGTTTAGTTTCTTGTTTACTATGGTAGTAGAGTAAACAACTCAGAATAGCTCTGTATGATTTAGGTACATCTTCAAATGTATATGGAATTTCCTGGTCATCATCTTCATCATCTTCATCATATTCTTCTTCTTCTTGATCATCTTCATCTAATTCTGATTCTGTTTCTGTTTCTGTTTCTGTTTCCAACTCGGATTCTGATTCAGAATCATCACTTCCTCGTCTTCTTGACTTGAATAAATCTTCATTAGAACTAATTGATTCAATATCTGATTCGATTTCTGCATCAGAATCAATTCCTTGGTCTTCTTCTTCACCATCAGAAATAAGATGATCAACCACATTTGATCTACTTTCTTCACCAATCCAATAAGCTTTTGCTTCGTTCCAATCAGTCAACTTTTCTGATATTTTTTGAGTTCGAAGGAAAGATGTAGTGGGCGCTTCAATCTTATTATTGCTCCCGAGCAATTTCTGATCCAGGAAACGAATAGACTCACGAGCCTGCATGTTTGTATGTGAAGTTCCCTTTTTGTGATCATCCAAGACATCAATTACTTCCAAAGGCACAATCACTTCCAAAATACTACCCTGAGAACGGCGATCAACATTTAACGTTTGATTAGCCCACTTTTTGACCTTGTTCAAACCATCCAAAAAGGCAGTTATATCAATGACACAAGTATAAATATCTCGTTTGACGGGTGGAGCAACATCTTCATTGCTACTGCCACTCTTGGTACGTTTGCCTAATGACATGCGATTGACATTCTTTTCTAATGAAGATACTTGTTCCATAAGACGTTGAGTTGCTAATGCCTTCATGAATCGACTTTGTTGTTGACGCTTAGCATTTTCATCAATCACACTGTACTTTTGTTCATTTTGATTATATTGAATAAAGTCAAATGAATTAGAATCAGCTATTTTTTTAATCATCTCACGAACACGACCCCATCGTACTTGTTTGCGTGCTTCAGGATTCTTTTCATCATCTACTTGATAGGCTGTTTCTTTAAAGAAATCAACTTTACTATGAAAGTTAAAGAGTGGCATGATACCAAGTAGTACCAAATCTTCTGAC
The DNA here is from genome assembly GCA_027405735.1 of Mucor racemosus. NCBI lineage: Eukaryota > Fungi > Mucoromycota > Mucoromycetes > Mucorales > Mucoraceae > Mucor > Mucor racemosus. The sequence continues at coordinate 620,393 of JAPEHQ010000005.1, forward strand.
ATGGGATATGTAGGTGGAAGCACATTTAAAACTGGGTCAGGAAAGGAGGGATGGCTGATTAGCAATGATAATAAAGATTGAATAGATTTGACCAACGTCTTCTTCTCTGGTTCTCGGTTTCTCACATCATTGGCAGCGGTCATGCAGTATTGTGCGATAGGTGTTATATTAGTAAAGAGAAAAGTGGACCAAATGCTAAGTCCAGGAAGTAATGTCTCGTCTACCATGGTTTCTAATTGACAATACTTTTCAGCAACAAGCGTTTCTTTGACTTGTTCTAATGCTTGACGTGAGGATCGATAGACGTCTGTCAGTAATTTGAAGGCAAATGTATACATGTGAATTTGAGATGATAAAATAACTGGTCGAACATTGTAATTGGTCTTATCACGAAGTCTTTCGCCTGCTATCCAAACAGAAATCATCAAAATTGTTATACTACGAGTTAAGGTGGTTCGCATGATATGCAGCATAGATGTCAGTGATTTTGATAATGAAGCTTCATCTTCCTGTTCCTCTTTTATCGTGGAAAGTATAAGCGCATATAATGCTGTACCCAGTTGAGCTGCTACGGAAAGAGTAGAAGCAAATTCTTCACTGTCTTTTTGATTGAACATGACAGTACGATGCATATGTAAGAATGATTCTACGAATTGTGATATCATGCTGGTCAAACTATCGTCTTTTGACTTGGAACTAAACCTAATCTTTGAATAAAATGATTTCAAATTATCTCTACCAACGCTTGAGGGATGCTTTACGGCCAAACTAAACAAAATACATCAATATTATGTGTATGCTATGATTCATTTTCTTTTCTTACCTCATGCAATAATACCAAACTACATCCATTGCATTTCCACTAGACATGGATACAAGAGCTAATTGAGAATAAGGCTTTCCATTCTTTCTGTAGACATCAATTGCTTTCAGATAACATGTTTTTGCCAATGCCCAATAATCCATTGTCTTTTTCACACTTTTCGAAGCCATCGCTTGTTGAGCATGATAACGAGCCAAATCACCCATACAAATATAATTAGATTGCAGTAAAATTCCCATTCTTTCATCATCACTAGTTGCCTTTTGATGGACTGAATCAATACCCAAAACTTTTGTATCGATATGATATGAAGATTTCACAGTGTTATTGAGCTCGCGATAAAACTTGAACGCAGCATCGATACGATGAAAAAGTGCTTTTTGAAGCGCTATATTTTTCTCCATGTCGTCAAGCTTTACCTTGCGCAATTTACTTCGAACATCCTCAATACCCGCGTAAAAAATATAACGCCATAGTTTATCTTCGATATGATGCGTAGTGGCATACATGAGATCAGCCGAGAAAATCTGGCGGTATGTCTTTTTAAGGCTGTGTCGTACGTACACTATCTCTTCCTCGGTAGCGTTAATCTGCTCTGCTGCAATGGCACTGGCAATACGACCTTGTTCTTTACTGGGCATGTTGGCATAGTTGATTTTCAATTGTGTCTGCAACTCGGCAAGTTGCTTTTCTAAAGCATGAGCTTCACTATTGTACAAAAACATATCGTTAATTTGAATTAAATTATACTATTAAATCATATTTTACCTCGATAAATCAGTCAAATTGAGTGTTTTTTCTTTGTAAGTTTCTTCCGAATCTTTTGATGTAACATGTTTTACTGCTGACGACAATTCGCTTGTCGAAGCAGCGGTTAAAGCAGAAACAGATTTTTGCTTTCTTCTATTTCTAGGGCGTCTTCTTCTACGACGAGGTGCTGTCGTTGTTGTAGTTGCAGCAGCTGCCACGTTTGTGGTATTATTGTTGGACTTATTTAACTCTGAAGGTACACTTGTTTGCATTTTGAATCAAGTAAAACTAAAGGCATAATTTTCTACTTCTTTAAATGAATAAAAAGAGTTTGTTGTATCTATTATATAAAGGAAATAATGCTTGCGTACGTGTGTATGAGTGCGAAATATAGAACAAAGGAAAAAAGGTAGGTGTATATAAAAGTTGCACGATATCCAAAGCCAAAAACTTGCTGATGTGGCTATACCAACTCCGTCTCCCAACAACGTTGGTGGGATTGTGCAGAATTCATTTGTTTGTTAAAAATGTAGCACATTTGTGTGATATAATTGTAAAACTGGCAATGAACCCATACCTGAAGCTGAGAATTTGAAAATGTAATAGCTTTGACAAGAATTTTGCAAAGAAATACATACAAATGTACGAATAAAAAAGAATGTACATGATTTAAAAAAATGAATTAAACTGTATTTTGAATTCACTGTGTAAATTATGCCAAAAATATAATAAATACGAAAAAAATACTTCATAAAGTGTCTATGATCAATTAATAATCTTTATTTCATGTCGATACACAAACATACTACATAATAAAGTATAATCATCGGCGGTAGAATGTCTTTTTGCATTCGTTTTATCAATAATAGTTTAGAAAATACTCAGGTAAGAATGTTTTTTGAAATTTGACAGCAAACCATTTACAATCTTTTAGTACTGAGGTTTACATTTAGGTCATAAACTTTCTCAAAATCTTGCTTTACCAGTAACTCCATCAAAAATTTACATTTTTTGGAAATTTAGAAAGTATTCGATAGGTAGCCATGTCTACTATTTTTTTTTTTTTTTTTTTTTTTACCGTTAACGCCTAATAATTCAGTAAAGCAATTCATTAAAGAAACAGATGTTTACGACATTCTGATATTTTTTCTGGCAGTATTTAAATCTATGCTTAAAATTCGAATTTTTTTTCCAAAAAGTAGATGAGTAGATGTAGAACACATTGCAATACAGCTCTGATAAAATATAAAAGGAGCATTATTATTCATTAAATCCGGTAGTTGTCATTGTCATATATGCTGGCTCTGGCAGGTTTAGCGCTTTTATTAATTTGTCATGGTCTTCTAAGCCACAAGCTCCATTAATAAAAAAGTGCGCGTTTTAGTTGTATGATTTAACCAACAAATTGATGGGATAATAAAAAATAAATCTAAATACTGCTACAGTTGTAGTACATAGCTTGAAGCTTTCAGCCCATTTAGATCAAAACTCATTGATTAGAAGCATTTTTCCAGTTGCTTTATTTTTTTTAAACAGATAAAGAGAGGTTTCATTTCGAAATTTGGGCTAAACTCCGTCAAAAATAAAAGTTAGTTAATGAAATTAGGATATATCATTTTTATATTTACTGCGTATTAAGTGCAACTTTAAAATTTAATTTCAATAAACCATTATTTGATTTTATAAAAAATTCAAGAATTATTTGAAACAACCCCAGGTACAAAATAATTTAAAAAACTAAGCGTTTTCATTTCCCCATTTCCATAGCAACTCGGGAAAGCTGAACCTTTTGCAGTTCTGTGTATCAACACTAGAAGTGCCTACCATCTACCAGTTGTAACGGGAGCTCATTTGAATCCATATTCGGCGTCAATTGGTGACGTTACGGCCGAACTATGCTTCCCATGGGCATAATGATCTGCACAGATGGGCAGAATAAAAAATTTGTGCAGATCGGGTAGTCCAGATGAGCAGAGCAATGAGATCAAGATTTTTTAATGAATTTACTAAAATATATCAATAATAATATAATTAATAACAAAAATAATTTAAATGGTATAAAGGAGATGTGAGTTACTTTGATTCAACGGAATTGCCTTATTGACGAGATATATCAATTTGAAATTTGGGGTTTGAAAGAGTTGTTCTGCCCATGTTCTTCTTTCGGAGACCAAATGGAAACAACGACAACAACAACCTGTTTGGTAACACTAAAAGTGTTTATGCCTTTGTAAATTTCTATTTGTAGCACACAAAATCGAATGATTTAGAATTATTTTTCTTTTTTCTTCCATACTCTTTTCTCAACTCTTCTATTTATGTTGAAAACTACAACGAAAAGACCAATATTTCTTATAAGCTGAAATCAAGTAGCAGGTACAAGTACATGTTTTTCCTAATAAATCAATTTTTTATGGGCCAAAAATAATGGAATATTCGGCTCAAAACACTTGAAACAATTCAATTATGCTAATTTACATGGTTTATCATCTTTTGCCTATTCAGTGGCTATATTTGATTTTAATATTTTGTTTATACTGCTACATCGACTCGTTCATTGTCCATTAGAGTTAACTCACCATCCTTAATTAGCTGTGAAAAAAATAAAAAAATAAAACACGGATAGAATAATATATAAGATGTTGTTTATTCTTTTAAAAATAAGATAAAGACTTTCATGGCTATTGAAAATCCTTTGTTATTTATATTAATTGTCTATGCTTCAAAAAATAGTAATTAAACAAAAAAAGCGTCGCGAATACAATTATAACTCTTTGATATTTATTCAGACTATAAAGTAAAAGCAAAGAAAGGTTTCTGGATTACCATAGCCTTTGTGATATAATATATTATTTTCTAATTCTATTAATAATACAGTAATAAGATCTTGAAGCAAGATCTTCGTCGTTTAGTTCCTAGTAGTTTGGAAGTACCAGTAGTACAATTTGACATTTTAATGTTTTTGTGATTTAAAGTTACTAGATTTTAGATGTTGACTAAGATCAATTTGATTACTAAACAAACTTGGTATATGTAGTTTACTACAATCTAATCTAAAGCAAGTAGAAATCTATAAGTAATGAATCATTGCTGCTGACCAATGATAATTATCAAGATAGGTTATTTAAATGTGTCGAGTTGTTATGTACATTGGTAAATGGCAAAGTTATTGGTTCTTTATGAATATAAAAATTTATGGACTTGTTTAAATCAACATAATAAAACATTTATAGACTTGTTTATCAACAAGCTCCATACTTCTACCTTTGAATACATTTTGATATGGTAGTACAATAGGATGTCAATTGTATGTACGCGAGAGTGATATTTAATTTTTGTTGGTTCAAATAACAAAATTTTACTATAACGATAATTACCGTTCTATGACATTAGCGTGTCTATAATAACAGTCCATTATTAGCTCATGGTATGCAAAGCTATTAAAAAAAGGGATCATCTAACCTCATATTTATCTGATTCAATTGCTGATGCTAAACAAGCATCAAATTAGTTGTGTTGACTCGCAATAAAGTAAGGCGTTTTATCGAGTACGTGTTACGCCAGGAGATTATATTAATTTCAAAGCTAAAATATGTACTAAATCATTTAATAAAAATAAAGGAACGAAAACTGTTATAAAATGAAAGAGCACACTAAAACTAAAGAGCTTTATTATAAGATCGAAGCATCTTCTTTTATATTCACATTCTCTAATTACATGGCTAGTTTAAAATGAGTCTATCTATCTATATCTATATATATATATCCAATCAAGTCTAGGTGATACACACTAGTTCCACATTCCTCAATACGTAAAGTATAAACTGAGCTTTATAACATAATACACAGCGATGTAGAACTTAACATATCAAACTGTGTCGCAATCTTAACCAAGAAATGCACCAGCACACAGATCTGTGGATGCAACAGTACGATATTGGTGTTCAATGTATTTCAGTTAAATTGAACAGATAGAGATATGGTTTATGCAGAAATCTATATGAACACAAAAAATGATCCAAATTGTGATGCTTCGTCGACCTGTACGAGATTTTTTGTTGCGATACCTGGTGGCTCAAGTGTAATTTAGGCATTTAATTGCCAAATGTATCAAATCAAGATAAAGTCGGTTGATTGATATAACGGATAATAAATGCAATGTCATTTATTGAATGGGTGAATGTAAATGTATAAAGCAAAGCTTACTTTTTTTAAATGAAAGTACTAATAATTCTGATTAACATCAATAAGTTCAAAATCATATTTAAGTGCAATAATTGCATAACTTAATATGCAGAAAACTCTTGAAGCATTCATTTTTTTTTTTTGGCAGTGCTGCAAATCATCCTTCAGTATGACTGGATATTAATGAATCAGAGAAAATACAATTGGTAAAAAAAACTGATACCGAACAATGTACATCAAGTTCAAGATAGATAAAAGTTGCATTCATTGTGTAGTGAAGATCGCAACATTTTAATAGATAAAAATTACAGGACCAAGATGTTGTGTTTGCTTCAGGATTTTTAAAAGGGTTTAAAAGTATACTTCATCAAATTCACTTAGATTTTGAATACTCACCATATGCTATTAGTATTATCTTGTTGTTATTTAATTGCTGTAATTTTACAAATCAAGCTTTTCATAACTTATTTATAACAATAAGGGCAATGGAATGTTTCTGATTTTAGATTGACATTTATCATAAGATGGGTTGATGATACATTTGATACTACTGTAGATAAAACTAGTCAATTTAATTTATTGAATTTGAATGTAAATACCGAGGAACCATTTGTAAGTACTTAATAAGTTGGTTCTGGTAACACATTAAATAAATTGGCTTGGGACAGAGACGGCAAAAAGATGATAATAGGTTCCAGTAATGGCCATGTTTATGTTTATGATATTGGAGAGGTAAGAGTAAAAAAAAACTTAATGTAAATCATCCCTAACGCAATAATTATAAAGTAAGGCTATATTATCATCAAATAAACTACCACACAATATAAACATTTATAAAGATTTACAGTAATAAGCTTGAATCAAGTAGGTACAGCACTGTAAATTCTTGAAAGAGTTCTCAAGTATTATAAAATCTCTTATTTTTAAGACTTACAAGGCTTGTAAGCGGAATATTAATTTAGAAAATTATTTTTGTCCAGATCATCAATTTTGACATTTTTTAATTTTTTATTTCTGGTTTTGCAAATTTAGAGATAATTCTACTACCAATTATAAAAACAAAAAGTACACATATATACAGAATTTAGCGCTCTATTTGCTCTATAAAAAATAACAAACATTTTTATTGCAAAATATTACATGAAAATCCTTTAACCAAAAATCCATTTTTGGGCCAAAAGTACAAAGTTTTATTATTTAATATTTAGTATTAAGCTTTTATAAAATGTGTATTAGTTATAGCTACAATTTTGTCTCACAATGTAGTATATTTAAACGTCGATTTTGGTAACAAAATTTGATTTTCCTGTTTTTTGATCAAAATCATGAGTGTTGGTAAGGATGAAATGAGCCCCGAAAATGTCCGCTACAAAATCTGAATTTTCAGACTGTACATGGTTAAATATAAGAAAAGTAAAAAAAAAGACACTTTTTTATTTAAAACTTAGATATATACCATAGAATAAGAGACTTAGCCGTTCAATCTTGCTATGCTCAATTACGGCGTCGCTCTACGGGCTTGCTTTTGCAATGTTTTAATAAATGTATGATATGACAAACGGTTTTTCTGGTAGAAAATTTATGTTTCTATGATAACAGATATTGCCTAATTTTGTTTAGTTTATGGGTTAATGCGCTGTAATGCTGCTATTACATTGGATAAAATGCGCAATTTAACAGGGTTTTAATTGTGCTAAATAATGTAAAGCCTTGAAAATCCTTTTCTACGTGTGTCATTTCTCTCTTTTTGCTTTCATATTCCAAGGATATATTCACCAGCATTTGATAAGAAGTCATATCGGCATATCAGATTATCAAGCTGGTATTCCTTTCTTTTATTTGAATATGCATGCTAATATAAGCGACTAATGTTTTTAATATAATAGGTAGAAATCTATATTGGAGACTAATATTTTCATTTAACCGCATTCTAAGATCAAATATCATTATTTACTACTGTATTGTTGGATGTATTTCTTAATTACCAGAACAAATCGAAGGCAATAATATTTATATCTACTCAATTAAAAGCTAGAATTGGCTACAAACCCACGAAATGTTCCAGGAAAGTAATAAAATTCAAATGATATAGAAACAAAAAAAAAAGAATAATCTGATGTCTTGCCTAATAACCATAGTTCTGATTGTAACTATACTTGAAAACAAATATTTTTGCAGCTGACAATCGTAAACCAAAATAATAAGTTTAAAGAAGGTTAATTTGTTTAAATTTTATGAGTGATAAAGTAACATCAATTTATAGTATTAGATTTGGCTTGCATATAAATCTAAGTAATAAGTGTTATTTAAGTTTATGCTCGAGCAAAAACCATTGTTGCTGTAAACATTATGACTATAATAAACATATTTACAAATGATGATAATCGTAAATATATTGGCTCTTGCATGTATTGCTCTACAGCAACAACATATTGAATTGTATTGTCTATAATCTATATTAATAAAAGCAAATGTGATTTAAAAACCAATTATTCCAGCAAAAAAATGCAATGAAATTTTGAGAACGGCATAATGCAAATGTACAAACCAATTTGTGCCCATATGATCAGCTCATTATGCTCATGGTCAGATTTTCTTATTATTATGCGCAAATAGGAGTAATGATATGCTTATGGGCAATTCTACTATTTTGCACACAAGGAATTAATGTCATGCACACGGGCAGAGTCTATAATTCTGCACATACAGGCTTTTCGTTGTGCTTGTGTGCAGTATCTTTTGTTGTACCAATGTGCATCTTGTTATCTTTTTAGCCATTATTCAGTGGGCGCAATAACTCATCAGGCTATAGTATGCAACCCACCTGGGCACAACAAAAGCATCTTGTGCAGTACAGGTCGGCCGTAGTGCTTTTATACATAAATCCTTTAAATCTGTGATTTTATGGACTTTTTTCAAATCTGGTTGTATCATCTTATACTTTTCAAGTTAAATCCGTTATTAGGCTAATAATGTCGTAGGTTGTATTTTCGCTTTATTATTACTTAAAATAAGCCTTTGAATAATTAATAGCAATACAGTCGAACCTTAATTTTTGTATGAAATTTCGATACCTGCATTTTATAACTGCTTGGAATATTTAAAAAACCGCGTCCGGGCTGTCCGGTGATTTTTTCTAGAGATTTAAAGCTTGGAAATATCTTTAGATGGCCGCTTCCGGAGATTGTTCGGCTTTTTTTTTTGGAAGAGTGACCATTGGCAAAAGTATGAATCATATACTACATACTACATTTAATTTAATATCATCAATTAAATAAATCAATAGATTTGCCATGAACCTGTCAAGCCTAATATATTATTATACTACTACTATCCTATATCCTAATTACACATTATTACTGTCATATATTTTCAGGTTTGATGGTTTGATAAATAATACTTAAAAAAGAATACAATTAAAAGAGAATGAGTAATGAATCAATTCTTCGACTGTATAATAAAAACAAGATATCGTTTATTTAGATATAAAAGTATAACCTTTTATATTGGTTTGACATTGAGATCCTGAGATGTAATTTAAGGGACTATTGAGCCATTAGATCTGTTTGATAGTAATCTATGGACTGAAATAGATCAATCATAATTTAACCGTTCTTGCAGAGCTTGTGAGTTATCTTGTTTCAATGCTGCGCTAAATGTGCTTGGATGTTTATTTGATAGCTACTTGATTGATTAACCGCTGGGATGGAATAATATGGTGTCATAATTGAGGTCCAAGTGTTTTTGGTAATTATTGGGTTAAACTTGGTACGCTAGGAGTTCCTTATATCCGATATCAAGACTTTGCACTTCAATGCATGTCATAGTCAATAGATTGTAAGATGTATTGATACTGTAAAAGGTGATAACGTATGATACTAGTAGGTGGAACACAACAATTACGTTATACAAATTGCATATCAATCTCCAGCTTATGTAAGAGATTCTATTACTATACGCACTGCGACACAACCAATGGCCACATTACAATAATATCAACTTACTCGTATTCAAGTTATCATAGAATAATTCAGTAGCACTATGTCCCTGAAGTCTAGTTCATGAAGGGTTCTAGACTCTTAAATAATTCAGTATAAATAATCATCTTACTTTCATAATTCCTTTTATTTCTTCGTGAGTTCTCCTCATCATTTTCCTTATTATATATTCTGAAATAAACCCAAACATAACAAATAAATCTTTGTCTGTGTCTCTTATCCTTTTATGATATAAACCTGATACAACCATTGCTACTAATAAATTGCGTAATTTGATATGCAGAAAACTCTTGGAGTATTTACTCTTTTTTTTTTGGCAATGCTACAAATCATCGTTCAATATGACTGAATATTAATGAACTAGAGAAAATACAACAGGTAAAAAAACTAATACCCAATGAACATCAAGGTCAAGATTGATAAAAGGTGAATTCATTGTGTAGCATAGTGGAAATCGCAACATTTTGATGGATATAAATTACAGGATCAAGATGTTGTGTTTGCCTCAGGATTTTTAAAAGGGTTTAAAAGCATATTTAATCAAACTTAGATGTTAAATACTCACTATATGTTATATTAATATCATCATGTTTTTTATTTAATTGCTGTATTATTAAAAATCAAGCTTTTCATAGCTTATAACAATGACAATGGGATGTTTCATTCTGATTTTAGATCGACATTTATCATAAGGTGGGCTGGTGATACGTTTGAGACTACTGTAGATGGAACCAGTCTGATGTATCATTCTTAAACCGGATCATGTCAAATCCAAAAAAAGTAAACAATAACAGATCCGGAACCGGAAGTTCCTTAATTAAATATCAACTATACAATGCTCCTAGAAGCATGATATAGAAGCATGGTGTAAAGCATGATACGACAGTGCGATATTCCAACATGACATACCAACATAACACATTACTATTAAATAATATCTAAACTACCTTATCACATTATTAATTCCCCAAATCAAATAGTATATAAACCCTATTAATTTCATTCCAATAAACGATATCTCTTTACTTGATTAAATTTCTAATTTTTATTTAACCTAAACATATTTTGATAAATCACAGTCAATTTAATTTATACAATTTGAATGCAAATACCGAGGAACCATTTGTAAGTACTTAAGTTGGTTCTTCTGGTAAAGCATTGAATAAATTGGCTTAGGACAAAGAGGGTAAAAAGGCGGCAATAGGTTTCAGTGATGGCCATGTTTATGTTTATGATATTGGAGAGGTAAGACTAAAACTTAATGTAAATCACCTCTAGCGCATTAATTATAAAGCAAGGCTATATTATCATCAAACAAACTACCACACAATATTAGCATGTATAAATATTTATAGTAATAAGTTTGAATTCAGTGGGTACAGCATCATTAATTCTTGAAAAATTTCTCAAGTATTATAAAATCTCTTATTTTTAAGACTTACAAGGCTTGTAAGCAGAATACTATTTTAGAAAATTATTCTTGTCCAGATCATCAATTTTGACATTTTTTAATTTTTTATTTCTGGTTTTGTAAATTTAGAGATAATTCTACTACCAATTATAAAAATAAAAAGTACAGACATATACAGAATTTAGCGCTCTATTTGCTCAATAAAAAATAATAAACATTTTTATTGCAAAATATTACATAAAAATCCTTTAATCAAAAATCCGTTTTTGGGCCAAAAGTACAAAGTTTTATTATTTAATATTTAATATTAAGCTTTCATAAAATGTATATCAGTCATGGCTACAATTTTCTCTCACAATGTATTATATTTAAACATCGATTTTGGTATCAAAATTTGATTTTTCTATTTTTTGATCAAAATCATGAGTGTTGGTAAGGATGAAATGAGCCCCGAAAATGTCCGCTACAAAAACTGAATTTTCAGACCGTATGTGGTTAAATATAAGAAAAGTTGAAAAAAACGCCTCTTAAAAAAATTAATAGCAACTGCAAAAAATAGGGTATGTCAGGATACACGTTTTTGAATTAAAATTGAGCATCTCAGATACATTGGTATACAATTTTTTCTTTGTGTTATTTAGTAAAAAAAAAAGTTGGGCAGAGATAAAAAGTGAGACCCAGTTTTCAAAGAAAAAGTAGTAAATTTTACCTGTTCTTGAAGCTCTCATGAAATATAAAATGAGTTTAGGAATAGAAAGCGTAATGTGATCAATTCATATGTATTTAGCAGTGTCCAAGGCATATTATAAAAGGTGTTTACTACCAATTTAATTGTAGAAAAGGTGGCATGTTCTGATTTCGAAGATTAGATACATTGAAAATACCGATGACTAATTTTGTTCATTTGAGATTTGAACACTGAATTGTTCATCTTTATTTTATATGTATATTAAGGAGAGTAAACATGTGTTTATGTATTCAGCGTATAATCGTCATATTTACTCGTTTCCAGATGTCATACGTTTTATGGACAGGTTTTCAAACTGTACTGTTTAATCTCTTCTCAAGTATAGACAGAATAGAGAAGTATGTCTCATTAGTGAATATCTATATATTTTCAAGATAATTTTTATAGATATTTTATTACAATCTTCTCCTGTAAAACAACAAATAAGCAGCAGCAGTCTGATTAATATATAGTATATCAGTTAATAAATAACATTTCTGTGTGTGTATATTACATCCTTACCTTGACATTCTTTGACGACGTTGGAGTTACCTGTGTATCATTGAACTCATACCACTTAGAATCATCTATATTTTGTGCGAATGCTGTATCTAGATCACCAGCAGGTTAGTATATTAAGAAAAACAAGAAGAAAAAAAAAAGAATGTATATTGCTTACAGTGACCACCGTTAATGCCTCCATAATGGTTGTCTACAGCATATAAGTCATAGATTAAGCTTTCATTTTGATGACCAAGAACCCGATTTGTCATATCCAACGACTTTAAGGGGAAATCAATCATAGTGTCCACCTTATTACCCCATCGTCTTACTTGACTAAAACGTTTTAAATGTATAACCATAACTTCTGGTAATTTCCATATATCCATTTTCTTTAATGCTCGTTGATGCTTCTTGCAGCGAGGACAATACCAAGAGTCTTGATCGTCAAGCTGTTCATCACCTGTAAATTCGTCAAGACAATCATCTAGAGTTATTAAACCAGAGCTTTTATTGCTGGTTCTACTGTATCTGCTATTGTTGCTCTTCTCATGATCGTAGTCAAACCAAGCTTCTGTATTGATCTCATTATTTAATGTGTTTGTACCAAAGAATTGCTGAGCTTTAGATGTGCTCCATTCAATGAGTATACCCCGACCTTGCTTTAATGGCTCATCTGCATTATACAATTGAATTTCACTCCCAGGAAATGTGGAAGAATCAAACGAGTTCTCGACATCGAATACGTAAATATTGAAAAGATTAGGCATTGGCACCATGGAACGACCACCAGCAGGAGTTACAGCTGCAATGGTGTGAATAGGTTGCTGCACGTAAAGAGTTGAATTAACATCTGCTGTATCAGGTACAATAGGTGATGAAGATGACGAATTGTCCTCTTCAAATAGTTTAAGCATACAGTATCTTTCAATATGTTTCACAATGGTATAGTATAAATTTGATGCATCATTTAGCTTTTCTGTTTCAATGGCAAGCACAATTGGTAGTCCAAATTGAGGTATAGATGATAAAGATATATGGTTGAGTGTAGTTGAACAGTAGACTGGAAAAACAACCCAATTGGGACCATCTTGTTCAGTTGAAGGACAAGGAAGCTGATACACGTATATTGTATCCGTTGAATTGATATAACGGATTGGATCATCATCCTTGTATATTTTATGTATCGTTTCGAGAAATATCTCTACTACCAGCAACTACAATACCCAAAAGAATATGATTAATACATTTCTAGTAAAACGAAGAACAATGTACTTGCACTATGGTCATGTTGAATAGGTGTAATATTTTTTTCGATTTCCTCTTTAAGTTGTCCAATATTAGCATCTTTTTCTAATCGAACCTTCATTTCAAGTTGCTTTTGAGAAGGCAGATAGGGCACGTATACAACTTTTATCTCAGATTTGTCCACTGGAAGAGGTAAAGATATGTACATGAATGGATCAAATGTGATTGAAACCTTGGTTTTTTTTTTAAATATAATGTGTGGTTTTTTTTAATAAATTTCAATTCTTTTTACTATATGTTTTATAGCATTGCAACTCCCATAATAAACAAAAAACTAGCTAAAAACTTTACCTTTTTACATTCTTCGCATACAAGTCTACTTTTGTACTGTCCTTGAAATAGATCGACTATAATAGAATCATTTCTTGATTTATGATAGCTCCAAAACAATTCAGCGATATCTTCATCTCTTAAATGGTCATCAAAATCTGGTATTTCTATGTAAGGTTTTTCAATGATTCTATTCAGATCCTCATGTAATCCATCTAATAAAAAGCTGAGTAATTCTTGAGAATCTTGTTGTAAATATCCAATAAAATGTGTGTTGAATCTTTCAAATGTGGTCTATGCGTAAAGTTAATATTTAACAAATATGCGTATCCAGAGCGTTCATTTGACATACTTTGAAATCATTTGGGGATGGTGATGATAATCGTCTTCCGAAACTAGAATTTGTTTCCCAAATTTCACTTAATAATGAGGCATACGCAACAGCTAAATCACCATTTAAACCTAAGGTATTTGATCTATTGATGTCCTGTCTAAACTTCCCACCTATATAATAATACCACGTTAACCTGTTACTTGAATTTTAAATCAACTTTATCATTTTTACTCAAGAAATAACGAGATAGCTGCGGCGTATTACTAAGGCATTGAAGTGCAGAATTCATATAACATGTGTTTCCCAAATTTTGTAAACCATGCAAACCCAAAGTTCTTTTTACACAAGGTTTTGGTGATATAGAAGACAAAATTGATCTCTTTTTTATAAATTCTACAGCCAAAAGAAAAGTATGTTCTTTTTCGTTGTTGTTTACTGTGGACATTTGAGATAAACAAAATGTAATAGTTGAATCAAACGCTATTGATGATGAATCAATCTTTTGTGCAAATCGATCCGAGTTGGTTAACAGAGGTTTAGTAAGTTTAAAGGCTGAACAAGTATTAATATTCTTGATAAAACTAGTGTTCTGTCGATTTAGGAGCCACAGTTCCATATTGGTTCCTGAAGAATATGTATTCAGGGCATTTAGGAGACATGATTGAAAGCAGGATACCGTTGAATTTGCCGATATTGTAAGCGTATAATTGAATTCGCCAACAGGTTTATCAACAATGTAAATTTTGAAGTTTAACTGTTTATCATCTATTTTTTGTTCTTCTTCATCAAACGGAAGAATGTTAGCATGTACTACTCGCTTTGCTGGTCGATGCACTGGTCGTTTCTTTTTTGCAGGCATAGGATTGCTGGGCACTAGATGGTCTCGTAGATTTTTAACAAACTGAGAAGCTTCATCTGTTTCTCCATACCTATATCAATGTATACTATAAGATTATATTATCAAAATGAAATTTTAATATCAAATTCACCATTTTCCAAGGTTCATAACAGCCGAGAAATGTAACAAAATGTATTCATTTGGATCATTAGTTTGTGATAAGCATAGAGCGGGAGGCAATTTAGAATGAAGCATCAAACAATAACCTTCCCATTGAGCATACCACTTTTTAGATACTTTTATATAATTATCGGGTGGAGGATTTTTGGACCTGATTCTGTTAATAAGTTCAAGTTGTGATTCACGAGAAATTCTCTTTGAAGTTAATAATGTATTTTTGCTTCTTTTACTTTGTGATTCTTCTTCTATTGACAATCTTTTGTTTCTACTTTCACTCTCTTCAGTCATTATGATTATAAAGAGAAAAGAACGTATATATGATTTATGCTGCTGCTGACGTACTTTATACCAGTGGCCGGCGCTCTTTTGCACAGCAGTAATTGAGCGAAAGAGAAAGAGGCAGGAGCTTGAGCTTGACCAATAACACAAAAGCTGCATTACTACGGTATGTCCCAAAAACCGCCAAAAAACCGCTATTTTTAAAGAGTTTTTAATCAATAAT
Organism: Mucor racemosus; assembly: GCA_027405735.1. Classification (NCBI taxonomy): domain Eukaryota; kingdom Fungi; phylum Mucoromycota; class Mucoromycetes; order Mucorales; family Mucoraceae; genus Mucor; species Mucor racemosus. The sequence goes on from JAPEHQ010000005.1 coordinate 636,220, forward strand.
TTAATAATTGATTTCATTTGAATTTTCTTTATAAATGATATATGATATTTCAGTTGTGTTTTAGTAATTTTTTATTTACAATTTGAAAAAATTTGACACACAGAAGTATGAACAAGGATTTAGGCTCTCAATCCTGTACTTTTTCCCAATAACACAATGATGGTGAGTTTCCATAACAGTGCATGGATAGAAAAGACATTTATTACACAGAAAGAAAGAAAAAAAAAGGCAACATGGAATACTATAATATATACAAAATCTAATTATTATTAATGGAAGGTGAACTACTGGAAGATATGCTAGGGTTTCTTTGCTTAAATTTAGATACATAGTCTGTACCATAAGCATCAATAAATTTTTCAATTTTTATGCGTAAACCAGTATCCATTGATTTAATTTTTCGACCGGATTGCATTTCTCTATCCACAATATGATGGGTAACCTATAAAAGATATTAATATTTGATTATATTTCGCATACAAAATCAACTAACCTTGCGAGCAAGATCTTTAAATAAATGCTTATCTCCTTTCCAAAGTGATTGTTGCTTCGAAGAAAGATATTTTGTTACAACTTTTCCAACTTCTCTTTTAAGGTCAACATCATTCAAAAATGGACCATCTTCATTCATTGCATCAACTGATCCACTAGTAGGTGTAAGTAAATGGCTTCCTTTACTATTAGGACTATCTTCACCTAGACTTAATTGTCGAAGTCTCTTTTTTTCATCAGATTCCAATATGGCTTGTTCAACAAGTCCTTCTAATTGTAATGGATCAACGACGCCTTCAATTGATAAACCTGCTTTTTGCGATGATGTTGATGAGGAGGTTGTTTGTGGTAAAATCGTTGTTGTACTTGGTGTTGATGAAGGAGGTGGAGGTGGAGGCGGTGGAGGTGGAGGAGGTGGAGGTACGTAAGATTGTAATTGTTCCAATTCTTCAGGTATCTCCCATTGTGTTTGATGTGTAGCCATATTATAATAATAAGTTGATCCATCTTCAGTTACAGCTAATTGCCAATTAGTAGCAGGAATAACTGATTGTTGTTGTTGTTGCTGTTGAAATGCATAATAATATTCTTCAACGGTCATTCCTTCAGCTGCTGCTGCTTGAGCATAATAAAATTGACTGTAATCATACATGGAGGGATCTTGATAATAATCATTATATATTTGTTGTTGTTGCTGCTGCTGTTGCTGTTGCTGCTGCTGTTGCTGTTGAAGCAGGGTATCATCTGTATTTGTAATTGCTGAATTAGGTGTAGAAGTTGTATTATTTATAGTAATAGGAGTAGATGACGATATTTGATGATTTATATTATTCGTTGAATTATAAGAAAAGAATCCTCCAGTTGATTTTTTATGCTTTGCATTATAGTGCTTTTGGTGATGATGTTGTTGATATACAGTGTTATTATTAGATTCAAGCATTGCTTTTGGTGCAGTTGGAATCATGGATTGAGGTGGATATTGTATTTTAAATGCAAGCTCTTCTGGTGATACTTGCATTGAAAAGTATTCGTAAAAATCATTGTCTGGATCAAAGAATTCTCTACTAGACTCGAATCGTTTTCGTTTGAATTTCTTTCGATTGTTATGTCTTTTCGATTTCTTGATTGACACTGTTGAAACGATCGATAATGTCTCTTCTTGTTCTTCAATATCCACCTCTTCATCAACAGTCGCAACTGACATGTCCACATGCGCTCTTTTCGGTATACGATAAACACATTTTAAATCATTCCATTCATCTAATAAGTGTTGGGATAATTGACTAATTTCTTCATTGTCATGATCAACAAATTTCTGTACAACATCAAACAATTTACAATCCTCTAAACCATTTCTATTAGCTAAAGGCAATCTTTCCAAAACTTGCAAAACCTATAAATCAATAATATAAATAAAAAATGTCTCTTAGTAAAATATTGGGAAAACTTACTCTTAATACAATCATTTCATTATTTTTCCATTCACCCAACCAAAACTTCAACATTTTCAATCCATGCAGCCGTACAATCATTTTCAAAATTTCTCTTCCGTGCGAATTATCCACATTTGTCATCTGTAATCGCATCAATAATTTGTTGACTAACCGAGGTTTACCAACAGAATTCAACATGCGTTTAACAAAAGATTGAACCTTATGAGGATCTTGTAAAGGTTGAGGATCTCTTTTCTTTTGTATCATTTCTTCGACTTCTTCTTTGTCCTCATCACTAAGTTCATCATCATCATCATCTGAGGAAAAAACGGAAGAAGATGAACTTGTGCCGATGTGAGTATCTGTCAATACTTCTTCATCTGCTGCTTTTTCATCGGATGCACCAATGAAACCTTTGCAGTTGGGTTCACCACAATAACAAGGCTGAGCAATGGCACCATAACGTTCGAATTTATAATCAAATGTCAATTCTTCACCTGCAGTAATTTCACGACTGGTGAATATACCAATGCGCATCTTTTTACCAATGACCCATTTCTGTGTGACACAGTTGGGATTGCAAGAATGATTCATAAATCTCGCTAAACAGCCTCTTTTTGTCGCATCAATAATCTAATTTTCTCTGTTAAAACTGCCTTATTCCAAAATTGCACAAAATTTAACCTACCTCGTCATTTTTCAATGTCATAAAGTAGTAATGTTTAAAGCCTTCAGCGTCATATTCTCTTGTGCGTCTTATGAATTCAGTTTGTGGGATGACTTCACCAATGTATTCCATAATAAAAGAGTTTCTATAATACAATTTCATGTTAGAAATCAACTACATTTACCACATGAAATGAAACTTACTGAGGTAAATTAGTCAACGCACGCAAACCAAACCCCTTTTTCTCGGTCTTTATAACATCTACAGGAGAATATTGACCTAATTGGAAACGACGATTTCTACATAATCGACCACAAGGACAATCTTGTACAATACATTCCATAAACATCATTCGATTGATACAAATATTGTCATCTCCACAAGCTTCATTTGGATTTTCTAATTCAGAATCGTATTTACATTCACAAGGCATACTTTCTTCTGCCATAGATCTTCCTGTAGCAGACCCAATGTAGATATTAGCTTGAATATTCTCAAATGTTTGCAATGCTTCTTCCGTAGCAGATGGAAAATATTTAGAGTCTACCATAACATCTTGATATATATTATAAAAAAAAAAAAAAAAAAAAAAAAAACCAAGAAATTAGTAAAATAAATTTGAGGATATAGGGAGAACATATTCAATAGGTAAAGGCAAGGTAAGGTAGGGTAGATATGTGTGAGTGTGCATATAAAAAATGGTTCTCGTGACTAAAAAAGGTATAATGTATTTTATCTTACCTTTGTTACTCCAACTATCTTCTTCTTCATCATCATCATCTTCTTCTTCATCTTCTTCATTGTCGTCGTTAGAGGAAGAAGAAGAAGTATCAAACAAACTTCGGTCTGAATCACTGTCTTGCTGTTCACTTGATAGAAAAGAATGTGGTTCACCTTCTAAATCTGATTCATGTTCATCTGATTCATTTTGATCATCTTGTTGAATAGTTGTTCTTGGAGGTCGTTTTGAACCAAATTCAAAATGAAATTGAAATAAATTCGAAGAATTGCTCTTTACTGTTTGTGTTTGTCCTCTTGAAGAAGAAGAAGAAGAAGAAGAAGAGTCATCAGAACCCATAATATCCAAATCAGATTCATCTTGAATGTCGTCTCGTTGCTGTTGTTGTTGTTGTTGTTCATTATCATCATCTTCTTCTTCTTCCTCATCTTCTTCTTCTGATGTGTCTTGATGGTAAGGTTGATTATTTTCATCGGTAAATGTTCGGTCATATGCATCTATGGAACTTCTTTTTGAAACATTGTTCATTCTATCCCACATGTCTTGTGTAGTGGTAGTAGTAGCAGTAACTTTAGCGCAAACAACATTCACAGTCGAAGAGGATAGAGCATGCGTTTTCTTAACAAACTGTTTCGTATCCAACACTTTTCAGAAAATAATTTTTAGTAAACAAATACATGTAAAAATGTCGAAATAATTTTACCTGAATTAACGTGCTTAATTATGTAATTTTTATCTCTAATTTCCAAAGAAAGTGCTGTTGATCTATTAGATATTTTAGCTTCATACAAAAGGCAAGCTTTTTTTTATAAAAAAAATATTACCTGATATTGGTGCTATGCATAAGCCAATATCTTTTTTGTTTAAAAGGAAAAAAAAGAAGGGGGTTCTCTCTTTTTTTTAATTTGAAATTTCCTCTTCTTTTAACAATAAAAAATTCTAGAAAAAAATAAAGAAAAAAGAGAGAGAAACTTGTTTTTGAGGAATATCAAGTTTAGTTTATTATAAACCAAACAAAAGAGGGAAGAAAAGAAGAAATATTTTATTTGCACAGCTAAACTAATCAATCACTGGGGGCCAAAGGAAAACTGGCTTTCAAAACAAACGATCAAATGTTAAAAAACCAGTGCCATGATGGTCAAACTTGCCATGTATTACATAGGCGATTATATGCCTTGCTTTTGATAAATTGAAGCTACAGCCATGTTTGATTGTATACCATAAAAAAATGCGGTGATTTCTGGTTGTCATGGTAACTGTATCAAATCAAAATCATGAGCAACGAAATCATTTCAGTATTTGGGCTACACAAAAAGTACAAGATATAATCAAATCAAAATTGCTCACATCTTTCAGATCAATAATTAAGCTTCGTCTTTTTATATAGATATGGATAAATTAAAGAGATAATCTTGATACCTATATCCGAATAAAAAGATCTTTTTGGTTTCTTGATCAAGCAAAACATTTCGCCTATTTAAAAGCCTTTCTTTTCCATCTTTTTCCTTTTTGTATTATTAATCCAAAAGAATATGTTTCCTACATTAATTAAAAGACAAGCAGCAAAGACCATTATGGACAATGGATCTAGAAAATTAAAATTGAGAAAAGCTCCTCTAACATTGGTATATATATCTACGATTTGTATAAATAAAAGATATTAAATCGTCAATAGACTACAGCTGCTGTATCTCGTTTGAAGGAACTGTCAAATGGAGAACATCCACAGTATCTTAGAATAGGTGTAAAAAGTAAAGGTTGTTCTGGTAATTCATACATGATGGAATTCACGAAAACAAAGGGAACATTTGATGAAATGGTCAATCAACAAGGTGAAAAAAAAAAAAAAAAAAAAAAAAAAAAAAAGAAAGTTAGCGCACGTACATACAATGAGAAATTAATGCAAACATGCGTTTGTGTATCACTTTTATTATTATTCTACTTTTAGGTGTAACAGTTTTGGTTGATTCAAAGGCTTTGTTAACAGTATTAGGATCAGAAATGGATTACGTTGAAGATAGTTTATCTTCACAATTTGTGTTTCATAACCCCAATGTCAAAGGTACATGTGGTTGTGGTGAATCGTTTACCGTTTAATATTCCCTGTTTTTATTCAAAAAATTATCAAGTATGATTTCAGTGTACATCTATTCATTTCCTGTATCCATATAATAAAGTATTTTCTTGTATTGCATATCCGTTATATTTTGATAAATTATATTTTGATAAATTATGTTTATCTAAATGCTTTTTTGTTGCATTTTCATTTTAACTGCCGAAAAATCAAAAACGATGGGATTGCATTACAAAAGATCTGTTTACTTGCAAACTAGTTGTGCATAAATATCTATACACACTAATGAAAACTTGTGAATATACTAGACACATTATACGGTCGTTGGTGAAGGTCTTTATACACATCAAACTGGACTTCTCGAAAAAAAAAAGAATCCCAGTTAGAGACCATCTAGCCTTTAAAGAATTTTTAAATAACAATTTATCTTTTCAAAATCACCAAATAAAGTGTTGTGGTATAAACAGTATTGTAATGAGGTGTATGGTATTTTTTTTACTCATGTTGTACAGCTCTTTTTTCGAGCTTTACCCACGGAATCTTTCTCCTTTCCCGTCGCCATTCCTTCTTCTAACCAAATATTTTATCTGTGCAACCCTTCGACTAGCTCATTAAAACAATCTAGTATGACACTTGACAGTAATTTCAAGGTCTACTATGATACTCAGCATATCCCGAGAGATCTGCATGAATAACTCCTTAGAGAATACTCCATTTCTTCATTCTACATATTAAATGCAAGTATATAATATAGCGCCAAATCTCATGTAATACTTGATAAACTGTTAAAGTTAACTTTGTTACAACTTGAACCGTTGTTGCCTTTTTTAAACGTAAAGAATAACAATAACAAATCCTTTGTACGCTTATAATTGTATGTCTTCGATTTGTATATTACACATTCTCCCACATCTTTCTTTTGCTTATTCTTTTTAAAAAGTTATACCTCTTCTTTATATACCAAGATAAAATAATCATGGCTTACTACAGAAACTATTACGATAACCAAAGTGAATATGATGATGAGCAAAGTGTGGCTGATAGTCAGACTGATCTATACGGGTACAATAACAAATCTCGTCCACATAGAAAAAATGGCGTTTCTGCTGTATCAGATGGCCCTTCAAGACAAACCAGGAACAAGAATAACAGAGGCTTAATGAACCCTAGAAGATCATCTTTTATGAACCAAGACTTTTATTATTTACCAGAAAATGAAAATAACAGTGGTTTCGATTATACTCATCAACATCATCGTAACTCAAGACCCCATTCATCATTTATTAGTAGTGATCCGATGGCATCACTTGATGACTACCAGCACTATTATCAAGATCAACAACAAGGAAGAAGACGGGGTTCTCAGTTAAATAATCAGGTTAGATGTGATACAAAAAATAGTAAACAAAAATGCTAACAGAAAAATCTAAACAGTATCATGATTACCCTATTACTCCAGAAGATGAGAGAAACAACTATTTATACCACGACCGATCTTTTGCATCATCTGCAGAAGAAGTTTCAAACTATCCAGCAGCCATCAATCAAAATGATGGAATGTACATGGTTCCTGAATCACATCATTCAGAGGCTACTTTGGACGATGTAGATGACAATTCGTTTATAGAAGATACAACTACTCAAAGAAATACATTGATCAATTCTGAATCATCTGCCCCTATAAAGGATGCTTATTACAAAAACAAACCAATTAATCCTTCTGATGAGAATGTTGTTTCGCCACTACAACTGACTTCTCCTTTTGAACCGCCAACATCACAACAGCAGCAACAGGAACCAGAAATTCCTTTCGATCAGCAAAATCACAATCCAAATGCCAATAACCCTGTCCAAAAAAAAAAGTGGTTCAGAGGTATTGTGAGGACAGCCTTGATTATCAAAAAAAGTGCACAGAAATTCAAACGAGATGATATATCCAGAACCAACGTACAACAACAACAACAAGAACAGCAACAGCAGATATTCTATGGTAATACATCTTCACCATCTATTCAAGTAATATCTGCCGGCAATAATGGATTACTGGGCGATGTATTGGACTCAAGACAACAGCAAGAGCTTATCACACAATTATACCAGTCGCCTCCTCCTGCCCCAGGCAGCAATGCCAACTTACTACCAGAAAAAACCAAGATTACAAGTTTGGACCGTATTTGGGTATTCCGACTCCAAGAAGCAAACACAACATTTGATAAAACTAGCAATATCGCTTGGATAGGATTTGATTTTGAGAATCAACTTAAAATTGAACAGCACATTAAAGAGCTTGAAACTAGACCAGAGGATGGTCGTCTTGCTTTATACGATTCACATATTCGTCACAAAACTATGCCTGTTATCGTAACACCAAATGATAACAAAGGCTATTATTTTGCGGATATGCATCAGACTAAATTGATTACGTTGGAAATTACTTCTATTGAGAACGATCATCAAAAAGTAACTTTTGTATATAGAGTTTAAATTAAACTGTTATTCATTATAAAAAAATAAAAATGATCCAATTACTGCTTTTCAGTGGCGATTTTCATGCGAATTCAATAAAACTATTAAATTTTACAAAATATGTTTAAAAACATTCTGTCATTATCGCTTATATATATAAATGGCATGCAAAGCCATGTTTTGAAGATATTAGGTACATGATTGAATAATCATAACCATGCTTTAGAGTTGTTGGTATAATCTGTTTGGAGTTCTTGAATTCTAAATTTTGATTTATGAGCTTGTTTATCTTTAAAACTGGGGCATATACACCACTTTTTCTATAACGAATTATTTTCCAGTAATTAACGAAACAACAAAAATGGGTAGTTATATATGCTTATAATAGCTATAAAGTAGGTGCAGCCTTCGTTCTCAAAACATCCAAATATTAGCTTCTACGAATTGATTTTGGGTTTTTAAATCCAGAACTGGTCTTTTCCTATTTTGCATAAAGTTTCCTGAACGATTAATATATATCAAATGGATGCACGTTTACCTATAAATATAAAAGATATATATATATATGTACGGTATATATGAACACGAACAATTCCGTTATTTAAAGAACAGTTGTCGCAATTATAGCTGTCGATAACGGTACTTGAGATAATAAGTCGAATTTGAAAGTTGCTAATCTTGAAAATAGAAGCTCCCAACTTTTTCTATAACTAAATTCATACCAAATACTTTTTAGGATATACTTTATACACTGCAAAATATCTCACAAGAGCCTCAAAAACAGGTAAAATTCACTACTTTTTCTTTGAAAACTGGGCCTCGCTTTTCATCCCTCCTCTACTTTTTGCTGCACTAAATAACTACAAGAAAACATTATATGTCAATGTACCTGAGATGTTCAGCTTTAATTCAAAAATAAGTGCTCGGAAATATCCTACTTTTTGCAGGTGGTATTAATTTTTCAGTGCTAATGTTTCAGATTTTTTACGCGTATTTCACTGCTAAAGGATTGAAAACTTTGAGGCTCCATATTTCTAAGAAAAACTAAGCTATACTAATATCTTCTAATAATAAAATTTACTTGTCTTAAGGCACTTTATAACATATTTCCATATGAAAAAATTTTGAACACTTTTATTTTTTTCTTCATTTTTTTAATATTTTTGCAGTAGATTTCAAAATATTCGTTAAATTGAGCAACGCTTTTTTTACATTCATGTCATCAAGCTCGTTGAGCTCTCTTAGACCCAATTTAGTTGTCTTAAAAATATCGATTTTTCGTGGAGATATCCTCAAAAATGTGTATAAAGAGATACCCTCATTTCTAATCTCAATTTTCCCCTTGTATACCCACATCCCAAATTCTGAATTTCAAAAAAAGTTGGACAAAAATCTCGCTTTCTCTACGAAAAATGCAGCTAAAAGGTTAAATAATAGCTTGATCAATAGATAATTTTGCTATGCATTATCTCCATTATTTAGATTTAAAATATGCTTATAAAAAGTGTTCTGTATCTTCAAAAAACCTTCAAAATTTCAATTGCATTTTGCGCATCATTTTACGTGAAACATTTTTTTAAATTTTATTTAAGTGGATGCAGAATTTAAAACTGTACAAAAACCATTTAATACACTAGGTCTACTTACTTTGCAGTTCATGAAAATTTAAACAATTTTGGTTTTTGCATCATTTTTTTTCGTTTTTTCATCAAACCAATTTTGGAAGCCCGTTACTATAGGGCTTAAGCTGTGATAAGAACTATTATTTTAATTATCTCGACGAAAAATCAATATTTTTTGCTGAAATAAAAAATACAGAGTAGTTTAGAGTTGGACCTATCTTGTGAATACAAAAAATTAAGCCTCAATTTAGGCGCTCAATTTTTAATAACCAATTGTAGGTCAAACTTGGTCATTTTTGGTCATTTTTGGTCAATTTCTGGTACTAATATTGCTATTTTTGGAGATATATCAATGGCTTATGGAGCAAAATTACATGTTCTTTAAAGATTTTACGCGATTCAATTTAATAGTGGGCAAGAACATTCGAAACCCATTTAAAAACAATCCGAAATCTACTTTTTTTTACAACTGTTGTGGAATAGACAGAGATATTTACCGAAAAAAGTATAAAAAAACAATAGGAATTCGACTAGATAACATTAGGGTTTTATTATCAAGTTAAATTCTACTTGTTGAGGACTTTTGTAATAAATAAATGTCCTCTTTATATAGTTTTCATCAGAGAGATTAGGTAAGCATTCCTATGTCCATACATAGCCAATAATACCACTTGTCAGACATAAATCTTGATAGTAACCAATCAATGTATTTATAGAGTTCATGGGCCCTTGATCATAATGGTGTGATTAAATCCACATTATGTTGATTGGTCTTTAACTATAAGTTGCTAGGATAGAAGCTTGGCAGAAAATTTATATTAGTATGAATCAGCATATATCATTTAGTAGTGTAATGTCTATTCATGTCAGTTGTACTTTAATTGAGAATCAGATGAAATGGAGATCAATATAGTGGATAAATGTGTACATATTCCACAACTGTAAAAAATTGATAACAAAAAAAAACCCCTATCTCAGCGAATTTCGATTCTAATGACTTCCAACTTTAAATAAAAGTAGGGGCACATCTTTGACACACTGATATCAAAGATCAACATTCATAACCTACTGTGTGTTGAAAAAACCATCGCCAATGGGCACCTATAACTTACTGCTGCTGTTCACTTTTATTGAAACCAATTCAAATACAATCTCTTTGAATACCAATCCAAGTAATCTGGTACTCCTCATGAATATAGATATGAATAGGTAATACAAGTATCTCGGATACCAGCTTCCATAAGTCATTGTGCATTCGGCAAGTTTGAACAACACGTTGGTTACCTGCTATTTACGCCTACTAAAGTCAGTAAGATCACCAGTTCTCAACGAATATGAATCCAAATGACCTCCTCCCGTTGCAATGGCAGGTATTTCTAATGTTGAGCAATAGAATTGAAAAAGGTTTAGCCTCCCTGAGTTGCTGTAGAAATGGAAAAGCAAAAACTCGTACGTGCTCAACCTATTTTGTATCAATTGTTTCAGGTATTCTTTGAAAACCTTTATAAAATCAAATGTACTGCAAGCTTCAATGTATATACGACAGCTGCAACAGTATTCAGTGGTATAATTTTAGCATCCCATTAATTTGCTGGTTTGATCATAAAAATCAATCGCCCAGTTTTTCCTAGTAGTAGGTTTTATGGCTCAGTAAACCATTTTAAAATCAGAAATAGCGCTAAATCAGCCAAAATCAGCATATATGACAATGATAACTACCAAAATTAATAAGTAAGCGTTTCATTCATGAATCGTGAATAATTAATGTTGTAGTGTAATATGTTTCACATGTATTTATTTTTTTTTTAAAAAAAACAGGTTTTAAATATTTATTATATTCTGATTCAATATTTCGCAAGAAAAATAATAGGATCGCTAAAGGTTCAGTAATAATCTTGACGTTAAAGTAATTTGGTAACAAGTAAAATAACAACAAAACTGTTGTAGTCTGGTTTTTATTCATTGAACTCCATGTAACTTGAAACAAAGGGTAAGAGCATTAACCTAGTTATTATTATTTTATCTATAATTCATTAATATTCAGTCATATTGAACGATGATTTGTAGCATTGCCAAAAAAAAAGAGTAAATGCTCCAAAAGTTTTCTGCATATCAAATTACGCAATTTATTAGTAGCAATGATTGTATCAGGGTTATATTATAAAGGGACAAAAGACACAGACAAAGATTTATTTGTTATGTTTAGGTTTATTTCAGAATATGTGATAAAGAAAATGATGAGGAGAACTGACAAAGAAATAAAAGGAATTATTATGAAATTAAGATGATTACTTTTTATACTAAATTATTCAAGAGTCTAGTGCTACCCTTCATGAACTAGATTTCAGGGACATTAGTGCTACTGAATTACTCTATAACAACTTGAATGCGAGTAAGTTGATGTTGCAACGTGGTCATTGGTTGTGTCGCAGTGCGTATAGTAATAGAATCTCTTGCATAAGCTGGAGATTGATATGCAATTCGGATAACGTAATAATGTGTGATGTGATTAGAATATAGGATAGTAGTAGTATAATAATATATTAGGCTTGACAGGTTCATGACAAATCTATTGATTCATTTAATTGATGATATTAAATTAAATGTAGTATAATATGATTCATATTTTTGGCAATGGTCACTACTCTTCCAAAAAAAAAGCCGAACAATCTCCGGAAGCGGCCATCTAAAGCTATTTCCAAGCTTTAATGTTATGTCAATACTCATCCTATGTCTCACATCCAAGGTCACAGTCTATAATTAGTGTTACAGTAAATCAATGTGGATCATTGATTTACATCATATTCTTAGATAGTAAAACCCTAGTAATAGTTATAATTAATGTATATAAATACATCCAAAGGATGTATTGTTAATAAAAGTGTAATATTCTGGCAAGATTATTTATATAGACTCTTTTGACATTTCATTTAAATATGTAGAAAAATCACCGGACAGCCCGGATGCGGTTGTTTAAATATTACAAGCAGCTATAAGATGAAGGTATCGAAATGTCATACAAAAATTAAGGTTTGACTGTATTGCTATTAATTATTCAAAGGCTTATTTTAAGTAAAGCAAAAATACAATATACAGCATTATTAGTCTAATAACGGATTTAACTTGAAAAGTATAAGATGATACAACCGGATTCGAAAAAAGTCCATGAAACCTGAAATGCCCAAGATTTAGAATAAATATTGTAGCAAGAAAAAATGTATGATTTAATAAAGGAACTTAAATTAAATCACACAAAAATCCTATATTACATTTATCCGTTAGATCAGTTTTGGATCGATTATATCTTTCTGACATTCCATGTCAGATCAATCTATTTACATTAGTAACACAGCGCATTTAAGTTGAGCTTATTTCATACAGCTAAATCCAACAAGTGAATATGTCTCACATATCCCATTTCCTGGTTCTTACTTTAGAATTTCGAACAATAAGAACAATCATCAACAGGAATGTTAACACAGGTCAGTTAGCTGACTTCTTATCAGTAAGAATTACAAATCAAAACGTTCATTATCTTACAAATAACCGCTGGATGAAACAAAATTACAAATTCAAAGGATTTATATATAAAAGCACTACGGCCCACCTGTGCTGCACAAAATGATTTTGTTGTGCCCAGGTGAGCTGCATACTATAGCCTGATGCGTTGTTGCGCCCACTGAATAATGGATAAAACGATAATACGATGCACATGGGCACAACAAAAGAAACTGCACACGAGCACAACGAAAAGCCTGTATGTGCAGAATTATAGACTCTGTCCATGTGCGTGACATTAATTACATGTGTGTGTAATAGTATAATTGGCCATGAGCATATCATTCTCCTTATTTGCGCATAATAATAAAATCCGACCATGTGTATAATGAGCTGATCGTATGGGCACAAATTGGTTTGTACATGAGCATTGTGCCGTTCTCAAAATTCCATTGCATTTTTTTTTCTGGAATGGGTTTTTAAATTACATCTGATTTTATTGATATAAATTATAGACACTACAATTCAATATGTTGTTGATGTAGGGCAATAGATGCAAGAACCAGTATATTTACAATTATCATCATTTGTAAATATGTTCACAGCTATAATGCTTACAGCAACAATGGTTTTTGCTCGAGCATACTCTTAAATAACACTTACTGCTTAAATTTATATGAAGGCCAAATCTAAGATTATGTATATTACTTTATCACACATAAAAGTTACACAAATTAACCTTTTTTAAACTTACTATTTTAGTTTACGATTGCCAGCGGTAAAAAAAATTATTTTCATGCATAGCTACGATCAAAGAAGCCATGGTTATTAGGCAAGACATCAGATTATCCTTTTTGTGTTTATTATTTGAAATTTTATCACTTTTCTGGAACATTTCATGGGTTTGTAGCCAGTTATAGCTTTTCATTGAGTAGATATAAATATCATTGCCTTCAATTTGATCTGTTAATCAAAAAATGCGTCCAACAATACAATAGTAAATAATGATATTTGATTCTAAAATGCGGTTAAATGAAAATATCAGTCTCTAATATAACGACTGCTACCTGTATTAAAAACATTAGTCCCTTACTGTATGTTAGAATGCGTATTTAGATACAAGAAAAGAATACCAGCATGATAGTCTGATATGCCTTATCAAACGGCGAATAATATCCTTGGAATATGAAGACAAAAAGAGAGAAACAACACACGTAGAAAAGGATTTTCAGGGCTTTACATTATTTAGCGCAATTAAAACCCAACTAAATTGCACATTTCATCCAATGTAAAAGCAGCATTACAGCGCATTAACCCATAAACTAAACAAAATTAGGCAATATCTGTTATCATAGAAACATGCATTTTCTACCAGAAAAACCGTCTGTCATATCATAAATGCATTAAAAAATTGCAAAAGCGAGCCTGTAGAGCAACGCCGTAATTGAGCATAGCAAGATGGAACGGCTAAGTCTCTTATTCTATGGTATATATCTAATTTTAAATAAAAAAACGTCTTTTTTTTTTTTACTTTTCTTATATTTAACCATGCACAGTCTGAAAATTCAGACTTTGTAGTGGACATTTTCGGGGCTCATTTCATCCTTACCAACGCTCATGATTTAGATCAAAAAATAGAAAAATCAAATTTTGATACCAAAATCAACGTTAAAATATACTACATTGTGAGAGAAAATTGTAGCCATGACTAATACGCATTTTATAAAAGCTTAATATCAAATATTAAATAATGAAACTTTGTACTTTTGCCCCAAAAACGGATTTTTGATTAAAGGATTTTCATGTAATATTTTGCAATGAAAATGTTTATTATTTTTTATTGAGGAAATAGAGCGCTAAATTTTGTATGTGTGTATATTTTTTGTTTTTATAATTGGTAGTATAATTAACCCTAGATTTGCAAAATCAGAAAAAAAAATTTGAAAAATGTTAAAATTGATGATCTGGACAAGAATAATTTTCTAAATTAATATTCCGCTTATTAGCCTTGTAAGTCTTAAAAATAAGAGATTTTATAATACTTGAGAAATTTTTCAAGAATTAATGATGCTGTACCCACTGAATTCAAACTTATTACTATAAATATTTATACATGCTAATATTGTGTGGTAGTTTATTTGATGATAATATAGCCTTGCTTTATAATTAATGCGCTAGAGGTGATTTACATTAAGTTTTAGTCTTGCCTCTCCAATATCATAAACATAAACATGGCCATCACTGAAACCTATTGCCGCCTTTTTACCCTCTTTGTCCCAAACCAATTTATTCATCAATGCTTTACCAGAAGAACCAATCTAAGTACTTACAATTGGTTCCTCGGTATTTGCATTCAAATTGTATAAATTAAATTGACTGGTTCCATCTACAGTAGTATCAAACGTATCACCAGCACGCCTTATGATAAATGTCGATCTAAAATCAGAATGAAACATCCCATTGTCATTGTTATAAGCTATGAAAAGCTTGATTTTTAATAATACAGCAATTAAATAAAAAACAAGATGATACTAATATAACATATAGTGAGTATTTAACATCTAGGTTTGATGAAATATGCTTTTAAACCCTTTTAAAAATCCTGAGGCAAACACAACATCTTGATCCTGTAATTTCTATCCATCAAAATGTTGCGATTTCCACTGATACAATGAATTCACCTTTTATCAATCTTGACGTCGATGTACATTGTTGGGTATCAGTTTTTTTACCAGTTGTATTTTGTCTAATTATTATCTTTTTGATATTAGTTAGTGTCCTTATTCATTTAGTTACCAGGTTGATCCTGCCAGTAGTATTCATATGCCTGCCTCAAAGATTAAGCCATACATGTCTAAGTTTAAATAATAAGTTTATATTGTGAAACTGCGAATGGCTCATTAAATCAGTTATGATTTACATGACATATTCTTTACTACTACGTGGATAATCTTGGTACTTCTAGAGCTAATACATGCAAAAAAAAACCCTGACTTACAAAAGGGTGCACTTATTAGATAAAGCCAACGCTGGGTAAAACCAGTTTCCCTTGGTGATTCATAATAATTTAGCGGATGGCATAGCCTTGATTGTGCCTTGTGTCATTGCTTCTTGCTAAAAATTTATTTGGTAAAAATGTAATATGTGTAGATAATACTGCTGTATTAAATTAATGAAGAAACAGAAAAACGATATAGAAAAAGAATTCATGTAAAACTATATTTGTTTCTTTTTAATTTGATTACCCGTCAGAGCTTCGTGCGAACCCTTAATAATAGAATTAAGCATTTTGTAGAAAATCAAATGACAGTATTTGTAAATTTCTAGTATATTTTTTATTGACAGCTTTGATTCATTATGTCAATTATAACACCATCATATTATTTTATCCCAGCGGTTAATCATACAAACATGAATTGGTCGCATTATGTTACCTATTCCTAAATTTATTTCATATCTCACGAAAGGCTCAAAAACGTGTAAAATTCACTGCTTTTTCTTTGAAAACTGGGTCTCACTTTTCATCCCTCCTCTACTTTTTGTTTTCATTAAATAAATAACATCAAGAAAAAACTATATGCCAATAATGTACCTGAGATGTTCAGCTTTAATTTAAAAATAAGTGCTTGGAAATATCCTAATTTTTGCAGGTGGTATTAATTTTTCAGTGCTAATGTTTCAGATTTTTTACGCGTATTTCACTGCTAAAGGATTGAAAACTTTGAGGCTCCATATTTCTAAGAAAAACTAAGCTATACTAATATCTTCTAATAATAAAATTTACTTGTCTTAAGGCACTTTATAACATATTTCCATATGAAAAAATTTTGAACACTTTTATTTTTTTCTTCATTTTTTTAATATTTTTGCAGTAGATTTCAAAATATTCGTTAAATTGAGCAACGCTTTTTTTACATTCATGTCATCAAGCTCGTTGAGCTCTCTTAGACCCAATTTAGTTGTCTTAAAAATATCGATTTTTCGTGGAGATATCCTCAAAAATGTGTATAAAGAGATACCCTCATTTCTAATCTCAATTTTCCCCTTGTATACCCACATCCCAAATTCTGAATTTCAAAAAAAGTTGGACAAAAATCTCGCTTTCTCTACGAAAAATGCAGCTAAAAGGTTAAATAATAGCTTGATCAATAGATAATTTTGCTATGCATTATCTCCATTATTTAGATTTAAAATATGCTTATAAAAAGTGTTCTGTATCTTCAAAAAACCTTCAAAATTTCAATTGCATTTTGCGCATCATTTTACGTGAAACATTTTTTTAAATTTTATTTAAGTGGATGCAGAATTTAAAACTGTACAAAAACCATTTAATACACTAGGTCTACTTACTTTGCAGTTCATGAAAATTTAAACAATTTTGGTTTTTGCATCATTTTTTTTCGTTTTTTCATCAAACCAATTTTGGAAGCCCGTTACTATAGGGCTTAAGCTGTGATAAGAACTCTTATTTTAATTATCTCGACGAAAAATCAATATTTTTTGCCAAAACAAAAAATACAAAATAGTTGGTAGTTGGATCTAGCTTTTAAAAAAAAATAGGACCTCAATTTAAGTGATTACTTTTTGACGATCGATTTTAGATTACTTTTAAATCAATATTAAGTGAATGCTAGCTTGATGTTGAAGTATTTAAAAGCTTGAAGTTATTTTCACATTTTTGCCATTAAATTCAAATTGGAATTCTAAATCGTATATTTAACTTGGTTTGTAATGGTCTTTAAAAGCTTTAGAGTTGGTATAGATATCATTGAGTGAAAAGTTAGAATTCTTGCATTTCTTAACTGTATCATATGGCCATTCCCAAGTAAAGATTTAGATTAATAGTGATTTATCGAAAGGTAAATCGTATAAAATTAATCAAATGAAAAAGTACCGTTTTATTATGAGCTTCTAGAGGGGGTTTATATACTAATTGAATGAGTGTATTAAATGTGAGTGATAATATAATTAGAATGAGCATTTGGATATTGTGTGGATATATTGGAATCATGCTTCTATGATTCAATAGTAGCATGATGATAGACGCATGGAATATGATCTTGCTTGACTTGCATGTTGAACATCATGGTTTGACAGATGTTCTAAATTGGTAATTCGGTAATTCCTAATTCTGATAGATCAAATAGTAACATTCAAATCTACGCAATAATAGCACAGATTATATACTAGAATCGTTTGAAGAATGTGTATTACAAAATAATCAAACTTGAACCATTTTAGATTGTCATTTCATATTCAACTGAACTCAATAAAGTGTAATTTTGCATAATAGAACACACATTCTGTGATAAATGGTTAACTACATCGTGTAAAACATCACAATAGTAAATAGGTCCGAATACATAGAATAAACAAAAAAAAAATATGTGCTCATCACCTGTAAGCATTTTTTACTTGTGGTTAGCTGTACCCAACATGAATTGTTTCACACATCTAAATGGAAATTTGAAATTGAATACCATAATAAAATAGTATTTCACAAGGTTCTCCACCAAGTCTACCCATTTCAAAAGAAGACCTCCCCTTAATGCAATCCATATGATACGGTTTAATATTCAATGGCTATTGTATTTTTAAATAATGTTTTATTTGAGTGTAAAATGTAATATAGATAATGAGACGTCAAAGGGAAAAAAATTTTGGAGCTTTATCATGAAAATCATATCTTCATTGAAATATTTTGAATATGAAACATGTGGTATTAACAAAGGAGCACCAGAGAGTACCAAAGAGCATCGAAGCAATCCAAAAGCTTTAGGACTTCAATCTTGAGATACCGTAACATATAAAAGTACGACATGTTTGATACACTTATTTCCTGAGGAGAACAAGAGACATTTGATCTGGTCGAATGTAATGTGGTCATGGCCGTTACTTTAACCAGTATCATTTAGTTCTAATGAAAAAAATAGCATAGTTTGCTCCAAATCTCATAAAACTTTATAAAACAAAGTAAAAATAAATAAACAAGAAACTAACAAAATCAAAAAAGTAGAAGGTTTTTCTACTTGAATAATTAATTTTTCGCAGATTCTCCCCTCGGTACACTGAGGGGGAAAAAATTAACTTTTATGTAATTTCCCTCGGCAGACTGAAAGAGGAAAAATCTGATTATGCCCAAAAATATTAGTTTTTAGTCTTTTCGCTTACGAGTATATATCATAAAATGAGTTAATATACAGTAGGTCTAAATCCCAATCAAAAGCTCATATGGAGCAGTTATGGAAGTTCTCGATATTTATTTTTGAATGCATTTTTGCATTTATAATAAACCAATGCGAAAAATGTGTTGCCAATGTATTATTACGATTGTGCAAATTTATCAGTCGAACATATTTACTGGCTTAAAAATCATAAATAGGTAAAGATTTATACTTATGTTGGCTTATTGAGATTCCCTTTACAATGCACATCCATAGTAGATTTAATATTCCAGAATATGGTGCAACCAAAATATGAATCATGTTCTTTTATATCATTACAATCTTCTATCAATGAATTAGAAAGATACAATTAAACCACAGTTCGTTTAAAAGGTTTACTTAGCTTTAACTAAAGTACTCATTTAAGCAGTTAATGGCATGATTATTAGTTGAATTTTAGCAAGTAATTAGTGATCATTTATCTAGATCGTATAGTTAAGTTTTTAAAGGCAAACCAGATATTAGTCTATCTTAAACTCCATGAAACTGCATGTAAGATGCTGTATTTTCATGAAAATTACATCTTGAACTATCAAAAAGCTTTCAAAGCCTTCACTTATTCATAGACTTTTATTTTATAATGATAACAGCAGGTTTTTAATTATTATAAGTAGGTATTTCAGTAACTCAATGGACGCTCCTTAAAAACTTACATCAGCTCTTTACCAGACTTGCCGTTAACGAGAAGCTGTTATAAAGACTTGTACTTTACTTTCATATCTTTTATGTGGACTTAACATTTAAAAATGGGCTTGCTTGCACAAACTTCTTAAAGCAATCAAAAAGTACTCATATAAAAGCAATCACCAACACAGACTGAACTGCTGCACAAACATTGTATCACTGACACAAAATAGGTGTTTTAATATAAAATCAGTGAAATATTTACATTTTTCGTTGCTTGACGATTAAAGGAATGATTTAAAATACATAAATACAACCATATAATATAAATCGCATCTCTAAATACGTATAAATATACCAAAATCATCAAATATACGATGTTTTTAAAGAATTGTTTTATGCACATTTCGCACAAATCTGAAGCTCAAAATTGGTCAAAACTAATTCTTGAACCATGTATCTTCCTGCTATATTTTTATCCCAATTTTTTTTTGTGATAAAAAACATGATCATTATCGACCTCTCGAACCCTGTATACACAAGGAAAAATTAATCGATTTCGTTAAATCGACATTTTGACCCCAAAAATGGAGGTTTTCACTATGCCTTTCCTAAGCTTAAAATGACCGGAATTCTTCATAGCTGTATTTGAAAGCATTTATTTGGATGTTGATTATCCTCAAAATTGACTTTTGGACAAAAAACCGTTATTTTTATTTTTCAAAATTGCGTAAAATTTTTGGCGAAAAAAATTTAGGATAGTAGCACCATTCGATGCATAATACTAAGCTCTACTTATAATAATTATTGAGCTATGCAAACTTACATAATAGTTTTTGGAGGAATATGCAAAAAAGCGATAGAAATTGTCAAAATGGCATTTTGGAATGTCTGGTATCCGGAATCACATCGGCGTTTGAATCCAATTTACTACTACTGTAAAATCATACTTCCAAAACCTGAAGCAACTCTTGAAAACGTACACTAACATATATTTGATGAAGAAATAGAAAATAGAAAAACAGTCTATGTATGTTGGGCATTGAATTTATAAGTTCAAATGTCGAATGTAGATGGTTTCAAGCGGAAATAAAATCCTTTAAAGAATTTTTCATGATGAGACATGAAACGAATTTTTTGTTTCAATCTCTTTTTTATTGACATTTACGATCTACATAGTGTAACAAATCGATGCCTATAATTGGCATCAAGTCGAGCAATCCTACTGGGTATCAACTGCCCTTCTGTTTGAAACATAAAAACCTTATCAAATCCCCAGTTTTGAGACTACTCAAATCTGAATTGGGAATACAAATGATTACTTGATTGGTTACCAAACCAGAAATACAGTGCCTCCAGTGCCAAATGGCGCTTTTGATAGAATCTAATTTGCGCTTTTGACTATTCCAACCTGCGCATTTGATTAACCCAATTGTGCTTTTTGTAGTTTCAATTTGCGCTATTGGCAATCTCCAATTATGTATTCAATAAGAATCAAAGGCCAAAACGATTGATATATAGTTTATTAGAGAGGTTCCATTCGCAGACATTTATTAAACATGTTTACAGAATGGTGACTAATGTTCCTGAGTGTAAATGACCTTATCTCGTTTGATGCCTCAGCTACTCTCGTTTTCAAATCACAAATTACACTGATCCTTTTCCTTTAAATGCTGGACAAGCTTGCTTAGTTTATTTTGCTATGTCAAACATAACATTAAGTATTCTGTACTTTGCTGGACAATTATAAACTAAGATCATTGCCTGCAAACTCAACTCAATTGTGTTGGGGAAAGCAGGGAAAAACTTCGAGGAAACAATGGGATTAGATGTAATGTGAGGTAGAGATGGTGCTGAGGGAGGGGTGACCTAATTGGAACATTTGTCCTAAATGACTGGCTGATTTTGAGTAATAGTATACTGTATACCTGGTCATCAATAGTCGAGGAGTGGTTGTGAAGTGTGTTTATGCAATCTATCAAAGGGGAAATGATGGCATTACCTTGATATCACATGATTGAGTGGAATGAATCGAAGTCATATGGGGAGACCTTTCCGTTACCTCAAGCAGACTTTCTTCTTTTTCATTGTGACGGTAATAGATGTACAAACCGGTCACTTTTTTTTCTTTCTGCAGAATTTTTTTAAGGTATTAAAGCTTTTGTATTTGAAAGATGTCCTTTTTTGATTTCAAGATCTTCTTTTCATATTACTCAAGAACGAAAAAAAGTTTTCAAGATGCCTAGTACTGTAGCCGAAAAAGAAGGTAATTATATGCTCACATGACTATTGTAAATCATTGTCAGTTTTATTAATTCAATTCAAATTGTATAGCTCATCGTAGCGAAAAGAAGGAGAGAAAGGAGAAGAAGGAAAAGAAGGAAAAGTCTTCTCGTAAGCGTGAGAGAGAGGAAAAGTCCAAGGATATCGTTGACGATGTTGATGTTACCTCCAATGCTACATCTGCTGTCCCCTCTGCTGTTGCATCTCCTGTAACTGCAACTCCTGAGCCTGAGAACAAGAAGCGTAAGGTGGTTGAGGAAATCGAAATCAATAGTGATGACATTCCCGAAAACCTTCGTCTCTCCAATTTCCGTATTTCTCAAGGCACCGTTGATAATCTTGAAGCTAAGGGTATCAAGTCTCTTTTCGAGATTCAAGCTGCTACTTTTGATACTATTTTCGATGGTAATGATGTCCTTGCTCGTGCTCGTACTGGTACTGGTAAGACATTGGCCTTTGCTTTACCTGTCATTGAAAGACTCGCTCTTGACAAGGAATATACTGTCCGTCGTGGTCGTTCTCCCCGTGTGCTTGTTCTCTGTCCTACTCGTGATTTAGCCAAGCAAGTATGTGGTGATTTTGAACAGTTATCTGGCAACCGTCTCAAGACTTTGCCTGTCTATGGTGGTGTCCCTTATAATGAACAAACCTCTGTCTTTAGAGATGGTGTTGATGTCGTTGTTGGTACTCCTGGTCGTATTCTTGATCACATCAAATTTGGTAACATGAAATTGAGTGATCTCAAGTTCATTATTCTCGATGAAGCTGATGAAATGTTGGATGCTCGTGGTTTCGAGGAAGATATGTTCAACTTGTTGTCTAGCATTCAAGAACAAAAGACTACTCGTGATTATCAAACTTTATTGTTCTCAGCTACTGTTCCTGAATCTGTTATGCAAACTATTAAGCGTTTCCTTAAGGAAGATTATGAGCGTATTGATTTAATCGGTAATGCCAAGAACAGGACCAATACCAACATTCGTCATATTGCTATGCCTTCATCTTATCATACTCGTGCTGATATTATTGGTGATGTTGTTAACGTTTATGGTCGTAGTGGTTTGACAGTTATTTTCTGTGCCACAAAAGCTGATGCTAATGAATTGGGTGCTCATGATAAAATTAAGCAAGATGCCGCTGTTTTGCATGGTGATATTGCTCAATCTTCTCGTGAAGCTACTATGAAAGCTTTCCGTGAAGGCAAATACAAGTGTATTGTCTGTACTGATGTCCTTGCTCGTGGTTTAGATATTCCTCAAGTTGATTTGGTTATTAACTGTCAACCCCCTAAAGATCCTGAGTCTTATGTCCATCGTTCTGGTCGTACCGGTCGTGCTGGTCGTTCAGGTGTCTGTGTCACTTTCTTCAAGCCTGCTGAAGAAGGTCTTTTATCTTACATTTCTAAGCGTACTGGTGTCAAGTTTGAGCAATTATCTGCTCCTCGCCCTGAAGATATTATTGAAGCTACCACCGAGGATGCTTTCAAATCTATTGATTTAGTCAAGCCTGATGTTTTACCTTTCTTTACTGAATCTGCTAAACAATTGATCGAAAAGCATGGTGCTGAAAATGCAGTTGCTGCTGCTCTTGCTTTCATGACTGGTTACCATCAAGGTGTTCCAAGCCGTTCTCTTTTGTCTTCTCAAGAAGGTCAAACTACTTTGCTCATGCAAATGTCATACACAATTCAACATCCTGGTTATGTTCGTAATATCCTTAGCCGTGAATACCCTGAATTAGGTTATGATGATCTCAAGAGCTGGCGTATGACTCAAGATTCCATGGGTGTTGTCTTTGATATCAACTCTTCCAAGTGTGAAGTTCAAGAAGATGGTACCGTTCTTTTGGCTGGTAGAGCTTGGACTACTCACAACATTACCTTAACTGCTCCTTCCACTCTTCCTGCTCTTCAAGAACGTGATAACAGAGGTGGTAGAGGTGGCGGCTATGGTGGCGGCTATGGTGGTGGAAGAGGTGGTGGATCATCATACGGTGGTGGAAGAGGTGGCGGAAGAGGTGGTTACGGCGGAGGTAATCGCGGTGGCAATGGTGGTTATGGTGGCGGTAACCGTGGTGGTAATGGCGGTTATGGCGGTGGTAACCGTGGCGGTGGAGGTGGTTATTGTAACCGTAATGGCGGTTATGGTAACCATTAATTGTATAAATTTATCCCGTTTCATTCAATCAATTCAACAATATCATGTTGATTATTTTATCATCTTTCCCTTCCGAATAACACTACCTTACATCAACCCTGTATTTTATAAATCGTTTAACTTGCTACCTAATTCAATTATTATATAATGAAATAATAAAAAATAGAAAATTTTGCATAGAGTATAAATTAAATCACAAAAAAAAAAAAGGTTTTAAAATGATCTTCCGCAAATGAGCAACACATTAAATATCAATCTTCAAGAAATTCTTTGAGGCATAAATAAGCATAATTTGCTATGACACATAGTAATATAGCATGGCTTTCAGATGTCGCTCTTTCTTGTCATACTTTTTGTTTATGATGATAATTTGTAAAAACTGAAGTTTTGTGAGAAACAACTTGTGATAATACTGTAATATTTCAGTACGATGCGCAGATAATTAAGCTTTATTTATTGTACATATTGGAATAAGCTAAACCAGATGCAAGAGCATGAACTCTACTGTCAATGATTAACTTTCCATCATGTAATCTCTGTAACTCTACAATCAAAATACAGTGTCAAAATAACAAATTAAATCTTCAAACCTTTAAAATAACTTACGCAACAGATGACCCAAAAGATTATCTAATGGTAAACTAATAGTTTGTAAGCTCCACTCATCAGCCTCTAGTAATTGAATAGGTGGTGCAGATAATTTAGACGTTTCAATTGTTACCTTGGCAATATAGCAACATGAATTAGAAAGCCCTGGTTCATAAGCTACTGGCGTTTTAACTAGATCAAACTTTGAGGCAGGAACATCGTAACCTGTCTCTTCTTTTAATTCTCGTTGGGCTGAAATAATAGGATCTTCATCATTTGCATCAATTAAACCTAATACAATGCTCTTTTTAAATATTAGTTGTATCTGTATAATCAACAAGTGCTTTACCTGAAGGAAATTCAATACAATAACTCTCTATTGCTGGTCTATTTTATGTCTTTTTAATAATGATCATCACCAAATTTCTATAAAAATTTACCTATACTGAACTACGAGTAACAATTCTGGTTCTGGAGTCAATAAAATTGCATGGATATCAACAGCTATTTAGTATAATATCAGTATACAAGTACTAGAACAAAGCGAGATAAAGTCTACCATCTATGGCTGAAGCTCGCTCCTTTCTTCGAACACAACGCTCCCATTTTCTCTGTATGCCTTGATTGTCTCTATATGATATATATTCAAGTTGTATCCAATCTCCTTTACCTATAGACACTGGATGAGATGACTCAACATTCATAAGCTCTTTTTTTAAAAATCTTTTAGTTGTCATATCGATTTTTGAGCAAAAGGGAGGTTTGTCATTCTTTTGAGATGGCGATATTTTGCATGACTATATTTGCCATGTTTAGCTTGGGTTACCTAACATTGTTGACTAGTGTATTATGAGACATCAAAAGAGTAGGTTCTTTCTCACGCCTTTTTCACATTTCTTTTTTTCGCTAGATAACACAATGCAATCTTTATTTGATGTAAAAAAAAACGACATTGATTTATATGCAATTTTAAATTGTGTCGAAACAAGCTCAGTAAGGACAACATCAATTCCAAATCTATTGCACAAATTAACACATTTCATGTTTAGCCAGAGCAAATAAAAACTGAATACAAACGTTTAGCTTTGCAATATCATCCTGACAAATCTTTAGCAGGTAATACACTATGAAAGCACTCATGTAAAAAGCTTTTATTAAAGTTACTGAATGCAGATTCAAAAGAATTTGAAAAGATCAAAGCAGCATATGATATAGTTGGCGATCCTGTAAATAGAGCCATGTACGAGCGATGGAAGTCGAGTAGTCTGATTATTCCATTTTCCGAGTTTGCTCAAATAGGCACTCATGCTCAAGTAAGTAGAATTCGTTTACTCGAAACTACATTATAAATACTAATCAAATAGTAAAGACTGTGCATTGGCAATCCCTCCCAACGCAAATGACTTTGACTAGAGACAATAGCACGAATACATCAGAAAAAAGCCTAAAATCTTTAAGAGTCCCACCAACTTCTCAACAATTATCAAATGTTCATATTGAAACCTCTGGATTTTGGAAGATGAAAGGCTATAATATTCAAGACAACTCCTCATCCTAATTATCGCAATTAGCTTATACCTTATCTTTGGGCGATGCTCAATAAAAAACCAACAATAAACTCTAATGTATATAATTTATTGTAAAAAATATTCGTGTACTTTTCCAGGATTCAAAAAGGCATTACTGCAAAAGGTATTGCGAGTACTCCTCAACTGCTGGAATTAGGTACTAAATCGAACAGCATATTGATTCATCGCAATTCATCCATTCTATTACAAAATCTTAACAATCACTAACAAAAATCCACAAATTTGAAAGTTTCAAGAAATAAAATGTTGCTTTATTTTCCACTTATTAGAATCTTTAATTATAAAATCATAATAAATTAGAATTCTTAGTTCTCATCCTCAACAACTTCAGTGTTAAGACCTAATAAAAAAAAAAGAAATATTAGTACACATTGCTAATTGAAAGATATTATAAAATATTACCCTTGAAGTCAACAGTGGGAACGAAGGTAACATAAGAGTAAAGCTTCTCCTTGGCATCCTCATCATCGTTACGCTTACGGGCGATACGGACACGGATACGGTGGTTAGTGTGCTTAACACCACGAGACCAGACAGCCTTGTTCAAAGAGGGATCAAGACGGACATCCTTGGTACCCATAGCCTTTTCGGCGAAAGCCTTGACAGCCTTGATGGCGTGAGGAGCACGCTTTCTCAAAGAGCGACCAAAGACGTGCTTGTGCATGTGGATGGTGTACTCACGAGTAACGACATCAGCGAGAGTGGAACGCTTTTGGGTGGTCTTTTGATCCTTGGCCATTCTTTTCAATTAAAAAAAAAATTAATTATCCATTGAGCGAATTGGTCGAAAAAATCAATATATCCATCTATTCATCCATCTATGTTATAATGCTATCTACTGATGCTGATGGTTTATATTGATTAATTCTGTTAGATTATACTTACTTATGAGTAATTAAAAAGAGGGAGATCTCAACACTGGTCGATATGGCACCTTTGTTACCAATTCTACAGCCCAACCTTCGACATTTCTTTCTCATTTGCTTGATTTTCCGGGTCGGATACCAAAATAAATAGGCATTTTCTCCCGGCAGACTATCGACACTTACCTCATAGGTAGCCTTTACACTTGAAATTCGACAAAATAGATAGAATTTGTATGAAACGAGATTGAAGTTTTAGATAAAATCAATTTCAAATTCGCACTAAAATAAATTTGATTTGAGATAAATATGTAGATTCAAACAAGCAATGTATTTCTGGATCAGCATCTTCTCCTTCTCAATTTAAACCTCGAACTTTGGTAATGATAAAAATTGTAACAGATGGAAACAAATGCTAGCAATTACATCAAATCAGTACAAAGTTGTAAGATATTTGCCATATATTGACTGCTTGGGCACCCGGTAAGCACCGATTGATGTATTAAAAACCTCATATTGTACATTGCCTCCACATGTAATGGCGGTTTTTTATCTTCCCTTTTTTTTTTTCTTATTTTCTACATCCCATCATCTGCAACAATCGATAATATACAGATCCTTAACTCTAAGCAAAATTCAAACAGTAAAGATAAGCAGAGAGTCAGGTATAAAATATAAAGTATTTGAAAAACAATTTATTTTTTACAAGCATTATTTACTCAGGGAAGAGTCCGCAGCCGACATGCAAGGATTGTAAGTAAATTGGCCATTATAGCAAGAAATACTACAAATGTAGACTTTATAAGAAGAAAAAGCAGGTAATGGTGGGTACAACATAAATTAAATTATAAATTTTCTAATTCTTTTGATAATTGGCATAAGAAGCGAGAAAGTTCAGTGATCAAGAATGTCAAGAGAGAAGCAAAACGCCAGAATTTGTAATTTATGCTATGAAGATTCTTTAAAAAAGGTGAATGGTGTCAAAGGTTCCGGTGTTCTTGGATGTCAAAATTGTAAAACATTGTGGCAGAAAGACACCAATGCTTCCAAGAATATGTTTCTTATTTCATCATTAATGTAAAATGGTTATGGCCGTTCGGAGGTGTTTTCTCGTAAGGCAAGATCCTGATCATACAGTTTATTTAATTTATATAGCCATAATAAACACGATTTTTTTCTTCTCGAGATTTATATTATTACAGATAATTTATAAATATTATTAATGTTCAACTGAAGACTAATTTCATTTTCATTACATCCAAATTTTATCTTTATTACACCCAAACTTTATCCTCACTGCATCCTAATTTTATTCTTATTTTATCACAAATTTTATTTAGTCTGTCTGAATTTAAAGTAGAAATGCTGTAGGCAGACTACATGAATGAACAAGTCTATAATGTTTTAAAGGTAAATTCTATGAACTATCTATACGAAAAATATTTGAATAAACCATGTAGGGTCCTGTAGCTCAATGCTTTGATTAATATAGAGCCAGATTTATAGAGGTGTATTAATATCTATATTCTCATATAGAAACAACAATATTTAATAAAACATATAATTCAATTTTGAGATTTACTATTTAATGAAAGAAATGTAGTAAAACAATACTAGTATCAGCTATGAAACAAAAAGCCATTCTATTTTAGGCAATTAAAAAACCAACCAACCAGAATTTACCCCTGAGATGTCAAAATTATTTTGTGATCCGATAATTAAATGCCCGCTGATTTTCATCTGTTTCAAAAAATCATTCCCGTAGAAAAAAAAAGGTAAAGATAATAAATTGAACCAAACATTAACACTGTTAAGCATATGAGATAGCAAAAATTTAAAAGAATATTTTATTCAAGCGTTTATAAACATAATATTATTTCATTTTAAATTGGCGTCTCAGAATGTTCAATATCGTCCCGAAATAGCGTCCAAATCATACAATAAAAACTTTTTTTTTTCATATAAAAAAAATTGCAATAACTTTAAAGCGTAGAAAACTCATTTTATTAGTACTTTAAATGTGAATCAAAAAGTAAGCCTCTAAATTAATCTTTAAATCTTAACAAAAAAAAAAAAAAAAAAAGATGGAGGGTAAATGGAGTGCAAATAATGTTTTGCTGAAACTTAAATTTTGGAATTGACGTTTCAGGGGTAAATTGCAATTGCTGCTATCCACTTTCAATCAGATTTACTTTTTTCCAATCTCACTTGGCAGTAGGTAACCTCTTTTAATTGTTTGTAGCAAATTAAGTTATTTAATTGGAAGAATGTATAAATTGTTGCATTTTTGCTTATTTTTTTGAAATAATTTTGCTTCGAGCTCTTTACAAAAATTGCTTTAAATTCACATTTTCCTTTTAAATATAGATTGACATCATATATATATTCAATTACGTAATTCATGAAATGTAATGCGTTACAATTTTTTGGAGGAGAAATACCAGGTTAAGTATGGTCTCAATCGATTAATTCGTGCGATGCATCAGTAGCAGAGATATATTATCCAAAAATAACGAAGAAAAATGCAAAGCACATTCTGATTTGACATTTGGAATTTTTCTATATGAATTTATCCAACCGCCACATAAAACGTCATTTTTTCATGAATTTACGGCATTGACATTAAATTTAGTATGTCCTTCTTCAGTTTAGGGTGGCGAAAAAAGTTACCTCAATTATTACACTTATGTCATGTATAAAAATCGGTTTGAATAAAGAATGAAGTTAAGTTAATTGATTAAATGCATTTCAAGTAATTTATCGCATTTCTATAAACAACAGCGAACAATTCATTCTTATTTCAAAATGAATGTTTAGACTAAAAAAAAAAAAAAAACGATGTAAAAGAAGGGGGTTCTACTGCTGCTTTTTATTTTCATTATTCTTTTGTGTATAGTAATAAGCTCCTTAACTGTATGTAATACACGAGGCAAACCCCCTTTTTTATAAATAAAAAGTCGGTATGTCTTTTGTGAGTGTGAGTTTTATATATTTTAAGCTTGTGTACAAAGAGTGATAAAATAACACTGTATTTTATATATTTATAAACCTGTATATGATATAAATTATTCGAAAACATTATAGAATAATTTGTATTTATACACACACGCAAAAATCTCTTTCTTTGTGTTTGTTTACCGTAAACAAATGCATACATTATAATACGTTTTTTTTAATAAGATGCAAATGTCAAAATTAGGTAAAACAAGTCATTTATGCATGCTATGCAGAGTTAAGAAAAAAAAAGATACAACTAGGCTTAACGTAATTTGGTGATTAATTGGATATTTCTAATGATATATTGAAAGTACACAAAGATCAATGATCATTTATCATTCTTTATACATGCTGCAATGTCTAAAAAAAGAAAGCTTGTTTATAATGCTATCATAAAAAGATGTATACATGAAAAAAAAAAGATTTTATATCATTCATTCTTAGTATTTCTGATTTTAGATATATTAGAAATATAGAATAGGAGTGGTTTATTTATTATTTATATAGTACCTCTTCTAGAAACAAAAATTACTGCTTGAATTTAGTGGATGCTTTATAAGTATATATCAAGTCTAGGCCGATCGTATATACCACGCAGATCAATATTTTATTTATGTATCATAGCTTTGATTTATCATCGTTTTTTTTTTATTGACATAATGTATATATTAATATATATTACTCCACCCTTAAAAAATTATACACGTACCATTCATCGTCAATGCGTATATAAACCATCGTATTTCTACTCATTTTATTTCCACTTTTCTTTCTTGCACTAAATTGTTACCATAGCAACAAAAAAAAACATGTCTCATATTAACAATACTACCCCTCCTCCTTCAACAACATCAACGTTTGGCTTGTATTCATCAGAAATGAAGCAAGATACTCATATTCATTATACTTCTCCTTATGATTATTATACATCGTATCCATTCATGTCATATAAACAGCAAATTACTTCTGTCGTTTCCCCACCATTAACACCTGCTGTTTCCCCACTTACTCCAATGTTAATGGATTCAAATAGCGAACATTTTTCCAACCATGGCAATCAGCAACAACAACAGGATTATAATCACACATATGCACCATTTACAGCAGTATCCCACTCTACATTCACCCACAACGGTAGCAGTGACAGCAGTGTCACAAGTAGCACAATCAATTCCCCCCTTACACACACACAACATAAACATGTTTGCCATTTTCATTATTGTGGATGGAGTTTTAAACGATATGAGCATTTGAAAAGACACATGTTGGTTCACACAAGAGAGAGACCTTATTCATGTCATTTTCCAGGTTGCGGGAAAAGCTTCAGTCGATCAGACAATTTTCATGCTCATTACCGTACACATACTAAAAAGAAGCTATCAAAGAAGCGTGGCACTAAAACTAGTGTAACAACGGACAAGAATTGTCATCGCAATAGTGCGTTTTCATCATTGGTCAATACAGGAAAATCTCAGCAAAACTCTATTATTCCAAGTCATTGTACCGCTAGTACAGTTGCAGCAAATGCAGCAGCAGCAGTTGCTGTATCTCAACAGTTTGAACCAAATAATAATGGGGTTTATTATCATACACAATCAATGGTACATGTGTAAATATAGAATTTTGTATTTACGCATATACTAACATTTGAAACTCTTTTTATTAGATGAATGATCTCTATCCTACTGCTAGTCCGTTTCAAAATATATCACCCATTCCCTCGCCTATTGCTTCCAAACCTAGTCGTAATATTACGACCAGTACCAGCAATATAAAATCCCATATCTGTCCAATTATTCAATGTCAGGGCCGATTCAAGAGATTAGAACATTTAAAAAGACACATGCGCATTCATACTTTGGAAAGACCTTTTAGTTGTAACTTCCCTGGATGTCAAAAATCATTTTCTCGATCTGATAACCTTTCTCAACATGTGAAAACACATACAAAATCATCAGATAAAAGAAGAAGAAAATGAAATAAAAAATCTTATATAATCATGTAAAAAGAAATAAAAAACATTTAACTAATTATAAATTTGTTGAGTTGCATTAAAATTCTGGGGGATTCCTCATAGTCTTTGTCTCCCCAAATTGCCCTGTTGGGGATTTTTATATACGAAAGATAGCGGCATAACGTCCTAAACCAGTTTTTAGACCTCGGCGGCAAGCCTTTTATGGAAGAGCTTCATTCAAGTATTTCCCTTTAGATGTATAGTCACACTAAACTAAGTTTTTAAATAAACATCTTGTCATTTCTTTCTTTTTCCTCTTTTTGTTTCTAAATTTATCAAACTATTTAATTATTTATTATGTCTGCTAAACCTATCAGAGAATATGATGGTAAGCTTTTGTTGGCTTATCATCTTTTGCGTGCCCCTCTTGTTGGCAAACAAGAAGATTCTGTCTCTCTTTTTACCCCTGCTGCCACTAAATTGGCTCACATCAATGTAAATACTTCTCTGTTGGGCGATGATGCTGCTTTCAAATCTGCTTTAAAGCAACAGCTTGATAATCTCGAACAAACTCACCCTTGGTTATTGACTGACAAATTGGTCGCTAAACCTGATCAATTGATCAAACGTAGAGGAAAGCATGGTCTTTTGGCTCTTAATAAGGATTGGGCCGATGCTCGCAAATGGATTGAAGAACGCGCAGGAAAAGAAATCAAGGTAAATATTACTTTATTTGGGAGGGGGTAGGGGGGCCACTAGTTATTTAATCAGCGCGAGGGGCCGTTTTTTTCATAAAAAAAAAAAAATAGATGTGATTACCATATTGGGGGATTCCATCAAAAAATTATGAAATATGTTTATTAATATTATACCTTATTGTATAGATTGAAAGAACGACTGGTGTTATCAAGACCTTCTTGGTTGAACCTTTCGCTCCTCACCCGGACAATACCGAATACTATATTTGTATTAACTCTGTACGTGAAGGTGACTATATTCTTTTCACTCATGAAGGTGGTATTGAAGTTGGTGATGTTGATGCCAAGGCTTTGAAACTCTTAATCCCCGTTACTTCATCTGATTTCCCTTCTGCTGAAACTATCAAGGAAACTTTGCTCAAGGATGTTCCCGAGTTTAAACGTGATGTCCTCGTTGACTTCATTCGTCGTCTTTATGCTGTCTACGTTGATCTCCATTTTACCTATCTCGAAATCAATCCTTTAGTTGTCACTGATCCTGTTGAAGGTCAAACTCCTCAAGTTATGTACCTTGATTTGGCTGCCAAGATTGATCAAACTGCTGAATTTGAAGCTGGTCCCAAGTGGGCTATCGCTAGAGCTCCTCAAAATATTGGTCTCATTCCTTCTGCTTCTGATGCACAAAATGTTGATCAAGGACCTCCAATGGAATTTCCCGCTCCTTTCGGTCGTGAGTTAACACGTGAAGAAGCTTATATCCAAGAATTAGATGGAAAGACTGGTGCTTCTCTTAAATTAACTGTACTCAACCGTGATGGTCGTATTTGGACCATGGTTGCTGGTGGTGGTGCTTCTGTTGTTTACTCTGATGCCATTGCTGCTTTAGGTCATGCTGATGAGCTCGCTAATTATGGTGAATACTCTGGTGCCCCTACTGAAACTCAAACCTATGAATATGCAAAGACTATCTTGGATTTGATGACTCGTGGTGATGTTAACCCTCAAGGTAAACTTCTCTTCATTGGTGGTGGTATTGCCAACTTTACAAATGTTGCTACTACTTTCAAGGGTATCATTCGTGCCTTGACTGAATTCAAGCAAGCTCTTATTAACCACAAGGTTCGTATCTTTATTCGTCGTGGTGGTCCCAACTATCAAGAAGGTCTTCGTGCCATGCGTCAATTAGGTGAAACTCTCGGTGTTGAGATCCAAGTCTTCGGTCCTGAAACTCACATTACTGAAATCGTTCCTTTGGCTTTGGAAGGTAAGGCTACTACCCTTCAATCTACTCCTTCTGCTTCTTCTGGTAATTTGTTCCAAGATCAAATCTTTGGTTCCAACAACAACTCTGGTGCCAATACTCCCAAGCTTACCATTGCTGAAGATAACCAAACTCCTACCAATCCTAATGAACGTATGACTTATTTCCCTGAACAAGATCAAGAATCTGTTGAATGGTATCGTCCCTTCACCTCCAAGACTCGTGCCTTTGTCTATGGTATGCAACCTCGTGCTGTTCAAGGTATGCTTGATTTTGATTTCATGTGTAAGCGTGAAACTCCCTCTGTTGCTGCCATGGTCTATCCTTTCGGTGGTTCTCATGTTCAAAAGTTTTACTGGGGTACAAAGGAAACTTTGATTCCTGTCTTCACATCTCTCAAGGAAGCCATTGAAAAGTTCCCTGAAGTTGATGTTGTTGTCAACTTTGCTTCTTGTCGTTCCGTCTTTGATTCTACACGTGAAATCTTTGCTTTCTCTGAACAAATCAAGACTATTGCCATCATTGCTGAAGGTGTCCCTGAACGTCGTGCTCGTCAATTGTTGCACGAAGCTGAGGCCCGTAAGGTTCTTGTCGTTGGTCCTGCTACTGTTGGTGGTATTAAGCCTGGTTGTTTCAAGATTGGTAACACCGGTGGTATGATGGACAACATTGTTTCTTCCAAGCTTTACAGAGCTGGTTCCGTTGGTTATGTCTCCAAGTCTGGTGGTATGTCTAATGAATTGAACAACATTGTTTCTCGTACTACTGATGGTGTCTATGAAGGTGTTGCTATTGGTGGTGATCGTTACCCCGGTTCTACTTTCATTGACCATTTGTTGCGTTATGAAGAAGATCCTAACTGTAAGATGCTTGTCTTGCTTGGTGAAGTTGGTGGTATCGAAGAATACCGTGTCATTGAAGCTGTCCAAAATGGTACTATCAAGAAGCCTATTGTTGCTTGGTGTATTGGTACTTGTGCCAAGATGTTCACTACTGATGTCCAATTCGGTCATGCCGGTTCCATGGCTAACTCTGATTTAGAAACTGCTGATGCCAAAAACAAGGCCATGCGTGCCGCTGGTATTGTTGTTCCTGAAACCTTTGAAAAGATGCCTTTGGCTCTTGCTGAAACTTACTCTAAGCTTGTCAAGGATGGTGTCATTCATCCCAGAGCTGAACCTGAGATCCCCAAGATTCCTATTGATTACTCTTGGGCTCAAGAACTTGGTTTGGTTCGTAAGCCTGCTAGTTTCGTTTCTACCATTGTCGATGACAGAGGTCAAGAATTGTTGTATGCTGGTATGAGAATTACTGATGTCTTCAAGGAGGATGTTGGAATTGGTGGTGTCCTCTCTCTTTTGTGGTTCAAGCGTAGACTTCCTAACTATGCCTGTAAGTTCATTGAAATGGTTTTGATGTTGACTGCCGATCACGGACCTGCTGTCTCTGGTGTAAGTATTTAATTTGGGTTGGGAAGTGTGTTCATAACAAGAGATTTAATATTTTATTTTATTACTCATAGGCCATGAACACTATTATTACTACTCGTGCTGGTAAAGATTTGATTTCATCTCTTGTCTCTGGTCTTCTTACCATTGGTGAACGTTTCGGTGGTGCCCTCGATGGTGCTGCTAGTAACTTCACTAAGGCTTATGACAGTGGTTTGACTCCTCGTGAGTTCGTCACTTCTATGCGTAAGGCTAACAAGTTGATTCCTGGTATTGGTCACAAGATTAAGTCTCGTACCAATCCTGATATGCGTGTTGAATTAGTCAAGGACTACGTCAAGAAGAATTTCCCTAACACTCCTATCCTCGATTATGCTTTGAAGGTTGAGGAAATTACTACCAGCAAGAAAGATAACTTGATTTTGAACGTTGATGGTTGTATTGCCGTCTCTTTCGTTGATCTCTTGCGTGAGTCAGGTGCTTTCACTCGTGATGAAGCTGAAGAATACATGCGTATTGGTACTTTGAATGGTCTCTTTGTTCTTGGTCGTTCTCTCGGTTTCATTGGTCATCATTTGGATCAAAAGCGTTTGAAGCAAGGTCTCTACAGACATCCTTGGGATGATATTTCTTACCTCTTGCCTTCTTTGGACCCTGAGACTTTGGATCCTCGTCGTGTCAATGCTCGTGTCAACGTTCAACCCAAGCAAAAATAATCTCATCTATAATCTACACTTCCAACTTCCCCATTAATATTGCAATACACCCAAAAAATAACTAGCACAACACAGCATGTAAAGAAAGAAAACAAAATTAGAATACACATTTATCAATTTATTCTTTCCCCTCTTGTATAAAAAAAATACTGTCTTTTGTATAATTTTTAAAAATAAAAATATTTTTGATCCAATATCTTACATTCATATTTAAATGCTTAATCGAAGATTTACAAGAGCTAAGTAGTTCTTGTTAAATTGACCAAATGTATAGATCTTCAATATATGAAAACCCTGAATTCGATAAATTTTATTTTGC
Organism: Mucor racemosus; assembly: GCA_027405735.1. Taxonomy (NCBI): domain Eukaryota; kingdom Fungi; phylum Mucoromycota; class Mucoromycetes; order Mucorales; family Mucoraceae; genus Mucor; species Mucor racemosus. The sequence continues at coordinate 672,931 of JAPEHQ010000005.1, forward strand.
ATTGAGTGAAATTCCTATAAAGGTCATAAGGTCTCTAAAAAGATATTAAAGCAGCGCTGATTTGTAGTTGTAGAGTATCGTCTTAACGTTTAATGGTAAGATACGATATGCTAATTTTGGCTGATTTAGTGCTATTTCTAATTCGAAAGTTTACAAACCCACTCAAAAAGTGCGCATTTTATTCCTACTATTTAACCAGTAAATAATGGGCTGCTAAAATTATAGATATAGATACTGTTACAAATTCAGTACATATTTCGAAACTTTCAGTCTATTTAGATTAAAATCCATTGATTGGAAGCGTTTTTCCAATTGCTTAATTTTTTTTTAGGCAGAAAAAGAGAGGTTTCATTTTGAAAATTGTGCTAAACTCCTTCAAAAACACCTGTTAGCTGATGAAATCATGACATGTTATTTTTACGTCTACTATGCATTAAATGCAACTTTAAAATTCAATTTTGAACGATTATTTGATTTTATAACAATTTTCAAAAAGTATCTGAAACAGCCCATACAAAATAGTTGAAAAAAGTGCGCGTTTTCATGTCTCCATTTCAACAACTATTCAGAAAGGCTGAAATTTTGCAATTCTGTGAATAATAGACACTAGAAGTACCCACCATTGCAACATTGCAATGGGAGCTTACAAAATAACTCGGCTGCATAAAAGGCTCCGTTTGTTTTAAATAATTAATTAAATTTGAAAATAAGGCAGAAGCTTGCTCTGTGTTGTGAGAGTTATATGTAGATAACGATTATTTTCAATACAAATTGATGTATCATTCTTAAACCGGATCATGTCAAATCCAAAAAGTAAACAATAACAGATCCGGAACCGGAAGTTCCTTAATTAAATATTAACTATACAATGCTCCTAAAAGCATGGTATAGAAGCATGGTATAGAAGCATGGCATAGAAGCATGGTGTAAAGCATGATACACCAGTGCGATATTCCAACATGATATACCAATATAACACATTACTATTAAATAATATCTAAACTATCTTATCACATCATTAATTCCCCAAATCAAATAGTATATAAACCCTATTAATTTCATTCCAATAAACGACATCTCTTTACTTGATTAAATTTTTAATTTTTATTTAACCTAAACATATTTTGATAAATCACAAATAAAATAAAGACTACAAGTGATTGTATCACGGAAAACGTAGGGTCTTTATTATTAAGTTAAAAAAGGAAGCCAGGAGCCATCAGGTCCTGGATTCTAAAAGTATTTATACCATTTCAATTCCATTTGGATGTCAGGTTCAATATGGGATTGAAACGAGATTTAACATAAATAATAGGCAAAAACCCACATGTTGTATTCCACCTACTAGTATCATACGTTGTCACCTTCTACAGTATCAATACATCTTGCAATCTATTGACTACAACATATATTGAAGTGCAAGTCTTGATATCGGATATATGAAACACCTAGCGTACCAAGTAGTTTCATCCAGTAATTATCAAAAAGAACGCTTAGACCTCAATTATGACACCATACTATTTCATCCCAGCGGTTAATCAATCAAGTAGCTATCAAATCAACATCCGAGCACATTTAGCGCAGCATTGAAACACGACAACTCGCAAGCTCTGCAAGAACGGTTAAATTATGATTGATCCATTTCAATCCATAGATTACTATCAAACAGATATAATGGTCCCATAGTGCCTTAAATTACATCTCATCAGGATCTCAATGTCAAATCAATATACAGTAGAAGGCCATACTTTTATATCTAAATAAACGATATCTTGTTTTTATTATACAGTTAACGAACTGGTTCATTACTCACTCTCCTTTAATTGTATTCTTTTTTAAGTATTATTTATCTAAGATGAAAATATAGGACACAACAGGTAGTTTTATTGGACAGAAATATTATGTTTTGCTGATGGTTTTCTCAATTCACAGTCATTTGTGAAAGTAGAAGTATAAACTTTTATGCAAAATATATTTAAATCTATCACATGTATAATTGAAGATTAATTGGATCAATATTCACAAGGATGGGGTTTTTTTTCTTTGTTTTCTGCAGTTGTACATAATAATTTATTATTTTGTAAAACTTAAAACTCATTATCCATGGCTTAATTTCTGAATTCACAAGATAGGTCTAATTGATTGCTACTCTGCATTTTTTGTTTTAGCGAAAAATATTGATTTTTCGTCGAGATAACCAAAATAATCATAGTTTTTATCACAGCTTAAAACCTATCACCACGGGGTTCCAAAATTTATTTTAAAAAATGGATGAAAAATGATTAAAAAAACAAAATTGTTTAATGGCTCATGAGCTGCAAAGTAAGTTGACCTAGAGTATTAAATAGTTTTTGTACAGTTTTGGATTTTGCATCCATCTAAACAAAAATCAAAAAAATATTCCACATTAAATTTTGCGTAAAATGCAATTGAAATTTTGGAGGTTTTTTGAAGATATACATCACTTTTTATAAGCATATTTAAAATATAATACACTGAAATGATGCGCAAAAACATTATCTATCGATCAAGCTATTGCAAAATTTTCTAGCTGCATTTTTCGTAGAGAAAACAAGATTTTGTCCAAATTTTTTTCAGATTCAGAATTTAGGATGAGGGTATACAAGGGGAAAATGGAAGCTAGAAATGAAGGTATCTTTTTGTACACATTTTTAAGGATATCTCCACGAAAAATTAATATTTTCAAAGACACTAAATTGGATCCAAGAGAGCTTAACGAGCTTAATGACATGAATGCAAAAAAAATGTTGCTCAATTTAACCAATATTTTGAAACCTACTATAGAAATGCCAAAAAAATGAAAAAAAAAATAAAGGTGCTCAGAATTTTTTTATATTCAAATATGTTATAGAGCGCTTTAAAACAAGCAAGTTTTATTATTCAAAAGTGTTAGTATAGCTTAATTTTTTCTAGAGATATGAAGCCTCAAAGTTTTCAATCCATTAGCAGTGAAATACGCGTAAAAAATCTGAAACCTTAGCACTGAAAAATTAATACCAACTGCAAAAAACAGGATATTTTTGGACACTTATTTTTGGATTAAAGCTGAACATCTCAGGTACATTGGCATATAATTTTTTTTTGGTGTTATTTAGTGAAAACAAAAAGTAGAGCAGGAATGAAAAATGAGACCCAGTTTTCAAGGAAAAAGCAATAATTTTTACTTGTTTTTGAGTCTTTCATGAGATATAAATTAAATTAGAAATATTTATACTTTTAATTTAGTGTATTATAATCTCAAAAATCTTCAAAATTGTTAGAAGTATTAAGGATATAAAAAAACTTAAATTTTTGGTGCTATTAATTAAATATGATTTTAGGAGAAAGTGAAAGACCTTTTTAGATTCAAATACAGCACCACTTTAAAAGAGTAACACTCTCAAAATATCCAACGTTAAGTACAAGTGATTCTAAGTTCTACTTTAATATAGCTCATTTTTTATGAATTATATATATGACAACTTGCGATTAAAACTCTGGTATACGCTTACGGGCCGTCATCTACATGGATTTGAAATTTTTTGAATGAGTTTCTTTTATTAAAATTGATCGATGCAAATCAGGATAGACTATAACTAATGCATACTTAAGAAAACCATATTAATTTAATTTGTACGATATTGTTGTTAAAACAAACAAGTGGCAAACTGTACTAACAGTGATCAGTACCCTCCTCCCTCCCTCCCCCCTCTTTTTAAATAGAAGTACTCTTTAACATCTGATCTTAAATAAAAGTAAAGCAATTGCTACATTGCTCTCCACAAAAAATATCTGGACAATATTTCTAATTTTAGGTACAGCACAGTTTGACTCATACAGCAGCTTATATTTCCATGTTAATGTGGTCAAAGAATTCTTAAATATATCACAATCTAGAGCCAAGATCCTTGAGAAAAGATATATTTAAATCAGGTTCTATACTCTACGTCCATGAGAAAACTGCAATAAATCAGGATAGATACAGAGACAGTTTTTTTGATAAGATCAACAAGAGTATTTGGTATAAATACATTCTCTTTTTTTTTTTTTTTTTTTTTACTATAATCAATTTTTTTTATCATTATTTCTCTTATACACATTTACAAACTATATAAGGCAAATATATTTTATTCTACAAGTCCTCGACTATTCAAGAGCCTCTTGATGCTGCTTATATCGATTCTTCGCCCAGAATACCAGGTACGACTACTCCCAACTTTAGTCATAGTCTATAAAGATGATTAGTATCCCAAATATATATAATTTGATTTCTTTATTCACAATTTATATTTTTTACTTGAATTTGAAAATCTGGATACTTTTACAAATAAAGCGTATATAATTAAGATCGAAATAACTTTCCCGCATAATTTTAATCAAAGTTTTGAGTAGACTTAGATTGTTATATTGTCAAGTGCATATGTATGTATAAGTAAGGCTATTTGCGACAGGTTACGTAGTAAGTTGTTTGCATATAATTCCTGGGGCAAGTTTTATTATTGGTTCACCCGAGATTCTGATAGTGCTTGTACCCTTTCTTTTTATAACAACAAGGCAAATATTGTGATAGAATGCACATATTTTTTTCTGTATAACAATCTACCAATCTACTATTATATTTTGCTAGACACACGAAAGGTGATAAGATGTATGCATAATATTTTAAACGGATAAAACTACGGTATTTTATATAGTTGAAATCGATAAAAAAGAATAGGTCAACTGGTTACACACTGTTTTTAAAAATTCATGGATACCATGAAAAGATTGTTGACGATCTCCATATATACAATATATATATACATTAAACTATTCTTTTTTTTCCCATTTGACCACCAGGAAGCAAAAATTCAAAGCAACTGGATACAAGCAGTATAAAAAAAGGCATATCATGGGGGGGAGATTGATCCTTTCTCATTCCATCTGTTTAAAATGGGAAATACTACATGAACAGTTATAATACATACATTCCATCATGAGGTTCAATTTGTTGTAGGACGAAAAGATAATGTAGATGAACAGCAACCAATGAAAAGGAACTTGCAAGTAACTCAAAGAGTAAGGTGGCCTTGTTCCTTTTTGTATTACTGTGAGCTCCCTCTTTATATAGTAATGCATGAGATGTGAGAATATAGCCGATTTATTATTTCACGCCACTATACAATTGTTTTCTTTTTCCTGCTTGAACGAAAAAAAAAGACCTTTTTTTTTGTTTTTATTTCTTCTTTTCATTTTCTTTTCTCTTCTTGTTATTATTTTCTCATTATAATATTTTATTTTCTTAATACATTAAACACGACTCCAAAGGTATAAAGCAAATAGAAACAAGTAATTGATTTCGTATTAAAATCAGAAAATAGTTTAGATGTCTGAACAGAATTTGTTAAACTATAATTTGTTCAAAGCAAATAACAATAATTTTCAATTTGATTACTCAATTCCACCTACAATAACAACAAATCATGAAATATCAGCTACTCAGCAACGAACGGTAACTTTTTTTTTTACTACGTTGAGAATACAGCTTTTTTTTACATACTAGTTTCATAGATCCCCACAAATGAATACAATATTTATCCCACTTCATCGTCTTATTATTTACCACCTATTACAACAAATTTATCGTTTTCTTCCATTTTACATAAAAAGGTTCTCGATCAATCTGAACAACAATGGAAAAATGATGTTTCACAAGTAATGTGGTTCGACCATATTTTTTTTTCTGAACCAATACTAACAACATTAATACATAGTCGGCTATAATTATCAATGAAAAACAAGTGACTTTACCATCGCCAGCAAATAATAGTGCTGATCATCATAGTATAGGCTCTCAGTCAGATGATCAAACACCTACGCACATAGTTTCACCTGAAGCCATTCGAGAAGCATTGAAAGAAGAAAAAGAAGAAGCAATGGGTCATAGTCAGAGAAGACCTTTTTCAAAATTTACATCATTTCATGCCTTAAAACAACGACGATATTCTACAGATCAATCTCCTTCTCCTCCTCCCCCTCTTTCTGCTGCTGCTGCTCCTCCTCTTCCTCCTCCAATTTTTACAATCCCATTTAGTCCGCCTCCTTCCATTAAAGCAAATATAAATTACGATGATTTTGATGATAATTATAGTCAAATAGACCCTGAAGAAATTATGCAAGTAGAAAGTAATAATACGGAAGAAGAAATAGAGGAAAAAAATACGTCTGAAGAACCTGATACACCATGTCCATCAAATCAACCTATAATTACACTGGAGAAACTAAAAAGACCTCCCAATGCCTATTTATTGTTTAACCGAGATATGCGTCGTAAATTGCTCAAACAATCACCTAAAATGACAGTTGCTGAAATCAGTAAAGAAGTGGGTGATTGGTGGAAAGCTTTACCAGATGTAATTGTTAGTTTATTGTTTACTTTATTTTTGATTAATTCCCTTTTTTATATTACAGAATGAACGAGAATATTACGTTAAAGAAGCATCTATACTAAAAGAGGAGCATTTAAAAAAGTATCCAAACTTTATATATACCCGAAGGTCAAAGGCTCAATTAGCAGAAGCTAAAAAGACATCGAAATTAGGACGAAAGCTGAAATCAGAAACAATGCAAAAGTTTGAAAATAGCCAGGAACCAAATTTAATTGTCCTAAATGACAATTCCACATCTACTGCTATTACTACAGACGCGACAACAAACACAATAATAAATAAAGATACAACAACAAAGAAAAGATCAAGAAAGTTTAATACTCCAGGAGGTCAAAGAGATCCTCGAGGAAGAAAAAAGAAGAGACATAAGCACCCATTTGCACCTAAACATCCAATGTCTGCTTATTTGTACTATTTAGCATATGTATATCCTCAAGTATCATTGAATTTTCCTGGTTCTACAGTAGGACCTATTAGTAAATCTATATCAAAAACTTGGCATGCCATGTCGCCCGAAGAACGGTTACCATGGAAACAAAAAGCAGATTCTGACAAGGCACGATATGCCCGGGAAATGCAAGTTTATATGGCAGCAAATACAAGCTTAATACCAGGCGAAGAAGAAGATGTTAAACCAAAAATTCAAATTTCTGATGAATCAGATGATGATGGAATAGGAGAAGTTGATGTGGATGTTCAAACATTAGCAGCTGTAGTTAATATGGTTAATACGAATCCAAATGATGGTAATTTGATGTATCATCAAAGCCCATAATTAATAAAAATGCATGATGATTGTCACACGATAATCCGATATAATGTTTTGTACACCCCATATTCTAGCTATAAATTCACACACACACAGATACAACACATATTACAACAGTTGCACCATCTCTCTTTTTCTTCATTTCTTTTTTTTTAATCTATCCAAGCTGTTGTATCCAGCTTTATTATCCATTTTATTTCAACAACCATCATCAACTGTCATGGATCAAAATCTATTTTTGAGTATACCTCTAAAAAAGGCAGACAAAATAAAATGGACTCCAGTTTTATTAGCTTATATTATTATGAGTTATTCTGAAGAAGGCAAAAAATATGAGGCAGACTGTGAGTTGTTGGATTCATTGAGAAATCACGCTTTAAACCAAACAACAAATGATTTTCTTGGATTAGAAGACTTGACAATGTAAAAATACGAAAAATAAGCTGGTTATAATAGTTCAACAATTCTAAATTACCTTTCTAGTTATTTCAATCAACTGACATTTCTAGGATCTCGATTTCCCCTTAACGTAAAAATATAAGCAGTAAAGAAGTAAACGAAAACTAAATCTTCTCTCTCTCTCCTTGTAGTTGAACTTTCATATTGGGTGGTTTCCAATCTTTCGACCCAAACAGAAACCAGGTACAAGAAACACGTGAAAAGAAGAAGAAACTATAGACTTACACTATTGTATCAGAAATTATTAGTAATTTGAATTATGAAAAGTGCTGTGTATTATATAGAATAGCAGGCATGTATAGCGAATTAGGTTGCTCTCAAAATTCAGTTTCTACAGAAGGCACCCGGAAAGCGTGTCAATATTTTCAAGTAAGCAAAAAAAAAAAGATTCATGTAAAAAACCATCATTTATAAAACTTGAATACCCATAGAATGCTGCTGGATGTTTAAGATATATACAGTCTGATATTTTGCCCGATCTTCGGGCAAAAGCACCCCAAGATTTCGAACTTATTGACCCTCTTGTATCATTAATGATGGCTCAAGCACATGAATGCATTTGGCAAAAAGCCGTAATGGAACATATGAAACACGGGACAGTGGCTCGACTTGCTGTCAAAGTTTCTGATTTATATGATGCATTTCTTTCCAATGTTCACAAAAAGACTATACCCGATCATTGGAGTCGATATGTTGAAGCTAAATCTAATTTTTTCCAAGCAGTTGCTCAATACCAAAAAGCCAACGAGGCCATTTCTAATGGCCGATATGGCGAGGAAATTGCTCGCTTACGTTTAGCAAAAACAAGCAATGGCATAGCATTACCACATATAAAAGCATTGCACCCTTCGTTTGCAGACCAATTGACAGCATTGGATCAATCGATCGATCGTGATTTGATTCGCGCTGAAAAGGACAATGATTTGGTATACATGGAAACGGTACCTGAACCATCACAATTAGCCCCTATCTTGAGATCGGATATGGTAAAGCCCAGCATTCCCAATTTTGTTACTCACCCCAACTATTGGCTTGTATTAGCTGATAGACCCAACGACGATTTATATATAAAGAGACCACTGTTTGACAAATTGGTCCCACTTGCTGTTCATCAGGCGATAAATGTATTTGCAGATAAAAAGGATTACATTATCAAAGTGGATATTGTAGAGAAAAATCAAGAATTAGATGCAGATAAGCAAAGGTACGAGTGAGGAAAAGTGTAGAGCAATGTGATTTTGATACTGATAATAATCTAGATGTTTGAATGAGATCAAATTACCTTACGCTTTGGATGTCATTGACGCTTTACCAACAGATTTAATAGATCATGCAGAGGAAGCACAACATGAAGGCGGAATACAATCACTTCATGATATGTTATCCAAGATTCAAACCATGTCAAACAAAATACTTAATTTAATAGAGGAAGGTTTTAATGCCCTCGAAGAAGAAAATGAACAAGATGCTACATTAAGTCGGCAATACGGCAATTTATGGAATCGCCCTCCTTCCAGAACATTAACTCACAATTTATTAACACTTGGGACCCAGTACAATGACACTATTCAAGCAGCACAAAAAGCAGATCGAATCGTCCAGGCTAAAGTAAATAATTGGGGAAAGGCAATTGCCATGTTATCTCGACCTGCAAATGAAATAAAAGCACATTTACCCAGCCTTCCGTATGATGACGAACATTACACATCAATTCATGATTTACTGGATAATTTACGATCCAAATTGGGATTATTAGAAACAGCATGTGATGAACGTAATCAGCTGGAAACAGAAGCCAAACTTCTTGCCCAGAACGACGACATTTCAGAAGCACTATTGCTGAAGGCCAGTGAGCTCACAAAGGGATCCCCTGTCATTAAAGTAGAACCTGAACAATTTGCGGCTGAATTCGATCAACATTTACAAGCTTATAAACAAATTCAAGATAAAATCCTTGGTTATGTTGATATTCAAAACGATCTTTTGCAGTCAATTACCGATTTGCATGGACAACTTACGCTTCTTACGGTTAATAAAAACACGTTGATTAAAAGAGAAAAAGCAATTTCTAATCTAGAATCTGCATTTACAAAGTTCAAAGAGATTAGAACCAATTTAGTAGAAGGCATAAAGGTATAAAAGGAAATAGGATTTATTGTAATCCGTTAATTAATGTCTTTTCTCCTATTAGTTTTATTCTCATTACACAGATACCATTAGTCAATTTAGAGACGACTGTCAAGAATTTACTATTGCTAGAAAATTAGAAGCAACTGAATTGGCTCGAGATGCTAACCCTAGCCGTCTACTATTACTAAAGAAATAAATGCTTTTTTCATGTAATTTCAAAAATGATTTCCTTTTAAAGTAAATTTTTACCAAAATAAACATTTCAAATCTCGCTACCACAAATTGCTGCTTTAATTACCTAAAATTATGCAATTACATTATTTTATTTTTTTAAAAAAAAATACCACAATAAATAAGACAGTTTTCTCTATTATGTTCAAAGTTTAACAACATTGTTAGTATGTCCAGAGCATTTGAAAGAATCTTTTAAAAAGCTATATGCTGTAGCATTTGAAGACCCGGTGTTTTATTCAAGACTCAGGGCAGTGGCAAGCAAGCATTAAAATAACGTCATTCAAGCATCTTTGATTGGATTATACTTACCGTCAGCAGTGTTGCGCCAAAACTTGAAAAAACAAGGCCGCCATTGACAATTTCGGTGGGTATAAAAACCCCCAACCCTTCTCCCACGACAGATAAGAGCTTTACTTTTTTCTTTTTTCTATTCAAAAATGAAGTTCTTATCTTTATCCGTATTATCTGTTTCTGCACTTTCTGCTGTTGTCAGTGCTGGTCCCTTGGCTGCAATCGATCAACTCAGAGTGTTCCGTTCTTCAGAACCTGAACTTCGTCTTATTCAATACGGGTATGTAATGCAATCATTTTCACGAAATTTAGAAATTCCCTAATACCTTTTCTTCTTCCAATCAAAGTGAAGATACCCCTCCCAAGTGGATGACTGAAGCTGATAAAGATGCTTTATTCAGAGCTGGTGTAAAGTACATGGATATCACCGATTATCCTCACCCTCCTGTTTCACTCAATTCTGCATGGCAGCCATGTAAGCTTAAATGAAATGCGCTTTTATAAAAAAAACTCACACGTATGTTGTAACTGTTTTATAGTTATTCCTGCAGATGCCAAATATCAAGATGAAGTTACTCCTTTCATTGGCAACTTGACTACTGATACCATGAAGGAAGTATTAACTGAATTAACAAGTTTCCGTAATCGTTATTACAAGTCTTCATATGGCGCTAAATCTTGTCGTTGGTTGATTCAACAAATCAGAGATGTTGCTGATGGTTTTGATCATGTGTCTGTAAAGGAATTTGAGCATTCTGTAAGTGTTGTTTGTTACACACACACGCAATTACTAATTGTTATGCGTTTTATGTTTAATAGTGGGATCAATTCTCCATTATTGCTCGTTTTGAGGGATCTAATAAGGATCTTGAGAATGAACTTGTTATCGTAGGTGCTCATCAAGATTCAGTCAATATGTGGTTGCCTAGTTTCGGCCGTTCTCCTGGTGCTGATGTAAGTATAATCTTGTAAAAGCTAAAGTATTCAAGGCTAAATTTTTTCAATTAGGATGATGGTAGTGGTACTGTTACCATCTTTGAGGCATTCCGTAGTTTAGTTCATAATGGCTTCAATCCTGAGAGACCTGTTGAATTCCATTGGTATAGTGGTGAAGAAGCTGGTTTATTGGGTAGTCAGGCTGTTTCAAATGCATACAAGGAAGATGGTAAACATGTTGTTGCTATGTTACAAAATGATATGACTGGTTACATTGGTGCTAATGGTGAAGTTATTGGTATTGTTACTGATCATGTTGATGAGAAATTGACTGATTTCCTCAAGAATTTGGTTGATAACTATGCTGGCATTCCTTATACTCTTACCAAGTGTGGTTACGCTTGTAGTGGTAAATAATGTTTCATTTAGATAAATGCAATCTTAAAAATGTTCCTAACTGTATTTTCATTAGATCATGCTTCATGGCGTAAGGTTGGCTTCCCATCTGCTTTCACAATTGAAAGTGCATTTGATGATTCCAATCACTTTATTCATACTACTGGTGATACCATTGATAAGCTTTCCTTTGACCACATGAAGGAGTTCTCCAAGGTTGCTGTTGGTTTTGCTGTTGAGTTATCTCACAAGCGTGATTAAACTATATAGATTCCATTTTTTCATCTATCTATTTCTTTGGTTTACCCCCTTTTTGTTATATTATTATTACTGCATTATGACTGAATAAATATCAGGTTAACAAAATGTCATTATTATGATCCTGTGTCATTCAAATGTTTAAATAAAGTGGTATTGATCGTAGGAGTTTACTTGGGGATACGCCAGAGGGGCACGTGAGTTGTATTATATATGGTGGAATTCTAGAATTCTAGTTTGAACATAAAACGATATACTTTTTCGCTAAATAATAACATTTCTTATACATGAGTTGGAGTATTTGCACAGTGTTACTGTCTCAAAAAATAGGCGATTTAAAACTTCAATTCGATAAACTGAAACAAGAAAATTCAGCTATACTATACGATTTTTTGTAGGTACCGGTACCTACTGGATTAAAATTTAAATTTTCATTGTTTTAATCTTCAAAATTGGAGCGTGCCCTCTTTTCTATAGCTAGCCTCATACTAAACGCTTTTTATCATATGCTTTAGACACTGCTAAATACATATAAATTGGCCGCACTATGATACATGTTCCTAAATCTATTTTATATCTCACGAAAGATTCATAAACAGGTAAAATTCACTGCTTTTTCCTTGAAAGCTGGGTCTCACTTTTCATCCCTGCTCTATTTTTTTTTTCACTAAATAACACCAAGGAAAAATTATATGCCAATGTACCTGACATGTTCGCCTTTAATCTAAAAAAGAGTCTCCAGAAATATCCTATTTTTTGCTGTTGGTATAATTTTTTCAGTGTTAATGTTTCAGGGTTTTACACGTATTTCACAGCTAAAATTGAAGACTTTGAGGTTCCATATCTCCGCAAAAAATTAAGTTATTCTTACACCATTTAATAATAAAACTTACTTGTTTTAAAGCCCTCTATAACATATTCAAGTATAAAAAAATTCCGGGTACTTTTTTTTTTATTTCTTTTTTTTTGACATTTTTGTAGTAGATTACAAAATATTCGTTAAATTGAGCGATATTCTTTTTACATTCACGTCATTGACCTTGTTGAGCTCTCTCGGACTCAATTTAGTTTTTTTCAAAATATTAATTTTTCGTGGAGATATCCTCAAAAATGTGTGCAAAGAGATACCTTCGCTTCTACCTCCAAATTTTCCCTTATATACCCTCATTCCAAATTCTGAATTTGAAAAAAAAATTGACAAAAGTATTGTTTTCTTTACGCAAAATGCAGCTAGAAGGTTCAGCAATGGCTCGATCGATAGATATTTTTGTTGCCCATTATTTCCGTAAATTATTTTTGAAGTATGTTTATAAAAAGTGATGTGTATCTTCAAAAAACCTCAAAAATTTCAATGGCATTTTGTGCAAAATTTAATGTGACGCATTTGTCTGAATTTTGTTTAGATAGATGCAGAATTTAAAACTGAACAAAAAACATTTAATAAGCTATTTCATTTTACTTTGCAGTTCATGAGCCATTAAGCAATTTTGTTATTTTCACGATTTTCTGGTCGATTCTACGAATCAATTTTGGAACTCAGTTAGCATAGGGTTAAGCTGTAATGTAACCTATTATTTTAATTATCTCAACGAAAAATCAATATTTTTTGCTGAAACAAAAAATTCAGAGCAGCTTCGGATTGGATCTACTACCTTGTGAATCACTACGGCCGACCTGTGCTGCACAAGATGATTTCGTTGTGCCCAGGTGGGCTGTACACTATAGCCTGAAGAACTGTTGTGTCCACTGAATATGGCTAAAAAGATAACAAGATGCACATGAGCACAACAAAAGAAACTGCACACGAGCACAATGTTAAGCCTGTAGTATGTGCAGAATTATAGATTCTGTCCATGTACATGACATTAATCCCATGTGTGCATAATAGTAGAATTGCCCATACGCATATCATTATCCCTATTTGTGCATAATGAGCTGATTGTATGGGCACAAATTGGTTTGTATATGAGTATCGTGGCGTTCTCAAAATTCCATTGCATTTTTTTTACTGGAATGGGTTTTTAAATTACATTTGTTTTTATTATTAATATAAATTATAGACAATACAATTTAATACGTTGTTGATGTAGAGCAATACATGCAAGAACCAATATATTTACGATTATCATTATTTGTAAATATGTTTATGTAGCTATAATGTTTACAGCAACAATGGTTTTTGCTCGAGTAAAAACTTAAATAACACTCGCTGCTTAAATTTATATGCAAGCCAAATCTAAGATTATATATGTTACTTTACCACGCATAAAATTTAAACAAAGTAACCTTCTTTAAACTGACTATTCTAGTTTACGATTGTCAGCTGTAAAAAGATTTGTTTTCAAGTATACAGTAGCTACGATCAAAACTATGGTTATTATGCAAGACATCAGATTATTCTTTTTTGTTTATTTCTATATCATTTGATATTTTATCACTCTTATGAAACATTTCGTGGGTTTGTAGCCAGTTCTAGCTTTTCGTTGAGCAGATAATAAATACCATTGCCTTCGATTTGATCTGGTAATCAAGAAATACGTCCAACAATACAGTAGTAGTAAATAATGATATTTGATCTTACAATAGAATGCGGCTGGATAAAAATATCAGTCTCTAATATAATAGGCTGCTACCTATATTAAAAACATTAGTCCCTTATGTTAGCATGCGTATTTAGATAAAAGAAAAGAATACCAGCTTGATAGTCTGATATGCCTTATCAACAAACGGTGAATATATCCTTGGAATATAAAAAAAAGAGACAAACGACACACGTATTATTATAAAAGGATTTTCAAGGCTTTACATTATTTAGCGCAATTAAAGCCCTGCTAAATTGCACATTTCATGCAATGTAAAAGCAGCGTTATGGCACATGAACCATAAACTAAACGAAATAAATAGGCAATATCTATTATCATAAAATATACATTTTTCTACCAGAAAACCCGTCTGTCATATCATATATTCATTAAAAAATTGCAAAAGCGAGCCAGTAGAGCGACGCCGTAATTGAGCATAGCAAGATTGAGCAGCTAAGTCTACTATTATGGTGTATCTAAGTTTTAAATAAAAAAACGTTTTTTTTTAACTTTTCTTATATTTAACCATGTACGGTCTGAAAATTCAGACTTTGTAGCGGGCATTTTCGGGACTCATTTTTATCCTTACCAACACTCATGATTTTGATCAAAAAACAGAAAAATCAAATTTTGATACCAAAATCAACCTTTAAATATATTACATTGTGAGAGAAAATTGTAGCTATGAGTAATACACATTATATAAAAGCTTAATATTAAATGTTAAATAATGACACTTTGTACTTTTGCCCAAAAAACGGTTTTTTGGTTAAAGGATTTTTATGTTATATTTTGCAATAAAAATGTTTGTTATTTTTTATTGAGTAAATAGAGCGCTAAATTCTGCATATGTGCATATTTTTTGTTTTTATAATTGGTAGTATAATTAACTCTAGATTTGCAAAACCAGAAAAAAAAAATTAAAAAATGTCAAAATTGATGATCTGGACGAGAATAATTTTTGAAATTAATATTCCGCCTATAAGCGTTATAGGTCTTAAAAATAAGAGATTTTATTATACTTGAGAACTTCAAAAATCTACGATGCTGTACCCGCTTGATTCAATCTTATTACTGTAAATCTTTATACATGTTAATATTGTGCGGTAGTTCGTTTGACGATAATATAGTCTTACGTCATAATTAATGCGCTAGAGGTAATTTACATTAAGTTTTAATCTTACCCCTCCAACAACATTATAAACATAAACATGGCCATCACTGGGACCTATTGCCTCTTTTTTACCCTCTTTGTCCCAAAGCAATTTATTCAATGCTTTACCAGAACAAACTTACTTTTGACCTATAAAAATTTATTTATTAGCAAAATTAATTATTAATAACAAGCTAATAAGTAATAATTATAGTGTACCTTTGATAATTGGTAGTGATATACAAGACAACATCTTGTTTTCCTCTTCTTAGCTGTTGGCCACTAAATATAAATAAATGCTTTTTAGAAACTAAATAGACTGACATGAGTTTATTCATTCATTCAAATCAACAAGTCAATATTATACATACTTTTATAATCACCAGTTCTTCTCCAGGTAGATATCGACTTTAGACCAAAAAAGCATTGAGTATAACGTAGATAATGGAACATAATGATTAAGTCCTGGATGTTTTTTTTTGTTCGAAAAAGATATTATAACGCGCCCTAACATTAACAGTTAATAATTTTTTTTCAAATAAACAATAGGAAAAACATGTACTTGTAACTGCTACTTGATTTCAGTTTATAAGAAAATATTAATCTTTTTGTTGTAGTTTTATACGTGAATAAAAGAGCCGAGGAAATAGTAGGGAAGAAAAAAGATTTTGTGTGTTACAAACAGGAATTTACAAAGGCATAAATACTTTTAGTGTTACCCTACAGGTTGTTGTCGTTGTTCCCATTTGGTCCCCGAAAGAAGAACATGGGCAGAACTCTTTCAAACCCCAAATTTCAAATTGATATATCTCGTCAATAAGGCGATAATTCTGTTGAATTAGAGTAACTCACATCTGTTTTAAACCATTCAAATTATCTTCGTTATTGATTATATTATGATTGATATACTTTAATAAAGTGACTAAAAAACCTTGGTTTCATTGCTCTACTCATCTGGGCTGCCTGATCTGCACAGACTTTTTTATTCTGCCCATCTGTGCAGATTATTATGCCCATGGGAAGCATAGTTCGTTCTTAGTGTAATCTTCTAGTTTTAAGTACATTGTTATTGATTTAATATTTTAAGGGGTAAATCATGTAGAGCATTGACCATAAGGGATTGATGTCAAATGTGACAATATCGACCTTTTGGGAAATGGTTGTTTTGTTTATTATTGTTATATCTATTTTATGTAACCTTAAATTAAGTGGTAATTTTTATATGCTTGAATCTTATTTATATTGATAGTGCAACTTCAATATAGATGAGCAGTTGACTAAATTGATGTCTCTGTTTATTATTATTAATTATTGATTTGGATAGAATCCTGTTTTGATATATATGTTATTCGTGTAATTGATTGCATCGTGATCAAGGGTGCTATCATCTACACGACATGTATGGTTCAAAAAGGTATTTCATATTTTTAGCATGCGTTTGTTATTGTATTCAATTGAAGCTTTTGTTTGTTATTGTGTTCAATTGAAGCTTTTGTTTATTATTGTTGTTCACATTTCAAGTGGCATCATATTTTATGAGCGACACTTGGAATTTAGGCTATTTTATTATTGTCAAGCATTTTTAGTATGTAATTCCATTGCATTATCATCAAATAAACTACCACACAATATTAACATGTATAAAGATTTACAGTAATAAGATTGAATCAAGCGGGTACAGCATCGTAGATTTTTGAAGTTCTCAAGTATAATAAAATCTCTTATTTTTAAGACCTATAACGCTTATAGGCGGAATATTAATTTCAAAAATTATTCTCGTCCAGATCATCAATTTTGACATTTTTTAATTTTTTTTTTCTGGTTTTGCAAATCTAGAGTTAATTATACTACCAATTATAAAAACAAAAAATATGCACATATGCAGAATTTAGCGCTCTATTTACTCAATAAAAAATAACAAACATTTTTATTGCAAAATATAACATAAAAATCCTTTAACCAAAAAACCGTTTTTTGGGCAAAAGTACAAAGTGTCATTATTTAACATTTAATATTAAGCTTTTATATAATGTGTATTACTCATAGCTACAATTTTCTCTCACAATGTAATATATTTAAAGGTTGATTTTGGTATCAAAATTTGATTTTTCTGTTTTTTGATCAAAATCATGAGTGTTGGTAAGGATAAAAATGAGTCCCGAAAATGCCCGCTACAAAGTCTGAATTTTCAGACCGTACATGGTTAAATATAAGAAAAGTTAAAAAAAAACGTTTTTTTATTTAAAACTTAGATACACCATAATAGTAGACTTAGCTGCTCAATCTTGCTATGCTCAATTACGGCGTCGCTCTACTGGCTCGCTTTTGCAATTTTTTAATGAATATATGATATGACAGACGGGTTTTCTGGTAGAAAAATGTATATTTTATGATAATAGATATTGCCTATTTATTTCGTTTAGTTTATGGTTCATGTGCCATAACGCTGCTTTTACATTGCATGAAATGTGCAATTTAGCAGGGCTTTAATTGCGCTAAATAATGTAAAGCCTTGAAAATCCTTTTATAATAATACGTGTGTCGTTTGTCTCTTTTTTTTATATTCCAAGGATATATTCACCGTTTGTTGATAAGGCATATCAGACTATCAAGCTGGTATTCTTTTCTTTTATCTAAATACGCATGCTAACATAAGGGACTAATGTTTTTAATATAGGTAGCAGCCTATTATATTAGAGACTGATATTTTTATCCAGCCGCATTCTATTGTAAGATCAAATATCATTATTTACTACTACTGTATTGTTGGACGTATTTCTTGATTACCAGATCAAATCGAAGGCAATGGTATTTATTATCTGCTCAACGAAAAGCTAGAACTGGCTACAAACCCACGAAATGTTTCATAAGAGTGATAAAATATCAAATGATATAGAAATAAACAAAAAAGAATAATCTGATGTCTTGCATAATAACCATAGTTTTGATCGTAGCTACTGTATACTTGAAAACAAATCTTTTTACAGCTGACAATCGTAAACTAGAATAGTCAGTTTAAAGAAGGTTACTTTGTTTAAATTTTATGCGTGGTAAAGTAACATATATAATCTTAGATTTGGCTTGCATATAAATTTAAGCAGCGAGTGTTATTTAAGTTTTTACTCGAGCAAAAACCATTGTTGCTGTAAACATTATAGCTACATAAACATATTTACAAATAATGATAATCGTAAATATATTGGTTCTTGCATGTATTGCTCTACATCAACAACGTATTAAATTGTATTGTCTATAATTTATATTAATAATAAAAACAAATGTAATTTAAAAACCCATTCCAGTAAAAAAAATGCAATGGAATTTTGAGAACGCCACGATACTCATATACAAACCAATTTGTGCCCATACAATCAGCTCATTATGCACAAATAGGGATAATGATATGCGTATGGGCAATTCTACTATTATGCACACATGGGATTAATGTCATGTACATGGACAGAATCTATAATTCTGCACATACTACAGGCTTAACATTGTGCTCGTGTGCAGTTTCTTTTGTTGTGCTCATGTGCATCTTGTTATCTTTTTAGCCATATTCAGTGGACACAACAGTTCTTCAGGCTATAGTGTACAGCCCACCTGGGCACAACGAAATCATCTTGTGCAGCACAGGTCGGCCGTAGTGATTCACAAGGTAGTAGATCCAATCCGAAGCTGCTCTGAATTTTTTGTTTCAGCAAAAAATATTGATTTTTCGTTGAGATAATTAAAATAATAGGTTACATTACAGCTTAACCCTATGCTAACTGAGTTCCAAAATTGATTCGTAGAATCGACCAGAAAATCGTGAAAATAACAAAATTGCTTAATGGCTCATGAACTGCAAAGTAAAATGAAATAGCTTATTAAATGTTTTTTGTTCAGTTTTAAATTCTGCATCTATCTAAACAAAATTCAGACAAATGCGTCACATTAAATTTTGCACAAAATGCCATTGAAATTTTTGAGGTTTTTTGAAGATACACATCACTTTTTATAAACATACTTCAAAAATAATTTACGGAAATAATGGGCAACAAAAATATCTATCGATCGAGCCATTGCTGAACCTTCTAGCTGCATTTTGCGTAAAGAAAACAATACTTTTGTCAATTTTTTTTTCAAATTCAGAATTTGGAATGAGGGTATATAAGGGAAAATTTGGAGGTAGAAGCGAAGGTATCTCTTTGCACACATTTTTGAGGATATCTCCACGAAAAATTAATATTTTGAAAAAAACTAAATTGAGTCCGAGAGAGCTCAACAAGGTCAATGACGTGAATGTAAAAAGAATATCGCTCAATTTAACGAATATTTTGTAATCTACTACAAAAATGTCAAAAAAAAAGAAATAAAAAAAAAAGTACCCGGAATTTTTTTATACTTGAATATGTTATAGAGGGCTTTAAAACAAGTAAGTTTTATTATTAAATGGTGTAAGAATAACTTAATTTTTTGCGGAGATATGGAACCTCAAAGTCTTCAATTTTAGCTGTGAAATACGTGTAAAACCCTGAAACATTAACACTGAAAAAATTATACCAACAGCAAAAAATAGGATATTTCTGGAGACTCTTTTTTAGATTAAAGGCGAACATGTCAGGTACATTGGCATATAATTTTTCCTTGGTGTTATTTAGTGAAAAAAAAAATAGAGCAGGGATGAAAAGTGAGACCCAGTTTTCAAGGAAAAAGCAGTGAATTTTACCTGTTTATGAATCTTTCTTGAGATATAAAATAAATTTAGGAACGTGTATCATAGTGCGACCAATTTATATGTATTTAGTAATGTCTAAGGTATATCCTAAAAAGCGTTTAGTATGAGGCTAACTATAGAAAAAAGGGTACGCTCCGTCTTTGAAAATTCAAATTTTGCTTGAGCAGATACCTACAAAAAAACATCAAAATTCATTTTAACTTATGAAGTGTAACTTTTCCTGAAGTATCACAACATGGGTCTTCTGTATGATGCGTCGCAATGCATCAATGATGTTATTTTATGAAACAATTATATTAACTTACTGATTGATTAGAGAGAAAAGCAATAATTGATTGTGGCGTGTAAATGTAAATTTAAAAGAACAAATTCAATGACAAGGGCTTAATCTCAGAATATCATAGTAACAAGACTACTCTAGTATATACTTACAATAACCCATCTATTTCATGTCGTCCACATGCGACTTAATATTATAGCATCTTGGAAAGCAGAACTAGCAATATTTCTGTTATCAAATTTAGCTCACAAATAACGGGTTACAAGTTGAAGCTTTATACGTACTCGTCTGTTTTTTTTATATTTATTTGATTATAAAATTAAGCGCCTATGACAGGTACAACTGGCCAAAATACAAATACTCGGGGTAAGCAATGGCCTTAAGATCGACCACATTAACACATATTAACACATATAAATATCAAATTAAATATGTTTTAAGCATAGTAAAATCTTTAAAATGTTTTAAATGATGGGCTTAACATAGAAATAAATGATGAAGCATCACCTCCTTAATATCGTCTTGATATGTATACACGGTAGGTGTTTCTATTGGCTATTTTTTGCCTTGTATTTTCACATATCAATGTATACTTTAATTGCAGTTTTGACAAGGTGCACTTGAAAATACTTCAATATACAGATTTTTAAACGACGTAATGGTGAACGAAGTTTTAAATAATGCAATGATTTGTAGCCACTTGCGGACAACCCAATAAACTTCTCACTGCCTCATTTCTTTGTATTAATTTTACTTTCTTTTCAACTCTTTGTCATGTCAGAAGCAAGCCCTCCTTTAAGTGTTAAAGAAGAGATACAGATTTCGAAGCTTCTCTCGTACCTGTTAAGACATGGCGCTATTAAAGAAAAGTTGAATATATCTCCTGAAGGCTTCGTTGCTGTCGATGATATTGTAAGTAACATTACTAAATGAAAAGAAAGAATACTCAGGTTTTATAAAAACTGGATTAGTTGGCTCGACCCAAGTTCAAGAATGTTGCATTTGAGCAAATACAATATGTTGTGGATCATAATGATAAAAAACGTTATGAACTTACTCAAGGATCAGCGGGAGAGTGGCTTATTCGAGCAAATCAAGGGCATTCATTGAAAACGATTATACCTGATAGCATGTTGGAGAAGTTAACAGGTGCAATTGATACACCTATTATTCATGGAACTTCCTTAAAGGCATGGAATCAAATTAAACAACAAGGATTATCCAAGATGAATCGCAATCATATCCATTTTGCAATTGGTTTACCAAATGATCCTAATATAAAAAGTGGTATTCGAGAGACGAGCGAGGTATTCATTTATGTCAATGCGGAAAAAGCTAGACAAGGTTTGCATTATATTCAACGTGATGGGTATCTATTAGCTAATCAAAAATCAAAAAATGTAGATGGCATCGTATTTTATAGATCAAAAAATAATGTCATTTTATCAGATGGCATTAAGGGAATAATTGCTCCAACATACTTTGAGCAGGTTACTGACAAAGGAATGAATCGACTTGACCTTTAGCTCTTTTTTCGATAGATCGCAAAGAAAAAAGGCATTAGTATGATTTGATTTTATAAAATAAAATTGAAGGGGATATATATGTAATATATGTAAGCGAAAAAAAAAATATGTAAGCGAAAAAAAAATATAGAAAAAAAAAAAGGAAAAGGCTAAGGGCGAATTTAAGACAGAAAGAGATATTGATATTAAAAGATTAAGATGAGAAAGATAATATACAAGATATGTTCAAGATTAAACATTTAAGAAAAAAAAAAAAAAGAAAGAGGCAAAAATTATTGACGGTGGACACGATATGAGTCAATTGCAGTCAATGGATCTTCCAATGTTGGTCCATTATTATAAGGTGCTGTTGGTTGTTGTTGTTGTTGCTGTTGTTGTTGTTGTTGTTGTTGTTGTTGTTGTTGTTGTTGAGAGTGGTGAGGTTGAAAGGGTTGTTGCAACTGTGGTTGAGTATAGATATCATGCTGTTGCATATAATGTCCATTGGGTGTTACAGGCAATTGATGTTGGTGTTGTTGAGGTGGTACATTCTATAAAATTTAATGAAATATGATTTAATATCATCAGTTTTAGCATCAATTCAAGTTAATTACCTTGTACGATGTAGATCTCGGTATCATTGGCCTATTATAGACATCATTCATTCCCGCTGACGAAGAAGAGGTAGAGTTATTATTTGTATTGTAGGGATTATAATCAGCAGGAGATGTTGACATTGCAGTTACAGGCGTTGTTATTGCAGTAGCAGGATCAACATAATAGCTAGTTGTTGTAGGGTAGTTATTGTTTCCATTTGAATAAGCAATATTTGTAGGTGTGGCAGATGGTGTTGCGTAATAATAGGAGCTATTTTTGACATTCAAATCTAATCCACCTGCTGGTGGTAATGAAGATGTACGATGACTTGCACGCGTACTTGCATTATTGCTTGTTACAGATGTTGCCGTTGGTGTTTGATGATGGTTAATAGGTGTAACATTACTGCTGCTTGTAGCAGAAGCAGACGGATAGGATCTTGTATATGGTTGTTGATTTGAAATTGGTGTACTGAATGGAGATGGTTTTTGTGGTTGCTGTTGTTGCTGTTGCTGTTGTGGATAAAGAGAAGGTGTAGTTGAGTTAGAAGAAGAAGAAATTACATTGGAAGCAACAATACGAGGTTGTGGTGTTTGAGATTGTTTTTGATAGGGTGCATAACCTGTATCTGCGGGCCTTCTACTAGTTGGTCCACTTGAATAACGTTGTTGAGCTTGTGAAGATGACGTTGTTGTAGAAGGTACCACAACATTGGAACGATTATCATATACATTAATAGGTGTCAACACGTTTGGGGGAGCTGATGGAGTAGTTCGAATATTATGATAAACAGGTTGCGCTGGAATTCTCAGTGGTACTCGTGTTAAGGGCCCATTAAATGTAGGTTGGACAGGATATTGTTGTTGAGCCTTTGAAAATAGGAAAAAGTTATGCGTCACTGCAGCAACTGCAGCAGCATGCTGTTGTTGTTGTTGTTGTTGTTGTTGTTGTACTTGATGATGCTGCTGCTGTACTTGATGATGTTTATGTTGCTGTTGTTGTTGTTGTTGTTGTATCCATTGCTGTTGTGAATTACCTACAGATAATGCCATAGTTTCCATTAATTTTTGTCTTTGTATTTCAACTGGAACACCCATTAATTGGCTTCTAAAGCCAAACAAAGCAGTTCTCCATCTCTCGTATTCTCCTTTTTGAACAGATAATTTGAATCTTAAAACATCTAGAAATTCTAATTCCATTATATTCAAATCAATCACTTTCATTCCTGAAACTTCTGACCAGGTTTTGTTGGTAAATGTATTATCATCTAGAAATTTGTTGGCTAATATTGATTGGAAGAGTTAATTATAAAAAAAAAAGTATTTTGTATATTGCATTCATTTACCCAGCATTAAAGCAACAGTAAATAATCTATATTCTGATCCATCAGCGCCTTGAATATTTGGGTTATTTTGCAACAACATTGCAATATATTTCAAAGATAATAATACAACAGATTCTGATAATTGAGTTGCACTAAGAATCTATTATATGATATTTAATTAATATCTGTTTACTTTTTGTATATTGTTGTTCATCATACCTGGCGACAGAACTTTTTAAATGCTGCACTTGTCATATTTGCCATATCTGCTGTAACTCTAGTTTGTTCTAAACTATTATTATTTTGTAATGTTATATCAGATTTCGAATTTGAATGTAAATCCATGACTGATTGTCTTCTAGCATGCCACATTAAATAAACCATTGTTGATGAAAACTCGGCTATTTCAGATATAGATAATGTAATATTTGGTTTTGCATCTGTTGCACTTGGTAATGGTTCTTTTCTATGTTGTTGTTGTTGTTGTTGTTGCTGCATCATTGTAGGGTGGATAGGTGATTGTAATCTTTGTTGAAACTGTTGTTGTTGCTGTGGGTACACAACATTATCTACAACAGGGTAATTTTGAGAATACATTTTATATCTTTTTCTTTATCAATCTAAATCTTCAAAAAATCATAAAATAGTGCTTAAAATGTGCAGTTTTCTTATAATGAACAAATATTAAAAATAGAAGAGAGAGAGAGAGAGAGAGAGAGAATAGATGGAAAACCACACACTGAGTTTCTATAATTCATCGGTCATAATGGGCTAACTCATCTTTCCAATTGATGAGCCTTTCCCTTCTTCATCATATCGCCGCCCCTGAGGCAAAACTAGGCTTCCTACAGTCACGTAACAACATGTATGTGACCCTGTTTCCTTTTTTTTCTATAGGAAGCCACTAGTTTTTAAACAAGAAACACATTTGAAACGATTTTTTTCTCTTTAAATCCTTTGACATAACATCAAATAATGGCACCAAAGAAGAAAACTTCAGCTGTCCCAAAGAAAGAGACCAAGGTCGCTGTTAAAGAGCAACCAAAACCAGTTTCAAAATCTCTCAAACGTAGAGCTGTTGAGGAGGAACAAGATGAAAGTGATAATGAAGATTTCGGAAATGTTGATATTGATATGGGCTCTTCCGATGAAGAAAATGACGATTCTATCGAGGATAATGAAGAAGAAACTGAAGCATTCCCTGAGATTAGTCTTAGCGATGATGAAGAGGATGATGAGGATTTCCAAGCTGATAGTGAAGAATTAGAGGATGATGATGAAGATTTGGAATCTGAAGATGAGGATGACTATATGGCTGGCGATAGCTTAGATGAAGCTGATTTAGATGAGGAACTTGAGCGTGAACTCGAGCAAGAAAAAATGGAAGATGATTCAGAAGATAAAGACGATTTCAAATTGTATGTTTGATCTTGATTTCAAAACTAAAATTTGCATATATTAACTCTTTGATGTAGGCCTACTCCTTACCGTCAGCGTTATGCCGAGGATCCATTACCCGATATTGAAGGTAATTACGATAGTGATAGTTCAACTGAGGAAACCGAAAATACAATTGGTAATGTACCTCTTGAATGGTACAATGATTTGCCTCATATTGGTTACGATATTGATGGTAAAAAGATCTTGAAGCCTGCTACTGGTGATGAACTTGATAAATTTTTGGCTACTATGGAAGATCCTGATTCATGGAAGACTGTCAAGAGTGATAAGGAAGGCAAGGATATTGTCTTGGATGATAGAGAATTAGATATTATTCAAAGACTTCAAAGAGGTATCATTCCTGATTCTACATATGATCCTTATGAGCCTACTGTTGAATGGTTTACTTCAAAGACTGAAATTATGCCTCTTTCTGCTCGTCCTGAACCCAAGAGTAGATTCGTTCCTTCCAAGTGGGAGCATAAAAAGATTATGAAGATTGTTCGTGCTATTCGTCAAGGTCGTATTGTTCCTCGTCAACCTAAAGATGAAAAGCCTAAATTTTATAACCTTTGGGGTGACGACGATGCACCTCGTGAAGATCATATTATGCATATTGCTGCCCCCAAGATGAAATTACCCGAGCATGATGAGAGTTATAACCCACCTGCTGAATATCTTCCTGACGATCAAGAAGTTAAAGAATGGAATGAGATGGATGAAGAGGATAGACCTAAAAATTATCTCCCCAAGAAATTCAACAGTTTGCGTCATGTTCCCGCTTATGATCAATTTATTCAAGAAAGATTCCATCGTTGTCTTGATCTTTACTTGGCTCCCCGTGTTCGTAAGAACAGATTGAACATTGACCCTGAGTCACTTGTACCCAAGTTACCTAGTCCTAAGGATCTTCGTCCTTTCCCTACACATCAATCCATCTCTTATGAGGGACATACTGCTCGTATTCGTGCCCTTTCTGTCCATCCCAATGGTCTTTATGCCATCTCTGGTTCCGATGATAATACTTGTCGTCTTTGGGAAGTTTTGACAGGTCGTTGTCTCACAATGTGGAAATTTGATGGCGTTATCCATGCACTTGGTTGGTGTCCTAACCCTGATGTTTGGCTCTTTGCTATCTCTGTAGGACATGGTGAGGTTCATTTGATTTCTCCTCCTAAGCTTTGTTCTGCCGAACAAGCTATGAACACTGATCAATTCACAAAATCTGGTTTTGCCATGACCGCTGATGATAGTAAGCAAGCTGTTACTTGGATTAGAGCAAGCGAAGCCGACGAAGAAAAGTATGGTTATAAAGTACGCATTCAACATACACAAGTCGTCAAGCAAATCACATGGCATCGCAAGGGTGATTACCTTGCTACAGTTTCTCCTGATGCTAAGAATCTCGCTGTTCTTATTCATCAAATTACAAAGCATCAAACTCAAACTCCTTTCAAACGTCTCAAGGGTCTTGTACAAAAGGTCGCTTTCCATCCCATTAAACCTATTTTCTTTGTTGCTGTAAGTATTTTCTTTACAACGATTATTCAATATTGTCAAACTAATTATTTCATTAGACTCAAATTTATGTTCGTGTTTATGATTTGATGCAACAACAACTAGTCAAGACATTACAAACCAGTGTGAAATGGGTTTCCAGTATTGATATTCATCCTGGCGGTGATAACGTGATTATTGGTTCATATGATAAAAAGGTCTGTTGGTTTGATTTGGATCTTAGCTCAAGGCCATATAAATCTCTTAGGTAAAAATACAATGCACGTTTTAGAGTTTTATGCAAAAAAAAACTAACTCTTTATTTCCATTAGATATCACAACAAGGCTGTTCGTCAGGTCTCTTTCCATAAGCGATACCCTCTCTTTGCTTCTTCATCTGATGACGGTACTATTCAAATCTTCTATGGTATGGTCTACAATGATTTGTTGCAAAATCCTTTGATTGTGCCTGTCAAGATCTTACGAGGTCATGAAGCTAAGGATGGTCTTGGTGTATTAAATATTGAATTCCATCCTACACAACCTTGGATTTTCTCTACTGGTTCAGATGGCACTCTTAGACTTTGGACTTAGATTTCTTTTATTTTTCTATTCTTTTTATCGTTTATTTCATTTATCAAAGCACTCCCTCTCACTCTCAATTACACTTTTACAACTATCTAAAAAGTTTAAATATTGTTACATATTAAAAAAATCGTATAATATAATAGTTGTTTGTCATAATATTATCAATATAGATATCGCAAAAAAATAATTTGACCAATCTTACTATTCGCTATTCGCTAGAATAAATCCTTTACATGCTTGGTTTTAGGTTATCACAGTTGAAAAGACAAAGCTTTAAGCCTTAATATCTCTGCAAAAAGTTAAGATATGCCGTATATAGTACTACTTTCTAATAATGAGACTTGTTTTAAGTGCTCAGTTGATGCATCATTTACTCAACTTTTCAGTGTTTAATTCTATGTATACACTGCATTTAATGGAAGTTAATGTAATGAATTACATTATTGAGGCTTCATGTACCTGAAAATACTATAATGTAATTGTAATGAGTCAAACATTTCAGTTTCATTCATGCAAAACCTTGCCTCATTCCTTATATAAATACTACAAGGAAATCATTACATGATCCCTTGTAGATTTATCTGTCTTGTTACGTTCGCTTTACTTTTATTTATTCACTAATAAATATCTAATTTACAAATAAGAACACCAACCTTCATCAATCCAGTGACCACCAATTCATAATAACAAGAATAATATCTATAAGCATATTATCCATCTTTGTTATTAGTCCAAAATTACAGATCATTACAGTAATGTCTCATGTCTGTAATTAGAGATTGGGCCAATTTTGCGGAGTATTGTTCATTAAAATCTTTTTTTCTACAAAAAATGCAGCGAAAAAGTTCATTAATAGCTGGATCGATAGATGATTTTGTCACCCATCATCGTAATTGTGTATATATATTTGTAACATATTCATAAAAAGTGGTGCATATATTTTTAAAACACTTCCAAAATTTCAATCACATTTCACGCATTCACGGAGAATTATTTTTCCCGTAGTGATAGCCTTTGTGATATATATACTATTTTCTAATTATATTGATAATACAGTAATAAGATCTTAAAACAAGACCTTCGTGGTTTAGTTCCTAATTTGGAAGTACCAGTGGTACAATTTGACATTTTAATGTTTTTGTGATTTTAAAATCATTGGATCTTAGATGCTGTCTAAGGTCAACTTGATAAATGTAGTTTACTACAACGAGGTATTAATTTTTGCATTCGCAAGATAGATACAACTCAAGACTACTCTGCATTTTTTGTTTTAGCAGAAAATAATAATTTTTCATTGAGATAATCAAAATAATAATTCTTATCACAGCTTAAAACCTATAATAACGGGGTTCCAAAATTGATTTGAAAAAATGAACGAAAAATGATTCAAAAAACAAAATTGTTTAATGGCTCATGAACTGTAAAGTAAGTCGACCTAGCGTATTAAATGATCTTTGTACAGTTTTGAATTCTGCATCCATTTAAATAAAATTCAAAAAGGTGTTGCACGTAGGTATCAAAGACGAGCCGAGCTTTGGACGAGCTTGACCAAAGCTCACCACAACGAGCCGAGCTTTGTATCACTCGAGCTCGAGCCGAGCTTTTGACTTCTTTTTCAGAAGCTCGATTAGTGTTAACGA
This sequence comes from Mucor racemosus, assembly GCA_027405735.1. Taxonomy (NCBI): domain Eukaryota; kingdom Fungi; phylum Mucoromycota; class Mucoromycetes; order Mucorales; family Mucoraceae; genus Mucor; species Mucor racemosus. The sequence goes on from JAPEHQ010000005.1 coordinate 702,158, forward strand.
GCCTCTGAGTTTCCTTGAAAAAGCTCGTATGAAAGAGACGAGCTTTGTGTCACTCAAATTTAATAATAGCTAGTAAATAATATAATATATAATACTACTGCTCGCTCTTTATTTCTTTAATTTTTTATTAATCAAAAACTATCATAAGCTCAAAGAACGCTATATTCTTTCATAATACAACATTATTAGTAGACATTTTCTCGATACCAACAATTTAACAATACATATTTCTCGGCCGTCGAGGCCTCCAATTTTGCTCTCTCCTTATTTATAAATCCATTAGCTTGTGAGAATAACCTCTCAGAGGCTACGCTAGTTGAGCAAATACCTAGATGTTTGGCTGCAAAGATCGACAATAAAGGGTATTTTTGAGAATACATTTTCCAATATAACAATGGACGCGTTGCAAATTCTAAACCTAGTTTATGATTTGTTGCATTATCTACAATTCATTCAAAAATAAAATATTTTAATATTATAAGGCATTTGATCATGGAATTTCTATCACTTTTCATACCAATGTTATTTGAGGCATCTACTACGCAATGTAATTGTTTTTGCCCAAATTGCTGCTCATCATCAGACTTTAAATATTCTTCAATTTCTTTATTCGACAAGACTTTTTCCTTCACCCACATGGAGCAATCTTTCAGAATAGTGTCCAGCATTAATTTTCTTTTTTTATTGATGTTGTTTTTGTTGATGTTGTTTGCATGTTGCTCATCATATTCTCTTCTCCTTTTTGTAATGCCTAAAACTTTAATAATAGAACCAGAATCTAATAATGTTTCATCATCAGCATAATTGTTTCTTTCATGAGTACTCAAAATTGTGCTAGATGACTTCTGCTCAGCTAAAACATAAATGTTGGTGATTTTGCCAGAAAATGCACATATCACAGTTTCTAAATATATACTTACCATCTTCTATATAAATGTTTCTTTTTTTTTCTTCATCAATATAATAATTCTTGAGAAATAAATAATAGGAATCTTCACATATGGATTTTTGCATATCAATTAGATGTTTATCCCATCCTTCATCAACTCTCCTGATATATGTATGTATCAATGAGGTTTCAATAAATTTTTCATTTCGTACCTACCAATAATCACACTTCAGCGCTGGATCAACAAAAGTGGAACAAGCAAATATCTTGCTGAGATCAGTTCTCGAATAATACTTTGACAATTTTTTTTGCAAATTCTGCATGCTGTTACCAATACTTTATCGTCTTTGTTATCATCTTCAAAAACGTCTAAGTCATCAAATAATGCATTATACAAAACAATTGTTCGGTTGATGGTAGTGTAGCTAAAGTTTCATTTCCTTAGTTAAACTGTAAATGTTGAGTTAATAAAAAGAATAGAATATTACCGTTGAGATGACAGCCAAAGCGTTATATATTCAAAAACAGAGAGAAGCTCATTCACTTTCTTGATGTACAATATTTGATTATTATTTAACGAGCAGGAATCTCGGATCTTTTCATCAGGGCAGCCATTAATAGTCATTAAATACGCATCTTCCAACAACAGAAATCTATCAATCATGTATTTTGTTGAGTTCCATCTAGTACAAACATCATTTATTAAGGTCAAATCTGGCAGATTCATTTGGTTTCTATAACATTCGAAATTCTGATTTAATTTATTTGACAGTTTAATGGTAATACAGCCTCTCCTTAAACGATAAATGGGGTTTGTACATTCTGCGTCATTTTGATTGTTTTCAACCTATATACAATAGGGTAAATAAAAAATTATTTTATTTAAATACTGTAGTCAAGTTTAAATTAAACAAAATATATATATAATATTTACATGTTTCATCATATCATGAAGATTTGATGTGTCTGGTGGAGCTTTGCTCTTCAATCCTTTGACGATAAGCTCTTGGCAAGCTAAATTTATTATGTGATTGAAACACCCAATCATTTGCTCATTCTTGTGAAATATTAAGTCGCTTCGTTCACTAGATGCAGCTTCCAAATAATCACCCATAGCGAAGTTATTCGAAGCATTATCCGTTGTGATACAATTAACCTTATCAGCAATTTTATAATCATCAATTACTTCTAAAAAAAATTTAGCCAGATTTTCTCCTATTTTTGTCAAAATTTAGACAGGATTAGATACAGTTGATTATTGTGGGTATAGTAAAGTAGAACTACCTGTATGAGCAGCATGTTTGATGTCCTTTAAAGCCAATGTAATTTGCTTTGGCTCCCATACTTTAATATCAATGAAATGGCAAGTTAAACCCATGAAGTATTTATCTAAATTCATGTCAGTAAACGCCAAAACCTATTAAAATGTATAACGTACTTGTTGGACTCTTCCAAAGATCAGCCGTAAAATTGAGTGACATCTGGCTTTTTAAAACCTCTTTCACTTTGTTCTTCTTAATATCAAATTCGGCTATAATATTATTTTTTATTGTTTGTGAGCAAGGCAGCGTCAATATGGTTGTTGCAGATATAGAGGGTGATGTTGGCGAGATTTTTTTGGCATTATTAATCATGTTTGCACAAAATCCAAAAATTTTGCTGAGTGTAGGATTGTTTTCCGTAAATGAAATTGGCAGTTTATTAGCAACGATGAAACTACAAAGAAGATGCAAGAAGGTTTCTCGTGTAAAATCAGATACATCTTTATCACTGTCAAATTGCTTTTGTGCTTCCATGAAAGCTTCAACGACGGATTCGTTTTCCGGGTGTGTAAATTCTTCAAATAACATATTAGAGAATTTCTCTTCGGTACCATGCAATGCTTTCCAGTTTGGCGTCGTTTCTTTGCTGGCATTGACAAGCTCTAAAAATCTAATGTCTAGCAATAAAAAACAAGGTTAATGGATTTATCATTAGGTTACAGACCTACCAAAACATACGTTTCTCTTCCGTAAATTTATGTTTATTTACTATATGTCGAGTGATGCTTGATGATTGTGACCCTTTACTTTCAAATTTTGAAATGCACATTGATTCTGTGTTAACCTTAGTATTTTTTCGGTTAAAAGTACAATAAATCAAATTATCAACCCTGAGACCGTAACCATGAGAACTCCACCATGAAATTGCTGCTCTTGTTGATATTGCTGTTGTTGTTTCTGGTTCTCTCAGGAAACCTGGGGATGGAATTGCGTACTCCATTGCATTAATTTCTGATATAATCGTGCTTCTACTAGTGTTATTGTGGGTTTTGATGGCATTTATTTGAGCCTCATCCAAAACAGTAGCTTCCGAAAAATGGATATTTAATGAATTGGTGGTTGATGCTGTTGACGTTGTTGACATAGTTCGCATAAGTTGAGGGAAATCAAACCCGTTATTGCCCACTTCATTGCTCATTTGTGAAATTCAGATATATGTTTTTATAGTTATAAGTTATAAAGATTGAATTGAATGGGAAGTAGAAAAAATATATCAAAGTTTGAGATAAGATAGAGAAAACTATACACAACTGTGAGAAAATAACTCTTGGTTTTACTTGAATGTGATCTATGAGAACTAGGAATTACCCAATAATAGTCAATTTAGAATATCTTTAACATGATTCTTAACATGTATATATACATATGATATATCAAAACGTATATTATAAAAGAAAATAGATATTTAATCAAGTAAAGAGATAAGGTTGATTGAAATGAAATTAAAAGAAGAGTTGATATACTATTTGGTTTGAGGGAAATAACTATATGATAGGTATTATATATGTTGTTTAATAATAATAGACTGTGATGTAATGTCGATATCATGTTGGAGCACCATACTTCTGGAAGCATGGTTCAATTGATATTTGATGGACCTGACTTTTTTCGGTTATTGAACTATTGTTTACTTTTGAATTTGACATCGAGTTAAGAATGACACATCAATGCAAATTAGACAAAGTTGTATTCCATGCGTCTATCATATAAATTATGCTGCTATTAAATTATAAAAGCATGGTTCCATTATATTCACACAATGTCTATTTGTTCATTCAACTAGTATATAAACCCTCTCTATAAGCTTATAATGAAACGGTACTTTTTCATTGAAATAATTTAATACTTTTGCCTTCCCTCTTTCAATAAATCAGAATGGTTTGATTATTTACTGTCTGCTAATTAATGATGAAAATTGGAAATATTAGATGGGAAATACATGGACATGGGGCAACGCCATCATTCCCAAATTAATGTTGCAAATAATATTTAGTACACATAGCAGCCTAAACATTCATTGACAATAACAATACAACTAGATATTTTATGAATTGCTTCATTTATCTCAAAATTAAAGGAAGTGACGAAACAAAATATTGACATTCATAAGTCTGCTTTACTCTAAATATTTGTCATTTGACTTTTGATAGGTAAAATAAAGCTCGTTTACCACACTCGAGCTTTTGTTTCATAAAATTGAAACTCGTTATCTTAATCCGAGCTTCAGTCACTGTACAGGAAAAGCTCGTGTGGGATGAACGAGCTTTAGTCACACTCGAAAAAAAGCTCGTTTACCCTGGACGAGCTTTTTTGTAGGCTCGTCTTATTTCAACGATCCTGGGAAAAAGCTCGGTTGCATAAAATAGGCTCGGCTCGCTTTAAATGCCTAGTTGCACGTAAAATTTTGCGTAAAATGCAATTGAAATTGTAGAGGTTTTTTGAAGTTACGCATCACTTTTTATAAGCATATTCCAAATATAGTTAATGTAAATGATGCACAGAAAAATCATCTATTGATTGAGCTATTGCTAAACGTTTTAACTGTATTTTTCGTAGAAAAAAGCAAGATTTTTGTCAAATTTTTTCAAATTCAGAATTTGGGATAAGGGTATACAGGGGGGAAATTAAAGCTAGAAACGAAGGTATTCCTTTGTACACATTTTTGAGGATATCTCCACGAAAAATCAACGTTTTGAAAAAAACTAAATTAGGTCCGAGAGAGCTTAACGAGGCCGACGACATAGATGTAAACAAAATGCTACTCAACTTAATGAATATTTTGAAATCTACTACAAAAAATGTCAAAAAAAATGAAAAAAAATAAAAGTGCCCAGAATTTTTTTATACTGATATATGCTATAGAGTGCTTTAAAACAAGTAAGCTTTACTATTAGAAAGTGCTATTATAGCTTAATTTTTTGCAGAGATATGAAGCCTCAAAGTTTTTAATTTTAGCAGTGAAATACGTGTAAAAACCTGAAACATTAACACTGAAAAATTTATACCAACTGAAAAAAACAGGATATTTCCGGATACTTATTTTTGAATTCAATTTGAACATCTCAGATACATTAACATATAATTTTTTCTTCGCGTTATTTAATGAAAAAAAAAAGTAGAGCAGGGATGAAAAGTGAGATTCAGTTTTCAAGGAAAAAGCAGTGAACTTTCTGTGTTTCCAAGTCTTTTGTGGGATACAGTATAGAATAAATTTAGGAATATATAGCATAATGCGACTAATCCATATGTATTTAACAGTGTCTGGGGTATATTCTAAAAAGAGTTTGGTATGAAGTTACTTATAAAAAAGGGGATACGTTCCGGTGGTTTTGAAGTTTGGAAATTTTGTAAATCCAATTTTTCCCAAGGGGCACCTATATCATATTAAGGCACTCATCATGAGACATATGTAGATGATTTGTTTATTATACTATACTAGATGTCCAATTTAAGTTATTTGATTATTGAAAATTGTCATCACTTGAATAGTTTATGAATGCTGTTTCTTCAGGTGTTCTTTTTTTTCTTGCTCTTAATGAAGATGGTGTTGTCTTTCTTTTACGTGGATTTTCTTCGGTTTGAGAGGACGCATTGTCAGTGCTGGCTGTTGATACAGGCTCATAAAAATTTTCTTTGGTACTAGAGGGCGTTGCATTATTTGCATTTGTAGCTGTAGACTTAGATTCTTTTGCTTTATTAAGACTCTGATTTTTTCTCTTATTTCTCGTCTGCTCTGCTTTCTTCTTATTTGAATCGTAATGTGCTTCAAAATCTTCTTGATTTACAGGGTAGTTGAAATGCACTTGAAAATAATTTCTGACAGTTTTCTCCATTTCCAGTCTTGAAATATTAGAAACACCTTCCATATGATTCCTTTTGAGATGTTGATTATATGTTCTTTTCGTTGTGAATTTGGCATCACCTTTGCACGAGTGCATTAAGCATTTAAATGTGCCATCGCCATGTAAATGTGCTGGATTTTGTTTTAAGAAAGTTACTATTTGGGAGTGCATTCCACCGAGACCAAACCCCTCAACGAGATGATGGAACAAGTTTCGAAATCCATTATACGTTTTTTTATCCTGTATAGATGTGTCTTGTTGACATATTGTACAGTATAATCTTCCGGTTGGTTTGATAGTCTTGGTGACCAGTCCCATTATATCATGAAATCTTTTGTCTGTCGATCGTGTGTTGATTTATTATACAATTAGTTAAAAACAAAGATTTTTATAATTGTACCAGCTATAATGTGGATTACCTTGATTTGTTGAATTATTGTTTACTACTTGCTCTGGTAATGTGTAATTATTGTTTTCGATAGTTCCAAATTCTGCCTGAAACAACATTTCCTCAATCTCCTCTTCTTCATAGATATCGATTATGTTTGTTGGCATGTTATCTTCATCTGTACTGTCTTGTTGATTATAATTTAACATAATATCAAATGGTTTATCTGTATCATTTTCTTCCTCTTGAATAATGTGATCCACCTGTTGATATTTGTCCAGAAGAGATTCATCCACTCGTGCTTGACCAGTGACGGAGTCTAATACAATGCACTCCTCTTGAAGTTCCTTATGAACTTGTACGATTCTCATGTTCTTGTGATATTTTCGAGCTTTTGCAGCAGCTTACTTTTATAAAGCAGTGTGCAAATTCCACTTGGCTATGTCTTTTGGTTGTATTTCAGACTTTTTTAATTATTTTTGCTTTTCCATATTGTATTTTTTCTTTAAATTGCTTTTAGAATCCTCTCGGTTTCTTTTTTCCTTGATCACTTTTACATCAGTACCTACTGATGTTTCTGTTTATTCGGCTGTTAATTGATATCTAAATGTGTCTTTAATTTGAAAAAAAGTAGGTGCTTCCAATGGATTGATTAAATGGACTTCTTCAATTCTTTCCGTTCCAATGAGAGTTGAAATATTTATTCTTTCAAAGGTACTACCATAGTCATTTTTTAATGTAATAGGTGGTGGTCTTATGGCGCGTAAGAATTAAGGTCGTTTCCTTTGACATATTGCCATTAATTGTTCTATCTAGCAAAATTTTGTCTGAACGCATACAAAGTCCCTTGAACTATATGAGTTAGTAGCTTTAGCTATGGTTTAAATAGTTTTAAATATATGCTGTTTACTTACTAGGAAGACCTGATTTCAATACTATTATTTAGAAGCTCCCATTTGCAAAGTTAGTTAACGATGGCTTGCTTTTTTTTTATCGCTTGTCAAGCTATAATACTTTGATTAGTATCCAGTGACTTTTTTGAGAAAGAGAGACTGTATATGTACCTTTGAGAGTTTATAAAGACGGGAGTTTTTTATGTATTTATTCTATACTATCTATCTGAAAGAATTGCTATCGTAGAACTCTTCAAAGGGTTGGATTTGAAATACACCTCTTTTAAAGCCTGAAGCAATTAAAAAGATAATAGGATCAAGAAATGGGTCGTAGTAAATGTCTTTGAGTGTTTGTGAAGCAAGTGTTCTAATGAAATTTTTCTGATTTTTAGTATAATGATGTACAGTCGTGATTCAATTTAGTGGACTCATAAATAACGGATTTTCGATTTAATGGACAGTTTGAAATCTCCCGTTTTTTTTTTAATAATTTTACTGCCTAAATCCACTGAATCGATTCAATGGATAGTGGACAATTTCGTTTCTACCAGTCCACTATATTAGTAATATATAAATATTATTGGATAAAACTGTATTTAGCCGGCAATAGCTTGATCTGGTAGCCATGTAATTAGAAGAAATATGGAGAGTAACCAAATCACGTGCCTAATTTACCTCAGTTTTTTATTAAATTTCTTGTTGTCCACTGTTCAATTCAGTTGCTTGCATATAAAAAGCCTTTATTATTAAAAATATTATTTAATACTATAAACTAGTAACGCCTTTTTATTCTCATTTTTTGATCCAATATTACGGAAAATGATTTATTCGATTTAGTGGAAAATTCGATTTAGGGGACACTTTTCTCCCTCCCAACAATTCCACTAAATCGAATCACGACTGTACTTTACTTTTCAAATGTGGTGTTTTTACATTAACATAAAATATGAACCCTCTGTCATCTTTTCCGTTTCTCCAAATTGTAAATTGCTAAGTAATTAGAGAATACAAGTTACAAAGATGATATTATGATCGGTTTAATAACGTTATATACCTCTCACATTAAATATTTTACATCTTTAGTTTTATCATCATCTTCGCTTAAGGATGACGGTTGTACGTTGTACTTCAGTAATTGTGTATTACTTTGGAATAAATTTTTAAAATATATACAACTGACTCTGATTTACTTTCTAAAAGGTAAAAAGCTGATTTAGAATAACGGAAAACTTGATTTAACGGACACTAGTCCATTTTTTACCGTGTCCGCCACAAAATTGAGTCATGGTTATATTGCTTCTCCGTGTTCACAAGATAAAAAATACAATGGAAAGCTACTCTATATTTTTTGTTTTAGCAAAAAATAATGATTTCTCATTGAGATAATCAAAATACTACTTTTTATTGCAGCTTAAAACCTATCATCACAGGGTTCCAAAATTCATTTGTTGAAATGAACGAAAAATGATTCATAAAAACAAAATCGTTTAATGGCTCATGAACTGCAAAGTATCTTGGCCTAGCATATTAGATAGTTTTTGTATAGTTTTGGCTTGTGCATCCATCTAAATAAACTTACACAAATATTCCACTTTAAATTGTGCGCAAAATGCAATTGAAATTTTTGAGGTTTTTTGACGATATTCACCACTTTTTATAAACATATTTCAAATACAATAAAATGAAATGATGCGCAAAAACATTATCAATCGATCAAGCTATTGTAAAAAAATTTAGCTGCATTTTTCGTAGAGAAAACGAGATTTTTGTCCAAATTTTTTTCAGATTCAGAATTTAGGATGAGGGTATATAAGGGGAAAATGGAAGCTAGAAATGGTGGAGGTACCTTTTTGTACACATTTTTGAGATTATCTCCACAAAAAATCAATATTTTGGAAAACTCCAAATTGAGTCCGAGAGAGCTTAGCGAGTTTAATGACATTAATTTAAAAAACAATGTCGCTCAATTTAACCAATATTTTGAAACCTACTATAGAAATGCCAAAAAAATGAAAAAAAAATAAAAGTGCTCAGAATTTTTTTACACAAAAATATGTTATAGAGCACTTTAAAAAAACAAGTTTTATTATTAAAAAGTGTTAGTAAAGTTTAATTTCTTCGTAGAGATATGAAGCCTCAAAGTTTTTGATTTTACAGTAGCAGTGAAATACGCGTAAAAAATCTGAAACCTTAGCACTGAAAAATTAATACCAACTGCAAAAAATAGGATAATTCCGGACACTTATTTTTGAATCAAAGCTGAACATCTCAGGTGTTGTAAATGTATGTAATAAAGAAAGATAAGTACGTGAGAATTGGTCAATCTTTATTAAATATAAAAACGAGATGGGGAATCAAATGAAGGGTGAATGTCTACTGCTATTTATATTTGATTTAAGGATTGCTTACACACCTGTCTAGAACAGTGTTCTCATACTAAAATTTAGTGTCAATCCTCACTTATGCTAGTGTAATTATATTCAGATATAGATGATCAGTCTAAAGTCTTTAGTTGCTCTTGGCAACACTAATTATTAATATTCTTTACTTTCTATCTTTTATTGTAAGTCTAGACTATCAGAACTTAGCTTATGTGATTATCAGGGTAATCATTTACAGTGTTTATATGACACATATGCTAAATATTTTAAGGCATAGTTTATTGTCATATTTAAACTACGATTTAAGGTACATTTATATATGCAAATACAACATCAGGTACATTGGCATATAATTTTTTCTTGGTGTTATTTAGCGTAACAAAAAGTAGAGCAGGGATGAAAAATGAGACCCAGTTTTCAAGGAAAAAGAGTGAATTTTACTTGTTTTTGAGTCTTTCGTGAGTTACAAAACAAATTTAGGGATAGGTAGCATAATGCGACCAATTCATGTCTATTTAGTAGTGCCTAAATATATCCTAAAAAATGTTTATTATGAGGTTAGTTATAGAAAGAAGGCATACTCCGATTTTGAAGATTGAAACTATGAAATTTTTTTTGAAAATTTAAATTTAATATTTAAATTCATCTTAACTTATCGAGCGTAGTTTCTTCGTGTACTACAGCAAGTCAAAATAGGTGGTGAAGGACAGAACGAACAAAGTAAATTGTAATTTTTTTTATTGATTAATTAGTAAGAAAAATATCTACATAAATACCATAGAATGTAATTGTTTAGCTTCTACATGGAAAAAATCTAAAAATCATTTTTTATTATATATACTTTATTAACAAATATTGTTTTCCTGTGGAGATCAGATGAGATCTGGTACTTTCAACATTGATAGCTGTAACTTTTATGGATTATAGAGTTTTTGTCATTATATATAATATACGTGTATCTACTACTAAATTTTTGTATATATACGTAACACTATTCTGCATCTATTGATTATATGCTCACTGGAAACTTTAGTAATATTTTCTAGTGAAATAAAGTCAGCTTTGCATTATTGTACCTAGCATGATTACATGATATGCAGCAAAAATAACAGATTTTTCTTTATATTTCGATCAGGAATAAAGATTTTTTTGTAAACCAAATTGCTGCTGATACCCACCAAATAGCAGTATGATATACCAAAAAAAAGATATGGTCAAATTACTCAATACTACACAAATCACGAAAAACAAAATAACAGATAAGCAGAAGGATGGCAATTAAAACAAGCAAACATAGAGGGGAAGTTTGTCCTAGTTGCTAGACTAATGCGATTTACAGCTAGTTAAAACGGAGAAGTTATGGGTTTGAAACTCGTATAAACAGATTTTCTTTGGAACTTGTTGTGTTTGCCGGGCTAGAAGCGCAGCTAATCATCCCCTCGCCTTTTTATTTCGTTTTACCTTTCTACGCACAGCTTTTAAAAGATTACCAATTGTTTTCTTCTTTTCACTACTCCAGTATTTTTAGTGATATATCGAAAATCCATTTTCTTTTTTATGAATATCTTATTTTACAAGCACAAGAGCACAAGAAATTTTACAAAAATAGACACATTCTGCGTGCAATAATTTAATAATGTAAACTGTATTGTAAGCCTACTACTACTGTCTGTATATTTTGATTTTGGTTTTCATCCAGTAAGTAACAAATAGAGTATTACTAATTGTAACATAAATAAAGGTATATACAGTATAAGGAAATATCTTTATTTATTTTTAAGAAAGACTTGAAAAGAGCTCAGCAAATAACATTGTTAATCATATTCAGATTAGTATAAGCTCCTGCTTCAGTTATTATCAGTTAGAAATAGATTTGTCACCAACTTTAACTTATCCTTAAAAAAGGGCTTCAGGATAATTATTACTGCATGGATAATACTATTAAAGGCATATAACTCTTCACTCAAGAAACACTTTATATCTAAAAGCTTGAGAATAATGCCCAAGGTATGTACAGGCTTCCGTCAATTTATTATTTATTATCATGCATGTTTTATGTCACCAAGTACCATCCTTTATCACCTTCTACATAATCGATACATCTTACAATCTATTGACTACAACATGCATTGAAGTGCAAAGTCTTGATATCGGATATAAGAAACTTCTAGTGTACTACGTTTATCCAGTAATCAGTAATTACCAAGAACTCTTGGACCTCAATTACGACACCATATTATTGACATCCCAGCAGTTAATTAATGAAATAGCTATCAAATCAACATCCAAGCATATTTAGCGCAATACCATTGAAACAAGACAACTCATAAGCTCTGCAAGCACGGCTAAATTATGATTGATTTATTTCCATCCATAGATTACTATTAAACAGATCTCATGGTTTAATAGTGCCTTAAATTACATTTCATCAGGATCTCAATTTCAAACCAATATAAAAGGCCATACTTTTATATCTAAATAAACAATATCTTGTTTTTATTATACAGTTGAAGAACTGATTCATTACTCATTCTCTTTTAATTGTATTCTTTTTTAAGCGTTATATATCAAACCTAAAAATATACTACAGTAATAATGTGTGATTAGGATATAGGATAGTAGTAGTATAATAATATGTTAGGCTTTACAGGTTCATGACGAATATATTGATTTATTTAATTGATAATATTAAATTAAATGTAGTAAGTAGTATATGATTCATATTTTTGCCAATGGTCACTCCTCCAAAAAACGGCCGAACAATCTCCGGAAGCGGCCATCTAAATATATTTCCAAGCTTTAAATATCTAAAAGCAACCACCGGACAGCCCGGACGCGGTTGTTTAAATATTCCAAGAAGCTATAAGATGCAGATTCGAAATTTCATACAAGAATTAAGTTTCGACTGTATTGCTATCAATTATTCAAAGCCTTATTTTAAGTAATAAAGCAAAAATACAACCTACGACATTATTAGCCTAATAACAGATTTAACGTGAAAAGTATATGATGCAACCAGATTCGAAAAAAGTTCATAAAATCACAAATTTAAAGGATTTATATATAAAAGCACTACGGCCGACCTGTGCTGCACAAGATAATTTTGCTGTTCCCAGGTGGGTTGCATACTATAGCCTGATGAGTTGTTGCGCCCATTGAGTAATGGCTAAAAAGATAACAAGATGCACATGGGTACAACAAAAGAAACTGCACACGAGCACAACGAAAAGCCTGTATGTGCAGAATTATAGACTCTGCCCGTGTGCATTGTTTAGATATACGAAATAAAGACTAAGAATTAAAATCAGAATTCAATATATTTATTGCATATATTTCTTTAGAAAAAATGAGATCTAATCAAATGTATAATGGGTCATGTACTTATATGTTTTAGGAGCGCGGATATAGGATAGACATCTAGTTTGACCAGAACCAGAAAAAGCAAGAGATTCAAAGATAAGTATATACAGAATATTCTTGATTGAACAATAGATTTAAAGATTTTTTTACATCAAGAATCAGCTCATGTAAAATGTCCTATACCTATTCCTAATTGGCTAAATCTTAAAGAATATCCCAACCCTTGAGTTAATTGCCACAAAACCACTCATACCTATTCTCAATGTTGAAATAAAGTTTACAGCAACATTTATCACATCTCCCGCATCTACGACCAAGTCTGGATCATCCATTTATAACTCTAAAGTGAATAATGCTATCTATCCCATTTTCATTATGTAATCCATAATTCCCGTTATTCTAGTCTATCCTAAACATATATGACGTTAATCCCATGTGTGCATAATAGTAGAATTGCCCATAAACATATCATTATTCCTATTTGTGCATAATAATAAAATCTAATCATGAGCATAATGAGCTGATCGTATGGGCACAAATTGGTTTGTATATGAACATTGTGCCGTTCTCAAAATTCCAATACATTTTTTACTGGAATGAGTTTTTAAATCACATTTGCTTTTATTAATATAGATTATAGACAATACAATTCAATATGTTGTTGATGTAGAAAAATACATGCAAGAACCAATATATTTACAATTATCATCATTTGTAAATATTTTTATTATAGCGATAATGTTTACCGCAATAATAATGGTTTTTGATCGAGCATAAAATTAAATAACACTTGCTGCTTAAATTTATATGCAAGCCAAATCTAATACTATAGATGTTACTTTATCACTCATACGATTTAAACAAATTAGCCTTTTTTAAACTGATTATTATTTTAGTTTATGATTGTCAGCTACAAAAAAATTTGTTTTCCAGTATAGCTACAACGTACGATCAAAAGTATGGTTATTAGGCAAGACATTAGATTATTCTTTTTTTTTGTATTTCTATATCGTAGAAACATGCATTCTTCTGCTAGAAAACCCGTTAGTCATAGCGTACATTCATTAAAAAATTGCAAAGGCGAGCCAGTAGAGCAACGCCGTAATTGAGCATAGCAAGATTGAGCAGCTAAGTCTACTATGGTGTATCTAAGTTTTAAATAAAAAAGCGTTTTTTTTAACTTTTCTTATATTTAACCATGTACGGTCTGAAAATTCAGTTTTTGTAGCGGACATTTTCGGGGCTCATTTTTATCCTTACCAACACTCATGATTTTTGTCAAAGAACAGAAACATCAAATTTTGATACCAAAATCAACGTTTAAATATACTACATTGTGAGGGGAAAATGTAGCCATGACCAATACACATGTTATAAAAGCTTAATATTAAATGTTAAGTAATGAAAATTTGTACTTTTGCCTCAAAAACGAATTTTTGGTTAAAGGATTTTCATGTAATATTTTGCAATAAAAATATTTGTTATTTTTTATTGAGCAAATAGAGCGCTAAGTTTTGCATATATGTATATTTTTTGTTTTTATAACTGGTAGTATAATTAACTCTAAATTTGCAAAACCAAAGAAAAAAAAATTAAAAAATGTCAAAATTTTTTTTTTATAGGGGAATTTCTTCCAGTTTTATTTAAAGTCCTTATATCGTCACCTGGTCAAAAGGGAGCGGATAAAAAGACTGGTTATATGAGGATCAAACTAGATCATTGAAGACAATGATAATTGAGAGGAAAGTGTATTTAAGGATCTATCTATATAAGCTAAGACGGTGTGGGGAGTAAAAGGAACATTTTGAAAGACTTGCCGGTAATGGAAGTGCCAGATTGCCTGTTGAATGCAGGAGAATACTTGGTATACGGATAATTGTTGGTAAGAACAGTTAGGAGATAGTGTGGTGAACGGATAATTGTTGGTAAGAACAGTTAGGAGATAGTGTGGTGAACGGAGAGGTCATGAGCAGTAAATTGTGATATTCAGTTATAGTGACACTGAAGAGAAGAGGAGAGATGTAGTGCGCTAGAGCACAGGACCAAACTTCATATTTTAATGGACAGTTAAAAAGGAAGTGATCATGCGTTTCGATAGTAGGTTGACGATTGTATCTTCGACGCTTGCAAAGTGGACAGTTGGGAGTAAATACGTCTGGGTTGCAAAGATTTAACTTTTTTCTCGTAGTGATCTTATTGTGAAGTATCCGGTACCAGGTATTTCGAGCATTCAAAGGAATCTGTAACGACCAAAATTCGGTCCATCTAGAAAAAGGAGGAAGAGAGGTAGGCTGAATAATGTTAGTGTGTAGAGGTAGTAGTTTATAAGCCTTAATGGTATCATTGGCAGTTGAGAAAGAGTGATCAAGAAAATTATACTGAAGAGAAATAATAGAGGTTAAAAAGGATGAGAGCATTGTTATGTTAGTTTCATAATCTGGTACTGAAGCTGGAACAGAATTAATTAAACGAGGCGCAACTTGTAATAGATTATATAGTACAAAAGGTTGAAACAAAAGTTGCTGGTTATTGATGAAATCAATGGCACGTTTGCTGGACACTTTGTGCAGTAAGGTATTGAAAGAAGTATGCAGTTTTAATGCATGAAAATGTTGATTGTAGTACATGATGTCGGCACCGATAAGAGTTTTCATTGTTGGATACGGCTGTAGTAATTGAGATGGTGGTACAAACGTAGCCGAAGCAGGGTGTCTATCAGGAATGCTGGACAGAAATAGTTCCGTGATAGGAAGGCGCAGACATGTTGCAATGTCCGCATTACAATGGTGAAAGTTCCGTTGAATATTGTCCACCGCCCGAAAGAGGTTGGTGATTATTGGGTGTAGGGCGTTGCTGGAGGCTGCTGGACGACAAGATGGAAATAATAATGACCAGTGGTAACTGGGATAAGTATTAGAGCTAAGGAAATGATTAAGTATAAATTTAATATAAGGAAGGGAGACCATAAATGAAGGAACGTTTTGAGCTGGATCTAACAAGGCGCGTAGCCAACGCCACTGTAATGCACAAGCCTGTACGACAGGATCTATTAGATTCAAACCTCCTTTGTTTCTTGGTAATGTAAGTGTGCGAAAAGAAAACCTTGTAACCTTAACATTTTTATTAATGAAAGAGGCTCCAATTTGTTGTAGGGTGTGTATTTGAGCTTTGGTGAAGGTAAAGATGCGCATAACATGCCAAATTTTTGAATATAGAAGCGAGTTGAGGATGGTCGCCCGACCTCGAAGAGTGAGATTTCGCTGAACATGCTGTTGACAGTACTGACGAAGCTGGGAAATAATGGAGTTGGCAAAGTTGGCTTGTTGTGATTTACTGGAACAAATTGGATACCCTAAATAGATCAGTGGTTCTGTTAACTTTTTATCATGCCATGAGGCGATACCTTTAGCAGATAAAAATTGTTTCCATTCTAAATGTACCTGTCCGGAAAGAGAAATTGCTTTGGTTTTCGAGAGATTCAGAGACGCATTGGATGCCGTCATGTATTTAGAAATGGTAGATTCCAGCTCATGGTAGTCCTCGTGATCTTTCAGAAGAACCAGAGTATCATCGGCATAAGCTATTACTTTGATGGGAGGAGGATTGTTAGTAGTATGAACCATTGGGGGAGAGTTTTGAATGGTTAGATTATTCAGTAAATTGGTCACCTGAGAAATGTTATTTGTTGGTGGAGAGGAAGCTGTAGCCTTACCAAAATCAAAACCTTTAAAGTTAGGATTATTATGTATAGCTCGTAGAAAAGGATCGAATGCAATATTAAACAATAGAGGACTAATTGGATCTCCCTGACGGAGACCTCGTTGTTGTGAAAAAGATTCAGTAAGAAAACCATTGACGTTGATGCGAATCTGCGTGTTAGAGAAAAGTGTGATGAGAGTATGGATAATAGAATCTGGAAGGTTAAAAGCTTTCATTATAGCACGCAAATACTCAAAGTGAACTCGGTCATAGGCCTTCTCTTGATCTAGGAGCAGGGCAATAGAATCAGAGTTAGTATCTGTCGCAATGGTCTGGATAGTTTGTAGTAGCATTCCGTTTTCTCCTATGAATCGTTTTGGCATAAATCCTAATTGATGAGAGGATATCCGAGTGGATAGTACCATCATCAGCCTGGCATTCAGTAACCGAGTAAAAATTTTTGCATCTACTGCGATAAGTGATATTGGTCGCCATTGTGTAAGTGACTCCAAATTTTGGCTCTTTGGTAGTAATATCAAACAGGTTTCCTGCCAAGAGGCGGGAAAGATGCCCTTTTCAAGTGCATCATTAAACATATCTAAAGCAAGGTCAGCAGTTCTATCATGGTCAAAAAGTATGTTATATATTTCGTATGGCAAACCGTCGATTCCGGGGGAGCTTTTTTTTGGTTTACGCAAAGAACTATCATTTAAATCATCAATTGTAAAAGGAGCGCATAATAAATCATAATGTTCATCAGGTATCCTACTCTCGGGAGGAATGAGACTAGCAAAATAGTGAATATCATCTTGGTTGACCGCTGAGGGGCTATAAAGATATTCATAGAAGGTAGAAGTGGCAGCGCATTTCTGCTCATTAGTTTCACATTGGTCATGGGTAGTAGGATGAACTAGAGTAGGAATAGTTCTTTTGATGGCTCGTCTTGTTGCTGTACGTTTAAGGAAACCTGCAGAAACTTCACCATTTTCTCGCCAACATATACCGGATCCCAGGGCTTGGATGTCGGCTACTTCTTGCTGTAAGTCCCCTATCAGTTTCTCCACTACGGGAAGACGTTGGTTGAGTGTGGTATTATGTAAGTGGTATTGTCGAATTAGTTTATTGCGTTTTCTTTGAAGACGTTTCAGTTGTCGATGGCGCCATTCTGCTTTACTACGACTACATCTTAGTGCGACTTGCCGAGTTAAACTTTTGATTTGATCCCATAGTTCCTGTGGAGATTGTTGGCGTTCTATCGGAATTTGTTCTATTTGGTTATGAAAATCATTTAGTGCAGCGTATAATTTATTTATGAAATAGGGATTTTGTGCTAGAGCTGGGTTGGCTCTCCAGAGCCCTTTCCCATGTTCGGCACAACGAAATTGTAATGTTATACTTAAAAGAGCGTGATCAGTCCATACATTGGATATAAATTCAATGTCGCTGTTAGATACGAATTCCACTAGGTGAGGGGCGGCAAAGATGTAATCAATGGTTGTTTTGTTACTTCCCCGTCTGAACGTTGGGGTTTGCGGGTGGGTAAGGAGCTTGTGTGTTGTTTCGTTGAAATATCGTAGTAGTAGTGCATGCCATAACCATTGACTACGACTGAGCGGAGGCAAAGTAGTAGGATCGCTGGATTCAGTTTGGAAATCTACAGGAGCTTCTTCAGGATCAAACGCGGTTTGGTTTGTTGATACGAGATTGTAATTGGTATGTAAGAAAGAAGTATCTAGTTGCTTTACATCCGACATTAATGCCGCTGGGAAGTGTCTAAAGTTGTAGTTAAAATCGCCTACTATAAAGGCAGGAGTGTCAGTTGTGTATGGATCAGAAGTCTGAAGGAGTTCAGAGGTGTCTGTCATAATGTTAAGCATCCAATTGAAGCATGGTTGCTGGAGTAATTGGGCATAAAAGTTGTATCTAGCATTGTTAGAGGCTGGAGCATATATATTCATTATAATAAAAGGAGGGAAATGGTTACTAATATGTGAAATTTTACAAGTGATTACCCGTTCATCATCTGATGTGTATATAGGTTCAAGCTCGATGGCTGGGTTGAGAGATACGATGCCGCAGTATTGTGACCATATGGCTTCATTAGATTGTAGTTGCATATTGAGTCGTTCTTGAAACTCAAGGGTAGCTGCATGGGTTTCTTGTAGGCATAAGATATCTAAATCTTTAGTACGTAAAAAACGGGAGAAGGATTGACTTGTCTCAATCATGGAAGGTTTGGACAGGCTTCGACAATTGAGACTACATAGTTTTATTTTGGTTAATTTCATATTAGTATTTGTAGACATATTCATAATCATAGGCATAGGGTGTGGTGGTACCGAAGTACCAGATGACGACCCAAGGGCCGACATCTAAGAGGACGGGGTTGGTTGACCATCACCAACAAGGGAAGTTGTGTCAGAGAGGTCGATATCTTCTTCGTCAGTGAAATTTGGCGGGGGAGAGTTCGGGATGTCCATGGGAGTGTTCTGGTCCTCAGTGTCAATGACAAAGTTGGCTAGAAGGGGATTCTCGTTATGGGTGGCGTCGGTTGGAGTGCTAGTTTGTGCAAGGAGTGTGGTGAGCACTGTGTCAGAGATCCAGCCTTTGCGGACAAAATCTCGAGCAACAGCTAATTGCACTGGAGGACGGAGGAAGGCGAGTGTGTATTGGAAACGTTTTTGTTGAAGTTCCCGCAGTCTTGTAGTTTTAAGGGCGTTAGTATCATCATTATATTTGGGATCTTTCAAATGTTTAGGGTCCAAAGGATCGAAATCCTGAATGATGGGTAGTTTATTCTCTTCAAATACGTTCAATGCGGTTTGGACGTAGTCATTGTGTACCAGAATACTTACAACACTGGATGTGGGGTATTGAACATCAATTATAGATCCACCAGAGAGACCTATCTTTCTTAAATTGTATCGCATTTCCTTTAAAGGTAGTTTGGCTTTGATGGGCAGATGCAGATACTGAAAACCTTGGTTAGGAGAAACAAAGGCAAAGTGTCGTAAACATTGTTGTTTAGATCGCTGTCTGGGAGGATTGGAAGTAGAGTTAGTCTGCAAAGAAGTATCATTATTTTTTTGTGAGTTATTAGCATTTTCAATATTTTTTTGGTCAGTAGGGTTAGTATTTTTGTTATTTTTTTGTAAATTGTTTGTTTTATTATTGACCCAATTAGAGGGGGAGGAGACTTGTGATGCATTGGTTGCATATTTGGAAGCTGCCGACCCTTTGCTAAGTGGTAGAGGAGATTGTGCTGTCTGCTCGTCTTCCATGGTAGTATCCATATGTTCAGGATATTTGTCAAGGAGTTTTTGTTCAAATTCTTGTTGCATTTGGTTTAGACGGATGTTGAACCGTTCGTCCATGTCTTTGATTCGGGTATCGCACTCTTGTTGCTTACCTCGGATGGTGGATAATTCATTGTTCATCATGTCTTGTTGTTGCATCATTTTATTCAGGAGACTGGCAATATTGTCACTTTGTTGTTGGGCGGAAGCGGCAATAGTGGTATTTTGCTGTAGCTGATCTTTAAATTGGCCGAAGGAGTTAATCATCAATGTTATTTGATCGGACATTTTGGAAATCGGGTCAGGGGAGGCCAACTCATCGCCTGTTTTACGCGATTCTTGGCTCAAAGGATCATTTCTCTTGGAGGAGGAAGTTTTTTTCATGTTGTCGATTGGTTTTTCTGGCGGTGCCATGTTGTTGTTCGTTGATAAGGCGGTGGAATCAGAAGAAGTAATGATGTCTGACCTTGCGGCGGTCAATGCGGCTGGGTGGAAAGCTGAAGCTGTGGACTTTGTCTCGTACGAATAAACGTTTGAGCGGCAAAGTTGCTGATTCACAGTATATGTCTGACGGTAGATAGTTGTTATTGACTTGTTGCGCTTGATAGTTGGGTGGTTTAACTGTTGTAGTTGAATGTATATGTATGGCGGTGTTTCAAACTAACCAAAAGTATTGTTTAGCGAATGTCAAAATTGATGATCTGGACAAGAATAATTTTCGAAATTAATGTTCCGCTTATAAGCCTTATAAGTCTCAAAAATAAGAGATTTTATAATACTTGAAAACTTTTTCAAGAATTACGATGCTGTACCCACTTGATTCAAGCTTATCACTGTAAATCGTTATACATTTTAATATTGTATGGTAGTTTATGTGATGATAATATAGTCTTATTTTATAGTTATTGCGCTGGAGGTAATTTACACTAAGTTTTGATTTTACCTCTCCAATATCATAAACATAAATATGACCATCACTGGAACCTATTCCCGCCTTTTTATCCTCTTTGTCCCAAGTCAATTTATTCAATGCTTTACCAGAGCCAACTTAAGAACTTACAAATGGTTCCTTGGTATTTACATTCAAATTCCATTAATCAAATTGATTGATTCCATCTACAGTAGTATCAAATATATTATCAGCCCGCCTTATGATAAATGTGAATAATCTAAATCCAGAAATAGCTCATTGCCATTGTTATAAGCTTTGAAAAGCTTGATTTTTAATAGTATAGCAATTAAATAAAAAACAAGATCGTCCTAATAATAACATATGGTGAGTATTTAACACTTAAGTAAGTTTGATGAAATATGCTTTCAAACCCTTTTAAAAATTCCGAGGCAAACACAAAACCTTGGTCCTGTAATTTCTATTCATCAAAATGTTGCAATTTCCATTACACAATGAATGCGCCTCTTATCAATCTTGACCTCGATGTACATTTAGTATCAGTTTTTTACCAGTTGTATCTTGTCGGATTCATTAATATTTAGTCGTATTGAGTGATGGTTTGTCAGCATTGCCAAAAAAAACAAGAATAAATGCTTCCAGAGTTTTCTCCATATCAGATTATGCGATTTAGTAGCAATGATTGCACTTAATTATGCTTTTTGAGCCTATTGAGTTAATCAGGATAAGTAGTACTTTCATTCAAAAGTAAGCTTTGCTTTATAGATTTAAATTCACCCATTTAATAAATGGCATTGCATTTATGATCCGTCACATCAATCAATCAACTTCATCTTGATTAGGATATGTTTGACAATCAAATGCCTGAATTACACTTGAGCCAACAGGTATCCCCACAAACAAACCTCGTACAGGTCGACAAAACATCACAATTTAGATCATTTTTTTGTGTTCGTAGATTTGAGCTGTCTCACACATTCATAGATCTCTGCATGAACCATATCTTTATCTATTCAATTTAACTGAAATACATTTAGATAGATAACGTAAACAGGGGTTTATTGAAAATGTTGGGCGAATGTTACTAATAATATTAAGTTGACCAATATGTTAACGTTTGTCAGGTCCATAAATGTAACTTGGATAATTGTCCTTAAATTGTGATTGTCTCCATACAATTTCAATACATGTGTTTAATACGCATAAACGTAACATTTTAGGAAAGCTAGTGGTACTGTAAAACTTTACGAAAAAAAACAATGCCCACTATTTCAGTAGACCTATTACCAAATTACTGTAACCAAAAACACTTAATTACAGAATGTTAAACAAACTCTTCTTGGCTTTTCAATTTAAATACACTAAAATAATACTAACTCGAACAACTACGAGGAAGTGAGATTTCTTATGTTCCCAAAAGAAACGATAACGAATCGAGAAAATAGTATCTCGGAGACGTTGTAAATTATTGTTCAGATAATTTACCAGCAATGTTGCAACACCCACGGGATGACCTACAAGGAAAGCTATATCACCCTACGGATGAACTACAACTAACACTACATTACCGAACGTTAAAGAAAAGGGGAAGGTAATTTATATGTAATGAAAAAAAACGATAACGAATCGAGAAAATAGTATCTCAAAGACGCTGTAAATTATTGTTCAGATAATTCACCAGCAATGTTGCAACACCCACGGGATGACCTACAAGGAAAGCTATATCACCCTACGGATGAACTACAACTAACACTACATTACCGAACGTTCAAAGAACTCTTCTTGGTTTCTCAAGGCAATACATTGCAATGATACTGACAGAAAAAGTACAAGTAAGAGCTCACCTGTTCCAAAATGAGAAAATATAGAAATATATCATTTCATATATTAACTGCCTGGACTACTACGCATTATGAAACGAAAAGAAAAAAAGACCACATAAGAGAAAATCCAAATGACTACACTTGGTATATAAATATGTTAGCAGGAGTAAATAATTTAAAATGTTTCAAAATACTTTTCCTGAATCACAATCATTAATTTTTGCGTCTTGAATGTTGTTTTTTGCTACCAACTGCATAAAAAGTAAAAGAAGCGAGGTGAAAAAAACTGCGGTTGCTGTTATTTAATAAAATGTTTTGGTTGAGGTCATCTTCTGATGAGCTTTAATTAAAAGCGGTCCTTCTTGTAGTATGCATATATCAACAGAGAAAGTTCATTATGGTTGAATTGGATACCTACTATCTACTTACATTAATACTGTTTGATTTAGTAGTATTTGTAGTATCTAAAATTGTTTAAACATCCATGGGATAATCCAGAAGTGGCCAAATTGGCGCCAATTTGGTATAATTTATGCTATGCATTTTTGCTTATCTTTTCCATACTAACTTTTTATACCATTATTCTATTAATATCGCCCCAAAAAAGTAATTTTATTGAATTATCAGAAAGCGCACAAAGGACATAATAAATAACAGGTGCTAAATAAACCCCGTAAATCAATAGAGATAATAGTTGTAAATTATCCAATAAAGTAATATCGCATGGATGATATAACTTAATACAGACATACAGACCAGTAATAAGCGAATATGTATTGAAACCAAGGGAACACTTCCAGCAAATAGAATTATGCTTTACTCATATAAATGCCAATAGATGTGGTATATTTTAGCTGAAAACAATATAATACGGTGGTAATGTGGTAGTGTAGTCAAAATAAACAAATAGAAAAATTTAGGAATACAGAGAGCCAATAGAAAATAGAAAGTATCAAATGTTGAGTAAAATATTGGAGCATGCCTGTAATAATATGCGAGTTTTACCATCGCATTTTGCAAGGTAATATAAACGTATTACTACAACCTATTCTGTTGTAAGGTAATATATTATTTGTATTACCACTACGGCCAACCTGTGCTGTCAAGATAATTTTGTTGTACCCAAGTGGGCTGCACACTATAGCCTGGGCTGTTGTGCCAACTGAATATGGCTAAATATATAACAGTATGCACATGGGTACAATAAAAGAAGCTGCACACGAGCACAGCACTAACCCTGTATGTGCAGAATTATAG
The DNA here is from genome assembly GCA_027405735.1 of Mucor racemosus. Taxonomy (NCBI): domain Eukaryota; kingdom Fungi; phylum Mucoromycota; class Mucoromycetes; order Mucorales; family Mucoraceae; genus Mucor; species Mucor racemosus. Next base: position 726,218 of record JAPEHQ010000005.1, read on the forward strand.
ATTTTGTACGTGTGAATAACATTAATCCCATGTGTGCATAATAGTTAAATTGCCCATAAGTATATCATTATCCCTATTTGTGCATGATAATAAAAAAATCTGATTATGAGCATAATGAGCTAATCGTATTAGCACAAATTAGTTTGTACATGAGCATCGTGCCGCTCTCAAAATTATATTGCATTTTTTACTGTAATAATGAGTTCTTAAATTACATTTGTTTTTATTAATATATATTATATACAATACAATTCAATACGTTGTTGATGTAGAGCAATACATGCAAGAGCCAATATATTTACAATTACTATCATCATTTGTAAATATGTTTATAGTTATAATGTTTACAGCAACAACGGTGTTTGCTCGAGCATAAACTTAAATAACTCTTGCTGCTTAAATTTATATGCAAGCCAAATCTAAGATTACAAATGTTATTTTATTACACATAAAATTTAAACAAATTAACCTTCTTTAAACTTACTATTTTAGTTTACGATTGTCAGCTGTAAAAAGATTTGTTTTAAAGCATAGCTACGATCAAGACTATGGCTATTATTAGGTAAGACATTAAATTACTCTTTTTTTTTTTCTATATCCTTTGAAATTTTATCACTTTTCTGGAAGATTTCGTGGATTTGTTGCCAGTTCTAGCTTTGCATCAAGTATATATAAATATTATTGACTTCGATTTTTTGAGCTTGTAACCAAGAAATACGTCCAGCAATACTGTTATATCGAAAGATACTAATAATATAAAAATACTCTGCTAAAAGATACATTTTATTAATTCATTGATGCTTCGTATTTATATGATTTCTAGATAGTTATATATTAATATTATTAATGAATTGCCGGGTATTGAGGTACTTGATACGATTTGGGAACAAATTATATAAAATGGAATTTGTGGAATTGGGAATCTGTGATTGTATCATTTGGATAAGATGTAGGATTGCTTATGTTTCATTGTTGCCAAGTGTTCCTGAATGCTTCTGGTAGTCGCTGCTAATGCTAGTGGTTATGTATGACATTTAGTATGAGTTACTAGATATCATGCCATGTTGGATTTCAATAGTTGTTCCTAGATTTCTACATCTGGGTAAACTTCTGATATATCAAATACAATAGTAAATAATGATATTTGATCTTAGAATACAGTTAAATAAAAATATCAGTCTCTAATAGAGACTGCTACCTATATTAAAAACAATAATCCCTTATGTTAGCATGCGTATTCAGATAAAAGAAAAGAATATCAGTTTCATAGTCTGATATGCGTTATCAAATGGTCAATATATCCTTGGGATATGAAAACAAAAACAGAGAAACAACACAAGTAGAAAAGGATTTTCAAGGCTTTACATTATTTAGCGCAATTAAAACCCTGCTAAATTGCACATTTCAACCAATGTAAAAGCAGCATTGCTACAGCGCATGAACCATAAATTAAATAAAATAGGCAATATCTGTTATTATAGAAACATACATTTTTCTACCAGAAAAACTGTCATCTATCATCATACATTCATTAAAAAGTTGCAAAAGCGAACCCATAGAGCGACGCCATAATTGAGCATAGCAAGATTGAACGACTAAGCCTCTTATGCTATAGTATATACAGTAGTATATCTAAATTTTAAATAAAAAAGCGTTTTTTTATAACTTTTCTTATATTTAAGCATATACGGTCTGAAAATTCAGTTTTTGTAGCGGACATTTTCGGGGATCATTGTATCCTTACTAACACTCATGATTTTGATCAAAAAAAAGAAAAATCAAATTTTGATACCAAAATCAACGTTTAAATATACTACATTGTGAGAGAAAATTGTAACCATGACTAATACACATTTTATAAAAGCTTAACATTAAATGTTAAGTAATGAAAATTAGTATTTTTGGCCCAAAAACGATTTTTTGATTAAAGGATTTTTATGTAATACTTTGCAATAAAAATGTTTGTTATTTTTTATTGAGCAAATAGAGCGCTAAATTCTGCATATGTGTATATTTTTTGTTTTTATAATTGGTAGTATAATTAACTTTAAATTTGCAAAACCAAAAAAAAAAAATTAAAAAATGTCAAAATTGATGATCTGGACAAAAATGATTTTTGAAATTAATATTCCGCTCATAGGCCTTGTAAGTCTTAAAAATAAGAGATTTTATAATACTTGAGAACTTTTTTAAGAATTAATGATGCTGTATCCACTGAATTCAAACTTATTATTGTAAATATTTATATATGCTAATATTGTGTAGTAGTTTATTTGATGATAATATAGCCTTGCTTTATAATTAATGCGCTAAAGGTAATTTACATTAAGTTTTAGTGTTACCTCTCCAATATCATAAACATAAACATGGCGAACACTGAAAGCTATTATTGACGCCTTTTTATCCTCTTTGTCCAAAGCCAATTTATTCAATGCTTTACCAGAACCAAATTAAGTACTTGCAATGGCACCTCGGTATTTACATTCAAATTCCATAAATTAAATTGACTGGTTCCATCTACAGTAGTATCAAACGTATCATGAGCCCGCCTTATAACAAATGTCAATCTAAAATCAGAAATATCCCATTGTCATTGTTATAAGCTATGAAAAGCTTGATTTTTAATAATACAGCAATTAAATAATAAAAAAATAATACTAATAGCATATGGTGAGTATTTAACATCTAAGTAAGTTTCATGAAATATGCTTTTAAACCCTTTTAAAAATCCTGAGGCAAACACAACATCTTAGTCCTGTGATTTCTATCCATCAAAATGTTGCGACTTCCACTATACAAAGAATGCACTTTTTATCTATCTTGACCTCGATGTACATTGTTGGATATCAGTGTTTCACCAGTTTTATTTTCTCTGGTTTATTAATATTTAGTCATATTCAGCGATGATTTGTAGCGTTGCCAAAAAAAAAAAAAAAAGAATAAATGCTTTAAGAGTTTTCTGTAGGCCCGACCTGTGCTGCACAAGATGATTTCGTTATGACCAGGTGGGCTGCATACTATAGCCTGAGCTGTTGAGCCTACTGAATATGGTTAAAAAGATAACAATATGCACATGGGCACAACAAAAGAAACTGCACACGAGCACAACGCTAACCCTGTATGTGCAAAATTATATATTTTGTGCGTGTGCATGACATTAATCCCATGTGTGCATAATAGTAGAATTGCCCATAAGCATATTATTATCCCCATTTGTGCATAATAATAAAATCTAACCATGAATATAATGAGCTAATCGTAGTAGCACAAATTGGTCTGTACATGAGCATCGTGCCGTTCTCAAAATCTCATTGTATTTTTTTTACTGGAATGGGTTTTTAAATTACAACTGTTTTTATTAATATAAATTATAGACAGTACAATTCAATAAGTTGTTGATGTAGAGAAATACATGCAAGAGCCAATATATTTACAATTATTATCATTTGTTGTAAATATTTTTATAATGGCTATAATGTTTACAGCAGCAATGGTTTTTTTCGAGCATAAACTTAAATAACACTTACTGCTTGAATTTATATGCAAGAGAAATCGAAGGTTATAAATGTTATTTTATCACACATAAAATTTAAACAAATTAACCTTCTTTAAACTTACTATTTTAGGTTACGATTATTAGCTGTAAAAAGGTTTGTTTTCAAGTATACAGTAGCTACGATCAAAAGTATGGTCATTAGACAAAACATTAGATTATTCTTTCTTTTTTTGCTTCTATATCATTTAAAGTTTTATCATTTTTCTGGAACATTTCGCGGGTTTGTAGCCAGTTCTAGCTTTTTATTTAGTAAATATAAATATCTGTGAATTAGCTGATATACTGTAATTGCTAATAAAAAAAATATAAAAAAACGGTAGTAAGTCAACTAGAATATAGTAATCTTTATTGACTTTAAGAATCAACTGACGATCTCTATTATTTTGTCCTAAGCTCCTCTTTATATATATATTTCAAATCTATTCTAATTTTGGTATTCATTCCTATTACAAGTGCTGTTATTTTCTATTATCTAAACTGTTACTTATGGTTCCATATCTCTTCTAGGAAGGCTATCTTGTCATAAATGATAGGAGTTGTCAACTCTAAATTAAGAAATCTATTTTAATTCAACACCAGATAAAATGGAGATTATAGCGTATCTTAACTACAATATCATTGCCTTCGATTTGATCTGGTAATCAAGAAATATGTCCAACAATACAGTAGTAAATAATGATATTTGAGCTTAGAATGCGGTTAAATGAAAATATCAATCTCCAATAATATAGACTGCTACCTACGTAACAAATATTAGTCCCTTATGTTAGAATGCGTATTCAGATGCAAGAAAAGAATACCAGCTTGACAGTCTGATATGCCTTATCAAACGGTGAATAATATATCCTTGGAATATGAAAACAAAACGAGGCAAATGACACACGTATTATTATAAAAGGATTTCAAGGCCTTACATTATTTAGCGCAATTAAACCCCTGTTAAATTGCACATTTTATGCAATAATGTAAAAGCAGCATTACGGCAAATGAACATAAACTAAACGAAATAGGCAATATCTATTATCATAAAATATACATTTTTCTACCAGAAAAACCGTCTGTCATATCATATATTCATTAAAAAAATGCAAAAGCGAGCCTGTAGAGCGACGCCGTAATTGAGCAGAGAAAGATTGAACGGCTAAGTCTCTTATACTATGGTATATGGTATATCTAAGTTTTAAATAAAAAAGCGTTTGTTTAACTTTTCTTATACTTAACCACGTACGGTCTGAAAATTCAGACTTTGTAGCGGACATTTTCTGGGATCATTTTATCCTTACTAACACTCATGATTTTGATCAAAAAAAAGAAAAATCAAATTTTGATACCAAAATCAACGTTTGAATATACTACATTGTGAGAGAAAATTGTAGCCATGACTAATACACATTTTATAAAAGCTTAACATCAAATGTTAAGTAATGAAAATTAGTATTTTTGGCCCAAAAACGATTTTTTGATTAAAGGATTTTTATGTAATACTTTGCAATAAAAATGTTTGTTATTTTTTATTGAGCAAATAGAGCGCTAAATTCTGTATATGTGTATACTTTTTGTTTTTATAATTGGTAGTATAACTAACTATAAATTTGCAAATTCAGAAAAAAAAATCAAAAAATGTCAAAATTGATGATCTGGACAAGAATAATTTTTGAAATTAATATTCTGCTTATAAGCCTTGTAAGTCTTAAAAATAAGAGATTCTATAATACTTGAGAACTTTTTCAAAAATTAATGGTGCTGTACCTACTTGATTCAAGCTTATTACTGTAAATCTTTATACATTTTAATATTGTATGGTAGTTTATGTGATGATGATATAGTTATAATGTATAATTATTGCGCTAAAGATGATTTACATTAAGTTTTTTTTTTACTCTTACCTCTCCAATATCATAAACATAAATATGGCCATCACTGGAACCTATTGCTACCTTTTTGCCGTTTGTGTCGCAAGCCAATTTATTTAATGCTTTAATAGTAGTAACCAACTTAAGTACTTACAAATGGTTCCTCGGTATTTGCATTCAAATTCTATAAATTAAATATATAGACTGGTTCCATCTATAGTAGTATCAAACTATCAAACGTACATCAGGCCACTTTATGATAAATGTCAATCTGAAATCATAAACATCCGATTGTCATTGCTATAAGCTATGAAAAGCTTGATTTTTAATAATACAGCAATTAAATAAAAAACAAGATGATATTAATATAGTATATAGTGAGTATTTAACATCTAAGTTTGATGAAATATGATTTTAAACACTTCTTTTAAAAATCCTGAGGCAAACACAACATCTTGATCCTGTGATTTCTATCCATCAAAATGTTGCGATTTCCACTACACAACGAATTCACCTTTTATCAATCTTGACGTCGATGTACATTGGGTATTAGTTTTTTACCAGTTGTATTTTCTCCAGTTCATTAGTATTCAGTCATATTGAACGATGATTTGTTGCATTGCCAAAAAAAATAGTAAATGCTCCAAGAGTTTTCTGTATATCAAATTACGCAATTTATTATTAGTGGCAGTGATTGTATCAGGGCTATATTATAAAGGGAAAAGAGATACAGATAAAGATTTATTTGTTATGTTTATGTTTATTTCAGAATATATAATAAGGAAAATGACGAGGAGAACTGACGAAGAAATAAAAGGAATTATGAAAGTAAGATGATTATTTATACTAAATTATTCAAGAGTCTAGTACCCTTCATGAACTAGACTTCAGGGACATAGTGCTACTGAATTACTCTATAATGATTTAAATACGAGTAAGTTGATATTGTAATGTGGTCATTGGTTGTGTTGCAGTGCGTATAGTAATAGAATCTCTTGCATAAGCTGGAGATTGATATGCAATTTGGATAACGTAATCGTTGTATTTCACCTAGTATCATACGTTATCAACTTCTACAGTATGAATACATCTTACAATCTATTGACTACAACATGTAGAAGCGCAAAGTCTTGATATCGGATATAAAAAACTCCTAGCGTACTAAGTTTAATTCAGTAATTACGAAGAACGCTTGAACCTCAATTATGACACCATATTATTTCATCCCAGCGGTTAATTAATCAAATAGCTATCAAATCAACATCCAAGCATATTTAGCGCAATAACATTGAAACAAGGCAACTCATAAGCTCTGCAAGCACGGTTAAATTGTGATTAATCCATTTTCATTCATAGATTACTATCAAACAGATCTAATGGTTCAATAGTGCCTTAAAGTACATCTCAGAATCTCAATGTCAAATAAGTATAAAAGACGAGCCGAGCCTAGGACGAGCTTGACCAAAGCTCGCCACAACGAGCCGAGCTTTGTATCACTCGAGCTCGAGCCGAGCTTTAATAAAAGCTCGTTTGACAAAGACGAGTTTTTGACTTTTTTTTAAAAAGCTCGTTTGAGAAAGACGAGCTTTTGACTTCTTTTCAAAAAGTTCAAATTTAAATAATAATTAGTAAATGCTATGACATTATTACTTTAGATAATTGTCAATTGACATTCATAAGTTTGCTTTACTTTAGATATTTGTCACTGGAAAGGTAAAATAAAGCTCGCATTGAGATGATGAGTTTTAGTCGCTGCATAAAAAAGCTCGTTTGGGGTAAACGAGCTCTAGTCACGCGCAAAAAAAAGCTCGTCGAGGTTGAACGAGCTTTTTTGTAAGCTCGTCTAACTTTAACGAGCCTTGAGAAAAGCTCGGCTGCATAAAAAAGGCTCGGCTCGTTTAATATCACTAATGTCAAATCAATATACAGTATAAGGCCATACTTTTATATCTAGATAAACGATATCTTGTTTTTATAATACAGTTGAAGAACTGATTCATTACTAATTCTCTTTTAATTGTATTTATCTTAAAGTATTACTTATTAAACATAAAAATATACGACACAATAACAGGTGGTTTTATTATTAGACAAAAATATCATGTTTTGCTGATGGTTTTCTCAATTCACAGTGATTTGTGAGAGTAGAAATATAAATTTTTATGCAGAATATATTTAAATCTATCATCATGTATAATTGGAGATTAATTGGATCAATATTCACAAGGATGGGGTTTCTTTCTTTGTTTTCTGCAGTTGTAAATATTAGTTTATTATTTTTTAAAACTTAAAACTCATCATCCAGGGCTTAATTTCTGTATTCAAAATATAGATCTAATTGATTGCTACTCTGTATTTTTTGTTTCAGCCAAAAATATTGATTTTTCATCGATATAATCAAAATAATAGTCGATATCACAGCTTACAGCTTATGATAACTGGGTTCCAAAATTTATTTTAAAAAATGGACGAAAAATGATGAAAAAAACAAAATCGTTTAATTGCTCATGAACTGCAAAGTAAGTCGACCTAGTATACTAAATAGCTTTTGTAGAGTTTGAAATTCTGCATCCATCTAAATAAAATTCAGACAAATATTTTACATTAAATTTTGCGTAAAATGCAATTGAAATTTTGGAGGTTTTTTGAAGATACACATCACTTTTTATAAGCATATTTATAATATAACTAATTGAGATGATGCGCAAAACATTATCTATCGATCAAGCTGTTTTACAATTTTTTAGCTGTATTTTTCGTAGAGAAAACGAGATTTTTGTCCAATTTTTTTCAGATTCAGAATTTGGGATGAGGGTATATAAAGGAAAAATGGAAGCTAGAAATGGAGGTACCTTTTTGTACACATTTTTGAGGATATCTCCACGAAAAATCAATATTTTGAAAAATTATAAATTGGGTCCGAGAGAGCTTAACAAACATAATGACACAAATGCAAAAAAAAATGTTGCTCAATTTAACCAATATTTTGAAACCTACTATAGAAATGCCAAAAAAATGAAAAAAAAAAACAAAAGTGCTCAGAATTTTTTTATACTAAAATATATTATAGAGCACTTTAAAACAAGTAAGTTTTATTATTAAAAAGTGTTAGTATAGCTTATTTTTTCTAGAGATATGAAGCCTCAAAGTTTTCAATCCATTAGCAGTGAAATACGCGTAAAAAATCTGAAACATTAACATTGAAAAATTAATACCAACTGCAAAAAATAGAATATTTCCGGACACTTATTTTTGAATTAAAGCTGAACATCTCAGGTACATTGGCATATAATTTTTTCTTGGTGTTATTTAGCGTAACAAAAAGTAGAGCAGGGATGAAAAATGAGACCCAGTTTTCAAGGAAAAAGAGTGAACTTTACGCGTTTTTGAGTCTTTCGTGAGATATAAAATAAATTTAAGAATAGGTAGCATAATGCGACCAATTCATGTCTATTTAGTAGTGCCTAAATATATCCTAAAAAATGTTTATTATGAGGTTAGTTATAGAAAGAAGGCATACTCCGATTTTGAAGTTTGGAAATTTTGTAAACCCAATTTTTCCCAAGCAATACCTACGATACAAAAACATCGTTGGGACCTTTTTTTTTTTTATCTGGTTTGAAAAGTTTGATATATTTCATTTACAAAACTACCCAGTGAGAAAGGAAAAAGAACACAGAATTGAATTGAAAACTCATCCAAAACTATACTGGAACATTCATGTTCCATAAATCCAAATTCCAAATATGTTAAAAAAATATAAGGTTTAAGTTATGTTTTCATCTAATGTGATTTAATTGTTTAATAAGGTCTAATATTGGGATTTTAAATGAGCTAATAATAGTAATAAATGAATGATAAAAAAAGGAAAGGATAAAAATAATAATAAATATAATCATGATAACCGCGATGATGCATCAGTATTCATGGATGCGGTGCATTTAGGAGCCTTATTTTTAGGGGGCGTGAACCAAAGGAACATATTCAGGAACAAACATGGAACTTTCAACGACATCGCTCAACATTTCACCTTCCTTCAACACAGTGGTAGCAACGCCTTCTTCAAATGCAACCTCACAAACACGAGTACCAACAGCTAAAGCAACATCACGCAAGTAATGCACACCAGGGAAGAGAGTACCTTCCTTTAATTGTTGAGGACTGGCCATATCAGCAATGGTCTTTGCTGTTTCCAAGAACATGTTGGGGGTAACACGGCTAGCTCTTGAGACAGTAATACCGAGACCAAGACCAGGGAAACTGTAAGAGTTATTACATTGATTAGTTCTACCAACACGACCATTAGGCAAGTTGACATCAGGGAAAGGACTACCAGAGGCAAAGATGGCACGGCCATCAGTCCACTTGAAGGCTTCCTCGGCAGTACATTCAGCACGGGTATCAGGGTTACTCAAGGGGAAAACAATGGGTTTTTCTTGATACTTGGCCATTGTACGAATAGCCTTTTCGCTAAAGACACCAGGAACACCAGTCAAACCTAAAATAACAGTGGGCTTCACTTGCTCAACAACTTCCTCAAGACTGAGACGATCTACCATGTCGGCCTTGATATAACAGCTTTGACGTTCATCAAGTTTAGTCATTCTTTCACCACCACCAACAATAGATTGAGGATCGCTCTTATTTAATGTAGGGTTACCAAGGAGACCATGTTGATCCATCATCCAAATGCGAGAGTAAGCTTCATCGCGAGACTTGACCTTACCTTGAGCAACCATGGCATCAATGATACCTTCGCAAACGCCAACACCTGCGGAGCCAGCTCCGACACAGATAATACGTTCTTCATTAAGGGATTCTTGAGAACGGCCACGAGCTTTAAGGGATGCAAGAATACCAGCCAAAGTAATAGCAGATGTAGATTGAATATCATCATTGAAACAAGTAATCTTATCTTGATCTATTTTTAAGGGAAAAAAAAGCATGAGCACTTTTTTTATTCTTGTCATACCCATAATTAATATAACTTACATTTGTTCAATAAATTGTAGGCATGAGGGTACTTGAAATCCTCAAATTGAATAAGAGCATCTAAATTTATAGTCAGTAAACATGTTAAAAAAAAAGATGTGATTGCTAAACTTACTAGGCCATCTACTATGGACAGCAGTAACCCATTCATCAACAAATGAGTAATATTCTTCACCATCTAATCTAGGATGACCCATACCAAGGTAAAGAGGATCATGTAATAAAGATTCATTATTTGTGCCAACATCCAAGACAACGGGGAGAACAGAACGAGGACGAATACCACCAGCGGCAACATACTATAAAAATCGAATTATTAGTTCGGGGGAACAATTTTACGGAAATGAAGCCAAGGATATATTACCAAACTGAGTTTACCGATAGGAATCTGCATACCATTTGCGCCCAAATCACCTAAACCCAAAACACGAGAACCATCTGTAACAACAATAACATCCACTTCATCATGAGGCCAGTTATGAACCATAGCAGACATGGCACCTCTGTCTTGAGAAGAAAAGTACATACCACGAGAGCGACGGTAAATAGAGTGAGACATTAAACATGCTTCACCAACTACAGAAAATATAGAAAAGTTTAGTTATAGACCCTTTAAATTACGGGAGAAATTGGGTAAAACTAGTGTCGCTAAGGGAATTATATAAACACAGCCAACCCTTAAAAATATTTACCAGTAGGGGTATAAATGATACCAGCTAATTCGTCCAAATAGTTGATCAAAAGCTTATAAAACAATGTTTCGTTACGATCTTGAAGGGCAGATAAAAACACAAATTTAGCCAAAGGAGTATCCAAAGCGTCTAAATTACGTTTAATACGTAACAATTGCTTTTCCATTTCTTGACAACGAGGAGGGACTAAACCACGAATAGAAAGGCGCTCTCTTTCTGCAATGCTGAAAGCAGTACCTACATTGAAAAATGTTAAATCAAGAAATTAGAACAGTAATTCCTATATAAACTTACCCTTTGAAAGTAAAGGATCATGAATGATATTAACACCTCTTAAAGGTGTCAACTGGACAGTTTTATCTTTTCTAGGATCAGTTCCGAGGCCAATGGCCGAAGCAGGAAGACCATAGTTACGACGAGCAAGGTTACTGCCTTGACGCATAACAGATGATAAATTTTTCGATAATGTTCTTGTAGATAACATAATAGATGTATAGAAGGGTTTAATTAAATTAAAATACAAGGAAAAGGAAAGGGAGAAATCGTAAAGTCAAGGAAAGGTTTTATATAAAAGAGCATCTACCCGTGGTAATATTTGTAGCGGCGGTCATTTAGTGCTACCCCGCTTTTTTAGAATTTATCGATTCTTTAACTTGAATAACAACAATAAAACATTGATTAAATTACATTTATTGAATATACATCAGATCGATTGTATTAAACTATTTTTTTGTAATTTTTGCTGTTGATTTTGAATGAAATATTGAATATTGAAAAGTAAAGGTTACTAGATATAGCAATGTGAAATATATAATTTGTATATTTTGGTTACAAATATCTCAACCTTGTTTGGGATTGATTGGTTGATGAGTCATTGCACCTTTTTATCCTATGAAGCCCTTTCGCTACGACTACCCCGCTCTAATCAATCATAAGATTATAAAAAAATTGTACAAATACAAGTATATGAAACCCCAACGACGAAATGAATAGCAACTAGGGTTAATTTATTGTAACCTAGCAACCGAAAAATAAATTCAGGAACCAAATTTTAAAATGGGAAACTGACATTTGATCGTCTAATATACATGTTGTTGCACGAATGGCGTATAATTTTTTCAAATTGTCTGTATAAATCTCACGCTTATGTAAACACCACTATCAACAACTTAAATGTTTTTTTTATTGCTTTCTACAATGGCTTTTTTCTATATAAATTTTCTTCCAGGGCGGAGATCATTGTATTATTGCAAACATTTGAAAAAGCCCCCTCAAATTATCTTGGCAAAAAGATCGCCGTCTGTGCGCAATATTGGAAAATAAATAAATAAATAGAGGCAATCTGAAAATTTCTTTCTATTTGTCTATAATTTAACAAACAATAACTATATAATTTATTTACATAACATACACAATTGACAATTACATGTAAACATTCACGATGAAACACATATAAAATTGCCAAGAGTATTAATTTATTATAGGAGAAGAAATGATTATTTATTACATATAATATTTTATCGACATAACTAAATATGTATATAAATGGGAATAAAATCAACAATACAGCAGTAAAATAACTTAGGAATAACAAGAAAATAAATATAAACATATGAGAAAACACTAAACTCGATAAAGGAGTGAGATTGTGTTTGTATAAAAGATTAAGGAGAGGATTTGATAAAAATATATGGTACAGAGTAATAAAAATAAATTAAGGCTTTGTAATAGCAGGTGTAGATTTCTTTTTATTTGCGCCTCTTCTAGCTGTTAAATCTCGCCAAACAAAGCAAAAATTCCCTGCTAGTTGCATTTTAGGTTTTCTGCCTCTTTTCTTTTTGGGCATACTTAATGTTGTATCCATAGTTGTGTTTGTAAATGTATTCTGTCCCTGTTGTTGAACATCTTCTTTTGATCCTCCAGCAACGGGTGAAGTAGGCCAATGTAAAATCATAAAATCATCATTTTTAACATCTTTTTGAGATTGCTGTTGCTGCTGCTGTTGTTGCTGTTGTTGTTGTTGTTGTTGTTGTTGATTTTGTTCGGTTTCTTTTGTTTGCTTTACATCCCACACAGTTGGAGTAACAAATGTCCAGCTGTCACGTTGATTTGATTGTTGACGAGATGTATTTGGAGGCCTGCCTCTTTTGCGCTTAGAAATGTAAGGTTCTGTAGTAGGTGATAAATCAGAATAAATAGGCGGATCGGATAATCTACGATTATTAATTATTGGTGATTGGCAAAAATTAGAATTAGTTGAATTAGTTGAAGCATTAGAAAGTGATCGACATCGTCTGGTATTGGTAGGAGGAGGTAATAAAAGTCGGTAAGCAGGGTAAGGTGATGTTTGAGGAGATAGTTGCGGCGGAGAATCAAGTGATAGAGAACCCATAAATGGAGAGAGAGATGGTGAGGAAGTATTGTCATTTAATGTAGATGAATAAGGCTCTACTGTTCCTAATAATGAGCTAGAAGCTGATAATGAAGGCGATGGTAAACAAAGTGTTGGTAAATCAGTTAGATCATCTTGATTTTCATGTTGATTGCATTGCAATAAAGAACTGACAGGTGGTAGAATGCAGCTATTACTATCAGATGTCACAGAATTACGGTGATTATTAAATGAGGAGGCTGAACAGACAGGTGATGGTGGATGTAAAAAAAATTCAATCTGTTGTGCCATGTTATGTTATATATATATAAAAAAAATGCGGAAAAAAGAGAAGAAGAAGAAGAAGAGGAAAAAGTTTCAATTTATATTTTTGGTCTTATTTTACCATCTTTGGCAAATAAAATAAAATAGAATTCATGGAAACTTCCTATATTACCTTTTTATGTAGTCAGTCACACGAACTATCCATGATTACTACACCATTCTCGTTTTTATCATACTATAGACATTCCTTTTTTACACAACTAGAACCCGCGCGCGACTAAATTGTATACAGAAATGGGCTTTGCTCTTCCGTAAAGTGCTACAATGGCTATATCAAGATCAAAATATTAAATATATGCATTAGATCTACACTTTTCTCGAGTAAAAAGTCGTTTACTCAACTGCTCCCCAGTTTATTAAACCAACAAATATCCGTAGAGCAAATCAGTCAACATTTGACCACTAATTTGGAGTTATTCAATGAATTTAGTCTTATTTTTTTACAAAACTTAGTTGACCAAACTCTAAACATCAAACCCATCATTGTATTGACATGTTTTAACACATATTTTGTTGAATATTTAGCCGATAATGAAAAAGATTTGAAAGATGTAGATGAAGCCCGCACGATTATGTTTTCATACTGTTTGAAGGTCCGTAATTTGTCCATATATAGTAATACCGTCAGTATTTGTAAAAAATGAAATTTATATACATTAGATTCGTAATACTAGACAAGATCTAGACGATATTGAAATCTATCGCGTATTATATTCAATTTTAGATCTATGTGCCCCTTCAATTAGTTTATCTTGGCAAAAGGAACTCGATTTATTATCACTGGAAAAGCAAAAAAAAATGTAAATTAAAAATTTTATTGTTTGGGAATTTAGACCCTGATGAACCTGCTCGACTTGTAGCTTGCAAAAGTATGATGATTTGATCGAAAATTATATTCGAAATCCAAGTAAATACCCTACGGAAATTACAGAAAGCAATAATGAGCAAGACTTAGATGTGATTACAAGGTGAAAATATTCTTTAAAAAATCCTCTAACTGCTTTTTCTAACACTTTTCTTATAGGTTTTTGCTGTTTAATATTTTGTTTGAGTCTAAAATGAAGCCACTTCAATTCAAGAATGATAAACGTTTTACAGTAATATGAAAACTGAACCTAAATATCAACAAACACTAACTTTTTATAGTTTTCTGATGCTTGGATTAATATGCTAAGATATACCTTACATTCACCCTTACATACAAAGTTTAATGTTGTTGTACAATTGACAGAGAAAACCTTATGGAATTTCCAGGTATTATATATGCTAATTAATAAACGATCGTAACTAAAGAGACTGAAAGCTTTAATTAGGCTGAACATTTAAATATTGAATCATCACAAAACGCCGCTTTTGATACTGATTTGTGTACTTTTTCAAATCAACAGGAATTTGACAATACTTTAAGAGAGTGCTTGCAATCATTAAAAGTAACACATTCAATGTACATCAGCACAATTGTGTGCAACCTTATTCAATTGATTCAATATGCCCGTATATCATATAACCACGACAGCCAAGTAAGTTTAAATTAGAATATGATAAGACAAAAAAAAACTAATATTTCCCCTCACTTCAAGCTTCAGGATCAAATTAATCGAATGAGCCAAGCTATTTGGTTTGAAATTTACCAGTCTTTATTAAGCGATGCAGTATTTGAAACGACCCCCTTTGAAGGATCACCTACTATAGTTAAATTATTCAAAGTGGCTGCCTGCTATATACAATTTAGATTAACCCTCAAAACACCGCATACTGATTTTCCTATGTCTATCTGGGATCATTATTATTTACAAAGATCTATTTTCCTTAAATCGACTGGTATTACAAATGATATCCCAATGATTGAAAAGATGGTTTTCACTTCTACCTCTGCATTATACTAAATGAATCCCCCCGCACTCCCTCCTCCTCTTCAATGCCAAGACAATCAAGGGAGTTTATACAAAATGTATCATTTTTAGGAGTTGTTTATTTGGATGTTATTTACTAAAATCAAGAATATTATGTCACTAAATAGCCACAAGATTGAATCAACTGGTATTATATGGCTTGCTTTGCATTAGGCTATTTAATATAAGTAAATAAACTATTGCTATTCAGAATTTAAGGCACTTATTGGCTGATTAACGTTGAAAATGTAGGCCTAAAGGCATCATTTTCATTGACTAGCTGTGTTTAAAATTATTATTTTGATCCTTGGATTGGCTCCAAATTTTTATGAGTATACACTCATGAAAAAATCCAAAAACAAGTTTTTTCAATTTTTAACCTCAAAAATAGCATTCAAATACCCAACATTATGAACCAAAAATGCAGGTATAAAGCTAGCGCATATTTGAGAGCTCTTAATGCAAAAGTTTGATATACAAAAAATAGACTTTCAGGTCAAAAACTGAATTTCAAATGATCGGGCATAACTTTAAGGTTTTAATGTACGTCTTTCGTAAAAGTTACACCAAAAGATGCCGAATTAAAAGTACTACAGATGGTTTTAGGCAATTTCTTCCAATTTACTTAATATTTTGTGGTTAAATTTACGGAAAAAAGAGCATGATTGTCAAAAACGCAGGCTCCGTGGCCATAACTGGGGTTTGATCCGACTAGATTTTTTTTTTTTCAGGAGGGCGAAGCCTTCCTGAAAAAGAAAAAATTCGGTAAAATGTGCATTAATTAATGAAAATATGTCATTTCGATTAAAAAATACTAAACACATTAAATCCTAGCTTAAATGTATCTATATTTCCAAGTTATTGTATATATATACATTAGATTAAGATCAAATTTGTGTAAATTGAAGAATGAAAAAAAGCAGGTTTATGAGACATTGGATTGTTTTATTGAATCTGTAGTCGATAATTTCAGTTTAATGACTTGAGTTAGTGGTGATAATGAGTAATAACTTGGATAAAAAATTTATAAATCTAAGGCGAGTAATGCTTGCAGTTTTTTATATGTTGTTTTCCTGGACATTTATACATGTTTTCAGGATCAATTGCTTTACATCTGGTACACCTTCTTGTTCTAGGTTTTTTTACAGAATTAATATCAGTTGTCAAAAGTACAGGACCTGCAATGAGTTGAGAGTGATCAGGCTGTAAAGGATCATCAGATTTTCTCTTGTTTGAAGTTAGTGGAGCAAATGAGAGACTACCTCGAAGAGGTGATGGGAGAATAGCAGGAGGAAAAGATGCAGCTGGTCTTTTTGAAGAATCAACTGCGTTCTTAACTTTTTTGATCATCTCTGCATTTTGAGGGATCTTGACACAGTCTTTGTAGGTATTGTTACTTTGATACTTATTGAAAAAAGATTCAAGAATCTCGGGTATCTTATAAAACACTACTGGCTGCTGATTTTCTTTGAGTTTTCCATTAGTGTGATTGCAGCGTTTACACCATTCTTGAGCCATTTCCATGAAATCGGGGTTGGTCTTTTCATGCATTTTCAGATCATTGTATATGTTCCAAAACAGTATTCTCTCTTCATCTGTATGTACAGGTACAATAGCATACTTCACATTCTGGCAGCTTGCAAGATATTGATACTGGGATAAATTTAATTTCGAGGCTTTAATCAATGGTAATGCAGAGAGCTGCAAAACTTGGGTAACCAAGGAATAACTACTAGAATCAACATCACTAGCAATGCCATCATCAGAAACATCTTCAGTATCAGTAGGCTTGTTTGAAGGCGCATCTTCGTTCTTTGCAGAGTCAGATTCGTTGAATGGCAACATGTTGAAATATGCTCTTGCAACGTCTGATATAGGACAAATACCGAAAGTTTCACCTTTTGGATCAAAATGGATAGCATTACCATCAGGATCATGGTAAGATCCTTGTACTGTAAGACCGAGTTCACTTTTTAAATGGTTGATGCCATGAGTTAGCCAAGGATTGTAATGACCAGTATGCTTTATATTGTATCGATTCAAAGAACCAACCTTGAAGAAAATATTTAGTAACAAGCTCTTTCATTTAACTTATAATATACTTACATCAGTATTATGTCGAAGCCTATAATCGGCTAATAGACAATTTGTCAATCTAGGGGAAGCATTATACATCGAGAATTTCCTTATAATATTGGTGTGAACACCACCCTCCAAACTATTGGTTCCTCTGACACAGCGATAGACTGGGAGACCGAACTCATCAATTCTTCTTGTATAATATAAAGGTACACCAACAGGATCCGAAATATGGCCTTTACTGATTGCATCGAGAATCTTGGCAGCTTGAGATTGACATTGTTTGTCGAACAGTTTTAGACCAGTCTTGAGATCCAATGAATTACCATAATGGCTAAAGAGAGCTGCAACAACCGGATAAAGTTGCTTTGGAGGAGGAATTGTGCGTCTAATTCGTTTGGAAATCCAGCTAGGCCTTGCTTTTACCATACGGTCCCAGGTTATCTGGTTGCGTTTTAAGGCTTCGGTAACCCGTTTCTTGTCTTCTTCATTCACGAGAAACAAAGCATCTCGAAAACGAGCCATAAACTCCTTGTGCATTCCATGCTTCTCCGAAACCGAGATGAAATCCATTAGGTGAAAAGCGTCTTTAAGCACCAAAGTTGGAATAGTAGCAGCCTCATCAGCTTGTAAAGGAGTTTCATCTTCAATATCACTTCTGGCTGTACGCAAACAGCGGGTATCGACGTTAATAATCAGGAACTCATCCTTAATAGCCTCAAAGGTTATTCTATTTCTATCGGAACTTCTGTTATCGTGGCTACAAATTGGTGCAAGAGCTCTATACTTGAAGACATTCAAGACCTTCACCGGCAAACATTTACTACAACCTTCGGCTCTTTCAACAACCTTTCCAACGGCTAATTGGCGACCTCTACATGTATTTGACGTAGCATATAGGTTGACATACGTGTTAATAGATACAGGTTTCTTAATAATACAATTAAGTTGTGGCAAAGCATCCATTGCGGCATTCAAATGTAAAGCTACATACGCATCATTTGCAGCATATTCTCTTTGCTCCTTGGTAAGATCGGAGGACTCCCAATCACCGCATCTTATTCCAACTGGCTTTGGTAAGTACTTTCCAAAAATGTCTTGACAGAGACTTTGTAATGAGCACCCCTTCAATTTGTCCACGTAGCCTAACTCCAAATACTTGCTGCTTAATTCAATAAAAGCAAATGTATCATAGCTAGCTTTAGAAATTGCATAATCTCGGGACAGCTTCATAAGATCTTGCTTGACAGAACGTCCAATCTTTACAACATCATTACATTCAAGCAGAGTTTTGAGGTGTCTTGGTAAGTGAGCTCTTTTCTTCAAATGGAATAAGTAAACATTGTCTTGATGCGCAATTTGTATTAAAGAAACCTTCTGAACGATTGTTTTAGTTCTAATCAGATTAACATTCCATTCGCAGTCGAAGCCAATGTAAACTGGAATAACTTCGCCGGTATTGGGGTCTGTTTGCAAATAATCAAGAATTCTTGACGCCATTAAATCCATCTGTTTGCCTGCTGAAAGATATAAAACTGTGACATTATCAGGGACCTTATAATGAGGGAGATTGGGATTTCCTTCTATTTCACTATTTGTGTGGACAACATTTTTTGTCAATGAAGGTATCCATTTTTCCAAAGATTGCTGATCACCAACGACATTATCAGTGTAAAACACCTTTGGCTCGGGTTGTTGGTTTGCAAGGTATGTCTTCATCATCTGAGCAAAGCTTTCTTCTAATTGGGGAAGTGATTTAGTTGATGCTAAGACCATCATGCGAATTTCTTCAAATTCATTGCACAACGTATACAAAGCAGTAAAGATAGAGACACCATTTAATTGTGCGATTTGCTTGATTATCTTAAAAGTATGATCTCCTTTTAGTATAATACCACCAAGCTTCATCATCTCAGAATCAACACGGTCCTTGATATTATCCATGTAGCTAGTATACACATATCCAATATAAGAAGCCGAAGGAACACTACCGTTGTAACCTTTTTTATCATGGAATTCAGAAAACTCGGCTGCCTTCCCATTCCCAAAGGAGTTATTTGACTTATGCGAATAAGCTGCAGCAAGATATTGATACTGGAGTTTATCGTATCTTAAATGATGCATTTCTTGAAGGGTTTTGTGCAGACGTCCTGGACCAACTGAATTTTGCATCAATGGACGTAATAGGTCAACTAACATTATTGAAATACCAGATTTGTGAGTTAAAAGAGCCGGGAAATCACTTTGTACATGGTAAGGAAGCTGTCGGATGACTTCACTGTCGTAACCTGTATAACTATGCTTCGTATTTTTGGAACATACATAGCGAGAAGACATCATATAAAATGAGCTAAAATAAGTAGTTTAATTATAAAGTTGTCATAGATAAAAATATTATTACTTACTCGTTGACATCAATAATACGGCGAGCATTTTCCAAAAAGCCTTTAACATTTAGATTACTATCACATTTAGGACAAGAAAGTTTTGATTCACCCGGCATTAAATATTGAGGAAACCACAAAAACAAGCGAGGCATGTATAACACATCCGGCCTTGGCCATCCTTGATTATGGTACACATTAAGATTAAAGCTAGGACTACCTTGAGATACCCAGAAAGTCTTTCCTTCAGTGTATTCGGAAGGCGCTTTACCACGATTTGGGCCCTTTCGCAATCTATCAAGAACCTTCTTCGTTAAAATGTCCACTGGACTATCTTCTATGATTTGAAGAAACTCTTCTTCTTCTTTATGGATAGTAGACATATTGATAGGAAGAGTATCTTGATCTTCATCATCGTCATCATCGTCATCATCAGCGTCTAAACCGTCGTCTAAAGGCACAAAGGTAGCATTGAGATTCTGGTTTGCGATTACATTTGCCTATGTTTACATATTGTGAAAATATTAGAACGCTGCTTAACATTAATGATAGCAACTTTTAAGATTACCTCAGAATTAGAGTTTTCGGCTAATAGAATCGAGTCAGAACTTGATGTCTCGTTTGATGGAGAACTACTTTGATTGTTTGATTCGGTCATGAAAAATGAGTTCAATATCTTTTGAGATGGGTCTATTATCTTTTTGTTTCTAGAACCATTTTTTCGGCCACGACCAATATTGTTAGACTTAGTCATTTTTTGAATCAATTAGAATAAGAAATCTAAGATAATGAAGCACAACTCGAAGGTTTTATTATGACAGATTTTACATATTTATATATTTTTATTAACTCTCAGGGGTTAAGATTGCGATTAATTGACATTTCAAGGTCAAGCAGGGTTATTAAGACCCCTTCATTTTAATAATAAGATTAATTTTTAACTTATTGGGGTTTAATGTATGATTATTGTTATTTGGCTATGAAACTTCTCAACAAGATTCACTTGTTTTATCATTTTTTCTGTAGATTGTTGGATATTATCTGTTGAAATCAGGCACATTTTGTACATTTAAACTCAAAATGATATTTTTAAACTCAAAAACTAATATTTGAAGCTCAATAACTAATATTTCAATCTCAATAACTAGAATTAAAACCCAATAACTAGAATTCGAAGCAATTTTATTGGCTTACAAATAAATTCAAACCCAATAACTAGATTATCCGACCACTTGATTGGATAAAACACACCCCAGCTATGGCTTGAGAGCCAAAACGCAATTTTTTGACCAATCTGAACAAAAAATGTATTTTATTTTCAATCTCAGTCTATAGGTGTAAAAATCACTTGTTTTTGACATTATTCAAATAAATACCATCGATATGAATGGAGCCAGATGTCATGACTTGATTGTTAGGATCCAAGTAAGCCCATAACTCGTTTCTCCAAGAAGTATTAAAAGAACCATATATATCATAGCCGTTTTTATTCCAACATGATGCACTACCGCCATGTAATTGACCCACGACTCGATGCCTTGCATCAAACAAAGGAGATCCCGAGCTCCCGGGTTCAGTTGTACCACGTGTCCAGCGTTCTACTTTCCAATGTCCTTTGCGTGGACACTCAGACCAACATGCAGGAAGTAAATGTCTATTATAAATTGACAGCTTTTTAAAATCGCCACTAGGATGATGTATCCCAACTAATGGTGGTTCAGGTGTTTCAACAGTACTCCAGCCTGCTAGATAGACATTGAATTTGCTAGGAATTGGTTCTTGAATTTCTAGTAATGCATAATCCGATATTGGCGAGCCAGCTATACAGTATAAATATTTAGATTTTTATCAAAAAATAAATAAATAGAATATCATTATTACCTAACCATTTAAGGCCATGAAGTGTATCTGAATAAGATGTAAATTTGTTCTTATTGTATCCATTGCATGTACGTCTCTGGTGATTAAACATGACTATATCTGTAGCAGGGTTTGATGATTCCGTGCAGTGATAAGCCTATAATATTAATAATCGTTCTTACATGTTCTAGACATCCTACTCACTGTCAGTAATAATTGTCTTCCATCATGCTGTGCATTGTTTAGTAATACGCCAGTACAGTACATTTGATTCTCATCTGTTAATAACACTGCTACTGACCTAGCTTCTTTGGACCAATCCATGCCAGCTACATCACACGATAAATCAACATTGCATTTACCAGAATGATGATGTTGTTTTCTTTTCGAGAATATGCGTTGATATTTGTTGTTTTGATATTGTTCTTGTTGCAAACTTGAATTGAAAAACGGAATATGTTTATACCCATAAACAACTCGACTGATGTGTATTTTTGGTAACTGTTTTACTCGAGATGAGGAAACATATTCAATCACAAGATGATCTCCTTGTAGTGGTAAAGTTGTAAATGTGCTGTGTGATGTTGTTTCTGCTGTAAATGCGCCCAATATAACCTTTTTGTTTATATGTTTGAGAAAATTGAACTTTTATATTACATAACTGTAGTATACAAACCTCTTGATTATTATTATAAACATAAACTTCTCCTCCTTCTGGCAGCCACCATGTATCAAAGATTAAACTTAATGACAATGCACCAGCACTGTGAATTTTGATTCTCCATCGATTGATTTCATCAGTATTATGAGTCTGATCAATGAGTGTATGTTGGGGTAACTTTTTAATGGGGAATGAAATAGAAACTGGGATTGATTTTGCAAATATGAATGGTTTACTATCACGAGAAGAATGTAATAAATCTATGATAGAAGGCGCGGGTATATTGCGTGTATATATTGAATTGGTACTGTGAAAATCAATATGAGGTGGATATTTACCAATACAACAACTCAATTGTCCGTGTATTGGTTGAATGTAATACAAGAAAATTACGGTAATGATTATATGACTCAAAGATAATATCGGTAGTGCTGTACAACAACCTATCATAATTTTAAGCGTTTGTAACTTGACAATGAAATGTTAAAGATATAACAAAAAAATACTACAAATCAAAAAGAAATGACTCTAAAAATAACAAGGGAAAAAGAAAACTCGGGTGTACGAAGTATGGAGATACTACTTTGTACAACTTCAGCCACTATCCTTACGCAGCAAGGAAACTCACGATTAATCACAAATGCTCAGGTCTTGGTATTTGTCTTGGCTTGAAAACCAAAATCATATTATAAATACTGCATGATCAGTTTTCCTGGATTTTATTTTTTTCTTTTCTACATCAAAAAATATATTAAAACAAATTACAAACAAAATGGTTAAAGTAGCAGTATTCGGTGGCTCCAAGGGATGCTCTCGAGCAATGGTTATTCAAGGTCTCGAAAACGGTGAACATCAATTCAAGTTATTAATCAGAAATCCAGATAATGCTGATTACACTGAAGATCAAAAATCAAAATTAACCATCATCAAAGGTGATGCCCTTGACCCTGCAGTTGTTAAAGAAACTGTTCAAAATACCGACGTTATTGTCTATTCTATCGGTAGTGCTTTTAATTTCAAGAAATTGGATATGGTAAATCCAGGTTTGTGTCATGATACAATGGCTGTTTTGCTTAAAGTGCTTGATGATCTTCCCGAAAATGAGCGACCCAAGCGACTCGTCGTTATCTCTACCACCGGTTTAGATAACATGAAAGAAGTTCCTTACTTGTTCCATCCTTTATATCGTTTCGTTCTACACGCTCCTCATCAGGATAAGAAGGAATTGGAGAGATTAGTTATCAATGAGAATAAATCTGTCCCCGATTGGATCATTGTGCGTCCTACTTTACTCACTGATGGTGAACTTAAAGGTAAATACAAGGCTGATGTCGGTCTTTCTGGCTATACTGTTTCTCGACAAGATGTAGGACATTTCCTTCTCAATCAATGTATCGTTCCTACTACTTGGATCCATAAGAAAGTAGTCATTTCATATTAAAATACATCAAATAAATAATATCTAATTTTTACCCATTAATCAAATTTTTGGTCGCTTTCAATTTTACTCATTTTTCAAAGTATTTATACACATTACTAAAAGAGATATATTGAATGATGAAATATAATGAAACAAAACTTAACATGTGTAGTGTTTTAGGATATTTCTTAACATTGGATTATCACACTTGGTGTTCAACAGCCCCCTCCTACTTCATGTGGCCCCAAGAGCGCTTTTCTGAAAGTAAATGTACCATCTCAAATGAGTATTTTCTAAAGCCCTCTGGTACACCTCTGATACCTGGAGCTACATCCTCTAATGTAGTTGCTATATTTTAAAGAAACAAAGCATATCCCAAAATTAATTTATATACCTAAGCTTAACTATTGAATTTTCGCAGCGTATTGCGAAATAATTTGGCAGACGCTGTGTAATTTCAATGATATTAAAACAGTACATTTTCAAATGAGCTTGCAGTGCCCTGTGAAGATTGGATGTAATTCGATCTCAAGACGCTTTGGAAAGCTTTATCTGCTATAAATTCAAAATCTTATAAATCAAATACAAAATAAATATAAATATAAATATAAATATAAATACGAATAAAGCCTCGGTTTTAAAAAGACCTTTAGTTGTGAGCTAGATGCAAAAACAGAAATGATGCTAGCTCCACTTGCTAATTATAATGCTAACACATCGAAATAATAAATTTCACGCAAACAGTACGAAATGAATGAGGTATTGTAAACACTAGAACAACTTTTATCATTGAAGATGTTCCAAAAAAGGAGCATCTTATAATAATAATAAAATAGTTCTTTCTATATATATATATATATTGTAGAAGCTAAAAAGTTACATTCAATAACCTTCAACTGCTTTTTCTTCTGATTAATCAATGAATAATTAAATAAGATTATATTCACTTTATAAAACTACATATTTTATGGTTTTATTATACTCTATACTATAATTAACGAACTATTATTAACGCTCTGATACACTCAGAAAACGGTACACTTTATAAGTTAAAATGGATTTTGATATTCCTTTTGTAGCTTGTAGGTGCCTGCTAGGGCAAAATTGGAATGTTTTTTAATCTTCAAAATCGAAGCTTGCCCTCTTCCTAATAACCAACCTCATACTAAACACTCTTTAGGGTATATCTTAGACACTGCTAAATACATGAGAATTGGTCGTATTATACTACTATTCCTAGATTTATTCTATATCTCGCAAAAGATATAAAAACACGTAAAATGCATTGCTTTTTCCTTGAAAACTGGGTCCGACTTTTCATTCCTCTTCAACTTTTTTTTCCACTAAATAACACCAAGAAAAATTATATGCCAATATATCTGAGATGTTCAGCTTTAATCTAAAAACGCGTTTCCAAGGATACCCTATCTCGAGTAGATAATATTATTTTTTTAATGCTAGTATTTCATATTTTATAGGTAGTATTTCATATTTCACTGCTAAAAATTGAAAACTGAGGCTTCATATCTTTGCAAAAATTAAGCTATCCTAACACTATCTAATAATAAAATTTATTTGTTTTGAAGTGCTCCATAATATGTTTCAGTATAAAAAAATTTGAGCATTTTTATTTTTTCTTTTATTTTTTCGATCTTTTTGTAGTGAAATACAAAATATTCAATATATTGAGCAACGCATTTTTTACTTTCATGTCATCAATCTCGTTGAGCTCTCTCTGACCCAGTTTAGTTTTTTTCAAAACATTGATTTTTCGTGGAGATATCCTTAAAAATGTGTACAAAGAGATACTTTCGCTTCTGGCTTCAATTTTTTCCCTGTATACCCTTATCCCAAATCCTGAATTTGAAAAAAAATTGACAAAAAATCGTTTTCTCCACGAAAAATGCAGCTAAAAGGTCATTCAATAGCTCAATCAATAGGTAATTTTTTTACGCATTATTCTCATTACTTTTATTTGAAATAAACCTATAAAAATTGATGTATATCTTCAAAAAACCTCCAAAATTTCAAATACATTTTACTCAAAATGTAATGTAAAACATTTATTTTAATTTTGTCTATATGGATGCAGAGCTTAAAATTTACAGAAAACATTTAATACACTAGTTCAACTTACTTTTCAGTTCATGAGCTATTAAACAATTTTGTTTTTTGAATCATTTTCTGATCGATTTTTCATCAAATTAATTTTGGGACTCAGTCAACATAGGCTTTAAGCTGTAATGTGAACTATGATTTTGGTTATTTTGGCCAAAAATCAATATTTTTCGTTAAAACAAAAAATACAGAGTAAATTTCAGTTGCATCTATCTTGTAAATACAGAAAATTAACACCTCGACTTTAAGTGCTTAATTTTTAGTACTATCTAAAACCATATAAACCCTACTTTTTACAACCGTAAAAAAAACCGACAACAAAGACTCTATCTTGGCGAATTTCAATCCTAATGTCTTCCAACTTTATACGAGGGTAGTTACACATATTTGGTGCAATGATCTCAAAGAGCAATTTTCACAACCTACTGTGTATGGAGAAAATCATTGCCGAAGTGCTTCTATAGCTTACTGTGCACTCTTATTGAAAACAATTAAAATTACGGTCTCCACAAATACTGATACAAGCAAGCTGCCACTCTACATGATCATACGTATAAATAGATATTACAAGCTTTTCAGAAATCACCTTCCATGGGTCATTGTTGTGTATTTTTGGTAAGTTTGAACAACAAGATGGTTACCTGCTATTTATACCTACTAAGGTCAATAAGCTCATCAGTTCTCATCGAATATGGATCCAAATGAGCTGTTGTATGTCACCAAGCTAAGTACCATATCTTATTACTTTCTACAGCAATATCAGTAGATCTTACAATCCATTTATTACAACAGTAAGCAAATAAACAAAAAAAAAATATGTGGTTTGCAACCCAATTTCAAAAGCATTCTTGCCTGAGCAGTTTCTAAATTATTGTTGTTGTTGCATCCCACTATTGCCGATAACTATACTTTATCCAGCCGTATGTTTATGTATTCTATTGTTTTATTTTAAATAACTTTTGAAAACATGAAAGAACTCAAAAAAAAACGGTTAAATTTCAAATAGATATTCAATTTTTTTGTGCAATGTGCATGATTAAATGTATTTCTATTAATTGAGTACTGAAATAATAATTATCTTTTTGTGAGTAAAATGTCTATAATATGAAGAAATAAGGTTGGTACTACCAATAGATCCATGTGAATCTAAAATTATCCAGACGCTGCCCACTGTTTTGTTGTATTGTAAAAAGTGAAAAGCATGATCACAACACCAAAGCCTATCAAGGTCATATCGATCACACGTTTTGATCCTTTAGTAGTAGGTAACGCTAAATGGAATAAAGGAGGAAAGATCAAACTCAAGGGACCTATAATAACGATGATTTAGAGGCACCATCATAAATTGACTACAACATTACTTACAACAGCAAACAGAACCAATCAAACTAATAAATTTGTCCAAATCATTTGCACCAGCCCAAGCAATCAAAGTACCAGAGATTACAATACAAGCACGCAATGTATTCTTTTGCCATTTAATGTACAAATTGTGTTTACCTGTACGATCACCAAACATTGCCTGTTCAATGATACGAATGGTGGGAAACAAGGTTAGTGCGTTGGACAAGAGCACAGCCACTGCATAACCTAATTGAACTGAATTAGGCAATACGCCAGCCGGTAAATTTAACAATGCAACAGTTTTAACATTTTCACCAAAAGCAAGGTATCCTAATGTACCGACTGAACATAATGTAGAGGCAACTAATATCATAACAAATGTTAACACTGCAGGAAATTTCTCGGGCTTTTCCATAGAATCACGGATGGGAATGATGAGACCTGAATTATTATGTTATCATAATGCAAATAAGGTCATATTACTATATACTAACCAATGCCTTCAAAAGAATAAACAGCTGTACCAATAAATATAGAGAAGTTGGCTGAATTGAATAACCAATGAATACCAGGACCTGATTTAGGTGAAGTAACTCCATCTTCAAAAATTTCAATAATATCAAATGTTAATAAACAGATTAAACCTCCAATAATCAATACGTCAGACAAAAGAGCAGTGGGAGATAGTTTAGCGATATTCCGAATTAAAACTAAAGGCATCAACATGATGGCCAGCATCACAAAAACAGCTGTAGCATTTAAATGAACCGTATCGCCGCTGAGAGCTCGTACTGCCTCAATGACATTTTGTACAATGAAAATAGTACCACCACACATAAAGCCCATCTAATATAATAGATAATATTTAGTCAATCAGTATAATAAAATTATATATAAATGTTACCTGAGAAATAGCAATTGAAAATAATACAATAGATCTCATCCATGAGCCATATAATTGACCGCCCATATCACCATAACTACCAGTTAAATGTTGCTTACAATCCAATAATAGTAAAAAGCAATATAACGAAATACCACCCATTAACCACATGGTAAATATCGAAAATACAAGGCCACCATTGGAAAATGCCTTGGGCAAGAACAAAATGCCGCTACCGATAAAAGCTTTAAACAACAAAAATACAGTTTTTGTAATATTAGCTTTGTGTTCAGTTTTCTTTTGTTGTTTAACAAAATGACGTCTTCTCTTGTTGGGTAATAATGCCGTTTGTTCCGAGAACTCTTGCTGTTGTTCTTCATCATCTACTAATTGAGAATCTTCTTCTGAATCAGACAAATCTTCGCCTGCAAATTGATTAATGACTGATGTGATGGCCAAATATTCCAAAAAATGACGGGTCACAGGATATGATTGATGTTGTGATGTACCTGCTGTATCAACTTGGTACAATCCTGTGGTATAATCTTGACGAGATTCTGCTGAGCACATGGAGTCAGGACGGAAAAGTTCTTGAAATGCTGGATTATTGTTAATATTATCAATTGGTTGAACTGCTAATCGATGTTGTTGCTGAATGTGAAATCGGCGAAATCCTCCTGGTTTATCTAGATTTTCAAATTCTTCTGATGAATCATATTGACTTCCACCATGAACACTTGTTGATGCACTGCCAATTCCATCATCATGAATAAGTTTACCAGCTTTTTGTTTTAAATCGCTAAATGATTTGGAGCGAGGTAAAGAATGTGCTGCCATAACTAAATTATTGGCATGAGTGTAAATATCGTGTGTAATTGCTGTTCCTGGTAGATGATAAGGGACGGGGATTTCAGCATCTATTGGTGGAGATATAGCATTATTTGCATCTTCGGCAATAACAGTATTGCTGTCAGCATGAGAGCTACTGTTATTATTAGAGGAATTTTCACTGTGAATAGTGCTTGAATCATGTACCAAATGTTGCTGAACAAAATTTACAATTGTTTCGTCAGTTATATCTATATTATTATTGTTGTTATTATTATTAGCCATAATAAAAAAAAATGGGGAAGGAGGCGGAATAAAGCAAGCTGCTTAAACAATAAAAGCACTCTTTTTCTTCCTTTTTATATAAACACAAATTTTGTTATATATTCTATGCCTTAATAGGATGGAACTTATGCTGAAACGTCCGCTTTAATACGTCATAATATGAGCAAAAACACAGGAAACTAGCCAATATATTCACCCTGAATATGCTTTATATGCACCACCATACCATCAATTTCGAACGTATGTATTGTTCTTTATGAATTTCGATCAAAGAAGGAGGTTTTTTACTCCCTTTATGCGATTACATCATAAGTCAAAGCGAAAAAGCTCTTGTATTCTGACTTGTTGTGATACCGAAAAAATCATTTATTGCTAAATTATTTCTGTACAACTTTCACCTTTAAGCTTTTTGTGTAGATTTGTTTTTTCAACTCAAGCAATTACTAGTTTCGTTGTTCCCCGAGTTGAGGTACTCGAGTTTGGGAGAATAAATGCACTAAACATGCAAAAGCATCTCTAAACTATTCTTTTTTTCATGTTATTTTTTTCAATACATATTTCTTTACATTTGTACAAATAACATTCATCTCAGCCTGCATCTTATTCCAAGGAATTACATTTTATTTTTTTATTTTTTTTTATTTTTTTTTGTGCGTGTAATTAATGTAAATTTGATCTGATCAAAAAATTGGTTGTCATGGTAAAATGACGATTCAGGGGAAATTCAAATTCAAATACAGCTACTTCCATAGCAACCGATTCAGGGGTAACTATTTTTTCTAGTAAAATGGAAGGTATGATCAATAATCGTAATTGTTTGAAAAAAGTAGATGATGTTTTGTGATGCATTTTGAAAGTGTGTTGAATCCCATATGGTCATGGCAAATGGTTAAATCTCCGGGTTCTTCGTGACTACCTTAGTTGCAACCCCCAGGGCGATGTCCATTTCGAATTGAAGCCATCATCTCTTATTTACAACATCATTTAGATAACATGCCTTTACCCTTTGGTTTAAAAGCGCCATCTAAAGGTACTCTCATTTTCAGTAGTGTTGCTGGAGCAATCAGTGGTATTATCTATACAAGTAACAAAAACGCAGAAGATGCCAGACGTAAACTTGCACAAAGAGTTTCTTTCCTTGCCGACAGACCCTGCGATGTTCATGTAAGTTAATTGAGTGGCTCTAATGTCAAAACAAACTAATACATTGCATATATTTTTATTATTATAGGAAATGCCTAGAAAAGTAGTTGTATATATCTCTGCACCACCCGGTGATGGTCTCGAGAAAAGTAGAAATTGGTTCCGCGAATATGTCAAAGTAAATTATCATATTCGATTTTCTTAATTTTTGAATTGAAATTGATTTATATACGATTTTTTAGCCAATTCTTGTTGCAGGTGCTATAGATTATGAGGTTAAAGAAGCTAAATCAGCTGGGCAAATTGAAAATTCTGTCGTTGAGGAAATTGTAAAGCGTAGACGTGAAACAGAAGAAGCATCAAAATCCATCGATAAAAATCAAGAACAAGTAGATAATGTAGAAATTGGGCATAGTAGCAATCCATTCACATCTCCTCAAATGAATGAAATGTTGAAGAAAAAGGCTGCTAATCCAGATGATTTTGATGGCATTTTAGCAATTGGCAGAAATGCATATCGTGAAGTCCTCAGCGGATTATCCAAAGGATGTGATGCCAGCCTTGCGGTTGTTGTTGAAGAAGAGAAAACTCCTGATGTAGTGACAGAGGGATCCAATGACAATAAAGAGGAGCAGAAGCAACAGCCTGAACAAATCGAAGCTGCTCCAGTGACACCTATTGAACAATCTATTGAGACAGAGAATTTTGGGGTGGATGTGCAACAACAGGAGGAAAAAGAAGAAAAATACTTTTCAATGCCATCAAAATTTTCTCCCGTAATGTATATTCCTCATGTCAATATTATTGGCTGGAGCAACATTCCTTACAGACTTTGGATGTGGTATTTCGATAATCAACGAATTGAAGATGTTGGAAAGTACGTTGTTGCAGCAGTTTTAAACAATACTCGACCCATTGAGGAAAGAGATGCTGACTTGGGTCAACAAGAAAAGAAATACTGGATTGGCGATGAGGCAGTTGATGAATTAAAGAATAATGATGGTCCTATTGTGATTGATGAAAGAATAATTGATAAGCTTAGTACTTATACCAGTGAAGATCTGCCATAAACTTAATAAAATTAAAATTACCATGTTTAACCGGAGTTGACCCAAAAAAATTTACCTTCCATCCTCCCTTACAAATGTCTAAATATTTTTTTTTCGTTGTGGTTTTTCTCTCTTCTTTTTTTCTTTATCTCTCGATACTTTTATATCAAGTATGGCTCGTGGTGCTCAAAAGGAACAATCCAGGTAAATAAAAGCATATTAAAGTAATGTTTAATGGCATTTAGTTGACAAATTATAAAGACAAAAGGCCCAAAAGGAAGCTGCCAAGCGTGCAGGTAAGGGTTCCCAGCTTAATGCTCGTGCCGCCGGTCTTCAAGTAAGTTGAGGTGTGAATAAACATGTGCAAAATGTGCATTTAATTGAGTGTACATTATAGATCAAGTGTACCAAATGTTTCATTGCTATTGCCAACTATAACCTTTTGAAGCAACACATGGAGGTAAATTTAACTTTTTTTTTTACTATTATTATTATTAAAACATTTGAATTGCATCTAATTCATATGACAGGCCAAGCATCCTAAGGATCCCGTTCCTCCCGAGAGTGATTTTGAAGCCAAATAAATCATTTGGACTTGAATAACAAACTTTTTTCTTGCATTTTCTCCCCTTAATATACTTCCAACATCAATCAAAAATGTTATTTTTTATTTGTTGTTGATAAATCAAAGTGATGAAATTCTATTTAAAAGTTTAAATACCATCAAAAGAATCAATGTTCTCTTTATTTACGCTTCTTATTGTATTTTTAATTACTTTAATACAACTCTTTCTACTAGAAATAATAAAAAAAAAACCTCTCTATTTTGGAAGAAATATCATATATTATATTGCGGCTGAGACCTGCGGAGAATTCTGGCCTCTGATCAAAAAAAAAATGTTGAGATCTGACACTTGCACCATTTTAGAAAGAAATGAGCTAAAACTACCAGTTTTTAGCCAAATTATACAAAAAAAAATATAATTGAAATAGAAATATGTTTTCAGGTATATTTTTCCATAAGACCTTATCGTTATTATCATTGTACCCTTGGCAAAAACTCTTTAAAAATAGCCATTCCATGTAGATGTTCCAACTCAGATGAGCTGAGGAAGAGGCAATTATCAATTGTGTCGTACGATGTAAAAGGGGTAGTGAATCACAAATATCAAAATCAAATTATCACGGGCATTGAATCACCTTTTTTTTTTTTTTTTTTTTGTTGATCAAGATGTTTTGTTGCGTAGGTGATGAAACATGTACCTTTTGTAATATCAAAGAGAATATTGGCGCCAGAATTGTAACTGAGGCGAGTTGAAATTTTAAAATATAAATAACAATCTTTGCTAACGTGTATTATAGACAGAAGATCTGGTTGCTTTCAAAGATCGTTCACCATCAGCACAAGTACATTTGTTAATTATACCCAAAAATCATATTAGAACAGTAAAAAATTTGGACGGAGGAGATGTTGTATTATGTAATGAATATTCATATTCTTGCAATTTGAACATATGTTTATATTTTTTTTTTCAATAGTAGAGAAAATGTTGGTTTTGGGTAAGGAATTATTGAGACAGCAAGGATTCAACCCAGATGACAGTACTCAAGTGAGGTAAGTATGTATTCAACTGGATTTCTTTAGCAATCTAATAAAAAATTGCATAGACTTGGATTCCATGTTCCTCCCTTTAATTCAATAAATCATCTACATATGCATGTGATAGGTTTACCGTTTAAAAGCAAGTATAGAAGTTTTAAATATAGACAAGGTTACCCTTGGTACGCTGATGCAAAAAAAGTACTTGATCGGCTTTGTGAGGGAATGTCTCCCATCTAATTCTGTATATGATATCATAAATATATGCGCCCTATGATTATTTTTTTTTTTTACACACAAACAAATTGGAGTCCCTTGATTTTCTAATTTCTTACTATGCTATGAAATATTGATATATTTAGACTCTTTTTTTTTTCTGCTTTTCTTATTTTATTTATTTACAACAATAGATTTGCTTCTTTCTTCTTTCTTCTTTTTCTTTATAAAATAAATAATGTCTGTATTTCACCAACTCAAGAATTTATTTCGAAATAATTCTAGCAAATTTTCACTTGGTAGCAGTGAACACAAAGTGCATAGAAAAGAAGCAGTTGAACGCATTGTAAAAGAAGAAAGCATTGCAAAATCAAAATTACCTAAATATGAAGGATTGCAAGATCAATATGATTTAGTAAAGAAATTAGGAGAGTATGTATTTGTTTCGTTATATACATAATTGCATTATTAAACATTATGATAGGGGCGCCTTTTCTAATGTATATGAAGCAATTGATAAAAAGACGGGTCAGCATGTAGCAATAAAAATAGTTAGAAAGTTTGAATTGAGTCAAATTCAGGTAATTATAACAAAAATCACGGGTTCTCTTGTCCCTTAGTTTTGTATAACATTAAAATCTCATAAAATGTATAGAAAGCAAGTGTTCTTAAAGAGGTTCAAATTATGCGCACATTAAATCACCCTTCAATAATAAAAATGCTTGCATTTATAGAAACAAAAGATGTTAGTAATACAGAGGAAAAAAAAAAAAAAAAAAAAAAAAGTAATCTCATGCCTTTTTTATATATAGTACTTTTTTTTGGTGTTGGAATTGATGAATGGCGGTGAAATATTTCATCAAATTGTACAGTTGACTTACTTTAGTGAAGACCTTGCTCGGCACTGTATTAAGCAAGTAGCAGAAGGTATTCGCTATCTTCATGAAGAAAGGGGTGTTGTTCATAGAGATATCAAACCTGAGAATATCTTATTTGAATCAATCCCATTTATGGAAAGAAAAACCAGCCCTTTGCCTACACAGCCCGAGGATGATGATGAACCCAAAGAAGATGAGGGTGAGTTTGTTCCCGGACTAGGTGGCGGCGGCATTGGCAGAGTGAAAATAGCTGATTTTGGTCTATCCAAAGTGGTTTGGGATAAGCAAACTATGACCCCATGTGGTACTGTTGGTTATACTGCACCGGAAATAGTAAATGACATGAGGTTTGTTCAATAATAAAAATACTGCGTAAACTAGAAAAATTAACAATTACAACAGATATTCTAAATCGGTTGACATGTGGGCTCTTGGTTGTGTACTTTACACAATGCTTTGCGGGTTTCCTCCGTTTTATGACGAAAGTATCGCCACTTTAACCCAAAAAGTTGCCAAAGGGCAATATTCATTTCTGAGCCCCTGGTGGGATCATATTTCAGTTGATGCAAAGCATTTAATACATCATTTATTGGACATTAATCCAAAGAAAAGATATACAATCAATCAATTTTTAGCACATCCATGGATAAATCGACAAGTAATACAGAAATTTCATACATGTATGTATGTATGTATCGTAGTACTAACAAATACATTCTCAATAGGATACGCCAATTGCAACACCACAAACAATTGATGCAGAAGAACAACAAGAAAAAATACCAACAACACCACCATCACAGCAACAACATTCTCCCGATTTACTGGCACCACCATCTACTACAACATCAGTTGCCGCAGAAACTATTTCTATTAAACCATCATCACCAAAAGATATACCAAAATCTTCCAAAAGAAAAGATATATTTTTATCTGGTATTGCGTCCATGAAAGAAGCATTTGATGTATCTTATGCAGTGCATAGAATGGGAGAAGAAAGAGCACAACGAAAAGAGCACAAGAAAATGTTAAAACAACAACCAGCGCATCTTAGAGTGCAAGCATTTAATGCCCCTTTAGCTGTTTCAGAAGAAGATGATAATGATGATGAAGATATCATGATGAAAAGAGAAAACGATGATGATGATTCATCTAATAATAGTAGTAGTTGTTCTTCTACCTCTTCACCACCT
Organism: Mucor racemosus; assembly: GCA_027405735.1. Taxonomy (NCBI): domain Eukaryota; kingdom Fungi; phylum Mucoromycota; class Mucoromycetes; order Mucorales; family Mucoraceae; genus Mucor; species Mucor racemosus. The sequence continues at coordinate 761,860 of JAPEHQ010000005.1, forward strand.
GATACTGATCAACAGCAACAACAACGCCAAATTGAATCATTATGCGAAACGTTAGATTCACAAGCTATCATTGCTGACGATGAAAAAAGCAAAACTAATAATGCTTTAATCAAGAAATTAGCTGGCAACTTACGGAAAGATAACCCTCCTCCTCCAATTGCAAATCAAAAAGCAAAGCCAGCATTCAATTTGGATATGAATAATTCTACTCTTTTAGGTAGAAGGAAAAATGTACCCATTTTACATCAAAAATAGTTTTTTAGTAGTATATAAATTATCACAAATAAATACTAGTTTTCTTATATTCAGGTGATCCGACTAAACCAAAACCTTAAACTTTCTGCGAATTGAGAGATCATCCATGATGAAACATTAAATCAGACAAAAAACAATGCAAAAAATGCCTCTTTTATTTGTATAACGCAAAAAAAAGTACAAGCTTAACCACTGTAATGCGTAGTCCGAGTTCATCTTACAAAATTAGACATTCATCCGAGGGATAAAAAACGGTCGACTATTGCTTTATTTATTTTGTACAAAATATGTGAGATTTGGTCATGGTAGGCGGTATATGTATATTTGTATGTAGATGAAGAAAGGAAATTACTACACTCAGAATAAATTGAGATAAGGCTTGTTTTGACAAGAATTAAAATCATTGCTATATCAATAATCATTAGTAAAATTGCCTTGAAAAATTGTATCATATTTACTCTTTATGCATAATCAGTTGAGTTTTGAGATATATTGTTTCTTCCTTGAGTTGCACCAACATTTGCTTGAGATATTCATTCTCTCGCGTCATTTTTTCTGCTTTACGAGCCAATTCATCGATCCATTCTTTCTTTCTTTGTCTACATTTTGATGCTATTTCATTGCGTTAGTTTGCGGAATCACTGTATATTTCTCATTTAATTTCTTTACCAGCTAGTCTGTTCCTTTCGAGATTCCTTTGTCGAGACTCTGCCTCAGATTCAGAATCTTCAATTATTGCAGATGATTCGCGATTTTTTCTTGGTGTAACTATCTTTGATCTCTTTACTGACGGGTTTCTATCATTTACCTCAGGAAAAGACGCTGAAGAAGAGTATGAAGTGCTTGACAGTGGCGATAATGACAAAAATTCATCATTCAATTTCCTTTTATTACTATTATTCATGTATCTTAACTGTGTGTTTGTACTATTTGCAGTGTACCCATAGTTATATGTTGCAAATACAGTATGAATTGGAGGTGGAGGTGGGCTTGAATACGATAAAACAGGCTCCAATGGATCCGTCATTTGACAAGGTGTATATGAATTATAGTTGTTGTTGTAAAGAGTATTCATTTTGAGTTAAAGCACCATGTGAGCATTGATCACTTCAATTTATACATAAATTATGTTCAGGTTAAACTACCGCCGTCTAAATCGCATGGAGGTTTGTTTCACTCACATTGTTCTTCATGTGGAATGCTTTTTTAAGTATAATAAAAACTACTAAATGTATATAAATAACAAATAAGAGACCACAAGAAGACTTTCAAAGGATTCAATATTATAAATAAACTACATTGTTTTTATTTTTCATGTTTTTCTGAGCAATGATTCGCTAAACACGAAGTTTCTTGACGCAATTTCGGCGGGATTAACGATCGATAGATTGTGGCATGTTAAAATATAATACACTAAAATAAATTGCATAAATCTACTATTGTAAATATATCAAAATGTTAATGCGATCCATCAATGTTCACTATTAAAGAAAAAATAAATATGTCTGTATTTTAAAATTGAAGATCAAAACTTCTACTCTCAGCTTGTTTGTTTTGTTTTTCCAAAGTTTATCAATTTTAATTGCCTTTTTAAAATTTATGCCATGGTTTAATTAGATGTCCAATGAATAAAATGTTTTCAATTGCTTAATTTCCAATTATTCACGTGCCCTTTTTATTTTTGATAATCGCATAAATTGTTGATTTTTAGCTATAGTTAAGACATAAACAAAGTAACATCAATTGTTGTCTTTCCTATTTTTGACAAACGTACACATGATACCACCAAATCATACATTTGTACATTTTGACTCCAATTTACGAACAGTAAAGTTTCTGATTGATACATGAAATCTGAAGCTACGTTTGTTAATCACTTATATTACTTTATAAAAATAAGTCTGCTATTGTCCAAAAGTATTTACATTGTAGCATTAGTGTGGAGCCGGATTTTACCGACCAAATTTACCAGCACAAGCTCGGCTCGACCATATCCTTACTGTATTAACAAAAAAAGATTACCGGACTCATCCGATTAATGCCGGACTTCGGAGAAAAGAGACAGAAGATCCACAATCACGTGACTATTTTTAGTTTTATTTTTCTTTTATAATTTTATTTTTTTTAATTTACATCAACGGGGAAATGGTGTAGTGGCTATCACATTCGCTTTGCATGCGAAAGGCCCCGGGTTCAAACCCCGGTTTCTCCATATTTTTTACTTTTTACAAGAAAAAGTAGTGCATATAGATAAGCATCCACGACAATAGTAATGTCTGATGGACCTTATTTTTTGTCCTCACCAAAAATAGGGTTACAACTACGTATAAATACTCATTCTGTAGATAATTTTGTTGCGCATAATGTAAAAATAAAATATTTTATGATTGCATTTGAATGAAGGGTACTTTTTGGTCAAAAACCGTTAAAATTTGACATTAAATTTACTAGTGATTTTATGAGAAAAACATTTTCAAAACCTACATAGATCGATTCAGAATTAAAAACTGAACCCAAGATATTTAATACGCTAGTTCAGCTTAGTATGCATTTTTGTGAGTAATTAAACATACAAGGTTTTTTTTTGGATTTTTTGGATTTTTTTTTTCATTTGGACACTTTTTTGGATTCAAGCTCAGTCACCTGTGCATATCTAATGATACAATTTTATATGGTGGTGGTGATATTCAAAATTGGAGCGTGCCCCCATTTCAATAGATAATCAGGAAAAGAAAAATGTAGGGCTATATTTCAGATGCTACAGAATATCGACAAAAAAGTTATTTCTATTCATATTGATTTTTCAGCGAGTATAAAGGCTTCAAAAGTGAAACGCTTGCTTTTACCCCGCTTGAAAACTCAACCTAAGATGCCAAATATCTTGAGGTTTTAATAAGTTTGCACTTAAAAGCTGCTAAGCAAAGTATTCTTGTTTTTCAATGTTTTATTACATATTAAAGTGTCAGGGATGGTTTTTTTTGGACCCCAATCCTCATAATTATAAATCCTGTTTTGTTTTGTTTTTCTGTTTTGTAGTTTTAACAATTTGGAGAATTTTCACATTTTTTTTACAAAAGTATCGGTAGGAATCAGGCAATCAAGTTTTCTATGGTGAAATTGGCTACTGAAAACGAATCTGCAATTCAGTTTACTGTATCTATTAATTTCGTCGAGATTTTTGTATTATAAAATTTGCTGGAGTTTAGTATTATAGACGCCTATGGCAAATCTTGAATTTTATAAAACAGTAGTTCTATGATGAGAAGAGCGAAATTATTTGATGTCACTGGAATATAATTGACATATTAAACTCCAAATTGCTTATTACGTTACCTAGGAAACAGGTCCAAATTTTTGATTTTCGAGTTCCATTACTAAGCGAAATACTACGTATTTGCTATCTTTGTTTTCGTATAATTTATTGTATATTTTCAGGTTTGATAAATAATATTTAAAAAAGAGTACAATCAAAGGAGAATGAGTAATGAATCAGTTCTTCAACTGTACAATATAAATAAGTTATTGTTTATTTAGTGTAAAAGTATGGTTTTTTATATTGATTTGACATTGAGATGTTGGTATGTAATTTAAAGCACTATTAAACCATTAAATCTGTTTGATAGTAGTCTAGGGATTGAAATGGATCAATCATAATTTAACCGTGCTTGCAGAGCTTGTGAGTCAGGCACTTATATCCAATATCAAGACTTTGCACTTCAATACATGTCGTAGTTGATAGATCGTAAGATGTATTGATACTGTAGAAGGTGATAAAGTATGGGGCTTGGTGCCATACAACATAATTGTAAAATGTATTTTATGTATTTTGATATTTTGATTCATCATGCAGAATACAGTAATTTGTTAAACTTTGCAATGTGTTTGAAAATGTAACCACTCCACCTTATTCCATACTGTAATTGAAATGAAGTGATATATCAGAATTAGGAATTACCGAATTATCAATTTAGAACATCTGTCAAACCATGACCGTTCAACATGATGCGAATCAAGCAAGATTACATTTTACGTGTCTGTCATCATGCTACTATTGAATCATCGAAGCATGATTCCAATCTTATCACACAATCCCAATAACTATATAAGCCCATATTTAATTCATTTTAATAAACGGTACTTTTTACATTGATTTTAATTTACAAGGTCTCGATTAGGATTTCACACCCAACGTATCGTATTATGGTCAACCGAGTTTGACTGTTATAACGGGCCGTTTTTTATGCAGACTCGGATGGGGGTATTCGAGTTTTTTTTTTCGTGTCACCTAAACTCGAAAGTGGGATTCGAGTTTTGGCTTTCAAAAAATATGTGAAATTGTGAAATAATCAAATATACGTACATTAACGTATAATTTGACGAAGGGTGATTTAAAAATGCTCTGATTTATTGAAATTTGAAAGATAAACGTATGAAATCATGCAAAAAATAAAAAAAAATACTGTTTAATTATGAGCTTATAAAGAGAGTTTATGTACTAATTGAATGAGTGTATTGAATTTGAATGGTAATGTAATTAGAATAAACATATGAATATCGTATGAATATACTGTAATTGAACCATGCTTTTATACTTTAATTGTAGCGTGATGATAGAAGCATGGAATGTAGCATTGTCTGATTTGCGCTATTAAACATCATGGTTTGACAAAGGTTCTAAATAGGTAATTTGGTAATTTCTGATTCTGATAGATCATGCTTGCTTGTCTTTTATTTCATGTATACTTTATACATATACTCGTTATTTTGAACGAAAACGTGCTTCTGTAACAACATTATTACCGCGCAAGTCATTACCATTTATAAATTGTATGCCATGAGTGAGAGTGATTTTTTGACGTAATGTTTACATACAATAAAGTAAAAGTTTTCTAATTTTTTGTATATATAAGCTACTCTATCTTTGAGGTTGAGTTCCTTAATTTTTTGTTCATCTAAACATTTTTATTATAAATAAAAGAAATGAGTGAACAGCCTCATGATAGCCATGATCCTTTTTCAATTCCAAGCCTTATCCAACGTGTTTCTTCCTATTCATCTATGGGAACTTCTTCAACTACTGCATCTTTAACTGACAGATTTAGAGGTAGTTTACCTTTTGAAGGGCTAGAAGAAATTAGGCGGCATAATAGGACAAGCAGAATATCGATAAGGTCAGAAGTAACAGGAAAGGAGCATGATATACCATGGTGTGGAAGTGACAGGAGGGAGGCAGCAAATTATGACAACAAAGTGCACCGGGCTTGGAAATGGTGGAATATATATGGTTATGAAATGAGAGTTGATGATTTTATACATTGTACTGTAAAGAGAAGAAAAGGAGAATGCTTCGAAAAATTTTCTAGTTCAAAAGGATCAAGTACAAGCTTTCGAAAACATCTTGAAAACAAACATTTTAATCTTACTGAATCCAGACGTGAGTATTATTTTATCAATCAATCATAAATTCGCATTCATTAACATGTTACATTGCACGTTAGATAATATAATTCTTAAATTATTGACGTTTTCGAAAGAACAAATTACTGATTGGGAAGATAAAACAGACAGAGAAAAAGAGATTTATAACTATGATTTTGTTCAAAGCTGTCTCACGCAAGAAAATAAGCCTCATCTGGACAGATATCAAAAAGAACAAGACGAAATTGATACAATCGATGAGGAGCCCCATACAAGAGAAGCTTTTCTTAAACTATTTACTGATTTCATTATAGCTAATAGATTGACAATAAATTTTTCTGAAAAAAACATTACTTTGGAAAAGCTTATTCAATTCAGCAGCAGAAATAGTGGAAATGATGGCTCAAAATCGTACGATCCAATACTGATACCTCCCAAGAAAAATAAATTGAAGGATTTGCTTATTCAAAAATACTTGGATCAAAAGGAAATAATTAAAACCACTCTGCAAGAGCAAGAATTCTTAAATTTTACAACTGATTTGTGGAAGAGTGATACTAGTGAGTAAAAAGTACTACATATACTTTCTTCATTACTGACTTTATTTAATGATGCAACGTAGACAAGTATTTCATGGGAATAACAGCACATTACATCGACAAAAATTGGAAGCCGCAACAAATAACAATTGCTATTAAATACATGAAAAATGCTTCTCATTCGGGTATGCACCAATTTATACAATTCATAAATGTTGATTTGTTTTGATACTGACATTCATAAAAAGGAAAAGATCTTGGAAAATTATTCCTTGCAGTGTTGGATGACTATGGCATCAAAAACAAATTATTCTGCATAACAACCGATAATGCATCAAATAATGGATCAATGGGAGAATATATTGAAAAGGTAGCAGAAGATGATGAGTCTTTCAATTTCAAAAAGAAGGAAAACATGATTTCCTGTTTTGCGCACGTAATCAACATTGTATGTCACGATTTAATTGAAAAAGGGCTAAAAGCAAAAGCACCAAATGATAGCGCAAACATGGAAGCTGTTATGGAAGATGTAAGTATTTGATTAATTACATGAAATTATTTATTGAATTAATTGGATCTAAAACCATCCAGATAAACAAAAGTGGTGCCGAGGGTAATAATCCCATTGATAGGCTTCGTAAAGGTTGCGCTAAAATCAAACTTTCTAACCAATTGACATGTGTCTTTGAATCAAATAAGAAGATATTAAAACTGCCTGATTTAGCAATAATAGTCGACTGTTCTACGAGATGGCACTCTACAAAACATATGATAGATCGGTTCTTGGTGGTAAGAGAAGCATATAGACTGACAGTGAATTCAGACGACGATATACGTGAAAACTGTAGTTTAAATGATGAGCAAATCCAGTATATTACTATTGTTAACGAAGTATTGACAAAATTCGAAAAAATAACAGTTTGGCTCTCAAGTCAGCAGTAAGTAGCAATATTACAGCTTTTATAAAAATAGTATACCATACAGTACTAATTAACTTCTCCAGGTATACAACTATTAATAAAACAATCGTTTTATTTAACCGTTTATTTGACCAATTGGACGCATTTCAAGAAAAAAACCCACATTTGGCAGACGCTATTCAGTGTTGCAAGGATAAGCTATCGAAGTACTATTCTAAGACTGATTTAACAAGTGTTTATGCAAATTCCACCTTGGTTGACCCGAGTCTGAAGTTTTCATACTGGTACTACTTTTATCTTTCTTGTAGCTGATGATGCTTATTATTTTTATTATTTTAGGAAAGATCAAAAATGGGAGAAAAATATAATTGATGAACAAATAGCTGTTTGCAAGGAATCATTTTCCTCATTTTTAGAAAAGTATTATGCTAGAGAACTAGATGGTAGTAGTAGTAGCAAAACAGTGATGTACAGAATGATCTATGAAAATGAAGCAGGTAATTCATATCTGTTCTGTATTTTGATTTACATTACTGATATATAACATTTTTTGCATCAGGCCCATCGACATCAACAATTATGGACATTGATAGTATTGACTCTTCCGATTCTTCTTATAATACTTCTGATAATGAAGATATAGTTGGCTCAACTCGACCATCTAGATCACAAGAAGATGAAAGATATAAAAAGGTTCAGTTGTACGAAGGAAATGTTGACATAATCAAACATTATGTTGAAACAAATGCTGATTTGAAAAGGTACCTTGACATTGACCACAGAAAAGAGTACAAGTCGAAGTTGAAATTGCGCAGATATAAATTGCAAAATGGTAAAGCTGTCATTTATGTAATTTTGATAACATTTACTAATGGAGCATTTATATAAAACACAATAGATGATGATGACGATGACACTAACGATGAAGACGAAGTTGCCATAACCAACATGGAACTTGGAAAAAAATATGCGACCTTGCCCCTAAAATTTTGGAAGCAGCATGAAAATCTTTTTCCAACACTATCATTATTTGCTAAAAAATATTTATCTATTCCTGCTACAAGCGTCCCTGCCGAAAGGCTATTCTCACAAGCGAAATATGTCATAAATAATACAAGAGCCAAGCTGCATCCAGATACTGGAGAAAAAATTGTGTTGCTAACTTGTTGGCAAAGTGAATTATTTACCAAGGTGTAATGTAAAATCATGTGCCTTAATTAGTTTTTTTAGTTGTTAAATTCATGAAATAAATATCGATGCATGATTTCATATATGTATATTAATTTGTCAAAGCTGATATTATAACGGTCTGCTCAAGACGACCCGATACTTTCTTCCACCCCGTTATTTATCTGAGTTACAAAAAAAAACGGACCGTTTTCCAACTCGAATCGAATAGCCGTTTCCGTTAAAACTCGATTCAAACTCGAATCGAAGCCCATTCCTAGTCTCGATAAATCATAAAGTTTATATGCATCATATTCCACAATGTTTATAACTCCAATAATCATGTCCAGATAAGCCTTTAAGAACTTACAATAAAAAATGCCTTCCGTGCTCATGATTAGTATCACATAATCAAACTAAATACTTATTAGTCGGTATCCTAAACACCTTCTTTTTGTCTTCTACAACCAACTTGCTTAATGCTAAACACTATCTATCATACATATATCTTAGAGTTTAAACACTACTAAATAATTATATAGTAGATGTGAATTGGTTGAATTATATTTTCCATTCCTGAATTTATTTTATATCTCACAAAAATTCAAAAAACGCGTAAAGTTCACAGTTTTTTTCCATAAAAACTGGATCCGACTTCTCAATCCTGCTCAGCTTTTTTTTTACTAAACAAAACTAAGAAAGGACTATACTCTGACATACCTGAGATGTTCAATTTGAATAAAACGACGCGTATCCGGAAATATCCTATTTCTAGCAGATGGTATAAATTTTTTACTGCTAATGTTTCAGATTTTTACAGATATTTCACTGCTACAAGTTAAAAACTTTGAGCCATCATATCTCTACAAAAAAATAAGTTATACGAACACTTTAAAATAATAAAACTTACTTGTTTTAAAGCGCTCTATAACATATTTTAGTTTGAAAAAGATCTGAGCACTTTTTTTTTTTTTTTGGCATTTCTATAGTAGGTTTCAAAATATTGGTTTAATTGAGCAACATTTTTTTTGCATTCATGTCATCAAGCTTGTTGAGCTCTCTCAGACCCAATTTAGTTTTTTTAAAAATATTAATTTTTCGTGGAGATATCCTCAAAAATGTGTATAAAGAGATACTTTCATTTCTAATCTCAATTTTTCCCTTGTATACCCACATCCCAAATTCTGAATTTCAAAAAAAATTTGGACAAAAATCACGTTTTCTCTACGAAAAATGAAGCTAAAAGGTTAAATAATAGCTCGATCAATAGATAATTTTGTTTTGCATTAGTTACATTAATTAATTCGAAATATGCTTATAAAAAGTGATGTATATCTTCAAAAAACCTCTAAAATTTCAACCGCATTTTACGCAAAATTTAATGTGAAGTGCTTACCTAAATTCTGTTTGGATCTATGCAGAATTTAAAACTGTACAAAAATTATTTAATATGCTAGCTCAACTTAATTTACAGTTTTATGAGCTATTAAATGAATTTGTTTTTTTGAATATTTTTCGATCGATTTTACAACAAATCGATTTTGGAACTCAGTTAACATAGGGTTGAAGCTGTAATGTGAACTACTATTTTGATTATCTCGATGAAAAATCAATATTTTTCGCTAAAATAAAAAATACGGAGTAGAGTTTAACTGGAGCTATCTTGTTAATCCAAAAAAAAACAATATTTTATTAGCAAGATTTGAATTTTACAATCGAATTAGATCAGTTTTGATCAATATTAGGTCAATGCATTTATTTTTTTAGGAGGGTTGTATGAAACAAAAGTAGATTTTAGACTGACAATAATACAGTGATTGTACCAAGTAAAGTACAGCTGGATAGGAACAGGAATAACTTCGTCAATCATAGAACTTAATTCTGATAAAACTAGTTGCATTTTTATAAAGTGAATATAATTGTTTTTATATAAAACTGGAGATTATTCTGTTCCTGAAAAAACCTTTCGAAAAACTGTAAATTGGAACAAACTTTTAAAATGTACCACACCCACATATGTCTACTGTATATACCGTATATATTCCAAGCTTTGAACTTTTTTTTTAGCATTACAATCAAAGTTTGAGCAAGCATAGAATTCGCCTCACTGGGGAAAGCAATTGATTCTCTCTATACGTTTTTGATAAGCAAACGCCACCTCTTTATTTTGCGTGTATTCACTTTCATGTTATTATAATGATAAATTTTTAACAATGATCTGATTTCTATATGCATACTAAACTATTGAGCAGTATATCATAGTATTGAAAACTTTAGCTTTGTGGCAATGTTTGCTCTAGATCTAATTTAACGACATATCATAGATTAGAATATACAATAAAACTGAAGTTGTAGCAAGCTCTAGCTTATCAGGAATAACTTTTTAACTATTTTTAGTTTGCGGCATTGAGACCAATTCTTCAAATAACTCTACAAAAATAAAATATTAGCACTTTTAAGTTATTTTTTTTGCTCAGTATGTCAGTATATACTGTCATGTTTGAAGAGATATGGTAGCAATACAAGTATAGATGTTGCCAGAAATTTCATCATGCGTGGTAGGGTCAATATAAAGCGTCGGAGACCATTAGGAATCAAAGCCTCATTTTTTCCATCAATTTTTTTTTTTTGAATAATCGACCTGTCATAGTTTCTCTCTCCACTTAAAGCAACTCTTTTCTATTTATCCCATAACATTAAAAAAATGGCCGACCATCAAGAACTTTTAGACGATCTCGTATACTTTGCTCGTGCAGGTGAGCTTGAGGACTTGAAGGAAGTCAAGACTTCACCCGAATATTTTGTTGAAAAGGACGAATCTGGCAAGACAGCTCTTCATATGGCCAGTGCTAATAACCATGTTGGTAAGTTAGTTAAAGGGTACTCAAAAGTAGTAGGGCAAAAATTGATTCCTTGTTAGACATTGTTAAATATATCGTTGAGCAACTTTCTAAATTGGACGATAAGAAGCGCATTGAATTAATTAATACCAAAAATGATCAAGGCAACACACCTCTTCATTGGGCTGCTTTGAATGGTAATTTAGAAGTTGTAGAGATTTTAGTTAAAGCAGGAAGTGATTGTAAGGTAAAGGAAAAAAAAATGGCATTGTTGTTGGTTTGAACCATTCATATACTAATATATATATTAATAGATTAAAAATGAAATGAAGATTTCACCAATCTATGAAGCACAACAAAGAAATCATGAAAAGATTGCAGAATTCTTTTTGAATACCATGATTGAAGAGGAACCCGAAGAGCCTTTAGCAGAAGATGAACAATTCGTTGAAACTGGTGTTCCCAAGAAAGTTCAAAATGATGAAGAACAAGACAAATAAAATTATTGTATACAAGTTGCCTTAAAAATATAAATGTTGTTTTTTCTCTACTATTTTGGGAATGTTATTTGGTTTTTGAGTGTATAAATTAGATGGCCATCAGATTTTGCCCCTTTTTTTTCTTCCTTCTTTGTTATTATATTTTTTTTTTTCCATTCAAATGGGTTTCTGTCAACGTTGTGGTGATATTACAACTGGAAAATGTAGTAAATGTGGTGGAAGATCAGTTCGTAATGTATTAAAAATAAATTTGATTTGAAACATTCGTCTAAAATGTCAAATATAGAATCCACCATTAGTAGTCTAGTCTCGGAAGGTGGAGTGTCGGTAGTTGATAGATGGCAATCACAGTAAAAATTGTAAATACTCGATGGTGAAATCAAAATCTAATCAAATAAACTTAGGTACGCAGGTACAATACTATCACATGAAGAAATTGTACCTAAATCACCAACTGCCAAAAGAATTCCTGTTACCCAATCTGCATTTTACGATCCAATAAGTAAATTGTGTACCTGTTGTAGTAAAATGTTGGATTACAAACATGTCATTTTGGAAGAAAATCTCTCTTATTGTAAAGAATGCCATTTAAAACTATTCAGCAAAGGCTCATGGTATGTATAAACATTTAATCTTAAATTGCACCAGCATCTAATACATCTACCTGCATAGTCCAACATGTCATAAACCTGTTTCTAACAATCAAAGCTATATTGAATATTCTAAAAAGTCCTGGCACACAGATTGCTTTGTATGTTTTAAATGTAGAAAGCAACTTGACTCTAATCCATTGGTCGATATGCAAAATCGTCCTTGCTGTGAACCATGTTTCATGTCTCAAGCTGGTAGTGGTAGAAGAGGTCGTAACAGTTGTACTTCTATTGATAAATCTATTAGAACAAGGCTTGAAGATTTAACATTAATACCCCCTCCTCTTTCAAGAACACCATCGCCAGCAAAAAATGAAGACGAAGAAGAACCTAAAGAAATACCAAACATGACAAACAAACACCATCGACTTACATCAATGTTTATACCACCACCAACATGTTCTCAATCAACACCTTTAATTCATACATCACCATCTATATCCACTCCAAAAAAAACATCATTATCACAAAGACCTTGTCATCATTGCCATGAACCATTGGGAGACGCTTCTCGCAAGAAAATCAAAATTGCGATTGGAGGTCCACAACAATACGCATGGTTTCACAAATCTTGTTTCCTTTGCAGTAGATGTCACTTACCTTTCAAAGACGGTGAATGTGCTACTGATGGCCATTCATTTTATCATTCTCATTGCGACAGATATTGTTACAGTTGTGATAAGCCTATTAAACAAGACTCTTTTAAATTCAATAACAAAGCATACCATTTCGATTGCTTTAAATGCCATGCTAATGGTTGTAAAATCAACTTGGGGGATCCTGTATTTGAAATTAACGATAAACCATTTTGTCATGCTTGTCATGCATTTACTTTAATGCCCAAAAGAAAACTACAAAAGCTGGGTGGATCAAAGACATGTCCTAAATGTCAGTGTAGTATTTCTATTATGGATGACACACCTGGTCCTTTGGCTACTCGATGGCATAAAAAATGTCTTTCTTGTATAAAATGTCATAAACAATTAGATTCTGCTGCTAAAATGAGACAAGATGAAGATGGATTTTCTTTCGTTTTCTGTACAAGTTGTATTAAATAAAAAATTTATATTTGGACCCTTGCTTATATTCTATACGTTTATTGACACCCACCCACTTAATCTTGTATTACACTGCTCAATTCCACACAAAATTTCAATATCCTTTTTATTTTATTTTTTCCTTTTTTTCCCTTTCCTTCTTTCTTTCTTTCTCATTTTCAACAAGTTATATACATGTCTGACCACCAAGAAGATAATATTAATAATGCTGTTGCATCTGAACAACAGCAACAACAGCAACAAAACGAAGAAGACCAACTTACCCTTCGTGCTCTAGTTTCTACTAGAGAAGCTGGTGTTATTATTGGAAAAGGAGGTAAAAATGTTGCTGAATTAAGAGATGCAACTGGCGTCAAAGCAGGTGTTTCCAAAGTGGTTCAAGGTGTTCATGATCGTGTATTAACAGTCAGTGGTACTTTGGAAGGTGTTGCCATGGTAACAATGTAATATTATATCATACGTTATGTTGGATACTGATTGTATTATTATGTAGGCTTATTCTTTGATTGCCCGCACCATGATCGATAATCCAGTTGCTACTACTACTATTGATGGTATTACTACTTCTACTAATAGTAATAATATCACTGCATCTCCTACACCAGCAGATGTCAATAATAGTGCTTCCACTACTAATCCCGTAACTACTTTACGTTTATTAATATCACATAATTTAATGGGTACAGTCATTGGAAGACAAGGAGCCAAGATTAAACATATCCAAGATAATTCAGGTGTTCGTATGACAGCAAGTAAAACATTATTACCCCAAAGTACAGAACGCGTTGTTGAAGTACGTGGTACAGTTGAGGCAATTTTACAAGCTATTTCAGAGATTGGCGCATGTCTTATTGAGGATAAAGACAGAGCTTACGGTACAATTTTGTATAACCCGACCAAAGTTACCACAGTAAATGATAGACGTAGTTCATTTACTCGTACTGGCAATGGCTCTGATTTCAATCAAACAGATTTTTCATCATCATCATTATCACAATCGTCTCGTCGTACATCATTTCAACAACAACAGCAACATTCACAACAGTCTACCCCACCAAATGCTGATGTTCGTACACAGCATATTTCTATTCCAAGTGATATGGTAGGTTGTATTATTGGTAAAGGTGGATCAAAGATTTCAGAAATTCGTCGATTATCTGGATCTCATATATCTATTGCTAAAATACCTCATGATGAATCTGGCGAAAGAATGTTCACCATTCAAGGTACATTAGAATCAAATGAAAGAGCTCTTTATTTACTTTATGGACAACTTGAGAATGAAAAAGAACGTCGTCTCCGAGGCGTTTTACAACAACAACAACAACAACAACATCAACAAGATGATGCTTTATTAGAAGAAGAGTAAATACCGTAACAAAAAAAAAAAAAAAAGTATACAACAAACATATTAATGATCAATCCCTTTTTTATCACTATTTTCTACATTTGTAATATTTTCTCTCTTTCTCTTCAAAATTTTTAAAGAATTTTTTCACAACTTTTATCAACAGAAAAACTGTAATAAATACGTAATTTAAATTGCTTCACATGTGTAGTTTATATATATAATTTTTGTTTTTATGAACAAGCATATTTCTGAGTATAATATCCTGTTGAAAACAAAAGATCACTCCCTATATTTTTGCTTTTTTATCGCGATTTCAAATATTGCATTTTTTCTGTGATTTTTCAGCTGACGAAAATCGAAGATTAAGGGATATTTTTAAAGCTTCTGAAAATGTTAGATCATAGTCAATGGCAAATATAGACGACCATATATATTTAGTTTATAATCGTATTTTTTATTTTTAGTAGCTAAAGACTTTAGGGCAACAATTTTGTGTGCAAAATATTCATCCAAATTTTTTTTCAGTAACAGATCAAATATTTTAGACGCATTTCTTTTTTTTTTATTAAATCAAAGTTTTTACAATTTCATCTTTCTTTACATTATAATCTAACCAACCCATGGTACGGCTAGAAGAAAGAGAAACAATTGTATCAGTATTTGGTTTAAACACTGATCTAAGTATACGAGTGGTTGAAGGAGTATCCATACTAAATGATACAGATTTGTGAACATCTGTAAATCTAAGATCCCAGAAATTAAGTTTAGATGAGCTTTGGTGACCACAGCAAACGATATAACCATTATCATGCATATCTGGTTTCATAAATCTTGATAATGTTTCAGACTCATGTTGACCAAATCTCAACTTAATGCCATCAAACCCAGGAACTCTTTGATCATAGATATAAAATTGTTCAGACCGAAGAGTAGAGCTACAATAAGACAGTAAGCAATTAGCAATGATACATTATATGAAAAGAAATTAACTTACGTAATAAGCATAATATTTGGATTGGCTTTGCTCTGTATAATTTGGCTAACACGTTGTGCTAATCTTAATTCTCGAATTGTTGTATTAGATTGCATATCGAATAAGACTAATCTTTCATCAGAACCACCAGACAACAGTACATTTTTATATTTATCATAACAAAGTGCAAAAACGGCAGATGTATGTTTGATACTCAATCTAGAAATACCAGTGGATGTAAAGTTGTCATCGGGAGATTCCCTCTTTAAACTCCAAAGATAGATACTTTTATCATAGCCACCAGTTACAAAACTACATTTCTCAGTATTTCTTGTATTGTAATCTCCAGTTTCCAAGGATCCAATGACGGAGATACCATTTTCATGAGGAGATTCATCTAATGTTTGAATACGACCTTCTACATTTGTTTTTGTCACATTACCAATATGAACTAATTTGACAGGTTCATCAGATTTTTGTGGTGGGCAAAATGCCAATGTGGAAGGAGTAGCCCAACAAATATCATCAATCCAAGAATCATAAATATGATCTTTACCAATGGTTTTGATTCTTCTTCTTTCAGCTGCATTCCAAAATTGTAATTCTCCATCTAATGATGTTGCAATCATGAGTTCGTTCATGCCTTTACCCATACTATCATCTGCAATGTTGTATAATAAGGAGCGAGGTTTTTTATTGAATACCACATCTCCTTGCTTTCTGCGGACAGTATAAATGTCCATGGTTTGACTACGACCGAATCCAATTTCTTTGAAATCTCGGGGAGGAATTCGTTTAGATTTTGGAAATTTAAAAGCTGAGCGAGAAGGTAATTTTGGGGTTTTTGATGATTGCTGTTGCTGTTGCTGTTGCTGATGTTGTAATGGTGGTTGTGCTATTTGGAGCTGCTTTGGTGGATCTGGACTCACTATTACAATATCCTGATTTTCCTCCTCATTTTCGTCACTACTACTATCACTACTGCTATTACTACTCTCAGTAGCTTTAGATTGTTTTGGCTTTACTGGGAATGGTACAGATCTTTTAGCTAATTGAAGTGGAGGTGATGGTGCTGCAGCTGTAGGAGTTGAAGCAATTACTTTCTTTGTCGTTATATTTTGGCTATTATTGCATTGTTCAGACAATAAATTAGCATTATATCCAATCAATCGGCTTGTCTTTTTAATTGATTTACTGATTTGTTTGAATTTTCCAAGGTACCGATTTTGCTTAGATTGTTGTCTTTCAAGCTAAAAAAGTAGATATTAGCATACGAGCCTCTGTTGATGTGAACAAATGTCAATGAATACCTTTAATAGTAAATGATGCATGGTATGATTGATGTGTGACACAGATACATAATCTTGTCTCAACATTTTCATTTCAATGTCTTCATTCTGATCATCTTCACTGCTACTACTACTGCTACTACTATCATCATTTCCACTAGTATTATTATCCTGATCACTACTGCTTTGATGATCATTCAATTTCTGCTTTGAAATTCTTTTTTTACTACGGATTTGTGGTTTATCAACAGGTGGCGGCGAATCCAAGATGAGAGAATTATGATGTCTTTGTAAAGAAGAATTGTTGTTGTGTTTCTGTCTCTTCTGGTGCTGTTGTTGTGATAAATGAGAATCTAATTTTAGCATTCAAAAGGTCAACATTGGACGGGAAATGTTAACTCAAAATGCACATCAACATTCCTAGAATTATATTTTACCTAACGATTCTTCAACAGGCTCTCTTTTCAGAGTTGATGCCGAAAAGAGTGATTTTGGTAATAAGTTACTCATAATCACTATAATGAAGCTTTTTCAACAATATCTGTAGGTATATAACAACAAAAGCAAAGCATTTTGATGGAAACAAAAATTTATTTTATTTTATTTTGTTTATTATTACAGTCACTATTCTTAGGCATCATCAGCAACCTCGAAACCACAATAGCAATCTCCATTTTGACATACAACACGGATATCAGTTACTTTGTTCTTATCAACACCAGAATTATTACATGCATCAGCACATGCGTTACTTGGGCATGAAATATCGCAATTTTCTTCTCTTTTTTCAAATAATTTTTCAGTGGTTCTACGATGAAAACTACCAGCTTGACAGATTGAAATGATGCAAGATAATAAAGCTAAAATTAAGATGTATTTGTGCATTTTTTGAATGATTGAGATAAAGATAAACCGAGGGTTAGCTTTTTGGTTGATTTATATATAAATACAAAGAAAGAAAAAGGGAGACGCTGTATAGAACATTAGGAGATATCAACAAGGAGATTCATACATGACAACATTTGACGATACATAGAGTATATTAGGGAGCAGTATATTTATTAAATAAAAACAAAAAAGAATGGGTATATATAATGATTTTACAGTAATAAAAAGGGAATACCAGTATCCCCTTGATCTTATGATAATAATAATAATAATAATAGAAATGATTTAACCTCCCAATGAATGTCTCCTAGAAGGTAATGGTGACATATTTGACGAAGAAGAAGAAGAAGAAGGAGATGCTTCCATCACATTAGCTTCAATTGGTAAAGCATAGTGTGGTGGTGCACTCGGTGTATAAGCCGGCGGTGGTAATTCAGGTGCCATCATCATGGGTGTACACCTTGAGCAATTATTGATTTGCTCTTGTTGATGATGATGGTGACCATGATGAAGTATATGATGGTTATAAGATGTAGATGTAGTTGCTATATTATTATTATCTTCTTCCATTGCATCTAATTCTTTGGCTGTAGGTGCAGAAGGTGAAGGAGCAGTTGTCTGTGAGCTCATAGAAACTACATTACGTCGATTTCTATGCAAGGGTTCTAATCCGTCAATCATCATGAGTGCAGGTGGCGCTGATGGTTCAGTAAGTGTTCTACCGTTAGCCAATGATGAAGAAGTTGATGATATAGATAAATTTGATGAATTTGATGTTGGCGCTGAAGCTAACAATGCACCTTGTCCTCCTCTTCCTTCATTATCATCATTATTTTCTGATCCAGATGTATTCGAATTGGATTGTCGATCTACATCAGCACTTAATTCAAATGTTGAGCCTTCATTTCCTTCATCAATTTCTCGTTGCTTTCTATTCTTTACTCTCATTCTCGTAAATATAACAATAGTTGCAACTACAGCAATTACACCTAAACCACCTACAAGCGATAATATCATAATCATACGTTTTAATGCTTGTTGTTCCTCTGCTATATTCTGTTGTAAATCTTTTTTGTTCGGATCGTCTAAATTTGTTGAGGCTGATGGAGATGCTTGTTGTGGTTGTTGTTCTTGATGAGCAGAACCTGAATTAGACACGTTATACACACTTGGTAAAGGTGAAGAAGTAGCTGCTGCCGAAGATATTACTGTTGAGGCTGATGTATAAATAATAGTTGTATAAATAACGTTTATTTCTGTAGTAACTTGTTGTTGTTGTTGTTGTTGTTGTTGAGAGTTCTTTTTGTTTTTATCTTTATCATCGTCATAATATCTGCTACTACTAGATGCTTTTTCATCATTATTATGATCATCATCTCGAGCTATTAATTGGGTTGTTTTTGTTTTGGAAGGATATAATAATTGTCCTCTTATACAATTTAATAATATTAAACACAGTATGATCATACTAATCGAAAATCGTCGTTTCATTTTATTAAGAAATATATATATATATATATAATATAATACAAAAGCAAGCAAAGGAAAGAAAAAGAAATAAAAAAATAAACCAAAGGGAAGAGGAAGGGGGGTGGGGAGATTTTTTTATTTTATTAATATTACTTGAGTGTGATAATGGAGGTACACAAAATGAAATAAATATATTTTCCTGTGTAATTGTACAATTGCAAAGGTTAACTGTTGTGAAAAATCAGTTGACTATATAGTTTCATCATTTTCTGTATCCTTTTTCATTTCTTCTTTTCCTTTTTTTTCCTTACAACATAAAATTCGGCTTTATCGGTTTGGTTCAATTCTCATTGATTAAGGAGAACATACAAAATGTGTTTGTTTGGTTTAAGCTGACTTCGAACCTCAGCAGTTCCTGATCAAGTAATAATATGTTTCTTGTACTGTATTTGTAGAAGCATCTCGATTCACAATTGTATCACACTTGTTTAGCCACAAATCATTGTGTACAGATTGTATTCAAAAAATGTTAAATATCTGCTAAAATACATACACAATACTGTATTGACATGCGTCTTGTTTATGTACATTTCTCTTGTTGTATAAATGCCCCCCCCGCGGCATTGTTATAATGCATTCTATAATTATCTATTAAAAATCTATTTCTGAATACAAATACTCATGTGTCATTCCACATAATATCTCTTTTCTATATATTACAAATGTGCAATAAAAAAAATTATATTTACAATGTCTAATTCTATATGTTTGTACCCGGTATTTTCAGATTTCAGCCATTCAAGCGTTATATAAAAAATGTGAAGCAGCTTCCATACAGATATAGAGTTCCTTATCAAATAAAAACGTGCTTTTATTATTATAGTCCCCGTCAATTATTTACAGTAATACACATGTCTAGATCTGATAATCGCCGTTCTATGGAATATTAAAAGATACGCTTCATAGTTATTACCAAAACGTCACTTTTCACAACTCAAATGTTCCATATGCAATTTTTTCATAATGGAGCATACACTTGAGGTGAATATATATATATATGTTCAAACATTATTATTTGCCTTATAATTACTGAGCCTAATAATACGAAGCATCTCAACATTTCTATCTTTTTGCTTTGAATGTCATAGCTATAATATAGCAATGATGATTTTCAAAGTTACCGATATACAAAATCAGGGCGTGCCCCCCTTTTTCTACAACTATATAACCCCGTGCTAAACACTTTTTAAAATATATCTTGAACACTGTAGAATGTGTAAGAACTGATCATATTATCCTACCTGTCCCTGAATTTATTTTATACCTCATAAAAGAATCAAAAATAAGTAAAATTCACCGCTTTTTCCTTGAAAACTAGGTCTTACTTTTCATTCCTGCTCTACTTTTTTTTTCACTAAATAACACTACAAAAAAATTATATGACAATGTACCTGAGATGTTCACCTTTAATCCAAAAATAAGTATTCAAAAATATCCTATTTTTTGCAGTTGGTATTAATTTTTCAATGCTAAGGTTTCAGATTTTTTACGCGTATTTTACTGCTAATGGATTGAAAACTTTGAGGCTTCATATTTCCAGAGAAAATTAAGCTATACTACCACTTTTTAATAATAAAAATTACTTTTTTAAAGTGCTCTATAACATACCTTAGTTTGAAAAAAAATCTGAGCACTTTTATTTTATTTTCTTTTTTTTTGGCATTTATGTAGTAAATTTCAAAATATTGGTTAAATTGAGCAGCATTTATTTTGTATTCATGTCATAGAGCTTGTTGAGTTCTACCGGACCCAATTTAGTTTTTTCCAAAACATTAATTTTTCGTGGAGATATTGTCAAAAATGTGTACAAAAATATACCTTCATTACTAGCTTCCATTTTCCCCTTGTATACCCTCATCCTAAATTCTGAATCTGAAAAAAAAAATTGGACAGAAATCTTGTTTTCTCTACAAAAAACGTAGCTAAAAGGTTTCGCAATAGCTCGATTGATAGATACTTTGTTTGCGCATCATGCCAGTTACTTATATATTAAATGTGTTTATCAAAATTAATGTATATCTTCAAAAAACCTCCAAAATTTCAATCGCATTTTACGCAAAATTTTATGTGAAATACTTGTCTAATTTTTATTTCGATGAATGCAGAATCCAAAACTGTACAAAAATTATTGATTACGCTAGTTTAACTTACTTTGCGGTTCATGAGTTATTAACGATTTTGATTTTTGTATTATTTTTCGTTCATTTCGGCAAATCGATTTTGGAACTCAGTTATCATAGTTTTAAGCTCTAACGTAAACTATTATTTGATTATCTCGACAAAAAATTAATATTTTTCGCTGAAACAAAAAATCCAGAGTAGCTTTCAGCTGGATCTATGTTGTGAATAAAAAAAAATAAGAACTCAATTTAGATTCTTAATTTTTACAATCGGTTTTAGGTCGATGTAAGGTCAATGCAAGGTCACTGCATTCATATTCTGGTATTAATCCTTTTATTTTCGGACAAATATCAATGATTCATAGAGGGAAGGTACAGATTTTTTAATATTTGGCGGAAATCAACTTAATATTAGGCGAGAAAATTGGAAAAACATCTGAAAAACATCTGAAACCTATTTTTTAAGAGTCGTAAAAAACCGAGTTTTGATCGTAATAATATCTACTCAAATATGTTAAATGGTACTCTAATACAACTAGGTTTTGTTATCAAAAAGTATTAGTACATTCTACATCCTAACTTTTTGTTAAGATGTTAAGGCTGTTCAAAGTCTTGATTTTTTAGGAGTGAATACGTGAATACCCAACATCGGATATTTGAAAAATTTGTTCTAGCTCATAGCAAATATATAGTGACACAAAATAATGAATCATTGTATTTTATCAAATTGCCCCATAGTAAATGAGCCCATCTATGTTGTATTTGCATATATAAATGTACCTTAAATCGTAGTTTAAATATGACAATAAACTATGCCTTAATATATTTAGCATATGTGTCATATAAACACTGTAAATGATTACCCTGATAATCACATAAGCTAAGTTCTGATAATCTAGACTTACAATAAAAGATAGAAAGTAAAGAATATTAATAATTAGTGTTGCCAAGAGCAACTAAAAACTTTAGACTGATCATCTATATCTGAATATAATTACATTAGCATAAGTGAGGATTGACATTAAATTTTAGTATGAGAACACTGTTCTAGACAGGTGTGTAAGCAATCCTTAAACTAAATATAAATAACAGTAGACATTCGCCCTTCATTTGATTTCCCCATCTCGTTTTTTATATTTAATAAAGATTGACCAATTCTCACGTACTTATATTTCTTTATTACATACATTTACAACAATCTACACATCATTTGATATTAATTATTATATCCCTATTATCCAAAAGCTGAGTATGACATTCCTTTTTATTAGACCATCAATAATAGATCATAATAAAGCAAGATAGAAATTATCAAATATCTGATTCTTTTCAACAAGAGGAGCATATAGCAATTGAAATAATTGCTATCGATTAATGCAAAATAAACAATAATATCAACATGAAAAAACTGATAACCAACAATGTACATCGAGTTCAGGATAGATAAAAGGTGCATCATTGTGTAGTGGAAAGTGCAACATTTTGATGGATAAAAATTACAGGACCCAGAGGTTGTGTTTACCTCAGGATTTTCAAAAGGGCTTCAAAGCATACTTCATAAAACTCACTTAGATGTTAAATACTCATCATATGCTATTAGTATATTAATATCATCTTGTTTTTTATTTAATTGCTGTATTATTAAAAATTAAGCTTTTCATAGCTTATAACAATGACAATGGGATGTTTCTATTTTTAGATTGACATTTATCATAAAGCGGGCTGATGATGATACATTTGATACCACCGTAGATGGAACAACCAGTCAACTTAATTTATGGAATTTGACTGCAAATACGAGGAACCATTTGTAAGTACTTAATAAGTTGGTTCTAATAAAGCATTGAATACATTGGCATGGGACGAAGAGAGCAGAAAGGCGGTAATAGGTTCCACTCATGGCCATGCTTATGTTTATCATATTGGGGAGGTAAGACTAATACTCAATGTAAATCACCTTTAGCGCAGTAATTATAAAGTAAGACTATACTATTATAAAATAAACTACCGCGCAATCTTAACATGTATCAAGATTTACAGTAATAAGCTTGAATCAAGTGGATACAACATCATAAATTCTTGAAAAAGTTCTTAAGTATTATAAAATCTCTTATTTTTAAAACTTACAAGGCTTATAAGCGGAATATTAATTTAGAAAATTATTTTTGTCCAGATCATCAATTTTGACATTTTTTAATTTTTTTTTTCTGATTTTGCAAATCTAGAGTCAATTATACTACCAATTGCAAAAACAAAAAATATGTACATATAAAAAATTTAGCGCTTTATTTGCTCAATAAAAAATAACAAATATTTTTATTACAGAATATTACATGAAAATCCTTTAACCAAATATCCGTTTTTGGGACAAAAGTACAAATTTTCATTACTTAACATCTAATATTAAGCTTTTATAAAACGTATATTAGCTATAGCTACAATTTTCTCTCACAATGTAATATATTTAGACGTTGATTTTGGTATCAAAATTTGATTTTTCTGTTTTTTGATCTAAATCATGAGTGTTGGTAAGGGCAAAATGAGTCCCGGAAATGTCCGCTACAAAGTCTGAATTTTCAGATTGTACATGGTTAAATATAAGAAAAGTTGAAAAAATAAACGCATTTTTATTTAAAACTTAGATATACACCATAGAATAAGAGACTTAGTCGTTTGATCTTGCTATGCTCAATTACGGCGTCGCTCTAGTGGGCTCGCTTTTGCAATTCTTAACAAATCTATGACATGACAGACGGGTTTTCTGGTAGAAAAATATATGTTTCTATGATAACAGATATTGCCTATTTGATTTAGTTTATGGTTGATGCGCTGTAATAATGCGGCTTTTACATTAGTTGAAATGTGCAATTTACCAGAATTTTAATTGCGCTAAATAATGTAAAGCCTTGAAAATCCTTTTATAATAATACGTGTGTCGTTTGTCTCTTTTTGTTTTCATATTCCAAGGATATATTTACCGTTTGATAAGGCATATCAGACTATCAAGCTGGTATTCTTTTCTTTTATCTAAATACGCATGCTAACATAAGGGACTAACGTTTTTAATATAGGTAGCAGTCTATTATATTAGAGATTGATATTTTTATTTAATTGCATTCTATTGTAGTAAGATCAAATATCATTATTTACTACTGTATTGTTGGACGTATTTCTGGATTACCAGATCAAATCGAAGGCAATGGTATTATATTTATTCAATGAAAAGCTAGAACTGGCTACAAACTCACGAAATGTTCCAGGAAAGTGATAAAATTGTTATGTCAATACTCATCCTATGTCTCACATCCAAGGTCACAGTCTATAATTAGTGTTACAGTAAATCAATGTGGATCATTGACTTACATCATATTCTTAGATAGTAAAACCCTAGTAATAGTTATAATTAATGTATATAAATACATCCAAAGGATGTATTGTTAATAAAAGTGTAATATTCTGGCAAGATTATTTATATAGACTCTTTTGACATTTCAAAAATTTCAAATGATATAGGAACACAAAAAAAAAAAGAACAATCTAATGTCTTGCCTAATTACCATAGTTTTGATTTTATACATACTGTACTTGAAAACAAATTATTTTACAGCTGACAATCGTAAACTAAAATAGTGAGTTTAAAGAAGGTTAGTTTGTTTAAATTCTATGAGTGATAAGGGAACATATATAATCTTAGATTTGGCTTGCGGTATAAATTTAAGCAGTAAGTGCTATTATTTAAGATGATGCCCGAGCAAAAATCATTGTTGCTGCAAATATTACAGCTACAAACATATTTACAAATGATGATAACCGTAAATATATTGGCTGTTGAATGTATTGCTTTACTACAACAACAACCAATTGAATTGTATTGTCTATAGTCTATATTATTAATTAATAAAAGCAAATGTAATTTAAAAACACATTCCAATAAAAAATGCAATGGAATTTTGAGAACTGCACGATGCTCATGTACAAACCAAATTGTGCCCATCATACGATCAGCTCATTATGGTGATGGTCAGATTTTATTATTACGCACACATAGGAATAATGATATGCTTATGGCCAATTCTACTATTATGGACACATGGGATTAATATCATGCACATAGACAGAATCTATAATTCTGCACATACAGGCTTAGTGTTGTGCTCGTGCGCAGTTTCTTTTTTTGTTGTGCCCATGATGTGCATCTTGTTATCTTTTTAGCCATTATTCAGTGGGTGCAACAATGTGGTTCTGATTATCTTAGTTATACAGTCAAAATAATATCAGAGGGAAAGAATTATCGTTTATTATTACAAAGCAAAATACTATTTTAAATACTAATTTACAGTCATTAATCCTTCTGTGCTTTAACCTTTTTGGAAAGACGTTCTACAACCTTCTTGAGCTTAAATAAACGCCCATTTCATGTTTCTATTTAGTCTCTTAATGAAACCAGACATATCGAGATCTTGCACAATGACAACAACAGCTCATCAAACTAATAGTATGCAGCCCACCTGGACACAACAAAATCATCTTGTACAGCACAGGTCGGCCGTAGTGTTTTTATATATAAATCCTTTAAATCTGTGATTTTATGGACTTTTTTCGAATCCGGTTGTATCATCTTATACTTTTCAAGTTAAATCCGTTATCAGGCTAATAATGTTGTAGGTTGTATTTATGCTTTACTTAAAATAAGCCTTTGAATAATTAATAGCTGATCTATCAGAATTACAACATTCGATATATAGAAGAACTCCGACAAATCTAGCAGATCTTATCTATCCAGTAACTGGTTCCTGTCGCCCAGGAACTAATAATGAAACATAACTTATAGCAATATTACCACTGAAACATAACATGTTATATCCATACACATTAGTAATAATATCTATTGTCACATCTAATGAATCCCTGTCCATTAGATCATCACACAATTCCAATAACTATATAAACCCATATTTAATTCATTCTAATAAACGGTACTTTTTACGTTGATTTTAATTTACAAAGTCTCGATAAATCAATAGCTATACAATCATCGAATCTTAATTTTTGTATGAAATTTCGATACCTGCATCTTATAGCTGCATGGAATATTTAAACAACCGCGTCCGGGCTGTCCGGTGATTTTTTCTATAGATTCAAAGCTTGGAAATATCTTTAGATGGCCGCTTCCGGAGATTGTTCGGCTTTTTTTTTGGAAGAGTGACCGACCATTGGCAAAAATATGAATCATATTATACTACATTTAATTTAATATCATCAATTGAATAAATCAATAGATTTGTCATGAACCTGTCAAGCCTAATATATTATTATACTACTACTATCCTAATCACATCAAACATTATTACGTTATCCGAATTACATATCAATCTCCAGCTTATGCAAGAAATTATAGTATTACACGCACTGCGACACAACCAATGACCACGTTGCAATATAAACTTACTCGCATTCAAGTTATAGAGTAATTTAGTAACACTATATCCCTGAAGTCTAGTTCATGAAGGGAACTAGACTCTTGAATAATTTAGTATAAATAGTCATCTTACTTTCATAATTCCTTTTATTTCTTCGTCAGTTCTCCTCATCATTTTCCTTATTATACGCATATTCGGAAATAAACCTAAATGTAACAAATAAATCTTTGTCTGTGTCTCTTGCCCTTTATATAATATAACCCTGATACAATCTTTGCTACTAATAAATTGCGTAATTTGATATGCATAAAAATCTTGAAGCATTTATTCCTTTTTTTTTTTTTTGGCAATGCTACAAATCATCGTTCAATATGACTGAATATTAATGAATTAGAGAAAATACAACTTGTGAAAAAACTGATACCCAACAATGTACATCGAGGTCAAGATAGATAAAAGGTGCATCATTGTGTAGTGGAAATTGCAACATTTTGATGGATAAAAATTACAGTACCAAAATGTTGTGTTTGCCTCAGGATTTTTAAAAGGGTTTAAAAGCATACTTTATCAAACTTAGATGCTAAATACTCACCATATGCTATTAGTATTATCTTGTTTTTTATTTGATTGCAGTATTATTAAAAATCAAATTTTTCATAGCTTATAACAATGACAATCGGATGTTTATGATTTCAGATTGACATTTATCATAAAGTGGCCTGATGTACGTTTGATACTACCATAGATGGAACCAGTCGATTTAATTTATAGAATTTGAATGCAATACCGAGAAACCATTTGTAAGTACTTAAGTTGGTTCTAGTTAAGTATTGAATAAATTGGCTTGGGACAAAGAGAATAAAAAGGCGGTAATAGGGTTCAGTGATGGCCATGTTTATGTTTATGATATTGGAGAGGTAAGGCTAAAACTGAATGTAAATCAACTCTAACGTAATAATCATGAAGTAAGACTATACTATTATAAAATAAACTACCGCGCAATATTAACATGTATAAAGATTTACAGTAATAACAGGTACGTTTCTCTTTAAAAGGCAATATTTATTTTCATTGATATTAATCATGTTTAAATAGGGTTTACACCAGTATATAAAGGGTTTCCAATGATCTACACCAATATTTCGATTAGAAAATACATACATTAGAACTTCCAATTCTTACATCACTTACCTCAATCCAATAATCATCAGGATCAGCAATAAAAGCAATTGTATGGAGACCGCCCTCAGTCAATTTCTTGTGGAATTTGACACCGAGAGATTCAAGACGTTTGCATGCCTCTTTAAGGTCATCAACGAGCACGGAAGTATGCCCGAAACCTTTACCAATATTATCTCCATTACCATTGTTGTAAGCAAAATCAGGTTGATTCTCGGTACCCCAATTACTAAAACACCAATTAGAACGATTTTTCCTTTTGTAATATTTACAAATTCAACT
Source organism: Mucor racemosus (assembly GCA_027405735.1). Taxonomy (NCBI): domain Eukaryota; kingdom Fungi; phylum Mucoromycota; class Mucoromycetes; order Mucorales; family Mucoraceae; genus Mucor; species Mucor racemosus. The sequence goes on from JAPEHQ010000005.1 coordinate 790,239, forward strand.
TACTGGGCCAATTCAAGCATACCACTATGACTAAATGCCAATTTGATCTTTTCTTCTTCAGCCTCAGGAACAGAATCAACAAAGGCCAAAAAGTAAAGGGTTACCTTGGCATCATTGATATCAAATTTTGAGATATACCTTCATTATTATTAATATCATCCACACCATCCCAGTTCCAATGTGTACTTACTTCATACCAAGGATTTCAGTGTAAAATTTAATGGATATCTGAGGATCTTTCACACGAATCATAGTGTGATTGAAAGAATATTTTGATATATCAGTAGGCATTTTTACTAAAAAAAAAGAGCAGACAAAAGAATAAGGACATCTTGTATTTTACGCCTTTTTATGTGCTTGCTTCTCCGCGGGGAAATGCTTATTAATTGATTGTATTGATGCGTTTCACGTAGCAATTGTGTGTATAATTATCCGGTGATTTATAGTTACAGCGCTTTAAAAACATGCTTTTTTTTTTCTCAAGTCCTAGCATAAATGATCCCCTATGAATATTTAGCTTTATAGAAAAAGTAAATAAATGCAATATTATGGCACCTTGCTTCATATATTATTAATGTGAGCTGGAACATTAGATGCAATTCATGTCCAGCATATCTCTGGCTCTTCCTCCCCACCACATCTTCTTTTTTGGGGAAACCACGTTAACCCCATTTCAATAAATTGGTTAAAAAAGGTGCACAAGAAATCTGATTCATGGCTCTCAAAATAGTGTATTTTAGTTTGTGTTAATATGATATACAGATTAAAAATTATTTTCTTATTTTCCACATCTTTTACTACATTAAATCGATATTGGTTTTGTTTCTAGCAGACTTTGTTGTTTCAAAAAAAATTGTTGAAGAATATCATCTAAAGTGAATTGGCGATAGAACAACATTCTTCTCCATTCAAACTATAAATTTGATAAAACCCAAGTTTCTGAAAAGTCAACCAAGTCAATTATCTGGCAAGATATGTAGTCGTGTCTCAATAGTGAATCACGATAAATGGTGAATTACGCGACAGTGTTTGTTACACTAATTCTTTCATTCCTGCCTTCAAAATTAAGGATTTGCAACTGCGGAATAAAACAATTTTTGTGGTTCCTTTTTCAACTTTTTCTATATGGTAATATCCGTAAGAATTGTGAATTTGGACCATTACATGGCCGAGCCAGGTCCATTGGATCGTTCATATACTCCATTTAGCGATGAAAAACTATCTAAAGCACCTGTTTTACGAATCTTTGGATCCACAAAAGCTGGGCAAAAGGTTTGTCTTCACATACATCAGGTATTAATGTCAAAAGTAAAATATAAATGAATTATAGGTTTTAATGCTTAATTAGGTGTTTCCTTACTTTTTTGTACCGTATGAAATACCACTCGAATATTCAACAGATCAAGAGATCCAAAAAGATATTTTTCAATTCGGTACAAGTCTAAATGAAGCAATGGATCTAGCAAAACCACAAAAAGAAAAAAATCAACATATAGCAGCCATTGTACTCGTAAAAGGCGTACCATTTTATGGTTATCATATTGGATATCAAACTTACCTCAAAATATACATGACAAATCCTTATGAAAAGCATCAAATGTTGGAAGTCTTGCAATCAGGAGCTATACAAAATATATCATTTCAACCACATGAAGCACATTTAAACTTTGAACTTCAATTTTTAATGGATCATAATTTGTATGGTATGGACTGGATTCATATTGAGCAGCATAATGTATCATCCTCGTTTAAAATTCAATTTCGTTTGCCAATGCTGGATGAACCAAAAGCAAACTTCCATATTTCTCAATCATCTAGTGATTTTACTACATCTCTTTCTCCAATTAGATTGAAATCACCTCAACAAGAGAATGTATATACATCGAAAACAATTCCGCTTGAACTTCAATCTGATATTGTACCTAGATCAAGTTATTGTGAGCTTGAGTTAGATATTACAGGCATGTCAATCTTGAATAGACATGATTTAAAAGAAAGAAGCATCCATACAAGTTTAAAGCGAGAAAAAGAAGTTCAGGCAAATGCTATAAGTAATATTGAGGAGGAATCAAAGAAAAAATTGGTCAAATCATTAGAGAGTATATGGATAGATGAGGCAAATCGTCGTAGATCAAGGGGAGTCAAAGAGCCAATTCCACCTGTTGTACAATTGGATGAGCGAGATTCTCGAAAATCATGGTCAGCAGAACCATCACTTCGACGATTAATGGAAAGGATGATGACTGGACATGATTTTGACCAAGCATCCGAGACACAACACGCTTCTGTTCTAATTCCTCGAGTAATGACTGTATTTGAAGCAATTGAAGCATTGTACCCTAGTGAATATTTTGATTACCAAAAAAAACAGCATGTATCAGAGAATAAACATTCTCATGTTGTTTCATCCGCAATTGAAGAGCAAACTGTCTTGGAGTTTCCTTCTTCTCCCAATGCGTCCCAAACAACACCTGCACGTGCATCACCTTCTCGAATCCAAACTAGTAATCCTACTCATTTCAATATTTCAGCTACTCCTTCACGATATCGTGTATTTGATGTGCATTCCCAATTGGATAAATCAATTATCCATTCGTTTATGGAAGATGCCAATTCTTCATTTCATCAACAAGATGATGTTGAATCACTTCATAATGATCATCTCAAGGAAGATGATGAGGTTTTAGATGAAGAAGACGAATTTGAATTTAGCAATGAGGATAGTTTACGAAACAGTGATATTGCTCGATGGCTTGAAGAAACAGAAAAAGAAGAAACAAAAAAGAGATTGCATAGACATAAAACTCAAGTGATAGCTTATGAAGACGATGAATCTATTACCTACGAACCAAGAAAATTAGATTTCATGGCTGAATTACAAAAGATTGATAGCATTTTGCAAGCAGATCATGTTCATAAAACCAGAAAAACTGTATTGAATTTCACAGAAGAAGACGAAGATGAGGAAAAAGTGGAAGAAGCACCTTTTCAAATTAGTGAAGTTCCACCTGACCCAATGTAAAACAAATGATTTCGACGAATTACTATAACAATTAAATTAACCTTAATTTAGGCCTCGTGTAAAAAGAAATCAACAACAAACAAAAAGAAACATAGATCAATTAGATGGATCTGGGGACAAACAAGAGAGCAAGAAACGATTAAGAACAGCTTCTGAACGTTGGGAAGACGAGAAAAAATTGCTTAAAAAAATGAGACAAAAGAAAAATGCTGTACAAAAGTCTCTTAAACAAAATGAGCGAACCGTATCTGCTCCACCCAAGATAGATCATGAAACAATAGGAAAATCAAAAGAGTTGAGAAAAGTGAAAAGCAGTGAAAGCATACATCCAAAGGGTATGCAAAGAGTAATTGTCAAAATTCTTAAATACGTTCCGAGAAAGAAGAAGAATCTAGTGCCAAAATTGGAAGCTCCATTGGTAGAATCATCTTTACCGAAAGAAACAAACATTTCATCTAATGCAATCACTGAATCAAAGAGCATGGACTTTGGGCCTACATCTATTGATCTAAACAGCGCTATCCAAATTGAAAATTCAGTCGATCAGATTCAGAATAGCAGTAATGAAGATGCCACCAGTAACTACTTCATTAATAAAACTGATCAAATATGGTCTTCTCCAGAGGATGCTCAAACTTTTGACTCACACAAGTCGTTTCAACAGAACAAATCCGATCCAATTTCACCAGTGTTTAACAGTTTTCATGATTCAACTTTCCAAACACAGGTAATTGAAGCAGCAACAGATTCATTCCACACCAACATTGAAACAAAAGAGCTTGTTTATCGACCTGTCCCACCAAGAATTTATAAGGATGATTTATCAAAAGAAGACGTTGTATATCAAGAACCATTTTATAGTAGACCATCAGATGTGCCCCGTTTTCCAACAGTTTTTGCTGATAAAGAGTTCAAGCTACCCACTATTGGTCTTCCTGCACTCAAAGAATTCAAGAGTTTATATGGTAACAACAATACATTGCATACAAAAATGCCAATAACTATTAAAACCTGGACTCCAAGCAAAAACCCTCCTTCATTCAAGCAAGTTCAAAATTGGATGAAATCTGAAGCCTTTACCAAATTTAAATCCATCAAGAAAGAGAACAAGACTCAACTAGATCACCCTACCCTGAATAATACGTTCAATTTCAAATTTAGTGCAAGTAAACCTATATCAAAAGTAAAGCGTATTCGAGATTATATTGATTATTTTAGCTTGGAGATACATGTTAATACCAGAGATCAATTATTACCTGATCCAGAACATGATGCTGTTCAACTTGTGTTCTGGTGTTTGCAAACAGAAGATTTAAGAATAGCATCTAATGGATATCAAGAAGGATTTTATATTGGTGTAATTGCAATGAAAGATTTTGATGTATCCAGAATTGGCATCTGTAACTCTCGTCTTGTAGTAAATTATGCGGATACAGAAGAGCAATTATTTAATCTGTTGATTGAAAAGATCAGATACTATGATCCGGATATGCTGGTAGGTTACGAAGTTCAAAACGCTTCTTGGGGTTATTTGGTAGAAAGAGGAGCTCAATTGGGATATCATCTTTTGGATGAACTATCAAGAGTTATCATTACTTCTGAATCAATTAAACGAGATCAATGGGGTCATCAAAAATCATCTGTTTACAAAGTAACCGGAAGACACATGCTTAATGTTTGGCGTTTAATGAAGGGCGAACTCACGCTTACTAGTTATACATTTGAAAATATTGCATACAATCTATTACACGATAGAGTGCCACATTATTCTCATGCTACATTGACAAGCTGGTACATGAAGGGTCCTGCTGTACTCAAATATCGCTTATTCAAGTATTATATGAAACGAGTACAAATGAATCTAGACATGTTAGATGCATCGCAAGTAGTTAGTCGAATATGTGAATCTGCTAGAGTGTATGGTATAGACTTTTATGCTGTTATTTCAAGAGGATCACAGTATAATGTAGAATCTATCATGTTTCGTATTGGAAAACCCGAGAATTTTGTATTGATTACACCTAGTCGTTCACAAGTTTCATCGCAACGATCGCTTGAAATTTTACCTTTGATCATGGAACCAATCTCGCAGTTTTACAGTAGTCCAATAGTAGTATTAGATTTTCAAAGCTTGTATCCTTCAATTATGGTTGCGTATAACTATTGGTAAGCTTTTCTTTTTTTGTGGTATTGTATTCCATGATATTCATATTTATGGGGGGTTTTTTTTCATAGTTATTCTACTTGCTTGGGAAGAATTCGTAAACCAGACGAACAGTCAAGATTTGGTGTATTGCCCTCATTTGAGCCAGATGATGGTTTATTAGATGCATTAAAAGATTACATCAATGGTAAGAAATACAGCAAATCAAATTTATATTTACTCATCACTCTATATAATCTAGTAACACCAAATGGAATCATGTTTGTTAAGCCTGAAATTCGAAAAAGTTTGTTGGCTAAAATGTTGTCAGAATTATTGGATACCAGAGTTATGATTACAAGGGCTATGAAAGATTACAAGCAAGATCCAGTGAGTATATTTTAATATAAGGACGCTAAATTATAATTAACATAATTTAGGGTCTACTTCGAATGCTTGATGCTAAACAGCTAACATTAAAATTACTTGCTAATGTTACTTATGGATACACTTCTGCTTCTTTTTCTGGAAGAATGCCATCTGTAGAAATTGCAGATAGCATTGTAGCAACAGGACGAGAGACATTGGAGAGAGTAAGACACCAGCTTATCATTATTAGGTATACATGTGATTTACAGATATATTTTGTAGTCTATCAGATTGGTTAATGAAACTGAAAAATGGGGAGCTCGAGTAGTTTATGGCGATACAGATAGCATGTTTATTTACTTTCCTGGCAAAACTAAAGATGAAGCATTTAAATTGGGAAATGAAATTGCTGATACAATCACAAAACAAAATCCTGCACCTGTAAAACTCAAATTTGAAAAAGTATATCATCCAGCTGTACTTTTAGCAAAGAAACGATATGTTGGTTTCAAATATGAAAATCCAAGTGACAAAGAACCTGTATTTGAAGCAAAAGGTATCGAAACCGTAAGAAGAGATGGTACAATGGCTACAAAAAAGATGCTTGAATCTTGCTTAAAGTAATGTATATTTTATCTATACTACTTAGTGTATTTTATCAACATTTTACATTTTAGAATACTATTCCGAACTCAAGACATGTCAGAATTAAAAGACTTTTTATACAATCAATGGACCAAGATATTATCTAATCGAGTCTTGCTTCAAGATTTTATTATATCAAAAGAAGTGAAAATGGGCACTTATTCAAGTCGAGGTGGTCCAAATGGTGCGTTAATAGCTCAGGCACAAATGAATGCAGATGCAAGAGCAGAACCTCAGTACGGAGAAAGAGTTCCGTATGTTGTAGTCTATCGTGGTCCTAATGCAAAACTTAAAGATAAAGTAGTTCGACCCGAAGAATTGCTTAATAATAGGTTGGTTTATAAAGAATCGACTCATTAAATGTATTAATATTTTTTAAAATAGCTCTTTGAGATTAGATGCTGAATATTACATTCGAAAGCAAATCATTCCACCATTAAGTCGAGTTTTTAACCTGATGGGTGTTGGTGAGTTTTCATGAAAAATTTAATCATTATTTATGCTAAATTATGAATTATATAGACATACTTTCATGGTATGAATCAATGCCTCGTTCACAAAAAATAGCAGCCATGAATTTAGCATTAAGCACTGAACATCAAGCGAAAAATCTAACAAGAATTGATCAGTATTACTCAAGTTCTCATTGCATTGTATGCCGTAAAATAGCGGATCAAGGTAGTGTAAACTCTCATATCAAGAAAACAATAGTACTAAATTTATATACACAATTAGCCGTTTGTGAACAATGTAAACAAGATGCTGGCAACACAATTTTTACATTGATATCAAGACAGCAAATGTCGCAAAATAAATTCAGAAAAATATTGCAAGCTTGTAAAGATTGTTCAAGTTTATCGCCCTTAGATGCCATGACAGTAGTAGAACCAGAACAGCAATTTGCTGATTTACCTTGTGATTCATTAGATTGTCCTATTTTCTATGGACGTCTTAAGGCAAAAGAGGATGTTAGAGTAACTTGTACTTACGATACCCTTATTCAAAATTTAAATACCCCACAAAATTAGTACACAAAATCCCGCTTCTGACCCCCTCCCCTCTCTCCCCTTGCAGACGCACACACACACACAAAATATACATATATACACACATTTAATTCCTCACAATGCTCATCTAGTGATTACAATGATTGATACATTTATTTCGATATATGTAAAATAAATACAAATTCAAGATTTCCTTTTTCGATTTTTCAGATATATAATTTCCACAATCATAAACAAAAAATAAAACAAAAAAAAAAAAGCATCTTTTCTTAACAATGTCGATCGATAAATACTATGTTTTTAATACGTCGATTATTTATTGAAAGATCTGGTTGATTTTTGTTGTATGAAAGGAAAAAAAAGAGTTGGTTTTTATATAAAAATAATTTAGTTCTTGATAGGAACGACAAATTTCTATGAAGCAAAATTCAACATTAAAATTCCAATAAAAACCTCGAAAATAAACACAAAAACTTACTTGTTCCTTTTGAACACCATTCTCCCACTTGGCAAACTTGAGGTTGTTTTGATCACGACGAAGAGCGACAGCACGAACATCATCCTTTAAGGAGTTACGAACGGCACGAGCGCAAATGTTGGCATATTGAAGGTAGCTGTTTTGTTTTTTAAATAATTTTTTCGCAATAATTTAATAATTGAATCGATAAAAATAATGAGCTATACATACGTGATACCGGCGGCTTTCCAGGCAGACATTTTTATATTTTAACTGTTTAAAAAAGTAAAAGGTGAAAAAAACAATTTAAGCACCTGGATTTTGTTTTTCTTTTATTACGGGGTTCAATATTATAAAAGAGGACAGGGCTTTTTTATGGGCCTTGTTGCCTAGGCTAGTAGAAAATAAAGATGCCGAGCCACTAAGAAAGTAGAGAATTGATGGAGCAACAATTGATGACGTTTGATGTAGTATAGTGAATTGGAATCACCAAATGTGTTTATTTTTTTATTGTAAAATGTGATGTTTGGGCAAAAGATAGTATCATGTATTAAGAAGAAAAGAAAAAAAAAAGAGAAAAAACGGAAACAAGTTTATATAAAATGAGAGCTAAAAAGAAAATATATTTTGATTATATGCTTATTTATACTTCAATTGATTTTTTTTTTTTTTTTTCATTAAATTTTTTTTGAAGCAGATTTTGAGACAAAAAAGTTGATGATTTATTCTTGAGAAGGACAATCTCTGGCCTAAAAATTTATAACAAAATATTAGTAAAATATACAAATCAGCATTCGTAGATATAATGCTTACAATATGACCAGATTGTTGACACTTGTAACAAGTCTTGGCTTGAGCAGGTTGATCGCAATCTCTTGAAATGTGACCAGAGTTACCACAGTTGTAACACTTTTGTCCACCACTGCTGTATCCACCGTTGTTACCACCGTTACCACCGGAAGTACAATCACGGCTCATATGACCGGATTCACCACAGTTATAACAAGATCTGGCAGCACCACCATAGCTGTTACCACCACGACCACTGCTGAAACCACGGCTATTACCACCTTCAGGACAGTCGCGAGACATATGACCGGGCTTACCACAAGAGTAACAAGATTGAGAACCGTTGGAAGCATCAGGACAATCGCGAGACAAATGACCAGATTGTTGACACTTGTAACAGAGCTTCTCGGCACGAGGCTCAGTACTAGAATATTGATTTTAATTTTACATTCCACAAAAAATAATCCAAAAAAAAAAACTTACCAGTCCTTAGACATATGGCCACCTTGTTGACAGTTGTAACTAAATCATTTAGGGTTAAAAATCTGCATTAAAGTCAATTGACTATAGGTTTTGTCTTACCAGACAGACTCAGACTTGGAACAGTCTCTAGCTTGATGACCGGCTGTTTAGTGCATAAAAAAAGAGAGAAATGATATAAGCATCAAACAAAAAAAGAGGACATGTAAAATCGATTATAAACAAGACTACTCCTTCCTTTTCTTCTTCATCTTTATTATATTGACATGCAATAAATAATCAAATAAAAGCAAAAGAAAGACAGCAGTATAGTGAGACAAAGAGCAGCAATTGCTATTGGGAAAATAAAAGAGGCAGGTCGATTGACCATGACAGCACGCGCGTGGATTTGACACAGCCAAATCCACCTTTTTTATTTCCCCCCCTTCTTTTCTCACTCACAAATACATTAAAACAAAAAAAAATTGGATTTTCTACTTGCGTTCACCACACTTGTAACAGATACCACCTTGACGGAAAGACATTTTTATATTATTTTAGAAAAAAAAGTTTTATAAAGAAATAAAAGGGTAAAAAAAAGAATACAAGTCCACCTTTTATGTGGTAAAATCCTTCGCGGGAGACGAACTATTAGATGTTGAATCCAAAAAGACGATGGTACTGGTGTGAGGCAAAAATAAAGAAAAAATTTTCATGAACGTGGCCAATTAGAAACCATACTCAAGTTGCATTATCAGCCTCTTTTTTTTTTTTTTTTTTTTTTTTTGCGTTGATGCAACATTGGAAACATGGTTTTATTGCGAATACATTTGATATATTTGTATTATGATCTACCGTAACAGGTTTATTAATTTTGCTTGTTGGATCGATTTGAGAGAAACACGAAGCTGTATTCAATGCAATGTCGTCGGAATGATGATTTGATGACTTCCATTGATGCTTTAATTTTAATCGCATGTTGTTGCATCAAAAAGACACTGTTTTATGTATTCAAGTTATACCTATTTTTCTTAATAAAAAAAAAAAAAAGATATCTATTGCATTCATTATCACTGGTCTGATCGGTATAGCTAATATTTCTAGTGTTCAATGTGCGTCAACTGATCCTATATTATGTCAATTGATGTCGTCTTATGCTGTAACTCAAAAGTTCAGTTTCATTTTTTTCAGCATTCAAGACTTTTTTATAGTAATATTATATTTTTTGTAATGCTTTAAAACTAATTCATACATTTTGAAATATGTGTTGTAGATTTCTGCACTTTTTATTTTATATGAAAAGTGATATAAATGAGCTACTAATGCATTTTTCGAAAGGTCATGTAGTTTCAAAAATATACGAGCGTGAAAAAATGCATTAAAGCATTTAAACGCCCGATAAGATTGGACATTTTAATGCAGTTTTTCGTTGGCTGACAGTATTTAATGTATTTGATCTCAAGACCTTTGCTTACTCCAAGTGTTTCTTCTTTGGCAAGCTATACCTATTATAAGCACTTGATTTTATAAATCAAATATATACAAGGCAGGGATGAGTACTAAAAATATTAGGCTTTAAAATTTTTACTTGCAAGCTAGAATTGATAACGAAATGTCGCTAGGTCTACTTGCGAATACATCAAAATGATATATCGCACACAGACGACATGAGATGAACAGAAGTATTATATATAAGTACAAGTACTAATAGTCTTTGTCGTTAACGTGCACTAAGATTAAGCCTTTACCATTGAATTTGTTTCTTTCATCATAGTAATATCTTCTAATAAATAAGAATGGTTTCTTATAAATTTTTATATTGTTGAGGCTAAACAGCTATATTCCATAATCTTTAGTTACTTTTATTTTTAAAACTGTAACGTGTTTGGTTTTGTTACAATCTATAATGGATATATATTATGGTCAAAATGATATGATAGTGATATGATTTTTAATATTAGACATCAGTGAACATTAGTTGAAGGAAGATTGGTGTTCTTATTTGTAAATTAGATATTTATCAAGGAAAATAATTAAGGATATAAAGAGAGAAGAAAGACTGATAATTCTACAAGGAATTATGGAAAGATTTCCTTGCAGTATTTATAGGAACATTTGAGATGAGCATTACATCTGTGAATTATATATAGTGATAATTTGATCCATTACATATAATTAACGAACTTTACCAACGCTTTAATATTTTTGGAAGAAGTTATACTGCATAAGTTTAGATGGATTTTGATATTTCCCTTGCAGGTACCTGCTCAAGGAAAATTCGAATTTTACAAAAAATTCAATTTTCATAGTCGTAAATCTTTAACATCGGAGCGTGCCCTCTTTTCTATATATACCTAATCTCATACAAAATGCTTTTAGGGTATACCTTAGGCACAGCTAAACAGATATAAATTATTGTAATATGCTACCTATCCCTAAATTTATTCTGTATTTCAGAAAAGACTCAAAAACGCGTAAAATTCACTGCTTTTTCCTTGAAAACTGGGTCTCACTTTTCACCCCTGCTCTACTTTTTTTTTCATTAAATAACGCCAAGAAAAAATTTTATGGCAATGTATCTGAGGTGTTCAGCTTTAATTTAAAAATAAGTATCCAAAAATATCCTATTTTTTGCAGTTGGTATTAATTTTTCAGTGCTAATGTTTCAGATTTTTACGCGTATTTCACTGCTAAAGAATTGAAAACTTTGAGGCTTCATATCTCTGCAAAAAATTAAGCTCTACTGCCTATTTCTAATAACAAAACTTACTTGTTTTGAAGTGCTCTATAACATATTTTAGTACAAAAAAATTCTGAGTACTTTTGTTCTTTTTTCATTTTTTTGACATCTTTGTAGTAGATTAAAAAATATTTATTAAATCCAGTAGCATCTTTTTTACATTTATGTCATCAAGCTCATTGAGGTCTCTCAGACCTAATTTAGTTTTTTTTAAAATATTAATTTTTCGTGGAGATATCCTCAAAAATGTGTAAAAAGAGATACTGTCGCTAAAACATAATGCCACTTGAAATGTGAACAACAATAATAAACAAACGCTTCAATTGAACACAGTAACAAACGCATGCTAAAAATATGAAATACCCTTTTTGAACCATACATGTCGTGTAGATGATAGCACCCCTGATCACGGCGCAATCAATTACACAAATGACATATATATCAAAACAGGATTCTATCCAAATCAATAATGATAATAAACAAAGATATCAATTTAGTCAACTACTCATCTATATCGAAGTTGCACTATCAATATAAATAAGATTCAAGCATCATATAAAAAACTACCCCTTAAAAATCAAGGTTACATAAAATAGATATAACAGAAATAAACAAAACAACCATTTCCCAAAAGGTTGATATTGTCACACTTGACATACAATCCCTTATGGTCAATGCTCTACACAATTTACCCCTTAAAATATCAAATCAATAACAATGTACTCAAAACTGGAAGATTACTAAATATACATCCATTCAAGTCTGATGATATCCAAGTTCTCCAAATCACTATAAATACCCTCATACTTTTCAATTATTTTAACTCTTCAGAAATCTTTTGTAATAAAAACTTTAGCTGATTATAATTGTATTTCTACTGCTTTATTTTTTTATATTTTTTTTATTTTAGTAAATAACATCGTCGTTTACTGCACGTAGAATTGCCCATTAACATATCATTATTCCTATTTGTGCATAATAACAAAATCTGATCATGAGCATAATAATGAGCTGATCTTATGGGCGCAAATTGGTTTGTACATGAGCATCGTGCCGTCCTCAAAATTCCATTGCATTTTCTACTGGAATGGGTTTTTAAATTACATCTGCTTTTATTAATATAGATTATAATAGGCAATAATACAATTCAATACGCTGTTGATATAGAGAAATACACGCAAGAGCCAATATATCTACAATTATCATCATTTGTAAATATGTTTATGGCTATAATGTTTGCAGCAACAATGGTTTTTGCTCGAGCATAAGCTTAAATAACCCTTACTGCTTAAATTTATATGCAAGCCAAATCTGCGATTACAGATGTTACTTTATTACGCATAAAATTTAAACGAATTAACCTTCTTTAAACTTACTATTTTAGTTTACGATTGTCAACTGTAAAAAGATTTGTTTTCGAGTATAACTACGATCAGAACTATGGTTATTAGGCAAGACATCAGATTATTCTTTTTTTTTGTATTTCTATATTGTAGAAACATGCATTCTTCTGCCAGAAAAACCGTCAGTCATAGCGTACATTCATTAAAAAATTGCAAAAGCGAGCCCGTAGAGCAACGCCGTAATTGATTATACTGTAGCAAGATTGAACGGCTAAGTCTCTTATACTATGGTATATCTAAATTTTCAATAAAAAAGCGTTTTTTTTATAACTTTTCTTATGTTTAACCATGTACGGTCTGAAAATTCAGACTTTTTAGCGGACATTTTCGGGGCTCATTTTATCCTTACCAACACTCATGATTTTGATCAAAAAACAGAAACATCAAATTTTGGTACCAAAATTAACGTTTAAATATACTACATTGTGAGGGAAAATTGTAGCCATAGCTAATACACATTTTATAAAAGCTTAATATTAAATGTTAAGTAATGAAACTTAGCATTTTTGCCCCAAAAACGGAATTTTGGTTAAAGGATTTTTATGTAATATTTTGCAATAAAAATATTTTTTATTTTTTATTGAGCAAATAGAGCGCTAAATGTTGTATATGTGTATATTTTTTGTTTTTATAATTGGTCGTATAATTAACTCTAGATTTGCAAAACCAAAAAAAAAAAATTAAAAAATGTCAAAATTGACGAACTGGACAAAAATAATTTTTGAAATTAATATTCCGCTTATAAGCCTTGTAAGTCTTAAAAATAAGAGATTTTATAATACTTGAAAACTTTTTCAAGGATTTACTATGCTGTACCCACTTGATTCAAGCTTATCACCATAAATCGTTATACATTTTAATATTGTATGGTAGTTTATGTGATGACGATATAGTCTTATTTTATAATTAATGCGCTAGAGGTGATTTACATCAAGTTTTAGTGTCACCTCTCCAATATCATAAACATAAACGTGGCGATCACTGGAAGCTATTATTGCCGCCTTTTTACCCTCTTTGTCCCAAGCCAATTTATTCAATACTTTACTAGAACCAATTTAAGTACTTACAGATGGTTCCTTGGTATTTTTATTCAAATTTCATAAATTAAATTGGCTGGTTCTATCTACAGTAGTATCAAACGTATCATCAGCCCGCCTGATGATAAATGTCAATCTAAAATCAGAAATATCCCATTGTCATTGTTATAAGCTATGAAAAGCTTGATTTTTAATAATGCAGCAATTAAATAAAAAACAAGATACTAATAATAACATATGGTGAGTATTTAACATCTAAGTAAGTTTGATGAAGTGTGCTTTTAAACCCTTTTCAAAATCCTGGGGCAAACACAACGTCTTGGTCCTGTAATTTCTATCCATCAAAATGTTGCGATTTTCACTATACCATGAATGCACTTTTTATCAACCTTGACCTCGACATACATTGTTAGATATCAGTTTTTTACCAGTTTTATTTTCTCTGATTTATTAATATTCAGTCATATTGAACGATGATTTGTAGCATTGCCAAAAAAAAGAATAAATGCTTCAAGGGTCTTTTGTACACTGCGGCCAACCTGTGCTGCACAAGATGATTTTGTTGTGCCCACGTGGGCTGTACATTATAGCCTGAGCTGTTGTACCCACTGAATATGGTTAAAAAGATAAAAATATGCACATGGGCACAACAAAAGAAACTGCACACGAGCACAACGCTAACCCTCCTGTATGTGCAGAATTATATATTTTATCCGTGTGCATGACATTAATCCCATGTGTGCATAATAGTAGAATTGCCCATAAGCATATTATTATCCCCATTTGTGCATAATAATAAAATCTGACCATGAATATAATGAGCTAATTGTATTAGCACAAATTAGTCTGTACATAAGCATCGTGCCGTTCTCACAATCCCATTGCATTTTTTTACTGGAATGGGTTTTTAAATTACATTTGCTTTTATTAATATAGATTATAGACAGTACAATTCAATGCGTTGTTGATGATGTAGAGTAATACATGCAAGAGCCAATATATTTATTATTATCATCATTTGTAAATATGTTTATAGCTATAATGTTTTTACAGCAACAATGGTTTTTGCTCGAACATAAGCTTAAATAACACTTATTGCTTAAATTTATATGCAAGCCAAATCGAAGGTTATAAATATTACTTTATCACACATAAAATTTAAACAAATTAACCTTTTTTAAACTTACTATTTTAGTTTACGATTATCAGCAGTAAAAAGGTTTGATTTCAAGTATACAGTAATTACGATCAAAACTATGGTTATTAGACAAAAGATTAGATTATTCTTTCTTTTTTTGCTTCTATATCATTTACAGTTTTACCACTTTTCTGGAACATTTCGTGGGTTTGTAGTCAGCTCTAGCTTTTCATTGAGTAAATATAAATATTGTTGCCTTCGATTTGATCTGGTAATCAAGAAATATGTCCAACAATACAGTAGTATATAATGATATTTGAGCTTAGAATGCGGTTAAATAAAAATATCAATCTCTAACATAATAGACTGCTACCTATATTAAAAACGTTAGTCCCTTATGTTAGAATGCGTGTTCAGATGTTCAGATACAAGAAAATAATACCAGCTTGATAGTCTGATATGCCTTATCAAACGGTGAATATATTATCCTTGGAAGATAAAAACAAAAAGAGAGAAACAACACGCGTATAAAAGGATTTTCAAGGCTTTACATTATTTAGCGCAATTAAAAACCTGCTAAATTGCAAATTTCAGCCAATGTAAAAGCTGTATTACAGCGCCTGAACTATAAACTAAGCAAAATAGGCAATATCTGTTACTATAATAGAAACATAAAATTTTATACTAGAAAAACCGTCTGTAATACCATACATTTATTAATAAATTGCAAAAACGAGCCCGTAGTAGAGCGACGCCGTAATTGAGCATAGCAAGATTGTATTTCTAAGTCTCTTGTACTATGGTATATCGAAGTTTTAAATAAAAAAGCGTTTCTCTTTTTTAACTTTTCCTATATTTAACCACATACGGTCTGAAAATTCAGATTTTGTAGCGGACATTTTCGGGGCTCATTTTATCCTTACCAACACTCATGATTTTGATCAAAAAACAGAAAAATCAAATTTTGATACCAAAATCAACGTTTAAATATACTACATTGTGAGACAAAATTGTAGCCATAGCTAATACACATTTTATAAAAGCTTAATATTAAATGTTAAGTAATGAAAATTTGCACTTTTGCCCCAAAAACGGAATTTTGGTTAAAGGATTTTTATGTAATATTTTGCAATAAAAATATTTTTTATTTTTTATTGAGCAAATAGAGCGCTAAATGTTGTATATGTGTATATTTTTTGTTTTTATAATTAGTAGTATAATTAACACTAGATTTGCAAAACCAGAAAAAAAAAACTAAAAAATGTCAAAATTGATGGTCTGGACAAAAATAATTTTCTAAATTAATATTCCGCTTATAAACCTTGTAAGTCTTAAAAATAAGAGATTTTATAATACTTGAGAACTTTTTCAAGAATTAATGGTGCTTTACCTACTTGATTTAAGCTTATTACTGTAAATCTTTATACATGTTAATATTGTGTGGTAGTTTATTTGATGACGATATAGCCTTGCTTTATAATTAATGCGCTAGAGGTGATTTACATTAAGTTTTATTGTTACCCATCCAATATCATAAAAATAAAGATGGTCATCACTGGGACCTATTGCCACGTTTCTACCCTCTTTGTCCCAAGCCAATTTATTCAATGATTTACCAGAACAAACGTACTTTTGACCTATAAAAATTGATTTATTAGTAAAATCAATTAGCAAGTAATAATTATGGTGTATGTACCTTTGATAGTTGGTAGTGAGATACAAGACAACATCTTGTTTTCCTCTTCTTATTATTAGCTGTTGGCCACTAAATAGAAATAAGTGTTTTTTAGAAACTAAATAGACTAACATGAGCTTATTCATTCATTCAAATCAAGCCAATGCTATTGATACTTATAATCACCAGTTTTTCTCCAGGTAGATATCGATTTCAGACCAAAAAAGATTTGATTATAACGTAGATAATGGAACAAATTGATTAAGTCCTGGACTCTTTTTTTGTTCGAAAAAGATATTATAACGTGCCCTAACATTAATAGTCAATAATTTATTTTCAAATAAACAATAGGAAAAGCATGTAATTGTACCTGCTACTTGATTTCAGTTTATAAAAAAATATTAGTCATTTTGTTGTAGTTTTAAAAGTAAATAAAAGAACTGTGGAAAGAGTAGTAGGGAAGAAAAAAGATTTTGTGTTCCAAACAGAAATTTACAAAGGCATAGTAAATACTTTCAGTATTACCAAACAGGTTGTTGTCGTTGTTCCCATTTGTTTCCCAAAAAAAGAACATGGGCAGAACTCTTTCAAACCCGAAATTTTAAGTTGATATATCTCGTCAATAAGAAGGCAATTCTGATATATCAGAAGTTTACCCAGATGTAGAAATCCAGGAACAACTATTAAAATCCAACATGGCATGACATTTAGTAACTCATACTAAATGTCATACATAACCACTAGCATTAACAGCGACTGTCAGGAACCTTCAGGAGCACTTGGCAACAATGAAACATAAGCAATCCTACATCTCATTCAAATGATACAATCACAGATTCCCAATTCCACAAATTCCATTGTATATGATTCGTTCCCAAATCATATCAAGTACCTCAATACCCGGCAATTCATTAATAATATTAATAATCATATAACTATCATCTAGAAAACATATAAATACGAAGCATCAATGGATTAATAAAATGTATCTTTTAGCAGAGTATTTTTATATTAGTATCTTTTGATATAACAAATTCTGTTAAATCAGAGTAACTCACATCTGCTTTAAACCATTCAAATTATCTTCGGTATTAATTATATTATGGTTGTTATACCTTAGTAAATTGACTAAGAAATCTTGATCTCATTGCTGTGCTCATCTGGGCTGCCTGATCGACACAAAAGTTTTTATTCTGCCCATCTGTGCAGATCATTATGCCCATTGGAAGCATAGTTCAGCCGTAGTGAATTATTCTACAGCCAAGTCATCTATACAAACTCTTCAAAGTTTGAATATAACAATGATGCCGGATCTCGCCTAAAATTAAAAATAGAGTATTTCTACAATTTTTTCAAACATTTTACTGGTTTACATTCATTTTCAAGAAAATTCCATAAGGAAAACAAGCATTTTTTATAAATGACCCTTACATTCAATTATATTTCTTTCTTTCTTTTTGTGTTTACAGCGTAAGCATGTATTTTCTATTGCATGTAAACGGTTTTTTAAGCAGGTTTTATTAATATTTCGATATTATTATGTTGAAATATAGCACCAAATCTAAACGATATGCTCTACATTACTACATATCATGCAATAAAATCGGTATTTCTGCGAACATTTTCTCATATTTAACACAAATGTAAATCATTTATTTTACCATTTAACGACTACTTATAATGCACAGTAAGTTATCAATAAATTTGAGATGCTATACTACTACTAACATTTAGTCTTAAAGTATTATATAATATTCTATTATATCATTTCTTTTGAGAGTTGAAACATGGTAATTAAAGATATAATAATGTGTGCATGAGATTGTCTATTAACCTTTTGACTACTTTGCTGGTGTAGATACAAATATGCTTATAAAAAGTAAGTACTCATTTGAATATAATCATAAAATAGCATTGCTAATATATAAAATCCATACTTTTTAGTCGGTTTTTGAGGCTTTTCATTTTCCCATTGTGTAGCTTAGGAATGGGCTTCGATTCGAGTTTGAATCGAGTTTTAACGGAAACGGCCATTCGATTCGAGTTGGAAAACGGCCCGTTCTTTTGTAACCCAGATAAAAAACGGGGTGGGAGCAAGTATTGGTTTGCCTTAAGGAGGCTGTTAATAGCAACATTGTCAAGTTAATATGGGATTATGAATTGATAATAGCATATTTGACAGTTTCACAACTTGAAGTATTTTTTCAATCCTGTTTTCGAGCTTAGCTAACAAAAAAAGAAAAGAAGAAACTCGAATACCCTCATTCGAGTTTGCATAAAAAACGGCCCGTTAAAGCAGTCAAACTCGGTTAACCGTAATACGATGCGTTGTTTGTGAAATCCTAGTGTAGCTTGTAAGTATTTCATATTAAATTTAATAATGATAGATAAAGACATGCTAATAGTATTTTTAAAATACATAGGTTGCTTTATTGTTATGAGGAGGCTTAATTTTTCTTTTATTGGTTCAGTATCTATACCTATGCTCTGAATGCTACACGTCTATATCTATTTTATCAATCATCATGGTATCCCTTTTATTGGTTTTTCATGGTACAGTTTAATCAAACAAAGAGTACTATTTTATTTTTTAATACAATAAACAAATTTATATATTATATAAGCATTTGATCCAAATTTTTTTTTTATAAATTTGCAAAAACCAAAAGCCATAAATAATATTGACGCGTGCATTAATTTCAAAAACGCACGTATTCCTCAACTATAGTTTTGCGTGCAATTATTTCGATTGCTTGCATTTTTTTTATTTGTCAGTGCTTTTATTTTCCACGCATTCTGCTGTGAAAAGCTATGCATAAATTGCACGCGCGTGAGGTTTTTAAGAAAATAATTGCACAAATTTCCTACATAGTGATAATAAGATCTTAAAACAAGATATTCGTAGTTTAGTTCCTAGTTTGGGAGTATATACCAGTGGTACAATTTGACACTTCAATGTTTTTACGATTTAATATTTCTAGATCTTAGATGATACCTAAAATCAACCTGATCACTAGACAAACTTGATATACGTAGTTTACTACAACCCCCTTTAATGAGTGATGAGTTTAATCACGAATAACATATCTTGGTCTCATTAGTTAAAAGCTGTTTTTGAAGGAATTTAGCACAGGTTTCAAAGAAAAATCTCTCTTCTTCTACTTTAAAAAATAATGCAACTAGAAAAATACTCGTAATCGATGAATATTGATCCAAATGGACTGAGAGATTCAAAATATATATTAAATTTTATTATTAGAAAGTGTTAGTATATATGGCTTAATTTTGTGCCGAGATATGAAGGCTCAAAGTTTTTAATTTTTAGTAGTGAAATAGCGGTAAAAACGAAAGATTAGCGCTAAAAAAAATCATTTAAGAGATACGTTATTTCAGAAAACGCATTTTTGGATTATACTTGAACGTTTCAATTACATGTATATACATTTTCATTTGTCGTTATTTAGTGAAAAGGAAACGTTGGGCAGGGATCATAGATTGATGATCTTATTATTGAAGAAAATGCACAGAGCACCAAATTTTTGGTGTTTTATACAACAGGTGATGAATAGAAATGTTTTTTAATAGATTCATTGCTCTTTACAACTCTATATACTTGATTATATCATCTATATGTATTGATATATAATGTCACAAGCTAGCAAAATAACCCATTTTAATGAGCAAAAGTATAGGCATTTTGTATACAATTGAATTGTTTCATTTATTGTTTCAAATCTGCCGTATGTAGTTTGATAAAATAAGGTAAATCATTTTAAGATTTTATGTTTTGAGATGTAGATGAAAGACTCAAACGAGTAAAAATAAACTTCTGAAAAGCTGATGCTTGCCACTGAATACCCCTTTTCAACACTTTGAATGCGGTTAATGGATTTAGTATTGACAGCGCAGTAATCTATTTGACACAACTCAGAATACGTATAGTGAATAAACCAGAATGTAAGCATTTTGATAGAAGCGGCTGATGCTGTTTTGCAAGTTCATATACCAATTCTTTCCCCTCCTCTTTTCTCAGCAAAATAAAAGCTAAAAATCAGACGTGATATCGAGTACGGAACACGGAAAGGAAATACTAAAACGTGTATTCAGAATACATATGATATGATAATTAATTAGGATTAAAGTATCGTAGCACGATAGTAAACAGGTGGGTTAGACCATTATTAATTATAGCCACAGTTGATGGTTTCACTCAAATAAAGTTAGAATAATTACCTCGTTCTTATCAATCATTGTACAGAAAATATATCAAATTTTCCATGTACATAATTGAGTCAAGTTTGTCGGATGAAAATAGAAGCGCATACATATACAGGATGATATACCATAACATCATCATTATCATCATTAGAAAGAGACTAATCTCGTTATTCAACATTATGTTTAAACCAGGAACTTGACATCATATGCCAAGTTTTTTTCAAAATAGAAATGATAAAATGTGCGTGTATATAAAATAAAATTCAAGAGGAGAAGCACACATGTACATCGGGTTACATCCATCGTGGCGGGGGAGCTATGCACTGGGTTCTTGTTTGTATATTTCTAGCCGCAGCGAAAGCTATTTATAATGCATAATTACTTTAAAGAGTGTCGGATAAGAGGCAAGAAAAAAAAACTAGTTTTATCATCTCCTAAAATGTACAGATTGAGTAACATTATGCCACTTTGTAATATAAATTAAAATATGGATATTTCTAGTAATGTAGTCAATAGTTCCATTAGTTTATATTTGTTTATGTCTATGTTACATGTGAAAAAAAGATTGGATGAAATTGATTGCTTTAATATACATATAAAAAAAAAGGGGGGGGGGAAGCTTATAATGATAATAATCAGCGTAATGGTAATAAATAAAATGGGAGTTTGCATATAATACATAAAGAATAATGGTCTTAAAAAGAGAGAGTGTTGTGCGAGAGTGAGAGAATGAAATAAATAATGGTATATGAATGATGTTTGGAATAAGTAAGTCTAAATAGTTTCAAGTTTTTACTTTTTTCTTGATATAGTGCAGATAGGTTGAACACCATCTGTATGCTTGTGAACTTGACCATAAGAATCAATTGAATCATGACAAACAGCAATAGATTGTAAATAAGGATCTGCTAACAATTCACTGGCTGTAATACGAGTTTTTGGATTTGGATCAAGCATTCTACGTAAAATTCTTTTCTGATGATTTGATAATGAACGAAACAATTCAAATGTTTCATTCTTTTCAAATGCACGGATATATCCACAATAAGAGCTATCAGATTTCCTTGCTTTATGCCATGCAAGGCCACCTAAAGTAATACAATAAAAGACAATACCGGCAGACCAGACATCAGCAGCAGCACCACAATATTCTTTTTCTTGAAAGGCTTCAGGGGCAATGTAAGGTTCAGAACCAACAAGACCTCTACTTGAACGACATTTAGATTCCCAAGGAAAACGATACACATCAGAGACACCAAAATCAGTAATTTTGAGTTTACCATCCATGGTTAATAGTAAATTTTCAGGTTTAATATCACGGTGAGCAACACCCATTGAGTGAAGATACGATAAGCCCTGAATCATTTGTTTGAAACAACAAGCTTTTTCGATTTCAGTCATACGTTCTGCCATGATACGAGTAAACAAATCACCACCAGGACACTGGAAATGAGTTTTGTTATGTTAGGAATGAAGTTTGTCATATAAACAAAAATTTAATTATATACATTACATATTCCATCACTGTACAGTATCTCTTTTTGTCGTCTAAAACTAAATCAATAGTTTCGACAACATTTGGGTGTTGAAATGTAGATGAAATACAAAATTCACTAGTTAATTTCTTCATGTAATCTTTATCGCTTTCTTGCTTTTGCTTTTTACGGAATTGTTTGATAGCATAAAGTTTTTCTGATCTACCATCTTGATCTAGCTTACGAACCACCATAACAACGGCAGTTGTACCTTGACCAAGTCTTTTATAGCATTCACCATATTCTTTTAAACTGGCAGTATCTGCACGATGTCTTCTACCACCATTTGTAGATGATTGTCTAGAGATATTATTATTTGAATTGATAGATGTAGCAGATGAAAGAGATGAAGGAGCTTGATTATAATAGTCAATGTTGATATTATTACATATTTTGTTGTTAATTGAGACAATTGACGAATTTGTCGATGATGTTGTGGAGCTATTTTCACTCATATTCAAGTAATTTGATGCTGATAAATTTGCTTGCTGCTTCGCAAGTTCATTTACTATTAAAGGTGATGCTCTATTGTCGGGTAACCAAATATCTCCTGGAGATAGTCGATGTTGATTAATAGAATATGTTGTAGGGCTCATAATTTTGTTTTTTGTTTTTTGTTTTTTGTTTTTTTTTTAAAAAAAAAAAAAAAAAGAGGAATTTTGAAAGATACGCAAAAAAAACCTCTCTTTATATATAAATATAATAGGAGTGTTTCTCTTTGTATCACGCAGCAACCGAAAAAATAGTACCTTATTTGGTGTATTCTTGGCTGGCACAGAAAATAAGATTGTGAAAATGCCTCACTTGTGTCGAAAGGAGATCTGTTGTGGCTTATATATCCAATGGCACAAACGACGCCCGTGAGTCTCCGGATGTTGTATATTTCAGAGGATGCTTCCATATTTAGTGATCAGAAAAAAGTCTATTATATACATTTACACAGCATTTCAAGGTCAACATAAATGTACACTCAGAACAATCAAATATAAGTCTAGATGGAAATAGATAAAATACCTCAAGAGACAAATAATACATCATTTGTACTTTGTGATTTTAGAGATTTCAAATAAAAGAGTCCAGCGAGAATTTAACCCAATTTACAAAAAATTATAAAGCAATATACCTTTGTGTTACAGATTTATATAGCATCCCATGATATTAAATGTTTTTATTATAATACACACACACACACACACACACACAGTGATTGATGACTATGACGACGATTTTATCAGGTGAAATTCACTTGCGATACAGGAATATTTCATGTTGTTTGAAATATCGTCTGTTTTCCTCATCAACTAGTACTAGATTTAAATAGTATTTAACAGAGAATTTCTTGTTGATGTCTATAGATAATGAATGCTCAGTGTAGATCATTTTTGCTGTAATGTATTACCTTGAAATGTGGGACCTAACTCATATCCACCAAGAAACAATCGTATTGGTATAGTTTCTCCTTTGATAGGTGCACCATCCATTATTTCGAATTTAGCCATATTCTCACTTTCATTAAATTGATTAAGCACTATTTCACATAATTAATTTATTGTCATTTTTGTATGTAATTTGTGTAATACTTGCATGACCCTGTTGTTTCTCGTTTAATTATGGATAGCTCCATCGTTTTTATTTTGATTCTTATTAAATAAAATAAGATTCTGCCAACAATGACATCTCGTAAATGGTACCTGAATTTAGCTTTATGGTTAGTGCATGTAGTTGTGTTAAATTAAATCTTTGAAGCATGCACTCACTTGTCTTTATTGTATTCGAATTCGATATGAAGACAATCTTCAATACCAACTTCCATCTTTTTGTTTGTACTGATTTCAATCGGTAATGTTGGGTAAGAATATACCCAAATTTCTCTTTCTCGTATAATATTAGAGAATTTTCGAGATATCTCAAGAGAAATAAAGTAGCGTAATCGTACATTTACACCATAGAAACATTCGTATTGTTTTTTCACATTTTTAAATTCAAAATTAAACACTGTCTTTTGTTGTGTTAATTCACCAGTTGATGCTAAATCTTGTGAGAGACATAAAAATTGATGAGATTTATTTCTCTCGTGAAACAAATCTAATGAAATCGTTGTTTAATTTAACTTTTCATCATATAGGGTTTTTATATTAATTAATACTCGCCTATACTTCCAATAAAATTGACGTTTATGCCACCATGATCTATTCGTTTGCCGTCGCGTAGTTTGACTATGATCTATAATTCATGTTTAGTATTTTAATGCTAATATATATATATATGAATACCTGGCCAGAAACTGTCTCTTCATCAAGATAAATTGGATACCTTTGCCGCCTATTTTTTTCTACTTTAATATCGGCTTGCTTTCTTTGCTCTTCATTGTGAAACACTATATCAATATCTACTGGTGATTTCGATATTCCAAATAAACTCTTTTTTTCACATACTAGTCATTAATATACAAAGTTGAAATACAAATATCAAATAACCATATATACATACCTCCATTATTACGTGAAGAAAAAGAGCTTAAGCTAGTGGCTTTTTTTTATTTATTTTCGAACAGCAATAACAAAAAGCATCCTTTCCTATTACAATCTGTATTGTGTGTACACATTTGTTTCAATGACCGATATGTTTGACATTTTGATGAATGATCAGCCCCGTTTGAAAACTTGCAATGCATCTTTCTATTAGAATACTTACAATATTATAGGCTAGATATAACAAGATCATCTTAAAATCTAAATGTTTGTTATGTGTGTTTCATTATGATGAACAATTTGCTTTTATTATTTAGTTTCTGATCCAAGCATATACATAATTCTTGTCTGTGTTTGAAAGCCACAAACAACAACAGCCGGAAAAAAAATCTTTTTAATCCACAGTGTGTTCATACTTTTACAAAATGTCGAAAGAAATTCATGTATTATTCCATGTACCTGAAGGTATATTATTGATAATCTCCTGGCAGGATATCCAACTGTGTATTTAATTCAAAATAAAACCTATTAGGCTTAGAATCAATAGCAAGTAAAGACATTGAAGCCTCACTTGCAGATATTCAAGAATCCAAATATAGTTTTGAGCCCAAGACAGGCCGAGTTCATTTATTCTGTACAGTTGAAAGTATTGACACATTCAAACAATATATACAGAGTGCACAACTTCTCAGTATCTATAGTGTGACATTAGTTGCCTCTGAATCAGTGATACCAGCTGACATATTTAAAGAATTACAACCCACATATGACTATATCAGCGATCAAACCAAAAAGGCACCTTGGTATAGCGTCATTGCGGAAGATCCTCACGATAAAAACACCAATTCATCATTCAGAGCTACATTTAAAAAGGAGCAAATTAAACACAAAGCACCGAGTCAGGAAATTGCCGGTTATATTGGCTTTGCATTCAGTGATTTTTTCAAACATTGGAAAGTAAAAATGACAGAATTTTCATACGAGATTGTCTCATTATGGTTTCAAACATCTGATGCTGATTATTTAAATCGTTTGGATGATCCTTTGGTGAATGATGAATCGATCATATTGTTATTGGGTATTGATATCCCATTAAAAGATCAAAGACAAAGAAATAGAGTTTTTGTGGGACGTACAAGCTTAAATCCTTGCATTGCTTATTGTTTAGCCCTTGTGGCAAATCCTAAACCTGGTCAGGTCATCTTGGACATGTGCTGTGGTACTGGAACTATCCCAATTGAAGGTATGAAATGTTTCTTTCTTTAACAATGATTGATTAATCTTGAATTGCATATAGGTGCATCCCGTTTTAAAGATGTTTTTTGGTTAGGAAGTGAAGGTAAATGTACAATGATGACATTCATCTCTCTCTTTCTTTGAATACTCACATGATTTTATTTATGTTTTAGTTAAAGTCAAGACATTAGCAGAAAAAGCTTTTGGGAACGTTCATCATTGTGAGCTTAAAAATGTAGATCTTATGCTGGGTGATGGTAGAAAAATTTGTTTTAGAGATGGTTTGATTGATTCTATTGTTTCAGGTATGTGTATAAATGTTTGAGACTACGTTAATAGAGTGAGATATGTATGTAATGTGGTTCTTATTTTTGTTTAGATTGGCCATGGGGAATCAGAGAAAATTCATATCAACAAATTCAGGGGGTAAAAAAAAACCTTAATGCCGAATTAGTACTTTTATGCTCAATTACTTAATCCTGTAGCTTTATCCCAAGTTTGTCAAGCAAATGTATAGAGTATTAAAACCAGATGGCAAAGCCTACATTGTCACTCAGGGTCAAAAGCTAATGAATAGAGTTTTGGATTATGACTGGTGTAAAAAAATGTGGACTGTAGATGAGATCCTTCCTATAGGTATTGGTGGTTTAGATGCCTTTTTATATACATTATCAAAGAATACAACTTTTACTATTGTATAAACTGATGGGAAAAATTTGATACAATGTAAATCTTTAGTTAGACTTGATTTATTGAATGTCGTATGTGTCGCTGCTGCTGCTGCTGTGTAACAAATAAATAGGAAAAATGACACCAAAAAATTGTACAAATTATTCAATATTTCTCAAATAAAAATGCCATCATGTAGCAAATGCTTTTATACCATTTTGAATATGGGGTAGCCACACGAAACAGCTTTGAAATAAGCCTTTTAAACACCTGTGATCACCAAACTCACCTGGGTTTGGAATCTGTTGCGGCAACAACAAGCGATGATGTGGTAATAACAACAATAGTCAATTCTGGCATGTTAGGGCATAGCAATGTAGCTTCTACCACTTTTAGCAGCTTGATAAGGTAAACTATAAAGTTTAAAGCTATATAAAATAAAGGAAGATGTGTTTCTGTAATACTTGGGTAATTTCAAACAGCAATGGAGTTGATTGTAATATATAAAAAAAAATTGACAGTAGTTGATAATCCATTTAAGAGCCATACAAAATATCAAAGATAGCGTACCATTTGCTACGTACCGAACATTAGAAAAAAAGTAAATAATATAAGCCAGATTTGTGATTAAATTCTTTAAAGCCAACATGCAGCTTAAGATCGACAACTTTTGGATCCCATATTATGACACTTACAGAGTGTTTCCTAACCTTGGAATAATACAAGAACATTTCTCTAAAACCGTAGTTACTTTCTGATATGTCGTCTTAATCTTTTGGTCATTGCAGATTAAGCGATTTGGACTCATTTTCCGTTGCACCTATAGGGGTCTATCGATCGACGTCGCCATTTTTGAAAATTTAACTCCAAAAACGGGATTTTTATTTAACAAAACATATTCATCCTTATGCATATTTTTTTCTCACATAATAACATCAAGAAAAAATTATATACTGATATACCTGAGATGTTCCACTTTAATCCAGAAATAAGTATCCGGAAATATCCTATTTTTTGCAGCTGATATAACGTTTTAAATGCTAATATTTCAGATTTTTACACGTATTTGCTATGTCTATGTAGAGTGGCAGCTTACTTGGATCAGTGTTTATAAGAGATCGTATTTTTAATCTTTTTCAATACAAGTGACCAGCAAATTATAGATGCATTTTGGCGATGATTTTCTCAACACATAGTAGGTTCCGGAGGTTGCCCCCTTTGAGATCATCGGGCCAAATACGTGGTGTGCCTACTCTCATGTAAAATTGGAAGTCATTAGAATCGAAATTTGCCGAAAGAGTTATTTGTGGTCAAGTAGGTTCTAGATGGTTTCAAATGGTTTTCAAGTTTTTCAAATTTTTCATCTAATTTTGAGTCGAATTCCATTAGATTTTCAACAAAGATATGCCTTCCCTCGATGGGCCATTGGTGTCTGCCCGAAAATAAAAGAGCTCATAACGGAATACAAGTGCGTTGCCGAAAATGCACATCACTTTTTATGAGCATATTTACAATATAAGTTATTCAAATGATGTGCAAAAACAGTATCTATTGATTGAGCTATTGTGGAATCTTCTAACTGCATTTTTCTTAGAGAAAACAAGATTTTTGCTCAATTTTTTTCAGATTCAGAATTTGGGATGAGGGTATATAAGGGAAAAATGGAAGCTAGAAATGGAAATACCTTTTTGTGCACATTTTTGAGGATATCTCCACGAAAAATCAATATTTTGAAAAACTCTAAATTGGGTCTGAGAGAACTCAACGAGTTTGATGACATGAATGCAAAAAAAATGTTGCTCAATTAAACCAATATTCTGAAACCTACTATAGAAATGCCCAAAAAAATGAAAAAAAAATAAAGGTGCTCAGAATTTTTTTATATTGAAATATGTTATAAATCACTTTAAAACAAGTAAGTTTTATTATTGAAAAGTGTTAGTATAGCTTAATTTTTTCTGGAGATATGAAGCCTCAAAGTTTTCAATCCATTAGCAGTGAAATACGCGTAAAAAATCTGAAACCTTAGCACTGAAAAATTAATACCAACTGTAAAAAGTAGGATATTTCCGGATACTTGTTTTTGAATTACAGGTGAGCATCTCAGGTACATTGGCATATAATTTTCTCTTGGTGTTATTTAGTAAAAACAAAAAGTAGTGCAGGGATGAAAAATGAGACTTAGCTTTCAAGGGAAAAGCAGTGAATTTTACGCGTTTTTGAGTCTTTCGTGAGATATAAAATAAATTTAGGGATAGGTAGCGTAATGCGATCAATTTATTTCTATTTAGTAGTGCCTAGGGTATATCTTAAAAAATATTTATTATGAGGTTAGTTATAGAAAGAAGGCATACTCCGATTTTGAAGATTGAAACATTGAAACTATCAATTTTTTTTTGAAAATTCAAATTTAATATTGGAATTCATTTTAACTTATCGAGCGTAGTTTCTTCGTGTACTACAGCAAGCCAAAATAGGTTGTGAAGGACAGAACGAACAAAATAAATTGTAATTTTTTTATTGCTTAATTAATAAGGAAAATAATTACATATATATCATAGAGTGTGATTGTTTAGCTTTTACATTAAAAAAAAAATATAAAAATTATTTTTTTATTATATATATTGTATTAACAGATATTGTTTTCCTGTGGAGATCGGACAAGATCTGGTATTTTTAGGATTGATGACTGTAACTTTTATAGATAATAAATTTTTTGTTATTATATAATATATATGTATATACATGTTTTATCTACTACTAAATTTTTATATATATACGTAGCGCTATTCTGTATCTATTGATTATATGCTCACTGGAAATTTCAGTTATATTTTCTAGTAAAATAAAGTTAGCTTTGCATTATTGTACCTAGCATAATTACATGATATAGGGCAAGGATGATACATTTTTCTGTATATTTCAGTCCGAAATAAAGATTTTTTTGTAAACCAAACTGCTACTGGTACTCAGCAAATAGCAGAATTATATACCAAAGAAAAAAAATATGGTTAAATTATTCAATATTGCACAAATCAAGAAAAACAAAATAACAGATAAGTAGAAGGACGGCAATTAAAAAAGGCAAACATAGAGGGGACGTTTGTTCTATTTGCTAGACTTATGCGCTTTACAGCTAGTTCAAACGGAGAGGTTGTGGGTTCGAAACTCGTGTAAACGGATTTTCTTCGGAACTTGTGTTTGCCGGGCTAGAAGCGCAACTAATCACCCCCTCGCCTTTTTTTCATTTACCTTTCTACGCACAGCTTTCAAAAGACCACCAATTTTGTCTTCTTTTCTCTACTCCAGTATTTTTAGTGCTATTTCGGAAATCCATTTACTTTATGAATATCTTGTTTTACAAGCACAAGAGATTCTAGAAAAATAGACACATTCTGCATGCAATAATTTAATAATGTAAACTGTATTAGAGGCCTATTACTGTCTTCTGTATATTTTGATTTTGGTTTTCATCCAGTAACAAATAGAGTATTACTAATTGTAACATAAAGAAGGCATACATAATGGAATATTTTTAGCCATTTTTTAGACAAACTTGAAAAGAGCTCATCGAACGTTAATCATTTTTGGACTTCTATCAGTTCCTGCTTCAGTCATTATTATCAGTTAGAAATTGGTTTGTCACCAACTTTAACTTAACCTTAAAAAAGGACTTCAGGATAATTATTACTGCATGAACAATACTAATTTAAGGCATATTACTCTTCGTTTAAGAAACATTTTATATGTAAAAGCTTGCGAATAATGCCCAGAGGTATGAATAGACTTCCGTCAATTTATTATTTATCATCATGCATGTTGTATTCTACCAAGTACCATATGTTATCACCTTCTACAGTATCAATCCATCTTACAACCTATGGACTACGACATGTATTGAAATGCAAAGTCTTGGTATCGGATACTATAAATAAGAAACTTCTAGCGTACTAAGTTTATCCAGCAGAAATTAGCAAGAACGTTTGGACTTCAATTATGACACCATATTATTTCATCCCAGCGGTTAATTAATTGAATAGCTATCAAACAACCAATATCCAAGCATACTTAGCGCAACATTGAAACAAGGCAACTCATAAGCTCTGCAAGCACAGTTAAATTATGATTGATCCATTTCCATCCATAGATTACTATCAAAAAGATCTCATGGTTCAATAGTGTCTTATTAAATTACATCTCAGGATCTCAATGTCAAATCAATATAAAAGGCGATACTTTTATATCTAAATAAACAATATCTTGTTTTTATTATACAGTTGATGAAATGATTTATTATCACCCATTCTCTTTTAATTATATCCTTTTTAAATATTACTTATCAAACTTGAAAATATACGATATAACACGTGGTTTTATTGGACAGAATTATCATGTTTTGCTAATGGTTTCCTCAATTCACAGTGATCTGTGAAGGTAGAAATATATTTTTTTATGCAGGATACATGTAAATCTACCATCATGTATAATTAGAGATTAATTGGATCAATACTCACAAGAATGGGGTTTTTTTCTTTGTTTTTGCAGTTGTAAATATTAGTTTATTATTTTGTAAAACTTAAAACTCATTATCCAGGGCTTAATTTCTGTATTCACAATATAGATCTAATTGATTGCTATTCTGTATTTTTTGTTTCCGCCAAAAATATTGAATTTTCATCGAGATAATCAAAATAATAGTCGATATCACAGCTTACAGTTTATGATCATTGGGTTCCAAAATTTATTTTAAAAAATGGACGAAAAATGATGAAAAAAACAAAATCGTTTAATTGATCATGAACTGCAAAGTAAAACGACCTAGTATACTAAATAGCTTTTGTACAGTTTTAAATTCTGCATCCATCGAGATAAAATTCAGACAAACATTTTACATTAAATTTTGCGTAAAATGCAATTGAAATTGTGGAGGTTTTTTGAAGATACAGATCACTTTTTATAAGCATATTTAAAATATAACTAATTGAGATGATGCGCAAAAACATTATCTATCGATCAAGCTATCGTAAAATTTTCTACCTGCATTTTTCGTAGAGAAAAAGAGATTTTCGTCAAATTTTTTTCAGATTCAGAATTTGGGATGAGGGTATATAAGGGAAAAATGGAAGCTAGAGATGGAAATACCTTTTTGTGCACATTTTTGAGGATATCTCCACGAAAAATCAATATTTTGAAAAACTCTAAATTGGATCTGAGAGAGCTCAACAAGCTTGATGACATGAATGCAATAAAATGTTGCTCAATTAAACCAATATTCTGAAACCTACTACAGAAATGCCCAAAAAATGGAAAAAAATAAAGGTGCTCAGAATTTTTTTATATTTAAATATGTTATAGAGCTCTTTAAAACAAGTAAGTTTTATTATTGAAAAGTGTTAGTATAGCTTAATTTTTTCTAGAGATATGAAGCCTCAAAGTTTTCATTCCTTTAGCAGTGAAATACGCCATTTGGAAAAATGGTGCTCTTGATTCGTAAGATTTATCTAGCAAATCCGTGGGATAACAAAGTTATTTAGCGCTGGATAATGTTATAACTGTAGTATATTTTGAAACTTACAGGTTACAGCCCATTTGAATCAATATTTATTGATGATTACAAGCATTTTTCCAGTTCATTTTTTTAAGCAGAGGAAGACAGGTTTCTTGTCTACAATGATGGTATACTTCTTCAAGAAACAGCTGTTAGCTAATAAAATCAAGACATGTTCTTTGTATATCTACTATGTATCCAGTACAACTTCAAAATGCAAATGTGAACCATTATTTGATTTTATAAAAATGCTCAGAATATTCGAAACAGCCTGTAAAAATAGGTTAAGCAAGTGCGAGTTTTGATTTCTCCATTTCCACATCAACTCGGGGAGGCTGAACCTTTTGCAATTCCGTAGATTAGCACTGGAAATACCTACCATTGCAAAGGAAACTTATTTGGATCCATATTTGGTGACAACTGGTGACCTTACTGACTTTAGTGGGTGTGAATTAGCATTGGTGTTGAGCCGCATTTTGCCAGCCAAATTTATTAGCATACTGTAAGCTTGGCTCGACAGCATCCCTACACTACGGCCGACCTGTGCTGCACAAGATAATTTTGTTGTGCCCAGGTGGACTGCACACTATAGCCTGAACTGTTGTGTCCACTGAATATGGTTAAAAAGATAACAATATGCACATGGATACAACAAAAGAAACTGCACACGAGCACAACACTAACCCTGTATGTGCATAATTATAGATTCTGCCCGTGTGCATAACATTAACCCCATGTGTGAATAATAGTAGAATTGCCCATAAGCATATCATTATCCCTATTTGTGTATAATAATATAATAATAATAAAATCTCACCATGAGCATAATGAGCTAATCGTATGGGCATAAATTGGTTTGTACATGAGCGTTGTGCCATTCTCAAAATTTTATCGCATATTTTACTGGAATAATGGGGTTTTAAATTACATTTGCTTTTACTACAGTAATATAGATTATAGACAATAATCAATAATAATACAATTAAATTTGTTGTTGATGTAGAGCAATAATACATGCAAGAACTAATGTATTTACAATTATCATCATTTTTTGTAAATATGTTTATAGCTATAATGTTTGCAGCAACAATGGTTTTTGCTCGAGCATAAACTTAAATAACACTTATTGTTTAAATTTATATGCAAGCCAAATCTAAGGTTATACTGTATATGTTACTTTATCACTCATAAAATTTAAACAAATTAACCTTCGTTACACTTACTATTTTAGTTTACGATTGTCAGCTGTAAAAAGATTTGTTTTCAAGTATACAGTAGCTACGATCGAAACTATGGTTATTAGACAAAACATTAGATTATTCTTTTTTGTTTCTATATCATTTGAAATTTTACCACTTCTTTGAACCATTTCATGGGTTTGTAGCCAGTTCTAGCTTTTCATTGAGTAGATATAAATATCATTGCCATCAATTTGATCTAGTAAATCAAGAAATACATCCAACAATACAGTAATAAATAATGATATTTGATCTTATTATAATGCAGTTAAATGAAAATATCAGTCTCTAATATAACGACTGCTACCCATATTAAAAATATTAGTCCCTTATATTAGTAGAATGCGTATTCAGATAAAAGAAAAGAATACCAGCTTGATTGTCTGATATGCCTTATCAAACGGTGAATATATCCTTGGAATATGAAAACAAAAAGAAAGAAACAACACGCGTATAAAAGGATTTTCAAGGCTTTATAACATTATTTAGCGCAATTAAAATCTTGCTAAATTGCACATTTCAGCCAATGTAAAAGCAGCATTACAATACATCAACCATAAAATAAACAAAATAGGCAATATCTGTTATCATAGAAACATGCATTTTTTACCAGAAAAACCGTCTATTTTATCATAGATTCATTAATAAATTGCAAAAGCGAGCCCGTAGAGCAACGCCGTAATTGAGCATAGCAAGATTGAACGGCTAAGTCTCTTAAACTATGGTACAGTATATCTAAGTTTTAAATAAAAAGGCGTTTTTTTCAACTTTTCTTATATTTAACCACATACAGTCTGAAAATTCAGTTTTTGTAGCGGACATTTTCGGGACTCATTTTATCCTTATCAACACTCATGATTTTGATCAAAAAACAGAAAAATCAAATTTTGATACCAAAATCAACGTTTAAGTATACTACATTGTGAGAGAAAATTGTAGCTATAACTAATACACATTTTATAAAAGCTTAATATTAAATATTAAATAATGAAACTTTGTACTTTTGCCCCAAAAACGGTTTTTTGATTAAAGGATTTTCATGTAATATTTTGCAATAAAAATGTTTGTTATTTTTTATTGAGAAAATAGAGCGCTAAATCCTGTATATGTGTGTACTTTTTGTTTTTAT
Source organism: Mucor racemosus (assembly GCA_027405735.1). Taxonomy (NCBI): domain Eukaryota; kingdom Fungi; phylum Mucoromycota; class Mucoromycetes; order Mucorales; family Mucoraceae; genus Mucor; species Mucor racemosus. The sequence goes on from JAPEHQ010000005.1 coordinate 825,167, forward strand.
AATTGGTAGTAGAATTAACTCTAAATTTGCAAAACCAGAAATAAAAAATTAAAAAATGTCAAAATTGATGATCTGGATGAAAATAATTTTCTAAATTAATATTCCGCTTAAAAGCTTTGTAAGTCTTAAAAATAAGAGATTTTATAATACTTGAGAACTTTTTCAAGAATTAATGATGCTGTACCCACTTGATTTGAGCTTATTACTGTAAATCTTTATACATGTTAATATTGTGTGGTAGTTTATTTGATAATGATATAGTCTTGCTTTATAATTAATGCGCTAGAGGGGATATACATTAAGTTTTAGTCTTACCTCTCCAATATCATAAACATAAACATGGCCATCACTGAAACTATTGCCGCCTTTTTACCCTCTTTGTCCCAAGCCAATCTATTCAATACTTTACTAGAACCAACTTATTAAGTACTTACAGATGATTCCTTGGTATTTTCATTCAAATTTCATAAATTAAATTGGCTGGTTCTATCTACAGTAGTATCAAATATATCATCAGCCCGCCTTATGATAAATGTTAATCGAAAATCAGAAGCATCCCATTGTCATTGTTATAAGCTATGAAAAGCTTGATTTTGCATAATACAGCAATTAAATAAAAGCAAGGTGATATTAATAGCATATGGTAAGTATATAAGATCTAAGTAAGTTTGATAAGTATACTTTTAAACCCTTTTAAAAATCCTGAGGCAAACACAACATCTTGGTCCTGTAATTTCTATTCATCAAAATGTTGCGATTTCATTATACAATGAATGCACCTTCTTTTATCAACCTTGATCTTGATGTACATTGTTGGGTATCAGTTTTTTAGCTGTTGCATTTTCTCTAATTCATTAATGTTCATTCATATTAAACGATGATTTGTAGCATTGGCAAAAAAAAAAAGAAGAAATGCTTCTTCAAGAGTTTTCTGCATATCAAATTATGTGATTTAGTAGCAAGTAGCAATGATTGCACTTAATTATGCTTTTTGAATCTATTGATGTTAATCAGAATAATTGGTATCTTCTTCATTCAAAAGTAAGCTTTTTTGCTTCTTTATACATTTACATTCACCCATGAAATATTACTCTTCATTTAAGAAACATTTTATATGTAAAAGCTTGCGAATAATGCCCAGAGGTATGTATAAGCTTCCATCAATTTATTATTTATCATCATGCATGTTGTATTCTACCAAGTACCATATGTTATCACCTTCTACAGTATCAATCCATCTTACAACATATGGACTACGACATGTATTGAAGTGCAAAGTTTTGATATCGGATACTATAAATAAGAAGCTTCTAGCGTACTAAGTTTATCCAGAAGAAATTAACAAGAATGTTCTGGACTTCAATTATGACACCATATTATTTCATCCCAGCGGTTAATTAATTGAATAGCTATCAAACAACCAATATCCAAGCATACTTAGCGCAACATTGAAACAAGGCAACTCATAAGCTCTGCAAGCACAGTTAAATTATGATTGATCCATTTCCATCCATAGATTACTATCAAAAAGATCTAATTGTTCAATAGTGCCTTATTAAATTACATCTCATGATCTCAGTCAAATCAATATAAAAGGCGATACTTTTATATCTAAATAAACGATATCTTGTTTTTATTATACAATCGAAGAAATAATTTATCACTCATCCTTTTATAATTATATTCTTTTTTAAGTATTATTTATCAAACCTGAAAATATATGACACAACACGTGATTTTATTGGACAGAAACATCATGTTTTGCTAATGGTTTTCTCAATTCACAATGATCTGTGAAAGTAGAAATATAAATTTTTATGCAGGATATATTTAAACCTGCCATCATGTATAATTGAAGATTAATTGGATCAATATTCACAAGGATGGGGTGTTTTTTTCCTTGTTTTCTGCAGTTGTAAATATTAGTGCAGTGGAATTACATACTAAAAACGCTTGATAAAAATAAAACAACCTAAATTCCAAGTGTCGCTCATAAGATATGATGCCATTTGAAATGTGAACAACAATAATAAACAAACGCTTCAATTGAACACAATAACAAATGCATGCTAAAAATATGAAATACCCTTTTTGAACCATACATGTCGTGTAGATGATAGCACCCTTGATCACGGCGCAATCAATTACACAAATGACATATATATCAAAACAGGATTCTATCCAAATCAATAATAATAATCAATATAGATATCAATTTAGTCAACTACTCATCTATATCGAAGTTGCACTATCAATATAAATAAGATTCAAGCGTATAAAAACTACCCCTTAAAAATCAAGGTTACATAAAATAGATATAACAGAAATAAACAAAACAACCATTTCCCAAAAGGTCGATATTGTCACACTTGACATACAATCCCTTATGGTCAATGCTCTACACAATTTACCCCTTAAAATATCAAATCAATAACCATGTACTCAAAACTGGAAGATTACTAAATATACATCCATTCAAGTCTGATGGTATCCAAGTTCTCCAAATCACTATAAATACCCTCATACTTTTCAATTATTTTAACTCTTCAGAAATCTTTTGTAATAAAAACTTTAGCTGATTATAATTGTATTTCTACTACTTTTATTTTTATATTTTTTTATTTTAGTAAATAACATCGTCATTTACTGCAATTAGTTTATTATTTTGTAAAACTTAAAACTCATTATCCAGGGCTTAATTTCTGTATTCACAATATAGATCTAATTGATTGCTATTCTGTATTTTTTGTTTCCGCCAAAAATATTGAATTTTCATCGAGATAATCAAAATAATAGTCGATATCACAGCTTACAGTTTATGATCACTGGGTTCCAAAATTTATTTTAAAAAATGGACGAAAAATGATGAAAAAAACAAAATCGTTTAATTGATCATGAACTGCAAAGTAAAACGACCTAGTATACTAAATAGCTTTTGTACAGTTTTAAATTCTGCATCCATCGAGATAAAATTCAGACAAACATTTTACATTAAATTTTGCGTAAAATGCAATTGAAATTGTGGAGGTTTTTTGAAGATACAGATCACTTTTTATAAGCATATTTAAAATATAACTAATTGAGATGATGCGCAAAAACATTATCTATCGATCAAGCTATCGTAAAATTTTCTACCTGCATTTTTCGTAGAGAAAAAGAGATTTTCGTCAAATTTTTTTCAGATTCAGAATTTGGGATGAGGGTATATAAGGGAAAAATGGAAGCTAGAGATGGAAATACCTTTTTGTGCACATTTTTGAGGATATCTCCACGAAAAATCAATATTTTGAAAAACTCTAAATTGGATCTGAGAGAGCTCAACAAGCTTGATGACATGAATGCAATAAAATGTTGCTCAATTTAGCCAATATTTGAAACCTACTATAGAAATGCCCAAAAAAATTAAAAAAAAATAAAGGTGCTCAGAATTTTTTTATATTTAAATATGTTATAGAGCTCTTTAAAACAAGTAAGTTTTATTATTGAAAAGTGTTAGTATAGCTTAATTTTTTCTAGAGATATGAAGCCTCAAAGTTTTCAATCCATTAGCAGTGAGATACGCGTAAAAAATCTGAAACCTTAGCACTGAAAAATTAATACCAACTGCAAAAAGTAGGATATTTCCGGATAATTGTTTTTGGATTAAAGCTGAACATCTCAGGTACATTGGCATATAATTTTTTCTTGGTGTTATTTAGTGAAAAAAGAAGTATAGTAGAAATGAAAAGTGAGACCCAGTTTTCAAGGAAATGTAATAAATTCGTCTGTTTTCGGCATTTCTTAAAAGATTTAAACATTAATTGAAAGATGTAGCGTATAAGCATCAGCTTACTTACATTTTTTATTACTTATCTAGAGTATCATTACCCTAAAAATTGGTTAGTATAGCATAGAAAAAGAGAAAACGATAGCACCTTTCATTTTTTCAATGCTGCTTTTACATTAATTAAATAATAAGCTAGCTAATTTACGTCAAACCTGCCTTTAACTGAATGCAAGTCATGATAGATGATTCAATATGGTACTAAAACAAAGTTGAAAACCATATGAGTTCTCTAAAAAGTTGTAATTTAGGTCAGAATTTTATGTGATTCTAATTTAATCTCATGCTAGGGTGATTCACCTTAATCTGTAACGAAGTCTTACAAATATAAGCTGTTTTTAAGGGTTATTGGTGGATTCATGCCTATAATTCTTGCTCCATTTCATTTCATTGCATAATATATATATATATATATATATAGGTAAAAGACAAGTTGACTATCGAAGATTGTTTAGGGAAAAACATCACACTACGTAATCTTATCTTAGATCTTGATAATCAATATCTTATACAAATCTATATAGTTTATATTCCATTAATCGCTGTAAGATTATACATCTCTTCAGTAACAAGTTAAAAGGAGATCGTTTACGTGGAAATGATTTCATTGAGTGTTACTAGCTCGTTTTTGATATTAACCACTAAAAAAACGATGCTGTCAAAAACTTTGACTAATTACAGGCATAAGTGCATTTGATAATCTATTTGCTTTGTTTGATAATACGAGTATACACCACCCTTGGGAAGATCTGTTTTAACTGAAACAGAAACCCCAATAATTTTTTGAGCCAATTACTATATAAAATGACATAAAGATCCTTCTTTTTTCAGGTTTTCTTCTTGAATTTATAAACATCTTTATATACTTGCACTAACTAACGATGGATCCTGGCCAAGAATTACTTAAACATATTAAAACTATCCCCAACTTGGTGAGTGAAGAACCAAGTACCATTACACCATCCAATACCTCATTTGTGGATGTCCCATGGAGTGATTTCTCAAAAATGTTGGCTTCCAATAGTGCATCAACTGCAAAAAAGCTAAAAGAAAGTGCTACTCCAACAACAAATAATGATTACTCTCCTATCCAAAAAGACAAAGGCTCTGTGGAAGATTTCACACTGGGAAATTGGGATGCTGCTACCGGTTATCAAGATAAACAACACGATCAAGAAGTTTACAAACATGTAGAGCAATAATATATTTTAATAATATCTTGATTCGTTTTATTTTCGAGCCATGTAAGGCTCTTATTGTATTCATTGGGTGGGTTTTTTTTTTTTGTATATGTGTGTGATAACTTGAAGAATCAAGTGTGCTTTCGATTCTATTATGCTGTGCAACCTAGATTTACTTGAACTGATACAACATTAAGTACAATAAACATCTTTTGATAGTATTTTAGAGAATTTCAATTCAGGCATCTCTGGTTGATATTTGCATTTTTTGTTTGAAAACAAAAACTTTTACCAAGAAGCCTTTATATCAAAACTTGGTCTGTCTGTTGATCATGTAATAACCTTACTCCTAATTGTGTTCCCAATTTGATCATCGACTGGTAATTTAACCCTAGTTGATTGGTTTCTTTCAATGAGATTCAGTGTTAGGTGACGTATCTATTGAAAAATTTTCTATTTACAAAAGGAAAAAAGTGCCTAGTAACATTTACAACAAACGTTTTCTTTTTCTTTTTAACCCTTTCACACACACACACACACACACACTTGTAACAATTTCAAAAATGAGTAACCTTGGAGCTCTCGATATGGCACTTGACGATGTCATTTCTCAAAATCGTACCAACAAACGCAGCAGCAACAGCAACACTGGTGGTCGTCGTGGTGGTAGTTCTCGCGGTGGTATTAGCAAAAATCGTTCTTCTGGTAGTCGCTCTTCGGTATGTTAACAACTCCTTTATTATTATTCCCAAAAAAAAAGAGCACCTATTTCTCTATTTCCACAATGAAAAGAAGAAAAGGAAAAGGTTACAGCAAATGTAAATTGATCTCCCTAAATCATGTTATCTTTTGGGTTTCTTTTTTCACTATAAAGAAAAACAAGAGATAACTGTGAGATGCACGATTGCATTTGCTCTCCTTTCTTCTTTGACGCTTCGCAAATCAAAAGAAATGTACAAAAAGAGTTTGAAAGAGAATCGTTGTTTATGATGATATTTATACACCAAAAAGCACTCTTTTTTTGTATAACCAACAATTTGTTATATATCTTTCTACTCGGTTCAGGTTGTATGAAATTAAATGAAATACGCTCGTGTTTATTTTGTTTAATTTTTGGTTTATGATTAACATTTACAATTTTTTTTTCTTCTTGGATTGGAAATACGAGTATTTTGCACCTTTTTTTTTTCATATACATTTTTTTTTTGGCTCTTTTTTTTATTTTTATTATACTATATATACAAAAAAGAACAACTTTCCTAATCGTCAAACATCTTCGTTTATCTTTCCCTTTGTTTGTGTATTAAAAGCCTTACAATGGAGCCAGACCTGCACGTAACAACGCACCTGTTAGAAATAGTAGACCAGCAAGCACCAGTAATCGCGCCTCCAATAACAGCCTCGTTGTCGCCAATTTACATTTCAATGTTACCGAAAAGGATCTTTACGTAAGTATCTAGTACACGTATTTAATATATGAATTTGTTGTATTTATTTCATTTTGATATTATAGGATCTTTTTGGTCAAATTGGTCAATTAAAGAGAGCTTTCCTTCACATTGGTCCCAATGGTAAATCTGCCGGTATCGCTGATGTTGTATTTCAATCTAGCCAAGATGCTGAAAGAGCCCGTAACACATATAACAATGTCGAGTTAGATGGTAAATATTGACATGAAAATCAACAATATCTGCCAATTGATAATTAATTTGTATAATTAGGTCGTCCTATGCGTATCACATCTGCTTCAATTATCTCTGCTGTATCCAATGCATCCTCTAGCAGTAACCCTCGTCGTGGTGGTAATGTTCGTGGTGGTAACAATAGTCGTCGCGATAATAACAACAGCAATAACAGTGGTGCCCGTCGTGGTGGTAATAATAATAATAAGAGAGAATCTCGCCCCAAGCCAAGCCAACAAGATTTGGATGCTGAAATGGATAGTTACATGGGAGGCAACAATGAAGATATTCAAATGAATTAATGAAATCAATTGCGCCATTAAATCTTTTTCTCTTATTTTCTTTTCATGACAAATAAATATCACCGTTTTTTTTTCTTTCTTTTTCCTAATGGAAATGTGTTTTTACAAATCATAATAAAATAGTAGATTTCTTCTGTTACTTATTCTGTTGGTTACAACAAAACGAAATCTATTTTTATACATTTTCTTTGACCAATTTTCACCGAGGTTCAATGAGGTTTGCTCAAAAGTAACCAAAATAAATTTTTCTCAAACCACTGGGTTTCAACCAGATTGTTATTCTTTTACCTTTTCTTCATTTCTTTTTTTCTTTCTTTCTACTCAATTGAATTCAAATACAAAATGTCAGAGAACGACGTAATTATTAACAAGGAGAAAAAGGAAAAAAAGGACAAGAAGAAGGATAAAAAGAAGAAGAAGGATAGCAAGAAGCTTGATACATTGGGAGATTCCGTTGATTCCTTGAGTCTCAAGTCTTCAGATGAATATGATGATGCTAGATTTAAGCCTGTACGTAATCCTGCTTTCAATCCTGCTTTAACATCACCTCTTTCATCTCCTATTGCCTCGAGAAATTCAACAATATCAGATTCAAATGGTGGTAATGATGAAAAATGGACAATCTCATTAAAGAACAAAGACATGCCTCGTATTCAAACCAATACTGGGGCAAATTCTGGACCCAATGCCGAGAAAAGTCCATTAACACCTGCTGAATTGCAAGGCTATGCTGCTCAAAAATTTGTACCTACTGGTAGTTATGCTCATTTAGATCCTTCTAAATCTGAAAATGCTTATGCTGCATTCAATCATTTACAAAAAGTAATAATGGCCAATAAGGAGGGTACAGAAGCGAACCAGCCACCTGGAAATGATTCAGCACAACAACGTGTTAAACAACAACCTCAACCTCAACAACAACAAAAACAACAACAACAGCCTCGAGCTCAAGCTCAAGCACAGCAGCCTAGATATGTTGCTCAGCAATCACCACCAGCTAAACAATCACCTTTAGCCAAGCAATCATTACCTGCCAATCAACAGCAACAGCAGCAGCATCTTCAACCACATCGACATCCTGTACAAGGTCAACAACAACAACAACAACAACCGACTAAGCAAAAACCTCGTGCTGAAAGATTAGCAGATGGGGCACCCGTATTACAATATTGTCGTGCATTATGGAACTATACTGCTCAGGTAATGTTTTGCTTTAAATGAGGTTGTACAAAATCATAATAATTAACTAAATTGGGGAATCATTAACATTGTAGATCCCAACTGAACTATCATTTAGCGCTAACGATAGCTTGGCTATTCTCACTCAACAACCTGATGGATGGTGGTATGCTGAATTACTTGATCCAAGCAAGAGAAAAAGAGGTCTTGTTCCTGGCAATTACATGACACCTAATTAATAATTTTCATCATATACTATCTCTCTCATACAAAACCATTAATTTACAATCATTTGCCTCATTTATATATAAAACAAGATATTAGAAAATTTACACAAAATGTAAATATTTATATATAAATTTTATGAATCTGTATTTGTTTAATTTAGCTACATTTGTAAATGTTTGATCTGCAAAGTTTCTTTTATTGTTTGATTTGAATGCGTGTTGGTTATATAAATATGGTTCAAAGTGGGATGCATGCCGGAGATGAAAGGGTTGCACTAATTAAAAGTGTAGTAGCAGGTTTGATTGAATATACTTTTTATAAAAATACGCACAAGGAATTGACATTTACATGATTAACAGATATTTGTGATATGTGAAAATAGCTTTGATAAAAAAACCGAGTGCCACTTCTTGATATTACTTAATAGAGCAAACAAAAATCTAAAAGAAACCATCATTGGTAATTTCTCTTGTATTAATGAATACCACATTATTACAAGATATCAATTGTTAAATGGTACCAAAATAACAAGTCTCTCTACCCATTGTCATATGTTGATTAAATGACCTAAATGATCTGTTTTTTATAATTTCTTCAACATATCGAACAAATAAAATATGGAATTCCCCATTTGCAGTATAATTTACCACTTTTGTGTGTATTTCAGTTTTCGATACTTACAGATTCTTGTTACTTGCTTCGTATATTGCACTCTTATTCAATCATAAGCCTTCTGCCCACTTCTTTCGATTCAATTCCTATTGGGATTATCAGAAACTCATTTTTTTTTTCCAGATCCACTAATTGGGCAGCCTCTGCCATTAATAAAAACTGAATATGATGTTAGTTACCAAGAATAAGAATATATAACTAACTGTTTAAATCAATGCTCCTTGCATTCAGGCAAGTAACAGAAGTACTTGTCTCATCTCTTGGATATATCTGTGTCCTAACATATGAAACAAGATGTATGTGCTTGGTGTATTGGGGTTTCAAAACGAGTTCTTTGAAGAAAGTGATTACTTTTTCTGGAAGACCAACAGTATACTTGTTGGGATCAACGAATCAGTGGCTATTATCATCACAAAAAGTTTAACATTTAACAATGTTAAAAAGTAGGTAAGGCATTGTTATTCCTAACGTAAACTTATACACTTTTCAAATGTCTAAAGTCATAGTTTAAGCTTCCACAGTATTATGACAATGCTCTCCGTAGAGTGCATCGGCAAATTTGTCAATTTCAGTAATAACCATAGGATTTGCTGATGCGGATGAGGAGGTTAATAGCAAAATACCTAGACTATATTCAGTTTTTAATTGAATTGCATTATGTTCTATTTCTACAAATGCTTGATACGCATTTTTTGCCTAAATGTCTGATAAATACAATGTATAAGGTGATGATGATACTCTGATTTCTGCAATAATATTGTGTGCATTTATTACATTTGAAATAGCGTCTCAGGTCTACGAAGCTAAAATAATTCGATAATTAGTTATATCAAAAGTCTTTTTTTTTAAAAAAAAACAATTATCAGCATGTAATTGACAAGTTTAAAAAGCAACTCAAGTTATTTATATCAAAATATCTATAGCATATATCCAGAAACAATTCTTGAAAAACGAGCAAATTATAACTGAGTATGAATTGCAGTGTTTTCAAAATCTACAGTAAATCCTTAATTCAAGTACATTTCACGATAGTAACAATCGTAATATATCAATGGATCATTTTTACACACACTTATGCAATCACAAAACCCAAATTCCTAATAAATGTATCAATCTTCCAGTTTTTTTTTCTTTCTTTTTCTCTTGCTCACAAATAAATAAAGCTTTAAAAATGTCTGGAGTACCTCCACATCAAAGGTAGCACATAAATAGTTTCATATAGTTATTGTTTATCAAATCATATTAATTTGCATTTGCATTTGCATAAACAAATCTGTGCTCACTAATAGAACCGACAATCATAACCAATTTATGGACGAAGAATATGAAAACGTTAGCCAAGATGAAGATTTTGATCTTGAGATGCCAAATAGCCAAAATCAAAAAGAATTCGAATTCTCTATTAATTCTGTTGCATCACAACGACGAAGATCGGATGAAACACCTTCTACTAGCATAGTATCTAATCCAATCGAAAAAACAGATATCTCCAATTCTTCACAGAGAAGAAACCCAAGAGAAGAAACATCTGCAGGCGTGTTAAATAGTAACCAAAATGCAGTTAATGAAAGTTTTATTGTTCTTCCACCAAAAGAAAGAGGATCACAAGAATCAGGTTCCGTTTCGTTCTTTCCAAAGTTGGAGCCTACTCGTGTTACATCACCTCAAATTGTAATCAAACCAGAGGAGCAAGCACCATCCCAGATTACTGATTTACCACTTTCAGATTTTCCTGATGCTCAGCAGCCGCCAGACTCCTATCCAACTACAGAACAGGAAAATATTGCCAACCCAGTTCACAACAATTCTCAAGTAGATCAGCCTCCAGAGGCATCTAATGAATCATCTCAGGCTCAAAGAGAGAATGAAGCTCAAGAATCAGACAATACTGGGCGTCGTAGATACAGAAGTATTCGTATCAACATTTATTATTTTCATCGTCGAGGTAGAGGAGTACCCGAGTAGGTGATAAAATACAAATTCAAGCAAATCATTTACTGATAATTTAACAAATAGGCGAGGAGGAGGAGGAGTATCATTCTTAAATCATATTTTAACTGGATTGAAAATTCTTCTCATCATGGCAATTTTATATCATATATTTTCCAAAGAAGTTATTTCTTTGCCTCCATTTTATTGGAAGGAAAAGCTCTATATACTTCAAAGAGTTTAAACAATAAGACCATTGCTTCTAAATCATCCATTGTTTTCCTGATCCCGGTGACTTGCAACAAACTCATTATTCATCTAGCGTTCACTAGCTTTAAGACTCCATCTAGGAGCCATATCAATACACGGACAAACGCATCATCATTCTTTTTCTTCTTTTCTTTTTACCCTTTTTTTCGAAAATTATATCATAAAAACCGTTAAAAAATCTTCATTTAAAGCACTTTATTCTTTTGTATACTTGATAAAACTGATATAATAATCCATGGCTTTTGAATTCTTGGAAAGCGGACAGTTTAAAGTAGTTTTGGGCAAATCGTTTGATGTAAAACCCAAAAAGAAAGCCCAAAAGTTCTTTAATATTAAACGTGAGTTTGTTAAAAAAAGTAATTTTTAAAAAAGGCAATTGAAATTTAGTAACCATGGCAACAGATTCAAACAGTTCTGATAAAAGTTTATTTGGCAAGGACGCCAAATTAGAAAAGAAAAATGACAAATACCAAGTAGAAATGAAGCATACAAACGTGAGTTTCTGAAGAGAAATGAGAAATGGGAAATATTAATAATTTTTTTTAAAAAAAAGAAACCAAATGTGATTTTCGATGCACAAGTAACAACCGAAGAAGAGTATAATTGTATACTTATTTATAATGATGAAACCAAGGTAACAAAGGCCAAATTAAGATATGAATTTTTTAATTGAATCATTTTAAACAAATAGACATTTACACTCGAGCGTCAAAGTGCACAGATTAATTTAACAAATAGAAAATTAGAATTACCTAATGGTCAATTAAACCATTCACCTGTACCAAAACCCTTTATACATACACCACCTATTTCAACAGCTACTACAGTTGTACAACAACCCGAATTACCTAAACCTGAGCCAGTAACAGTTACAGAATTATCACCAGAAGAGAAAGAGGATGAAGAGGATACCTCAAATGTAGACGATTTTGATTTTGATATTTCAAAAGATATGGATGCCATCTTAGACAGTGATGTTGAAGATGATAAAAGTGAATCTGGATCAGATTCAGATGTATTTGAAGAGATTGCTGCACCAATTGCCTTACCTCCACAAAATATGGCTTCACCACTAAGTTTACCTGTAACACCATCATTGCCTGCATCACCAAATATACCATTAAATCTTGCTTTACCTACAACACCTCAACAACAACATTTATCACCATCACAAACACCCGTACAAAATAACAACAACAACAACACTAACAACAACAACATTAAAAAACGTAAATTAAAAATGGCATCTGCGCCTATTCGACATCCTGGCATTGTATCTCCTTTAACTACTGTTCCACCAATAACAAATCCTAATTTAAGTCATCCTACAAAGAAACTAAAAACCTCCAGCAGCGATACATCATCTTCAAGTGGCTCTAGTGAAGACGAAGATGATGATTCTAGTTCTGGATCAGAATCTGGAAGTACAGGCTCATCTAGTGGAAGTGAAAGTGATAGTGATGGCAGTAGTAGTGATGATATGGATTTTGAATCATTGGCTAATGATATTTCAATGAGTTTATCAAAAGGTGGTCCATCTGCTCCACCTTCACCGCAACATTCACAACAACCAAATCGTGTAAATACCCCTGGTATGCCCTCTCCCTCAAATTTTAGAAGATCACCTTATGAGAGTAATACACCAACACCAACAAATAGACCACCTACACAAAATGGTACTGGAACAGCTGCATCTGCAGCAGGGCCGATGTCCCTTAGAGCATTATTTAGTAAGTTTTATATATATATATATATATATATATATCGTAATTGAATATCAAAATGCTTAATTTATATAAACTATTATAGAAGAAGATGATGAAGAAGAAGGTTTATCGAGTTCAGATGAAGATAGCGATTAAAACAATATAATACATATATAAATTTAAGCAGGAATATCATTCCAAGCAATAAAAAGCATTAAACCCAATCCAACAAACATGGCAAAGAATTCAGTAATAGCTTGTTTTCTATCCTTTTTGATATTACCAGTGACCTCTAATAATTCAGGAATAACGCCAACAGTAGCAATGTACATGAATCCACCAGCAGCAAATGGGATAACAAGGTCTCCCCAACGGAGATCAGTACCCATCAAACCAGCAACATCAGTAACACCAGCCTTTTCATCAGCAGCCTTGTTAGAAAGAGATGATTCTTCAATCAAAATACCAATAAAAGTACCCAAGAAAGCACCAATAGCAGTAGTGAATTGAGCCATCATAGCCTTTTGCTTACTAAAACCAGATTGAATCAAAATGGCATAATCACCAACTTCATGAGGGATTTCATGGAAAAAGACAGCAACGGCAGTAGTGGCACCAACAGCAGGTGAAGCATAAAAAGATGCAGCCATAGCAAGACCATCAGTCATGTTATGAGTAAAATCAGCCAACAAATTAAGATAAGCACTCAGTTTAATGCCTTCTTGCTTCTTAACTTCCTTTTTGACTTGTTCAACTACATTTTTATTGCGTTGATGTACAGATTCATCTTGTTTTTCCTTGACAGCAGTAGATGTAGCAGTAGGTTCAACATGTTCTTCTTGTTCAGTGTGTTCATGACCATGACTATGACCACTTCCACCATTGAATACTCTCATCATTTTGTCCATAAAGAAAAAGAAGAATAAACCGCCAAAGATACCGAGACCAATGAGGACATTCTTTTGATTATCTACAACAACAACAGCATTTTCCTCGGTATGTTCTCCCAAGAACGCGTGAGGAAGTAAATGAAGAAATACATCACCGAGAAGGCCACCTAACAGAGCGGTTTAATAATCAATACATTATATCTATACTAATACTTACCAACAGCAAAACTAACTAGAACATTTAAAGATCCTGTATTAATATCAGGAGGAACAAAGTACAAAAGCAAATTTGGAAAGATAGAAATGTATGCAGTGGCTAAAATAGAATTAGTCATAGCATTTCCTGGGAACAGGAACGCAAATGCAGTTGCCTGGAAGGACATTACAAAGAATATGGTTTGTTTAAAGAGAAAAGAAGAGGTGATATGTACATTAAACAGTACTAAAAGAATCGAACAACGTGTCTTGTTGACTGATGCGGACTACAAAACCCTGAAATTAAAGACTATAATTACATTTTGTCGAAAAAGATAATAAACAAACAGACCATCAGAGCAAACGATTTTCCTTGTAATAAAATATAGAGTTATGCATTACCATGTTGCTTTCATAAAATTACTATTAAATATAACTTTCATTGTACCCAAAATCGAATAAAAATTCCTTATGCATAGCTATTTCGACTCTCTGGAGTGCATGTAGTAATAGCGAATTCATTCATTTATATACGCCTAGTATTTTCGTTCACTCTCTATTATTTTTCTTCTTATCTAAAAACAAGATTAAACATAACAATCATGTGTGAGCAGTATCGTAGCAATATCGAAAGTAAGTAAAACGGGACAAAAAGCTCAATTGCAATTCTTGTTGTGCAAACGTTTAATCACAAAATAGCAATCTTGAAGGACGCGGATCTTTCCACTATTACTACAAAGACTATTCGCCGTACACTGGAAACTCAAACAGGCACTTCCTTGGATCCTATCAAGAAGGAAATCAATGCATTTATTGGTGATATTTTTCTAAATTTCCAGCAGCAGAAATCTTCACCCCCTGTAGTGAGTAAAACTGAAGAGAAATCAAAGGTTCTTAAGAAAACTACACCTGCAACTATTAAAAAACCAGTACAAAGAAAGAAAAAGGAAGTAAAAGAGAAAAGAATTATCGATTGGCCATTATTAAAGGTATCACCACCATTAAGTGACATTATTCATACCGATCTTGTAAGTATATTTTATAAAAATTTTGGGGATTTTGCTTTACTGAAATATATGCGTATAGTGTTCACGTCCTCAAACAGTAAAGAAAATGTGGGAATATATCAGAGAACATAAATTACAGTCAGAATCTGATAAACGAATTTTGAAATGTGATGCTAAATTGAAGGAATTGTGTGATGGGCAAGATGAAGTAAGTGCATTTAGCATTAATAAATTTACCCAAAAATGCTTTCAAGTTATTCCCAAAGAAGAGCAACCTAAATATAAGAAAATTTTACTTGAAAGAGAAGTGCAATGAGAATAAAAATCCCCACACAATTAATAAAAAAGACATAAACCATTTCCCACGAAGTCATATTAATTGCCAATGTGTATTCGATGCTCTGATTTTAACATCCCGAGGTTTCTTCTAGCGTATAAAAAGAATAGCCATTGACCCTACATCTTGTTCATTTACTATCTTTCTACAATCTATTATGACTGATAAAAGCCCTAAACAATTACCTTCTTATGATCAATTGCCCATTGATCCAAAATATCCTCCTAAAACTGCGTGGGGTATTTGGGGAGAAGATGACAATTATGGCACATTGAATTTACTGACAGAAGAAAGAGTTGCTAATGTATAAAAATGTCTTATTTACAAACATTCGATAATATAAAACTGACTCTACAATAGGCTTCTAAATATATTCGTAAAGGTACAGTTTTCCCTCTCAATTGGAAATTGGAATCTCCTCAGCCTGTTCTTTTTGGAAGATCCGAAATTGAACATTCTTACAAACCTTTAGTGCCTGGAGACATGGCATTTGATGATTGCTACAGCAATTTTAATACGCAATCTTCTACTCAATGGGATGGCCTTCGTCATGTAGCTCATCTTGAATCTGGCCAATTTTATAACGGTGTCAAACCATCTGAAGTTGCAAGAGGAACCCCTGATTCCAATGGTCGTCTTGCTATTCATCATATGGCTCGTCGTGGTATTGCCGGTCGTGCTATATTACTTGATTATGGCCGCTGGGCAGCCAAGAATAATCCAACATATGATCCTTTTGAGAGAATTGAAATTACAGTTCAAGAGTTGGACAAGGTAGCTGAGGCTCAAGGTGTCGAATTTGAAATTGGTGACATCTTGATGGTTCGTACTGGTTGGATGGAAGCTTATGAAAGATTCGGTGATCAAGTCAATGAGAAAATTGCAGATCTTGAGAATCCTAGCTGTGCTGGTGTCAAGGCTTGCGAGGATACTTTTAGATGGATCTGGGATCACCATTTCTCTGCTGTAGCATCAGATAATTTCCCATTCGAAGCTTTCCCACCTATTGACTGGAAAAAATCATGCCGTAAGTTTATCCTTTTCAATTAGTCATCATTCTAATATAGTGTCTAACGGTATTTTTTCTTTTTTTAATTAATTTTAGATGCTTGCTTCCTTGGTGGTTGGGGTATGCCAATCGGTGAAATGTTTTACTTGGAAAAATTGGCAGAAGACTCTGCCAAAGATAATGTATATACTTATTTCTTTACCAGCGCTCCTTTGAATAAAGAAGACGGTGTTGCTTCTCCTCCAAATGCGCTTTGTATTAAATAAATAAATGAATAAACTTGCTGTAGTAAATGGTATATTCCAAATACATTAAACTTTCCGCATGCTACATAAGATTTAATTATGGTTGCACAAATTTCCCATCATAATTGTTACTAGCACAATATTTTCCACATTTTCTCCAGGTAAATTACCCAAAACGATTGCGTTTATACCCAAAATCTTTCATTTACCTGTTTTACATTTCCTGTCATACAAATAAAAATCTGTCACAGCGTTTATGATGAAAGAGTTTCAAAGCCTACAGTACCACAACATTACATACAAGCAACCTATCAGACGCTTGAAGAACCTTAGTTGTTTGTTAATCATTTGAGTTTAAACACCGTAAACTTAGTGTATGACATCCTCCAAACATTAAGAAGAGGTAATATTTAATGAAAAAAAGCCTATATAAATGGAATAAACGAGTAAAATACAAAGTATTTTATAAGTGTCATAAATACACGCTAAATATTTATAGTATGGGTTGAATATAAACATCCTCTATAATATATTCTATTAGCAAGAGGTTCGCTATAAATGTATACATGTGAACCAATTGAGCTCAGGCTTCTAGCTATTTGAAAAACACGTAGAATTTACAGGTTTTTCCTTGAAAACTGGGTCTCATTTTTCATCTCTGCTCTACTTTTTTTTTCACTAAATAACACCAAGAAAAAATTATATGCCAATGAACCTGAGATGTTTAGCTTTAATTCAAAAACAAGTATCCTAAAATATCCTATTTTTTGCATTTGGTATTAATTTTTTAGTGCTAAGGTTTCAGATTTTTTACGTGTATTTCATTGCTAATGGATTGAAAACTTTGAGGCTTCATATCTCTAGAAAAAAATAAGCTATACTAACACTTCTTAATAATAAAACTTACTTGTTTTGAAGTGCTATATAACATATTTAAATATAAAAAAATTCTGAACACTTTTATTTTTTTGGGCATTTTTTTGGGCATTTCTATAGTAGGTTTCAAATATTGGCTAAATTGAGCAACATTTTTTTTGCATTCATGTCATTAAGCTCGTTAAGCTCTCTCAGACCCAATTTAGAGTTTTTCAAAATATTGATTTTTCATGGAGATACCCTAAAAAATGTGTACAAAAAGGTTCCTCCATTTCTAGCTTCCATTTTTCCCTTATATACCCTCATCCCAAATTCTGAATCTGAAAAAAAATGACAAAAATCTCTTTTTCTCTACGAAAAATGCAGCTAGAAAATTTTACAATAGCTTGATCGATAGATAATGTTTTTGCGCATCATCTCAATTAGTTGTATTTTAAATATGCTTATAAAAAGTGATCTGTATCTTCAAAAAACCTCCACAATTTCAATTGCATTTTACGCAAAATTTAATGTAAAATGTTTGTCTGAATTTTATCTCGATGGATGCAGAATTTAAAACTGTACAAAAGCTATTTAGTATACTAGGTCGTTTTACTTTGCAGTTCATGATCAATTAAACGATTTTGTTTTTTTCATCATTTTTCGTCCATTTTTTAAAATAAATTTTGGAACCCAGTGATCATAAACTGTAAGCTGTGATGTCGACTATTATTTTGATTATCTCGATGAAAATTCAATATTTTTGGCGGAAACAAAAAATACAGAGTAGCAATCAATTAGATCTATATTGTGAATACAGAAATTAAGTCCTGGATAATGAGTTTTAAGTTTTACAAAATAATAAACTAATCGCAGTAAATGACGATGTTATTTACTAAAATAAAAAAATATAAAAATAAAAGTAGTAGAAATACAATTATAATCAGCTAAAGTTTTTATTACAAAAGATTTCTGAAGAGTTAAAATAATTGAAAAGTATGAGGGTATTTATAGTGATTTGGAGAACTTGGATACCATCAGACTTGAATGGATGTATATTTAGTAATCTTCCAGTTTTGAGTACATTGTTATTGATTTGATATTTTAAGGGGTAAATTGTGTAGAGCATTGACCATAAGGGATTGTATGTCAAGTGTGACAATATCGACCTTTTGGGAAATGGTTGTTTTGTTTATTTCTGTTATATCTATTTTATGTAACCTTGATTTTTAAGGGGTAGTTTTTATATGCTTGAATCTTATTTATATTGATAGTGCAACTTCGATATAGATGAGTAGTTGACTAAATTGATATCTATATTGATTATTATTATTGATTTGGATAGAATCCTGTTTTGATATATATGTCATTTGTGTAATTGATTGCGCCGTGATCAAGGGTGCTATCATCTACACGACATGTATGGTTCAAAAAGGGTATTTCATATTTTTAGCATGCATTTGTTATTGTGTTCAATTGAAGCGTTTGTTTATTATTGTTGTTCGCATTTCAAATGGCATCATATCTTATGAGCGACACTTGGAATTTAGGTTGTTTTATTTTTATCAAGCGTTTTTAGTATGTAATTCCACTGCACTAATATTTACAACTGCAGAAAACAAGGAAAAAAACACCCTATCCTTGTGAATATTGATCTAATTAATCTTCAATTATACATGATAGCAGGTTTAAATATATCCTGCATAAAAATTTATATTTCTACTTTCACAGATCACTGTGAATTGAGAAAACCATTAGCAAAACATGATGTTTCTGTCCAATAAAATCACGTGTTGTGTCATATATTTTCAGGTTTGATAAATAATACTTAAAAAAGAATATAATTATAAAAGAATGAGTAATAAATTATTTCTTCGATTGTATAATAAAAACAAGATATCGTTTATTTAGATATAAAAGTATCGCCTTTTATATTGATTTGACTGAGATCATGAGATGTAATTTAATAAGGCACTATTGAACAATTAGATCTTTTTGATAGTAATCTATGGATGATGGAAATGGATCAATCATGATTTAACTGTGCTTGCAGAGCTTATGAGTTGCCTTGTTTCAATGTTGCGCTAAGTATGCTTGGATATTGGTTGTTTGATAGCTATTCAATTAATTAACCGCTGGGATGAAATAATATGGTGTCATAATTGAAGTCCAGAACATTCTTGTTAATTTCTTCTGGATAAACTTAGTACGCTAGAAGTTTCTTATTTATAGTATCCGATATCAAAACTTTGCACTTCAATACAACATGTCGTAGTCCATAGGTTGTAAGATGGATTGATACTGTAGAAGGTGATAACATATGGTACTTGGTAGAATACAACATGCATGATGATAAATAATAAATTGATAGAAGCTTATACATACCTCTGGGCATTATTCGCAAGCTTTTACATATAAAATGTTTCTTAAATGAAGAGTAATATTTCATGGGTGAATGTAAATGTATAAAGCAAAAAAGCTTACTTTTGAATGAAGAAGATACCAATTATTCTGATTAACATCAATAGATTCAAAAAGCATAATTAAGTGCAATCATTGCTACTTGCTACTAAATCACATAATTTGATATGCAGAAAACTCTTGAAGAAGCATTTGTTCTTTTTTTTGGCAATGCTACAAATCATCGTTTAATATGAATGAACATTAATGAATTAGAGAAAATGCAACAGCTAAAAAACTGATACCCAACAATGTACATCAAGATCAAGGTTGATAAAAGAAGGTGCATTCTGTTATATCAAAAGATACTAATATAGAAATACTCTGCTAAAAGATACATTTTATTAATTCATTGATGCTTCGTATTTATATGTTTTCTAAATGGTTATATGATTATCAATATTATTAATGAATTGCCGGGTATTGAGGTACTTGATATGATTTGGGAACAAATCATATACAATGGAATCTGTGGAATTGGGAATCTGTGATTGTATCATTTGAATAAGATGTAGGATTGCTTATGTTTCATTGCTACGGATTGTTCCTGAATGTTCCTGATAGTCGCTGTTAATGCTAGTGGTTATGTATGACATTTAGTATGAGTTACTAAATGTCATGCCATGTTGGATTTCAATAGTTGTTCCTGGATTTCTACATCTGGGTAAACTTATGATATATCACATTCATTGTATAATGAAATCGCAACATTTTGATGAATAGAAATTACAGGACCAAGATGTTGTGTTTGCCTCAGGATTTTTAAAAGGGTTTAAAAGTATACTTATCAAACTTACTTAGATCTTAAATACTTACCATATGCTATTAATACAGTGAGTCGCAAAACCCTTTCAATGATTTGGAAATTTGAATGAAAATAACCATAACTTTCTCAGTTTCAATCGGAGATACACTAAATTTCTATTTTAAGTAATTCAAACGTTTTTAAATTATTTTCAAAAAGTCCGATCTAATTAATTAAAGTTCCGCAAAAACTATGCAAGTTTAAAAAAAGGTACATCATTGAAAGGGTTTTGCACGCACAGGCTTAAAATTACAATTTTGTAACCCCTAACTTGTACATTAACGCTGGATATCTTATAAAACAGAGAAATATGCGAAAAATATATGAGATGTTTTTCAACTTTTACCCTGCCTTTTTCACTAGTAGTTTCAAGCAAAATCATCAAGATGAAAACTGTATCGGATGCCAAACGTAATGACGTTATCTCTATGTTAAATTCAGGCCATACCGTATCGAAAATTGCTCGTCATGTAGCTGTTAGTCAAGCTACAGTATGTCGTATTGAAAAAAAGGCCTATCCTGACCGAGAAAAACTTAAAGGAGACCGACCATCTAAGCTGACTACTGCGGATATGAGATATTGTGTCCATAAAATGACCAAAGGTGGCTTGGATAATGCGTTACAAGCCAAAAAAGAGCTCCATCGTAATGTACACGTTAATGGTAGTGCGAATACTGTACTAGGGCTCTTCGGGATAATGGTTTACGCGCATTACCTAAGATAAAAAAGCCAGAAATTAGTGATGAAAATGCAAAGGATCGCCTCCGCTGATGTAAAAACAGAATTGATTGGACTTTGGATGACTGAAACCGTGTTATATCTACTGATGAGGCTAGAATTAATTGTTTTAACTCGGATGATCGAGTTTGGTGCTGGAAAAGAGACAGCGAGGAGATAAAACCTAAGCATACCAAAAAACAAGAAAAATGGAGATGGTCGTATCATGATTTGGAGCTCTATTTCTTGGTCTGGTGTCGTTTGGTTGTCCAAGGTCGAAGGTAATATGAACTCCAACCTATACAAAACTATTATTGATGATGATGTGGAGAAATCCATTGACGATATGTGTCAAAAATTGAAGTTGCGTCGTAATTAGGTTATCCTTCAATAAGACAACGATTCTAAGCACACCTCTAATTTAATGAAAGACGACTTCAAAACAAAAAAATATGAAGTAATGTTATGGCCAACGCAATTTCCATACCTTAATCCCATTGAAAATATGTGGAGGTTATTGAAAATCCGCCTAAACGAATACGATACATCCCCAAAAGGGATGAATGATATTTGGGACAGAACTCAAGAGATTTGGTATGACAACATAACAGTTGGGGAATATCAAAAAGTTATTTCGAGTATGCCTCATTGTGTAAAAGCTTGTATTAAAGCAAAAGGTTACGGTATTGATTATTGACTGCATTTAAATAAGTTTCAATTTTTTTTTGATAATGCGTGCAAAACCCTTTCAATGATGTACCTTTTTTTAAACTTGCATAGTTTTTGCGGAACTTTAATTAATTAGATCGGACTTTTTGAAAATAATTTAAAAACGTTTGAATTACTTAAAATAGAAATTTAGTGTATCTCCGATTGAAACTGAGAAAGTTATGGTTATTTTCATTCAAATTTCCAAATCATTGAAAGGGTTTTGCGACTCACTGTATCATCTTGCTTTTTATTTAATTGCTGTATTATGCAAAATCAAGCTTTTCATAGCTTATAACAATGACAATGGGATGCTTCTGATTTTCGATTGACATTTATCATCAGGCGGGCTGATGATACGTTTGATACTACTGTAGATAGAACCGGTCAATTTAATTTATGAAATTTGAATGAAAATACCAAGGAACCATCTGTAAGTACTTAATAAGTTGGTTCTAGTAAAGTATTGAATAAATTGGCTTGGGACAAAGAGGGTAAAAAGGCGGCAATAGTTTCAGTGATGGCCATGTTTATGTTTATGATATTGGAGAGGTAAGACTAAAACTTAATGTATATCCCCTCTAGCGCATTAATTATAAAGCAAGACTATATCATTATCAAATAAACTACCAC
Source organism: Mucor racemosus (assembly GCA_027405735.1). Classification (NCBI taxonomy): domain Eukaryota; kingdom Fungi; phylum Mucoromycota; class Mucoromycetes; order Mucorales; family Mucoraceae; genus Mucor; species Mucor racemosus. Next base: position 848,001 of record JAPEHQ010000005.1, read on the forward strand.
ACAATATTAACATGTATAAAGATTTACAGTAATAAGCTCAAATCAAGTGGGTACAGCATCATTAATTCTTGAAAAAGTTCTCAAGTATTATAAAATCTCTTATTTTTAAGACTTACAAAGCTTTTAAGCGGAATATTAATTTAGAAAATTATTTTCATCCAGATCATCAATTTTGACATTTTTTAATTTTTTATTTCTGGTTTTGCAAATTTAGAGTTAATTCTACTACCAATTATAAAAACAAAAAGTACACACATATACAGGATTTAGCGCTCTATTTTCTCAATAAAAAATAACAAACATTTTTATTGCAAAATATTACATGAAAATCCTTTAATCAAAAAACCGTTTTTGGGGCAAAAGTACAAAGTTTCATTATTTAATATTTAATATTAAGCTTTTATAAAATGTGTATTAGTTATAGCTACAATTTTCTCTCACAATGTAGTATACTTAAACGTTGATTTTGGTATCAAAATTTGATTTTTCTGTTTTTTGATCAAAATCATGAGTGTTGATAAGGATAAAATGAGTCCCGATAATGTCCGCTACAAAAACTGAATTTTCAGACTGTATGTGGTTAAATATAAGAAAAGTTGAAAAAAACGCCTTTTTATTTAAAACTTAGATATACTGTACCATAGTTTAAGAGACTTAGCCGTTCAATCTTGCTATGCTCAATTACGGCGTTGCTCTACGGGCTCGCTTTTGCAATTTATTAATGAATCTATGATAAAATAGACGGTTTTTCTGGTAAAAAATGCATGTTTCTATGATAACAGATATTGCCTATTTTGTTTATTTTATGGTTGATGTGTTGTAATGCTGCTTTTACATTGGCTGAAATGTGCAATTTAGCAAGATCTTAATTGCGCTAAATAATGTTATAAAGCCTTGAAAATCCTTTTATACGCGTGTTGTTTCTTTCTTTTTGTTTTCATATTCCAAGGATATATTCACCGTTTGATAAGGCATATCAGACAATCAAGCTGGTATTCTTTTCTTTTATCTGAATACGCATTCTACTAATATAAGGGACTAATATTTTTAATATGGGTAGCAGTCGTTATATTAGAGACTGATATTTTCATTTAACTGCATTATAATAAGATCAAATATCATTATTTATTACTGTATTGTTGGATGTATTTCTGGATTTACTAGATCAAATTGATGGCAATGATATTTATATCTACTCAATAAAAAGCTAGAACTGGCTACAAACCCATGAAATGGTTCAAAGAAGTGATAAAATTTCAAATGATATAGAAACAAAAAAGAATAATCTAATGTTTTGTCTAATAACCATAGTTTCGATCGTAGCTACTGTATACTTGAAAACAAATCTTTTTACAGCTGACAATCGTAAACTAAAATAGTAAGTGTAAAGAAGGTTAATTTGTTTAAATTTTATGAGTGATAAAGTAACATATACAGTATAACCTTAGATTTGGCTTGCATATAATTTAAACAATAAGTGTTATTTAAGTTTATGCTCGAGCAAAAACCATGGTTGCTGTAAACATTATAGCTATAAGCATATTTACAATAAATGATGATAATTGTAAATATATTAGTTCTTGCATGTATTATTGCTCTACATCAACAACAAATTTAATTGTATTATTATTGTCTATAACCTATATTACTGTAGTAAAAGCAAATGTAATTTAAAACCCCATTATTCCAGTAAAATATGCGATAAAATTTTGAGAACGGCACAACGCTCATGTACAAACCAATTTGTGCCCATACAATCAGCTCATTATGCTCATGGTCAAATTTTATTATTATGCACAAATGGGGATAATAATATGCTTATGGGCAATTCTACTATTATGCACACATGGGATTAATGTTATGCGCACGGATAAAATATATAATTCTGCACATACAGGGTTAGCGTTGTGCTCGTGTGCAGTTTCTTTTGTTGTGCCCATGTGCATATTTTTATCTTTTTAACCATATTCAGTGGGTACAACAGCTCAGGCTATAGCGTGCAGTCCACCTGGACACAACAAAATTATCTTGTGCAGCACAGGTCGGCCGTAGTGTACAAAAAACCCTTGAAGCATTTATTCTTTTTTTTTTGCAATGCTACAAATCATCGTTCAATATGACTGAATATTAATAAATCAGAGAAAATAAAACTGGTAAAAAACTGATGTCCAACAATGTACGTTGAGGCCAAGGTTGATAAAAAGCGAATTCATTGTATAGTGAAAATCGCAACATTTTGATGGATAGAAATTACAGGACCAAGATGTTGTGTTTGCCTCAAGATTTTAAAAAGGGTTTAAAAGCATACTTCATCAAACTTACGTAGATGTTAAATACTCACCATATGCTATTAGTAGTATCTTGTTTTTTATTTAATTGCTGTATTATTCAAAATCAAGCTTTTCATAGCTTATAACAATGACAATGGGATATTTCTGATTTTAGATTGACATTTATCATCAGGCGGGCTGATAATACGTTTGATACTACTGTAGATAGAACCGGTCAATTTAATTTATGAAATTTAAATAAAAATACCAAGGAACCATCTGTAAGTACTTAAGTTGGTTCTAGTAAAGCATTGAATAGATTGGCTAGGGACAAAGAGGGTAAAAAGGCGGCAACAATAATAGCTTCCAGTGATGGCCATGTTTATGTTTATGATATTGGAGAGGTAACACTAAAACTTAATGTAAATCACCTCCAGCGCATTAATTATAAAGCAAGGCTATATTATCATCAAATAAACTACCACACAATATTAACATGTATAAATATTTACAATAATAAGTTTGAATTCAGTGGGTACAGCATCATTAATTCTTGAAAAAGTTCTCAAGTACATTATAAAATCTCTTATTTTTAAGACTTACAAGGCTTATGAGCGGAATATTAATTTCAAAAAACATTTTTGTCCAGATCATCAATTTTGACATTTTTTAATTTTTTTTTTTTGGTTTTGCATATCTAAAGTTAATTATACTATCAATTATAAAAACAAAAAATATAAACATATGCAGAATTTAGCGCTCTATTTGCTCAATAAAAAATAACAAACCTTTTTATTGCAAAATATTACATGAAAATCCTTTAACCAAAAAACCGTTTTTTGGACAAAAGTACAAATTTTTATTACTTAACTTTTAATATTAAGCTTTTATAAAATGCGTATTAGTCATGGCTACAACTTTCTCTCACAATGTAGTATATTTAAACGTTGATTTTAGTATCAAAATTTGATTTTTCTGTTTTTTGATCAAAATCATGAGTGTTGGTAAGGATAAAATGAGTCCCGAAAATGTCCGCTACAAAAACTGAATTTTCAGACTGTATGTGGTTAAACATAGGAAAAGTTAAAAAAGAGAAACGCTTTTTTATTTAAAACTTCGATATACCACAGTATAAGAGACTTAGTAATACAATCTTGGTATGCTCAAGTACGGCGTCGCTCTACGGGCTCGTTTTTGCAATTTATTAATGAATGTATGGTATTACAGACGGTTTTTCTAGTATAAAATTTTATGTTTCTATTATAGTAACAGATATTGCCTATTTTGCTTAGTTTATAGTTCAGGCGCTGTAATGTTGCTTTTACATTGGCTGAAATGTGCAATTTAGCAGGGTTTTAATTGCGCTAAATAATGTAAAGCCTTAAAAATCCTTTTTTACGTGTGTTGTTTCTCTCTTTTTGTTTTCATATTCCAAGGATAATATATTCACCGTTTGATAAGGCATATCAGACTGTCAAGCTGGTATTATTTTCTTGTATCTGAACACGCATTCTAACATAAGGGACTAATATTTTAATGTAGGTAGCAGTCTATATTAGAGACTGATATTTTTATTTAACCGCATTCTACGCTCAAATATCATTATATACTACTATATTGTTGGACATATTTCTTGATTACCAAATCAAATCAAATGCAATAATAATTATATTTACTGAATGAAAAGCTAGAGCTGGCTACAAACCCACGAAATGTTCCAGAAAAGTGGTAAAACTTTAAATGATATAGAAGCAAAAAAAGAAAGAATAATCTAATGTTTTGTCTAATTATAATAAGTATTATGATCTGGTAATAGGTAATAGGTTGAGTCTATTAAGAAAGAAGTACTAGAGGTAGACGTTGTTGGTGTTACTAATTGTAGTTGACTATTACTTTGGTCAATACTTACTATGTATTAAGTGTGATTAATATTTGACAAGTAGTGTTAAGTAATAGATCGGTTATAGTTGTGATAATAAGTTTATTTGATTAAAATTATTAATGAAGGAAAGAAACAGATATTTTCATTAATGTTCAATAACTGATTCAACATTTACATATTTATATGAATTATACAACTGAAACTAATTCATGCAATTATTGTTGAAACATCATCATGTAATGTGAATCATTACACTAATAACCATAGTTTTGATCGTAGCTACTGTATACTTGAAAACAAACCTTTTTACTGCTGATAATCATAAATTAAAATAATAAGTTTAAAGAAGGTTAATTTGTTTAAATTTTATGTATGATAAAGTAACATTTATAGCCTTGGATTTGGCTTGCATATAAATTTAAGCAGCAAGCGTTATTTACGTTTGCAATGAAATAACACCTTTTATAGACCAAAGTCGCCATTGTCATTTTAGAAAAATAACTGATCTCGATTTGTACCTGAATCTCGCTCCATAAGGACTGAGTTCCAATCAGATCCCAATAAGCATAACGAGGAAACTCTATATTGCTGGTGCCTGTAAAAGGAAGTATTCCTGATCAAAATACAACCTTCTACAATACGACACCTATGATATAAAGCTGTACTAATTTTGCATTAATAATATATTCCAAAACTCCTGCTCATAAAATCGCAGTTGCAGTAATTCTAGATAAGAAATCACATCCCATAAAAAGAAGCTCAATGGTATTTTAAATTATAAATATAATGTTAAAAGTTCAACATCCATCTAATGATACACTATCATATCAAACAAATTATCAAAATCTCAACCAAGTATCTTATAAAAGAATGTCGATAAAAGACATTATGATTGAACACCTGTAAAATAGGCATCAACACACAAACATATACTGATTTTACAATTCATATAAATATAACATACTTTATGAAGATATCATTCTTTTTCTTTAGATTTTTTTTAAATCACAGTAAAACCGTGAAAAGACTATAATTGTATTTATCAACGTTTTTACTTTTTTTTTTTTTTTTTTTTTTTTTTTTTTTTTTAATAAAATTACTTCAATTTTATTGCAACCTAACTTAGGTGCTTAATTTTTCACAATCGATTTTAGGTCAACTTTTTGTCTACGCTTGCCAGTGGACTTATATTCTGGTATTATTCACTCCTCTATTTAGGATATATATAAATATATATTAGTGGTCCATAGAGGGAAGGTATATCTTCTTTAAAGAATCCACGTAATTCGGCTCAATATTGTTGGGTAAAAGCATTCGAAGCCCATTTGAAAACCATCTGAAACCTATTTTTTATAACCATAAAAAACCGACAACAAAACCCCTTGATCTACAGAATTGCAAAAGGTTCAACCTTCTCGGGTTGCTATGGAAGAAATGGAGAAATGAAAATGAGTACTTGTTTCAGATATTCTTTGAAGATTTTTATAAAATCAAATAATGGTTCGAAATTGAATTCTGAAGCTGCACTTAATGCGTAGTGAATATAGGAATAACATATATTTATTTCATTAGCTAATAGCTGTTTTTGAAGGAGTAGAACACATGTTTCCGAGTAAAACCGCCTCTTCTTCTGCTTAAATAGGATAAAGCTACCAGAAAAACGCTTGAAATCAATGAATAATTAACCCAAATGGGCTGTAAGTTTCAAAACATATACTACATATATAACAGTATCCAGTGTTATAAATTTAGCATTCCATTGATTTGCTGACTAAATTATAGAAATCAAGCGCCCACTTCTTCCAAGTTGTTTCTGTGGCTCAGTAGGCCATTTAGAATTAGAAATAGCGCTAAATCAGCCTAAATCAGCCAAAATCAGTATATATGGCAATGACAACTACTGAAATTAATAAGTAAACATCCTCTTTATGTATAATCAAAATCGTAGTGCAAAGTGTTTTACATAATTTTTCAAAAAAAAAAAAAAAAAAACTCGAATCTTAGGTTTGAATAAAAAAGGAATCATAAATATCTATATAGTTTTCGTATGATTTCTCAGAACAACAGTCTGTGCCTAAGTAGTTCGTATTCAGTGAGACTAGAATGAATAGGCTTATTAAATCCTACGGCCGAATAAATTTCGAATGTATGCTGTAGTTTATTACATATGTATATATAATATAGATGTTTATATAAATCAGTGCCAAATAGTCGAAAACAATGCTGTGGTGATCATGATGATGGTTAATGTTTTCTAATTGAGCGGCCGACAGAATGTATGCCATGCATTGAATCTAAACACTTTCAAACCAGTTGACAAACGAAAAAATATAACCATATACTTAAGATACTTCAAAATAAAATAAAATAAAAGTTCACATTTATCTTCTCTGTAGGTTGAGGAGGAATTATTTTATATAATTCGATTGTTTTTTTTTGCTTAGATCATGCTACTGGTTCAGGTAAAATAATAATACACAATGGCACATCAAAGGTTGTATACTAACCCAAAACATCCTGATCTCTACAAATTAATTATTAATCTATTCTACATTTACATTTTATTTTGATTTGCTTTGCAACAAGTGACGGAGGGGGGCGATTATTTACTAGCAGTAGGGAAAGGTGGTGGCATAGATTCTTTAGGGAAGAGCTTTTCACCACGTAACTTGACTGCATCCTTAATCTTGACAAATTGATCATCAAATCCAGGAACAGAACCCTTAACATACACCAAGTTTAACTCAGGGTCAACCTTGATAACCTTCAAACTTTGTACTGTAACACTTTCACCGCCAAGACGACCAGCCATCTTCTTACCCTTGAAAACCTTACTAGGCCACTATATAAAAGCAGTTTAATACTTCATCAAATCAATTAAAATCGCAAAGTATACATTACCTTACGTTGACCCGTTGAACCACCAGAACGATGTGTTAAAGAGACACCATGAGAAGCAGGAAGACCCTTGAAATTCCAACGTTTCATGACACCAGCAAAACCTTTACCAATGCTATTAAAAATGTAAAGTTAACTTTTTTGTGGTCGCAATTTTCTCTTTATATAAACGTACGAAGGGGCTGTAACATCAACAAACTGTCCTGTAACAAAATGTTCGGCTGTCAATTCAGTACCAATAGGTAAAACGGCGTCTTTGGTAACTTTAAATTCATATAACTTTTCACGAAGTTCAACACCTAAAGATTTGAAATGTTCAATCATGGGTTTTGGGACATTCTTCTCCTTCTTTGGCGAACATCCAACTTGCAAAGCGGTGTAGCCATGCTTTTCCTCGGTACGAACATCAGTTACAATAACATCTTCCAACTAATTAAAAAATACAAAATGTCAGAAAAATCCTGATAATATCAAAAGTTGCAATTGTAGAAATTACTTGTAAAACAGTAACAGGCATACGAATACCTGATTCACTCCAAACCGAGGTCATTCCCTTTTTCTTGGCAATGACACCAGTACGAACTGAATCTGTAGTCCATTGAGTAGTTGCAGGGGTTGCTTGGGATGAAAAAGCGCTGGTATGGAAAGTGGCTGCAACAACTGATCGCATGGGGCTGATGGCACCCATAGTTTTAACAGCAAGCGAAGACTTTGAAAATAAACTTAAAGCCATGGTTGTAGTATGGTATTATATCAAAAAAGAGAAGCGCTTGCTCAAGTCAAAAGGTAATGAACTTTGTATGGGGTAGGGCACCCTACCAAACTACCAGATCAATTAGGCTACCGACATGCTCTTGGTGGTCACATCCCCCTACATAGTGGCTTATGTATTGTGGATATTGCAATTTACATGAAACTATTGTCTGCATATATTTAATGATTTAAAAATAGAGAGTATGAAAATACGCTATAAAACTGTAAACTAAAAGACAAAAGCTCCTGACCATTTGGATCAAATTCAATTGTTTGGTATTTTAAATGAGCAGGTAGTATCCAACCTGATCAACGCATTTCTATCTTTTGGGATGTCAAGGGATTTGTTGCCCGTTAATTGCAACTCAGTTAATTGGATTGTCATGGCAACCCTCAATTAAAACATGCAAATCAAAGTAGATGAAATCAACTTTTTCCTTAGTAACACAATTTCGACATTTGGTTGCCATGACAACAAACTACCGGGGCAGATCAAATTTGATTTTTATATTAATTATAATCCGTTGATATAAATGTTTATTTATATAGAATCAAATCTCATTTAAGAAAGAAAAAAAAAATCAAGAAAAATCACAAACATACATAACATGCTACGATAATAATAATAAAAAAAAAATAAAAAAAAAATACCTCACAAACAATTCATTTAGCCATCCCAAAAAAAGTAAAATTCCTCTAACATTTGTTATTGTAATTTAAACAATAAAAAACCATAGAACAAAAGGGAAGACGTGTTGATATATCTACCAAAAACTCAGCCTGAAACAGACTGTTGTTTTCATACAGAAAAAGCGGTTTCCTTTCAAAATAATCGTCCTTTTTTTTCTCTTTTCTAAACAATTTTTTCCTATCTTTTTGTCTTGAACAATCTATATATACCCTTTTAATTCATATTCCATTTTTGTTTCGCAAAAAAACACGAAATTCCAACTAGAAAATTACAAAAAAAAATTCCAATTTAAAGAGCAACTTGGATTTGAAAATAAATACATTAGACGAGTTGAACCATCAAAAAAACAATGCTAGGATGGATGACTCGATACCACTCACACCAGAATTGCCGGAACGTAAGAACCGATTATCTTCTAATAGTGGGGTTAAAAGAAATAAAGTGAGTCGAGCATGCGATGAGTGTAGAAAAAGAAAGGTAAAGGGTTTTACATTTACATTTGACTGTTTTGAATACTTGGGGAGGAAGTAAAATGTGCTTTCGAAATGCTTTTGCTCAAAATTGCATTACAACTATTCATTTATTACTTGAATACTCGCCAAGTTTCAGTCAGCATAGCTATTGCATATTAAACTCAGCAAACCCTTTCTCATTTAGGTACGATGTGATGGAGCTCAACCTTGTGCAAGATGTCAAAAATCTTCTACTGAATGTATCTTTTCAAATGTGACACCAAAAAGAGGTCCACCAAAAAAATATCTAGAGCCATTTGAAACTAGATTGAAAACAATTGATAAAGTTCTAAAGCTACTTGAAATATCAACAGATGCCATCAAAATTGAAAAAAGCAATGATTCTTGGGATATCCAAGGTAAAAAAAAAAAAAAGAAAAACATTATGAAAAATAGCAAAGGAGAAAATATTCAAATAATAAGAATAGATCCATCTACTATCGAAACAAACACACATCTAGATGTAACGGCAATTGGACATGCGCTGTATATACCTGATTTACCTGCTCGTAAAGACCGTATTGAACCATTGCATGATATAGATGTGAATTTTGAACCACCTCAGCCCAACATCATGAGTAATGCATCTTCTGTTACACTGAGATTTGATTTGATTCAATGCTATTTTGATTATATACACCCTTCAATGCCATTTATATTCAAATCTACATTTACAGAATCTCAACCATCAACACTCTTATTAAATGCAATGTATGCAGTTTCATCTAGATTCGTTTCACCTACACAACCATCATCATCGTCGGCAACAACAACAACAACAACAACGACAACAATATCATCACCACTACATCCGCAACACCAACAACAATCAAAATCAATTGATCCTCCAGGCTGGACCTATTATAAAATGGCATTGAGTCTCATTGATGTATATATAGATGTTCCCCGATTATCGACTATTCAAGCTATTTTATTGCTTGTAAAATATCATGAACATATTCATCGCCCTGGGTTTTTTTGGAGAACAAAATTCCTTTTACAGCTGGCTGTCAACATGTCGAATGATCTTGGTTTATCAAGTAAATTTCCTCAAGAAACAACATCATGTAATTATGAATTAGAATATAGAAAAAGAACATTTTGGGCTGTATATACATATGAAGTTTTAATGAGGTTAGGATGTAAAAATTGTCAATCCAAGGTAATTCTTTATCTAAATGTAGTTTGTGTATGTTTCTATTTATAGTACCGAGCAAGGTTCAGAATTACATTTTGCAAGTGAAGAGTGCACGGTCGACTATCCGCACGTCCTTTCTGATGAAGCTGCTGGCTCTGATGCTAACGTTGTATCTAATTTTTATTGGCTATCCAGGATGATACACATACAAGCTGCTGTTATTGAATTCATGAGATCAAAGTATAGTACTGACAACAACAAATCCAAAGATCACGAAGCACATGAATTCATAAAGATAGAAAATACCCTCTCTGAATTGGGAGCTAGGATACCGAAAATGAACGAAGAAGGAATACAAACTTCTTTCATTCATATAATATACCATTTAACTGTTATTTTACTGTACAGACCATTTGCATTAAAGAATCAATCACAAAATGCAACTACTCATTGTTTGACATCTGCATCTACAATTACACAGATTGTTGAACATGTATTGAATACAGATGGTGCTGATTCATTTTTTACAGTTCCTCGAGGTAATCAACAAATAATTTATTGTTTAACTGCTGCCGTTACCATCCAACGTACATTAAGAAATATTGATACAGCAACAAATGACATGTATGAAAAGACTTGTTCGGTACTACAACGTATGGTTAGCAAATCACCTGTTACTGAATTAGAAACTAGCGCAATCGATAGCTACTTTTGCACAGATCGAACAGAGCATCACATAAAGTCGCCCTCAAACAATTCATCTACACGTTCATCTCCATTGATCCCATCACTGAATTCACCACATAGTCCTAATATTCCTGCTCCAACTATTAGGAAAAGGCACTCTAGATCATCATTGCAATTTCCTACTTCTGAAATGTCGTATGTTATGCATTCTAATGCTTCTTTTGTTCCAGACGTTGTTGGGCATCGTATGAGACCTACTGGTAGATCGCCTTATTCTAGCAATCGTCTATCTGCTCCTTCTTTGGGATCTCTTTATCAACAATCACCTTACTTTTATCAGCAACAGTTACAGCAGCAGCAGCAACAGCAGCAACAGCAGATGCATCATCAAATGCAACAGCAGCAGCAACAACAGCAGCAACAACAACAGCAAATGCAACCACAGCAAATGCAACCACAGCAAATGCAACCACAGCAAATGCAACAGCAGCAACAACAACGGTTGTCAAGTTATTCTCAACCATCTTCTCCTACTGCAAGTCAATTCAGCGCAAGCAATGAATTTAACACTCCTGTATTTTCAGTAACACCTCGTCATACTACTTCGCTATCAAGAAAAACAGGGCTTCGTCGTAGCGCTTCATCTGTAGGTGAATTCATTGTACCATCTCAAAGACCACCTCGTAATTCATCTCGACCTTATATAAACCCACGTCGACATACATTGACTAATACAACACCGCCTGATCTCTCTACCGTCATTGCAGTTATCCCACCACATAGCACATCTTCTATGCTTGATACCAATGCTAATGTGACATCTACACCTCGAAGTTTACATGCTATGGCGGTTCGAAATAACCGTTTTTCAGCTCCTGTTATGAGCAACAATACCCAAAACCCATATATGATACCAATCACTAGTCAACAACAGCAACAGCATCAACTGCAGCAACATCAACATCAACATCAACATCAACAACATCAGCAACTTCAATTGCAACAACAACAACAACAGCAACATCAGTTGCAATTACAATTACAACAACAGCAATTGCAACAACAACAATTGCAACAGCAGCAATTGCAACAGCAACAACAGCAAGAACAACAACAACAACAACAGCAACAACAACAACAACAACAACAACAACAACAACAGCAACAACAACAACAGCATTCATATCATCAACCAATGATGATTGATCCTTCTTCTTTTCCTATGGATCCTGTTATTCCTGATTCTCCAAATGAATCAATGATGGGTTTATTAATGAACCCTTGGGAATTTCCACGTCAATCTTGAAAATCGAAAAAAAAACATATAAAAAAAAAAACTCCAATATGATAAAATAATGCAAGTATACAGTGTTTCGTGTTTGAAAATACAAAAATTAAGAGGTAAAAATAAAAAGCTTTAGTGCCGTTAATAAAAAAAGTCTTGGAATGCAATAAATATTTCTGTTGGTCAGTAAAGTTTTTGGTTGAATAGTATGATTTATGGTTGGACAGTAAGATTTATGGATGATCAGTAAAGCCAATACAAATAGGTATTATAAAGCCAATACAAAAAAAGGTGGGCTTTTTGATATCTAGTGAGTTAGCGAGATTTTATTTTATTTAATCAATATTTTTATTATCACATATGTTTAATTGAACAGGAAAATGCACCAATGGGTCTAAATGTCCGTTCTTATTGTACTATTAATTGATATTAACGGATCTATCTATATATCTGTGATTGTTCATTGTTAGGATACATATCCACAGTCAAAGCGTATATATAAACAGTTTAAGATGTAGCTTCGATTAGCGTTTTCAATGCGTATAGGGTTTTTTTAAATGTGCTTTTCGAAGAATAACCAGCATTTATGAAGCTATCAGTGAAATGTAGCATATATTAAATTAGCTTCCATTTGAAATTTATTCAAGCGGCCTATCACCAATTTAAAAAGCCTGCAGGTAATTTCTCTTCTGCTCTCTGCGCATCTAGTATGCAAAATCATGCAATATCGTATTTTTCTCGGGTAAAAAATAATGGTTTTTGACATGCCATGACGTTTGTTATCAGTTCGGATTCAGTTTATCCATTAGTAGTTTATCCAATAGCTAATGATTAGAAGAACCTAACGATATGTATGGAAAAAAGTATATAAATTGATAGAAAATATTCTAAGAAACAGCAAGGTTTTTGCCATTTATACATTTTTATCTCTATTGTTTAATATGAAGTTTTTTGGAATTATTGCTGCTGCTGCTTCTATGTTTGTTGCTGGTGCTGTTTCACAAAGCATATTCGACTTGTCCTCTTTGAATGGCTCTTGTAAGTTTATATTTATACTTTGGTTGTGTTTTTGATTAGTAACTTTTTCGTAAAAATCTAGGGGCCATTGGTGGTTTGGATAGCACTTTGCTTGTTAAAATCCAAACATTGACTCAAATTTATAACATGACAGTGAATTGCCCTCAAGTTTATATCACTGCCAACACAAATGATACTGCCTACATTCGACCTTCTGTTGAATTTGGATGGTATAATTCTACCAGTCAATCATCTCAAAAAGCTAATATCTCTTTGAGTGGTTTAATGACTCTTGACAATGTTACTGACGATAATGGAGCAAATTTCAATGTTCAATTCTCTCTTCCTTCTATTGCTAGAGGCCTTGTTGCTAATCAAGTACATATGCTTGACGCTGCTTTATCCAGTGGAAATTCTAGCGATCCTTTGCCCCATGGTGCTGACTATCAAGCCAACCTCTTTGTCAAGTTTGTTTCAAGTAAGAATGATGATGTGAACGATGTTGTATTAGTCTCCCCTTCCAATTTCAGTGCTGTTGCTCCTAATGATGAAGCTGCTTCTAACTTTGTACCTCGTGATGAAGCTACCGAAGTTTCGTATCAACTTCTTTTGGTTGGCGGTAGCAATACACTTGACGAAGCTTCATTTGAAAATATCACTTCTTCTTTAGGTGGTCAAACATCTCTTACCAAACTGAATGATATTTGCACCGCTTAATTACATTTTATTTCATCTTTTAATTGATTTCACCGTCGTAAAAACATACATATTAATAAAGAAAATCATGCCATGTTTAAATTTTCTGTTCTGCGTTTAGTACCGCACTTTTATTAAATGCTAAATATTCTTCAATGACAAAAATATAGGTATTTACAATGGTATACATTAAATTTAAGCTGGATAATTGACATTGCCATCCAAATAAAACTGATCAATGGATTTACAATTGATTCTGATATATCCAAACATTAAATTTGTCTTTAATAGATTATCCACTTTTTGTTCACTGAGGTTCTCCAAAAATCGTTTACTACTGTAGATTGCTTGGGAACTTTCTCGATTGTCAAAGTAAGATTGAGTAATTTGAGAATCGGTTTTATCCAATAGAACAGTGATGGGAAATTTACGATTACCTGCTTTGTATCCAATATGATGATGCCAGACTTTCTCTTGATTTGTTTGTAATAAAGCAATCCTCATATAGCTTGAAAGACCATGGTAAAACATGGATGCGCTTGAGTAATCGAGTCGAACACCGTCTAATATCAAACAATCCAGATGATGATTAGGCAGGTTTAGCTCAATGACAGTTTTAGACGATATATCATTAATGATACAAAGCTGCTTGCATTTAATCATAGAAATGGTACTGATATAAGGGCAGTTTACTGATAAGTAATCAAATACATTGGTTGAAAATGAAGCAAATGTCATGCTGAGTGATTTTAATGGATGCTTTCTTCTTTTCCATGCTGTACCAATAGGTGTAACCAATGATCCCCATTCCAGTATCAATGTTTCCAATACAGGACAAGAATCCAATAAAGTATCAACATGATATTCATCGTGATAAGAATCGCATTTTAACTCTAAATAAGCAAGTTTTGTAAAGTTGTGCAATTTCTGTAGAGTATAGGGTAATTTAATATCCAGTCTCCATTGCTCAATCTCCAATGCTGTCAAAAGATGTTTACCATGCTGTATGGCTAAATTGAATTCAGAATCAAGTTTGATTTGGCCATTCTTTTGGGTGATAGACCTAATTTCTTGGATGCATTGGTGAGATTTTAAGGTTTCAAAAAACGAAACATTAAACCAATGATCCAAAATAGGACATGAGAGCTCCATTATTTCAATATGACGGCATTTGTTGACCAAATTTAAAAATAAAGACTTTTCGATCTGGAAGTCTCCCATTGAATTATTAGTATCATAATGTACGTTCATATGCAAATACTTCAATTGAGGGTACTTGTGTGCAACATAATAAAGCCATGTTACAGGAGTCAGACGAGTATCAATATGGAGGGATGTAAACTGCGTGGCTGTGGGAAAAAGGTCAATCATATGTACCATGTCTTTTTCTATTTGGTGACCATGCATAATAGGCAGTTGAATATTATCTCCTACAATTTCCAATTTTCTCAAACAAGGTAATAGTCTATGAATAATCTCAATGTCATTTAACGTCAAGTTGAGTGTTGATATCTTGTCTCCTCGTATTGCTAGTTGGCGGATATGAGGCACTAAAGAAAGAATCGAAACAAGACGTCCTTGGGTTGAAATATCTACAATCATACTACTTTGAATTGAAAGTGATTTTAATCCTTGTCCCAAATCTTGCAGAAATGGAAGATTAGCACCCAGACTAGCTAATGTAGGTAATTGTCGCATATGATTCCATTTACTAATGTTGCTGTGGAAACACACAAATTTCCATGTCTCCGGGTCAAAATCAAGAACCTCCAAGTTAGGACAAAGATCAGGTAGTTGTTCAAACAAAAATCGAGGTATAATTAGGCGTTCCTGAATCATTTTCTCTAAACAAGCTATCGTCTTTTTTTGTATAAATAGATTCTTTATGAGATGTCCGTTTGGCTTCATTTGTGTTGAAGATTTTGAGAGAGATTTTAATAAAAGTTCAAGTTGACAAAGCGTCTTGATAGAGATGGAATGATAAAGCCCATATCGAAATACATTATACCAATCTTGGCATATTACTAAACCATTTCTCTTTTCTTGTGGTGTTAAATAATTGATAATTTGTATTAATATTTCATTGGGTAAATGTGTAGTTTTAGTCATTTTGTTATACAAGTAGTAAAAGAAAGAAAAAAGAAAGACGCAAACAAGGGATACAAAAGCAGAATTGCTTATCTTTTTTTTTTTTTACTGATTTTGCATGAATATAAGTCGCACTTCGAAAAACGAAGTATTACGAATGCGCCGGCCCCTTTTCTTCTGTGTTGATTGAAAATCTATGCACAACTTCAAACATTGTTTTGTGCGTTGATGAATAACGGCCCTCAAGTAAGTATATACTTTACTCAACTCGCTGGAATTATTAACGCTAATAAGGTGAAATGGGAAATTGTACGCAGATAACATGAAATGGATGAGACATTATAAGCACTGGAGTAGCCGATGTTGTTGATGTACTGAAATCTGGTTTTTTATGTATTTTTTTTTTTTTTTTTTTGACTATATACAAGTGAACAGTTATATTTCACATGTAGTCTTTATTTCCTTTTCTTTTTTGATTAATTAATTAATCAATAAAAAATATATCCAATTTATTAAATTGCATCTTGTTTTGTTTTGCTTTGTTCTGCTTTGTTCTGTTTTGTTTTGTTTTGTTTTGTTTTGTTTTGTTTTGTTACGTTCTATAATTGACGAGCCATTAACTTGCTGCGATACTTCGAATTTCTGCATGCTGAAAAACGTTACACTGCATAATTCAAACCGGATTTTAAGGTTCTTTTTGTAGGCACCTACTCGAGTAAAATTTTCATACATAATTTTTAATCTTCATAATCGGAGAGTTCACTCTTTTCTATAATTAGCGCCATTCCAAGCAACTTTTAGGATATATCTTAGACACTGCTGAAGAGATATGAATTTATTTTAGTATGTTATATATTCCTAAGTTTATTTTATATCCCACAAAATACTCAAAAACAAGTAAAACTTACTACTTTTTCCTTAAAAATCGGGTCTCATTTTTCATCCCTGCTCTACTTTTTGTTTTCACTAAATAACACCAAGAAAAAAATATATGCCAATGTACCTGAGATGTTCAGCTTTAATTCAAAAATAAGTGTCCGGAAATATCCTATTTTTTGCAGTTGGTATTAATTTTTCAGTGCTAAGGTTTCAGATTTTTTACGCGTATTTCACTGCTAATGGATTGAAAACTTTGAGGCTTCATATCTCTAGAAACAATTAAGCTATACTACCACTTTTTAATAATAAAACTTACTTGTTTTGAAGCGCTCTATAACATATTTTAATATAAAAAAATTCTGAGCACTTTTGTTTTTTCTTTTTTTTTTGGCATTTTTGTAGTAGATTTCAAAATATTTGTTAAATTGAGTAGCAGTTTTTTTTTACTCATGTCATTAAAGTCGTTGAGTTCTCTTGGATTAAATTTAGTTTTTTTTAAAATATTGATTTTTCGTGGAGATATCCTCAAAAATGTGTACAAAAAGGTACTTCCATTTCTAGCTTCCATTTTTCCCTTGTATACCCTCATCAGAAATTCTGAATCTGAAAAAAAATTGAACAAGAATCTCGTTTTCTCTACGAAAAATGCAGCTAAAATTTTTTACAATAGCTTAATCGAGAGACAATGTTTTTGCGCATCATCTCATTTAGTTATATTTCAAATATGCTTATAAAAAGTGATGTGTATCTTCAAAAAACTTCCAAAATTTCAGTTGCATTTTACGCAAAATTTAATGTGAAATGTTTATCTAAATTTTAATTAGATGGATGCAGAATTTAAAACTGTATAAAAGCTATTTAATATACCAGGTCGACTTATTTTGCAGTTCATGATCAATTAAATGATTTTTTTTTTTTTTTTTTTATAGGGTGTACCGTAGTGGGTATACATTATTTTTTATTTAACGATTGGCTTAATATTTATAAGACTCCTACGTAACGTGTATAAAGCAAAGTGTAATCAAACAAGGAAAAGGGACTAAGAGGCCAATCGAGTGGACTCGAAGAGTTGAAGAATTTATCCGGGGTTCCTAACAGCGTACCCACCGGGGAATACGCCGAAGAGTGCGAGATTGGGAAAGTTAGTTCGACCGGGGAGGGCTGCGTCCAGAGCAGAGCACATGATGCGGCTTCATTGTCATCGCAGTACGTCTGATAAACAACTAAACACCAAAACGGGAAAGACAGTATCCACACACTGCATACCAAAATTCTTGCTTCCAACGAGATTCGAACAGCGGACCTTACGTTTGGTAAACGTAATTTCTACCATTCAGCCCAACCACCAGGGGCTGATTTTGTTTTTTTCATCATTTTTCGTCCATTTTTTAAAATACATTTTGGAACCCAGTTATCATAAGCTGTAAGCTGTGATATCGACTATTATTTTGGTTATCTCGATAAAAAACCAATGTTTTTTGCTAAAACAAAAAATGCAGAGTAGCAACCAATTAGATCTATCATGTGAATAGAGAAATTAAGCCCTGAATAATAAGTTTTAAGCTTTACAAAATAATAAACTATTATTTACAACCGCAGAAAACAAAGAAAAAAATCCTATCCTTGTGAATATTGATCCAGTTAATCTCCGATTATACATGATGGTAGATTTAAATGTATCTGGTATAAACATTTATATTTTTACTTTCACAAATGACTATGAATTGAGAAAACCATCAGTAAAACATCATACTTCTATCCAATAAAACCACGTGTTGTGTCGCATATTTTTATCACTACGGCCGACCTGTGCTGCACAAGATAATTTCGTTGCGCCCAGGTGGGTTGCATACTATAGCCTGAGCTGTTGTGCCCACTGAATATGGTTAAAAAAATACCAATTTGCACATGGGCACAACAAAAGAAACGGCGCACGAGCACAAAGCTAACCCTGTATGTTGTAATAAGTACTATGTTGTAATAGGTTGAGTCTATTAAAAAAGAAGTACTAGAGGTGGACGTTGTTGGTGTAACTAATTGTAGTTGACTATTACTTTGGTCAATTACTTACTATGTGTCGTATATTTTCAGGACTGATAAATAGTACTTAAAAAAGAATACAATTATAAAAGAATGAGTAATTAATCAGTTCTTCAACTGTATAATAAAAACAAGATATCGTTTATTTAGATGTAAAAGTATGGCCTTTTATATTGATTTGACATTGAGATCTTGAGATGTAATTTAAGGCACTATTGAACCATTGGATCTGTTTGATAGTAATCTATGGATTGAAATGGATCAATCATAATTTAACCGTTCTTGCAGAGCTTGTGAGTTGTGTTGTTTCAATGCTGCGCTAAATATGCTTGGATGTTGATTTGATAACTACTTGATTGGTTAACTGCTGGGATGAAATAATGTGGTGTCATAATTGAGGTCCAAGCGTTCTTGGTAATTACTGGATTAAACTTGGTACGCTAGGAGTTTCTTATATCCGATATCAAGACTTGCACTTCAATACATGTCGTAGTCAATAGATTGTAAGATGTATTGATACTGTAGAAGGTGATAATGTATGATACTAGTAGGTGGAATACAACACTATGTATTAAGTGTGATTAATATTTGACAAGTAGTATTAAGTAATAAATTGGTTATGGTTAGTGATAATAAATTTATTTGATTAAAATTATTAATGAAGGAAAGAAACAGATATTTTCACTAATGTTCAATAACTGATTCAACATTTGCATATTTATATGAATTATACAATGAAACTAATTCATGCAATTATTGTTGAAACATCATGTAATGTGAATCATTACATATCTGTAGAATTATATATTTTGTCCGTGTGCATAACGTTAATTCCATGTGTGTTTAATAATGAAATTTGACCATGAGCATAATGAGCTGATTGTATGGGCACAAATTGGTTTGTACATGAGCATCGTGCCGTTCTCAAAATTTCATTGCATTTTTTACTGGAATAATGGATTTTTAAATTACATTTGCTTTTATTAATATGGATTATGGATTATATACAATAATATAATTCAATACGTTGTTGATGTAGAGCAATACATGCAAGAGTCAATATATTTACGATTATTATCATTTGTAAATATATTCATAACTATAATTGTCTACAACAACAATAGTTTTTGCTCGAGCATAAACTTAAATAACACTTGCTGCTTAAATTTATATGCAGCAGCAAACCAAATCTAAGATTATATATGTTACTTTATCATACATAAAATTTAAACAAATTAACCTTCTTTAAACTTACTATTTTAGTTTACGATTTTCAGTTGTAAAAAGATTTGTTTTCAAGTATACAGTAGCTACGTTCAAAACTATGGTTATTAAACAAAACATTAGATTTGTTATATTCCACCTACTAATATCATACGTTATCACCTTCTACAGTATCAATTAACAATGCATCTTACAATCTATTGACTATGACAACATGTATTGAAGTGCAAGTCTTGATATCGGATATAAGAAACTCCTAGCGTATCAAGTTTAATCCAGTAATTACCAAGAACGCTTTGATCTCAATTAGGACACCATACTATTTCATCCCAGCGAATAATCAATCAAGTAGCTATCAAATCAACATTCAAGCACATTTAGCGCAGCATTGAAACAAGACAACTCACAAGCTCTGCAAGAACGGTTAAATTATGATTGATCAATTTCAATCCATAGATTACTATCAAACAGATCTAATGGTTCAATAGTGCCTTAAATTACATCTCAAGATCTCAATGTCAAATCAATATAAAAGTCTATACTTTTATATCTAAATAAACGATATCTTGTTTTTATTATACAGTTGAAGAACTGATTAATTACTCATTCTTTTATAATTGTATTCTTTTTTAAGTAATATATATCAATCCTGAAAATATACGACAAGATTATTCTTTTTTTTTGTTTCTATATCGTTTGAAATTGTATCACTTTTCTGGAACATTTCGTAGGTTTGTGGTCAGTTCTAACGTTTTATTGAGTAGGTACAAATACCATTGCCTTTGATTTGATCTGGCAATCCAGAAATACGTCCAACAATACAGTAGTAGATAATGATATTTGATCTTCCAATAGAATGCGGTTATTAAATAAAAATATTAGCCTCGAATGTAGACTGCTACCTACGTTAAAAACATTAGTCGCTTACATTAGCATGGGTATTCAGATAAAAGAAAAGTATACCTGTTTAATAGACTGATATGTCTTATCAAACGATGGATATATTATCTTTCTTGTTGGAATATGAAAACAAAAAGAGAGAAACAACACACGTAGAAAAGAATTTTTAAGGCTTTACATTATTTAGCGCAATAAAACCCTGTTAAATTGCACATTTCAGCCAATGTAAAAGCAGCATTACAATGCATTAACTCATAAACTAAGCAAAATAGGCAATATCTGTTATCATAGAAACATGCATTTTCTACCAGAAAACCGTCTGTCATATCATACATTTATTAAAAAATTGCAAAAGCGAGCCCATAGAGCAACGACGTAATTGAGCATAGCAAGATTGAACGGCTAAGTCTCTTAAACTATGGTACAGTATATCTAAGTTTCAAATAAAAAGGCGTTTTTTTCAACTTTTTTTATATTTAACCACATACAGTCTGAAAATTCAGAATTTGTAGCGGACATTTTCCGGACTCATTTTACCCTTACCAACACTCATGATTTTGATCAAAAAACAGAAAAATCAAATTTTGATACTAAATTCAACGTTTAAATATACTACATTGTGAGAGAAAGTTGTAGCCATGACTAATACGCATTTTATAAAAGCTTATTATTAAAAGTTAAGTAATAAAAATTTGTACTTTTGTCCAAAAAACGGTTTTTTGATTAAAGGATTTTCATGTAATATTTTGCAATAAAAAGGTTTGTTATTTTTTATTGAGCAAATAGAGCGCTAAATTCTGCATATGTTTATATTTTTTGTTTTTATAATTGATAGTATAATTAACTCTAGATATGCAAAACCAAAAAAAAAAAAAATTAAAAAATGTCAAAATTGATGATCTGGACAAAAATGTTTTTTGAAATTAATATTCCGCTTATAAGCCTTGTAAGTCTTAAAAATAAGAGATTTTATAATGTACTTGAGAACTTTTTCAAGAATTAATGATGCTGTACCCACTGAATTCAAACTTATTATTGTAAATATTTATACATGTTAATATTGTGTGGTAGTTTATTTGATGATAATATAGCCTTGCTTTATAATTAATGCGCTGGAGGTGATTTACATTAAGTTTTAGTGTTACCTCTCCAATATCATAAACATAAACATGGCGATCACTGGAAGCTATTATTGTTGCCGCCTTTTTACCCTCTTTGTCCCTAGCCAATCTATTCAATGCTTTACTAGAACCAACTTAAGTACTTACAGATGGTTCCTTGGTATTTTTATTTAAATTTCATAAATTAAATTGACCGGTTCTATCTACAGTAGTATCAAACGTATCATCAGCCCGCCTGATGATAAATGTCAATCTAAAATCAGAAATATCCCATTCTCATTGTTATAAGCTATGAAAAGCTTGATTTTGAATAATACAGCAATTAATAAATAAAAACAAGATACTACTAATAGCATATGGTGAGTATTTAACATCCACGTAAGTTTGATGAAGTATGCTTTTAAACCTATTTCAAAATCTTGAGGCAAACACTACATCTTGGTCCTGTAATTTCTATCCGTCAAAATGTTGCAACTTTCACTATACAATGAATGCACTTTTTATCAACCTTGACCTCGACGTACATTGTTGGACATCAGTTTTTTACCAGTTTTATTTTCTCTGATTTATTAATATTCAGTCATATTGAACGATGATTTGTAGCATTGCCAAAAAAAAAAGAATAAATGCTTGAAGGGTTTTTTGTACACTACGGCCGACCTGTGCTGCACAAGATGATTTTGTTGTGCCCAGGTGGACTGCACGCTATAACCTGAGCTGTTGTACCCACTGAATATGGTTAAAAAGATAAAAATATGCACATGGGCACAACAAAAGAAACTGCACACGAGCACAACACTAACCCTGTATGTGCAGAATTATATATTTTATCCGTGCGCATAACATTAATCCCATGTGTGCATAATAGTAGAATTGCCCATAAGCATATTATTATCCCCATTTGTGCATAATAATAATAAAATCTCACCATGAGCATAATGAGCTAATCGTATGGGCACAAATTGGTTTGTGCGTGAGCGCTGTGCCGTTCTCACAATCCCATTGCATTTTTTTTTACGGGAATGGGTTTTTAAATAAAATTTGTTTTTATTAGTATAAACTATAGATAGTACAATTTAATATTCAATACGTTATTGATATAGAGCAATACATGCAACAGCCAATATATTTACGATTATCATCATTTGTAAATATGTTTATAGTTATAATGTTTACAGCAACAATGATTTTTGCTCGAGAATAAACGTTGCAATAAAATTGAAGTAATTTTATAAAAATGAAAAATAAAATAAAAAAATAAAAGCGTTGATAAATACAATTATAGTCTTTCCACGGTTTTATTGTGATTAAAAGAAATCTGAAGAAAAAGAGTGATATCTTCATAAAGTATGCTATATTTATAGGAATTGTAAAATAGTGAATGTTTGTGCGTTGATGCCTATTTTACAGGTGTTCAATCATAACAACGTCTTTTATTGACATTCTTTTATAAGATACTTGGTTGAGATGTTGATACTTTGTTTGATATGATAGAATATCATTAGATGGATGTTGATCTTTCAACATTCCAGTTATAATTTAAAATGCAACTGAGCTTATTTTTATGGGATGTGATTCCTTATCTAGAATTACTACAACTGCGATTTTATGAGCAGGAGTTTTGGAATATATTATTAATGCAAAATAAGTACAGCTTTATATCATAGGTGTCGTATTGTAGAAGGTTGTATTTTGATCAGGAATACTTCCTTTTACATGTTGTAAATGTAGAAAATAATACCAGCTTGATAGTCTGATATGCCTTATCAAACGGTAAATATATTATCCTTGGAATATGAAAACATACAAAAAGAGAGAAACAACACACGTACAAAAGGATTTTTAAGGCTTTTTTACATTATTTATCGCAATTGAAACCCTGCTAAATTGCACATTTCAGCCAATGTAAAAGCAACATTACAGCGCCTGAACTATAAACTAAGCAAAATAGGCAATAATATCTGTTACTATAATAGAAACATAAACTTTTATACTAGAAAAACCGTCTGTAATACCATACATTCATTAATAAATTGCAAAAACGAGCCCGTAGAGCGACGCCGTACTTGAGCATAGCAAGATTGTATTACTAAAGTCTCTTATACTGTGGTATATCGAAGTTTTAAATAAAAAAGCGTTTCTCTTTTTTAACTTTTCCTATGTTTAACCACATACAGTCTGAAAATTCAGTTTTTGTAGCGGACATTTTCGGGACTCATTTTATCCTTACCAACACTCATGATTTTGATCAAAAAACAGAAAAATCAAATTTTGATACTAAAATCAACGTTTAAATATACTACATTGTGAGAGAAAGTTGTAGCCATGACTAATACGCATTTTATAAAAGCTTATTATTAAAAGTTAAGTAATAAAAATTTGTACTTTTGTCCAAAAAACGGTTTTTTGATTAAAGGATTTTCATGTAATATTTTGCAATAAAAATGTCTGTTATTTTTTATTGAGCAAATAGAGCGCTAAATTCTGCATATGTTTATATTTTTTGTTTTTATAATTGGTAGTGTATTTAACTCTAGATATGCAAAACCAAAAAAAAAAATTAAAAAATGTCAAAATTGATGATCTGGACAAAAATAATTTTTGAAATTAATATTCCGCTTATAAGCCTTGTAAGTCTTAAAAATAAGAGATTTTATAATACTTGAGACCTTTTTCAAGGATTTATGATGCTGTATCCACTTGATTCAAGCTTATTACTGTAAATCTTTATACATGTTGATATTGTGGGGTAGTTTATTTGATGATAATATACTCTTACCTTATAATTACTGCGCTAAAGGCGATTTAGATTGAGTTTTTGTCTTACCTCTCCAATATCATAAACATAAACATGGCCATCACTAGAACCTATTACCGCCTTTTTATCTCTTTGTTCCAAGCCATTTTATTCAACAATGCTTTACCTGTCATGGAGCAAGATGTAGATGTACCATGGTATGTCAAAAGATGGAATCAAAACAGAAAGCGGGTTTTTAAACCAAAGTTGTTTGTGGAAAGAATCAGGAAAAAGATCAGATCAAAGGATTCTGAGTGACGTCGTTTGCTATATATAATTTAATAATATTTTGTAATAATAAACTTTCATCTTTCTTTTGATACATAATTTTACACGGTTGGAAAACGATATACTAGAAGAACCAATCTAAGTACTTACAAATGGTTCCTTGGTATTTGCATTCGAATTCCATAAATTAAATTGACTGGTTCCATCTACAGTAGTATCAAACGTATCACCAGCCCACCTTATGATAAATGTCAATAAAAAATCAGACACATCCCATTGTCATTGTTATAAGCTATGAAAAGCTTGCAATTAAATAAAAAACAAGACGATATTATTGTAACATATAGTGAGTATTTAGCATCTAAGTTTGATGAAATATGCTTTTAAGCCCTTTTAAAAATCCTGAGGCAAACACAACATCTTGATCCTGTAATTTCTATTCATCAAAATGTTGCTGCAGTGGAATTACATACTAAAAACGCTTGATAAAAATAAAACAACCTAAAAAATTCTAAGTGTCGCTCATAAAATATGATGTCACTTGAAATGTGAACAACAATAATAAACAAACGCTTCAATTGAAAACAATAACAAACGCAATACAATTGAAGAAATGATTCCTTACTCATTCTCTTTTAATTATATTCTTTTTTAAGTATTATTTAGCAAACATAAAAATATAATAGGACACAACACGTGGTTTTATTGGACAGAAGTATCATGTTTTACTGATGGTTTTCTCACTTTACAGTCATTTGTGAAAGTAAAAATGTAAATTTTTATGCCAGATACATTTAACTCTACCATCATGTATAATCGGAGATTAACTGGATCAATATTCACAAGGATGGGGTGTTTTTTTCTTTGTTTTCTGCAGTTGTAAATAATAGTTTATTATTTTATAAAACTTAAAACTTATTATCCAGGGTTTAATTTCTCTATTCACAAGATAGATCTAATTGATTGCTACTCTGCATTTTTTGTTTTAGCAAAAAACATTGATTTTTCATCGAGATAATCAAAATAATAGTCCTTATAACAGCTTAAAATCTACCATAACGGGGCTCCAAAATCTATTTGTTGAAATGAACGAAAAATGATTCAAAAAACAAAATCGTTTAATGGCTGATGAGCTGCAAAGTAAGTCGACCTAGCGTATTAAATGGTTTTTGTACAGTTTTGGATTCTGTATCCATCTAAATTAAATTTAAATAAATGTTTCACATTAAATTTTGCGTAAAATGCAATTGAAATTTTAGAGGCTTTTTGAATATAAATATCACTTTCCATAAGCATATTTAAAATATAACTAATTGAGATGATGCACAAAAACATTATCTATTGGTCAAGCTTTTGTAAAATCTTCTAGCTGCATTTTTCGTAGAGAAAAAGAGATTTTTGTCAATTTTTTTTCAGATTCAGAATTTAGGATGAGGGTATACAAGGGGAAAATGGAAGCTAGAAATGGAGGTACCTTTTTGTACACATTTTTGAGGATATCTCCACGAAAAATCAATATTTTGAAAAAACCTAAATTGGATCCGAGAGAGCTCAACGAGCTGGATGATATGAGTAAAAAAAAACTGCTACTCAATTTAACAAATATTTTGAAATCTACTACAAAAATGCCAAAAAAAAAATGCCAAAAACAGAAGTGCTCGGAATTATGTTATATTCGAATATGTTATAAAGCACTTCAAAAAAAGTAAGTTTTATTATTAGAAAGTATTAGTATAGCTTAATTGTTTCTAGAGATATGAAGCCTCAAAGTTTTCAATTCATTAGCAGTGAAATACGCGTAAAAAATCTGAAACCTTAGCACTGAAAAATTAATACCAACTGCAAAAAATAGGATATTTCCGGACACTTATTTTTGAATTAAAGCTGAACATCTCAGGTACATTGGCATATATTTTTTTCTTGGTGTTATTTAGTGAAAACAAAAAGTAGAGCAGGAGTGAAAAATGAGACCCAGTTTTCAAGGAAAAAACAGTGAATTTTACGCGTTTTTGAGTCTTTCGTGAGATATAAAATAAATTTAGGAATATATAGCATATTAAAATAAATACATGTAGATTTTGAAGCCTGAAGACTGAAGACATAAAGAAAACGACGGATCGTAAGTATCCATATTTCGTTTTACTCCGCCATCAAATCCGTTATTTTTTCGATCACCTAGTCATAGTTTAAAGAATTTAATAAAACATAATTTTTACAATAAAGTAAAAGTTCTCCAAACAGAATATTTTGTAGCATGTAAGCTATGCACATACAATTTTTATTTTTAAGTTGATTATTGAAAAACCTCGCCCTCCGAATTTTAAGGCTTCTTATGCCTGTGTTATAGCTGAAACAATAATTTTGATTTCACCACACTAAAAAGATTTTGCTCTTTTTCGTTTCCTCAACCGCAAATGGACCTTATTAATAACGATTACCTTGAGTCCGTTCGTACATGTATAAAAATTTCGTACGTATATGTGACATATTTTTTTATTCGAGCATGGGTAAAAATTGCCATTTATATTTATCATGTTGTATACATGTATCAGCAAAACTATTTTATAATTGGTATCATATAGTTTTAAAGTTTCATCGCTATCACAATATCAGCAGATGTGTACACAACATGTACAAGATATCATTATGTAATACACAATTGAAATCAGGCATTTTTATTTGCTCTAATCCTGTTTTGTCCAGCTTAAAAAACATTCGATCAGACATTTTATAAGGCAATTTCATATTGACTAATAAGGGCGATCATATATATGTTATTGAATATGAACGAAGTGATGTATGTATTTGAAATCTTGATTCATACATTTGCTCTTTCGCCACAAAGCCCCTTTTCCCTCTTTTTCTTTTTTTTTATAATATGACCAAATGCATCCTCATGATCAATAACTGCCATTTTGCATCCACATGAAACTTACAAACTTGAAATTCAGTTCTTTCGGCTTTTTATCCAATAATATAGGTAGTTTAGGAACTTTTAAACAATTATTTACCAGTTACACGAATGATCCAAGTAAAAATGAAAATAGGTGGCTGCTGTCAATCAATACAATATATTTATTTGATCGTTTCTTTTTATAAATAAAAAAACTTCTTTCTCTTTCTTTCTTCCTTTCTATATTTAAAAGGCAAAAAATTAAATGGTTCGTACAACTTCACGCAAAAAAATAGTAATTGTAGGTGATGGTGCTTGTGGAAAGACAAGCTTGTTGATAGTGTATCAAAATGGCAAATTTCCTGAGGTATGTTTGCTGATGCCTAGAAATGATATAAAGCTTATAATTACGCAAACAAATAGAAATATCTGCCAACAGTATTTGAGAATTATATTTCTCGAGTAAACTTGGATAATAAACCTGTTGAACTTGCTTTATGGGATACGGCTGGTCAAGAGGATTATGACAGATTACGTCCTTTATCTTATTTTGAAACAGATGTTGTGGTTATATGCTTTGCAGTAGATAATATGAACTCGTATCAAAATGTCAGAGACAAGGTAAATACGCCTTCTATTTATAAACATATGCCATGCGTTCCATTTAATCTAAACAAATAAAACAACAGTGGTTACCTGAAGTGAAGCACTATTGTGGAAATAACGTATCATTAGTTTTAGTGGGGCTTAAAATTGATTTACGATCGGATTCAAGCGTCACTATCAGCCATCAGCAGGTACTACTACGAATTCAATGAATTTACCATGTAAAAACTATCAGATGTTTAATATTTTTCTTTGTTATTAGGGTTTGAAATTAGCGAAAGAAATTGGAGCTAAATATGGAGAATGCAGTGCTAAAGCAAATATCAATGTCAAGGACGTTATTAAGCTCGCAGCACAAGTAGCAGTTAAACCTAGAAAGAAATTGTTGAGAAAAAGACATTTTCAATGTAATATATTGTAATAATGCCCCTTCTTTTCCGGACCCCTGTCAAATTAAACTATATGACTAGCCAAGAATTACTAAATAACAAATTTAACGTATATATATCCAGCATATATATATATATGATAAAGAATATAACAAGAACCAATTATAATAGATGTCACTATATACCTCTTTATTATTTAGTAGTAATGTAAATGATATAAAAAACACCCCATATCCCCCCCTTATTCTCTCTCTATTTATTCATCTAAATTAATATATAAACCTATCTACCAATTCATTTCAACTCGCTTCTATATCAATTTTTTCATTAATTTCAATGTGTGATACCATCCACAAGTTGTATGGTAACACTTCTTTTTAGTGTTTACCTGTAAATAAATGGTTTAAATTATAAAAATCCGGGATATCATCCGACACCCGAAAATTTAGTACTACCGTTCAAATCGAGAAAGTGATAGTATACATATATAATATATATATATATTCATTAAAAGAACTTGCATGTAATTATTTTTGATATTTGGCCATATTCATGCACAAGACATGGCATGACATGACATCACTTTACACACAGACACACAAACATATAAAAATTAAGGGACAATATCGTAGCAAATCGAGGTCAAAAAGAATCAATTCAGAAGCGGAGTGAATAAAGTGCTACAAGTAGCAACAACAAAATAAGGACAACAACAACAACAACAACAACAACAACAAGTGGAACGCTTACAAACGAAATTGATCAATATCGGTTTTATTAAAAACATATAATACAGGAGGAAAATTAGGAAATTATTATAGTAAGCAAAGAGAAAATAAAATAAAAAAGAATTAAAAGATTGGTAAGGGAATATCATACATTAATTATTATTATTACTGATAGTAGCATCAGTAATGTTGGTAGTAGTGGTTGTTGGGTTTGTTGGATTATCATCATCATCATGATTAGTCGTTGAATTATTAGCTGTAACCAAAGATAACCGAATGGCTTCCATGACTAGTATATCTTCTAAATCAACATTTGCAAATGTATCATAGATTGTATGCGTGCTATCCTGTGATGAATATCTTTCCAAATTGTAAGAAGAGGACGGCCTCCTTGTTGATCTTCTACTTCTTTCGCCATTGTTCAACTGAACTCTTCTTCTTCGGGTTGATCCAACAGCGGAAAATCTTCTCTCCTCCAACATTTCTTCCCATCTCGGTCTTATAGTGTCTACATTGTATATATAATGTGAGTATGTGTTTGATTCAATTCAATACATTGCATATTTCTTACCAACTAATACAACATCTGGATCACCTGGTTCCAGTCTCCACTTTCTTCTTCTATCCTTTTCTTCGGCTCCATTAAATAGATCTGATCTTCTCTTTTTAAATGCTAAATAGTGTTTGCTCCATTCTGGTGGAATATAAAGTACACCCAAGTTTGGTTGTACACAAAATGGGCAAACAGCAGGTACAAGCGGAGACGATGAAGATCTCCTGAGTTGTAAAAAGCATTCAGTACAAATCGATTTATCGCAACATCTAGTTCTATTCATTTTTGAAGGATAATACTGTTGTGATTTTAAAGAATTTCAATTTGATAAATTCATTTGATAAACCCCTAGTTTTTCTTACCAAAAAGCAAATTGGACATTCAGTTTCATAACTCAATTTTTTATAATTTGAAGAAGGCTCATTTAAACCTAATGTTTCAAAGATATATGTCAAATGATGTATGAAATATAAACAAAAAAAAAAAAAAAAAAAAAGGGCATTTACCTGTATAGAATGGAGCTAGTTGACCTTTTCTTATTAGTTGTCGAACTATATTTATATCATAATCGTTATCTGTGGTATAAATGCCCTGCGGTATTAAAGACCCATGGTCTACAGATGTTGTTAAAGAGGTAGTATTCGCTACTTTGGAACAAGCGTGTCCCATTAATTCCTTGAATTTATGAATTTTGTTAAATAAAAAAAGGGGATTTTCGAGAAAAAAAAAAGAGATTATAAATTTACGAAAAAATGGAACAATTAGAAAGAGTATAAACAAGAGAAAGAGGGAAAAAGAAGAATGAATTTAGAGTTCTTGTTCTTGTGTTCAACAACCTTTTATTCTTGCACCCCCACATGAAGAACAATAGCCAAAAAAAAAAAAAAAAAAAGTAATGACTTCCAGTCACAGTGTTTTTTTTACATGGATAAAATCATATCAGATCGTATTGTTAACATGGTTTTAAAAGTACACCTGATAAAGAACAATTGGAATGATTTATATTGAAATCTGATACAATTAACTTGCTTTACTTTTTCCTTTTTACTTTTTTTACTTTTTTTTTTTTTTTTTTATTCAACAAAAAGGTAATATAAATGTTATCGGGAAAAAAAGGGATTCAAACTATCCAATGGTTCTGTTGTTTGTACTCGGAAGAATGGCACACAGAATCTCATGTAGTCCAAAAATCACTGCGGGGAAACTCACTAAAAAAAAGGGGGATGGTGGTAGTGGGGGAAAAAAAAGAAAAAAGGACAAAGGTTATTTCCTTTCTTCTTTTTTTCATTTTATTATATTATTTAAACCAAATGTCTACTGTATCATCTAATAAAAATAAACCTGGTAGACCACCAAGTTCATTGAGCACAAATTTAACTGCAGTTCAATCTTCTGAATCTGATATGTTATCTGTATCTAGTAGACAAAGACAAAGTAAAAAGGATGAGGTAAATTACATTGTAGAACAATCCATACATTTAATTTATCGTAAAATATTTTCCCCTAGGCCATCCGTAAGAAAATTGAACAAGAATTACTGAAAAAGAGGGGCGGTTCTACACGTATCAAGCAAACCAAGAAAATTGCAGGCACAGTTTCTGCTCTCCGACCTGCTCAGGCACTTACTGTAAGAGAAACTATTTTGGTCATTGAGGCTGCTCAATTGATGGCAGCAAAAAGAAGTGATTGTGTATTGGTCGTAGATGATGAAGAGCATCTAAGTGGTATTTTTACTGCAAAAGATTTAGCTTATAGAGTAGTTGCAGATAATTTAGATGCAAGGTATATTATGAGCGAAAACATTGTATAAATTTTGATTTTAACTGTGTGAATATAGATCAACTACTGTAGCTGATATTATGACTAAAAATCCAATGTGTGTCACTGCTGATACATCTGCTCAAGATGCTTTAAATTTAATGGTATCCCGTGGTTTCCGTCATTTGGTAAATAGTTTTTATATATATATAAAAAAAATCATTCGATTTAATAGATATTTTTTATAGCCTGTTTGTAATGAAGAAGGTGATATTTTCGGTTTACTCGATATAACAAAGTGTATTTATGAAGCATTACACAAAATGGAGAAAGCATACGGATCTTCACGTAAGTTGTATGATGCATTAGAAGGTGTGGAACGCGAATGGGCAAATAGTCCTGTGCAATTTGTTCAATATATGGAAGCATTGAGAGATAAAATGTCTTGCCCTGATTTGACTACTGTACTTGATCAAGCTGGTCCTGTTCAAGTCAATGTAAAAGCCCAAGTACGAGAAGTTGCAAAATTAATGAAAGAATATCATACTACTGCTGTCCTTGTTATGGATCATGGAGGTTTAGCCGGTATTTTTACAGTAAGTACAAGAATATATCTATCCAACCCCTGATTTATAACAACAATCTGATAGTCCAAAGATATTGTTTTAAGAGTAATTGCTGCTGGTCTTGCTCCAGATAATTGCTCTGTTGTACGTGTAATGACTCCTCATCCTGATACAGCATTGCCTTCAACAAGTATTTTAGATGCTTTGAAAAAAATGCATGGTAATATAGATATTTAGTAATTTACCGCGTGATAAAAATTTAATCTTTTTTTTTTTTTTCCTTTGTCAGATGGCCATTACTTGAATTTACCTGTATTGGATGAAGATAAAAATATTGTAGGATTAATTGATGTCCTTCGATTGACTTATGCTACCCTTGAACAGGTATGTTAATTCATATTTATATTCAATGATCTATTTTAACTTTTATGTAGATCAACAGCATTGAAGGTAATCAAGGAGACGGTGGTAAATTTTGGAGTAGTATTGCAGCAGGTGATCATGCCGAAACCGAGTCAGCCATTTCTGATTCACTTTCTCAAGCTGCTAATTCGCACATGTTTCAACCTTCTTCGCCACAATATGAGCATTCCACTCGAGTGTCAACATCACCTATGCCTGGCCATGCACCTACTTATACCGGTTTAGGCTATGCTGCTGAACTCACTCCTGCAGATTCAGCCTCAGTAGTTCATGACGATAATCATTCTACCGTTTCCTCTCACATTAATAATACATTCTCTTTTAAATTCAACTATGGCACTAAAACACATCGTCTCCGTCATGATAGCAACAATTTTCAAGGTTTATTGGAGGTCATTCAACAAAAAATCATGGTAGAACATTTATCAATTTCACAATCTTACATTGCTGTTGGTAGAGAAAATGATAAACGTGATGAGGATTGGCTTACAGTTGCTTATTTGGATGATGAAAATGATCAGGTGTTGATGACTTGCGATTCTGATTTAGTTGATGCTGTACAAATCGCAAGAAAATCGGGTTTAGATCGCGTGCGTTTGTTTGTTCATGATTCGCTTGCTGAGGCTGTTGAAGAACAGCAAAAAATGCAAAAGAAACAACAAGAAGAAGAGTTGGCCAATTCTAGTCAAGTTATGACAAATGTACCTGCTAGTCAACCTACAACATTAGGTCATTTGTTAGCAACATCCCCCGTTATGGAACAAAGAAAATTAGAAGATTTGAGCGAGATAGCAGAGAGCGAGGAGGAAGACCAGGAGGAAGAAGAGCAAGAGGAAGTTTCAAACAGAAAAAAGAAATCAAGATCATTGACTTCTAGTACTGTGAAAAAGAGAGATATTGCTGCTGAATATAATTTACCTATTCCTCAAGATATGCTTTTGCCTGCAGCCATCACATTCTTAGGTGTCGTAATTCTAGGTGTATTTACCATTTCAAAATTGACAGGTAGCTCAAATACCCGTTATTAATTATTTTAATAATGCAAATATAGAATAGACAAATACATAAATGAGCTTGTTTTCATTCATTTTACCCCTTCTTCCCGACACAAACACAGAATTACCAATCAATACAAATTATTTATCTCCTCCTTTTTTCCCAATAAATCTAATATGTTAAACCTTTATTTAAAAAGCAAATTGGATTCATTATATGTGGCAATGGCTCGAATTTATCTAGAATCCTCGGTCTCCAGCTGCATAAAAAAAGCTGCTGAGCGGAGATAAAATACATTGAATTCAGATGCTCGGATTCATCGATTTCGGATGTTTTTTAACAAAAGTTTGACATTAAAGAATTATTTTGTCCAAAAATTTATGAATAACACGAGAAGTGTTGCTAAGTGCAGCTATAGTATTTTAATATATCCAAGCGTTGGTATTTTTTTCAATTGCATTTTTCACACAAAATAATTTTCTATTTTAGATATTCAAAATTATGGTTTTTGAGGAAAATCATAACAAAATTAAGAAGAAACTTGCTGTCTAGTTATTTTAGATTATACAGTAAGTATTTACAAATATTTTTAATTAGTATATACCTTAGTAAAAGTCTCCGTTTTTTGGGTGTAAAATCGAATTTTGTCCAAATTAAGTTTTCGGATGAGGTATACCTCATGCAAAATCGTGGTAAAATCGAAAATTGGAAAATTTTGTAAAATTACATTAAATTATACCTACTGAATGTGGACAATCGTTTGATATACTTTTGAGCATTGGAAGTTGTATGTAACCTTAGAAAAGCGCCGTTTCAAGTCCTAATTTGTATGCATGTAACAGTGTAACAGCAACGTTTGCCTGCACGTTTCGTTAAAATATAGAGTGTCAAAGTGATTTTTTTTTATTCAATCCAATGCATTGTGTCCTGGACTATCAGATCCTATGAAAAAGAAAAGAAAAAAATATAAGCAATAAGCTTTAAACGTTAAAGTTATTGATGATTCATAATTCTCAAAAATATCGTATTTGTATTGCTCAAAAATTTTTAAGCCCATTTTACGTAAAATAACATACAGATCCAGTTGTCAACATGATTTACAATAGATTTTCTATTGGTACACATTTTTTTCTTATATATTTTTGCATTAAAGTCTCAATTAATTAGCATCGCTAGTAAATCATTCATATTAAACCGTTTTGAATAGTTAAGCCTATTTCTTTGGCTCCCTCTCATACTGCCGTTTTCTATTTCGAAGCAAGTATTAGATTATAATCTTTTAAGAATTACAATTCTTTTGATGTGGGTAGCTTGGGGGGGGGGCAACAAAGAGAAGGACTCTAGCCCAGTACATTTATAGAGGAACAAAAAACAAAAAACGCTAAAAGTACATCTAATGTTTTCGGTAAGTATAAATTAATATGCAGTCTATACATTACATGAAATCCAAAATAAATACCACTAAAATTTATATTATATATATGTATATATATTTAAAGTTGAAGGGTGAAGCATATATACTTTGATGTAGAATGCAGGTTTTTTGATTTTTTTTTTTTTTTTTTGTCACGCACTGACATTTCTCATCAATTTTCTTGATTTTAGTAAAAAAAAAACCTTCATAATACATATAAAAAACTTTTTTCACTATAAAACTTGTTTCATCGTGTTCCATTAAAAACCTTACATATAAATCTAGCCCTTTAAAATTGATGAGTGATCCCCTTGTCTATAAAAATTCATATGATAATGAATCTTTTTTTGTTAACCAAATCTGGTATTCCGCTCAAGTACAAAAATGGCGGGCTCATCAATTTTAATAAGGTTTCCCTCTTTTTGCTATTGTCAGTAGTCATTCTCTAAAAGTCTTTCCGTATCCCGGAAACTACTCAGGGTGTCATGATAGAAAGTGTTGATTTGTTTAGTTTATTTCACAGTGGGTGCACACACAAACACACACTCGCGTTATTAAGTGTTTAGAGCTTTCTCTTTTTCAACATTTGAGTTCTTATATAATAAAAAAAGCCACTTGTAAACCAAATCAATTTATATACTAAAATAAAAGTATATTGTGTGTGTAGACATGGAAAACATAACAAATACAAAGTGTATATAATCCAATTCTATTTCAACTGTATTCTCTCTTTTTCTCTTTCTTTATTTCTCCTTTATAACAACTTGATAACTAATCTATAAACATCTTTTTTGTTTCTCCCCTTTACAATATCCTTATAAACCAATTCAACATAATACTCAAACAATTTAATATATATATACAACCAAAAAAAATCTATATAAACCAATAAACCAAAAAAAAGCAAAAAAAAAAAAAAATGACTACAACATCTATACCACATTTACCACCAAACAAGTTACCTTGTATCAAATTGCCTTCATTAATCTATTCGACTAGAGATGAATGCTCATTTAACAACAATCAACAAACGATTAGTAGTTATAGTAACACACATATCGTTCAGAAAAAAATGTCAACAGACATTTTATTACCCCCTATCCTACCTGCAAACTCTTATTCACCACCGCCAACAAATTTACCTGATTCACCTCCGTATTCATCCTGTTCATCTTTATCTGTTTCATCGTTACCTTCATCTCCCGATTCAGTGCCTGATACATCTTTCAACTCTCCTTCTTGTCATGTTCCACAGCAGCATCATTCTACAGCAAAGAAAAAAGGTTGTTCTATTCAATCATTACTCAACTCGGGATCAGAATTACTTGCTCTCGAAAGAGAAGATCAACTCAATCGATCAAGAAAGAAGATCTACAATAATAATAATAATAATAGAAGAAAACGACCTACAAGAACTACAGCATTGCCTTATTTTAATGGTAAAAAGCATGGTGTAGTAGTTGATGATACTCGAAATACGAAAGGATTGCGCTTATTTTCAAAACAAGTTTGCGATAAGGTTGCAGAAAGAGGCATTACAACTTATAATGAAGTAGCAGATGAATTGGCTGCTGAAATTCATCAAAAGAGTGCTTTGCCTGTAGATCAAAAAAACATTCGAAGACGCGTTTATGATGCTCTTAATGTGTTGATGGCAATGGATATCATTACTAAAGATCGTAAACAGATCAAATGGTTAGGCTTGCATCATCATCATAACAATTCCTTTGATTCACAAGACACTATTACTTCAACCAACAGACAAATATTGCTTGAACAAGAAATCAGAGAAGAAGAATTTCGTCAAAAACAACTACTCGATTCTATTGAAAAATCAAAACACGACTTGAATACAACATTTGAAGATTTCACCCGATTAGAAAAACTGGTCAAACGAAATCAACAACAACAACAAACACAAACACAAACACAAACAAAACAACAAACGGAAGTCGTTCATTTACCCTTTTTCATGGTATCGTCCAATGAAAACATTCACACACATTGGAATCATAGCAAAGATGCAGTTCTATACTCTAATTCAAATTGTACCATTCATCATGATTTAGATATCTTGGCGAAATTATGGCCTTCATCATCAAAGACTCCAAATGTCGTTTCTTAAGTTAGAAAAAAAAACGCTTTTATTTGTCAATCATTTCATCTATTTATTATGTCACATACCTTTCCTTATACCCCCAATACAACCCTTTTAAAACTTTCATTTTTATACATATCACAAAAAAAGTCTACAGTTCCAGATTATACACACAAATATTCATGCTTTTTTATACTATTTGTATTAACATTTTACTTTCTCCATTTTTTAAATTACTTGTTTGTATGCCTTTTTTCTTTTTTATCAAGATATAAACAATCAATAAACTTTATATTACATGTAATTTAACTAAAAAACCTTATTAAACAAACAACATTTCTGCCATTTTTTTTAAAAGTTTTAATAATTACCATTGGGAAAATATTGTGTCAATTGTTTACATATCAGTTAAAACAAACGACAATGAATCATGTAAATCATCGTTTTGTTCGTAACAATATGTATATAATGTATCTTTTTTTGGTTAAAAAGAGAGAGATAAAATATCTGAAACAGCCCATAATACAAAATAGGTGAAAAGAGTAAGGGTTTACATTTCCCCATTGCGGAATATGTATGCATTTATTCACTATATCGATCTCCATTTTATCTGATTCTCAATTAAAGTACAGTTGACATGAATAGACATTACACTACTAAATGATATAATATGCTGATTCATTACTACTAATATAAACTTTCTACCGAGCTTCGATCCTAGCAGCTTATAGTTAAAGACCAATAATCATACCATTATGATCAAGAACCCATGAACTCTATGAATACACCGATTGATTACTATCAAGACTTATATCTGATAAGGGGTATTATTGGCTAATGTATGGACCTAGGAATGCTTACCTAATCTCTCTGATGAAAACTATATAAAGAGGACATTTATTTACTACAAAAGTCCTCAGGTAGAAGTTCTACTTGATAATAAAACCCTAACGTTAGCTAGTCGAATTCCCATTGTTTTTTTATACTTTTTTTCCGTGAATATCTCTACCTATTCCACAAAATAAACGATATTTTATTTTTATTATACAGTTGAAGAATTGGTTCATTACTCATTCTCCTTTAATTGTATTCTTTTTTAAGTATTATTTATTAAACATGAAAATATAGGACACAACAGGTGGTTTTATTGGACAGAAATATCATAATTTGCTGATGGTTTCCTCAATTTAAAGTGATTTGTAAAAATAGAAATATAAACTTTTATGCAGGATATATTTAAATCTACCGTCATGTATAATTGAAGATTAATTGGATCAATATTCACAAGGATGGGATTTTTTTCTTTGTTTTCTGCAGTTGTAAATAATAGTTTATTACTTTTTAAAACTTAAAACTCATTATCCAAGGCTTAATTTCTGTATTCAAAAGATAGGTCTAATTGATTTCTACTCTGAATTTTTTGTTTTAGCAAAAAATATTTATTTTTTGTCGAGATAACTAAAATAATAGGGACTTATCTTCAAGTTCGCATACTGAGTCCCGGACTCAAGTCCCACCCTAATGAGGGACTTCAAATCAATAAATGTCTTATGATCAGCTTTCTGCATGAAATGTTTCACAAATAAATATTACTGAGAGCTGTCATCGAAGAGAATATTCTTAATTTTAACAAATAAATAATAAACAAACCATTTGAAAAAGAATAATCCACTTATACAATGACTAAGAAAACTGCAGCTGCATCTATTGATAGTAGAATGTCCGCTTCATCTTCTACCTTGATTGATAATGATATTGATATGATCAATATGATTGTCACTAATGATATTGATACGGTCAATACTGATATGGTTGACAACAACCAAAATGATGGTTCCAATGTAATATATGACATGGCAAGGAGTCTTGAAATTACTGCTGAACAAGCTCAAGATAATAGGCCCATAAACACTAAAAAAGCATATTCAGCGAAAGCTAAAGAGTTTCTTACATGGGCAGAGAAAACCTTTGTACATGAAGATAAATTGCAAAGAGGAATTGTTTCTGGGGAAAAATTAAATTATTTTCTACACAAGGAGGTGAAAGCAAAGAATATTGCTAATGAATTTAGCTTTTGATACTAACTGTCTTGTACGCCCTTATTATCCCAGGTTTTAAATCGTTTCTCTCGCAGAAAAACGAAAACAAAAGCAGCTCAAAGAATCAAATTTTCAACTGTCGAACAATACATAGCAGCAATTACAGATCTATACAAGACACAAGTTATAAAGAAAATAAATTGTAATAAAAATCCAAGAAAAGTAATTGCAAGCGTATTGAAAAGTGCTAAAGAACGAGAATTCCAGACCAAAAGATCTAATTGCGAAGATCGTGGAGAAGGAACACTTGCCGATGGTTATACTTCATTAGATCAAGTAGCAAATGTCATACAGTTCTATTTGAATAGCCAAAGAAATCATGGAGAAAACTTGAGAGATGCTGCCGCATTTCTTTTCTCCCATTATTTTCTACTACGAGGACAATCTATCAGGCATGCTGAATTGACAGATTTTCAAACAGTTAATTTAGATAATGAGAGTATCAGGCCTGACATAGAATGTCCTGCTCTGGTGATGGTGTTGCGACAGGGAAAAACAAACAAAAATAACCGCTTGGAACTTGGTGGCTGCATCCGTAACACTCGCGTTGAAATTTGCCCTATAATGTCTCTTGGCCTATATTTGTTTTGGCGTTTTCATGTTGAGAATGAGCCGTTTCCCGACTTCACTACTTCTCATAATTGGTATTTTATAAAGCTTTTTAAATCTGATAACCAGGATTTAAAGAAAATCTGGAGCTACAACAGCCATCGTGATGCCGTTATAAGAGGATTAGATGGAGCAAAAATTTTCTCTAAAACAAAAACACATATAAACCGTGGCTCTTCTGCGAGGATGGCTGATCTTGCTGGTGTTCACGAAGACCAAATTCGTCGTCTCGGTCGTTGGAATAACACAACAATGAATGGTGCTTACCTTACTGGTTTGCCCAGGGAAGCAATGCGAGCAATGGCGGGTTTTACTATTCAGCAAGGACAATTTTACATTCCCAGGGCCTCACTGGATCCTCCTGAAGATTTGACCAAGTTGATTTTTCCTCTACTGGATGAATGGAACGATCGATTACTAGCTAAGAATGTTGGTAAGAATAATGGTGACCCTATGGAAGTTACCGTGGCTGCAAAAGCTTGCTTTCAACTGTTTTTTATATTGAGAAAAATTATTATTCAAGATTCAATTGTGATGATGGAGAAATTCCCCAATCATCCATTATGGCAAAATGAATTGTTTTCTAATCCTATGTTTTTAGAATATAAAGAGTAAGCACTTGTTTGTGTTTTATATAGTATAAACTAATAAATCTTCTTCAAAGACGCATGACAGTGATCATGAAAGATAACAATGACCCTGCAAACATTTTGCTCCAACGTTGTGTTCCAATTTTAGAGGAAAAGATACGCATAATGCATAATGACCTTTCTTCAAAATTGAATGATCATCTCACTACTCAAGAAACAACTAATGATTATATAACCCGTCTAATTACAGGTCAAGCAAGTATAAACCTCAGCGTGAACTTACCAGATTTACAAAATGGCCAATCTCACATCTCAGCAACCACAAAACCACAACAAAACTTGATGTCAAATTCCAATCCACAACCACCAACATTATCCTCATCATCATCAAATTCTCTTGAAGTTACAGAAAAGGTACCACATTACCAAATGAGTCGAGGAATTGTGTCCATCAAAGACTTGTGGAGAGAGTGGAAACATAGTTTGTGCGGTGGATATGCGGTACAAGATTTGGAAGAAAAGTTTGGAACAAGATGGAGACGAGCAGAGAAGGAAAAGAAGTTCTTCAATAGAAGAAAACTTATCATCAAGACAATCGAGGATTACGCCATGAAAAGGAACATTAGTTTAGAAACTGCAGTAAATATTGCAGAACGAAGAAGATCACAGAAAGGATACTCGTTGCATTGGTTGGCGAATAACAAAATTGAAATCTTTGGAGTCAATGATGGCTCATTGTAATAGCTTTTTCTATTCTTTCTTTGCATTTCTTTATATTTTATTATTATTTTTATATATATACATATATATTCAATAAATAAACATCATTCAGCTTACTGTAAATACAACAAGTATCATAATATCATATTGAAGTCTAAGCATAACATTTTACAAAATAAAGTCGATCTTGCCATGATTGTATTGACATAAATTTATTATTTTTTCCCTGGGGACTTGATCCGTAAATAAGTGCACTTATTTACGGTTGTTTCTCAAATAAGTGAGCTTATTAGCATACTGGGTTCTAATCGTGTAGGGGACTTCCGGGACTTCCGAGGACTTCGACACAAAATAATAGTTTTTATCACAGCTTAGAACCTATCATAACGGGGTTCCAAAATTTATCTGTTGAAATGAACGAAAAATGATTCAAAAAAAAAATCGTTTAATGGCTCATGAACTGCAAAGTAAATCGACCTAGCGTATTAAATAGTTTTTGTACAGTTTTGAATTTTGCATCCACCCAAATTAAATTTAAATAAATGTTTTACATTAAATTTTGCGTAAAATGCAATTGAAATTTTTGAGGTTTTTTGAAGATACACAACACTTTTTATAAGCATATCCAAAATATAATAAACAATAATAATGTGCAAAAAAATTATCTACCGATCGAGCTATTATTTAACTTTTTAGCTACATTTTTCGTAGAGAAAAAGAGGTTTTTGTTCAATTTTTTTTTAGCTTCAGAATTTGGGATGAGGGTATACAAGGGGAAAATGGACGCTAGAAATGGAAGTACCTTTTTGTACACATTTTTTAGGATATCTCCACGAAAAATCAATATTTTGAAAAAAACTAAATTGGATCCGAGAGAGCTCAACGAGCTTGATTGTATGAGTAAAAAAAAACTGCTACACAATTTAACCAATATTTTAAAATCTACTACAAAAATGTCAAAAAAAGAAAATGAAAAAAAACAAAAGTGCTCGGAATTTTTTATACTAAAATATGTTATAGAGCACTTTAAAACAAGTAAGTTTTATTATTAAAAAGTGTTAGTATAGCTTAATGTTTTCTAGAGATATGAAGCCTCAAAGTTTTCAACTCTTTAGCAGTGAAATACGCGTAAAAATCTGAAACATTAGCACTAAAAAATTAATACCAACTGCAAAAAATAGGATATTTCCGAATACTTGTTTTTGGATTAAAGTTGAACATCTCAGGTCCATTGGCATATAATTTCATCTTGCTGTTGTTTAGTGAAACAAAAAGTATAACAGCGATGAAAAGTGAAACCCAGTTTTCAAGAAGAAAGCAGTGAATTTTACGCGTTTTTGAGCCTTTCGTGAGATATAAAATAAATTTAGGAATAGGTAGCATAATTCGACTAATTTATATCTATTTTTCAATGTCTAAGTTATATCCCATTGCAAATAGGAGCTCATTCAAATGTATATTCATCGAGAATGAGCTTGTTTACTGCTTTTAATAGGTGTAAATATAGCAGGTAACTAACTTGTTTTTTCAAACTTACCAAATGCACAATAACCCATCGAAACGAAAACTTTGGGCATTTATTCAGCAAATATAAGTGCGAAATTTCTGTAAAATTAGAGCTTGGATCAACGTATTCATTGAGAACGAATTTTACATTGATAAATTCAGAATTTTATGATTCAATGTACACTATAGTCAATATTCCGACTCCATTACCCTCCTCCTTTGTCATTATGTTTTAGCGCTTGCTATACTACATATGCATAATTATAATAAAAATCTCTCTGAAAGTATGTAGTTTTCGAATATAGTGTACGTTGAAAATATTTAAGATTGGATAATTTTATCAAATAGTCATCCTTGAGAATTAAACAGTAGATACAATTATACGCTATATAAAACTTCACTGCTGATGTAGATTTTAACAATCTGATTTGCTCAT
Organism: Mucor racemosus; assembly: GCA_027405735.1. Taxonomy (NCBI): domain Eukaryota; kingdom Fungi; phylum Mucoromycota; class Mucoromycetes; order Mucorales; family Mucoraceae; genus Mucor; species Mucor racemosus. The sequence continues at coordinate 891,491 of JAPEHQ010000005.1, forward strand.
GTAGGATTAGAGTACGCTCTAATGAACCTACGATTGAAATACATTTGCAGAAGTATCAATACAGGGCATGCATTTATATAATTTAACCAAAAAAGGACATAAATGCTTGTGTTCAAGCATGCGGAAATTGTGCTGCTATACTTTATTTAACATTTAAGCTCCTTTTGGATCCAATGGCTTGCTGATTATGATGGTGTGCCGAATTGATGGTTTGTGATTTAGCTGAATTTCAAGTTGATCATAATGTGAAGACCAAGGGCATCTGTGAAATGGGTAGATGTCATTACGATAATGCGCATCATTTCATGAGAGATTATATGCTAATAGTAATATGATCATATCTTGTTCACAAAGTGTGCTATATAAACGTTTGGTTGGCTCAAGATTTTGTAGGAATATACAAAAAGCCGCACGTCGATGTTTTTAGATACGAATCTGTTAAATAATAATCAAGATTGCTTTTATGAAACCTTTTCACAAGCATTTTGGAGGCCGATAAGTTTTAGAACCCTGAAAATCGACAGTGAGATACGTGAAAAACACTTTATTGACTCTCCATTTCTTTCCCGTATTTAATTTTGCGTTTTCTATACCATGTTTACATGTCAAAATTATGGTGAGAAATTTAGTTTGATTGATGATTCGTTATCCGAAATTGGAATATTTTTGTAACACCAGTGAAAAGAACTCTTTTTACATTTGATAAATCTAACCAATTTAAATGATTGTAATTTTTTCAACGAGATAGTTTGATTATCATACAACCGTACCATTTAACACTACATGTTGTATCAGAATATTATATCAGTTAAAATCCCCCGCCCTTTTTTTTTTTACCAAGGCGAACGATAGTAGTATTTAAACATTCAACTCAGTTGGATTGTTTTTATAATACAATCTATACAATCATTTTTCCATCAAAAAATTTTGGTTATTTTTATCGCTATTAACCCGTTTTCATCCTTTTCTCTCTTTTGTCTCTAACTTTTAATTAATTTTTCCTATTTTGAATTGACATATGAATTAAAAGAGAATGGTTATACCTGAAAATCCTGTACAAGATACCAAGCAAAAGAAAAAGGAATCTCAACAAGTTTCCGCTACAGTATGTTCAAACTGTGGCACAACCACCACACCTTTATGGAGAAGAGCGCCCAGTGGAGACACCATTTGTAATGCTTGCGGTCTCTATTTGAAAGCTAGAAATACACTTCGTCCACCTTCAATGAAACGAAATTTTAAGAGCAAACAAGAGCAATTACAAGAAACTATGACACATAATACAATCAATGCTGCTGATGCGCCTGCTGGGACATGTCCAGGTGGTGGCCAATGTAATGGCACTGGTGGTTCTCCTTCTTGTGAAGGTTGTCCTGCATTTAACCAACATCAAGTAAATAGACATGCTTTGATTTGTGCCAATTGTCGTACTACAACTACTCCACTTTGGAGACGAGATGAAGAAGGAAATACGATCTGTAATGCTTGTGGTCTATATTATAAACTACATAATGTGCATCGTCCTGTCAGTATGAAACGCAGTGTTATTAAACGCCGTAAGAGGATTATTGTCAACGAAAACGGTGATATTGGGGAAGGGGAAGAAGAAGAGGATGAATTAGAGTCTTCTTCAGAGGGGGACCATGTGGATAGTGACGATGAGGAGAAGGTCAAGCAAGCAGCGGAGAAAAAAGAAAAGAAAAAAAGAAGAGTTGTTAACACCACAGTGACAAACATAAGACGTGGATCTAATAGCAATACTGCTGTACCTCCAATTGAAGATTATATCGAACCAAAAAGAGCCCCATATCAAGTGCCTATGCAAAATCTAAAGACTCCTTCTCTACCACCACAACCAAGATTACCTCCTCCTCCAAGGACTCCACCAAGTTTTCATCAACATACATCAACATCAGCAACAGCTACAAGAAATTTACCATCAATTCCAGATATAAGTCGTTCTTTACCTCCTACAAATCGATTTGATCCATTATCCGATTATAGATCTACATCTTCACCACAACCATTATTATCACAACCTTCACCTACATCACAACCTATAAATCAGAAAATAATTAATTTGCCTCCAATTGCGGCTATAGGACCTACAACAGCACCATCATCATCATCATCTAATAACCCCTATGGTGATCTAAGCGAATTTGATCATGCAATGACTCGGTTAGAAAGATTGAGACGTAGAGTTCCACCAGAGCAATGTCAAATTTTGTCACGATTAACAAATTCGTTGGAAGACATTGTTTCTCAAGCAGAGAATATATTGCAATGTACTAATAATATACATCATCAACGGCATCAAAGTAATACAAGTACCACAAGTAATCAAAGCAATAACAGCAGCTTTCATCATCGATAGTACATGTAGTAAATAATGATGTTTTAAGGGCAACCATCATGGACATTATTATTTACCCGAGTTTTGTGTGCTTGATCTACAGTTTCGATTTAATCTTATTTTTCAATAAAAATCAAAAATCACAAATAAACAATACAACAATAAAATATGGATGAAAAGAGCAGCATCTGATTGTCACTTTTCATTATGGACATTACTATTTCATTATGTCTATCTAGGATCCAAAAAAAAAAAAAAAAAAAAAAAAACTTTAAAAGATGCAACACTGAATATCTCATTGTTGGATAAAAAATTAGATATTAAGCTTTATTTATATATATATATATATTCACCCTTTTCTTAATGAAAAAGGCTTTGATTTTGTACTAATAAGAGATGTAGGTCTTGATTGTTGTATAAAATGAATAGATGGTACATTAGATGATTTAGTTGAACAGGTAGTAGTTGATAATGTAGGAATAGATGATTGTGAATGATGTCTAAATTTTTTATTAGTGTTCATCATCATTGCATCCCAGTTTGATGAGGATGAAGTTCTTTTACTAGCTAATTCTTCTTGTTGAATAAAATAATCGTCCTTGTGCCAGCCACTTACTAATCCAATGCGCACAGTAACACTGGCAATAATATCATCATCTTTTTTGTTGTTTGAAGAAGTTACACTGCAGACTTTATCTGACATGCCTCTGCCGTCAAATGCAATTCCTTCTAATGGTACTTTAACTTGGCCTACAGTTTCTTTTGTAAATTTATCCATCCACATGTAATCTAAACAAATTGCACCATGTCCATCCAACCAATGCTGTATATCAACTAAATGTCCCCTTAATTGATAGGATGATTTCGTTGTATAATAATTTGATTTTGACGATGAAAATGAGGCAGCGGGTAATAATGTGTAGTTTGTTAAAAACGTATAAGCAATAAATGGTTTTTTATATTGTTTTTTGGTTTGTTGTTGTTGCTGTTGTTGTTGTAACTGGATATGATCTACATACATGACTTTAAAATAAAACGTATATTGTGATGATCCTTGACCAATTTGATGATATGATGCATGTTCTGGAGGTAATGGTGGTGTTACTGGCGTAGAAAATATACTCATTTTCTGGAGTACGTTGGATAATTCTTCAATATTTAAATCGACAAGGGATGACTTTGCTCTTCTTAAAGATGGTTTTTCTGGTAATGATAGTGTTGATTTCTTTTCGGGTTTCTTTTCAGGCTTCTTTTCAGGTAATGGTTTTTTATCTGGTAATTTTGTAGAATTACTAGAAGAGCCTAATATTGATAATACTTTCTTTCTTCTATTACTACTCATAGTACTGATTCTTTTTGGTATACTAGGGGTAGGAGGTGGAGATCTTAATTGTATGGAAGGTGTATTTACTGAAATTGCATTATTATTATCGGGCATTTGTACATAAAATAATCCAGCTTTTAATTGTTGGTTTTCTGTTGCATTTTGTATTGAACACCACGCGCCTTTATCTGATACAAATTTGTATATTTGATCCAATCTGTGTCCTGACTGATGTACTACTTCTTTTGCTTCAGATATTGAAAACATAAGATCGAATAACTTGTTATTTTCGTAAACATGCAAGGTGGTAGTTGCATCTAATTTTCTTAATCTTTGTAATTGTTTCCATGAAACATAATAAACGAGTGATAAATTAAATGTACAATTTCCTGTTTTATCAGATTTTGTAGTTGGTGTTGATATAATTGTATTTTGCGGTATTAAGTCGTTGATAGATGGTGGTAATTTAAGGTCTAATTCAGTTTCCACTTTTATAAATGCATTTTTAGCAAAGGATCTTCCTATTGTTATAACATAATATGAATAATCAATATGTATTTTTTTGTATTATAATAAAAAACCTTGTTGTATTGTTATTAGTATAGCATATTCACATGTCTTTGTTAACAATAAAGACATTTTACTTTATACAGATTATAAAAGAGAAAGGTAAAAAAAAAAAAAAAAAAAAAAAAAAGAGGGGAAAAAAAAAAAAAAAAAAAAAGAGAAAAAAAAATTTGTTTTATTGTATCTTAAAAATTAAAACCACCTTGAGATACATCTTGGTGAAACGCAAATTGACCATTTTCAGTATCAGGTGCCATTTCAGTATCTTGCTCATCATCACCTTCACTAAAGTATTTATCAATCAGCTGATATGATTTCTTGTAAATATCATTATTGTCGTGATGTTGTAAAGCATGAATGTACTCCACTCCACCACATTCTTCAATTGATAAAGCATAAGGATTTAAACCGTCCATAGTGTTTAATTTCTCCATTTCTCCAACCTTCAAGATATTGTCTAAACCATCTAATGCAACTAAAATAATCTTGTTATCCATGGATGATAAAATATCGCAGAGTGGTTTGATACATCCTTCATTGACTAAATACTTGATTTGTTCGGGTTTATTTAATCCGCCTGATGTTGCATTGCAAATTGCCCAACATGCTTCCTTCTTTGATTTCATATCACCATGAATTAAAACTGAAATTAAGGGTCCAACTAGCCCATGATCAATAATAGCTTGGATTTGATTTGTATTACCAGCTGTAATGTTGGATAATGTCCAGCATGTCTCTTTACGAATAGTGTCCTTTGGACTACCCAATAAGTGTAATAATGCTTCGAGTGCTCCACAATTGATCACCATTTGTGTTTGGCTATCATCTCCTGTCACAATATTACCAACAGATCGAAGTGCTGGTGTTTGAACTGTAGTAGCTGGGTGTCCCAATAATTCAACCAGACGACTACATAAACCAGATTCAATAACTGCTTGAATACGATCATTAGGTCCATCAGATAAATAAGAAATGGCCCAGCATGTATCAATAAGAACTTCTTCGTCGGTTGAATTTATCAATTTGGCTAATACATTTAATGCAGGTGCAATCAATCTCCAACTGGGTTGAGGATTTTTGCCTCTGCAAAAGTTAGATAAGGTCCAAGTAGCATTACGAATCATGGATAATTTAGAGTTATCTTCAAAGATAGCTAATAAAGGAGGAAGAGCACCTGTTTCTAATACATAATCACGGCACTTGGGACTATCACCTGCAATATTACCAAGAGCCCAAACAGCCTATATAATAACAAATGCCTAAGTAAAATGTACAAATCATACATTTTCAGACACATACCTGCTCCTTGACATCAATAACAGGACTACTCAACAATTCAATAAAGAAAGGTACAGCACCTGCTTTAATGACAACTTCGGTTTGATCAGCTGAACCAGATGCAATGTTAGTCAAGGCCCAAGCAGCTTCGAACTATTATACAACAAATTCCCAATTAATTTTCTTTTTCTCTCTCAAAAACAAACCAAAAACTTACTTGAACTTGGCTATCTTCAGACCGGAGAAACTCTACAAAGCGAGGAACAACACCGCATTGAATAACTTCTCTAATAGGAGGGTTCTTTTCCTTTGATAAAAGCTTTCTAAATTGGGCAGTTGCTTGCAATTGAATGGCGGGATCTGAGGTATACAAATTTTGAACCATGATGGGTAATGTAGCCATGAGCTATTTAAAAAGAACTTTTATTAGTAGGCTTTTCTATTGTATGAAACGCAATTATTTTTACCTGAGCATCTTGGCTTGCACCATCAAGATCATCGTCAGAATCCTCAGCTAATTCTTGCGCGTTAAAATTTCTTCTCTTGGCCAAATTTTCTTCCTTTTTTTGCTTTCTAATTTCAACTTGAGCATTCTCACGTCTACGTCTAACTTCTTCGGGTTTGAAGCGACTACGTTCCTTGTACGCATTACGTCGAATGTCACTATGTTGGTCCATATTTGATGATTATGTTTAAGTGAGAAAAAAAAAAAAAAAAGAGAGAGAGAAAAGAAAGGAAAGGAAAAAAGTACCCGTTTTCTATATTTTTTTTTTTCACTTTCTGCTGCTCCTCCTTCTTCCTCTTGTGGTCAGTTGAATACCCGACTGGATATCAGCCTCATTATACAACTTCTTTCATCTTGAATCTAATCAAAGAAACCAACCTGTTTGCAAAAACAAAAAATAAAAGTCTTATTATCAAATGGTTTATAAAATAAATCTATTTGTAATTCATAAAAAAAACGCAGCTCAACCTTCTTTAAAAATACATTTCTCATTGTTGTTGTTTTTCAGTTAATTTTACATTTGTTTACCTAATTCGTATTTACACTATCATTACGATCTCTCCCACCTTTTCTCATAATTTGAATTCTAATACGCCACTCAATGTATCGTGGGACACACTGAGCGTTCATTTTACAAGAGCTCAGACATCATTCAAAGTCGATGTATGCTCTACATTTTCGACAATCGAACGCAATTCAGTGATTTTGGAGTGATTTTTTCTCTAGATAACTCGGGAATATTGTTTCAAACACTACAAAATATCAGAATACAGATGTCAGGCTATTATTTGCTCGGTCAGATCTGCCATTGCTTTCATATTCATTTCAAACATGAAGCAAAAATAAGCGTAAATGTACGTCATCAAATCAACAACCGACATTGCTCACTTGCCTTCTCCTCCTCTTGGTTTTATCGTGATGATTTTTTTTTGAGGTTCCTCATCCGTTTCAAAACTTTTTGATATTTAACTCTCTTTCTTTCTATTTTTTTTTTATCGAAACATCATACCCCAAATCAATAAATAGATAGAAAAATGGCAGGATATAGTTTTGGACCTTACAGTTATTGGAGTGGTCTCACCCTTTCTCTTTTGACTATTGTTGGATTGTATATGCTTTTCACTGGCTCAGGTGAGCAGTTCAACGTTGGAAGATTACTTCAAGAAACTTCCCCTTTTGCTTGGGCTTTAACTGGTATGGGCCTTTGTATTGGTCTTTCTGTTACTGGTGCTGCTTGGTAATTTATAAAACAAAACGCGACTTTTTTGATATACATATTAACAAACATTCTGAAAAAAAAGGGGTATTTTTATCACTGGTTCTGCATTATTAGGTGGTGCCGTCAAAACACCTCGTATTCAATCTAGAAATTTGATTTCTATTATTTTCTGTGAAGTTGTAGCTATTTATGGTGTCATCATGGCTATTGTTTATTCTGCTAAATTGACTGATGTCCCTCCCGAGAACATTTACTCCAACTCCAACTACTTTACTGGTAATATTTTTATATATATTTACTATTTGAGTGTTTCATTATCTTACCACGTTTATCATCTATAGGTCATGCTATTTTTTGGGGTGGCTTAACTGTTGGTGTCTGTAATTTGTTATGTGGTCTTTCAGTTGGCGTAACTGGATCAAGTGCTGCTTTAGCAGATGCTCAAAACCCTGAACTTTTTGTCAAGGTTTTGGTTGTTGAAATTTTCGGCTCTGTACTTGGCCTCTTTGGTCTCATTGTTGGTTTATTGACAGTAAGTATTATTTTATTTTATTTTTAATTAGTAGAGATATGATGTGAATGGGATTACTGATTTTTCTTTTTATAGACTGGTAAGGCTGCTGATTTCCATTAAATGTATTAAAAAGCAAGATTGAAAAATGCGTGTCATTTCATTATACAATAAAAAATATATACACACATATACCTTATCGATGCATATTACAATTTATGTAGCATGTTAATGCAACCAAAAGCGAGGGAAACACATGTTTTTGCATCTCAATGTACAATAAAAAAAGATCGCCTACTTTTTTTCTTCTACACATCAAACACTTTAAAGTTCAGCATTCTTTATCTGTTTCATCTTTCAAGATGCCATTTTACTTTCAAATTGCATTGATGCTACATGTTTATATATCTGTATCTTTGACATGGAATGAAAAAAGAACCTCCTCGATCTAATTTTTCACCCAGTAAAGACATGAAAATATACGCACATATTGCGGTAACTTTTCTCGTAGAAGAATTGAAACCAGAAACAAATTATACAATGGTATAGACACGACATAATAAGCAAAGCTTACATAATGCTGTACGATGAACAGGCATCATTCGCTTATTAAAACCTTTGAAAGTTGTAGTCAATTTACATTTTTTGGTCATAATTTTACCTGGTGAATTATTGTATATCGGCATCACATTGGCGTTGCATACAGCATCAATATCTGTAATAAATTTGATAAAGATATTAGTTATCAATGTTCATAGTGTCCATCTGAAAATATCCCCTTTGTAAATATTCCATGTGTAGAATATATGCCGAGTGAATATGGCAACTATATATAATTGATGTGAATGCCCAAAACATTGAATATGATGCTACTCGATATAATATGTATAATATTATTACAGTATTTCCATGACATTTTAGAAAAATATTTGGACGATTTCCAGTTGAATTTCGGATGATTGCAGTAGTGTATTGAGATAAAACCCAAATGAAATCTAGACACAATGATAATGTAAATTCAAAGAACAGTCGTGATTCGATTTAGTGGACTCATAAATAACGGATTTTCGATTTAATGGACAGTTTGAAATCTCCCGTTTTTTTTTTAATAATTTTACTGCCTAAATCCAGTGAATCGATTCAGTGGATAGTGGACAATTTTGTTTCTACCAGTCCACTATATTAGTAAAATATAAATACTATTGGATAAAACTGTATTTAGCCGGCAATAGCTTGATCTGGTAGCCATGAAATTAGAAGAAATATGGAGAGTAACTAAATCACGTGCCTAATTTACCTCAGTTTTTTAATAAATTTCTTGTTATTCACTGTTCAATTCAGTTGCTCGAATATGAAAAGTTTTTATTAAAAATATTGTTTAATACTATAAACTAGTAACGCCTTTTTATTCTCATTTTTTGATCCAGTATTACGGAAAATGATTTATTCGATTTAGTGGAAAATTCGATTTAGTGGACACTTTTCTCCCTCCCAACGATTCCACTAAATCGAATCACGACTGAAGTTGGAAATAAATTTTAGACAAATAAGATATTATTTCTAGACGCTAGCCATACCCAAAATAATCAAGATTGAGTATTATAAAAAACCACAAGATGCAATGACAACTTTCAATTATTTTTTTTACATATAAAGCAGCTAACCTTCTCTTGCTAGGACTCAAAGTATATCATTCATATATCTAATAGTATATCTGATTTTTCCTCTTGAGCTTTCTATTATAAAGTTTGCGTATATCTTGCTTCTGATGAAGTCAAATGGCCCTATTTAATTTGAATATCCAGTAATACATTTACCAAGTAGTCAACTTATAGCTGCTTAATCAACAGTTGTTATGGAATAATGTAATGTATGCATCGTTTCAAGTATAGCTAAAAAGGAATAAAGAGTTAAATACTAAGGTATTTTACTCGTTTAGTATGAATACTGCTTATTCTACATTTACGAGTGTTTTCATTTCCTGTTAAAATCTTGTTTAAAATAAAGCAAATAATATTTTTCGATTGAAGCTTGACCTCCTGATATATTATAATGCCCTTTTTTCTTGTTTATGATTTAAAAAATGTTAAACACATATTGAATCTCTCGGACGAGCAAATGTAAACTACCAAATCCTCTCTTGTAGGTGTCTAACATTTCACAATAGATTGGTTTGATATAATCCTTAAATAAAGAATATATTGGTTCTCTATTACAAGTACTCTTTGAAAATGTGTATCATCGCTCTAGATTTCTGATTCAAGGCGGGGATTTCCTCTCCAATACTAGCAAAATGTAGTTTACTAGTAATTTTTGCAAGTATAAATGAATAAGTAAAACAAGTCTTCTCTTTTTCTTTCTTCCATCTTTCTTTACATTAATACCCAGCGGGGCCACTCTCCATTCGTATTCTCCAAGGTAAATGTTTGTTTATTTCAGAACGTTTATTCACTCTTCATCACAGTTTACGATTTGGATCGATCTTCGTGTTACATGGAGGTTTCCAAAGAAGTAGGTGATTATTTGTTATCAATATGGAATGTCTTTCCTAAATCTCCCTTTTTTACTTTTTTTTGTATTCATCTCAAATCAATCCTCTACTTGTTCCGATCTTACTCTCATTTGGTTCCAAATTTTATTCTGTTTCGTCTAAACTTTAAGTTTATTTCATTCAAAAAAATAATAATTTCGTTTGCATTTAAAGTGAATAAACTGTAGTATGGTATCATATTAGAAGTAATAACATAAGCTTTTTGCATATCATATCTCGAAATACGAGTGAAGCATCTTCTAATTATCAAATTCAAGTGCTTATCATAATCCAAGCCCATAATAAGCTTGAGAATATACCTTAGACGCTGCAAAACAGATATACATTGGTCGCATTATATTACATATTCCTAAATTTATTTTACATCTCTCAAAGGACTGAAAAACGGATAAAATACTTAAAACTGCGTCTCACTTTTCATCCTTGCTCAACTTTTTCTTTTGCTGAATAACACCAAGAAAAAATTATATGGTAATGTACCTAAGATGTTCAGCTTTAATCCAAAAACAAGTATCCGGAAATATCCTATTTTTTGCAGTTGGTATTGATTTTTCAGTGCTAATGTTTCAGGTTTTTTACGTGTATTTCACTGCTAATGGATTGAAAACTTTGAGGCTTCATATCTCTAGAAACAATTAAGTTATACTAATACTTCCTAATAATAAAACTTACTTGTTTTGAAGTTTTCTATAACGTATTTTAATATAAAAACATTCTGAGCACGTTTATTTTTTTTCATATTTTTGGCATTTCTATAGTAGGTTTCAAAATATTGGTTAAATTAAACAACATTTTTTTACATTCATGTCATTAAACTCGTTAAGCTCTCTCGGACCCAATTTAGAGTTTTTCAAAATATTGATTTTTCGTGGAGATATCTTCAAAAATGCGTACAAAAAGGTACTTCCATTTCTAGCTTCCATTTTCCCTTATATACCCTCATCCTAAATTCTGAATCTGAAAAAATTTTGCACAAAAATCTCGTTTTCTCTACGAAAAATGCAGCTAAAAGATTTTACAATAGCTTGATCGATAGATAATTTTTTTGTGCATTATTTCTGTTTATTATATCTTAAGTATGGTTATAAAAAGTGATATGTATCTTCAAAAAACCTCCAAAATTTCAATTGCATTTTACGCAAAATTTAATGTAAAACATTTATTTAAATTTAATTTGGGTGGATGCAGGATTCAAAACTGTACAAAAACTATTTAATGCGCTAGGTCGATTTACTTTGCAGTTCATGAGCCATTAAACGATTTTGTTTTTTTTAATCATTTTTCATTCATTTCAACAAATAAACTTTGGAACCCCGTTATGATAGGTTTTAAGCTGTGATAGGAACTATCATTTTGGTTATCTCAACAAAAAAGCAATGTTTTTTGCTAAAACAAAAAATGCAGAGTATCAATCAATTAGATCTATCTTGTGAATACAAAAATAAAGCCTGGAAAATGAGTTTTGAGTTTTACAAAATAATAAACTATTATTTACAACTGAAGAAAAAGAAAAAAAAATCCCAACCTTGTGAATATTCATCTAATTAATCTTCAATTATACATAATGATAGATTTAAATATATCTTGCATAAAAGTTTATACTTCTACTTTCACAAATCACTGTGAATTGAGGAAACCATCATTGGAATGTCAAAAGAGTCTATATAAATAATCTTGCCAGAATATTACACTTTTATTAGCAATACATTCTTTGGATGTATTTATATACATTAATTATAACTATTACTAGGGTTTTATTATCTAAGAATATGATGTAAGCCAATGATCCGCATTGATTTACTGTAACACTAATTATAGACTGTGACCTTGGATGTGAGACCTAGGATGAGTATTGACATAACAATCATCAGCAAAACATGATATTTCTGTCCAATAAAACCACCTGTTGTGTTCTATATTTTCATCTTTGATGAATAATACTTAAAAAAGAATACAATTAAAAAAGAATGAGTAATGAATCAGTTCTTCAACTGTATAATAAAAACAAGATGTCGTTTATTTAGATATAAAAGTATGGTCTTTTATATTGATTTGACATTGAGATCCTAAGATGTAATTGAAGTCATTATTAAACCATTAGATCTGTTTGATAGTAATCTATAAATTGAAATGGATCAATCATGATTTAACCGTGCTTGCAGAATTTGTGAGTTGTCTTGTTTCAATGCTGCGCTAAATGTGCTTGTTGTTGGATGTTGATTTGATAGCTATTACTTGATTGATTAACCGTTGGGATGAAATAATATGGTGTCATAATTGAGGTCCAAGCGTTTTTGGTAATTACTGGATTAAACTTCGTATGCTAGGAGTTTTTTATATCCGATATCAAGGCTTCTTTGCACTTCGATACATGTCGTAGCCAATAGATTGTAAGATGTATGGATATTGTAAAAGGTGATAACGTATGATACTAGGTGGCATACAACAGTTGGTGTTTTATTTGTAAATTAGATATTTATTAGTGAAAAAATAAAAATAAAGAAGGGAGTGTAACAAGACAGATAAATCCACAAGGAATCATGTAATAATTTCCTTGTAGTACTTATTATATAAGGAATGAGGCAAGGTTTTGCATGAATGAAACTGAAATGTTTGACTCATTACACGTACTCAGATAAAAGAAAAGAATACCAGCTTGATAGTCTGATATCCCTAATCAAACGGTGAATGTATTCTTCTTGGAATATCTATATAAATATATATAAAAAAAAAGAGAGAAACAACACATGTAGAAAGGGATTTGCAAGGCTTTACATTATTTAGCCCAATTAAATCTCTGGTAAATTGCACATTTTAGCCAATGTAAAAGTAGTATTACAGTGAATGAATCATAAACCAAATAAAATAGGCAATATCTGTTATCATAGAAACATATATTCTTCTTCCAAAAAAACCGTTCATCATATCATAAATCCATTAAAAAATTGTAAAAACAAGCCTACAGGGCAACGCCGTAATTGAGCATAGCAAGATCGAACGACTAAGTCTCCTATTCTATGGTATATATCTAAGTTTTAAATAAAAATGCGTTTATTTTTTTAACTTTTCTTATATTTAACCATGTACGATATGAAAACTCAGACTTTGTAGCGGACATTTTCGGGGCTCATTTTATCCTTACCAACACTCATGATTTTGATCAAAAAACAGAAAAATCAAATTTTGATACCAAAATCGGCGTTTAAATATGCTACATTGTGAGAGAAAATTGTAGCTATAACTAATACACATTTTATAAAAACTTAATATTAAATGTTGATTAATGAAACTTTGTACTTTTGCCCCAAAAACGGATTTTTGGTTAAAGGATTTTCATGTAATATTTTGCAATAAAAATGTTTGTTATTTTTTATTGAGCAAATAGAGCGCTAAATTCTGTGTATTTGTGTACTTTTTGTTTTTATAATTGGTGGTAGAATTAACTCTAAATTTGCAAAACCAGAAATAAAAAATTAAAAAATGTCAAAATTGATGATCTGGACAAAAATAATTTTCTAAATTAATATTCCGCTTATATGCCTTGTAAATCTTAAAAATAAGAGATTTTATAATACTTGAGAACTTTTTCAAGGATTTATGATGCTGTATCCACTTGATTCAGGCTTATTACTGTAAACCTTTATACATGTTAATATTGTGCGGTAGTTCATTTGATGATAATATAGTCTTACTTTATAATTACTGCGCTAAAGGTAATTTACATTTAGTTTTAGTGTTACCTCTACAATATCATAAACATAAACATGGCCATCACTGGAGCCTATTATTTCCGTCTTTTTACCCTCTTTGTTCCAAGCCAATTTATTCTTCAATGCTTTTTTACCGAAACCAACTTAAGTACTTACAAATGGTTCCCCGGTACTTGCATTTGAATTCAATAAATTAAATTAACTGGTTCCATCTACAGTAGTATCAAACCTATCATCAGCCCGCCTTCTTATGATAAATGTGAATCTAAAATCAGACATATCCCATTGTCATTGTTATAAGCTATGATGAAAAGTTTGATTTTTAATAATGCAGCAATTAATAAAAAACAAGATTATACTAATAGCATATGGTGAGTATTTAACATCTAAGTAAGTTTGATGAAGTATGCTTTGAAATCCTTTTAAAAATCCTGAGGCAAACACAATATCTTGGTTCTGTAATTTCTATCCAGAAAAATGTTGTTGCGATTTCCACTACACAATAAATAATGCACCTTTCATCAATCTTGACCTCGATGTACATTGGGTATCAGTTTTTTTACCAGTTGTATTTTCTCTGATTTATAAATATTCAGTCATATTGAACGGTGATTTGTAGCATTGCCAAAAAAAAACAAGAGGAAATGCTCCAAGAGTTTTCTACATATTAAATTATGCACTTTGGTGGCAATGATTGCACTTAACTATGCTTTTTGAACCTATTGATGTTAATCAGAATAATTAGTCGCTACGGCCAACCTGTGCTGCACAAGATAATTTTGCTGTGCCCAGGTGGGCTGCACACTATAGCCTGAGCTGTTATGCCCACCGAATATGACTAAAAAGATAAAGAAATGCACACGAGCACAACAAAAGAAACTACACACGAGCACAACACTAAGCCTGTATGTGCAGAATTATAGGTTCTGTCCATGTGCATGACATTAATCGATCCCATGTGTGCATAATAAGAAAATCTGGTCATGAGCATAATGAGCTGATCGTATGGGCACAAATTATTGGATTGGATATGAACATCGTGCCGTTTCCAAAAACCTATTGCATTTTTTTTTACTGAAATGGGGTTTTAAATTACAGTTGCTTTTATTAATATAGATTATATATAGACAATACAGTTCAATACGTTATTGATGTGATGGAGCAATACATGCAAGAGTCAATATAAATTACGATTATCATCATTTGTAAATATGTTTATAGCTATAATGTTTACAGAAACAATGGTTTTTGCTCGAGCATAAGCTTAGATAACACTTACTGCTTAAATTTATATGCAAGCCAAATCTAAGATTATATATGTTACCTTATCACACATAAAACTTAAACAAATCAACCTTTTTTAAACTTATTATTTTAGTTTACGGATTGTTAGCTGTAAAAAGGCTTGCTTTTAAGTATAGCTATGATCAGAACTATGGTTATTAGGCAAGACATCAGAGTATTCTTTTTTTTTTTTGTATTTTTATACCATTTGAAATTTTATTGTTGCATCCACAGATCTGGGTGCATTCCTTGGTTAAGATTACGACACAGTTTGATATGTTAAGTTCTACATTGCTGTGTATTATGTTATGAAGCTCCGTGTATGCAGGAATATGGAACTAGTGTGTGTCACCTAGATTTGATTGGATATATGTATATATATAAATAGACTCATTTAAACAGGTCATATAATTAGAGAATGTGAATATAAAAGAAGATGGTTCGTGTTATATCAGAATCTAGATATAGCGCTACAGTAGTTGTATTATCAGGATATTGTTATTGTTACACCATCAATAGCTATTGTATCACTTGATAGTCTCTTCTATATATAATCTCATTCTCTACATTGAATAAAACCACACCTTTTACTCTTGTCTAATTCTTATTAGTTTTGGTAAAACAGTTCGATCTTATAATAAAGTTCTTTAGTTTTAGTGTGCTCTTTCATTTTATAACAGTTTTCCTTTATTTTTATTAAATGATTTAGTACATATTTTAGCTTTGAGATTGATATAATCTCCTGGCGTAACATTGATCTGGTAATCAAGAAATACGTCCACCAATAATACAGTAGTAAATAATGATATTTAATCTTAGAATGCAGTTAAATGAAAATATCAGTCTCTAATACATACTGCTAACTGCTACCTATATTAAAAACATTAGTTCCTTATGTTAGCATGCATATTCAGATAAAAGAAAAGAATAACTGCTGGATAGGCTGATACAATATGCCTTATCAAACGGTAAATAATATCCTTGGAATATGAAAACAAAAAGAGAGAGACAACAAAACACGTAAAAAAGAATTTTGAAAACTTTACACTATTTAGCGTAATTAAAAACCTGCTAAATTGCACATTTCAGCCAATGTAGAAGCAGCATTACAGCGCATGAACCATAGATTAAACAAAATAGGCAATATCTGCTGTTATCATAGAACAATGCAATTTTCTATTAGAAAAACCGTCTGTAATACCATACATTCGTTAAAAATTGCAAAAGCGAGCCCTTAAAGCGATGCCGTAATTGAACATAGCAAGGTCGAACGGCTAAGTCTCTTATACTATGGTATATATCAAAGTTTTAAATATAAATGCGTTTATTTTTTCAACTTTTCTTATATTTAACCACATACGGTCTGAAAATTCAGTTTTTGTAGCGGACATTTTCGGGACTCATTTTATCCTTACCAACACTCATGATTTTGATCAAAAAACAGAAAAATCAAATTTTGATACCAAAATTGACGTTTAAATATACTACATTGTGAGAGAAAATTGTTGCCATGACTAATATACATTTTATAAAAGCTTAATATTAAATATTAAGTAATGAAACTTAGCATTTATGGCCCAAAAACGGATTTTTGATTAAAGGATTTTCATGTAATATTTTGCAATAAAAATGTCTGTTATTTTTTATTGAGCAAATAGAGCGCTAAATTCTGATTATGTGTATATTTTTTGTTTTTATAATTGGTAGTAAAATTAACTCTAGATTTGCAAAATCAGAAAAAAAAAATTAAAAAAATGTCAAAATTGATGATCTGGACAAAAATAATTTTCTAAATTAATATTCCGCTTATAAGCCTTGTAAGTCTTAAAAATAAGAGATTTTATAATACTTGAGAACTTTTTCAAGAATTTATGATGCTGTATGCACTTCATTCAAGCTTATTACTGTAAATCTTTAGACATAGTAGGTATATTAACTACATATAATTGAAGAACCGACAAGTAACAATTGATGTTGTCCGGAAAGAGGCACAGAATCTGTCCGGGACACAATAATTGTGCCTGGCTTTGTTTCTTCGATTTCACCTGTCAGAAATACCTAATAATAGTAACAAAATATAAACAGTATTATAGTATAATAAATAAATTAAAAAGTTTTTTCTACTTCTTGCAATAATAACAATAAAAATAAAAGCTACAAATTCTGTTAGTAAAAGTTCATCTTCCTCTTCATCTTCGATTTCTTTTTTTAGCACAACTGGATCATCTACTAGGTCATCTCTTCTTCAAAATGCTACAGAAAACGAGCCCGAAAACAAGATAGACAACGATGAATATCTCGATACAGAATCCGAGACAGAAGATCAGGCTAAAATCAATCTTCGAAACAAAAATGATGCCCAAGCTGTGAAACAAGATGTTGTTACGACAAATGACAATCATACACCTAAGAATACCAAAAATAATTATGCTTCTAGACAAAAAAAATTTATGGTAAATATCATGCGCATTATTATTACAACGTATGCAATTGAGAAACGTCGTTGCCTTCATGCGAATTTTATAATATACATTTCTAAACGATACAATATATAGAAATGGTGTAAGGAGGTTCGCAAATTTGTGGATGGTTCTTACGTTGATGAAGAAAAACTTTTCCTCTGACTTAAGCATGTCAGTGAGATTGGCAATAAATTTAGTGGTAATCCTCTTTCTTTGGAATCGATTAAGATGCATACCAAGGCTATTATCAACCTTTGGGAGCATCAGAAGTTCATACAGCCTGAGAAGACAAACCCCAACCATCCTCGAGGATATGGTGTCAAAATGTTTGAAGGAAATCTTGATAAAATTTATCATTAAATCAAAGAAAAGCAATTTGCTGATACTGTTAAAAACAGTAACCAAGATGGTTACGCCTACAAAGAGTACATTGCTCTATCAATGTATTATTTTAAGAAGAGATGTGGTGGCCAGGCCTCATATCGTGATCGAATGGCATTGATTTGCAATCACTCGATGTTGTTGCGAGGCTTGAACTTGAGAAGGTCTAGCTTGCAACATTGCTCAATGGTTGAATTTGATAATGAAGGTGCTACCAAGGATTGCCCTGCTTTGGTCTTTCAATTTGCCGGTGGCAAGATGAATCAGAGCCACAAAAAGCAGTACAGTGGAGCTATTAGGCATAAGGATGTGCGCCTTTGTGCTTGGGGCTCGGTAGCATTTTATTTTTTCTACCGTTTTATGATCGAGGGGGAGGAGTTTCCTGATTTTACTACTAATGAGAATTGGTATAATATTAAGGTTCTCAAGCCTGCCAAGGCTCCTAGAAAGGAAGAGATGTCGTAAGCTGCTCAGAATCAATCGTTGCATCGTGCGTTTACTGAAACTGGTGTCAAAAGCACCCATACCACACATGCTGGTCGTGGTTCAGGTGCCCGTATTGCGGAACTAAATGGAGCCTCTTTGGATATAATTCGTCGTATGGGTAGATGGGATAGTGGAAGTCTTGCGAACAGCCATCTCACTCATTTCAACTGAGAGGCCATTAGGATATGCAATGGGTTTCCCGGTCCAATTGGTTCTTTTTGGCTGCCTCGTGCTGGTGTTTAGCCTCCTTTGAAGTTACAAGAGCAGGTTTTTCCTGAAATTGAAGGCTGGCTTATTCCTTTGAACGATCCTGATGATGCTGCCTATAGCTTGAGCGGGTCGGCATTTGCCTTTCTTAACTTCATGTCAAAACTAAGAAAGATATTGTTTCAAGATTCAGTTCTTATGAGAAAAGTAGATCCATCAAATTCAATTTTTAAGCATCGTATCTTTCAAAGCGATGCTTACAAGGATTTTTAGACTGATGTCTTGGCCCACATCGAGACTACCCCTACCCCAGCATTCATGATCCTGCGTGACACCATGCCAATCATTGAGCAACGTCTCAACGAGGTTCTTGTCGAGGTTAAGACAACTGTTGCAGCTGTTGAGCAAAGATCAATCAACAATCATTTGAACACAACAAATGATTCAATTCTAGAAAAGCTTCAGCAGCTACAAGCTCAAATTACGAATGCATGGCCTGGTGTTGGTTCTTCTGCTGTTGGTTCTTCTGCTGTTCCTGGGTCTGTTGTTTCTCCTTTTCAACATTCTGCAACTATGAATATTGATGGGATACCACCAACTGTTGAGGCGTCCGATGTTACGCTGAGCAAAGATATATGTGCTATCAAAGAACTCTGGGAAGAGTGGATGGTATGTGGTAACAATGCTACTAAAAACATGACTGTAGAGGTTCTCAACAGAGTATTTGGTACTAAATGGAGTAACAGCCAAAAAGGTAGAAAATATTAATGGTCAATCTAAATTAAAGCTTAAATACTAACTGTTCTTCATCGTATTGCAATATTTGTGATTCAATAGACCGTACTTTTTACAGTCGTAGATTGACAATCATCAGAGCTATCAACGCTTTGATTGACGGCGGCATGCCCCTTGAGGATGCTCTGGATAAATGCCAGAAAGAAATTCAATCTTCTGGGTCTAAAAGCTTGCATGGTTACGTTTCCTTCCTTCGGAAGAAGGAAGCCCTTCAATGAATAAATTAGAATCCATCACCATCATTTTTAATTATTATTTTTTTATAATTGGCGACCTTCTTTTATATTTTAATTGATTTTTATGGAAATGCATGTTATTAAGTCTCTAATAATAATTTTTGAATACTTTGATCTAAACATGAGTATTACACTGCATTTACAAAAAAATCACTTTTTACAGCCTTTAAAAATGGAACTCAATGCAAATAAAACGACAGGTCATGACAATTTGAGGGTAAAAAAATGGAATAAAAAATAATATAATAAACTCATGATGCGTAAAATCATGATGATTATTTTTTTTGCGTAAATTAATTTAGAAATTATTTAGAGAAAATCCATTGAAGATGTTTAAATTTGAAATAAAATGAAATTTGTGCATGATAAATCTGTTGTATATGACTGAGGTAGGTTTTAACCGGACACACCGGATTGTTACTTTTAAAAAACAATACCTAATATATAATCATCACAATTATGGTGCTTATTTTGGTATAATCATCACCTCTCCGCTTAGATATTTATGTATAGTCATCAACATTTTGTGTCTTGAGTTACAGGGTCACAACTGGGTTTCATTTATATTTTGTTTCTTGATGTGTCTTTGTAACTTTCAAATTTTATACATTTTAATATTGTGTGGTAGTTTATATGATGATAATGTAATCTTACTTTATAATTGTTGCGTTATAGGTGATTTAAATTGAGTTTTTTTAGTCTTACCTCTCCAATATCATAAACGTAAACATGGCCATCACTGGAACCTATTGCCGCCTTTTTACCCTCTTTGTCCCAAGCCAAGTTATTCAATGCTTTATTACTTGAGCCAACTTAATCATTTACAAATGGTTCTTCGGTATTTGCATTCAAATTCGATAAATTAAATTAACTGGTTCCATTCACAGTAGTATCAAATGTATCATCAGCACGCCTTATGATAAATGTCAATCTAAACTTAGAAATATGTCACTGTCATTGTTATACGGTAAGCTATGAAAAGCTTTATTTTTAATAATACAGCAATTAAGTAAAAAAACAAGACGATACTAATAGCATATGATGAGTATTTAACATCTAACTAAATTTGATGAAATAGGCTTTTAAACCCTTTTAAAAATCCTGAGACAAACACAACATCTTGATCCTGTAATTTCAATCCATCAAAATGTTGCGATTTCCACTACACAATGAATTCATCTTTTATCAATCTTGACCTCGATGTACATTGGGTATTAGTTTTTTACCAGTTGTATTTTCTCTAGTTCATTAGTATTCAGTCATATTGAACGATGATTTGTAGCATTGCCAAAAAAAAAAGAGCAAATGCTCCAAGAGTTTTCTGCATATCAAATTATTACGCAATTTATTAGTAGTAGCAATGGTTGTATCAGGGTTATATTATCAAGGGACAAGAGACACAGACAAAGATTTATTTGTTATGTTTAGGTTTATTTCAGAATATATAATAAGGAAAATGATGAGAAGAACTGACGAAGAAATAAAAGGAATTATGAAAGTAAGATGATTATTTATACTAAATTATTCAAGAGTCTAATTCCCTTCATGAACTAGACTTCAGGGACATAGTGCTACTGAATTACTCTATAATAACTTGAATACGAGTAAGTTGATATTGTAATGTGGTCATTGGTTGTGTCGCAATGTGTATAGTAATAGAATCTCTTCCATAAGCTGAAGATTGATATGCAAGTCTTGATATCGGATATAAGAAACTCCTAGCGTACCAAGTTTAATCCAGTAATTACCAAGAACGCTTGGACCTCAATTATGACACCATATTATTTCATCCTAACTGTTAATGAATCAAGTGGCTATCAAATTAACATCCAAGCACATTTAGCGCAGCATTAAAACAAGACAACTCACAAGCTCTGCAGGAACATTAAATTATGATTGATCCATTTCAATCTATAGATTACTATCAAACAGATCTAATGTTTTAATAGTGCCTTAAACTACATCTCAGGATCTCAATGTCAAACCAATATAAAAGGCCATACTTTTGTACTGTATCTAAATAAACGATATCTTGTTTTTATTATACAGTTGAAGAACTGATTCATTACTCATTCTTTTTTAATTGTATTCTTTTTTAAGTATTATTTATCAATCCTGAAAATATACTACAGTAATAATGTGTGATTAGGATATATGCCAGTAGTAGTAATATCATAATATACTAGGATTGACAAGTTCATGAGAAATCTATTGATTTATTTAATTGATGATATTAAATTAAATGTAGAATATGATTCATATTTTTGCCAATAATGGTCACTCTTCCAAAAAAAAAGCCGAACAGTCTCCGGAAGCGGCCATCTAAAGATATTTCCAAGCTTTAAATGTCTAGAAAAAATCACCGGACAGCCCGGACACGGTTGTTTAAATATTCCAAGCAGCTATAAGATGCAAGTATCAAAATTTCATACAAAAATTAAGGTTCGACTCTATTACTGAGAGTTTATTATGGATAAATACAATCTTATTTATAGAAAGAATAATAATAAAGACTAGCAACATTATCATGGAGAACGTAGGCTTTATTACTAGAAGAACTAATGGTAAAAGAAAGAATCAAGAGCTTCTAGGTCTTTGTTTAAAAGACTATTTATAAAAATTACATTTCAATATGAATTAGAAATCGAATTGGCTTCAAAGTTGGCTGTTTAATATCCTCGAAAATCGACAAATTCGACTCAGTATTGGGCGAAAAAATTTGAAAATCGGCTGAAAACCATCAGAAACCATTTGAAACTTATTTGAAAATGCTGTCTCTATGTCATGCTGATCCAAGTAAAATGCAATTTCATATGGACATAGGTATAAATAGATCTAGCATATTACATGATAATAACAACTACCGAAACCACTAAGTAAATGATCTTTTTTCTATATATAATTAAAGCGATAGTACAGTGTAATGAGTCAAACATTTCAGTTTTATTCATGCAAAGCCTTGTCTCATTCCTTATATAAATACATATTACCAGGAAATAATTAAGTGATCCCTTGTGGATTTATCTGCCTAGTTACACTCCCTTTACTTTTATTTATTCACTAATAAATATTTAATCTACAAATAAGAACACCGACCTTCATCAATCCAGTTATCACCAATTTTTAATAATAATTATAATATCTATAAGCATATTATCCATCTTTGTTGTTAGGCCAAAATTACATATCCTTACGTACAATGTGTTTTACATCTATCATATATTCTTTAAAAAGAACTCGGATTTTAAGTGTTTATTTAAACAACTATAAACAAATAAAATATACCAGAAAACCGTAAACCTTTAATTATTTGAGTGTGTTGCTTTATTAGATTGTCAATAGTTAATAGTAAAACAAATCGTATACAGCGTTATCTACTGGATACTTTTTAATTTTTCAAAAAATATCAATTTCTGTAAACATCTGGAACACTAAAATGCCTTTTTTTTCGAACGAAGTGATAAAATGAACGCGGTTAGATGATATTTATCTTATTAAAAAATGGCACTTTCTATAATTCTAGATACTACGACTGCCAGAAGCTTTGTAATATTTTTAATTTATTCAGAAAAATTCGTACGTTGCTTCCTTGTACTCTGATCTCAAATATTTTTTGAAATTAGTATATTAGTGATTGAAAAATAGCTGGCGATTCTTATCTTTTTAGCATTATGTATGTTATCGAAAAAACAAGGAAAAATATTTCTTAGAAGCTACGAAATTGATTGTATGTTTAGATTTGTAAAAACTAGATTCATTATTCAACCGTCCAATCAACTAGTAATAAATTGGTGAATATGTTTCTTTATTTAGTTTCAATAGTATCTAAAATATGTATGGAATCAAGCATGCACGGGAAGGAATGGTGTCAAATTTGTCATTATACCATTTTTTTGTATTATAGGCCCTTGTTGCTAAATAACCTGCGGATCCTAATTGCAGTATCAGGATCAAAAAATGTTGTGTAACAAGCACCATGGCAATGAACGAAATAATTTCACCCGTCTGATATGAATTATAAATCAATTAATTAGATATAGTCAGTATATAAATGGGTAGAACTACTTACATAATGTGGACACCAAATATAGTCAAACAATGCTCCAGATGGTATCTATATAAAAATACAAGCTTAAGCTCGATATTCTATGACATGTTACATAATGATACATACCTTGTAATCTTTTGATCCATCTTTTCGAAGATTTCTTAATATGAGATGATGATAGAAATTAGTATATTCTCCCACTAAAAATATAGTTATACCCAAGAAAGTTATTCTGGAACTGGGGTTAGGTACATTTGTAGCGAGTTTGTATACAAGCAATGCAAATGTAAAATAAGACATGGAAATTAAAGCATTATCCTTCAATTTACATTGCCCAGAGTACCGATGAACAAACATCACTTCCTGATTAGCAAATGATGTTAGCTTTTTATCTTTGCTATACTAAAAATCAACTTACCAAAACTCGTTTTAAATAATGTACACATATTGTTGCTGAAATCAGCAGCATACGATAATTTTTATACGACATGACCAAGAATAAGGTTGATAATATCAAAGAAGGGGTGTAAATCAAAAGCATTCCATTATACGATGATATCTAATTAGTTATTATGAGCGTTGGTGAATACTAACATTATTCAGTCTTACAGATACCTCACTTGATTTGCCGGAGGATGTAGCGTTAAATTTAGAATAATTTAATCTTGTCGCCGGGAAAGACTCCCGAGCAATCAAAGCACTACTGCCACCAATGCTTATGACAGCAATTGTCAAATTAAAAAGATTCCATTCAGGGAAATACATTGAAAATGTTTATAGAGAAAAAAGTGAAAAGAAGAGTAAATGCATATATTATAACTTTCTATTTAAGCCTGCTCAATTGCTCGAAAGGAGACAAGTTAGCCCTATGTAACCAACATTTGATTGTCTTTGATGTAAAAGACAATGAAATCAAGAAAAGCATATGTATAAAGCAACCCCTTTCATCCCCCTTTTTTTTATACAAATGTACCAAAAGATCCCCATTAAATATTCTATTCTGTTATTTATTTATTTTTCTGGCTGTTGGTGTTGGTATTGTTGTTCAACGAACACTTCGAGTACATGACGCAAATTAGTAACAAAACCAGTGTCTTGATCTACAAGTTGAACCAAATCAATTGTGTGTAATTTTTCTTTAACTGCAATGAACTGAATATCCACACTTTGGGAAGTAGATGGACCAAGAGGGCTAATATTCTCTGTTGATTAGAGCTTTTCTAAGGATATACAAATAACAAAAGCCTTACCTTAATCTAACATTATTCTCCAAACAGATAATATCAGCTTCATGTGTTTCATTCTCAAAGTATTGCTTTAAAAATTCTATAATGTATTTAGAAATGAGTTATTTTATAACATATGAATCTAAAACTGTACCTGATTCATCCATGTATGGATCAATGGGCATTTGCTCAACTGGTAAAGGTGGCAATGTGGTTTTCATTGTACGACCATATACTTCAGTAGGATGTCTTTTACGGTTGGGTATCATTACTTGAAAGCGTCTGGTATGCTTTGATCGATTTACAATAAAGATATGAAGAGGAAATGTCTTTCCAACTTGAATTGCATCAGGTACTGTAAATGAGACGACAATACCATCTGCAATTTCTCTTTCAGGTGCACGTCTACCACCGAATTCTCGAGGATGAGTAGGTGTTGATGCTGTGTTTCCTACACTCATTTGTTTTTTCATACCAAACACGCCCTCTAAAGAGAGGCTCATTTGATGACCAGGTCCACCAGGACTTCCCACAACAGATCGAGCTCCGGGCGAATACATGCTACTTTGCATAGATTGAGATCTTGCCATTGAGGGCGAAATGGGAGAAGGAGAGGCGAACTTTTCTGCTGCAAATGGAGCTGGTATTTCTTCTCTTTTTTGTTGTCTCATTCCTGATACATCCAACATTGTATTCCATTTAGATCTCATTGGTAATGCTTTTTTACCATTAATAATAGGAGATCCAACAATTTGAATAGACACTCTTTGAGGCTGTATTTTATCATCATTGTTGTATGTTGGTGCTTGCTGTTGTGTTAAAGGTCTTCGAGAAGGAAAAATACGCTGTGGTTGAGAAGGTGGCTTTACTGAACCATCGTCTAAAAGTGTAACATCGTATACAAATACAACTAGATCAGACTTATTCAGGGCAATTGGGAATTGAATTTGACTAGTTTGACTAAATGCGGTTGATACAACGGCATTAGATACTTGCACTTCAACTTTATCAACAAGAAATTCACATCCTACTTCAGCAGGATTTTCCAATTCAACAGACATCATCACCATCTTTTCTGCTACAGATGCATTTGTTGTGCGCATCTTCACTACTAATCCAGATCGGATTGATAGGTTTTCACGCACATTTCGTTTCATGGAAAGTTGTGATGAGGCTGTATTAAGGCTATTACCATTGCTAGTCAACGAAGATGATGAACCTGTAGGTTGTCTAGTATGACTTTCCATGATAAATCTTTGAAGAGGGCGTTCTTGATTTGCCGAGAATACAGGATCTTTTTGATAATAACATTATGTTAGCTATTAGGAAATCGCTTTTATATTAACTAGAATTCTTATTTTACCATCTGCTAATCCACTCAATAAATTAATAGTTTCAAATAATTCAGTATCATACTCTGAATCATCAGCATTATTTTGATCTAATTGTGCGCTGGCTCTTTTGATCGGTAAAGGTCGATATTGAACATTTGAATTGATCGATAAAACAGGATTTGGTGATTTGGTTTTTGCGTACACAATAGGTACAACCATAGGATAAAGACAGCAGAAGCTATCTTGATGCTCAAAGATAATAAATTCTGCATTTTTATTGTTTCGATTATATGCTTGTGTGAAAAATGGTGTAGAAACATCGTTTATAGTTCTTCTTTGATGATTTAAATTTCCAATTTTTGGTGATGTTGGTCCTACAGGGGATGATTGTGTTGTTGCAGATGAAGATCTATTCATTATAGGTGTATTTGGCATAGCAGTATCGAGAAAAGTGGCGTCTACAGTAACCTCTAGCTGGTTATAGAAAGAGTTAATGGCTTCTTTTACTTCCTCCCCTGCGCCTGCTATTTGCTGGGACACACGAGCTAATAAATAAACTTGCAAGTGTTCATCTAAAAGAAGAAACACTATCAACCAACAGTTTCAATATGCTCTTTTTTCATGTTGAAACAAACCATAAAATGCAAATTCACGCGGATTAGCTTCCAAGATGGAAATAGGATCTTCTTTTTCATTTTCCCCTTTTGGCTGATTTGGAATGATGATTCTAAATTCTGCTTCGTTAAAGAAGAGTTCTGTTGATATAGAACTCATTTGTATATTTTGTTTTTGCAAAGAATAAGGCCGAGAAGTTATATTGTATCAATTGCGGGCTTTATCAACAAGTTTGGCCCTAATTGAACTTTATGTGTAACCAAAATGAGTGACTATAATTGCTTCACTTGCAGCGTTAACAAACGATTCAGTGTTTATTATTCTTGTAACAAAATGTCAATTAGAATCATAAATATAAAGCAAATAACTCAAGCTGTACATTGTATTAGGCATTTTTCAACAAATACAACCAATAATGTCGAAAAAAAGTTAATTTACACTTCTCCAAATGTTGGTTTAGTGAAGCTTGTTAAGAAATTTTCGCTATCAACCCTGGGTGTAAGTCGAGCAAAACATTGATTTTAGAATACAATACTCAATTTAGATCTCTAGATATCAGCCGTTGCTACTCCTGCTGTCATGTATTTCTGGCAATCACCTGCAGGTAAATATTTATTTATACAATAAAGATACATATTAACATGATTTAGTTCAAGCAGCTGAAATAAATAGTACAATGTTTATAGGTGGTAAGTTTGAATATTTACAACATGAATTGATTAAAACAATTAACAACATGGTTTATTAAAAAGAATCACTAACTCATTATGTATTTACTCAAATGTTACTTACAGCTGTGATGGCAAGTGCATGTTCTACAGGGGCACTATCCTTCTTATTGTCACCCTATGTCAATTCCATTTATTTGCATGTTCCTCAACAACATCATCAAAGTGGCAGTAAAAAATCACCTGCAATTTCCCCAAATTCTGTCATTTCAATTGATACACTCGATCTATTTGCTCGTCGTCGCACAACAACTGTATATTTGAAAGATTTAAAACCTGTAGCTAGTTCATCTTTTATGACATGGACAGTAAACAAGCGAGTGTTAGAAAAGCAATATGCATTAGAGCAAAGTAAAGGGATCAAACCTATGATAAATCAACATCGATTTTGGTTAGATCAGAGAAATGGCATGGGTGATAGAGATGCCATGTCTAGTATTTTACGTATTGTTCACGAGCAAGGCCGTCAAAGAATGATTTAGTTGTACATAATAAACGGAATTTTTAGATTGATTTTCAGTGCCAAATCTCTAGTAAGCGGTCAAAACAATTTTTGGTAATAGTTTGTAGCGCTTAAGGTGTTGGATGCAATTTTGTAATGGCTAGTTGCATAAAAACTTGATGCTTTATGCTAGTTTAAATGATACTATCTAAAATTCAAAGCATTGTTTTTAATTTCAGAACTTGAGCAAAACTGAGAGCAGGGCTACCTACATACCCCAGATTATCTTATGCACTCATCCTAAATATGAATTATTCTAAGCCAATTTAGCAGCATTTGTCACCAATGGACCTTTTGGTATTTGTGATTTTATCACAAAACAACTCAAACATAGCAGAGATACTTTTTGAAAAGTTTGTTAATATTTTAATTGACAGAAACCGATACCAAGTGATATTGGTACCCGAAATGTTTGGTACACTATGTATCACTCTTGATCTACTGTCTAATTAGGGATATATTTACTGATAAAATAAGTGTTTTGATTAATTCACAAACTAATTACGAGTCAAAAGCGCAATAATTTAATGCAAAAATGCAAAAATTCAAACTTTGAAGATTTTATCTTACTCTTACATTCGATATTAGACTAATCTGTTTTACTGAGAGTATTTTAAAAGATGTGAAGAACATGTATGAATTTTTTGGTATGTCTTCATTCCAGTAAATTTGTACGTAAACGCCCTGTTTTACAAATAATGCCTGCTTTCGAGCTTAAATAATTTTGCGAATTACAACCCGGAAAGTAGCTCAAGATCGCTCAAAATAAGTTCTGATGAATTGCAGAAGCATCTATCAATGATCCTATATTATTCTTGGATATTTTTACGATCATAAAAAAATCAATGATTTCGATCAGTTTTCCATGAGGGATACCTCATGAAAAATTAAGAAAATCGGTTAATGCAATTTTTCTCCCAAAAATCAACATTTTTTACTAAGGTAAGTTGTAATTTGAAATGTTTGTAGAAACTGTATCTTTTATTTTCAAGCGCTAGATTGAATGTTACGTATTCTAAAAATAGACTTTTGTGACAAAAACCGATTCTATGTTTTTATCATATAACATGTTATACAGACATTTTGTTTGGGTAAAATTAGTATGATTAGATAGAGCATTAAAATATGCATAAAAACTATTTAAACCTTAAAGTAATCCAAACACTCTTTTCTTATTGAAATGTCGAAAAACAGTGTAATGGATGTCGAAACGTTCTAAAATAAATCATTTCAAAATTATGCGGTTCAAGCTCCGCTGCACTGAATAACTAGCGAGTATAATATATTTTACACACTAAACTTACAGGACAATCCATATGACAATTCAATGTTAGCATGCCATAGCTCCTACATGGATATACTATGTTATTATTTTTAACTCAATTGATAACATTTATAATATAGATAAATTTAATTTAACACAGATAATTGTTCTTAAACTCACTTTCAATTTTATGTAATTTGCTCAATCAAGTATACTACTGTAGTGTTCGGATCATTGAGATAAATTTATTGTGCATACTGAAGTAATGCCAGTATAGAATATAATCAAAGTGAGATAGTACAAGAAATTTGTATTGTAGTCGACTTGAATTTCTTCATTATTCATATTCAGCATTATACGTATCTTCTTTATAATCCAGGCTGAATTGACCTACATACATAGTCAAGTCAGCATACAGAATGTAATGTATTTCAACTGACTGTTAAAATGGCATATAGAATATGAAATCATTTATGATATATTAATTGGGCTCAAGATATAGCCCCACAGATATTGTATATCAAACATTTACACCTTTTCTTTTTCTTTTTTCTCTCTCTCTTTCTAATCCTATTTACCACTTTTTCACAAATACGTTAATAAAGACACATAAAATCAGGATATACAAGTATTACAAGCATGTATGACACAAATAATGTTCGGTTTTAACATACGAGAGCTAACATTTGTTCGATTATAATTTAAGCTAAATGTCCAGCATCCGTAAGAAGAAAGAACAGAGAGATGCTTTTGATGGCATCCAAACTAGTTACCCGCCTCAATGGAACACTTCAAGTGGAAAAAAAAGAGAACATCCATCATCATCATCCACTGCAGCTCCCATAATAAAAAGGCCAAGGACGTCTGGAGTTTCTTCTCATAGACTGATGGATAGCTTCTATCAATCTATGCGTGATAATATTACAAATAAGGTTAAACCTATTATTGGTAAAGATAAAAAGCTGATAGAATTAAAGAAAACGATGTCTGAAGCGAAGAGGCTCCCTCCTGGAATCCTTAGCAATGCTGAGAACATATGTAACTGTAATCAAGGTGAATTAAGCGATTATCTAGAACACCATACTCTTAAGCGAAACTTTGTACACTGGCAAGACTACGTGAAAGAAAATTTTGACAACATTGTATTATCTTTTTCATCAGAACCATCAAGTTCTTCAGGAAAAACATTACAGCAACCATCTCAAGCTGAATCTTCTAGCCTTATCCCTTCTCTTCGTCGAGAGCTCTCTGCAATGGATGTAGTATCTGAAGTATCTTCAATCTCTGGTGCTCCAACCGAAATGTCAGACATTTCCATTGAAAAAGAAGAAGAAAGCATGGAATATCGTACCTGTACAGTATCATTTAAAAGCATATTACGAAAAGATGTAAATCCACAGATTGCTGAAGCATTTCTACGCAAAGTAAATGCTGCATTATATAATGTATCTGATTATCTCATGGATATCCAACTGGTCGTTTTCACATTGATGCTCTCTATGAAATCATCACAATTCGTGGTTGCTCAAAATGGAGATGTAGAATATAACAAGTGCCAAGGTTTCCCAATTGAAAGTATCCTTCCATCAGACTTTCGAATGAAATCTGACACCAAATTTTCTGCTCCTCCATTGTCATCAGACGCTATCAAGTCTGAGTTCTTCTGCAAAAACTTGAAGCAACTCTTCCAAAGTCAACACATCGACTACCTCCATGTTACATTATTTGGAAAAAAGGGATCAAAAAGCACAAATCCTATATTTCATGCTTTGGCCGAAAGCAATCATCCGTTGATATCGTCATTTTCTCAGGAAACTCCTCGATCTGCTAATGAATTGATGCAGGTAGCTTTGAACCTATATAAAGTCAACTTGAAGAATATGTGGTCTGGTAACAAGTTATTCAACAAGATATTGAATAAGGTGATTGAAATCCTCCTCCGGATACATCTTGCTCCCAAACGTGAGAAAAAATATCAGGATTACATTGAATCAAAGTCAAAAGAAGATCATGAAAAAGATGATGTTTCAAAGCCTTCTCGAAATTCGTTCCACAACGCCATTCGATCAGAGAAGCACAAATTGAAAAAGTATCAGAGAAAGGCTCAAGGTAAAGGAGAAGATAACAAGTGGTTTGTATTAGCTGAAAAAAGCCAACAGCGAATCAACAATATGCATCAAAGTTTCAGACGCCCTGATCGTGATAAACCTCTTCAAGAAGAATTTGGGTCAGCCTCCAATGATAATATTGTCCCGATCGAAGAAATCATCCCATTTAATGAAGTTCTGGAGGAGGAAGAAATGGAGGAAGCAGAATCAGATGATCGTGATGTAACAAGACGACGAATTTTAACACTGAAAGCTGTTATAAAAGACCTTATGTTTAACCATTATGATGAGACTATTACCGATAATCATTTTAAAGAGGAGGTTCCAGATATTACTCCTGCTGAAACTGCAGTATGTTTAATGTTATCAAACACATTGCTTCCATATATACCAAACAAAGAAAATTATGGTCATATTGGATTTCAACTTCCATTCTTATTGTTAGCTAATGATGTGCTTCAATCAGTTGGATATAATAAATTCGTAATGGACTTGTGCCCCACATCCTCCCATGCATCTTTGAGTGCTTTACGATTAGATGCTCCATCAATTTATGCTTTATGCAGTCAGAAGAATGAAGGCGATCAGATGACCATTTTCGACTTTCAAGGTTATGTCATTGACTCAGTTGTTAAAGCACGTACCTACAAAGATGCAGTATTCAACTCTTTTTTCGACATTCGTGCTATTAATAATGCTTGTAAATCATATAAATTAACTTTTGCTCATAATGTGATAATTTCACCTGGACTTAAATCTGCAAGAATCTTAGGAAATAGACCTATCAAAGACCAAGCTACCAACACAAACACCAACGCAAACTTGATCGACATTGATTGGGACACTGTCAAAGATTTACAGTCGAGAAGCAATCAAGAATTGAAATCTGACATTGCTGATATAGGACAACAGATTCAGAATGTTTCTGCATTATTAAAAGAGCACAGCAGACAATTCAGACGAGACGATTTTTCTACAAGAATCAAAGATTTAAAAATTCAATGGAAGAATGATCATAGTAAATATCAGGAAATCCAAAAATTGAAAGCAGATAGATTCAATGCTTTTAGTGCTCTACAAGCGACGAAGCAACAGCTTGCTGATCTTAGGAGTCAACAATATTATTCAAGAAAAGCCATTCAGTATCACAATAAGGATATACCAAGTATTGCAAGGACTGAAGAAATTCATAATGAAGAGTCCCTTGAAAATTTGATATTCTCAGGAACAGACAATGGTCTCAAAGTTATGACTGAAACAGTTGCTGTTGACATTAACAAGTATAAATACTGCTTAAATCTGCATAACAAATACTCTCCTCTTGCTTCTGATAATGACAACGATGATCTTGATGCAGCATCTGACGTTTTCCAGCCCCTTCCAGAATCGTACAAAATGTATGCCGAAGATATTGATTTCGGGTCTGGTCAATTCAGAAAGAGGAAGCTGATGGAAAAAGACAAACAAAGCACAGAAGGCAGACAAGTAAAGATGATTGAAACCAAACTGTCCAAATCTAGTGTATATTTATCAAAGGATGTTGATGAAATTCAGAGCAGATTGGTTAATCGTAAGGAAGATATCAAAACGCTCCGTGTATTCTACCATTCAAAGAAAATGGTTAATTTAACAAGAAGTACTGAATGCAATGACAAAAGATTTCGCTCCGGTGCTGCCTCCAAAGAAAGATCTTTTTGTGTTGGTAGACGTCCACAAACGTCCCTTATAATGTTTATTGGGGATAGAGGCACTGGTGTTGGCTCGAGGCTGAAAGGCCATCTAAAATACGGAGGTAAATGGAAGCCAAAACTGCATGCTGTTTCTTCTGCTATACATTTTACAAATGAACACAAGACATCCCAAACTTGTATGTTTTGTTTTGGTTCACTCGCACATCCTAAAAGAACTAGCAAAGATAAATCAGCAAAAAAGACAGTAAATGGTGCTTTCTGGTGCCTTAATCCAAAATGTATTTCTGTCAGATCTCACAAGCCAATTCAATCAAGAGACAAAACATCCGCTTTGGCTATTATTGTATCTGGTCTTTCTAGTTTAATTTTTAATGAGCCATTACCGGTGTTCAATCCTAAACCCAGTCAATCCTATACTGGTATTTTCACCAAGACCAACGCTTTCTGTTCAAGAAACGAGCATGGGGACGGCAGCGGTGCTGCATCAGCGGAGGCTTGAATCTGGTAAGTTGTAGTAAAAATTGGCTAAGCTGTATGGCATTTACTAATATGGTAATTATTATACTCGCAAGATTCAAGTTTTCGCTGAATAACGGCAAAACTTGTATCTTGCGAGAATAATAAATTGTTTCGGGCGGTTTCATAAAAGACAGATCGTATGTCAAGATACTATATCAATACTGGCTATATAATGAGAATGAAAGAGTCATTTTTTAAGATGTATTGCACTATATGTTGTTCAATGTTAGGCATAATATATATTTCATTTTATTTACTACCAATTGAATGCACATACAGAATGACTTTATGTTACGTTCTTTATCTTGTAAACCGTGAATAATGCTTCATTATCTATATTCAGTACTGTACATATCTTCTTCATCCTTCTTAAATATGACATAATCAAAGGTAGAGCAATCAGCAAAACCGCCAATGGGGAATTTCTATGTCTGAATCCTCGATATGTCTCTGTTAAGAACCATAGAGCTGTACAATCAAGAGACAAAATGTCGACCTTGGCAATTGCCGTTTCTGGCATCTCATACATGCTCTTCAATGAGCCATTGCCAGTGTTCAACCCGTACACCAGCCAATCTAATGCTGAAATTTTTCCTAAGATCACCATTTTCTGTACAAGAAACAGAGATACGGACAGCAGCGATGATGCTGCTTTAGTGAATCATTGAAGCTGGTAAGTAAAAATTAATAGTATTGTTACAATTGACTAATATAGTAATTATTATACTCGCAAGCGTCAAGATTTCGCTGAATAACCAGTTTCAGCTATTTTTCAATGAATTTCAATTCTTTTTGAGGTATTCAAATGATTGTTACGAACCCGAAACCAAAAGCTTTTTGAGTCGGTAAACTATTGAATATTTTCTAGTACCTGTTGAATCATTTTGTTGCGTTTATTTTAAAACTGGTTATTGAGAATATTGCACGCTCTGATTTTGAAGTCTTGAATCCACTTGACAAGCAAAGTAAACAATCAAATGATCTTTTTAATTTGGGAATACATCATTTGATGAATATTGATCGAAGCTGCAATGTATCGTACAGCTTTAAATTTAAAGTAAAATGGGATGTGGGCATAAAAGGATCTGGAGTGTATGTGCAGCACTGTCCCAAAACTGATCTACTGTATATCTCAATAAAAATGTATAAATGAATGTAGAAACCAGAATTTTTTTTTATTATGTATATATTATAAAGTAAAAGAGGAAATTAGATATGTAAAGCATTGGAAATACTCTTTTTAAGGTAATTTGCAGTACTTTCTTCAGTGCGGTCAAGAGGAAGATCATAGAAAAGGCCATGTGCCATGTCTTTGTGCGTATTATAATCAAATCCATTTTCAAACATGGGACTCTTTTCAAATGTTTCCTTGTTCTTTCCAACCCAAGTATTCCAGAAATCGGCAATAGCAGAATCCATAATAGCAGGAATATCAATGTTTTGATCGATAAATTGGAATTCAGGTTTAGATTTTTGAATTTCATAAATTTGTGTCAATATTTCTACAGCTACTTGACGTTCAGCAGGATCTCTCAAAGTGCCCAAGAAACCTTCAACAGCAACAGCGAAATTGAATTCTTCGGGTGTCTTTTCAAATACTGTAGGATCTCTAGGCAAACAATGGGAACGAATCACTAAACCACAACATTTATCAAGAACCTTCCATGTGCGGGAGAAAAAATGCTTAGGGGCACGGTTAAGGGCACCATCATTCTTTCTGCGACGTAACCAGCGACCATCAGATGAAGGACAGAAATGACTAATGTTGGCATTATTGATATCTGAGGGGGAAATATCATTCTTTTTGAGCATAGCAAACTCTTCTTCGATCAAATCAGTAGGACCATCTTTAGCAGCCTTGTGGGTTTCGATTGTACGATTACCATTCTTTTCAGCAATCAAGACATATGAATCACGATACTTGACATCGTCAATCTTTTGAGCACCTAAACTCTTTAATGCATCTACTGCTTCCTTGGTAAGATGTTCAGTGAAATCATCCTTAGATGCCATGACAACAATCAAACCAGGTGTCAAATTACGGATAAATTGAACGAGATCTTCACTCTCATCGCTGGAAATATGAGTATCAAAAGAGGCATGTTCCAAAACCAATTTCTCAAGGCGATCAATGGCCCAAACATGAAGACCACGAGTATTAGCAGCCAATACATTGCCATTGATTTCAGTGCGAGCAAAGTTACCAGCGTTATATCCTCCAGATTGAGCACGAATGACAATGACATCTTTCTTATCTTGTTTCTCAATATCAGTAATTTCATTATTCTTATTCTTGGGAGGTGGCAATGTTAAAGAATGAGCGTCGGTGCTTAATTGACGATTAGGGTCAAAATCTTGAGAAAGAACCAAGAATCCTCCAGGCTTATCACGAACAATGATAGTGGTTTCTTCACACATACCAGGACCAGACATTACTGTACCCAAAAGAGATTGTAACTCAAAAGGTGATAATTGCATCAAATGTTCAATGGCTTCCTCTTCATTAAAGTCATTCAAACGACTGATTTCCTCACGCAATGCAATAATAATAAAATGGGTACGCAAACGTAAAATACCATCAAACATACGAGGATTGGAACGAATAAAGTTGCCAAGGGAAATAATGATTTCTTGAACAACAGGTCCCTCACGAACATCATCTGCACATTGCTCGGCAATCATCTTATTCAAAGTACCAGGGCCCAAAGGCGTAGAGATCAAATGTTCAGATGAACCAGAACCAATACTGACTTGTTTCTTGTGGATGACTAAATCAGTCAAGTTGTAAGTTAAAGTAGGCATAGTCTTGGAAAGTAGACCGCTTGCTTGTCTAACTACAGACCAATATTGAAGACGTTTAGCCTTAACATAAACTTCTTCCAATAAATTACCAATAGTAGAGTCTAAATCAACAATAAATTCATCCAAATTCTTACAAGAAGCAAGATATTGCAACAAATCAATTTGATCATAAAGGTTAACAGAAGCTTGAAGACTCTTGACAGCATCATCAAATTGAGACAAATCGCCAAGGGTCAAAGATAACAAAACATCGTTACCAGTAGATTCATCAGTGTCAATTGTCAAATTGGCAGACTTTCTAGATACATTAGCATTATCAGATGTTTCAACGTTTGGTTTTATTTGATTGGGATCAGGGGATCCAGTACTACGAGGAGTGCCTGAATCAGAGGCAGGTGTAATTTCATGATCTTTGAGCTTGAACGCAGGGACACCATCACCATTAATTCTCTCCAATGCAGAAGCAATGTCTTGAAAGTAACTATCGCCGTCAATTTTATCAAGGGGAGTACCCAAGAGCTTACCACCAAAAACACTACGACGTCTTGGAGTTCTTGCGCCGCCAGGAGTCAAAGCACCACCAGGAGAACTAATATTGGAGGCCTCATCAAAACCTAATCGACGTTGTGAGCGACTATTGCGATGATAAGATTTGTTGATAGACAAGATATTACTCCAATCAACATCTTGCTTGTTGATTAAGAAATCAAGAGATTCGATGTTACTAGTATTGACGGTTTCTGTGAGTCGGGAGAGACGAACACGAACACCATTGCACTCTCCTGAACGTAAATTCATAAAGAAATTGAGTAAATTCTTCTTGGAAGCATCAGCAGATAATAATGCATTTGTCAATTCAGCACTACAGCTCTTGGGTGCAACCTCCTTCTTATTGATATCACCCAGCATGGCATTAGTCAAGACGATGGTAATGGTAGGACGACCAGCAAAGATCCAATTGGCATTCGTAACACTCAATTCGTTTTCAAATGTGGAAACCAAATAATCGGGATCAGAATTGAGGTAGAAAGAATGCACATCCATGAATTGAGGGGTGAACGCATAGATATGACCTTCGATACGATACAAACGAGAAGTAGTTAATGTACCAATGGGTCGGTTGGGTCTACCGGATAATTCAAGCTTGGAGTTTTGACCAAGAGCGCTGTATACATCAACAAGAGCTTGAGGAGGAAGAACAGTGAAACTAGAAGAGATTTGATCAATGGATTGAGTTTCGAGACCATAAGTAGATAAAGTCTTTTGTAATTCTTCGTTTTCAGATAAAAGAACAACTTGAACAACATTGTCAGCTTTGGCACCCTTGACATTGAAACGACGGCCGAGAGGGTCGATTTCTGAGGGAGATAATAAGTTTTCATAGATCAAATTACCAAGTAAATAAAGAGATAAAGCCCAAACAAGAGGCGTATTATCATTAGGAATACGTTTTTGCGAATTAGGATTAGCTCTTTCGGCATCAATAGATTCACTAGGAACATAGTACAATTCAGGTACAAGTGGAATGTGGAGATCAGCAGGGGCAGTAGAGAGATCAAGACTAGCTGTTCTACAAAGAGCAGCGGGACGTTTAGCATCTTCAGACTTGTAATCCTCAGGTGGTCTAGGGTTTTCGGGATCCCATAAAGCAGAATCAATGGTAACAAACTCTAACTTCTTACGATACTCTTCAGCTTGTTCCATATTATCAGTAAACAAACCTTCTAATACCATATAAGTGAAGAATAAGGGCCATTCTGACTCAATATTCTCAAAAATCTTCAATTCACTTTCATTGTAATGAAGACGGGTATGGTCTTCTACAACAGTTTGATGACCATCACGCAAAAAACGCTTCCAACCATAACGACCTTCCAACTTTTTCTTTGCATCAGATCTAGTAAATTCAATTAATGCGGGATCTTCAACGGCAAATGCGGGGAAACCGATGACGGATAAAATGGATCCATCTACTTCCTTGGAATTGGATTCTCTGGGCAAGACACTTTGAAGAGTAATCTTGTTACGGGTCATTTCATCAGGTAATACATAAATTGTCTGTAATAGTTGTTTAATGAGTTAAATATATTCATGAAGTCTCAAAACATTCAAAACTTACAGATGATGCGCTACCACGAGCGCCAAACAAATTAACACCATTGATAGCTCTTAAAGCAGAATAAGCCATACCAATGGAAGACGAATTCAGCTCAGGCTCACCGTGATTACTCTTATCACCACGTTCCCAAATACCAAAATCAGGAGTGCGATAAGCACGTTCAATATAAAATACCAAATTCTGAATAAAATCGACCTCATCCTGAGTATAAATGATACTTAGACCACTAGTAGTCATATCAGCCAATGCGACCAAAAAGAAACTAGTAGCATCAATTTGTAAATGACCCCAATCCTTATCGCCTACAACAGTTGCGCCTGTTTCTGTTTTGTATTTAGCATGGAGTGCATCCAGAACATTTTGAGTATTTTTGAATTTCTCAACCTTGGGAGCTTGACGCATCATTGAGAACAATAGGCCACGCATTAATTTAATAACCGCATGTTCAAGCTCAACTGTGAACACAAACAAGAAAGCATGAATAAGGATTTATAGATGATAAGGGGCGTTTCACCCTAAAATAAACTTACAAGCTCTTCCTGTGGTATCATCTACTCTTCTATAAGCCAAAGCAAGACCAAATACGCAATAAATAGAATAAACATTATCTCTGAAAAAGATTAAAAAAGGAAGCTTAATCAACATGTCAAAATGTTTCAAGGATTTATTTTTACCTAACCCAAGCATCTGTGTAATCACCATGAGTCTGTTTTACATAAATAAGTATTAAATTTACCTGATATATTTTTTTCATATGATTCAACAACTTACAGTGATTGCTACAGAAGCAGGAATCAAACCACTCGCGGCATTTTGTTTAGAAAGAACAGTTGTATTGATAACTTGATAATAGTAATCAAGTCTCTCTAATGAATTCTTTCTATTATAGGAGCTTTTCATTGCAATTATAATACTATAAAAAAGAAAAGGAAAAGGAAAAAACAAATAAAAAGTAGGTTCGAGGCTTTCTAATGTACTTGCTGAACCAAAAATAACGTTACAACGCCGCGTATTTTGTTTTGTT
The DNA here is from genome assembly GCA_027405735.1 of Mucor racemosus. Lineage (NCBI taxonomy): Eukaryota > Fungi > Mucoromycota > Mucoromycetes > Mucorales > Mucoraceae > Mucor > Mucor racemosus. The sequence goes on from JAPEHQ010000005.1 coordinate 931,343, forward strand.
TTTGTTTCTGTATAACTATATGGGAATCTAATTTTTACAAGAGATGATGCTTAACTATAATAATGCGATGTAACACTTAATTCCTGATAAGGTCATTCATCTACCACCATATCATAAAATTCCTTAAGATTCCACATCAAATAAAGCAATTCAAAAAAAGAAACAAGGTAGCTGACAGTTACACCAATTGGCCATGACGACAGATCGACGTTGGGGCCATCGATAACAACCTTTTTAAATGATGTTTAATGGTTCCAATCAAGAATATGCAAGATTCTTTGTTTAATCAAGAAAAATGGAAAAACAGTAGCTTATCAAAAAAAGAAGAAAAAAAGCTTCCACAATTGACTAAGATGATTAAACAAAAATACAGATTTATGCAAGAGACATTCCCGCTCAAATCGTGTTTGATGTAGCACAATTTATTCCATATTGCGCATTTTTATATGGAAGCATTCCAATTAAACATCTTTTTTTTTTGTTCCTTAATAATGTTGTTTACATTTACAATTGTTTCCTTGACCTTTCTTGACGTCATTTCGTGCTTTATCCACCATCAAAATGTTACTTATCAATGTTTCATAAAAGACAAAATTAAGGTTTAAATACCAGAATATATGGAATAAAGTATCTCAACACAACAGGCTGTGTATACGAGGCAATAATAGTAAATATCTTTGATGTATATAGCTTAGAAAGATATTTGTCATTCATTTGTCATGTATTATTACTTGCGGGGATAGCTCCCACTTTACTACGTTCCACATGAGTTCAAATAGATTTTTCCCATCGGATTTGAGAAGCGCCACGATGGTAAATCATCGAGTTTCAATGAATCCAATGTACCCTAGCAACATATGTATTGAGTAGTCTATTTAAGGACCGATCATAGCAACCAGGAATATAAAATTTGACAGCTGTGATCGCTACAAGTTTGAAGCTGTTGTACACCTAAACTGAGATTTGTGGGGATCATTGCTAAGAATATCGCTTTTTGAAATATACGTCTCTTCTACAGTCTAGAACCAAATTTGAAAATCAATTGTATAGCCTATCAGGACCATGTAATTGTCTAATACTCGGTTGATTGTGATTCGATCAAATCAATGCTACAATGGAAGATAGTGTAAGATATGATGGGCAATATTTAATCTTGTTACATCTATTACATTTGGTGCCCATCTCAACAAACATCCAGCCACAGTGACTGCCTGAGCCTTTTTTTTTTCGATTGATAAACTGACATTGCAACTTCATCTAGCAAACTTTGTTCAACAACCATGTCAGACAGTGAGGCACCTCAAGTAGAAAAGAAAAAGGGAGGTCAGCGCGGCAACAAGAAGAATGCCGGTGATAAGAAGAAGCCGGCCTTGTCGAAAAAGAAGGAGAAGGCACTTCAACGTGAAACCGAGCGTCGAAACGCAGTGATGGCAGCATTTAACAAATACTATGAAGAAGAATGGGGCCCTGAACGTTGGCCAGTGCTTTTAGAAGCACTCAAGAAACCTGTGCGCCATTGCTTGATGATAAACAAATACGCCAATGTCGAAGATGTCAAAAACAAACTCAAAGATACATTACCCGATCTTACAATGCTTGATTTTGTTTCTATACCATGTTATGCATCAAAAACCATGTCTCGATTTCCTCAACCCAGTAAAGAAAGCAACAATGTTACTGATTATTACATTTTGGATGCTGCATCGGTGCTCGCTACTGAAGCTTTAGATATTCAACCTGATGAACATGTCCTCGATATTTGTGCCGCTCCCGGTGGGAAAACTTTATCAGTATTGCAACGTTTGGATAAAAAATACGGTCGTTTGACTTCAAATGAGATTGCTTCAGATCGTAGAAGAAGATTAAGACAAGTGATTGAATCCTATGTACCACCTGATGTTGTTGAGGAAGTGAGTACAGTAGTTGGTAAAGATGGTACTCGTTATTATGGCGAGCCTGAACAATATGATAAAGTTTTATTGGATGCACCTTGCTCTTCAGAAAGACATTTGCTTCATGATGAAAAGGAATTAGAACTTTGGTCTCCTAAACGTACTCAAGTAAATGCCAAACGACAATTATCAATTTTGAAAGCTGCAGTTCATTCAGTTCGTGTAGGTGGTTTGGTTTTATACGCAACATGTTCGATTAGTTCTTTAGAAAATGATAAAGTTGTGGAACGCATGATGAATAAAGGTAAAATTCCTATTGAGCCTGTCAAGTTGAAGTTGCCTGTTGGTGAAAAGACAAAATATGGCTGGTTATGTCTTCCTGATAAAACTACTTGGGGTCCATTATACTTTTCGCTTATTAGAAGAACAGGTGTTTCCAAAGAGGGTGGATCTGATGATGAGGGAGAGGATTCAGATGATGATGATATTTAGTTAAAAATAAAAATAAAGTACATTATAAAACATGAAATTGATTGCTTGTTGATAAATATTAGAGAATTTATATTTTGAAGCCATTTTAAAAATAACCGTGGTACTCGACAGACAGGTGCCCACTTCTTCTAATACTTAGCCCTGTAACAAACACTTTTTAGGATACACTTTAGACGCTGCTACATAGATACAAATTGGTCGGATTATGCTAATTATTCCCAAATGTATTCAATATTTCACGAAAGACTCAAAAACACGCAAAATTCACTGCTTTTTAACCTGAAAACTGGGTCTCACTTTTCATCCCTGCTCTATTTTTTTTTTCATTAAATAACACCAAGAAACAATTATATGTCAATGTACCTGAGATGTTCAGCTTTAATCCAAAAACAAGTATCTGGAAATATCCTATTTTTTGCAGTTGATATTAATTTTTCAATGCTAATGTTTCAGATTTTTCACGCGTATTTTACTGCTAATGGATTGAAAACTTTGAGGCTTCATATCTCTAGAAAAAAGTAAGCTATACTAACACTTCCTAATAATAAAACTTACTTGTTTTGAAGTTTTCTATAACGTATTTTAATATAAAAACATTCTGAGCACGTTTATTTTTTTTCATATTTTTGGCATTTCTATAGTAGGTTTCAAAATATTGGTTAAATTAAACAACATTTTTTTTATTCATGTCATCAAACTCATTGAGTTCTCTGAGACCCAATTTAGAGTTTTTCAAAATATTGATTTTTCGTGGAGATATCCTCAAAAATGTGTACAAAAAGGTATCTCCATGTCTAGCTTCCATTTTTCCCTTATATACCCTCATCCCAAATTCTGAATCTGAAAAAAAAATTGACAAAAATCTTGTTTTCTCTACGAAAAATGCAGGTAGAAAACTCAACAATAGCTCGATCAATAGATAATGACCTTGTACATCATTACCATTTATTATATTTTAAATATGCTTATAAAAAGTGATGTGTATCTTCAAAAACCTTCAAAGTTTTGATTGCATTTTGCGCACAATTTAATGTGGAATGTTTGTCTAATTCTTATTTTGATGGGTGCATAATCCAAAACTCTACAAAAAACACTTAATACGCTAGTTCAACTTACTTTGCGGTTCACGAGTTTTTAAAAGATTTTGTTTTTTGAACCATTTTTCGTTCACTTTTTCATCAAATCAATTTTGGAATCCCGTTATTATAAAGTTTAAACTATGAAAGAAACTATTATTTTAATTATCTCGACAAAAAATGCAGAGTAGCTTTCGCTTGTATCAATCTTGTGAATACAAAAAAATAACATCTCAATTCCGATACTCAATGTTGTACAATCGATTTAGATCAATCTCGATCAATTTCGGTCAATATTTGGCCAGTGCACTTACATTCAGGTATTAATATATCTATTTTCCGAGAGATGTCAATGGTCCACGGAGGGGGGGGGGGTGCATCTTGTTTGAAATTTTGACGTGGTTCGACTCAATGTTGAACAAAAAACTTGGAATGTGTTGTAATGCCACCAAGTACCACTAGTGATATTAAACGAGCCGAGCCTTTTTTATGCAGCCGAGCTTTTCTCAAGGCTCGTTAAAGTTAGACGAGCTTACAAAAAAGCTCGTTCAACCTCGACGAGCTTTTTTTTGCGCGTGACTAGAGCTCGTTTACCCCAAACGAGCTTTTTTATGCAGCGACTAAAACTCATCATCTCAATGCGAGCTTTATTTTACCTTTCCAGTGACAAATATCTAAAGTAAAGCAAACTTATGAATGTCAATTGACAATTATCTAAAGTAATAATGTCATAGCATTTACTAATTATTATTTAAATTTGAACTTTTTGAAAAGAAGTCAAAAGCTCGTCTTTCTCAAACGAGCTTTTTAAAAAAAAGTCAAAAACTCGTCTTTGTCAAACGAGCTTTTATTAAAGCTCGGCTCGAGCTCGAGTGATACAAAGCTCGGCTCGTTGTGGCGAGCTTTGGTCAAGCTCGTCCTAGGCTCGGCTCGTCTTTTATACTTAAGTACCACACATTATCATCGTCTACAGTATCGATACATCTTATTATCTATTGACTACGACATGTATTGAAGTGCAAAGTCTTGATGCCGTATATAAGAAACTCTTAGCGTACTAAGCTACTAAGTTTATCCATCAATTACCAAAACGCTTGGACCTCAATTAACATCATATTATTCATCCAAGCGCTCAATCAATCAAGTAGCTATCAAATCAACATCCAAGCACATTTAGGGCGGCATTGAAACAAGGCAATTCATAAGCTCTACAAGCACAGTTAAGTTATGATTGATCCATTTCCATTCATAGATTACTATTATCAAGCATATCTAATGGTTCAATAGTGCCTTAAGTTTACATCTCATGATCTCAATATTAAATTAATAAACAGTAAAAGGCCATACTTTGAATATCTAAATATGTGGAATATGTACACATTTATCCACTATATTGATCTCCATTTCATCTAATTCTCAATTAAAGTACAGCTAGAATAAATAGACATTACACTACTAAAAAATGATATATTACTGATTTATACTAATATAAATTTTCTACCGAGCTTCTATCCTAGCAGCCTATAGTTAAAGATCAATCAACATAATGTGGATCTAATTATCATGCAGTAAATAACAAAGTTTTTTTACTAAAATATAAAAATAAAAGCAGTAGAAAAAACACAATTATAATCAGCTAAAATTTTTATTACAAAAGATTTATGAAGATTTATAATAATTGAACAAGTATGAGGTGTTTTACCAAAGCTAATAAGAATTAGACAGGAGTAAAAGGTGTAGTTTTATTCAATGTAGAGAATGAGATTATATATAGAAGAGATTATCAAGTGATACAACAGCTATTAATAGTGTAACAATAACAATATCCTGATAGTACGACTACTTGTAAAAAATTGAAAATAAAACACGTATGAAATAATATGTAAGATGTTGTTTTATTCTTTTAAAATAAGATAAAGATCTTCATGGCTAATGTGGATGTTTTGCTATTTATATTAATTGTCTAATCTAAAGAAAATGGAAATCTAAAAGTAATGGATCATTGTAACTGACCAATGATTATCTAGAAAGGCCGATTAAATGTGTTGAGTTGTTATGTACACTGGTAGATGGCAAAGTTATTGGTTCTTCATGAATATAAAAAAATTATGGACTTGTTTATCAACAGGTTCCTTGGTTCTATCTTTGAATACACTTTGATTTGGTTGTACAGGATGTCAATTGTATGTACGCGAGATTGACATTTAATTTGTGATTCAAATAATAAACTTTTATTATAGTGACAATTACCGTTCTATGACACTACTGTAGCGCTATATCTAGATTCTGGTATAACATGAGGTATGAGGGTATTTATAGTGATTTGGAGAACTTGGATACCATCAGACTTGAATGGATGGATATTTAGTAAATAATCTTCTAGTTTTGAGTACATTGTTATTGATTTAATATTTTAAGGGGTAAATCATGTAGAGCATTGACCATAAGGGATTGATGTCAAGTGTGCCAATATCGACCTTTTGGAAAATGGTTGTTTTGTTTATTATTGCTATATATATTTTATGTAATCTTGAATTAAGGGGTAATCTTTTATATGCTTGAATCTTATTTATATTGATAGTGCAGCAGCTTCAATATAGATGAGCAGTTGACTAAATTGATATCTTTGTTTGTTATTATTATTGATTTGGATAGAATCCTATTTTGATGTATATGTCATTTGTGTAATTGATTGCACCGTGATCAAGGGTGCTATCATCTACACGACATGTATAGTTCAAAAAGGTATTTCATGTTTTTGGAATGCATTTGTTATCGTTGTGTTCAATTGAAGCGTTTGCTTATTATTGTTGTTGTTCACATTTCAAGTGGCATTATATTTTAAAAGTGACACTTGGAATTTAGGTTATTTTATTATTATCAAGCGTTTTTAGTATGTAATTCCACTGCATTATCATAATATAAACTACCACACAATATTAACATGTATAAAGATTTACAGTAATAAGCTTGAATGAAGTGAATACAGCATTATAAATTCTTGAAAACGTTCTCAAGTATTATAAAATCTCTTATTTTTAAGACTTACAAAGCTTATAAGCGGAATATTAATTTAGAAAATTATTTTTGTCCAGATCATCAATTTTGACATTTTTTAATTTTTTTTTTCTGATTTTGCAAATCTAGAGTTAATTTTACTATCAATTATAAAAACAAAAAAAAATACACATAATCAGAATTTAGCGCTCTATTTGCTCAATAAAAAATAACAGACATTTTTATTGCAAAATATTACATGAAAATCCTTTAATCAAAAATCCGTTTTTGGGCCATAAATGCTAAGTTTCATTATTTAATATTTAATATTAAGCTTTTATAAAATGTATATTAGTCATGGCTACAATTTTCTCTCACAATGTAGTATATTTAAACGTCAATTTTGGTATCAAAATTTGATTTTTCTGTTTTTTGATCAAAATCATGAGTGTTGGTAAGGATAAAATGAGTCCCGAAAATGTCCGCTACAAAGTCTGAATTTTCAGACTGTACATGGTTAAATATAAGAAAAGCTTAAAAAAACCGCTTTTTTATTTAAAACTTTGATATATACCATAGTATAAGAAGAGACTTAACCATTCAATCTTGCTATGTTCAATTACGGCGTTGTCTTACGGGCTCGCTTTTGCAATTTTTTAATGAATGCATTATATGGCAGACGGTTTTTCTGGTAGAAAAATATATGTTTCTATGATAACAGATATTGCCTATTTTATTTAGTTTATGGTTGATGCGCTGTAATGCTGCTTTTACATTGACTGGAATGTGCAATTTAACAGGGTTTTAATTGTGCTAAATAATGTAAAGCCTTGGAATTCCATTTCGACGTGTGTTATGTTTATATTCCAAGGATATATTCACCGTTTGATAAGGCATATCAGACTATTACCAAGCTGGTATTCTTTTCTTTTATCTGAATACTCATGTTAACATAAGGGACTAATAATATTTTTAATATAGGTAGCAGTCGTTATATTAGAGACTGAAATTTTCATTTAACTGCATTCTAAGATCAAATATCATTATTTACTACTGTATTGTTGGACTTATTTCTTAATTACCAAATCACATCGAAGGTAATGATATTTATATTTACTCAATAAAAAGCTAGAACTGGCTACAAACCCACGAAATGTTCCAGAAAAGTGATAAAATTTCAAATGATATAGAAACGCAAAAAAAGAATAATCTGATGTCTTGCCTAGTAACTATTATAGTTTTGATTGTAGCTATGCTTGAAAGCAAATCTTTTTACAGTTGACAATCGTAAACTAAAACAGTAAGTTTAAACAAGATTAATTTGCTTAAATTTTATGAGTGATAACGTCACATTTATATCCTTAGATTTGGCTTGCATATAAATTTACGCTTGAGCAAAAACCATTGTTGCTGCAAACATTATAACTATAAACATATTTACAAATGATGATAATCGTGAATATATTGGCTCTTGCATGTATTGCTCTACATCAACAACGTATTGAATTGTATTATTGTCTATAATCCATATTGATAAAAGCAAATGTAATTTAAAGATTCATTATTCCAGTAAAAAATGCAATGGAATTTTGAGGACGGCATGATGCACATGTACAAACCAATTTGTGCCCATATGATCAGCTCATTATGCTCATGGCCAGATTTTATTATTATGCACAAATAGGAAGAATAATGATATGCTTATGGGCAATTCTACTATTATGCACACATGGCATTACTGTCATGCACACGGGCAGAGTCTATAATTCTGCACATACAGGCTTTTCGTTGTGCTCGTGTGCAGTTTCTTTTGTTGTACCCATATGCATCTTGTTATCTTTTTAGCCATTATTCAGTGGGCGCAACAACTCATCAGGCTATAGTATGTTAGTATACAGCCCACCTGGGCATAACAAAAGGATCTTGTGAAGCACAGGTCGGCCGTAGTGCTTTTATATATAAATCCTTTGAATTTGTGATTTTATGGGCTTTTTTCGAATCCGGTTGTATCATCTTATACTTTTCAAGTTAAATCTGTTATTAGGCTAATAATGCTGTAGGTTGTATTTTTGCTTTACTTAAAATAAGCCTTTGAATAATTAATAGCAATACAGTTGAGCCTTAATTTTTGTATGTAATTTCGATACCTGCATCTTATAGCTGCTTGGAATATTTAAACAACTGCGTCCGAGCTGTCCGGTGATTTTTTCTAGAGATTTAAAGCTTGTAAATATCTTTAGATGGCCGCTTCCGGAGATTGTTCGGCTTTTTTTTTGGAAGAGTGACCATTGGCAAAGATATGAATCATATTCTACATTTAATTTAATATCATCAGTTAAATAAATCAATAGATTTCTCATGAACTTGTCAAGCCTAATATATTATGATACTACTACTGTACTACTATCCTATATCCTAATCACACATTATTACGTTATCCGAATTACATATCAATCTCCAGCTTATACAAGAGATTCTATTACTATACGCACTGCGACACAACCAATGACCACATTACAATGTCAACTTACTCGTATTCAAGTTATTATAGAGTAGTTCAGTAGCACTATGCCCCCCTGAGCCTAATTGTTTGCAGAAATATGAAGGTTCAAAGCTTTTGATTTTAACAGTGAATAAGCAGTAAAAATCTGAAACATTAGCACTGAAAAATTAATACCAACAGCAAAAAATAGGATATTCCTGGATACTCTTTTTTAGATTTTAAGGTGAACATGTCAGGTACATTGGCATATAATTTTTCCTTGGTGTTATTTAGCGAAAAAAAATAGAGCAGGGATGAAAAGTGAGACCCAGTTTTCAGGTTAAAAAGCAGTGAATTTTGCGTGTTTTTGAGTCTTCCGTGAAATATTGAATAAATTTAGGAATAATTAGCATAATCCGACCAATTTGTATCTATGTAGCAGCGTCTAAAGTATATCCTAAAAAGTGTTTATTATGAGATTAACTATAGAAAAGAGAGCACGCTCCGATTCTGAAGATTGAAAACTTAATGAATAGCAATAAATACATGGATTGTCTATTATGTATATAGAATACTTGCTCCAAAAAAGTTGAATATTTTATATTGAAAATATTGTGCAGACTGTATAATTAATTTCATTTACACCAAAATGGCCATACAAGTACGAAATACTCATATCAATTTTGTGTAATAAAGCTATGATATATCTAATCCCTAATGAGATATACATCCGGAAACGCACCAATACAAATGATTGAGGAGTAATTTATCAATTTTTTACTATTTCCATCGAGCTGATCAATCTGTCAAACCTTGATTCAATCAGGTTTATTTTGATTTGGGGTTTTTATGCATTTTTTGTATAGCAGCACCGCCCATTATAATGCAGTATCATATGATTTGATGGTGACGCCTTTCATGCGTATTGATATAAAAGAACGACGTTTGCACTTTATACTTTGTTATCTTTCAAACATTTTGTTGTATTTACATTACAATGGAAAGAAGCGCAACACACGCTGGCTCTTGGTACACTTCAGACAGTAAACATCACAAATAAAGCACTTTATTACATCTATTAATTAAGTATTTAATACATAGAAACACGTTTAAATGAGGAACTTGAGTTTTATCTGGGAAAAGCAGTAAAGACTTCACAACAGAAGCTTCCTATTAAAGGGACTAGGGCTATTATTGGACCGTAAAGTATCACATAATACTTGTTTTAAACGCCATGATTACTTACAGTATTCAACATGTAGACACGCAGGCTTTAGGTATAGTGGCCCAACTGCCGGGTTTGCCTATAAAGCAGTTGATACCAGCAACATGTAAGTTCTTGACAGTAATAAATTTTGAACAATGTTACTCATTCAGTTTTACAGTAAGCGTGTTTTTCTTTTAGGACCATCTCATCATGCTTATATTGATGGTTGTAGTTTATCTAAATGTTCAACGTATGAAACACCATTGGGAAGCATCATGTTGGATAGAAAAGGTAATGCTAGCTAATATAAATTACAAGAGGTTATTTATTGATTGGTTTATTTATATTTAGTCATTGAAGAATTGCATGACACGGGAAAGTTTAGATGGATGAGCCAAACTGTTGATGAGGAGGAACATAGTCTTGAAATGCATTTACCATTTACATACAAGATTTTCGAAGAGTAAGTTTTTATAATTCATTATTTCAGCCAAAGATTCACCATTTTAATATAGCAAAATCGATGATATCTCGCTTGTTCCTATCTTGGTTGGCTCTATATCTCCTACAAAAGAGAAAATGTATGGTCAATTGCTTGCCAAATATCTGGAGGATCCTCAGAACTTGTTTATCGTTTCGTCAGACTTCTGCCATTGGTAAAGTCATTGTATATATAGACTAGCTTTGAACATTTTAAGTCTAATTTTTATTATAATCTATCAGGGGATCTCGCTTTCGCTACACTCATTATACTAAATCAGATAATGTTAGTGATGAATTTATCAATCTAGGTTCACACAACAAGAAAGAAATCGAGCGACCTATCTATCAATCTATTCAAGATCTCGATAAGCAAGGAATTGACATCATGGAGAGTTTAAGTTTTGACAGATTCCAATCTTATTTAGCTTCGACCCAAAATACAATTTGTGGAAGACATCCTATCGCTGTTCTAATGGCTGCATTAGAGACATTGCGTGAAAAGAAAGAGTTTTCTAAACAAACTTTGAAATGTTTACATTATGATCAAAGTAGTCAATGCAAAAAGTATTCTGATAGTAGTGTTAGCTATGCTAGTATTTATGTTCAAATTGAATAAATCAATACCTTGAGACACCTTTTTACATGATTTGAACATGCTTTACTGTTGAATACGTCGTGACTGGTCGCGCGACATGAGTGTTGTTTTGCTTTTAGTTTCATTTGAGATGAAAAGGAGAGCTTTTCTAATATAAATTCTCTATCAAATCGTAGAGTAAATTTGATATAATGGCCGAGGATAATCAGGAGAACCAACAGCATCAACAACAACAGAAATATAAGCAACAACAACAAGCTCAACAACAACAATCTCAACATCAACAATCTCAACAACAACAGCAGCAACAACAACAGCAACAAGGACAACAGCAACAGCAAGGACAACAACAGCAAGATCAACAGCAATATTACGCTCAAATGCAATACGAACAATCTTTACAAAATGATAGCCACTCTGTAATTTTAGTTACTGCAGGTTACGATAATACAGTACGATTTTGGGAAGCCCTCAGTGGTATTTGCTCGAAAACAATTAAGCATCCTGACTCAGTAAGTAAATACATAATTAATATCTGATAGCAATGTTAATAAATATAAAATAGCAAGTAAATCGACTCTGTATTTCACCCGATAAAACTATACTCGCTGCTGCAGGTACATTATTTATGATTTTACTAAATGACAATCTTGTTTTCAACACGTACAATCTTTTTCAATAGGCAATCATTCTGTCCGTTTATACGATATTGCAAGCAATAACGATAGTCCTGTACGTATATAGGAACGGCCTGTTTTTTTTTTCGATTCAAATTATACTAATTTTGTTTAAAAAAAAAAGTTTATTGTGTTTGGAGAGCATACAGGAAATGTAATCGCTACTGGATTTCATGGCGAAGGGCGTTGGATGTTTACAGCAAGTGAGGATGGACATTTGAAAATTTGGGACACAAGATCAGGCCGCAATCCCGTCCTTACTCGAAACTTTGATAATGGAGCACCCATCACAGATGCTGTAATGCATGCTAATCAAGGTGAACTAATTACATGCGATCAAAATGGAGCTGTTAAAATTTGGGATTTAACTGCTCATTCTTGTACTCATGAACTGGTAAATCATCAAAAATTGAGTGATACTGTGCGATTTTTAATCGACTAAATGTAGGTTCCTGAAGAAGGTGTGCCCATGAGATCTGTTACTGTTGCTTCAGATGGTTCCTTATTAATTGCAGTGAATAATAAGGGTAATTGCTATGTTTGGAAACTTTCAAATGGTCCAGATTCAAATGAGGTTGAGCCCATTCATCAATTCCAGGCGCATAATAATTACATTTTGAGAGTTATGTTGAGTCCTGATACCAAGTAAGTTTATTAAATTATATTGATAAAGTTGATTGTCTAATTGATAATGAATAAACTAGACTTTTAGCTACCTGTTCAGCAGATAATACAGCTAAAATTTGGAACACTGAAAAGAATTTTGAATTGTTATTAACATTACAAGGACATCAAAGATGGGTTTGGGATTGTGCATTTTCAGCAGATTCAGCATATTTAGTTACAGCATCCTCTGATCATGTCGCAAGGTTGTGGGAGCTTCAGAATGGAGAAACAATTAGACAATATAATGGCCATCATAAAGCTGCAGTCTGTGTTGCATTGAATGATTTATCAGTGGGGTATTCATAGGTTTTCTTTTTTACTTTTTAATAAAACTCTTATACCATATCTCCTTTTCTTTATTTTGATGAGTAAAATGAATCTAATATATGGTTTGGTTTTTGTGTAAATATTATTGCTCGAGTGCCTTGATATGCTCGTAGCAGAACAGGCTTTAATCGTGGTAATAAATGCTATAAAATATCATGTTAATTACATGATTTACAGGCTTGGAAAATATATAGTTTTTACCTCGAATACCACCACCATTTTATCCTCATCTTTCACTAAAATGGCCATATATGATTTTATCTGCCAGAAACTGATGCCTTCATTGATAATCACATCATCTATCTTATTTCTATTGATGAATCGTGAAACTGAAGAGCCACCCCAATATGTTGTTTTAACTTGTATTCCTACATCGCGGATAGATAATATACTTTCTAATCATTTTCCATGTTAGTCCATGATCTGAAATCGTATAAACAAAAGCATATCTACCTTCTCTAACAGATTTTCTTTTCAAAAATAGCCAAATCAATACTAATATTATAGCATATTTGTACATTATAGACTATTTGAATAGATTTGTTAAATTGAAATTTCTGTGTGCGTATGAAAACAAAACAAAATATTCACCTTGGCAAGGTATAATGATATCGACCATATTATTAAATCGATGATATTGATGGGATTTGATGATGCTTTTACAATGTATTCACGTGCTTGTAAACCAGGTAAAATTCGACATGTCATTGAGTCTAATGTATATATCGTTTCTTCTTCTGTCGATACATTGTCTTCTCTCTTTGGCATAGTAATAAACAAGTAGGATAAAGAACTATGTTTCAATTGAAACTCACACGTATTGTAAGTGGTTCATCTGTCTTTTTCTTCAATTACGCCCAATGTATGTTTGTGTGTGTGTCAGTCAATTTTTATTCTCTATTTTCTTCCAAACTGACTCTTCCACAGCAAAAACATGGCAAAGGGAAACAGGGATTTAGATAGATCACTTGACGACACTATTAAATTAAATTCGAATAAAGGACGTGATGGAAAGAGAGCATCTACCAGCAGTGCGCCTAGAAATGCTACTATGAATAGAGGAAACAATGGACGCCGCCAAGCAAACTTGAGTAGAGTCAACAATCCTCCTAATACCAACAATCGAAATACCTCGAGAAATAATGTGAATAATCGTATTGGAAGTAAATCTATTAATAAAAGAGTCGGTGGTAACGATAATTTGATTAATTCGAGATTGGGACGAGGCATCAGTAAGCCTCATCATGGTTCTGGAGTTGGAAAGGCTGTATCGACAGGAGTGGTAAATATTTTGATACATCTAAATTGGATTGCCATCAACCTGAAAAATTTTCTATTTTAGCGAAATGGTTCGCTTATAATCAATAGATCTGGAGCAAAGGATAAAAGATATTCATCAGAAAGATTAGATCCTTCAAAAATTATTATTACTAAACCAGTGCTAAATCGTACTGCAAGTGTTAAGACGGAAAGAGGATCTGAATCTTTAGTTATTAAAAGCAAAATATCTAAACAACAAGTATCAAAGACTGATACTAAATCAAAGCCTAAACAGCAAAAAATACAACAATCATCTAGTCATAATCGTACACAACCTCCATCTCCATCTTCAAATCAGAATCATACGCAGAATCATCATGAACAACAACAACAACAACAACAACAACAGCAGCAGCAGCAACAGCAGCAGCAGCAAACATCTGTAAAAAAGATTGTACTTGTATGCAATTTGGATCCTCGAGCAACAGCAGAGGATGTTGGAGTAAGTAGCATTCATTTAAATGGTTAGCATCTACTAATAATTTTGTAATATAAAAAAAGGAAGCATGTTCAATGTTTGGTCCTATTCTTAGTTGTGATATGTTATTAGATCCTATGGGAAGGCCTTTAAACGAAGCCGAGATTGAGTTTGTGTATGCGGATTCTGCAAACGAATGTGTGTCAAGGTTGGATAATTCTTTAGCTGATGGTCGTTTATTACGTGCAAAGCTACAAGATGCACCAACATTATCTGTAAAACCTCGTTATTCATCTCGCTCTGTTGTTGCATCTGCTCGAGTTCAACCAGGAGCATTCGACAATCAGCAAAGGTATGTGTTTTTTTATATATAATGATATTTTGATTTTATATTGACAAAAGATGAAATAGTGCAATGATGCAACAACAACAACAACAACTCCAATATCAACATCCTAATTATCCTTCTGTATATTCACCGCAACCTTATTATCCTCAACAACAACATTATAGTCAAAATCAGTACCGTAGATACTAACTTTATGTTTAAAAGAAGGAATTTAAAAAAATGTATACATCTCAAAGATAATTAAGATTTTAGGGATTATTTGTATAAACAATTTATCATGTTAAAATTGATAATTCAAAATAAAAGACGCTCGAGATATATATTACAAGTGCACACAACCATTTACAATACTATCGTTTCAGTTGATATTTTTAGAATGCTCTGTAAATACAATTTACTATCTATTAACGTATCGAGAATAATAATTTATTAATGCTGTTGATAGAGCAAAGTATGTGTGATGATTAATGAAGAAATATATTAGCAAGTTAACAATAATAATAATAAGTAGTAGTAGTAGTAGTAGTAGTAGTAGTAGTAGTAGTAGTAGTAGTAGTAGTAGTAGTAGTAGTAGTAGTGTAGTAATAATAATAGTTAAAAAAAAAAAAAAAAGTAACCAAACATGCAAACGCAATAAATAGAATAAAATACATACTAAAAAATTATAATGATTCAGTAACAATAGTATGTACATTAGTTGAAAAAATGAAGATGATAATAAAAGTACAAACAACTAGTTATCGACGTGATGTCGATGGCTCAATTGAAGTTATATCTTCTTCAATCGAGTGCTCAGCAACTAATTGAATCTTGAATACAAATTGATAGTTGTCTTTTACAGGGTCTGCCATCAAGCCAAAAATCAATGGCAATTCTGTTTTATGACCATTATTTAAACATTTCATTTGCTTGCCACGAATGATTTGTTCAATAGCACCCTATAAATACAATGTATATTAGAAGATTGCTTAAATGTGGTAACGCTGATACTTACTGTAATCACATTTCGAATTTCAATAAAAGAAGAATCAAATGCCATAACATATGGGTAGCTAAATGCAAATGATTCAGGCGTTCCTTCCCATTCAATCAAGAATTTAGTGAATAAGCGATTTCCTTTGCTATCAATGTAAAATGCATATTCTAAAGATGGAAATAAATTTTGAGTACATATTGTTATATATATATATATATATTGACAAATATTCTTACCATCATAACAGATAAAGTAATGGTTACGAGGAGTCCTGAAGATGGCAATATGTTTGATGGGTTGTCGTAAATTAAGAGAAGAAGATACTTCCTTTTCCCTTTCCATGATAAAAGCCAAGTTTCTATCTCCAGGATTGAGTAATTCTATTATGTAGAATTAGTTGGAATCATATATACAAAAAAAAACATCTTTCTAGGTTTACTTACGTTGAGGTTGATCTGTTCTTATATCTACCATTATTACACCTCTTGATGAAGTAATCAACATCATGGAAGCAGATAATTCCACTGCATAAGCTTCAGTCGGTACATATGTATCTTTAATTTTGCGTAAATGTAGATCATCGGCAGGTTGAGATAAAGCTCGCATAGACATGAGTCTATCCAAAAATCCACTTGTACGTTTATTTGATGCACCTGTTGATGTTGGTAACGAAGCAGAGATTACATTACCGCTATTTCCACTACTGTTAATAATATCTGTTCTTTTGATTGCTTCAAATACAGTAATCACTGATCTCAAAGTAGAAATCTTTGGTACGCATACCATAATTCGTTTGAGGCAAATACCCACGTAAAAGAATGGCACATGTGTTTGTACCAGGCGACCCCGAGGTTGTGTTTCTGGTTTGCCGTTTACAATGTCTAATGGATATTCCCATAAAGTACGATCTGCTAATACCAACAAAGTTTCTGTGCTTTCAATAGTTTGTATTTGTGTTACTTTCTCAAGTGATAATACTTTATGTGGTGTTGTTTCAGCATGACGATAGTTGTAATGTCCAACGTAAACACCATCATCTGCAGCTAGTAAATACTGTTGACCGCCATCTATCAAGTTATAAATTAGTATATCAGTTTAACAATGTGTACATTTGCACTTTACTAAATGTAATGAAATGATGAATTTTGTTCAATACAATGAATTGATGTTCTAATACTGACGAAACAATTTCAAAAATTGGGCTTCGTTTGTTCTTTTCGTCTTGTTGAGATTTTATCTTTTCGAGCCAAGGTTTGCGTGTTGCTGGAGAAGGTGCAAAAAGGATATAAGGAGTTGAAGTTGAGCGTCCAAGATGTTGAAATGCAATGGGATATTGATTAGGTTTATTGCTGCTGGTGGTATTGTTGTTATTAGCAGAAGAACTATTATTGCTAGAATTTTGATTTAAATACGGGCCTAGATCAGTAGAGGCTCTTGCTTTTGCTCCTGGTGCTGCCATGACCGGATTTGGAGAAGTCATGGCTAAATAAGGTAACACTAATGTACTTGATCTTTTATTAGCCATGTTTGTATCTGGTAAATATACTGACAACAATTCAATGGGAATTGGCTTTTTTAAAGGATTTTTAACAGATAATCTCAATATATAAATATTCAAATTACTTACTCTTTTTTGAATGACATAACGTTCTGTTCCATTGATTATTTTTAGTTTTGCAATAACTAGGTAATGATCAAACAAAATCACTTGATATTCAACAGATTCCAATTGAGCGGATTTCTTAAGTGTGCCCTGTTTTATAATGCTTCTGTTTTTATCCAATAAATCGAGGTTCTAAATGATCTTTTTTAGTGCTCAAAACAAGTCAAGATACATTTGCTTTTCTAATAGCCTACCACTTCATCCGCCTTATATTTAAACGACAAATTATAATGAATTCGTTCCAAATCAAATCGATTTTTGGCTTTGCCTGTTTCGGCGTTCACTCGAGACAGGAATCGCTTTATAATTGTCACAGCTTTTGGTAGATCCTCTAAATCAGGGTGATCGGCAGGCGTATGTTTTAAGATTTCATTAAATAATAATGTATATCTTCCAAGTCGAGTTGTTGGTTTTGTGAGATAACCATTTAATTCTAATTTTAATGAATCAGGATGTCTTTCGGTAGCCTATTATACTTTAAAGTTTAACGAAATAGATCTTTTTTTATGCAAAATGTTCAAAAAAAAAAAACTTGCCTCGACGAAAGCATCAAAATTAGGGTTGATAAATCGTTCATTTTCTAATGCAAATTTTGCTTCGTACTGTTTTGAACCGTAACTAATGTACGGTTCAAATTCAATAACAAAATCCAATAAAATATCGCCAATTTGATAGATGATTGAATGCTGATTTTGACGTTCTTGTAATGCCCGTAAAAGTCGAATGTTTATTTTATAGATTTCCTCGATATCTCCAAATATTTTTCGTAACAATGATTCTTTTCGGGAAGTTGGGATAATTGGTCTTTCTGTTAATGGTTTAATCCACATCTAACGTAAAATTTGTTTAGTTTTATAACTATTGAATAATACAAGAACATTTTTTTTTTTACATTCTGTAGATATTCCAAGCTTTGCACATAATCTTTTTCTGTATATATCAATTCATATAAATTTTCTTGTCTTTTTCTTTCTGTTTTGGACAATGAATCATAGACTAACTTCTCTACACCATCAGCCCAATAATCATGATGTAAAGTAGACTTTGATTTTGCTAATGTTGATTTTGATATAGATAGTAATAAATCTGAGAATGATTCATCACTTTCCACTCTTTTCAACTAAAATACAATCAGCATGATATACTCAAAATTAAGATTTGAAACCAATGTACAATTACCTGTGCAAATCTTTTTGGACAAATAGGACTGTAGCAAGGTTTAAGGTCCCAACATGTTGGCACATAACAATGTGTCAAATCAACAATGATGCCATTAGGTACAATTTGATTATTGTTAGTTGGGTTGTTTATATCCAAATTAGCTTCACTTAAAGATTCACTACCACTCCAATCACTTCCGCTTTGTTGTTGTTGTTGTTGTAGCGTATTCAATGAATACAATGTGCGGTTCGTAAATTCATACAGATAAATTGAGGAATCTACAAGCTGTGTTTCGTAACTAACATCATGAAAGAATCGTTGTTCACTCAACATTTTGCCAATCTTTAAAGCTAATTTTCTATCTGTTGTTTGAACAATCAATGCGATTTTATCCTGAAATTATTGAACAATTTAACAAACCTAATCTATAGAAAAACTCTAAGATAACAACTTACAACCACTTGTTTGCCATCAAATGTATTTTTGTATTCAATATCATCTTTAATATGATCTGCTAATGTAATTCGCTGTCTCAATTCAATTGCAATTTTAGATAATAGAGCTGAGTAAACGTTGGTCTTTCGTTTTGTATTGTTAATTGTTGTAGATGTTGAAGATGAATTTCTTGTACCATAAGCAAAACTTTGTGATCTTTGTGCCATAATTTCTGGAGTTGTTACAATGGGAGGCGTTGGATTATCTTTTTTTTTTTTATTTTTATATATAGTATGATTAGTAAAAAGTTTTTTTTTTTTTTTTTTGGTTAAATATAATACTTTTTGATAAAATAATTGCGCCATCACGAGCTGCTCTTTTATTGCTATTTTTCTTTCTCGATGAATTTAATAAATCCCATGGTTGTAAAAGGCTTTCTTTACGTCTAGCCATTTAGACAATATAATAAATGATAGTTAAAATGGGATTACAAGAAAAAAAAGGGGAAAGAAAACGACACAACCACACACACACACTCACACAAAAGAGAAAAGACTATATATAACAACAATGGCCTATTTCCGGACTTGAATTCCAAAAAATTAAATAAATTTATATATTAGTGTTACTCGAAAATGCCCCTGAACATGGTATGTATTAAAATAGTAAAAAATTATTATTTATTATGAAAAGAAACTAATAATTTATTGACGAGCTTCGAGCTTCTCGGTCTTCTTGTTGGCACGACGTTCACGGAGAGCCTTGTTCTTGGCACGGAGAACATCAGCTTGTTCAGCAAGAGTCTTAGCACGGACCTTCTCAGCCTTAGCCTTGTGGATGTGTTCCATCAAGACACGCTTGTTCTTGAAACCGTTACCCTTGGACTTGAGGTAAAGATGATGATACAAGTGCTTATCGATCTTACCAGCTTCTCTGTACTTGGCTAAAAGACGACGGAGGACACGCATACGACGCATCCAGATAACTTGGCTACGCATACGGGCATCAGCAGTACCCTTTCTCTTACCATGACCCATATGACGACCGTTACGCTTGGCAGCAGCACGTTCGAGGACACGGAAACGAGATTGAGAGATCTCGGGCTTGCGGATAATAAGACCATCCTTTACGAGCTTACGAATGTTAGCACCTAAATAATAATTATTAATCAATGTTACAATAGTATTCATTAAAAACAAACTTACGAGAGTTGGCGTTGGAGATCTCGTTGACCTCATTGGGATCGAGCCAAATCTTTCTTTGACCACACTTGAGGACGGAGGCAGCGAGACGCTTTTGGACAAGAAGGCTAACCCTGCAAATTATAAATCGACATTAGTATTTCCAATTCCAATTTCAAAGCCCCATTTGATAAATTGCGAAAAAGCAAGCATATAAAAAAAAACCCAATAATGCATTCATCAACATATTTATAAAGATATATTGCATAGCATAGTGGCAAGATGTTATGCTCAAAGCAATTGACAAAAATAAAAATAAAAAAGCCACTAAATAATTCGACATTTCATGTTGTAAATGTCAAAATCCAAGATCGATTTTTTTTTTTCAATTGTCCCTTTAAATGCATAACCGTATCATTTGTTTCAATTCTCTGCTGCTCTACTCGCTCATCAAATTTCGGAAGGGGCCGAAAAAACAATGATATCTTACATTGCAATGTCTAGAAGTTAAAAAGAGGGGGTTTCTACACTTACAGATTTGTCGAAGTAATATCAGAATTGCAAAAATTTTCTTGTTTTCTGTGACTATGGTAATAACCTGTTCTAGTCACGGAAATTGGAGTTTCCTTTCAAATTGTGTTGATAATAGCAGTTGATTTTATAAATATTTCTCTTTTTCCAGCACCATTATCATCATGTAGCGAAATATATTAGTACAATTTATGTACTTTAATTGTTAAATATATTTAATTTGGTGGTCTGCTTAACAGATAAACGATTTACTATTTGATTTTATGTCCAAGTATACCGGAGAACAAATGTTTTTGTTCTAATAATTTCGACTTTTTGAAACCTCTTTTAATGTCGAATGTAGCGATCATTTTTTATTAATATTTTATAAGATAAAAAAATAGGTACATATTTTTGACATGCTAAGCTAATATTTCCGTGTTTGTATTCTGAAATTCCACTGCGTATAGCACTTGAAAAAATCCTTTGAAAAAGTGCCATTTTTACGCATTTTTGAACAAAACATGCTATATCTCGCGATATAATCGGTTTTGAGGCTTTGTTTTTTGCCCAATTGTTATATTTTGATTATGTCTGTTCTTGTATACCAAATTAACGAAAAAAGTTGGCGATGGATTTTTGATAAAAAATCCTGGTTCCAACCTTACCATTGGTCGACCAAAACTTCAAATTGAGATAAAAATCAAGATATCTCAGCGAAAAATGGTGCTACAATTGTCCTTAGATATTCAAAATGACCGTAAAGAAAAGCTTCATCACTACAAACTTTGACATTTGCAACTCCCTATGAAAAAAGTATAAATTTTTGAGAAAAACCGTATTTCCTATTTTTAGTCGTAGCAAAAAATATTTGCAGAAATTTGCCAAATTTTAAAGCATGGCTAGATTAACAGCTCCAATATCTACCAGAAACTAATAATGAGCAGTAGCAACTTACTATATAATTTGTTAAAATATTTGCAAATTACTAATTTTTTGCCAAATTTCGATGAAAATGAATTCAATGGAACTCGATAATATTCAATCCCAGACAGGCCTTTTTTTTTTTTTTTTTTTTTTAATTCATTGATAATTTTTAAAGAGTTTCTACTATAAATACTTCAATATAAAAACTTTTACGTATTAGCGAAAAGATATCATTAGCATGTGAAATAGTGTATAGTTTTTTTTTTTAAAAAAAAAGAATGTTAATCCATGAAATTGTTGGCATTTTATTGAATAACAGCATCATTTTCAATGCCTTGATGTTGGTAAAAATCTGCAACTACTTGCAATCTCAACTTGATAATTATGCGTACTATTCTCTTTTGATGTAATATATACCATATGTAAAGTAATACCATCCATCGACTTTGATTATCTAGTCATTATAAGGTACAGTTGATATAGAATTAATGTGCGTGCTGTTAAAAATTCACATGCGATTGAATAAAAGTATATGGGTATAATTGATTAAAGTTTCAAAGTATTCCTTATTCCTTCAATCACATTTTTAGGGATCCAAATGTATCATATTTACGTTTATTGAGTCGTAATAAGGACAAGAAACAACAAGAAATGGAAGGTTTTGGACAAATTCAATTTGGGTTAAAATTTGAATCGCATCTTTTTTAGAATCGTTTCTTAAGGTACAAAACATCTGCGACATGAAAATTTCGATACAGTATTTAGAAATGTTTGAAATGATAGGTATAACGAGACATTTTATTTTTGAGATATCATTTGAAACAAAGCGATTTGGAAAACGCTGCATATTCAAATGCTTTGACACGCAATATTCGGTGGGTGAACTGACACAGTATTCTTGCCGTTAACAATGCTTCTTATTTTTTAATGCGGTAAATTTTATCTCTGCCAATGAAAGTTATTGTTCAAATGAGTTTATAATTTATTATAATAATATTTGAATGCTGATTTCATACATAGAGGTCCTAAAGTATAATACTGTCTGTTATAAAAAAAAAAGGGCAAATCGTGAAGAAAATCTTTGTTGTAAATTTATAGAATACTGCTTAATCCTATTCATGGATTTGTAAACAATCCTTTCTTGTCTCTAAATACATCTATGAACATTAACTAACATTACTATGTACTTAGTAATGAAGTTGTAGATGGGATATATATGGGGGGTGTGCATTCTTCTATCAAATTCGATGAGATCATTTATAAAACCATTTTGACAAAATAATCGATGGCTATATTCCCAATTCAGCATGCTATATGCATAAAATAGTGGCTTTAATAGATTTCGTTTTCTCTTAAAATGTAAAACTGCAACAATTCAGACTCTTGAAACTAACTGAACGATCTCTAGTTGTTGCTTCAATATATGTTTATATACCGGAAATCTATTCCGGACGCACAAATTATAACATTCTCTCTTGGTTGATCTTTCTGAAAATCAATAGAATCAACAATTCTCTATATTATTTCCTTCTAAATAACTAAAAAATGTGCAATAATTTTGCTTTTAATAGCATTGTTTCTTTTATGAAACTACAAACTTTGTTTCAGAGCGCCAATGAAAAAAAAAGGCATGACTATGGTTGAGTAATGTGTGAAAAGACGTTGGAATTTAGCACCACAAAGGAACAATAATTGCATCGCGTCATACGTTGGTCAGACCACTGTAATCGATGATTTGAATATCCCAGAGTCAAATGAAACCACAAAAAAAAAGGGTTTCTGATTCTTTTTAAATATTCAGGATTTCAATTGATTTTTTTATTATATAACATTATTAAATTGAATAGTAAACAAATGAAACAAGTTATAGGTTAATTAGATGGATTTATGGTTTATTTTTATGCATTAAAATGTACCTGCAGGTCGAATTGAGATCTACATGTTTTTTTTTCAACTAGTCAATGTATACAAAGTTGACGTAGATCAGCATATTTATTACTGCTTTCGGATATTCAACGTATAGAAACGTTTCAAAGATTTTTTCTGACTCAATTATATCCATTCATATTGGTTTAAATGGTTCTTTTATTCATTATTTACAACTTCTCTTTCTGCTTTTTTTTTATTTTTTTATTTTTTTATTTTTTTATTTTTTTATTTTTTTATTTTTTTATTTTTAATATAAGATTAAAATCTTTGAGAAAAAAGAAATTAGATCAAATATCATCATATCAACATATAAAATATCAAATTTGATGATTGATTTCAATGTTATTTTTTTAAGTAACTCGACAGATGCAAATTTGGCCATTTTACAAAGTATATTTCAAAATGGTATGAAAAAAAAAAAAAAAAAAAAAAAAAAATAATAGAAACATTAATGATTTCGAATAGTTCAAATCATGACAAATTCAAATGAAGCCATGTTGTTTATCATGTCTAGGAATGATCAAAGTGTTCCTTGTATATTTTTAATTGATGTTGATCAACACTGGAATTTATTTGAAAAAATTTGTCAATCAATTCAATATAATCCCTTGCTACATGTTGTGCCAATAGGTATGTAGTGTTAAATTCATTTTTATTTCATGTAATTTTTTTTTTATTTTTATTTTTATTTTTTTTTGATAGCTTGCTCTGAAAAAGATGACCCTAATTTAATGCTGGGATGTATTCAAATGGGCGCTTTTGATTTTATACTGAAGCCATTCCGGGAACCTGTTATTAAGACCTTGTTTTTGGTATGTAGAAATACTTGAATTTGAGTGCATTTATATCAACATATAGTGGATAGAATCTATATAGAAACTATAAACCGCAATCAACATCTACAGATACAGCCAATAAACCAAAACAATCCATTTTGATGCAATTTCAGGGCCGACTTGAGAAACTGTATTCAACTCAACATGATAACCATTGGTAAAGAACGTTTTAAACTGATTGAATGTGTGATTAAATATTAACACTTCTTTTTATACAAGGTTATCAGAAACTATAATAAACCAATATACCCCACAACCTACCATAGAAGGAAGATTGGCAATGTCTTCACTTTCAAGGTAAATAAGTTTTATCTATCTAATCTTGTATCAAAATTATTCATCAGTGTATGCAGCGAAAGAAAATCATTCTTACAAGGCTTTATCGATGACTGGAACTTTTCTCCACTTCAATTAAACGAAATAGATCTTGTTTATTGCGTATTTTGCATGTTGGACCAAACATTTCAAAGATTTTCGCAACTAAAATCACTTCAAATGACGAATGGTTTGTAGTTTAATACAACAGTTCCAGTAACACTTGTTAAATTAATTTACCCAAAAATAGATGCATTGTACGACTTGATTTTTGACGTTTGCAATTCGTATCACAACTCAAATCCATATCATAACTTTAGACATGCTGTAGATGTGATGCAATCTACATGGTATTTTTTGAATCTAATCATGTTTGAGAATCATCAAGTAGACAGCAGTATTGCACAATTATTAAGGCCTATCGATATACTAGCTATATTGATGGCAAGTTTAGGCCACGACGTCGGACACCCAGGGGTGAATAATGGTTTCATGGCAAGTTTTATTGTATTACTATCACATGAAAAAATATGGTATGTTAAATTCTACAACATAGATCACTACTGCAACACCATTAGCTGTTTTATACAATGATAAATCTGTATTAGAAAGTTATCATTCGATGGCATTCTTTAATTTACTTCGCAAGCATTACTTCAAGGCTATGATTGATATTAAATCACATCCTGAATACAAGGGTAAGATTTCTAACGTGTATAATGATTTCTTTGTATTATTATCTAATACGTAATGTAGATTTCCGTAAAATTATTGTGCAAAGTATTCTATGCACCGATATGAGTTGTCATCAAGAATATGTTGAAAGCTTCAAAGAACAAATCAAGCGTAAAAGATCCAATAATATTGATTTCACAAATGATGTTGCTAGAGAAAAAGAAAGAATGATACTTTGTAGTGTTATAATAAAATGTGCAGATATTAGTAATTGTGTAAGTATATTGAATGTGTAAATATCTGTCGTAGTTTACTAATAGTTGTATTTACAGGCAAGACCATTTGAGAACGCAAAAAGTTGGGCAATTACACTAGCCGAGGAATTCTGCATGCAAGGGGATCTCGAACGAGAATTAGGAATTCCTTCTCTTGCAATCAATGAACGTGGTAAAGTAACTTTGGCTGATTTCCAACTTTCATTTATGAAAAATGTAGCGCTTGGTCTTTACCAAACAGTGAGTGAATTACTTCCTCCCTTGGATTTCTGTGCTAAAAGTATCTCTGATAATATCGAAATATGGATGTCTGTAAAACAGAAAACCATGATACCTTCCTCTTCTGCCTGAAAAGAATATTTATTTAACTTCTGTACAAATTCGTAACCCCCTGCTCCTTCTTTTTCTTTTTCTTTAAAAAAGCGCGTCCTTGACTCTTCCATCAAAATACAATAGTAAATGACAAGTAGCTTCATATTAGATATTCTATCTCATGTAAATAAAATTATTATATTTTCCATTACAACTAATACTCAATCATCGTAGACTCGTGAGATTGTTATAGCATGTACCTTTTTCACTTTAATTTACTTGCGATCAATACATATGATCTACTTTACAGCAAGTGCCATAGCTGCAACCGTGGTTGCCAAGATCCTTAAGAACGTAATTAAACAACCTCGTCCGTTGCCTAGCAACAAGAAAAAGGCCAAAAAAAGCTACGGTATGCCATCTTCCCATTCAACTGCCATCAGTTTCTTTACTAGTTATTTAACTTGTGTTGTACTTGTGTCACCAACGATCCCGTACAAATATTTGTTGTTGATCATCTTTCATTGTTTTTCTTTATCTGTGATCTGGTCTCGTGTGCGGTTACAACATCACACGCAATCACAAGTAGCAGCAGGTACATTATTAGGTGCTGTACTTGCTGTTTTTTCATTTATGTCATGGATCATTTACTTTTCAACACATTTACCCATTTTAGTACAAAATATGGACATTTTGAAAAATATTTTAAATTGATAAATAAATCAGAATCGAAGAATATCGCTTTATTTAGTTGTTATACAAAATTGTATTATACATTAGTTTAATAATCAGGACAAGTTGGTTTGCCTAATAACGGACAACATGGATCAGGGGAATCTATCATAATTTTGTGTCAATATAAGCTAAAAAACTGTAAATAAATGCGCTTACCTAAATAGCCACAAGATTGAGGACAATCCTTTGGGCATGGCTTCAACTTCATAGGGCAGGATCTTTTGCTGCAATCACTGCTCTTTTTCTTGTTCTTCTTTTTATTCTTATTCTTGTTCTTATGTGATCTTCTTTTTACTAGAAAGCTATTTGTGTGCAAATGTAAGTATACAAATTACTTGGAACATGAAGAAACAAAACACATACTTGGCTACATTTTTGCTGTGGCGATCAACGCTCGAAACAATCAATTCCAATGGATGAGACATTGCATCTGAAGATCCAATGAAGAATGCAGTAATAATAAACAAGAGGATGGCAGTTGCGAATACAGTAAATTTCATGTTGTTTTAACAGTCGAATAAATAAATGAGTGGATATAATATGTTACAGATGAGTTTTTTTTTTTTTTTTCAAAAGAAAGAGGAATGAGGGAAATACAATGATTTTTCATGTCTTTATATACACAAGATGTGTATTTCATGATGTTTAAAATGACAAAAGAAAAGAGGAGAGGTTGATTATTTAGTGTTACATACGCTTTTTACTTTAGTATAAACTACAAAAATTCATGTACCCTTTTAAGCAGTGATCTCTTCTGGTTTGTATTGCTTTTCTTGTAATAGTGAGAAATCTTTATATGAGATATAAAGAACATAAGGAATCCAGGAGTATATTATACCCAAAAAAATCACAATTTAATTATTATGGAAGAGGAGAATTCATATAGTAGTAATAATGTGATTTCTCATCATTTATCCTATAATTATATAGTGTATAGCATGATGTTCGTTAAAAAATACAGGATTGTAATGCAAAACAAATGCTCTTTAAATCGCTTTTTCTGTATGAAATGACGTATATTATAGACTGTATAGAAACAGTTATACAACCACATGTGGCCACTATTCATATAAATTACAGTAATACCTCCTTTATCATGAATACAACATACTAGATGTATTTCCCGCTAAAATATATATCACACAATTGTAGCCTTGATTGAAATATATGCAACTAAAATAATACCCAGGCCAAGCAAGTATTTTACAGTTGAACAGTAAAATCATGATTTTGGCTAATTTAAACTGTTGAATTTTAAATGAGCTTTGTTTTTGTATTACTACGAAATCTATTCGGATGTACACTTGAGATATTAAAATCAAATAAAGACCATGTAATTGCCCGCTCAAATTATTTAAACGATTTTGTTTTTAATAAAAGGTAAATTAAACAAACTATTCAAACAAATTGTATCGGGTTTCAATCAGTAAATACAAGTAGAACGATATTACGAAAAAAAAAAAAGGCAATGTAAAAGGCATAATCAATTGCCGCGCATGTTAAAAGTGTGGCCCCTTTCTTCTTGATGCTCAATAAATTGCATTATAAAACAGCAAGGTATATAACTTAATCTCTCAATTTTTCTCCTTCTTGATTTTGTACAACAACAACATCAATAACTGTTCTATAAATGAATACATACACACACAAATCAAACAATTGCACCACCACATGTTATTTCTCTATTTGATAATGTATGTGGGTATTCATTTTAAGGAGTGGATTTACTTGTATATATGCCCAAAGCATGAATAATTGAACACCGGTTTCTCCTGAAATCTGAGTGATTTTCAAGAAACTGTAATTTAGACATACAGCTATAATTTGTCATGAGTTATTTTCGATGTACTCTCATTTTTCTTCAAGATGATGTTCTGCTATATATATATACATATGTATTGTACATGCTCGATGCATAAACTTATCATTATATACATTAGTGTCTACTTGGCAGTCTTTTAAATGCATCTTTTGACAATAGCCACATATATGATAATATCATACTTACATATATGCAAAGGGTAAAGAAGCTATATGTAAGGAATATACGTAAAATACATATATAAACGTACGTGTGTTTTTGATAGCTTACATACAATATGTATAATCTGCGCAATTAATTCAGTGATATGTACTTGGAGGAATTGAATAATATGAAAGGCAAATATTTAAGCAGTATAATTCGTTTGCATTAAACTTTGTATTCAGAATAATAGCTGAAATTTGTGGCTTTTAACCTACTATACCATTAGAGTCAGTTTATAATCCCATCCCTTTTTTTTTTTCACTAAACAATACCAAGATAAAATTATATGCCAATGTACCTGAGATGTTCAGCTTTAATCCAAAAATGAGTATCCAAAAATATCCTATTTTTTGCAGTTGGTATTAATTTTACAATGCTAATGTTTCAGATTTTTTACGCGTATTTCACTGCTAAAAATTGAAAACTTTGAGGCTTCATATCTCTACGATAAATTAAGCTATACTAATACTTGTCAATAATAAAACTTACTTGTTTTGAAGCTTTCTATAACATATTCTAGTATTAAAGAATTCTGAGCATCTTTATTTTTCTCTCATTTTTTTGGCATTTTTATAGTAGATTTCAAAATATTCATTAAATTGAGCAACGCTTTTTTTATATTTATATTATCAACCTTGTTGAGCTCTATCAGATCCAATTTAGTTTCTTTCAAAATATTAATTTCTCGTGGAGATATTCTCAAAAATAGGAACAAAGAAATACCTTTGTTTCTAGCCTCAGTTTTCCCCTTGTATACCCTCATCCCAAATCCTGAATTTGAAATTTTTTGATAAAAAATCTCGTTTTCTCTACGAAAAATGCAGCTAGAAGGTTTAGCCATGGATCGATCGATAGATAACTGTTTCGTATATTTTTTTCATTACTTATATTTAAAATATTTTTATAAAAAGTGATGTGTATCTACAAAAAACCTTCAAAACTTCATTTGCATTTTAAGCAAAATTTAATGTACAATGTAAGTCTAAATTTTGTTTAGATGGATGCAAAATCTAAAACTGTACAAAAAACACTTAATACGCTAGTTCAGCTTACTTTGCAGCCCATGAGCTATTAAACGATTTTGTTTTTTGATCATTTTCTGATCGATTTCACAACAAATCAATTTTGGAACTCAATCACCATTGACCTTATGTTGTAATATGTCCCTATTATTTTGATTATCTCGACAAAAAATCAAGATTTTTTGTTGAAACAAAAAATGCAGAGTAGCTTTTGGTTGAATCTATCTTTTGAATACAAAAAAGTAATATTTCAATTTCGGTGCAATTGATTTTAGATTAATTTTGGCCAATGTTAGGCCAACAGTAGTGCACTTATATTCTGGTAATAATCCTTTTATTATATGCTTTTGATATCGTAGCTTCCTATTTTGACATATCAAATTATCCAGATTCTCCCTTGGATTTATGTGTTATGTGCTATGACAATAATACAGTATATCACAGGTAGGATTTCACAAACAACGCATCGTATTACGGTTAACCGAGTTTGACTGCTTTAACGGGCCGTTTTTTATGCAAACTCGAATGAGGGTATTCGAGTTTCTTCTTTTCTTTTTTTGTTAGCTAAGCTCGAAAACAGGATTGAAAAAATACTTCAAGTTGTGAAACTGCCAAATATGCTATTATCAATTCATAATCTCATATTAACTTGACAATGTTGCTATTAACAGCCTCCTTAAGGCAAACCAATACTTGCTCCCACCCCGTTTTTTATCTGGGTTACAAAAGAACGGGCCGTTTTCCAACTCGAATCGAATGGCCGTTTCCGTTAAAACTCGATTCAAACTCGAATCGAAGCCCATTCCTAATCACAGGTCTCACATCCAATGTCTCAGTCAATAATCAGTGTTATAGTAAATCAACAACATGGGTTCGCATTGACTTACATCATACTATTGGATAGTGAATTTTCGTAATAACTATAATAAATGCATATATATATTCTCTAGATGTATCATTAACAAAAGTGTGATATTTTAGTAAGATTATTTCTAAAGGCCCTTTTGACGTTTCATTATGAGATATTTAAGCCAAATATCCACAAGGCGGAACTTGTTCTTCCATATAGCAAGAAAAAGACATTTGAGATGATAATTATTTTACCATTTGCTCCATTATGTACATCTTACCTGCCGTAAAAATCAGGCCAAAGCATGCACAGAAGCCGCTGAATAGTTATAAATATCCTTTTTCAAGGGGAACAATATACATATCACTGTATACATTACAACCTCTTGTTCTGTTGAATCTTCATTGAATTTTACCCACTTCTTGATATGGAATTGTGAATACGCAATGTATTCTCTTTGATAGGAAAGTTGGTTGTCTTAAATGCAAAGGGCAACATTTAATACATACTTTGTACCATATGATGAAGATTATTGCAATACATCTGAAATATTTTAAAATGTGGTGGCATTTATTCATAAAATTTACAGTAAAATTAGATTTTTAGATATTTTATTTAATCGCTTAACAAAAGATAACTGATAAAACAACTTAATAGTACATCTTCCAGCATGTGCGATGTATAATGATGGCTTTTTAATTTCAAGCAAAATCAAACGAAATTGAGCAAATGCAGCATTTTGAAAGTAGGGTGTACAAATCATATATTAAAAAATAAAATCTTGTAATCAACGATCAAATACATTACGTTTGTTATTTACAAGCATGTTTTGTTAAAGTTTATGTACAAAAATACATTATTTATTTAGTTTATTTTCAACCATGTTTAGTAATAAAGCAGAGTATTTTTCCAATAAATTGATTGTTTCAGGTGAAGTTGTTGTTGTTGTTGTTATTGTTTCTGCTGCTGCTGTGGTTGTGCTATTATCACTTGTATCAATTGCTGATGGTGGGATTAGAGCTTCTTTTTGTAAAGTTTTGGAAATCTTATCCGCAACATGGGTCAGTTTACCTTCTATTGTAGATATCGCTTTATTGTTGCTGCTTGCTGATTTTAATTTGGATAAATACACTTCTAAAACGCTATCTAAAAGTATAGAAACACCATCTAAATCTGCAAGCGCATTTTCTAAAGATGAATCGTCTTCTTGTTGAGTTGTTATAGTGGTTTCAATTGGCTTTTTTACTGGAATATCTTCTACAGGCATGTCTTTCACTAAGGATTCCTTCTTTTCAATCAATTTAATTGGTAGAGCAACATCAATGGTTAATTTTTCATTTGGTATACTTGATTCTGTGTCATTTTCGGCAAGTTGTATTGGAGATGTTGGAGGAATAGCAGATGCTTTAGATGCAGGTTTAGCAGAAGACAATTCTTGAAACGAGCTCATTATATGATCCAATGAAGGTCTTGAAGGGGAAGAAGAAGCTGGTAAACCATCTGATTTCGTCAATGAAGATAAAAATCGGGCTGTTATACTTTGTCTTTTGGCTGCCTTCTCCAACTTTTTCTGAATTTCTTTAAAAGCAGTATTTGAAGTAGCAGTTGCATTCATTGAAGTGTTATTATCTTGATCTTCAGGAGGAGAAGAAGGTAGTAGAAGATCAGAGGATGTTCGCCCACCAGTATCAAATAAAGCACTACGGTGTCGACTACCATTGGCAGAACTTGTTGTTCTACTGAGAGAAGTTGAAACGCGGGGTGGCTCGCGAGCAATTATATCACGATTTATTGCATCATCTACATTGTCCTCGCTTGAGCCATCTTCCTCATCATCTACTTTGGCATGCGCTTCATTATCTGAAACAGGAGTGTTTCTACCATCTTCCTCTTCTCCAACATCATCAGTTATGGGCGCATGATGCAATGAAACTTCGAATGGTTTGCTAGTTTTGTCTTGTTCAGGTGTAAATATGATCTCTTCTTCTTCCTCTTCATCATAATCCTCCTCGTCTTCCTCGTCATTTTCATCTTGTTCTCTATTTAGATCATCTACATCGACTTCATTATCTGATCCATCTTTTCAATTATAATTAGTATTTTGAAATGGATTATTACTCTAGACTAATTACCTTCAGTAAGAGTTTTACATGTTTCAGTCTCAAGTGTATCTTGAATATCAATTTTTACGGTTACATTGTTATCGCTAAGTTTTCTATTTGTTGTATTATTCAAAAAGGCAGGCTGGCTGCTTCTCCTATTTATGACAGGTGAGCCAGGTGTTTCACGCTCCTGAGTTTGCTTATTGAGCGCAATGTTGAATGGGGTAGGTGATTTTCTTAGCTCTTGTTCTTTTTTTAGGGCATCTCTTGACATGGCTCGACGAAGGACAGGATTCACTCTTCCGGCATTATTAGAAGGAGAAGAAGGAGCTTGCTGTTGACGATATGAAACCAGGCCGGCTGGTGGGGTAGCTTGACTAAAAGTTCTATCTCTGCCATTATTTCCACTAGTAGGGAGACCATTGTATAATCTATCAAGTTTTCTCCCAACACGATCTGAAGGAGATTTTCTTCCATTATTAGCATCTTGTAAGGTAGGTTGAGAAGTGATTATTCTGTTGTTGTCTTTGCGTCCAAAAAGAAGTCTGTTGTTCATTGGATTGGCTATTCGATTTGTATTTGGTGTTGTGGGTGATGCTAGTGCATGATTATCGTTATTCTGTGATTGATGCGGTTGAGAATGCATGTTGTTATTAGTATTGCTTGTATTGACAGCGCTATTGGGTATATTATTATTAGTATTACTATTTGCTGATGCTACATTTTCTCGGTTATTTCGTCGCCCTGATGAATTGGCAATCTTTTTATATAAATCGTCGTATTTTTGCTCTGCGGGCGACATTGTGGAGAAAGTTCTTCTTTCTCCCTGACGTATCATTTGTGATATACTAGCTGTAGGACGAATTGCTGTTGCTGTTGAAACTCTCCTGATGCGTTTATTGCCATTTTGAAGAAGCAACATGTCTCTTTTTTCGTCTAAACTACTCAGGCCGTCTTCCTCTGATGATACTTTTTGCTGTTGGCGCATTTTTAAGTCTCTTTCACTTGCTCTAGCGCACATTTTTGCTATAATTTCTTGACTAACTTTCCATACAAAAATTGTACCATCTGAACATGTGCTAACTACCCGCAAACCATCTTCTTCTGTATTAGTTCGAATAAATTTGACAGCTGTAATTAATTCAGAATGGGCGCAAACTTTCTCAATACAAGTACTATTAGTAAGATCAAACAACCGTACGCATCGATCTGAACCACTTGTTACAGCATAAGTTCCAGAAAACGGATCCAAATCAATGTTGATCAAACTGCCACCCGAGTTTTCTGATGCTTTTCCAATTTCATCTGATGTTTCTGGTTTGCAAATTCGAAAAGGCTTACCGGATTCTACACTCAAGACATATAACTTTCGTTCTCCTGTTACTGTAGCGACATAACGACCATTAACATCGAGCGCCATGTCAAATACAGTACTTCTTCCAGAATAATTATGATATGTGGAATAGGGTCGAGGCGATGCATCGTGAAATGGCGTAACAGGATTAGTGCGATTTCGAAATATAATTCCTTTATCAGCACCACAACTGATCAATCGATTTGAATCTTCGGAAAATTTAACTGCTGTAATGGACGATGAATGGTCGTCAAGACTCTGAACAAGTTGAAAGTTGGATTTGATGTCGAAAATATGAAGTAAGCGGTCTCTACTAGCTGTGGCAATCAAACTTGGTGCATCTAATTATAATAGATGTGAGATTATTACCATACCCTATAATGCATCAATTATCACAAACCTTTGCTTCTAGGCGTTGTCAGATCAATTGATAAAATTTCAGAGTCGTGAGCTTCTTGATAAGCTAGTATTTTCCAAGAATTCATATCATGCACCCTTAAATTGCCATTTCGATCACCACTAGCCATCATTTGTCCATCAGTACTCATTTTAAGTGATCGAATTCCAAAATCAGGACATTGGTCTTCTGTAAATTCTATATCTCCTTTAACTTTTGAGAATTCTGCAGCATCAGGATCAGCGTAAATCATCTTTACAAGTTCTCGGGAGTAAATATTACGACGATGAGCACCAACAGCCGTACTACTACTGGGAGACATAATTGCACGGTTCAACAGTTGTGGCGATAATGGAGATGATGATGAGGAATGTATGGGATTATCCAAATTCCATATACGAATTGTACCATCACCTGAAAAAGTAGCGAATGAATTTAATGGAATTGCATTATCTTCACGTTCAACAGTTGGACAAGGCTATAAAAATAGTGTTATTAATGCAATTTAATTCTTTTACTGGATCAATATACATACTTCAACGCCCCAGACACAATCGCTATGGAAAATAAAACTTCGATACTTTCCAATCTTTGTCAGGTCCCGAATATCCCAAACGTATAAACTACGGTCCGAATATACCGATATTACTCTTTGGGCCGTTTCATCGTACACCATAGCAACTGCATCTGGATAATGTGTTGATTCGACTGCGGGGCGAACCATATCAGGAGATGTTACTAAGCTAATATCAGTACCTAAAGGATGAGGTTTTGGCAATATTCCTGCATATTTTAGTGTAATTGGTTCAAATAGTCTACAAGTTTTGATGAGTTAGTCATACAAAAAAAAATAGGAGTACATTACATTTTAATATAAAGCTACACTACCGAATGACGCCTTCTGAGCAGGTACATATCACATAATTTGACGAAACTGCAATTGAATAAGAACTTTTTACCTAAAGTAATCATGTTATTTTTTTTTCATAATATTATATGAAATGTTATTATTTGTTTACTTGAAGATCAACCCATTTATCAATGACTCTTCCCTCCTTAAAGATACACAAAATACCAGCGTCTGTGATGAAATAAGTGTAACCAGTATTGCTACTCCGGTCACAAGCGACATTGACAAAATTAGCATCTCGTAATACACCTAGTATTCCTGATCTACCATCTAATACTTGAGTTTCCCTTGATGACAAGTTCCCCT
The DNA here is from genome assembly GCA_027405735.1 of Mucor racemosus. Taxonomy (NCBI): domain Eukaryota; kingdom Fungi; phylum Mucoromycota; class Mucoromycetes; order Mucorales; family Mucoraceae; genus Mucor; species Mucor racemosus. Next base: position 967,221 of record JAPEHQ010000005.1, read on the forward strand.
ATTATAAGTGTTGAATAATTATGTCTTTTTTTTCTTTTTGCTCGAATTACTACACCTACTCTTTTCGGAATTCGACCTCGAGCATCCAAATACCAGAATTTGACATGTCTCAATCCAGCAGTTACAAAATAAGACCCATCTTTTGAAAATGACACGGCATTTACTCTACTAGTTACTTTGTTACCAGCTAATTTAGTTCCTTTTTTCCAATTCCAAACATATAAATATCCATCGTGCTAAGTGAGATAAGATATGATCAGATTTCATTCCAAAGTTTTATTATATTGTGTACCTGAAATCCAACTGAAACAAGATATCGCATATTCGGAGAAAATGTCAATGAAAGAACTCCAAATTTGTGAGATCTAAATTCTCGAAGCAATTTTCTTTCTTTAACATTCCAAATAAAGATTCGAGGTTGATGGCCCATCTACAAAAAAAAAAGTCAATTGATTATTATCATTATTTATAAATGTCTTTCAGCTCTAACCTCCCCTGCGGCCAAGTAATTTCCATCAGGTGAGAACGTCAAACAGCTGATGGGCTTCGCACGATTACTAGCGGGTGTAGATTTCTTTTCATCCGTAGGAATGTTTTGAGAAGTTGATAATATTTCATTATTGATGTTATTTCCGCCGCCAAGAGGTGTAATTGATGGCACTGAAGATGGTTGATTTGTATTGCTATTGTTGACATTGTTGACGTTGTTTGCTGTTGTTGATTGGATGACAGCTGGAGGATACAAAAATGCTACTTGTTTATTTCGTTTATGGTTGTAAATAACAACAACAGCTCCAGCTGCATAAGCAATTAAATCATTAGCTGTTGCTAGTATATTTGATGATGTTGATGTTAATCCAAGAATACGCTCTAATTTCAACTAGATATAAAGTAAATCAACATTTTGAGGTACAAAAAATTTTTGTGGAAATATATCTTACCTTGCTAGTAGAACGTAAAGTTTCCTTGGGTTTTCTCCTTGTTCCATTTGTATTAAACTGAAAATTGTTGTAATTGTTAGTATTGAGTTGATGTGAAAGTACATTTGTTGGCTGGGAAGGAGGTGGGACGTTTCCAGAGTTAACCGGAAATTGTTCGTCCATATGAAAATATTAAATATATAGAAAGAGAGAAAAAGATATTTAAATTGGAGTATTTTACTAAACAGACTTTTTACAATACACACACAAATATACAAGCACACACACAAACACACACACACACACACACACACACACACACAAATACACTCATTCACTCACATTTCACACTTGTACCCTCTTGTTTATCCTATCCATGTGCTGCGAAAACAGTCACCAGTGATACCCCTTAGGAAATCAAATTGTACTACATGAGCCATCAACAAGCAATGCATAACCTTAAACTCTAATGATTAGAGCATACTGAGGAATGCATATAAAGCTAATACAATCAAATTCGTGTCCAGATGAAAAAGAAGCACTTTGTCTGAATTATTGGATGGAAGATCGACATTCGAGAAAAGTTCTGATGTATTTTATAAACTGCAGGCCATGTGTGTGTTCCCCTGAAGGAAGTTGGATACAGAAATCTCGGTGAATAATGCCACCTTTCCGCTGATTATACTATTTATTGTGTTCTTTTTTAGATGCATACATTATGCAGAGCTAGCGGAGTGGTATCAGAAAACATATTGGACAATGAATGCTCCGTTTAATAGTCATTTCGTATATAAATCTTACTTTTGTCAAGTCATTCCTTTATCTAATTCACGAACTAATGTTAAAATCTCAAATAAAAATAAGTCTATTATTAATATATATAAGGGGGTATTACTATATTCATATCATTCCAAAGATATTATTTAATGAAAACATATGATGAGCACAAAGGCATTAGTCTTGTAAAATAAACTCATAAACTCGGGATTGAGTTCCCATATTTGCGAATAGTGCATACACTATGTATCCTTCTTAAATAACAAAAAACACGGGCAAGCAGTTAGGTAAATGATTTTGCTTGCTACTAATTTATATTACTTTGTTATTAGTTATTAGATACATGTATATGTTTAAAAGAAAAGAATCAATAGCATAGAGCATATTCTAATACATATATTTTTTTAAGAGTACCTTAGTAAACCTGTTTTGACTTGCTGTGATTCTTTCGAAAAAAGTAGCACTCCATAAGTTCAAATGAATTTTGATATTTTCCCGTAGGATCTATACTCTAAAATTTCTATATTTTTCAATCTTCAAAATCGGAGCGGGCCCTCTTTTCTATAACTAACCCCATACTAAACACTTTTTAGGATATACCTTAGATAATAATAAATAGATATAAATTGGTCTCATTATACTACCTATTCCTAAATTTATTCTATACCCATGAAAGACTCAAAAACACGTAAAATCCACTGCTTTTTCCTTAAAAACTGTGTCTCACTTTTTATCGCTGCTCTACTTTTTTTCCCACTAAATAACACCAAGAAAAAATTATATGCCAATGTACCTGAGATGTTCAGCTTTAATTCAAAAATAAGTATCCAAAAATATCCTATTTTTTGCAGTTGGTATTAATTTTTCAGTGCTAATGTTTCAGATTTTTTCACGCGCATTTCACTGCTAAAAAATTGAAAACTTTGAGGCTTCATATCTCCAGAAAAAATTAAGCTATACTAACACTTTTTAATAATAAAACTTACTTGTTTTAAAGTGTTCTATAACATATTTTAATATAAAAACATTCTGAGCACTTTTATTTTTTTCATTTTTTTTTTGGCATTTCTATAGTAGGTTTCAAAATATTGGTTAAATTGAGCAACATCTTTTTTGCATTTACGTCATTAAGCTCGTTACTCCCTCTCGGATCCAATTTAGTTTTTTTCAAAATATTGATTTTTCGTTGAGATGTCCTCAAAAATGTGTACAAAAAGGTATCTCCATTTCTAGCTTCCATTTTTCCCTTATATACCCTCATCCCAAATTCTGCATCTGAAAACAAATTAGACAAAAATCTTGTTTTCTCTACGACAAATGCTGCTAAAAGATTCCGCAATAGCTCGATAGATAGATAATGTTTTTGCACATCATTACAATTAATTATATTTTAAATATACGTATAAAAAGTGATGTGTATCTTCAGAAAACCTCCAAAATTTCGATTGCATTTTGCGCACAATTTAATATAAAATGTTGCCTAACTTTTATTTAAATAAATGCAGAATCCAAAACTGTACAAAAAACACTTAATACGCTAGTTCAACTTACTTTGCGGTTCACGAGCTTTTAAAAGATTTTGTTTTTTGAACCATTTTTCGTTCATTTTTTCAGATCAATTTTGGAATCCCGTTACTATAAAGTTTAAGTTGTGAGAGGAACTATTATTTTGATTATCTCGACAAAAAATCAATATTTTTTGTTAAAACAAAAAATGCAGAGTAGCTTCCACTTGTATCAATCTTGGGAATACAAAAAATTAACATCTCAATTCAGATACTCAATGTTGTATAATCGATTTAGATCAACCTCCATCAATTTTGGTCAATATTTGGGCAGTGCACTTATATTCAGGTATTAATATTTCTATTTTCCTAGAGATATCAATGGTCCGTGGAGGGGGGGGTGCACCTTGTTTGAAATTTTGACGTGGTTCGACTCAATGTTGAACGAAAAACTTGAAATGTGTTGTATGCCACCAAGTACCACACACTATCACCGTCTACAGTATCGATACATCTTATTATCTATCGACTACGACATGTATTGAAGTGCAAAGTCTTGATGCCGTATATAAGAAACTCTTAACGTACTAAGTTTATCCAGCAATTAATTACCAATACGCTTGGACCTCATTTAACATCATATTATTCATCCCAGCGGTCAATCAATCAAGTAGCTATCAAATCAACATCCAAGCACATTTAGGGCAACATTGAAACAAGGCAACTCATAAGCTCTGCAAGCACAGTTAAATTATGATTGACCCATTTCCATTTATAGATTACTATTATCAAGTATATCTAATGGTTCAATACTGCCTTCAATTTACATCTCAGGATCTCAGTATTAAATCAGTATACAGTAAAAGGCAATAATTTGAATATCTAAATACTGTATGTGGAATATGTACACATTTATCCACTATATTGATCTCCATTTCATCTGATTCTCAATTAAAGTACAGCTGGCATAAATAGACGTTACACTACTAATTAAATATATACTGATTTATACTAATATGATGAATTTTCTACCGAGCTTCTATCCTAGCAGCCTATTATAGTTAATGACCGATTAATCAACATAATGTGGGCCTAATCACTATGCAGTAAATAACGAAGTTTACTAAAATAAAACAAAATAAAAATAAAAGCAGCAGAAGAAATACAATTATAATTAGCTAAAGTTTTTATTACAAAAGATTTCTGAAGATTTAAAATAATTGAAAAAGTATGAGGTATGAGGGTATTTATAGTGATTTGGAAAACTTGGATACCATCAGACTTGAATGGATGTATATTTGGTAATCTTCCAGCTTTAAGTACATTGTTATTGATTTAATATTTTAAGGGATAAATCATGTAGAGCATTGACCATAAGGGATTGATGTCAAGTGTGACAATATCGACCTTTTGGGAAATGGTTGTTTTGTTTATTATTGTTATATATATTTTATGTAATCTTGAATTAAGGGATAATTTTCTATATGCTTGAATCTTATTTATATTGATAGTGCAACTTCAATATAGATGAGCAGTTGACTAAATTGATATCTTCGTTTATTATTATTATTGATTTGGATAGAATCCTATTTTAATATATATGTCATTTGTATAATTGATTGCACCGTGATCAAGGGTGCTATCATCTACACGACATGTATGGTTCAAAAAGGTATTTCATATTTTTAGCATGCGTTTGTTATTGTGTTCAATTGAAGCGTTTGTTTATTGTTGTTGTTCACATTTCAGGTGGCATCATATTTTATGAGCGACACTTGGAATTTAGATTATTTTATTATTACCAAGCGTTTTTAGTATGTAATTCCGCTGCATTATCATCAAATAAACTATCACACAATATTAACATTTATAAAGATTTACAGTAATAAGCTTGAATCAAGTGCATACAGCATTATAAATTCTTGAAAACGTTCTCAAGTATTATAAAATCTCTTATTTTTAGGACTTACAAAGCTTATAAGCGGAATATTAATTTAGAAAATTATTTTTGTCCAGATCATCAATTTTGGCATTTTTTAATTTTTTATTTCTGGTTTTGCAAATTTAGAGTTAATTCTACTACCAATGATAAAAACAAAAAATATACACATATACAGAATTTAGCGCTCTATTTGCTCAATAAAAAACAACAGATGTTTTTATTGTAAAATATTACATGAAAATTCTTTAATCAAAAAACTGTTTTTGGGCCAAAAATGCTAAGTTTCATCACTTAACATTTAATATTGAGCTTTTATAAAATGTGTGTCAGTCATGGCTACAATTTTCTCTCACAATGTAGTATATTTAAACGTTGATTTTGGTATCAAAATTTGATTTTTCTGTTTTTTGATCAAAATCATGAGTGTTAGTAAGGATAGAAATGAGCCCCAAAAATGTCCGCTACAAAGTCTGAGTTTTCAGACCGTACGTGGTTAAATATTAAAAAAAGTTGAAAAAACCGCCTTTTTATTTAAAACTTGGATATATACCATAGTATAAGAGGCGTAGCCATTCAATCTTGCTATGCTCAATTACGGCGTTGCTCTACAGGTTTGTTTTTGCAATTTTTTAATAAATCTATGATATGACAGACGGCTTTTACGGTAGAAAATGCATATTTCTATGATAACCGATATTGCCTCCTATCTTGTTTAATTTATGGGTTGATGCGCTGTAATGCTGCTTTTACATTGGCTGAAATGTACAATTTAGCAGGGTTTTAATTGCGCTAAATAATGTAAAGCCTTGAAAATCCCTTTCTACGTGTTGTGTTGTTTCTCTCTTTTTGTTTTCATATTCCAAGGATATATTCACCGTTTGATAAGGCATATCAGACTATCAAGCTGGTATTGTTTTCTTTCATCTGAATACGTATGCTAACATAAGGGACTGATATTTTCAATATAAGTAGCAGTCGTTATATTAGAGACTGGTATTTTCATTTAACCGCATCCTAAAATCAAATATCATTATTTACTACTGTATTGTTGGATGTATTTCTTAATTATTAGATCAAATTGAAGGCAATGATATTTATATCTAATCAATAAAAAATTAGAATTAGTTACAATCCCATGAAATGTTCCAGAAAAGTGGTAAAATTTCAAATGATATAGAAACAAAAAAAAAGAATAATCTTACAGTAAATAACGAAGTTGTTGTGTACTAAAAAAAATAAAAAATATAAAAGTAAAAGTAGTAGAAATACAATTATAATCAGCTAAAGTTTTTATTACAAAATATTTTTGAAGAGTTAAAATAATTGAAAAGTATGAGGGTATTTATATTGATTTGGAGAACTTGGATACCATCAGACTTGAATGGATGTATATTTAGTAATCTTCCAGTTTTTATTACATTGTTATTGATTTAATATTTTAAGGGGTAAATCATGTAAAGCATTGACCATAAGGGATTGATGTCAAGTGTGACAATATCGACCTTTTGGGAAATTGTCGTATATTTTCAGGATTGATAAATAGTACTTAAAAAAATACAATTATAAAAGAATGAGTAATTAATCAGTTCTTCAACTGTTGTATAATAAAAACAAGATATCGTTTATTTAGATGTAGAAGTATGGCCTTTTATATTGATTTGACATTAAAATCCTGAGATGTAATTTAAGGCACTATTGAGCCATTGGATCTGTTTGATAGTAATCTATGAATTTAAATGGATCAATCATAATTTAACCGTTCTTGCAGAGCTTGTGAGTTGACTTGTTTCAATGCTGCGCTAAATATGCTTGGATGTTGATTTGATAGCTACTTGATTGGTTAACTGCTGGGATGAAATAATGTGGTGTCATAATTGAGGTCAAAGCGTTCTTGGTAATTACTGGATTAAACTTGATACGCTAGGAGTTTCTTATAACCGATATCAAGACTTGCACTTCAATACATGTCGTAGTTAGTAGATTGTAAGATGTATTGATACTGTAGAAGGTGATAATGTATGATACTAGTAGGTGGAATACAACAGAAATGGTTGTTTTGTTTATTATTGTTATATATATTTTATGTAATCTTGAATTAAGAGGTAATTTTTTATATGCTTGAATCTTATTTATATTGATAGTGCAACTTCAATATAGATGAGCAGTTGACTAAATTGATATCTTCGTTTATTATTATTATTGATTTGGATAGATAGAATCCTATTTTGCTATATATGTCATTTGTATAATTGATTGCACCGTGATCAAGGGTGCTATCATCTACACGACATGTATGGTTCAAAAAGGTATTTCATATTTTTAGCATGCGTTTGTTATTGTGTTCAATTGAAGCGTTTGTTTATTGTTGTTGTTCACATTTCAGGTGGCATCATATTTTATGAGCGGCACTTGGAATTTAGGTTGTTTTATTATTATCAAGCGTTTTTAGTATGTAATTCCATTGCACGACCACACCATTATGATCAAGGACTCATGAATTTTATGAATATACCGATTGGTTACTATCAAGACTTATATCTGACAAGGGGTATTATTGGCTATGTATGAACCTAGGAATGCTTACCTAATCTCTCTAATAAAAACTATATAAAGAAGACATTTATTTACTGCAAAAGTCCTCAAGTAGAAGTTCTACTTGATAATAAAACCCTAACTGTAATGATCTGTAATTTTGGACTAACAAAAAAGGTGGATGATATGCTTATAGATATTATTCTTGTTATTATAAATTGGTGATTACTAGATTGATGAAGGGTGGTGTTCTTATTTGTAATTTAGATATTTATTAGTGAATAAATAAAAGTAAAGGGAGTGTAACAAGACAGATAAATCTACAAGGGATTATATAATGATTTCCTTGTAGTATTTGTACAAGAAATGAGGCAAGGTTTTGCACGAATGAAACTGAAATGTTTGACTCATTACATTAACTTTATCTAGTCGAATTTTTATATTGTTTTGTTATGCTTTTTTCCGTGAAATCTCTACGTATTCCACAAAATAAACGATATCTTGCTTTTATACGACAGTTAAAGAACTGGTTCATTACTCATTTTCTTTAAATTATATTCTTTTTTTAAGTATTATTTATTAAACATGAAAATATAGGACACAACAGGTGGTTTTATGGGACAGAAATATCATGTTTTGCTGATGGTTTTCTCAATTTACAGTGATTTGTAAAAATAGAAATATAAACTTTTATGCAGGATATATTTAAATCTACCATCCTGTATAATTGAAGATTAATTGGATCAATGTTCTTCACAAGGATTGAATTTTTTTCTTTGTTTCTGCATTTGTAAATAATAATTTATTATTTTTTAAAACGTAAAACTCATTATCCAGGACTTGATTTCTGTATTCACAAGATGGGTCTAATTGATTGCTACTCTGCATTTTTTGTTTTAGCAAAGAACAATGATTTTTTGTCGAAATAACCAAAATAATAGTTCTTATCACAGCATAAAATCTATCATGACGGGGTCCAAATTTTATTTGTTGAAATGAACGAAAAATGATTCAAAAAAACAAAATCGTTTAATGGCTAATGAGCTGCAAAGTAAGTTGACCTAGCATATTAAATAGTTTTTGTACAGTTTTGGATTCTGCATCCATCTAAATAAAAATTAGACGAATATTCCACATTAAATTGTGCGCAAAATTCAATTGAAATTTTGGAGGTTTTTTGAATATACACATCACTTTTTGTAAGTATATGTAAAATATAATAAACGAAAAGAATGTGCCAAAAAATTATCTATCGATCGAGCTATTTCAAAATTTTTTAGCTGTTTTTTTGGTAGAGAAAACAAGATTTTTGTTCAAATTTTTTTCAGATTCAGAATTTGGGATGAAGGTATATAAGGGAAAAATGGAAGCTAGAAATGGAGGTACCTTTTTGTACACATTTTTGAGGACATCTCCACGAAAAATCAATATTTTGAAAAAAACTAAACTGGATCCGAGAGGGCTTAACGCGCTTAATGACGTAAATGCAAAAGAAATGTTGCTCAATTCAACCAATATTTTGAAACTTACTATAGAAATGTCAAAAAAAAATGAAAAAAAATAAAAGTGCTCGGAATTTTTTTATATTAAAATATGTTATAGAACACTTTGAAGCAAGTAATTTTTATTATTGAAAAGTGTTAGTATAGCTTAATGTATCGTAGAGATATGAAGCCTCAAAGTTTTCAATCTTTTAGCAGTGACCAGTGAAATACGCGTAAAAAATCTGAAACATTAGCACTGAAAAATTAATACCAACTGCAAAAAATAGGATATTTTTGGATACTTATTTTTGAATTAAAGCTGAACATCTCAGGTACATTGGCATATAATTTTTTCTTGGTGTTATTTAGTGGAAAAAAAAGTAGAGCAGCGATAAAAAGTGAGACACAGTTTTTAAGGAAAAAGCAGTGGATTTTACGTGTTTTTGAGTCTTTCATGGGTATAGAATAAATTTAGGAATAGGTAGTATAATGAGACCAATTTATATCTATTTATTAATATCTAAGGTATATTCTAAAAAGTGTTTAGTATGAGGTTAGTTATAGAAAGAAGGCATATTCCGATTTTGAAGATTGAAACTATCAATTTTTTTTTTTGAAATTCAAATTTAATATTAGTAGAATTCATTTTTTTGACTTATCAAGCCTAATTTCTTCGTGTACTACAGCGAGTCAAAATAGGTCGTGAAGGGCAGGACGAACAAAATAAATTGTAAAGTTGTTTTATTGATTAATTAGTAAGAAAAATAATCACACAACAAATATCATACGGTGTGCTTGTTTAGCTTCTACATAGAATGAATCTAAAAATCAATTTTTATTATACAGTATATACTATTATATTCAACAGATATTGTTTTCTTGTGGAGATAGGACGAGATCTGGTATTTTCAACATTGACGACCGTAACTTTTATAGATTATAAAATTTTTGTTATTATATATAATACACGTTTTATCTACTACTAAATTTTTGCATATATACTTAGCGCTATTTTGTATCTATTGATGATATGCTCACTGGAAACTTCAGTTATATTTTCTAGTGAAATAAAGCCAGCTTTGCATTATTGTGCCCAGTGAAATGTCAAAACGGTCTTAAGAAATAATCTTGCCAAAATATTACACTTTTTATTAACAATACATCCAGAGGATGTATTTATATACTTTTCATTATAACTATTACACAGAATTACTATCTAAGAACATTACACCAATTTACTAAGACGCATGTGAATCAACGTGTACACCTGTTGATTTACTATAATACCGAATATTGACTGCGACCTTGAATGTGCGACCTAGGATATGATATTGACATAACACCCAGTATAAGTATAATAATTACATGATATAGGGCAAAAATAACAGATTTTTCTTTATATTTCGATCAGGAATAAAGATTATTTTGTAAACCAAATTGCTACTGATACTCAGCAAATAGCAGGATTATATACTAAAGAAAAAAAAATGGCCAAATTACTCAATACTGCACAAATCAAGGAAAACAAAATAACAGATAAGTAGAAGGGCAGCCAATATACCAATTCTCGCTGAATATGGATTCAAACAAGCTCCTGTAGCAATAAGACATAGGTACTTCTAGTGTTTATCCACATAATGAGAAGGCTTCAGTCTCCCCTAGTTGCTGTGAAGATGGAGAAATGAAAACGCGCAATTTTTTCAATTATTTTGCATGAGCTGTTTCAGATGTTTTTGAAATATTATTATAAAATCAAATAATAATTGGAAACTGATTTTTGAAGTTGTCCGTAATGCAGAGTAAATAATGCGGATATAATAGCTTGATTTAATTAGCTTATATCTGTTTTTGAAGGAGTTTAGCACAAGTTTCGAAATGAAACCTCCATTTCTCTGCCTAAAAAAATCAAAGCAACTGGAAAAATGCATGTAATCAATGAATATTTATCCAAATGGGATGAAAATTTTAAAATATATGTTAAAACTATAGCAGTATCCAGAATTAAACTCTTAGTTTCTATTGATTTGCTGGTTGAATCATAGGAATTAACCACGCCATTTTTCGAGTGGGGTTTACAGCTTGGTCCTTAGTTGGCCATTTCAAATTATAAATAATGCTAAATCAGCCAAAACCAGCATATATGATGGTAATGTCAGCTGCCGAAATTATTAAGTAATATCCCCTTCATGTATATTTAGGAGCCCAATATGAGTGCTTGCGTGTGTCGTTTTCAAAATTAGAGAAAATACATACACCAGACAGTTTTATTAAGAAGCACAATATTCAATAAATGAAATGAACGTAAATGAAGGTATATATATATGGTAGGTGCAAGAGAGACGTATTTCTATTCTTCGACAAGTTGGTAATGTCCATTTGCTGTTAATTCGAGAACTTGTTCCTTCATCCAGAATTCTAAAGATTCGACGACGGTCAGTTTGTCGACTTTAACTTTTGTAATGATATCATTTCTTGAATAGGAATGTTCTACATGAAATGTTAATTTGTATGCAAATTTCACTGGATGATTTTACATTTACCCTTTTTTTCGAATAGACTTAAAATAGTTGCAGCTTCTGGACTCGCGTCGATGGTTAGGGTTCTTGACTTGAATTCCAAATTCAGTCTTACTGAACCCTTTGTTGGCAAAAATTTTAACTTTCTCGACTTTTTTGCCAATCGAAATTCTTGATCATATATTGCAATGGATCTGTTAAAAGAAAAAACACTTTTAGCGCATATATATATTTTTTTTCAAGTTTCTATACTGTACTCTTGATGACTAGGCCACAATTTGAGATTTGCATTTGCTTCGTTTTCATCGTCGTTCTCGTAATCTTCATTCTCATCCTCGTCATCATCATCACCGCCAGGCCAATACTTTCTTGAAACTATAATGGCATGAAGTGTGGAGCTAATTCCTGGATTTTTATGAACTGATTTATCCAATCTTCTACTGTCATTGACATCCCTCAGCATAATATCACATCGAAGAAAAGTATCAGGTGGAAAGTTTCTCTTTAACAGTTCTAATCTTCGTACTTCTGCATCAGTGTCATAATCGTTAACGGATAATAGTTCTTGCCCTAATTTATTGCAGTAGCCCTTAATGAAATCTTTTAATGAACTGCACATACATATCAGCATGGCGATAGAATCTTTTGATTTCTTTTGAAGTCTTCTTAATTTGGCTAAGTAATATGGCTGTCAGTTAGGCTCGATCATATTTTTTTTCAGGCATTTGAAATGGAAGTATACCTGGTTTATCTTCTTTTATCACAACTGCGTCATTGGGAACTTCTTCGTGATTTAGTTCTGACTTTTTGAATACATAAATATCATTATCATCTACTTGTAAGCTATCGTATTCATTGGCATTGCGAATAAGATGTACTACACCTGCAATTACATCTTTTCTAAAAGTTCTATATAAACGGTTAATATTTAATACATTTGATCCATTAGTATACATAATTTACTTTAAATAGCTCTCAATCAACTCGATAATAGATACCATAATATCACAAGACGGATCTATAATTGATAAACTTCGAATACAATCAATGTAGTATTGAAGAATATCAACAGCTGAAGCTCCTTGATGAAGAAGTCTGCCCTGTAATCTGTAATGTCAAAAGGAGAAAAAAAGGGTCAGCCGATTATTATGTATTTAAATTCCATACTTACTCTTGCATAAGGCTATCCTTCAAATCTCCTAATAGTCCTCTTTTAGTGGCAATAATCTATATTGATGTGTTAGTTGATTTGAATATACATATATAAATGACACTTGCATGAAAATCTTTGATAATACATTTAGTGTCTGGATAGTTCAATACAATGTCAAATATTTCGGGTATCTTTGCTTGGTAGATGACTTCGTACAAGACATGTTCTGCTTTGATTTTTTCTCGCAAGAAATTGTTCCAATTTGTGTCGATATCGTCTGTTTTTGGTATTAAATATGACAACCATGGTAAAATCAACACATGCAGCCATTTTAATTGAACCTGTACAATCGATACATCCGAGCTTTCTTCCCAATCAATCAATTTCAACCGTTTTTCTATTGTCTCTTTTAATATATCGGTCCAATTTGGCGTCAAATCTAAATTGTTCAATTGCTCGCAAATTGTACTAAAAGTCTGTATGTAGGCTTCTAATGTTTCCTTCCCATAACCCTCTAATTCATCTTGAGTATCCATCAACCAATTGTTCATGTCAACTTCATTGTCCTCGTCATTGGAATCTTCCCAGCGGACAGCATCTTCCAAGGTTTCGTCTGGTAAGTTGAATACATCGATCAAATTGGGTAAAGATGCGTCTAAAAACATCTGAATTTTGGTTTCTAATTCTTCGCCTTTATATTTAGTGATTTTTGGAGAGAAGAGATAGGCAAATGAGGCGCTTGGTTGATTTGCTTTAAATAAAGCTTCAATTTGCTTCATTGTCAACGTATAAAATGTGTTTCTGGCATCAGTGAAATAGTATGAAATTTTGGATTTGATCAATGCTCTACTACCATTTTTGACTTTCTCCTTCAATTCAGCAGCTGCTAAAGCACATCCTCTATTTAAATAGAATCAGCATAATGTATATAACTTGTAATATTCATCACAAACTACATACTCTGGAAATGGTATACTCAATGCTAATTCAGTGTGCTCATAACATTGATAGATATCATTAACGGCCTTGGCAAATAATTTAGCAATCTGTCGTTCATCATTTCGTTTTTTCTTGTAATCTGAATCCCATTGTTCTAATAATAAAAACACTGAAGCTTCAAGATAATCCAAAGCGATACCAATATACCAATCGTGAACGACAGTATAAGGTAAATCTGGATCATGTAAATACTTTAATGGTGAATCACGAACTATAGACATGTCAAAAAGTTAATTAAATGTAGTATAATCCGAGAAATACATACTTCTCAATAAGCGAGGGTATTTCAAACAGTAGTCGACTATTTTCTGCATATTCGGTAAAGGCTGTACAATATTGTGAATATTCATCATCGCGCCACATTACTTATTGAAATTACCTCTTTCTCACTGATGCCCTGCCTTTCAAAGTAAGCCTTGAGCTTTTTGATGGCATCTAAAGCTCTAGTTTGCTTTGGAGCATTATGGTATAAAGTTAGCATAATGAATACAAGGAAAAGGGTGTTTTTAATCAAAAAATTTAAGGTTGGGCATTTTGATTATGCTGCTTTTCAAATTAGGCAACATACTACTTTTTTCAATTCAATCCTCAAATTTCAAATTTACATAGACACTGCCTTTAAAGGATTTTGATGCACCATCAAATTCGATTATTTAACTAAAGCTAATAGATAAATACACCAAATATTATAGTTTATATTATAAATTTTTTTATTTCGATATAAATGTATTCAATATTTGGAAATACACACTTTTATGTGTCAATGCTGCAAATGGATGTCTAGGAAATTATCTTTCAAAATTAGAACTAATGGCCCAGAAAAAATTCGTAAAAATAAACATGTAGATTTCTTTATTACTTTTTATAAATTATATCAAATTAAAATAATATTGTTACACAGAGTCATCCTGCTTCTCATCTTTGGGAGCTTTAGAAGATTCAGGCTCTTCGTCTTTAGTTTCGTCTTTCTCTTGTTGTAATTGTTGTCGTTGCTCCTCCTCGCTCAAGTCTTCTTTTGATTCTTTACTGCGAATAGTTTCCATAATGCTTGTTTGCCAACTATCGTTACCATCTCGGTCATCATTAGATATCATGGGTAAATTTGTATCAATTGTAGGTAATCTTTCAATACCGCCACCAAAGAAATCTAAACTTCTTCTCCATTCTCGAATCTCTTCAGTTTCATCAGATAAAACAGAATTGTCATCATCGGCATCATCATTATCATCATTATCATCATTATCAGCATCATCTAGCATCTCTTCTGTATTATATGCTCCTCTTGATTGACTGAAATGATGATGCGGTGCGGGTGTAGGAGGAGGACTAGATGAGTTAGGCATCATGAGACGTGGAGATGTACCAATCAATGTTGATAAAGTAGAACGATCAATTTCAAATGAAAGGTTATTTGGAGACCATCTTGATAAAGGAGACGATAAATGTTGTTGAACTAAAGCCCTTGATCTAGCCTCTGCTTCTTTGGTTTTCCTTTCTCTTTCAAATTCTGTCCATTTCTTCATTGTAATTTGCGACGAATCGAATTCACCTTCTTTATCACCATGGTTTTCTTTGCCTTCGCCTTCGACTTTTCTAGTTTCACCCCAAGTAAAATCATCAAAATGCCAATAAGCATATGTAGGCAACACGAAATTCCAAATAGGCAAACTGAATAGATAGATAAACATCCAACCAACGTAAACTAATTTTCTACTAGTCATAACAATAAGTACAGCGGGAAGACCTAAAATTAGAGCAAGCAAGATCAAAGATAAGACTGCAGGTTGACCAATACAAGCTAAAATAATAAGGTACATGGTAAAAGAGATTGCTGCAGGCAAAGCCAATGTACCGACTAATTCCATGAATACAACGAATTGCATTGAGAAACAGAATGTACCACATAAATCTCTAACAAAAACCAATTCCATTAAATTATGAATAGTCGAATTAATCCAACGTCTTCTTTGAGATAATAAAACCATAAAAGAATCGGGGACAACTGTTTTGCATACAGCTTGTGGAACAAATAACATTTTTCTCCTAGGAAATGTTTTCAACATGAGTGTTGATAAATAACGATCTTCACCAAGTAATAATAGATTCTTTTTGTGTAATGTATCAACAACATTTTCAGAATAATGCTCAATGATGTCAGGATTGGCCAGGATAGGCACCCAATGACCATTGTTACCTTTTGGTGCTTTGATTCTGTACATACAGAAACATCCTGGTAAACAGGTTACGTTACCAAAGATTGACTCAAAGGCTTTTGATTGATGATGGGAAATGTAATATTCAAATACTAATTGAAAATATGAGTAAATCACTTGTTACAATACAAGACAACCAAAACATACCTTGAATCATTGATACCCAACTATCTGTCTTGTTACCAATCTTTGTTTCACCACAGAGACCCATAACTTCAGAATCATTTACCATGCAGCTAATCAGACGAGACAATGCATCCGGATATACTTTTGTATCAGCATCAACCATTAAAACAATTTCGTATTTGTCTGGGCTTACACCAGATATACGCCAAATATTGGTAAAGAATTCATATTCTAATTCTGTCATACGTTCATCAAACATTACTTTTTGAAGAAATGACATGAGAATAACTTGAGAATCTCTTTTACCACGATTACCAGGTTTTGCTTCTCTATCCTGTTCTTCTGGGGTACCGCATTTGACAATGGTAATCATTGGTACTCTTTGTTGAGAATCACGATCAACAGTTTTATCATCGTATCTGTAAAAACCAGAGTAAATCTTGGCCATATTATGGCGTTTTGTACCATCTGCAATCGCTACATATGAACATGCTTCAACACTATCTGGCTCAACTACAAAATCTTGCATCATTGAAATACAAATATCAGGTGTAGACAT
The DNA here is from genome assembly GCA_027405735.1 of Mucor racemosus. Lineage (NCBI taxonomy): Eukaryota > Fungi > Mucoromycota > Mucoromycetes > Mucorales > Mucoraceae > Mucor > Mucor racemosus. The sequence goes on from JAPEHQ010000005.1 coordinate 983,947, forward strand.
GGCATTACCGTGTCCCGTAATGATACCATCCGCAACAACCAAAATAAGCTTATGAGAATTAGGATAATCTGTAGTAGCAATTGAATCTAACGTAGTACGGAGACCTTCTTCTCCTTCAGAATAACATGTAACTAAACAAATTGTATGAGCTAATGCAAATCCAAATGGCATATATTCCGGTTTTGGTTGAGGTACTGCATGAGGCGATAATTCATATGGACATGAAGCAGTTAATTGGGAAGATTGAGTTTGGCTTGATCTAGATGTTTCTGATGATCGACGAGATAAAGGACTTTCTGTAATGCTTCTACTATTTTCAGATGTTGACCCCGTAGGTCGAGGGGATAAAATTCCAGTAGACGAATTAAGATGACTTCCAAAGATTCTTGATCTAAATAACGTACATATATTAAGTTGAGAGATACATATATATTATGCATATAAACATACCCTGTTGTCGATTGTTTCCAAATAGCGCTTCCAGGTCTTTCAATGGCATTAAAATGCATAGAACCTGTATCAGGTTGAGTAAATCGAGATTTTCTTGGTATAATGTTTTTCTTTTTAGTTTGAGGACTATTATAATATTGTTGTTGAGGTGTATGAGGTCGAATAGCTTCTGCTGGTGCATTGATACTAGTGGTCCAGTCTTCAATTTCGAGGTCTCTTCTCATACGATCTTTATAAGACGTTTTACCTTCTTTTTTAAAATTGCCTAATTTCCAAGATAAGAACCAACCAAAAATTACAGCTAAACCAAATTTAACGAGGATAACACCAAGAATAACAATAAGTGATGTGTACAAAACTACATCAGATGCCATACAACCAACGCTTTTTGTATCAATTTCGCCAACTTTGATTGTATCTAGTAAACATTCAGCTTCTGCTTTCCAAGTTGCATTTTCTTTAGTTTTATGTGTTGCAACTGTATGCGTAATATCTTGTCCACCAAAAGCAGTTGCATTTTGTAGCATGGATTGTATAAGCCCATTGTTTGGCACTGTAAATAAAGACTGAGGTAATGATTGAAGTAAATTTAGGTTCAAGACATGGCTGTCAAAATAAAGTAAGCATGTGTTGTGTCATATTGAATATAAATAAAAAATTAATTTACCTATTATAAACAGCTAAATGTGCAGTGGTATTTACATCATTCCAATCGTAGTAAACTCTGCCGGCTTTATCATAATTTCCATTTTCATTTAATACACCTTTATCTCTCATAGAATCGAAAATGCTTCGAGAAGTGGGATTTAAATGGCAAGCAGAATGGTTTGTATATAACGATGAACTAGGAAATTGATTATGCTCAATCAAATGGCATGGAAAATAAGATGGTGTATCTCCTTGTCCTACTTGAGCCCCTGATGATTTTAGTATAAAAATCGAAGCACAATTTTGATTTATGTTTTGAAACAAGAATGAAGCATCTTTTCCACCAGCATTAATAGGGTCATAAATAACATTGGTTACTTTATCTGTTACACCAGCGATTGGAGGATGATCATTCCAGGAGGCCAACAAATACGCCCATCCATGAATGACAACATATCCATTATTAATTGTTTCTACACGAAAACTAAGAGGTGGCCTAGGGCAAACAACTTGTGTGAAACCAAATGTTAAGAAGCCTACAAATGCCATGATACCTAAAATAATGGTTACAAGACCCATCTTTTCTCTAAACGCCATTTGAGCACTTTTATCTTTTTTGCCTGTATAATGAGGGTTAGATGCATAAATATATATGTATATATATATTTATATATATATCATTACCCATTGCTTGTAATATAGGTGGTGGACAACAACATGTTACAAAATAACAAAATGTTTTCCAAAAATCAAATGAATTTTGTGAAGTATTAGCAATGTATTCAATGCCTAGATTATTATTGCCTTTTTCTTCTTCGTCTTCTCTTGCTAATAATCCTCGTCTTATTACTGATCTTCGTGCAGGATGTGATCGATCTCCTGCTGAACGATAATAATTGTTGGTTTCGTTTTCAATGACCCGTTTTCGTGTATGATATTGTGGGTGTTGTGGATCAATTCTACTTCGTTCAGGTCTTATTAAAGATGTTGTACGTTTAGGTAAAGCATTATTATTATTATTATTATTATTATTAGTATTATTGTTATTGTTATTGTTATTGTTATTATTATTGTTTCTAGATGTTGATTCTTCTTGAATATCTTGAAAACTTGTTGCAATAGATATATTACTAAATGAAATTTCCATTTTATGATTGGCTATTTTACTATAATGCTTTTAATAATTTATATTTTTGTATAATGTGACAATAATTTTGGCGGGTTTGGTAGGCGAGGCGAAATCAGAATTGGGAAGGATAGGGCGGGATATATTTGTTGTTTGTGGTATTACAAAGTAGAAAAGAATACAATATCAAAATACAAAAGAGAAAGAAAGAAGAAGAAAGAGAAAAAGGAGAGCATGTTGAAAATTATACTATTATTTGTTGTATAATATTCGAAAGGGGGGGGGAGGGAGTGGGGTGATATGAAGAATTCAGGTTGTAGCCTAACATTTGAAAAGCACTAGATGAAAGCAAACAGTAAAAAATTAAGCAGCAGCATACAGCAGTAGAAGCAGCATTAGTCACAGTATATATATAAAGAAGGAGGATAAAGATGGCGAGGAGTATAATATATATATATATATATATATATATAAAGAGGGGACTAGTTTGATAGGAATCTAGTATACAGAAAATAGAGTGGTTCACCTCCTCCTTTTCAAATGATTTTGTTATATTCATACAATCATTTAAACAATACTATTGAATGTATCAATTGATATATATCTTTTTCTCTATCTCTCTATAAAGGAGCACTGTAAAATACATGATAAAAAAAAACATCAGGGGCAATTACATGTTGCGTCTATATACACATAATACAAAGACATACAGAAATTCGAAAAAGGTTTAAAAGCAACTACGCACATGTTAGGATAACTTTTCAATCCAACCCATCTATACTTAATATATATTTTTTTCTTGGCTCCTCACTTGATATATATCTTTTTCAAAAAAAAAAAAAGGTTACATGTTGTAAACTCCTAACGTTTGTATAGACAACAAGTTTATACAATTGACTTTCTAAAATTAAGGAAACCCACGTGCCAAATCATGAATAGCGATGCGTTTGAACAACATTTATAATATATATATATATTTACTATCAGTTTAAAATCAAATTATATTATATTAATGATATTAATCATGTCTTGATTTTCATGCTGCAAAGATAGATAGACAAATAAACAAGAAACTCCACTAACGAACTGCACAAATATATAAGGAGGGGATCATGAAAGATTGTGAGCGTTGTATGACAATTTTCTTGTATAAGGAGATGATCTATATGGGGAGACCACCGTATCATAAAAAAAAAAAAAAAAGAGAGAGATTAAAAAGATTCTCCAGCATATATGAACGTTAATTTTTATTTTTTATTTTTTATTTTTAGAAGTTGTTAATTTAATGCTTATCATCATGAAATATGCACAATGTCTATCGTTACTGTAAGATTTACAATGTACCTTGAATGAAATAAATGTTAATGGCGAATTATTATACTTGTATACAAAATATGGTTCAATGTGAAATCCTGTCGAGAAATGTATATATCATTATGCCACAATCATTTATAATTAAAAGTGGCGATATTACCATTTATCGAAACAGCTGGTAAAATACTTTATATGTATGATCTGTGTAACAGCACCTAGGGAACTTTTTTTTTTGTGCTTGAATTCTTTCTTGGCTTCAAATTCAATGTACAATATATCTAGTTTGGACTACTGTATGTTATATGTAAAGTTTACGTCATGAAATGGTACTAATCTCCTGAGAAACAAGTAGGTTACATAATCAACAGGATTCTTTCCTAAATGCCCTGGGTTTTTATTGTTTCTTCTTTATCTCTTGTAGACATTGATTTCATAATAGTAGATCAAAGACTAAATATTCAGCTGGTAATTGAGTAATGTATGAGAGCGTTGTTCCTATGAATAGTATGCGTATATTTTATGCTGCCCAGGAATGGAAGCATTTCTCATCATTTGCATATCTTTTCTTCGAAATCATTCTAATTTGAATCAAAAACGTTTATGAAATTAGATGATTCAATCAATAGATTTATAATATTTTTGCCTTGAATATAAATATCTATGCTCCATGAAATGCCTGTGTGTTACTATAATGTAAGGTATTTGTACGCGGCCATGAGGCCATCATACCATCGTCCCTGTCGCCTCTTAAATAGCTTCTATTAAGTCTTGGTTTCCATTCTTCTTTTTTCCTTTTTTCCTATTGATTTATTGCCTCTCTTTCTCTTTTATATTATACATAAACCGAGTTTAACATTTTAAATACAAGAAAAAATGAGTTGGAAAGTAAATATTAGTGTTGAAAAATCCCACAAAAATTCATGCAAATGATTAAAAAAAACTTTCCGTTAACAGGGTTTTCAAAAAGCTATGAGTCGCTTGCCTCATCAGATAATGTCGAAAAAGGGAGATGGTAATGTAAATTAGTTACCATGGTATTTACATTTTAATGACAGAATCAATCATGTTTCCATAGTTACCAGAGATGAAGGATTTATACAATTAGAAAATCGATTTAATGAGACCACTAAAATGGCAGATCTATTAAAGGCTGAAGCTCAAGCATTTCGTGATAGTGTTTCAGGTTAGATAATCTCCTGATTTCAACAAATTATACATGTAAACAATGTACTAAATTATACTCAATAGCATTATTGACACATCAAGCAGAAATGGCAAGCTTTTTATCAGTTATTTATAGCCAACATATTGGTGTCGAAGTTGAAGAAGGCGGAGTTCAGCGAAGAGTACAACCTACACCAGCCGCAGCTACTCAAGCTGCTAATGATGCCGAAGCTGCAATGGCGTATTGTCGAGATGAGATTTTACCTCAATTAGTAAGTGATTTACAAACACAAATAGCAGGATCAATCATTTGACGCATAAAATTAGGATTCTGTTGATCAATTCGTCATTCGCCCTTCTCTCGAATTACAGGAGATTATTAAAGCTATTCAAAAAACCATTGTTAAAAGAAACCATAAGCTCATTGATTATGATCGTCATCGTGTCGCTCTCAACAAACTCACTGTAAAAACAGAGCGTACAATCAATGAAGAGAAATCTATCTTTAAAGTACAAAGCCAACTGGATACAGCAACTCAAGATTACGAGTATTTAAATAATGCTTTAAAGCAACAATTACCTGCATTCTTTCAAATGTTGATTCAATTAATCCAGCCCATTTTTGAACAAATGTATAATTTGCAATGCAAAATCTATGGTATGATTTACGCTCGTTGTTATGAACTTGTTACTGCAAATGAGCAATATTTTGTAACTCATGCTATGGATTTGGAAGCTGGTTATAATTGGAGAAGACAACAACATGATGTTCAGGCCGAAATACAAAATATGGATTTATTGAAATCGGGTGGAAAGGCATGGTTGACTGGTAGGTTTAATATCCTTGTAGACATGAGTAACAAGATTTAATGATTTTTTTTTTTTACAACAATTTAGTTTCTGGCGGTACTAACAAATTGTCATTACAAGAACGAGCTGCTTTGAAAAATAACGAAATATCTTCCGTACAACAACCACAACAAATTACTTATAATCAAGAATCATATCAACAACCATCACCGCCATTACAGCAACAACAACAACAACAACAGCAACAAGTGCCTCAATATCAGGTACCATATCAGGCATATCAACCTCAACAGCCACAACAATATCAAGCACCACAACAGCATGATAGTTATCAATCTCCTCCTAAATCTGCTGCATATGGACAATCATCAGCCGCTGGACTTGTATCTCCAAAACCAGCAATTCCTACACCACCAACTAGAGATACAAGCAGAAACTCATATGTTGTAGCTCTTTATGATTATGATGCTCAGGCAGAGGGCGATTTGTCATTTAAAAAGGATGACAAGATCGAATTGGTTCAAAGAACACCGGATTCTAATGATTGGTGGACAGGAAAACTTAGAGGTGCTGTTGGTGTATTCCCAGGTAAGTCAAGTTATTTTTATATAAAGGATGTAAAGGTATATTGATTCGTGCTTTTATTTTATAGGAAACTATGTTACCGAATTGTAAAATTATTTACTTTTTGGTATCATTTGCGAGATTTATTATATGGACGCATTTGCTTTTTTTTCAAATAATAAACACATATAAAAAATACAAGGTTCAAGCGCAAGCTTTCAGAACAATTTTTATTATCTGATCTCTATGAAATGCTATGCTTTAGCAATTAAACAATTCTAAAGGGTTATGAACTACCTCTTTAAGCTGGAACATTATTGTGTTACTGCCGCGGATATAGGCGATTTAATGTAAAATCAAAGCGAATATAAGCATTATTTATTGTTTGTTAACCATATCAATGAATTAAAGTGTTCAAACAAGACGACACTATACGAAATATATTCTCAATTATGCATAAATTCACTAAAATCGTTCAAAAAATGTGTTTTTAAAGAATTGTTTTATGCACTTTTTGCACAAATCTGAAGCTCAAATTAGGTCAAAACCATTTCTTAAATCACTTATCTTGTATTTATATTTTTATTTTGAATTTTTGAGGCGAAAAAAAACACGATGATTATCGACCTTTCAACCCTTACAAGTATAGGCAAAAATCGGATGAAATCGCTTTTCTTACAATTTGGCCCCGAAAACGGGATTTTTACTAAGCCTTTCCTAAGCTCAAAATGACCGGAATTTTTTGCAGCTTCATATAAAATCATTTATTTGGTTGTTAATTATTCATAAAATAGACTTTTTGACAAAAAACCGCTATTCTTATTTTTCAAAATTACGCAAAATTTTTGGGGAAAAATTTTTTATCCAGTAGTACTATTCAATGAAAACTACAAAGCTCTACTTAAAACAATTAGTAAGCTTGTAAGATTTACTTAATGGTTTCCAGAGGAAATCGCGAAAATGTAACAGGATTTTCCAAAATGCCGTTTTTTCATGATCTGGGGAACCAGAAGCGAAAGCGGTATTTGAATATTGTTTCACCACCACTACTGCAAAATCTTGTTCTCAGAGTTTGAAGTAACTGTTCTGAAAGTAAGCTGCTGTGCTATTCAATAGGGGAAATAAAAATAGGAGAGTAAACTGAGTATGTTTCATATGGATTTAGCAAATTTGCTTATTGAATAAAGTTAGCTTAAGGGCAAGATAAAACTCTTGAAGGGTTTTTTTCCATCGCTGGATGAGAATCGAAATGTCATTTGTGGTAAGAGCTTTCACTCGACGATTTGCCGTTTCAGTAGCAATATCAACGCGCATCACATTCAATGTACATAGTACTTCCTTATACGCTTTATTCATATTTTATTTTTGATTTTGCATTCGTTCCGAATCCAAAATCTGTCTTTTTCTGTTATTGCTGTGAGCAGTATTTTGACAACAAACCCTCATTTGAATTGCAACTATCTTGAATATGGCGTTCCCCAAGACGTTCACCAAGCAAACCCAGGAGTAATTCAAAGGAAAAAGCAGCATTCTCTTATATTAAGCATTATTTTTGAGCTCGAGATTAGTGTTTGATGCAAACATTCCACTTTTTTCATAAATCAATATTGCGCTATTTGGCATTGATTATTATATTTTCTATGTCCTAATTGAGCTTAAACTATCAGTTTGAGAGGAGGAAGCCACAAATTTTTGTCGCCACGCCTATCCTCCCACCAAGTTCTTTATTTCTCACCTAAACAGCTTCTTTTTCATTATATTAATATATCAAATCATGTCAAACTATGAATGTAGTCTTCAAGGCATCGTTATTGGACAAGCTCAAAAAGAAAAGTTCATGCAACGTCTAGTTGGTCTTTGTGGGAATGATTCCATGGTAGACTTATTCGAACACGAACTTGTTTTTATACCTTCTAGTAAAAAATCAATTTGAACAGAAAAAAAAAAGTAATTCAACATGATAGTAACTCAAGATAATTTAAAATAGCACAATCTCCTGTTGGGCCTGCTCGTAATGACGATGTTGTACTTCGACTTCAATCTAAAATTAACAATGAAAAAGAATACAGCATGAAATATAGACAATGGTTAAATATATTTTTTAATTACAATTGAATTGTAATCTAATATTTCATTCAAAGGTTCCTGTGTTTACAGGGAAATCCTGAACCTCAACGTGCAAGAACAGTTACTGTACGTCCTATTTCCCGTGTTCAATTATCTGGAGATATATTTCGATTTATGAAATCATTAGGTTATAGGTAAATTATGATGAAACATGCTTGCTTTTGGTCTTTTAACTTGATGCTTTTTTATAGTTTTGCGTTTGATGTAGTTAGAAAGGGATATTTGTTGGCTTACGATAAATTTTTAAAGATTACAGTTACTCAACTTTACAAGGTATATATAGTGCGAATAAGCCTACATACAAATGTCATGTTAAAAAGAAGGTTCTAGTGTAAAAAGATCAAAGTTGAGTCAGCAGTGCCTATTGCCCAAGAAGAAACTTGGGTTATTGAAGTAACTTGTATAGCAATTCCTCAAGAACAAGTAAATCAAATGGCAGAACATTTGAACAAATTCAAGAGTCTTCTAATTGGGTAAAAAATTACTGTAAAAGTATATGTGATTATAATGAAAAAACTAATGTATGTTTAATTTTTAGTGTGGTCGACCTTGAATATGTGGATACAAGAGCATTACAAAATAGAATCCCTTACACAAATTAACCATTTAAATAAATATTGTATACCATTTGATTTGATATTTTTATTATAAGAAAAATTGAAACTATGTATAATTGGAAGAGGAGGTGTATCATGTATTTATGTATTATGTTTTTTTTAAGCAGTAGTAGCTTCAGGTTGTTCCATATCTGTCAAGTTACCACGAATATCTTGTTCCAATTCAAGACTTTCGAATAAACTCTTAAAATTACCAGCACCGAAACCATTGTGGTTATTACGTTGGATAATTTCAACAAACAATGTAGGACGATCTTCAAGGGGTCTGGTAAAGATTTGTAAGAGATAACCATTTTCATCGTAATCAACCAAGATATTTAAGCTTTGCAACACATCTAAATCTTCAACGACCGGACGCTTAGATACCTTATTATGAGTTACTAATGCAGCACGAAGAGTTTCATAATAAGAAGAAGGAATGGTGAGGAAATCACAACCTCTTGCCTTCATATTTGTTACAGAAGTAATGATGTCAGTAGTATTGATAGCAATGTGCTGTACACCAGCACCACCTATATAAAAACTTGTTTAGTAAAAAGTATATGTATAACAACAATATGTGACATACCATAAAAATCAACAAATTCTTGAATTTGAGATTTCTTTCTACCAATTGCAGGTTCATTGATTGGTACCTTGATGCGTTCTTCGGGGTCAGCCATAACAACAGAACGAAGGGCACTATATTCAGTAAAGACTTGCTTATCATCAACTGACCAGAAACGATGGAAATCAAAGGCCTTTTCATAGAAATCAGCAATAGGGTTCATTTCACCATCAGCTTGATTACCAACAACATGATCAATGAATCCAAGTGGAACATGAGGTCTATTTCATCATATAAAATAATTATTTTTGGGTTAGTTAATTGCAAATTTGACCAGATAACAAAAAAAAACTAGAGTCTTACAAGATAGCATCAAGAGGGTCTTTATATCTTAATGCAGTAAGGGAATCCTTGTAACCAGGTAAAAAGATACCTTTGTAATTTTTACGTTCAATTAAAGTATGTTGAACATCACCATACTAAAAGATATTAGTTATATTGTAGATATTATTTTATAACAACTTACTGTAGCCAATGTAGCCATAATGACAGTGCCATCTTCATCAGTGATTTCTTCTGGCTCTTGGATAGATTGAGCACCTCTAGCAATAGCTTTTGCGTAAACAGCTTTACAATCCTTTACAGTGAAAGCAACATCTTTAACACCATCACCACGACGAGCAATTTCATTTGCCATTTCTCTCATTGTCTCTGGATGAATAGGACTTTCGAATACAAAGATAGCATCACCTTGTTTTACAACATGAGATGCAACATCTCTGCTACCGGTTTCTAAACCACGATAAGCAAGATGTTGGAAACCAAGTCTTGTACAATAATAAGAAGCAGCTTGTTTAGCATTAGTTACAGTAAATTTAAGATGGTCAAAGCCAGAATAAGGGTTTGCGACTTGACCATTGGAAGTTCCGTTTAATGCTGGAGCCTAAAATAATATCGTACATGTTAATTCGACTTGTTGCCATTGTAAATTTCTTGATCTATATTTACCATTTTGTTTAATTTATATTAATAAAGAGAAGGGGGAAAAAGTTGTTTTGCTTTATTGATTTGATATAAAGAAAAAAAAAACAAAAAACAAGAATTGAACATGACCCTTTTTATATAGATTTTGATGGGCAAGGCATTTTCTGGATGAATGCAAATGCTCGCAGTGTTTTATATAGTATTGTTCCCACGGTTGCCAAATAAATTGTACTGATATAACCAGTTTACCCATTGCTTGAGCATGATTCTTAAATGCTGAAAACCGAAAAATGAACTCAGGAGGTTAGGAGATAAACCGTTCTGCGCTTTTTTTTTTATCATTTACATTTATATCAAGTATATACAATTCAATGAAATATATAGATTTTATTGGAACCAATGCCTCTCGTTCTTTTTCTTTTTATGCCGACCTTCTCTCTCTCTTTTTTGTTTCTTTTTACTTGGACTATGAAACCCCATTTGTCTTTCCGGAATTTTTGACTTGAACCACCTGACCTATTGGAATTTGAGTTCTTACTGTTTGTTTGAAATGATGTATGCGATAATGTATGACGAACGGCTACAATCTCCTGGAGACCGCCGATATGCTTTTTATTTGCACCTGTTTTCTCACGGGGTCAATTGCTTCTTTCCCGCCTTGATTGTATATATTTCTTAATACGGTAGATCAATTCTTCCCTATATTTCTTTTTTCTCTTTTCTTGTATATAATCACATTTCTTAATGTTGACACCGATAAATTTGGCATGATACATATATATACACAGTAAGAAAAAAAAACCACTCTTATAACTCATTGATCAATCAAACAAACAAAAAAATATATAGATTTCTTAACAAAATAATTTCTTTCTTTTTTAATAATATTAAAAAATAGAATAAATCATTTAATTATATTTAGATGTTGGAAGGGTAGAGCATCTGTCAAATAAAAATATTAAATTAGTAACCATGACAACCAGGAACAAATTTTAAATTTAAACTTACAACACGAACGGAAGCACCGAAAACCTTAGGAGGCAAGTTCTTGCGGAAACGAGCCTTAACAACACCGTTAGTACCGTGAGTACGAGCAATACGACCCCAGATAACACGGATCTTGGAACCATTGACTTCGCGTTGAGCACGGTAAACATAAGCAATACGCTTACCAAGGTAGAATTGAGCATCCTTGGTGGTTTGGACACCTTCAACTTGGATGAGAGAAACGTTAGGGTTTTGGGTACGCTTGGCACGCTCGAAGCCCAAAACACGGCCCTTGCTGTAAAGACTAATAAATGTATTGATTTTTAATTAGTTTACATGTTCCTTATTTCATATAATCCGTAACACAAGTGATAAAAATCAAAGCAATAAAAGAGAATATACGATTTCCAAAAAAGCATATTTTTGAGTTGATCAAATGTAATAGCAAAATTGTGTAAAATCTCATGAATATACCATGAGTGCCTACAACATGTTGTTATATTGATAGCTGCTATACATTTTTGTTATGTGTTTGTACATGATTTCAAACTTTTTGTTCCAAATGTTTCCCTTTTCACATTTTGAATCCACTCCGATTTTTTTTCACCGTATCCCATTGATTCTCTTTAAAATTTGATTGCCATTGATGAACATCACTGTATATATAAACGAACGGATGGATGGATGGATGGATGATTAGGCACTTACCGATCGGATCCCATGTCTAACTAAATGTGAGGAAAGAGAAAGGACTTCAAACTGTATTGTGCGTTGAGTTACTTGTGTGCACCACCACTCACCAAAATTTCAAAAAGACCAGCAAAGCTTGCCGCAAGCCAATTAAAGTGCTCACTGCCCGGACACAAATATCATGATGGATCCCGACAATGATACACCGCACTGGTGGTGTATACAATATCCGTCTCGATTAAAACAATCAAATAAATGTTAATTTTAGCTGTATTCTATATAATCCACATATATAAGAAATAAACAATTCCTGTGTTCTAGTTGTTGTAAAGGATTTAAAGGAGATTTTTTATTGAAATGTTAATTGGTTAAAACAATCATTTTATCAAAAGGGAGTGTTTGATAACACCTTTCTTTTGTTTTCTTTTTTTGAATGGATAATATCTCATTAGAACATCAACAATTAAATTCTTGTTTTAATTTTATTAGACCTTCTGAATCAGAAGAATTGAAAAAAGAGGAAGAGAAAGAGGGTACATTTTTATTTAGTATTAATACAAATAATACTAGCCCTACTGCATTAGGACCTATTAATGATAATAATAGTAGTAGAATCCCTCTTCAAGTCAACACTGATCCATTAAGAATTATATATTCACCGCCAAAACATGATGATAAAATAGACGACACAATATTTCATCAACTTAATTTTCCCCATCTCAAAAGACCATTTATATCTCCAACTCCATCGAATACTTCATCCGCATCATCTTCACCTATTCTTGAGCAAAACCTTGTTGCAATTCCAGTCAATAATGATGCAGCTAATTCTAATTCATCGTTTATTGACATGTCTCCTGCTGCCTCCTTTCTTGCTAATTTTATGTCTCCTGTAGCAACCAATTCAACTTTTAATACATCAAAACAATCGGAAGAACCCACAGCAATTGATAATTACAATTTGGGTGAGTCAATTGGATTTGGAGGTTTTTCCACTGTGCGTAAAGCATATCATATACAAACAGGTCAAGTAGTAGCTGTCAAGATTATTCAGCAACAACTAATAAACGAATTAAGCTTAACTCGGCTTGATCGAGAATTATCAATATGGCGATCGCTTGATCATCCCAACATTGTTCATCTGCAAAAAGTGATACACATGAATGACGAGAATACATTTTATCTATTCAATGACTATTGCGATGGAGGTAATTTACTGAATTACCTCAATAAACACAAGCAAATAGATGAAAATGCTGCCAAATTATTATTCAAAGAGTTGTGTCAAGGAATATATTATTTGCATGTTGATCGCCGTGTTTGTCATAAAGATTTAAAATTAGAAAACGTTTTGCTAGATGATAATGGCCATATCAAGATTTGTGATTTTGGTTTAGCTATTGAGATTCCTCATCTTCATCACCGACATAATCATAAAAAGACTAGAAAACAAGACAACAACAATACTGAAGAATTGGCTGGAGGATCATTAGCGTATGCTGCTCCTGAGCAAATTCGTCGAAAGGCTCCCCTAACATGCCCTAAAACAGATATTTGGTCATTAGGTGTTATTTTGTTCACATTAACTGTAGGTTCACTGCCATTTATGGATGATTACGACCTTCGACTGCAGCAGAAAATCTTGGAAGGCCATTTCGAAATACCAGAAAATATATTTTTATCAGATACGTTAAAAGAATTGATTTTTGCATGTTTGGCTTATGAACCAGATAAACGGTTCGATATAAACCAAATATTACAATCTAAATGGTTGAATATATAGTAATAAAAAAATAAATCATAATGAAGAAAGTTTAAGCATAAATACACACTAACTTCATATACCATGTGTTAACCTATCACTCTTTCTCACCAAGGCAGAGGATATGTATACCCTTGCTTTGTTGAAAAACGGTTTATTGTTATACCAGCGCTTGTGTTGCGGCGAAACGTATTACAAGTAGGTATTTCGATTTCGAGTGATAATGAACCGTTTGCTCAAATAATTCTTCGGATTTTATACTATTCATCAAGAGCCCATCAAAACAATAAGAGTTCGATTTTTGTCGATCAGAAACTTGGATTTTTAAGTTTTAGATTTAATAGGTTCTGTTTATCAATTCGTATAAAACCTCATTTTAAAGAATAAGTATCAGAAAAATGGGAATCGCTGTGAGAAATGCTCTAAATTGATATTACATAACGTTTTTTGTTTATCAATTGTTATTAACGAAAATAAGCTCTTTAAAGACCTGTTTTTGGATTTTAACTGTTTAAAAACCAAGATTTTGTTGACTCTATTTCACTTTAAAAGCAATTATATACCAAAAAGATTGTTTAATAAAAATCCACTCAAATATAATGATTCACATTATAATACGATTAAAATATGGTTTATGCAGAAGTATATGAATGTGTGAGAGAGCTCAGATTTATGAACACAAAAAAATGATCCAACAAATTATGATGCTTCGTCGACCTGTACGAGATTTTTTTGTGGCGATACCTGGTGGCTCAAGTGTAATTTAGGCATTTAATTGTCAAACATATCGAATCAAGATAAAGTTGTTGGCGGATTGATCGATATATCGGATAATAAACGCAATGTCATTTATTGAATGGGTGAATGTAAATGTATCGTATAAAGCAACACAGCCTATTTTTGAATGAAAATACTAATTATTCTGATTAACATCAATAGGTTCAAAAATCATAGTCAAGTGCAATTATTGCTACTAAATCGCATAATTTGATATGCAGAAAAATCTTGAATTATTCATTCTTTTTTTTTTTTTGGCAGTGCTACAAATCATCGTTCAATATGACTGAATATTAATGAATTAGAGGAAATACAACTGGTAAAAAACTGATATCCAACAATCTACATCGAGGTCAAGATAGATAAAAAGTGCATTCATTGTGTAGTAGAAATCGCAACATTTTGATGGATAGAAATTACAGGACCAAAATTTTGTATTTGTCTCAGGATTTTTAAAAGTGTTTAAAAGCATACTTTATCAAACTTACTTAGATGTTAAATACTTACCATATGCTATTAGTATCATCTTGTTTTTTTATTTAATTGCTGTATTATTAAAAATCAAGCTTTTCATAACTTATAACAATGACAATGTGGTGTTTCTAATTTTAGATTGACATTATCATGAGGTGGGCTGATGATACGTTTGATACTACTGTAGATGGAATCAGTCAATTTAATTTATCTGATTTGAATGCAAATACCGAGGTACCATTATTTGTAAGTACTTAAGTTGGTTCTGGTAAAGCATTGAATAAATTGCCTTGGGACAAAGAGGGTAAAAGGTGGCAATAGGTTCCAGTGATGGCCATGTTTATGTTATGATATTGGAGGGGTAAGGCCAAAACTTAATGTAAATCACCTCTAGCACATTAATTATAAAGTAAGACTATATTAGCATCAAATAAACTACCACGCAATATTAGCATGCATAAAGATTTACAGTAATAAGCTTGAATCAAGTGGGTACAGCATCATAAATTCTTGAAAAAGTTTTCAAGTATTATAAAATCTCTTATTTTTAAGACTTACAAGGCCTATAAGCGGAATATTAATTTCGAAAATTATTTTTGTCCAGATCATCAATTTTGACATTTTTTAATTTTATTTTTCTGGTTTTGCAAATCTAGAGTTAATTATACTACCAAGTATAAAACAAAAAATATACACATATACCGAATTTAGCGCTCTATTTGCTCAATAAATAATAACAAATATTTTCATTGCAAAATATTGCATGAAAATCCTTTAATCAAAAATCTGTTTTTGGGGCAAAAGTACAAATTTTCACTACTTAACATTCAATATTAAGCTTTTATAAAATGCGTATTAGTTATAGCTACAATTTTGTCTCACAATGTAGTACATTTAAGCGTTGATTTTGGTATCAAAATTTGATTTTTCTATTTTTTGATCAAAATCATGAGTGTTGGTAAGGATAAAATGAGTCCTGAAAAATGTCCGCTACAAAGTCTGAATTTTCAGACCGTATGTGGTTAAATATAAGAAAAGTTTTTTAAAAAAAAACGCTTTTTTATTTAAAACTTAGATATACCATAATATAAGAGACTTAGCTGTTCAATCTTGCTATGCTCAATTATGGCATCGTTCTAAGGGCTCGCTTTTGCAATTTTTTAATGAATGTATGATATGACAGACGGTTTTTCTGGTAGAAAAATGCACGTTTCTATGATCGCAAATACTGCCTATTTTGTTTAGTTTATGAGTTGATGCGCTGTAATTCTGCTTTTACATTGGCTGAAATGTACGATTTAGGATTTACTAGGGGTTTAATTGCGCTAAATAATGTAAAGCCTTGAACATCCTTTTCTACGTGTGTTATTTCTGCCTTTTTGCTTTCATATTCCAAGAATATATTCACCGTTTGATAAGGCATATCAGACTATCAACCTGGTATTCTTTTCTTTTATCTGAATACGCATGCTAACATAATAAGAGGCTAATAATGTTTTTAATATAGGTAGCAGTCTATATTAGAGACTGATATTTTCATCATTTAACCCTGTTGCATTCACAGATCTGTGTGCATTTCTTGGTTAAGATTACGACACAGTTTGATATGGTAAGTTCTACATTGCTGTGTATTATATTATAAAGCTCAGTTTATACAGGAATGTGGAACTAGTGTGTGTCACCTAGGCTTGATTGGATATATATATATATATATAAATAGACTCATTTATTTTAGACTACCCTTATAATTAGAGAATGTGAATATAAAAGAAGATGTTGCAATCTTATAAAAAAGTTCTTTAGTTTTAGTGTGCTCTTTCATTTTATAACAGTTTTCCTTTATTTTTATTAAATGATTTAGTGTCGGTTTTCGAGGATATTAAACAGCCAATTTTGAAGCCAATTCCATTGCTAACTCATATTAAAATGTAATTCTTATAAATAGTCTTTTAAACCAAGACCTAGAAGCTCTTGGTTCTTTCTTTTACCATTAGTTTTTCTAGTAATAAAGCCTACGTTCTCCATGATAAATGTTACTAGTCTTTATTATTATTCTTTCTATAAATAAGATTGTATGTATCCATAAACTCTCATTTAGTACATATTTTAGCTTTGACATTGATATAATCTCCTGGCGTAACAAACCCCATTCTAAGATCAAATACAGTATCATTATTTACTACTGTATTGTTAGACATATTTCTTGGTTACCAGAACAAATCAAAGGCAATAATATTTATACCTAATCAATGAAAAGCTAGAATTAGCTACAAACCCACGAAATATTTTAGGAAAGTAATAAAAATTTAAATGATATAGAAACAAAAAAAAAGAATAACCTGATATCTTGCTTAATAGCCATAGTTCTGATCGTAACTATACTTGAAAACAAATCTTTTTACAGCTGACAATCATAAACTAAAATAGGAAGTATAAGGAAGGTTAATTTGTTTAAATTTTATGTGTGATAAAGTAATATTTACAGTATAACCTTAGATTTGGCTTGCATATAAATTTAAGCAGTAAGTGTTATTTAAATTTATGCTCAAGTAAAAACCATTGTTGCTATAAACATTGTAGCTATAAGCATATTTACAAATGATGATAATCGTAAATATATTGGCACTTGCATGTATTGCCCTACATCAACAACATATTGAATTGTATTATTGTCTATTATTGTCTATAATCTATTATATTAATAAAAGTGAATGTAATTTAAAAGCCCATTATTCCAGTAAAAAATGCAATGAAATTTTGAGAACGTCACTGTTATATCAAAAGATACTAATATAAAAATACTCTACTAAAAGATACATTTTATTAATTCATTGATGCTTCATATTTAATATGTTTTTTAGATAGTTATATAATTATTAATATTATTAATGAATTTCCGGGCATTGAGGTACTTGATATGATTTGGGAACAAATCATATACAATGGAATTTGTGGAATTGGGAATTTGTAATTGTATCATTTGGATACGATGTATGATTGCTTATGTTTCATTGTTTCCAAGTGTTCCTGAATGTTCCTGATAGTCGCTGTTAATGCTAGTGGTTATGTATAACATTTAGTAGTATGAGTTACTAAATGTCATGCCATGTTGGATTTCAATAGTTGCTCCTGGATTTCTACATCGGGGTAAACTTCTGGTATATCAGGCACGATACTCTTCTATAAATCAATTTGTGCCGATACAATCAGCTCATTATGCTCATGGTCAGATTTTATTATTATGCACAAATAGGGATAATGATATGCTTATGGGCAATTCTTCTATTATGCACACATGGCATTAATGTCATGCACATGAACAGAATCTATAATTCTGCACATATAGGCTTAACGTTGTGCTCCTGTACAGTTTTTTTTTTTTTTTTTGTTGTGCCCATGTACATCTTGTTATCTTTTTAGCCATTATTAAGCTAATACTGTAATGTTTTAGGTTGTTTCCCGGCAACTTTCGTTATAAACAACCTATCTCATTTGTTCAGTTTACCGACACATTTTTGCATGACTGCAACAACAACAACTATAGCGATCTATTATTAAAAACCCTACCAACATTTAGACGTAATCCAGTTATCAAAACTCTTGACTACATCATGGTTGGGCGACAGCTGAAAAATCTCTACTTCAACAACAACATTGAATATATTCCTAACGAGTGGACAGATCATGATTTGATGACAGTTAATTTCAAGATTCAGCTGACTAACACTGGTAAAGGCCGATGGCGAGCAAATCCAAATCTAGTTCACCATAAATCATATGTCAAGAAAATCAATTCTAGTATTAGTTATTTCATGCAAAACATAACTCTCTCAATCTTAAGATGGTAATCAGATCAAGTGGGATAGGCTGAAAGGATAATCAAGAAATTGACCAAGTGCTATTGTAGTAATCGCTCATCTTGGAAAAAAGATCGCCTCAGGGAGCTTCAAAGTTCAAGAAATCTGCTGATCAGAGCCTACAAGAATGATCAACAATCTCTTCGGAAGGAACTACCTAAGGTGGAACATGCCACTGCTCGTATACAACATGAACTGAACCAACATGCAACATTGCAAGCCGGGAAACGATGGCTGGCACACAATGAAAACTCAGTTGAGTTCCTCAAGCGCACTGGTGAACGGCGTTTAACACAATGTTACTTTGTTCACATTACTCATACACAGTCTGGGGTCACCTGTAGTAGTACGGCGGACAAGTTGGACGCTGTTTATTCCTATTACAATGTGTTATATTCACCCAAACCGACCCATCAATACTCTATGAACAGGATTCTTGCTCATATTCAGATTACTATTACTGCTGAGGAGGATGCCGACTACATCGTCTCGGACATCGATCTTGATGATATCCTAATTTTATCTACGCGTTGCCCTAAGGTCAGTAGTCCTGGCAAGGACGGATTACCATATCCAATCCTTCGTCTCATCCTGACTCATCCTGACTGCAAGACTCTGGTTACCTCTGTGTATAATGATGCTATTCACTTGGGCATATTCCCAAAAAAGTCATGGCAGGAGACTTGTATCGTGCTTCTTCCCAAGAAAGGAGATACAAATTTGGCTAACTGGCGTCCCATCTCGTTGATTAACACTGACTGTAAGGTATTCACCCGTATCCTCAACTCTCGAGTGATTCGTGCTGCCAATAAGGTGATTACGCAATTTCAAGCCGGCTTCATGCCTACTCGATCCATTGGTGATCATGGACTCGCATTGCGCATTCTGATGGAAGATGCGAAGATACATAATACTGGTTCGGTTGGCGTTGCCATTGATAGTGCTAAGGCCAACGATTATGTAAATGAAACTTATTACCTATTATGCAAGATACGGACTAAATTTGGTTTCCCACCCAAATTCATCCAGTGTATAAGTAATTTGTTTTTCAAGAACCAAATTGTCGTCAATATAAATGGCTTTATGTCTGATTCCGTAGCCCAGAAGCGTGGTCTTCGACAAGAAGACTCTATCTCGCCGGTACTATTCAACTTTGCTTTAGAACCCCTGCTGTTGGCCATACTCCAAGATCGTAATATTTAAGGATATGCTCTCCAAATCCAGTCTACCAAGAAGGCTTCCTCTGTTCAAGTCTCAGCACCCTCTCCTATCAAATTGTTGGCCTATGTCGATGACCTGTTAGTAATCGTTAGAAATCGGACTGAACTACAAGCAATTCAGGATTATCTTACTTGTTATGGTCGAGCATCCAATGCTTGTGTCAACTACCATAAAACAGTGGTATTTCCTCTCTCTTGATTGAAGTCTCGCGTGCCGCCTGATTTGTTGCATCTCAGACAAAGATTGCGATTTCGATGGTTTGGCTCCTCCAGTCCTTTGTACATCAAATATCTGGGTTATCCTATTTGGTTTAGCATTCCTCAACGTGAAGTCTTTTCTCAAGAAACCATCCTCAGCTTGAAAACATCTCTTGATAAACATATGACACGCTCCGTTTCTGTTTATGGCCGTGCTCGTATGGTTAGCTTTCTGTTTCTTGCTAGGTTTTGACACTTTTTGCGAATTACGGTTTTACCTGTTAGTTTTGTCGAGAAGTTGTCTTCCTTGGTGTACCAATTCGTGTGTTAAAAGATTTTTCCACCCATGAACGAAGGAAGCAGTTATCTACTCTCCTCTGGAGCAGGGTGGTCTTGCGGTCCTTGATATTACAGTTCAACAGCACGTATATATTGCAGCAACGGTATGTTCGCGTTCTGCTCCTGGATAATAAGGATTCATTAAAATAAATCACACACAAAAACTGAAGATCGTCTTTATTTAATATCAATAATTTGTCTTATTTATATACAAATTCTATATTACATTTATCCGTTAGATCAAATTTTGTTCGATTATATCTTTCTGGCTTTCCATGTCAGATCAATCTATTTACATTAGTATCACAGCATATTTAAGCTGAGCTTATTTCATACAGCTAAGTCCAACAAGTGGATATGTCTCACATATCCCGTTTCCTGGATCTTACTTTAGAACAATAAGAACAATCAAAAATGTTACCACAGATCAGTTAGCTGACTTCTTATCAATAAGGATTACAAATCAAAAGGTTTATTATCTTACAAATAACCGGTGGATGCAACATTAAATACTCACTATATGCTATATTATGAAAAATCAAGCTTTTTATAGCTTATAACAATGACAATCCGATATTTCATTCTGATTTTAGATTGACATTTATCATAAGGCGGGCTGGTGATACGTTTGATACTACTGTAGTAGATGCAACCAGTCAATTTGATTTATAAAATTTGAATGCAAATACTGAGGAACCGTTTGTAAGTACTTAGACTGATTCTTCTGGTAAAGCATTGTTGATGAGTAAATTGGCTTGGGACAAAGATATAAAAAGGGGGTAATAGGTTCCATTGATGGCCATGTTTATGTGATGATATTGGAGAGGAAAGGCTAAAACTTAATGTACTGTAAATCATCTCTAGCGCAATAATTATAAAGTAAGACTATATTATCACCAAATAAACCACCACACAATATTAACATGTATAAATATTTACAGTAATAAGCTTGAATCAAGTGGGTACAGCATTGTAAATTCTTGAAAAAGTTTTCAAGTATTATAAAATCTCTTATTTTTAAGACTTACAAGGCCTATAAGCGGAATATTAATTTCGAAAATTATTTTTGTCCAGATCATCAATTTTGACATTTTTTAATTTTATTTTTCTGGTTTTGCAAATCTAGAGTTAATTATACTACCAAGTATAAAAACAAAAAATATACACATATACCGAATTTAGCGCTCTATTTGCTCAATAAAAAATAACAAATATTTTTATTACAAGATATTACATGAAAATCCTTTAATCAAAAAACCGTTTTTGGGTCAAAAGTACAAATTTCCATTACTTAACATTTAATATTAAGCTTTTATAACATGTGTATTAGCTATGGCTACAATTTTGTCTCACAATGTAGTATATTTAAACGTTGATTTTGGTATCAAAATTTGATTTTTCTGATTTTTAATCAAAATCATGAGTGTTGGTAAGGATAAAATGAGTCCCGAAAAATGTCCGCTACAAAGTCTGAATTTTCAGACCATACTTGGTTAAATATTAGAAAAGTTCAAAAAACACTTTTTTATTTAAAAATTAGATATATGATAGTACAGTATAAAAGACTTAGTTGTTCAACTTTGCTATGCTCAATTACGGCGTTGCTCTACGGACTCGTTTTTGCAATTTTTTAATGAATGTATGATATAATAGACGGGTTTTCTGGTAGAAAAATGCATGTTTCTATGATAACAGATATTACCTATTTTGTTTAGTTTAAGATTTATACGCTGTAATGCTGCTTTCACATTGGCTGAAATGCGCAATTTAGCAGGGTTTTAATTGCGTTAAATAATTTAAAGCCTTGGAAATCCTTTTCTACGTGTGTTGTTTTGTTGCATCCACCGGTTAATCGTAAGATAATGAACCTTTTGATTTGTAATCCTTAGTTTCAAGAAGTCAGCTCACTGACCTATGATAACATTCTCGATTGTTCTTATTTTCTAAAGCAAGACCCGGGAAGCTGGATATGTGAGACATATTCACTTGTTGGATTTAGTTATATAAAATAAGCTGAACTTAAATGTGCTGTGTTACTAATGTACATAAAATGACCTGACAATGGAGTGTCAGAAAGATATAATCGATCCAAAGCTGATCTTACAGATAATTGTAATATAGAATTTGTATATAAATAGGACAAATTATTGATATTAAATAAAGATTCTCTTCAGTTTTTGCGTGTGATTTAATTTAACAAGTTCCTTTATTAAATTATACATTTTTTCTTGCCATAATATTTATTCTAAATCTTTGGCATTTCATGTTTCTCTCTTTTTGTTTCCATATTCCAAGGATATATTCACCATTTGATAAGGCATATCAGACTATTACCAAGCTGGTATTCTTTTCATTCATCTGAATACGCATGTTAACATAAGGGGCTAATATGTTTAATATAGGTAGCAGTCGTTATATTAGAGACTGATATTTTTATTTAACCGAATTCTAAGATCAAATATCATTATTTACTACTGTATCGTTGGACATATTTCTTGATTATTACCAGATCACATTGAAGGCAATTATATTTATATTTACTCAATAAATAGCTAGAACTGGCTACAAACCCACGAAATGTTCCAGAAAAGTGATAAAATTTCAAATGATATAGAAACACAAAAAAAAAGAATAATCTAATGTCTTGCTTAATAACCATAGTCTTGATTGTAGCTATACTTTAAAACAAATCTTTTTACAGCTGGCAATCGTAAACTAAAATAGTAAGTTTAAACAAGGTCAATTTGTTTAAATTTTATGAGTGATAAAGTAACAACATATATAGCCTTAGATTTGGCTTGCATATAAATTTAAGCAGTAAGTATTATTTAAATTTATGCTTAAGTAAAAACCATTGTTGCTGTAAACACTGTAGATATAAACATATCTACAAACAACGATAATAATCATTGTAAATATATTGATGCTTGCGTGTATTGCTCTATATCAACAACGCATTGAATTGTATTATTGTCTATAATCTATATTAATAAAAGCGAATATAATTTAAAAACCCATTATTCCAGTAAAAAATGCAGTGTTATTTTGAGAACGGCACGATGCTCATGTACAAACCAATTTGTGCCCATCATACGATCAGCTCATTATGCTCATGGTCAGATTTTATTATTATGCACAAATAGGGATAATGATATGCTTATGGGCAATTCTTCTATTATGCACACATGGCATTAATGTCATGCACATGAACAGAATCTATAATTCTGCACATATAGGCTTAACGTTGTGCTCCTGTGCAGTTTTTTTTTTTTTTTGTTGTGCCCATGTACATCTTGTTATCTTTTTAGCCATTATTCAGTGGGCGCAACAACTCATCAGACTATAGTATGCAGCCCACCTGGGCACAGCAAAATCATCTTGTACAGCACAGGTTGGCCGTAGTGCTTTTATATATAGATCCTTTAAATCTGTGATTTTATGGACTTTTTTCGAATCTGGTTGTATCATCTTATACTTTTCAAGTTAAATCCGTTATTAGGCTAATAATGTCGTAGGTAAGTATAAAAGACGAGCCGAGCCTAGGACGAGCTTGACCAAAGCTCGCCACAACGAGCCGAGCTTTAATAAAAGCTCGTTTGACAAAGACGAGTTTTTGACTTTTTTTTAAAAAGCTCGTTTGAGAAAGACGAGCTTTTGACTTCTTTTCAAAAAGTTCAAATTTAAATAATAATTAGTAAATGCTATGACATTATTACTTTAGATAATTGTCAATTGACATTCATAAGTTTGCTTTACTTTAGATATTTGTCACTGGAAAGGTAAAATAAAGCTCGCATTGAGATGATGAGTTTTAGTCGCTGCATAAAAAAGCTCGTTTGGGGTAAACGAGCTCTAGTCACGCGCAAAAAAAAGCTCGGCTGCATAAAAAAGGCTCGGCTCGTTTAATATCACTAGTCGTAGGTTGTATTTTTGCTTTATTACTTAAAATAAGCCTTTGAATAATTAATAGCAATACAGTCGAACCTTAATTTTTGTATGAAATTTCGATACCTGCATCTTATATCCGCTTGGAATATTTAAACAACCGCGCCCGGGCTGTCCGGTAATTTTTTCTAGAGATTTAAAGCTTGGAAATATCTTTAGATGGCCGCTTCCGGAGATTGTTCGGCTTTTTTTTTGAAGAGTGACCATTAGCAAAAATATGAATCATATACTACATACTACATACTACATACTACATTTAATTTAATATCATCAATTAAATAAATCAATAGATTTGTCATGAATCGGTCAAGCCTAATATATTATTATACTATTACTATCCTAATCACATCACACATTATTACGTTATCCGAATTGCATATCAATCTCCAGCTTATGCAAGATATTATATTCTACACGCACTGCGACACAACCAATGACCACGTTACAATATCAACTCAGTCCCTTTAAAAATTTCTATTCCATAAAAAGGGCTTATATCAAATTTATGCAAAGAAATAAATGTCTTCAAACACAACTAAAAATATAATATCTTGGTAGAGAATCAAAAATAACCTAGACTTTATTCAATAATCATCATTGCAATACCTTAGTATTTTCTCGAGTTATTTTCATCTGAAATGCGGTTCCTCAGTCTTAACCTGGCCATTTCTGAATCATTCAAATTTACTGATACAAGCTCGGCTCGACAATATACCTACTGAACGCAATGATTGATACATAATTGAAAGGGCTGGGAAAAATACAACATACATGATTAATTACACTGGAATTTATATCCGTATTTGGAGTAATTAGCTGATAATTCTGGCTTTTCCGGTAGTATATGTTTAACATCATGATTGATGAAGCATAATTAATGATACGAAAAGATTTTTACATAAATACAGATAAACCAGTTTTTAGAGTAGTGGAGATTGCCTTTTATACTTGCTAATGATATGAAAAAAAATGATTTTTTTTTGGATATTTAAGTTCTTTTATATGGACATTTCCTTTTCTATACAGTATACAATATGTTTATATTTGTGAATAAATAGTTTATTTGCTTTATATTTTTTAACGCATTGTCTTTTGTACATTAATTGCTTTTGCTTATAGTTCAAGTATATTTATTTACATTCAATCAATGCACAATTACCTTTTATATCTCGCCAAAAAAAAAAAGCATAATAATAGTTGCTTATCCATGTTACAAGCTGTCAAATTACAGCACATCTTATATACATCGTCTTGTTTTATCCTGTGCAGATAAATGTTTTATTAACCATCCATTGATAAATGTACTTGAAACAAGTTATTTGAGAATTTGAATGCACAAAAGGAAAATTCGCATGCTCAATATCTGTAAGTAGCTTCCTTTTTATTTTTATTTTTTTATTTTGCGATTAGCTGCTCTCAGTGTAGAATACTTATCACATCAAATGTGTTTTTTGGAATTGTATAGCTTTTATAAACAACATCTTTAAGAATCCTCAAATCTATCCATCTTGAAAGAAGCATCCCTCTAAATTTAGTTTATATGATTCAATAAGCGTCAATCTTTTTTTAAAATATTCACTTAAGCATCAAGTGCGCAATAGATAATGAGACCTCAAGGAACAGAGTTTTTATAACTTGAACATAAAGTTATATCACCATTAAAGTATTCTAAATATGAAATGCAAGGTATTAAGAAAGGAAGTACCCACATCAGTATCAATAATCAAATATTAGCATACAGTTAAAAATTCATTTGTTTTAAGCTTATTCTTTTGGCTTGATTACCAAAATTATCTAATATTATCTATGAATGGCAGAATTAAAGTCGATTTAGTTGTGTTAAGAAATCAGTAATCCAATTACATCAACCGAAAGATGGTTAGTGATTTCTATCAGACCAACAATGGATATGTTAAGAAAACATATTTACAAGCAGTAAATTAACAAGGAATATATTGAATTCATTAACAGTACATACGATAAGCACCGATTTTTCTCAAGTTTATTGAGAAATCTCTTGGTCAAGCTTTAAAGTTTCATTTTTTGCTACATCAATTCGGATTATGCAATGAATTTAATAGATAAGTTAAAAAAAAATACAATAGCATTTCACGAATAAAATAAAATTTCATGAAAAAAGAGGATTTTCTGTATCAGTTGTTATAAACTTAAAACAATTCTTTTAAAATAGTATATGTTACGGTGGCAAAAAATGGAGTTCCAATCGTGAAGGAACAAAAATGTAAATTCTCTCGTTGCATGGAAAGTTAATGGAACAAATTCGCAGGCTTTTGCGCATTGTGTAACTTGCTAAACATTAGGGAAAAGCAATGCAATGAATCTCAGGAAATACATTAACAGCACGACACCATGCAGTTAAGTTGACTAATTGATGTATATCGGATGGATTAATTTGCGTTATGATAAATCGTTCAATTTTACGAGTATTGTTTGCCATTAAAATTAAAAATCGCTTCGTTTGTTTAGCTCTAGTTTTTTGTATTTTTAGTCTGGAATACTGTTAAATGCACTTATAACTTGATTAAAGCTACATATATATATATATAGAAATTAAAATGTAATAAAAAAAAAAAGCCTACAAGGAGGCCGTTCTCCTTATAGTTTTCCAGAAGCAGAAATCTACCCGTGCGAAATATCTGTATACCCTTTCTCCGTAATCTAATCGTATCACATCGGAATCGGCCATCTAAAAGTATACAGAGGTATAAATAACAAAAAAACTCCACATTTTCTTATTTTACCCCTCATTCCTCCAACTTGATTTTTCTACTTTCTTTTTTTCAATAATGATTGCATCTTTACAAAATTCAACAAAAGCCAAGTTGGTGGCGACAGCGGCGAAAGCAGTAAATACACAAAGATCATTCACCAAGTCAATTTCACCTTCTGCATTAAACAATCATCATATTTACGAATACAATAATAATAATAATAAATCTTTACCATTGTTTGATTTCTTTGCTCAAACCAAGCCTCAACAATCTTATAAACTTGGTCATGGAGCAGCTGGATTTGCAAAAAAGAGATTTAATACCGAAACATCTGTATACACATCTTCAACTTGGTCATCTGTAAGTGCTCAAGTTGGTGAAGATGCTTACTTTAGAAGATCTGATGCCATTGGCGTTGCTGATGGAATTGGTGGATGGTCATCGACAGCAGGTAAAAATTTTTTTAATGGTTGTACATTTTTTGCGGAGATCAACGTTCTAACGGATCAATTCCTATATCCAGGTTCAAACTCGGCTTTATACTCTAGCCAACTAATGCATTACGCTAATCTCGAAATGGACAGGTTCGAGGATACAGAAGATCCAATGTTCTTTGAATACAGCCAAACCAACCCAGTTGATATTTTACAACGTAGCTATGAACAAAGTTTAATTGAAGCAAAAAAGAACAACATTCTTGGATCTACTACTGCTTGTATTGCTGTGTTACGCCATGATGAATTGCGAGTGGCTAACATTGGAGATTGTGGGATTTCTATCATCCGCAATAATCATTACGTATTTCGCAGTGAGGAACAACAACATACCTTTAATTTTCCTTATCAATTGGGCATTAGATCCCGGGATCAACCTCAAAATGCTCAATCTTTTAATATCAAGGTCAAAAAGGGAGATATTATTATTATGGGTTCAGACGGTCTTTATGATAACTTGTTTGATAAAAATATTTTGAGTCTGGTTCGAGATCATGTGCATGCACATACAATTCCTGGTAATGCTCAACGTCCTCCTCGTGTAAGAAACCTACAACCTCAAATTTTATCAGATATCTTGGCAAATGCAGCCAAAGAAATTAGCGAAGCTAAAAGAAATGTGGATACCCCTTTTCAAAGACGTGCCATGGAGGAAGGTCTCTTGATGGAAGGCGGTAAAGCTGATGACATTAGTGTCATTGTTGCAGTTGTTCGAGACTGTGAAGACTCTCCTGATCGCCGTCTTTAATATACCCTTTCCTCCTCTTCCTCCCCCCCCCCCCAATTCATTCATTATATTTATTTGCATTCAAAATTATTAGACTTATTAACTAGAAAAACTAGACATTTGATTTAGAACAAAACTCCTTTACCTGAATTTCCGTGAATATATTCCAATCACATATCATTGCATTATCAATACTGCTAAATACTATAGCATTTAATAAAAATTATGACTTAACTATTACTATCAATTCAATATGTTTACTATCAGATTTTGATTTCTAGCGATAATAATTGAGAAAAATTCAAACATCGCTCACGGATCGCTAAACGGGTTCAGAAAATGAGCAGATGCAAAATATCAATGAAATAATCTTTTATTGAGGCTCAAGGAATATCAGTATAAAAAAAACATACAACAATCATTACAATTGTTTTGTAAGGGGTGCAAGTACCCGTAAAAACTCCTTAGATTAGGTAATGTATGACATTTCTAACGTCAACATGAAAAATTCAACTGCGACAACAATAATTGTTCGTTGGAGCAAGTATATAATGGTATAAAAGTGATTTTCTATCAGATATGATGATGTGTAACATGCACTAGGAACACAATTTTAATGACTTTTTGATTAAATGCTCGCTAACTTTGACAAGAAAAGTGTATACGCTTCGTGAAATATATACTTTTTTGGGAACATTTTTACTATTCATAATTCATAACATCATACAATTTTGTGGGTACTCTAGATCTGCAACAACTTGTTATCAATAACCTTTTGTGCGCCTGATTTTTGATAAAGCATTAAATGTGCATCAGACACATATTAAAATGCATAGAATTCTGAATGAAACGTTACAAGATAACCTCCTCGTTGATCTGTATTTAATATGAAAAGTACGCTATTAGCTCTATATTCATGGTCTGTGCTAACAATGTAAATATATTACATTGTTGAATCTGGAATAGAATGGATCTCGAATACAATGTTACACTGAAAGAACTTTGAGAAAAATCTCAAAATATCCGGGCAATCGTCATGTCATGAAAAATCAGGATCTTTATTCCATTCGATGAATGTAAATTAATAAAAGTAGTTGTCATCTATTTGTCTAGTTTCTTACATTTGAAAGCCAATCGAGCTTTAATATTAGTGTCGAATACAATTGGTTACACGATAAACGTGTGTCAAATCTTGTTTAAGCTGATGGCAATAATTATACAAAAAAATAGTATTCTATTGTTAAATTTATTTTTTTTTTTTTGAAAGGAAAAAAAGGTGAGGATTATATAATGGAGAAAGGGGGTTTTTTCAAATGCACGCAATAAAATGATGGGATAAACAAAAAAAAAAGACGAGGGGATAATTTGAATGGATTAAAAACCATTCATGAAACAATGAAATTTATAATTAAGCGGTTCCAGCAAGCTCGTTCTTACCGATGATGTGAACCTTGAAACCAATCTTACGAAGTTCAGCAGCATCCAACAACAAACGACCATCAAACAAGAAAGCGGGCTTGTGCATGTTTTCGTAAATCTTTTGATAATCAAGAGCATCAGACTTGAATTCATCCCATTCAGTAACAATAACAACAGCATCAGCGTCCTTACAAGCTTCATAGGCACTAGAACAGATTTCAATGCTCTTCTCAACTTGCTTACGGCTGTCAAGGACATGAGGTTCAGTAAGATCCATATAAATTTGTTCGTGTTCGACCTTGGGATCGTAAATAGCAACATGAGCGTTTTCTTGAATGAAATCCTTGATCAAAGTAATGGCAGCAGATTCACGGGTATCACCAGTATCCTTCTTGAAAGCGAAACCGAGAACGGCAATACGCTTGTTGGTGATAGTGTTGAAAAGAGTAGAAATGATCTTCTTGACGAAACGCTTCTTTTGATATTCGTTCAAGGTATAAACTTGCTTCCAGTATTCAGCGACTTCGGGCAAGTTGAGTTGTGTAGAAAGATAAACCAAATTGAGAATATCCTTTTGGAAACAAGAACCACCGAAACCAACAGAAGCCTTCAAGAACTTGGAACCTAAACGACTATCACGACCACAAGCATAAGCAACTTCATCAACATCAGCACCAGTGGCCTCACAAATAGCAGAGAGAGCATTGATAGATGAGATACGTTGAGCAAGCATAGCATTAGCAGCCTGTAAATATAATTTATTAATAAAATGTCAACACACATACACCCCCCTTTTCCTCCTCCTCCCCCCTCCTCTTTTTTTCAGCCCAAAAGTTATAAATAAAACTTTTTCAACTTACCAACTTCGAAAGTTCAGATGACCAAAGGTTGGTAGTAATAACACGATCCTTAGGAACCCAGTTGGTATAAACTTCAGCCAAAGCAGATTGAGCAGCAATACCTTCAGTAGTTTGAAGAGCACCAATCAATACACGATCGGGGTTGAAGAGATCCTTGATAGCGGTACCTTCTGCCAAGAATTCAGGGTTAGATAAAATATCGAAGTGAATCTCGCCAGTAGAGTTGGCTTCGAGAATAGTACGCATGCTTTCAGCAGTACGACAAGGGACAGTAGATTTCTCGACAACAATCTTGGAGCTAGTAGCAACTTCGGCAATACGACGAGTAGCACCTTCAATGTAACTAAATTACAAGGAAATTAGTTTATAGATATCTTGTAATAAACAACAAAAACTTACGCAAGATCAGCAGCCATACCGGCACCCAAACCAGCCTTCTTGGTAGGAGTGTTGACAGAGACAAAGATCAAATCAGCTTCTTGAATAGCAGCATCAACGTCAGTAGTAAAGAACAAATTCTTACCACGACGATCAAAGACAACTTCCTCTAATCCAGGTTCATAAATAGGAAGCTTATCAGAGTTCCAAGCATCGATACGAGCTTGGTTCAAGTCAACGATAGTAACCTTGATATGGTGACATTTATAGGCAATGACAGCACAAGTGGGACCACCTTTTTATATTACAGTTTTTGTTGAGTAAAACTATAATAGTTATTCCTTTTTTTTTTTCAAAACTTACCGACATAACCAGCACCAACACAACAAATGTTCTTGACAACGACCATATTTAATGAATTTATTCTTTTTTTAAGAGAGAGAAATAATAGAAAAGAAGAGAAAAAGAAGAACAGAAACCAAAAGAAAATCCAGTTTCAAATTTATATCAAAAATTTGGGTCTAGTAACACTCAAATCAATTTGGAATTAAAAATATCAAGCGTCTCCGATTGAAAGCTGTAAATAGATCATTGACCAGCCAGCAATAGCAAAAAGAAAGCAAATCCCAATAAGAAAAAATAGCAAGAAACAGGCGACGATCACTTTATAACCTTAAAAAATCACCCCCCCCTTGTTCTGTATATTTTGCACGTGTTTAAGATATATTCCAATAAAGCAGCTACATTGCATGCTCGTGTACATGTATTTATTTTACCCCTTTGTTATTATACTCTTTTTTTTAAAATTATACCCATAATAAAAAAAGGAATTTATAAATACATCTGTGGAGTATATGATAAAGAGAAGGAAAATAAAAGGGTACTTGTGCATTACTTTATTATTTATCATCAAATATACACTTCATTATTATGTTGTGTTACAATCGATATGATACGCCTAGACGTTTTCCACAACCGGGACAAAAGTGAGCTACATCTACATATAAAATGAATATTTTCCATTAAATGAAACAGTTGAGTGTATATTATATAAATATTGTTGAGTTTAATTATATATTTAAATTACCTTTAAAATACTTCACATAAAATGGAACCCAAAACAGAATTACTGTACACAATAACCTACAAAGCAATAAAATACAATCAATCAATCAGTTAATCAACCAATCAACCATAAACTAGCAAACATCTAATAAGGTATCCTTACAGTATAAATGACATGAGCCAGACCATAGATCCATTACGATATCTTATTCGAGTTTGAATATATTTTTCGCAAACTTGGCAAAACGCTTTTGTCTCAAAATCAGGTAACTGATGTTGTTTCATCATAATATTGATTCTTTTCTGTCGCCAAGATCTTATGGTTTGACGTCCTGTACTAAAAGCACTCTTGATACTGGCACCACTCACACTTAATCTTCGTCGATTATTAGAAGCATTTGATTGTAAAAACATGTCTTTTTTTCTTTGTAAATAAGAAGATCTACTGCCACTCGTGGAGGATTGAGGCTGTGTGTTGGTGTTTGGAGTTTGCCATGGTGGTGTATTAGATTCATCGCCATAATATGTGGAATCTTCATGATACTGATAAGGTTGTTGTTTTTGGGGTGGAAGCGGTGTGCCAAAATAAAATATCTGATTTCGTGTTGAGCCATTATGTGGTGTAGTAGTAGTGGACGATCCTCCTGCTCTGTTGTTCAAATACTCCATTTGTTGTTGTTGTGCAGCTGTAAATGAATGTACAGAACATAAAGACCGATTATCATCTGCTTTTTTACGCCTATGATTCTTTTTTACTACAGTGTCGTATTCCATTGATGAAGATGACGATGTGGATGTAGTAGAATGGACTGAGCAAGTGGAATATATGATCGGTGTGGATCGCGCCTCTGCAAAATATCGGTGAGTGTCAGCTGATAGATCAGGATCTACTGCTGCTGTTTTATTTTGGAATGATGGTTGTTGTTGCTCAGTGATGCTACTATTGTTTTGATATTCGTCCATTTTCTTGCCATGTTGAATGACAGATTTCATTTTATACTGATTTGTTGATTCGCTGTTTTTATGTGATTTCTTTTTTAATATTGCATTTCTTTCATTGTCATAGCGAGAAGAATTTGTAACAGTTGATGAAGAAGGATCCATTTATATATCAAACCGGATTTTTGTCAAGAGAAAGCTGTTGTATGGATGTTTTACAAACAAAAGAAAAAGTAAATGTGTAGAAAAAGGAAGAAGAAGAAAAAGGAGAAAAAGGTTGTATTCTCTTCATAACAATAACAATGATTTGATCAGTAACATAAACAACACGCACTCGGGTTAACTTTCACAGGTATATAATCTAGTAAATACTAAGTGCTACCTTGGAATATGCTGTTGAAAATCAAGAGATCCTGTAGCCATGTGTGACTTGAAGAAACAGACCCAAGTTTCTTTACTTTCCCTGCTGACCACTCCACATCACATCACATCACAAGACCTGCTGAATCTGTACGGTTTATAACATATACCTGTATGAAGTGGATTTATTACAATTGCCATTTTAAATATAGAAACCTAAGTTAATGAAGCAAATAAACAAAATATGCCTTTTTGTTGTTGTTGTTGAGTATCATTTTTTTTTTTCAGATGATGATATCTGACAGTAGTGATATCATGCACATCAATCACTCTATTATGCACATGCGTATGACCTATCATATTTAATTAGTATATGACTGGTTGAATTCGTATATCATCAAGCGTCGCGCCTAATAGTAAAAACAGTGTAATCTCCAATCTTCAATGTTTTAATATTTCATTTAAACTCGAAGCGTGCTATCTTTTCTATAACTAGCCCCATACTAAACGGGTTTCTTAGTATACTTTGAACATTCCAAAATAGATATAAATTGGCCACATTATGCTGTCTGTTCCTGAATTCATTTTATATCGCAAGAAGACTCAAAAACAGGCGAAAATTACAGTTCTTTTCTTAAAAATTGGGTCCGACTTTTCATTCCTGCTCTATTTTTTTTTTCATTGAATAACACCAAGAAAAAATTATATGCCAATGTACCTGAGATGCACAGCTTTAATCCAAAAATAAGTATCCGAAAATATCCTATTTTTTGCAGTTGGTATTAATTTTTCAGTGCCAAGGTTTCAAATTTTTACGCGTATTTCACTGGTAAAGGATTGAAAACTTTGAAGCTTCATATCTCTACAAAAAATTAAGCTATACTAACACTCTTCAATAATAAAATTCACTTGTTTTGAAGTGCTCTATAACATATTTTAATATAAAAAAATTCTGAGCACCTTTATTTTTTTTTCATTTTTTTGGCACTTCTATAGTAGGTTTCAAAATATTGGTTAAATTGAGCAACATTTTTTTTGCATTCACATCATTAAGCTTGTTGAGCTCTCTCGGGCCCAATTTAGTTTTTTTCAAAATATTAATTTTTCGTGGAGATATTCTCAAAAATATGCACAAAAAAATACCTTCATTTCAAGCTTCCATTTTTCCCTTGTATACCCTCGTCCCAAATTCTGATTTTGAAAAAAATTGGACAAAAATCTCATATTCTCTACGAAAAATAATTCTAAAAGGTTCAGTAATAACTTGATAGATAGATAATTTTGCTGCAAATTATTTCAATTACTTACATATAAAATATGCTTATAAAAAGTGGTGTAGATCTTCAAAAAACCTTTAAAATTTCAATTACATTTTACGCAAAATTTAATGTGAAACATTTGTTTAAATTTTGTTTATATGAATGCATAATTTAAAACTATACAAAAAATGTATAATACGCTAAGTCTTCTTATTTTGCAGTTCATGAGCTATTAAGCGATTTTGTATTTTTAACCATTTTTCAATCATTTTTTTGAATCAATTTTGGAACCCAGTTAGCATAGGTGTTAAGCTGTAATATGAACTCTTATTTTGATTATCTCGACAAAAAATTAATATTTTTCGTTGAAACAAAAAATGCAAAGTAGTTTTCAGTTGGATCTATCTTGTGAATACACAAAAGTGACGCCTTAATTTAGGTGCTCAATTTTTTACAAACGATTTTAGGACAACTTTGGCCAAATAATATTAGGCCTGTGCACTTATATTCTGGTGCATTAATTCTTTTATATTTGGGTTCTTCGCTTGAAAGGACAAGATATCCTTCCCACTCTCAGGTGAATTTTAATCAAACATGCTGAACCGCAGTAAGCTCTTTACCTTTATGATTGATTCATGCAAGAAACTATATTTGAAAGCAGTTATTTTTCTTGTAAAACATCAATATTGCTTGATAAAGACAGCAATAGGTTATATGTTCCATTTTCTTTTCATGTAAACTTAGTTGCAGCAGATTTCATGCAGCATAAGAAACTCACTCCAAATATGATTAAATGAATGCATACAAAACTAGCGTCTTTTATTTCCCTTCTTTCCTGCTTTTGATCCTGCTTGAGGAATAGCTAAAGCATGTCCTGTCTCACTGATATGACTAAACAACTGATTTCTGGTCTCAAATTGATCTCCACAAACATTGCATCCGTTCTAAGTGATTAAATACATGTCAATTTCACAATTATACATTTCAATCATCTGATTTTTACCTCTGAAGACGTATTTTCTTCTTTAAGCTTCTTTTTCTCCTTACGTTTTGCAGTAAAATGTAGAATAAAAGCTTTGAAAAAAGATACAGTTTAAATCCTTCTGTATTCAAAAAATGGATAGTGTGCAATAGGTCTATATTTCTACTCTATTTATATTAGTTGTGCTTTTGTTATATCTGGGAGTTGCACCGTAACTGTCAGTGATCTATCAGAATTAGGAATAACCGAATTACCAACTTAGGACTTCTGTCAAACCGTGATGTTTAACATGCGAATCAGACAATGCTGCATTCCATACATATATCATCATGCTACTTATTAAATGATTGAAGCATGATTCCATTGTCTTCATGCAATATCCATATGTTTATTCTTTTTGGTAAATCAATTAGTTTGTTTGTGATTTTAAAGTTTATATTGAGCTTCTTGATTTACATAATCAAGGCGGTCTTTTAATGCCCGTTTTTTGGCATATTTGTTAATGATCCGCATAGAGCAATCCTTACTTTGATCTATGTGTTTCTTCAGCTTATTTTATGAATCAATTTGCTTTGTTTATGATTCGGTCTATTTTATTTATATGTTAAATTACTAATACTTTCTGTATTTACTGTTAAATTCATGTTATCTCTATTGAAATATTAGAGCATGGTTTTATGTGAGATAACATTTAATTTCTTATGTGGGGAAATAGTATCCTAGTTCAGCACATGCCCCCCCGCTAAACTCAATCAAGCATTGAGTTGACCCGAAGATTCGACATTTGGAGAAACTATTTCTTTATAAAGTTATTGTTTGGAGTAGTAAAAAATATTTATTTTTTTTTTTTTT
Source organism: Mucor racemosus (assembly GCA_027405735.1). Taxonomy (NCBI): domain Eukaryota; kingdom Fungi; phylum Mucoromycota; class Mucoromycetes; order Mucorales; family Mucoraceae; genus Mucor; species Mucor racemosus. Next base: position 1,020,614 of record JAPEHQ010000005.1, read on the forward strand.
TTTTTTTTTTTTCGTTTTTACTTGGAAGTTTTAGGACGCTTGTTGCGACGGAAAGTGCTATTTGATGAGGATTTAGTTTTGCGTGAATTATTTGTAGAGTCTATTTCAGTATCTTTGGGTGAAGTATTATTGATTCTTTTACGTAAAGTTTCTCGGTTACGAAGATCCTTAATTTTCTTCCAGTAATTTGAAATTGGGATGGGGGAGGAGAACAAGTCAGGTGTGAGCCAATCATTTTCTCTTTCACCATATCCACTCCATTTAGTCAAGTATTCTGTGGTACCATCTGATAAGGTTCGGTGGTCGCGAATTTCCTCGACTTCGTATACTTTCTCTTCAAGAGCTGTTTCATCAAGGGAAACTACTTTTAATTCAGAAGGTGTATATTCACGATGGAGAAGTTCATGTGAATCGTCTTTTAAAACGTAATTTCCTGCTTGGGTGCGACGTACTATAACATAGGGTCCTGCATACATTGGAGCTAATTTATTAGCACGTCCTTCCGCCAATCGTACCATTACAGGTGTATCAACGGGAATATTTTCAAGTATATAATGTTTTTTGTTAAATTTATCGCTGTACAACTTTGCTAATTCTAATGTGCGCTGTTGTATAGCAGGAAAAACAATGTCATTCATGATTTCTGCACGTTTTTGCAATTCTTCAAGTGTTAATGCTTTTCGATTGTTTCTATTTTTTCTTTTGGGGTCAATGTTCACTTGTCGAGCGTACATTAGGGAAAATGGAGTGCTTGCAGTCCTGTCTCTTACTTTCATGTTGATTACCAACTGAGCAACAGGTAAGCGATCATCCCAATTGTATGTGTCATTTCCGCACATTTTTCGTAGGGTATTTATGACTATTTTCACCGCATTTTCGCTATGGCCATTCCCTTGGGGGTAATAAGGTGTACTAAAGACCATATCAATATTTAATGCTTTATTGATATAAGACGACAAGGAATTGCGAAATTCGCGGGCATTATCGCTGACAATGACATTTACACTACAACCGTAATCAGAAAAAATGGATAGTAGCAAGGAAGCAATTGTATCACTTTGTTTATTCGGTGCTGGGCGAGCGATAATATATTTTGTGCAAATATCAACCACAACCAAGATATAGCAATTTCCTTTCCCAGATACGGGTAAGGGTCCAATCATGTCGAGTCCTATAAATTCAAAAGGTTCATACGATACGACACTCTTCAATGGATTAAATCCTTTCTTGGTTATATTATGCATTGCACACTCTTTACACGACAACAACACCTCTTTTACATCTTTATATATAGAATTCCAGTGCAGCCCATGATATGTTTGAATTTGCTTTACACAAGCTGATATTCCAAAATGGCCAAATTTATGCGCATCTTTAATTATTTGGATTCTATCACTTTCAGGTGGGCAAATGTAGTCAGTGGTTGCTTCCTTAAATTCTTTACTATTAATCTTGACGGCAAGCACATTTAGATTTTTATCCTTGGAGTACACCTTCTTTTGTTTTATAACTTGGTTTCCTCCTTTTGCTCTTCGTAACAGGATCAATTTTTCTAATTTTTTTATTTGCTGGTCATGCTCATCAGCAAGTTCTTCGTCTTCAGTAATGGCAGGGTACAATCTCGATAATCGATCAGCTAAGATATTTTCCATACCTTTGATATGTGATACCGAGAAATTGAATTCACCCAATATTTCCAAGTAACTTTGAAGTGTACTATTTAGAGTAGACGACGTGAACAAATAGGTAAGGGCTAAGTGATCACAAAGTACAGTTATATTATTGTGTCCCCATAGTAAGGGTTTATACTTTTGGAAACCATATACAATGGCAGCAGTTTCTCTCCTATTAGTCGACCAATTTCTTTCGGCACTATTAAGAGATCTACTTGCAAATGCAATATGTTTGATTCGATCAAACTCATCTTTTTGAAATAGACAAGCCGAAATGCCAAGTACACTTGCATCAGTTTGTAAATAATACGGTTGCGATGGTTCAGGTGCATATAAAATTTGATTAGACATTAAGATTCGTTTTATTCTTTCGAGTCGATCTGTATGCAACGGGGTCCATTTCTTTTTGATGTCTTTTTCGTTTCGTAGACTATCAATTGGGGCAGCTACCTTTGACAACATGGGACAATAATCTCGTAAGTGAGAAATAATGCCCATAATGCTTCGTACTTGTTTTGTTGTTTTTGGGATTTCCCAAGAATCAATGTTAGATAATTTTCTGGTATCAATTTTGGTGACATTTCTACTGATTACAAAGCCAAGCAAATAAACACTTGTTTGGAAGAAAGAGCACTTGTCAATATTGATTCTGAGGTTTACTTTTGTTAGTCGATTTACAACTAAATTTATAAGGATAATTTGTGTTTGTACATCTTTAGAAAAGAGAACAATATCATCGACATAATGCTCCAGACTACCTTGGAATTCACTGTCAATTTTGCTAATATCTTTATTTTCTTTGACATATACTTTTTTTACTTCATTTCTCAGTTCTTGTTCAATGCCATTGAATAAAACTGACATATTATAAACGAACTGGCTTACTAGAAATTTCAATCCGAAAGGTGCACGAGCCCATTGATATGTAATATTATTATGACTAAATATGAGGCAACGTCTCGATTCAGGTGACACAGGGTATGCAAAATACGCTTGTTTTAGGTCTAAAACACTTATTATATTAGCACGACCTGATACTCTACCAAATATTTCCTGAATTTTTTGGAATGGCAAAGTTTTCATGACAATCATTGTCAGATATTGCTGCGTTGATTCTTCTCAAATCACAACAAATTCTTAATTTGGTTTGTTTTCCAGTAACTGGATCACGTTTGGGTACAGCTAGTAAAGGCGAATGGAAAGTAGGATCAGGTTTTGTTATTTCAACAATTCCATCTTTCAACCATTGTTCCAGTTGTATCTTGATTTCGGCATTTGCATTAACAGCTAAGGGGTATTGACGAACAAAGCAATTGCTAGGATTTGTTATTTTTATTTTTACAACTGATTCAGGCATAGTACAAGCAGAATCACTAGGAATGGCAATGTTTTTTTCCAAAGCTGGTTGAATTAAAGCTAATAATTCCTTTCTTTCGCTTGGCGTCCCATAATCTGCTTTTTCAGGGTTAAACGTATTTTCAGGATCATGATTTATGTCTTCAAATTGTTTCAATTCATTTTCTCTATCTGAATCAGGCCATTTAAAGGCTACACCACTCAGATAGATATTTAATTTTGGGAGAATGTCGATACCAAGAAGGACATCAAATTCAGTTGACAATTCATCATTAAATTCGATTACCTCAAATTCATGTTTAAATTTAATGTTATTTGTGTACGTAACTTCCATTGGCTCAGTTTTACCAACTCTAGTTACAGAGCTGTTTTGTTTATTATCATTTACTGAAAGGAAATTTAGGTAACCATTTGTCTTGATTGTTTTAATAGATGAGAAATCTTTATTTAAAATTTTAATATTTATAAAACTAATATCAGAGCCAGGATCAACTTTGCCAATTACTCTCCTATTATTTAATAGTAAAGGTGTTATTAGTTTCATATTATTGTTATTGTTTGTCTTTTTCGACTTACAAGGATATGCTCCATTTTCATAAATTTCCTTGATACTATTTTCTAAATTTTCATTTTCATTTCCTTCACTTTTAGAAGCAGAAGAGACCGACAAAACGGAAACAGAAGCAGACTTTTGCTTCTTGGCAGCATGATATTCTTCACAAGTGTGGCCATGGCGCCAAGTACGACCGCAATGGCGGCAAGGAGCAGGGTTCTTGGTAGCGCGGTTTGGCCTATTTTTCTCCCCCAACATCCTTGCTTTAGGCAACTCAGAGGTGAGATCCACACCAGAAGACACAGAAGCAGCGACAGACTTCTCAGAGTGAAACTTTCGTTTCAACGGAGGATTGCTTGACTTACGGCTGGTATTCCAGGAACCTGGCGTTCTTTCTCCAAGTAAATTGAGAGCAACAGTTGAGATTTCTGAAGGAGTCCATCCTTGCTGGTGGGTACGCGACAACAAGACAGTTGAGATATTAAGCTGCCACTCATCAGGAAGACTAAGTAGAAAGATATCTCCAAGTGTTGAGTCTTCTCGATGGTAGCCAGCTTCCCCTGCGGTACGGAAAAATCGAATGGAATATTCATCCAACGTTTCATCATCTTCAATAGCCATGGTCATGACGGCTCTCTTCTTGTGTAATTTGGAAATTACAGTGCCAAATTTCTTAGCAAAGACGGACTTGACCTCCAACCAAGAGACACATTTGAGGACCACTGTCTTCATCCAGTCGTCAAGATCATAAGGCAGGGTTAAAGGAATATATTTTTTCCATACATCGTTTATGTCTTGCCCAGACGAATAAACAATTTTTTCAAATTCACCTAAAAAGTGATCAACGGATTTGTAAACTTCTTCTTGAGGAAAAGGCTTGCTCTTACTATCCTCCAACTGGAACTTTGGGAGGTCCCTTTTGCTAATCTTAAGCCCAGAAGAGATTGCCAATTTACTTGTTGAGTTTGTAGCCTTGAGACCTGCAGTCAAAGTCTTGATGTGCAATTCCAAGTTTGATAAGACTTCCCGAAGTTCATTCGCTTTCTTATTCCCTGCAACAGTTTCCAAATTACACATTGCTTCAAGGTAGTCCTTCTTTACTTTTTCCTTTTTTTGCAAAGTTCTTTTCAAAATTTCTTTGTGAGAAACAGGTGCAGGAGGGCGAGCATCTTCCAAGATCTCTTGATCAGATGTAGTACTAAGCTTATCTTCTTCATCTACGGTAGGAGGAGGAGGAGAGATTTCCATGTCCTTCAGCTTCTCAGTAGCAACCGACATGGCAGTAGAAGGTAATAAAGACTCCTCCAAGGGTTCAGGAGACAAAGGTTGCTCGGGAGACAAGGGAGAATCAGAGACGATAGAAGACATAAGGTAGAATCAATAATTGATGTAAACTGTAAAAAATGCAGTAAAATGTAGAATAAAAGCTTTGAAAAAAGATACAGTTTAAATCCTTCTGTATTCAAAAAATGGATAGTGTGCAATAGGTCTATATTTCTACTCTATTTATATTAGTTGTGCTTTTGTTATATCTGGGAGTTGCACCGTAACTGTCAGTGATCTATCAGAATTAGGAATAACCGAATTACCAACTTAGGACTTCTGTCAAACCGTGATGTTTAACATGCGAATCAGACAATGCTGCATTCCATACATATATCATCATGCTACTTATTAAATGATTGAAGCATGATTCCATTGTCTTCATGCAATATCCATATGTTTATTCTTTTTGGTAAATCAATTAGTTTGTTTGTGATTTTAAAGTTTATATTGAGCTTCTTGATTTACATAATCAAGGCGGTCTTTTAATGCCCGTTTTTTGGCATATTTGTTAATGATCCGCATAGAGCAATCCTTACTTTGATCTATGTGTTTCTTCAGCTTATTTTATGAATCAATTTGCTTTGTTTATGATTCGGTCTATTTTATTTATATGTTAAATTACTAATACTTTCTGTATTTACTGTTAAATTCATGTTATCTCTATTGAAATATTAGAGCATGGTTTTATGTGAGATAACATTTAATTTCTTATGTGGGGAAATAGTATCCTAGTTCAGCACACGTTTCTCACGTTTCGTCTTTGCACTTTCTTTTTCTACGGCCACAGGAGTAGTAGTAGTTGGAGTTTCTCCTTCTATGGTTTCTATTTCTATATTATTTGGTTCGTCGGCAATGGACGGGCCAGCTCTATTATTTCCCTTTCTACGTCTCCTCGATTTCTCTTCTTCTAATGCTGCAGCCAGCATGGACATTTCGTCCATGTCTTCAGGAACAGCCTCTTCATCAAATCCCCAATTTGGTGCCATCTTGCTCTTATTCTTCTTCTTTTTCTTTTTATTATTTGATGATACTTCTATCACCTCCTCCTCTTCTTCTTCTTGAAGATCTAGTCCGTCTAGTTGTGCTGATATCTCTTTATCATCTTCCTCAACAGGTATACCACCATCTAAATCATCTATAGGTGTTGCAGTTCCAAAATCGAAATTTTCCTCATCTGCCAGCATTTCTTTTCGCAAAATCTCAACGTTGTCAATATGTCGTTTACTGTTTTCATGGCTAGTAAATTGCTTTTCACTTTTATAGCCTTTATCGCACACGACACAATAAAACTCATTGACTTCTTCCTCTTTTTCTTCCTCATCATCCAATTCACTGTCAATTTCATTTTCAACCTTTGCCCATTCAGGTGTCTGATAATCGGAAACTTTGGCTTGTAATTCTTGCTTTTCTCTTTGTATACGAGCTTTTTGTTCAGCAGCAACAGCCTCCTTTCTCTTTTGCTCTTCTACTAAATAAGCCTTCACACGAGGATCTCTCTTTCTAACAAATTCTGCAAGACTCTAAAAAACCAATTTTAATCATTGATCTGTCAAAATCATGACAATAACTTACTCGCACAGTATCATTATATTCCTTTCTACCGGTATCTCTAGCTTTTTTATTTTCTTTTTCCATTTGTCTACGAACAAAACGACTAGGTGCATCAGATAATTTCCATTTATCCATCCAAATAAAAGATTTTGTTGATGTGAAATTTGACCAAGCACCATAAAAGTCTCTAACGTAAGCACCGTAGCCTAAGTAACCATCGTTATCAGCAAAAGGTGTACTGGCGTTGCCAAATGATGGATATGAAGTAGCTGAGTGAACATCGTCGTCGTTTTCAGGTGGATTGTTTCGGAATGCCTCTTCTTCTTCATTAGCAAGTTTTTGAAATAAATTACGATATACATTATAGAATCCCTAAATTCATGCAAAAATGAGTATTTGAGAATTGTAAATCGAGTAGCATCGAGTGTTACCTTTAGTGTATCTTCATAGCCTTTGAATTCAGATACACTGAAATAAGGCATTAAATCTTCAGCAGTTGTACCTGCACTGCTATCCTTGTGCTTATTGTCAGTGCCTCTCAAAATGGAATCTCGATGTCCATCATACCTAAACAGTTTCAATAAAGGTTTAACAATAAGAAATCATTGAATCTATCCAATTTTACCATGCTCTTTCTTGAGGGTCTGATAATACCTCATAAGCTTCTTGAATCAATGAGAATCTGTCAGTAGCTTCTTGAATTCTATCGCCATTTTTATCTAAATGAAATGTCAATGCACATAATCATAATGGTTGCTATGGCAACAGGTTACATACCGGGATGCCAAACTAAAGCTTGCTTTCTGTAAGCTTTTTTAATATCTAAACTAGTTGCTTGACGCTCGATATCGAGCAAATCATAATAACAAATACGCATTTTTGATTAATAAGAAAAGCTTTTTTTGTTTTGTTTTACATTTTACAAAGTGTACATATCCTTTTTAACACAAGCCAGACAGTCACTGGGATGAATGTAAATGAAAGCGTACTTCCATTTCAAGTGAATTGCCAAGAAGTTTACCTCTTTTATTAACATTAAGTATGAAAATATCAACAATATCTTGGCTAATAGCCAATATTTTACCAGCAGCAACGATTGCACAGACATTTCAATATGGTTCGAGGTTCCCAAAAGATAAGCTGTACAATCTGGAACCAGATACTGTCGGTCTCGAGGACATAGATGGTACTGTTGCTGCATTTGGTGATTTTAATGGAGATAAATTGTGAGTTTTTCATAATGGCTCATGTATAACGAAACTAATAATCGTATGCAATAACATTTAGCACAGATTTATTTGTCTTGAGTTCAGATCAAACATCCGTTTCGGTATATCTATGGGATCATGGTATATTTTCTTGAATTAAGCATAAATGAATAATATCTAATTTTCCATGTTTTATGTAGTGGGATTCACTTTCAAAGGCTTATCAAAATCGAAAACGATACAACCAGGATTTATTATCACAAATGTCGTACCCGGAGACTATAATTATGATGGAAAATTAGATGTTCTTTTAATGGGAGAACAAAACCCTGATAAAAACCCAACAAATGAAATAAAAATGCAAATATACCTCGGCAATGGCAACGATACATTTGGTATGATTTCTAAGATTTCCATACCATACACTTGTATATCTAACATTGTTTAAACAGAAACAGAGACGATCAAGTTACCATCAGCACACAATGCATTACCAATCGTCTTGGATGTCAACGGTGATATGAAGACTGATATTTTAGGATATTCATTAGAAACAAAAGAACTTAGTCTATGGATAAATGAAGCCCTAAGTGAATCAAATGATACCAGCACAATGTTCAATGTGTGAGTAATAACTGATGAATGTGAAAATGCAGATACTAATTTAAATATATGCATAGAACATCCGCATTTCCTATTTTCGATAAATCGTTAACAGATCGTTGTACATGGGCAAACCCCCATTCTAATGCATTCGTTGATTTGGATGGTGATTGTTTGGCAGATCTTGTTTTTGTTTGTTCCAAATCAAGTGGCTCAAAGTCAATACAAATATGGTCAAATCGTCGGGATCAAGGCTTCACATTATCACTCGAGGCAGATTTACCTGCTGGAGCAGGCCCATTAAGCTTTGCAGATATTGATGGCGATGGATCTATTGATATTATATTTCCTGTATGTCACAATAAGGTCTGTAGTATCCATGTAGTTTACAACCAACAAATAGGTCTTTGCAGTAAAACACAAGAAATATCGACTACATGTCGAAATGCACAACAATTATGTGTAGCAGATCCTAATTTCACATTTGATTTCACTAAACCAAATACTCAAAATTATGTTGTTTTCGATATCGATACTCTTTTGGGTGATAACGAATATATTTTGACCGAGGATTCCAATTTTAGAGGTCAATTACCTGTTCCAGTGCATACAGGTGATTATAATCTAGACGGATATCCTGATTTATTGGTAACTACCAATGAACGAGTCTTGTTATTGGAATCAATCTTATGTGATGCTTCTTTATGTTCAAGCAGTGCTCAATCAGCAAGTAAAAGAACATTTACAGCTGTTACTACAGGTGCTGATATTCTAAACAAAATGTCTAATCCAACTCAAGCGGCCTTTTTTGATATTGATGAGGATGTAAGTAAAGCAAATCAATTGAGATATGTATATGCTGACTTCTTTATAGGGTTCGCTTGATATTCTAGTTCTACAAAATTCACAAAAGAATTCTGATGCTAAAAGAACACCAAATTTTGTAATTAACAATTTTTTTAATGATGCTTTCTTTTTGAAAGGATTAGGTAGTATTATTGTGCTATTATATAATGATGAACGACTAATAAAATCATATAGTTTCCAATGGAGTTGCTGATTTAGAAGCATACGGTGTAAGTTATCCTGGTGCCTCATTGAAATTTACTGTATTGGATACTGCAGGTGTTAAAAGATCACATCAAATATCTCAATTATCTCAATCTGGTTATTTATCATTACAGACACCTTATTGTTTATTTGGTCTTGGTAGAACAAATAACTATGTAGAAGAAATGTTTGCTGGTGTTTCTCGCCATCAAGAAAAGAATTACTTTTTCTATGAAGGTGTTATTCCTAATTCGCAACTTGTATTCTTACCTTATCAACCTGAAAATGTACAAGACAGTTCTTCATGGAAAGTCGAATTATACATTAAACCCGCTGATTATGTACCTTGGGTTTTGGCTGTATTGATAGGTGCTTCCATTATATTAGCTATTGTTGTTGTGGTGCTTCGTACACTTGAAAAGAAAGAAGATGAAATGGAAAGAAGAAAAGCACTTCATATTATTAATTTCGATGCTTTATAAATAAAATGTATATATATATATTATAAGATCTATAGTGAATTTATTGTTACAATCTAAGTAAATACAGAAGCATCTTCAAAGAGGACTCTAGGTCGAAGTGGCCATTGATCAAATTTAGTAGCAACTTCATCTAATTGAACTGCTGTCATTTCTCCAATAAGGATATTAGGATCAAATGAAAGTCTACCAAGGATAATATCGGCACCAGGCCCTAAAGTTCTGCAAAAAAAAATAAAAAAAATAAAGAATTAGTTATTTGCAATGATCCCTCATTGATTGAAACACTTACTTAACCATATGAGTTAATGGTTGTTTTTGCATAACGAATAAATGTTTCAATACATATTCGAAAACATCCCATTGAGCTAGTAAATATATTAGATATTTATCATTTCTTCCTTGATTGGAATTCACTTACATTTGATTTTGCTTTCAGCAAAAGGGACAATATGAAGTAGATGGTATTTACCCTATTCAATGAATTAATATAATTGTGCATATTTGCTTTTGTAAATACTTTACATTAGGATACATGTCTTCAGGCTCTGTGGAACAAATTAATTTCACATCAGCACATGCTTCAGCAATGACACTCATTTTACAACGGATATGGTTTTTCGGTGGTGCAACGAATTTCTACGTTTCATAAATTAAATTCTTATGAAAATGACAATCATTCCTATTTATCTTACATGGTATAAAGTATCTGTCATCCAAAATGCCATTTGAATACGACCTAATGTATGTAAAGCCATTTTATTTGCTACACATGTCGCAAATTGAGCTAAAAGTTGTTCTCCTCGACTGCCTTTGGGAAGAGTTCCAGTAAATAAAATATCTGGATGTACATTTGACCAGTCTTTGTTTTCTAATGATCCCAAATATTCAGGTTGTTTCAAATCCAAGTATGTCTCCCATTCATATCCATCTTTTTTCAAAACTTCCACTACACCATTTGATGCTTCACTCAACCCCTTTTATTTTTTTTTATAAATATATAAATCTATGAAATATACATTTTACTTACTGTCATCCATTTATTGTATGCAGGTACAGGTTCTAATGCGAGAATTCTTTTGAAACCATTATCTTTTAATACCGAAGTCCATGCACCGAGTCCTAAATTCTCCATTGTCAAAAATTAACTCTTTTCTATTCTAGTAACATTTACATACCTGGATATATTTCCACCGCTGTCATATTTTCTACATTTCCAAGATTCAATTGTTGAAAACCGAGAGCTATACGAATACAAAAGATTATTTTTAAATGACAAGGTATTGAAAAAAAAAAAAAAAAAAAAAAAAAAAAAAAAAAAAACTATATAAATTACCTGCGATTGATGGATTTCCAATGGTTGACCTCGGTGCAGTTGAATTTCTATGTCTAAACCCTTTCGACCATTCAACAAGAGTAGGAAATTTGTTGGAGTACGATATTAATCTTGATTTACTCATCTATGTAATAAAATTATTGTATATTAGGGGAAAAGAAGTGAGTTGAACGGAGACCCTTGACAGCCCTGCTCCGCTTGTGGAAGATCCATCGAAACATGAGCACCAGTCACGATATGCTTTATGTTTGTTGTCAAGAGGAGATCAACAATCCATTAATCTCACCTGAACTGCTTGCAAATACATCGGGAAAGAAAGTGTCAAGATTTTATTGTACAAAAGTAAAAATATTCTCGAATTTTTTGTTGAAATACCTCACCATGTTTGAGTTTTATGCGTTCCCCTGACTAAAGGTTGACTTTGAGGGGGGAAATAAGCAATGCCGATCTAAATTTTTGTTTTTTTTTTCTTTACTAAATATATTTTCTGCTTGGACTAATAGTAGACTATACTAAACAAAAGAGGCGCGGTTACCATTTGTGATAAGGATCTAATTATATGATTGATATGCAGCTTTTGTATAAAACAATCGCCAAGCTTTAACAAAGCAAAAAAAAAAATGGCTGATATTGGCATTAGTTGATATGACGTTTAAATTATAGCATTGAATAAAGCTTCAGAAAGGCGAGATTGCTAAGTAAAGTCTCTTGCCACATACAATTTTCGAGTTTCAGTCTATCATGAGAATCTTTAAAGGATTTTATTTTATCCTAAGATCAATTTTGTTTAGTATTTAACTCTATCAAATTGGTATAAAACATGAATAGTTTATTTAAATATTTTTAGTACTTTGTTTTTATAGATGGCAGCTTACTTTTATAAGAGCTTTTTTATATTTTGAAGGCATGATTTTGCAGCAAAATAAAATTCAAATGCCGCTTTTGGTTTGATCGCAAGTTAGGATGGTACTTTTTCAAGCTTTCGCTAACACCGGACATAAAAGGACCGCCGGACAAAGTCCGGTGATTATGTAATAAATATGGTATATTTTTATAATTTATTTTTCCTTCAAATTAAGTATCACAATAATATTACATTTATAATAAAGTTAATGCTACTAACTAGCTGTTATTTATAGAAATAAATAATGATTAGTTTTAGCTGTTTATCGTTAATATGTGTAGTATAAAAATCCTTGAAAAAAGAAGTGCCATAATTTCTAACGTCGGGGAAAAATCAGCAGGTACCTAAAAATCAGGCACTCAAATGGATGGCCGCCAACAGATGTTATAATCCACTTTATTCATCTTAATTTTGGCATCAGTTTACATACGCTCTCATGACGAGGACAGTGTTTATGGCCCCAATGAAACGGAATCTACAGTTACTTGGTTCAAAAACCAGTTTCCCGACGGATTCGGTATAGAATTGTCCAGCACATATTTTGATATGTTATTGCGCGAACATTTTTATTTGAATTGAATATTGGTTGGTAATTAGAGGCTCTTAAGAGCAAGAATGAAGGACAGCTATGAAAGTGTATACAAGCGCTGCCTCGGTTAGGTTGTGTGCATTTTTTTTTCTGTGGATAATGGCAAACAATATACGGCATTTGACATTGATGTTGGACCAAAAACAATTGAAAATTAATCAAAGGTCGAATGTGCCATATATGCAACAAATCTATGACTAGAAAAACTTGTAACATTAAAGTTACCTTCACTTTTAGAGGCTATATTTGCTTTGCCAAAAATACAGGCTTTCGTTCTTATCAAGTTATGGTGACAACAATAACGCAATCACTTTCCTGTCCTTCATCAAAAATCTGGTGCCCAACACGGCCAATAAGTAAAGAGACGATTAAAAGTTCTTTTGATAGCGCAAAACATCAATCACAGCCATTGGGTAACCGTTGATTTAAAAAGACACGCCCAAGTTAAATGATTTGTGATCAATGTTCAACATGGTAATTGCCTACAGATGATACTCATCGATGAATCTATTAATCCAGGGTTGACCCACGCTGATATTTCTTTCTTTCTTATAAATAAAGTTGCCTCAAGAAGTGTATCTATTTTTTTCTCACTTTTCACATAGTTTTATCACATATACAATGGGGTTTTAACGGGCATATAATAGCAATATGGAATACCATATTTTTTTTAAGGTATCTGAATTTTTCCCGACGCTCGAAATTATGGCATACAATTCTTTTTTAAAGGATTTTCATACTACACATATTAACGATAAACAGCCAAAACCATTTACTATTTATTTATATACGCAATAGCTAGTTTGTAGCATTATTTTTTGTTATAAATGCTATACTATTATGATATTTAATTTGAGGAATATCATAAATCATAAAGAAAGTACCATATTTTTACCCTGACTCTTCTAAATAAAAATAGACAATAAGATGTGGAATAGTGCGAATCGGTTTTGCTATTGTTATTTCCTCTGCCTTGAATCAATGTAAGGTGTAATCCTACATTTTTAACGCAGATAAAAGCCTTTGTATATAAATACTGTAGCATAGAGATTAATCTCATTTCTTGGAAAAAGTATATACTGAATTCATTGCTACTCTTAATCTGTGATTTCGCGCTTTTCTGGTACCTGAATGGAGTTAAGTTTGGCCTACACGCCGAAACTCCCTCCCCCATTTCTTCACGCCATAACGAAATAATATCGCTTTCTATACCTGAAAACATATGTAAAACCAAAGATACTTTGATATAATGCACTCTACTTGTCGCTATGATAATAAATTTCGCCAAATACTCTTTCGTATTATTATTGTACGTAGTACATAAATTTCAAAATCATGCAACCTCCCCAAACCTTCTTATCTTTCTGTCGTATTTATGCATTCTTTCGTTACAACCAATCATTCGAGTTGACTTTTCATGTGTTCAAACAAGGGAAAAGCTGTTGACTAGCACATAATACAGCTTTGTAGATAAATAACGTTATTCCGCTCCTCGTGCAAGTGTATTTCAGGCATCAACTATATAGTGAAAGAACTATTAAATGACATTATCTATAATTTGAAGCGATTGTTTACTTACTTGTTATTTATACATATAACCAAGTAGTACGGATTGAAACAGTAAACTCGAGACAAAAAAAAAACGCAATAAAATGCGAAATAGTAATATCGTAATTTATAGTTCCTCTGGTTTCGCACTAATCCTTATTTCAAATAAGCTTCTTTCATTAAAAACATGATTTATGTGTGCTCTTGTTGGTTTGTTTAACCGTTTACAATCTAAAAAAAGACGCCATTATGCTTTTTATATAAAAGAAAATCAGCGAGTCATTTGTTTGTATATATGCAATAAACTTTTAGTGCGACCAGTGTCATGTACAAGAAGGTCATCGGCTATGCTTTCAATTTGGAAAACAATTTTTTTCTTAGATAGTTTAGGGTTTTTAACATTTATGGTAAATGAAATCTAGGCAGTTCCCAGATATGTCCTGCCTATATACGCGATTTTACTTGAGAATTACGGGTAAATGGTATATGTATACGTGTATATATAGGATTGAATTCGTACAAAAAGTATTGTGTAATGTAAATATGCGCATTTGATTGGTTGACTGTAGTGATAATAATAATAAGCTTAATTTAACCAAGCATTAGTTTCTTAGTATTAAACTGCCAAGATTTGCATATTTGAGTACTGTCAAACTAAAAATAAACTTGAAATTTCAATAATTTATTGATTTATTTAACTGTTTCATCTTGAATCTTAAAAGATAACAAAATAAAAAGCTTAGCGTCTTTAAAGAGTGAGGTTAAGTAATTTAGTAAAAACGAATGTTGAATTAAAATAAACTTTCTAATGTAATATAAATTACCTTTCTAGTGAGTTACGGCGATGATGAACTGTGGCGGTTTCAATCCCAATAAAAGCGGCACACTAAATAATTAGAAAACAGGTACGGGAATTGACCCGAGCTAATAACATCATATCTTCTAACGCCAAATCCATTTGCATTAAATCTAGTCTTTTATAAACAAAGGCGTTTTAATGTAATACAAGTATTATGAAAAGAGCCACACTTTAAATCTTTAATAAAGAGAGAGAGAGAAATAAACAACATCAATGCAGTTAAGTCTTTGATTTAGTAAACAAACCTATTTTATTTATTGATGGGGTCCTTTCACTGTTTTATACATTTGCATGCACGTGAACAAGACTCTTTCTTCTATTTTTTAACCTTCTCGATAAACGGCGCTAAAGCTTATTATGGTAATCATCGGGATCAAAAGCTTTCTTGTCAATATTTGCAGGAGAAAAAGTATATAAATACCTCGTAAAAAAGCAATTCTTGTATGCATTCAATTACAAAAAAATCTTTGTTAATCAATATGCTCCACCACTCATCATCTTCTTCTTACAGTAAGACTACTATCTCTTCTACTCACAGCCACTCTGCTGCTTCCCTCACTATTCATGTTAGCTCTGCTACTGAATTGGTTTCTGCTCAAACTTTCGGTAAGCAAGATCCCTATCTCCAATTCTCTTTGAATTTCGAAGAGAAGGACACTTTCCTCAAGACTTTCACTCACAAGAATGCTGGTGAGAATGCTACTTGGAACCAAACCTTCAATGTCACTTTGAACGGTGAATCTGATCTTTTCGTTGAAGTTCTTGATGAAGAGACTTCCGTTAATGAAGTCATTGGTTTTGCTGCCATTCCTATTAACCAAGTTGTTCATGCTCCTGGTGCTCACATGAATGGTCTCTTTGAAATCTATGACACCAAGGGTGAAAAGGCTGGTCTCCTCAACTTGCAATTAGCTGCCTCTGGTTTCCCCAACTCTGAAACTCCCAACTTTGAAGGTGAGCCCATTCGTGGTCAAAGTTACGTCCATGAAGGTCACTGTGCTCGTATGAAGTCTTCCAAGAAGAAGGCTACTGGTGTTGCTGTTGGTGGTGCCCTTCTTGGTGGTGCCCTTGCCATCGGTGCTGGTTTCCTCGGTAAGAAACTTTATGATAACCATAATGAACAACAAGCAGAAGAGCAACGTCAAGAAGAGGAACAACAACGTCTTAGAGAAGAGGAAGAGCAAAAGCGTAGACAAGAACGTGAAGAGTTCGATCAAGAAAAGGCCCGTTATGAACAAGAAAAGAGCGAATATGAACGCGAGAAGAACAGCCACCACAATGATAATGACAACAAAGAACAACATGGTCGTCGTCATGAGCATGGTGGTGAGGAATGCGATGGTGATCATGGTCATCATCACCGTCGTCGTGACAGCAGCAGCTCTGATGAAGGTGATGCCAAGAAGTGGAATCCTGTTGGTACTTATGCCCCTGGTGACAGAGTCAAGTATCACAACCAAGTCTACATGTGTCTTCAAGGCCACACCTCCAACCCTACCTGGCAACCTGGAGTTGCTCACTCTCTCTGGCAAGCCGAGTAAATCTTGTACAAAACTGTATAATTCCCTTCCCTTTGTATTCTTTATATAACACCATAGCATTTATTGCCGTGTAAAAAAAAAAGGACAACCGATATCACAGTTACCATCCATCTTGTATACCATTTTCTAATCTTCCTAAAAAAAAATTATGTGCCTGTGATTAATTTCAATAAAAAAGATCTTCCTTTTTTGTGTAAAAATAACTTCATTATTGTATTTTTGATTAATTGCTCATTGACCTATACTAACTGAATTTGTAAATATAGTTGATTATATAGTGCTTCCACTTAATTTACTGAATGCTTGAAAACACCGCCCACTTTTTAGAACAAATGTTTGAAGTTTATATCTGTATCTTCCAAACATAAATTTTCTAAATATTAAATTTTCATAGTTTTTCAATCATTAACATTGGAGCCTGCCCTCTTTTCTATAACTAATATTGTATCAAACGCTTTTTAAGTTATGCGCCAAACACTGCTAAACAGATATAAATTGGTCGCATTATACTATCTGTTCCTAAATTTATTTTACATCTCACAAAAGACTCAAAAACACGTAAAATTCAGTGCTTTTGCTTTGAAAACTGGGTCCAACTTTTCATACCTGCTCTATTTTTTTTTTTTTCATTAAATAACACCAAGAAAAAATTATATGCCAATGTACCTGAGATGCACAACTTTAATCCAAAAATAAGTATCCGGAAATATCCTATTTTTTGCAGTTGGTATTAACTTTTCAGTGCTAATATTTCAGATTTTTACACGTATTTCACTGATCTATCAGAATTACAACATTCGATATATAGAAGATCTCCGACAAATCTAGCAGATCTTATCTATCCAGTAACTGGCTCCTGTCACCCAGCAACTAATAATGAAGCATAACTTATATATAGCAATATTACCACTGAGACGTAACATGTTATATCCATACACATTAATAATAATATCTATTGTCATATCTAATGGATCCCTGTCCATTAGATCTTATCACACAATTCCAATAACTATATAAACCCATATTTAATTCATTCTAATAAACGGTACTTTTTACGTTGATTTTAATTTACAAAGTCTCGATAAATCATTCACTAATAAAAAGTAAAAACTTTGAGCCTAAATATCTCTGCAAAAAATTAAGCTACTTACACTTTTTAAAAATAAAACTTACTTGTTTTAAAGCATTCTATAACATACTTCAATATGAAAAAATTCTAGGCACCTTTTTTTTTTTTATTCCATTTTTTTGACGTTTTTATAGTTGATTTCAAAATATCCGTTAAATTGAGCAGCATTTTGTTTACATTCATGCCATCGATCTCGTTGAGCTCTCTCGGATCCAATTTAGTTTTTTTTAAAATATTGATTTTTCGTAGAGATATTCTCGAAAATGTGTATAAAAGGATATCCTCGGTTCTGACTGTCGGTTTTCGAGGATATTAAACAGCCAATTTTGAAGCCAATTCCATTTCTAACTCATATTGAAATGTAATTCTTATAAATAGTCTTTTAAACCAAGACCTAGAAGCTCTTGGTTCTTTCTTTTACCGCTAGTTTTTCTAGTAATAAAGCCTACGTTCTCCGTGATAAATGTTACTACTAGTCTTTATTATTATTCTTTCTATAAATAAGATTGTATGTATCCATAAACTCTCACCGACCTCAATTTTCCCCCAGTATACCCTCATCCCAAATTCTGAATTTGAAAAAAAATTGACGAAAATCTTGTAGAGCGATGCTGTAATTGAGCATCATAGCAAGATTGAACGGCCAAGTCTCTTATACTGTAGTATCATATATCTAATTTTTAAATAAAAAAGCATTTTTTTAACTTTTCTTATATTTAACCATGTACGGTCTGAAAATTCAGACTTTGTAGCGGACATTTTTCGGGGCTCATTTTATCCTTACCAACACTAATGATTTTGAACAAAAAACAGAAAAATCAAATTTTGATACCAAAATCAACGTTTAAATATACTACATTGTGAGAGAAAATTGTCGGCATAGCTAATACACATTTTATAAAAGCTTAATATTAAATGTTAAGTAATGAAACTTTGTACTTTTGTCCCAAAAACGGATTTTTTGTTAAGGGATTTTCATGTAATATTTTGCAATAAAAAGGTTTGCTATTTTTTATTGAGCAAATAAAGCGCTAAATTCTGTATACGTATATATTTTTTGTTTTTATAATTGGTAGTATAATTAACTCTAGATTTGCAAAACCAGAAAAAAAATTTAAAAAATGCCAAAATTGATGATCTGGACAAAAATAATTTTCTAAATTAATATTCCGCTTATAAGCCTTGTAAGTCTTAAAAATAAGAGATTTTATAATACTTGAGAACTTTTTCAAGAATTTACTATGTTGTACCTACTTGATTCAAGCCTATTATTGTAAATCTTTATACATGTTAATATTGTGTGGTAGTTTATTTGATGATAATATAGTCTTACTTTATAATTATTGCGCTAGAGATGATTTACATAAAGTTTTTTTTACTCTTACCTCTCCAATATCATAAACATAAACATGGCCATCACTGGAACCTATTCCCACCTTTTTGCCGTCGTCTGCGTCCCAAGCCAATTTATTCAATGCTTTACCAGAACAAACTTACTTTTGACCTATAAAAATTGATTTATTAGTAAAATCAATTAGTAATAAGCTAATAAGTAATGACCATGATGTACCTTTGATAGTTGGTAGTGGTATACAAACAAGACAACATCTTGTTTTCCTCTTCTTAGCTGTTGGCCACTAAATAGAAACAAATATTTTTTAGAAACTAAATACTGTAGATTAACATGAGTTTATTCATTCATTCAAATCAAGTAGATACTATACATACTTTTATAATCATCAATTTTTCTGCAGTTAAATATTAACTTTAGACCAAAAAAGCATGCATTATAACGTAGATAATGAAACAAAATAACTAAGTAGTCTTGGATGCTTTTTTGTTCGAGAAAAATATTATAACACGGAACACGCCTTAATAACAGTAATAATCAATGCTACAAAAAATAGCAATTTAACAAAAAGAGCGTTGCGAATACAATTATAACTCTTTGATAATATTTATTAAGATATAAAGTAAAAGCAAAGGTTTCTGGATTACCATAGCCTTTGTGATATATATATACTATTTTCTAATTCTATTAATAATACAGTAAAAAGATCTTGAAGCAACACTACGACCGAACTATGCTTCTCATGGTCATAATGATCTGCACAGATGGGCAGAATAAAAGAAATTGTGCAGATCAGGCAGCCCAGATGAGCAGAGAAATGAGATCAAGGTTTTGTAGTCAATTTACTAAATTATATCAATCATAATATAATTTATAACAAAGGTAATTCGAATGATTTAAAGCAGATGTGAATTACTCTGTTTTAACAGAATTGTCTTATTGACGAGATACTATATATCAATTTGAAATTTGGGGTTTGAAAGAGTTCTGTCGTTCTGTCCATGTTCTTCCTTCGGAGACCAAATGGGGACAATGACAACAGCCTTTTTGGCAACACTAAAAGTATTTATGCCTTTGTAAATTTCTGTTTGTAACACACAAAATTGACTGATTTAGGATTATGTTTCTTTTTTTCCCCACTCTTTCCTCAGCTTTTTTATTTATGTTTAAAAGTATGTATAATATTGACTGGATTTAAATGAATAAATAAGCTCATGTTAGTCTATTTAGTTTCTAAAAGAAAATATTTGTTTCTGTTTAATGACCAACAGCCAAGAAGAGGAAAACAAGATGTTGCCTTGTATACCATTACCAACTATCAAAGACACACCAGAATCATTACTTGTTAATTGATTTCACTAACAAAACAATTTTTATAGGTCAAAAGTAAAGGTGTATTCAGTTCAAAGTGCTTGAAAAAATTCAATTATGCTAATTTACATGGTTTATCATCTCTTGCTCATTCAATTGCTATATTTGATTTTAATATTTTATTTATACTAATAATCAACTCATTCGTCCATTAGAGAAGTTAACTCATCATTCTTGATTAGCCTATCTATAGTAACGGTCAATTATTAGCTCATGGTATGCAAAGCTATTAAAAGGAGGGATCGTCTAATCTTAAATGTATCGAATCAAGATGAAGTAGGTTGATTGATATAACGGGCAATAAATGCGATGTCATTTATTAAATGGGTGAATGTAAATGTATAAATCAAAGCTTGCTTTTGAATGAAAGTACTACTAATAATTATTCTGATTAATATCACTAGGCTCAAAAATCATAGTTAAGTGCAGTCATTGCTACTAAATAAATTGCATAATTTGATATGCAGAAACCTCTTGAAGCGTTGATTCTTTTTTTTTTTTTGGCAATGCTACAAATCATCATCGTTTAATATGACTGAATATTAATGTATCAGAAAAAACACAACTGGTAAAAAACTGATACTCAGTGTACATCGAGGTCAAGATTCACAAAAGGAGAAAAGGTGCATTCACTGTGTAGTAATAGAAATCCCAACATTTTGATGGATAGAATTACAGGACCAAGATGTTGTGTTTGCCTCAGGATTTTTAAAAGGGTTTAAAAGCGTACTTTTTTATCAAACTTACTTAGATGTTAAATACTCACCATATGCTATTATTATCATCTTGTTTTTTTATTTAATTGCTGTATTATTATTAAAAATCAAACTTTTTATAGCTTATAACAATGACAGTGGGATGTTTCTAATTTTAGATTAACATTTATCATAAGGCGGTGTCGTATGTTTTCAGGATTGATAAATAGTACTTAAAAAAGAATACAATTATAAAAGAATGAGTAATTAATCAGTTCTTCAACTGTATAATAAAAAACAAGATATCGTTTATTTAGATGTAAAAGTATGGCCTTTTATATTGATTTGACATTGAGATCCTGAGATGTAATTTAAGGCACTATTGAACTATTGGATCTGTTTGATAGTAATCTATGGATCGAAATGGATCAATCATAATTTAACCGTTCTTGCAGAGCTTGTGAGTTGTCTTGTTTCAATGCTGCGCTAAATATGCTTGGATGTTGATTTGATAGCTACTTGATTGGTTAACTGCTGGGATGAAATAATGTGGTGTCATAATTGAGGTCAAAGCGTTCTTGGTAATTACTGGATTAAACGTGATACGCTAGGAGTTTCTTATATCCGATATCAAGACTTGCACTTCAATACATGTCGTAGTCAATAGATTGTAAGATGTATTGATACTGTAGAAGGTGATGATGTATGATACTAGTAGGTGGAATACAACAGGCGGGCTGATGATACGTTTGATACTACTGTAGATGGAACCGGTCAATTTAATTTATGAAATTTGACTGCAAATACCGAGGAACCATTTGTAGAGAGTACTTAAGTTGGTTTTGGTAATAAAGCATTGAATAAATTGGCTTGGGATAAAAAAGACAACAATAGGTTCCAGTGATGGCCATGTTTATGTTTATGATATTGGAGAGGTAAGAGTAAAAAAAACTTTATGTAAATCATCTCTAGCGCAATAATTATAAAGTAAGACTATATTATCATCAAATAAACTACCACACAATATTAACATGTATAAAGATTTACAATAATAGGCTTGAATCAAGTAGGTACAACATAGTAAATTCTTGAAAAAGTTCTCAAGTATTATAAAATCTCTTATTTTTAAGACTTACAAGGCTTATAAGCGGAATATTAATTTAGAAAATTATTTTTGTCCAGATCATCAATTTTGGCATTTTTTAAATTTTTTTTCTGGTTTTGCAAATCTAGAGTTAATTATACTACCAATTATAAAAACAAAAAATATATACGTATACAGAATTTAGCGCTTTATTTGCTCAATAAAAAATAGCAAACCTTTTTATTGCAAAATATTACATGAAAATCCCTTAACAAAAAATCCGTTTTTGGGACAAAAGTACAAAGTTTCATTACTTAACATTTAATATTAAGCTTTTATAAAATGTGTATTAGCTATGCCGACAATTTTCTCTCACAATGTAGTATATTTAAACGTTGATTTTGGTATCAAAATTTGATTTTTCTGTTTTTTGTTCAAAATCATTAGTGTTGGTAAGGATAAAATGAGCCCCGAAAAATGTCCGCTACAAAGTCTGAATTTTCAGACCGTACATGGTTAAATATAAGAAAAGTTAAAAAAATGCTTTTTTATTTAAAAATTAGATATATGATACTACAGTATAAGAGACTTGGCCGTTCAATCTTGCTGTGATGCTCAATTACAGCATCGCTCTACAAGATTTTCGTCAATTTTTTTTCAAATTCAGAATTTGGGATGAGGGGTATACTGGGGGAAAATTGAGGTCAGAACCGATCCGAGGATATCCTTTTATGCACATTTTCGAGAGTATCTCCACGAAAAATCAATATTTTTAAAAAAAAAACTAAATTGGATCCGAGAGAGCTCAACGAGATCGATGGCATGAATGTAAACAAAATGCTGCTCAATTTAACGGATATTTTGAAATCAACTATAAAAACGTCAAAAAAATGGAATAAAAAAAAAAAGGTGCCTAGAATTTTTTCATATTGAAATATGTTATAGAGTGCTTTAAAACAAGTAAGTTTTGTTTTTAAAAAGTGTAGGTAGCTTAATTTTTCGCAGAGATATTTAGGCTCAAAGCTTTTACTTTTTATTAGTGAAATACGTGTAAAAATCTGAAACATTAGCAGTAAAAAATTAATACCAACTGCAGAAACTAGGATATTTTTGGATACTTATTTTTGGATTAAAGTTGTGCATCTCAGGTACATTGGCATATAATTTTTTCTTGGTGTTATTTTATGAAAAAAAAAATAGAGCAGGTATGAAAAGTTGGACCCAGTTTTCAAAGCAAAAGCAGTGAATTTTACGTGTTTTTGAGTCGTTTGTGAGATGTATAATAAATTTAGGAACAGATAGTATAATGCGACCAATTCATATCTATTTTTAGTGCCCAAGGCGAATTTTGAAAATTGTTCATTATAGGGTTAAATATAGAAAAGATGTTGCACCTCTATTTGAAGATTCTATACGCAAATTTTGAGAAAACAATCCCAAAAACCTACAGTTGGCAGGTTTCAAGATATAATCAACACTTGCTTGTGCTCAGTATATCACTGAAAAAATGATATTTCTTTTGATAGCATTAATTATATTTACAAAACAAAGAGATATGAAAGAAAAATTAAGAGAAATATTTTGTAACTTTATTAAAAACTTCATTAATCCTTTTTGTATATTTACATGATAGTTTAGGGAAAAGGATAGATTTGTCTAAGGATGTGATACACTTCCAATTTTTTAATTTTTTTTGTTGTTGTTGGTTTCTTTTTTCATGATTGCTAAATTTCTAAATAATAAATGTTGTGATTTATACGCATATGCACCTGAATAGTGAGAATTTCTAGTTTACTCCATATCCATTTCAACATCCTCCTTCTAAAACAATAATAAAAAAATTAATTTACATTTCACATATATGAAAAAAAAAATTGCTACATACCTCAACATGACGATCACCGAATGTAACATCAACAGCAGCCAAAGGCTTAGCTTGTCTTATTTCCTTAACTTCAGGTGTGCTCAAGACAGCAGCAGCAGTGGTAGCTTGGGGTATGCAGTACTGGGAGTGAACATAAGGGAGTTGCAAAGCACGAGTGTTACGAACAGGTCCCTCAGCAGTAACCATAACGGTACCCTTGAATTGAGCAACCAAATCAGAAGTAAGCTTAGTACGCATAACAGGGTAAGCAGTAACAAGCTCATGTTCTAACAAAGACATTAAACCAAGACGAGCAGTGTTACCAGACAAAGAGCGAGTAGCAAAAGGGAAAACAGTGTGGTTAGCATTGACTTCGGCATAAGCTTGACGGGCAGATTTCATCTTGAGTTGGTATGATTTGTTGACATCTCTTTGATAGACAAAAGGCTTATATTCAGTGTTCTTAACGGAACCATCACCAGTAGTTAAAGCAATGTTCAATTGATATACTTGATTAGCTTCAACCTCAAAATCATACTTTTCCAAATCTTGAACGATCAATTCATCGAGGAAACGGTTCTCAATATCTTTGCCAGCACGCAAAACGAAACGCTTCATAGGAGAAGAGAAAGTACCTTCAACAGGTTGACAACGGAAATAGGCAGCAATTTCAGTAATGGCACGAGTGATTTCTGAAGCCTAAATCATTCAAATGTTAATAATCAATCCATGCAATTCAAATATCCCGTTTTAATGTAAATCTTACCTTGATACCAGGACGAAGCATACGGAGAGCGGTTTCATATGCAAAATGGGTGGCAGCAATAACATCAGCAGCCTTACCAGTGATAGGCTCTTGAGTGTTGGAAGAAACGACAGTAGTATGAGCAGCAGTAGCAATATAACCATCAACATGAACACCCAACTCGCTATCAGAGTGCATAAAAAAATGTCAACAGCCTGTACCTATACATACTTTTTTTTTTCCTTATACAACTTACATCTTGACAATATCTCCGGGCTTCAAGTTGATATCATTCTCGGCAAGAGGTGAAAAAAATTGAACAAGGTTGTTGACTGATACACAAGTAGGTACAGCAATACCTCTTTCAGAGTTCTTGAACATCTTCTCGGTCTATGTGATCAATTGATTAGATTTTCTGATCTTTAAGTCAAAATGATAGATTGACTTACATGAGCTTCCATGAGATCATCACCGAATTGACAGAGATCACAAACTGAGATACCGGTTTCAACCTTGCTTACAACAATAGGAAGGATACCTATAAGGAACATTATTAGAGGGGAACTGAACAAAAACTTTTTTTTTTTTTATATATTAAAATATACCATTGACAATATCAGCAGCGAGTTGATACTTTTCCAAAACAATAGGGTTTGTTAAAGTGTTATCAGCCTCAAATTTAGAGGCTGGGTAGGCCATAGAAATCTCCATATTAGACATTTTTATTGTGTATACTTTAGGTTAAGGAAGTAGTAAAGACTTTTCTTTTCAACATTTTGTCCAGTTTTAACTTTTTTTTTTCCTTTCTTTTTTTTGACATGGTTTAAGCCACCCAATGTCACTATTTTATAGTGCATGAACATGTACATATGATTGGATCAGAATACAGTTTATTGATTTAAACGAGCATTTATGCCTAATAGATTCATGGCACAATCATGAGATTTAGGCTTATAAGTCTCTCCATTAAATACATCAGATTCATAATCACATCTTAGTTCGGATTTTCCTGCTCGAATACCACAGATTGTATTCTTTTTGCATTCTTCATCGCATTCTTTGGCTAAAGGAGATGATTTCCAAATAAATCTATCATATTTATCAAATGTTTCTTGATCTTCTTCCATATCAATAGTAACATTATGCCACCAAGATGCTGTTAATGGAGATGTTGATGAAGTTAATTTAGCCCTACTTGAATTGAATGCTTCTCTGGCTGAGTATTCAATGTGCCAATTCTGTGTTTTTTTAAGGGGATTACTATCAAAACTGTTCTGCATTATATTTGTTGACTTACGGGCCCATCAATCCAAGAGTCTGCTTGATCTAAATCAGCCGTATAAGTAATTGAATCCACTACTTCAAATGTTTTTGTGTCAATTTTATAGACGCTATATTGAAATGGGTTGTTAATATTTTGCCAAAAATAATCTCAAATGTTTCAATTTACCGAAATCCAGGATTGACATTGAGATAAGGTGTAATCGATGGTGCAATGTAACCAACGTTTACAGCTTCTTTGGCTGTTTGATTCTTATTATGACCATAGAATATAGTCATTTCATCCCTAAATAATAAAAAAAGTTAGAATGTTCTTAAATACACATTGCATAAATCAGTATTACTTGTGAGTATGGCCAAAGAATTGACCAGATATCACATGAGAATATCTATCAACGATTTGATAATAATAGTTTGAATAATCATGGAAACAAGTATTATCTCCTGGAGCAATATGACCAATAATCCAAGCTCGTTCATCTCTGTCTTCAGAATCCTGTAATTCATTTATCAGCCAAGATAAAACGCCATTTGGATCCTACATGCCATTTTTCATAATAAGAATATATACAAAAAAAAAAAAAAAAACTTTGATTTTAGCTACTAACTTTCTGAATAGGATGCTGATATAGCCACCAATTTAAAATGTAACAGAAATTTGTGTTCAAACTAATCAATTTAAGGCCCTTGACAGGTCGTACGGCATAGCTTCCTGAATTAGATTCTACAAAAGGATTTGTTTGTGATGATAACCAACCTCTCCAACTGAGAGCCAAACTTTTATAAAGCCATTTCATATTATAAAAATGTCTATTGATCTCTTGTGGTACATTTGAATCCTTTAGAGGGAAATTGTTAGTAGGTGCAGCCTCATGATTTCCAACTGCAGGATACAGCATAGAATTCAATAAAAAGGGGGAATCAAAATAGTCATGGAGCAATCGATATGTTTCATCTTGTATTAATTGAGTTTTCAAAACAGGTAAGGTATTCCAAACCTCATGAGGTGGGACATCGCCGGTCATAATACCAAACTTAATATCAGGTTCTACAGTTGGAATGTATTCTAATAAAGACCGGATCAATGATAGAGGTGTATCACAAGTATATTCACCTATGAAAAAATGTTAATTCAGCTATAAATTGTTTTGTAGTTGTTTCATTAATTACCCCAAATTGAGGAAGATTTGTTCACATTGGCAAAATCAGTATAGGCTGTTCTACAACAAATTGGTTTATCACAAAATACTTCAGTACCAGCCTATAAAAAATAATTTTTTTTAGTATGTAATGTATAGACTTCAATGACTGAAAATACTTGATAGTCTGGATCAATATGCCAATCACTTAATTGGAGCACTGTAAATGTTTGTCCATCAGATTTAGCACCATATCCGTTAGAGATTGTAGGTTTGGATTTAGGGAATGTAACATCCCATTCTTCCACCTCTGTAAATGCGTTTAGTATATAA
This sequence comes from Mucor racemosus, assembly GCA_027405735.1. Lineage (NCBI taxonomy): Eukaryota > Fungi > Mucoromycota > Mucoromycetes > Mucorales > Mucoraceae > Mucor > Mucor racemosus. Next base: position 1,048,182 of record JAPEHQ010000005.1, read on the forward strand.
AATGGTATAACATCAATTAGATTTTAATACCTGGATATGGACAAGAATTAAGAATGGCTGCGCACATGAGATGGCCATCTCTACCTGATATAGTCATTGACTAACAACAAAACTTAGTCGATCATACTAATAAATGATGCACACAACTTACAGGCAATACTTTGCGAATAATAGGTGCTTGCTCTCGAATAACACCTTCACACTATATACAAATGGTGAATAAACATATGATAGTGCATGAATTTAATTTTTCTTACAACTTCATCATCAACTTTATTTAGCTTTTTGCATGCTCTTGTCAATGTGTTGATAAGAAAGCCTTCCGACATGTATGACATTCTTTTAATGATATGCAGTAAAGATATGCAACTACTGCAAGATTTTTCAATAGAATTTGTCTCAAAAAGATCATTACTAAGTTCAAATACTTGATTTTGAATAGAAATATCTGGTGGTGTAAATACATTTTGTTGTTGCGGTTGTCCATTTGTTGCTGTTATAGCAACAGATATCAGGAATAAACACCAAGTTGTAAGGAAAGTAAAATATTTTTTCATCGCAATTAATTAACGAAAAAAGAAGAAATAGTTCTTATCTATTCATGATTATTTTATTAACTATGCTATGATGCAAAAAGATAAGTCATCTGATATACCTCATTTCTCCAAACATATACTATGGGAAGCTTTGATTGATGCGACATATCTGTGGAAAGTCACCCGGCAAATAGAAAGCCCCAACTGTGAAGCCGCTTCAAACTAGCAAACTTTGTGTAATTTGTAACTATAGCATAAGCTTATCTTTCAATAAATGCAACTCTTAATGCATTTATGTATAATTCACAGGTTTAATTCAACTATGTGAACACATAAACTGATTTCAGCGATCTATCTTTTATGGAATTGCCTGCATATACGGTACTAGGAGAATCGGAAAGTGAATTCTGATTCAGGGGATAAACCTAGCATTGTAACCATGCTTCCATTGTTTTATTCTCTTCCCTAACACTTAATCAACAATTAATATTTCTTATAAATAATAATCAAACTTTTATTCAACAATATTATCTATTCTTTGTCATCATATACATATTCCTGGTATTTATACATCTGTCTTACTTGTGAGATCCACACGAATTCCTTCAATATCTCGTAAGATAGCTGGAAAATTCAACTGCTGGGTCAATACTTTAGTTCCGATAAGTTCATAGCACTTTGTATAACTTAAAAATGAAAACAGTGTAATTAAAACACCCACTAATAAAGGCTTCTTATTCACATTTCCTATTGCTGAATTTCCAAAGTAACGAAGCATTGAAAGGAGTATGTTGATAGCACCGCGAAGTGTTGATCTATCAACTGGTTCGTCTTTCAACGCATTTCTCCAATCAATGGTAAATAGCGGCTTTTCTCGAGATGGTGTTCCATTTTTGACAAGAGAACGCATCCAAATATCACAAACATCAACGGGTAAGGCGTTCGTTACATAGTAATGCAATATAGACATCCAAATAAAATACTTGCCATCATCATTTACATATTGAATCTGATCTAATAAAATTATACCACCTTCTGCATTACTAATCTCGGTGATCTTGTCATCTGTAAGCAATTTCAACACTTCAGCAAGACCAAATAAGCGCATTGTTCTAATTAGAATTTCAGTAGTCTTTTCAGATAACACCATTGTAACTAACAAATAAAAAGGGGGTTATTTAATCCATATTAGTTCTCTAAAATAAGCTTACCAGTATCAGAAGAAAGCCTGATGCTTCTTAATTGTTCTTTGATAAGAGATATTTGCTTTGCTGGATCTACTTCAGCGAGAACGATTTGCCAAAATACATCGATCGATTCAGGAAATTGTTGCACACAATCTTGACAATCACGCATGAAATGTTCACTTTCTCGGCCATTCACATACATTGATAACTCTAGTTTGAGAGCAGCAAAGAATTCGGTAGAAGGGTAAGCATTAGATAAATCACAAACCATGTTGTAAGTTTCTTTCACTTTATCTGCATACAACGGTAACCCTCCAAATTCATTCGAATACAAAGTACTCAAATCAACATCACTGGCAATCCAAGAGAAAACCGAGGGAACTGCAATTTCCATTACTTTTCTAAAAGGCTTGTCTTGGGATTTTCTATAAAGTAAGCCAAGTAATGGACTCTCATGAGTTAAATCTGATATTTCAAGTTGCACAGGTAAACCCTATTTTTTTGGATAAGTTTATTAGCAACATGTTAGAGTCTTGAGCTTAATTCCAAAAACTTACGACAGGCGAAAAGAAGATTATTTTGCCTGTAGAATTATTGTCTTGTTCTGGTCTCTATGTTTTTTTTTTCAATATAAAGATAGTGAATAGGAAGCGCAAATATAAAAAATAATTGATACATACATTGGTAGGTGATTCGGCAAAAGTACATTTATCAACAGTGACTAAACGGCGTGATCTAGGTAGTTTTCGATCTACACTAATGGGGTATTTATCATGTTTTTCATCACTAAAGATTCTAACACTGATCAAATCACTGACATGGACTAAAGCCGCTTGCAATTCATCAGCATTTTCCATGCGAGAAATAGGAGAATTTAAATCAGCATATGGTGATACAGCAGCGGTAAATCGGTTGGGTTTTTGCCATGTATCCTTGTGTCTATTCGTGTATCTACCTTTTTTATAAACATAGGGAGCTGGAAATGGGGATGAAGATGGCATGGTATTCGTAGGAGGAGGTGGTGGTGGTGGTATGTACGGAGGTGGCATGGTATCTGGAGGAGGTGGAGGTGGAGGTAGAGGATTCATGTATGAATGCATGTTTGAGTTATATCTATTATTATTGTTGTTGTATAAAACTTGTGGCATTGATTGTTCACGGTGTAATGGCTGTTGTTGATGTGAAAAATGTTGAATATGAGGTGGTATTTGTTGAGAAAATGCCATTGGTTGGCCATGAATTTCATGTATTGTTACTACAGTGCTGTTGTGGTTGTATTCAGGTTGAGGCGTAGTAGGTCTCCAAGCATTTTTATTCTTGAAATGAGGTTCAGAAGTAGATGGACGCTTGCTTCCGATTTTAGGTAAGGGTGCATCTTTCACGGCAGGTTTTTTCATAAGTTCCTTTCTATTCTTTTCGATGGATAATTTAACTTTGATGCCCAATAATTTGACCTTGATATCCTTTTTACGTAAATTATACTTTTGTAGTTCATTATCCAAATCTTTTACTTCTTTTTCAAGATCTACTGCGTCGTATTGAAGTACCATGGCCTCTGTATCTGTAGCATCTGCTTCCTCGGCTGTTCCAAATGAATCATCATCAGAATCATCATGCAGTTCATCATTCATTTCATCGCTGGATGCAAATACATGCAATTCATTATTTGAATCTGCTTTAGCATCAACATTGGTTTGATCGATTTCCACAAAATCATCGGGATCGCTATCAATGACTATTGGCTCAGTTGATGCAACGTTGTTGTTGTTGTTTGCAAGGGTGAAATTTTCATTTAATAGTTTTTTAGCCCTCAAAGTGGCCAATCTGTCCTTGTTCTCAGGGAATGATATTCTTTTGCTCTTCCATTCGGCCTCTATCTCCTTATTTTTTTTATCGATCAAGTTTTGAGCTAGCATTTGTTCCCTATTTTTGATAGCCTCTCTCAACTCTAAAATTTGTTCCTCTCTTATTCTATCTGCATTTCGAGCAATTCTTGCAAAAGGTTTTGGGTACGGTGTTGATGTTTCTATTACATTTTCAAATGGGCCATACATTTTTTCAATCATATCCTCTTCTTCCTCGTCGTCAGAAATTAGAAAAATGTAAGATCTGTTATTCTCGGATTCAGGAACTAAAGGTCGAGGAAGAATAAACTGAGACCCTTCGCCATTATCGTGATCTCGCTCCAATTCAAACATGTTGTAATTATATTTGTCAAAAGAATCACGAAATAATTCAATAAGAAGTTGTAAAAGAAAGAAAGTGTAAAAAGAAAAAAACACAACCAGGTGAAAGTCATGGATGCTGCGGGTATTGAAGACTTGCAAATGAGATGAAAAATTTGCAAACAATTCAATCAAACCAACAGAGCAGAAAGAGCTACACACTCAGTGATCGTCAGGATTCCTTAGAGCTAGTCGATCCCGTTATAACTGCCCATAACTATGCAGAAGATTCAATATCATAATTATGTAAAAGATTGCTCACAGACGATTTAATTGAAAATAAACCCTTTTAAATAATTGTTTCAGCCGTTTTTTATATTATTAGACATACTTTTCTTGTTTTGAACTAATTGTATAGCATTTTTAGCTTGTGCTGATATTTTTTGTTTGTCGAAATTATATTAAAATTCACCCAAGAAAGATACATTAAACCATGCGGCTAATTTTTTCTTTAGCGGACGCTATTTTGTAATACTCTCTTTTCTGGCCAAGATTTCAATGTAGTTACTTTATCAATAGGGGAGCTTCTTTGGCTAATAAAAATCCCAAGACTCGGTTGAGAAAAATTGCTCTTGTATTTTGTGTTTTGTATGTAATTGTGTTTTTCAGTCATAAAAACAAATACAATTTGACAAAACCTAAATGTTCTAGTATAAATTGAATCTAATATTGTTATTCATTTTGAAACCAAAATAAAGCCCCCCCCCCTATTTTCGTCTTTTCATCACTCGGAAGATGCCTCCCGCGTAACGCGAGACATAAAGCTTATTTCGTATTCTATACACATATAAGACTTGATTTAATTGCACCTTGGTGCACATTATAAAAATGTAAATCAATTAATTGAATGTGTACATGTGCATGTCAATTCAAAGCACATTAAATAGTATACATTTCATTGAATAAAACTACACATTCTTGTCACACGCCCTATATGCTTTTGCTTGGTGAGTTTCACAAGGCTATTCCTTATAAATTGTTTTATATCCTTTGCCTATTTAAGAAGACGCATAAATCGATTTTTTTTATTACTTATTGTTGCTCATCATCATCTTCAACCCCCCTCTACTGCCCCCCTCCCCTTTCTTTTATATAATTTTTCATATATAATTTCACTGTATTTCTCTCTCTCTCTCTCTCTCTCTCTCTCTTTTGTATCTTTCTCTTTCTCTTCTCTTCTCACACACACAATTATAGTTGCCAAAAAATAATGATAAATAATCCTCAAGCATTGATGTCTAAAGAGGATTGTGATGATTATGAAGATTGTATTAGAGATACACATCAACAAATCCAACAATCATACAATATAACTGATCAAGACATTCATGCTACAATAAATAGTTTGACAATATCAGATCAACATCCAATGGATACCATTCTAGACACGTAAGTTTTTTTTTTCTTGGCTGGGAATATGTGATCATCGGATTCAAGCAGAAAAAGGCAAAATAAAAATAAGGGGAGACAAGTAATAAACAAGGGGAAATCATATAGTGTAAATCCATAACACGAGTAAACAAGAAGAAGGGGCGGGGGGTTCGTTTATAGGAGAGAAAATAAGAGCATAACAAACACAAAGGAAAATGTCAAATTAAATCTCTAGTGTAACTTACTTTAGGAGACCCAATGCTACCACTGGTATATCTACTACCACAACTACCACTGCTGCTACAAGTAATTCTGGTGTTTCCATGTCATTCCGTAGTATATTTACAGATAATACAGCATTTACCCCTCAATCAACTGATAGACATCTATTTCGTAATAATTCCTTTTGTGAGTTGCATAGTCTATTATTGTAATCAAAATCAACTAATCTCTACAAAATAGCAATTCAGCCAGATTATCCTAATGCATTGATGCGATATAATAATCATGAATTGGATGGTCATCAGCAATTATCAAGACGCGAAAGCTATCCAAACTTGGTATGTGTTTTGCATTAATAAAAAAATAATCAATAAATACTCATTTAAACGTGATAAACAAAGAGCACAAGTTATCTAGCAGGTGAACATCATAACAGTAGCGCTGGAAATTATTCTGACTGGCAGGGTTATTTACAAAACGAGCCGCAACAAACTAATTATTTGATGCAGACTAATAATGCATCGACATATCAGCAACAACAACAACAACAACAACAACAACAACAACAACAACAACAACAACAACAACAACAACAACAACAACAACAACAACAACAACAACAGCAACAACAATTACACCACCATCATCACCACCAACAGCAGCAACAATACCGTAAATTTTCAGTTGATGTACCTCCTTCTTTTGCTTCTAAAAGATTAGATATTTTGGATAAATCAAATAGTAGATTGACGCCATCTTATTCAAACCCGGATTTATCATCTGCAAGACGCATGGGTAGTTTAGATGCAGGAACTCGAAATTTAAGAAGATATGATCAAAATGTATTTGATGATTTAATTGTAGATCATCAACAACAACAACATCAAGCATCAAGGCTCCCATCTTCTTCCTCATTGCTAAATGGTAACTCTGTTTATAGCCCATCAACAGCATATCACCAAGCGTTTCCTAGTATGGTTAATGCTCCTCCTCCCCCTTTGATGTCTCCTTCAACAAATACCATGAATCCTTTATTGGCAACTCATTTGATGAGACAAATGAGTATTAGTCATAGCAGACCAACATCTCCAACTATTAGTAGAAAAAACTCTATTCAACAGCAATTGAGAAGAACTAGTTCTGCTACAACTATGAATTCTAGTATGAATAGTAATCCTATTAATTTGAATTCTACTTCGCCTGAACAAGACCGTTTTGCTACAATTCGCTTAGAGGATGTTGTCGATGAGATTTATTCTCTCTGCAAAGATCAATATGGTTGTAGATTCTTTCAAAAGAAACTAGAAGAACAAAAGCCTGATCAAAGAGACATTATATTTACACAAATATGCCCTCATTTTGTAGAACTAATGACAGGTAAGTTTACATACAGATATCTAGTAATATTACTATAAAATTAACATACCTTTTGAATAGACCCCTTTGGCAATTATCTATGCCAAAAGTTGATGGAATATTGTACAGATAGCCAAAGAACAGAAATTGTTGAACAAGTTTCAAATGCCATCATTCCAATCTCTTTGAATATGCATGGTACTAGAGCTGTACAAAAGATGATTGAATTCCTGACCCTTCCAGAACAAGTAAGGATCTACATTAATATAAATGGAGCAATGTGTTCTAACAAAAAATCATTATAGATTGAAAAGACCATTGAAGCTCTGTCTCCAAATGTTGTTACTTTAATCAAAGACATTAACGGAAATCACGTCATTCAAAAGTGCTTACATCGACTCTCATTTACAGATAAACAATTCGTATATGATGCAGTAAGCGAAAATTGTATTGAAGTAGCAACACATAGACATGGTTGTTGTGTTTTGCAAAGATGTATCGATTTCTCTGCTGAAAGCCAAAAGGTAATATATATATATATATATATATTAAATATCAATGAGAAGACGCAATCTCTACTCCTTTTATTAACGTGTGTGCCATTATAGAAACAATTGGTTGATGAAATCATTAATAATGCATTGACATTGGTTCAAGATCCTTATGGAAATTATGTTGTGCAATATGTGCTCGAATTAGGAGACGCTCAATTCTCGGATAGGTTGATACGCCAGTTTATTGGCCATATGAGTGGACTTTCTGTTCAAAAATATAGTTCCAATGTTATGGAAAAGGTAATACTTTTTTGTTTATAAAAAATATCAAGTTTTAATCAAACTATGTACAGTGCATTCGTGTTGCTGAAGAAGATACGCGTCGACATCTTATTGAAGAGATGGTCAATCGTCCTCAACTTGAAAAACTATTGAAAGATTCGTATGCCAATTATGTTGTTCAGACTGCTTTGGATTTTGCTGAAGAATCTCAACATCAAAAGGTAATAAAAAAATCAATGAGATGCCTTGTTCACATTGCTAATGTTTCTACAATTATAAAAAAAAGTTGGGTGAATGTATTCGTCCTTTGTTACCTGGGATAAGAAACACTTCTTATTGCAAACGCATTCAAGGCAAATTGAACAGAGATCAAAGACAACCACAAACCCAGCAACAAAATGCACAACCTTATCAGCAACAATCCCAAAATTATTTCCAAACAAATTATACCATGGGAGGAGCAGTATCAGGAGCTGGGGGAGGAGGAGGTCTAGTAACAGGACAAGGGTTAGCTGGGATGGCCGGAAATATTCATCCTTTAATGGGGAGCAGTGACCTAAACAGCTTTGCACCTTCCGCTACTGCTTCTTCATCTCCCTTTGTTGGAAATGTTCCTCATTATAACTTTTCCACTACTTTTACCAACCCTTAAAAAAGTAAGGGAGAGAGAAAGAGAGAAAAGTTGCCTCCTAACTTGTTGCTTTTGATGTACATCATGTATACCTTTTTTATTATTATCATTATTACCATAACTGTAACAATTTCTCCTATTTACATAGTTTTTATACATTGAATAGGGTTGTATTCACAAACATATTCATATTTCGCAATTATATATTTCGTGTATAATACTTTTTCATTTTTTTCCAAACCATTTCATTTCAGCTTTTTCCTCTTTAAACAAGCAAACACTTATAAATAAAATAATCTATTTAAAAAAATCTCGTTGTTGTTTGATATGTATGCAAATCCATGGTACAGATAAGCCTTTCTGATCGGTAATAGATTTCTTTCATTGAATATTGGATTAACAACTAGGATATTCAGAGCATTAATACTACAAGACCAGTTTGCTTTTAGTGTCAAATTTACATGGTTATTTTGCTCAGATCTTGCTATCAAAGTCCATGGATACATATTAACCCTATACTTATTAGGGTGCAATATATATATATATATATATATATATATATATGCTATTGTGCTATCTGTTCCTAAAGATAATGTGTATGATATCTCACAGAAAAGTCGAAAATAGTAGGTGAATTTTGCAGCGCTGCCCAACTTTTTTTCACTAAGCAACACCAAGAACAAATTATATGGCAATGTACCTGAGATGCTTACCTTTAATCTAAAGAAGAGTATCCGGAAATATCCTAATTTTTGCTGTTGGTATTAATTTTTCAGTGCTAATGTTTCAGATTTTTTACGCGTATTTCACTGCTAAAGGATTGAAAACTTTGAGGCTTCATACCTCTGCAAACAATTAAGCTATACGAACATTTTTTAATAATAAACCTTACTTATTTTGAAGCGCTTTATAACATATTCAAGTATAAAAAAATTCTGGGCACTTTTTTTTTTATTTCATTTTTTTTGATATTTTTGTAGTAGATTTCAAAATATTCGTTAAATTAAGCGACATTTTTTTAACATTCATGTCATTGACCTCGTTGAGCTCTCTCGGACCCAATTTAGTTTTTTTCAAAATATTGATTTTTCGTGGAGATATCCTCAAAAATGTATCTAAAAAGATTCCTTCGCTTCTGCCTCCCAATTTTCCCTTGTATAGCCTCATCCCAAATTTTGAATTTGAAAAAAAAAATCACAAAAATCTTATTTTCTCAACGAAAAATGCAGCTAGAAGGTTCAGCAATGGCTCAATCGATAGATACTTTTGTTGTACACTATTCCTATAAACTATTTTTAAAGCATGTTTATAAAAAGTGATGTGTATCTTCAAAAAACCTCCAAACTTTCAATCGCATTTTGTGCAAAATTTAATGTGAAGCATTTGTCTGCATTTTATTCAGATCGATGCAGAATTTTAAACTGAATAAAAACCATTTAATAAGCTATTTCAACTTACTTTGCAGTTCATGAGCCATTAAGAATTTTTGTTTTTTTCATCATTTTCTGGTCGATTTTTCAGATTAATTTTTAACCCCAGTTAGCATAGAATTAAGCTGTAATGTAAACTATTATTTTGATTATCTCGACGAAAAATCTATATTTTTCGCTGAAACAAAAAATGCAAAGCAGCCTAGAATTGGATATACCTTGTGAACACAAAAAATTAACACCTTAATTTAGGCGCTCAATGTTTGACAATTTATTTTAGGTAAATTGTGGTAAATTATTATGGTCAACATTTGGCCAGTGCACTTATATTCTGGTATTAATATTACTATTTTCCAAGAGATAACAATGGCTTATAAAGTGAAGAGTGAATTAAGTATGTAAATGTCGAATACTTCAAAAATCAAGAATATTATATATTTTTAGCCCTCAACCCACCAATCTTGTACTACAGTAAGCTTACCATAGAAGTAGTTTCTATACAATAGCTAATAATATTGAGATAAATTTTATTTTGCTAATTGATTACTTTGGAGAGAGGACCTAAGTAGTCTGCATGTGAATCTACTGTATATTCAACCATTGCCTTATTACAGTTAATAAGAACGAGAACATACAAAATAAAGTTAATGGGAGATATGACGGCTTCAAGTTTCAATCCATGTATACAGTATAGCTAAATAAACAGCTTTTCTAAATAGACAAATTCAAAATATTGATATACATATGATATTCTTCTTTGTCAATTGTCATACAAAAATAAACTATCAATGTATTATAGTTATTAATATGTCCAAATAGGTCTTTAGGATAAATGGATATTGCATCATTATTACGTGGCAATCTCGGATTGTATCAAATTAAAACTAAAAGATCCAAACTTAAGTGATTTATCGAAAGGTAAATCGTATAAAATTAATCAAATGAAAAAGTACCGTGTTATTATGAGCTTATAGAGGGGGTTTATTATATACTAATTGAATGAGTGTATTAAATGTGAGTGATAATATAATTAGAATGAGCATTTGGATATTGTGTGGGTATATTGGAATCATGCTTCTATGATTTATGATTCAATAGTAGCATGATAATAGACGCATGGAATATGACCTTGCTTGACTTGCATGTTGAACATCATGGTTTGACAGATGTTCTAAATTGGTAATTCGGTAATTCCTAATTCTAATAAATCATTAAGGATCTATATCAAATAATCCTCAAGAATTATATTTCAAATGTCCAGGCTTAGGAACAAGTACCATAAGTCAATGCTGTTATACAGAACAAAACTTTTATCGAGAGTTTACAAAACTCAAGGGATTATCAACAAAGATATTACTGTATATCTTTTTCATCCAGCTCTATCTAATGACAACCAAAAATGGTGCAGATTTCACTAATTGGGAGACGTTCTCTAAAAACTATATATTCGCAGAAAATACATAATACTAATGCCATTATTATCACGTATCCATTTCTCTTAATTTTTACTTGGGAATTGCCCTCGCCACATTATATACAGTGATGTTCAAAAATATAAAACATTTTACTTTTGATTTATTGATATCTCTACCGATTATATATATATTGCAAACCATTATTATAGACCGAATTAAAGATACATATCGGAAAATTAGTTAAGTTACATATAAAAGCCTGGTAAAGCTTTTCACATTTGCAATTGCCAAAAATGCCAAATTTGTCAAATGATTGATCATTCTCAAAACTGCAGTAAACAGCATTATGTCTTTTTCAAGCTGCATTTCGTACTACCTCAACTTTATTCAAATTTACAGCTTTATTTACACTATTTTTCTTGATCGTAAGCGTATTTTTGATGGAGTAACAATGCATGATGCAGAAATCATTAGAAATCAGCCAAATGACTAATCATTTTTATTGGTTAAAAATGGAAATATGAAGACTCTTGTAGGTCTTTATTTTTAAAAAATACAGAATGTGCAGCATTTTCTTGTTTATTTGCATTATTTTACTGGATTTTAGCTACAATTTTGATCAAGTAATGATGCATTTATCTCCAAATTTATAAAAATTGACTAAATGACTAATGGTTTTAATCACTCCAAAAAGAAACATTAAAGCATTTGCATTTTTGTTTTTTTGGTACTGCGATGTGCGCAAAATTTGCCGTTTTCATTTCCATATTTTTTCTTAATTGTAGCTGCATTTTCCATGGAGTAATGACAGATATACCATCGGAAAACATCTTCACAAAATGGTTCAAATGACGGGAGCCACTAATATTGCTTGAAATTTGAAAGAGCGTCAATTTTGCTGGGGTATAAATCGGCCAATCATATCGTTCTATCAAAATCTCGAAAAAAAACTTAATGTCTTGTTTCAAAATCGACTCTCTCGGACTTTCAATGAAATCGTGCGCTTTAAGCTGTAGACTATTTTTAAGCTGTAAATGTGCAAAATATTGGAAATTAGGAAATGTTTCCAATATTTGACAAAAAACTGTATATTTACCGTCACCTGACCATTAAATGGTTTTTGTAGCTCATCCAATTCTGCATTAATTTACGGTTTTAAATAAAACATTTTTCTCTCAAATTGTTTCATAAATACAGATTTTTTGTGCGTCACAGCTTTATATTTAAGTCAACTATCATTCATCAAATCTTAATTTGTCTATAACTCGATAAAAAATTTATATTTTTTGAAGATTCAAAAATTATCTAGTAGATAATGTTGCATACAATATGCTTAGCTATTTTTTGCGGGTTATTAATAGATAAATTTATTCAAGAAACAAAGGTTTTTTTTTTCATTTTCTAATATTTATTTGCTTGCAGTTACTTAACTCAATATTTGAAACCTAAACTTTTTTGAAACATAAATTCAAGACATATTGCAATACTATACATGACAGCATTGATAATGTATAAGCACGATGTTTAATTATTAATTTCGGTGTCCTCATTTTCGTATATGCTGATTTTCACTGATTTAAGGCTCTATCTCTAATTTCAAATTGTTTATTTAGCAACAAATCCCATTTGGGAAAAGGGTGCTCTTAGTCGTACGATTTATCTAACAAATTCATGGGATACTATAAAGGTATTTAGCGCTGGCTAATGTTATTGCTGTAGTATGTTTTGAAACTTATTACAGCCTATTTGGATCAATATTTATTGATTATTACAAGCATTTTTCTAATTCCTTCGATTTTTTAAGCAGAGAAAGGCAGGTTTGTTACGCCAGGAGATTATATTAATCTCAAAGCTAAAATATGTACTAAATCATTTAATAAAAATAAAGGAAAACTGTTATAAAATGAAAGAGCACACTGAAACTAAAGAACTTTATTATAAGATCGAACCATCTTCTTTTATATTCACATTCTCTAATTATATGACCTGTTTAAATGAGTCTATTTATATATATACATATATCATCCAATCAAGTCTAGGTGACACACGCTAATTCCATATTCCTGCATACACGGAGCTTCATAATACACAGCAATGTAGAACTTAACATATCAAACTGTGTCGTAATCTTAACCAAGGAATGCACCCAGATCTGTGGATGCAACAAGGTTTCTTGTCGAAAATGGTGGTATACTTCTTCCAAGACAGTTGTTAACTAATGAAATCAAGATATGTTATTTGTATATTTACTACATATCAAGTACAACTTCAAAATTTAAATTTGAACCATTATTTGATTTTATAAAAATGCTCAGAACATCGAAACAGCCCATACAAATAGTTTAAGTAAGTACGAGTTTTGATCTCTCCATTTCTGACAGCAACTTGGGGAGGCGGAACCTTTTGCAATTCTGTGAATTAGCACTAGATGTACTGTATTTACCATTAAAACGAGAGCTTATTTAGATCGATATTTGGCGAGAACTGGTAAGCTTACTGACTTTAGTAGGTGTGAACAGCAGGTAATCAACACTTTGTTCAAATTTACCGAATGCACAATGATTTATGCAAGCTGATATTATTGGATATACTTGGAATATCGACTACCCATACCTATACTCATGTAGAGTGGAAGCTTAACTGGATCATTATTTATAAAGATTATATTTTTAACTGTTTCCATTAAAAGGGCGCAGTAAAGTATAGATGCACTTTGGCATTAATTTTCTCGATATGCAGTAGGTTGTGGAAGTTGCCCTTCATTGTTCCCAAGGCGTGTACCTACCCTCATGTAAAGTTGAAAGTTTGTAAGGTTGAAATTCATCGAGATGAGTTTTTTATTGTCCGTTTTTACAGCTGTAGGAAAGGAGGCTTCAGATGGCTTTTAAACAGTTTTCAAATGTTGTCGCTTAATATTGAGTCGAATCAAATAAAATTTTCGAAGGAGATGTACACCTTAATCCCCCTTTACTTTATAAGCCATTTTTATCTCTTGGAAAATAGAAATATTAATGCCAGAATATAAGTGCACTGGCCAAATGTTGACCATAATAATTTACCACAATTTACCTAAAATAAATTGTCAAACATTGAGCGCCTAAATTAAGGTGTTAATTTTTTGTGTTCATAAGGTATATCCAATTCTAGGCTGCTTTGCATTTTTTGTTTCAGCGAAAAATATAGATTTTTCGTCGAGATAATCAAAATAATAGTTTACATTACAGCTTAATTCTATGCTAACTGGGGTTAAAAATTAATCTGAAAAATCGACCAGAAAATGATGAAAAAAACAAAAATTCTTAATGGCTCATGAACTGCAAAGTAAGTTGAAATAGCTTATTAAATGGTTTTTATTCAGTTTAAAATTCTGCATCGATCTGAATAAAATGCAGACAAATGCTTCACATTAAATTTTGCACAAAATGCGATTGAAAGTTTGGAGGTTTTTTGAAGATACACATCACTTTTTATAAACATGCTTTAAAAATAGTTTATAGGAATAGTGTACAACAAAAGTATCTATCGATTGAGCCATTGCTGAACCTTCTAGCTGCATTTTTCGTTGAGAAAATAAGATTTTTGTGATTTTTTTTTTCAAATTCAAAATTTGGGATGAGGCTATACAAGGGAAAATTGGGAGGCAGAAGCGAAGGAATCTTTTTAGATACATTTTTGAGGATATCTCCACGAAAAATCAATATTTTGAAAAAAACTAAATTGGGTCCGAGAGAGCTCAACGAGGTCAATGACATGAATGTTAAAAAAATGTCGCTTAATTTAACGAATATTTTGAAATCTACTACAAAAATATCAAAAAAAATGAAATAAAAAAAAAAGTGCCCAGAATTTTTTTATACTTGAATATGTTATAGAGCGCTTCAAAATAAGTAAGGTTTATTATTAAAAAATGTTTGTATAGCTTAATTGTTTGCAGAGGTATGAAGGTTCAAAGCTTTTGATTTTAACAGTGAATAAGCAGTAAAAATCTGAAACATTAGCACTGAAAAATTAATACCAACAGTAAAAATTAGGATATTTCCGGATACTTTTTTTTGATTAAAGGTAAGCATCTCAGGTACATTGTCATATAATTTTTTCTTAGTGTTGTTTAGTGGAAAGAAAAAGTAGAGCAGGGATGAAAAGTGAGACCCAGTTTTCAAGTTAAAAAGCAGTGAATTTTACCTGTTTTTGAGTTTTTCGTGAGATATAAAATAAATTTAGGAACAGGTATCATAATGCAGCCAACTTATATGCATTTTGCAGTGTCCAAGGTATATTCTCAAACTTTTTTCTGTAGAGTTAATTATAGAAAAAAGCGGCTAATACTGATTTGGAAAACTGGTCTATATTATACATTGTAATTTGATTTTGCTAAAATTCAGTTTTCTCGACTATTATGATAGTTGGCAGTTATCTCAGAAGGCAACGTTATGTATGATTTTAAGATGCGTTGCATTTTCCAAGTATCTGGATGAAGTTATAGTTATTGTATCGTCGATTTATTTATTCCTAGTGTAATTTTCCAGAAAAAAAACAGCCAACTACTTAAAATAAATTACAAGTTTAAATACATATAGCAGGGATTTTATCCGGTTTATTACTTTCATATTCCATGTGATATGGATATCATATAATAACATTTTAGTAAACGTATCCTGTTAGTGTATGGCAATAATGCAGTTGAAAGCAATAAATGTGTATCAAATTGATAATACATGATCTCTTTATTTTGATTAATAGATTGAATGTATTAATTGATACGCTTGGAAATAATGTAACTTTTTTTAATCATTTCGTTCTTCTCCAGAGAAAGGATTCACAGGATATATATTAATTATAGGTGGCGAGACATTATTATTGATTTGTAATCGAACATCTATTTGAGAAAACATACTGATTGTTTGCATACAGGACTCATCATCCAAAATGACAGGTGGTATCAATTTACCAGCATCAACAATTTTGTTTTGAGCGGGTTCCTTTAATGTCAATCTGGCTAATCTATCGAGAGCTTCTTCGTTTTCATCATCGTCATCGTCAATGTCATCGTCGTCATCATCATCACTGTAGTCATCTTTTCTAACTCTTTCTGTATATATTTTCTCCTCGTTATGCATTGTCACAGGAACGCCTCGTTTCCAGAATATATTCAAAGATAATTTCGTCTTGTCAAATCCAAAGCGAGATACAGGTAAATCTTGCAAGTGTATCCTCTTTTCAAGACCATATTCAGGTATGTATACTTCGTATGTTTCTTTGGAGACTACAATGACATCTGCTTTTGTGTATACAGGGCCACTAAGCTCTTCCATCATGGTTAGATACCTGCTCAAGTATATCATAATGTCATTATCTTGTGCATTTTTTGCACCATCCTTTTTAGTATTACATTCGAATGCTATTTTTTGTGTCATTTTTTTGTTGTATGGACAAGGTGATACTATAAAAAATCAAAGCCATCAATCTTTTTATATAATTCACTGCAGAAACTATCAACTACTTTACCTCTATTAGATCGGTCTTCATTGGAAATAGCAGTTTCCAACAAACGATGTACAATGACATCAGCATATCGACGAATAGGTGATGTGAAATGAGTATAAAAGTCTTCATTCAGTGCGTAATGATGGTATTTTGAGATATCTAAAGAGCCCGAGCAAAAATACTTTGCACGCTGCATGGTCCGAATAGCCAATATCAAAAGTACATCTTTAACATCTTGATTATTCACTTTATTAAAAGATGATTGCAACGAGCCAGCACTATGGCTATCAAAATCAAGGCCAAGTACTTCTGTAACCTTGATAAACGCATTCTAAAATATAAAAGTTAGAGGTAATTTGGTTGTGAAATTTATAGAATACATAATTATTACCAATCTTTTTGACAGGGGATCTTCATGTCTTCTTAGTAAAGCTTCATCTGGAAATGCGCTTGCAATTTTGTGTGCGACACTAATGTTTGCAAGAAGCATGAATTCTTCGATCAATCGATTAGCAGCTTTAGCTTCAAATTGAGAAAATGAAATAGGGTCTCCTTTATCATTTAATACAAATTGCAATTTTACAGAGTTCATTGAAAGAGAACCTCCATCATATCTTGCTTGTCGCATTTTAACAGAAAGCTCATACAACATTAAAATGTCATTGGAAATTGAATAATCATTATGGCTGCCATAAATATCGACATCTACTGGTAAAACATCTCCTTCAATTACTCTCTGGGCATCGTCGTAAGCAAGTTTTGCGCAAGATCTATATATATATATATTTTTTTTAAAAAAAATTAATACCAGTTTCATCTTATCGAGTTTTGCATTACTTTATAATTGTCTTTCCAAACCAGGTTTCCACAGGTTTACCATGGTTGTCCATCTTCCAAATAACAGAAAATGCAAGTCTACAATAAATTAGTTGGCATAAGAATATATAATCTGTTTAGAAACAAGCGATTTACCTCTCGACGCCAGGTTTAAGACTACAAAGCTCTTCACATAAAAGAGGTGGCAACATGGGAATTACTGAATCAACCAAGTAGGTACTTGTACCACGAGCTCTTGCTTCAGAATCAAGAGGTGTATTACGTTTAAGAAAATATGTTACATCAGCAATATGGACACCAACTTCAAAGAAGCCATCATCCAATTCTTTAATATGAAGAGCATCATCTAAATCCTTGGCAGTGGGCGGGTCAATGGAAAAGACTCTTTCTTTTCTTAAATCCCGTCTAATTTTATACTCTTTTTGAGGTATCACCCAAGGAGTGTCTGGTAAACATTTCAGAGCAACGGGAGTAAATTCATTATCAATAATACAGTTATTTGCGATAATAGCTTTTCTTTCTGTATACAAATCGCCTATAGGGCCAATTTTTTTCTCGATTTTTCCTGCAGGATGTTTATCTGAAATTTGCCATCGAATAATCGAAGCCTATATTAAGGTTCAATCAGATTTGGTAATATGAGTATGAAACATGTACTCACAGAAAAGATGTGAGTCTTGTAATATTCTGTATTATCAATCAAGTCTCGAGGGACATCTTTGCCTCTAAGAATAAAGAAAGGAATTCGTCGATCAGTTGGCTTGAACCAAGCAATTACAGGACCATTTTGCTTATTATCGTTGTTTCTGAATGAGTCAGGTGCTCCTGGTTTCTCCAAGAGTATGGTTCTAATAGAAAATGTAATTATTATACAATATCAGTCGAATGTTATAACAGATCAAATACCCGGTGTAATTAGCATTTGGAGCTCTTTCAATTATACTAATGACATGGCCACAGTAGGTAGGTTTATTATCTTCTTCATCTCCTTCTTCGGTCTCTTCGTCCTGATTACCCTCTTCTTCGTTTTCTGCTTTTGCAGAAACTTGTTGCATTTGTTCTTGCTCTTCTTCTCCCTGTTTTTCTTTTTGCCGCTGAAGATGAGATTCTTTTCTTTTTCGCTGGCGCTCTTTACGCAGCTCCCAAACTTCATCGACATCCTTTAATTGTACTGCTACAAGATCACCATCTAATGCACGATTTCTATCATTGAAGCCTCCAATGTAAATATCGAAATCGAGATCGTCGGACTTGACATAAGCATCTGCTGGATTTTTGGTTAAACGCATAATGCCTTGATACAATGTGCCTCCCTCTAATCCGAATTCCACATCTAGAGGATTTATGAATGGTTGAAAGAAGGTTCTTTTATTGTATGAATTTCTGTCCCAAGGATGAACATACGCTGTCATGCTTCTAGCTACATAATTGACAGTTTAAGCATTGTTAGAAATAATTTTATATAATGAGGCAGTAGATAATTACTTTTGAATTTAGGTTGTTTAGGCTCAATCGGCGAGCTAATCACCCATTCTTCATCAGTAGATGATGCTTTGTCGACATCATGATCCTTGGCGAAATGGTTCCAAGTCTCCGTCTGTTTTTGGGCTGTTTTATTGGGTTTATCGGGATTTACTGTTACTGATTGATCTGCTTTCGTTGATGTCTCTATATTCGACGCAACATTGTTATCAAATGTAATTATTTTCTTTGCTTGTGTCCGCCTAGGTCGAGGAGGAGGAGGTACTAAATCATCCATATTGATTCTTTGCCCTGTTTTATTGGCATTTCCATATCTTGACCAATTATGTTTCCTTTGTTTTGGAAGCTCTTCCTGATCAGCTTGAGGTGCGACCGGTCGTCTTCTCCAATTATCTGACTCGTCAGCTTTTGATGTCGCCGGGATCTATACGTAAATATAAAATTAAGGTGAGACACATTATATAAAAGTTGTTTTTTATTAGGAAATTACAGTATGATTGTTCATTAAATTATAATCTTTACGAAAATTGTTTTGTAAACGAACTACACGACTTTATTCACGAAATAAACAGTCGAATCATGTTATTGATATCAAGATATGCATTTAAACTCAATATGAATGACTTGAACTGTTTCCCTGGCAAACGCCTCAAGTTAGAGAAAATTTTCAGGTGTTTGTATACTTGTAACAATTAATTTTAAGCTTTAATTTCATATTTCAGCATATCGAATTGATTGTGCTATTTTTTTTTTCTAGATAAATTCAGTTTTTAGGATGATTTAGATATGATGGATTTAAGCAATATTTATTTAATGCCATAAAATTTTCAGATGTCTATAATATTAATTTGACCAATATCAATGTTTTATTATTAAATTACAGGGAATTTGCGTTTCAGATTTGTACTATTTTCATGCTTTTTTATGGTTATACAGGTCTTGAATAAATAAAGATGTAAAAATAAGCGGTTCATGCCAATTTGATTGACTATTGTTGGTTAAATCCCAAAAAAATTGAGTATGAGAGGGTATACATGAAGGTCTTAATTGACCGTTGGATTTTTCACGTTGAGCTTGTCGATATTCATCCAATTCTGATTTGGGAAATAAGAGTTCGTCTAATTTAGTTATGGCATTCAATCTTGAATCTTCAGAAGACCAAATGTTGGCAGCATTCCAATCTCTTTCATCCAATTTGGTAATGCGCTGCTTACGTTTAGTTTTCTTCAATGATTTAGATATTGCTAATGCTGTTTGAAGCTCTTCATCTAATTTATCGTCTTGTCTTTGATTATTTTCAGGTACCCGAGATGCATGAATAATAACTTTTCTAGAAAAATCATCGTCCAGCATATCGTTATCATGAACGTAGGCTACTAATTGATGTTCTGGTGTTTTCGATGGTAATGGCGATGGATGTGGCAATTTTTCTGGGATCGTAGAGACGACGGCAGGCATTGGTACATGACCCCATCCGATCCATTGAAACTTCTTTAATAACTGAGGAACAGCCAATTGATTTCTTTTAGCACATTGTTTTATATGTACAATCTTTTGCTTCAATGTGCGATTTTCAAATGGATCAAATTCATGACAGACAGGGCAAAGATCCAATGTGCTCAAAAACGGTACATGTTGGCCAGCAAACATGGACTCCTGATGCTGTTTTTCTAAATCATCAACTACATCAAGACATGTATTGATGTGGACTTGTCGCCTTTTAGAGTTGAAATGTGTTAGGTTTTTGCCACAAAAGACACAATCATCAAATTCTAATTCTTCATCTTCTTGGGGTTTGCTTTCAATCAACATGCAATCTTCTACATGCTTTTGTCGAAAATAACTTGATTTAACATTTGTTATATCCTCGTTACATATAGGACAAGCATATTCTTCTAATTTTTGTTCGGTGCATGATGAGTTGTGGGTGTTGGTAATTGATTCTTGAGTGTCCATGTTCATTTCCAATGATATAATTTCATTTATTTGAGATTCGTCTTTAACATTGCAGAGCAACTGTTCATCTTTGGATTTTAATTTCTCTTTTTTGAAATAAATAGACTCTTCAGTTTTAATCTTTTCTGCTTTAGACTTGCAATTGTCATTTTTGATAATGTTTAGAGGCGGATCGTCAGGCAAAGGTTCGGGTTTTATATCGAGTTGTGATTGCTGCGAAGAAGAGTTGCTATGATTACGAGATTTAGAAAGGGAAATTGGAGTTTTTCTCTTTTTATTAGAGTTATTTGGCTCTATTTCAAATAGTCTTTTTAATGAGAAAGCACAATGTGATTTAGGCAAATCCTTCTCCATAGTTTTGTTATGGCAAACAGCATTGGTTTTAATACATCTCAAGATACCAATAGATATAACGGAGTTCTATATTCATAGTTCGACTGTCCGGCAAAAAGGTTTTTTTTCTTTGATTCAAGGCCGAAAACCAAAAAGAGGACCCATCCATACAAGAATAGTGAAATCCTCCTCTTCTCTTTGACAGATCTTCAGCAACCATGGTCAAGTTCATCAAGGCTGGTAAAGTATGTATCAAAACCACATCGATCGATTTAAATAGATCAACAATAATTAAGGATGGATGCGATTTTCACATTTCAACCATAATCCTAAAATTTCAAAAACTCAGTTAAAACTTACAACGTATATTACTATAGGTTGTCGTTATTTTGCAAGGTCGTTATGCCGGCAAGAAGGCCGTCGTCGTCCGTAGTACGTATTTTCATCATTATACTGA
Organism: Mucor racemosus; assembly: GCA_027405735.1. Lineage (NCBI taxonomy): Eukaryota > Fungi > Mucoromycota > Mucoromycetes > Mucorales > Mucoraceae > Mucor > Mucor racemosus. Next base: position 1,069,880 of record JAPEHQ010000005.1, read on the forward strand.
CCGTGAGAGAGGAAAACTAGTTGGACTGTATTGTTGCTTTTTTTGATTTTGAACTTATAATGCTATTCCAATTCATTATAAACCCGAAGAAATCAACATTTTATCCAGTAAACATGTATACAGACATAAATCAATCGCCAAATTAGATTACACGCTGACAGTTAAATGCTCGATCTAGACTTTCATTATTCAAAATAGCACAATACGTTCAATCATATTCCTCTTCTCTTGTTTTAATTACTCGTCTAACATGTCATGTTTTAATAGACCACGATGAAGGAACCAAGGATAGACCCTATGGTTATGCCGTCGTCGCTGGTGTCGAACGTTCTCCCCTCAAGGTCACCAAGGCCATGGGTAAGAAGAAGACTGCCAAGCGTTCCAAGGTTAAGCCTTTCGTCAAGATTGTTAACTACAACCACATGATGCCTACTCGGTAAGTGATGATTAAATGTTTAGTTGGGTAATAATGAATTAACATTTGTTTTTGCATTTATTTAGTTACGGTTTGGAATTAGAACAAATCAAGGGTACCGTCTCTGCTGAGACTTTCAAGGAACCTACTCAACGTGAAGATTCCAAGAAGGTTATCAAGAAGCTTTTCGAAGAACGTTATCAAACTGGTAAGAACAAGTGGTTCTTCAGCAAGCTTAGATTCTAAGCGATTTATATTCAAAAAATATATATTCTGTCATTTTCTTTATAAATCATTAATAAATTTTTAAAGAAAACATACTTGATACTTGCATCACCTTTTTAATTTTGTATGTGTCCATGGGGTTACACGTTTCGTGCAGGTATGCTGTTGATATAAAGAGAGCAAGATTATATAATTATTATAATAAACTCGTTGCTATCTGAAAAGATGAGAAGATTTGAAAACAAAACCTTTTCGCGCTTGAATATTTCAAATATGAAGATACAAGCTATCTTTATAATTCTGACATAACAATAAATGTGTACAAGCAATAAACTGCATTCACAAGATAGTCAAACGTAATATTATTGTATTTACCTATTTTAACCTTGAATGCGGCAGCCCTACAACTCATTGTTTCAGTCAACATCAAATGTGGATAAAAATTCAATTACATTGGCCATTCAAAGATTCTTTCTCCACATAAAACAGAGATATTTTAGAACTGAAAAATGTTATGTATACTTTAGGAGCTCTAGTTTATGATGATATTTTTTATTTTGTCGAAATAATCTGATTTACAATCCTGTAGTGTGGTGAAACATTTACTGGAATTAAGAAAAAATTAGCGGAATTTTTTTACACAAAAAGCAAAAATACGAAAACCGTGTAAAAACAAATTAGATATACATGTACCAAGAGATACTTTGTTCTCTAATCTTGTGGTGGCCATATAGCATTATGATGCAGACGTCTTTATCGGAAAGTTTTAAACTCTTATCAGGTTTATTTCACATTTCTTATATAGAGATCCTCAACTGTTTTGAATTTTCTTTTAGATGATATATGCTCATCTATTTACAAAAGTGGGAAAAAGTCTGTGATATGCTGCTGTTAACGTCGTCGTATTATCCTTATCGCATTCTCATACTTTCTTTTTTTATTGTTAAGTGGTTTCAATTTTTCTCTACAACGAGAGATAAAACCATCATATTGTGTTTTATAAGAAAGAATGCGATCCACGAATGTGCCTGAGCTATATCTTTGATGCGGGAATCGAAAAGCATGCCTTCTTCTTTCAAGATATGAATCACATCCTGTAATGTTGATCTAGATTTTTGACTAGCTGACAAACCCCATATTTTCAATGCGAAATAGCGCAAGCTACAGCATTACTTTTCATACTAAAACTTGCTTATTTTGCAATACTTTTTGAATTTTGTGATCCCATGTCTAACGTTTGACATTTTCATGAATTTGTGATTGTCAAAATATGAGTTTCAATGGAAATTAACCGGACACATCGAAGTAACATGAATTACGGTCCGGAAAAGCACTGATTTTACAAGCGGGTAAACAAATTTGACTTGGAAACAAAAAGGCTCTAACAATTAAAAAGTGTCAAATCTTATCAAGTGAATTAAGCCTTCTCTTTCCCTGCACATACAAGTATGTATACATCCATCGATATGATATCCATCTAGTATTAACCATCCATCGTATAGTATGTCTCGTGTTCCTTCAGTTCTCAACCCCACCGAGGAGGATATCCAACTCCTTTTGAGTGCTCAATGCCACATTGGTACCAAGAATGCCAACACCCGTATGGCTCCTTATATCCACAAGCGTCGTGCTGATGGTAATTAATTGTTTATTTTTATGTAACACTGCAGTATATTTATATTGAATTATATAGGTATCAACTTGATCAACATTGGTAAGACCTGGGAGAAGCTCATCTTGGCTGCCCGTGTCATTGCTTCCATTGAGAACGTAAGTAGAAATTTTTTTTGTTGTGAGAGAATTTGTAAGTCCTTACAAATGTGTTATAGCCTCAAGACATCGTTGTTGTCTCTGCTCGTCCTTACGGTCACCGTGCCGCTCTTAAGTTCGCCAGATACATTGGTGCTGAAGCTATTGTTGGTCGTTATACTCCCGGTACTTTCACCAATTACATCACCCGTTCTTTCCGTGAACCTCGTTTGGTTATCTGTACCGATCCTCGTTCTGATTTCCAAGCTATCCTCGAAGCTTCTTATGTTAACGTTCCCGTTATCTCTCTCGCTGATACTGATGCTTCTCTCAAGTTCGTTGATGTTGCTATCCCCACCAACAACAAGGCCAAGCACGCTATTGGTTTGATCTACTGGCTTTTGGCTCGTAGTGTCCTCCGTCTCCGTGGTACTCTTGACTACGAGACCGCTTGGGACGTCATGGTTGATATGTTCTTCTACCGTGATCCTGAGGAGATCGAGAAGGAGAACGCTGAAGCCGAGGCTGAGGAGGGTGACTTCGCTGCCACTGCTGAAGCTGCTACCGGTGAATGGGCTGTTGAAGGTGAGGCTACCGAAGGTGTTGCTGGTATTGCTGCCGCTGCCGACTGGTCCGCTCAACGTACTACCGACTGGGCTGATGAGACCGAAGCTCCCGCTAACTCTTCTTGGGAAGCTTAAATATAATCATCTTCTTTTTTTCTCATAGAAATAAAAAAAGTTCATATATTAATATAATACTTTTTTAAAATAATTAAGGAGCTTCTGTTATTGTTGCATTGTTATTTTTTGGCTATTTCTATTAAGGAGATGTTTTTTGTGCTTTTATTTAGATGATGTGTAAAAAAAACAAATCTTCTTGTAACACATGAAATATATTAAGTCTACAATATAATCTAAAGTTTTTTGTTTTTTTTTTGTTTTTCCTTTTCCTCTCTTACTTTCTTAATATTTAATTCATTCCTCTCCTTAATAGAAAATTACTAGTAAACCATGTCTAATAATAATAACGATTTTGGAAACCCTTTAAAAAAGTTTAAATTGGTTTTTCTCGGTGAACAAAGTGGTATGATAATGATGAAAAAATATAGGCATTTCTCTAATTATGTAATAGTTGGAAAAACATCACTTATTACTCGATTCATGTATGATACATTCGATAATACTTATCAGGTAAGGATAGAGTAGTAATAAAATCATGATCAGAAAAAAAAATCAGGGGTTGAAATTGAATGATTCCTTTTGTTGCTAGGCAACCATAGGTATTGATTTTTTATCAAAAACAATGTATCTTGATGATCGAACTATCCGTCTTCAATTATGTAAGAATGAACTATCGAATTGTCTGTATGCGACATGAGTTAATTGTAATTTTTTCTTTCTATTAGGGGATACTGCTGGGCAGGTAATTTAAATCTACATTATATGGTCAAGAGCTTGTAATTGGACTGACCCGTACCTGATTTACAGGAAAGATTTCGTTCTTTAATTCCAAGTTATATTCGAGATTCCTCTGTATGTGTTGTTGTTTATGATATCACTAGTAAGTTTTTTTTTTATGAATTGTTTATTGCCGAGATAATAACCGAAGCCATTATCTAGATCGAAATTCGTTTTTGAATACTTCCAAATGGATTGATGATGTTAGAGCTGAAAGAGGAATTGATGTGATTATTGTTTTGGTAGGAAATAAAACCGATTTAAACGATAAAAGGTAATTTTGGTGTTGATAGAATCATACAATATAATGACAATTATTTATTATTGTTGTAGACAAGTTACAGTGGATGAAGGAGAGAAAAAGGCAAAGGAATACAACATTATGTTTATAGAAACCAGTGCAAAGGCTGGTTATAATGTGAGTTGTGTGTACATAATATATTATGGGATACAAAAAACTTAAATGAGAGACGACAATTAGGTAAAAGCACTTTTTAGAAAAATTGGACATGCATTACCAGGAATGGAGAGCCAGTCTGAAGATGGACAACGAGAGACATGTAAGTGAATATATAAGATATACGGACAATCAATTAAGCATCTTGTGTATGTATATATAGTGACTAAAGTTGATTTGACGGATACATCTGCAAGAAAGGAAGAAGCTAGTTCATGTGCATGTTAACGATAATATTGTTATTGATTACATGTATATACATATAATAATACTTATTTTCAGGAGATATTTTACCCTAAATTTATTACTATTCCATTTTCTTATAACCTAGGTTTTACCCCCTTTAAGAAAAATAAATAAAAATTACCCTCATTCTACAACCATATACTGTATATTCAAAATCCATTCTAATTCTTTTTAAGAATTTGAATTATAAGTTCATTATCCGTGAAGACACTCAATTAATTCGCTATGTGTATGCAGGTTCGTAATCAAATTACAGAAAGTGATATATATACCCATGAATGATTGTATATGTAGTTTCATTATCTTTTGGAAGAAAATACTACATATATAGTTAAATTCTAATATGCCTTAAAGTGGTTTTAATCCTTACACATTCATTGGCAGGTTTTACTACTTTTGAAAAATAGATTTCTATGTAATACTGTCAAGAAAACAACTCGTTTAACAGTATTTTTTTTTTCTATCGTTTTTTACTACAGTTGTTGAAATCAATGTTTGAAATCCGAAAAAATTGATGTAAAACATATTACACTACAACTTTGATTATATATGATGAAGAAGACGTTTACTTACTAATTTCTGTAGTTTTCACTGGCATATATATATAATATATGCTGGTTTTGGCTGATGTAGCTAGTATTGCTGTTGAGCCAGGGACAAGCTCGGCTTGACAACATCCTTAGATGTAGCCCTATTTCTAATTCAACATGATCCGCGAAGTCACCAACTATACCGGTAAAAATGGGCTTTTGATTCCTACGATTTAACCAGTAAATCAATGAGATGTTAAAGTTTTAATTTGGGATACTGTTACAGCGGCAGTATATATTTTGAAACTTGCAGCCTATTTGGATCAATATTCATTGACTTTAAGCATTTTTCCGCTTACTAAAATTCTTCCAAGCAGAAGAAAAGACTTTTTTTTCAAAAACGTGTCCAAAAATTCTTCAAAAACAGCTTTTAGCTAATGAAATCAAGATATGTTCTTCGTATATCTACTGTGCGTTAGTTGCAACTTTAAAATTCAATTTTGAACCATTATTTGATTTTATAAAGATTTTCAAATAATATCTGAAACAATGGATACAAAACAGTTTCAGCACGTACGAGTTTTTATTAATCCATTCCCCAGCAATTCGGGAAGGCTAGACCGTTTGCAGTTATGTTGATCAACATTAGTAGTAATTATTTAAATCGAGCCGACGAGCTTTTTTTATGCAGCCGAGCTTGTCCAAGACTCGGCTCGTGTTTTACACTTGTTGCGTCCACAAGTCTGTGTACATTCCTTGGTTAAGATTACGACACGGTTTGATATAATAAGTTCTACATTGCTGTGTCTCATGTTATAAAGCTCAGCTTATACTGTACGTATTGAGGAATATGGAACTAGTGTGTGCCACCTAAACATGATTGGATAGATATACATATATAAATAGTCTAGTGATTGCAATGGAGGAGTGTGAGCATAAGCAAGCGAGCGAGCTCTATGCTTGGGCTCGCTTGAATTGCGCTTTTTTCGGGGTACTACTTACTTTGGCTTACTTTATTAATTTTTTTAGTAATTTCCTGCTTGGTGCTCGATGAAAACATTGAATGCTTGCTTGTATGCTTGCTCGAAATGCATCAAATTGAAACAGGCTTGCTTGCATGCAAACCGGCTTGCTTGCCTGTTTTCAAATCAAGTAAACAAGCATGTAACACAGGGCAAATTTATTCAATTTACGTAATTTTTTATAGCTCTAAAAATGTCAAAATGCATCACATTTTGAACCAATATCAGGCTGAAAATATATAGTGCAATGCTTGTACTTGCGCTCAAATTTGCTCGCTTGCTTACATGCTACTAGTGTTCGGTGTTAACTTTTTCATTTACAGGATGTAGTGATATTAAACGAGCCGAGCCTTTTTTATGCAGCCGAGCTTTTCTCAAGGCTCGTTAAAGTTAGACGAGCTTTTTTTTGCGCGCGACTAGAGCTCGTTTACCCCAAACGAGCTTTTTTATGCAGCGACTAAAACTCATCATCTCAACGCCAGCTTTATTTTACCTTTCCAGTGACAAATATCCAAAGTAAAGCAAACGTATGAATGTCAATTGACAATTATCTAAAGTAATAATGTCATATCATTTACTAATTATTATTTAAATTTGAACTTTTTGAAAAGAAGTCAAAAGCTCGTCTTTGTCAAAAGAGCTTTTATAAAGCTCGGCTCGTTGTGGTGAGCTTTGGTCAAGCTCGTCCTAGGCTCGGCTCGTCTTTTATACTTAACAGGATATAGATCCAAACCTAAGCTACTCTGAATTTTTTGTTTCAGTAAAGAATACTGATTTTTCGTTGAGATAATCAAAATTATAGTTCACATTACAGCATAAGGACTATGATAACTGAGTTCCAAAATCGATTTATTGTTAAATCGATCAAAAAATGATCAAAAAACAAATTCATTTAAATGCTCATGAGCTGCAAAGTAAGTCAACTCAGCCTATTAAATAATCTTTTTAAAGTTTTGAGTTCTGCATCCATCTAAGCAAAATTCAGGCAAATTCTTTACATTAAATTTTGCGCAAAATGCAGTTAACGTTTTGAGGGTTTTTTGAATATACACAAAATTTTTTATAAGCATATATTAAATATAAATAATGGGAATGATACACAACAAAATTATCTATCTATTGAGTTATTGCTGAACCTTCTAGTTGCATTTTTCGTAGAGAAAACAAGATTTTTGTCAATATTTTTTTCAAATTCAGAATTTGGGATGAGGGTATACAAGGGAAAATTGGGAGGTAGAAGCGAAGGAATCTCTTTGCACACATTTTTGAGGATATCTCCACGAAAAATCTATGTTTTGAAAAAAATTAAATTGGATCCGAGAGAGCTCAAAGAGGTCAATGATATGAATGTTAAAAAAATGTCGCTCGATTTAACAAATGTTTTGAAATCTACTACAAAAATATCAAAAGAAATGAAGTAAAAATAAAAGTGCCCAGATTTTTTTCGTACTCGAATATGTTATGGAGCACTTCAAAACAAGTAAGGTTTATTATTAAAAAATGTTCGTATAGCTTAATTTTTTGCAGAGGTATGAAGGTTCAAAGCTTTTGATTTTAACAATGAATGAGCAGTAAAAATCCGAAACATTAGCACTGAAAAATTAATACCAACAGCAAAAATTAGGATATTTCCGGATTGTCGTATATTTTCAGGATTGATAAATAGTACTTAAAAAAGAATACAATTATAAAAGAATGAGTAATTAATCAGTTCTTCAACTGTATAATAAAAACAAGATATCGTTTATTTAGATTTAAAAGTATGGCCTTTTATATTGATTAGACATTGAGATCCTGAGATGTAATTTAAGGCACTATTGAACTATTGGATCTGTTTGATAGTAATCTATGGATTGAAATGGATCAATCATAATTTAACCGTTCTTGCAGAGCTTGTGAGTTGTCTTGTTTCAATGCTGCGCTAAATATGCTTGGATGTTGATTTGATAACTACTTGATTGGTTAACTGCTGGGATGAAATAATGTGGTGTCATAATTGAGGTCCAAGCGTTCTTGGTAATTACTGGATTAAACTTGGTACGCTAGGAGTTTCTTATATCCGATATCAAGACTTGCACTTCAATACATATCGTAGTCAATAGATTGTAAGATGTATTGATACTGTAGAAGGTGATAATGTATGATACTAGTAGGTGGAATACAACACGGATACTCTTTTTTAGATTAAAGATGAACATCCCAGCTACATCAAAATATAATTTTTTTTTGATGTTATTTAATGAAAAAAAAAGTAGAGCAGGGATGAAAAGTAAGACCCAGTTTTTAAGGAAAAAGCAGTGGATTTTACCTGTATTTGCTTACAGTTACTTAAATCTATATTTGAAACCTAAACTGTTTTGAAAAATAATTCAAACCACATTGCACTATACACGACAGCATTGGTCATGCATAAGCATGATATTTTATTATTAATTTTGGTAGTCCCCATTCCGATAATATCTGCTGTTTTTCACTGATTTAGGGCGCTATTTCTAATTTCAAATAGTCTATTTGGCAATAAACCCCATTTGGGAAAACGGTGCTCTTGATTTGTACGATTTATATAGCAAATCTATGGATATTAAAATTATTTAGCGCTAAATAATTTTATAAATGTAATATTTTTTGAAACTTGCAGCTCATTTGAATCAATATTTATTGATTATTACAAGCATTTTTCCAGTTGCTTCAAGTTTTTTAAGCAGAGGAAGACACATTTCTTGTCGAAAATAGTGGCATACTTCTTCAAAAACAACTGTTAGCTAACATAATCAAGATATATTATTCATATAATATCCACTACGCATTAAGCGCAACTTCAAAGTTCAATTTCGAACCATTATTTGATTTTATAAGAATGCTTAGAATATTTGAAACAGCCCATACAAAATAGTTTAAAAAAGTACGTGTTTTGATTTCTCCATTTCCACAACAATTCGGGGAGGCTGAACCTTTTGTAATTCTGTGGATTAGCACTAGACGTATTTACGATTGAAAAGAGAGCTTATTTGGATCCATATTTGGCGAGAACTGGTGAGCTTACTGACTTTAGTGGGCGTGAACGGCAGGTAATCAACTTTTTGTTCAAATTTACCGAATGCACAATGATTTATGCAAGCTAATATTGGGTATATTTGGAGTACCTACCCATATCTATACTCCTGTAGAGTGGCAGCTTCCCTGGATTATCATTATTTATAAAGATCGCATTTTTAATTGTTTTTGTTAAATAAATGTACGCATGCAGTAAAGTATAGGTGCGTTTTGGCATTAATTTTTTCGGCACGACGCAGTAGGTTGTGGCAGTTGCCCTTTGCGATTATCGCGTCCAAGGTGTGTAACTACTCTCATGCAAAGTTGGAAATTAATAGAATTGAAATTCATCGAAATGAGGTTTTTGTTTCCTGTTTTTACGGCTGTAGAAGAGTATGTTTTAAATGGTTTTCAAATGTTTTCGCTTAATATTCACTACGGCCGAACTATGCTTTCCATGGGAATAACGATCTGCACAGATGGGCAGAATAAAAAATTTTGTGCAGATCAGGCAGCCCAGATGAGCAGAGCAATGAGATCAAGGTTTTTTAGTCAATTTACTAAAGTATATCAATCATAATATAATCAATAACGAAGATAATTTGAGTGGTTTAAAGCAGGTGTGAGTTACTCTGATTCAACAGAATTGGCTTATTGACGAGATATATCAATTTGAAATTTGGGGTTTGAAAGAGTTCTGCCCATGTTCTTCTTCTTCTTTCGGGGACCAAATGGGAACAACGACAACAACCTGTTTGGTAATACTAAAAGTATTTATTCCTTTGTAAATACCTGTTTGCAACACACAGAATCTTTTTTCTTCCCTACTCTTTCCTCAGCTCTTTTATTTACGTTTAAAACTACAACAAAAAGACTAATATTTTTTTTAAAAACTGAAATCAAGTAGCAGGTACAAGTACATGTGTTCCCTATTGTTTATTTGGAAATAAATTATTAACTGTTAATGTTAGGGTACGTTATAATATCTTTCTCGAACAAAAAAAGCGTTCAGAACTTAATTATTTTGTTCCATTATCCACGTTATAATCAATACTTTTTTGGTCTAAAGTCAATATCAACCTGGAGAAAAACTGGTGATTATAAAAGTATGTATAGTATTGACTTAATTTGAATGAATGAATAAACTCATGTTAGTCTATTTAGTTTCTAAAAACCATTTATTTCTAATTAGTGGCCAACAGCTAAGAAGAGGAAAACAAGATGTTGTCTTGTATATCACTACCAACTATCAAAGATACACCATAATTATTACTTATTCGCTTGTTATTAATAATTGATTTTACTAATAATAAATCAATTTTTATAGGTCAAAAGTAAGTTTGTTCTGGTAAAGCATTAAATAAATTGGCTTGGGACAAAGAGGGTGAAAAGGTGGCAATAGGTCCCAGTGATGGTAATGTTTATGCTTATAATATTGAAGAGGTAAGACTAAAACTCAACGTAAATCACCTCTAGGAAATGATTATAAAGTAGGACTATATTATCATCAAATAACCTACCACACAGTATTAATATGTACATGTAATTATTTACGGCAATAAGCCTGAATCAAGTGGGTACAGCATCGTAAATTCTTGAAAATGTTCTCAAGTATTATAAAATCTCTTATTTTTAAGACTTACAAGGCTTATAAGCGGAATATTAATTTAGAAAATTATTTTTGTCCAGATCATCAATTTTGACATTTTTTAATTTTTTTTCTCTGATTTTGCAAATCTAGAGTTAAGTATACTACCAATTATAAAAAAAAAAAATATACACATACACAGACGTTAGCGCTCTATTTGCTCAATAAAAAATAACAAACATTTTTATTGTTAAATATTACATGAAAATCCCTTAACCAAAAATCCGTTTTTGGGGCAAAAGTACAAAGTTTCATTACTTAACATTTAATATTAAGCTTTTATAAAGTGTATATTAGCTATGGCTACAATTTTCTCTCACATTGTAGTATATTTGAACGTTGATTTTGGTATCAAACTTTGATTTTTCTGTTTTTTGATCAAAATCATGAGTGTTGGTAAGGATGAAATGAGTCCCGAAAATGTCCGCTACAAAGTCTGAATTTTCAGACCGTACATGGTTAAATATAAAAAAAATTTGAAAAGAACGCCTTTTTATTTAAAACTTAGATATACCATAATGCAAAAGACTTAGCCGTTCGATATTATTGCTATGCTCAATTACGGCGCTGCTCTACGGGCTCGCTTTTGCAATTTTTTAATGAATGTATGATATGACAGACGAGTTTTCTGGCAAAAAAATATATGTTTCTATGATAAAAACAGATATTGCCTCTTTTGCTTAGTTTATAGTCCAGGCGCTGTAATGCTGCTTTTACATCGGCTGCAATGTGCAATTTAGCAGGGTTTTAAATGCGCTAAATAATGTAAAGCCTTGAAAATCCTTTTATACGTGTGTTGTTTGTCTCTTTTTGTTTTCGATTCCAAGAATATATTCACCACCGTTTGATAAGACATATCAGACTATCAAGCTGATATTCTTTTCTTTTATCTAAATACGCATGCTAACATAAGGGACTAATGTTTTCAATATAGGCAGCAGTCTATATTAGGGACTGATGTGGAACAGACAGAGCTATTCACGGAAAAAAGTATAAAAAAACAATAGGAATTCGACTAGATAACATTAGGGTTTTATTATCAAGTTAAATTCTACTTGAGGACTTTTGTAATAAATAAATGTCCTCTTTATATAGTTTTCATCAGAGAGATTAGGTAAGCATTCCTAGGTCCATACATAGCCAATAACACCCCTTGTCAGACATAAATCTTGATAGTAACCAATCGGTGTAATCATAGAATTCATGGGTCCTTGATCATAATGGTGTGATTAAATCCACAGTATGTTGATTGGTCTTTAACTATAAGTTGCTAGGATAGAAGCTTGGTAGAAAATTTATATTAGTATGAATCAGCATATATCATTTAGTAGTGAAATGTCTATTCATGTCAGCTGTACTTTAATTGAGAATCAGATGAAATGGAGATCAATATAGTGGATAAATGTGTACATATTCCACAACTGATATTTTTATTTAACCGTATTCTACTGTAAGATCAAATATCATTATTTACTACTGTATTGTTGGACATATTTCTGGATTACCAGATCAAAACGAAGGCAATGGTATTTATAATATCTGCTCAATAATGAAAAGCTAGAACTGGCTACAAACCCATGAAATGTTCCAGAAAAGTGATAAAATTACAAATGACACAGAAACAAAAAAAAAAGAATAATCTAATGTTTTGTCTAATAACCATAGTTTTGATCGTAGCTACTGTATACTTGAAAACAAATCTTTTTACGGCTGACAATCGTAAATTAGAATAGTAATTTTAAAGAAGGTTAATTTGTTTAAATTTTATGTGTGATAAAGTAACATATATAATCTTAGATTTAGCTTGCATATAAATTTAAGCAGTAAGTGTTATTTAAGTTTATGCGCGTAGCTATAAACATATTTACAAATAATGATAATCGTGAATATATTGGTTCTTGCATGTATTGCTCTACATCAACAACAACAACGTATTGAACTGTATTGTCTATAATTTATATTAATAAAAAACAAATGTAATTTAAAAACCCATTTCAGTAAAAAAAAAATGCAATGGAGTTTTGAGAACGGCACGATGCCCATGTACAAACCAATTTGTGCCCATACAATCAGCTCATTATGCTCATGGTCATATTTTATTATTATGCACAAATAGGGATAATGATATGCTTATGGGCAATTTTACTATTATGGACACATGGGATTAATGTCATGCACATGGACAGAATCTATAATCTTGCGCATACAGGCTTAGCGTTGTGCTCGTGTGCAGTTTCTTTTGTTGTGCCCATGTGCATCTTGTTATAGTATGCAGCCCACTTGGGCACAACGAAATCGTCTTGTGCAGCACAGGTCGGCCGTAGTGATTCACAATGTAGGTCCAATCCGAAGCTACTCTGCATTTTTTGTTTCAGCAAAAAATATTGATTTTTCGTCGAGATAATTAAAATAATAGGTTACATTACAGCTTAACCCTATGTTAACTGAGTTCCAAAATTGATTCGTAAAATCGACCAGAAAATTGCCAAAAAAAACAAAATTGCTTAATGGCTCATGAACTGCAAAGTAAGTTGAAATAGCTTATTAAATTTTTTTTGTTCAGTTTTAAATTCTGCATATATCTAAACAAAATGCAAACAAATGCGTCACATTGAATTTTGCACAAAATGCGATTGAAATTTTTGAGGTTTTTTGAAGATACACATCACTTTTTATAAACATACTTCAAAAATAGTTTACGGAAATAATGTGCAACAAAATTATCTATCGATCGAGCCATTGCTAAACCGTCTAGCTGCATTTTTTGTAGAGAAAACAAGATTTTTGTCAATTTTTTTTTCAAATTCAGAATTTGGGATGAGGGTATATAAGGGAAAATTTGGATAGAAGCGAAGGTATCTTTTTGCACACATTTTTGAGGGTATCTCCACGAAAAATCTATGTTTTGAAAAAAACTAAATTGGATCCGAGAGAGCTCAACGAGGTCAATGATATGAATGTAAAAAAAATGTTGCCCGATTTAGCCAATATTTTGAAACCTATTATAGAAATGCCAAAAAAATGAAAAAAAAAAATAAAAGTATTCCGAATCTTTTTATAGTGAAGTATGTTATAGAGCACTTCAAAACGAGTAAGTTTTATTATTAAAAAGTGTTAGTATAACTTAATTTGTTCTAGAGATATGAAGCCTCAAAGTTTTCAATCCATTAGCAGTGAAATACGCGTAAAAAATCTGAAACATTAGCACTGAAAAATTAATACCAACCGCAAAAAGTAGGATATTTCCGGATACTTATTTTTGAATTAAAGCTGAACATCTCAGGTACATTAGCATATATTTTTTTCTTGGTGTTATTTAGTGGGAAAAAAAATAGAGTAGAGATGAAAAGTTGGATCCAATTTTTAGGAAAAAAGCAGTAAATTCCATCTATTTTCGAGTCTTCCGTGAGATATAAAATAAATTTAGGAACAGGTGGTATAATGCGGCTAGTTCATATCTATTTGGAAGTGTCTAAGGTATAACTAAGAAGTTTATAGTATGAGGCTAGCTATCGAAGAGAGGGCATTCTTCGATTTTGAAGATTGAAAACAATGAAATCAATTTTGCTAAAGTGGGTACCTATTACGAAAAATTTATCAAAGCTTATTCTAACTTATGGAGTGTAATGTTTTCCGGGATATTTTTATTCAATATATTACAGCATATCAATGATCTATCAACTAAGGAATTTAACAGAACAAAACATTGAGAAAAGATATGAGAAATGTCTACACATATGAGTCTATATAGAAGTTTCTTTGACTAGATTAAAGCTAAAGGAAGTGACCAAAATGACCTAATTAATCAAGTAATCTTGTCTATTCATATATTATGGAATAAATCGAATGATTTATTGTTATTTCTACCATTAAAAATGTTAACATTGTTGCTGATTGAGGCAAATAACATGAATAAATTATAGATGGAATCATTAAACAAATGGCAGGTTTGAGCTTGTTGGTTAATAACTCTATATATTGAATGTTTTATGTAAACTATAGCAATGTGTTGTACATCTTGACCCTCGACTACACCATTGAACCCCGTGATGCTAATATACCTTTTTATATAGACAAGACTTTACTCAAAGAAAATGATCTGTTATGTTGTCTAGATTCTTTCCCAAGCCCAGTTTCATTATCTCATTTATAATATGAAGAGACCTTCAAAAAATGACTGACAATTGATCTTTTCGGACCCTCTTGGCAGACTATTTATATGATTTATGACGTTCATTTGTTCCAACAGAATGTATGTTTACATCCAAGGCAAGATGAGGCACCACGAAATCGGAGCAGCAATTTTAAAAGTGATACGATTCTAAACCTAAAATTAAATGTACAACCATATTTTATAATATTTAGAGCATAATTTGTTTGAACAATAAACAATGATCTACTAACATGTCAATTGTACTACATTGAAATGCTTTGCTTGTATAAGCACAATTACACTTTTGGTATCATAACATTTCTCTTTCAAATCAATAACTGTATGTTCTCCATCATCCATGGCACGTTTTGAATACCCTCTTTTTTTTTTTTTTTTTTTTTTTTTTTGTTTGACTAGTTTCTCCGAAATAAAATGGTGGAAGGGGCCAGATTCATTTGATGGTGAAATCCGAACTATATTTATAATTACTTGTTGTTCCTTTTTTTCTTTTGCTTTTCTTTTCTCTTTTTTTTTTACAGAAAACAAAATGGTAAATTAATGATCAATTGAACCGAGAAATATTCGTTTTTAATGCTTCACATGCAATAGGGTTGTTGTGGAGATAATAAACCAAAATGGAAACGAGAAATTGTTCCTGACCACAAATTTGAAAATATCGATCTTGATTCATTCTACATTCCATCATGCACTTCTCGCTTTGGATATATGTTTATATTTATCCTAAGTCTCAAGTCATTTGCAGTTTATGTTGCAGATTTATGGACAGCTGGTAATGTATAGCCATTATCATAAACTATTTATAGTAATTTTATTAATTAGAATCACGATTCTTTTTTTCAATTTTATAGTTTCACTTTTAGTGATTGGTCAAACTACAGTAACGCCAGCTATTCCAACAGAATATTCAAAATGGATTTTCTTTGCTTGTATTATGGTATCGTTCTTATTGTTGGCATGGGACATGCTCAAAGCACGCCGCATATTGAAAACACATGACATTTCATTTGCATTTACCTCAGTTATCACTAATCGATATTTATCAATGAAAGATTATCGTTATTACTGCTTATTTCAATCCATCAACTCTAACAGTAAAGGTATAGACAATTATGCTTTTTTCATTTTCTTTCAATTGAAAGGCTGGAAAAGACTTTTATTGGCCGAAGCACCTCGTCAAGTCATTAACGTAGTTACTTTGGAAGCATTAGCTCCAGAATGGCTCAAAATTCGCAATGGCTCTATCAGTTTTGATAATGAAGTATTGGGTGAGAATTTATTACAAAAAATTTTGACTGGTACAATGGCATTTTCTGTTTTGGTCTTTGCAATTTCGTTTATTCTCGTTTGCATTGCTGCCGTCTTGTATATTCCTTTGTTTTGCCATATCCGTGGTAATTTGAAGGAATATTGTTGTCATAAAGTGGATAAGCGCATTAGTGAAATTCTTCGCAAGCAAGGTAATCATAGAATTGGTAGTAGAGGAAATCATGTGGTGCCTGAAAATGATTTGTACATTGATGAAAGTGGATACTATAAACGTCCATTAGCTGGTAATCCTCCTTCAATGCCATCACTTACTTCACCATCGCCTCATGAATATGAGAAATCGTCTTATTTCCAATCACCAATGATGTCGTCGCCAGGATTGCAACATCAAAACAGTACACCTGTCAGTGAGCAACGTTTATTAGCTAATAACGATGATGAATATCACGATGAATATCAAAGTGGAGTGGATGGATCTGGAGTAACCATAAATCAACAGTATTATCCTCGACCTGTGGCACACCAGTTGCCATATCAAAATCGCTCCTATGGATATTATTCACCATTAAATGATTCAAGTTCAATGGCAAGTTCACAACGAACGCAGACATTGAACAGTCCTGTGCCTTCTTCAACATGTATAAATGAGCAACGCTATCAAAAGAGAAACTATCCGCATGGTTACTAAATCTTGTTTTCAAAAATGTGGAACCATTTATTAAATATCAACTGTACATAATGAATATATTTTTCTAAATAAATTTTAAATTAATAAAATCATCTTAATTTTTCATGAATTCGAAAGGTTTTTTGTGAAACAAAAAATCTAATATCATCCTTGACATATTTATCATATATAAATCATCAAACTAGATCTGTCGTATTTTTGGATGCTACAAGAAAAGTCTCTAAAAATTGGCACTGATGTTGAAATTTATGATATAAAATATGTAATAGGTTTTATTAGATTTGTAAAAATTAACGAATTTACCAGAATGCGCACCTAAAAGATAAAGAGATTAGTCTCGATTACTTTTCTAATAAAATAATACACAAATATATACCATCCAACGTAACATTGACAAAGATTTTCCAATGATGTTGCTTGTTGGATCAATTTCTCAACCTGTGTAGGAACATCCAATGTTACTCGAGAATTGAAATCACGACCTGTCAATTTATTTGACACTCTATTTACTACAGCAACAGCTCGAGAATTCAATAATTCAGGTCCTTGAGGATTTTCTGTAATATACAAAAGTTAGTTTACATAAATACATGAATGCCACCTTCTTAATATTTTACCATTAGCCACTGCTTCGACTTCAATACGATTTAATCTTCGACTAACAGAGAAATTACGATGGCCATCCTCAGGTCCATCCTCATGAGCCATGCTTTCCATACCCCTTATACGATCATCTAAAAAGAGAATGTCAGTATTGATTCAATTATAAACGATGAGAACTTACTTTGAGCGGGACTTTGAGGTTGTGTATTCAATAATCTCCAATTGATCAATGGATCATAAACAAATGCTTCCAATACAGCCATCAAACTTTCCTTGTTATCTCGTAATACACGCATAACATGTTCACAAGTTGTACGGAAGTTACCTTCAATACCACTTACTTCCATAGCTTTAACAAGCATACGGGTTAAACGGAAAGGAATCTTTTCAGGGAACTTTTCACGGTGCATTGCAACTTCGAAACAATCACCAAAATCAATATGAACAACTTTACCAGTAACACGATGAAGCATAAGATTGGAAGGATGACGATCACCAAGGCCCAAAATGTAACCTACCATAGACATTACAGCAAGAGATCGGGTATAATTTGTACGTCTATCGAGCCATGCTTCAGAGTTACGACTCTTTAACCAAAGTACATTGTATAAATCTTGACCACTAGTCTTTTCAAATGCATATTGTAATACTTCAACCTTTTGAATAACTGTTAAATTATCATAATCAGGTGCCATTTGAAGCATAAGACGATGTTCTAAATTCAACAAGATCTTTCTACTATCTCTGTAATCTCGAATAAGTGTATGTAAGGTATCTGTTTCTGTAACCCAACCAATTAAACCTGAATTGGGGGAAAGAGGAACTGCAGGGTAACGTTGGATATTAAGATGACGCTTGAAGGTTTCTGCGTCATTTGTAAGTAATGTATTTACAAGACCAAACAATTGCATAACACGTTCATCTTGACGAAGATCTTCATGACCCTTGAGCAAGTACATATAATCTTTACTATCACTACCAACAATTGTCAGCTTTCTTGGTCTTTGTTTGGAAGCAATGACACTTAAACTAGGATTGAATTTAGCAATGCGAACAATTGGCTCACCACTACGATAATAACCAGGTACGCAAAGTTCTAAATTACGAGCTTCTAACAATTGAGGAGAAATGTATTGCAATTCCAAGCTAGTCAATTGAGGTAATTGTCTTACAATACGTCTAAACACTTGATAATAGAGTTCCCAAGCCTGGTTCAAATTGTTCAGATCTCTTGTTTCTTGATAACGATGACACCATTCTTGTGCTTCTTGTAAATCACGGCCAAATGCTTGAACAAAAGACTCTTCACGCATAGTTTCAGGTCCACGATCCAACATTTGATGCAAGGGTTCTAATGTAGCAAACATAGCTTCTACATTACGATCACCAAAGTAAAGACGAGAGGCTTCTTCAAGACCTTCGTGCCACATTTCATGCCATAAGATAGCGACTCGAATCAATTCTTGACTGACCATCAAGGCTTGTTCTACAAGAACTGCACTATGCATTCTCATACGGTCCATAATGACAAATGTAGCTCTTCTACGAGGCACACTCTGAGACTTTGAGGCAACTGTCAAGGAATAAACAAGTGCTTGAGGATGTTCACGGCCAATATCAGTCAACAATTGATGAATCAAAAGACGAACTGTAGCATTGGGTGCGTGAATACGAGCAATCAATTGAGGAATGACCTGCAACCAGACATCGATACTAATAGTTCCAAAGCCTTCACCAATAGCAGCACTGACTTCAGCTTGATAGCCGTATTTGAACCACAATGTTAAGAGACGCAATGTATCTTGTAATGAATTTTCTTTGGAAAGAGCAATGGATCTAAAGAAACCTTGCACAGCAGGAACGATATGATGATTGAAGATTTGTGCAGGTAACTGATCAGGATGAAGTCTTTCATGGTAATCAATAATATCAAAATTGGCCAATGCCCAAGAATGCCATGCCTTGTACCAGTTTTGATCAAATCGAGTAGCGAGCAAGAAAGAACACAAAATTTCTGGAATAGTTTCTTGTGATAATTCATAAGAAAGAGCCCGTTGCCATTCACCTTGACGAAGATAGCATCGACTCAATAAACGAGTATACTCTGCAACATCATCTGTAATACGACTAGGGTCAATGGGCATACTAACAGCCATTTCATCAGGATTTAAGCCTAAATCTTGTGTCTTTTGAGCAGTGAAATCACGCAAAATACTCAAGGCTCTAGCACGAATAGCAGGAGCTCTTTCTGTAGGGGCGATGGATGCAGAATCCCACATGTGTTTCAATTGAGCATACACAATCTTGGGATGAGGTGTACCAGAACCATCTCCATCTGCTTCCATAAGACTACGAAGTGTCTTTTCAGATAAAGAGAAACGGCCACTCTTACGACAAAGATTAGCAAACTTGATCCACATCTCCATATCTTCTTGAGGGGAAATAACCATAGTTCTAACTCTTAAAATGCGTTGCCAAACTTCAACATTTCGTTCACAACCTTCTAAACGTTTAACCCAAGTACGTCTAATTTCTCCTTGTCGTTCAATGTCATTAGCAGATTGTTTGTAGATGATCATTTCTTCCAATTCTGCAAGCATTTGTACTCGGACAACAGTAGCATAGGCACGATTATAACTTTCACCCAAAAGAGCTGTCAATTCAGTATCGAGTAAATCACGAGTTTTATCAATAAACTTTTCAGCTTCCATATATCTGTTACGATGCATGGCCAAAATAGCACGGAAGAAGGTACGATCAGGGCTCTCGGTTTTCAACAGGGCAATGTATTCCTCCATTTGTTCCCATTGGCCTTGACCCCAAGCAGCAGCAGCAGCAAAAGGTGCCATGCTCTTACGATTATCAAGTGGTGCATGAATCCATTTCTCTTGCGCCAGCGCAGAAAGTTGATCCCATTCACCCAAAGCATGCAAACATCGCATACGACCCAATGTAATTTCCATGGAATTGGGATTTTCTAATTGTTGCGCTTCATAGGCATCCAATGCATCTTGGTATCTATGCAATTTTTCAAACCATGACACTCTACGCTCCAAACCTAAAGAATCTTGAGCAAATGTCAAAATACCCATTGCGGCATCAGGTTGTTGCAAAAGATTGTTAATAGACATGAGCATTTCCACAGCTTCAAATGATTGTTCGATATGGAATTCAGTCTCCTTGTAATGGAGGGCCTTAGCATAAGCATGACACTTTTGAGCATAGACAGCCAATGTACGGATATCAATAGGCAACATCTTGTTATCATGTTCCATGAATTCAGCAAGATGCAACAAAATTTGAATGATTTCTGGAGGGATATTAGGGGCTTTTAGGGCAACTTCAAGTGATTTCACAAGTTCGTCTACATATTGATCATATAATTCATTCCAACAAGAAACAAAAGCAGCATTGAAAAGTTCTCGAGCAAGTGGCGTATATACAGATGCTAAAAAGACACAAGCACGAAGAGCATGAGAAGGAGATTGTTTCAGTAATTCTACACTAAGTCTACGAATCCATTCCATCCAATCTTCTCTTGTTGATCTTTGAGACGCTTCCCAAGCCTTCTTCAAATGTTGTTGATTTACAGGTTGCTTTTTGGCTGCACTTTGATCAGCAGAAGGTGTTTCATCACCCTTTGCATCTCTATCATCAAATGCTTTGCCTAATTCTTGAGGTAGATTTTCACCCTTTAACAATTTCCCAATTAATAATTCGTAATTAGCATGTGAAATACGATGTCTTGTTAAAACTTTGTTGATAACAGGAATAAACTTGGTATAGTCTGTGCCTAATTGGAATACAAGAGCACATAATAGATCCATGGCAACATTTCTAGCTTCAATTGGCAGTACAGGCAATACACGAGCCAAGGGATGGATAATGCGAGAAGCATAATCAAACATATTGACCTTTTTACAGAGTGCTGTAATGGTAGAAATTGCTTGTCGACGAACTGATACAGGAGCATCGGGTTTTTCAAAGAATTTTACAACAGCGGGGATCACCAAATGCATGTATTCTTCAATATTAGCACCAAATACAACAAAGGCATGCAATACTTTGATGGTAGGTAATCTTCTATCTGTATCATCGCTATCAAAGATTTGAAGCATGTGAGGTAATAAACGAGGCAAATACACTTTGAGTTCACCATCTAATGCTTTAGCAATAGCTTCAATCAATGAAATGATGGTAATTTGGATAGTTGACAAAGGTGTCCAATAATCATCAATAAGATCAAAGATATCTTTGAGGTAGTTACGGATATGTTGCTTGACAATAGAGACTAAATCGCCCAATTTGTGGAAATAGAGTTCGAGCATATTTGTAGAAGACGTTCTCATCAATGATAAAAAGCCAGGAATAACCAAAGGTAAGAATTGAACAACTTTAAGGCCAAGGGTCTTGAAAATAAACATGATAGCATCAATGACTGCATAGTGGTGTTGACTAAGTGATGGATCTCTCAAGATTTTCATTAAAGAATGCATAACAACTTGAGGATAATAATCTTCAGATGAAGGACCAATGCCCATCATCAATAGAGTAACATCGTTGCTTGCAAGCTTGGGATCAGCCAACTCCTCACTAGAATTACCTATAGCGTTCATCTAATAATTATATACATATTAACATCTACAAATTTAGCTGTATAAAAGGTATTTTTACCTTGTGTTTATAAGGATCCAAAGCACCAAGAATACCCATGAGTTTTACAGTTTCTCTTCTAATGGTAGGGTTTTGTTCTGTTTTCATGATATTAATGAGGATATTCAAAAGCGCTGGATACTTGGTATAAGGCTCAATAACAAAGCCTGTATTACTTGCAAGTTGGCCTAATGTTTTCAATGCTGCATCACGTTTAGCGCTAGAACTTTGATCTTGTAATGTTTCCATAATCAATGGCATCAATTCATCTAAATGAGGTCTCATATCCTCACCACTCACTGCAGCAAGTTCACCTAATGCTCCCAATACAGCAGAAACAACACCTGTGGAAGGGTCTCTTGCTTTTGGTAATAAAACTTTAAGAACAGGTTCAATGTAGGGTTTTGTTAATCTTTGGGCAGCTCTAACAAGTAAAGAGACTAATCGAGCAGATTCTTCCTTTTGTCGACTTACTACTGAATACTCTAATTCTGTTAATAGTTGAATCAATGTCTTTCGAAGCGATGGCATAACATAAGCTGGATTAAATGTTGTCAATCTACCGATAATTGTAATTGATATTTCACGAATAGCGAACACTTCATCATTGAGAGCGATAAAGAGTGAGCGAACATTATCTGCCTGTGCCAAATGACGATCAAATCTAACATCTAATGAAGATAAAACAGTTTCACGAATTACAGGGTCTGGATCTGCAATACCAACAGTTAATAGCTTTTCCAACACTTCACCGACTACTTTAATAGCATGAGCACTTGTTTGATTACAAATTGGATCTCGCACAAATAATTGACAACATGTAACAGCTGCTGCCTTTCTTATCTCGGGAAGATCATCATCTAAATAGTTTACAATACAATCACGCACAAATTCATTTAATACATGATTGGAGAAATCAAATGATCCCAATGTTGTCAACGCAAGCACAATTGTTTCATTATCCTTTCCATCTCCTAATCCATTTTCTCGAAGTGGTCTTTCTACTGTTTGAATAATGGTGCGATTAGTTGGTGCGCCAGGTTGTTTATAAGGTTGTCCACTTATTGTAATCGAAATGACATTTAATAAACGCTCTAAAGTATATAGTTAGTAAAGTGATTAATAAGTAATTTCATTTCAATTCATGCAAAATTACCTTGAATAACTGGTGATAATGGTTTGATACGATCTGCGATATTACTTAAAGCTGTTACTAATGGTTCAGATAGGCCACAGTTAAACATCAAGTCCAAAAGATCATGTAAATATTTAGTCAATGCTTGTCCAACAGCAGTTGCCAACATGCTTGTACATGTAAAAATAGCTGATTCATTTTCTTTTCTTAATCGTCTATTATTTGAATTCATTGTTAATTGCTTTTTTTTTCTATTGATCTCAGTAAAATACTAACCCTTTCACCATTAATGCTTCCTTGATGCATGTTAAAGTAGCATCTAAATAAGGGCTCATATTGCTTTTAACTTGAATAGCGACTTGTCCAATTGCAATAAATGCTAGAAATATACAAAAATTAACACAAACTATGCATGATTTTGTTGATCTATATTATCCTTACCATCTCGTTTTTCATTGCTTTTACGAAGTAAGTTTAATAAATGGCTCATTGATTTATGCAAATATAATTCAGAAAATGTTGCTGGATCATAGGATGCTAATGTTGGAATAATCGATACAACTGTCTTTCTAATCAATGCATCACGAGCATCTTTTAAGCGAAGCGTAATATCACAAACATCTTTATACATATCTGTCATAAACTATGCATATAAAAAAATGTTAATATATCATTTACGCATAAATTGTACAAATTTTTTTTTTCTTTACCATGCCAGCATGCAACAAAAGTTCTCTCATAGCTAACAAACTACCATGAGTAGCTTCAGGACTATTCATGCGTAATCCACGATTAACTTCTTCCCAAATTCGTGCATACCAAGTCTTTCTCATTGGTGTTTCACGTTGCTGTACAATCTCTAAACATTGTGATAGACAATCAGCTGCATATTCACGAATAACGTTTCTTGAATCTCTGAGTGCCACCCAGATAAGATCGAGAATACGTGGAACATATGCATAAATAAGTGTAGGTGCATTTACTGCTAATTCTCTTAATACAAGTACTGCTGCTAAACGACTACGATCGCCTTGAAGCCATTCCAAAGCATGTTCTACTTGTGTATCCACTAGATCTGCAGTGAAAGCAGAAGAACTCACGGCTAAACGACCCAATGCTTTTGCGGCTGGGACCATAATTTGTTGATCATGATGGGGTAACATGTGCTGAAGATAATTATGGAAACGAGTAGCATTACTTTCTGGTTCTAAACCAATCAAACGATCTATAATGATAACAAAGCATGTTAGATATCAGAGAATTTCTACTGTGTATACCTTGTCATTCTACTCTACCTATACCAATAATTGCACCCAATTTCTCATTGTTGTCATTTCCATGAGTCCAATCAAAGAATCGTTTATTGATATCATTTGTGAAACGGACAAGATTCTCTTCTGATAATTCTCTTGAAGCTGTTGCTGCCTAAAAAAAAATAATGCCGTATTTGATTTAGTATCAAAACAAAAAGAAAATAAGGATAGTATCCTTACTGTTTCACGAAGTTCATCTGCAGCTTTTATACGTCTATCTTCGTGTCTATGACAAAGCAAAAATTCTTTAATAAAACAGGAGTATTTTATAGGCTTTTTTTAATCGGCTTACTTTGATTTTAATTCACTGAATATTCTGTTCAGATTTTCCTGAGAGTTGAGCATAGCAACTGTGGCCATTCTTTGTTGAAATATTTGATTATATAGCTCGTTTTTATATGGTTCTTGAAATAAAAATAGATAAAAGCCAAGATAGTAAAGATAATATAAGAAGTAAAATCAAGGAATAAATCAACCCAGGAAAATATTAAGGGTATCTCTGTAAATATATATCCTTTCTTTATGAAATGAAAAGTATAAAAAAAGATATACCTCACACCAAATACAAACAAAAGAAAAAGCTTTGAAAAGGACTTGTATTTCGGATACACTATTTGCGACCAATGGAAGTTTACTTTTGATCTTTAGATCTCCACACGTCTAGCTAAAGATAAACATTGCATGAGTTAAATATCCTTTCTTTTCGGTCAGCTATCAATTGAGTGATGTATATTGACCGGTAGATAAGTGTTTACTTTTTCTAGATTTTGCTGTTGATTATCTGTTGACCCTTGCGAATAAATGTATACAATTGGAACATTTATCGATAGATCTCGGTGGTATATATCAGTATTTATGTATCCTATAAGCATTGAATGATTATTAGGTTCATGTAATTAATAGGATTATTAAATTTGATACATGTTAAAAGTAAGATATTCTTCAACGGTTTCAGATTTTCTACTAAGAATTTCAGCAATAGCAGACATTCTTTCTTTTGTATCTCAACCAATATTGAGTAATTGAATTAGTAACAAAATAGAGTATATGCATGAGATGTTGGACTTTAATCGAAAAATACATCTCCGGAAATATCTTATTTTTTGCAGTTGGTATAACGTTTTCAGTGTTAATGTTTCAGATTTTTTACAGGCATTTCACTGCTAAAAACTAAAAATTTGAGCCTTCATATCTCTACAAAAAATTAAGCTATACTGACATTTTCTAATAATGAAACTTACTTGTTTTAAAGTACTCCATAACATATTTAAGTATGAAAATGTTCTGAGCATCTTTATTTTTTTTTCGTATTTTTTGACGTTTTTCTAGTAGATTTTAGGATATTCGTTAAAACGAGCATCACTATTTTTACATTCATGTCATTATCCTCGTTGAGCTCTCTCGGACCCAATTTAGGGTTTTTCAAAATGTTGATTTTTCGTGGAGATATCCTCAACAATGTGTACAAAAAGATATCTTCATTTCTAGCTTCAATTTTCCCTTGTATACCCTCGTCCCAAATTTTGAATTTGAAAAAAATTGGACAGAAATCTTATTTTCTCTATGAAAAATGAAGCTAAAAGGCTCGATAATAGCTCAATAGATAGATAATTTTGCTGCACATCATTTCCATTATTTTTATTTAAAATATTCTTATAAAAAGTGCTGTGCATTTTCAAAAAACCTTCAAAATTTCAACTGCATTTTGCACAAAATTTAATATAAAACATTTGTTTAAATTTTGTTTAGATGAATACAGAATCCAAAGCTGTACAAAAATTATTTAATAGGCTAGGTCGACTTACTTGGCAGTTCATGAGATTATAAACGATTCTGTTTTTTTCATCATTTTTCGACCATTTTTTCAAATAAATTTTGGAATCCCGTTACTATAAGGTTCAAGCTGTGATAAAAACTATTATTTTGATTATCTCCACAAAAAATTAATATTTTTTGCTGAAACAAAAAATGCAGAGTAACTTGGAGTTGGATCTATCTTGTGAATACAAAAAATCAATACCTCAATTTAGATACTCAATTTTTTATAATCAATTTTAGGTCAACCTTAGTCAATTTTGGTCAATGTTTGGCTAGTGCACTTATATTTCGGCATCAGTACGTCTATTTTCCGAGAGATATCAATGACATGTAGAGTAAAAGTACATTTTTTTTTAATATTTTACGTAATTCGACTCAATATGGGGCAAAAACATTCGTACAATGAAACAATATCCTTTATAGACCAAAGTTGCCATTGTCACTTCAGACAAATTAACTGATCCCGGCTCAGACCAAAATTCGCTCCATAAGGACTGAGTTCCAATCATATCTCAAAAAGCATAACGAGGAAACTCTATATTGCTGGTGCTTGTAAAAGGAAGTATTCCTGATCAAAATACAACCTTCTAAAACGATATATCAGAAGTTTACTCAAATGAAGAAATCCAGGAACAACTATTGAAATCCAACATGGTATGACATTTAGTAACTCATACTAAATGTCATACATAGCCACTAGCATCAACAGCGACTATCAGGAGGAACCTTCAGGAACACTTGGCAACAATGAAACATAAGCAATCCTACATCTTATTATCCAAATGACACAATCACAGATTCCCAATTCCGCAAATTCCATTGTATATGATTTGTGAACAAATCATATCAAGTACCTCAATACCAGGCAATTCCTTAATAATATTAATAATCATATAACTATCTAGAAAACATATAAATATGAATCAATAAATTAATAAAATGTATCTTTTAACAGAGTACTTTTATATCAGTATCATTTGATATAACAAATAGGTTCTAAAAGCATATTTAAGTGCAATCATTGCTACTAATTCGCATAATTTGATATACATCAAACTCTTGAAGCATCCATTCTTTTTTTTTTTTTTTTTGGCAATAAATGCTACAAATCATCGTTCGATATAACTAAATATTAATAAATCATCAGAGAAAATACAACTTGTAAAAAAACTGATACCCAATGTACATCGAGATCAAGATTGATAAAAGGTGCATTATTCATTGTATACTGGAAATCGCAACATTTTAATGAATAGAAATTACAGGACCGAAATGTTGTATCTGTCTCAGAATTTTTAAAAGGGTTTAAAAGCATACTTTATCAAACTTACTTAGATGTTAAATACTCACCATATGCTATTAGTATGATCTTGTTTTTTATTTAATTACTGTATTATTAAAAATCAAGTTTTTTGTCATAGCTTATAACAACAAGGACAATGGGATGTTTCTGATTTTAGATTGACATTTATCATAAGGCGAGATGATGATACGTTTGATAGATACTACTGTAGATGGAGCCAGTCAATTCAATTTGTTTTACCAAAACTAATAAAAATTAGACAAGAGTAAAAGGTGATGTGTTATTCAATGAAGAGGATGAGATTATATATAGAAGAGATTATCAAGTGGTACAACAATAGCTATTGATGGTGTAACAATAACAGTATCCTGATAATACAACTACTGTAGCGCTATATCTAGATTCTGATATAATAACACAATTTATGGAAGTTGAATGCAAATACTGAGGAACCATTTGTGAGTACTCAAGTTGGTTCCGGTAAAAAAGCATTAAATAAATTGGCTTGGCACAAAGAGGGTAAAAAGGCGGAAATAATAGGTTCCAGTGATGGCCATGTTTATGTTTATGAGTTTATGATATTGGAGAGGTAAGACTAAAACTCAATGTAAATCACCTTTAGCGCAGTAATTATAAAGTAAGACTATATTATCATTGCTATATCAAAATATACTAATATAAAAATACTCTGCTAAAAGATACATTTTATTAATTCATTGATGCTTCATATTTATATGTTTTCTAAATGGTTATATAATTATTAATATTTTTAATGAATTGCAGGGTATTGAGGTACTATTTGACATGATTTCGGAACTAATCATATACAATGGAATTTGTGGAATTGGGAATCTGTGATTGTATCATTTGGATAAGATGTAGGATTGTTGATTATGTTTCATTGTTGCCAAGTGTTCCTGAATGTTCCTGATAGTCGCTGTTGATGCTAGTGATTATGTATGACATTTAGTATGATGAGTTACTAAATGTCATGCCATGTTGGATTTCAATAGTTGTTCCTGGATTTCTACATCTGGGTAAACTCCTGATATATCACCACCCTCCACCAACATAGAATATGTAATAATAATTGTAGTTATTGCATATTATCTTCATCTTGAATAGGATATAACGTGAAAAAAGAAAAAAAATTGGTAATTTTGCTGGTATTGGTAACTTGAGTTGGGTATTGATGTGATGTCGATGGGTTATATTAAGATTAAATTGTCAATATTGTTGTTGAACACCTGTCTCATAGGTCTGCGACCGTTAGCGTTGGAGGCTTCCAGAACCTGCTTGAATACTTGCTCTTCTATTTCATCTATTTTTCTTTTTTGCTTTTCTAATTTAAAGTGAGGGTCACGCTCATATAATTCATAGACACTTCTTAAATATGAGATTGCAGCGTCGATAGTATTCTTGTCGTGGTCACGGGAGGCAGAAATCAGCAAATTCACCTGAGTGTACATCTCATGATTGAGACCTTTAAGTAAGTAATCAATCAACGAAGTATCTTCAGTAATACCAGATTGTTCGTTGAGTTTCATAAACTTCTCTAGGAATGCTTCAATACTATCGAACTTTGCTAATCTTAATGCTTTCATTTGATTAACGGCTGCTTTTCTTTCTTCGGCCTCAGAACAGCTATACTTGGATTTGAGCAACATTTTGAATTGGTTCCATGTTATCATATTGTTTTTCTTAATGACTTCCTTGGCCCAATTAGCCATCCCAGTGGACATTCTGGCCTTGATAATTTGTTTCCAATTCGCTTCCACATTTATTGCTCGGGATTCCAGAACGTTCTCTAACTGTGTGAGACACGCATCCACGTTATTGAAGATAAATTTCTTGGTCATAAATGTATGTCCACGCCATTGGAAATAGGGTGTCTCCACCGGTACAGAAATGTTATAGTCATTAGCTATAGTAGCTTCAGCGCCAAACAGAAATTCATAATATTTTTGCATTGCTTCCAACTGTCTTAACTTGAAACTAGCTTGCGTAGCGGCTTCAGAATTTTCCGGATGAATCAATGATTCTTTTGCCAAGTTGAACAACTCCTTCCTGAGGATGTTAATTTGATGCTTCAAGCTAAGTTGTTCACTACGTTCGAATAAGCTACTGCTACTACCATCGATGCCTTTTGCTTGAGGCTCATTAACATTGCCATTTCCTACAGACAGAGGGTCATTCATCATACTACCATGTCCTTCAGACAGAGGGTCATTACTACTACCATGTCCTACAGACAGAGGGCCATTCATTTCACCATGTCCTACAGACAGAGGGCTGTTATCGAGTTCCATCATGGTTGAAGGGTTCATAGTAATGGGGAAAAAATGTTTTAGAATAAGAGGGTTTGTGTAAATAAAATGTATATGGGTGCGAGTAAAAAAAATGTTATATCAAAAGATACTAATACAAAAATACTCTGCTAAAAGATACATTTTATTAATTCATTGATGCTTCGTATTTATATGTTTTCTAGATAGTTATATGATTATTAATATTATTAATGAATTGCAGGGTATTGAGGTACTTGATATGATTTGTTCACAAATCATATACAATGGAATTTGTGGAATTGGGAATCTGTGATTGTATCATTTGGAAACGACGTAGGATTGCTTATGTTTCATTGTTGTCAAGTGTTCCTAAATATTTCTGATAGTCGCTGTTAATGCTAGTGGTTATGTATGACATTTAGTATGAGGAGTTACTAAATGTTGTCATGCCATATTGGATTTCTACATCTGGGTAGACTTCTGATATTTCAATCATCATATAAACTACCACACAATATTAGCATATATAAAGATTTACATTAATAAGCTTGAATCAAGTGGATACAGCATCATAAATCCTTGAAAACGTTCTCAAGTATTATAAAATCTCTTATTTTTAAGACTTACAAGGCTTATAAGCGGAATATTAATTTAGAAAATTATTTTTGTCCAGATCATCAATTTTGACATTTTTTAATTTTTTTTTTTTGATTTTGCAAATCTAGAATTAAGTATACTACCAATTATAAAAACAAAAAATATACACATATACAGAATTTAATTCTCTATTTGCTCAATAGAAAATAACAAACATTTTTATTATAAAATATTGCGTGAAAATCCTTTAACCAAAAAATCGTTTTTGGGACAAAAGTACAAATTTTCATTACTTAACATTTAATATTAAGATTTTATAAAATGTGTATTAGTCATGGCTACAATTTTCTCTCACAATGTAGTATATTTAAACGTTGGTTTTGGTATCAAAATTTGATTTTTCTGTTTTTTGATCAAAATCATGAGTGTTGGTAAGGATGAAATGAGTCCCAAAAATGTCCGCTACAAAAACTGAATTTTCAGACTGTATGTGGTTAAATATAAGAAAAGCTGAAAAAATAAACGCATTTTTATTTAAAACTTAGATATATACCATAGAATAAGAGACTTAGTCGTTCGATCTTGCTATGCTCAATTACGGCGTCGCTCTGTGGGCTCACTTTTACAATTTTTTAATGGATTTATAATATGACAAACGGTTTTTTTGGTAGAAAAATGTATGTTTCTATGATAACAGATATTGACTATTTTATTTGGTTTATGATTCACGCGCTGTAATATTACTTTTACATTGGCTAAAATGAGCAATTTAACAGGGTTTTAATTGTGCTAAATAATGTAAAGCCTTAAAAATCCTTTTTATGTGTGTTGTTTCTCACTTTTTGTTTTCATATTTCAAGGAGATATCCACAGTTTGATAAGGCATATCAGACTATCAAGCTGGTATTCTTTTCTTGTACCTGAATACGCATGCTAACATAAACATAGGGAATTAATGTTTTTCATATAGGCAGCAGTCGTTATATTAGAGACTGATATTTTCATTTAACCGCATTCTAATAAGATCAGATATCACTATTTACTACTGTATTGTTGGACGTATTTCTTGATTATCAGATCAAATCGAAGACAACAATGATATTTATATCTACTCAATGAAAAGCCCACTTTTCCCTAGTGGGTTTTATGGCTCAGCAGACCGCATTTCAACTTGGAAATAGCACTAAATTAGCCAAAACTTGCATATATTAAAATGCCAACTATCGAAATAAATGAGAAAATATTCTTTTTATGTATGAAGGAAGTTGTTGTGCAATGTGTGTTTCATAAAAAAAACTGCTTAATGATGTTGTTTTCATTAATTGAGACATCATGCCATTTGATAATTTTTACTAGATTATAACAATACAAAAATCTCTGAGTATACGCTTTTAATTTAATGTTTCGCTTGTACTGTATATGTGGTCCATAGTATTCAAAGGCAAAACAGAAAAAAAGGGTCGAAACAGTTAATCGGTTTTTCGGCTGCTATTAAAAAAGAGAAAAATAGTCTTCAATTATAAGTATCTTTAACATTGCTACTAGCAAATTATATGTAAAAAGCAAGTATGTATGTTATTTGGTGTTTATCGTACATTAGGATTTTTTATTATATTAAATTAGTCAATAACTCTCACGAGAAAGATGTTTAAAGGTTCTATTTATGAGCAGCATGAGAATGTATCCTTAAGCTCCCTAATTTTCTAACAGCATGATTATGGAATTAAGAGTTATAAATATTTGATTTATTCATATTGAGTTTATGTATGAAGGGCATATTTAGAGGATTTTATCTTTATTGAGAGTGAGATATTCCTCGACCGTCTCTGGCTTTCTTCCAAGAAGAAGCTCAATGGAAGGAGTTATTTTCGAGCTATATTCAATACCATCATGATCAGCGAGATCCAAAGCAATTGGATGAGTAAACCAACCAGTACTCATTAGATTATTGTACATTTCAGTAGCAGAAATTTGATGATAAGGAACTTCTTTACCTATCAAACGAGCAATAATCTCTGCATGTTGGTGTGGAGTAACAATGTCGCCTATCAAATTGTAAGTTGCATCTGCATGTTTTTCTACATCTTCGCGCAGTATCACTGCAGCTACAGCGCCGATATCGTTGGTGGAAATGTAGCCTTGGCGAAAGTCAATAGGAGCAGTAGTATAAATGCCATTGTTAGCAATAGGACGATCTCGCAGCATATTACTCATAAATCGACCAGGACGAAGAGCAACAAAATAGCCACGGTTAGGAATATCGAATATAGCTTTTTCGCCAGAATAATGAATATCACCGATGGCACTTGTTCTCCAACCGAGATTGACATTTGAAGAAGAGATATCTACTACTTGCTTTACACCAGCATCATAAGCATATGTAGCGATAGTCCTTTTACTTGTTACAAAGGATGTAAAGTCATTAACCAGCAGTAATAAACGGGTATGCCCTTTGATTCCTTCTTTAATTGCGCTTATGTCTTGCAAATCGCCTTGAAGAACATTAAGAAGATCACCGCCGTTTGGAAATAAAGTGGTTACTTTCTTGATATCACGAGCAAACAAAGTAATGGCTATTTGATTATCAAGCAAATCGTTGACTACCTTGGTTCCAATGTTGCCAGTACCACCAACAATAAATACGCGTTCAATAGGAGACATTTTTATTAATATTGTACAGATTATTGAGAGATAAATGATTAGATATTGATGCTTATATATACAATCGATTTGTCACTGACAGACTCTAGATATCACAACACCAGCATTTGCTTACAAAAATGCGCGCACTCTCGCTAATATAATGTTCCCGTTTTGGAAGCTTACGACAAATAACCCTAAATTAGTCATGGCCAAGTCAAAATATACTCTGTTTTTCAAATAAATGAGAAAAGATTTCAATAAAATGAGAATTGTGTACCCTTAAAATGAGAAAATGATATCACTACTTTGAGAAAAGTTGAGCAAAAATTGAGAATGAACCCTTTTTAACGTATATTGTTTGGTACTAATTAAAGAACAATGGTAGCACACACATATATAGAAGACCTCAAAGCATATGAAGAAGATGAAGAGGAAAATGCGGCTTAAAAAAACGACTGCGGGTCAAACGCTGCAAGTACGTTTTCTAGTAGATATACGAATGTATAGCAGGATAAAAGATAAGTTTATTCAGTTTGAAAGATATGATTTTAACTCATTAGTGACTCAATGAGACAGATATATATTTATGTTATCATCATAGGTATAAAAGAAAAACCTCCCTCCCATTTATTTCTTCTGCTTCTTGGTGGCATGGGACAGAACATAAGAGTCATTAGATAACCAATGTAAAGGTGGGCAGGGAGCTGGACGTTTCAAAGTAGCGCAACCAGATACAATAGCAGTTTCAATCTTTAAAGCAGTTTCAAGAGCAACATTCTTTAAACACATCAAATGTGCAAGTATACTGGGGAGAAGGGAAATTTGGTCTAAATTCACAAAGAGCTTTACCTTGGCAACATTAATCATCCTGTAGACCTTGGGAGAGGCAAGATCCATAACATGCGTATGTAAATTATTACCTTCACAGTGAACTCCGCATACCTTTGGTTTAGCAACACCATCCGAAACCAGTTTGTTCATAGTAAATTTCATTTGTTTACCAAGCTTTATCAAGTCAGATTCAACGTAGGAATTTTGATCGGATCGTTTGAATTCAGCAATTAACACAATACACTTTACATTACCAGAAAGATTGTAGACCTGAAAATCTGGTTTGTATGCCTTGGGATTGTCGCTTTCAAGTTTGCCATTGGCATATTTCATACTCAGCAAGGTATCAGAAGAAAAAACAGACGACAACAATGGTGAAAGATAATTGTGAACATAGCTGCCTTCGATGGAATAGTCAGGCGGGCCATTAATAAATACTGGGAGAATAAATGTTAAAACTTAAGCTGTATGTATATCCAGAATATTCTTTGATTGACAAGCATCATTAAGCATTTTGGCGCATAAAGTTAAAGAGGAAAACCAGTCGTGAGGAGAAAATTCTTCAATGCTCATACACCAATCGCAACATTGAATACCTCTTTCAGGGTAATACGTTTCAAATAAAAGCGATGGTCTGAGGGCATTATGAACAGCAAGAGTGAAATATTTACTGATGGACGAAGCATAATTTTTATCAAAGAGGTAGATGTCATTTAACACAAGAAGGCGTATATCGGATAATTGGGCAGGATTTACCGTATTAATCATTTGAATCGTCGTACTTTTCAAGTTAAAGCATAAATCAGAAATGCAATTATCATTCAACACCCATTTGATGTCGTTAGCTAAATCTTCGAATTGAGATGAGTTTCCCTGAAAGGAAAGAGAGTAATCGCTGGTGCGTCTGGGATGATGGTCGATGGATAAGTCTGAAGGAAATCTCGTTTCATTTTCGTCACTGTCGTATTCCTCGTTTTCATCTTGTGATTGTTGTGTTTGGGAGTCTTACTGCATTGATGGTGGAAGAATCTCTAGCTAAAATATTGAAGGTGATGCTGGAGGATTTTTCTTCATTTGTGGCTATTAAACGATCTATCTCTGTTTTCACGTCTGCGTATGATACGGTTGATCGTAGGGTTATCTGGCAAGCCTTGGCTGGTTCTTCTCTCCCTCGACTTGTTCTGAATCTGTTGATCAATATGTTTGATAGTGTGTCTGTGTCAGTACTGATGGCTAATCACAACTCTGCTGCTTTTTCTCCTGCTACTGGTGTTCTACAGGGTTCAGTGCTTAGTCCACACTTGTACTCGTTGTATATCAACTCTCTACCGGGTCTGCTGCGGCCTGTTGCTACTGGCGCTACTATGGTGTCTCCTCCTGGAGCCTCTGATCCTATTGCTATTAATAGTTTGCTTTTCGCTGACGATGTTGCTATTTTCGGGTCCAAAATTGACGTTCAACATATGCTTGATTTGGCTTCTGAACATTCTGTTGCTCTTGGTTATCGGTGGAAACCGTCTAAGTGTGCTGTACTAAACGCTCCTGCTGCTTCATCTGGTGATCAGCTAACCTTGTATGATGAACCTCTCCCTATTGTGGAGGAGTTTGTTTACCTTAGTATGCCTTTTCGTCGTAAAGGTCTGTATGCTCCTGGTATTCTGTCTCTTCGGTCCTCTGGTGCTATCAAAACTATGGCCTTGCTCAACTCAGTTGGTGTTAATCGTACTGGATTCTCTCTACTGCTTTGCTCTCGTCTATACAAGACCTTTATTCGTCCTAAAATTGAATATGGGCTAGCTATCTCTCATCTCTCTTTTCAGGATTTTAAGGCTCTTGATGATCTACAAAATAGGCTCGTTGGCATGTTTGTGGGCAGTTCGTGGTTTAATGTTACCAAATACATTACCTGCATTCCGTCCATGAAACATCGTTACAATATCTTGGCTACTAGATATGCTCTGCGTGCTGCTACTTTGCCTGAGAACTGTCCCTTAGTGGTCTTGCGTAACACTCTCTCCTACACTAGGTTAGATAAATACATTTGTGAAAACAAATTGTATCTGTCGTTACCTGATCCTGTTCCTTCTGCTGCTGGATTAGTTTCTGTTTTCAATGAATATTGGCAAGACCAGGTAGATCGCCAAATGGATGCTGCTGCTGTTTCTGGATCTCATACATTGCTACGTGCTTGTCGTCCCTCTGTTGCTAGACCTGATCCTATTCTTTATCTACCAATAGGTCGCTCTGCTCGCAGTCGGCTGGTTCGATGGCGCCTTGGTCGGTTCACTAACATGCGTGAAGAATGTCCGTGTATGTCACCTTTGGGTGTTCATATTTCTAGGGATCATTTTTCGACCTGTTGTGCTTTGGATGGTGAGCTCCTGGATGCTTTACCTTCTGCTCCTTTCGGTACCAACAAGATTGATCATGCTTTGAACTGTCTCCCGGTCAAATCCTCTGATGGTCCTCCTCCTTATTGGTCGGCTCTTTTAGCTCTGCTCCATGCTATTGATTGTCTTGTACACCCACTGGCTATTATTGCTTCTGATCCAGATCCAGGATCTTCTTGGTATCTCAGCAAATAGACTCGATTTTGATGAACAGTTTATATATTGTTTTCTTTGTGCGGTACCTCGGTGGTAAGTGTTTATCAAAGTTCCCATCCGATGGTTTTCCCTCAAGATCAATACTACATTACTCATTAGTCATACCGTTCTTTGGCAACTTCTACACATTCCTTTTTACTCTTGTTAATTAGTATAGTGTTCTGAAAGGGGTTTTTGTTTCTCTTTCCTTCTTGTTTCTTAAATTTAAGGCTTATGCTCATATCGAGTGCCCATTATAAATTTTATTAATAAAAATCAATCTTTAAACTGACTTGAACTCCACAAAAGCGTGATTATTGCAGCTTGCTTGATTCGATAAAAATGGTGATGACAATATATAGGTAATAGAAAAAAACACACGCATGAAAAATAGACACATTAGTTTTTTATCATATTATTTATATTACTCATAGCAAATAAAAAATGGTTTGTACTATTGGAAAATCATGGCATTTTCATCCGTTTTACAGATTTATTTTTTCAGATTTAAAAAATGCCAAAAAAATCCTTTTAAAATACATGTATAAGTCTTTTTTTAATACGACATCATTTTGGCAAAAGGTGTAAACGTGATGGTAATAAGCTTACAAGTATATTATTATATATGATTAAAATGGAAGGGGTAGGAGTGTGTTTTGTTATATTTTGTATATCAATTAAATAAAAAAGAGGGAAGAAGAAAAAAATGGGAATATTTATAATAGATAAAGATAAATTATTGAATAAGTTCTTTTACCAAAAGATTTCCTCCTTCATTGCCATTCAATTGGGTTGATGATTGAGAACGGATGATGGGAGGTATTGTGGGAGGGATAACAAGACTATCTTTTGGTTCTTCAAATTCTGTATTTTGTGGTGATGAAGATAAATAGTAGTTTTGTGCTTGAGGTTGTTCTTGTTGTTGTGTTTGTTCCATGGGTGGATATGATGGGTAATCAACATTACTGGTAGTAACTGCAGCTGGCGACGAGTGTTGTCTAGGTAATTGAGGCGGAATAGGCCCTCCTGCAGATCTTGATCTTCTCATTTTCATTACAACCTCACATTTCTTCAAAATATGTCTTACATTTAATTCCATATCACCTTCTTCGTATGATAAATTTTGTAATAACGGAATGAAATCCTCGGGTACAGTAGCGAATTCTTCTGCATTTTGAATCATTATATTGACAGTTTCGATAGAGAAAAATGATTCATCTTTGGTAGGATCTTTGCTTTTTGAATACAAGATATTGGGAGCAATGACAGTAGCTAAATTGACAATATTCATTTTACTGCCACCACCACCAGCATCGTCAGCAAATTGAGATACCCATTTCATAAATGTGAAGAGTACTTCCATTGTATCACGATTTGCTTTTGGTAAAAGACAACAAGCTAAATGTGTTACACGCTTACGATCTGACTCTGATTCCAACTCTATAATTACGTTATTAATTACATTCAATATTTTGTAATTTCAAAGAAAAACTTACTTTGAGCAGAAATAAATAATCGATGTAATTTATAAGTTAATAATGGATCAGGTAGTTCTCTCAAGAACTTTTTGATTAATGCTGCCACTTGAATAGGTGTTTCGT
Source organism: Mucor racemosus (assembly GCA_027405735.1). Classification (NCBI taxonomy): domain Eukaryota; kingdom Fungi; phylum Mucoromycota; class Mucoromycetes; order Mucorales; family Mucoraceae; genus Mucor; species Mucor racemosus. The sequence continues at coordinate 1,108,163 of JAPEHQ010000005.1, forward strand.
TTAAAAATTGTATAGAATTTGGATTCTTGTCGATTTCTTCACTCAATTCTCTCAAACGACGAATATTACCATTTTTACGGAAGATACCCTCAACAGACATATCCATTTGTTTCATGGCTGAAATACTATCATCGATAATTGAAGGGATTTTGATAATTCGTGTTGGCCCTACACCTAAATTTGATTCAATTCCATTCTTTTCGACCAAAATATCAATTGGCACACCAAATGTTCCCTCTGTGAAATAATGTAAGTATTTTGCTTGTAAATACTAGGCAAACAAAATTAAATTACCTTTTGCTCGAGGCACCTTTTTATTACCACCAGCTTTTAAACTGGTAACAAATTTACCCCATAATGTAGAATTCTTTCTATCATCAATCAAATCAGCTAATTCTTCCAATGTAAAATGGTCGTGCAATATTTCTTCCAAATAAAGTACAGCGATATGTTTCAACATGAAATGTTGTAAAGCACCCAATTCTGCGAAATAAAAACTCTTGGCTTTGGGTACCGATTTGGTATATTTATGCGTGTATAATCGATTTGTACTATTCACACTCATTTGAGACAAGTCTCCTTCTAATTCGTTTAATGATGATCGTTTTACTGAAGATGTCAAACTATGAGGTCGGCTACTATGAATACTGTTGTTTTCGTCGGTTTTATTGGTAACAAATGCTGTTGTTGAACTAGGTGTTTCCATTAAAGTTGAGCGCTTACCCACACGATGTGAATTAGTAATTTTACGGTTCATGTGAGTTGATTTCATGCGTTTAATGTCATTCAAATGAATTTCTTCATTGTGTACATCTTGAGGAATTTGGGGTAAAGGTGGCTGTTGTTGTACTTGTTGTTGTTGTTTAGGTGGTAGTTGTTGTTGTTGTTGATGATGTTGTTGTTGTTGCTGTTGTTGTTGCTGTTGTTGCTGTTGTTGTTGCTGTTGTTGTTGTTGTTGGATTTGAAGGCTTTGTAACTGTTGATGTTGTGGATTTTGATGTTGCAATTGCTCAATAGGTTGGCCATAATAAGCAACCATTGGATCTATAGTTTGTTTTAGCATTATAATTTACATTTAGAGCTTTGTTAATGGTCTTACCTGGTACATTTAATAAACTATACAATCTACGTAAAGCTACTCGTAATAAAAATGAAGATTGCTTCAATTTAGAAACATATTCAACACCTTGAGAATATCCATCTTTGTTGGTAGAAATACATTTTTTGCATGTAATTGTTAAATTTTGTTGTTGTACCCAAGCTTCTTTATATTCAAGTCGAAGAGGAGCACAACATTGCGTACAAGCAAAGCATTGATCATGCCAAAGATATGTGTTATATCTGAAACAAGCATCTTCACATGCCTTTCTACAAAACTGACACAAATCAGAAGATACAGTATAATCAGCTTCATGTAAATATTGTCGTTTTTTGTTGGCTAATTCCATCAATTGACTCAAGAAACGACTGATAGCAACAGATTTAGTATCATTTTTCTTTTCAAGCTTCAATGCTCCTGTTAAACCAATTCGAATCAACACTTTGAGGTAATGAGCTAATCCTGTCACCAATGAAAGTAAATCTTGAGTAATGCCAATCTTACGAAGACCACTTTCTTGAGTATGGGATAATAGAGAAAAGAAATTGGAGACTTTTTTACACAACATACTAGATTCTCGATCATAAAAAAGTTCTTCTTTGGTTTGTTTATAATAATGGTCAGCAAGATCATCAATAGCAGTAAACAAAACATCAACATGTGTAACAAAATAATCAGCCATTTTGACACCATCTGCATAACTTCCTTCAGATACATGTAATAACATGTCTGATATACAACCAGCAGCAGATTCTATATAATACATATAATGTCAGTATTCAAGGAGTTTCTTTTTAAGGAGGAATGAAGATGTACGTAGGAGTATACATGTATCAAGCATTACAACATGTAAAAAACTATATATATATATATATGATATTTGTATAAATAATCATAAACTTAATTTTTACCTTCAAACGCTGATAAAACTGTCCAAATTCTATACACTTTTTCTTCCATGATAGTTTGAGTTTCTTTAAGCTCATCAGAGCTCATTAAACTAAGATCTGAACAATGGTTTCAATTTAAAAATATAGGAGTATTAGGGGAAAATCTGTTTTATACACATTTTGTTGTATTGTTTTTACCAAGGTTTGTCGTTGGATCATCTTGTCCAAATGATTGAGCTAATTTGACATTCCAAAACTATTTGAAAAAGGGTAAAATCAGAATATAATTTCAAATATTCAACATGTTGTTCAACTCACTTTATGAATCATGTAGCATTCCGGATGCCAATGTTCATCTACATTATTTCTGTTGATTTCTACAAATTGCTTGAGAATAGCAGTTTCACAACCAATACATTTTATAGCGAATTGAATTGAATAATGATAATGGCAATATACATTATTATCATATTCATAATAAGAATCGTCAGGGCCAAATACAACAGAACAAATACTACAACAAAAGTGTTCTAAATGAAACTTCTTTCCTACTGCTGTAATATATGACCCTCGTAATGCTTCTCCACAATTATCACAAGCCAAGTTGAGTCTTTTGAAATAATCTCTTTCACATAATGGTTTTTGAATACCGTCTTCAAATTCTATAGGAAAGAATTTTTCGGCAACTGGTTCATTACAATCCTGTTTTATATTTATATATATATATATATATGAATGTTAATATTTTTGTAGATCAGATTATTGTATCGTATTTACTATGCAAAGAAAGCAGTTCCAGTGAAAAGCACCATCCAGGGCGCGTGCGAAATTGCCTTCAAGTTGCTGATGACAAGCAGTGCAATTAATGGTTGTAGTGTTTGGAGTCGATGCTGTAGTGATGATATTAGGTTGAACCTGTGTCTCTGCTTGTTCCATGATTCAAAAATTAAGAAAAAAAAAAGAGGGGAAAGAATTTAATCTGGTGTTTGTTTGTTGTCTTTGTTTTACACAGAAATTATATAAAAAATTATACAAATAGGAAAATAATAAAAAGGAAAGGAGAGTGAGGGGAGGGTTTGGTTTTTTTTCTTTCTTCTTTGTGTATGAAATTTCAGAAAAACAAGAAAAACAAGAACCTCTAGTATAGTAGATTGATTAAATGAATGAAGAAAGTGAGAGGTTGAGTAGGGATTTTTAATATTTGAAAAAAAGAGGAAAAGAAAGAGGGAAAAGGACCTTTTTTTTTTGTATTTCTTGAACATAAACAAAGTATGGTAATTTACCCTCCACAAAAGTGCCCTGATTTCATTCTTCATTGATTTGTAGCCAATCAAGCATGCTCCGCTTAAACGCTGGTAAAAATATATCATTCAAATTTGGATTATGAACATGTTGAAGTATCTATTTATGAATGAAAAACATCCTACAAGATATAGAGAAATTGTAGTAAATTTGATCTGCAAATTGTAGGTGTCTATCGAAAAGATATTTACTCCCAAACGATTTTGCATGTTGACATATTACATAGCTTTCGAATTAGCTAAAAAGAGAGGGAGTACCAGTTTTAGACTTTCCGTCTAAATACTTTATATACCAAATAGTGGTACTGATTTAAGTAGGTTGGGCAGACATATTTTTGGATATTCTCTAATATATAAATATATATATTTGAATTCAGATAAAATGCATTTACTATAAAGTACATAGATCAGAACATTAAAGTTTATTTAATAAAACATATGAATTAATACCTAGATCAAAACGTTGTCTAAGAAAACTTGATTAGTAGTAGCTTATTAATTAGATTATTTTGTCAATAAAAATGTGTAAATAGAAATCATATGTAATTATTCGTCATACCCTGAAATTCTAATTAGTATCTAATAGTAATATCTCGTTGATAAGGTACTAGTGCATGCATCGTAACTTCATAGCTTTGATGAATGCATTAAATTTGTTTTTGGTACTCTAATGGTGATATTGAACTTAAAGCACTGCAGAAACATCGCTACTTTAAATTAAAAGTGGCCATTTGAATTTTTAAAGATTTTTTAGTTGCATTATAACTAAAACTATGTAATTTATAAATGCATCAAAAAATTAATTTGCGTATATCATTTCTATAACCCTTTTTTCTTATTCATTAATCTCACTAATTAGGTATTTCAAGATAGCATTTACGAGGCGGTCCATTATTTTTTAATCGGCGCTTTAATTTATTCACGCAGCCTTTTTTGGGCAAATTGTTTCAAAATCAAAATTCAACTGTTTCAATAGATAATGTGTCAAAAATCAAAAATCGAACACTAATGATAAGTACAAATTTACAGATATTAATCAAAAAAAAATTTTTAAACGATATAGTGGTTACTGTTATTTGACAAAGTTTTGACACATAATAAGCGACTCAAAGACATAAAACACATGGCGGCTGAGGTGCAATTGTATACTTTTATGAATTTATTTGGATACAATACATAGTTTTAATTATCATATCCACTCGAATATCATAAAATAACACTGTATCTACCTCGTGGTATATTTTGTTTAGATATTTTATGTATCATCTTTAAGAAAACAATGATTGAAAGTAGGCAAGTAAACTTGACACATTGTGGCTGCTGAATCAATTTCAGACTTTTTTAGGGATAAATTGTCATTCAAAATGGATTGAAGCATACTACATCAATGTCATGAACCAAGATACATGTTCTAGTAGTGATTCGAGTGCTAAAATATTACTGAATACTATGAAAACATCTCTTTTAACTTGAGCCACCAAAGCATAAAGGATACCATAATGGACTGCTTCATGGGACTGTTGGGGATAATTAAAGGAAACCGAGAAAGAAAAAAACTTTTTTTGATTTGATTTCTGAAATTTAGGAACTCTCTTTTTGTGATTAAACCATAACCATTAACTATGTCTTCACTCTATAATTTCAAAAAGATTGAGCCAGTGCCCACTTCTTCTGATTTTGTCGACATTATCTTGTCCAAAACTCAAAGAAAGACCCCCACTGTCATTCACAAGAATTACAACATTGGCCGTATTAGACAGTTTTACATGCGTAAGGTCAAGTTTACTCAAGAAAATTTCGATGAAAAATTCAAGAACATTTTGGACGAATTTCCCAAGTTGGAGGTTAGTTGATTTGCCAAAATATTTTGTATAGGAGTTAATCAGAAAATTAATATTTGTTGAAATATTGTAGGATATCCATCCTTTCTATGCTGATCTCATGAATGTCTTGTATGATAAGGATCATTACAAGCTTGCCCTTGGTCAAGTCAACACTGCTCGTCATTTAATTGATCAAGTTGCCAAGGATTATGTTCGTTTGTTGAAGTTTGGTGATTCGCTTTATCGTTGTAAACAACTCAAGAAGGCTGCTTTGGGTAGAATGGCTACTGTCATGAAGCGTCAAAAGGACAGTTTGGCCTATCTTGAACAAGTCCGTCAACATTTGTCTCGTTTGCCATCTATTGATCCCAATACTCGTACTCTTTTGATCTGTGGTTATCCTAATGTTGGTAAATCTTCTTTCATCAACAAGATCACCCGTGCTGAAGTTGATGTTCAACCTTATGCTTTCACTACCAAATCTCTCTTTGTTGGTCATATGGATTATAAGTATATGAGATGGCAAGTCATCGATACTCCCGGTATTTTGGATCATCCTTTAGAAGAACGTAATACCATTGAAATGCAATCCATTACTGCTATGGCTCATTTAAGATCTTGTATCATGTACTTTATGGATCTCTCTGAACAATGTGGCTACAGTGTTGAAGATCAAGTTAAATTGTTCAATAATATCAAGCCTCTTTTCGCTAACAAGCCTATTGTTTTGGTTATCAACAAGATTGATCAAGTTAAGCCTGAAGATCTTCCCGAGGAACAAAGAAAGTGGATCGAAGATATTGCTAACGATGAGAATGCTACTGTTTTGACCATGTCTTGTTATAATGATGAAGGTGTCATGAATGTCCGTAACAGCGCTTGTGACAAATTATTAGCTGCTCGTGTTGAAATGAAGATGAAGGGTAACAAAATCAACGATGTTATCAATAAGATTCATTTGGCTCAACCTCAACAAAGAGATAACATTGCTCGTCTTCCCAATATCCCTGCTGAAACCAAGACTCGTGTTAAATATGATCTTAACGATCCTAACCGTCGTAGACTTGAAAAGGACCTCGAGGCAGAACAAGGTGGTGCTGGTGTTTATAATGTTGATGTTAAGAAGAAGTATCTCTTGGAAGATGACGAATGGAAATATGATACCATCCCTGAATTCCTTGATGGTCATAATGTTGCTGACTTTATTGATCCTGAAATTGAAGAGAAGTTGGAGGCTTTGGAGAGAGAGGAAGAGCGTTTGGCAGCTGAAGGTTTCTATCAATCCGATGAAGAGATTTTGGATGATGAAGAAGAAGTCCTTCGTACCGCTGCTGATGCTATCCGTGATCGTAAGAAGTTGATTGTTCAAGCTCATCGTGCTGCTCGTGGTAGAACAAGACCTACTTTACCCAAGACTACTGCTGCTAAATTCACAACTGTCAGTGAAATGGATAAGCAACTTGCTAGCATGGGTATTGATGGTACAGACGCTTCTGAACGTACAAGATCTGCTGCTGAAAGCCGTAAACGTACTCGTCATGAAGCTATTCCTGATGAAGCTGTCAAAGAAGCTGGTGCCATGGACCGTGGTGATTCCGAAGCCCAAGAAATTGCTAATGAAGGTTTCCGTAATGTTAAACAAAAGTTGGAGGCTGATAAGCAAAAGAAGAATGTTCAAAAGCAAACATCCAAGATGGGTAAACGTGGTGAAGCTGATAGACAAATTCAAACCAAGATGCCCAAGCATTTATTCAGTGGTAAACGTGGTATGGGTTCAACAGATCGTCGTTAAAGAATTTTTGCTCCCTATTTTTGTTACATAATCTTTGTTCTTTTTTTATATTATTATTATATACTTGTTCTCCTCTCTTTTTTCTCTATTTTAAAAAAAAAAAAAAAACCTCTTTTTATCCATTTTTTATATACTATTTGCATGAAATACAGAATTAAATAAATAAAAAAATTTAGAAACTATAAAGCTGTCTTTTGAACGGTTGTATATTGTAGTGAAATCAGATGATATCTACCGGTTGACATTATAAATTCAATGATAAGTATCTGTCAATTTTGGCTTCTGTATCCCAAGAAAAAGCCAATCAATCTTTACTGATTCGGAGACTGCTCTGTATAGTTTGTGTTGTACTTTTATAGTACAAGGTGTAATCAACTCCTATCACACTACTCTTCTATCTCTTCTTTTTCAGTTTAAAAAACAAGTCAACATGAGTGGAAATACAACATTTACTGAATTCCCTGCTGAATCTCGTATTGGTAGAGAAAATCAAGTGTTTGATGAGAATGACATTCGCCAAGTAAGTAATTTGCCAATCCTTATTCATGTTGAAAAACGTTAAAAAATCTATTAGGTCACTGGTACTATAGCAGTTGACCCAAAGTCCAATACGGTACTCATCATTTCAAGTAGTAAACATGCTGGTGTTTGGGTTCTTGTAAGTATAATCCTCTAGTTGATGTTATATAATATTTAAACCTGTCAAATGTATAGCCTAAAGGTGGTTGGGAAAGCGACGAAACAAAAGAGCAATCGGCTGAACGTGAAACTTTTGAAGAAGGTACAGTATAAAGATGATAAAACCATCATTCCGAATTCTAATGAGCATCCATACATTCAAACAAGGCGGCGTAAGAGGACAAATCAAGGGATTTATAGGTAGTTTTTTGGATTATGATCCCTTTGGTGAAGTCAAAGGCAATGTTTGGTTTTATGAATTTGAAGTGCAGGAAATTTTAGAGAATTGGCCCGAAAAAGATTTCCGTCAACGTAGATGGGTAAGTTTTTTCTATTGCAGAATTATATCAAAGTCGATATCTAAACGTTGTTAAATAGTGTACATTTGAAGAGGCAATGCATTTACTTCGTTTCAAACCATTTATGCGAGAAGCTCTTTTAGCCTCATCATTTGCCCCCCAAAATTGATCCTATTTCTATCTAAAAGAAAAAGACTAAAGAATCACTTTGAGATCTCTTCTATTTGAAATTAAATTAGATGTATATATTCATATGCTTGGCTAATAAGAGTACTCTGTTTTTCTTTGATATGAGTCTTTTACAAGGCGAAAACTCGGAAATGATTTAGGTATTTGTTTGTTTTGATTCATGACCAGATTAAATCATATGATGAGAAAGATGTTGGAAACATAAATTGTTTCAGTGTAATCTAAGCTTTTACGTAGTAATGGTTGTGCTTTAGTAATTTGGATCATTCGTCCTAATTGAAAAGGTTCAAAACTCGAGAATATAGAAAGGGGGAGGAACAAAAGTTTCGAGTGAGCTGGAATTACATTCGTATTAATGAGTGTCAATTTTTCATCTTTGCAAATTAAACAGCTACAAGTACAGCTTATGCTTGGAAAGAGGAAGAAATAAGAAGAGATTACTTTTTAATGCACTACAGATCAGTCGTAGATCTAAATGAAAATGGAGTCGATGGTATATAGATCAGAACTGAAATCAAAAAATGGAAAGTCTTTTCTGATAATCTATGGTCGCATTACCGCATTTTTTTTTCAAGTTCAATTGACTAAAGAAAACGAAAATAATAGCAAGCATTTGCAAAATGTTACGGAGCATTGAAAAAAGTATAGTCTTATCAATCAGAATGTTGATGCACCCTATTGCTCTATCAAGCTATTTGCCGTTCAAATTTGCTTGACCTTAAAGTGGGAAACCCCAATGTATACCTTCAAATGATCGCCTCTACCTGAAAAACTATGGTGAATAAAAAATTTTAGTAATTTATTGTAGTATTTCGGCTATTGTTCTAAAATTAGAGATCATTATTACCAAAATATGTGTATTAATCTAAAATTAACCTAATTTGATTGTAGAATTCACAATTTATAATTTAAATATTGGTTTTTTTCTATTAAATACATAGTTTTAGTAAAATATTACTCTGTATTTTTCATTTCAGCAAAAAATATTAATTTTCCATCGAGAAAAGCAAAATCATAGTTCACGTTACAGCTTAAAACATCCACTAACTGGGTTCAAAATTGATTTAATAAAAAAGTGATCATAAAATGATTCAAAAAACAAAATCGTTTAATAGGTCATAAACTGCAAAGTAAGTAGATTTGGCATATTAAATAGTTTTTATACAGTTTTGGATTCTGTATCCATCTAAATAAAATTCAGATAAACGCTCCATATTAGAGTTTGGGCAAAATGCAGTTAACATTTTGAGGGTTTTTTGAACATACACAACGCTTTTTATAAACATTCTTTAAATATAAATAATGGAAATCATACGTAACAAAATTATCTATCGATCTAGCCATTGTTGAACTTTTTAACTGCATTTTTCGTAGAGGAAATGAGATTTTTGTCCAATTTTTTTTCAAATTCAGAATTTGGGATGAGGGTATACAAAGGGAAAATTGAAGCTAGAAGCGACGAAGGTATCTCTTTGTACACATTTTTGAGAGTATCCCCATGAAAAATTAATATTTTGAAAAAAGCTAAATTGGATTCGAAAGAGCTCAACGTGGCAGATGACATGAATGTAAAAAAAAAAAAGTTGCTTCATAAAGCCGAGACAGGAATTCACTGGATGATTCCTCTGAAAATTGATGTATTTTTTCAAAGGTACTTTGATAACATTCAATAATAGATTCAGAAATATAGCATTTTTGGAGCATGGCAACAGCAGCACAACGAGGTTGTGCCCGAGGTATAGCAACCTTTCTAGAGTCATGAGTAATATCATTGATAGCAAACAAAGAGTTCAATAAATGGATGAAATAACGGAAATTCTCACCTTCAAATCCGTAAGATTTAATAATTTTAGGTTTTCCAGTGTTGGTCCTGCGGTTAAAGTTGAATGAGCTAGTGTTAGCCAACACGGTAGTATCAGTAGGATTAGGCATGAGATGCTAGGATACTAAGAGTAAGAGAATAGAAATAGAGTGATGAAGAATAAAAAATAACCCTGTTAATGAGTAGCACTTGTTGCAAATAATGCTTTATAACGGTGATGTGGTGTTGAAAGTAAAATAAAAGAAAATTAACAGAGTATTATTAATGCAGTAATATCTATTAAATGAGCACCAGGTTTTAAGTTGCCCAACTGTATAAATGTCTTTATAATAATATTTAACGATAAAGTAAAAATGAAATACAAAATATACAATAAAATATAGGAATAGTTTAAGGAATCTTGTATTAATATAGTAAAAATAAAGAAAAGGATCGATATCAAAAATGATATGTATATAAGGTGTAACCAAAAATATACAGTATACGGATGTAATCACATCTCATGTCACCATTAATTAACAAACTCACCTTTTTTATTAGGTGTTAGTAAAAACATTTTATTATCAAATTCAAACAACATTAGTATAAATAATAACATTTAACAAGAACAACAATTAATAAAGGTATCTTATTTCTTACCTACATTTTTGAATAAATACTATTTCCGTATCATTTTGGTATTCTTTCCTTTACATTTACTATACATATTACTATAATTTCAATTGTAACAATGTCGTGTGCTGAGATATATGTTTTACAGTAGATTCAAATAAATGTATACAAAAGATTACACACAAAGTCTGTGTGTACCTGACAACAATAAAAAAAAAAAAAAGGGAATTGCTAATTGATTCGCAACAAAGTTGAAAATCTGATATAGCTTCATACACCACGATTCGTGAATTCGACAAAAAAGAAATGCTCATTAACAGGGTCGAACTGTTGACCTTGGCGTTATTAGCACCACGCTCTAACCAACTGAGCTAAACGAGCTTCTATGACTGTTGGATCAAAATTAATTATATAGCTATATAACAAAATTTTGTGCACTGCAATTAAAGTCCGTATTACTTCGTTTTCGCTGCAGGTAGTAGGTCTATATGCTTTTTTAATGTAGAGAAAATTATGGAAGTAATGAAAAAATGATGAAATATTTGCTTTCCTCTAGGTGAACTTTTTAAAAAAGAGCTTTTCTCTGAAATTCCAAAATATTTGTTTCCTTTTTTTTTAAAAAAATATGAAAACGATTTATTGGAAAAGATTTTTCGAATAAAAAATACCAGCATGTATTTGAATGCAAGGATGGATATATATATTTTACTTTTATAAATCCTTTAAAGTTTGTGATTTTGTGGACTTTTTTTTTTCGAATCCGGTTTACCATCCTACACTTTCCAAGTTAAACCTGTTATTAGACTAATGTTGTATGTTGTATTTTATACTTTACATGAAACAAGCAGCATTTTAACAATTAGTTATACAGTCGAACCTTAATTTTTGCATGAAATTTCGATACCTGCATCTCATATATCTGTTTGATATATTTAAACAGCCGCGTCCGGACTGTCCGGTATTTTTTAGAAAAAACTTACAGCTTGGAGATATTATTAGATGGCCGTGCCCGGAGATTGTTCGGCTTTTTTTTTTTTTTTTTTTGTTGGAAAAGTGACCATTGAAAAAAATGTGGGTCACATAGCTCACATACTGTATAATATTTACCATGTTTTCTCCCTCCATAAAAAAATCAATCTGGAAATTCAGTTGCCAATGTCGGTTTTTGAGATGTTAAACAGTCATTTTTAGAGACAAAATCCATTTCTAACTCATATTGTTATAAACAGACTTTTAAATCAAGACCTAGGAGCTCTTTTTTTTTACCATTGTTGACTAGTATCACTACGGCCGAACTATTATGCTTCTCATGGGCATAGTGATCTGTACAGATGGGTAGAATAAAAACTTTTATGCAGATCAGGTAGCCCACATGAGTAGAGCAATGAGATCAAAGTTTTACAATCAATTTACTAAAGTATATCAATCATAATATAATTAATAACACAGATAATTTGAATGGTTTAAAGCAGATGAGAGTTACTCTGATTCAACAGAATTGCCTTATTGACGAGATATATCAATTTGAAATTTGGGGTTTGAAAGACTTCTGTCCATGTTCTTCTTTTGGGGATCAAATGAGAACAACGTCAACAACCTGTTTGGCAACACTAAAAGTATTTATGTCTTTATAAATTTCTGTTTGTAACACACAAAAACGACTGATTTAGGATTATTTTTCTTTTTTTCTTTCCCACTTTCCTCAGCTCTTTTCTTTATGTTTAAAACTACAATAAAAAACCAATATCTTTTATAAACTGAAATCAAGCAGCAGGTACAATTACATGTTTTTCCTATTATTTATTTGGAAAAAAATTATTAACTGTTAATGTTAAGGGCGCGTTATAGTATTATTTTTTTTGAAAAAGAAAGCATCCAAGACTTAGTCATTTTTTCCCATCATCTTCGTTAAAATCAATGCTTTTTTGGTCTAAAATCGATATCTACCTGCAGAAAAATTGGTGATTATGTGATTATAAGAGTATGTATAGTATTTATTTGTTGATTTGAATGAATGAATAAACTCATGTTAATCTATTTAGCTTCTAAAAAAATATTTATTTCTGTTTAATGACCAACAGCCAAGAAGAGGAAAGCAAAATGTTGTCTTGTATAACACTACTACCAGCTATCAAAGGTACAGCATAATCACCACTTGTTGATTAATTTTACTGATAAATCAATTTTCATACATCAAAAGTAAAGGTGTATTTAGTTCAAAACGCTTGAAACAATTCAATTATGCTATTTTACATGGTTTATCATTTTTTGCTCATCCAATTATTGCTATATTTGATTTTAATATTTCGTTTATTATACTGCTAATCAACTCGTTCGTCCATTAGAGTTAACTCATCATCCTTGAGTAGTAGCGTAGTAGTATCTATAATAACGGTCCATTATTAGCTCATGGTATGCAAAACTATTAAAAGAGATCGTCTAATTCCAAATTTATCTGATTAAACTGCTGATGCTAAACTGGCATCAATTAGTTATGTTGACTCGCAACAAAGTAGGGCGTTTTATCAAGTACAATGTTGGCGTTCAATGTATTTCAGTTAAATTAAACAGACAAAAATATGGTTCATGCAGAGATACATGAATGTGTGAGAGAGCTCAGATCTATAAACATAAAAAAATGGTCCGAATTATGATGCTTCGTCGACCTGTACAAGATTTTTTTGTGGCGATACCTGGTGGCTCAAGTGTAATTTAGGCATTTAATTGCCAAACGTATCAAATCAAGATGAAGTTGATTGATTGATATAACGGATAATAAATGCAATGTCATTTATTAAATGAGTGAATATAAATGTATGAAGCAAATCTTACTTTTTTTGAATAAAAGTGCAGTAGAATTACATACTAAAAACGCTTGATAAAAATAAAACAACCTAAATTCCAAGTGTCGCTCATAAGATATGATGCCACTTAAAATGTGAACAACAATAATAAACAAACGCTTTAATTGAACACAATAACAAACGCATGCCAAAAATATGAAATACCTTTTTGAACCACACAGTACATGTCGTGTAGATGATAGCACCCTTGATCACGGCGCAATCAATTACACAAATGACATATATATCAAAACAGGACTCTATCCAAATCAATAATAATAATAAACAAAGATATCAATTTAGTCAACTGCTCATATATATTGAAGTTGCACTATCAATATAAATAAGATTCAAGCATATAAAAACTACCCCTTAAAAATCAAGGCTACATAAAACAGATATAACAAAAATAAACAAAACAACCATTTCCCAAAAGGTCGATATTGTCACACTTGACATCAATCACTTATGGTCAATGCTCTACATAATTTACCCCTTAAAATATCAAATCAATAACAATGTACTCGAAACTGGAAGATTACTAAATATACATCCATTCAAGCCTGATGGTATCCAAGTTCTCCAAATCACTATAAATACCCTCATACTTTTTCAACTATTTTAAATCTTCAGAAATTTTTTGTAATAAAAACTTTAGCTGATTATAATTGTATTTCTACTGCTTTTATTTTTTTTATTTTAGTAAATAACTTCGTCATTTACTGCAGAAATTACTAATAACTCTGATTAACATTAATAAGTTCAAAAATTATAATTAAGTGCAATAATTGCTACTTGATCGCATAATTTGATATGTAGAAAACTCTTGAAGCATTCATTCTTTTTTTTGGCAATGCTACAAATTATTGTGCAATATGACTGAATATTAATAAATCAGAGAAAATAAAACTGGTAAAAAGCTGATACCCAACAATGTACATCAAGGTCAAGATAGATAAAAGGTGCATTCATTGCGTAGTGGAGGCCGCAGCATTTTGATGGATAGAAATTACAGGACCAAGATGTTGTGTTTGCCCAGAATTTTTGAAAGGATTTAAAAAAGGCATACTTCATCAAACTTACTTAGATTTTAGGTAATCACCATATGATATTAATGTCATCTTGTTTTTTATTTAATTGCTGTATTATTAAAAATCAAATTTTTTATAGCATATAACAATGACAATTGGATGTTTTTGATTTCAGATTGACATTTATCATAAGGTGGGCTGATGATATGTTTGATACTACTGTAGATGGAACCAGTCAATTTAATTTATGGAATTTGAATGCAAATACCAAGAAACCATTTGTAAGTACTCAAGTTGGTTCCGGTAAAAAAGCATTGAATAAATTGGCTTGGCACAAAGAGGGTAAAAAGGCGGAAATTATAGGTTCCAGTGATGGCCATGTTTATATTTATGATATTGGAGAGGTAACACTGAAACTCAATGTAAATCACTTTTAGCGCAGTAATCATAAAGTAAGATTATATTATCATTAAATAAACTATCACACAATAATAACATTTATAAGGATTTACAGTAATAAGCTTGAATCAAGTGGATACAGCATTGTAAATTCTTGAAAAAGTTCACAAGTGTTATAAAATGTCTTATTTTTAAGACTTACAAGGCTTATAAGCGGAATATTAATTTAGAAATTATTTTTGTCCAGATCATCAATTTTGACATTTTTTAAATTTTTTTTTCTGATTTTGCAAATCTAGAGTTAAGTATAGTACCGATTATTAAAACAAAAAATATACACATATGCAGAATTTGATTCTCTATTTGCTCAATAAAAAATAACAGACATTTTTATTGCAAAATATTACGTGAAAATCCTTTAATCAAAAAACCGTTTTTGGGATAAAAGTACAAATTTTTATTACTTAACATTTAATATTAAGCTTTTATATAATGTATATTAGCTATTGCTACAATTTTCTCTCACAATGTAGTATTTTTAAACGTCAATTTTGGTATCAAAATTTGATTTTTCTGTTTTTTGATCTAAATCATGAGTGTTGGTAAGGATAAAATGAGCACCAAAAATGTCCGCTAAAAAGTCTGAATTTTCAGACAATACGTGGTTAAGTATAAGAAAAGTTTTAAAAAAACCCGCTTTTTTATTTAAAACTTAGATATATGCCATAGTATAAGAGACTTAGCCATTCAATCTTTCTCTGCTTCAATTACGGCGTTGATCTACAGTCTCGCTTTTGCAATTTTTTGATGAATGTATGATATGACAGACAGTTTTTCTAGTAGAAAAATATATGTTTCTATGATAGCAGATATTGCCTATTTTGTTTAGTTTTTGGGTTGATGCGCTGTAATGCTGCTTTTACATTGGCTGAAATGTGCAATAATATAGCAGGGTTTTAATTGCTCTGAATAATGTAAAGCCTTGAAAATCCTTTTCTACGTGCGTTGTTTCTCTCTTTTTGTTTTCATATTTTAAGGATATTATTCACCGTTTGATAAGGCATATCAGACTATCAAGCTGATGTTCTTTTCTTTTATCTGAATACGCATTCTAACATAAAGGACTAATGATATAATTTAAGTAGCAGTCGTTATATTAGAGACTGATATTTTTATTTAACCGCATTTTAGGATCAAATATTATTATTTACTACTGTATTACTGAAGGTATTTCTTGATTACCTGATCAAATCGAAAGCAATGATAGTTATATCTACTCAATGAAAAGCAAGAACTGGCTACAAACTCACGAAATGTTCCAGAAAAGCGATAAAATTTTAAATTATATAGAATCACAAAAAAACAATGATCTAATGTATTGCCTAATAACCATAGTTTTGATCGTAGCTACTGTATACTTGAAAACAAATCTTTTTACAGCTGACAATCGTAAACTAAAATGGTAAGTTTAAAGAAGGTTAATTTGTTTAAATTTCATGTGTGATAAAGTAACATATATAATTTTAGATTTGGCTTCTTGCATACAAATTTAAGCAGTAAGTGTTATTTAAGTTTATGCCCGAGCAAAAACCATTCTTACTGTAAGCATTATAGATATAAACATATCTACCAACAACGATGATAATTGTAAATATATTGGTGCTTGCATGTATTGCTCTACTACTACATTAACAACGCATTGAATTGTATTATTGCCTATTATCTATATTAATAAAAGCAAATGTAATTAAAAACCCATTAGCCCAGTAAAAAATGCAATGGAATTTTAAGAACGGCATGCTGCTCATATACAAACCAATTTGTGCCCATACGATTATTAGCTCATTATGCTCATGGCCAGATTTTATTATTATACACAAATAAGGATAATAATATGCTTATGGGCAATTCTACTACTGTATTATGCACACATGGGATTAATGCCATGCACATGGACAGAATCTATAATTCTACAGATGCAGGCTTTTCGTTATGCTCGTGTGCAGTTTCTTTTGTTGTGCCCATGTGAATAGCAATACAGTCGAACCTTAATTTTTGTATGACATTTCAATACCTGCATCTTATAGCTGCTTGGAATATCTAAACAGCCGCGTCCGGGCTGTCCGGTAATTTTTCTATAAATTTAAAGCTTGGAAATATCATTAGATGGCCGTTTCCGGAGATTGTTCGGCTTTTTTTTTTGGAAGAGTGACCATTGGCAAAAATATGAATCATATACTATGTTGTATGCCATCAAGTTCTATATGTTATCACCTTCTACAATATCAATAAATCTTACAATCTATTGACTACGATATGTATTGAAGTACAATGTCTTGATATCTGATATAAGAAACTCCTTGCGTACTAAATTTAATTCAGTAATTACCAGGAACGCTTGAATCTCAATTATAATACCATATAAATTCATCCCAGCGGTTAATTAATCAAGTAGCTGTCAAATCAACATCCAAGCACATTTAGCGCAGCATTGAAACAAGGCGATTTACAAGCTCTGCAAGAACGGTTAAATTTTGATCGATCCATTTTAATCCTTAGATTACTATAAAAAGACAGATCTAACGGTTCAATAGTGCCTTAAATTACACCTCAAGATCTCAATGTCAAATCAATATAAATGGCCATACTTTTATATCTAAATAAACGATAATATCTTGTTTTTAATATACAGTTGTAGAACTGGTTCATTACACATTCTCTTTTAATTGTATTCTTTTTTAAGTATTATTTATCAAACCTGAAAATACATGGCAAGGCTAAACCTTTTACAGTTCTACTGGTCAGCGCTAAAAATACCTGCCATTGCAACGGGAGGTCATTTGGATGCATATTCGTTGAGAAGAACTGATGGGCTTGCTGATCTTAGTAGGTGTAAGTAACAGGTAACCAACTTGTTGCTCGAACTGGCTGAACGTACAATGACCCATGGATGCTGATAGTTTTGGTATCCAGCCGGGTTTTGCCAGCCAAATTTACTAGTATGCGTATCATATGTATTAATAAAAAAGGAAAAAATTTGCCAGACATATGCAAAACTTACTAAGAAAAAAAAAGGAGGGTCATATTCGATGAGAAGCAAGGTCATCGCAGATTCTCTTTCGGAATTCATATCCTAATACCAAAGGGCTTCCCCTTTGGCGGGTTTGAACTCACGAATATGTGTGTCGCACTCAATTTGTAGCGCATGCGCTACCCGTTAAGCTTGTCACTCTCCTTTGGTCTACAATTTTAATCCCCATATACTGTATGTGAACATGTATTCGTCAGTTTTTCACTACTACTTGGGAAATGCAGCAAATTAAAATGCATTTTTTCTTTTTGGAAATGATAATAGAGCTTTCCAGGAATTGGTAGTAGAAATCATTTGAAAAAAAATTTCAATTTGTGATGGATATAAACAAAACTCAACGTTAGTACATTAATATTAAGCTGCATAACACAAAAATTGAATATGGATGAATTTAAAGCAATATTTGCCGAAACGGGAGCTAGTACAATATGAGCTACAACGCACAGGAGGAACTCAAGTGATATTCAACAGATGCAGCTGCATTGGAAAATTCAGTTTTTAGGTGTAGAGACACCTAGAATTATACTGGAAAGCCAAAATACGCATTATTCATCAAATTAACTACAGACGCCAACTTTCCAATCCACCAGTGTTAAATGCAGATATCAATTATATAATCTCTACCAATGCGAAATATTAATATAACATACTGTACGAATTAATCAGTTTGACAATTATAATCAACGGTAATAATGATAAT
The DNA here is from genome assembly GCA_027405735.1 of Mucor racemosus. Taxonomy (NCBI): domain Eukaryota; kingdom Fungi; phylum Mucoromycota; class Mucoromycetes; order Mucorales; family Mucoraceae; genus Mucor; species Mucor racemosus. The sequence continues at coordinate 1,126,732 of JAPEHQ010000005.1, forward strand.
AATAATAATACTGTAGGATCAAGTTTTTAAAGTAATGACAAAAAACTACCAACAGTATGCTAGTAAATTGCAATATGATACACTATCGTTCAATTTGACCGAAGAATATTAATAAATCAGAGAAAATACAACTGGTAAAAAACTGATACTCAATGTAAAACGAGGTCAAGGTTGATAAAAGATGCTTTTATTCTGCGGTGAAAATTGCGAAATTTTGATGGATAGAAATTACAGGACCAAGGTGTTGTGTTTGCTTCAGGATATTCAAAAGGGTTCAAAAGCATTCTTCATTAAACACAACTAGATGTTGAATACTCACCATATGCTGTTAGTATCATTTTGTCTTTTATTTAATTGTTGCGTTATTAAAAATCAAGCTTTTTATAGCTTATAACAATGACAATGGGATGTTTCTGATTTCAGATTGGCGGCGTTTATTATAAAGCGGACTGATGATACATTTGATAAGATACTACTGTTGATAGAACAAGTCAATTTAATTTATGGAATTTGAATGAAAATACCAAGGAACCATTTGTAAGTACTTAAGTTAGTTCTGGTTAGGAATGGGCTTCGATTCGAGTTTGAATCGAGTTTTAACGGAAACGGCCATTCGATTCGAGTTGGAAAACGGCCCGTTCTTTTGTAACCCAGATAAAAAACGGGGTGGGAGCAAGTATTGGTTTGCCTTAAGGAGGCTGTTAATAGCAACCTTGTCAAGTTAATATGGGATTATGAATCGATAATAGCATATTTGACAGTTTCACAACTTGAAGTATTTTTTCAATCCTGTTTTCGAGCTTAGCTAACAAAAAAAGAAAAGAAACTCGAATACCCTCATTCGAGTTTGCATAAAAAACGGCCCGTTAAAGCAGTCAAACTCGGTTAACCGTAATACGATGCGTTGTTTGTGAAATCCTAGTTCTGGTAAAGGATTGAATAAATTGGCTTGGGACAAAGAGGATAAAAAGGAGGCAATAAGTTCTAGTGATGGCCATGTTTATTTTAATGATATTGGAAAGGTAAGAGTAAAAAACTTAATATAAATCACCTCTAGCGCAATAATTATAAAGTAAGACTATATTATCATCAAATAAACGACCACACAACATTAACATGTATAAATATTTACAGTAATAAGCTTGAATCAAGTGGGTACAGCATTGTAAATTCTTGAAAAAGTTCACAAGTATTATAAAAAGTCTTATTTTTAAGACTTACAAGGCTTATAAGCGGAATATTAATTTAGAAAATTATTTTTGTCCAGATCATCAATTTTGACATTTTTTAAATTTTTTTTTCTGATTTTGCAAATCTAGAGTTAATTATACTACCAATTATAAAAACAAAAAATATATACATATAGAGAATTTAGCGCTCTATTTGCTCAATAAAAAATAACAAATATTTTTATTGCAAGATATTACATGAAAATCCTTTAACCAGAATTCCGTTTTTGGGACAAAAGTACAAAATTTCATTACTTAACATTCAATATTAAGCTTTTATAAAATGTGTATTAGCTATAGCTACAATTTCCTCTCATAATGTAGTATGTTTAAACGTTGATTTTGGTATCAAAATTTGATTTTTCTGTTTTTGGATGAAAATCATGAGCGTTGGTAAGGATAAAATCAGCCCCAAAAATGTCCGCTACAAAAACTGAATTTTCAGATTGTACATGGTTAAATATGAAAAAATTTAAAAAAAAGAAACGCTTTTTTATTTAAAACTTAAACATACCATAGTATAAAAGACTTAAAAATTCAATCTTGCTATGCTCAATTACGGCGTTGCTCTACGGGCTCGCTTTTGCAATTTTTCAATGAATCTATGGTATGACGGCCGGTTTTTCCGGTGGAAAATGAATGTTTCTATGATAACAGATTTTGCCTATTTTGTTTAGTTTATGGGTTGATGCGTTGTAATGCTGCTTTTACATTGGCTGAAATGTGCAATTTAGCAGGGTTTTAAATGCGCTAAATAATGCAAAGCCTTGAAAACCCTTTTCTACGTGTACTGTTCCTCTTTTTTTGTTTTCATATTCCCAGAATATGTTTACCGTTTGATAAGGCATATCAGACTAGCAAGCTGCTGGTATTCTTTTCTTTCATCCGAATACGCATGCTAACATAAGGGATTGATGTTTTTAATATAAGTAGCGGTCTATATTAGAGACCGATATTTTCATTTAACCGCATTCTAAAATCAAATATCATTATTTACTACTATATTGTAGGACGTATTTCTTGATTACCAGATCAAATTGAAGGCAATGATATTTATATCTATTCAATAAAAATCTAGAACTGGCTACAAACTCACGAAATGTTCCAAGAAAGTGATAAAATTTCAAATGATATAGAAACAAAAAAAAAAAAAGACTAATCTGGAAGTGAACTAAGCTAAATTCCCATCATGAAATACCTAAATTAAATGTCATGTCATTGAAACCATGCTATCAAAGATAAGACTATATAGTAAATAGACAATTGCATGAAGATAGCAAGGGTATAATACTCAAATAAGAGATACTAAAATACTAAAGTAATGTGGGATATCCCAAATAAAAAATACAAAAAGTACATGCTTATCAAGTAGAACAAGTAAGGGCTGTTCTGAAAGCATGATTGACAAACTATATTTAAAACACCGTTCTTGATCCACCAAATCAATAACCAAACAACCCAACATTTATACTCAAAATTAATGGAATCGTTGGCAATTGCAATACAATTGCAAGATAGTAAATAATCACCAAATAATATAAATGGAGACGTAGAATAACCATTTTATTGCACATTATCCATATTTTAATAAAGAAGAATTTTAACAGTATTCTTTATCGCTTTTTACACCCATATTTTACTGCAAATCTAATGCCTTGCTTAATTACCATAGTTTTGATTTTATATATACTGTACTTGAAAACAAATCTTCTTACAGCTGATAATCGTAAACTAAAATAGTAAGGTTAAAGAAGGTTAATTTGTTTAAACTCTATGAGCGATAAAGTAATATTTATAATCTTAGATTTGTCTTGCGGTATAAATTTAAGCAGTAAGTGCTATTTAAGATTATGCCCGAGCAAAAACCACTGCTACTGCAAATATTACAGCTACAAACATATTTACAAATGACGATAATCGTAAATATATTGGCTGTTAAATGTATTGCTCTACTACATCAATAACCTATTGAATTTTATTGTCTATGATCTATTTTATTAATTAATAAAAGCAAATGTAATTTAAAAAGACATTCCAATAAAAAAATGCAATGGAATTTTGAGAACGGCACAATGCTCATGTACAAACCAATTTGTGCCCATACGATTAGCTCATTATGCTCATGGTCAGATTTTGTTATTATGCTGCACAAATAGGGATAATGATATGCTTATGGGTAATTCTACTATTATGCACACATGGGATTAATGTCATGCACATGGACAGAGTCTATAGTTCTGCACATATAGGCTTAGCATTGTGCTCGTGTGCAGTTTTTTTTGTTGTGCCCATATGCATCTTGTTATCTTTTTAGCCATATTCAGTGGACACAACAGCTCAGGCTATAGTGTGCGGCCCATCTGGGCACAACAAAATTATCTTGTGCAGCACAGGTTGACCGTAATAGTAATTGATCTTAGTTAACATTTGAATATAATGTCTTTATGTTAAGAGTAGATGCGTACAGATTTTTCCTTTCAAACCAAAAACTTAAGGGGTATGTATACATCATATTGTTATAAAGTCATGATTTATCAAAAAATAGCAGAAACTCATGCTTCACAATATGTAGACTATTATATAACTTAACTATTGTCAATTGATATAAATACACCTCTTTATTCCCTTTATAAATACCTCAAATCAAAAATATTCATAAACATCAAAATGCGTTCTCATATTATTGCCCTAATATTTGCTATTACTTTGGTTATTACAGGCTAGAAATAACTTCATCATGTTGATATACTGTACCACCACGTCTAATATTCTATTTGACCAAATAGTCAATGCAGCCGCATACAACAAAAGAGACATCTCTACATTTGCTCAAAAATGTATTAATAGCATCATCAAAAAGTTTGTAGGCGAACAACTTGCTGCAAACATGCCAGATGTAAGTTTTGGTATTTTTTGTTTAAAAAACAAGAAATAACTAATTACATTTCTCTTTAAAATTGAGGCTTTTAGTAGTACTGATGGTTATTCAGATGCCTACTCTATTCACACAAAGAACAAACCATCGAAGCTCGATTAAAACAAGCAAATAAAGACTGTTGCTCTCTTAGTTATTTAACTACGGAAGAAGTAACTGGCGTGCTTGGAGTTGTTACCAAACTTGTGCCTCAGGTAGTAGATATCTTGGCCGCTATTGTTTCCAGAAAACTTAATTTCAAAGACATTTCTCTTGCAACCATTGTTGTTAAGCAGGCAGGATAACAAAGCCATAAGCGTTTTAACCAAATCTTTAACTACATGTCTTATTAGCAAGAAATCTATTGTTGATAAAATTATAATAGGAGTTGCTCTCGCAGCTAAACTTGATGCTGCTTTCGCTACTGTTACAGCCTCATAAATCAGTTTAAATCATCAAAATAGAATATCTTTATCTTGATTATTCAGGGAAATCCACATTTTCTTTGTTTACTTTTAATATACTTTTAAGGTTTCTTATTCGTATTCATGCGATAATTATAATCTGTATTTAAGCTATTTTATATAATAAAATATCCGTATATGCAGAATATTGGTATAAAATTCTACTGGACAGCAAAAATAAATCAAGTGCCGTGTTCTCAAATAGGTTTTTCTCAATAGGCATTATAGTACAGTATAAATCACAAGTTTTGAGAGATTTGAATCATAACAAGCTGGTAAACACTGCTACGTAATGCACAGCTCGTGCTACCACCACAGGCCTGTTTTACTTAATTATAATAAGACACGTTTCATCGTAGTTTTGAAACTAACATAGAAAGATAGAACTTCGATTACACAAAGAATTGGTGTATTTATTTTTGATAACTTTGACCGTTCATGATGTTATGTTGTTCTAATAGTCTACTATTAAGCTTTTTAAAGGGAAAATGGGTCTGAAGAGCTCGCTAATGATGATAGTAGTCTTGCTTATTGTCTTCTCATACCATTTTATTATTATGGTAATTTGAAAAATATCTCACAATGGTTATTTGGAAAACTGAAAAAACTAGTGCATTAACACTGGTTATCTCCGAATCTTCTATATTTGATGCTGATTTATTCAGCAGGTTCCTACAACATTGACAAACAGTTGGATTCTATAATCCCGTCATCTAAAAACTTTTAGGCTATCGTCAACACATTGCATAACCTTTTCCTTTTTTTCTTATTTTTTCACCATAAATAAAAATGCAATACTTTTTATTACACAATCTGGTTATCTTGTAAAATCGAAACAAAACAATTTATTGAGTAGCTAATCAAACATGATTCATTTCAGCAATTATATCATGCATTGATTGATAAATATTCAGAAACTGTCTTTTCAAAGAAGGTAATGTATTAGAAGTCTATACCAAGAACTCCCTTTATTACTTTCATAAAACTTTTTGCTTGTAATCCAAGCCTATATATAGCTCATAATATTGAATCGAGTGCAGCGATATTATACGTCTATCATATATAATATATAATAAAAAGCTAATTATTCAAGGAAAAGCTTAAAAAAGAGTTCATAGGGCGATGCCTTTGTCGTAATCGAGCACAGTGATATTGAACTGCTAACTCTCTTAGACTTTTATATGATATATCCAAGTTAAATAAAGTAATTTTTTTTGCTTTTTTTTTATATTTAACTATGTACAATCTGAAAATTCAGTTTTTATTGCGGACATTTTCGGGGCTCATTTTATCCTTACCAACACTCATGATTTTGATCAAAAAACAGAAAAATCAAATTTTGTTACCAAAATCAACACTTAAATGCACTACATTGTGAGAAAAAATTGTAGCTATAACTAATACAAATTTTATAAAAGCTTAATTTCAAATGTTAAATAATAAAACTTTGTACTTTTATCCCAAAAACGGTTTTTTGGTTATAGGATTTTCATGTAATGTTTTGTAATAAAAATATTTTTTATGCTTAACTGAAAAAATAGAGCGCCAAATTCTGCATATGTACGTATTTTTTATTTTTATGATTGGTACTATCATTGACTATAAATTTGCAAAATCAGAAAAAAAAAATCGAAAAGTATCAAAATTAATGAACTGGACAAAAATAATTTTTGAAATTAATATTCCGCTTATAAGCACTGTAAGACTTAAAAATAAGAGATTCTTCAATATTTGGTAACTTTTTTCAAAAATCTACAATACTGTACCCACTCGAATCAAGTTTATTACTGTGAGTCTCTACAACTATTGATACCTTGTGGTAACTTATTTGATGACAATATAGTCTTACTTTCTAATTGTCGCGCTACAGCTGATTTACATTGATTTATCGTCTTACCTCTTCTCCAATAATGTCATAAACATAAATATGGCCACCACTGGAATCTATTGCTGCCTTTTTACCCTCTTTATCCCATACATACCAATTTATTCAATGAATTATCAGAGCCTATTTGAGTACTTACAGATGGCTCTTCGGTATCTTCATTTAATAAATTCCATAAATCAAATTGGCCGGTTCCATCTGCAATATCAAACAAGGCGGGATGTGTAGGAGACCATTTTACGTCATACTACACATAATCATCTGCGTGCTCAAATGGGTAAAAAGGAGGGATAACAGATGATTTCTAATAATATACTAAAAAGGCTGGTTTTTAAAAAAGGAGCAGGCTAATCAAAGATCAGAATTTTCTTTTAAATAAAGGATGTTCGTTTATAAATCTCATTGATATTTGTTATAAAAGAATACATTTTTCGACTAGAGGGACATTAATCGAGCGTAACGAGGTAGAGCTGCCAGTCATATGATATATTTATTAAAAAATTGCAAAAGGAGCCTGCAGGGCGACGCCATAATTGAGCGTAGCGAGATTGAACGGCTATCATACATACATAAAACGTTAATTATTTAAAATACGTTCGAAAAGAGTTTATAGAGCGACGACTTTGCCGTAACCAAGTGTAGCGACATCAAGCAATTATTTGTATATTGCATGTGATAAAAAGTAAACTTCAAAAACGAGCGTAGTGAGTTGAAATGTCTATTTATACACTCTATGCAGTAAAATATGGGTGTAAAAAGCGATAAAGAATACTGTTAAAATCCTTCTTTATTAAAATATGGATAATGTGCAATAAAATGGTTATTCTACGTCTCTATTTATATTATTTGGTGATTATTTACTATCTTGCAATTGCATTGCAATTGTCAACGATTCCATTAATTTTGAGTATAAATGTTGGGTTGTTTGGTTATTGATTTGGTGGATCAAGAACGGTGTTTTAAATATAGTTTGTCAATCATGCTTTCAGAACAGCCCTTACTTGTTCTACTTGATAAGCATGTACTTTTTGTATCTTTTATTTAGGATATCCCACATTACTTTAGTATTTTAGCATCTCTTATTTGAGTATTATACCCTTGCTATCTTTATGCAATTGTCTATTTACTATATAGTCTTATCTTTGATAGCATGGTTTCAAATGAGATGACATTTAATTTAGGTATTTTATGATGGGAATCTAGCTTAGTTCACTTCACTCTATTTGTAAAAGTATCCGGATTTTTAGAAATTGAAATATGAGCAAAAATTAAGTAAAAAAGACATAAATAAAACCAAAAACAAAGAAGAATGAATATAGAGAAATATGGAAAAGGAAAGATTAGTATATTGTATCAAATTGTAAGGTAATAAGCAAAATCACTTACCTCCCCCGAAGAAAAAGTGTATTTGGGGTTTGACAGCTTTAACTGCCATGGATTGAAGTTGATGGTAGCCTTTTGTCTTGATATACCAAGAAGAGAGTGGGGGAAGGGTTATACGTTGCACCAGAACGGGAAACAAACTCTTTAGAATAGTTTCTCTTTAGTTTAGATTTGTGCATCATCTATGTAAATTGTGAATAAAGAAATAAAATTATATATATTTGGGATAGTAATCACCTTTAGAGTCTATAAATAAAGTTGGGAGCAGTTGTACCTGGCATTCTGGGCGAAGAATCGGCATGAGCAGCCAAGAGGCTTTTGAATAGTTAAGGACGACTCATAAAATAAATATATTTGCTTTATATAGGCTGTAAATATGCATAAGAAAAATGGTAATGAGAAAAATAATTAATTATAGTAAAAGAAGAGGATGTATTCATACTAAATATTCTTGTTGATTTTATCAAAAAACTTCCTCTGTATCTGACTGATTTTATTGCAATTTTCTCATGAACGTATAATAAAAACCTGATTTAACTGTAATTTTCTCATGGACATCAATTATAAAGAAGGATAATATGAATGTATTCTCATGAATTTGGTTTAAATACATCTTTTCTTAAGGATCTCGGTTGTAGATTGTAATATACCCATAGATCCTTTGACCACATCAACATCGAAATATGATTTATTTCTAAAGAGCCAAACTGTACTGTACCTAAAATTAGAAATGTTCTCTGAATACTTTTTGTGAGGGAGTAGTATAACTTCAGGTTTAACGGTATATGTAATGGTAAATTACAATATAAGAAATATAAAATTGCAGTTGAGACGTTTATAAACATATACCAGGCAAGAATTAAGCATTACATTTGTTTATATGTGTTTAAAAAAATTCTCAAAAAACAAAAATTCTGTAAAAAAGAGATATATCATTTTTATCCGTTATTATTGCCACAATTGTAGCGTCTATGATTAGATAAGATAGCATATAATTAATCACTCAAACACTCAAACACTTCTTTTTTTCTCCATAATAATAAGCAACGAACTTTTGATCTTTTCAGTTTATCAACTCATAATAATATGCTTTCAATAATGTGTGAAATGCTGTTATGGTTTTTGCCTAATGTTTAATAAAACTATTATTTGATTTTATAAAATTTTTCAAAGAATATCTGAAACAAGCCATACAAACTAGATGAAAAGAGTTGGCGTTTCTATTTTTCCATTATCACAGCAACTCGGGAAGGCTAAACCTTTTGTAATTATGTTGATCAACACTAGAAGTACCTACCATTGCAACAAGATTTTATTTAGACTCATATTTGTCGAGAACTGGTGAGCTTATTGACCTTGGTAGGCGTAAATAGCAGGTAACTAACTTGTTGATCAAATTCATCGAATGCACAATGAGCTATGGAAACTGGTATCCGAGATACTTTTAGTACCTATTTATATCTATATCCATGAAGAGTGCAGATTAATTGGATCAAAATTCATCATAGAGACAATCGTAGTAATATTTAAATTGTTTTTAATAAAAGTGGACAACAGTAAGTAATAGGTGCACTTTGGCCATGAATTTCTCAACACACAGTAGGCTGTGGACATTTCCCTTTGAGATCAGCGTGTCAAAAATGCATCCTTACTCTCATGTAAAGTTGGAATTTATTAGGACCAAAATTCACTGAGATAGGGCTTTTATTATCGATTCTTTACGGTTGTAAAAAGTAAGTTTCAGATGGCTATTAAATAGGGTTAGAATGTTTTCGCCCAATATTGAGTTGAACTACGAACAATCTTCGAAGGAGAAGTACCTTGACTTTATATGCCATTGATAATTCTTGGAAAATAGAAATATTAATACCAGGATATAAATACACTAGCCAAACATTGACCAAAATTGACTAAGATTGACCTAAAATTGATTATAAAAATTTGAGTACCTAAGTTGAGGTATTGATTTTTTGTATTCACAAGATAGATTTAACTCCAAGTTACTCTGCATTTTTTGTTTCAGCAAAAAATATTGATTTTTTGTGGAGATAATTAAAATAATAGTTCTTATCACAGCTTGAACCTTATAGTAACGGGATTCCAAAATTTATTTGAAAAAACGATCAAAAAATGATGAAAAAAACAAAATCGTTTAGAATCTCGTGAACTGCAAAGTAAGTCGACCTAGCCTATTAAATAATTTCTGTACAGCTTTGGATTCTGTATTCATCTAAACAAAATTTAAACAAATGTTTTATATTAAATTTTGCGCAAAATGCAGTTGAAATTTTGAAGGTTTTTTGAAAATACACAGCACTTTTTATAGGCATATTTTAAATAAAAATAATGGAAACAATTTGCAGCAAAATTATCTATCTATTGAGCTATTACTGAACCTCTTAGCTTCATTTTTCGTAGAGAAAATGAGATTTTTGTCCATTTTTTTTCAAATTCAAAATTTGGGACGAGGGTATACAAGGGAAAATGGAAGCTAGAAATGAAGATATCTTTTTGTACACGTTTTTGAGGATATCTCCACGAAAAATCAGCATTTTAAAAAAAACTAAATTGGGTCCGTGAGGGTTCAACAGGGTCGATTATATGAGTTTAAACAAAACGCTGCTCAATTTAACAAATATCTTGAAATCTATTAGCAAAACGTCAAAAAAAAAATGAAAAAAAATAAAGGTGCTCAGAACATTTTTATATTTAAATATTTTATAGAGCACTTTAAAATAAGCAAGTTTCATTATTAAAAAATGTCAGTATAGCTTAATTTTTTGTAGAGATATGAAGGCTCAAGTTTTTCGTTTTTAGCAGTGAAATACCTGTAAAAATCTGAAACACTAGCATTGAAAACGTTATAACAACTGCAAAAAATAAGATATTTCCGAATATTTATTTTTAAATTAAAGTTACGCATCTCAGGCACATTGATATATAAACTTTTCCTGGTGTTGTTTAGTGACAAAAAGAAGTAGAGCAGGGATGAAAAGTGAGACCCAGTTTTCAAAGAAAAAGCAGTGAATTTTACGCTTTTTTGAGTCTTTCGTGAGATATAGAATAAATTTAGGAATAGGCAGCATTATGCAACTAATTCATATGTGTTTAGCAGTGTTTAAGGTATGTTTTAAAAAGTATTTAATATGAGGTTGTATAAGAGGGCATGCTCCAATTTTGAAGATTAATTTTTTGAAAATTTTAAAGTTCAGGAGAGTATAGCTCCATGTATCAAAAATGTAGTACCTGCATTTTTTAAGATTGATCATTTCATACCTCAAATTCAGTATAGGTAAACAAGAAAGTCATCTTTTTTTTGTCATAGTCCACATCTTTAATGAGTTTTTCTGAATCTATACCAATAAGAATTCATTTGTTTTTTTTTTGAATAGGGATCTTAGTAGAAATATAGGTACATTTTTTAAGTTTACGATTTTACCAACAAAATTCACAAATAAAAGCCTTAATTACTCAATTGTTGTTTGATGAAATTGGTGGGAAAATGATTCCAGATGCATAACATTAAGTGTTTCTAAATCAGGTATTTAATAAATGTTGAGATTTACAAACATAAAAGTCAATTTATAAGTAATTTTTATTGAAAATGGAGATTTATGAGGGGGGATAAAATACAATACGAAAGAGAAAGAAAAAAAAAAAAAAGAATAATGAATTACATTATATTAAATATATCTATTTGTGGTAGTTTGATTCAACAAAAGGCATCTTGGTGATGACAGCCTTTTGAACTTTGTTTCTGACCTTGACATCGAGCTCAGTACCCTTCTTGTGAGAGCCATTCTTGACATAACCGATAGCAATGTTCTTCTTGAGGATAGGAGAAGGACAACCAGAAGTGACAGTACCAATAACCTCACCCTCCTTGTTCAGAATTTCGGCACCACCACGAGCAGGTGCGCCTTCAACAATAAGGCCAACACGGCGACGGGTAACACCACCCTTAATTTGAGGTAAAATGTGTTCAGCGCCCAAGAATCCACCAGTCTCACGACGAGATTTAGCTTTTAATAGAAAATACAATTAGATTTAATTCTTTGTTCATTAGAAAAAGCAACTTACGAATAGTCCATGTCAAACCAGCTTCAACAGGAGTAGTGGTTTCATCCAAATCATTGCCATAGAGACAAAGACCAGCTTCAAGACGAAGAGAATCACGAGCACCAAGACCAGCCATCTCAACATCGGGATGAGCCAACAACTTTTCAGTAATGGTTACGATCTCTTCAGTAGGGACAGAAAGCTATGTGTAAAATTTAATTTTAGCGATTACTGTCCTACTGAAACACTTCCTTTTTATCAAACATACCTCAAAACCATCCTCACCAGTATAACCAGAACGAGCAAGATGACAAGGAACACCAGCAACTTCCATATGCTTACCTTGCATGAAGCTAAAGTCATTCAAACTTTGACCTATCAAAGTTTCCAAAGCAGCAGCAGCTTTAGGACCTTGGATAGCGATCAAAGAATGATCAGTAATGACATTGAATTCGACTTCACCACCCTTCTTTTGGAAATCAGAGAGATGTTTACGGATATGAGCTAAATCCTTGTCAGCACAACCGGCATTTGAAACAACATACAAGCTATCTTGATGTTGCATGACAATAGTATCATCGATAATACCACCTTGCTCATTAGTGAAAACAGATAATGTACCTTGGCCAACAGGCAAGTTGTGTAAATCTGCAACAACCAAGGTTTCAAAGAACTTTTTACGGTCCTTACCAGTGATGCTGTATATCTGAGTTAGTGTTTATACCAAAAACAAGAATGAAAATGATAATTTACCGAGATTGAAGCATGTGAGATACATCAAAAATAGAAGCCTTTTCACGTGTATGATGATGAGATGCCAACATACCCATATTAGAATATTGAACAGGCATAGCATAACCAGCAAAAGGAACCATCTTACCACCATGAGCGACATGGAAATCATACAAAGCGGTCTTTTTAATAGGCTAATCATAAAGTTAGCAATTTTCCCAGGGACCATTTTATGTTTTTTAAAAAAAAAATACCTCACTATTGGCAGCAGCAGCATAACAGCGCTTTGTCATGGGACGAGCAACAATAGAAGCAAGAGTTGAGCGAGATAACTTTGTAATGAGCATTTTATGATTTAATGATTTAAAACAACAAAAAAGAAGAAGAAAGAAAACAAGAAAACAAATCTTGTTGTTGCGTGTTTAAATAAGATGGAAAGGGTATAATTTTTGAAATCTAGTTTTTTTTTTACGCATCTTCTATAGGTTATGAAACTTGACTCGGTGGAAAATGAGTTCGCCTTTAAAGGTAAAATATAAAGTTTTGTTTTATTTATACACTATTCATCCATTTCTTTAAATCAGTTAATTTTCGATTCAGTATTTCTCTTTCGCTTTCACTTTGGGCATATTTTAATTTGATTTCAATAACTAATGTTTCCATATCCTGTAACTGGTCTTGTAAATGTGCATTTTTCTGATTCAATGTTTGATTTTTTAAACAAAGTACTTCCATGTCTGATTGAACTTGGTTTTCGATTTGACTTGGTATAATATCTAAAACTCTTCTTAATTCTGTGGATTGCTGCTTTAATGCATCATTTTCGTCATGCACTCGCGCTAATTCTAGCTTTTTTGAAATCAATTCTTCCGCGACCAGCGCATATTCTTTTTTTAATGTGTCATTTTCAATTTCAACTGATCTGGATTTTTCTGTTAAATTTCGATTCTTTTTTCTTAATGATTCAATCAGGCCCGCTTCTGTATCTGCTTTTACTGTTTCAATCTGATAATCTTTGGCTAATTTATCTAGTTTTCTGTGCGATATTTTTATATCAAATGATTCGCATAATAAATCTGTGATATTATCTTTATATACTATCAGCATGTCGTCTTTTAAATATGTCACCAATGCTTCGAAATCCAAAGACAAAATTGTGCATTGATTCTTGAATAACAGTGCTAAACCAATACGAAATAAGCAATCAACACCTTCTGTAAATAACGTATCGTAGATTCGATACACCACATCCAATGGAAATTTGTATGCGAATAAAGTTAAAAACCATTGAGAAGCATACATATTTGAACGCACACCTTGTTCATTGAAATGCCTGTGGATATGCGGTAGATGATCCAACAATAAGCCATCAAACTGAAATAATCTTTGTCGTAATAAATCCAACTGAGGCGTATAATGACCTCTAAGATGGTATTTTTGCATTAATTGGACCAAAATGCAAAATGCTTCTTCCTCTGGCATCTATCATGTTTTTTTTTTAATTATTATCGAATTAGCCTCCTTACTTTATATACTTACATGCAAAAGTAGTGGTCCAGCTATAAATGCGATTCCTTGACAATATCCAACTTCAGGATCATAAATTGAGTATGCTTTCACTACATTAAATAATGCCTCTTGACCAACATGAGATTGAAAAAAGGGATGTTGAGGAAATGTACGATGTAGATCACGGGTGATGGCTTTTTCATAAACAGAATCTTGCTTTAATAATTGAATATAATCATCTTGGAGTCCATTATCTGTTTTTTTAGCTAGTAATGGCCAAATCGTGCCTCTTAAAGCAGATGGAATACCATGCTGCACTTGAATTGACAATAATTTTAGTTCTGATTGGTTGAATTGAGGGAAATCCGAAATCACTCTGGACCAAAATTCTACATTTAAAATGTTTAACATGTGTTTTAGTAAATGTATTAGTTTCTATCATACCCCAATCGATTGTTTCATCATCAAGACCTTGGCATTTTTCTTTTTCTTTTTCTTCTTCTTCGTCTTCTTCTTCTTCGGTGGCTGGTGGTGTAAGTAATTTCTCATCTTGCTCTTCTGAATCAAATGAACATGTGTCATCATCGTCAGAAAATGTAGCTAATTTATGAACGATTTCTGTGTCATCATTGTGCTTTGAATTATCGACGAATGTATCTACAAATGTAGTAGTAGTAGTGGCAGTAGCTTCTGTTTCTGATCCCATTGTATGTAATTATTATATATGTAAAATAAAAAAAAATAAAAAAAAAAGAGAGAGAGAGAAAGAGAAAAAAAAGAAAATGTAATTAATTGATTTAATATTTATAAATAAGTTTTTGTATTACTATATTCAACAACGCATACAAAACGCTAAAAAAGCGGGGGGGGGACAATGTGCTTTTTTATATCTTTTCGTCCCTTACATTTTGATTGTAAAAAAATTATCTTGACAACCAATTTATATGTATTGGTTTCTATGACAACCAAACTCCTTTAGGCCATATATGTCATATATATATTGTCTCCCTGCTATAAAGAAACTATATATAATATTGCGTGTATTGATTACAATCATGGTAATATGGTCTGCATCCTTTATACAACTTGCTTTAATTGGAAACTGCTCGTGATTAAGCTACTAAATCGGCGCACTAAAATAAAAAAAAAAAAGTTGTAAAATTAATTTGAAAATGCCAAAAGTAACCAAAACGAATAACAATGCCATTTATATCAACCATTGAATACAAATGACGATTTTCACGATAGATTTTTTGTAATTCATTCTATGGTTGTGTCAAAGATACATAAAAGGGGAGAGAATGTATTACTAATTGCTCGTGCTTTTATTAAACAAAAAAAGAAGGGGCTAAACAGGTTGATTGATTGATAGGCATTTTGCAGAAACACAAAAAAAAAAAAAAAAAAAAAAGCGCCAAAAATAATAATTACACAGCCGGTGGTGGTGGCTGATTAGAGTTTTGATTCACTAAATGACTTGTTGAATTAAATTCATGGATATTTTTATCTGTAACATCAATACGAGTTACAGCTGTATTGCCTTGAGCAACAGGCGCCACTTTCAAATCTTCATTTACAACTTTAAATTCATTGTTTATCCAATAACTAGTCAGATATTTGAGCGGGCCTCCATGTGTAACCACCAAAACTGACTGATATTGCTTTTCTTGGGCATCTTTAATTATGAAATTCCAAGCAGATTCTGCTCTGGATCGAAATGTAAATTCACTCTCTCCGTCATGATTAGAAATAAATTGGTCCATGGTTAGACCTTGCTTTTGAGATTCTGAAAACAAATATTTTAGTGGTTGGCGAGATAGTTTACCAAAATCTCTTTCACGTAAAATAGGAATATAGTCAATAGATATATCTGGTGAATGATGTGCTAAAATAGCAGCAGCGGTCTATTATGGTTTTAGAGAAAGCTATTTTTATACATATGAAAAATGCATAATTACCTGTTTACAGCGTTTCAGATCACTGCAGTAAACATGGTCATAGGATGCAGTTTTGAGGCGCTCGCCACAACATTTTGCTTGGTTCAACCCATTTTTATTCAAGTCTGTATCTGGATATATTCTATCATGTCAGCTGATGATTTGTTCTAGAAGTTTATTTATAACTTACCAACATGGCCTTGCAACCAACGCTCATTATTAGCGTTTGTATTTCCATGACGAACCAAAGTAACTTGTAACGGCATTTTATAATGAAAAAGCTAAAAAAAAAAAAAAAAAAAAAAAAAAGAAAAGAAAAGAGGAAGTAAGAGAAAATACATGTTAAAAATGTATACTTTTGAATCTCCTTTTGTAAAACAGAAAGCTTCAAACAAGCATATGGTTGCTTTGTTGTTATTTCTTTTTTCATGAAATTGACATGCCAGCGCAATTTTCTTTTGACAGGCTGATATCCTTAATTACCATGGCAACAAGTCTGGAATTTCAGGTACCAAATACAGTCATTTCATGGTGATAATACAATACAAAATGAAATTGCTTTTTGTGTGACTCATCATTCAACTATTCAGAATGAAATTTATCAAGCGCGTTTGCTTTCTCAAAGCGAATATATCTTTTTATTCCTTATATTTCTTTCAAAAATGGCAGAACAACAAGCTAAAAAGAGCCTCATTTCTCGTCCTTTGGATTTGATCTACTTTTTCTACTTTGCCAGTCATATCCCCGTTACTTTAGCTATAGATCTCCAAGTATTTTGTCCCCCTCAATGGGTTCCTCAAGTATTGAAGGATGCCTTGACTTTTTATACAGAAACTTACAAAGATCCTTTTATGGGAAGCTCTACCCCTGCGTATTGGTTTTTGAGTTTCATTGTATGTGAATTGCTTGTTCAATTACCTTTCTTTTTCATGGCATGCATAGGTCTCATCAAAGGTATTTAGATTAACCATATTTACACCCAAACACTTGGTAATTAATGTTGATTGCATGCAGATTCCAAATATATTCGACTTCCTCTTGCAAGTAAGTATTTTTTCAATTAAATCTATTTGAACAAAATTACTAACTACACAATGGTTATATAGTTTACGGTGCTCATGTTGCTACCAGCGTTTTACCAACTATTGCCGAGGTTTTAATGAACGAGACCTTGGATTTAACAACTATTGAACGCCATACATTGATTGGCTTTTATGCACCTTATTTCATTTTACCTCTTATTATGGTTGCTGATTCATTTATTCGTGTCAACAGCTACATGAAAGTCGATAATCTTGCTAAAAAGACACAATAAGCTATCTGATTTTGTATTATTATTAAAACCCAAGAATACTACCAAATAAACATTGTATTTTCTTTGATTCAAATCGAACTATAGTGGTACAAATTTCGTACGTGCCAAATTTATGAAATAACTTGAAAACGGATTGATATTATTTTAATTAACCAATTAATTAATTAATAAATACGGGTAAAGATTGCTCTATACAACATTTAAAAACAATCAAGCTTATATGACTTAAAAAAGAATTTATATACAGAAGAATGTAAAGCCTTAATTTGATCATAATCAATAGGCTCGCTGGAATGCTGCTTAAGGTAACAATGTCAACAAGCCGAGTTTCTTCATTATTGTAATACAATTATGATAGAACTAGTTTCAATCGCAGGTAAAATCATTGAGAAATGAATCCGAATACTACGAGGTGTTGTGTATATAAATATCCAACATGTAAGTCCCATTTTATGCGGGAAAAACTCGCTGTTACGTCTTTTAAACCAATTCTACAGGATAAAATAGAGCGAATAAAACTTTATTTTTGGGTAATACCTTCAGCTGAACTGTATAGTTATTTCTTTTTAAACTTTGTATTGAAGAATTTCCACACCCTTCGATTTCTTCCATTGATTACCAAAAGTGATAAAACCACCAACAGACGATTACTGTAAACCAGTAATAAACTAGATTTCTGGTGCCAATCTTAATTTGGAATAGTCCGCTAAGTCGCAACCCTCTAATACAAATAGTGGGCGTTTTATTACTACGATTTAACCAGCATATTAATAAGGTGTTAAAATTATAATTTTGGATACGGATACAGCTGTAGTATGTATTTTGAAAATTTCAAACCATTTGGATCAATATTTAGTAATTGCGAGCATTTTACCAGTTATTTCATTTTTTTTAAGCAGAGGAAGAGAGGTTTCACTACAAAACTTGTGCTAAATTCCTTCAAAAACAATTGTGAGCTAATGAAACCAAGACATGTTATTTTTATATTTATTACGCATCAAGTGCAACTTTAAAATTTACTTTTAAACCATTATTTGCCTTCATAAATGCAATAAAATTGAAGTAATTTTATAAAAATGAAAAATAAAATAAAAAATAAAAGCGTTGATAAATACAATTATAGTCTTTCCACGGTTTTATTCTGATTAAAAGAAATCTGAAGAAAAAGAATGATATCTTCATAAAGTATGCTATATTTATAGGAATTGTAAAATAGTGGATGTTTGTGTGTTGATGCCTATTTTACAGGTGTTCAATCATAATGTCTTTTATTGGCATTCTTTTATAAGATACTTGGTTGAGATGTTGATACTTTGTTTGATATAATAGAATATCATTAGATGGATGTTGATCTTTCAACATTCCAGTTATAATTTAAAATG
Source organism: Mucor racemosus (assembly GCA_027405735.1). Classification (NCBI taxonomy): domain Eukaryota; kingdom Fungi; phylum Mucoromycota; class Mucoromycetes; order Mucorales; family Mucoraceae; genus Mucor; species Mucor racemosus. Next base: position 1,145,541 of record JAPEHQ010000005.1, read on the forward strand.
CAACTGAGCTTATTTTTATGGGATGTGATTCCTTATCTAGAATTACTGCAACTGCGATTTCATAAGCAGGAGTTTTGGAATATATTATTAATGCAAAATAAGTACAGCTTTATATCATACAGTAGGTGTCGTGTTGTAGAAGGTTGTATTTTGATCAGGAACACTTCCTTTTACAGGCATCAGCAATATAGAGTTTCTTCGTTATGCTTATTGAAATCTGATTGGAACTCAGTCCTTATGGAGTGAGATTCAGGTACGAATCGAGATCAGTTATTTTTTCTGAAATGACAATGGCGACTTTGGTCTATAAAAGGTGTCATTTCATTGCAATGACAACGACGATGAAATTGACGGTGAATGCGAAGTTGCCATAACCAACATGGAACTTGGTGAAAAAAAATATGCGACCTTGCCCCTAGAATTTGGAAGCAGCATAAAAGTCTTTTTCCAATATTGTCATTATTTTTGCTAGAAAATATTTATCTTCTATTATTCGTGGTACAAGCATCCCAGCCGACGAGAGGTTATTCTCACAAGCAATATATATCATAAATAATACAAGGGCTAAGCTGCATCCGGATACTAGATGGAAAACATTGTATTGGTAACTCCTTGGCAAAGTGGATTATTTATCAAGGCGTAATGTAAAATTATGTGCCTTAATTAGTTATTTTAGTTGTTAGATTCATGAAATAAATATCAATGAATGATTTCATATATTGCTGTATGCCACCTAGAATCATACGTTATCACCTTCTATAGTATCAATAAATCTCACAATCTATTGACTACGACATGTATTGAAGTCCAAAGACTTGGTGTCGGATATAAAAAACTCTTGGCGTACTACGTTTAATTCAGCAATTACCAAGAACGCTTGGACCTCAATTATGGCACCATATTATCTCATCCCAGCGGTTAATTAATCAAGTAGCTATCAAATCAACATCTAAGCACATTTAGCGCAGCATTGAAACAAGGCAACTCACAAGTTCTGCAAGCACGGTTAAATTATGATTGATCTATTTCTATCTATAGATTACTATCAAATAGATTTAATAGCCCCATAGTACCTTAAATTACATCTCAGGATCTCAATGTCAAATCAATGTACAGTAAAAGCCATACTTTTATATCTAAATAAACGATATCTTGTTTTTATTATACAGTTGAAAACCTGATTTATTACTCACTCTCTTTTAATTGTATTCTTTGTTAAGTGTTATATATCAAACCTAAAAATATACGACATCAAGAATAGCTACGATCAAAACTATGATTATAGCTTATTAGGCAAAACATTAGATTATTATTTTTTTGTATTTCTATACCATTTGAAATTTTATCACTTTTCTGGAACATTTCGTGGGTTTGTCACCAGCTCATATTTTTTATTGAGTAGATATAAATATCATTGCCTTCGATTTGATTGTTACGCCAGAAGATTATATTAATCTCAAAGCTAAAATATGTACTAAATCATTTAATAAAAATAAAGGAAAACTGTTATAAAATGAAAGAGCACACTAAAACTAAAGAACTTTATTATAAGATCGAACCATCTTCTTTTATATTCACATTCTCTAATTATATGACCTGTTTAAATGAGTCTATTTATATATATACATATATCCAATCAAATCTAGGTGAAACACACTAGTTCCATATTCCTGCATACACGGAGCTTCATAACATAATACACAGCAATGTAGAACTTAACATATCAAACTGTGTCGTAATCTTAACCAAGGAATGCACCCAGATCTGTGGATGCAACATTGATCTGGTAATCAAGAAATACGTCCAGCAATACAGTAGTAAATAATGATATTTGATTCTAAAATGCGGTTAAATAAAATAACAGTCTCTAATATAACGACTGCTACCTAAATAATAACATTAGTTCCTTATGTTAGAATGCGTATTCGGATAAAAGAAAAGAACATCAGCTTGATAGTCTGATATGCCTTATCAAACGGTGAATAATATCCTTGAAATATGAAAACAAAAAGAGAGAAACAACGCACGTAGAAAAGGATTTTCAAGGGTTTACATTATTCAGAGCAATTAAACCCCTGCTATATTATTGCACATTTCAGCCAATGTAAAAGCAGCATTACAGTCGCATGAACCATAAATTAAACAAAATAGGCAGCATCTGTTATAATAGAAACATATATTTTTCTACTAGAAAAACTGTCTGTCATATCATACATTCATCAAAAAATTGCAAAAGCGAGACTGTAGATCAACGCCGTAATTGAATCAGAGCAAGATTGAATGGCTAAGTCTCTTATACTATGGCATATATCTAAGTTTTAAATAAAAAAGCGGGTTTTTTTAAAACTTTTCTTATAATTAACCACGTACGGTCTGAAAATTCAGACTTTTTAGCGGACGTTTTCGGGGCTCATTTTATCCTACCAACACTCATGATTTTGATCAAAAAACAGAAAAATCAATTTTTGATACAAAAATCAACGTTTAAACACACTACATTGTGAGAGAAACTTGTAGCTATAGCTAATACGCATTTTATAAAAGCTTAATATTAAATTTCAAGTAATGAAAATTTGTACTTTTGACCCAAAAACGGTTTTTTGATTAAAGGATTTTCATGTAATGTTTTGCAATAAAAGGGGTTGATATTTTTTATTGAGCAAATAGAGCGCTAAATTCTCTACATGTGTATATTTTTTGTTTTTATAATTGGTAGTATAATTAACTCTAGATTTGCAAAATCAGAAAAAGAAAATTAAAAAATGTCAAAATTGATGATCTGGACAAAAATAATTTTCTAAATTAATATTCCGCTTATAAGCCTTGTAAGTCTTAAAAATAAGAGATTTTATAATACTTGAGAACTTTTTCAAGGATTTATGATGATGTACCCACTTAATTCAAGCTTATTACTGTAAATCTTTATACATGTTAATATTGTGCGATAGTTTATTTTATAATACTATATTTGTACTTTATAATTATTGAGTTAGAGTTGATTTACATTCAGTTTTAGTCTTACCTCTCCAATATCATAAACATAAACATGGCCATGAGTGGAACCTATTACCGCCTTTCTGCTGCATTCTTTGTCCTAAGCCAATGTATTCAATGCTTTATTAGAACCAACTTATTAAGTACTTACAAATGATTCCTCGGTATTTGCATTCAAATTCCATAAATTAAATTGACTGGTTCCATCTACAGTAGTATCAAATGTATCATCATCAGCCCGCTTTATGATAAATGTCAATCTAAAAGTAGAAACATCCCATTGTCATTATTATAAGCTATGATGAAAAGCTTGATTTTTAATAATACAGCAATTAAATAAAAAACAAGATGACACTAGTATACTAATAGCATATGGTGAGTATTTAACATCTAAGTGAGTTTGATGAAGTATGCTTTTAAAGCCCTTTTTTTGAAAATCCTGAGACAAACACAACCTATGGGTCCTGTAATTTTTATCCATCCAAATGTTGCAATTTCCACTACACAATGATGCACCTTTTATCTATCTTGACCTCGATGTACATTGTTGGATATCAGTTTTTCCCAAGTTGTATTTTCTCTAATTCATTAATATTCTGTCATATTGAACGATAATTTGTAGCATTGCCAAAAAAAAAAGAACAAATGCTTCAAAAGTTTTCTGCATATCAAATTACGCAATTTAGTAGCAATGATTGCAATTAACTATGCTTTTTAAACCTATTGATGTTAATCAGAATAATTAGTACTTTTATTCAAAAGTAAGCTTTACTTTATACATTTACATTTCCCCATTCAATAAATAACATTGCATTTATTATCCGTTATATCAATCAATCAACTTCATCTTCGTTTAAAACATTTGACAATTAAGTGCCTAAATTACGTTTGAGCCACCAGGTTTTACCACAAAAAAATCTCGTACAGGTCGACGAAACATCACAATTTGGATCATTTTTTTTTTATGTTCATAAATCTGAGTCTTCTCACACATTCATAGATCTCTGTATAAACCATATCTCTATATGTTCAATTTAACTGAAATACATTGAATGCCAACATTGTACTTGATAAAACACCTTACTTTATGACGATTCAACACAACTAATTTAATGCCAGTTTAGCATGAGCAGTTTAATCAGATAAATTTGGAATTAGACTACCCCTTTTTATAGTTCTGCATACCATGAGCTAATAATGGAAGTTTATTATAGATATGCTGCTAATCAAGGATGGTGAGTTAATTCTAATGGACGAACAAGTCGATTAGCAGTATGATAAACGAAATATTAAAATCAAATATAGCAATTGAATAAGCAAGAAATGATAAACCATGTAAATTAGCATAATTGAATTGTTTCAAGCGTTTTGAACTAAATAAACCTTTACTTTTGATCTATAAAAATTAATTTATTAGTAAAATCAATTAACAAGTAATGATTATGGTGTATCTCTTATAATTGGTAGTGGTATTCAAGAAAACATCTTGTTTTCCTCTTCTTGGCTGTTGGTCGTTAAACAGAAACAAATATTCTTTAGAAACTACAGTAAATAGATTAGCAAGTGTTGTATGCCGCCAAGTGCCGTATGTTATCACCTTCTACAGTATCAATAAATCTCACAATCTATTGACTACGACATGTATTGAAGTCCAAAGACTTGGTGTCGGATATAAAAAACTCTTGGCGTACTACGTTTAATTCAGCAATTACCAAGAACGCTTGGACCTCAATTATGGCACCATATTATCTCATCCCAGCGGTTAATTAATCAAGTAGCTATCAAATCAACATCTAAGCACATTTAGCGCAGCATTGAAACAAGGCAACTCACAAGTTCTGCAAGCACGGTTAAATTATGATTGATCTATTTCTATCTATAGATTACTATCAAATAGATTTAATAGCCCCATAGTACCTTAAATTACATCTCAGGATCTCAATGTCAAATCAATGTACAGTAAAAGCCATACTTTTATATCTAAATAAACGATATCTTGTTTTTATTATACAGTTGAAGAACTGATTCATTACTCATTCTCTTTTAATTGTATTCTTTGTTAAATGTTATTCACCAAACCTAAAATATACGATATCAAGAATAGCTACAATCAAAACTATGATTATAGCTTATTAGGCAAAACACTAGATTATTCTTTTTTTGTGTTTCTATATTATTTGAAATTTTATCACTTTTCTGGAACATTTTGTGGGTTTGTCATTAGTTCTTGCATTTCATTGAGTGGATATAAATATCATTGCCTTCGATTTGATCTGGTAATAATCAAGAAATACGTCCTACAATAATATTGTAGTAAACAATAATAATATTTGATCTTAGAATGATGCGGTTAAATGAAAATATCGGTCTCTAATATAGACCGCTACCTATATTAAAAACATTAGTCCTTTATTATGTTAGCATGCGTATTCAGGTCCAAGAAAAGAATATCAGCTTGATAGTCTGATATGCCTTATCAAACGGTGAATATATTCCTTGAATATGAAAACAAAAAGAGAGAAACAACACACTTAGAAAAGGATTTTCAAGGCTTTACATTATTTACCGCATTTAAAACACTGCTATAATTGCACATTTCAGCCAATGTAAAAGCAGCATTACAGCGCATCTACCCATAAACTAAACAAAATAGGCAATAATATCTGTTGTTATCATAGAAACATATATTTTTCTACTAGAAAAACTATCTGTTGTCATATCATAGATTCATTAAAAAATTACAAACGCAAGTCGGTAGAGAAACACTGTAATTGAGCATAGCAAGACTGAATGGCTAAGTCTCTTATACTATGGTATATATCTAAGTTTTAAATAAAAAAGCGGGTTTTTTAAAACTTTTCTTATACTTAACCACGTACGGTCTGAAAATTCAGATTTTGTAGCGGACATTTTTGGGGCTCATTTTATCCTTACCAACACTCATGATTTTGATCAAAAAACAGAAAAATCAAATTTTGATACCAAAATCAACGTTTAAATATACTACATTATGAGAGAAAATTGTGGCAATAGCTAATACACATCTTATAAAAGCTTAATCTTAAATGTTAAGTAATGGAAATTTTCACTTTTGTCCCAAAAACGGTTTTTTGATTAAAGAATTTTCACGTAGTATTTTGTAATAAAAATATTTGTTATTTTTTATTGAGCTAATAGAGCGCAAAATTCTGCATATGTGTATATCTTTTGTTTTTATAATTGGTAGTATAATTAACTCTAGATTTGCAAAATCAGAAAAAAAAATTAAAAAATGTCAAAATTGATGATCTGGACAAAAATAATTTTCTAAATTAATATTCCGCTTATAAGCCTTGTAAGTCTTAAAAATAAGAAATTTTTCGATATTTGAGAACGTTTCAAGAATTTACGATGCTGTACCCATTCGATTCAAGCTTATTACTATAAATTTTTGTACACGTCAATATTTTGTTGTAGTTTATTTGATCATAATATAGTCTTACTTTATAATTATTGCGTTAGAGTTGATTTACATTCAGTTTTAGTCTTACCTCTCCAATATCATCATAAACATAAACATGACCATGGGTGGAACCTATTACCGCCTTTCTGCATTCTTTGTCCTAAGCCAATGTATTCAATGCTTTAATAGAACCAACTTGTTAAGTACTTACAAATGATTCCTCGGTATTTGCATCCAAATTCCATAAATTAAATTGACTGGCTCCATCTACAGTAGTATCATCAAACGTATCATCATCAGCCCGCTTTATGATAAATGTCAATCTAAAAGTAGAAACATCCAATTGTCATTGTTATAAGCTTTGAAAAGCTTGATTTTTAATAATACAGTAATTAAATAAAAAACAAGGTGATACTAGTATACTAATAGTATATGCTGAGTATTTAACATCTAAGTGAGTTTGATGAAGTATGCTTTTAAGCCCTTTTGAAAATCCTGAGGTAAACACAACCTCTGGGTCCTGTAATTTCTATCCAGCAAAATGTTACGATTTCTACTACATAGTGAATACATCTTTTATCTATCTTGACCTCGATATACAGTGACCCCCAAAACTGTCCCAATGTTTTCTAGTTTCGAGTTTAGTATGATTTTCAGGCACAATAGATATATTTAAAGTACGACATGTTTTATATATTTCGGAAGATCAATTAATTATCTTTTATAATAAATTAGAAAAAACTCGAATTTTATTGGTCGAATGAATTTATATCCAATTTGGGACAGTATATGCATTGGGACAGTTTTGAGAGGCTTTTTTGATTTTTAGGTAATCGATGATTGTAGAACCACAATTTGCACTAGTATTTTGAACACTTGACAGTCAATAAAAAAACACCTAATTTGATAAAAAAAATAAAAAAAAGCATATTTCATATACAGATTTTGGCGCTTTGGCCTATTGAAAATTAATATGAAAAAACTTCAGCAGAATAAGAAAAATGATGTCATTAGTCTTTTAAACACCGGTAAATCAGTGCGCCAAGTTGCGGAAATATTGCATGTAAGTAAATCTGTTGTGGGAAGAATTAAAAAACGGTGTTGCACAAGCTTGGGTGTGTCTAAAGGGGGTCGACCTAAATTGCTGTCTGAGGCTGATGAAAGGTTTTGTGTCCGCCAAGCAACAAAAAACGCAGTCAAGAATGCAAGTAAGATTTCAAAACTACTCGAGAGTGATGTCGGAGTTAAGTCAAGCCCAGAAACTGTCCGAAGGGCGCTCCGTAGGGGGGGATTAGGGGCAATTATTAGGCCTAAAAAACCTATGCTATCTCCAGCTAATATCCAAAAACGTTTAGAATGGTGTCATCTTCGCAAGGATTGGACTTCCGACGACTGGAGAAGAGTGATTTGGTCAGATGAGACCAAGATTAATAGATTTAACTCAGATGGTAGAAGCTGGGTTTGGATTCGAGGCGGTGAGAGCTTGAAACCTAATCATGTGAAGATGACCGTTAAAGGTGGTGGTGGGAGTGTCATACTTTGGAGTGCCATTACGTATGCCGGAGTTGGATGGATATGCAAAATTGAGGGTGCTATGGATCGGCATTTGTATAAGCAAATTTTAGAAGAAGATTTGGAGCTGACTATCAATCATACTTTGGACAAATTAGGCCTCCGTCGTGATCAGATCATTTTCCAGCATGACAATGATCCAAAGCATACGTCAAATTTAGTTAAGGAATATCTATTGGATCAAGACTATAAAGTAATGAATTGGCCTCCGCAATCTCCTGACTTGAATCCGATCGAAAATATGTGGGCCTTATTGAAGAGGAGGCTCAATGAGTACGAAACAGCGTCCAAAGGAATCCTTGATCTTTCGGAGCGTGTAACTGAGGTTTGGTACAACACCATTAAACAGGAGGAGTGCCAAAAAGTCATTGATAGCATGCCCAATCGTGTGAAAGTATGCTTGGAAAGAAACGGCCTTTGGACGGACTATTAAATAGAATTTTATTTTTTTCAGCTTGAGCTCTCAAAACTGTCCCAATGCATGTGATGTGCTAGATCAGATATAAATTTAACCAGCCAATAAAATTCGAAATTTTTTTAACTTGATATAAAAGAAAATTAATTTATCTTCCGAAGTATATAAAATATGTCGTACTTTAAATATATTTGTTGTACCTGAAAATCATACTAAACTCAAAACTAGAAAACATTGGGACAGTTTTGGGGGTCACTGTACATTGTTGGGTATCAGTTTTTTACAAGTTTTATTTTCTCTGATTTATTAATATTCAGTCATATCGAACAATGATTTGTAGCATTGCCAAAAAAAAGAATAAATGCTTCAAAAGTTTTCTGCGTATCAAATTACGCAATTTAGTAGCAATGATTGCACTTAACTATGCTTTTTGAACCTATTGATGTTAATCAAAATAATTAGTACTTTCATTCAAAAGTAAGCTTTGCTTTATACATTTACATTCATCCATTCTGTTGTATGCCACCAAGTACCATCCTTTATCACCATCTACAGTATCAGTACATCTTACAATCCATTGAGGACGACATGTATTGAAGTGCAAAATCTTGATATCGGATATAAAAGACTCCTAGCGTACTACGTTTAATCCAGTAATTACCAAGAACGCTTGGACCTCAATTATGACACCATTATATTTCATCCCAGCGGTTAATGAATCAAGTAGCTATCAAATCAACATCCAAGCACATTTAACGCAGCATTGAAACAAGGCAACACACAAGTTCTGCAAGTACGGTTAAATTATGATTGATCCATTTCAATCCATAAATTACTATCAAACAGATCTAATGGTTCAATAGTGCCTTAAATTACATCTCAAAATCTCAATATCAAATCAATATAAAAGGCCATACTTTTATATCTAAATAAACGATATCTTGTTTTTATTATACGGTTGGAGACCTGATTCATTACTCATTCTATTTTAATTGTATTCTTTTTTAGGTGTTATTTATCAGTCCTGAATATATACGACATATATATTAATTTGACAAAGCTGATATTAACGGTTTTTTCAACAAGACGACTCGATACTTGCTTCCACCCCGTTTTTTTCTGTGTTACAAACAGAACGGGCCGCTTTCCAGCTCGTAGCAAATGGCCATTTCCGTCAAAACTCAATTCAAACTCGAATAGAAGCCCATTCCTACTTTCATGTAAAATTAGAAATTATCAGGATCGAAATTTGACGAGATAGAGCCTTTGTCGTCGTCAAGTAGGTTTCAGATAATTTCAGGTGGTTTTCAGACGATTTCATACGCTTTCGAATTTTTTGGCCCAATATTAAGTCGAATTGTGTCAAATCTTCAAAGAACATGCATCTTCTTTTCATGGACCATCAACGTCTGTCTGAAAGTAAAGGAGTTAGTACCAAAAAATAAGTGCACTGGCCTAACATCGACCTAAATTGACCTAGAATCGACTGTAAAAAAACTGAGCGCTTAAGTTGAGTTGTTAATTTTTTGTTTCAGTGAAAAATATTAATTTTTTGTCGAGATAATCAAAATAATAGTTCATATCACAGCTTAAACCCTAAGCTAACTGGGTTCCAAAATTGGTTCGAAAAAATGAACGAAAAATGATTCAAAAACAAAATCAGTCCTTCGGGGCCGCACCATGTGTACTTTGGCGCATGGTGTCGTATGAGATCAGGCTGTACAGTCGAAGCATGACACTGCTCCTAGCTGTTCGGGGCTTTTTTACCAACAATCGTATTGGGTTTCCCTGAACTTGTTGCTTATTGGTCACTCTTACCCTATCTAGACTTAATAATCATCTCATGTTAGATTAAACAGGAATTTCAACAATGCTGGTGTGTCCGCGGTTTCGGCTGGTAGGATAACCCGTGTTCCCTTTGTCCCTTTTCAAGAACCATTACCATGTCCATCTTTTCTACACATTGCTATTATCGCGTTAAATAAGAGTTATAATATATAGTGGATAACACGTTAAAAATTAATAAAACTGCCCTACTTGGCTTAACCTTAAAAAAAAAAAAAAAAATCGTTTAAAAGCTCGTTAGCTGCAAAGTAAGTTGAACTAGCGTATTAAATGTTTTTTGTATAAGTTTAAATTCTGCATTTATTTAAACAAATTTTAGGAAAATGTTTTACATTAAATTTTGTGTAAAATGCGATTAAAGTTTTGGAAGTTTCTTGAAGATACTCATCACTTTTTATAAGTATATTTCAAATATAATTAATATGGATACTGCGCAACAAAATTATCTATCGATCGAGCCATTTTTGAGCCTTCTAGGTGCATTTTTTATGGAGAAAACGAGATTTATACATTTTTTTTTCAAATTCAGAATTTGGGATGAGGGTATACAGGTCCTTTTTTGAAGCAAAACCGAGAATATTCTTTTATACACATTTTTGAGAACATCTCCACGAAAAATCAATATTTTAAAAAAAACTAAATTGGATCCGAGAGAGCGCAACAAGGTTAATGATATGAATGTAAAAATAATACTGCTCAATTTAACGAATATTTTGAAATCTAGTAGAAAAATGTCAAAAAATGGAATAAAAAAAAAGGTCCTCAGAATTTTTTCATACTTAAATATGTTATAAAGCACCTCAAAACAAGTAAGTTTTGTTATCATAAGTTATTAGTGTAACTTAATTTTTTGCAGAGATATGAAGCCTCAAAGTTTTTGAATTTTATCAGTGAAATACGTGTAAAAATCTGAAACATTAGTACTAGAAAAGTTATACAAACTGCAAAAAATAGGATATTTCCGGATACTCATTTTTGGATTAAAGTTAAACATCTGAGATACATTGGCATATAGTTTTTTCTTGATATTATTTAGTGGGAAAAAATGTAGGGCAGAGATGAAAAGTGAGACCCAGTTTTAAGAAAAAATTGATAAATTTTACCTATTTTGGTGTCTTTCGTGAGATATAAAATAAATTTTGAAATAGATAGTATAATACGACCAATTTATAGATATTTAGAAGTGTCTAAAGTATGTCCTTAGAATTGTTTAATATGGGATGAGCTATAGAATAGAGGACATTTTGCATATGCTTCTAAATCAATTTCTTGTGAGATGTCACTATCCTTTCTTTTGCTTCATGATCAGGCTTTCTAACATTTAACAATTATGGATTATTTGTTTGAAAGTGATATAATAATTATTTTTAGTTATTTGGACATAAATTCATAGAAAAAAAATAAACTAATATAATACAAATTTATTGAAATTAGCTATATTTAAGAGAATGAAATAGCTATACAAGATCCAAAACTGTGCTTCTTCTTAATCGATCTTGAAGACAATCTTTCCAACAGTACGATGAGTGGCGAGCTTTTCGAATGCGCGACTACCTTCCTTTAATGGAATGATATTAGAGTCATCAAAGATAGTACCATGAACAGCATTTGACTCAAAAAGTGGTGCAATTTTATCTCTAAATTCATCATGAGGAAGACTGTGAATCCAGATATAAGGATGAGCACCAAATAATTTTTTGTAACCAAGTTTGAACACTAACGAGGCGGCTTGAGTCAAACCAATATAACTAGAGCCAACATGTTCGATGGGGCCTACGGCAGTAGAGTAAATACCCCCCTTCTTTAATAGAGGATCAAGATGTGTATAATAATCTTCACCGCCAACACAATCGAAAACGATATCAAAAGTTTCCTTTTCTTCAGTGATAAATGATTGATAAGCATCTTGGTCTTTGTAATCAATGATTCGATCAGCACCTAATGATTTTACGATTTCAGCATTGGATCCACTGCAGATACCCACAACGGTATTATCTTTATTGATAGCCTTGGCAACTTGAATACCATAAGACCCAACCCCACCGCTTGCACCTAGGACTAAAATTTTTCGATGGAGATGGGGGTTCTTGAAGGTCTTGCCATGATTTACGATTCCTTGATAAGCAGTAATTGCAGCAATGCCAGCAGAAGCAGATTCTTCAAACGATAAATGAGCTGGTTTCTTTGCAATAGATGCCTTTTCAGTATCGACTACAGTGTACTGAGCAAAAGTACCTCCTAAAAACAATGGAAAATGTAATGATCCAAACACCTCATCACCTATTTGAAAATCTTCAACAGCATCACCGATTTCTTCAATAATGCCTGAGAAATCAGCACCGAGAACGATTGGCAATTTCATGGTAAAAGTTCCCAATTTCATGTTACCAGCAGCGGCTTTACCTTCAACGGGATTTACACCTGCAGCTTTGATACGAACCAAGACTTGATGCTTTGATTTTATTGTAGGAATTGGAGCTTGCTCATTATAAACAAAAGCTTCTTTAGGTAAGCCGTACTTTACAAGTTGAAGAGCGTGCATTGATGTTGCCATTCTTACATATATTATTATTCAATTATGTTGAAATGAAATGAAAATCCGAGAACAACATTTATGCAACACATTTTATAAGAAATACACCCAAGCAAACCAAAAATTTATCACTTGATTTAAATTGTGTGCATTGTTCAAAATAGGCAATTTAAATAAGCATTGCGTGTCTCTAAAAGGCTTCTAGTATCTTCTGTTGTAAAATTAGATTTATAATCAACTCAATGGTATTTACGATTATATAATAGCAACTAGATGCTTTGATCTTGATCATTTTACATATGAAATCTATCATATATATACGGTATACATATGTGCATTCATGTAAATAACATATATAAATAACATGTACATTGATATCCGCACATTTTTCGTTCTCCACCTTTCCATTTTGTAATATGTTCCAAAAAGAGGTGTGCTTTTTTTAAATATTTTCTTTTTCTTCATTACTATAATAATAACAATACAGAAAATAATAGCATTATATGGTTCAACAAGAACTACCGATACCAACAAATCCAGCGCCACCCGAAGCAGAACCACCATTAACACATCACAGTGATTGGTTACCACTTGTATTAGTTACATGTTTTATGTTAACCATTGTCGTATTTACATTATCAAGATACGGTAATATTAAAAGCCAACCTTGGTATGTAACTGCTGTATGTACTATAGGTTGGTTTTTTCCGTTCTGGATTATATTTCTATTGCCACTCGATTTAGCATCGGTATGTTTATTCAGCTTTGAAACAGGAAGAAAGAGTTAATATAGTTACTAAGTATGTTTTATTAGACCATCCATGATGATAAACAGGGCCGAGTTCCATTTGCATATGTATCGCAACATTTCTTGTTTATTGCTTGGCGAGTACTTTATTGGACCTCATTTTGTTTAACTTGGTTAACTATTCCAATGATGCAAGCTTATGTAAATACAGGAGATTTCACTATTATAAAGAGATTGAAATCAGCGGTTCAAGTCAATGTGCGATTTTATTCAATATATGTTGTAGTCGGTACAATCGGATTGATTTATCTTGTGTTTGGAAGTGGATTAACGACAAGGTAAAATATTTGTGTATTTTCGTATAAATTACTGCAGATATTTAAGCATCATTGTAAAATAACAGGGAAGGCATTCAAAGCTATGTCATGGCAGCAGCTAATAGTTGGGGTTTATTCTTGGTAATTGTATTTATGGGTTACGGACTAGTATCTGTGCCTAGAAGTTTATGGTATTCTGGCAATTACGATCGACATTTATTTCAACATTATGCCAACGCAGCTAGATTAAAAGAGGAATGCATGGATAGTGAGCTTGAATTCAATGAACTTGCTAAAACTATGAACGCTATATCGAAGAGAGCTATGATGGAAATAACAGAAATTAGACATTGTATCAATGTGATGAATAGACGATTCCCCTTTGTGCTTCATGAAGCATTTTCTGGAAGAGACAATTCGATTACAATTCCAAGAGATTTGACCGAGGATTATCTAGTTAAGATATCAAAACGTATGGTTCTAGCTATCCGAATGAGGGACAGAAAGAATGCGTAGGTCCCATACAGTGTATAGTAAAAGAGATGGAATTAAAATTTTGTATTATTAGTTTATGGAAGAATCTATTGAATGAAGCATTCTATCTTCAAGATATTATTAATAATAAGGATAAGCGGGATCGGTAAAATTCATCTAAAGATGCTTGGTGTTGTATACTGACATTTATATTGTATATTTAACAGTCGGTTTACTTCTACATTGAGATCAAAAGATAACAAAACGAAATGGTCCAATCTTAAATCATCAGTTGGTTAGTTGTTTCATTCATTTATTACAGTAATGTATAGCTAATATTTATCTGTTAGAATGGTGGTGGATGCTTCGTATTGCACCTAATCTCAACAAAGTTTTGGCTATTATATTTTCAGCCATTAGTGTGTGTATTATTTGGTCTGAAATAGTATTCAATGTAAAAAGACCTGTAATTATATCCATTGTATATTATGTATTAAATGCTTGTGGTACCAATTATGCTGCTTTAGAGGTAACTAGGTAAAATCTGGTTGCAAATTGCAATCTATTAACTACATTTGTTTTGTAGATTATGGCATTTTTCACATTAATGTACATGTGTATTTGTGTATATTCTTCTCTATTCAAAATCAGATTCTTTAATCTATATATACTTATCCCTAATCATCATACTGATGAGAATAGTTTACTATGGTTTACGGGATATATGTGTAAAATGATGTAAGTATACAACTTGTTTAGTTATACTGTATGCAGAGTATCTAATTGGTTGGATCAAAAAAGGGCACCTTTGTGTTACAATTTCATCAATTTAGCAGTAGATGCTCCAGGAGTTAGCAAGGCTGTTTTTACAACTGTAAGTGTTTCAATTCTTTGGCGATACTTAGATGCTGACTGTAGTTATATATAGTTTATGGGAAAAGCAGATTTGATCAAGTTTTTAGGTGCATTTGCTGATTGGTTTCCTATTATTATTTTGATTCCATCCCTGTCCCTTTTATTCAATGTTCAAGGTCGCTGTCTTGGATTTTGTGGTATCAAAAGCCCATATCAAAATAGTGACGATGATGATATCAATAACAATGATGACACAGAAGCAAACAACGGTATATTATTAGATAATGATATTGAAGAAGGATCGAAATTAGTAAAAGAAGGTATGTTTTAGTGTATGAATGGATTTGCGTATTTTACTAATCATTCTGTAATACAGAACGTAGATTAAGAGAGCGTGAAATTAACCCTAGTTCTCGTATTAGCGTACAAAGTGCCAGAAACAGAGTAAATTGATGTTACTTACTATGTATGACATTATTGACATCGATATGCATTTATTTTTTAGGAATACACCAACAAGAAATATCATCGAGCAAATGCTCCTGATAGTTTACGAAATGAACGTGATAGAAGAGTAGAAGAAATTTTATCAGGCAATGCTAGTCATCAAGAACGATATCATGATAGTTCAGCATCCTCTTCCGCATCGTCTTTTTCAACAAACGAAAATGCAAATCAACCTTTAGATTCGATGAAATTAAAAGCAAACTTGATTACATTTGGAGATACTGTGAAGCATAAATTAGGAGGATTCTTTGGTACCATAAAGAATAATACAGAAGAATCCATAAACACGCCATCACAAAGAAAAGCATCGTCTTCTTCTCCACCGCTTCCATCATTTGCTCCTTCTTCTAACAATAGACCATCATCATCTCCTAGTCCACCTCCTATTGTACCATCTTCTAATAGTGGCCGTGTATTTGGAAGACCTGTAACTAATGAAAATCATCGTCCATTCAACAATGCTAATATTGAAGAAAGCTCTTCAAGGCCAATTTCACCAAACCCTTTTTTGATGGCATCTTCAGGTATAAATCGCCAACAAACTAATAATAATGTTTCGCCATTCGCTAGGTTTGAAGATACAAGTAGTACACCTAATCATAATATGTTTGATGATATCTAATAAAGTCTATTATGACAAGTAAACAAATATCTATAATAATAATGAGGATTATGTATATAAAATACTGTCAATTTTTTTTTAATTTTTTTTCTCCCAATGCCTCTTACATGGATGATAATACCTGGGTATCTTTTTTTCTAACAACATTTAATTCTATTAATCAAAAACACTTTGATAAGGCTCATGTATACTGAATTGCCCATTCAGGTATATAATTTCTCGTTAAAAATCATTCATTCAATTAACTCTGGGTCTATATAAATTAAAGACAAACATTCCCCCAAATAGTGGACCTGTCACAATTGATATTAGCACAGATGCAGCATTAACAGAAAAAAATGAAGCATACAAGATGGATAACTTGATAACATTGCATAGATATGAAAAAGAGGAGAGAATTACAAGGCAAAAGGCTATTCTATTAATAAAACTTTCAAGAATCCCATCAGATTTGTGCAATAAATACATACTGAAAAGATGTTTTCTATTATATTAACCCATTGATCTGGTTAAATTGTTTTGATTTTATAGTTCTACAGTTAACCTTGTATGAACCTTATCCCTCTCGGAATTCTCGACTTCCAAAAGTAACCTAATACTGTGTAGAACCTTAGTGCCACCCACTCAAACAAATGATATAGTCAGAACAATAATGATAAAGACGTGGGACCCGTAAATGAATGCTAAGCATTGTCACCAATATTCCACTAAACAGGTTTATCATTCGCCATAATCATACGAATACAACTATATCATAGATGGCGTAGTATTTCTCAAAGTTTAGTGGATCAATAGTTGAATTAACATGTTGTTACACGGAATCTTTGTATTTCGTATTAATGGATTATTAGTGAATCAGTGAATTATAAGGAACTAAATAATAATATCGTTAATTTTGTGTCAAATAATAGTATCTGTATCATAAAATCATATAGAAATGTTAGTGTACGGAAATCACAATATGAAAATGACCCCTCATCAATAATAATGAAAAGTATGATTTGCCACTGTACAACATGATTATTGGTAAGTAGTACTTAGCAAACCCCTTCCAAAATCACTGCAATGGCATTGTAATTAGAATTATGTCTAATATTATATCGATTACTGTCATAAATAACTGCTGCATCTTGTTCTTTCATTTGATATATGGAGTTTTCATCCTAGATTTATGTATAATATGATATACGTTGGTTATACCAGCTTCGATTCATTGGTTAACAACTTTTTAATTGAGATTCTAAAAAGGCGCACAAACACATGATGAAGCTAGTGTAATTAGTTCAGCCACTGTAACATTTGTACCATGTCTAATTTATATAAATACCAAATCAAAAATAATGCGTTTCCTCATACAGAAACATAAATCAGAACAACTTCAAGGTATATAATGTACTCACACAAATATAAAATCATTTAGTATAACACTTTTTTTATAATAGAATATGAGCTCTCTCCAAGACGCCGTTAAAGATTGCATTAATTCTTGTTCTACAACAGAAGGTGGCCTTTCTGTTGACAAATGCACCCAGCTCTGTGACAAGGCCTCTAAATGTACAGACGCTCAATGTGTAAAAGATGTTCTCAATGACACTGTCGATGCTGTCATGAATGGAACTTCAACATCTACCATTAATATCGGATTGGCTTTCTTGTTTGTCATGTTCTCCATCTACCTCATTAGCTTTAGAAATAACCACTGATAGCAACAGTAATTCTTTAGGAATATTGATTTGTACAAACCTGAAAAATAGTATATAATAAAAAAAAATTTTGAATATAACCAAAGATTAGAATTTTCTTTAAAGGAGACCGTTAATAAACCTCACTAATATCTGTTACAGCAAATAAACACCATAAAACATACATTTTTCGACTAGGGAGACAGTAATCGAGAATAAGGAGATGGAGCTACCAGTCGTATAATACATTCATTAAAAAAATTGCAAAATCGAGCCCGCCATCATTGATTGTAGCGAGATTATACGTCTATCATATACAATATGTTAATTATTCAAGAAAAAACTCAAAAAAAAAGAGCTCGCAGAACGATGGCTTTGCCGCAATTGAGCATAGTGAGATTAAATAGCTATTTGTAATACTTTAATCATAGTACACATTGCAAAAACAAGTGCAGCGAGATCCAAAGACTATTAATATAAAAATTCCCATTGTACAAAACACATTAATTACAGATAAAGTGCAGGAGCATAGCAACATCAAATGATTACATATAAATATAATACTTCTGTTATAGTATAAAAAAGGTTCCAAAAAGCAAGCGTAGCGAGATTAAAAGGTTATTATATACAACAAATTGCAGAAAAAAAAACTCGTGTGATCGAACGTAGCGAGATTTAACTAATAGTAAATCATATAATAGAGTATACCATGAACTATGAGCTATCGGACTAGAATTGTTGTTCTAAGTTAAGTCTAATCATATATACTAAAAATAACACTTGACAAAAATGTCAAAACTGTTATGTACCTACTATAGCCGAAGGCTAATAAGTGTTTTAGTTATGCTTTATATGTTTAATTTGTAAGGAACGACTATTAATAAATGTAGTAATAAGATTTATATTAGAAAGACGCTAGTTTATTATTGAAGTATATAACATGAGCCTATATTATCACAGCTACTAATGACTGAATACCGAACTAATAATTCGAGCCGCACAGACCGGATTGCACGTGACATTATCACGTGATTCAAATGTTTTTTATGCTATATATTTTAATTAATTTTAACAATAAACATATCGAGCTTCCTTGGCTCAGTCGGTAGAGCGTTAGTCTCATAATCTGAAGGTCGCCAGTTCGATCCTGGCAGGGAGCATCTTTTTTGCTGAATTTCGAATTAGTCGTGTGTGTAGACATAGTACCGCGAATCGATTAGCAATTTATTTTTTTATTCTTAAATAAATTACTATCAATCAAAAATAAACAAACAATCTTGATCCCCAAAAATTATATTATACTTCCAGATTCTAGTTCAGAAGAACACAAATCATACACGAAATTCACCAAACCTTATATACTATTGATTTAATCTCCCATTGTATTATTTTACAACTCATACAAAAGAATAGCAGATTCAATTACCATAAATACAACATAACCGAATATTGACAGGATCAATATTTGAAATCTTTACCTAATCTTTCCAAATCTTTACTCAGTGATTATAAATCAACACATATTTATGGAAATATACGGATGTAACCACATCTCATATCATTACAATCTGCAAACTCAACTTTTTTTTTAGATGTCAGTAAAGACATTTTATTATCAAATTCAAATAACATTGTCAACATCAAGGATGTTCTAACAGACAAACATTAGTATAAATAACAACATGTAAAAAGAACAATTAATAAAGATATCTTATTTCTTACCTATATTTTGATTATATACTATTCTTCATATCATTTTTGATATTCTTTACTTTACATCTACTATTTTATAAGATCCCTTGAACTATTTTATATATATTTCATTGTACATTTCTTATTTTTCTTTATTCATTTCGTTTTATATATTTATATAAAGCATTTATTATAGTTGGACAACTTAAAACCTGGTGCTCATTTAATAGATATAACTGCATTGGCTATACTCTATTCTCTTATTCTTTATTTTATATTCACTTTACTACAATCTCAATTGTAACAATGTAATAAAATAATTTAATTAAAGTTAAAAGAACAACGTTTATTGAGTTTGATTTGTGTTGCAGTAAAAAGGGGTAAAATCTATAAAAAAAGCTTACAAGAGACACTCTTTAAATTCTTCTTTATTTACATTATTTGGTTATTGATATCTATTGGCAGCTGTTCTAGCGACTGTCAGTTATTCCGCAATTTTGAATATATTGTTGAGTTCTTGATTTACCTGATCAAGAACGGCTCTTAAATTGGTTTTTGGCAATCTCAGCTGTCAATCATGCGTTCAGAACAGCCCTTACCTGTTTTATTTGATTCGCATGAAACTTTTAGGTTTTTTGTTTATTTATGATAGAATACCTTTGATATCTTTGATACATTAGGATATCCTTGGTTATTTATGGTTTCAAATGAGATGGCATTTAATTTATTATTATATGGACAAATACTACATAGTTCAGCACATGTGTAACAGAAGATCTAAATTGCTACGACACATTACTGTCAAAATACAATAGTCATTGATCTTGAACCCCAAAAGCTATATTATATTGCACTATATAACGATATTGTTTATTAAAATAAAAGAATATAAAAATAAAAGTGGTAGAAATACAATTACAATCAGCTAAATTTTTTATTACAAAAGATTTCTGAAGATTTAAAATAATTGAAAAGATATGAACGTATTCATAATGATTTCGAGAACTTTGATACCATCAGACTTGAATGGTGGGTTTATATTTAGTAATCTTTTAGTTTTTTAAGTACATTGTTATTGATTTAATATTTTAAGGGGTAAATCATGCCCAGAGCATTGGCTATAAGGGACTGTATATCAGGGTGTGATAATATGTAAAACAACAGAATTTACTTAGGTCCATAATAGCTCATAGAGGTTGAAATCTAGGGCATTTTTTATGTCAATCTATAGCTAACTGTACGCAGTGAAGAATTTAAGCTTACTGAAGTCAGTATTCGTAGAGAGCCAAACCCCAGATGCTTTCTGGCATTAGCAGAAGATACAAGAATAAACAGCAAGATGTCAACTAATTTTGGTACTTTTTTTAGACAAAATACTGCAACTCATAGAAGCTGATACCTGAAATATTTATAGTACCTGCATATACCTCTATCCATATGGAGTTGCAAGTTCTTACTTGGATTAGTATTAATAGAGATCTTATTTTACAATAAAAAATACGCTGAAATGCCAAAATGGTCCTTATAAATAATCTTGTCAAAATAATACACTTTTTATTGACAATACGTCCAGAAGAGGATGTATTTATATACTTTTTATTATAACTATTACACAGAATTACTATTTAAGGACATTACATAAATTAACTAGAACACATGTAAATCAACGTGGTGGACACCTGTTAATTTACTATAATACCAAATATTGACCGAAATCTTAAATGTGTGACGTAATATATAATATTGACATAACAAATGTATTTGTCCAAAAGTAGAAGAGCTAATATCTCTTTAATATAAGCATAATGGCCAAATATAAATTAAAAATTGGCCTAACATCAATTATAAAAAAATACACCTAATTGTGGCGTTATTTTTTTATATTCACAAGATAGATCTAACTGAAAGCTACTCTGCCTTTTTTGTTTCAGTAAAAAATATTAATTTTTTGCCGAGATAATCAAAATAATAGTTCATATTACTGCTTAAAACCTAGATAACTGGGTTCCAAAATTGATTCGAAAAAATGATCGAAAAATGGTTAAAAAACAAAATCGTTTAATAGCTCATGAACTGCAAATTCAATTGAACTAGTGTATTAAATGGTTTTTATACAGTTTTAGATTCTGCATCCATCTAAATAAAATTCAGACAACTGTTTCACATTAAATTTTGCATAAAATATGATTGAAAATTTGGAGGTTTTTCGAAGATATATATCATTTTTTATAAGCATGTTTCAAATATAAATATCAAAAATAATGCGCAGCAAAATTATCTATCGATCAAGCTATTGCTGAGCCTTTTAGCAGCATTTTTCGTAGAGAAAACGAGATTTTTGTCAATTTTTTTTTAAATTCAGAATCTGGGATGAGGGTATACAAGGGGAAAAATTGGCGCAAGAAACCAAAGTATCTCTTTTCATATATTTTTGAGGATATCTCCACGAAAAATCAATATTTTGAAAAAAACTAAATTGGGTACAAGAGAGCTCAACGAGGTCAATGACATGCATGTTAAAAAAATACCGCTCAATTTAACGAATGTTTTGAAATATACTACAAAATGGCCAAAAAAAAATGAAAAAAAATAAAAGTGCTCAGATTTTTTTTATATTAAAATATGTTATAGAGTACGTTAAAAAAAGTTAGTTTTATTATTAAAAATTGTTAGTATAGCTTAATTTTTCGTAGAGGTATGAACGCTCAAAGTTTTTAATTTTAACAGTGAAATATGCGTAAAAATTTGAAACATTAGCATTGAAAAATTAATACCAACTGCAAAAAATAAGATATTTTTGGATACTTGTTTTTAAATTAAAGTTTAGCATCTCAAGTACATCGACATATAATTTTTTCTTAGTGTTATTAAGCGAAAAAAAATTTGAACAGGGATGAAAAGTTGGGTCCCAGTTTTTAGGGAAAAAGCAATGAATTTTACGTCTCTCGTGAGATATAAAATAAATTTAGAAACAGCGGAACAGGTAGCATAATGCAATCAATTCATATTTTTCCTGTAGTTTCTAACGTGTATAAGAAAAAGTGGTTAATATAGAGAGAATACGCTCCGATTTTGAAGATTGGAAATTCCAAATTTCTCAATGGGTAGTCAAAATCCATTTTAACATATAGAGTGTAACATTTTGTTCCATTTTTTCATGTAGACGTTTTTGTTTTAGGGCAGCTAGCGTATTTCCCATATTTACCACGACAAAAATTCAAAGCGCTAGCTATTTTCACGTCTCATGAACTTTTTGAAAGGCATGGAATATCGTATGATGAAGCGTACTTAGTATACCTCATTTTGCCAAAAAGCTTTAAAAATCAATTAGTTTTAAATTTCAGAAATATCTGTCGTTGCAGAGTCCTAATTCTAGATCTTTGACAACGCATTAAATGCAAAAAAAAAAAAAAAAAAAAGATAGACTTTATATGAGATATCGTATTTATTATTCGTATATATAGATGCAATTTATTTTGGACAAAGGGAAAGAAAACATAAGTCGTTGGCGCTATTAGTTGCGATTTATCATTGCTTGTTCGCGAACCCTTCTTTCGTATTCCTTTTTATCACGCCTATGAAAAACGGCTATTTAAGTACCATTTTCTTTCATTTTATGATAAAAAAAAAAAAAAAACTTACTTGAACAACATGTAGGCGTCTTGTTGAGCAGGACTTTCGGGATTGGGATCATTCAATAAATCTTGCACACCGAGAAGAATCTATTCAAAGCACAAATATGAGCATATATATCTTCTATCCTTATAAAAATACATACTTGTTTGACTGTAATCGCTGGTTTCCAACCTTCATCTTCATTTAAAATAGATAAACAAACGGTTCCAGATGGATAAACATTAGGATGGAACAATGGTGGGGTGAATTTGCCTATACAAAACGAAGCATTAATTTCATAGCGCAGTTTTCTTTGTCGTAAAATATAATCTCATTTACACTTTGGTGGTTTACTTGGATAATCTATGATAAATGAATATAGATGAATACACATTCATGTACACATAATGCTCACTATATTTACCATCAGGAAAAGTCATTGTAAGCTTATAGGTTGCTTTTTCCCAAGGAGTCTAATCAAACAATTTAAATTTTATACTTTTTCATCACAAAATAGATCCACCTACATTGTCTTTTCCAGGGATACCACAAACCCAATTCATCAAATCTAGTGAATTGTCCGCATTCTTTCCAGGTCGAGCCCAAAAACCCTATTGTCGTATAATAAAGGTTAAGCATGACAGTTTTCAAAAGGTTATTAAACAAATGCAATTTACGTGAGGATGGTCTTTGCGCCATTGCTTACGCTCCTCCATTAAACGACTACGAGAAATTCCAGAACTCATTTTTTTTTTTTTTTTTTCAAATGTTGTAAAAAAAGAAATAGAAAAAATATTTTTTTTATTTATTTAAAATGGGGATAATGAGTTTGGGTCGAAAAAGTAACCATAACCAAGACAAAAAATGGTTCCTCAATCATGTTTATCACGTCACAAACATAGGATGGTGGTGGTGTGGTGGTGGTGGTGGTATCATCAAATCACTGCTAAATGTTCCTCTTGCTTCTCCTTTATAGTTTGACGATGGCTATTCGAAAGATCAGTATTTTGGTTTGTTAATTGAATATTTGATTTACTCACTAAAGAATACGTCCAACCTGAGCCATACCAGTCAAAAATACGCTGAAATTAACTGCTGCAACCATATAATTTTTGGGAATAATCACAAACCCATATCTTGTCCAAATGAGGCCAGTTACTCCCAAGGCTTAGTATATTGTCATTAATTAGTGAAATGCGTATACATGTTCTATTGCTATTTCTGTGTACTTACATAGATTTTGTGATAAGCTTAGTTGATCTGCTGGCTTTTGAAGATCACCCAAGCCAGCAATGACAAGCCCCTATAAATAATAAGCCAGCAATGTTAAGAGCATATAAAAAATGCATTTATATCGATCAATACCCATTTCATAGTGGGAGCCCAAAAATGGATAGTTTTTGGTCCTGCTGGCGAATTTAAAAATCTTGAAAATAATGATTGAGTTGCTACTGAGGACATATTTTGCATTAGGAAAAGAAGTGCGAAAGTGTGAGAATTAACTCTGTAAAGCCATTTGTAAGAGTGGGGAAAAATAATTTGAGGTTGGACCAACCTTAAAATCCATTTTTTATTTGATATATATATAAAATCTATACATTTACAATTTTGTACAAAAGGGGCAGAGCATTTAATATTGAATTTTTTGATTATAAGTCTCTGAGCATGGTGCTGGTGATGTTCTTGTTATACCGCCAGATGATGGTTTAACCGAAAATATAGAACTTGCTCTTTTTCTTATACGAGATTGAAAATTATTAGTAGCTTTTGCATTACTAACTTGACCGGAATAGGCGCCCTCACAGTAAACTTCCTTGTAATAGTCTAAATCTGCATGATTGTGCATTAGAACAAGCTGTCAAATTATCCATCATGAAATGATTTACCTTTTGATTTGTATTCAGGTAGGAATGCTCTTCTTTTTGTGTATTTTTCAATCTTCCAGATATCAATATTTGATTTGGCTTTCTCGATAAGATTCATTTTGCAATTGTGAATGAATAAAAAAGATCTGCATGACCGAAATTCACACCTTTTATACTTGCAGTTACATTGACCATCTAGGTATTCGGAGTCTGTGTCTACCTGTCAAGTTGTTTAATCGACTGGGCTTATAAAATGTTTCTCAATGTTTCCCAGGTAATCCTAAAAAAAAAAAAAGCTAGTAAGAGCAGTGAGCAGATACATGCGCACACGTGCTATCGATATGCATGATCTTTTTTCCAACTATGAATAGATTGCAATGTTTAAATAGAATCATGTATCAAAATAGAATCATAATTACGAAAGGTCGTATGAAATAAAAGAAAACGAGCCATGTTAAATATTTCTTTGAAAAGAAAAAAGTACTGTTTGGAGATGTTCATATGGTAGTCTATCTCTATTTAGTATTCAACATTGGTGGCAAAAGTTTTATACATAATAGTGTTAGGTTAGGTTATTTTTTGTATTTGCAAACAAATCATTAGAACTTTCTTAATTTCGAGACATGGCATGATGTAAATGTTTATCTTGAGGAAATGCGATTTAAAGATTAAGCAACTTATATTTAGAAATAGATTCAGGGCAATAAAAAAAAAAAAGAGTGTTGCAATTATATCTATAAATGAATGATAGGCGGACAAAGTGCATAGATATAATGTATAGATACTGAGTTTCATCTCAATGAAATACAACACATATAAAATGGCGTCTTTACAAGACAACCTTCGTTTAACCCTAGTCATTAACATTACTATTGATAAGGACAGCAAAGACAACAAAGCAAAGACATGCCAAGCCAAAAAGAAATTGCATGTTGATCAAATAAAAACCACGTGTGGCAATACAAACGTTACAATTTAGTATAATACCACCTTATACGCTTCAGCCCGTCATTTGTTGTTATTTTGCTGGCTGGGTAAATAATGATTACAATAACGGGTGCAATTGCGCGCCCACCCTCTTCCTCATCCCCAAAATCTATTAATATCATGTTCAGTAGCGAATTAATTTGTACAGGAGCTCTGTCTTGGTAATAACTACACTGTTATTACTCAATTTTTCTGCCAATCGTTACATTGGTTACTCAAAATATAAAAAATATTGGGTAAACTAATACTAAATCGTGTGCGGATTCTCGGGTTAAAGATATTGTAGAATAAATAAACTCAAGCTTTAATAGTTAAATAACAAGATATATAAAAAAAGGGGGGGCATATATATATATATACACACATAGATGTGTATTTAGAAAGAGATAAACGGTCTGTACAAAAAATAAAGAAATATCAACATAAAAATTGTTTAAAAATGAGTGAAATTGGGAAGAGTGAATGTGAACGAAAAAAGGAAAAAGAAAAAGGATATACAATGATTTAACGATAATAAGGATAATTGTGTTGTTCATTCATAGATGAAGCAGCATGAACTGCTACTAAAGGTGGAGGAGGTGGTAATAATAATGGAAATAAAGAAGATTTGTTCATATGTTGATCTAAATTATTCATAATGGCCCTTAAAGGAGGTAATCGAGTACCCCAACTTTGCGCTCCAGTGGCATTTTGATGTAATTCTGTAATTGAGGAAGGTGGTGTTGGTAAATTATCTCTAGAGCTAGATCTTATATCAGAGCATGTATGATATTTTGCTAATGAAGAAACGTGTGGTAACTGTCTTGTCATTGAAGGTGGTGAATCTGTAAAATGGTCAGCGGTTGTAATCAGTTCAGGAGAAGAGCGGCTTGTGTTTGAATTCAATATTGGCCATGAGCCACGCGGTAAGGATCGACTGTGTGCATCTCTTTCATTGTAACGATAACCCCAAGATATGGAACGAGGAGTTGAAGTATTTGATGTAACGTAGGGAATAGTATTATAAATAGTACTTTCTGGACTAGGAAATGCTTGAGCATGATCTTCAGGATATTGATATTTAAATTTACTAGTCAATCTTTTATATTCTGTTTCTTCTGCAGTAATAGCATTAGTAGTAGCAGGTGGTGGTGTTGATAGACAAGAAGAAGGGTCTTTACTATAGTGTTGTTGTTGTTGTTGTCGCTGTTGGTGGTGATGATGAGGCGTTGTTGCTTGCCAACGACCAAAGAATACATCAGAAGACGAGGCAGATGGTTCAGCATAAAGTGGGGAAGATACAATCATTTTTGAATGTTTGTTGTGATATTTTTTAGTTGGTTGAGAAATTGATTCATTAGTAACAGATGAAGCAGATGATGAATCATTTCCGTTTTCAAGTTTCCGCTTTCGTCTGGATAATTAACTAATTTTAGAAAAATTGTTCGTTTTGGGTGTGTAATTCACACAATTTACTTACGATTGAAGTCGATGTTCTTTGCGAATTCTCATTTTGACACCTTGATCAGAAAATGTTCTTGATAGAAATGTTGCTTCAACAGGGCCAGGAAATTGTTTTGGAATAAACACAGTAAATGTATCTGATAAAATTGTTCTTCTATTTTGAACTTGTCCTTCAACAATTTCAAATAAAGAGAATTTCAGTTTAAATTTGCCTTCTTTTTTAACGGCAAGATCACCAAATACAAAGAAACCGCCATCTATTAATTGTTTAGTATTTCATTTATGAATAATAGTGTATTAACTTTACCAGAATTGTCAATGTCTCGGAGTCGATATAAAGAAGATACGGTCGAACCCGACATGTAATTCTGAACTGGTAATAATGGAGTTTCAGGATCATCTTCAGTAACTAAATTAGCAACAGTGAAATAGAATGGGCTTTGAAGGCATTTTCTATTGAAATTCTATGTTAGCAAACCGTCAATTGGATTTAGTCGAATGCTCATTACTTTAATTCTTCTTCTGAACAATTTTCCCAGTGAAGTTGCAAGATGGGTGGGGGTTCAATGGGTCGTCGGTCTTGAACGAAACGGTAATAATTAGTTTGATGAATGATTAAAAAAATTTTTTTTTTTTTTTGGTTCAAGTACCTCTTTCATTGATCAAACTAACTTTGGCTCGTTCTGGTTGTTGTCTAATTTCGAGATCATAATTTCTATATTTTTCTATCGTAAGTAAATAAAAAAAAAAAACATCTATGAAATCCAATAAAAAAAGTATTTACGTTTGTACTGGAAGAGTTGAAAGAGAGCTTTCTATAAAACGATAGGTACATCCGCCTGAATTACTGCTGGATAAAGTCATTATTATTAATTCATAAATAAGGAAAAATTATAAAAAAACAGAAAAGAAAGAAAAACAAGAAAGATATTTTGTCCTCGAATATCTTTTTTATACCAAAAAAAAAAAAAAAAAAGAGGGGTTTATTGAAGTACAACAATTAGCTTTTTTAGCGATTGGGAAACCTTGGTTGTTTAAACATCAGCAAATGCATGAGATAGTTTCTATTTTAGGTGAAATTATCTATTAACGATTCGAAAAATAAAATTTTTATATCAAATAATTTTACTTGATCTAGTAATTTGCCAAGACATTTTATCCGGGTTTTTTTATTAGTTGTACATTTGCTAAATTGTGTAATGATTTATCAACAAAAAAAGTTACACATTTTTATCAGTAAATCAAATAAAAACAACACATAAAGAAACAGAGCATTTAAACATATCTACATGTAAAATAAATCAAATCTATTGCATTATCATAGTAATTATTACATCTATTATTTTATTATCTCCATGGTTACCAAGAAATTAATCTCTAGGGTCTGGTGTCTAAAAAAAAAAAAAAAAACCCATATTTGGAATATAAAATGACCATTTAAAGAAGTTAATCAGAATCAATGATTTTATTTTTTCTGTAATGAATATTTGCTCTCCTCAAATCGCCAAGATCTTTTTTGTATATAATAATATTAAAATAGAAAACTTAATATTAGAAACAAACCTCAAGTTCAACTTCCTTATTATGAATAAAAAAAGACGCAAATAACACTCATTGTATCACATAATGTACTAGAACAAAAAAAAAAAAAAAATATTTACTCAGCAGCGAAAAAAAAAGAAAATCATAAAAACCAAATGATTGATGGATTTTTCATGTCTCAGTTTTGCTACTTTCTTACCCGGCTAGTTCCTTGAATAAAATAACGTATAAATAGAATAGAAACAAAAAAAAAAATGAAAAAAGCCAAGCAAAAATACATTAAAACATCGCAAATCATCAACATCTTGTATACAAAATAACAACCAATGGGTTTTTTCAAAAAAAATGAGTGGTTTTTTTAATACTTTTAGAGCCTGATGTAGACATAATTACTGAGTTTATGTCAGTTAACCTAAACTAGGTTAATTTCTCTATTTATGGCAATTTATTAATTGATAAGTGAGAGTTTTGCACGCAATCCAAATATTTGAATAGTACATATGTGGTATTTTATTACAAAGTTTATTATACAAAAATATTTAATCTAGAGTACAGCGATATATTCTTCTTCAGTCTCTTCATTATCACTATGACTACTACAGCTCACACGTTCCCATTCTTTTTGTTTATATTCATCCAATTTATCCAACATAATCTCGGCTCTTTTCACTAATGCTTTACGTTCATTTCGGATATGTTCATCGCCATCAGATTCAATCATATCAAGCTTCAAAAGGATCTTTACAATTTGGTCTTCGTAACCCAAAAATTCCCGATTTTGAGCTGTGGAGGCAGAAATGATATCTGGTGATGAAGATCGACCATCAGAGGAGAAATCTAATGTTACATGTAAGATATGATCTTCGTGTTGCTGACGAATTTCATCTAATTCTTGTTCAATACGACTTAAGGCTTCAAATTTAGCAATCTTGACAGGGTCCTCTTCTGGAAAATTAGAAAATGGTTCATCATTTGTTGTGTTTGTCAAGATGTCATTTACGAGATGATGGAGAGATTCAGTAGAATTGACTAACGGAGGCATCTCATCTTCTTGCATGGGAGAGTCTTTACTTTCATCTTCTTCATTTTCATCAATGTGTTGAATAGCTGAGGCTGCCAAATCTTGTTCATCTTCTTCCATGGCATCATCGTCATTATCAATGTCATCTAATTCTTGAGCTTTCTTTGAGATGTAATTTACAAAATCATCTAGTGAGATTGTTTGTTCTTCCATGGTATCCGTCTCCTGTTCTTGTTCTTGCTGTTGTTGGTTAATCTCAGATTCATCTCGCTCTTGTTCTTGTTCTTGTTCTTGTTCTTGTTCTTGTTCTTGTTCTTGATTGTCTTCAACATCTTGTTGACCAAAAATTAGTCGAACAAGGGACTCTAATTGCTTAGCAACCTCATGTTCTTGATCAGCTTCAGACTCAGAATCAGAGACATCTTGTTCAGCAGCAGCCGTAGCAGTAGATGCAACAGCAGCAGCCAAAGCATGACAAGGGTTAGCATACTCAGCGGATTTAATAGCTTGTTGTTGTTGGAAAGCCAAGGCACGGAGATGGTTTTGTTGTTCAATTTGTTGTTGTTTTCTTTGTTCTAAAATAGCATTATAGTAAGCCTCTTCTTGTTGACGACGATGACGGAGCAATGCCTCTTCTTGTTGTTGTCTTCTCTTTTTAGCAGTATAATAAGCTTCAATGGCAAGTTCTTCTTGTTCACGACGACGTTGCAATTCAGTCATCACTTTTAAATTATAAAGAGCCTTTTCAAGACGACGTTGTTCTTCTTGTTGCTTCTTGTAAAGCGCAGCTTGTTCACGCTGAGCTTGTTCCTGACGAAGTAACAATTGAAGTTGAACATAATCATCAACAGAGAGTTGAGGACGACGTTGGTGTTGTTGTTGGAAATAGAACATTTTTTTATTTGTAATAAGATATAAAAGCTTTTATTGATTTATTATTATTGAGTTTTTTTTTTGACACATTCCAAAAATGTCAATGTATTTATACTATGTTTTATGGAAGGTTCGCGCATTTGCTCGGTATTGTCATTACTAAAACTCCGGGCTTACGTTTGATTTTCTGGTGAGTTCCAGCATTTTGTACACATTTTGAGCCAATCATCTATCAAAGAAGCATTCTAGAATTTGCCTGAGGCTGCAAGAATGCATAATTGAAGCGCAGCATATTTGTAATGATGGAAGCGGGAGGAAAAAAATGAAATGCCGCTAATGCTGTGCCGCTAAAAAGAAAGCACATTTGGATTTGTAATGTGAAATATCTCGCCCATCCTTGTTGCAAATTCAAATAAAAAATTACCATTACGTTAATCAACCAATACGAATTTTTCTGTTTTAAGCGCAATATACATACAAATTTTATTAATGAGGAAAAACTCTTTAATTACGACTACAGGATGATTTCCTGAAATTTTAATTTTGTTCCATTAAATCTATGTACCTTACATATATACTAGCTAAATAATTCCAAATTCATTCTTCATTGTATTGATCTACGTTTGTTGAACGGCATATCTCGATTCTTTACATTTATTAACTGCGGTCAGACTCCTTTCCCAACGTTAGTCAGCCAGAACTCAGCATTTACTGCGAATTCGACCAAAAATGAATGAATAAGCGTTATAAATCAAAGTTGAATTTCATAAAGTTTAGCTTTGTTTAATACTATAAAGTCTCATACATTCATATAAACATCTAAAGCTGCAAACCAAGTAATTTTTTTAGGCATTCGAGCAACAGATTATTGTTGTTTCACCAAAAGCGCTCAAATGAGCCGTTTAAATTTTTTATTTTTTTTGAGTTTTTGCAACAATCTTATTCGGTAGCAATTACATTAATCTTCCAAGATTTTAGTTTCTACCCAATTTTTACCTTATCATGCCCCGTCTAAATCTTTTATCAAAGTGTTTAGTAAGGTTATAGTACCTAAATTACAGTATCTTTATGGTGAATTTGTTTATTTTGAGATTTTCTGTCATATTTTTTGACTTTTATCAAGAGAACCAAAATTCATTATTACGGTCAATCGTGAAATATTTTGTGAAAAAACTAAGAAAAAAAAATTACAGCAGGTTTAAAATTAAATTCTACATATTTTTGCTTATTTAAGTTTTGAATGTTTATCATTTAATTTATGCCAGGAAAATCCTTTAAAGTTTATATTTTTTTCCGAAAATGTCAAATCTGGTCGAGAAATCTGGCCAGTGCGACGATTTTATAATTTCAACGCCGCCAGTCTGTTTTTATGCTTGTGTTAACATACATAATGCAAAAATCTCAACAAATTTACACATATCAATTCGATTTTTATTAAGAGGAAGGCCTAAGTACATTTTTGATGTCATTGAAGGCGCTTTAATGTTTTTAATGTACTGTTTTATGCTTTAATAATGTAGAGAAACCTCATTTAATATCTGATGTCGTTGTGTGAAACTACTTTTTAATGCACCTCCTTCTTTATGTAAAATCATACTACAGTATCCATATACGATTTTAAAATAGTATGCTATTAGTATAACAATTTGAATATTTATTACAGAAATTCCATTTATGTACCTTATTTATTACCCAAGAAATTCAAGAAAAACGTGCAGGAAATCAACAATTTCGAAACACGAAATGCCTGTAAATTGTAGGGATATTCAACTCCCACTCGCAGATCTTTAAGAATATCTTGGCATGAATATCTTGCTATTAACAATATCGGTTAAACAAGTGAACAACACAAAGATATATGAGAGATATCCTTGTTGAATGCAATCGTATAGTTCCAGATGCCAAGCGTAGCTCAGCCAAAATACATGCACATATAATGATGATCAGGATTTTAATATAAAGAATATTTGATACAAAAAGTAGATCGTTACAATGCAAGAGAAATTACAAGAGCTTTTTGAGTTTTTTGAGCTTTTTGAATCCGAAATTCTTAGCAAATACTATAAATACAGTCGATTTTCATGTAACAAAATCTAAAAAAGAACAAAATACCAACACAATGTACAGATATTTATCTCATTTTAATCAAGAGAAACCAGGTTACTTAATAATAACCGTAGCATTACTAAAAGCCGAAGTATTTTGGGTTTGCTCAGCTATATCTTGCTTATACCATTCTACTAAACCTATACCAACAAATCACCTCATATCTCACAATATCAACAACAGCGTTCCTGAAGATATTATTATCTCAGTAACTGATGAATCAGATATTAAAGAGGACACAATTCAACTTAGTGAAAAGGAACACCATACTGCACATAGAAGATTGAGCTTACCATCACTCGCTGTGGATGATGATGGTATTCGTCGTAGACCCTCAGCCGAAGATGAAATGAATGGAACAACATGTCCTCCTGTGTGGTGGCAAAAAGCAAAAATCAAATTGTCTTCTGCCTCACATTCTAGAAATCATAGCTTTACAGATTCTAACAAAGAAAACCTTTTATATACCCCAAGTCTTCATACCACAGAAGAAAATACTGTTATTGACAATAATCAAATATCGTTTTCGTATATACAACCCATTGATAGCGCACATAGTTCAACGCCATCGATATTCTCACAATCAAGTAATTCTTCTGAAAAGAAACATCAACATCGTGCAAAGCAAATGATGACAAAAATCAAGACTCGTATCGTCAAAATCTCACATCATCGTAGAGGCACTTCATTAGACCTTGATAAGTTCAAGATATAATAAATTACAAAATATACCCCCCTCCCCTCCAAATCTTTGTAAATATAAACGGCAATTATAGAATAAATAATAAAAAACATGTATAAAAATATATAAATACATATTAATGGTATATTAAATAGTTTATTGTTTTGATGGTATTTAATTCATTTTAAATTCTTTCAAGCTTTTACACAAGAAATCAATATGCAAAGAGTCTGATTCAATTTTTGGTGCGTAAAAAGCTTTTTGCGAAATGGTGCTAAATCCTGTTTGATTTTTACTGTACACGGCATACGTTTGTTTTGAACCTATTATTAATTTGAGGTATATTTTGCTGAGGGGCCGGTATTGTTGAATATTTTGAAAACGAAATTGTTCAAAATTAGTAAATGGGAAATGTAAGGTAATCCAGCGTCTAGTAGAGCCATTTGCTTGACGTTTGCTTTGATAAGAGGAAAATCTACAATCTTTCATGACAATACTCTTTAATTTGGGCAGTATAAATGATAATTTTATAAATGTTTGACAGTTGAGATCACAGTTGTCAAAAGTTAATGATTCCATAAATATGTGTGGTGTAGTAAGTATTTGCATAGGGTAATAAGCCAGTGAACAATAAACAAAGCCCATATGAACCAAGAAAGGACAGCGAGTCAAAGTGTAATCAATCAAATAGTGTGCATTAACTGTACCATTCACAAATTTGTTGTCCAGTCTATCAAGAACAAGCTTTTTGATATGTGATCCTACAACTTCAATCAATGTTAAATGAGGCATTATTGTTGGTCCTCTCAGAGGTGAATTTTCTTGAATTGTAGCTCTAAAATATTGCAATTTAAGTTTTTTAAGCGATGGCTCGCTGCTATAGGAAATAAGAGGATTGTCGAGGCGATAATTGGTCTTGGATACTAAATGGCATGATATTTCAACATTTCCATTAAATCTAGCAATTACTAGAAATTTCGCAATGGCATCTAATGCATCATTTACTTCAAATGTAAAAGGCATATTTACATGATGCATTTTACGTAAAAACAGTAAAAGGTCTAGCATGGCTGATGTTGATATGGGTATAGATTTTGTTGTTCTGGTTAATCCGTTTTCATGAGGCGTTAAATCTAATGATTGCAGTTTGGGAAATTTAAAGATAAGATATTCGATGCATTTTGATGATAACGAGTGCAACTTAAATTTTGCTATTTGGATGTTGGGTCGAGGTATCAATTTCGAATAGTCAATCGCATTATTATTTTCACTATTTTCTTCAGCTTCTTCTCGTACATCAAATCCAAATTGTCTCAATGATGGTGATTTAAAAAGTTTCAATTCTAAAGTTTTCACTGATACGCAACTGTCGATCACTGCATCTATTTTATATAATTCAGTCGCTTTTTCCAGATACAAATATTCAAGTTTAATGAATTGATCTAGTTGATCGTAAAGAGTCGTAAAAATGTGTGTAGAAAATGACCAATTTGCAATTTCAATCAAATCCAGCCGACTTAATTGTTCACGCAGTTGAATAGCGCATGCAATATAATCCTTCATTGAATATCTTTCTGGTACTGCAATTAATTGTAGTTTCTTCAATTTATGACGAATATGCATTGCTTTGATTAATCTGTATCGTTCAGGATCTCCGTTATGAGCAATGCTTTTAAGATTTGAACATATTTCAAATAAATGTATGATGGCAGAAAACGTTGGGCGATAGTATAACCTTCTAATATCAATTGATTCTGCTACTAACTCAAAGTTGTGATTCTCCAGTCTACTTATGGCTGCCAGATATCGATGTATTTGCTCTTCGCTACCAAAGTACAAATGCTTAAATAAACAATATTTTGCGGGTTGATGCCAATTTTTACATACAAATAGACATTTATGTACATATTTGCTTGAAGGGAGATATTCAAATATTTGGTTTAAAACTTCGTACGGTAAATGTGTCCAGTCGGCCATGCTTGTAACGAGTCTTTTTTCTTTATATTTATATACAACAATAGGAAAAGAAATATTTTTATCATCGTACTTTTTTTGAGTTGCTTGAATTGAGAAATAGCGGAGATTTATTTCATGGCTGAAAGAGGTGGCCAAAGCCCAAACGTGTTTTCTCTTGGTTGAATATTCGAGAATCTAAAGGCAAAAAACCAGAATAAAAATTATATCTAGTGAAAAGAAACATATCCAATCACTCTCCAAAAAACCATTTTAAAATAACCTGTTTGAGTAAACGTTGAAAACTCTTTAATCTTTCGAAATTGCAAATAAAGTGTATTTTCTCCTCAACATTACGGCTGAATCAAGTTGGCACAACAATAGAATTATCTTGTTAATTTTTGCTTAATCTTTTGATATCAATTCTAAATGTACTTGGCTATAGATTTACAACAATTTATGTGCCTTGACATTGTATTACAAGCCACAGCATTGTCTTCCTATTAAACACAACCTCTCCACCGGTCACTATTATTTTTTCATAATATTTTTTCGATATCAAAATTTACATCTTATTCAACTTTTTATCAAATCTACAGACCTTTAAAGATGCCTAGTGTTGATTGGAAAAACCTCCCTGAACGTGAAGAAGATATCAACTTTGACGATATTTACGAGAAACATGAAATTTCTACCGAGAATGATTTCGATACCATTGTCGTTGTTGACGGAGCCCCTATTGTCGATGAAGCCAAGGAAGAGAAATTGATGGCCGTTTTGACCAAGCTCTTTTCAAAGGGTGCTGGTGAGATCAAGGAAAATGGTATTTGGATGCCCATGACTCCCAATGACGAAGGAAAAAAGACTAGCTCAGGGTAATTTCATTGATTACATTTATGAAAGTTGCCATGGTTACTAATTTATTGTGCGCGTGTTTTGTTTCTATAGTTACCTTTTCATTGATTTCAAATCACCCGAATCTGCTCATGCTGCTGTCAAAAACTTGGATGGCCACAAATTGAGTAAATCTGTTACTTTATCCGTCAACAAATTCACTGATGTCGAAAAGTACAGTGATATGAATGAGGAGTATGTTGAACCTCAAATTGAACCTTACACAGCCAAGGAACACTTGAAGAGCGCTTTAATGGATCCTCAAGCTCGTGATCAATTCGTCATGTATAGAGGTGATGATGTTTCCATTTTCTGGAACAGAAAGACTGATTCTCCCGAACATGTCTACTCTAGAACTGTAAGTTTATCAATTGTTAAAACATTAAAATATTCGAATATTCATTTTATATGCCTCATTAGAACTGGACTGAAACTTATGTCCAATGGTCTCCCAAGGGTTCTTATCTTTCCACATTCCATACCCAAGGTATTGCTCTTTGGGGTGGTCCATCTTGGAACAAGATTGTTCGTTTTGTTCATCCTGGTGTCAAGTTAATTGATTTCTCTCCCAATGAGCGCTATCTTGTCACTTGGTCAAATGAACCCATTAGTTTAGATAGATTACCTGAAAGCGGTCATCCTTTCACTGAATATGACGAAGGTAACCAAGTTATTATTTGGGATATCAAGACTGGTTCTTTGCTTCGTTCATTCCCTATTGTTCAAGCCGTCGGTGAAGAACAAAAGACTGTTCGTTGGCCCATGTTTAAGTGGTCTTCTTCTGAGAAGCACTTTGCCCGTGTTGTTCCTGGTCAACAATTATCTGTTTATGAAGCTCCTTCCATGGGTTTGGTTGGTAAGAAATCTATCAAGGCTCCCGGTATCGTTGATTTTGAATGGTCTCCTGCTAAGGGCGATGCTTCTGATCCCAAGATCTATCAAAAGGAAGAAGTTTTGGCTTACTGGACCCCTGAGATTGGTAACCAACCTGCTCGTGTTTCCATGATGTCTATTCCTTCCAAGGAAGTTATTGCCACCAAGAACTTGTTCAATGTCTCTGAATGTAAGCTCTACTGGCAAAACCAAGGTCATTTCTTGGCCGTTAAGGTTGATCGTCATACTAAGACCAAGAAGTCTACTTATGCCAACATTGAAATCTTCCGTGTTAACCAAAAGAATATTCCCGTTGAAACTATCGAATTGAAGGATCCTATGCTTGCTTTTGCTTGGGAACCTTATGGAGAGCGTTTTGCTACCATCACCACTAGTGATCCCGCCTATGGTGCCACTCCTGCTCATGGTCAAGCTCCTGCCACTGTCAAGACAGATGTCAAATTCTTCTATCTTGACAAGTCCAAGAAGGCTAATGCTGGTTTCAAATTGATGAAGACTCTTGATAAGAAGACTGCCAACTATCTTTTCTGGTCCCCTAAGGGCCACAACATTGTTTTGGCTACTTTGCGTTCTTCCACTGTTTCTGATCTCGAATTCTACAATCTCGATTTTGAGCCTCTTGCCAGTGACAAGAAGGATAAGAACGATCCTGGAGCTACTGTTCAACTTTTGTCTACTCAAGAACATTATGGTGTCAGTGATGTTGAGTGGGATCCTACTGGTCGTTATGTTGTTACAGGTTCTAGCATGTGGCGTCAATCTGCTGATCATGGTTTCTGTATTTGGGATTTCAAGGGTCAACTTTTGTTCAAGCAAAACATTGAAAACTTCAAGCAATTGTTGTGGCGTCCTCGTCCCGAGAGTTTGTTGTCTTCTGAACAAAAGAAGAAGATCAAGAAGAATCTTCGTCAATTCTCCAAGCAATTCGATGAGGATGATCTTGCTATGGGTGATGCCACCGCTGCTAAGCTTCACGCTGAGCGTAGAAAGGCTGTCGAAGAATGGTATGCCTGGAGAAAGACTACCGAACGTAAGCTCGAGGAAGAACGTAAGACACTTGGTAAAGAAATCCAATTGGCCGATGAAGGAAAATCTGAAGTTGTTGAAGAATGGGTCGAAGAAGTCATTGAAGAGAGCGAAGAGATCTTGGATTAATCATCTTGTTGCATATATAAATTACTTTAATAAAATCATCCCCCCCCCCTTTTTTTTTAGAAATACAAATGAATATTATTTTTGCAATGTTGGTAAAGTATAAATATGGGAAATGGAGAAACTGCTTTACAATTGTTACATCAATTGGCAAATCTTTTTTTGTAGAAGGCCGTCTGAAAACCTGATTTGCCCATTGAATAATTAAAAGTGCATCGACCCAACATTGACCAAAAATTGGCCTAAAAAAGTTAAATATAAAATTAAGCGCCCAAGTCGAAATATTAAGTTTCTATATTCACAAGATAGATCCTGTTGAAAAACAAAATAAAATAGGATTTACGATTACCAAAAATTTTCCAAAAATTTTCCAAAAAAAACCCACCCTTGAAACTTTAATATGTAATAAAACATTGAAAAACAAGAAGATTTCGCGTAGTAGCTTTTAAGAGCAAGCTTATTAAAATCTCGAGATATTTGGCATCTTAGGTTGAGTTTTTAAGCGGGGTAAAAGCAAGTGTTTCACTTTTGAAGCCTTTATACTCGCTGAGAAATCAGCATGAATAGAAATAGCTCTTTTGGCAAGATTCTATAGCATCTCAAATATAGCCCTACATTGAAATGGGGGCACGCTCCGATTTTGAATATCACCATATAAAATTGTATAATCAGATATGCACATGTGACTGAGCTTGAATTCAAAAAGTGTTCAAATGGAAAAAAAATCCAAAAAAATCCAAAAAAAACCTTGTATGTTTAATTACTCACCAAAATGCATAGTAAGTTGAACTAGCGTATTAAATGTTTTAGGTTCAGTTTTTAATTCTGAATCGATCGGTGTAGGTTGTAAAAATGTTTTTCTCATAAAATCCCTAGTAAATTTAATGTCAAATTTTAACGGTTTTTGATCAAAAAGTACCCTTCATTCAAATGCAACCCTAAAATATTTTATTTTCACATTATGCGCAACAAAATTATCTACAGAATGAGTATTTATTCGTAGCTGTAGCCCTATTTTTCGTGGGGATTTTAATTTTTTTTGATCATTTTTTTTGGTCGGCGAAAATTCATCCTTGTATATCCTCGTCCAAAATTGATCCTTTTTTGTTGTATCACCAAAAATCAATCATTCAATCTCAATTTTCTCGACCAAAAATCAATATTTTTTGACGAGGTAAAATTCGTTAGATAGATGCTAATGAGTACTATCCTATGGTTTTAGTTTTGCATACCTGTCATCCCTTCATGGATCTCTATAACAGAAAAAGTGCTCTCACAAAATTTATAAAAAAATAAAAAAGTCTTTACAACCATCCAAATCCTAGATATCCTAGTAGAGAATGAAAAATAAAGTAGACTTTACTTAATAACCATCATTGCAATACCTTAGTATTTTCTCGACTTATTCTCATTTCAAATGCGGTTTTTCAATTTTAAGCTGGCCATTTCTGCATCATTCAAATTTATGAAACAATCACTATAGTAACCATCCTTGCTTCATTTAATAAAATTTGTAGCCGGGACAATGTTGAATAGGATGACAATTGGGATATTTATTTTGTAATATTAAATGGATATAAAAATGAATGTATAATAGCTGATGAAAGGTATCCCATATCCCATGGGTAAGGTTTAAGCTTTTGGAATCTTAAATACGTCGTACAAAGGAGAAAATACACGCGTTCTTTATCTTGCAGCCTTTTAGTGTGTGAAAATGGAAGAAAAGCATAAAAACTTTACAACAAGGAAAGAACAGAGTCTTTTATAGCTTTATAGTAATATCAAATCTTTATTAAAGTTATTTAAATGTGAAACAGTATTGACAAAAGGAAGTATATCAAAGAGATTTTGGGTTTCGATAAATACAGATACAACAAGGATACACAACACTTACGTCGACTGGACAAGATTTATAGCTCAACATTTGTTGTAAGATGACTGCAGCCTTTTCCATGAATAGAACAGCAGCAAAGTATCAGATAATTTTAATAAAGAAATGTCATAGTATGCCTCAAATCTCAAAAAAAATTCGTAGACAAAAATAAGTAGAAAAAACAAGTAGAAAAAAAAGACAAAAGATTAGAACAAAAAGGCAGAATTTCTCTCTCTCTTGATATACACTTCATTTTCGTAAATCTTCTTCATTGATAATCAGAAAAGCAGTCTGTACAAGCCTTAGAGTTGATCATTTTGAGTGTAAATGCATTCCATGCAAACTTCAAAAAAGAAGCCCTTGATGTTTATTCCAAATTAACTCTTTTGTGATGTGCCAATGTGGAATAGCGATACATCCTTATTTACCTGATCTCTTTCCTTTTGATCCACACAAAAATCCTTTAAAATGAAGGTGAAATACATCAATATCTGAAACTGTAATGCCATATAATTATCACGGACTAATAAGTTTGAATGCATCAATAATAATTATAAATAAGATTAAAATGTTCAATCAAATTGATTTTATTAAGTGGAAGATGTTAGATTTAATCAGAACGAAGAGTTTCCAAGAACTTCTTGGAAGCAACGGTGACAGGAGCACGCTTCTTTTGGACTTTGTTAACCTTACCGGCGGCAACCTTCTCAGCCTTAACGAGTTCAGCACGACGGAGAACTTGAGCATAGGGGTTGAGACGGTTCATAACACCTTGGTTCTTGAGAGGGTTCTTCTTTTGAGTGAAGGGACGCTTGTGATGCTTGTTACCAGCGGGACGGACAACAGATTGGATTTCATCAGAGTTGATGAGACGAGCAACATCAGGGTTGGTCATGATGTGAGCAGGCAAGACATAATCCTTCTTCAAGGAAGCAGGTGCCTCATAAGTACCATAGAGCTCATCAAGAAGAGCAGCGGCAGATTCAGTCCAGATGATAAAACGACCGAGATGTCCACCAGGAGCAAGTTGCAAGAGGTTGAGACGACGGACGTTAACAAGTTCAAGACCAGGTAAGTTACGGAAAGCCTTAACAAGACCGTTATCCTCGTTATAGATGACAAGAGGACCACGACGTTGTCTGTGACGACGGTTACGGAGCTTACCTTGGCCAGCACGAAGCTTGCGAGAGTTAGAGACTTTGACAACATCGGAGTATGCGTTAAGAGACTTCAACAAAGCAACAGCTTCCTTAGTCTTGGTCAACTTCTCAACAGAGTCAGCGACAACAAGAGGAACCTCCTCAATCTTTTCAATACGGTGACCACGAGCCATGACCAAAGAGGGAAGAGCAGAAGCAGCTAAAGCAGAAGCAGTAGCGAAACGCTTTTGGTTCAAGTTAGTCTTGACATGCCACTTTCTCCAGGTCTTGGTAGGAGCAAACATACGACCACCACGACACATGTTACCGAAAGCAGCTTGACCAGCACGGTGAGTACCGGAACCATTGACACGAGGAATACGAGCAACAGCACGACCAGTACCCCAAGATTCAGCAGAAGTTTGTTCACCAGCCTTGCTAGAGACGGCATAAGCTTGACGCTTGTTCTTGGCCATGTTGGTGTGGACAAAGTTGACAATATCAGGACGAATGGGAGCCTTGAAGACAGCAGGACAAGGGAGAGTACCAGCAACTTGGTTACCGGACTCGGCAAAGACGTTGAGAACAGGTCTGGCAGCGGACTAGATGAAGAAATATTAGTTCAATGCTTATTGTAATGTCAAAATCAATGAAATATTCATCTCCTTTCAAACAGCAAAATCCAAAGATTCACATCCATTTCTTAATTTGATTTATATGCATAAATTGGTAATTTCAACGGATGATGAGTCTTTAATCGATACTGATGATGGATAGATGCTTGATGTGTCGTTATGTTGATAATTTACCATCTTGTGTATATATGAAAATTAAAAGAAAGAGATTCAAAGATTCAATTATTGGCCAACAGTGCTTCGTTGATATAGAGGGTTTCACGGGGTTTGTTGGTAGAATATGAGTGCGGACTGGAGGAAGATAAAATGCTCATGCGGACCGGATCACTGTGTAGGTATTTTGCTTGGCTCTTTTTTAAGGTTCTTCCTCTTCATTTCCTTTACTTTAGCCTAGCAACAACATTTATATAAATGATTATACCAAGGTCTCCAGCAGAACTTGGAAATCAAGCAGCTATTTCAGTCGATTCCAATATTCCTATACGGTTATATTTTCGTTCTGCAGATTTATTATTAAAACAAGCTCGAGTGTATAAGGATGAGAATGATTTGGAACACGCTTATGTGCTCTACATGAAATATACAAAGTAAAATTACCTTTCTTTAAGAAAAATAAATTGCATGGCATTAATTTTCTTATACAAAAGCTTAGGAATATCTGAACTTCCAAAGCACCCTTCATACAAAAATGTAGAAAACAAAAAGAATCTAAAGATACTGAATAAAGTAAATTGCATTGCATATTTAACTAATAATTATCAACTAAGTAAAATTGACTAGAATTGTATGGAAGCGTTAGAGGCATTAGAAACTATGAAACCTGCTTTAGAAAAAGCATATAATTCTTATTTAAAGAAGATTAATGATGCACGAAAAGCTGATCAGGCAGCTTCTATTGCACAGCAGACGACTCAGTGGCAATCTCAACAACAAAAACGTCCAATCGATACTTCAGACGTTTCAGATGATTGGAATTTGCAAGATGCATTAAAGGGAGTTGTAGGTGTTGGTTATAATGAAGGGTCAAAGTAAGAACATTTCCACAACAATGTTGCAGAATATTGACATTTTGCATTTACGTATTCAGGACATCCCTGACTGGCTATCAAAAAGCAGATTATCCAAGTCTATCTTTACAGAATCAAAGTGATAGGTAATTGGTGATACTCAGAGCACTATGTAGAAATTAAGACTAATTTTCGGGCAGATTTACATATCGTGCTCAGCAACAGCAGAATGATACACATAATTACATACAATCCCCTCCCCATTTACCATCAAAACCATCAAACCAACCAGCATTACCACCAAAAATACCTATTATCAGCAATAAGGGCCCTGCACTTCCACCAAAAATTAAATTGGAGGACAAGGAAATACACAGAACTGGACCTACGACCGATGGTAAGAAAATAGATCAAATGTACTTGGATTTTATGTATTTAATATATTTGGATAGCGTCGACTGAAAGAGGAGAACCACTCAGAAAAATGCTACTACCTGAAGGGATTCATTCAAAGTTTTTATCTATTGCTCAACCAAATACAATTAAAAAAATAGAGACATGTGGTATATTAGCAGGAACATTGGTAAGAGGCTATATATAATGATTTTGTATAGTAAACCTCACTTTGAAAATTCTTTAGAAAAATAATATATTGAAAATTACAACATTAATTATACCCAAACAGACAGGTACATCCGATACCTGTACTACCGAGAATGAGGAAGACCTTTTTGATGTTCAGGACAAGCATGATTTACTCACACTTGGGTGGATCCATGTAAGTTAATATGTGTTTAGCAGTTGTTTTTTTTAAAAAAAAACTAAATGTGATGATATTATTAGACGCATCCAACTCAATCATGCTTTTTGAGTTCTGTCGATTTACACACGCATTGCTCATATCAACTCATGTTACCAGAAGCAATTGCTATCGTTTGCGCACCATCACAAAGACCAAAGTAAGGGAAAAATAAGATCATGGATAAAAGTTGATATATTAACTATATTGAAAATAGCTTTGGTATATTTCGTTTGACAGATCCTCCGGGATTAGATGTAATCAGTAACTGTAAAAAGACGCCAGCATTTCATCCTCATCCTGATCTGCCAATATACACAGTAAGAATTATTAATCATCATAACTAAATCTTTTTCTGATAATTATTCTAATTAGGGTGCTGAGGGCGGTGGACATGTTAGAAGTGCAGATTATGAATTCAAAGTATTGGATTTACGTGATAAGAAATAAAGTTAGGATAATTGTAAAACCTTGAAAATTTTATTTATATGTGAATGATAAGTTATCATATCCCTAATACAGATATGTTTATAAAAGAATCTGATCTTCTGTATATACATCTCTTTCTTTTTGCATTGTTCACAAGAAAATAAAATGCCTACTATTCATTCTATTCCAATTGTTGATTTCGCTGATTTCAACACAAACCCCAAAAAAGTCGCTCAAGATGTATATAACGCCTGCAAATCTATAGGTTTTTTTTATATGATAAACCATGATATTCCTGCAAAGGATGTTGCCAGAGCCTTTGAATTGGTAACTAGTGCATAAGACTATTGTAAACCCATCTTTTAAATGTTATTTTTTTTC
This sequence comes from Mucor racemosus, assembly GCA_027405735.1. Lineage (NCBI taxonomy): Eukaryota > Fungi > Mucoromycota > Mucoromycetes > Mucorales > Mucoraceae > Mucor > Mucor racemosus. Next base: position 1,190,529 of record JAPEHQ010000005.1, read on the forward strand.
CCTTAGAGCAAAGAATTCTTTGATTTGCCTCGAGAAGAGAAAATTCAATATAAAATTGGTGCCAATAATCATGGCTATTCTGAGCTTTATGGTCAAAAGTATATATATATATATATATATAAATGTATGATTTATCAATTGAATCTGATATTCACACAAATTCTTATCTTGTACATAGATTGGACCCTGAGAATCAGAGACAAGGAGACCATAAAGAGTAAGTAGCACAAATTTAAAAAATAGATAATTCAATTGTGCGAATAAATAAAATAAATAGAGGGTTCAATCTAAGAGCATTTGAAAATGGCAAACCATTTGCAGCAATCCCTGACATATTTCAGGAAAATGCGCGGTTCATTGAAGATTTATCCAAGGTAAAAAAAGAAAATATCCGCATATACATTTTAATAATATTCAATCATTGGTATAAAAAGAGCTGCCATGCTGTTGCTATACAAATTCTTGAAGCGTTTGCAATTGCATTAGAAATTCCAGAAGAAAAGGGAGGAAAGGACTTTTTCGTAAGCTCACATGATTACGTAGGTTCTGAAAATGTGCTTCGTTTTCTTAAATACCCTCGAGGTGGTGAATCAGAGTATAAAGAGCCAGTTCGCGCAGGTGCGCATTCTGACTATGGATCCGTTACCTTATTATTCCAAAAGGATGTCCCTGGATTAGAAGTTCAGGCCAGTCGTACAGAATGGATTTCAGCACCTTTAATTCCAGGTGCAATTACTGTAAATGTGGGAGATCAAATGGAACTTTGGACAAATGGCCTCTTTAAATCAACTATGCACAGAGTTACATTTTTACCTGAGCATAATCATCTAGATCGCTACTCAATGCCATATTTTGTTCAAGCAAACTCTGACACATCATTGGCTCCTGTCCCATCTCAATTTGTAGATCAAACCATTAATAATTCAGAAGGTTATGTTTATACAGCTGGCGAACATTTGCAAAAAAGATTAGCAGCTTCTCATGGATTTGAAAATAAATAATTTATTGTAGTATATTTATGAATCTAGATAGTTATTTGCTTTTTACTTGAGCTTTTGTTTCCGCTGAAAATGTATTGAAACAGCTTTTTGACAGTAAATGAAATTGAGAAAATTGGAATTAATGCAATTGAAACAGCTGCTGCATAAAGATCAAAGTTATATGAGCTTTGATCAATGATATTTGACAGCTGCGTTCATATCTGTACCGTAGGGTAATTGCCCATCTTTGTTGACAAAAATAACCTCTTCGACTAAATCTGCAACACGAATACGACCATGGCAAGAATAAATTTGAATTAATGCTTTATATTTGCCAACATTCTTTTGAAAGGAACCATCAATATCACGGCCAACGGCCAACGGCTCTACTTTTTTCACTAATTTGTTCTTGGTTGAATTCATGGTTCAAATAAACACCCATACCGTTATACTCAACGTTGTAAGCATTAGGAAACTGATCTTCAAAGAAGGGGAATACAGTAAGGCGTTTACCAGCATATAAACCTTCGTAGAAAGATCCTGCGCCACCATGGGTAATAAAGACAGATACAGATGGATGCATCACAACAGCTGCTTGAGGTGCCCAATCAACAAAATAACGGTTAGGTAGCCGTCAAACATTTAATCTAGTTGGTTATTACCATATTTATGGTATACTTTTAGTTGAGAAGAAGAAGAAGGCCAAGCTTCTTTATTCATCAATTTTGAAAATCGGAAACTACAATACTTTATTTTCAGGTTTTTATATATATAATGCAGTCTGGCTATATATCGAATTTCATCTATTTTTATATCTTGAGCACTCTCTCAATTCAATAATATTTTTTGTTTTGACATTTTTTATGTCCCCTTCTCTTTTAATGAGCAACAATGGCATACAACCAAGCAAACAAAACTCCAAGAAATATCACCTCCGCATATAAAAACAACTAGAATAATAAAGGATTCATCCATATTTTACTTTTAAAACGGAAAAATTTATTTTGTATATACTTGAAAATTGATATCTACCCGGCCTTGGGTTCATTGCCTTCTTGTTCCTCGAATTGATCTTCTTGTGTGATAACTCTCAATACTGATTTTTTACTAGTTTCCTGCAATTCGCCCGCAATAAGAAGCTCATCCAAAATAAAGTAAGCCTTTTTATAATTATTAGCACCTATCATTAAACAGAATATCGCTTATTTTACCTTTTGGAAATTGAAAATCAAGTCAAGTTCACACACCTAAAAATAAGCTCGAGTTAAATATTTGAATAGTTTGTATACAAAAATACACATACATTTCCAAAATAGCGATCGAGGATTTCTACATAACGATGAATAATTTCAAGTGTAATGAGCTCGTTATCGTCTTGGTTGATGCCTGCTACAAAAAAGAGACTTGCGTATCTGATATATTTTATATGCAAAAAAATAGCTGAATATAATAGATTCCTCATAATATTTCTAACACTATTACCTTCTATATACAATCTTTTGGTCTATATAAAACGTTTAGACACCCTACTTTTTAAATATATAGCAATCCAATACTTACCTTTATATTCAAGAAAGTTGCACATCTTTACTCGTCGAGCTAATACAAGTTGTGTAGCATCTTTTACAATCTTGGCCTTTTCTTTGGGTGGAATAGTAACAAACCACTTTGTAAGACGAACTTTTCCTTGTCTACTAACCAATAACAACCAATTTATCTATACGTTTTACTGAATAAGTTTTTAGATTTGAGTATTATATGGTATGCTTATTACCGCCATTATATATTTTGTATATTATGAATGAAATAAAGTGTTGGACCAATATAAAACTTGTGCTAGATAGTTCATTAACCGTTGCCCGTGAGACACGCTTTTTCTCTCTGAGGAGAAGGCGGAGAATCAAATGCTGTTAGAAAAGGGGGACGGTTAAGGTGTGCTTGTATACGATGTACATCCGCCTCCAAATGAAGTTGGCATCGTCGACCCCTGAGGTTTAAACGTTTCTCCACAAGAAAAAATTAAGGTTTATTCAAGAGGATCCATGATCTAATAAAGAGGTATATTCCCGCCTTTTAAGGCTCTTTTTGGTTTACGTATTTCTTTATTTAGATAAATCTTCGAATTAAATTAGTGTCTTTTGAATAGTTTCCGGATTAATTGTTATGTAATATTCCCCGAGCGAAAAATTTAAAAAGAAAAAGCATCTTGTAATGCTTAATATAAAAAGGGCCCCTCATTTCATTATTTTTTTACAATCTTCTCATCTTTAAATACATTTATCACACTAAATTTTATAACAAATGACTGCTCAAACTTATTCTACTTTGAATCGTACTGGCGACAAGATGCCTCTTGTTGGTTTCGGTTGTTGGAAGGTTTCCCCTGAAGATGCTGAGGGTACCATTTACAATGCCATCAAGTCTGGTTATCGCTTAATTGATGGTGCTGCTGACTACGGTAATGAAGTTGAAGTTGGTCGTGGTATCAACAAGGCCATCAAGGAAGGTATTGTCACCAGAGAAGAAGTTTTCGGTAAGTGATGATTGGATAGTATGCAATGGATGACATGCATAATAACAATTTTACTAGTTGTTACCAAGCTCTGGAACACTTATCACAACAAGGACAGACTTCGTGGTGCTTTTGATAAGCAATTAAATGACCTTGGATTGGAATATGTTGATTTATATTTGATTCATTGTAAGTAATTTAAAAAGTTGGTGCTTCATGATTTATTCTCACACACACATATTTATTCAGTCCCTGTTCCTTTGAAGCACGTCGAAATCAATGAAGTTTATCCCGCTGGCTGGTACCAACCCAATAAGACTGAAATTGAGTTCGAACCTTCTCCTATGCACGAATGTTGGCACGAAATGGAAAAGTTGGTTGATGCCAACTTGGCCCGTAACATTGGTATCTCCAACTTTAATGTTCAACTCATTTTGGATTTATTGACTTATGCCAAGATCAAGCCTGCTGTCTTGCAAGTTGAACTTCATCCTTATCTTCAACAAAGCCGTATGGTTACTTGGGTGCAATCTCAAGGTATTCACATCACTGCTTACTCTTCTTTCGGTCCTGCTTCATTTGTTGATTTGACCACTGATGGTAAGACTGCCCCTCCTTTGCTTGAACATGCCACCATCAAGGAAATTGCCGACAAGCACAACAAGACTACTGGTCAAGTCTTGCTCCGTTGGTCTACTGAAAGAAATGTCGCTGTTATTCCCAAGAGTACTAATCAAGATCGTATCAAGTCTAACCTTGACATTTTCTCTTGGTCTTTGGATAAGGAAGATTTGGATAAGATTGCTTCTCTCGAAAAGGGTTTGAGATTCAATGATCCTTACAGCTACAACTTCAACTTGCCCTTGTTCAACTAAATCTCGGCTATTTAGTGATGTATTATATATAAGATGTACAATTATTTAAATAAAAAACTATCCTCCAAATCAAATGATATCATTTTAGGAAGAGAAAAAAATGTATTACTGAGTCGTTTCTTTGGATATTTTTTTCTTTTTGCCTAATGACTTTTTTATTGCTATTATTAAACATGTATTTATTCATTGAAAATACATTTATCTTGTTAGCATATTACGTGTAAATAATCTTTGCTTAGCTTTTTGTTTTCGGAACAAATAGCAGTTCCCTATTGCAAAACACGGTATAAAAAACTAATATTCTAGAAGACCATTAGCGAAGCAGATCATTTCTTCATCAGCAACCTCAGTCAATCCCTACTGTTCTACTTCCAATTTTTCGAATATTTTAACTTGATTGCTAAGATTGTTCTAAAATTTGAAATATTAAACATTATTAACGTTGAAATTTCAATAAAAAAATGCAAGACTTACATATAAATACGCAAATATGTCATACTGACATTAAGTGAATTCTTTCTTCAAGTGAGCATGGAATTAAAGCAGAGTTACATTTTATTGCTTTAAATGTGTGCTTATCTTTTAGCGGGTATTTGATAAATGTCATCTTAGTTTGGATGATATGAATAGAATGCATATTAGCTAGTTTGACTGTGTTCATGCTTGCATTAGGAAATCTGCACGTAATGTTCTTCAGAGTGCTGTATGAGCTTATAATTCAAAAAAAATTGTCTTTATCTAACAGCACAATACATAATCGTTTTTTTAACCACACCAAATAACACGATGCATCCACTTGACAATACTTCGACTGAATCCTGCGCAAATTGATTTTTATTTTTGCGCAATAGAGATTTCGGAAAGCGCAATTTGATTTTTTGGGTTGAGGCGAACTGGTCAATTAAATTTACGTAAATTGGTACCGTGAGCTCTGTAAGATTGCCTTGGTGTTGATATTACAAAATTAAACTAAACAAGTAACGTGTATTCATGTATATTTGGACGTTTAAACAGAAATTCCTTAAATCATCCGTGGTTGTACATTCACTTATTTTATATAGTGCCAGATTAAAAACCTAAGCATGCCACCACATCTACAAGTAATTCTATACTAGACAACTTTTTGGCGTATTTCTTAGATACTGCAAAAAAGACATGAATTGATCGTATTACGCTACTTGTTCCCAAATGTATTTTATATCTCACAAAAGTCTCAAAAACACGTAAAATCTACTGCTTCTTCCTTATACATTGTGCCTCGCTTTTTATTCCTGCTCAACTACTTTTTTCACTTAATAACACCAAGAAAAAATTATATGCCAATGTACCTGAGATGATCAACTTTAATCCAAAAATGAGTATCCAAAAATATCCTATTTTTTGCAGTTGATATTAATTTTTCAGTGCTAATGTTTCAGGTTTTTACGCGTATTTTACTGCTAAAAATTAAAACTTCGAGGCTTCATATCTCTACAGAAAATTAAGCTATACTAACACGTTTTATTAATAAAACTTACTTGTTTTGAAGCGATCTATGACATGTATCAGTATAAAAAAATTCTGAGCACTTTTATTTTTTTTTTCATTTTTTCATCATTTTTATAGTTGATTTCAAAATATTTATTAAATTATACTGCATTTCTTTTACATTCATGTGATAGAGTTTGTTGAGATCTATTGGACACAATTTAGTTTTTTTCAAAATATTGATTTTTCATGGAGGTATCCTCAAAAATGTATACAAAGAGATATCTTCGTTTCTAGCTTCAATTTTTCCCCTGTATACCCTCATCCCAAATTCTGAATTTGAAAAAAAATCGACAAAAATCTCATTTTCTCTTCGAAAAATACAGCTAGAAGAATAAATAGTAGCTAAATCGATATATAATTTGGCTGTGCGTCATTTTCATTAATTATATTTGAAACATGTTTATAAAAAATGATGTGTATCTTCGAAAAACCTCCACAATTTCAATTGCACTTTGCGCAAAATTTAATGTAAAACATCTGTCTAAATTTTATTTAGTTGAATAGAGAATTTAAACCTATATAGAAACCATTTAAAACGCTAGTTTGACTTACTTTGCAGTTCATGAGCTATTATTAAACGATCTTGTTTTTTGCATCATTTTCTGATCGATTTGACAACAAATCGATTTTGGAACTCAGTTAGTATAGACTTTAAGCTGTATTGTCAGATCTTGATGAAAAATCATTAATCTCCATTTATAAGCATTTATTATAAAAAAATTCAAGATCGTCTTGTTATATTTTAAAATTGTTATTTATTTATTGTTAAAAAAGTATATTATATAATAGATAGCATTAAAATAATGTTTAGCCAATGATTGCATGACTGACAGATTCAGCTGTATCAGTAACAGTCGATACTACTCTTTGGAACCACGAACGAGAGACAGGAACTTCAACTTTAGTAGTTGATACAATCTTAGCTTCATAAAAGGTTTCAAAGCTTTCAGCAAAAATATCGAGACCATCAAATTCAATGTCAAAACTATGCTCCTTCTTTTCGACAGAGAATCGGTTAAGTGATACGGTTTTGGAGCCATAAGCTTTGGCAGCCTCAAGAATTTCAGGGTTAGAAGAAACCACAGCAAGCTCACTAGCCTTTTCCAATCCAAGGAGCATAGCAGTGTTAGAAACAACTGTAATCTCGGTACTAGTGCCGTTATTTATTGTACAGGCAGCGAACATATCAGCTGTAAATTGAGCATGCCAGCAGAGACAACCACTACGAGCGAGATCCATCATAGTACGAATAGTAAAGGCATGAGAAATAGCAACAGTGTACACACCATCAAGTTGTTTGATCTTGCGAATACTAGCAGAAGCATCTTCAAAGAGTTCAAGATTAAGCCATGCGGAAGCAAGAGTTTTCAATTCGGATTCATTGAAAGCAGCTTCAATGAAGAATTCGGCCAATACTAATCTCAGGGCAATGATCAATACATGGATATCCATTTCAGAGTGTTTGGCCTTCAAACGTTGTTCAAGATAAAGATAATACCAACGAGCAACTAATGCATCAACATTAATATGAGAAAGAGTGCATGAATTCTTCTTTTGAGCAGTAAGCTGATACCAAGCCTTGGAGATGGTAACACGATAGTTGACAATAGTATCAACTAAATCAAAAGCAAATACCTTGACATCCTTAAAAGAAGCAGGAATTTGAGCAGTTTCCACCCAAGTAATAGTTTTACCTTCAAAACCAGCAGAGATAGCAGTTTCAGCAGTAATCTCAAGAGCGGTTTGAGTTTTGCGTCTTGATTGCTCTTCCACAATAGTGATTTTTTCTTGAATCAAATCTACATCTGTAGATACTGCAATATCTTGTATAGCCAAAGTTTGTTCTGTAACAATAGTATAAATACTATCCAAAGATTCAAGTACTTGCTTTTGAGAGTTTTCAACGAGTGAGACAACATCAGATGAGCATGATTCAGAAACAGAATATTTGAATTCGAAGGAAGGCTTGGATTCTTCAATAATAATAGCGGCTTCTTTGAGAGCAGCGGCAACAATAACATCGACCTCCTTCTTGTAGGATGCATCAGAGCTGAACTTGATAGATCTAATTCTACCAAAAAAGATATCATACCAGGAAGCAATCTTCTTTTGAGTTTCAGTAACGGCATATGTCAAAGCCTTCTTGGTTTCTTTTTGGGCTTGTTCAACAGATTCGTAAACAATTTCTTGCTTAATAACTTGTTCTGAAGGCTTGGAAACACCAATAACTTGACTGACTTCGACCTTTGTAGTGTTAGATTTGACTCCTTCATAAACGTCGACCTTTGCTACGGCAAGTTCATTCGATACAACCTTTTTGAATTCTTCCTTAGCAGAGTGGATATCAATGTGATGATTCTTGACAACACCACCTTCAGCATAACATTCATCGACAGAGCTCTCAATAGTAGAAACTTGAGATTCGATAGAGCCTTGAAGCTTTCTATAGAAAGAAGACCATTCTCTTGAATTCGAAGAAACAACGGTTGAGCTTGATGTAGACAATTCATGCTGAGAATTCTCGATAATAACTTGAAGTTTGGCTTTTTCCTCGACAATGACAGCATTCACATCCTCGGTACAATCTCCAATTTCGAGCATAGAGGTGACTTTTTCAATGAAGAAGGCAAACCAGCCATAAACAGAATCAGTTACCTTTTCATAGTTATCACAGACTTCAGTAGTATCTAAAATGTAATGTTAGATTGCTAATAGTTGACATTAATATAATACTTACATATATGGCTATCTTTGGAAACATAAACAGTATCAACACCAGAGATCTTCTTTCCTTGCTCAACAGAAATAACACCAACATCAACTTCGTCAATGACTTCACCGGAAGTAACAACTTCAGATATACCAGATTCAACCACAGTAGTACAGGTTTGATCTTCATTAAATTGAATACCTGTCTTAACTTTATCAACAACTGATATATCATCAACGCTAGAATATGATCCTTTCTTATCTGCGGAAACAGAGCCAGATCCAGCTATAGCATCAGCTACAACACCAGCAACAACACCAACAGCGACACCTCCAGCTACAATAGTCTTATCTCCCAATTTTTTCTTATCTGAGGCATCTCCAACCTCAAGCGATTCAGTTTCCTTGACAAATGAATCAGTCTCAGAACCCTTACAAATTACAGTAATGGATCCATTATTATTGTTACTGGACTCTTTGGTAACTAAATGAATATCATCAGATACAGAACCACCAACTACAACACCAACATATGAACCTTCAGTCTTAGAGACAGTATCCTTCTTGCCAACGATAACATCAACAGTAGATGATTCTGTTTCAGTAACATCAGTGACAGAAGTAGTTTCCTTTTCACCAGAAACAACAGTAATGGAGCCAGATTCCTTAGTGATAACATCAACCTTGGAATCAGTACCACCAACTACAACACCAACAGATGATGAACCTTCAGTCTTAGAAGCAGTATCCTTCTTTCCAGTTACAACATCAACAGTGGATGATTCAGTTTCAGTAACATCAGTGACAGAAGTAGTTTCCTTTTCACCAGAAACAATAGTGATGGAGCCAGATTCCTCGGTAATAACATCAACCTTGGAGCCAGTACCACCAACTACAACACCAACAGATGAACCTTCAGTCTTAGAGACAGTATCCTTCTTGCCAGTGACAACATCAACAGTAGATGATTCAGTTTCAGTAACATCAGTGACAGAAGTAGTTTCCTTTTCACCAGAAACAATAGCGATAGAGCCAGATTCCTTAGTGATAACATCAACCTTGGAATCAGTACCACCAACTACAACACCAACAGATGATGAACCTTCAGTCTTAGAAGCAGTATCCTTCTTTCCAGTTACAACATCAACAGTGGATGATTCAGTTTCAGTAACATCAGTGACAGAAGTAGTTTCCTTTTCACCAGAAACAATAGTAATGGAGCCAGATTCCTCAGTAATAACATCAACCTTGGAACCAGTACCACCAACTACAACACCAACAGATGATGAACCTTCAGTCTTAGAAGCAGTATCCTTCTTTCCAGTTACAACATCAACAGTGGATGATTCAGTTTCAGTAACATCAGTGACAGAAGTAGTATCCTTTTCACCAGAAACAATAGTGATGGAGCCAGATTCCTCGGTAATAACATCAACCTTGGAACCAGAACCACCAACTACAACACCAACAGATGATGAACCTTCAGTCTTAGAAGCAGTGTCCTTCTTGCCAACGACAACATCAACAGTGGATGATTCAGTTTCAATAACATCAGTGACAGAAGTAGTTTCCTTTTCACCAGAAACAATAGTAATGGAGCTAGATTCCTCGGTAATAACATCAACCTTGGAACCAGAACCATCAACTACAACACCAACAGATGATGAACCTTCAGTCTTAGAAGCAGTATCCTTCTTTCCAGTTACAACATCAACAGTGGATGATTCAGTTTCAGTAACATCAGTGACAGAAGTAGTTTCCTTTTCACCAGAAACAATAGTGATGGAGCCAGATTCCTCGGTAATAACATCAACCTTGGAGCCAGTACCACCAACTACAACACCAACAGATGAACCTTCAGTCTTAGAGACAGTATCCTTCTTGCCAGTGACAACATCAACAGTAGATGATTCAGTTTCAGTAACATCAGTGACAGAAGTAGTTTCCTTTTCACCAGAAACAATAGTAATGGAGCCAGATTCCTCAGTAATAACATCAACCTTGGAACCAGTACCACCAACTACAACACCAACAGATGAACCTTCAGTCTTAGAGCAAGTATCCTTCTTTCCAGTGACAACATCAACAGTAGATGATTCAGTTTCAGTAACATCAGTGACAGAAGTAGTATCCTTTTCACCAGAAACAATAGTGATGGAGCCAGATTCCTCGGTAATAACATCAACCTTGGAACCAGAACCACCAACTACAACACCAACAGATGATGAACCTTCAGTCTTAGAAGCAGTATCCTTCTTTCCAGTTACAACATCAACAGTGGATGATTCAGTTTCAATAACATCAGTGACAGAAGTAGTTTCCTTTTCACCAGAAACAATAGTAATGGAGCTAGATTCCTCGGTAATAACATCAACCTTGGAACCAGAACCATCAACTACAACACCAACAGATGATGAACCTTCAGTCTTAGAAGCAGTATCCTTCTTTCCAGTTACAACATCAACAGTGGATGATTCAGTTTCAGTAACATCAGTGACAGAAGTAGTTTCCTTTTCACCAGAAACAATAGTGATGGAGCCAGATTCCTCGGTAATAACATCAACCTTGGAGCCAGTACCACCAACTACAACACCAACAGATGAACCTTCAGTCTTAGAGACAGTATCCTTCTTGCCAGTGACAACATCAACAGTAGATGATTCAGTTTCAGTAACATCAGTGACAGAAGTAGTTTCCTTTTCACCAGAAACAATAGTAATGGAGCCAGATTCCTCGGTAATAACATCAACCTTGGAACCAGTAACACCAACTACAACACCAACAGATGAACCTTCAGTCTTAGAGCAAGTATCCTTCTTTCCAGTGACAACATCAACAGTAGATGATTCAGTTTCAGTAACATCAGTGACAGAAGTAGTTTCCTTTTCACCAGAAACAATAGTAATGGAGCCAGATTCCTCAGTAATAACATCAACCTTGGAACCAGTACCACCAACTACAACACCAACAGATGAACCTTCAGTCTTAGAGCAAGTATCCTTCTCGCCAACGACAACATCAACAGTAGATGATTCAGTTTCAGTAACATCAGTGACAGAAGTAGTATCCTTTTCACCAGAAACAATAGTGATGGAGCCAGATTCCTCAGTAATAACATCAACCTTGGAACCAGAACCACCAACTACGACACCAACAGATGATAAACCTTCAGTCTTAGAGACAGTGTCCTTCTTGCCAACGACTACATCAACAGTAGATGATTCAGTTTCAGTAACATCAGTGACAGAAGTAGTTTCCTTTTCACCAGAAACAATAGCGATAGAGCCAGATTCCTTAGTGATAACATCAACCTTGGAATCAGTACCACCAACTACAACACCAACAGATGATGAACCTTCAGTCTTAGAAGCAGTATCCTTCTTTCCAGTTACAACATCAACAGTGGATGATTCAGTTTCAGTAACATCAGTGACAGAAGTAGTATCCTTTTCACCAGAAACAATAGTGATGGAGCCAGATTCCTCGGTAATAACATCAACCTTGGAACCAGTACCACCAACTACAACACCAACAGATGATGAACCTTCAGTCTTAGAAGCAGTGTCCTTCTTGCCAACGACAACATCAACAGTGGATGATTCAGTTTCAATAACATCAGTGACAGAAGTAGTTTCCTTTTCACCAGAAACAATAGTAATGGAGCCAGATTCCTCGGTAATAACATCAACCTTGGAACCAGTAACACCAACTACAACACCAACAGATGAACCTTCAGTCTTAGAGCAAGTATCCTTCTTTCCAGTGACAACATCAACAGTAGATGATTCAGTTTCAGTAACATCAGTGACAGAAGTAGTTTCCTTTTCACCAGAAACAATAGTAATGGAGCCAGATTCCTCAGTAATAACATCAACCTTGGAACCAGTACCACCAACTACAACACCAACAGATGAACCTTCAGTCTTAGAAGCAGTATCCTTCTTTCCAGTTACAACATCAACAGTGGATGATTCAGTTTCAGTAACATCAGTGACAGAAGTAGTATCCTTTTCACCAGAAACAATAGTGATAGAGCCAGATTCCTCAGTGATAACATCAACCTTGGAACCAGAACCACCAACTACAACACCAACAGATGAACCTTCACTCTTAGAGCAAGTATCCTTCTCGCCAGATATAATACCGATGGTTGTGGATTCTGTCTTCTTGATATCAGACTCTGTCTCTGAAGCAACGCCTTCAACAACAATATCATCGGAAGTAGATCCAGTGTTGCCAATGCTAGTTTCACTATCTTCAATAACACCAACAGTGACGGATTCTGAGCCCTTAGATACATCTTCTTCAATGGATGAAGATTTCTTTTTGTGATGAGCAACTGCAGCTGTGACGCCGGCAGCAATACCTACGACAACTCCAGCAGCAATGCCAGTTTTGATAGTTGATCCTGATTCTTCAGTGATAACATCAACCTTGGAACCAGTACCACCAACCACAACACCAACAGATGATGAACCTTCAGTCTTAGAAGCAGTGTCCTTCTCACCAACGACAACACCAACAGTGGATGATTCAGTTTCAGTAACATCAGTGACAGAAGTAGTTTCCTTTTCACCAGAAACAATAGTGATAGAGCCAGATTCCTCAGTAATAACATCAACCTTGGAACCAGTACCACCAACTACAACGCCAACAGATGATGAACCTTCAGTCTTAGAGCAAGTATCCTTCTTGCCAGTGACAACATCAACAGTAGATGATTCAGTTTCAGTAACATCAGTGACAGAAGTAGTTTCCTTTTTACCAGAAACAATAGTAATGGAGCCAGATTCCTCAGTGATAACATCAACCTTGGAACCAGTACCACCAACTACAACACCAACAGATGAACCTTCAGTCTTAGAGCAAGTATCCTTCTCGCCAACGACAACATCAACAGTAGATGATTCAGTTTCAGTAACATCAGTGACAGAAGTAGTTTCCTTTTCACCAGAAACAATAGTGATAGATCCAGATTCCTCAGTGATAACATCAACCTTGGAACCAGTACCACCAACTACAACACCAACAGGTGATGAACCTTCAGTCTTAGAGCAAGTATCCTTCTTGCCAGATACAATATCGACGGTTGTAGATTCAGTCTCCTTGGACACTTCAGATGAAGATTCTTTGTCTTTGGCAATAACATCAATGGAAGCTGATGTAGACTCGTTGATATCGGTTTTGATAGATGATGACGATTCCTTGTCATCAATGATATTTCCAGAAATAACTCCAACAGGGATAGATTCAGTGCTACCTGCGATAACATCGACCTTTGAGGAAGTCTCAGTTTCAGCATGGATAATACCAGCAGAAATTGATTCAGATTCCTTGGTAATAGCTTCAACTTGAGATACAATTTTACTACCAGAAATAACGCCGACTGTAACAGCTTCAGTGTCTTTTACAATAATATCAACAGCCTTGCTTTCTTTTTCTTGAGAAATAATAGCTCCTGAAGCAGTTGTTGTTGTAGTGGTAGTAGTAGTAACAGGTACATTTTCTAAAATGTAATCAATATTCTTTAAAATATCTGTTTGCTCTTCTTCACTAAAAGTAGACTGGCAGATCTTAAGAATAGTCTCCTTATCAGATTCAGCAATTGACAATCTAAATCCCTTCAAGTTGGCTAAAAGGTAAGTCTTCATGCTAATATAGTAAGTAACTAAACGACGACGCTCAGTCCAAGAGAGATAAGTAAGGCTTGACGACAATACAGATAACAAGGCAACAGACTCATCAATCTTTGAGATGATGTCGAGTTCAGCAGCATCAACAATTGTCAAAGTATCTTGTTGTGTAGTTGACTTAGATTCAACAGACCAGGAGATATCGTTACAAATGTTTGTAAACCAAGAAATAATGTAAGCCTTAGATTCGGCAAGAGTAGTAACAATCTCAAGCTTGGAACTTTCGACTTCTTCTTCGGATACTTGAACGGATTCGTCCTTCTTATTATCAATCTCTAAAATAGCATCAACTTCTTGAACGGTGTTTTTGCATTCATGGAATTCTAATGACAAAGTATTGTCAATAGCGCCAGTAAGTTTCTTCCAATTGTCAACGGAAGTAACTGTGGAAACATCAACATTGGAGACAAAATGATCAACTTCAGACTTGGATTTCTCAATCACAGAAGTAACAGACTTTTCAAATGTCTTTTTGTATTCTTCGGAAATGGTGACAGAACCAGATAAAGAAGATGCAGTATCCTCACTAATCTTAGCTAATTGGGTTTGGAGATCTTTTTGGGAATTCTTAATCAGAATATCAATTTCTTCCTTCTTGGCACCATTCTTAGATGCTTCAGAAATACGACCATAAAGTGTTCTGAACCAATAACGGATAGTAATTTGGATGGTATCGACAACAACAAGAACACCATCAACAGCTTCAGATTCAGATTCGTAATGCTTGATTGTTTGCTTTCCACTGGGAATAGTGGTAGAAGATGAAGGTGAAGATCCTTTAACAACAGCAGACTCCTTTTCAGCCTTAGAAATGATACTTTCATATTTCTTATCGATTGATTGACAACATCCAGAAACAACACTAGGAACATCAAGGTGCTTGATAGAAACCTCTTCATCGGATTTCAATGTCTTGAGGTAAGTAGTAGATTTAATGAATACTTCAGTTTCAAGAGTAGCTTTAGTTTCTTCAATAGAAATCTCCAATGCTGCACGCTCTTCCTTGGTCACAGAAGAACCATAAACCTCTAAATATTGAGCAAAACGACTATACAAAATTTGACGATACTGTTCAATAACTTGGAGATATTCCTTTTGAGTACGACAAGTAGAAAGGCGGCGAATGAAGATGATTCTCCACCAGCTAATAATCAAACGAGATTCGCGATAGATAACGTATGAATGCTTGGTAGTTCTACGAGAAAGAGCCAATTGAGACTTATTAGTGGATGTAACTTCCTCGGAACCTTCAATGATAGCACCGCTTTCGATTTCTTTGGTAATATCAGTGATAGGAGAAGAAGTGCTAGTAGATGTTGTAGTTCTCTTTCCAAAGACAGGAGTAGAGAATTTCCATTGAATAGTCTTAACAGAGCTTGAAGTTCTAGATGAACCAAGCAAAACACGAGCACCATCCTTAAAATTATCACAACCGAGGATATAGAAATCATGGCTATCGAGCTCAATACGACCTTCAGATGTCAAATACCACTTCTGAGTGCTTATACCAGCTTCAACAGCATGAATAATGTTGGACTTGATTGATACAGATCCTATAAATACACGCAATAAGAATTAGTTTTTGATTTAAACATTAACAAATATATATAATTAGCTACCTTCAACATCAATAACAGATTTGCTGCCATAATTAATTAAAAGGCCATCATTGTATGTCCACAACTGGTTCTTGAAAGATTTGAAATCAAGTTTCTTCAATACAAGTTGAGAGCTAGATTCTTGAACAGCAAGTACCAATTCATCAGAGCCATTATAGCTAGCTTTGATGAAGAACCAAACAGAAGCAGGGAAGACACCTCTACGCACAGATGTACTAGTCAAAATACTCCAATCAGACTTTTGCTTGCGAATCCAAGCATTAGCAGAGGATATAGCTAAAACTGATTTCTTTTGATATTCAGAATCGGAAATGACAGGAATATGAAGCTCTAAACCTTGAGATTCTTTAGAAGCAATATCAGAGGTAGCATCCAATGTGTAAGCACCAGACTTTGTACGAATGAAGCGAATGTAATAGATAATGTTTGAAATTCTGACAGACATTGATCCATTAGCATGAATATAGAATTTTTGGTTAAGAGTGCTATGAGAATTAGATAAGATCCAGTGATGAGCTATTGATTTCAATGGAAATTAGATTAGAATTAGGGTTAGGATTTGACTAATTATATATTAAAACTTACAAGTACTCAAAACAAGACGAAGCATATATCTATAATTAACCAAATAGCCATCAATATACGTCCACAAGAATCTTCTATAATCCAAATCATGAGAAATCTCATAAAGACCAACTTGGCTTTGAGCAGAACTACCAGCAGCAAGGAAGTGGTTTTCACTACCGAAACGAATGAAGAACCAGCCTTCAACACCAGGCCATTGATTTTGAGAAGTAACCTTATGGCAATAAGTTTCCTTGAGCCATCTGTATGAAACAATGGCAGAAGCTGAACTAGTGACCTTTTCAATCTTTCCAGATTCGATAATCTTGACACCAGATTCACCCTGACTAACAGGAATTAATGCAGGTACTAAAATCTCCCAATGTTGTTCAGGGCGAGCTTGCTTCTTAACAAGAGCTTTAGCTTCTTGAACATAGACATCAATTTGAGTATATTTATCAGAACGCTTAGTTTCTTTGAGAGATAAAACAAAAGAGCGTTTAGATTTGAGGTAAATCAAACCTTCAGCAGAGTATTCCCAATTTTGATCATCATATCCTTCAGCTTTAGAATTACGAGTAGATACATGCACACGCTCACCAGCAACAAGAGCAGCATTAGCAGCATCCAAAACCAAAACACGGCCCTTGAGATTAATCAAGAAACCGTTTTGGAAAGACCACATTTGACTAGCGAAATCAGTAGATTTCATTCTAGTTAAAACAGCATAACTACCTTCTTTTGCATCACCAACAATATCTAAAACATAACCATGTAAAGAACTCTTGATAAAGAAATATCCAGAAGGATAGCTACCATGATGAGATTTATAACGAACAATCTTTTCAAAACCTGTAGGAATGTAATCTTCTTCCAACTGGAAAGAATCCTTACGTGCCAATCTTTGAGATTTAGCAGAATCAGATTTCTTCAAGACTGGACTAGTAGGTAATTCAGAGTTATCAACCTTGGAAGGAGTTTCTACAGTAGCAACAATGTCAGATTTAGTAGCTGTTTCCACAGCAGTTACAGTAGCGATAGTTGATTTCTCTTCAGTTGTAGGTGAACTAGTAACAACATTAGCGGTAGTACCAGCAGCAACAGCTACAACAGCGCCTGCAGTGACAATAGCAACACCTGCAGCAGATGATGAAGTAGTAGAAGATGATGAAGGTGTTTGCACAGGAGTTTGGATTTCATAATCACTATCATCAGTTTCCTTTTCTTCAACAGCTTCCTCTTCTTCCTCTTCCTCTTCTTCTTCTTCCTCATCATTAATCACCTCATCTTTTTCCTTGACAGCAACAGTTTGCTCTTCACATTTCTCAATTTCCAAGCTTGATCCACCTTCAGTAACAGTAGCACCAGTACGCTTACCAAAGATAG
Source organism: Mucor racemosus (assembly GCA_027405735.1). Lineage (NCBI taxonomy): Eukaryota > Fungi > Mucoromycota > Mucoromycetes > Mucorales > Mucoraceae > Mucor > Mucor racemosus. Next base: position 1,208,397 of record JAPEHQ010000005.1, read on the forward strand.
GTTTTGAGAAAGACCAACGCAACCATTCATCAGACTTCAAGGCAGAGATTTGCTTACCATCTACATTAGTACGAACAATTCTAATCTTATTTATACCTACCTGAGCACCCTCAATAGATGCATCTCCAGAACGAGCAACACCAATAGTTAATCTCTCATTAGATCTTAAATGAATTTCACCATTAGCACCAAGATCCCAGAATTGACCTTCATTTGAAGCCTTTTCTTTGAGATAAACTTGAGTTTGTTCACCCTCAATTGCAATATCTTCATTAGCTTGAGCATCGAGAACTAATCCAGTCTCTTCATTAATCAAATAACCATTACTATAAGTCCATAATTGCCATTTATAAGCCTTGAAATTTAATGTACGGATAACAATTCTGTATTGAGCAGAAGATTCATCACGTTCAACTGTCAATGCCAAGTTTTTACTACCGTGAGAACAACGGATAAAGAATCCACCTTCAGGGAAGACACCCCAACGACGAATAATAGTTTTCTTTGTAACTCTTTCATAACGCTCAGAGCTAGATTCATCAATTGAGCAGCTACTGCCAATCTTTTCCAAGACAAGACTATCCTTATGTGTTTGTTGAGCAGCATAAGTAGTATGAGAAGATTTACTAAAAACAGGAGTAGCAAATGACCATTGTTGGTAATCAAGACTTAAATCACCACGCTTGACCAACTTCAATTCAGCACCTTCCTTGGCATGGTTACCAATAGAGCTAAGAACCAAGTCAGAATTGGATCGAGGATGAATATGGCCATTGACAGTAAGACTCCACATTTGATTTTTACGACTAGACCGCAAGAATTTGGGGCTCCATTGAATGATATTAGCGTTTGAGAAAAGTTTACCACCAGCAACATCAATAACATAATCAGTTTCGAAATTGACAAGACAACCGTCTTCACGATATCTCCAAAGTTGACGTCTATAGCTCTTGAAATCCAATTTAGCTAAGATTAACTTGGCTCCCTTCTTTTTATCAGATACAGTAATAAGAAGATTATTGTCACATTTAGAACGAATGAAAATCCAGCCCTTGGGGAATACACCATATGAATGAGTAACTAATTTACGTTCAACATCATCATCTAAAAAATACAGTGATTAATTTTGGATGCTTAACTATGTATAGTTTAAGTTTTCTTACGTTTACGAATAGTCCAAAGGGTCAAAACATATCTTTGGAAGCTGACAAGATAAGACATTTCTCTCTTGTCTTGCTCAGAATAACGGGTTTCATATCTACCATAGAGGATTCTCCAGGCGTAATAACTTGTAGTAACAATTTGAATAGTCCAAATACCGTTCACTTGAACCAAACCAAGACCAAATTGTTCATCCTTTTTAGAAATAATGGTACCATCGGTTCTCAATGTCCATGATTGATTGATGTCACCGCTAACTTCAGAGCTCAATTGAAGTTTAGATCCTTGAGCGAAATTACCTATATTAATGTAAAGTGATACGAGTTAGAGTTGCACAAATTGGTTTAATTGAATCTTACCTTGAGCACGCATAACAAGACCTGTAGCACAATGCAAGAGATAACCATTACGGAAAGTCCATTTGAAAATGCTTTCATTGTTAATCTCCAATTTCTTCATGATCAAAGCAGATCCAGATTCAGATTTTTCAGGAACCAAAGCAAAGCCATCTGGACCACGGATATAAAACTCACCTTGAGGCCATTCGGCAACAGGTTGGTGAACAAACTTTTTGGTGGTGGTGGTAGTAGTGGTGGTGGTAGTTGTAATACGCCATTCTTTAAGAATAGCGATAGACCATTGAGAAAGAGTCTGGGCACCAGAATGGTAACCAAATTTAGGAATCAAGAAACCCCAACGCAACTCTTGGGAATATTTGTGGTTACAGAGTGTAAGACGATACTTGTTCTTGTCCTGAGTCTCGACTGAGAGAGCAAGTTTATCATTAGATTGACCGTAAATAAGATAGCCATCAATGGTCATATACCATTTTTGGGTTGAAGTCTTGCTTTGAACAAGGTCAGCACCAGTAGAAAGAGCTTTTTAATTCAGATAGATCGAGATTTAGTGTATAAAATTTAGGGGTAAAAGAAAAGAAGCTTACCTGAAATATCAATGACAAGATCTGTGGCATAATTGATAAGTCTACCAGATGAATAAGTCCAAAGCTGGTTTTGCCAATGTTGACGATCGAGTAATGTTAATTCAATAGATTTTTCATCTTTGGCAGTTAAAACTAAAGGTGATTCAGTAGTTGAACCAGAGACAAATGAACGAATGAAAAACCATCCGGAAGGATAAGTAGCATAACGGAATGTGCTGATTTTGGTAACTGCAGCAGCAGCAGCTATACAAGTTTGATGATTTGTTAATTATGTGTGTTACATTTGTCGTATTTATAGTTACTCACTTTGCTTCTTTTTGAATACAGGTAACACAAAATTCCAACATTGCTCCTTGTGTCCAGGCTTTCTCTCAGACAAGTATAACTTGGAACGAACTGCTTCACTTTCCTTAACAGTCAATACAAATTTTCTGTTAATTTCGAGATAGATAACGCCTTCAGGAGTCAACGCCCATTGTTGATTCTTGTTATCTTTATCTTTTCGAGTATATTGACAAATGTTGGCGCCGTTTTCGATTGAGCCTATTTTGTTTATAATGCGTTAGTTTGTAAGTGGTTAATAAATGATCTACACTAATAATATTTACCACCGCGAACATCTAAAACCATGTTGGAAGCTTTGTTGATAATATAACCCTCGCTATACTTCCAAAGTTGACGAGAATAATTGGAAGTATCAAGCTTAGCAGCAGCAACCTCGGCAGCAATGACACCAGTTTCCAAAACAGTGAGAACGAGGCCACGAGCTTGACTCTTGACAAAGAACCAACCTTCGGGGAAAACACCGCGTTGCTCAGTCTTGACAGCAGTTTCAACACTTCTCTTGAAAATAGGTAAAACAACAGTGAATTTTTGATGCTGATGACCCTTGTTTCTCTTTTGTAAATGAAGATGAGCACCTTGACGGCTACCGAACCAACTTTCTTTGAAACCAATAACAAAACCATCGTTACTCTTCAAAGTAACTTCACCTTCAGGTGATAAAATCCAAGCTTGACTTTTATCATCAGTAGTAGATAAGGCGGTTTGAATAATATCAGATCCATCTTTAATGGCATTGCGTTCAATACCGAGAACTAAACCTGAAAATTTGTTTACAATACGATGAGATGAAGCATCGTAAGTCCAGAGTTGACTATCGTAGTTTTTCTTGCGAAGACCTTCAATAGTTAATTGAGTACCAGAAGTAACTGATGTTTCACTCTCAATACTAATAAAAAGACCAGAAGCATCTGATTTCAAGAAGAAAGCAGTGTCAGGGAAAGATCCAGTAGGAACAGTATGAGCTTCAGCATTGTCAATACTGGAGCAAGTAGATTCAGCATTAGAATGAACTGAGCGAGCATCTTTTTATATATAAAAATTTAGATATCGAAATAACACATGCATATTCGAAAATGTCCTTACCATCTTCTTTAATTTGAGCAACAGCAGGTACCTTGACACTTGCAGCAGTACTCTTAACTGTACTAGAACTAGCGCTTCTCTTCAAGGGCTCAGCAGAAGCCTCTTTTACAATAGGGAGAACAAAATCCCAACGTTGTTCCTTACGATCAAGATGACGCTTGTCAACGAGCTGAAGATGTACATGAAGTCCTTCACGGCGAGCAAAGAAAGATTCCTTGATGCCCAAAATAAGAGAAGGCTTATTAGCTAAATAAATATGGCCATAGGGGGAGAGACCAAATCTTTGAAAGTTCAAATCATCCTTAACATTACTGGCTTGAGCTTGTTGTACAATATCTACACCAGCCTTTGGTGTGCCTGTGTAGCAATTTAATGCAAATGAAATAACGGAGTTAGGTACAACCATTCAAATTTGGAAGATCAGAAAAGTTAAATAAGCGCTAAATTCGGGATGATATCCGTAATACTTTTGTAGCACTTTTTTTATGAGCTTACCTTTAGCAACATCCATCACTTGACCAGACTTTTTATTGACAAGGTAGCCACTAGGATCATGTCTCCAAAGTTGAGAAGCATAATCTTTGGTACGTAAAGTAGCAAGTACGATGGGACTACCAGATACTTGAGATTCATTATCGACCATCAAGACATAACCGTTGCTGTTATTCTTGATGAAAAACCATCCCTCTGGGAATTTTTCACTTTGTTCAAACATTGTATTTCAGTAAAACTTTTCTTTATATATGTACAAGCTACTAATTAATGAAAAGATATATATCTCTGGTTTTTTTTTTTTTTTTTACAGTTAAAGAAGAAGAAGAGAGAGAGAGAGAGAAAAAAAAACTGAAATGTAAAGAAAAGAAAGAGAAATGTAAAGGAAAAGTAAAAATATAGAGAATTACAAGACTAAGTTCATGGTTTACATGGTGCAACGACACTTGTGTTGTTCGATCTTGTTACTGGTAATGTCTGTGAGGTTGTTCTTTTTCTTGTAAAAGAGAGTTTGCCGAGTAAAATAGAATTTGTTGTACAGGTTTATTTGGTCTTTTGCAACCATTATTTCGTGCTTCCTTTGTATCACTTTTCATATTTGCTTTATTGATACATGTAGTTTTCAAAAAGCTAAAAAATTTAATATAGAAGAAACTATGCCATTTAAATGCGTTGTATCGATTGTATCACTGACAGTATATAAATTCCACATGTTATATTACAATATAAATGCCCTTCACTTACTGCAGATATACTGCACTTTTTGATCTACATTATCATTTATCTTGTAAATGCTTAAAAATAGATAATCAAGCCTGGGCTCTTCAAAAAATTTATCAAACATCAAGAATCAAGGAGAATTGATTGATATAGTTGAAATGTGTACGACTTGATGGGAAAAATTTCCATTATTTAGAGTCTGGCCGTAAAGGAATTGCTATCTTTGAACTCTTTGAGTTACCATCCCAAAACCCCCTTGGGATTATTAAGGCAACATTTGTCACCTACTAGGGCCTATTCCTGTGATGGTTTTCTCTTTTTGTGTATCATAATTGCTGCAGTGTCAAAATTAACATTAAAACTGCTATTCACTACATAAATGTGCCTAGATAAAATTGTTTAGAATGAACAAGGGGAGGATATAACATTTGAATGTAAAAAGTCAAATGTAATGTCATGTATATATATGTATGCATGTATGTATGTATGTAGACTGCAGTAATTTTAGGTTTTTCTGTTTGTTTTTGTTGTATTTAACATAATCATATACTTTATACAGTGTAGACTTATTTATTTTCTATTGTAAATAAATGATACTTTTACTACTGAACACAAAATACACATTCAGATGCTTTTTTGTTGATGGTTTCACAAAATATCTAAATGGTATTTATATATCATTTATGCTTAATAAAATTAACCATTATACATAGCATTTAAAATAATAAGGCGATAAATCATTTAGGATTATCAGTTCATCATTATTTCCACAATAGTTCGAATTAAAGGCAAGGAAAGGAGCAATGTTTCATATATTCACATGATTAAGAACCCTTACCCTCATCTTACAGTTACACTTTAGAAAATACTATAGTTGCAGGCTGTGTTCAACTTTATTGCACATCTTTAACAAAATTGTAACATCAGGAAAACTCGGCTTACACATAAATACACTTTGCCTATTTTCTACCACATGGTTTCTTATTTATTGCCAAGTTAAATATTTATAGCTGATGACATTCTGCGTATTTTCATATAAATTACAAATAATAAAATAGGCTTTTATTTGTTTACACCCAGTTAAACAACAAGAATCTAGAGAGTACAAGTAAAAACTTAAATAACATATGTTTAGAGTTCAAGTCGGGTCGCTTACTAGGGGACATGTCTCGGTTGGTTATATGATGTACATTGATCCAATGCAAATTGGCTGTATGATGTGCTTTTTTCTTTATAACTTGCATTCTACAACATTATATATTGCTTTCAAAACGAAGGCGCCACACACATGCAACTAACTCAAAAATTTAAAATGCTGCATGTACACTGATTTAGTAGCATCTTATAGCTTATTCTCTGCAACCTTCTATTTTTGGAGTTTTGGTAACTCGATTTGTCAAACTTTGATTATTTACCAAGCACAGGATTACATGTAATAGAATTAATAATTTGGTACAAACGATAATAAAAATATTCTGAACCTTTTCTGCGCTTTTTTTTTTTTTTGCATTTGTAGAAAATTTTCTGGTAAAATTAAATTTCTTAATAGTAGTTCATAAGGGATATATGCTTTTCTTGGTTTTTTCAATACATAGCTTAATGGTTATTTGTTTTCCCTAGGGATTATTTGTCGTACAAAGTCCCAAAGTCTATATTCCTTTAATGTTCTAATACAGCACAATGAAAAAAGTTGAAGCTGACAGTTTTGTTCTTTTTATTTTATTTTTTCTGCATCTTAAGATTCCTTAAAAAAGCTCTTCCTGTACAAATCAAAATTATAACTCTGAAATTTTAAAGGTGGCTATAAACTTAGTAGATGCGCATCCAATATCTAAATAACGAAAAGAGAATAACTCGCAGTATAAAAACTGCATAAGGATCAATCACTTTTCCGCATTACATGTTGTTTAACAAACTATTGAATTGCTCTGACGCTTTAAAAGTTGTATTTAATAAAGTTTTACACTTTATACGCTAAAATGGATCTTGATATTATTTTTTTGTATGCAATCACTCGAGTAAAATTGAATTTTCATTCAAATAAATGAACTTTATTCCGTAAAGGAGTCAAAAATGTTGATACTGACAAATGTGGTTTGTGTAACCAAGTCGAAGATGCAAAGCAATTACTACTTCGTTGTAAACACAAACTCGACATTTGGGGCAACTCATTTGAAAAGTTTCTAGTATATCCAACCATTGCCAATTCACATTTATCACTTTTCTGGAACATTTCGTGGGTTTGTCACCAGTTCTTGCTTTTTATTGAGTAGATATAAATGTCATTGCCTTCGATTTGATCTGGTAATCAAGAAGTACGTCCTACAATAATATAGTAGTAAGTAATAATGATATTTGATCTTAGAATGCAGTTAAATGAAAATATCGGTCTCTAATATAGACTGCTACTTATATTAAAAACATTAGTCCCTTACGTTAGCATGCGTATTCAAATAAAAGAAAAGAATAATACCAGCTTGATAGTCTGATATGCCTTATCAAACGGTGAATGATATTCTTGGAATATGAAAACAAAAAGAGAGAAACAACACACGTAGACAAGGATTTCCAAGGCTTTACATTATTTAGCACAATTAAAACCTTGCTAAATTGCACATTTCAGCCAATGTAAAAGCAGCATTATAACGCATCAACCCATAAACTGAACAAAGCAGGGAATATCTGTTATCATAGAAACATGCATTTTCTATCAAAAAAACCGGCTGTCATATCATAGATTCATTAAAAAATTGCAAAAGCGAGCCCGTAGAGCGACACCGTAATTGAGCATAGCAAGATTGAATTGCTAAGTCTCTTATACTATGGTATATCTAAGTTTTAAATAAAAAAGCGGGTTTTTTTAAAACTTTTCTTATACTTAACCACGTACGGTCTGAAAATTCAGACTTTTTAACGGACGTTTTTGGGGCTCATTTTATCCTTACCAACACTCATGATTTAGATCAAAAAACAGAAAAATCAATTTTTGATACAAAAATCAACGTTTAAATATACTACATTGTGAGAGAAAATTGTAGCCATAACTAACACGCATGTTATAAAAGCTTAATATTAAATGTTAAGTAATAAAACTTAGCATTTTTAGCCCAAAAACGGTTTTTTGATTAAAGGATTTTCATGTAATATTTTGCAATAAAAATGTTTATTATTTTTTATTGAGCAAATAGAGCGCTAAATTCTCTATATGTGTATATTTTTTGTTTTTATAATTGGTAGTATAATTAACTCTAGATTTGCAAAATCAGAAAAAAAAATTAAAAAATGTCAAAATTGATGATCTGGACAAAAATAATTTTCTAAATTAATATTCCGTTTATAAGCCTTGTAAGTCTTAAAAATAAGAGATTTTATAATACTTGAGAACTTTTTCAAGGATTTATGATACTGTATCCACTTGATTCAAGTTTATTACTGTAAATCTTTATAAATGTTAATATTGTGCGATAGTTTATTTTATAATACTATATTCTTACTTTATAATTATTGCTTTAGAGTTGATTTACATTCAGTTTTAGTCTTACCTCTCCAATATCATAAACATAAACATGGCCATCACTGTAACCTATTACCGCCTTCCTGCCTCTCTTTATCCCAAACCAACAATGTATTCATTGCTTTATTAGAACCAACTTATTAAGTACTTACAAATGGTTTCTCGTATTTGCAGTCAAATTTCATAAATCAAATTGACTGGTTCCATCTACAGTAGTATCAAATGTATCATCATCAGCCCGCTTTATGATAAATGTCAATCTAAAATCAGAAACATCCCATTGTCATTATTATAAGCTATGATGAAAAGCTTGATTTTTAATAATACAACAATTAAATAAAAAACAAGATGATATTAATATACTAATAGCATATGGTGAGTATTTAACATCTAAGTGAGTTTGATGAAGTATGCTTTTAAGCCCTTTTGAAAATCCTGAGACAAACACAACCTATGGGTCCTGTAATTTTTATCCACCCAAATGTTGCAATTTCCACTACACAATGATGCACCTTTTATTTATCTTGACCTTGATGTACATTGTTGGATATCAGTTTTTCCCAAGTTGTATTTTCTCTAATTCATTGATATTCTGTCATATTGAACGATGATTTGTAGCATTGCCAAAAAAAAAAGAACAGATGCTTCAAAAGTTTTCTGCATATCAAATTACGCAATTTAGTAGCAATTATTGCACTTAACTATGCTTTTTGAACCTATTGATGTTAATCAGAATAATTAGTACTTTTATTCAAAAGTAAGTTTTACTTTATACATTTACATTCACCCATTCAATAAACAACATTGCATTTATTATCCGTTATATCAATCAATCAACTTCATCTTCGTTTAAAACATTTGACAATTAAGTGCCTAAATTACGTTTGAGCCACCAGGTTTTACCACAAAGAAATCTCGTACAGGTCGACGAAACATCACAATTTGGATTATTTTTTTTTATGTTCATAGATCTGAGTCCTCTCACACATTCATAGATCTCTGTATAAACCATATCTCTATATGTTCAATTTAACTGAAATACATTGAATGCCAACATTGTACTTGATAAAACACCTTACTTTATGACGATTCAACACAATTAATTTAATGTCAGTTTAGCATGAGCAGTTTAATCAGATAAATTTGGAATTAGACTACCCCTTTTTATAGTTTTGCATACCATGAGCTAATAATGGAAATTTATTATAGATACGCTGCTAATCAAGGATGGTGAGTTAATTCTAATGGACGAACGAGTCGATTAGCAGTATAATAAACAAAATATTAAAATCAAATATAGCAATTGAATAAGCAAGAAATGATAAACCATGTAAATTAGCATAATTGAATTGTTTCAAGCGTTTTGAACTAAATACACCTTTACTTTTGGTCTATAAAAATTAATTTATTAGTAAAATCAATTAACAAGTAATGATTATGGTGTATCTCTTATAATTGGTAATGGTATTTAAGAAAACATCTTGTTTTCCTCTTCTTGGCTGTTGGTCAGTTAAACAGAAACAAATATTCTTTAGAAACTAAATATATTAGCAAGTGTTGTATGCCGCCAAGTGCCGTATGTTATCACCTTCTACAGTATCAATAAATCTCACAATCTATTGACTACGACATGTATTGAAGTCCAAAGTCTTGGTATCGGATATAAAAAACTCTTGGCGTACTAAGTTTAATTCAGCAATTACCAAGAACGCTTGGACCTCAATTATGGCACCATATTATCGCATCCCAGCGGTTAATTAATCAAGTAGCTATCAAATCAACATCTAAGCACATTTAGCGCAGCATTGAAACAAGGCAACTCACAAGCTCTGCAAGCACGGTTAAATTATGATTGATCTATTTCCATCTACAGTGAGTTCCAAAACCCTTTCAATGTTTTGAAATTTTGAATGAAACTAGCCATATCTTTCGCAATTTCAATCGGAGATACTTTAAATTTTTATTATAAGTAATTTGAAATATTTCCAATAATTTTCAAAAAATTCGACCTAATTATTTAAAGTTCCGCAAAAAATATGTCAATTCAAAAACGGGTACATCATTGAAAGGGTTTTGGAAGCATTACCAAAAAAAAATTGAAGTTTATTAAACGCAGTTAATAATCAATGCCGTAACCCTTTGCTTTAATGCAAGCTTTCAAACGATCAGGCATACTCGAAATAACCCTTTGGCATTCCTCAACTGTTATTTTTTCTTACCAAATCTCTTGTGTTCTCTTCCAAATGTCATTCATGCCTTCTGGAGGTGTATCATATTCATTTAAACGGATTTTCAATAACCTACACATATTTTCAATGGAATTGAGGTCTGTGGATTGTGCTGGCCATGACATTACTCTATATTTTTTTGTTTCGAAGTGTTTTTTCATTAACTTCGAGGTGTGTTTGGAATCATTGTCTTGCTGAAGAATGACTTGATTACGACGTAGCTTCAATTTTTGGCACATATCGTCAATGGATTTCTCCAAATCGTCATCAACAATAGTTTTGTATAGTTCAGAGTTCATATTACCTTCGATCTTGCACAACCAGCCAACACCAGACCAAGAAATAGTGCTCCAAATCATGATGCGATCATCTCCATGCTTTCTTGTTTTTTTGGTATGCCTAGGTTTTATATCCTCGTTGTCTTTTTTCCAGCACCAAATACAACCATCAGAGTTAAAACGGTTAATTCCAGCCTCATCGGTAAATATAACACGTTTCCAGTCCTCCAAAGTCCAATCAATTTTGTTTTTGCACCAGCGGAGGCGATCCTTCGCATTTTCATCACTAATTTCTGGCTATTTTATCTTAGGTAATGCGCCTAAACCATTATCCGAAAGAGTCCTACGTACAGTATTCGCACTGACATTAACGTGTAGATTACGACGAAACTCTTTTTTGGCTTGTACCGCATTATCCAAGCCACCTTTGGTGATTTCATGGACACAATATCTCTTATCCACAGTAGTCAGCTTCGATGGTTGGCCTCCTTTAAGTTTTTCTCGGTCAGGACAGGCCTTTTTTCCAATACGACGTACTGTGGCTTGACTAACATCTACACGACGAGCAATTTTCGATACGGTATGGCCTGAATTTAACAGAGAGATAACATCATTACGTTTGGCATCTGATACAGTTTTCATCTTGATGATTTTGCTTGAAACTACTAGTAAAAAAGGTAAGGTAAAAGTTGAAAAACATCTCATATATTTTCCGCATATTTCTCTGTTTTATAAGATATCCAGCGTTAATGTACAAGCTGTGGGCTACTAAATTGTAATTTTTATCCTATGCTTCCAAAACCCTTTCAATGATGTACCCGTTTTTGAATTGACATATTTTTTGCGGAACTTTAAATAATTAGGTCGGACTTTTTTCAAATTATTGGAAATATTTTAAATTACTTATAATAGAAATTTAAAGTATCTCCGATTGAAATTGCGAAAGATATGGCTAGTTTCATTCAAAATTTCAAAACATTGAAAGGGTTTTGGAACTCACTGTATAGATTACTATCAAACAGATTTAATAGCCCCATAGTACCTTAAATTACATCTCAGGATCTCAATGTCAAATCAATGTACAGTAAAAGCCATACTTTTATATCTAAATAAACGATATCTTGTTTTTATTATACAGTTGAAGAACTGATTCATTACTCATTCTCTTTTAATTGTATTCTTTGTTAAGTGTTATTCACCAAACCTAAAAATATACGATATCAAGAATAGCTACATGTAATGATCCAGTTACATTACATAAGCAAATTGCACATATAAATAACAACCAAGAACGGATCAATTGCACATTAGTGAATTTATCTGTTCTTTCCTTTCCCTTATTATATTTATAACCACAATCCAAATAAATATATATTATTACTTATTTATCATTGTTACTTATAACCAATTATTATATAACTCCATATAATCAATCATAGGTAATAATCGTATACTAGTAATAGCAATTACAATTAGTAACGCCAACCTCTCATATCCAATCATAGAATCAAAGTCAGACATATAATCCTCTATATTATATATCCAGTTTGACAATCCATTGATCTATTACACTACAATCAAAACTATGATTATAATTATTAGGCAAAACACTAGATTATTCTTTTTTTGTGTTTCTATATTATTTGAAATTTTATCACTTTTCTGGAACATTTTGTGGGTTTTTCATTAGTTCTTGCTTTTCATTGAGTAGATATAAATATCATTGCCTTCGATTTGATCTGGTAATAATTAAGGAATACGTCCTACAATAATATAGTAGTAAACAATAATAATATTTGATCTTAGAATGATGCAGTTAAATGAAAATATCGGTCTCTAATATAGACCGCTGCCTATATTAAAAACATTAGTCCTTGATTATGTTAGCATGCGTATTCAGGTCCAAGAAAAGAATATCAGCTTGATAGTCTGATATGCCTTATCAAACGGTGAATATATTCTTTGAATATGAAAACAAAAAGAGAGAAACAACACACTTAGAAAAGGATTTTCAAGGCTTTACATTATTTAGCGCATTTAAAACCCTGCTAAATTGCACATTTCAGTCAATGTAAAAGCAGCAGCATTACAGCGAATGAACCATAAACTAAACAAAGCAGGAAATATCTGTTATCATAGAAAAAACATGGAGTTTTCTACCAGAAAAACCGTCTGTCATATCATACATTCATTGAAAAATTGCAAAAGCGAGCACCTAGAGCGACGTCGTAATTGAACATAGTAGCAAGATTGAACGACTAAGTTTCTTATATTATGGTATATCTAAGCTTTTTTTTTAAAAAAAAAAAGCGTTTTTTTAACTTTTCTTATATTTAACCACGTACGGTCTGAAAATTCAGACTTTGTAGCGGACGTTTTCGGGGCTCATTTTATCCTTACCAACACTCATGATTTAGATTAAAAAACAGAAATGTTATGTCAATACTCATCCTATGTCTCACATCCAAGGTCACAGTCTATAATTAGTGTTACAGTAAATCAATGTGGATCATTGACTTACATCATATTCTCAGATAGTAAAACCCTAGTAATAGTTATAATTAATGTATATAAATACATCCAAAGGATGTATTGTTAATAAAAGTGTAATATTCTGGCAAGACTCTTTTGACATTTCATTTTTTTAATCTACCTAAAAAACTTTTATTACACAAATTTATCTTATTTTTTATTCTAAAATGAACAACAACATTAAACAAGCAACTACTGGTACTACTGCTACCACTAATCAATCTGTATCTTCTGATATGAATATTGATATGGGATCATCTTTGTCTTCGGGACAAAGTGGTAACACTGCATTGAGCAATGATGATGCTCTGCATGTTGAAGGTGATACTTGGAGCGAAGACGCTCGTATTACTAGGGAATTGAGCGAGGACGCTCTTCCTCATCACTATGATAATGACACGGTCATGAGCGATAGTGAATTGGATTTGCAACTTGAGGTTGATGAATGCCCTTCTTTGGGGAAGGAACATCAAGCACGTATGTTGAAGGAAATCCAACTGCTCAGGGTTAAGTTGTTTAAAGCTACCACTCTGTCGCTTCAACACCCTTTGAAAAGTGATATTGCTACTCAAGCAAGTTTTTTGCAACGTCAATTAAGATTGGCAAAAGACAATTATGATTTATTGTTTGAAAATGTAGCTAATAATCATGTTGCAAGTAGTGAATTGACTATGGTTCCCTCTGACACTCCATTTATGCAATGGAAAGGCCATAAATTTAATACAAAAAAATTTATTTTCCAAAGCATGGATGCTTGTCTTACTCAATTTGAGGATGTCTTGGAATCAAGATCCATTAATGTTGAGTTGCATTGGAAACGCATCATCAAGCCTAAGATGTCAACTGGCATGGCTGATTGGACAAGAAAGTTGATTGAGCAGCATCCAACAATTTCTTGGGGTCAATTCAAGGCGAAATTGAAGGCTAAGTATAGCGCTTCAGAAGCCGAAGAAAAGAAGGCTGCGTTAAGCAAATTGAAAAGCTTGAAGCTAGAAAAATGTGAAAGCTTGGAAGCTTACATTGACAAGTTTATCACTTTAAAAGATTTAGCAGGTATCACAGAAGATACAAGCTTAACCGATTACTTGTTAAAAGGTTTGGAAATGGACTTGTATAGTCCAGTATCGTTGAACATTTCCCAATCTAGAGAAAAAGGTAAAAATACCTTGGATTACGCTATTTCGCAACTTAGAAGTGTCTATGATTTGTTGAGACGTGATACTTATTACAAGGAGGAAAAACGTCGCAAAGAGAGAGAATACGAACAACGAATTATTCATGCAGTTCAACAGCGACAATCTGGTAATCAGAGTTCCTCTCGTCACTACAAATTTAATAATAAGCATCCACGCCAGCAACCTTACAGTAAAGGCTTTGATAACAAAAAGCAAACTAGAAGAGCTGGACAATTTCATCAGAAAAGTGGACAAGCTTTAAAATGCTATGATTGTGGGTATACACCATTTACCTATGATCATAAAGCTGTATGTAAGAAAAACCCAAAAAACATAAAATATAACAAAAACAAAAGCAAGAAATCTATAGTACCAACGCCCACTGCTACTATGGATACTGATGATAGTTCATCTGATGATGAAAGTAGCCAACATTTTTCTGTGGCTACCATTGCACCAAAGAAGGCTGAAAAAGAAGTATCCAAGATGGATACTGATAGTGAATGTAAGCAATTTGATAGTGATTATTTTAGGAAGATGCCTAATAATAATATGAACACTAATGGTCTTCTTTATTTACCTGTTATTTTAGAAACAAGCGCTGGCATCAAGGTCAACACTTGGTTTTTGTTGGATACTGGTTGCACATTTAGTGCAATTTCACCACAATTAGTTTCTTTTTTAAATTTAAATATTTGCAATAAAAATGGTATTATTAAATTGGCACAAAATAACAGTGTAGTAGATCGTAAGGGTCAAACTGAAGAAGAGCTTATAATTAATTATGGTTCTAAAATTGTTCATTCAAAATTTGAAGTTTTTGATTTATTTGATGATGTCCATTGCGTATTTGGAATGGATTTATTGTATAAAGTTGGTATTACATTAGGTAATATTGCAGCAGATTGGTCAGATCGTGTTGGTTATGAAATACCAAAGATTGAACCCAATCCTTATAAACCAAATGAAGATCCTTATGGATCTGAAGAAGAACGTAAAATTATGATGAATGAATTAAAACCATTTATTGATGCAAATACTAGTATTAGTCCTAAAGCATATTGTAATATTCCTGGTAGTGAAATTACATTTCCCATAAAGAAAGATACTCCACTTGCGAATACATGTCGTAGACAATTTCCAATTGCTGAAGCATTGCGACCTGTTATTCAAAAACAAGTTGAAAAATGGCGAGAAAATGGTGTGATTAAAAGAGCAAAACCTAATACACCTCATAATTCTCCAATTTTTACTGTACGAAAGAAAAATAGTGATGGTGAATACACTGGAAAAGAGCACCGTGTGGTAATTGATTGTCGTTTGATAAATAATGCGTTGGATCCTGAAAAACTTGAACGTTTTCCATTGCCTTTGATAAGTGATTTGCATCGTAAGATGTCGAAGCATTCGCTCTATACTGTCATTGACTTATCGCAATGTTTCCATGCATTTAAAATATCCAGATCGTCAAGATCGTATTTGACGTTCACTGATATGGAGGGATTGACGTGGTCCTTCTCTCACTGCCCGTACGGATTGACTATGGTCTCATCGCACGCACAAAAAATACTTTCTAATTTGTTTGCTGATATCAGTGATACTACCACTCACTTTATAGATGATGTCACTATACATACTGAAAACGACCTGAAAAAGCATACAGAACTAGTTAAAATCGTTATAGATCGCTTGACTAAAGCAAACTTACGTATAAATACTGAAAAATTGCATATTGCGCAAAAGAGCATTTATATATTGGGTTTCTGCTTATCTAGTGAGGGTTTAGCATTAGATCCTCGAAAGGTTTCAAATGTTTTGGATTGGGAACCTACCGTTAAAAGTAGCCGTGAATTGAGTTCACGTTTAGGATTGATTAACTTTTTTCGTTCTAATTTGCCACGCTTGTCAATGTTGACAGCACCACTAGATAAATTGAGAAATGCACCTGATATTACTAAAGTATGGACACCAGAACATACTAAATTAATGAAGCAATTGCAAGAATTATTAGTCAGCTCAGCAGTGTTGAGTGTGCCTAATTTACATTATCCAATCTGTGTTGTTACAGATAGTTCTGCCTATGCAATTGGCGCTGCAATGTATCAAGTTATTGGTAATAAAATAAAATATCTTGGTTTTATTGCACGCAGTTTGAGTCCATCAGAGCAAAGATGGGGAAGTTCCAAACGAGAATTAGCTGCAGTTGTCTATGCATTTAAAAAGTTCCATCAATGGTTGTATGGAAGACGATTCCATCTCTTTGTGGATAATCGTGGTATTTTATTTCTACATTCGCAACCTAAATTGGATCGAATGGTTGAGAACTATTATGATACAATTTTTGAAATGGATTTTGATATTACCTTTTGTAGTGGTATTAACAATATCTTGGCTGATACCTTGTCGCGTCTTTTCTGGCCATACAATACGCTGGTGGAGAGTGGTGATAAGCGTTTAATTAAAAAACATGTTAATGAAAAGCATTTAGTTAAACAAGATATTGATACAAAAGTTAAAGGAAAGAGAAAGCATGTAGTAGACAATGTAGTAGAAGAAAAGAAAAAGAGGAAATTACATGTTGTGAATAAGGGGAAAGATAAACTTAAGGAAGCACATGATAACCTTATTTCATGCGATACTTCCGTTATCTCCGGATCACCAAAAGTAATCATTCCGAGGGAAACCTCTGATCTTTTTAATAACGCTAAATTGACGGCGTATGTAAACAAATTGAAGAATAAGAACGAAGAGTTATTATTCTGCGTTAGTCATTTAGATGTTTATGAAACGCCTGCAAGTGATGAAGAAAAGCAAACTATATTAGAAAAAACACATTTACTTGGGCATTTCGGTATTCATGCAATGGAGCAAGTTATACACCAAGATTTGAATATGCATTGGAAGGGCTTAAGGGAAGATATTACGAAATATATATCAAATTGCCATAAATGCAGACAGTTCAATTTAGCTAAGCATGTCTACCATCCACCAAAGCAAGAAGCTCCTGAAGGGATAATGGATCATGTTGTATTTGATCTAGGTGGATTTGATTGCACTACACCAAGGGGAAATAATTTTATATTAGTAGTGCTAGATCTATTCTCGAGATTTATTATCTTACGTGCAATTCCAGATAAATCAGCTACTACTGTTGCAAAGGAATTGGTATCTATCTTTTCATTGTTCTGCTACCCACGTATCGTTGGTCATGATCGAGGTGCAGAATTCCATAATAAATTACTTGAAAAGATACTTAAACATGCTGAGGTTGAGAATAGAGCAAGTTTACCATTTACGCCTCAAGGTAATAGTTGCTGTGAAGCTGCAGTAAAGTCTGCAAAAACAATAATTATAAAGATGTTGGAAGGTCGTAGTAAAGATTGGGATTTGTACCTTAATGGAACAGCATTAAGTTTAAATGTACATAGATCTAGACTACATGGAATGATGCCATTCATGGTAATGTTTCATAGAGCACCTAATGAATTTAAGGATTATCGAGGAGATAAACCTACACTTCATGAAAGAGAAATCGATGTGGAAGCATTTAAAAAGAAGCTCGATTTAATTGATAGAATTATTGTTCCAGCAATTAGAGACCAAATACTAAAGACACAGGATAAGGATAGTAATTACTTTAGAAAGAGACATAGAATCTTGGAGAAACCTTATCCAATTGGATCTACTGTAATGATCAAGAATATAGAAAATAAGAATAGGAAAACTGATCCTAACTATGAAGGCCCATTTTATATACATGGAATAACTAAAAATGGAAGCTATATTCTTACCGATAAAACTGATACATTCTTAGCTAGAGATGTACCTACACAACAGATCAAGTTGATCAGCACAAATGATGCAAAGGAAGATAACTCAGATGTGTATGAAGTACAAGCTATTATAAATCATAGAGGAACTCCACCCAATTACGAGTATTTGGTAAGATGGAAGAATTTCACAGAAGATCATGATTCTTGGGAGCCACCAGCGTCATTTGATTCTCCTGATGTTATCAAACATTATTGGGCGAGAGTAGATGCTAATACGCAATCTAATGGTAAAGGAAAGCAAGCTCCTAAATCAATTAATACAAGAAAGATTGCTACACGCGAGGATAAATCCAAGAAGATGCGTGAAAGATTATTAGCAAAAGATGTTATTTAAATGTTAGATGAAGGCTATATCTTTTCCTTTTAGCATTTCCTTTTATCCCACTGGGTTTTTGAAATGTGAGGTTTTTAATGGTTGCCCCTGAATATCTAATTTGCAAGTTTATAGTAATGTATAGAGCAAGATCAATCAACAAGAAGTACATTATTATACATCAACAATATTGCCGTTTTATTTTTTTATTTTTTTCTTTTTTTTTCACGTTATGTCAAGCAGCCTATACACAAATTATAACTACAACAAATTACAACAACTACAACTATCTTTATTACATAATTCTTATGTTGGTGCGGGGTGGTGTTATGTCAATACTCATCCTATGTCTCACATCCAAGGTCACAGTCTATAATTAGTGTTACAGTAAATCAATGTGGATCATTGACTTACATCATATTCTCAGATAGTAAAACCCTAGTAATAGTTATAATTAATGTATATAAATACATCCAAAGGATGTATTGTTAATAAAAGTGTAATATTCTGGCAAGACTCTTTTGACATTTCAAGAAAAATCAATTTTTGATACAAAAATCAACGTTTAAATATACTACATTGTGAGAGAAAATTGTAGCAGTAGCTAATACACATGTTATAAAAGCTTAATATTAAATGTTAAGTAATGAAACTTAGCATTTTTAGCCCAAAAACGGTTTTTTGGGTAAAGGATTTTCACGTAATATTCTGTAATAAAAATGTCTGTTGTTTTTTATTGAGCAAATAGAGCGCTAAATTCTCTACATGTGTATATTTTTTGTTTTTATAATTGGTAGTATAATTAACTCTAGATTTGCAAAATCAGAAAAAAAAAATTAAAAAATGTCAAAATTGATGATCTGGACAAAAATAATTTTCTAAATTAATATTCCGCTTATAAGCCTTGTAAGTCTTAAAAATAAGAGATTTTATAATACTTGAGAACTTTTTCAAGGATTTATGATACTGTATCCACTTGGTTCAAGTTTATTACTGTAAATCTTTATACATGTTAATATTGTGCGATAGTTTATTTTATAATACTATATTCTTACTTTATAATTAATGCGCTAGAGTTGATTTACATTCAGTTTTAGTCTTACCTCTCCAATATCATAAACATAAACATGGCCATCACTGTAACCTATTATTTCCGCCTTTTTACCCTCTTTGTGCCAAGCCAATTTATTCAATGATTTTTTGCCGGAACCAACTTAAGTACTTACAAATGGTTCCTCGGTTTTGCATTCAAATTTCATAAATTAAATTGACTGGTTCCATCTACAGTAGTATCGAACGTATCATCAGCCCGCCTTCTTATGATAAATGTCAATCTAAAATCAGAAACATCCCATTGTCATTGTTATAAACTATGATAAAAAGCTTGATTTTTAATAATACAGCAATTAAATAAAAAACAAGATGATATTAATGTACTAATAGCATATGGTGAGTATTTAACATCTAAGTGAGTTTAATGAAGTATGCTTTTAAGCCCTTTTGAAAATCCTGAGGTAAAAACAACCTCTGTGTTCTGTAATTTCTATCCAGCAAAATGTTACAATTTCTACTACATAATGAATACATCTTTTATCTATCTTGACCTCGATATACATTGCTGGGTATCAGTTTTTTACCAGTTTTATTTCCTCTGATTTATTAATATTCTGTCATATTGAACAATGATTTGTAGCATACATTGCCAAAAAAAAAAGAAAAAATGCTTCAAAAGTTTTCTGCATATCAAATTACGTGTAATAGATCAATGGATTTTCAAACTGGATATATAATATAGAGGATTATATGTCTGACTTTGATTCTATGATTGGATATGAGAGGTTGGTGTTACTAATTGTAATTGCTATTACTAGTATACGATTATTACCTATGATTGATTATATGGAGTTATATAATAATTGGTTATAAGTAACAATGATAAATAAGTAATAATATATATTTATTTGGATTGTGGTTATAAATATAATAAGGGAAAGGAAAGAACAGATAAATTCACTAATGTGCAATTGATCCGTTCTTGGTTGTTATTTATATGTGCAATTTGCTTATGTAATGTAACTGGATTATTACATTAAATAGTTTTTGTACAATTTTAAATTTTGCATCAATCTAAATAAAAATTAGTCAAACATTTCGCATTAAATTGTGCGCAAAATGCAATCAGAACTTTGAAGGTTTTTTGAAGATACTTATCACTTTTTATAAGCATATTTAAAATATAATTAATGGTAATGATGTGCGAAAAAATTATCTATCGATCGAGCTATTTCTGAATCTTTTAGCTGCATTTTTCATAGAGAAACCAAGATTTTTGTCCAAATTTTTTTGAAATTCAGAATTTGGGGTGAGGGTATATAAGGGAAAAATAGAAGCTACCTTTTTGTATACATTTTTGAGGATATCTCCACGAAAAAGCAATATTTTAAAAAACTCTGAATTGGATCCGAGAAAGATTAACGAGTTTAATGACATGAATGTAAAAAAAATATTGTTCGATTTGACCAATATTTTTGAAACCTACTATAGAAATGCCAAAAAAATGAAAAAAAAAATAAAGGTGCTCAGAATTTTTTTATACTGAAATATGTTATAGTGCGCTTGAAAACAAGTAAATTTTATTATTAAAAAGTGCTAGTATAGCTTAATTTTTTCTAGAGATATGAAGCCTCAAAGTTTTCAATCCATTAGCAGTGAAATGCGCGTAAAAAATCTGAAACCTTAGCACTGAAAAATTAATACCAACTACAAAAAATAGGATATTTCTGGATACTTATTTTTGGATTAAAGCTGAACATCTCAGGTACATTGGCATATAATTTTTTCTTGGTATTATTTAGTGAAAAAAAAAGTTGGGCAGGGTTGAAATGTGAGACCCGGTTTTAAAGGAAAAAGCAGTGGATTCAAAGTGTTTTTGAGCCTTTCGTGGGATATAAAATAAACTTAGGAATAGGTAGCATAATGCGACCAGTTCATATATGTTTTGCAGTTTCTAATTTATACCCTTAAATCTGTTTAATGCGGGCTACTTCTAAACGTGGTGGGTGGGATGCTCTTGTTTCGAATACCAATATCAGGTGATTTAAAATTCAGTTCTTGAGCTATCACTGATCAAAAACCCAGATATTAGATCTTAACATACTTGACACGAATTTCAAAGAGAAATGTGCAACAGCAATACAATGCAAATGACAGTAATAAAAATTTAAAATATGTATGCACTTTTTTATTACATTTAAACGATTGTGGTTGGGGATATATAAAATGGAAAGAAAAAATATAAACAAAAAAAAAATTAAATTTAAGCAGATTTGGCAAGAGAACACTTTTCAAGAGCAAGGTGTGACATACGTTTCTTTTCAGTAGCTTTCAAAGCATCTTCATAAGGAACCCAAACACGTTGACGATCAGCGTTAGGCCAGGACTCGAGCAATGTAGGTGCATGAACCTCGTACATCCAATGATGGGCAATGACCTTACCCTTTTTATTAGATTCAGAGTAAGAGCCAACACGACTAGACAAGAAAGTGGCAGCAACACCTGCCTTTTCGTTCAAAAGACGAAGAGCAGCCTTTTCAGGATGTTCCTCAGCTGGCTCAGTCTTACAATCATCACGAGGAAGAACATAGGCACCTTCATTCTTACGGCTGCTCAACATGAGAACCTTTTGGGTAGCAGGGTCAATTACAATAACACCAACAGCCTATTTAAGTTGGGAATTTTAAATTTCGACACTCAAATATAAATATATATATATATATATATTTTTTTTTTTTTTTTTTTTTTTTTTTTTTTTTTACCTGGCGAATAGGCTTAACCTCTTTCTCAGCAGTAACGTTCTTCTTCTCCTTGACCTTTTTCTCCTTGGTCTTCTTGTCCTTGGATTTTTTATCCTTCTTGGACTTTTTATCTTTCTTGTCATTCTTGGGGAAATCATCATCAGCGACAACAGGAGCACCAGGAAGATTAGAGGTACTGTTACATCCCCCGCCAGCAGTAGATTGGATATTGGTTGAAACACTAGGTAAAGTTGCAGTAGTCATTTTTATATATAATTGAATTAAATTGAATCCAGAAGTAAAGAAGAATAGGTGATATTGAATGGATAATTCGAGTATTTATATATAAATATACTGGTAACCGCGGGCCAAGCGGGTGTTTGATTTATTAAGAAACAAAATGTATTATAATTATAGACATATGGCGAAGCTGTCAATTATAAATTTGTAAGACGCTCAAACAGGGAAAATTCTCGGTACCCTTCATCTATGGACTTAAATTTATAAGAAAGGAAATCAAGCGCAAGGTCCATCTTTTAATATATTATGTTTTTCAATTCAATTGAAGACAATTAGCTATAAATAACATTTTTCTAGTATATACAAGTAAATTCTTGTAATTAACATATTTTAACGTTTTGAATAGTTTTTCCTTTGATGCTTCCATTGAATTCCTCAGCTCTCGTGTACTACTGTTTTATATTTCACGCATTCTAATCTAGATTTGTTTTGAGCGGAAGTGAAAAGAAGATTTTTATCTTATTGAAACATTATAGTTTAGTATATGCTTAGTAGAATGTATTAAAAATAGACATAATTTATCAATTGAATAGTTTTCGTATGATTTATCAAAAAAGTTAATTCACATTGAAAATAGAAATAGAAATGGATACAGTTGGTATTGTTGTGATATTTAGTTTTTTTTTTTATTATTATTATTCAAATGTTGAGAATTCATGTGCTTCTCGTGGCAAAGTGCTTAAATAGACAATTCTTATTCAGTTTTAGCAACTTTCTCAAGGAATTTTGAGGATGACGAAGCCTTTGACATATTTGAAAACCTATTTATGAAGAAAAACCCGAATCCAAGCGTTAAAAGACCAGCCCAAAACCAAGGATTACTATAGACAATGTGGATTAATAATTTCGTATATTAAATTAAAGTTTCATATTTACGAGAATGGAGAATTAACTTCAAGCATCTCAACTTCATAAATAATAGCAGTATTTTCTAAATATGGATATACAATTAATACAACTATATACACTATTTTCTTCACAACCTTTGATTTTCGTACCTGGGACTAAATTTGGGATACCCATTTGGCCATATGCTATAGTTTATGGTTAATGAATGAAAATTATAAACTGAATGTAATCGCTTACCAAGATCAGCAGGTATCAACAATCTACGAATCTCTCCAGTACACATTCCATGAATACCTTGTTCCAAGCCTTGAACACAAACTTAATTTTTTGTATATACATACTCCTGAATGAGCTTACCTTTCATGATTTTATCTCTACCTGTATACATAAACTTGATTAGATACTAGTTAAGCATACTATATTATTAATACTTACCAAGCTTATATGAGTTAGGCTTTTCACTAAGGTATGTACTCTCATAAAACTCATTTGATCCCCATACTCGAGCCCGGTAATGCAATTTAACTTTTGAGTTACTGCTTACTTTCTGTTTGCAGTTATCTGATGTTCTAATAATACCTATGGCGTTTGATTGTATCATAAATCAGTTCTGGTTTCAGTTGATATTTATTGATTAGTTTACCTCCTAATAATTTTACAGGTTGTTCTAACTCTGACTCTGTATTTGCCAAAGCTACACATATTAACGCAAACAGCGAAATAACTTTACAAAGCATGGAATATCTCATTTGACTGATAATTTATAAAGAGAAGAAAAAAGGATATACAATCTATCATGATGGCTAGTTTTAAACTTGGAAGATTGCAGTCGGCCTTCTAATGGCTGCAAATCTGGCAATAATGTCCATTTTAAGTTGTTGGAGTACAAATATGGATATCGAAGAAATTTAATGGGTGTACCACAAGAAATGGAGATTACAGATATAAGCTTTTTATACAGATAACCAGATGATTACTCAGAATCGAAAAATTAACGTATTCATTTACCATTGGTGATTAATTTTGCAAGTGTTACAAAATGAATACATAGACAAAGGTATAAACTCATGATATGAAGGCTCTACACTATGTTTACTTTGCAACGACTATTTGTAATACTTTAATAATGAGTTTGTATCATATTCCAACTGTTCGGTTTAATTTTTTTGTGAGAACAGATAAACTAAAGGAAATATATTTCCTCTAATGTAAACTTTTCCCAAGATTACAAAATGACATTTATTTGATATTCTCTTGCTGAAAGTTGAATCAATCAATAGCTAGCTTATAAAAATCAAGGGACGTGTGCTTCAACTAATTTTATCACTCAAATTAAAACATATCCATGATTGATCACTTATTATAATTATGCATTAATAAACAACATTTATACAACAGGTGGAGATATGATTGCAAAAAAATTACAAACTTTTATTTAGTTGCTTTCATTATGTTTATTAGGTAAATTCGAACAAATCGTACTACACTGCCTTGGTATCACTAAAAATCGCATAAATGGCATTTTGAAGAGCGCATGTCGATAATCTTTGGCACTATTGTACGGAGATCAAGCCATTGGTATCCTTGAATAAGTAATTTAATGATGGTATCCTTATAAATTATTTATTTTTATTTATTTTTTAAATTAAAATACTGCTTATACAGTAAAAATACAGCGTTTGCCTGATCAGGCTATCTTCTCCTGAAACGTATCTAACAGAAGATAATCAAACACTGAGCTGGGCAGATATGCCAAGAGACAGCCTACTGTTTGAAAGAAGCCTCGGATCAAGGTATTGCCACTGTTTTTTGCTAATCACAAATAAACATTCTTTGCGTAGCTCAGACTTGAGCTACATGAAAATTGGTATAAACTTGTGCTGGACCTTGCTCCTAGATATCTATTACTGACTCGAGTTGATTATGATAATGGCAATTCGGCGATTTCAGTCTCTGTGGTTTGCCATTCATTATTATAAGGCAAAAAAATATGTGCATATAATAAGTATATGAACCATACTATATTGGAAATTATTTGGCAAAATATCTTTCAATGACTGGGGAAAATTCTTCAAAACTAGACAATAGTTTGTGCCGAAACTCAGCTTTTGTTTAACAAGGCAAGCGTTTAAGGGAATAAATAACGAAGGCGATACTAGACATCGTATTTTAGCTTCAGGAAATATATGTGTTTTTTTTATCAAGCAACTATCAATTAGGTTCCGAGACCTCGAGGATTTTTAGTTAATTTAGCATGATTCAAATCACAAATACACCTGCTTCTACAAACTTTTAAGGGTCGCTTGCTGGTCACAATTAAATAATAAATTTGAAGAGCATTCCGTTTGAGTCATAAGGGTTCCGATGTATATTTCTAGATAAGCAGCATTTATTACATGCAAACAAAAAAAAGGTCAAGGTTCCCTTGTTTAATTGACACACTAATCAACTTGTGTATTGTCCGATTTTTCCTTTGTTCGTTAATAAATAATATTGTGAGGGGGGGGGGGTATATTCAATTATTGAGATTGAACAACAATGAAAATTCTATAGTTTATTCATTGCCAATTCCAGGAAGTGATATGATGGTGGGTTGTTGTTGGTATTCTGTATGTCGTTTAAGTCCCATACTAACAGATAAAATCTAAATTCAAATGAGATATTTTAATACACAAAAATAATTCCCTTCAACACATATTTAATCACTATACCTCATCCAAAAGTTGTCGAAGATGCATATTGTCTTCCTCGATTTGTTTTAATCTATCTTCGTTGGTTTGATTCAAATGGCGAGTTTCTTCAAGTATCTCGGTTAAGCTTTTATTTTGATTTTCCAAATTTTCCAGAGCATCGTCTACATAATTTCTACGATTTTTGGCAGTTGCTCGAGATCTAAGTTTTATAAATTTAATGGTTTGTTTGTTTGTTTGTAAATTTTCGAATTTACTTACCTCCAACTCTCTGCAAGAATCACTGATGCTGCTACAGCAAATACAAACGCTTCACTGAGAAAGTTTGCGCCACTTTCAATAGCTCTGTATAATATGAAGTGATTAAAATGTGGGGAGTGAAAAAGCCATGATCTCCAAGCAATTTACCTTGCATCGTTCAAAGGTCTAATTTTTTCAGTTTTGTACCCCAAAAACTTCATTTTTAGGGTCATCTCCAAGGTATGTGAACCCTGAATGATCAATTAGTTTTCAAATTCAATAAATTTACATTATTTTTTAACCTACTTGAGCCACACTTATACAAAATGCTTTGAATTTAGGATGTGTTTTAGCTTGCATCTTGATAGAATTTGCGACAGGCTTCGCTAATGTTCTATCATATTGATATTGATTAGAATATTCATTTAGAGTATATCGTTTACATACTTGACTAGCAAAGAACCAATTTTAATTGTACTCATTTCGAATATGTAAGGAAAAAAAAACAAGTGGAAGAAAAAAAGTCTAATTTGATTCCAAGACAAGGGTTGCTTTTGTTGGCTGACTAGCTGGTTAGCTGCGTGGTGAACGCAGATGTAGCACTATTAAATGAAAGAGCGTAACTGAACTGCGACTGCTTTCCAGTTGACTCATTCATTAATAAAAAGCTACATCTCTACTGCATCAATTGAACCATCTCTTCTCTTTTAGTTTTTGAAAATGTGTGGAATTTCAGCTTTAATTTTAGCTGATCAAAGCGCTTCTGCTTGCCCAGATCTCTTTGAAAGTTTGGGTTTATTACAACATCGAGGACAAGTAAATGATTCTCCGTAATACATTTTGCATAATGTATTAGTACTAATTCACTATCAACCAGGATGCCGCTGGTATTGTGACATCTGGTCCTAAAGGCCGTCTTTATCAATGCAAAGGCAATGGTATGGTTAATGATGTTTTTGAACAATCTCAATTAGCAGCTCTTATCGGTAGTCTTGGTATTGGTCATGGTAATAAATCTTGATTTTGATTCATGTGTGGGGTTTATAGTAGCTAATTCAATTGTACAACCGCTCCTCTGTTAGTCAGATATCCCACGGCTGGATCATCATCTACATCTGAAGCACAACCATTTTATGTAAACTCTCCGTATGGTATTACATTCGCTCATGTAAGTCAATTATACTCATGTTATGCTTTATTGACTAATCGTATTCTGATAGAATGGAAATTTGACAAATGCTGATGAATTAAGGGTTTATTTGGACAAGATTGCTCATCGTCACATCAATACTGATTCTGACTCGGAGCTCCTCTTGAATATTTTGGCTAACAATCTCCAAAAGACCGGAAAATTCAGGTAACAAGAATCTATAGATGTGATTGTAACATCTCAAATCTGACCGGGATTTTATTATTACTCATACATAGAGTTAATGAAGAAGATATTTTCACTGCAATCAAAGATTTGCATCAACAATGTAGAGGTGGTTACGCCTGTGTTGCAATGATTGCTGGTTATGGCATCATTGGTATTAGAGATCCTCATGGTATTCGTCCATTAATTATGGGTCGTCGGTCAAATCCTGCAGGATTTGACTATATGTTTTCATCCGAGAGTGTTGTTTTAGAATCTCTTGGTTTTACTGATTTTGAAGATGTAAAGCCTGGTGAAGCTATTATTATCACTCAAGGTGGTCATGTTTCTCGTCGTCAATTAGTCACTGAGAAAGAGATTGCTCCCTGTATCTTTGAGTTTGTTTATTTTGCTCGTCAAGATAGTATTATGGATGGTATTTCCATCTATAAAGCTCGTTTAAGTATGGGTGAAGCTCTTGCTGAAAAGGTTAAAAGCTCATTTGGTGATGAAATGGATATTGATGTCGTTATTCCTGTAAGATGTGTTAGTCATAGATGTCATGTACAAGACTAAATAGAGTTTATAGGTTCCTGACACTAGTCGTGTTGCTGCACTTCAACTATCTCGTAAATTAAATATTGTATACCGTGAAGGTTTTAATAAGAACAGATATGTTGGGCGTACGTTCATCATGCCAGGCCAACAAACAAGGTAAATCACTCGTTAATTTGTAAAAATTAATTGTGTCTAATGCTTTATTTATAGACGTAAAAACGTTCGCCGCAAGTTGAATGCTATGGCATTGGAATTTCATGGCAAGAATGTGCTTTTAGTTGACGGTAAACCCTTCAACCATAAATATACTATAATTACCATGTATATTTAACTGCTTTGTATATTAGATTCTATCGTAAGAGGTACTACATCTAAAGAAATTATTCAAATGGCTCGTGATGCTGGAGCCAAAAAGGTGTATTTCGCATCATGTGCTCCCCCAATTAGATATCCCAACGTCTACGGTATTGATATGCCCACACGTCAAGAACTTGTAGCTCATGGAAGAAATGAACAAGAAGTAGCCGAGGAAATCAATGCCGATAAGGTTGTTTATCAAGAATTGGACGATTTAGTACAATCTGTCCGTCGATTCAATCCTGCCATTGAAAAGTTTGATACTTCTGTATTTGACAATTGTTATGTTACAGGTGATGTAGATGAAAAGTACCTGGCTCATTTAGAAGGTGAGCGTAATGAGGAAAGTAAAGGCCGCTTGAGTATAGATAGTGATTGTGTTGGCTTGTACAATAATTATCAGCAATCCAAATAATATAATATATGATTTAACTATATCTAAAAAAAAAGAAATAAAGAGTGTATTTGTTCCGTTAGATTTTCCAACAATACTATTAGCTGCATCCATCGCCTAAACAAATTCTCTATTTGCATCTATAGTTTGCTATATTTGTATTTATCTAAAAAAAAAGGCCAACATTTTACGTTATTATCCTGTGGGATATTATATGTCATTGTTTCTGCGTTTCATAATTAAAAATGGCTTGTGGCACACGTACAACATTTCGTACAAACAAAAAAGTATACAATACATCCCTAGAATTTATCCATAATTAAAGTATAATTCCTCTGCCAGTTATTTCTATTAATTATTTCGACTGCACACATACGGTATATGAAGCACACAGAAAATCAATATTTCAATTGTTCCAGCAGGGAACTTTCTTTCAACACATAGTAACTCGTGGATATTTTCACTTTTACTTGTGTCAAACATGTGTACCTACCATCATGTAAAGTTAAAAAGTAGCATGATCAATATTCATCGGAATAAAACTCTTGTTTTCGATTTTCGATTTTCCACAGCTTTCAGTAGATTTCAAATCGTTTTCAGAAAGATTTCCGCAAATTTGAAATCTTGCTTACCTTTCACCTATTGATATGGGTACACGGCCTAAAATTTACCTAAATTGAGGTATTAATTTTTTGTACTCACAAGATAGTTCCAATTGCAAGTTACTTTGCATTATTGATTTTTCGTTGAGATAATCAAAATAACTGTTCATATTACAGCCTAAACCAATGATAACTGGGTTTCAAAATCGATATGACAAATCGACCGAGAAATGATTCAAAAAACAAAATTGTTTAATAGCTCATGAACTCCAAAGTGAATTGAACTAGTGCATTAAATAGTTTCTGTACAGTTTTGGACTCTGTATCTACTTGAATAAAATTCAAAAAAATAGTTCATATTAAATTTTGCGCAAAACGCGATTGAAATTTTGGAGGTTTTTTGAAGATACTCATCATTTTTTATGATTATCTTTTAAATCTAATTAATTGAGGTGATGCGCAACAGAATTATCTATCGATCTAGCCATTGCTGAACTTTTTAACTGCATTTTTCGTAGAGGAAATGAGATTTTTGTCCAATTTTTTTCAAACTCAGAATTTGGGATGAGGGTATACAAAGGGAAAATTGAAGCTAGAAGCGACGAAGGTATCTCTGTACACATTTTTGAGAGTATCTCCATGAAAAATTAAT
Organism: Mucor racemosus; assembly: GCA_027405735.1. Classification (NCBI taxonomy): domain Eukaryota; kingdom Fungi; phylum Mucoromycota; class Mucoromycetes; order Mucorales; family Mucoraceae; genus Mucor; species Mucor racemosus. The sequence goes on from JAPEHQ010000005.1 coordinate 1,238,804, forward strand.
ATTTTGAAAAAAGCTGAATTGGATTCGAGAGAGCTCAACGTGGCAGATGACATGAATGTAAGAAAAAAAAAAGTTGCTTCATAAAGCTGAGACAGGAATTCACTGGATGGTTCCTCTGAAAATTGATGTATTTTTTCAAAGGCACTTTGATAACATTCAATAATAGATTCAGAAATATAGCATTCTTGGAGCATGGCAACAGCAGCACAACGAGGTTGTGCCCGAAGTATAGTAACCTTTCTAGAGTCATGAGTAATACCATTGATAGCAAACAAAGAGTTCAATAAATGGATGAAATAACGGAAATTCTCACCTTCAAATCCGTAAGATTTAATAATTTTAGGTTTTCCAGTGTTAGTCCTGCGGTTAAAGTTGAATAAGCTAGTGTTAGCCAACACGGTAGTATCAGTAGGATTAGGCATGAGATGCTAGGATACTAAGAGTAAGAGAATAGAGAATAGAAATAGAGTGATGATGAAGAATAAAAAATAACTCTGTTAATGAGTAGCACTTGTTGCAAATAATGTTTTATAACGGTGATGTGGTGTTGAAAGTAAAATAAAAGAAAATTAACAGATTATTATCAATGCAGTAATATCTATTAAATGTCTTTATAATAATATTTAACGAAAAAGTAAAAATGAAATACAAAATATACAATAAAATATAGGAATAGTTCAAGGGATCTTGTATTAATATAGTAAAAATAAAGAAAAGGATCGATATCAAAAATGATATGTGTATAAGGTGTAACCAAAAATATACAGTATACGGATGTAATCACATCTCATGTCACCATTAATTAACAAGCTCACCTTTTTTATTAGGTGTCAGTAAAAACATTTTATTATCAAATTCATACAACATTGTTAACATTAAAAAGGTTCTAACAGACAAACATTAGTATAAATAATAACATTTAACAAGAACAACAATTAATAAAGGTATCTTATTTCTTACCTACATTTTTGAATAAATACTATCTCCGTATCATTTTGGTATTCTTTCCTTTACATTTACTATACATATTGATGTATCATTCTTAAGCCGGATCATGTCAAATCCAAAAAAGTAAACAATAACAGATCCGGAACCGGAAGTTCCTTAATTAAATATTAACTACACAATGCTCCTAAAAGCATGGTATAGAAGCATGGTACAAAAGCATAATACACCAGTGCGATATTCCAACATGATATACCAACATGACACATTACTATTAAATAACATCTAAACTACCTTACCACACCATTAATTTCCCAAATCAAATAGTATATAAACCCTATTAATTTCATTCCAATAAACGATATCTCTTTACTTGATTAAATTTCTAACTTTATTTAACTTAAACATATTTTGATAAATCACATATTACTATAATTTCAAATAAATGTATACAAAAGATTACACACAAAGTCTGTGTGTACCTGACAACAATAAAAAAAAAAAGGGAATTGCTAATTGATTCGCAACAAGGTTGAAAATCTGATATAGCTTCATACACCACAAATAGTGAATTCGACAAAAAAGAAATGCTCATTAACAGGGTCGAACTGTTGACCTTGGCGTTATTAGCACCACGCTCTAACCAACTGAGCTAAACGAGCTTCTATGACTGTTAGATCAAACTTAAATATATAGCTATATAACAAAAGGTTTTGCGCACTGCAATTAAAGTCCGTATTACTTCGTTTTCGCTGCAGGTAGTAGGTCCATATACTTTTTTAATGTAGAGAAAATTATGGAAGTAATGAAAAAATGATGAAATATTTGCTTTCCTCTAGGTGAATTTTTTAAAAAAGAGCTTTTCTCTGAAATTCCAAAATATTTGTTTCCTTTTTTTTTAAAAAAATATGAAAACGATTTATTGGAAAAGATTTTTCGAATAAAAAATACCAGCATGTATTTGAATGCAAGGATGGATATATATATTTTACTTTTATAAATCCTTTAAAGTTTGTGATTTTGTGGACTTTTTTTTTTCGAATCCGGTTTACCATCCTACACTTTCCAGGTTAACCCTGTTATTAGACTAATGTTGTATGTTGTATTTTATACTTCACATGAAACAAGCAGCATTTTAATAATTAGTTATACAGTCGAACCTTAATTTTTGCATGAAATTTCGATACCTGCATCTCATATATCTGCTTGATATATTTAAACAGCCGCGTCCGGACTGTCCGGTAATTTCTAGAAAAAATTTACAGCTTGGAGATATTATTAGATGGCCGTGCCCGGAGATTGTTCGGCTTTTTTTTTTTTTTTTTGTTGGAAAAGTGACCATTGAAAAAAATGTGGGTCACATAGCTCACATACTGTATAATATTTACCATGTTTTCTCCCTCCATAAAAAAATCAATCTGGAAATTCAGTTGCCAATGTCGGTTTTTGAGATGTCAAACAGCCATTTTTAGAGACAAAATCCATTTCTAACTCATATTGCTATAAACAGACTTTTAAATCAAGACCTAGGAGCTCTTTTTTTTTTACCATTGTTGACTAGTATCACTACGCCGAACTATTATGCTTCTCATGGGCATAGTGATCTGTACAGATGGGTAGAATAAAAACTTTTATGCAGATCAGGTAGCCCAGATGAGCAGAGCAATGAGATCAAAGTTTTACAATCAATTTACTAAAGTATATCAATCATAATATAATTAATAACACAGATAATTTGAATGGTTTAAAGCAGATGAGAGTTACTCTGATTCAACAGAATTGCCTTATTGACGAGATATATCAATTTGAAATTTGGGGTTTGAAAGAGTTCTGCCCTTGTTCTTCTTTTGGGGATCAAATGGGAACAACGTCAACAACCTGTTTGGCAACACTAAAAGTATTTATGTCTTTATAAATTTCTGTTTGTAACACACAAAAACGACTGATTTAGGATTATTTTTCTTTTTTTCTTTCCCACTTTCCTCAGCTCTTTTCTTTATGTTTAAAACTACAATAAAAAACCAATATCTTTTATAAACTGAAATCAAGCAGCAGGTACAATTACATGTTTTTCCTATTATTTATTTGGAAAAAAATTATTAACTGTTAATGTTAAGGGCGCGTTATAGTATTATTTTTTTTGAAAAAGAAAGCATCCAAGACTTAGTCATTTTTTCCCATCATCTTCGTTAAAATCAATGCTTTTTTGGTCTAAAATCGATATCTACCTGCAGAAAAATTGGTGATTATGTGATTATAAGAGTATGTATAGTATTTATTTGTTAATTTGAATGAATGAATAAACTCATGTTAATCTATTTAGCTTCTAAAAAAATATTTGTTTCTGTTTAATGACCAACAGCCAAGAAGAGGAAAGCAAAATGTTGTCTTGTATAACACTACTACCAACTATCAAAGGTACAGCATAATCATCACTTGTTGATTAATTTTACTGATAAATCAATTTTTATACATCAAAAGTAAAGGTGTGTTTAGTTCAAAACGCTTGAAACAATTCAATTATGCTATTTTACATGGTTTATCATTTTTTGCTCATCCAATTGCTATATTTGATTTTAATATTTCGTTTATTATACTGCTAATCAACTCGTTCGTCCATTAGAGTTAACTCACCATCCTTGATTAGTAGCGTAGTAGTATCTATAATAACGGTCCATTATTAGCTCATGGTATGCAAAACTATTAAAAGAGATCGTCTAATTCCAAATTTATCTGATTAAACTGCTGATGCTAAACTGGCATCAATTAGTTATGTTGACTCGAAACAAAGTAGGGCGTTTTATCAAGTACAATGTTGGCATTCAATGTATTTCAGTTAAATTAAACAGACAAAAATATGGTTCATGCAGAGATACATGAATGTGTGAGAGAGCTCAGATCTATAAACATAAAAAAATGGTCCGAATTATGATGCTTCGTCGACCTGTACAAGATTTTTTTGTGGCGATACCTGGTGGTTCAAGTGTAATATAGGCATTTAATTGCCAAACGTATCAAATCAAGATGAAGTTGATTGGTTGATATAACGGATAATAAATGCAATGTCATTTATTAAATGGGTGAATATAAATGTATAAAGCGAAGCTTACTTTTTTTGAATAAAAGTGCAGTGGAATTACATACTAAAAACGCTTGATAAAAATAAAACAACCTAAATTCCAAGTGTCGCTCATAAGATATGATGCCACTTGAAATGTGAACAACAATAATAAACAAACGCTTTAATTGAACACAATAACAAACGCATGCCAAAAATATGAAATACCTTTTTGAACCATACATGTCGTGTAGATGATAGCACCCTTGATCACGGCGCAATTAATTACACAAATGACATATATATCAAAGCAGGATTCTATCCAAATCAATAATAATAATAAACAAAGATATCAATTTAGTCAACTGCTCATATATATTGAAGTTGCACTATCAATATAAATAAGATTCAAGCATATAAAAACTACCCCTTAAAAATCAAGGCTACATAAAATAGATATAACAAAAATAAACAAAACAACCATTTCCCAAAAGATCGATATTGTCACACTTGACATCAATCACTTATGGTCAATGCTCTACATAATTTACCCCTTAAAATATCAAATCAATAACAATGTACTCGAAACTGGAAGATTACTAAATATACATCCATTCAAGCCTGATGGTATCCAAGTTCTCCAAATCACTATAAATACCCTCATACTTTTTCAATTATTTTAAATCTTCAGAAATTTTTTGTAATAAAAACTTTAGCTGATTATAATTGTATTTCTACTGCTTTTATTTTTTATTTTTTTATTTTAGTAAATAACTTCGTCATTTACTGCAGAAATTACTAATAACTCTGATTAACATTAATAAGTTCAAAAATTATAATTAAGTGCAATAATTGCTACTAGATCGCATAATTTGATATGTAGAAAACTTTTGAAGCATTCATTCTTTTTTTTGGCAATGCTACAAATCATTGTGCAATATGACTGAATATTAATAAATCAGAGAAAATAAAACTGGTAAAAAGCTGATACCCAACAATGTACATCAAGGCCAAGATAGATAAAAGGTGCATTCATTGCGTAGTGGAGGCCGCAGCATTTTGATGGATAGAAATTACAGGACCAAGATGTTGTGTTTGCCCAGAATTTTTGAAAGGATTTAAAAAAAGCATACTTCATCAAACTTACTTAGATTTTAGGTAATCACCATATGATATTAATGTCATCTTGTTTTTTATTTAATTGCTGTATTATTAAAAAACAAATTTTTTATAGCATATAACAATGACAATTGGATGTTTCTGATTTCAGATTGACATTTATCATAAGGTGGGCTGATGATATGTTTGATACTACTGTAGATGGGACCAGTCAATTTAATTTATGGAATTTGAATGCAAATACCAAGGAACCATTTGTAAGTACTCAAGTTGGTTACGGTAAAAAAGCATTGAATAAATTGGCTTAGCACAAAGAGGTTAAAAAGGCAGAAATTATAGGTTCCAGTGATGGCCATGTTTATATTTATGATATTGGAGAGGTAACACTGAAACTCAATGTAAATCACTTTTAGCGCAGTAATTATAAAGTAAGATTATATTATCATTAAATAAACTATCACACAATAATAACATTTATAAGGATTTACAGTAATAAGCTTGAATCAAGTGGATACAGTATCATAAATCCTTGAAAAAGTTTTCAAGTATTATAAAATCTCTTATTTTTAAGACTTACAAGGCTTATAAGCGGAATATTAATTTAGAAAATTATTTTTGTCCAGATCATCAATTTTGACATTTTTTAAATTTTTTTTTCTGATTTTGCAAATCTAGAGTTAAGTATAGTGCCGATTATTAAAACAAAAAATATACATATACTGTATGCAGAATTTGATTCTCTATTTGCTCAATAAAAAATAACAGACATTTTTATTGCAAAATATTACGTGAAAATCCTTTAACCAAAAAACCGTTTTTGGGATAAAAGTACAAATTTTTATTACTTAACATTTAATATTAAGCTTTTATATAATGTATATTAGCTATTGCTACAATTTTCTCTCACAATGTAGTATGTTTAAACGTCAATTTTGGTATCAAAATTTGATTTTTCTGTTTTTTGATCTAAATCATGAGTGTTGGTAAGGATAAAATGAGCCCCAAAAATGTCCGCTAAAAAGTCTGAATTTTCAGACAATACGTGGTTAAGTATAAGAAAAGTTTTAAAAAACCCGCTTTTTTATTTAAAACTTAGATATATGCCATAGTATAAAAGACTTAGCCATTTAATCTTTCTCTGCTTCAATTACGGCGTTGATCTACAGTCTCGCTTTTGCAATTTTTTGATGAATGTATGATATGACAGACAGTTTTTCTAGTAGAAAAATATATGTTTCTATGATAGCAGATATTGCCTATTTTGTTTAGTTTTTGGGTTGATGCGCTGTAATGCTGCTTTTACATTGGCTGAAATGTGCAATAATATAGCAGGGTTTTAATTGCTCTGAATAATGTAAAGCCTTGAAAATCCTTTTCTACGTGCGTTGTTTCTCTCTTTTTGTTTTCATATTTCAAGGATATTATTCACCGTTTGATAAGGCATATCAGACTATCAAGCTGATGTTCTTTTCTTTTATCTGAATACGCATTCTAACATAAGGGACTAATGTTATAATTTAAGTAGCAGTTGTTATATTAGAGACTGATATTTTTATTTAACCGCATTTTAGGATCAAATATTATTATTTACTACTGTATTACTGAAGGTATTTCTTGATTACCTGATCAAATCGAAAGCAATGATAGTTATATCTACTCAATGAAAAGCAAGAACTGGCTACAAACTCGCGAAATGTTCCAGAAAAGCGATAAAATTTTAAATTATATAGAATCACAAAAAAACAATGATCTAATGTATTGCCTAATAACCATAGTTTTGATCGTAGCTACTGTATACTTGAAAACAAATCTTTTTACAGCTGACAATCGTAAACTAAAATAGTAAGTTTAAAGAAGGTTAATTTGTTTAAATTTCATGTGTGATAAAGTAACATATACAGTGAGTTCCAAAACCCTTTCAATGTTTTGAAATTTTGAATGAAACTAGCCATATCTTTCGCAATTTCAATCGGAGATACTTTAAATTTCTATTATAAGTAATTTGAAATATTTCTAATAATTTGCAAAAAGTCCGACCTAATTATTTAAAGTTCCGCAAAAAATATGTCAATTCAAAAACGGGTACATCATTGAAAGGGTTTTGGAAGCATAGGATAAAAATTACAATTTAGTAGCCCACAGCTTGTACATTAACGCTGGATATCTTATAAAACAGAGAAATATGCGGAAAATATATGAGATGTTTTTCAACTTTTACCTTACCTTTTTTACTAGTAGTTTCAAGCAAAATCATCAAGATGAAAACTGTATCAGATGCCAAACGTAATGATGTTATCTCTCTGTTAAATTCAGGCCATACCGTATCGAAAATTGCTCGTCGTGTAGATGTTAGTCAAGCCACAGTACGTCGTATTGGAAAAAAGGCCTGTCCTGACCGAGAAAAACTTAAAGGAGGCCAACCATCGAAGCTGACTACTGTGGATAAGAGATATTGTGTCCATGAAATCACCAAAGGTGGCTTGGATAATGCGGTACAAGCCAAAAAAGAGTTTCGTCGTAATCTACACGTTAATGTCAGTGCGAATACTGTACGTAGGACTCTTTCGGATAATGGTTTAGGCGCATTACCTAAGATAAAATAGCCAGAAATTAGTGATGAAAATGCGAAGGATCGCCTCCGCTGGTGCAAAAACAAAATTGATTGGACTTTGGAGGACTGGAAACGTGTTATATTTACCGATGAGGCTGGAATTAACCGTTTTAACTCTGATGGTTGTATTTGGTGCTGGAAAAAAGACAACGAGGAGATAAAACCTAGGCATACCAAAAAAACAAGAAAGCATGGAGATGATCGCATCATGATTTGGAGCACTATTTCTTGGTCTGGTGTTGGCTGGTTGTGCAAGATCGAAGGTAATATGAACTCTGAACTATACAAAACTATTGTTGATGACGATTTGGAGAAATCCATTGACGATATGTGCCAAAAATTGAAGCTACGTCGTAATCAAGTCATTCTTCAGCAAGACAATGATTCCAAACACACCTCGAAGTTAATGAAAAAACACTTCGAAACAAAAAAATATAGAGTAATGTCATGGCCAGCACAATCCACAGACCTCAATTCCATTGAAAATATGTGTAGGTTATTGAAAATCCGTTTAAATGAATATGATACACCTCCAGAAGGCATGAATGACATTTGGAAGAGAACACAAGAGATTTGGTAAGAAAAAATAACAGTTGAGGAATGCCAAAGGGTTATTTCGAGTATGCCTGATCGTTTGAAAGCTTGCATTAAAGCAAAGGGTTACGGCATTGATTATTAACTGCGTTTAATAAACTTCAATTTTTTTTTGGTAATGCTTCCAAAACCCTTTCAATGATGTACCCGTTTTTGAATTGACATATTTTTTGCGGAACTTTAAATAATTAGGTCGGATTTTTTGAAAATTATTGGAAATATTTCAAATTACTTATAATAAAAATTTAAAGTATCTCCGATTGAAATTGCGAAAGATATGGCTAGTTTCATTCAAAATTTCAAAACATTGAAAGGGTTTTGGAACTCACTGTACCATAGTATAAGAGACTTAGCCATTCAATCATGCTATGCTCAATTATGGCGTTGCTCTACGGGCTCGCGTTTGCAATTTTTTGATGAATCTATGATATGACAGCCGGTTTTTTTGGTAGAAAATGCGTGTTTCTATGATAAAAGATATTTCCTGCTTTGTTTAGTTTATGGGTTGATGCGCTATAATGCTGCTTTTACATTGGATGAAATAATGTGCAATTTAGCAGGGTTTTAATTGTGCTAAATAATGTTGTAAAGCCTTGAAAATCCTTTTCTACGTGTGTTGTTTCTCTCTTTTTGTTTTCATATTCCAAAGATATTATTCATCGTTTGATAAGGCATATCAGACTATCTAGCTGATGTTCTTTTCTTGTATCTGAATACGCATGCTAACATAAAGGACTAATGTTTTTAATATAAGTAGCAGTCGTTATATTAGAGACTGATATTTTTATTTAGCCGCATTTTAGGATCAAATATTATTATTTACTACTGTATTACTGAAGGTATTTCTTGATTACCTGATCAAATCGAAAGCAATGATAGTTATTATCTACTCAATGAAAAGCAAGAACTGGTGACAAGCCCTCGAAATGTTCGAGAAAAGTGATAAAATTTCAAATGGTATAGAAATACAGAAAAAGGATAATCTAATGTTTTGCCTAATAACTATAACCATAGTTTTGATTGTAGCTATTCTTGATGTCGTATATTTTCAGGTTTGATATATAACACTTAACAAAGAATACAATTAAAAGAGAATGAGTAATAAATCAGTTCTTCAATTGTATAATAAAAACAAGATATCGTTTATTTATGTTTTATCAATAACAATAAGAATTGAACAATAGTAAAAGGTGGAGTTTATTCAATGTACAATGTGAGGATATATGTAATAGACGGCAATCTCGGGTAATACAATGATGATATTGGTACACCCAGGACTGAGACTATAAAAATAGATATCGGTAATGCCATATACTGTATAGATTCTGATATAACAATTTAGATATGAAAGTATGGCCTTTTATATTGATTTGATATTGGGATTCTGAGATGTAATTTAAGGCACTATCAAACCATTAGATTTGTTTGATAGTAATCTATGATTGAAATGGATCAATCGTAATTTAACCGCACTTGCAGGGCTTGTGGTTTGCCTTGTTTCAATGCTGCGCTAACTGTGCTTGGATGTTGATTTGATAGCTACTTGATTGATTGATCGCTGGGATAAAATAATATGGTGTCATAATTGAGGTCCAAGCGTTTTTGGTAATTGCTGGATAAACTTAGTACGCTAGGAATTTCTTATATCAAATATCAAGATTTTGCACTTCAATACATGTTGTAGTAGTCAATATATTGTAAGATGTATTGATACTGTAGAAGGTGATAATATATGGTACTTGGGTGCATACAACAATGCTATAAATACCTAAAAGATTTTTACCTTCGTACTTTATTCTAATGGAGACTTTCCACGATTGCAAGGTTTTCCTAATCTTCCAAGAAGAATTTTCTTGGAATAAATTGGTCAGCTATACTACCTTTGGAAATGTTGAGAAACTCTGCTTCTTCACTTTCAATTGAAGCATAATATTCAACAGGAAGAACATTGTTATCTTTGTCATCTTCACTATCTTCATTTACGTTGCAATCCAAGGGCTCAAAGTTTCCATTAACGTCTTGCACACTACTTTGATTGCTTGACAATGATGATCCTTCATTGTTGTTCAATTCCGCAGTAAAAAATTCCTTTATTGGAAAGTATTAACAATGTAAATCAAATATTACTTAATTTATATGAAATATACACCTACTGTACTTCGGAAGAGGAACTACTGGCTATATCATCAAAAGAAGGTTGATGTCTCACCAAATGTTGACGCTTTATTATCAGGATTGGAGCTTGCAGAAGAGTTTTGTTCTGTTAATGTCGCTTAAAGAATAGAAGAAATGCATCCATCCTTCTTTGATATGTGTCTTTTTTTGGCATATTTTTAGAGCCTTTAACTCGACCACCACCAGTAACTGAAAATTTTGTCATTTTGAAGATTTTTAATTATATTTTTTTTAAACGATCAAATAAATATCATAAATTATTCAGAACTAATGCAGTTTTTTTTAACATTTCAAGAAAGACAATAATAAATCAAAATTGTAGGTTTTATATATACATATACACTGTATGCCCCTCCCTTCATGGGTTTTAGGTCAGCGCTGGTATATAAGAAGTTTACCCCGGTTGTAGGAATCCAGGAACAGTTATTAAAATTCAACATGACCTGACATTTAGTAACTCATACTAAATGTCATACCTAACCACTAGCATTAACAACGAATACTAGGAACACTCAGCAACACTTAGCAACAATGAAACATGAGAAATTCTACATCTTATGCAAATAATGATACAGTTATTTACATATTCCATTGTATATGATTTGTTCCCAAATCATATCAAGTATCTCATCAATACCCGGCAATTAATTAATAATATCAATAACCATATAACTATCTAGAAACCATATAATATGAAGCATCAATGAACTAATAAAATGTATCTTTTAGCAGAGTATTTTTATATTGGTATCTTTTGATATAACAAGCGCATCAATAAATACAGTGATTCACAGGACAGCATTAACACTCAATAACCTCATTTAACTCAAATACTAATTTGGATCAAAAACATCCAATTTAAAACCCAATAACCTCTGAATCAGACGCTTTCATTGGATTAGAGGGCCACTTCTGCTACAAAAATGTAATTATAAAAAGCGATAGAAAATACAATTATAGCTCTTCTAAGTTTATTAAAGGTATAAAGTAAAGCAACCCTTCATCTACTCGATGGATCGTTGTGTTATTTATATTAAATGTCTAATTCAAATTACTAATGCAGTAATTTGATCTTCTTGGTTTTAAAGCTGATGGGAAAAGGGATCAGCAATTACTAATTCAGGTTATACAATTATCTATAATTGCTGTTTGTGATTTTAAATTATAGTTAAGTTTCTATATTTCATAATCTTGGTTCTCACACCAGATTCATGTTATTCATTACTAATTCAATTTGATGTGGGAAAGACTGCCGGTAGTTCACATCAACTTCTATGAACAGTGACCAGTGAGCCAATTATGAAACCTGCATCTCTCACAGCTGCTTGAGATATTTAAACAGCCGCGTCCGGACTGTCCGGTGTTTTTTTTTCTGGAAATTTACAGCTTGGAAATATTAGACGGCCGCGTCCGAATATTGTTCGGCGTTTTTTTTGGAAGAGCGATCACTAGCAAAAATGTGGATCACGTACAGTAATTTCAGTGTAATTATTATTGATGCTTTACGAAAGGCATCCTATTGGCATAGGCGGCCTAGTTAAACGGCTATGATGTACAAACTGATTTGGCAAATTCGAAGTATCAATAAACGGATAATAATTCTCCATTTTATGTAATGAATCATTACGAATAGGGTTGTTGTCGAGCCCAGCTTATACTAGTAAATTTGGCTGGCAAAACCCGGCTCGACATCAATGCTAGTTAGTTAGGTATACACAGCTTTCTATGTGGAGCTGTTTAAACATCCAAACAACGTCATTGATATTGCAGTAAAACGTGAAATAAAAAAAGCTTTGAAAAAGATACAGCTTAAATCCTTCTTTATTCAAAATATGGATAGTGTGCAATACGTCTATATTTCTATTCTATTTATATTAGTTGTGATTTTATTATATCTTGGAGTTGCACCGTAACTGTCAGTGATCTATCAGAATTAGGAATAACCGAATTACCAATTTAGGACATCTGTCAAATCGTGATGTTTAACATGCAAATCAGACAATGCTGCATTTCATACGTCTATCATCATGCTACTATTAAATGATAGAAGCATGATTCCATCGTCTTCATGCAATATCCATATGTTTATTCTTTTTGGTAAAACAATTAGTTTGTTTGTGATTTAAAGTTTATATTGAGCTTCTTGATTTACATAATCAAGACGGTCTTTTAATGCCTGTTTTGACATATTTGCTAATGATCCGCATAGAGCAATCCTTATTTTGGTCTATGTGTTTCTTCAGTTTATTTTATGAACCAATTTGTTTTGTTTGTGATTCGATCTATTTTATTATATGTTAAATTACTAATACTGTCTGTATTTACTGTTAAACTCATATTATCTCTATTTGAATATTAGAACATGGTTTTATATGAGATAACATTTAATTTCTTATGTGGGAAAATAGTATCTTAGTACAGCACAGATATGTTGAAACATCAGTTCAAGCTAACATACCAATTAAAACAACAACATTGATTATGATGGTTTTGACTCACCCACACTCGCTATTGACTTTATCCAAACGTACAGTACTTTAAAATTTGCCAAATGTACAACAAGTTTAAGAAAAACATAATATGAAGCAGCAAATATAACCTCTAATTTGATCCGATTATTTTAAATCAAGTGTATACATGTGAGATTTTTATTTCAAATTAGTTACTGGTTTACATTTTTTGCATCAGATACAACCTCTGAGGGTATACCTGCTTCAATAAGCGTTAATTCAGCAAAATTTTCACCAAATTCAGCACATTTAGATTGTAAGACTTCGTAAATAATGTCTAGTCATAAAAAAGAGAAATTGTTAGCATTTTCTATCAACATCTATATAAGAAATCAGACTTACAAACAGGGAAAGATGGGATAGATGGATAAAGACGTTTAGCTAGGGCTTTCAATTTTGACTGTACTTGTTCTTTGGTTGTATTGCATGATGTAATAATATTCTCCCAAGCAGCTTTTGCAAACTCCCAGTTGTATTCCTCTAATATACTCATCAAGCTTAATCCTTCCTCATATAATGATTGGGTATGAGCGCATTTTAACAAATCGTACTCGGGAATAAGTCGAGTGGCAAAATCTTGGAAAATCTTCTTGTCTGGATTCTTTTGTTTGAGTAATGATTCATAAATCTCGTATTGCACCTGAGCAACCTTATATTTACGTTCGAAAGTTTGACATTTTTCTTTGCTGAATCCTTCGGCTTGTGGTAAATATTCACATGCTTTTTTCAAGGCTTGTACTCTAGGTAATAAACCGATTTGATCAGCTTCAGTCGCTAATTGATATATGGTATCAGCAGATTTGGCAAATTCATGTCGATGTGCATAATAAAGCTCAAGAAGTATCAAGCTCTTACGAAGATCAGTAATTTGCGTTTTGATAAAGGTAAAGACTGAAGGTATTTCCAAACTAGCCAAGATGTGATCATGTTCTTGTTCAAGAAGCCAGTTGTAAATAGCGAAATGGTAACGATCTGAATTTGTCATTTCAAGTGCTTTCGTGATGACATTTATAGCGTATTTTTGGTCTTTTGTTTCTATTGCTTCCTTGATCACTTCAAGAACAATGGTTTGAACTTCATGAAATTCTAAACTGTTACGAGAATAGCTTGTGAAAGCAAGGTCGATGGCTGCAATATGGTCTCCTAAATCAGAAAATTGATGTGCAAGTGTAGTAATACGCTGGAAATCGCAAATGTCAATAGCACTCTTAAAGTGTTGCAGACCTAATTTTAATGCTTGCTTTTTGTCGTTTTTGTCGGTATTATTGTGTGCAGCATATAAATTTTCAATACCCTAAATCAACATCAATATTAAAACGGATGATTTCTACTCAAAAGCACTTCATGTTACCTTGAAATAAATCACATTTTCTTTGCCTAAAATAGCTGAGCAATCACTGCTTAAAAAGTTGCCAATAAAGTTATAATTATTGGAAGCATTTGCTAATTTTGATGTCTTTATAGCTGTATATACAATATTTTGGGCTAATTTAGCACCATGTTCTGTCGTAACGAACTCACAGAATGTACAACTAGGCGAATGTTTATCAAGTCTAATTAAAAAAAAAAAATATCAGCATTGAATCACTGCAAATAGAATTTACCAATTTTTTTTTTACCTTGCCGCAATTTGTTCCCAATCTAAATCATTTACAAAACATATAAATGAGATGGATTCGATTGTAGCCAACACAAAATCCATGACATCCTAAGGATAAAAATATCAATGAGCGAATTCCTATTATAATATCAAATATAAATTACCGTTGTTGGGATTTGGTATTGTTGATATAAATTAAGGAGTTCTTTAAGGCGTCTTTGAACTGCCAAAAAATTCTCTTTTGGGACTCTATCAAATATCGATTAGATTTTATAAACCATTATATACCTAAACATATACCTACTTTTCTGACTTAATATTTACTGCCCATATATCTTTTACTATGCGAGCAAAATAGAGTAACAACCCTTCTTGTCGAACAATTGATTGACGAATAAAGTCAACAGCATGTGGAGTTTGTCTAGGTGAACATGCCAATACATGAGCTACGTAACAGGTTTCAATACCACCATAACGTTGCACAAAAGTATTCAAATGTGCAGGTGAAAGTGATCTTAATGCACTTTCTAAATAATCAGCAATATGTTGTTTGTTGTAGCGAGTAATACCTCGATTTGTTAAGGTTGAAATTTGACGATCTGGAGTATCAAATGACTCCAATGTTGATTTTAATTTGAATTTACTCTGTCTTTGCCCTTCTTCTATAATAGACCACACTTTACTATCTAACAATTCGTGATATAAATCTTCTACAAGGACAGGATTTGAATCAACAACTGATGCAAAGCTGATATTTGTCAAGACTAAATAATGCTTTTCTGATTTAGAAAGAACTGAAGCAAAGATACCTTGCTGATAAAAGGATAAATCAGCGTGTTGGTCAGTCAAATTGTTAAATAAAATGGAGCCTGGTAATGGGGGCGCTGATCGGGTGAATGTGAGTTTGATATCTGGATATTCATTCTGAAAAAAAAGACGATCTCCATTCTTTGCAACTGCCATGATACTAGGTTTTTTGGTATCTTGAACAAGATGAATTGACTCTAAATTTTCCCCCATGTAGCGTTGCAATGGTGCATAACGAATTCCTTCAATCGCAGCAACATGAATACTGGAATCTGATAATAACATATATAATAAATTATCCGCATCGTCTAACACCAAGGATTTCAAACTAGCTACAGGAGGTGATTTAAAGAACATTGTCAAATAACGCAATACAGGATTCATTGTATGACAAGTAAGGTTGCCGTCAGTTGGAATATCATCGTTATTACTAAAAACAAGATTTAATTCGTACAAATGTCCATCATCACCCTTCATAAAAACCCTTTTAGTGTCCCTTGTTGTAACAATATTAGACATGACAACACCAGTTGAATTTACTACGACACCGGTTGCTAATTGTATTTTGTGTTCACCTTCTTGAATAGTGTGTAAATAAATGTAATTTCGAGTTGAGACAACTAATTGATTTTGAGTAGTAAATGTTGCAATGTCGACATGTTCAATAACTTCACTTGAATCATATCTGAATACTTTTGAATCCTTCTTGATAAAATTCCACAAATATAATGCTGTTCCTCTACACAACCAAACATAATTTATAGCTTTTAAGAAACCAAGCTTGTAATCACTACGGGGCTCTATAAAAGAAGTCATTGAATACAACTTTTCCAGCACATTTTCTTGTATAATCCTTACGTTCAATTTGCCTGGCAATTTCTTCAGGAAAAGCTACAGTTGTGTTTTTATAAAATGCATGTTCATTGTCTGTACAATATTGCGATAAAGTTGATCCTTGCATATACAAATCAAAGTCTACATGGTTTTGATCTTTTTCATTGAGATCTTTTACTTGTTTATCGAAATTGGAAAATATTGGGTTTATAGGATGCTCAAAAGTGTTATTCATGTCGACACTTTATTGTTGTTTGTAGGATGGAAACTTGACCTTTAGTTCATTCGAGGCGCGTTTTTATCCTCAAATTTTTTAAAAAGGTGACTTTGATAAATGTTGGAATATGTATACTTGTGTAGGCATATCAATGAATCTACATTTATGCGGGAAACTAAACATATCAATCAGTTGGCAACATAATCTGGGAAGGTTGGCATGGAAAGATGTTGCTCTTATTACTATTATATTGATACTATTATGAAGCAAACTTACTGTATTCGTATAGACATTTTGGTGCTTTGATTTCAAGTACATCATGCTCATTAAAATGCATGGCCGAGCCAAAACCAATTTGAGATCATTCAAGGCATGCCATGGGGATAAGCCTTTTATTGTATAAAGAATTTGTGTAAATCTAATTCTCTATAAAAGAAGGCTACTGCTGTGAAGACTGATTCGTGTTGATAAATTAGATATGCAACAGCCTTGTTGTCGAGTAACAATCCTTGGGAAAAAAAAGAGGATTGCAACGGAAATTTCGATTCTTAGCCTATCGTATAAAGAATTGCAAATAATTCTATTTCGTCTTTAAATTAAGGTTATGTAATATTTGACTTAATCAAATTAATAGAAAACATGCCTAGTTTATTCTTCGGTTTTTATTTGCTCTAATAACTTGGAGGCAGCTTCCCTTTGAAGCAATTGCTTCAAGTTTTGAAAGCATAATTTTATGGAGAATTTGGATTCAAATGCCGATGGGATTTTTAGTTGCCAGATCGTCCAAAAATATCATTTTCGAAAAACCTCATCATTTTTTGGCAGATTTCTCCAAAAATTACTATGTAAATCTATATAGCTTTATAATTTATCCAAGTACAACTTTTAATTCTGCGTCGGCTGGTACTAATAGCTCAACATTTTCTCACCAAAAATTTTACGCAATTTCGAAAAATAGAAATAACAGTTATTTGCAAAAAAGTCCATTTTAAGGATAATTAGCAGCCAAATAAATGTTTTTGTATAAATCTGTAAAAAATTCAGGTCATTTTGAGCTTAGGAAAGGTATAGTAAAAAGTCCCATTTTCGGGGTCAAAATGCCGATAATGTGATTTTTGTCGATTTTTGCCTATATCTGTAAGGGTTGAGAGGTCGATATGAATCATGTTTTTCATCACCTAAAAAATTTGGAATAAAAAATATAGAAACAAGGAATGTGATCTAAGAAATGCTTTTGGCCAATTTTGAGCTTCAGATTTGTGCAAAAAGTGCATAAAACAATTCTTTAAAAATATTATTTTTTGTAGGTTTTGGCTATTTTGTGCATAATTGAGGATAAATACTCTATAATATGAATGCATTTTGATCTTTTGGTTCATTCATTTGATCAACAAGGATTATATATTGTTGATATTTTTTTTCATTTCTCATTAAAGTGGCATATTTCTCCAGCGTGCTCCGAGTATGATAAACACCAATTTATTCAATGAGCGCCTTTGGTTAATGAAACCAATACTCACATGCGTTGAAACAGGTTTGATAACCTCATGTCAAAATATACTGCTAAAAATGCCTTTGTTTGTAGCACATTTTATGCAGTATCTTGATAAATTTGAAAAAAAACTTAAATAGCACATTTAGCAGTAAATTGAGGAAAGAGCCTTCCACGCATAGAATGTTTCAAAATTTTGATTTATCGAATCATTGAATTGAGAGCACTAGATCAGAAGCCATATAATTATGAAACTGGTAGAAAAAAAGAATATTTATTTATAAATGTTATTGTATAACCACACCAGCTGTGTAAAAAGGGTGTGCTATTTATATGTGTGAAGCGTATATATGCAATACAGAAAAAAATGGGTATGATTAACGTATGTATAATGTATATATAAAAATGAATCTAGATTTAGCCAAATACATCAGTTCCTAAACCAAGCATCGTCAAATCGTAAATGATCATAAATAAAATAGAAATAGACAAGGCACTACATGCAACAATGGCTAAATAGAACGGATTAAACCATGATTTCGGTTCAAAGGCAATGAAGCGGTCCAATTTGGCAGACTCTTCCTGTGATTCTTGTTTCTTATCTTCATCGTTGTTATTATTCGGAGCAACAGCAGGTGATTTAAAAGAAAATACGCTAGCCAACATGGAAGAATGATGCGAATTGATAGGTCTAATAGGTGATTGAGGGGAAGCAACGGTAATTTCAGGCGAACGGGGGGAAGATGGATTCATGGGAACAGATAACTTATCCAAATAAGGTGTTGATGGTGCTGAAGTTCTAGAATTATTCTTTTCTGCCTTTGATAAATTGGGAGATGCGGGAAGACTTGATGGGAATGCCAATTTTGTAGAAGCATCAGATGGAGGATGAGATATTCCAAGACCATTAGTTGATGGCTTATTATTGTCTCCATCACCAACATTACCAGGTACTGAAGAAGCAAAATCGCTACTATAAATAATTGTGGGTAAGCCACCTTTATCTAATACAGGCGAATAGGCAGAAGCGGCAACTTCCATTTGACTATGTTTAGATGGTCTAATACTTGATCTTCTAATTGAAATTGAATAGTTATCGTCAGGATTAAACATACGAACGTCATTATTATCGGGATTCTGTAATATGGGAGATGGAGGCGCTAATTGATGGTGAACAATTGAATATTTGTCATTTTGATGAGTTTGTTTTTCATCTGTTTCTGTATTTATCGGCTCAACGGAAGCAATATATTTTCTAGATACAAAATACAGAATGAACGGTAAAATAAAATTGCAAGTCTATAAATGATTTTAGTATTCAAATCAATCTAAAAATACTATACTATACTTACAGACTGAAAGAATAAACTACTCCAATTTTGAATTGTATTAACCCAATCTTTTGTCTGTAATGGACTGTAAGAAGAAAAAATCAATATAAACCAATGTAAATCAATATAAGCATTTTAAGCAGATCAACTTACATACAAACCAACCAAGGAAGTAAATTCGACCAAAATAATGCCCATGATGGACTACAAATTTCACCACGAAGCAAATTTGATCGAATGACAATAGTAAAAACGGGGATTGAAGTAATCAAGGCACAAACAGGAAACAAATAAGCAGTTACTACGGAAGCAGTAGACCCTATAAACAAATATGCAATGTTTTAATAAATAAAGTTATATTTGTGTGTAATACACACTAACCATGTGCACTTAAAATTGCTAAAATATCACTATTAGCGTCCATTTGGTATGCCATTGCACCACAAATACCTATATTTATACAAATTATCAGTATTCAATACCAAACTAGTAAGATAGTGCATGTATTTTACCAAGCAATATATAGAAAATAGTGGATATAATAACTGAAACCCACATACAGCGATGAATATTAACATTTGGTTCTAAACTATTAACCCATGAAGGAATCTAAATAGAAAGTATCTCAGTATCATTGATTCAATTGAATAATGTAATACTTACTGTAGTAATAAAACTGTAATTGAATATGACTATACCAAGTACCATAGAAGAATTACTTCCGCTTGCAGGTAAAAGTGAAGTATCTAAACCTTCTTGACCAAAAGCAACTGTCCATTGAATTAAAATACCAACTAGTACAATAAAAGATGTCATTTGAACTGCAATATTCTCTACCAAACTAAAGAAACCTAAAGGAATCACAAGTACGGCAGTAAGGAGATATCCAAATGTGAAAATGAAGTAATCATCAGTAGGAAAAGGCGAATTGCCGTCAATGCCAGATGATTCAGAAACACAGAACCAACCACCAGGATAAACTCCTAAACCACATGTGCCATGAAAGATAGTTATAAGCATACTATCAAATGTCTGGAAACAATATATTAATTTGTATTATAAAATAATTCAATAATAAAAAAGACTTACTTGTGCTGCAATAATGATACTTGCAATATTGATAGATTGCAATGATAGAAAGAGCATAACTTGAAAGAAATAATGATATTTTGTACCCAAATAAACTTGAGCAATAGTAGTTAATTCAACTTTAGCTTGGAATTTCTCATTGCCACGGATATTAGATAATGCTTCACAAACGAATAGAGCAGAGCAACCTGATAAGAATGCTACAACGATGAATATGAATACAGGAGCAGCCCAGCCAGACTAACGTAATAGATAATGTTGGCATTTCATTGAAGATATAATATAATATAATAGTAAACATACCTGTTGGAATAATGCTGGAATAGTAGATAAACCAGGTCCCTATATAACAGTTCAATACGTCAAAATTTAGTTGCATGTACATGCAAACAACTTACAGTCATTGAAGATACTAATAAAGCAGTGCTACCAAAGCTACCGATGCCTTTTACTGTGGACATTTTATCTATGTATATTTAAAGAAAAAGCGACTTAATGGTTTGATAAATGAAGTTTTTTTGCATAGATATGCCTTTATATATATATATATATCTTTTTGATTTGCCTTTTTTCCGTCATTTTCCAACAATTTTTGGTAAGACTATTCAGGGTAAATACGACCATATAAAGTATTTAAATTGTTTCGAATTTTGTGCTACAACATTTACGCATTTTACTCGTTTGTCTATGGTAATGTTCCTCTCTATTTATAAATTACTCATTTGTTGAAATTACTAAAATAGAGTTGTTTAGTGCTATCAAAAACATTCTATTGTTTTATTATATAAAATCATATTAATTTCAAAAGAAATGTTGCAAAATTTACAAAAAAAAGAACAAGGTCATTGGCCTTGTTTGTATAAGTTTATCAGATGAATGATACATCAAAAAAAAAAAAAAAAAAAAAAAAAAAGACAAACTCAGGGGGTAAAATAAACAAATATATCGTTCTTTTTCCCTTCGCCTTCAATACCTCCTGTCATTTTTTTTCTACACAGTTGAGAACATGTTTCAAACAATTTAGAATAATAAACAAAGAATACGATAAGAAAAAAAAAAACATAAGGTCATATTTTGTTTCTCTGTTTTTCTTTATGATTTATGTAACCAAATAAAAGAGAACAAGGACAACAGTGCATAGTATCTAGAATAATGATGGTGCTGCTAGAAAAGTCGAGATTTTCATAAAAATGGAATGGCAAATATCCGATCCGTTGGAATAGTTTCTCTAAAGAACGCTTAATATCATGTATTTTTGAGAAGAAAAAAAAACTTAAATAATATTAACATGCCAATAAATAGATCACGAATATTTATTATACTTTTTATTTGGTAAAAAGAAATAGAATTACAATTGTTTAAAGATGTAAATAAGAAATTCCTATCAATTTTGCACTATAATTTAAACTCCGACATTTTCCACCAAAAAACGGTAAATCTCACTAAGCTGAATGTTTTCTTTTATAATATGCTTGAAATTATTAATAGTTTTAAAAAAAAAATCCCCATGTAAATTAAACATGTGAAAAAATAGTCTTATATAGACAGATCCAAGTTTATTATATGAAATATAGAGAAAAAACTTTTTGAAGATGAAAATAGTGTATTTTATCCACTTTTGCAAGTGCGACTTTTGTTTGCTGTTAGTTTGTAAAGTTCTTTTGAATGAGAAAACCACGAGAAACGTCACTCACCTTCATGCCCAATCATAGCCATTACAAGTAATGGGGAAGAAAGGTTTTTTTTTTAAAGATTTTAGACAGGACAGAGGGATTTCATTTAACAAGTTTGTCGTTAGGGTATTTATTACTTGATTAGCCATTTTTCTTTTTAAAAAGAAAGAGAAAAAAAGTAACACATAGACATAACGGTTTAATTGAAGCATTCTTTTTTTTTCTTAATATAATATCGCAAATCAAGAAAAAAAAAATTTGATTAATTTGAATTTTTCTCTCACCTTTTTTTATTTGCATACATATACACCCTTTTAATAATATTATGACAGAAGAAAATCAACAAAAGCAACCATCACCAACTGAACAAGAAGCCTCGCCACCAGCTCATCGAGTCAAACTTTATCAGCTTAATGCAGAAACTAACTGGGAAGATAAAGGAACAGGCTTTTGTGTCTATCAAGTGGTAAATTTTATTTTTGATATTTTTTTACGATACATGAAAAAAACGCGTCCCTGAAACTTTTTGATATTAACATGTAAACAATAGGGCAAGGATGGAGAACCTGATCAATTAATTGTTCATTCAGAAGTAGATAATAGCGTATTATTATCTTCTATTGTAGAGAAACGTCGATTGTATCAAAGACAGCAAGGTATAAAAAACTATTCAACCTAAAATTTACAATTTACTCATATTTTACCACGCTATAAATTAGATACCCTAATTGTTTGGACCGAGAATGAAACTCGAGATTTAGCTTTGAGTTTCCAAGATCCAGCAGGTTGTGAAGAGATTTGGTAATTTGCAAATAATCTTGGTAAGATTGCATCTACTAACTCTTGTAATTTGTAGGCAATGCATGGGCAAAGGTCAAGATGGTAACAAATCGAAAATTGCTGGAGGTAAATATGAAAACAATTGATAATGTGCCAATGAAAAGTGATATTCATACGCAAATGCTAGATGATGATAGTGGCGATGTTACGCCTCCACCTAGACAATCTCCTGAAATGACAAGTTTACCTGACCCAGAGTTATCGAATTTGAAAGAAATTGCAGATATTTTCACTGGAGCACATACATTAAACGAAAAGGATAAAATATCTACATATATCACAATTGAAGTAAATGATAGATACCAAGTATATATTTAGTATTTTTTGCTTACACAACATTTATAGAATTATTTTGACAAAATTTTACTCCTGTTCGAAACTTGCGAGGATTTAGAGGATATTGTTGATTTACATCTTTTATATAAAGTAATAATTGGTTTATGTAAGTATGAAAAAAGTAGATTGGTTTATAGTATTCTTATCTGTTTTTTTCCCCAAGTGGCATTGAATGATCAAGGCCTTATTGAACAATTACTTAGGGATGAATATATTATTGGCTTTATGGGCATCTTAGAATGTAAATTACTTGAATTATCAGTTTATTATCATTGTATAATTAATTCTCTCCATTTCCTCATATAAAGATAATCCAAATACACCTGGCATGAAAGCAAAGCATCGAGAGTTTATTAAATCACATGGAAATGCCAAACAAGTTGTAGACTTGGCTGACGAATCAATTAAACGGAAAATCGATCAAACATTTCGATTAGAATATCTTCAAGGTATTTTACAAAGTGGAGGAGATACAGATGAAGGATTGCTGGGTGTTTTAAACAACATGATATTCCAAAACCATGCCGAAATTGTAAATCACATTCAAAATAATCACATCTTTTTGGGCGAACTATTCCAAATTATTCGAGACAAGGACACGACAGAAGAAAAAAGAAACGAAACCATACGATTTGTACATCAATTATGTGGCCTTACTAAACAAATGCAAAATTCAGTTCGTGTCAGTTTATATAGATCACTTGCAGATTATGGTTTATTCGATTTGATGCATTATGCTCTTGTAGATAAAGAAAGATCTATTCGTATAGCTTCTTTGAATATTTTGGCTGCATTTACTGATTTGGATGTCGCTTGTGTACGTGGTCATCTTTTACTTCAAGCCAAAGAAGAACGAAACACAGATCCTCTTATCAATACTATTGTCGAACAATTTGCGTCAGATTCAAATCATGATTTAAAAGTGCAATATTTTGAAGTTTTGCGACTTTTATTGGATCCCAATGGTAATTCACCAGGTGGTCCTATTATGAACGATGTATGTACTTCATTTGGGTTTGCCACATGTCAAATTTAACAAATATATATATATATATTATAGCCTTTAAAGCAAGCACCAGAAACAGACGAATTCTTACAAATATTCTACGATAAATACATCAAAATTCTACTAAAGCCAATCGAGAGCCTAGAGATCAAGCCCATTTTATTAAAAGGTAAGAATGAGATATACAAAAAGATCTCAATCAAATTTAACACAATGTATAATTTAGGTCCTATTGAACCATTAGCTTTAACACAGGATCAGGCACAGTTATGCTTATATATTTGCGAATTCTTATATTTTGCTATTCGAAATCATGGATTCCGTAGTAAATATATTTTACTGTCATCGGATTTATTTGCTAGAGTTTTGCAATTATATAGGTCAAAATATGTATACATTAAATTAGGTACTAATTACAATTCAACGAAAATTGCATTCATTTTTTTGCTAATAATCTTTATGGAACAGGTGGATTACGATTTTTTAGAGTGTGCGTGTCGATTTGTGATGAATTCTACAATCGAAATCTTATAAAAAACAATATATTTGAAGCAACAATACGTGTATTATTAGATACAAATGGTCAAGATTGCTTACTAAATTCTGCTTGTCTCGATTTACTGGAATTCATTAGAAAAGAAAATATCAAGATTCTTGTGAATCATCTAATTACACAATTCGGTACAGTGCTGGACACTATCACATATATATCAACCTGCGAACAACTGAGGGAAAAATATAAACAAAATATGAAAGTCGCAGCATCAAATGATGATAAGGCCGATGAAGAAAGCATTTCCAAGTAAGAAGGCTATTTTCGTTGATTATTGGTTTAGTATTTTGACACATTTCTATTTTAGTGATAAATCCGAAAAGAAAGATAATCATGATGGTTGGTCTTCATCAACAGTTGATTATGATGAGGAAGAATATTTTAATGGATCTGACGAAGAAGATTCATTGCCAACAGCACAGATACCACCTGAATCAGAAAAAACCAAGGATGCAAAGATCATCAAAGCACCTTTAGTAAGTTATGAAGGTGAAGATGACGAAGACGAGGAAGAATTATTAGTACAAAATAAAGCTACTAAAGAAACAGAAAAAGTGGAACCAACTTCTATGACAATAGAAGAAAAAGAAGAGGAAGAAGAAGAAGAAGAAACAAATCAATCTTTAAAACGAAAGGATCGTAGTGACGATGAAGATGATAACCAAGAAGAAAAAGAAGCAGCAAAAGCTAGTTTATCTCCACCACCATTTAAATCACGTAAACAATCAATAAAAGATGATGAAGAAGATGATGTATTAGCAAAACGATCAGCAGCTGCAGCATCATCATCATCAACATCGCCCTCATCATCACCTCGTCAATCTCCTTTGGCTAAAAAAATTGTGATTAAAACTTCTACAATTGAGAGAATGCGTTCGCAATAGATTCATATCAAAAACCAAAAAATTCAATAATTATAATAAAATTTATATACACAATTTATATATATGTATATATATATTTACACATTTACGAAATCTTTATTCATTTGATAAACCATTATAAGGATTGAGATGTCATCTAATCCTTCTTTTTCTTCTTCTTGGTATTCACAATGGGCAGAAAAGAAGGATGGTGTCATTGTTCTAGTATCTACAGATAGTTTAGGTTTTTTACTATTTACGATGGAATCTAGTTCTGGATCTACACTACGTCTAGATGAATTTGGAATCATTGACAGGTCCAGTGGCTTGATAAAGGGCCTTGACTGCTTTGTTTGATTGTTTATGGTTGTGGTGTTGACAGGTGGTGGTAAAGATGCTGTTGGAGCAAATGTATACATGTATGAGGATGAACAATAAGATCTATCGTATTCAACGGGGCTATATGTAGTCCAAATTGTAGGTTCTTCAGTATGAAATTGTACGGATTTTGACATTTGAAAAAGAAAATGAGAAAGAAAGAAAGAAAGATGCCAAAAGACAGAAAGATCTTCAATGTTTAAATATAGCTGCATGGTTGGAACTATAAATAGTTTTCTTTTTTCTGTTTAATTTAGGTACCAATTATTTGATTATGATTGGTCTGTTGATTTCAGGGATTCTTTATAATTCGTTGATCTTAACCAAATACAGATTCCTGTACAACAATGATTCCAGAATAGAAGCAATACCCTTTTTCATTAAACATCGACAAAGTAAATGGTCAATAACGTGTTATATTTACTATTGCGTTTTTTATGGACATGACAAATATGTCGTTATCGCATACACCAAAATAAAACAAAATGTCGCGTTCATAATCCAAACATGGCTATATACTATGCATGGTATCTGAAAATTTGCTAAGAAATTCTCCATTACATTAAGAAGATAAAATACTAATGCCATCCAAATCACAATAATCCCAGTAGATTGAATAAGCTAGGTATAATATTTTGTAAAGTTTCTTTTGCGGCTCGGAGCACAAAACATCAATGTATTCTGTGATTTCAATAAATTTTGCTCAAAACTTCCTACTATAATAAACTTTCGATTGCAAATGTTGAAAAAACCAAAAAAATTGAAGAATACATGCAGAATATCCAAACGTAACTTTTTTGGCATTAATTTGTCTATAGCTATTTAAAGTAATATTTAAAATCCAATGTTTTTTTTTGAAAAATAGAGGTAGAACATATTGCACTACAATTTTGATAATACATAAACAAGAGGTTTTCGATAACTGTCATTTCCATAAATGCTGATTTTGGTTAATTTGGTGTTATTGAGAGTTTATGAATACACAAAATCTTATTTATAGAAAGAATAATAATAAAGACTAATAACATTTATCATGGAGAACGTAAGATTTATTACTAGAAAAACTAATGATAAAAGAAAGAACCAAGAGCTTCTAGGTTTTGGTTTAAAAGATTGTTTATAAGGATCATATATCAATATGAATTAGAAATAGAATTGTCTCTAAAATGGCTGTTTAATATCCTCAAAAACCAACAGTTATTTCTAATTTGAAATGGTCTGTCAAGTAGCATTGGTGTCGAACCAGATTTTGCCAGCTAAATTTACTAATATAAGCTTGGCTTGACAACATCCCTACTGCCAAGTGCCAAGGCATAGGCCTCACTGAAAAAAGTGAGCAGTTGATACCCACGATTTAACCAGGAAATCAAGCAATAGAATGCTAACATAATAAATATGGATACTGTTGTAGCTGTTGCATATATTTTGAAACTTTCAGACCATGCGAAACAATATTCATTGATTACAAATTACAAACATTTTTAGGAAGTTTAATTTTTAAGCAGAGGAAGAGAGCTTTTTTTTAAAAATTGTACTAAACTCCTTTAAAAATAAACTTTAGTTAATAAAATCAAGATATGTCATTTTTATATTTATTATATATTAAATGCAATTTTAAAATTAAATATTAAATTGTTATTTGATTTTATAAAAAAATTCAAAGAATATCTGAAACAACTCATCATACAAAAATGTAGAAAAAAAAGCATGCATTTTCATTTCTTCATTTTTACAGCAACTCGGAGAGGCTGCAATTTCTCAATTCTGTGGATAAACACTAGAGATAATACCTACCATTATCACAACATTACAACGAGAGCTCATTTGGATACATATTCTTCGTCGAGAACTAGTGACCTTATTGACCTTAGTAGGCGTAAATAGCGTAGCAGATGACCAACTTGTTGTTCAAACTTACTGCATGCACAATGCCCCGCCCGTGGAAGCTAGTATCATTTGAGATGCTTGTAGTACTTATTTATACCTATATCTATAAATATAGTGGCAGCTTACTTGGTTCAGTATTCATAGAGACTATAAATTTTTAATTTTTTTCAATAAAAGTGCGCAGTAAACTATAGGCTATCGTGTAGGTGCACTTTAGCAATCATTTTCTCGTCGACCCACAGTAGTTTGTGGAAGTTATTGCCCTTTGAGATCAGCGTGTCAAAGTCAAAGATGTATAACTATTCTCATGTAAATTTAAAAGTTAGTAGGATGGAAATTTACAGATAGGGCTTTTGTTGTCGGGTTTTTACGGTTATAAAAAAGTATATTTCAGATGGTTTTTAGATTGTTTTCGAATTTTTCGCCCAATTTTGCATCGAATTATATCAAATCTTCAAGATGTACCTTTACACTACAGGCCATTTGAAATGTCAAAAGAGTCTATATAAATAATCTTGCCAGAATATTACACTTTTATTAACAATACATCCTTTGGATGTATTTATATACATTAATTATAACTATTACTAGGGTTTTACTATCTAAGAATATGATGTAAGTCAATGATCCACATTGATTTACTGTAACTAGGATTTCACAAACAACGCATCGTATTACGGTTAACCGAGTTTGACTGCTTTAACGGGCCGTTTTTTATGCAAACTCGAATGAGGGTATTCGAGTTTCTTCTTTTCTTTTTTTATTAGCTAAGCTCGAAAACAGGATTGAAAAAATACTTCAAGTTGTGAAACTGTCAAATATGCTATTATCGATTCATAATCCCATATTAACTTGACAAGGTTGCTATTAACAGCCTCCTTAAGGCAAACCAATACTTGCTCCCACCCCGTTTTTTATCTGGGTTACAAAAGAACGGGCCGTTTTCCAACTCGAATCGAATGGCCGTTTCCGTTAAAACTCGATTCAAACTCGAATCGAAGCCCATTCCTAACTGTAACACTAATTATAGACTGTGACCTTGGATGTGAGACATAGGATGAGTATTGACATAACACCATTAATACCTCTCGGAAAACAGAAATGTTGATACTAGAATATAAGTGCATTGACCAAAAATTGACTAAAATTGACCTAAAATTGATTATAAAACATTGCCCACCTAAATTGAGATGTTAATTTTTTGTATTCAAAAGATAGACCCAATCGATAGCTCCTCTGCATTCTTTGTTTCAGCGAAAAATATTGGTTTTTCGTGGAGATAATTTAAATAGTAGCTCACATTGCAGCTTAAAGCCTATTCTAATTGAGTTCCAAATTCGATTTTTCAAAATGGCCGAAAAACGATCAAAAAAACAAATTCGTTTAATAGCTCATAAATTGAAAAGTAAGTTGACCTAGCTTATTAAATGATTTTTGTACAGTTTTAGATTCTGCATCTATTCAAATAAAATTTAAACAAATGTTTCACACTAAATTATGCGTAAAATATGATTGAAATTCTGGAGATTTTCTAAAGATACACATCACTTTTTATAAGTGTACTTTATATATCAATAATAGAAACAATGCACAAAAAAAATATCTATCAATTGAGTTATTGTTAAACCTTCTAGCTGCATTTTTCATAGAGAAAGCAGTATTTTTATCTATTTTTTTTCAAATTCAGGATTTGGGACGATGGTATACAGGGAAAAATTGAAGCTAAAAACGAAAGTTTCTCTTTGTACACATTTTTGAGGATATCTCCACGAAAAATCAATATTTTGAAAAAAACTAAATTGGGTCCAAGAGAGCTCAATGAGCTCAGTGACATGAATGTAAAAAAAATACTGCTCAATTTAACAAATATTTTGAAATCTACTGCAAAAACGTCAAAAAAACGAAAAAAAAAGTGCTCAGAATTTTTTATACTGATATATATATGTTATAGAGTACGTTAAAACAAGTAAGTTTTATTATTAAAACGTTTTAGTATAGCTTAATTTTTCTTAGAGATATGAGGGTTCAAAGTTTTTATTTTTAGTAGTGAAAACCCAAAAACCTGTGAAAATCTGAAACATTAGCATTGAAAAATTTATACCTACTGCAAAAAATAGGATATTTTTGAATACTCATTTTTAGATTAAAGCTGAACATCTCAGGCACATTGGCATATAACTTTTTCTTGGTATTATTTAGTGAGAAAAAAAAGTAAAGCAGGGATGAAATATCAGACTGTTGGTTTTCGAGGATATTAAGCAGCCATTTTAGAGCCAATTCCATTTCCAACTCATTGTAATGATCTATGATTTTGGACACATATTATAGTCAAAATTATATGATAATGATATGATTTCTAATATTAGAGATCGGTGAACATTGGTTGAAGGAAGGTTGGTGTTTTTATTTGTAAATTAGATATTTATTAAGAATAATAAATAAGGATGTAAAGAGGAAGAAAGACTGATAATTCTACAAGGAATTATGGAAAGATTTTGTTGTAGTATTTATAGGAACATTTGAGATGAGCATTACTGCTGTGAATCATTACACTCATATTGAAATGTGATTTTTATAAATGGTCTTTTAATCTAAGACTTAGTAGTTATTGGCTCTTTCTTTTATCATTAGTTTTCTAGTAATAAATCTTACGTTCTCCATGATAAATGTTACTAGTCTTTATTATTATTCTTTCTATAAATAAAATTTTATATACCCATGAACTCTTACAGACCCAGTTTTGAAAGAAAAAGCAGCGAGATTTGCATGTTTTTGAGTCTTTAGTGAGGTATAAAATACATATATCAATAGGTAATATGAGACAACCAATTTATATATATTCAGCAGTGTATAAGGTATATCTTAGAAGGTGTTTGGTATGAGGTTGTATAGTTATAGAAAAGGGTGCACGCATCAATTTTAAAGCTTAAAATGCAATCAAAATAAATTTAACGTTTGACTAGTTAGTAAATGAGCAATTATCTTGAGCTGATTTATAAATTTAAATATCAATTAGTGTATACTATAAACAAAACTTGAATTGCTCGTAACATAAATTGGTGCAAAAGATCAGGAAAGCCGAGATTCTTAAATCGGCGCTAACTAAATATTCGATCTATGAGCTAGTTCTGTGACACTGTATTACTATTTCATTTCATTTCATTACATTACATTACATATAATACACAGTAATTCAAAATCAATATAGTTCAAGAAAAGTTCCCGATTCTAATTCATCTAATAATGAAGTATGCAAGTTGATTTATAAATATTATCAGATCATCAATAGCAAAGCCAAGATTTTCCCTTATATAATCAAAGATATTACGCATTTTTTTTTTGAGGCGTAGGTTTGTGTATAAATATGATTTTGTATCACACCATGTGTGGATCCTACTACCAATGAAAAACATGCAAAATATATATTTATAAATAAATCTGAAAGTACAGAAAAAGGGCTATATATACAAGAAATTATATTATTTCTTGATTTGGTAATATATGTATTTACTGAATTATAAATAGTTTAATTTTCCTTTATAAATGAGTTTGATATAGTTACTGATTGGAGAAAACGATGTTTATTAAACGTATAATAATAATACACTGGTTACTATATTTGCATATGTTTTTGAATGTATTTATTCATAGAAAGTACATTTATAAACACTCAATATGTAATATATAAATATAGATCGCCGCCTTTTTTTATGTATTTCCAACAAAAAGTAGACAGTTCATGCAAATGTGCGTATTTGATACATATTCGATAAAATCATTCCATTTTCCATGCATATGATTAGATTATAGTATGTCAATAGGAGCGTTTCCTATCAATAAACACAACAGGGTACTTTTTGCCAAGTGATTACACCGTACATGTATAGAATGACTGAGAGTAAATATTCTGCATAGAAGATGGCTTTCTCTTTATTTTTGGTGAAAAAGCCTTTAACTTTTATTTCATGATGTGAAGCTAAAGCTGAGCCTTGCTGATGTACTCCTTATATTATAAATATAGATTTATTACTATACTGCATGAATTACATAGTTGACAAGAAAAAAAAAAGAAGAAAAGCTTTGCACATTGTTATGATCTAAATAAAGCACTAAATAGCATTACACAAGAATTGAGCACAACCAGCCACACTTTTGCTGCATGTATGGAGGGAGGTTGAAATATTCAACCATATGAATGCTTGGCTTGCAATTGTATAGTAATTACCATGTAAACATATCAGATATTATAGAGTTAAAAAAAGAAATTTAAAGATTTCTTGGTCTGGTAAATGTGTATAAGCCATGGCACCTTGAATTATAATTGCGTTACAAATGTATAAGCCCTGTTAATGGTCAACTAAACTGACTAATATTTTCAAGAAGGGGGCCATATTTTTACATGTACCAAGATCAAGAAATAATGCATTCCCGGAATAAGTTCCATTAAAAAATAATTTTATACAAGTAAAAGCTGTTTTTTATTGAAAAAAGATTAGAAACGGAAAAAATGAAAGCAAATGCTTTTTTATCTGTATATATATATATATATGTAAAAGGAGAAAATGATGTACAAGGTGATTATATGTAAAGGTGTTTTGTGTTTTCTGTTTATATGTTTAACAGGCCATAACAGGAATCAAGTAGCCATGTTCTTCTTCATCGTCTTCATTTTTACATTTATAATGTGTTGATAAACCAGAAAAGAATAAAGGTGTCAATGATTGAGTATTGATTGTTAATTTTGGCTTTTTGTTATTTTTTCTTGGTGTTTCTACAACATTAGGTGATTCAAGAGCACGTCTACGAGAATTGGGTATGATTGATAAATTAAGTGGCTTGATTGTGGGTCTGTCTTGAGGTTGTTGAATGGGTATAATGCTTTTAGCGGGGGTAATAGATTCAGTAGTAGGAATAGTGAATGTGTATTGGACAGGTTTAATAGATGCAAAGCATGATCTATCATATTCGTCAGCACTATAAGTGGTGAAAGTAGTGATTTCAGTATTGAAGCGTACAGATTTTGACATGTTTGTTATTTTGTAGTGATAAATGATAATAATAAAAAATGATCTTCGTGAAAAACCTGGTCCTTTTTATATAACTTTCAAATAAAAATCTATTTTTATCTCTAGTAATACAACAACATTCTTCGGGACCAATAATCACCAGAAATTCTATTTATATTGAATCTGTGTAATTTAAGATAATAGCCCATTCAAGGGTTAATAAGCCGCTTTCTTGGCTCTCTTTTTCCATTAATAAATTAATAAGGAGAGGATTTTCTGTTTTTTTTTTTTTTTTTTTTATTTTTTCTTTTTCATTTTCTTTTAATAGATTATTCTAAATTTATTCAACTAACATTCTGTAAATATGGAAACTTTAGGTTTAAAAAGTTCCTATTAAATATACAAATCATGTTGAAAATAATAATCTTTTTGATGCTAATCGTTCATGGTTCCACTGAAAAGGACATGACACTGTCTATGCTCAAATTGATTTCAAAATTTTCATACTCCCCAGGTGCAAAATCTGAATTGACATTCATTTAAACCAAAACATCAAATTGTGGTATTCAATCAATTTTATTTAAAATTAAACTTCTACGGTCATATCAGTATTAGAAGGAGCATTATTAGAAGCACTATTATTAATTGGTATTAATTCATTTGTTGTTTGAGTACTGCGTTGACTTAGTACCACATCACTTGTCACATAATTGATATTTTGAGGGTGATGATGAAGATGAACGTGATGATGAGGATGGTGATAATTAGTTGCTGGTATTGTAGATGTATCAGTAGTAGTTGTAGTTGTAGTACTAACAGGCTGAGAAATGCTGCTATTATTACTAACATATACATGATGATGATTAGAATTACTTGTGTAAATTACATTTTGCTGGGATTGTGAGTGCTGAGCAACAGGCGCAACTGCTGCAATATATCTTGATCGTCCTACCTCAAGCACCGCCTCTTCTGGCACAGCCTCAAGAAATTCTTCTCTTATAGAAGGAGGCAATTCCATCAACGTATTTGATTTTAATATGTAACCATAATTTTGAAACATAAAACCAAGAGCAAGTAATTTCAATCCAACTTCTTCTGCCATGATGGCTTTTTCAAATATTAATCCACAACTATCAATAGCCATATGGCGTCTATAAAGTCTCTCGCAACATAATTTCTTGAGTCTGTGTAACAAATACATGTTGGCCATTACTAGCAAATCACAAACAACTTGCCAGGGTTCTGATTCATCTAATCGATCACTGTATAAGAACTTTAAAAATGCCATAATAACTTGCACTGGTTCCGGTATTGTCATCTTTCGTTCAATTGCTTCTGACATGCCAGATTTATGTATATTTTTGAAATGTGGCCAACGTGTTAATAGAATGACTTGATGCACATAAATTTCCTCTCCATTTGCTGCGATAATGGAGAAATCTGATAAATCTGGGCTATTTAATAATTGAACAAATTCTGTAGTAAATCTTGGCTCTGCAATATCATATAAACCCAGTGATTCACCATGTATAACCAAGGCATCCCTTTTTTAAAGGGAGGGTATAATATTAATAAAAAAAAAAAATAAAGAAAAAATTACCGAGAATTTACCTGAAATGATCATATCCTTGTGGTCTATAAGGATCCGTATTACCAAGAAATAATAGATTATTAATGTTGATTTGCGATTGAGTATCTGTCTGTTCTCCGGATGTTTCATTGACTATTGTAAAATAATTCCATCCGCCAACTTCAAAATGTCCGTCGCATTCTTGCTTTTCCCACTCTAATGTATCCAAATCCAACATCCATAAACTGTATGTTGATTCGGGACTATTTTGCTGTTGTTGTTGGTGCTTATTATTATTGTTGTTATTGTTTAAATATCTTCCAAAAACTAATAATTTACCACATGCTGTATCACAAAAATGTTGACTTTTTAAAAGAACCATACGAGAATTGCATGATTGTTGTTGCTGTTGACTACCACCAAGCACTAGATGAGGTGTATAAGGTAATTTTTGAAGATTGATCATAAATAGATCAGATACTGTATTTCCTTGTTCATCTTTGCCTGCGTAAATGTACATTTTATTTCCAACAAGTGTGGCTGAATGATTATATCTTGGTGGCATGTCATGATATCTATTCCATACCATCGAATTTAAATCAAGTACACACAACTCATCCAAAACATATGTACAATCTGAACTTTTAGCAAATCCACCATATATAATTAATTTATCTTCAAATACGGTTGCACTGTGCAAATAGCGAGAGGATACACTTCCTGTAATATTGGGTTGATGCCATGTTGACGTTTTAAGATTGAAAATATGCACATCTCCACAATATTCTTGGTATTCATTACAACCCCCTAAAAATCAGTAATGTGCATGTTAGTTGATGTTGATTAAAAAAGACATACATTCATATATACCGAAAACAATAATTGAATCTCTCCATCTTGTTGCTGAATGTCCATATCTTTTACATGGTGCTATACCATTTGTATTCTACACACTCTTATATTAAAAAAATAGATCAAAATCAATGATTTGCACACATACTTCAATAGTCTCCCAGCGCATATTTTTCAAATCAAGATAATGCAAATTATCGGTTACATTTCCACCTCCACCAAACACATATAATCGTTGATCTACTTTAACAAACGATGGTCTCCATAGTCCAGCTAAATTCTGACCTATCGTTTTAATGGGTTGACCGGGTTTCATAAGCATAGCCATATTTGATTGATTATTATGCAATGAAATTAACTGTAAATATATTAGAATAAAAAAGACCCACTTTAGTTGGATCAATAATTGAATGTCGAGAGAGAAAAAAAAGAGAGGGAAAAAGAGAAAGGAAGTATATTATTATATACAAAAGCTTTATTTCTTGTTGATTGTCATGATAAATTATTAAAATTTCCGTACGAATAAATATGATAGATAGAAACAATAAAAAAGAGGGGGGTTGGAGGAGGATTCTTGCTTTAAAAGATGAGAGGGGGGGGTACGCCATAAATTCATCGGATAAATGCATATAATTAAAGTTTCTCGGTTACCATGGATACTGTTCCTGGTTGCTATGGACTTTTTTGTGCCTGGTTTCCATGAAGATATACATCAAAAATCGTCAAGAATCCCCGAATAAATAGTATATAGTGTAATTATCAGTGTGATGTTAGTATATGTACAGTATTAATGGATAATCCATTTTTCTTTTAATTTACGTGATTATACAAAAAAGGTAATTTTGGTATTTTCACTCATATATTCTTTTGTGATGTTGTACATGTTAATTGCATTCAACACCGCCTAAACAAGTGAGAGAGAGAATCTCACATCTCCGAACTAAATACAAAATTAGAGTAAAAAATTCATCTTTTGTTGTAATTATATAGATATCCCCCTTTTTCTTTCTTTTTGATCTTTTTCCTTGTTTTTTTTCGGTTTATACCTACTTTATTTATTATTTTTGACTATGCCTGAGATTATTAAAGAAGGATATCTTTCTTTAAAAGAAGAAGGCTTGAGAGCATGGATTTGGTCTAAAAGATATTGTGTCTTACGTGATCAATCTTTAACATTTCATCGAAATGAGGTATATTTTATATACACAAGTACAATAAAAAATATTAAATATAGTCTCTTTCTTTTAGGCTGGTCAATGTATTGGTTTATTATTTTTAAAGGAAATTGGATCAGTAACAAGAATAGATTTGAAGCCATATTGCTTTGAAATCTCAGCTAAAGATAAAACGTATTATGTTTCTTGTAAAAGTGATGAAGAACTTTATAGTTGGATGGATGAAATTTACAATGTAAGTGTTTCCTGAGAGAGATTTTTGTTTATTAAACAATTTTTGACATGTATTTAAAATCACAGAGATCATCTGTTGGTACATCTGGGCCTACTAATTTCATTCATAATGTCCATGTTGGTTTTGATCCAATTACAGGTGCTTTCACGGTAAGTAATAATAGTAAATTTTATTATTAAAACCCTATTTATTTTGTATAAATATAGGGTTTACCCGATCAATGGACTCGTCTGCTGAAAGGATCAGCTATTACAGCAGAAGATGCAGCAAAGAATCCCCAAGCGGTTTTGGATGTATTAGAATTTTATGCTGAACAAACAAAGCGTGAAGAGGAAGAATATGGTACATCTCAACTTCAAGGAGCTGTTGAACGTATGAGTGGCGTGGGATGGGCTAAAATGATGCAAGAAAACTCATTGCATCAACAACCAGACACTCCTACTTCATCCTCATCTTCTACAATTCAGAAGAAACCTGTTCCCAATGTAAAATTACCGCCCAAGAATATACCAACAAGACCTGCTCCTCCTCCTCCCTCAGCACTGGCGGCTCTTTCTGAATTGAAAATTCAGGTATGCTCTAATATTTCTTTCATTCACTGAGACACTTACTAATTTTAATGACATAGGATCAACAACAACAACAACAATTACATCAAAAGCAACAACAGCAACAACAACAGCAACAGCAACAACCTTCATTACCAAGACCTTCACATAAAGCAAACGTAATTACCCCAGCTTTACCTGTAAGTAGATTACACAAAGAATACTACGCGCGCATTCTTAAATATAGTTATTATAGGGCAATTACGCTCTACCTTCTAGAGATCAGAATGGAAGTCCGATCCCAAGTAAATCAATTAAAGATATCCATCTTGAAAAATTGCTTGGATCAGAAGTACAAGAGGAAAGAGAAAGAGAAAGACAAAGAATCCCCGTTCGTACTAGCAGTGTTGATTATTATCAACAACAGCAAGTTTCTAGAGAAAGAGAACAACAGCAGCAACAACAGCAACAATTGGAGAATGAAAAGGAGAGAGAAAGAGAAAGAGAACGGGAAAGAGAACGAGTTCACCGTGAGAGAGAAAGAGAGAAGGCTGCTGCTCAAGTATCTTCCAAAAAGAAGGTCGAGCAAAGAATTAGTACAATGTCAGAAGCTCAAATCATGGAGAAATTGCGTAAGTTTGATTCCGTTTATAATAGGATGTAGCATTCTAATCTTCAATGTATAGGTTCCGTTGTATCAAAGGGAGATCCTAATGAATGCTATAAAAAAATCAAGCGAGTGGGTCAAGGGTAAAACTTACTGTTAATTAGTTATTTCACGCTAGCACTAACTTTTTAATTATAGTGCTTCAGGTTCAGTTTACGTAGCCAACTCACTTGCTACTAATACAAAGGTTGCAGTTAAACAAATGGATTTAGCCCATCAACCTCGCAAAGAACTCATCGTCAATGAAATTCTCGTCATGAAAGAATCTCAACATCCCAATATTGTTAATTTCCTCGATTCTTTCCTTATTGGAAATGCTGATTTATGGGTCGTTATGGAGTTTATGGAAGGTGGTGCCTTGACAGACGTAATTGATAACAATAGCAAAATGACAGAACAACAAATCTCAACAGTTTGCCTTGAAACTGTTGCTGGTCTTCATCATTTGCATTCCCAGAATATCATCCACAGAGATATTAAATCAGATAACATCTTGCTTAATTCTCAAGGTCATGTCAAGATTAGTGATTTTGGTTTTTGTGCAAAATTAACTGACCAAAAGAGAAAGCGTGCTACTATGGTTGGAACTCCCTATTGGGTAGGTACTATTAAATATGAATTACACCCTTTTTATTTATATCATTTGTAATCTTAGATGGCTCCAGAAGTTGTTAAACAAAAGGAATACGGCGCCAAGGTTGACATTTGGTCTCTTGGTATTATGGCTATTGAAATGATTGAAAATGAACCACCTTATCTTGATGAAGAACCTTTAAAGGCCTTATATTTAATTGCTACCAACGGCACTCCTACTTTGAAGAACCCAGAGAGATTATCAAACGAGTTGAAATCTTTCTTGGCTGTATGTCTTTGTGTAGATGTTAGATCTAGAGCAAATTCATTGGAACTTATTAATGTAAGCATATATCTTAAAAAAATCTCCTGAATTACACGCTGACATATGAATCAATTTACTTTAGCATGAATTCCTCAAGAAGGCTGGCCCTTTGGAAATTTTGGCCCCTTTACTAAAATTCAGAACTAAGACAAAGATCTAAAAATGCACTTACTTTTAATAAAATACGTTAATTATTGTCATTTTTCAGGTCTCTATCAATTGATTGAAATTATGCAGACCAGAAGAGGGCTTGTGTGTATGCAGTATCGTTACATTTATAGGCTAGTTATGCATTCAATATATCCATTTTGTACTACGCTAATAAGCGTACTTAAATGCAATTAATTTGTCTCTTAAACGCTAACTATACAATTATGCAGTCTGGATTTCTATTAAAGAGACATTGTGTTATAATATTCATGTGATATACAACCACAAGATTATAGACTGTGTGTAAATACAATTGTTCAAAAAACAATTCTTAAATCATGATGCAGGAGTAGTATTGGTGCCGAGTCGGGTTTTGCCAACCAAATTTACTAGTATAAGCTGGACTCAACAACAACCCTATGCAGTAGTACATTATCTATATAAATATCTTCTTAAACACACCAGAAAAAACTTCATTCATAATATATATCTAATTTTTTTTAAATATATTGTTGTTTGTCATAGAGTATATCCCTTGTTCACAATTAAAGCCTATTTGAGTATTGAAATGCACACTTAAATTTGAAAGCTACTCATTTTCAAAATCGGAGCGCCCCGAATGTTTTTATTAAATAACCTCATACTAAACGCTTTTTAGGACACACCTTAGGTACTGCATAGTAGATATGAATTGATCATATTATGCTATCCATTCCTAAATTTATTCTATATCTCACAAAAGACTCAAAACCAGGTAAAATTTACTGCTTTTTCCTTGAAAACTGGGTCTCACTTTTCATCTCTACTCTACTTTTTTTTTCACAAAATAACACCAAGAAAAAATTATATGACGATGTACCTGAGATGTTCAACTTTAATGCAAAAACAAGTAGTTGGGAATATCTTATTTTTTGCAGTCGGTATTAATTTTTCAGTGTTAATGTTTCAGATCTTTACGCGTATTTCACTGCTAAAAAATGAAAAAATTGAGGCTTCATATCTCTACAGAAAATTAAGCTATACTAACATTTTTTAATAATAAAACTTATTTGTTTTAAAGTACTCTATAACATATTAAAATATAAAATTTTTTTTGAGCATTTTTATTTATTTTTTCATTTTTTTGGCATTTCTGTAGTAAATTTCAAAATATTGATTAAATTGAACAGCATTTTTTTTACATTCATACCATTGAGCTCGTTAAGCTCTCTTGGATCCAGTTTAGTTTTTTTCAAAATATTAATTTTTTGTGGAGATATCCTCAAAAATGTGTACAAGGGAATATCCTCGTTTCTAGCTTCAATATTTCCTTTATGTACCCTCATCCCAAATTCTGAATTTGAAAAAAAAATTGACAAAAATAACCTTTTCTCTATGTAAAATGTAGCTAGAAGGCTCAAAAATATCTAGATCGATAGATAATCTTGCTTCGCACTATTTCCAATAATTAGATTAAAAATACGTTTATAAAAAATTGTTGTGTATCTTTAAAAAACCTCTAAAAGTTCAATCGCATTTTATGCAAAATTTAATGTAAAGCATTTTTTTGAATTTGGTTTGAATAAATACAGAATCCAAAGTTGTATGAAAACTATTTAATACGCTAGGTTGATTTACTTTGTAGTTCATGAGCCATTAAACAATTTTGTTTTTTGAACCATTTTTCGATCATTTTTTTAAATTAATTTTGGAACCCAGTTAATATAGGGTTAAGCTGTGATATGAACTATTATTTTAATTATCTCAACGAAAAATCAATATTTCTTGCTGAAAAAAAAAACGAAAAGTAACTATTAAATACAACTACTATAGCACGTGCTAGGGGTGTTC
Organism: Mucor racemosus; assembly: GCA_027405735.1. Lineage (NCBI taxonomy): Eukaryota > Fungi > Mucoromycota > Mucoromycetes > Mucorales > Mucoraceae > Mucor > Mucor racemosus. Next base: position 1,279,653 of record JAPEHQ010000005.1, read on the forward strand.
TCTAGCCGGGCTTGTATTAGTAAATTTGGCTGATAAAACCTGGCTCGACAACAACGCTAGAGTAAGTGCACAAAACAAGACAATATATCGAGCAAAAGCATATTTTGCTGAATTCTCTTGGAAAAACGCCAGAAAGTAAAACGGCTGTAAGGCGTATATGTATGGTCAATCAATTTGAATGAAATTTAATTAATAAATTACCAACGAAACACATCCTTTCATACATACGACATACGACTATGATATATATATATTATATATATATATATATATACATTTTCTATTATGAAAAAATTCCGATACCCGTAATATCAAGCAAATATAAAGTCCCTCCATCTTCTATTATCCAAAACTAGGATTTCACAAACAACACATCGTATCACTGCTGTTAACCGAGTTTGGCCGTTTTAACGGGCTTTTTTTTATGCAGACTCGGATGGGGGCATTCGGGCTTTTTTTTGTCAGCTAAACTCAAAAACAGGATTGAAAAAATACTTCAAGTTGTGAAATTGTCAAATATGCTATTATACTATTATCAATTCATAATTCCATATTAACTTGACAAGGTTACTATTAACAGTCTCCTTAAGGCGAGCCAATACTTGCTCCCATTCCGTTTTTTATCTAGGTTGCAGTAAAATTACATACTAACGCTTGATAGTGATAAAATAACCTAATTTCCAAGTGTCGCTCATAAAATATGGTGCCACTTGAAATGTGAACAGCAATAATAATAAACAAACGCTTTAATTGAACACAATAACAAACGAATGCTCAAAATGTGAAATACCTTTTGAGCCATACATGTCGCGTAGGTGATAGCACCCTTGATCACGATGCAATCAATTACATAAATAACATATATTTATCAAAACAGTATTCTATCCAAATCCATAATAATAATAATAAACAAAGATATCAATTTAGTCAACGACTCATCTATATTGAAGTTACACTATCAATATAAATAAGGTTCAACCATGCATATAAGGATTACGGATTACCCCCTTATCCAAGGTTACATAAAATAGATCACTACGGCCGACCTGTGCTGCACAAGTGTAATGATCTGTAATTTTGGACTAACAACAAAGGTGTATAATATGCTTATATATAGATATTATTCTTGTTATTATAAATTGGTGATCACTGGATTGATGAAGGTTGATGTTCTTATTTGTAATTTAGGTATTTATTAGTGAATAAATAAAAGTAAAAGGAGTGTAACAAGACAGATAAATCTACAAGGGATCATGTAATGGTTTCCTTGTAGTATTTATATAAGAAATGAGGCAAGGTTTTACATGAATGAAACTGAAATGTTTGACTCATTACAACAAGCTAATTTTGTTATGCCCAGGTGGGCTGCACACTATAGCCTGAGCTGCTGTGCCCACTGAATATGGCTAAAAAGATAACAAGATGCATATGGGCACAACAAAAGAAACTGCACACGAGCACAACGCTAAGCCTGTGCAATAAAATTGAAGTAATTTTATAAAAATGAAAAATAAATTAAAAAAATAAAAGCATTGATAAATACAATTATAGTTTTTCCACGGTTTTATTGTGATTAAAAGAAATCTGAAGAAAAAGAATGATATCTTCATAAAGTATGTTGTATTTATAGGAATTGTAAAATAGTGGATGTTTGTGTGTTGATGCTTATTTTACAGGTGTTCAATCATAATGTCTTTTATTGACATTCTTTTATAAGATACTTGGTTGAGATGTTGATACTTTATTTGATATGATAGAATATCATTAGATGGATGTTGATCTTTCAACATTCCAGTTATAATTTAAAATGCAACTGAGCTTATTTTTATGGGATGCGATTCCTTATCTAGAATTACTGCAACTGCGATTTTATGAGCAGGAGTTTTGGAATATATTATTAATGCAAAATAAGTACAGCTTTATATCATAAGTGTCGTGTTGTAGAAGGTTGTATTTTGATCAGGAATACTTCCTTTTACAGGCACCAGCAATATAGAGTTTCCTCGTTATGCTTATTGGGATCTGATTGGAACTCAGTTCTTATGGAGCGAGATTCAGGTACGAATCGAGATCAGTTATTTTTTTGAAATGACAATGGCGACTTTGGTCTATAAAAGGAGGTGTCATTTCATTGCAGCCTGTATGTGGAGAATTATAGGTTCTGTCCATCATGTGCATAGTCGTTAATCCCATGTGTGCATAATAGTAAAATTGCCCATAAGCATATCATTATTCCTATTTGTGCATAATAATAAGAAATCTGACCATGAGCATAATGAGCTGATCGTATAGGCACAAATTGGTTTGCACATGAGCATCGTGCCGTTCTCAAAACTTCATTACGTTTTTTTACTGGAATGCGTTTTTAAATTACATTTTTTTTATTAATATATAGATTATAGACAATACAATCCAATACATTGTTGATGTAGAGCAATAATACATGCAACAGGCAATATATTTACGATTATCATCATTTGTAAATATGCTTATAGCTATAATGTTTACAGCAATAATGGTTTTTGCTTGAGCATAAAATTTAAACAAATTAACCTTCTTTAAACTTACTATTTTAGTTTACGAATTATCAGCTGTAAAAGGGTTTGTTTTCAAGCATTAGCTATGATCAATACTATGGTTATTAGGCAAGATATCAGGTTATTCTTTTTTTTTTGTATTTCTATACCATTTGAAATTTTATCACTTTACTGGAATATTTCGTGGGTTTGTAGCCAGTTCTAGCTTTCCATTGAGTAGATACTGTATAAATATCATTGTCTTCGATTTGATCTGGTAATCAAGAAATACGTCCAACAGTACAGTAGTAAATAATGATATTTGATCCCACTAAAATGCGGTTAAATTAAAATATCAGTCTCTAATATAATAACGACTGCTACCTACAGTATATTGAAACATTAGTCCCTTATGCTAGAATGCGTATTCAGATACAAGAAAAGAATACCAGCTTGATAGTCTAATATGCCGATATGCCTTATCAAACGGTGAATATATCCTTGGAATATGAAAGCAAAAAGAGAGAAACGACACAGGTAGAAAAGGATTTTCAAGGCTTTACATTATTTAGCGCATTCAAAACCCTGCTAAATTGCACATTTCAGCCAATGTAAAAGCAGCCTTACAGCGCAGCATGAACCATAATTTAAATAAAATAGGCAACAATATCTGCTGTTATTATCATAAAACCATACATTTTTCTATTAGAAAAACCGTCTGTAATACTGTAATACCATACATTCGTTAAAAAATTGCAAAAGCGAGCCCGCAGAGCGATGCCGTAATTGAGCATAGCAAGATCGAACGGTTAAGTCTCTTATACTACGATACTGTATACAGTATATCAAAGTTTTAAATAAAAATGCGCTTTTTTTCAACATTTCTTATATTTAACCATGTACGGTCTGAAAATTCAGACTTTGTAGCGGACATTTTTGGGACTCATTTTATCCTTACCAACACTCATGATTTTGAACAAAAAACAGAAAAATCAAATTTTGATACCAAAATCAACGTTTAAATATACTACATTGTGAGAGAAAATTGTAGCCATAGCTAATACGCATTTTATAAAAGCTTAATATTAAATGTCAAGTAATGAAAATTTGTACTTTTGGCCCAAAAACGGATTTTTGATTAAAGGATTTTCATGTAATATTTTGCAATAAAAATGTTTATTATTTTTATTGAGCAAATAGAGCGCTAAATTCTGCATATGTACATATTTTTTGTTTTTATAATTGGTAGTATAATTAACTCTAGATTTGCAAAACCAGAAAAAAAAAATTTAAAAAATGTCAAAATTGATGATTTGGACAAAAATAATGTTTGAAATTAATATTCCGCTTATAAGCCTTGTAAGTCTTAAAAATAAGAGATTTTATAATACCTGAGAACTTTTTCAAGAATTTACGTTGCTGTACCTACTTGATTCAAGCTTATTACTGTAAATATTTATACATGTTAATATTGTGTGGTAGTTTATTTGATGATAATATAATCTTACTTTATAGTTATTGCGTTAGAGGTAATTTAAATTGAGCTTTGATCTTACGTTTCCAATATCATCATAAACATAAACATGATGATCACTGAAACCTATTATTGCCGCCTTTTTACCCTTTTTGTCCCAAGCCAATTTATTCAATGCTTTACCAAAACCAACTTAAGTACTTACAATGGCACCTCAGTATTTACATTCAAATTCCATAAATTAAATCGACTGGTTTCATCTACAGTAGTATCAAATGTATCATCAGCCCCCATTATGATAAATGTCAATCTAAAATCAGACGCATCCCATTGCCATTGTTATGAGCTATTAAAAGCTTGATCTTTACTAATACAGCAATAAAAAAAAAGAAACAAGATGATACTAATAATAGAATATGGTGAGTATTTAACACCTAAGTAAGTTTGACAAAGTATGATGCTTTTAAACCCTTTTAAAAATCCTGAGGCAAATGCAACATCTTGGTTCTGTAATTTTTATTCATGAAAATGTTGCGATTTCCACTGCACAATTAATGCACCTTTTATCTATCTTGACCTCGATGTACATTGTTGAGTATTAGTTTTTTTACCAGTTGTATTTTCTCTAATTTATTAATATTCAGTCATATTGAACGATGATTTGTAGCATTGCCAAAAAAAGAAGAATAAATGCTCCAAGAGTTTTCTGTATATCAAATTACGCAATTTATTAGTAGCAATGATTGTATCAGGGTTATATTATATAAGGAGCAAGAGACACAGACAAAAATTTATTTGTTATATTTAGAATATAATATAATAAGGAAAATGATGAGGAGAGCTGACGAAGAAATAAAAGGAATTATGAAAATAAAATGATTATTTTTACTAAATTATTCAAGAGTCTAGTTCCCTTCATGAACTAGACTTCAGGGACATAATGCTACTGAACTACTCTATAACTTGAATTCGAGTAAGTTGATATTGTAACGTGGCCATTGGTTGTGTCGCAGTGCGTATAGTAATAGAATATCTTGCATAAGCTGGAATTTATATGCAATTCGGATAAGGTAATAATGTGTGATATGATTAGGATTGCAGTAAATGACGAAGTTATTTACTAAAATAAAAAAAAATAAAATAAAAGCAGTAGAAATACAATTATAATCAGCTAAAGTTTTTATTACAAAAAATTTCTGAAAGTTTAAAATAATGGAAAAAGTCTGAGGGTATTTATAATAATTTGGAGAACTTGGATACCATTAGACTTGAATGGATTTATATTCAGTAATCTTCTAGTTTTGAGTACATTGTTATTGATTTAATATTTTAAGGGGTAAATCATGTAGAGTATTGACCATACGAGATTGATGTCAATTGTGGCAATATCGACCTTTTAGGAGGAAATAGTTGTTTATTATTATCATATCTCACTACGGCCGAGCTATGCTTCCCATGAGCATAGTGATCTGCACAGATGAACAAAATAAAAAAATTCTATACAGATCAGGCAGTCAGGATAAGCAGGTCAATGAGATCAAGGTTTTTTAGTCAATTTACTAAAGTATATCAATCATAACATAATTAATAACAAAGATAATTTGAATGATTTAAAACAGATGTGAGTTACTCTTCTAATTCAACAGAATTATTGCCTTATTGACGAGATATATCAATTTGAAATTTGGGGTTTGAAAGAGTTCTGCCCATGTTCTTCTTTCGGGGACCAAATGGGAACAACGACAACAACCTGTAAGGTACCATTAAAGTATTTATTATGCCTTTGTTGTAAAGCTCTTTTTATAACTCACAAAATCTTTTTTCTTCCCTACTCTTTCCTCAGCTCTTTTATTTACGTTTAAAACTACAACAAAAAGACTAATATTTTTTTATAAACTGAAATCAAATAGCAGGTACAAGTACATGTTTTTCCTATTGCTTATTTGGAAATAAATTATTAACTGTTAATGTTAGGGCACGTTATAATATCTTTCTCGAACAAAAAAGCGTCCAGGTCTTAATCATTTTATTCCATTATCTATGTTATAATCAATGTTTTTTTGGTCTAAAGTTGATATCTACCTAGAAAAAAACTGGTGATTATGAAAGTATGTATAGTATTGACTTGATTTGAATGAATGAATAAACTCATGTTAGTTTATTTAGTTTCTAAAAATCATTTCTTTCTATTTAGTGGCCATCAGCTAAGTAGAGGAAAACAAGGTGTTGTCATGTTGTATTGTATACGGCTACTGTTGTATTCCACTTAGTATCATACCTTATCGCCTTTTACAGTATCAATACATACAATATATTGACTACGACATGTATTGAAGTGCAAGTCTTGATATCGGATATAAGTAATTCCTAGCGTACCAAGTTTAATCTAGTAATTACCAAGGACGCTTGGACCTCAATTATGACACCATATTATTTCATCCCAGCGGCTAACCAATCAAGTAGCTATCAAATCAGCATCCAAGCACATTTAGCGCAGCATTGAAACAAGACAACTCACAAGCTCTGCAAGAACGGTTAAATTATGATTGATCCATTTCAATCCATCATAGATTACTATCAAACAGATCCAATGGTTCAATAGTGCCTTAAATTGCATCTCAGGATCTCAATGTCAAATCTGCAGTGGAATTACATACTAAAAACGCTTGATAAAATAAAACAACCTAAATTTCAAGTGTCGCTCATAAAATATGATGCCACTTGAAATGTGAACAACAATAATAAACAAACGCTTCAATTGAACACAATAACAAACGCATGCTAAAAATATGAAATACCCTTTTTGAACCATACATGTCGTGTAGATGATAGCACCCTTGATCACGGCGCAATCAATTGCACAAATGACATATATATCAAAACAGGATTCTATCCAAATTAATAATGATAATAAACAAAGATATCAATTTAGTCAATGCTCTATACAGTTTACCCCTTAAAATATCAAATCAATAACAATGTACTCAAAACTGGAAGATTACTAAATATACATCCATTCAAGTCTGATGGTATCCAAGTTCTCCAAATCACTATAAATACCCTCATACTTTTCAATTATTTTAACTCTTCAGAAATCTTTTGTAATAAAAACTTTAGCTGATTATAATTGTATTTCTACTGCTTTTATTTTATTTTTTTTTATTTTAGTAAATAACTTCGTCATTTACTGCAATCCTAATCATATCACACATTATTACCTTATCCGAATTGCATATAAATTCCAGCTTATGCAAGATATTCTATTACTATACGCACTGCGACACAACCAATGGCCACGTTACAATATCAACTTACTCGAATTCAAGTTATAGAGTAGTTCAGTAGCATTATGTCCCTGAAGTCTAGTTCATGAAGGGAACTAGACTCTTGAATAATTTAGTAAAAATAATCATTTTATTTTCATAATTCCTTTTATTTCTTCGTCAGCTCTCCTCATCATTTTCCTTATTATATTATATTCTAAATATAACAAATAAATTTTTGTCTGTGTCTCTTGCTCCTTATATAATATAACCCTGATACAATCATTGCTACTAATAAATTGCGTAATTTGATATACAGAAAACTCTTGGAGCATTTATTCTTCTTTTTTTGGCAATGCTACAAATCATCGTTCAATATGACTGAATATTAATAAATTAGAGAAAATACAACTGGTAAAAAAACTAATACTCAACAATGTACATCGAGGTCAAGATAGATAAAAGGTGCATTAATTGTGCAGTGGAAATCGCAACATTTTCATGAATAAAAATTACAGAACCAAGATGTTGCATTTGCCTCAGGATTTTTAAAAGGGTTTAAAAGCATCATACTTTGTCAAACTTACTTAGGTGTTAAATACTCACCATATTCTATTATTAGTATCATCTTGTTTCTTTTTTTTATTGCTGTATTAGTAAAGATCAAGCTTTTAATAGCTCATAACAATGGCAATGGGATGCGTCTGATTTTAGATTGACATTTATCATAATGGGGGCTGATGATACATTTGATACTACTGTAGATGAAACCAGTCGATTTAATTTATGGAATTTGAATGTAAATACTGAGGTGCCATTGTAAGTACTTAAGTTGGTTTTGGTAAAGCATTGAATAAATTGGCTTGGGACAAAAAGGGTAAAAAGGCGGCAATAATAGGTTTCAGTGATCATCATGTTTATGTTTATGATGATATTGGAAACGTAAGATCAAAGCTCAATTTAAATTACCTCTAACGCAATAACTATAAAGTAAGATTATATTATCATCAAATAAACTACCACACAATATTAACATGTATAAATATTTACAGTAATAAGCTTGAATCAAGTAGGTACAGCAACGTAAATTCTTGAAAAAGTTCTCAGGTATTATAAAATCTCTTATTTTTAAGACTTACAAGGCTTATAAGCGGAATATTAATTTCAAACATTATTTTTGTCCAAATCATCAATTTTGACATTTTTTAAATTTTTTTTTTCTGGTTTTGCAAATCTAGAGTTAATTATACTACCAATTATAAAAACAAAAAATATGTACATATGCAGAATTTAGCGCTCTATTTGCTCAATAAAAAATAATAAACATTTTTATTGCAAAATATTACATGAAAATCCTTTAATCAAAAATCCGTTTTTGGGCCAAAAGTACAAATTTTCATTACTTGACATTTAATATTAAGCTTTTATAAAATGCGTATTAGCTATGGCTACAATTTTCTCTCACAATGTAGTATATTTAAACGTTGATTTTGGTATCAAAATTTGATTTTTCTGTTTTTTGTTCAAAATCATGAGTGTTGGTAAGGATAAAATGAGTCCCAAAAATGTCCGCTACAAAGTCTGAATTTTCAGACCGTACATGGTTAAATATAAGAAATGTTGAAAAAAAGCGCATTTTTATTTAAAACTTTGATATACTGTATACAGTATCGTAGTATAAGAGACTTAACCGTTCGATCTTGCTATGCTCAATTACGGCATCGCTCTGCGGGCTCGCTTTTGCAATTTTTTAACGAATGTATGGTATTACAGTATTACAGACGGTTTTTCTAATAGAAAAATGTATGGTTTTATGATAATAACAGCAGATATTGTTGCCTATTTTATTTAAATTATGGTTCATGCTGCGCTGTAAGGCTGCTTTTACATTGGCTGAAATGTGCAATTTAGCAGGGTTTTGAATGCGCTAAATAATGTAAAGCCTTGAAAATCCTTTTCTACCTGTGTCGTTTCTCTCTTTTTGCTTTCATATTCCAAGGATATATTCACCGTTTGATAAGGCATATCGGCATATTAGACTATCAAGCTGGTATTCTTTTCTTGTATCTGAATACGCATTCTAGCATAAGGGACTAATGTTTCAATATACTGTAGGTAGCAGTCGTTATTATATTAGAGACTGATATTTTTATTTAACCGCATTCTTAGATCAAATATCATTATTTACTACTGTATTGTTGAATGTATTTCTTGACTACCAGAACAAATCGAAGGCAATAATATTTATATCTAGCCAATGAAAGGCTAGAACTGGCTACAAACCCACGAAATATTCCAGTAAAATGATAACATTTCAAATGATATAGAAGCACAAAAAAGATTAATCTGATGTCTTGTCTAACAACTATAGTTTTGATCGTAGCTTTGCTTGAAATCAAATATTTTTACAGCTGATAATTATAAATTAAAATAGTAAGTTTAAAGAAGGTCAGCTTGTTTAAATTTTATGAGTGATAAATTAACATATATAATCTTAGATTTGGCTTGCATATAAATTTTAGTAAGTAATATTTAAATCTATGCTCAATTAAAACCCATTGTTGCAGTAAACATTGTAGCTATAAACATATTTACAAATAATAATAATCGTAAATATATTGGCTCATGCATCTATTGCTCTATATCAACAACGTATTGAATTGTATTGTCTGTAATCTATATTCTTTTTTAAAAATTGTGTTTATTGATTGATCCATGTACGACAAGAGTAGGAGGTCCAATCGAAGAGGCGGGTGAAATTTAGAGAATAAAATATGATAAAATAATAATCTATATTAATAAAAACAAATACAATTTAAAAACCCATTCCGGTAAAAAATGCAATAAAATTTTGAGAACGGCACGATGATGCTCATGTACAAACCAATTTGTGCCCATAACACTATGAAGAAAAAATCTCTTAATCCTCTTAATTGTGCCACATTAAGGAAAATAAGAAACTTTTCACTGCTTATTTTTTTTAAGTTTTGTCTTATTTTCCTTAATGTGGCATAATTAAGAGAATTAAGGGATTTTTTCTTCATAGTGTAAGATTAGCTCATTATGCTTATGGGCAATTTTACTATTATGCGCACATGGAATTAATGTTATGCACATGGACAGAATCTATAATTCTGCACATACAGGCTTAGCGTTGTGCTCGTGTGCAGTTTCTTTTTTTGCTGTGTTCATGTGCATTTTGCTATCTTTTTAGCCATTATTCAGTGGGCGCAATAACTCATCAGGCTATAGTATGCAGCCTGCCTGGGCACAACAAAATCATCTTGTACAGCACAGGTCGGCCGTAGTGCTTTTATATATAAATCCTGTTGTATTCCACCTACTAGTATCATACATTATCACCTTCTACAATATCAATACATCTTACAATCTATTGACTACGACATGTATTGAAGTGCAAGACTTGATATCGGATATAAGAAACTCCTAGCGTATCAAGTTTAATCCAGTAATTACCAAGAACGCTTGGACCTCAATTATGACACCACATTATTTCATCCCAGCAGTTAACCAATCATGTAGCTATCAAATCAACATCCAAGCAGATTTAGCGCAGCATTGAAACAAGACAATTCACAAGCTCAGCAAGAACGGTTAAATTATGATTGATCCATTTCAATCCATCATAGATTACTATCAAACAGATCCAATGGTTCAATAGTGCCTTAAATTGCATCTCAGGATCTCAATGTCAAATCAATATAAAAAAAGAGCATACTTTTATATCTAAATAAACGATATCTTGTTTTTATTATACAGTTGAAGAACTGATTAATTAATCATTCATTTATAATTGTATTCTTTTTTAAGTACTATTTATCAATACTGAAAATATACGACAAATCCTTTAAATTTGTGATTTTATGGACTTTTTTTGAATCCGGTTGTATCATCTTATACTTTTCAAGTTAAATCCGTTATTAAGCTAATAATGTTGTAGGTTGTATTTAGCTTTACTTAAAATAAGCCTTTGAATAATTAATAGCAATACAGTCGAACCTTAATTTTTGTATGAAATTTTGATACCTGCATCTTATAGCTGTTTGGAATATTTAAACAACCGGGTCCGGGCTGTCCGGTAATTTTTTCTAGAGATTTAAAGCTTGGAAATATCTTTAGATGGCCGCTTCCGGAGATTGTCCGGCTTTTTTTTTTGGAAGAGTGACCATTGGCAAAAATATGAATTATATTATACTACATTTAATTTAATATCATCAATTAAATGAAACAATGGATTTGTCATGAACCTGCCAAGCATAATATACTATTATACTACTACTATCCTATATCCTAATTACATCACACATTATTACCTTATCCGAATTGCATATAAATTCCAGCTTATGCAAGATATTCTATTACTATACGCACTGCGACACAACCAATGGCCACGTTACAATATCAACTTACTCGAATTCAAGTTATAGAGTAATTCAGTAGCATTATGTCCCTGAAGTCTAGTTCATGAAGGGAAATAGACTCTTGAATAATTTAGTAAAAATAATCATTTTACTTTCATAATTCCTTTTATTTCTTCGTCAGTTCTCCTCATCATTTTCCTTATTATATATTCTAAATATAACAAATAAATTTTTGTCTGTGTCTCTTGCTCCTTATATAGTATAACCCTGATACAATCATTGCTACTAATAAATTGCGTAATTTGATATACAGAAAACTCTTGGAGCATTTACTCTTTTTTTTTTTTGGCAATGCTACAAATCATCGTTCAATATGACTGAATATTAATGAATTAGAGAAAATACAACTTGTGAAAAAACTTATACCCAACAATGTACTACATCGAGGTCAAGATAGTGTAGATAAAAGGTGCATCATTGTGTAGTGAAAATTGCAACATTTTGATGGATAAAAATTATAGTGTCAAGATGTTGTGTTTGGCTCAGGATTTCTAAAAGGGTTTAAAAGCATACTTCATCAAACTTACTTAGGTGTTAAATACCCACCATATGCTATTATTAGTATCTTCTTGTTTCTTTTTTTTTTATTGCTGTTGTATTAGTAAAAATCAAATCTTTCATAGCTTATAGCAATGACAATCGGATGTTTATGATTTCAGATTGACATTTATCATAAAGTGGCCTGATGTACGTTCGATACTACTATAGATGGAACCAGTCGATTTAATTTATGGACTTTGAATGCAAATACCGAGAAACCATTTGTAAGTACTTAAGTTGGTTCTGGTAGCATAGAATAAATTGGCTTGGGACAAAGAGGATAAAAAGGCGGTAATAGGTTTCAGTGATGGACATGTTTATGTTTATGTTTATATTTATGTTTATGATATTGGAGAGGTAGCACTAAAACTCAACGTAATCACCTCTAGTGCAATAATTATACATTAAGACTATTTTATCATCAAATGAACTACCACACAATAGTAACATGTATAAAGGTTTATAGTAATAAGCTTGAATCAAGTAGGTACAACATCATGAATTCTTGAAAAAGTTCTCAAGTATTATAAAATCTCTTATTTTTAAGACTTACAAGGCTTATGAGTGGAATATTAATTTCAAAAATTATTTTTGTCCAGATCATCAATTTTGACATTTTTTAAATTTTTTTTTCTGGTTTTGCAAATCTAGAGTTAATTATACTACCAATTATAAAAATAAAAAATATGTACATATACAGAATTTAGCGCTCTATTTGCTCAATAAAAAATAATAAATATTTTTATTGCAAAATATCACATGAAAATCCTTTAACCAAAAAACCGTTTTTGGGGCAAAAGTACAAATTTTTATTATTTAACATTTAATATTAAGCATTTATAAAATGCGTATTAGCTATGGCTACAATTTTCTCTCACAATGTAGTATATTTAAACGTTGATTTTGGTATCAAAATTTGATTTTTCTGTTTTTTGTTCAAAATCATGAGTGTTGGTAAGGGTAAAATGATTCCCGAAAATGTCCGCTACAAAAACTGAATTTTCAGACTGTATGTGGTTAAATATAGGAAAAGATAAAAAAGAGAAACGCTTTTTTATTTAAAACTTCGATATACTGTATACTGTACCATAGTATAAGAGACTTATTTGTTAGATCTTGCCGTAGGCAAAACCAACAATGTGGTACCAATGTCCAAAATAGCACTTCCTACTTTATTACAAATCTGGTTGCCATTAACAGAAATACTACGAATAGGAACTTTTCAAAATGATTTTTGTTCAATTGGAATGTATGCAAGATTGCCGGTGTAATGATTTGCATTGGTTCCTCCAAACATCTTTATAATGGTATATTATAATGTATGTCAACATTAGAATGTTTTCAATCATTTACCACTTCGCCTTGCCCATTATCGGCAGCAGATCGGCCAAGCCAGAAACTAATAATAGGCTCCTTGATTTTACCATGCGCATACAAATCCTGTACAAAGCTTGTACTGGTCATGTTATTAATTGCTGAGATAATAGGAAATGCCAAACTAAAAAGACCATCTAAAAATGGATCTCTTGCATATCCACGAGCTTGCTCCTTGGTTATTCCAAATGGATAATTCTCCAACGAAATGCCATTGCCAATAGTAATTTTTATCATGTCCAATGACGCCAGAGACACCTGAACCATCGCCATAACGAACTTGCCATGTGCTGCTTCCATTGATGGCATCGGAATGAAAAGTTTCTGATCGAGAAGCTTCATAATGCCCTTTACCTACACAGCGTTGATAGTCTGAAGCTATTACCCAGATATTAGCGCTGCCTGTATCAAAATTCAAATGAAACTCTTGTGGTGGATTACCGATATGAATACGGCCAATGTACTAATAATAAATTATTGCTACAATAAGTTGTAAACTAAATCCCAATATTACCACTAGTTTACCTCTACGTCTATCATTGCACTGTTTAAATTAACGGTTGCTGCAGCACCATTATCCGAATCGGATGTTGCAATTTTATTCAGCATAATACCATTTAATGCTTTTAAATCAAACTTTGCCAAGGAATGACGGATTCTATCTGGAGTCGATATAACCACACCATTTTGTTTTTCAAGACTGAATATATAAAAACAGGCGTTACATATAGCGATATGTTTCTTGTTGGATTGACTCTACAGCTACAACAACAGCAAATGCAGCTGTTATTAAAAGATAAAGGTGATGCATGAACTATGTATTATTTTTAGCATATTACAACAGAGAAAGATGAAAAGGTTATTTATGTATATCAAAAGTACATACATCAAGGAGAGATATTGGACCTCGGATACACAACACTTTGAAATTACATATTTTTTTGTTAATTGTTCATTTATTTATTTAATGAATCGAGATGTAGATTATAAGGGAATATTTATATATTATATATGTGCAATTGAAATTAAGGCTGATTACAGAATGAGTTTAGGAAAAGATTTTACTGAATCTTTTACCTGTGTTTTTAAGGAATTTAGTAGAAATTGATTTTTTGGGTCTTATGGTGGGTGTTGGTACAGCTGTACTACTTTCTTGTTGACTATTGTCGACAATATTAAGGCTATTTAAACTCTTTTTTCTAGTTAATCGAATAGAAGAAAATCGTTTCTTTTTAGCTGCCGATGCTAATGCTGATTCTGCAGCAGATGGCGATGTTGTAGTTGTATCAATAACATCTTGCTGCTGTTTGTTGTTGTTGTTGTTGTTGTTGTTGTTGTTGTTGTTGTTGTTATTGTTGTTGTTATTGTTATTAATAGAACTAGATCGAGCCACTTTTTGCATTGCCATTTGAAGTCTACTTTTAAATAAAGTAGAATGTTGACTTGTAGTGCTACTTTTACGAGATAATGTTGATCCAGCGGCAGAAGATTGATTTGGTGGAGTAAGTGCAGGTGTAGTTGTAATAGCTTCATCTATCAATACAGTGCTTGTGTGAACTGTAGAAAATGGTCGAACATTGTGATCTAGTGAGGGTGTAGGTGGCTCATTGAAAATACGTTGTAAATTATCAGAAAACGCCGTAATATTATTACCTTTTTTATTGATCTCCTCATAATATTGATCCTTGTTTGAAGATCTATCATCATCAGCAATTTCAGTAGATGCTGAAGAATCATTTCCATTGTTTTGTTCTTGCGGAATATATGGTTCCGGTGTTTTAACTAGAATAGTAGGTTGTGCTACTACTTCTTTTACTATAACATCTACATATTCTTCATTCACTTTTCTTGGTATCACCTGAGTATATGTGGGATCTTCTTTCTTGATGATAGTATCATTGTTGATTAATTGAGCTAATTGTTCTTTTTTATCTTCATTAGAAGGAGATAAATCTTCAAGAGGAGTATCAACATGAGAAGGAGTAGTAGCAGCACTAATATTTTTACTGCTGCTGTTGCTGCTGCTGCTAGCCGCTATTGGTTCCGCCTGTTTATTGTTGTTGTTGTTGGATGTGGTCAAACCTGCAGTAGAACGCATAGGCGTAATTACGGGTGCATGTTTTTTATTTGATATTTGTTTTTTAGTTGTTGCTGTTGCAGTTTTAGATGGCGGTGATGATGACGGTGATGATGAAGACGATGCTGATACCTCTGGCTTGGGTGCTGCTATTCTCTTCAAAGCATTTATACCAGTAACTGTGTAAAGTATAACAAAAGAAGCCAAAAGACAACCGCATTGAACGATATGCGATAAAGGGTCATTTCGATCAGTTAATACCATCAATGATAGAAATATTGCTGTCATATTAATTATTTCCATTGGTGTAATTATCAATGATATGAAATACATGTAAGTTGATGCTCGTATAATAAAGAGAAAAGACATTTTTGATAAAGTAAAAAAAAAAAAAAAAAAAAAGAAAAAAAGAGAGTTGAAAGATGTAAAGAGAGATGAAGAGAAAGAAAGTATTTATGTACCACTGTATGAATATTTTTTTAAGGAGATCTTGATACAATGGTGCACAATAAAGTATATTATTAAGAAACCGCTTAAAAACAATGAGGGCCAAGCCCATTATTTTACATTTATGTATAAGATTTTTAAGTGGAAAGATTAAGGGGTGGAAAGTGAGTCTTTATTTCTGTCCAACCGGTAATGTATTAGATCTATTTGTTGGCGAAGATCTGGGCGACATGGGTGTTAATTTTAACCTACGTGAATTAACAAAATTGGGTTCTTCGCTCTTTCTTCTGCGTACGACTTCTGTTCTATCACGATGTGATGATTGTTCTTTTAAATCTGATATATCACTATGACTAACGCTTCGAACACCCCAGTATTTACGCTTATATTTTCCTGATCCAATTGTGCGTTCCTCCAATTCATCAGGTATGATCACCATACCGGCAGCAACACTTACTCTTCTACCTGATGGATTAATAATAGGTCGATCTGGCAACATACTTGATGGCAGTCTTTGGTTTTCTTCTTCTTGTTGATCTTTGTTGTCTTGTAATTCTTCTTCCATTTTGATCCATTGTGATCGATTGGATGATAATTCTTTCAATAATTCATCCGCTTTTGGAAACAATGCTGCAAAAATTTCAAAATACGGGCTTACGACAAAATCACCAAACTGTAAACCAATGGTTGTTTGGCTAACTTGATTTCTATCCATATTGGGCGATACTTTGAGCCCATGCTCTAATTCAGCGTCACCTTGAAGGAAAAATTCTTCACAAACTAAATTTGACCAGCTTAGACAAATTGGCCATGGTCGAAGTGCGTTACTTATATCAGCGGCATGTAGTATAATTTGACAAAGTATCAATCTTTGCTGTGGTTCCATTATATAGTTAGGTGGTGTAAATGTGATTTTGCCATCAGCAGTAGTTTTCGTCATAAGATCCACTCCAGATGAATGATGCTTTTCTGACGTGGTAGATGTTGTCGTATCATGGCTGTTTTCGTCTAATTCGTCATCATCTTCTTCATCTTCTTCTTCTGGGCTTGCTGGTAATACCCGCATTGTCTTTAAGCATAATGGTACAGTATCTTCTTCAAAATATGATTTTCTTCTAAAATAAGATATTGCACTTTTAGCACCTTGACTTGAGAAGATGTCTTTCACTTGAATTTCAGGATCTTCTTCTACAGATGCCTGTGTTTGTTGCTGTTGGTTCTCATAGTGAACGTGATGATGATGATTACATTCCTTCTCGTCTTCTTCTTCCTCTTTTGTAGATGGTAAAACCGGTTTATGTAAAGAAGATCTCATTTGCATCACTTGATCTTGTCCCACGTTTTCATCAGTTATAATTTCCAGCAAATTTGCAAGGTTTTCTTGTAACTCATAATGAAATATCATATCCGTTGCTAAAATCATTTTAATAATCCCAGTTCTCATTTCAGATTCTGATGTTGGTAAGCCTAATAAACCACTTGCTTTTTCCAGTTTTCTCAATAATTTGTGTTTTGTTAATAAATCCATTGTAATCGTACATGAATAACTTTCCAAAACTGATTTATTACTATATCGAATAGCTAAATCAGTTTTTAGGTTTACTTGGAAATTGTTATTCTTTCCAGGCTGATTTTATAAAAATGTACAAATTAGTAACCATGGTAACTAATTTAATTGGTTTACATATTCAACTTACATGACCAATATCATGACACAAGCCAGCAATCATCAGCGCAGCTATATCAATTCGAGATATATAACTTGCCACATCGTATTGACATACCATATGGTATAATACAATTGCAACATCTACGGCATGATAAAAGGAATGATACGCGTTTGGTAAATAACCATGATCCACATCTACTAAAAAATCGAGAAATTCAGATGGTGTAACACCAATAGATTCGCATAAACCAAGACGTTCTAAAAATCCAAGAATATATCCATAGAGTTCTGCTCGACTTTTATCAAGCACAGTAAAATGTTGAAGATCTTTGATTTCATACTTTGGATCTGCTACTTTGATCATCAACTAGATGTAAAAAGAAAATTCAGAATTTCGGGTTGCCATGGAAATAAAAACAAATATAGCAGTAATTAAAAATATATTATACTTTACGCATTCAATCTTGAACAAGTCTGCAGATGATAGAGTATTGTGCCTTAAAATGAGCATTTTTCTGGGATTATTAAGTAGTAATGTTATTGAGTGAGGATTACAAGAAGGGTTTCAACTGTAAGAAAAAAGAGAAAAATGTAAATTTTCGTTATTTTATTTCATACATCATATAACGAAAAAAAAAAATGAAGAAAAAAAAAAAAACGTAAAACCCCCCCCCCGACTGTTGTTTGCCTTAAAACACAGCCACTCAAGATCTCTGTTTATGCAGGCGGTAAGATGGCATCTATAAATGGTAAATCAATATGAATGTTTCACTCTTGCAAAAGATTATTAAATCCAACTTTTCCCGCTTAAACGGTTTTAGGTTTCTTCTTTATTCGCATATCAAAGCGATGGGAAAACATCTTTTATTCTTGTGTCCAACTAAAATGCAGAATTTTATGATGGAGAAGACTTTTCTTCCAATAATAATGTAAGCAACAACATCCAGGACAAGAAGAGATCAATCAAAAATCCGCGGATGACTTGTACAAAACCCACAAATTATTAATTAATTAATCAAGAAGTCATATATAAAGATACAGTGCACATGATTTATAATACTGCAACTCTTCTACTTGATCTTTTTTGAAGTGAATATAATAATAACGGAATTAATTTATTAGCGATAGATTTATTATATAATAATATATAAGTTTTTTCGTGAAAAAATGGTTTTAAAAAATACCATGTTAATTTTGAGATGTCAAACTAATAGAATATATTGTTTGTACTGTAGAACCAAACAAATTTTCATAAAATGTAAATTCTTTAAAGGTTATTCAAAGTGCAAAAAAGATTATACAGAAATTGAAAAAATTGCACATTTTGAAACCCGATGTGCTGATTATTTTTTTTTTTTGATTTTTTTTCACACAAAAAATGTAACTTTAAGAGAGGTTTCCTACTTGAATATACAAGATAATCATATACTTTTGACATTTCTGAACTGCCCTGCTTCTTGTGCTTTTAGTGGTAGCTAAAATGTACTTTTAAAAAACTTAGAGGATGCACGCTCCGATTTTGGAAATCATTTTTCCAGAAAAAAAGACACTAAAATTACTGCTAAATTATGTCTAGGAAGCGACGAATAGCTCACGCAACTCGAGAAATTATTAAATTAAGGTTGAATCTATTGTTCAAAACTAGATCTGTGCTGTCAAAGCAATATGATATAGATTTTCTGTCGCTTTAAGGCTTTTGGCGCTCTGTGGAACTTGAACAGCTACCAAGCACTATCAATGCATTATTTGATAATTTCCATGCCAAGCTATGAACTAGTTACAGGATAACTATATCAGATTCACATAAAAGTGTACCAGGCTATTGCCACAATTAGCGATAATGCACCGTACTGCTGTATAACATGCAAATATGTGTAACTTTAAGCCAAAAAGTAAATAAAAACGGACAAATAACAAAAAAAGGTAATTTGAGGGGGGTATACACAAAAAAATTTTATTTGCAACTACAATTTACCGGCTTTATTACTATTTCCATAGTTAGGAGACCACATATGGGCAGTAACATAATCTAAAATTTCTTCATGTGATTTACACTGAATCATCATATCTCGAGACGTAGCTAAATTTTCATTTAAAGTCTCTTGACAAACAGCTGCTGCAACAATAGCAGATACATTACGAATACGTTTTAATGAAGGATATAACCATCCTTTAGCAATCTCTTCCTCTGTAAGTGAGTCAGCGAGTGCTTTAGATGCTTCATAAATCATACGATCAGAAATATGCTTGGGCTTAGCCAAGACTGCTCCAAGACCCAAACCAGGGAAAATGTACATGTTATTGCCTTGACCAGGATACTTGATTTCACCAGTTGATTTAATAGTATATGCAGGGAATGCAGTACCAGATGCAAAAATAACCTTGTTGTTGGTTGATTCCATGGCTTGTTCAAATGTACATTCAGCTTGTGTGGCTGGATTCGAAAGTGGGAATACGATGGGTTGATCATTTAGCGATGCAAGACGTTCAAGGACTTGAGTATTAAAAGCACCAGTAGTGGACGATAAACCGATTAAACTACAGATTAATAAAATGTCAATATATAACTAAAAATGTATAGATGTATATACAAATACTTACGCTGTGGGTTTAACGTAATTGACAATATCAATTAATTCTTTAAACTGTTGACCTTGATTATCATCTCGTGCGTAATACACCTTGTGTTGAGCTAATTTATCACCTCGTGTTGTAGTAATAAGACCCTATTAAATATAAAATAAGCATAAATAAATTATTTCGAGTTAAAAGTTCAAATCAACCTTGGAATCAACGATCCAGAATACATGTTTAGCTTCTTCTTCTGTCATGTTGTGCTCAATTTGGAAATAGGTTTGAATTTGACGAGCAACGCCAATAGCAGCAGAACCAGCACCATAAAATACGATACGATGATCACGAGGAGAAACTTGATTTTCTTTTTCAACCTTACGAATAGCATTAATGACACCAGATAAAATGACAGCACCTGTGCCTTGAATATCGTCATTGAAACAAAGCATCTGATTTTGATATTTTTCTAAAAGACCAAATGCATGTTCAGAAGACCAATCTTCAAATTGAATAAGTAAGTTTGGATAAACAGAATGTAATGCCGTTAAAACTGTATCAACTGTTTGGTAAAACTAATCAAGATGTTAATACATCTACAATACTCAATTTTATACCTGTGTATTTATATATTTACCTCTTCATCATTGGGTCGCTTTTGACGAAGACCAATATAAAATTCATCATTGAGTAGTTTTTCATTATTTGTACCCAAATCTAAAATAATAGGCAATGTACGACGAGGATCTATACCAGCACCAGCAACATAGAGTTGAAGTTTACCAATAGGAATACCAATACCATTGGTTCCTAAATCACCAAGGCCCAAAATTCTAGATCCATCGGAAATAACAGCGATTTCTGGATCGAAACCTTCTGTATCTGTGGGGCGATAGTTACGAATGGTTTGACATAAATCCGGCAATTCGGCTTTGGTAAGATAAAGACCATCCGATACACCAGGAGCAGCCAAGAAAGGATAGATGGTTGAGTATTCCAAGCATGCCGTACCTACGGTCGGGGTATAGATAACAGGAGCCAATTCCTAATGTAAAATGTGAAAGTTAGTCATTAGATTTTTCTACCCGCTTTGTCAAACCAATAAATACCTCTAATTCATCGATGACAATCTTGTAAAATAATCGAACATTTGTAGTACGAAGTTGAGCCATTAAGATATATTTCTCCAATAAATCATGTTTAGAGCGAAGTACTCGCAATGCGCGAGCCTTTTGAGTCTCTAATGTCTCTACACCAGCAGGTAAGAGACCATTTAAACCAAGCTTTTGACGCTTGGCATGATCCATAGCGGTACCTATAAATTTAAATACAACAATTAGCTTTTTATATACTAAAAGAAGCGGGTATAAGCTGCTTGCCTTCATTTAGATAACCTGATCTAGAGATCAAATCTGATGTTGCTGCTTGCTGTTCTCCTTCTTCTTGCAACTTTGAAGACGATAATTGACGACGAACAAAATCAATAATAGGTGGCATTTTTTATAGTGAGATAATAGTAAAGAAGGCCAACAATTCAGCATTTTTCAAGCTTATTATATAGGCCCTTACTATCACGAGCTTCAGCATGATAGAAATGGCATGATTCAATATGATTGGCAGAATGACATGTTGAATCACAACTGACAAAGGTCAAATGCTCGCATTCCATTTGCTTAACGTTGGAAAGTGGTCACTCGATGATCCCGAAGACATGAATTGAATGCACATGCTTATTTTCTCACCCTTCAAAAGAAGCAAAGGACTCAAACAGTTTTAGAGTTGTAAATCCAAGTTTGGAGATCGTTCCTTGGAGCAAATTGTATATATGTATGATGGATTATACCCCAATTTTTAAGAGTTTGGATAATAAATAAATAATTCATAGTTGTTGGGGATGGAATCAACAATGCATTAGCTCAAAAAAAAAAAAAAAAAAAAAGAAAATGTCTCAAAACTGGTATCTATCTGAATTGACGCCATTTTTATCTCACATCAGTCAATCACAGTGTAGATCCTCTATGTATGCTGAGTAATGATAATTTACTTGTTAAATTTTCAGATCAGGCCATGATACATGTATAGATAAACCAATAAACAGGATCAATCAAGTTTTGTACAAAACGATGTATACTGGAATATCAGATAATACATTGCACACAAAGAATGTATTTACTTTTTTCGAACAGTGAAACAAAAAAAAAAGTCTATTTATATATTTATATATATTAAATGCTTTGGCTGCCCACCTGAATACATATGTTAATTGTTTTTTTTTGTTTAGGTGATATGTAATCTACAATATTATCATTGAGGATAAATCAGCCCCCTTTTTATTCGTTTAATATACTAAACCTACATTCCACAATTAGAAAAATTCATGGAATCTAATTAATTGTACTGATATTAAAATTGCATTATTTGAGGAACTACATTTGATGGCGTTCTAATCTTGTGTGTCATATTTTTTCCATTTGTTCCCAAATACCGCAGATATAAAAAGTAGTTAAATGTGCATATCGAAATGAACATGTCTTTTTCTTTAGTTGAACGAATCATTCATTCTCTCTCACTAATTCTATTTCATCCGATATATTCTAAGATAATCAATCAATGTCGTTAATACAAACCATAGTTATATAAAAATTTAATTAATGTGCATATAGTAGGGCTAGCTCAAATATACGCATATATATTTGTTTTGCTTTTCATCAAAAACAGCATAAAGCAAATGAAACTGCATTTGAAATATGAAATAGCCATCATGGTAAATCTTCAAAATAAAAAATAAATCATAAAAAATCGGGTTAGTATAATACGAGTTTTATCTACAAATTCTTGCTCTGCATTGAATTATGTAGATTTCAAAAGAGCTTTTGGCTATAAAATTGATGTGGAATTTTAAATTTTTTTTGGTTTTGCTCTTAATTTTGCATAAAATTAAAAAGCTAAGTAATAGAGCACAAAATCATCTAAAGATCACGCTATTGCTCTCCGACATACCTGAGATGCTTAACTTTAATCCAAAAATGAGTATCCAGGAATATCCTATCTCTAGCAGTTGGTATAATGACTTTAGTGCTAATGTTTCAGGTTTTTTACGCGTATTTCACTGTTAAAACCAAAACTTTTGAGCCTTAATATCTCTGCAAAACATTAAGTTTTACTAATAGTCTTTAATAATAAAATTTACTTATTTTGAAGCACTTTATAACATATTTAAGTATGAAAAAATTCTGAGCACTTTTATTTTTTTCATTTTTTTGACATTTTTCTAGTAGATTTCGAAATATTCGTTAAATTGAGCAGTATTTTTTTTTACATTCATATCATAGAGCTCGTTGAGTTCTCTTGGACCCAATTTAGTTTTTTTCAAATATTGATTTTTCGTGGAGATATCATCAAAAATGTATACAAAAAAATATTCTCCTTTTTGCGTCAATTTTTCCTTGTATACCCTCGTCGCAAATCCTGAATTTAAAAAAAAATTGACAAAATCTCGTTTTCTTTACGTAAAATAGAGCTAGAAGACTCAACAATAGCTAGATTGATAGATAATTTTTTTTTACATTATCTCAATTACTTGCATTTAAAACATGCCTATAAAAAGTGATGTATATCTTCAAAAAACCTCCAAAATTTCAATTGCATTTTGCGCAAAATTTAATGTAAAATATTTTTCTGATTTTTGTTTAGATGTATGCAGAATTTAAAACTGTACAAAAGCTATTTACTACTCTAGATTAGCTTACTTTGCAGCTCTTGAGCCATTAAACAATTTTGTTTTTTGCATCATTTTTCGTTCATTTTAACAAATAAATTTTGGAACCCCGTTATGATAGGTTTTAAGCTATGATAAGAACTATTACTTTAATTTTCTCAACTAAAAATTAATATTTTTTACTAAAAAAAAAATGCAGAGTAGCAATCAATTAGACCTATCTTGCGACTACAGAAATTAAGCCCTGGATAATGAGTTTTAAGTCTTAAAAAATAATAAACCATTTTTTACAACTGCAGAGAACAATAAAAAAAAATCCCATCCTTGTGAATATTGATCCAATTAATCTTCAATTATACATGATGATAGATTTAATATATCTTGTATAAAAATTCATACTTCTACTTTCACAAATTGACTGTGAATTGAGAAAACCATCAGCAAAACATAATAAATCTGTCCAGTAAAACTATCTGTTGTGTCCTATATTTTCATCTTTGATAAATAATAATACTTTAAAAAGTATACAGTTAAATGAAAATGAGTAATGAACCAATTCTTTAACTGTATTGATTTATCGAGACTTTGTAAATTAAAATCAACGTAAAAAGTACCGTTTATTAGAATGAATTAAATATGGGTTTATATAGTTATTGGAATTGTGTGATAAGATCTAATGGACAAGGATCCATTAGACGTGACAATAGATATTATTATAACATGTTATGTTTCATTATTAGTTCCTGGGTGACAGGAACCAGTTACTGGATAGATAAGATCTTTTAGATCTGTCGGAGCTCTTTTATATATCGAATGTTGTTGATTTATAGAAAGGTAAATCGTATAAAATTAATCAAATGAAAAAGTACCGTTTTATTATGAGCTTCTAGAGGGGGTTTATATACTAATTGAATGAGTGTATTAAATGTGAGTAATAATATAATTAGAATGAGCATTTGGATGTTGTGTGGATATATTGGAATTATGCTTCTATGATTCAATAGTAGCATGATGATAGACGCATGGAATATGACCTTGCTTGACTTGCATGTTGAACATCATGGTTTGACAGATGTTCTAAATTGGTAATTCGGTAATTCCTAATTCTGATAGATCAGTTGTAATTCTGATACATCATGTATAATAAAACCAAGATATCGTTTATGTCGGTTTTCGAGGATATTAAACATCCAATTTTGAAGCCAATTCCATTTCCAACTCATATTGAAATTTAATTCTTACAAATAGTCTTTTAAACCAAAACCTAGAAGCTCTTGGTTCTTTCTTTTACCATTAGTTTTTCTAATAATAAAGCCTACGTTCTCCATGATAAATGTTACTAGTCTTTGCAGTAAAAGAAGGGTGTAAAAAAGCGATAAAGAATACTGTTAAAATCCTTCTTTATTAAAATATGGATAATGTGCAATAAAATGGTTGTCCTGTACGTTTCTATTTATATTATTTGGTGATTATTACTATCTGGCAATTGTATTGTAATTGCCAACGATTCCATTAATTTTGAGTATAAATGTTGGGTTGTTTGGTTATTGATTTGGTGGATCAAGAACGGTGTTTTAAATATAGTTTGTCAATCATGCTTTCAGAACAGCCCTTACTTGTTCTACTTGATAAACATGTACTTTTTGTATTTTTTATTTGGGATATCCCACATTACTTTAGTATTTTAGCATATCTTATTCGAGTATTATTGTACCCTTGCTATCTTCATGCAATTGTCTATTCACTATATAGTCTTATCTTTTGATAGCATGGTTTCAATGAGATGACATTTAATTTAGGTATTTTATGATGGGAAGAATCTAGCTTAGTTAACTTCAGTTTTTATTATTATGCTTTCTATAAATAAGATTTTAGGTATCCATAAACTCTCATAGTTAAGTGCAATCATTGCTACTAAATCGCATAATTTGATATGCAGTGATCTATCAGAATTACAACATTCGATATATAGAAGATCTCCGACATATCTAGCAGATCTTATCTTCTATCCAGTAACTGGTTCCTGTTATCTAGGAACTAATAATGAAACATACCTTATAGCAATATTACGACTGAAACATAACATACTATATCCATACACATTAATAATGATATCTTCTATTGTCATATCTAATGGATCCCTGTCCATTAGATCTTATCACACAATTCCAATAACTATATAAACCCATATTTAATTCATTCTAATAAACGATACTTCTCACGTTGATTTTAATTTACAAAGTCTCGATAAATCATGCAGAAAACTCTTGAAGCATTCATTCTTTTTTTTGCAATGCTACAAATCATCGTTCAATATGATTGAATATTAATGATTTGGAGAAAATAACACTGGTAAAAGAACTGATACTCAACAATGTACATCGAGGTCAAAATAGATAAAAAATGCATTCGTTATGTAGTGGAAATCGCAATATTTTGACGGATAGAAATTAAAGTACCAAGATGATGTTGTGTTTGTCTCAGAATTTTTAAAAGGGTTTAAAAGCATGCTTCATCAAACCTATTTAGATGTTAAATATTTACCATATGCGATCATTATTATTTTGTTTTTTATTTAATTGCTCTATTAACTACTATTAAAAACCAAATTTTTCATAGCTTATAAAAATGACAATCGGATGTTTCTGATTTCAGATTGACATTTATCATAATAAAGTGGCCTGATGTATGTTTTATACTACTGTAGATGGAACCCGTCGATTTAATTTATGGAATTTGAATGTAAATACTGAGGTGTCATTGTAAGTGCTTAAGTTGGTTTTGGTAAAGCATTGAAGAATAAATTGGCTTGGGACAAACAGGGTAAAAAGGCGGCAATAATAGGTTCCAGTAGTGATCGCCATGTTTTTTATGTTTATGATATTGGAAACGTAAGATCAAAGCTCAATGTAAATTACCTCTAACGCAATAATTATAAAGATTATATTATCATCAAATAAATTACCACATAATATTAACATGTATAAATATTTACAGCAATAAGCTTGAATCAAGTAGGATTTCACAAACAACGCATCGTATTACGGTTAACCGAGTTTGACTGCTTTAACGGGCCGTTTTTTATGCAAACTCGAATGAGGGTATTCGAGTTTCTTCTTTTCTTTTTTTGTTAGCTAAGCTCGAAAACAGGATTGAAAAAATACTTCAAGTTGTGAAACTGCCAAATATGCTATTATCAATTCATAATCTCATATTAACTTGACAATGTTGCTATTAACAGCCTCCTTAAGGCAAACCAATACTTGCTCCCACCCCGTTTTTTATCTGGGTTACAAAAGAACGGGCCGTTTTCCAACTCGAATCGAATGGCCGTTTCCGTTAAAACTCGATTCAAACTCGAATCGAAGCCCATTCCTAGAATCAAGTAGGTACAGCATCGTAAATTCTTTAAAAAGTCCTCATCAGGTATTATAAAATCTCTTATTTTTAAGACTTACAAGGCTTATAAGCGGAATATTAATTTCAAAAACTATTTTTATCCAAATCGTCAATTTTGACATTTTTTAAATTTTTTTTTCTGATTTTGCAAATCTAGAGTTAATTATACTGCCAATTGCAAAAACAAAAAATATGTACATATACAGAATTTAGCGCTCTATTTGCTCAATAAAAAATAATAAACATTTTTATTGAAAAATTTTACATGAAAATCCTTTAACCAAAAATTCGTTTTTAGGCCAAAAGTACAAATTTTCATTACTGAACATTTAATATTAAGCTTTTATAAAATGCGTATTAGCTATGGCTACAATTTTCTCTCACAATGTAGCATGTTTAAACGTTGATTTTGGTATCAAAATTTGATTTTTCTGTTTTTTGTTCAAAATCATGAGTGTTGGTAAGGGTAAAATAAGTCCCGAAAATGTCCGCTACAAAGTCTGAATTTTCAGATCGCACATGGTTAAATATAAGAAAAAGTTGAAAAAAAACACATTTTTATTTAAAATTTTGATATATACCATAGTATAAGAGACTTAGCCGTTCGATCTTGCTATGCTCAATTACGGCATCGCTCTGAGGGCTCGCTTTTGCAATTTTTTAACGAATGTATGGTATTACAGTATTACAGACGGTTTTTCTAATAGAAAAATGTATGGTTTTATGATAATAACAGCAGATATTGTTGCCTATTTTGTTTAAATTATGGTTTATGCTGCGCTGTAAGACTGCTTTTACACTGGCTGAAATATATAATTTAGCAGGGTTTTAATTGCGCTAAATAATGTAAAGCCTTGAAAATTCTTTTCTATCTGGTGGCATTTCTCTCTTTTTGCTTTCATATTCCAAGGATATATTCACCGTTTGATAAGGCATATCGGCATATTAGACTATCAAGCTGGTATTCCTTTCTTTTATCTGAATATACATGCTAACATATAAGGGACTAATGTTTTTAATATAGGTAGCAGTCTATATTGGAGACTGATATTTTTATTTAATCGCATTCTGATCAAATATCATTATTTACTACTGTATTGTTGGATGTATTTCTTGATTACCAGAACAAATCGAAGGCAATAATATTTATATCTACTCAATTAAAAGCTAGAATTGGCTACAAACCCACGAAATGTTCCAGTAAAGTGATAAAATTTCAAATGATATAGAAACCAAAAAAAATCTGATGTCTTTCTTAATAACCATAGTTCTGATCATAACTATATTTTAAAACAAATTTTTTTACAGCTGACAATTGTAAACCAAAAGAATAAGCTTAAAGAAGGTTAATTTGTTTAGATTTTATGTGTGATAAAGTAGCATTTATAACCTTAGATCTGGTTTGCATATAAATTTATGCAGTAAGTGGTATTTAAATTTATGCTCAAGTAAAAACCATTGTTGCTGTAAACATTGTAGCTATAAACATACTTACAAATGATAATAATGGCAAATATATTATTGGCTCTTGCATGTATTGCTCTACATCAACAGCGCATTGAATTGTATTATTGTTTATAATCTATATTAATAAAAGCAAATATAATTTAAAAACCCATTATTCCAGTAAAAATTGCAATGGAAATTTTGAGAACGGCGTGATGCTCATGTACAAACCAATTTGTGCCCATACGATCAGCTCATTATGCTGCTTATGGTCAGACTTTATTATTATGCACAAATAAGGATAATGATATGCTTATGGCCAATTCTACTATTACGCACATATGGAATTAATGTCATGCACATGGATAAAATCTATAATTCTGCACATACAGGCTTTTCGTTGTGCTCGTGTGCAGTTTCTTTTGTTGTGCCCATGTGCATCGTGTTATCTTTTTAGCCATTATTCAGTGGGCACAACAGCTCAAGCTATAGTATGCAGCCCACCTGGGCACAACGAAATCATCTTGTGCAGCACAGGTCGGCCGTAGTAATACAGTATTAAGTGATTCTTTTAATTCAATACCAGATGAAATGGATATCATGGTATACCTTATTATTAATCACAACTATTACAACTGCACTAACATTTAGTCGTTACTAAATGTTATTAGATTAAGTCTATATAATCAGAAATACTAATTATTTACATTATAATAGATATAACTCATCCTGAATCATATCTATAAAAGTAGCTCGTATCTAAGTCCTTCTAATCTATACTTGTTGTATTTGACTCGTATGAATTTTTTGGGTTTTTTTTTATTTATAGTAGAACACATTATGAATAGCCTTGATATCTTCTTTGATGCATTAGAATACCTTTGGGTATCTATGGTTTATATTCATAATCTCTTATTTGAATTACATGGCATTAGTTTCAAATGAGATGGTTTTTAATTTATTATGTGGGGAAATAATACTACCTAGTTCAGCGCAAACACATCAGTTTTTGATGAATATGGGTCCAAATAAGATCCTGTTGCAATGGTAGGTACCTCTAGGGTTTATCCACAGAATTGCAAAGCTTCAGCAGTCTCTTCAAGTTCTGGGGAGGATGGGGAAGTGGATGTACCCAACCTTTTCACCAAGTTTGTATGGGCTGTTGCAGATATTTTTGAAATTTTTTTATAAAATCAAATAATGGTTCGAAATTGAATTTTGAAGTTGTCCTTAATGTGCCATGGTCATATGAAGAACATGTCTTGACTTCATTAGCTAATAACTGTTTTTGGAGGATTTTAGCATACATTTTTGTAATGAAATCTCTCTTCCTCTGCTTAAAAAAATAAAGCAATCGGAAAAATGCTTGAAATCAATGAAAGTTGATCCAAATGAGCTACAAGTTTCAAAATATAATATACTACAGCTGTAAGAGTATCCAGATCTATAATTTAGTATCTCATTGATTTGCTAGGGGGGGGGGGAATAATAGGAATCAACCGCGCCCCCTTTTCGGATGCATTTTTGGCTTGACAGACTATTTCAAATTAGAAATAACACAAAATCTGTCAAAGCCAACGTATACGACAATGACAACTATTGAAATTGATAACTAAATATCCTTTTTATTTATGAACAAAGCCATAATGCAATGTGTTCTACTGTTTTCTTCAAAAAACATCAGATATTAATATTGATTCAAACAACTGCACGTATAAATTACCAGGAAAAATGCCAGAAAATTGTAAACCTTTGGTTTTTTTTTTAACGAATTGCTTTATTAGGTGGTCAACAGTAATACTGTATCCAGATATTACATTTAACGCTTATGATTGATGTAGAAGAAAGATATATATGCATATATTTATTATCGTTTAAAAAATGCTCTTTATTATATTACAAAGATACGGAGAAATAAGTATTCATCAAATAGAAGCAGGATGGTATAAGCTGTACGGAATGAATATCACAATAATAAAAGTTGTCAGGTATACACTGTTCTCAATTCTATACTTATGTACTAATTGTATGGTCATAATCAATGGTAGGGATGACGGAACTCATGAATTTCAAGAAAATAATCAAATATCTATTGTATCGGTTAGTACATCTTTATTATACTAATAATCGCAATGAAAACTTACTGATCTACACGTATGCCAGATTCTTCGTTACTGTCTTCATTTCCTCCTAAACCAGCAGATTTACCATCACCCATTCTTTCAATGATTTTCTTCATTACCTCAGCATGTTTACAAGGATGAATTGATGCCAAACTAAGAGCCAAATGAGGATGTGTTTCGATAGTTACCGTCTTTTTAACATAATCAGGAGAGACATCCTCGAATACCTGAACTGATGTTAGAGGGCGACGCTCTTCATCATATCCAAATAACCAAATACGAGGGGTTTGATAGTATTTATCATAGGTGATGAAGACATCGTAAGTTCGAACCTGCAATACTTTGTCACTATACATGCATTATTAACTTGATTATCTTTATATATGGATGATAGATATTGTCCTTACTTGCTATTTTTTACATTAGTTTCGACAGACTGCATGAAAGATTTATGAGTGAATTTACTCTTTTTTTTTAGTATGTATTACACATTGTAACTCACAGGATCATTTTCTTCTTCCACTTGATCATCCATATCAGGGATATCATCCATGTCAGGTATATCATCAAGATCTGGGATATCCTCGACATTTAATTTTTCTAAACCTTTTCTAATCTCTGCCTCTTCCTCTTCTTCAGTCATAATATTTTGAGCAATTTCATCCATTGTCTTTGTAACCCTAGTACTATGGGTAAACATCCAATCATCACCATCATCGTCAATTTCATCTTTCACTTGAGTTTCTGAATCATCCTCGGTATATTCCATTTGACGAGCTCGTCTAATACATGGTACTATGTAAGATTATGATTAGAAAAACTGTTCATGCTTATGTTTAGACCAAGTTTTTCTTTTTTACCATTGCGAGTGACCAAAAATTGCTTGTCGCTAGGTAAATAATCTCTCTTTTTATCCTCAAACCCTGCTTCCCTGTAAGCTTTTATAAGTATGCTTTCCTTTGTATAATAGTATTTTAATTTACCATTGCCATGTAGGACACTTGTAAACCAAGAATTCGCCAGCAGCTACAAACTACACAGCAGAAAATTAGGACACATATCTAAAATGAATTGCGCAAGAAAAAGAGAAAAAAAATACCTCTTCAGGTGTTAAACAACCAGTTTCTTTGAATTTAGAGTTTTTCAAGACAGGCGCAAGGTAATCTCTGACTTTTTGAAAGTTGGAGAACACTTTATTATAGGCATCTTGTACGGACATATTTTTTGTTTTATGAATTTATCAAATGGAAAAAGAAAAGAAAGGACAAACAAGTTGTAATCATGTTGATAAAATAGAGCGGCATTGCTGCGAGAAGCTGACTAGATTCACGCGTCAGCTGAGACCTACAGTAAATTATTCTAGTGTTACAATGCAAAATAGAAAAAAGAAAGCGATTTTGATCAACTTGATTGAGATGCCACAATAACAAAAAAGTGAAATGAGTATCACAAGTAATTTTGGTAATTATATATCAAAATCAATTGAATTGGTTTTTTCTCGTACATGACATTGCTATCAATATCTCTGACCTGGTACGGAAAATGTGGCCTACTGAAAAGGTTTATCACATATCAATCCGTAAATGACATGTTGTACTAAGGAATGATTGTATTGTATCAAATAAAGACCGCGTAGAATTTCATGGGTTATTTTGGTTTTAGCTCTTGTATATAAGCTTGTTTGCCCGGCATTTTAAAAGAGGATAATATCATAATTATGAAATAAGTGTTTTGTTTAAATGTAACGTTAAACAAAATTCCAAAATCCAACAACAAAAATAAGTGGGGATCGATTAGGATCAATGCCTTGATCTATGCTACATCAACAGCCCCAAATTAAGGTCATTGTACACAAAGAATTCCATGTTTCATGCTAGATATCTCATTCAACATCGAAAACCTTGGGTTTATCTGGGAGTTTCTTGGTTGTAACAAACATTGGAACCCCGGAGACTCCAATGGAAAAAAGCATAACGTCCCAGAAGATATAAAAAGTAAGCAATAATTCCATTATCTTTTCTTTTTCAACTTTTTTTTTATTACAAAAAAAATCTCAACATGGTCAATATTCAAACTATCTCAACTGAACCTTTCGAAGGTCAAAAGCCCGGTACCTCTGGTCTCAGAAAGCGTGTCAAGGTATTCCAACAAAAGAATTATACCGAAAATTTCATCCAAGCTATGCTCGAGGCTATTCCTCAAGCTGATGGTGGTGCTAAGAATGCTACTATTGTTGTTGGTGGTGATGGTCGTTATTATTCTGATGAAGTTCTCCAAGTTATTGTCAAATGTAGTTTGGGTCAAGGTGTAAGTACAGGATATATATATATATATATATATATATATATATGCAGATCTCAATCAATTAATAACGCGTTATGATTAATAGGTTTCTAAATTGATTGTTGGTCGCAATGGTATTGTTTCTACTCCTGCTGCCTCTAATATCATTCGTAAACGCAAGGCTACTGGTGGCATTCTCTTAACCGCTTCTCATAATCCTGGTGGTCCCGAAAACGATTTTGGTATCAAATACAATTGTTCCAATGGTGGACCCGCTCCCGAATCTGTGACCAACAAGATTTATGAAATCTCAAAGACTATCAAAGAACTCAAGCTCGGTGAAGCACCCAAGATTGATTTCTCCAAGTTGGGTACTCAACAGATTGGTAATTTAACTATTGAAATCATTGACGGTGTGGATGATTATGTCGAATTGATGAAGGAAATCTTTGATTTTGATGCTATCAAATCTTTCTTTGAAAACAACAAAGATTTTAAAATGTTATTTGATGGTATGAATGGTGTTACTGGTCCTTATGGCTATCGTCTCTTTGTTGAAGAGTTTGGGCTTTCCGAATCTAGCGTAATGCGTTGTGTTCCCAAGCCTGATTTCGGCGGCGCTCATCCCGATCCTAACTTGACTTATGCTCATGACCTGGTTGAAGCCGTTGAGAAACAAGGTCTTGATTTTGGTGCTGCTTCTGATGGTGATGGTGATCGTAACATGATCATTGGTAAGAAGGCTTTTGTTACTCCTTCTGATAGTGTTGCTATTATTGCTCATTATGCCAAGGAAGCTATTCCTTACTTCAAAAAGCACGGTGTCAATGGTTTAGCTCGTTCCATGCCTACTTCTCAAGCCATTGATTTGGTTGCCAAAAAGATGGGTGTCGAAAACTTCGAAGTACCTACTGGTTGGAAGTTCTTTGGTAACTTGATGGATGCTGGTCGTTGTTCTATTTGTGGTGAAGAATCTTTCGGTACTGGTTCTGACCATATTCGTGAGAAGGATGGTCTCTGGGCTGTTTTAGGTAAGGTTAACTGAAGATGAATCCTTTTGTTTATGTAATACTGACATTAAAACTGTAATTGTAAAATAGCTTGGTTGAGTATCATTGCTTATGTAAACAAGGAAAAGAAATCTGGTGTTCAAGATATTCTTCAAGCTCATTATAAGGTTTATGGTCGTAACTTCTTTTCTAGATATGATTACGAGGAAGTTGATGGCGAACGTGCTGAAGATATGGTAAACCGTCTTCGCGATCAAATTTCCAAAAAGGAATTAGAAAACAAGACTGTTGGTGGATTTACCATTGATAAGGCTGATGATTTTGAATATTTGGATCCTATTGATGGCAGTGTTTCCAAGAACCAAGGTATTCGTATTATCTTTAAGGATGGTTCTCGTATTATTATTCGTTTATCTGGAACCGGCTCTCAAGGTGCCACTGTTCGTCTCTATGTTGAAAAGTACTCTAGTAATGCTGCTGAATACGCTGATGATGCTCAAGTTGGTTTGAAGCCTTTGATTGATGTTGCTTTGGAATTATCAGAACTTGAAAAGTTCACTGGTCGCAAGGAACCTACTGTTATTACCTAAATTATTCACCGCCATACAATCTATAGTATATTCCCTGCATTATATATATAACAACTTTATTCGCACAAAACAACACTACTCATATTTAGCAAAAAGAAATATTTTTCATCATTTCTAGTATTATACTTGTATACAGTAATAAAGCATTAAACTTCTTGTTTGTGCACCAAATTAATAATTTGTTATATATGTCACATGTAAAATGAATATAAACGTGTATAAAAATATAATATAATAACGGTACCTGAGGAGATTCACCTAATTTTTGCATGCTGTGTACAAACAAAAGCATTTGTACAAGAAGAATGTTAAGTAAGAATATGGCATAATCTTGAAAGACAAATTCTCTTTAAAAAATTCGTTCATATACCTGATATGTTAAAATGTTGTAATATGGGTATAATCCTTATTTAACTTGCGTTATATCTTTAAATAAATTCATTAAATCTCAAAAATGTCTAAAAAATCGAGATATTTTTTCTACAAACTGACGGAGCGTTAATTTATATTGCAACAGTCCATTTTTATGATAGAAAGATATACCGTACATGTACCACTTTTCAAAACCGGAGCATAACAGTGTTTCATAAGTGATATTAGAAATAAAAAATATCAGAATATACCTGAGATGTTAGTTAATAATAATGTGTCAGCCAATAGCCATAAAATAAAATTTAAAGCTCGTATAAATTGTTTAAATATCTTACTTTTTTATTATACAACGAATAAAACTATAATATAAAAAGTATCATTATGTTTCAATATCGATTTTCAGGTTGGGGTAGAGTAAAGACAGTGCAAAAATGTAGGTAAACTTTCAGCATTCAAAAAGACCCATTCATAACGAACTGCTTGTTTAGCTAAAATTTCGACATGTATAAAGTTGAATATGCTGATGTTACATAAATTTCTTGTACTATTAATAGGATTAGTAAATGTTTCAAGCTCTCACAGCCACATTTAAACATCTTTTTTCTATTATTTTCCATCTTTTAAAAACCATTAACAATATGTTTGCTGCAGAAATCCTGTTCAAGATACTCAAATATCTTTCAGAAAAAGATGTATATAAACTTCGCGCAGTGTCTCAATCTTGGAAAGCCCAATGTGAATATCATTTATTTCAATTAGTTAATCACGATCAAAAGAAGAAGAAGGAGGAATGCTTATTGTCAAGATGAGAAAAGATGATAAGGATAATAAAACGGAGTTAATACCTGTACATTATGATTGTGAACACAAAATGATAACATTTTAAACATCGTCTTCATCAAAGCAGCAAATTAGAGGAAACCAATTGCAAGTTGTATTTAGCGAATGGCGTCAATTTTTATCAGCTATTGCTTTAGGACTTGCTCGGGGTTTACGCCTTCAAGACCGTGCATTGGTGATGTTTCATATGCCATATAATGCATCGTTGGAACATGTATACGCATTGCCCTGCAGGAACAAAAAGCGCAGCCAACAATATATTTGTGATCGAGAATTAATTGTTAAATTTTCATTTATAGAAGATATCATAATTGATTTTATTCTTGTGAATTTTTCATGGATATTGAGAGGTTTTAACAAAGGCAATCCTGTATCACCTTTGCCTTTGTATTCAAAGAAATATCAAGCACTGCGTGACATGCTTTTGGAAGAAGAAGGCATAGATCAATATGACGAATATATTGATTCCATCACGCATTATATAGTAAATGGCTCCAACAAATTAATTATTCAAATCCATAGTAAACGGATTTTGTTATTGAACAAATTAAAAGCATCAGGCATTAATCCAAGACTTGTGTATAAATACTCTAGTGCTAAGAATTGGCTTTTAAAAGATAACCCAGTAGAAGGCATAGATCAAGTCATTCAAGTGATACAGAATTCAGAAGTAGGATGGTCAACAAAGAAGCTTGATTTGATACGTCAAGTACAGTAATAAAAAGGTCACATCAACATGTTCTTGTACAACATATTCCTTGTGATTATCTTCACACACAAATTTCTTGCCCCTCTTTTTTCTTCTTTTTTTTCTTGAATTAATTCATTTGAATGTCATTATGGTATTTTCAGATATTGCCCAAAAAGCTTTAAATGGATTCTCTTCTTCATCTTCATCACCAACAACAAATGATATGTCAATTTTAGCACCAGATGGACTGACACTAGAAATGGTCTTGTTGGATCAAACACCTTCGCCATTCAGCTTGAAAGATTTCTCGGAATATTTAAAAATGACATACTGCAATGAAAATCTATTATTTTATGAAGCAGTAACAGAATATAAAGATCGCTGCTGCGCTTATTTTGGCATTCATTTGGATGAAACTACATCACATTCTTCAAAACCAATTCCCATTATCTTATCAGATAATCGTATATTCGACTTTTCAACTTATACAAAACATGTATTAACACCAAGAGAACAACTCTGGTTTGATACTTTGGTTTACAAATTTGAAGTTATTTTAAAAGATTTTATCCTGTCAGATGCACCACAAGAAATCAATATACCTTATGAAGTTCGCCATCAATTATTACAGTCATACCAAACACAACAATTGTATCACCCTGCTTTATTATTTCCCGCCTGTAGCGCTGTTATTGAATTATTAAGGATCAGTGCATTTATACCATTTGCAACTGATCCAAATAGACTTTGTTGCCCCATGAAAAAGAAGAATTTGATCAAGAAACAAAAAAGTAGCCCAGTTATATATACAAATGTTGATTCATTTACATCTTCTTTTCCTCCAACTTCAGCTTTACCGCCAATGCCATCAACTCCTCCTTCTCCTCCTCCTCCTCCTACGCCTTTACCAACTGATATTACAACATCAACTTCAGTTGGATTTCTCAAAAGAATAACTGCTACTTTTAAAATTCGTTATTCTTCATCATCATCTTCCTCCTCTCAAAATGAAGTAGACAATCAAACTATACAAGCCCCTCCTCCCACTCCTCCTCTTCTTTTACCATCACCAAAGCAACAATCAAATTGGCGTCAGGTGAATGTATCACATTCTGCAATTACAACAGTACCATCATCATCTCCTCCTACACCTTCATCTATTGCAGTTACACCACCATCCATTATTAAAAGTTCGACAAGTACAAGCAGCATAAATAGTAGTAGTACAACCAATAGCAGTGTAGATAGTTTAAATCACCACCATCAGCATGGTACCTTTTTAAAGCATTTAAATTCTGCTAATAGTTCTAATAAAAAACTATTACCCGCTGCTGATACCACCATTCCAAGCAATAACGGCAACCACAAGTGCTAAATTAATTAGATTTCCCCTTATCCTCAATTGTCAACTTGTATTATTATTATTATTATCTATATTTTGTATATTATATCCTATTCGCTGTATTTCTAAACAATAAAATGCATTATTACTATTATTATCATTTTTATCATTATTAATGCAAAACCGTTCAACATATTTTTTTGTCACAAAATTTAATTTAATTTAATTTAATTTAATTTTACAGTAATCGTACATAAAAGCATGCTCAGTTTCCGTCTCCGTTCTCTGTATACTCGGGCTATCTTTATCAGTACGATATATCTTTACTCA
The DNA here is from genome assembly GCA_027405735.1 of Mucor racemosus. NCBI lineage: Eukaryota > Fungi > Mucoromycota > Mucoromycetes > Mucorales > Mucoraceae > Mucor > Mucor racemosus. The sequence continues at coordinate 1,318,170 of JAPEHQ010000005.1, forward strand.
TGTAAGAAATTCTCATGTAGATCCATTCTCATGCAAGAGGTAAAAGTTAGTTGTTATGGTCGGACATTCGATAGTTTCGTGGTTGCTATGGTCGGCTGCCCAAATTTTTATCTGTCATGGTTTGAAGTGAATATGATGAATCTGTCAATTTTGCTTACTATATCGTGTGTCATAAAATATAAAAACTTTATTTAAAGCATTTGAAATTGGATTATTAAATTATTTGGTGTCAGAAAATAGCAGATCTGGAGATAAAATTCTTTGAATTTTAGGCACAGTTTTTTGGGAAAAAATTCAAATGTCAGTCTATGCGTTTGTCTCTGCTCTAATTAAGCGCTATTGTGTTATGGCAATCTGTGTGAAATTAGTCGAGTTTCCTTGCCGTTGCTTATAACTTCACTTTTATGGTATATGCATAAATCTTATTTTCTTGAAGAACATTTGAGCTTTTTATTATCATTTTTCAAAATCAGTCCAATTAAAAAGGTGGCCCGCGCCGCGAAAACTGAGAGATTTAATCAACTAAACCACACCTTTTTCTATTCATTACTATACACACGTGATACAATAAGGTGTTTGCTACTTTACAAACCTAATAATTTAATCAATGACGCAGAGTTCATAAATCTCTAACTCCCTTTTTACCTTTTTTTATTTCCTCACAACTAAATTTTCTTATCTGTTCAATATCATAATCGAAATCCAAAAATGTCTTATTATTGCCACGAATGTGCACAAAGAAGGGAAATACTTTACAATCCTTTATCTTGTGCGATATGTGGAAGTGAGATGATAGATTCTGTATGTTTACATCAATGAAAATAATAGTCGGTGTTAATGTACTCCTATATCTAGATACCGATTGTCAACGAAGAAAGTAGTGAAGAAGAAGAATTGCAAGAGTTTTTTTCAGAAATTGATTTATATTGTAGGTAGCATTCGTGGAAACAAGCAAATTTAATTTTAATGTTTCTACCTAGATAATGCACTTGCACGAGAACAAGCACAAGATGATGTCGATTTCTCCAATTTTGACGATGACGATGAAGAAGATGATTTCGATGAGGAGACATTAGAAGAGAGATGTTTATTCGAACAATTATCGTCCATGTACAATCATCCTATAGCAAGGAATTTTACTAGCACTAGCACTAGTACAAATCCATTTACAGCATCGTCAAGATCTGATACACCTACAAATACAATCGTATATAGAGAATTAGCAGAACAATTGCAACAACAGGATGAAGAAGAAGATGACGCCACTGAAGATGATGAAGAGGAAGACATTGTTTCGTATGATATTCGATTTGAGCAGAGAATAATGAATGATGACAATGAATTAGAGCAACCACATGCAGACAGGACGTGGGAAGCATCAATAGCTCCACAACCCGAAACAGAAAGTCTATTTCATTTACCATTTGCTCGATTTGGAAGGTTATTAGAGTAAGCTAATTATATTTACAAACTACTAGATAAAATCAGTATTAATTTGGATTCAAAAGTGCAATGTATAGTTATCGATCTGATGATGAATCTGATGAAGGGGATAGTAATTATCATAGAAGAAGCTTTTTGGATAATTTAGCAGATATTTTGTCAGATTATACATCAGAGTGAGCATGCAAATCTATAAGCATACTATGATAATATTAACATTATTTATAGAGCACGACAACAGACTCCAACTATACCATCAAACACAGTAGATGCCATCGTTAAAAGCTTAAAAAAATCATGTTTAGACTCTTCTGATCCAGGTAATTAACTAATTTATCCAACATCCAAATATTTACTAAAATCTTCTCAATATTTAGTTATACATGATGAATGTATCATTTGCCAAGAGGTTTATGGAACCTCTATGGAAATTTTTCATTTACCTTGTCAACACAAATATCACGGTGTCTGTATAACCAAATGGTTCAGTGTGAACACTTCCTGTCCGATATGGTAAATAATGAAATAAGATTTCAACAAAGTTATACTAATTAGTATTCACCACAAATTTAGTCGACATCCTGCAGATAAAGAGCAGCAACAGCAAAATCAAGCAATACAGGAAGAGCAGCATGAAGTAGAGCCGCAGGACATACATTCACCTGCGTCTACAGAGATATCGATTTCACCTGTTCCATCAATCTCATCAGTTTCCTCTTTACCATATTTACTCTCACCCTCCTCATCAATACCGTCCCAGCATTTGTCCTCGCCGTCATTACCCTCGTCTTCCTCGTCATACTCTTCTACATTATTTCAAGGTATATAAATGGCAAGAACCATCACTCAAACTAACTAATTTTCTATGTATATAAAGGTGGAAGAGCTGGTTTATCTGAATTAAGGAATGGAATAGAAAACGATTTCTATGAAACTGAAAGCGATCAGAGCGAGAATGTTGTATTTGATAGCCATCATACCAGTGACACCGAACAAAGCCAAGGAGAAACAAATCATACAGATGTTGATTTCGATGAAGATATTGTTCGTAGCTTTGAAAGATCTATTGCATCCATATTGTCGCCAAATACCCTTGCTACTATTCATCAGTCTTCTTCCTCTTCTTCTGCTTCAACGTCATTTGATTATAGATCTGCCAACAATTCTACCGCCACCACTACCGCAAGAAATAACAGATATTTTCATCCATCGAATCCAATGGATGATTATATTTCAAATCAATTTCAAGGAAGTAGATCACACACCATAGGCGAACATAACGATTATGATACTGCAGATAATAATAGCCATACTACTAATAATAATCCGACAATGATGGACTGGAGGTATACCTCATCCATGGAAGAAGTAGATTGATCCTTATTCACTTAATATACATACAGTGCATCAAATATCTTATTCGCATAGACAACACCTTTTCATTTATACATACAACAAATACGTTTGCTATTATTATACCTAATCATTATTATATACAATTTTACATTTCTTTAATTATATATTCCATTACATGCATGATAACTTATCTCGGATTCTTCCATAATTCCTGTTTATTAGAACATAAAAAACAGATTTTTTTTTTATAAATGATGCACATATTCTATACGGGGGTAGCCTTTGTCATTGAATTTGTTACATTTAGAAACAACTAATAATAAAAAAAAATTATTGTAGAAACTACAGCTGCACTCTATAACCTTTAATTTCTTTTCTTTCTAGTTAATTAATTAATCAATAAAGAGTTTACAAAATTGCATCTAGTTTGATCAAAGCTACGCTCTATAATTGACGAACTTTATTAACCTGTTCCGATACACTGATACATTCAGAAAAGGTTACACCCCATAAATTAAAATGGATTTTGATATTTTTTTGTAGGTTTCTGCTCGAGCAAAAATTTGAATTTTTCTACAAAAAACCTCATAATAAACGCTTCTTAGGATATATCTTGAAAACTGGGTCTCACTTTTCATCTCTACTCTACTTTTTTTTTCACAAAATAACACCAAAAAAAAATTATATGACAATGTACCTGAGATGTTCAACTTTAATGCAAAAACAAGTATTTGGGAATATTTTATTTTTTGCAGTTGGTATTAATTTTCCAGTGTTAATGTTTCAGATCTTTACGCGTATTTCACTGCTAAAAAATGAAAAAATTGAGGCTTCATATCTCTACAGAAAATTAAGCTATACTAACATTTTTTAATAATAAAACTTACTTGTTTTAAAGTACTCTATAACATATTAAAATATAAAATTTTTTTTGAGCATTTTTATTTTTTTTTTCATTTTTTTGGCATTTCTGTAGTAAATTTCAAAATATTGATTAAATTGAACAGCATTTTTTTTTACATTCATACCATTGAGCTCGTTAAGCTCTCTTGGATCCAGTTTAGTTTTTTTCAAAATATTGATTTTTTGTGGAGATATCCTCAAAAATGTGTACAAGGGAATATCCTCTGCAGTAAATTACGATGTTATTTACTAAAATAAAAAAAATATAAAAATAAAAGCAGTAGAAATACAATTATAATCAGCTAAAGTTTTTATTACAAAAGATTTCTCAAGAGTTAAAATAATTGAAAAGTATGAGGGTATTTATAGCGATTTGGAGAACTTGGATACCATCAGACTTGAATGAATGTATATTTAGTAATCTTCCAGTTTTGAGTACATTGTTATTGATTTGATATTTTAAGGGGTAAATTGTATAGAGCATTGACCATAAGGGATTGTATGTCAAGTGTGACAATATCTGTTTAGGACATAGACTATACTGGGTACATGTATTACTAGTAGAAGTGCTCAAAGGATTATGTAGACATTATTCTTAGCATAGAAGGATGAGTATGAGGTGATAATGATGTATGCCAATTTTATTTCATTTAGTTATGTTACATTTAGTCTATGATGAAATGGTGTAGCCTGAGATCCGGAAGTGAGCCAATCATGAACTCGTTCCTGGAAATGGAATTCAACTATTCCATTTGTATCAACATTCACAATCTAAAGTAAATCAAGCATGAAGATCCTATATACTTAACTTGGTCGTATCCTACTAAACTTGCTATGGCCAACCTATTATATCATCATGTTGTAATCAACTAGTTCTTCAAGAAGATGAAATCATACTTTCATACACTCTGTATTGTAGACTCTATATCCACGCTTCCAAAACATATAAATACCCTGAATCCTGATGTCGTTCGAGATGGATTCGTTATCTTTTTACCTACAATATACTCAATAAATATATCTAGTTTTAACTTTATTTTCTAGTTATTCATTGTGTATATTTAAACAATATCGACCTTTTGGGAAATGGTTGTTTTTGTTTATTTCTGTTATATCTATTTTATGTAACCTTGATTTTTTAAGGGGTAGTTTTTATATGCTTGAATCTTATCTATATTGCTAGTGCAACTACGATATAGATGAGTAGTTGACTAAATTGATATCTTTGTTTATTATCATTATTGATTTGGATAGAATCCTGTTTTGATATATATGTCATTTGTGTAATTGATTGCGCCGTGATCAAGGGTGCTATCATCTACACGACATGTATGGTTCAAAAAGGGTATTTCATATTTTTAGCATGCGTTTGTTATTGTGTTCAATTGAAGCGTTTGTTTATTATCGTTGTTCACATTTCAAGTGGCATCATATTTTATGAGCGACACTTGAAATTTAGGTTGTTTTTATTTTATCAAGCGTTTTTAGTATGTAATTCCACTGCATCCTCGTTTCTAGCTTCAATTTTTCCCTTATGTACCCTCATCCCAAATTCTGAATTTGAAAAAAAAATTGACAAAAATAACCTTTTCTCTATGTAAAATGTAGCTAAAAGGTTTAAAAATACCTAAATCGATAGATAATCTTACTGCGCATTATCCCCAATAATTAGATTAAAAATACCTTTATAAAAAATGTTGTGTATCTTTAAAAAACCTCCAAATTTCAATCGCATTTTATGCAAAATTTAATGTAAAGCATTTTTTTGAATTTGGTTTGAATGAATACAGAATCCAAAGCTGTACAAAAACTATTTAATACGCTAGGTTGACTTACTTTGTAGTTCATGAGCCGTTAAACAATTTTGTTTTTTGAATCATTTTTCGATCATTTTTTTTAAATCAATTTTGGAATCCCGTTACTATAGGACTAAGCTGTGATATGAACTATTACTTTAATTATCTCGACGAAAAACCAATATTTTTTGCTGAAATAAAAAATGCAAAGTAACTTTTAAGCACAACTACGATAGCACGTGCTAGGGGTGTTCTCGAGTCGGGCTTGTATTAGTAAATTTGGCTGATAAAACCTGGCTCGACAACAACGCTAGAGTAAGTGCACAAAACAAGACAATATATCAAGCAAAGCATATTTTGCTGAATTCTCTTGAAAAAACGTCAGAAAGTGAAATGGCTGTAAGGCGTATATGTATATGTATGGTCACTCAATTTGAATGGAATTTAATTAATAAATTACCAACGAAACACATCCTTTCATACATACGACATACGACTATGATATTATGTGTATTATATATATATGTGTTGTATTCCACCTAGTATCATACGTTATCACCTTCTACAGTATCAATACATCTTACAATCTATTGACTACGACATGTATTGAAGTGCAAAGTCTTGATATCGGATATAAGAAACTCCTAGCGTACTACGTTTAATCTAGTAATCACCAAGGACGCTTGGAACTGAATTATAACACCATATTATTTCATCACAGCAGTTAATCAATCAATTAGCCATCAAATCAACATCCAACCACATTTAGCGCAGCATTGAAACAAGACAACTCAAAAGCTCTGCAAGAACGGTTAAATTATGATTGATCCATTCCAATCCATAGATTACTATCAAACAGATCTAATGGTTCAATAGTGCCTTAAATTACATCTCAGGATCTCAATATCAAATCAATATAAAAGGTCATACTTTTATATCTAAATAAACGATATCTTGTTTTTATTATACAGTTGAAGAACTGATTAATTACTCATTCTTTTATAATTGTATTCTTTTAAGTATTGTTTATCAATCCTGAAAATATACGACATGAACGATGATTTGTAGCATTGCCAAAAAAAAAGAGTAAATGCTCCAAGAGTTTTCTGTATATCAAATTACACAATTTATTAGTAGCAATCATAGTATCAGGGTTATGTTATATAAGGGGCAAGAGACACAGACAAAGATTTATTTGTTATATCTAGGTTTATTTCAGAATATATAATAAGGAAAATGATGAGGAAAACTGACGAAGAAATAAAAGGAATAATTATGAAAGTAAGATAATTATTTGTACTAATTCAAGAGTCTAGTTCCCTTCATGAACTAAACTTCAGGGACAACATAGTGTTACTAAATTACTCTATAACTTGAATGCGAGTAAGTTGATATTGTAACGTGGTCATTGGCTGTGTCGCAGCGCGTATAGTAATAGAATCTCTTGCATAAGCTGGATATTGATATGTAATTCGGATAACGTAATAATGTGTGATGTGATTAGGATAGAGGATAGTAGTAGTATAATAATATATTAGGCTTGACAGGTTCATGACAAATCTGTTGATTTATTTAATTGACGATATTAAATTAAATGTAGTATAATATGATTCATATTTTTGCTAATGGTCACTCTTCCAAAAAAAAGCCGAACAATCTCCGGAAGTTGGCCATCTAATAATATTTCCAGGCTTTAGATTTTTAAAAAAAATTACCGGACAGCCCGGACGCGGCTGTTTAAACATTCCAAGCAGCTATAAAATGCAGGTATCAAAAATTTATACAAAAATCAAGGTTCGACTGTATTGCTATTAATTATTCAAAGGCTTATTTTAAGTAAAACATAAATACAACCTACAACATTATTAGCCTAATAACAGATTTAACTTGAAAAGTATAAGATGATACAACCGGATTCGAAAAAAGTTCATAAAATCTGAAATGCCCAAGATTTAGAATAAATATTGTAGCAAGAAAAAATGTATAATTTAATAAAGGAACTTGTTAGATTAAATCACACACAAAAACTGAAGATAATCTTTATTTAATATCAATAATAATTTGTCTTATTTATATACAAATTCTATATTACATTTATCCGTTAGATCAGTTTTGGATCGATTATATCTTTCTGACATTCCATGTCAGATCAATCTATTTATATTAGTACAGTAACACAGCACATTTAAGTTGAGTTTATTTCATACAGCTAAATCCAACAAGTGGATATGTCTCACATATCCCGTTTCCTGGATCTTACTTTCGAACAATAAGAACAATCAAGAATGTTACCACAGATCAGTTAGCTGACTTCTTATCAATAAGGATTAAAAATCAAAAGGTTCATTATCTTACAAATAACCGGTGGATGCAACAACATCACAAATTTAAAGGATTTATATATAAAAGCACTACGGTCGACCTGTGCTGCACAAGATGATTTTGTTGTGTCCAGGTGAGCTGCACACTATAGCCTGATGAGTTGTTGCGCCCACTGAATAATGGCTAAAAAGATAACACGATGCACATGGGCACAACAAAAGAAACTGCACACGAGCACAACGAAAAGCCTGTATGTGCAGAATTATAGATTCTGTCCATGTGCATGGCATTAATCCCATGTGTGCATAATAGTAGAACTGGCCATAAGCATATCATTATCCTTGTTTGTGCATAATATTAAAACCTGACCATGAGCATAATGAGCTGATCGTATGGGCACAAATTGGTTTGTACATGAGCATCACGCCGTTCTCAAAATTTCATTGCAATTTTTACTGGAATAATGGGTTTTTAAATTATATTTGCTTTTATTAATATAGATTATAGACAATAATACAATTCAATGAGTTGTTAATGTAGTAGAGCAATACATGCAAGAATAGAGCCAATAATATATTTACGATTATTATCATTTGTAAGTATGTTTATAGCTACAATGTTTACAGCAACAATGTTTTTTACTTGAGCATAAATTTAAATACCACTTACGGCTTAAATTTATATGCAAGCCAAATCTAAGGTTATAAATGCTACTTTATCACACATAAAATTTAAACAAATTAGCCTCCTTCTTTAAACTTATTATTTTAGTTTACGATTGTCAGCTGTAAAAAAAATTGTTTTCAAATATAGTTACAATCAGAACTATGGTTATTAAGAAAGGCATCAGATTTTTTTTGGTTTCTATATCATTTGAAATTTTATCACTTTCCTGGAACATTTCGTGGGTTTGTAGCCAATTCTAGCTTTTAATTGAGTAGATATAAATATTATTGCCTTTGATTTGTTCTGGTAATCAAGAAATACATCCAACAATACAGTAGTAAATAATGATATTTGATCTTAGAATGCAGTTAAATAAAAACATCAGTCTCCAATATAGACTGCTACCTATATTAAAAACATTAGCCCCTTATATGTTAGCATGTATGTATATTCAGATAAAAGAAAGGAATACCAGCTTGATAGTCTAATATGCCGATATGCCTTATCAAACGGCGAATATATCCTTGAAATATGAAAGCAAAAAGAGAGAAATGCCACAGGTCAAAAAGAATTTTCAAGGCTTTACATTATTTAGCGCAATCAAAACCCTGCTAAATTATATATTTCAGCCAATGTAAAAGCAGCCTTACAGCGTAGCATAAACCATAATTTAAACAAAATAGGCAACAATATCTGCTGTTATTATCATAAAACATAAAACCATACATTTTTCTATTAGAAAAACCGTCTATAATACCATACATTCGTTAAAAAATTGCAAAAGCGAGCCCGCAGAGCGATGCCGTAATTGAGCATAGCAAGATCGAACGGCTAAGCCTCTCATACTATAGTATATACAGTAGTATATCTAAATTTTAAATAAAAAAGTGCTTTTTTTATAACTTTTCGTATATTTAAGCACATACGGTCTGAAAATTCAGTTTTTGTAGCGGACATTTTCGAGACTCATTTTAGCCTTACCAACACTCATGATTTTGAACAAAAAACAGAAAAATCAAATTTTGACACCAAAATCAACGTTTAAATATACTACATTGTGAGAGAAAATTGTAGCCATAGCTAATACGCATTTTATAAAAGTTTAATATTAAATGTTAAGTAATGAAAATTTGTACTTTTGCCCCAAAAACGGATTTTTGGTTAAAGGATTTTCATGTAATATTTTGCAATAAAAATGTTTATTATTTTTTATTGAGCAAATAGAGCGCTAAATTCTGCATATGTGTATATTTTTTGTTTTTATGATTGGTAGTATAATTAACTCTAGATTTGCAAAACCAAAAAAAAAAAATTAAAAAATGTCAAAATCGATGATCTGGACAAAAATAATTTTCTTAATTAATATTCCGCTTATAAGCCTTGTAAGTCTTAAAGATAAGAGATTTTATAATACCCGAGAACTTTTTGAAGAATGTATGGTGCTGTACCTCCTACTTGATTCAAGCTTATTACTGTAAATATTTATACATGTTAATATTGTGTGGTAGTTTATTTGATGATAATATAATCTTGCTTTATAGTTATTGCGTTAGAGGTAATTTACATCGAGCTTTGATCTTACTACGTTTCCAACATCATAAAAATAAACATGGCGATCACTGGAACCTATTATTGCTACGTTTTTACCCTCTTTGTCCCAAGCCAATTTATTCAATGCTTTACCAAAACCAACTTAGGTATCTACATTCAAATTCCATAAATTAAATAGACTGGTTCCATCTACAGTAGCATAAAACGTACATCAGGCCACTTTATGAGAAATGTCAATCTGAAATCAGAAACATCCGATTGTCATTGTTATGAGCTATTAAAAACTTGATTTTTACTAATACAACAATAAAAAAAAAAGAAACAAGATGATACTAATAATAGCATATGGTGAGTATTTAACACCTACAGTAAGTAAGTTTGACAAAGTATGCTTTTAAACCCTTTTAGAAATCCTGAGACAAACCCAACATCTTGGTTCTGTAATTTCTATTCATCAAAATGTTGCGATTTCCACTGCACAATTAATGCACCTTTTATCTATCTTGACCTCGATGTACATTATTGTTGAGTATCAGTTTTTTTACCAGTTGTATTTCTCTAATTCATTAATAGGGCAATAGGGGGCGTCAATTTCAAAGTTTGGTAGATTCTGAAAAAAAAAACTGGCCAACAAAAGTAAAGGATATTGAAGTCCTCCAATCATAATACGAATAAACGAATATACTTTAGGATCTACTTACAAAAAGTGGTAGATGTATTTCAGTATATTGGTTATTTAAGCCAATCATAAAACGAATAAATTTAGTATTTTGAGATTGACGCCCCCTAATATTCAGTCATACTGAACGATGATTTGTAGCATTGCCAAAAAAAAAAGAGTAAATGCTTCAAGAGTTTTCTGCATAATATATGATTTATCGAGACTTTATAAATTAAAATCAACGTAAAAAATACCGTTTATTAGAATGAATTAAATATGGGTTTATATAGTTATTGGAATTGTGTGATAAGATCTAATGGACAGGGATCCATTAGATGTGACAATAGATATTATTATTAATGTGTTTGGATATAACATATTATGTTTCAGTGGTAATATTGCTATAAGTTATGTTTCATTGTTAGTTCCTGGGTGACAGGAACCAGTTACTGGATAGATAAGATCTGCTAGATTTGTCGGAGATCTTCTATATATCGAATGTTGTAATTCTGATAGATCAATATAAAACTATGCAATTTAGTGGCAATAATTGCACTTAACTATGAGAGTTTATGGATACATACAATCTTATTTATAGAAAAAATAATAATAAAGACTAGTAACACATCATGGAGAACGTAATAAGCTTTATCACTAGAAATGCTAATGGTAAAAAAAAGAACCAAAAAGAGCTTCTAGGTCTTGGTTTAAAAGATTATGTATAAGAATTTCATTTCCATATGAGTTAGAGGTGGAATTGGCTTCAAAATTAGCTGTTTAATATCCTCGAAAATCGACAAGCTATGCTTTTTGAACCTATTATTGATGTTAATTAGAGTAATTAGTGCCTTCATTCAAAAGTAAGCTTTGCTTTATACATTTGCATTCACCCATTCAATAAATGACAATGCATTTATTATCCGTTATATCAATCTACTAACTTCATTTTGATTCGATAGATTTGATAATTATATGCCTTGTTACGCCAGGAGATTATATCAATCTCAAAGCTAAAATATGTACTAAATCATTTAATAAAAATAAAGGAAAACTGTTATAAGATGAAAGAGCACACTAAAACTAAAGAACTTTATTATAAGATCAAAACATCTTCTTTTATATTCACATTCTCTAATTATATGACCTGTTTAAATGAGTCTATTTATATATATACATATATCCAATCAAGTCTAGGTGACACACACTAGTTCCACATTCTTGTATAAACGGAGCTTCATAACATAACACACAGCAATGTAGAACTTAACATATCAAACTGTGTCGTAATCTTAACCAAGGAATGCACCCAGATCTGTGGATGCAACAATATTAATCTTTTGTATTTACAAGATAGATCCAGCAAAAGCTACTCTTCATTTTTTGTTTCAGAAAAAATATTGATTTTTCATTGAGGTAACTAAAATAGTAGTTCATATCACAGCTTAACCCTATAGTAACGGAGTCCCAAAAATGATTTGTTGAAAAAATGATCCAAAAATGATTCTAAAAACAAAATCGTTTAATGGCTCATGAACTTCAAAATAAGTAGCCCTAATGTACTAAATGTTTTTTGTGTAATTTTGGATTCTGCATCCATCCAAATAAAACTCAAACAAATAGTTTACATTAAATTTTGCGTAAAATGCGATCAAAATTTTGGAGGTTTTTTGAAGATATACATCACTTTTTATAAGCATATATTAAATCTAAATAATGAAAATAATTTAAAAAAAAATTATCTATTGATCTAGCTATTACTGAGCCTTCTAGCTATATTTTACATAGAGAAAACTAGATTTTTGTCGATTTTTTTTTCAAATTCAAAATTTGAGATGAGGGTATATAGGGGAAAAATTGAAGCTAGAAACGGTTATCTCTTTGTACACATTTTTGAGGATATCTTCACGAAAAATCAATATTTTGAAGAAAACTAAATTGGGTCCGAGAGAGCTCAACGAGCTCGATGACATGAATGTAAAAAAAATGCCGCTCAATTTAATAAATATTTTGAAATCTACTACAAAAATGCCCAAAAAATGGAAAAAAAATAAAAGTGCTCAGAATTTTTTCATACTAAAATATGTTATAGAGCGCCTTAAAACTAAGTATAAAAGACGAGCCGAGCCTAGGACGAGCTTGACCAAAGCTCGCCACAACGAGCCGAGCTTTGTATCACTCGAGCTCGAGCCGAGCTTTAATAAAAGCTCGTTTGACAAAGACGAGTTTTTGACTTTTTTTTAAAAAGCTCGTTTGAGAAAGACGAGCTTTTGACTTCTTTTCAAAAAGTTCAAATTTAAATAATAATTAGTAAATGCTATGACATTATTACTTTAGATAATTGTCAATTGACATTCATAAGTTTGCTTTACTTTAGATATTTGTCACTGGAAAGGTAAAATAAAGCTCGCATTGAGATGATGAGTTTTAGTCGCTGCATAAAAAAGCTCGTTTGGGGTAAACGAGCTCTAGTCACGCGCAAAAAAAAGCTCGTCGAGGTTGAACGAGCTTTTTTGTAAGCTCGTCTAACTTTAACGAGCCTTGAGAAAAGCTCGGCTGCATAAAAAAGGCTCGGCTCGTTTAATATCACTACTTAAAACAAGTAAATTTTATTATTATAGACTATTAGTAAAGCTTAATGTTTTGCAGAGATATTAAAGCTTAGTGTTTTGCAGAGATATTAAAGCTCAAAAGTTTTGGTTTTAACAGTGAAATACGTGTAAAAAATCTGAAACATTAGCACTAAAGTCATTATACCAACTGCTAGAGATAGGATATTTTTGGATACTCATTTTCAGAATAAAGCTGAACATCTCAGGTTCATTGTACATAATTTTTTCTTGGTGTTATTTTGCGAAAAAAAAAAGTAAAGCAGAGATGGAAAGTGAAGCCCAGTTTTTAAGGAAAGGGCAGTAAATTTTACCTGTTTTTGAGTCTTACGTAAGTTATAAAAAATTTTTAGGAATAGGTGACAAAATGCGACTAATTCATAACAATTTAGCAGTGTCCAAGGTATATTATAAAAAGTACCTTGTAGAAGATTAGCTATAGAAAAGAGGGCACGCTCCGATTTTGAAGACTGAATACTGTGAAAATCAAGTTTTGAAAAAAAACAACTGTTCGCTAGTTAGTATACTTCCCAGAAGTATAGCATTAGGCAGATTTTAACGTGTTTTAAATGCATGAAGTATACTCACATAAAAAAGTGACGAAGTATTTTCATATTTCAAAACAAAAATTAGGCAAAAAGCACCCATCAGTTGCCAGTAACCTTTCAATACGCTGATTTGAGGTGATTTTATTGCTTATCTCATAAAGATAATTAAAATGTCTTTCTACTTGTATTAATGTAGATTATCATACGCATTTTTTTTGGTTTTATAAGCCCTGTACTTGCTTGTCAAGAACCAGAGTTTATTTCGCTTTATATTTTTTTTTTATTTATAAAATTGACTGATTAAAAGCTGACCCACTTTTCTCATATTTAAGCAACATAGCTATACATATCATTTTGATTCTCAACACGCTCAATATATTCCTTTTCCTATGGAAATAATTTTAAATCAGTAAACCAAATTATGAAGATGGAAAAATAAGATTCTTACCAATAAAACATCAATACACTTCTTGATGGCAGGCACACGAGGCTTAAATCTTGATTGTAATTGAGTAATGACTTCTTCTATAAGAGCTACATGCTTCATGACCTTACGGGTCTTCATGATTCTCACAATAGCAGCTTGCATTACAAACATTCTGTCTTCTTCAATAGTTTTATGTGTTTCATCTGCCTCTGCTTTTTGCTCCATTCTCATTTGCATATTAAGGTTAATGCGGACCTTCTTACTCTTGAAATCGTGATTCAAGACGTAACGTGAACCAGCGTCACCAACATTTTCAGCATCGCGCAATAAAAGAACCTTGGCCTTGATGAGGATACCAAGGGCAGGATTTAAGGCTTCAGGAGCAAGAGCTGTGCTCCTGTGTAAATCTTCATAAGTACAGCTATCAGTAGTGTTAAATTGAAGTAAAACTCCCATTTGGTAGGCAGAGACCATAAATGTGTAGCCCACCTTGGATGCTTTAAGATAATGTGTCTTGAGCTCAGCTTTTGATAATTGGAAGAGCCAGTTAAGTTTACGGCCAGAATGCTTGTTTTGATAAAACTTTTGGAAACGATCATACATTTTAACAACATCATCTGGGAGATTGAAAGATGTAGATGGTGCAGAAAGAGGCCAGGAACCAGCACCAAGAACCAAGATATTGAAATCGGCTGATACATGAAATACAAATTTAAATATTTGATGAACAAACGAAAAAATAAAATAAAATAAAAAAAAAAGAATATATGGACAAACTTACCTCCTGAAGGACCTTCATGACTTTGAGAGACTAAATCCTTGAACTGATCATTTAATTCTTTACTGAGTGACATATCAGTCAGCATACGTTGAAGTTTAGAAGTGTATTCAAAACCACATGCTTCTTTCAATTTGGAAATCATGGAACCCTCAGCATCATCAGATGCAGAGGTACCATTAACCAAACGTTTAGCCAACATTTTACTATAAAACTTCTGGAAGACATCTTTATCCTCAACGTATTTGAATACGGTCATGACATTGTTTAGCACATCCTCCAACTCATCTTCTTCAGGATTTTTGGCACTCTTCTTGAGCAATTGATCACAGAAACGAGCAAGTAACTCTGGTGATTTACTTGAAGATCCCTTGCAAACCTTATTTCTGTTTACAAACTCACCACAAGCTTTATCAAGAGCTGCGACAAATCCAGCCTCACCACTGAAAGCAGTTTGAACCAAATCATTGTATTTTTTGTGAACCTCAAGCAAAGTATCTACATAACTCTTAGGATCAACAGATTCGGATTCATTTTGTGAAATACGTTCAATGGCACTGAGCCCTGCTTTTTTGACATGAGCTTCGAAACTGACACGCAATGGGTTAAGTCCATCAGTGATACGAGCTAAAAGGGAATACATACGATGAAGGTCTTATGGGTAAACGCATTAGTAAAAGCTAAAAGTTTAAATTGATACCAAATAATTACCATCTTGTTTATCGGCATTGAGTAAACCTTGGAAGCCATCCCAAATGCTTTCTTCTTGATTTTTAACAAGCACAGTTTCACAAATAGGAATCAATGTCTTGTGAGTAGTAGGATGAAGGTACATTTGAACACGACCTTCTTCTTCATTTAATCTAGTCTCAGCCTTCTTCATATAATCAGGAATACTATTTTCGCTTATGAATTTTTCAGATTCTGTTTTATAATAGACCTCAGTAGCTTCAAGGAATTCCTTCTCGAAATAATCTTTATAAACGTCCAAATTTGATTTTGAGGAGTCATTATGGTCAAGACCAAGAGAAACTAATTGATTTAATTATGAGTTATATGCTGATCTCTCCTCTTGTGTCCATTAGATATGTCTTACCAAACGAATCGACTACATTTTTTATCAAACCGGTCTCAATAACTTCGCCATTTCTTTGCTTGGTGATCAATTTCAATACTGCGGCAATAACATTATGATTTACATATTCAAACATATACTTCTTCCAGCTGACAAGAGTTAACTACGAATTAAATGTTAACATTTTTTGATGCGATATATATTATGCATAATATCATTACAGTGAAAACATCATAAACATCGCTCTTTCTATCTTCATCGATTTCACGTTTAACCCAATAACGATTGAGATACATGAAAATGTTGTTCACAACACGAGCAGCAGCGGTATATCTTGCCCATTGTTTGGTATAATATTGTAATAATGATTCGTCCATATATTGTTCAGATTCCTTTCTAATTTTCTCAAGATGAAGCTTCAAGTAGTTACTGAGATGTTGGTAAAGCTCACCACCGATCAATGGTGGTGCAGGAGCAGCTAATGAGCATGTTAGAAGCTTTTAATGCAAATAAAAAACAATTATATTTACGTCTACGAGAATTGGGTCCACTTGGAGCTGAGATATTGCCATGCAAGTTGGAATCGCTTCGAGCACAATAGTTATGAACGGCACTAAGAACGCATATTAAGTATACACGTAACAAAATGTTCAGTTTTCAATGTTACCTATAAAGAATTGAGTAGCGAGTACGGTCAAGACCTTGCTCAAAGCGGCACATGATTTGATCAAGACCTTCTTCTAAGAAAGTCCAAGTGGCATTGAAGTCGTTGCCTGGAGGCAACTGCATGGAAGTCATGGTTTAAATGTGATTCAAGTAATAAAGGTATAAAAATTTTTTAAATGTTGTATATAAAATATATATCGTGATTGACTATTTTTCGTTATTGATTAATAAGGAAAAAGTAGTGTGTTATTATTTTGATATACTAGATATGATAGCAAGGAAAACAACAGAAAAATGGAAATACTCTCTCTAAATGCTTATGATAGAGCAAGTATACGTCACTTATATTATATGAAATGTTGGTCGTGACACTCATTTTCACCTACATCAAGTTTAATCAATGTCAAAATATATCACAAATAGCATAGAAATTGAAAATCTATACAAGAAAAAACTCTTTTTTTTATTTAGAAATATCTGGATATCAGTTAAAGCTACTCTGATTCGGAAGCAGAGCCAGCATCATCGATATCAGAATCATTGGCGATATCAGAATCATCCTAGTCATTGACAAAATTAGCATGAATTACATGAAAAACAAAGCAAAACCTTACCAAATCAATAGCAACACTTGCTTCATCTAATTTTTCCTTGATATCTTGGTATTTAGGGTTAACCAACATGATGGGTGTTAATTTACTACGATCTGTAATCCTAAAAGATATTTAAAATACCATTACTTTACACTGAGAGCATTTTTTTTTTCAGACATTTTACTTACTTTGGATCAGCACCACCAGCTAATAATAATTCTACCATAGCAAGTGCCATTTCATGGTCTTGATTGGCATATTGTACAGCAATGTGTAAAGGAGTTTGTCCTTCCAAGGTATTCTTAATATCGAGGTCGATATCATCATGATTGACAAGTACTTCGAGACATCCGATAGAACCTGCTTTGGCACTAAAAATACAAAACTAAGCTGAATTACTCGAGAAAATTTATAAATATCCTTACGCGTAATGAGCAGCTGTATTTCCTGCACCATCTCTAAAGGAAACATCACAGTTTCCTTCGTCTAACAACTTTTCCAAATCTTCCTCTTGATCATTTCGACACAAAGATAACATAAGTTCATCTAATAAGTATGGGTTAAAATTGTTATATTTTTGAATTGATTTTGTTATCATTACTGGCGGGAGCTCCTTGGTCCTCGGTCATCGTTTCTTGGATATAAAGTTAAAGTGGGAAAGAGATAATTAATGAGACGGGAGCACGAGGATGAAAAGACGTCGCTTTCAGAGGTCGTAAGGTGTGCTTGAAGGGGGCCTCTGGTGACATATTACAATATTCAATACCAGTTGATGTTTTGTATTCTTTAGAACTATATTATTCAATCAATGTTTCCTCGAAATAACACTTTTATTCGCTGTTTGCATGATTTTATTGATAAATGTATGCTTTTTTTATGATTTTATAGCAATTTTTCAATGTTCAGGGCAACCCCTTAAAAGAAAGAATCTCGGTTCGAAAGAATAAGCAAATATTCTTCAGATGTTGAAGAATACTTACGTATCATTGAATTAAATTAAATATCATTGATACTTTCATAAAAGCCATTCATAATTCATAATTTACATCTATAAATCATTCAACCAGAGCGGAGTAAAAAGTAATAGAAAACAAATCCATAGCAACCAGGAACAACGAAATTTCCCATGGCAACCAGTCAATATATAGCTTTTTAATATGAAAAAAAAGCTCTTAAGATCTTATAAAAAGTGTCCTTATCAATGTAAGAACAGTTAATGTAAATTCAGAGATAGCTGGGTTCTTAAAGCTCCTAGAAATAACAACCTTTGCTGAAGTTTTTTTATGTACATGAGTAAAAGTTTTATAGGAGCTCAAAATCCAACGTTTTAGCAAAGAAAAAACACAGGGATATGCCATAGAATGTGAGGAAGCATGCACAAAAAGTGAATTCAAAATTTTCTACAGCAAAAATTCTTGAAAGAAAGCAACAGATTCATGGCGGAGAACAAACTTCACCAGTTATCGGCAACAAAAATCAGGAACAACACAAATTGCTATAAAATATTGCAATCAACCACGACAAAAAGACGCAATAATTTCGAGAAAATTGATTGCCAAATGATGAAAAATAGATATATGTAAAAATAATCAAAATTACAAGGCATTACATAAGGTAGATTCGGACCAATAAAAGGTAGTTTATTATATAATAATCTGTAGAAATGCTTCAACACTGATATTAGTTCATACACATGCTCAAAAGTGTATAAAGTTAGTGTAGTGTCAGGTGCTCCAGCGCATGCCAAATCAAATCAAACCTTAAAACAAATATATTGTATCCATGCAGAAGACTCTAGATCTGAAAATGACATTTATCTATATTTCGAATGTTTGCTATTTCAATTAACTTTCAAGTTCAAAATTTTCATAAATAGGATTTGTTTTCATCTCGATAAATAAAATAAACATTTGCAAAACGTTTGAATAGTATAAAGTTCAGTGTTTCGAGACATTGTACAGAATGATGAAATACGACTTTTTGTATAACATGACATCTCCAAAGAGCGTTTGACTATCCGCCTTTATAGGAGAGAAAAAAAATTTACCCAACTATTTGGTTGAGAATCTAAAAATATCACATCTCATTTTCATATATTTTGCACGTTTTTTGTTGTTGTTGTTGTTGCTGCTGTTTAACCATGTTTCCTAACTTTTGCAGACATGTATAATATAAAGGCTTGTCTCCATGCTCCGCATCAAATGAATCTTTGTGTAAATTGTAAAGTTTGGCAGTGTTGCACATTTATAATCTTTTTTGAGTATTTTGAAAGAGAGCCTCATCATATTTCGGTGTCATGGTTTTATGAGGGTTTTTTTTTTGGCATTCATACGAAATGCCAAGTATCAACTTGATGTAGTTTTTATACACAAGACATTCGATTGGTGTTTTTTTGTATGTAAACTTTGGCTTTTATTTACATGCAATTAGTGTAATTGCTAAGCAAAGAAATAATATTTCTCTAATTCCATTTAAAATTTGGATGAATCTACTGGTTGCCAAGTGAAATCGGTATTCTATAAAGAAGTTTGATGTAACAACCAATTGGATTGATTCTAGAATTTGTATTTTCTATCTTTTTTTACTACATCCAGACCACTTTAAACTACCATTAATTCATGTAAAAGTACTGTACTTGGACCAAAATTATACCATTTACATTCCAGTATAACTTTTCTGTCATATATCTACGAATTTAATAGTAAAATAGCCTTCGATTTTCATGTTGTTGATGGGTGTTTATATCGGAGTTTAAAATAAATTAAAATGGCGAGCACAGACCATTACGGGTATGATATTTATTTGGGTCTATTTTTCTCTTATTTCTTTTTATCTTTCTTCTTTTCTTGTACTTTTTTTTTTATTTTCTAAATTAAATTATTCATTTCATGAATTCATATGAGTTATTCTCCACCGTCAGATCCATTCCAGAATAGTAATCATAATAGACAGCCTTCTTTACCAACCGTATATGAAGATAACGACCCATATAGAATTGTTAAAAAGAGTCCACAATTAGGTAATTGTTCTTTTTTTTTCGATTTTTTTTTTCCTATTAACCTATAAAAAATAAAATTTCTAGGCTCTATTTCCGATAATTCAGAATTTGATGCTGTTCATTCTCGTACTGCTTCAGATAGTAGTACAAGTAGATTGTATAATGGTGCTATGGCATTACCTTCTAATGATTATGAAGACCCATACGCTAAATCTAATTACAAAAAATGGAGAGCATCGACTATAAGCAATAACAATGATAGAGCTAATTCTTATTTACCATATTTACATCATCAAAGAGACCCAAACCAAAAGACGGAGCCCATTTATATAGAAGAATATACAGCACCAGCATCAACCACATTAGGCATGGGCTCTATGTTACAAGATAGCATGACAGACCAAATAAATATGCGACCATCACAGCAAACAAAAATACCCGATTACAATGATAAAATGAGCACATTACCACAAATGAAAAAGCGTAAACAAAAGAAAAGATGTTGTGGATTACGTTATAGAACAATTGTTTTTATCACGCTTATTTTTATTGCAATTGTTGCAGTAATTTGGTATTTTGTATGGCCACGTATTCCTGAAATGACATTGGATGATGTAGATAATGTAGGGTCTATTCAAGTTGTTACTAATACAACCGAAAAAAGCATGTCAACCAGTTGGGGACTCAATATGACAGCCGATAATTCTGCAAATTGGGTTCCCACACACATAAAATCAATTGATGTATCCATTACAGATGATAAAACACAACAAAGTTTTGGAAATGGAAGTAAATCTGCAATTGTATTACCTGCAAGGACAAAATCTTTTGTTTATATTCCAGTTGAAATTTATTATGCTTCTGATTCAGCAAATGATACAACATTTCAAGATTTATACAATGCTTGTGGTGTACAAGTTACTTCAAATATGCCATTTGAAAACCAACAAGATGTGCTTAATATTACATTGCATTTAACATATCATATTGCTGGTATTGTTTGGGCTTATCAACGTCAAGTGCCTTTTAAGGGCTTAATGTGTCCAACAAGTTAATTACTGTAAATATATATAAAAAAACAACTCATACCCATATAACTTTAATAAAAATCTCCATGGCAACCATTATGTTGATATCAACTGATCTTTTTTTGTGTATTCAAAGAAACAGATTATGTCCGCGCTTTTCATATGTAAAAGATAATAGCTAAATTGTTCTTTCTTTTCCATTCTTTATACTTGTTTTTTTTTAAAAACCAATTTTAGCATGTATTCAATGTCATCATCATAAAATATTCTGTTTGAATAAATTTTTTTGGGTCAATTTACAACCGTGATATATGGGTGTACGAAAAATTATAATTTTTTTTTCCTTATCCTATTAAAACTAGGGTTTTTATTTGTGAAAAATGTCAAAAGCAAGTAGTATTGCTAATGTTGCGTTAAAAAAGAAGAAATATTTCACAGATTTACCTTCATTAAAAGTGCTTTCAAGACCTCATGATGCAAGGTCTGAAGTTACTGTCTATGTAAAAGGATTTTTAGCTGAAGGAGATTCACCTGAAAACTTTCACGATTGGTTGCATTCTCATAGATTACTCGTATTAAGCCCAAGTCATAAATGGGGGCCTTCTGCATTAGGGTAATATTGCATTAGATAAGTTTATGCAATTCCAATAAATTAATGATATTAAATTAGTTATTCCTGGCCTTCAGGAAGTCCAACTTCACATATACCAATTCCACTTGCTTCTTTTGGATCAACTGCATACTTGGTTGCTAAAAATTTGAAGCAACTAAAGAACCTTCGGTTTCCTACTCCGGCTTCCATCGCTGGTGCTATAGCTGTAGATGTTGGTATTCACGCAACTCGATTAGCATATCAATTTAGCATAGCAAATCAAGAAAGCCATGATAGAGCGGAAATGTTGGCATGGCGATTATTGGATCTACGTCGGAAATATGATTATTTAAGGGTAGTTGGGCATTCTCTTGGCTGTAGACACATTGTCGAGGCTTGTTCATTAATGAATGCCAATGAAAGGTGAGTATTACTAAAATGTAAAACAAAAAATGGTATACCAATATTATATAATTAGACCAGACTCAATTCATCTGTGTGCTCCGGCACTTGTTGCACCAGATATTGTAAATCAGATTCGTAAAGAGACAGGTGGTTTAGGACAAAATAAGACATTGATTTATTATTCACAAAAGGACATCACATTGGGCATTTTACTACGAACCATTCTAAAAGGAGACCGAGCCATCGGTGAAATCGGATTACCGGAGCATGTAGGATTTGAGAAAGATTGGCTTGATGAAACAGTGAAATCAATTGATGTTTCCAAGAGTTTAGGTGGATTTTATGTGGGAGCACATACTGACTATGCCAATAAGTTTCATTATTTTGCGCAACCTTATTAATAAATTTTTGTACAGAGAGTCTAATTATATTTTAAAAAGATTTTCGATATTGAAAACGAGCGGGTTTCAGAGAGAGAGGGAGAGATTTTTTTCTTTTTTTCAAGACCCTTTTTCCAACCCTAATATATATTAAATCCACCTTTTTCTTTCCTCTTTCTCTTTATTCTTTCTCAATCACATATAAAATGGTTAGTGCAATACGCCATAAAACAAATGAATTACAAATCGATCTAGAAAATGAAGAGATCATTTTGTTGGGACATTCATCTGAATCTGCTGGAAAATTATTAAGAGGAACTGTTACGCTTAATTTAACAGAGCCTATGAAAATAAAATCAGTGACATTATCATTTATTGGTAAAATGAAGGTTTCTTGGTCTGAAGGTAATTTACATTTACATTTGTAAAAAAAAAGAAAAAAGAAAGAAAAAAACCATCTAAAAATCAAACATTTAGGTATTGGTCATCATCAACATTATCATAAACAAGAAAAAGATATCATCGAACATAGATGGCAATTTGTTCCAATCATGGATCAAGCACATAAAAAGGCATTTACATTAGGTGCAGGTCAACATAAATGGGATTTTGAATTACTGCTACCCGGTGATCTACCTCAGTCATTGCAGGCAGAAGGTGGTCAAGTGACATATAGATTAAAAGCTATGGTAGAACGTACTGCATTTCTACAAAATATAGTTAAAAAACAAACTGTATTGATCGTACGTTGTATGCTGCCCTCTGAATTTGAACTCATACAAACCCTCGAAATCCATAATACTTGGGCAGAGAAAATGATGTACGATATTTTGATACCTTCAAAGGTGTATGCTAGAGGTCAATTGATCCCAATCACATTTCACATTACACCAATTGCTACAAAATTAAGAGTGCGTTCACTTACTGGTAGTCTTAAAGAATATTGCACTTATACTGCAAATGATTGTTCAAAAACAGATACTCGTATCATCAAATTACAAAGAGCAGAAGATCCTTTCCCAACTAATCAACCCAATTCATCAGCTCCAGTTTCATGGTCAAAAGTATTACAATTAGATATTCCTCCAATGTCTTCTCAACTTGCATTTTGTGATGCAGATAATGAAATGATTCGTATTCGTCATAAACTTAAATTCATCATTTGCCTTGTAAATGCTGATGGTCATTTATCTGAATTGCGCTGTTCAGTTCCTGTCATAATCATATCATCTATTTCTCAACAAACAGAACTTAATACCCTTCCTGCTTATGATCAAACATGGCGTACAGTTCTTTGCATGGAAAGTCCAATGGCTACTCCAGATATTGAAGATCCTCCTGATTTGGCAACAACGTCAACATATACTGAAACAACAGCTGCATCAGCATCTACAGTACCTATCTCCATGGCAACATCTGGAGCTATGGCAATACCAGATGATCCTGTAGCGACTTCACCTACTGGTGATCCCCTTTGGTGGAATGGTGAAAATTTGTCTCGTGTACCTTCTTATCGTACAGCTGCTCAGCAAGAATCAGCCCCGTTTTCAACATCTTTGCCCTCGTATGATCAATTGTCTGTATCGCCAAGACATGCGGCTATGTTTGAACAATTGTCCATTACTCCAACACAACCTCCCCCACCTTCCACATAATCAATTTTTTGATCATTTAATTTATAGAATACACACACTCTCTCTCTTTTCCCTTAATTAGCTTGCATTTTCACTAACCCTCTTCCATTTATTTATAAAAAACCTTTACGAATCTTTCGATTCAAGACCTCGAACAATTTTCTTAAATGTTTTAGTTGTGTTTCAGAATATTCCGAAATTGCGCGAATTCTTGAGGCAATTTAAAATTTTGACATTTGTGTGATGCTGATCAAATCATGGCAATAACCTCTGAAATTAAGAAATTCAACTTTTTTAAAAAACAGGCATGAACCTGACGATCCATACATTCAATAAATCCAAGAAAATACATAATTCAAAATAATGAAAAAATACACAAAAATTCTTTAAAGGCTTAAAATTTAATTTTAGAAATCTTTTTTATTTATTAAAAATTACAAAAAACCAGTTAACCGTTAAAAAGAGATGCAACTAAACAAATCTACAAGTATTGTAATTAGTATATTGATTATATAAAATAAAATTCATACAGAAAATAAACAAAATCAGACGTGTGCATATTGACTTCAGCCGTGAGGCGTCGGTGGGTCCCTACAAACGAATAAATTCGTCGCAGTACCGACGTGAGCCCTCATGATCAGACGCAAATTATAATCATCAGGAGTTTCCGTTTATTTTCTTAGCTATCTTGTAGTATATTTACCTTTTAACAAAATTGATTACAGAAGAAACAAGGCAGAGTGGGGGACAGTATCCACTATTTATATCTGTGCGATTTGTGTTGCTGAAAAAATTTTCTCTGCTGTTGCCGTCACGGGAAAGCAGTCTATAATACTACAAGTTGTTTTTATTGAATAACCGAATTGCAGTTACTCATTTTAAATAGAACAGAAGTAGTTTATCTCAGTGTTTTGACTGATTAGTAACTATAGAAAACCTAATTATATGATAATTAGCAAGCTCATCATGAAGAATGATATGAATTAGAGCACTTAATGATATCCAACTTTTAGAACACTTATCAGCCGTAACTATAAAAGCAAAATAATTACTATTCTCTACTTTTTCCAAAAAAAAAAGCGGTACTTTTATACTCAAAAATCGTGATTTTCATCAAAAAACCACGAAAATAATAGATAAGACCACAAAAATTATCAGATATGATAGTTCTAAATCATAGCTTTATATTCAACTTTATTTCTCGAAAAAACATGGATTTTTGACCGAGAAACATCACAATTTGCAAATCATCGATTTGGACCGATTTCAGCCTTGTACTAGGTCGACCAAAAACCCCGATGGACAAAAAACCGAACAAAAACTTGGATTTCTCAACCAAAAATATAGCTACAGTTGCAAGCAAACCTTTGATTTGTAGCCACGAGTTTCAGCTATCACATTATAAAGTTTATTTTGAGGTTGCTATGCAAAAAATATAACTTCTTCCCGAAAAACCGCTTTTTTGCATTTTTGTATCTGTAGAAAAATTTCAGGTGAAAATGTTTTTTAAAAATGGTACCATCTGATAGAGAATTTAAAATAACACCAGTTTTATTATGAGCACAAACAGAGTTTATCAGGCAGCTTTTACATAAATCTGCATCGTAGATTTTTTTGATCAAAAATAATAAAAAATGATCCAAAATGATTTTATGTATTGAAACACCGCTTTGGTTGTAATGTTTATGGTATATACCCATACAACATCCTAAAAATAGTATATTATATCTTCGCAACCAAAGAAAAAAAATGCTGCAATATAATTGACATTCTAGTGAATACACAAGTCAAATTATAAAAGGTTTCGATCATTTTTCAGCATAGAAAAAATCTCTGTACGTTTTCTGGCTTTTGAAAGTTGATTATTCTGATGATACGGTGAACCTCTTTTCCCACATGCTGGATGACGAATTTCTAAATTGAGATTTGACGTTTGACATAATGAAGAATTTATTCAAAGTGAAGCTATATCCAGCCGAGCTTTTTTCAAGGATTATTAAAGCTATTTATTGACTTCTAGTCAAGAATAGACGTTAGATATTGCGTTTGTAATCATTTAAAGATGCAAATCATTCAGTTGTTTGGAACTCAATGGTGTACATTGGTGGCTTGTTATCAGAGGCACCTTTGTCTTTTGTATTATGCTGCTTTGATCAACCTTATACCAAGATATTGACCCCATTGAGCAGCCTTTCCATTCAAATATCTTCCAAATTCGTATCCTAATGCAGTTTTTCTGTCTAATAAATGCAGATCAATTTGTAGAACATCTCTCTAATGCACTATCTATACATATCTTGAAGAATAACAGCTTACATGACGTCACGTACTGTCCTGTTTCGTCTGTTTTTCTTCTTTCTATTTGAGCTCAATCAACAAAAGTTTTTTTTTTCTGATTTCCCTCTTCTTGTTTCTTTAACGACGCTCGGTGCACTTTTTAATCCTAACCCTTTTAAATAGCACCCCTCTTCTTTTTCTTTTTTTATTAGCAAAGTAAGTTAATAGTTATAGGAAAGCAAAGCTTATCAGATCAACGACTAAAGCTAAAGATTATATTGTCATTGTATAGCCATTTTAGGTCCTGCTAGGATATGCAATTTTGAAAAACAACAACTAATGAATCGAACTCCTAATACAACCGAAAAAACCAACGCACAACCAGTGTTCAATTACGCTCAGGCTGCAAAGAGAAGCTCACAAAATTTGGAATCACAAAAACCCAAAACCAACACATCTACACCTGCTAATGAGTCAAAATCTCCTGAAGCAGAAGCTGCAAAGGTAGAATCACCCTCTTCTTTTGCCGCTGCCTTATCAAAGAATGCACAATCTACTTCGTATGTTGATTTTCTATTAGATTACTTGATATCATATACTAACTTTAGTTTGATTTTCCCAATATTGCTTTAGTTCCAATCCTGCACCTGCTGCCGATAACAAATCTAACACAAATGCGTCTGTTCAATTGCCTAGAGAACCTTCCGCTGACGCAGGTAGATATCTTGAGTCAATAAATAATATAATATGTTTTGACAATTATTTTATCCTTAGCACCAATTCAATTCGGTTCTGTTACAGCAGAAACAAAGGTAGAAGACGTTAAATCAGTAGCTGCCGAGACATTGCCTGTTACTGATAACACTTCATCTGTAAGTCGATTTTCAATGACGATATGCATTTGTTTGAAATCTAATACTCAAATTTTTATAGCGTCGCGATTCAACACATTCTAATACATCTGGTTCCGAACCTCATTATCATAACAACCGTCATTATGGTAACCGTCATAATTCTAACCAAGGAAAGCATAACAATACTACGCATTCGCCCAACATGCAACCTAGCTACGTTCACCATAAAAAACCCATGTCTCCTCACATGGGTTCTGCTACATCTCCCAACATGAACGCTAACCAAAATAATGGTGGCAATTGGCAAAATAATCAATACGTAAGTAAAAAGAATCTTTATTTTATCATCATTGATTTGTTAATCTTTGATTTTAGTATCGTCCCTCTCAGTATTATGCTCCCAATTCCTATCCTATGCCTATGCCTACTTACGGCAGTCAACCATTTGTTCCTCAACCTTCAGTTAACAAAGCAATTCCTATTATTAACCCCAATACAAGTGAAGTAATCAACCTTTCCAATCAATCACCATCCGCCACCAAGGAAGTTGCTGCTGCTTCACCTGTAGCTACTACTGCCCCTCCCAAGGCCGATGAAGCCCCCAAAGAAACCAAGGACTTCAAGATCAATCCTACTCCATCTCGTGCTATCAAGATTGTTAACCCTAGAGTGAGTGAACATAATTATGCAGTTTTTTATAGAAACTTTGTAATTGACATTTGATATTGTTTTTACAGGAAAAGGAGGAAGAGGCTGAAAGAAAAGCCAAGGAGGAAGCTGATAGACAAGCCAAGGAGGAAGCTGAACAAAAGGCCAAGGAAGAGGCCGAACAAAAGGCCAAGGAAGAAGCTGAACAAAAGGCCAAGGATGAGCAAAAGGCTAAGGAAGAAGCCGAAAGAAAGGCCAAAGAAGAGGCTGAACAAAAGGCCAAGGAATTAGCAGAACAAAAAGCAAAGGAGGAGGCTGAACAAAAGGCAAAGGAAGAGGCTGCTAGAAAGGAGAAAGAAGAAGCCGAAAAGAAGGCAAAGGAAGAAGCTGATGCTAAGGCTGCTGCTGACGCTAAGGCTGCTGCTGACGCTAAGGCTGCTGCTGATGCTAAGGCTGCTGAGGAAGCCAAGACCGCCGAGGAAGCCAAAAAGATTGAAGAATCAAAAGCTCAAGAGGCCAAGAAGATCGAAGAGGATAAGGTTCAAGAAGCTAAGGCTCAAGAATCCAAGATTGAAGAAGCCAAGTCTGAAGAGCCTAAGGCTACTCCTGTTGAAGGTGACAAAGAGGAAGAGCGTATTGCTGCTATCAATGCCGATAAGGTCGCTAGAGGTATTGCTCCTGGTCGTCTTGATATGTCTGCCATTCCTGCTCATGTATTCCATGATTCACCTGCTTCTACACCTACTGGTGCTACTCCTCCTAAGGTTAAGGGCCCTCCTATGCCAGTCATTGAAGATTTCAGCTCTATTAATTATCCCCCTGAATTCCTTGCTCCCAAAGCTAGAGATTCCGCTACTAGTAAGATCACTTATGATTCTGCTTTCTTGATGCAGTTCCAAAAGCTTTGTCTCGAATCTGACGAAGATTTGTCTCAATTCCAAAGTATGAGCGAAGAATCCAGCGGTAGTGATAACAACAGACGTGGTATGTCTCGTCGTCAAACATCTGAGCGTGGACGTGGACCTCGTACTCCCGGTGGTTCTGGTGATGGAATGTATAGAAATAACTCTCGCGATGGTCGTGGTGAGATGGGCAAGTTCTCTGGTGGTCGTCAAATCTCTCACCGTCAAGGTAGCAACGGTCCTAACTCTCCCGGTATGGAACGTCAAGGTTCTCAAGGTGGTAGAAACCGTAGTGGTCGTGGTGGTAAGGGTCGTCATCCCCCAAGAGAACAAATTGGTGCCCCTACTATTCCTCTTGATCAAGTTGTACCTTTGGAAAAGAGTCAAAACCGTTGGATCCCTACTGTTGTTGCCACTGATGGTACTGCCGCTACTGCCACTGATAAGGCTGAAGCTGAAGCTGAGGCATTAATATCTCAAGACATTATTATTCGTAAGATCAAGGGTCTTCTTAACAAATTGACTCTTGAAAGATTTGATTCTATTTCTGACCAAATCTGGGAATATGCTAAACAATCTGAAAAAGAAGATAATGGTCAATCCTTAAGAACCGTTATTCAACTCATTTTTGATAAGGCTTGTGATGAGCCTAACTTTGCCAGCATGTGGGCACAATTGTGTAAGAAGATGTACGATGTTATTTCTCTTGATGGTAATATTAAGGATGTTAATATCCTTGATAAGAACAAGGAACCAGTTTCTGGTGGTGCTCTTTACCGTAAATATCTTCTCAATCGTTGTCAACAAGAATTTGAAAAGGGTTGGAAGAGTGATTTACCCAAGCTTGATGAATCTTCCGCCGAGGTTATGATGACTGAAGAATATTATGCTGCTGCCAAGGCCAAGCGTCAAGGTCTCGGTCTTGTTCAATTCATTGGTGAGCTTTTCAAGCGTCAAATGTTAACCGATCGTGTCATGATTGAATGTTTAATGAGATTATGTGCTGATCCCTCTAACCCTGAAGATGAGGAAACTGAAACTATGTGTAAGATGTTGACTACTATGGGTAAGGCCTTTGATAGCAGTGGTAGAAAGAACAAGGAATGGCTCGATATCTACTTTGAAAGAATGAACGAGATGTACAAGTCTGCTACTTTGAGTTCCAGAGTCAAATTTATGATTTTGGATGTCTTTGATCTTCGTAAGAGTAAATGGACTCTCAAGCGTGGTAACCAACCTGCTCCTACTACTATTGCACAAATTCATGAACAAGCCAAGAAGGCTAGTGAAGAGAAAGAAAAGGAAACCATGAAACGTTCTGGTAGCTCTCGTGGTGGTAACGCTTCTCATCCCATGTCTCGTCAAAGTTCTCGTGGTGGTCGTGATATTCAACGTCAAAGTTCATCTCGCAACAACAACAATAACAATAGCAATAACAACAATAATGCTAATCAAGATAACCAAAGTGGTGGTAATACCCCTGCTGCCAGTGCTGATGGTTGGAATACTGTTGGTACAGGTAGTCCTACTGCTGGTCCTAGACCTGGTCGCACAAATGAACTCGCCAACTTTGGTAAGACTGATCGTAGCAAATCAAGAGGTAATGTTCTTGGTCCTTCAAGCAGTCCTTTCTCTAGTTTGGCTCGTTCTGGCTCCAAGACTAACATCGATAAGAAGACTACTCCTGTTGATAGTCGTGCTTCAAGCCCTGCTACCTCAATGGCCAACATGTTTAGTGCTTTGGGTGGTGAAGAGCATGAGGAAGAACACTCTGGTGAACGTAAGAAGTTACAATTGTTACCTAGAACAGGTGCTGAAAACACATCTGAGGAAGGCGAAAAGAAGGAGGAATCTGCTGCCCCTGCCGCTGATGAGAAACCCAAGTTGAGCGATGAACTCGTCGAACGTAGATCGAAGAGTACCATCGAAGAATATTTCAGTCTTCGTGATAAGAAGGTAAGAATTTGCATTATAGATTATCCTTTATGTTGTATTTAATATTTATCGTTTCAATTAGGAATTATGCGAATGTGTTAAGGAATTAGATCATTCAGAGTATCGTGTCATTTTTGCTGGCAAATTATTAGATGTTGTTGAAAAGAAGACCGAGGATGTTGAGGTTGTTTGCGACATGATTGCTGAACTTTATAAAGAAAATTTAATGTCAAGAGAAGAATATGTTCTTGCATTCAAGAAGTTCTGGGAAGGTTATGAAGATTTAGTCATTGATGTCCCCAAGGCACCACAACATGTTGATCAACTTCTTGCTGCTACAGGTATCGAACGCTCAGAGGTTGAATGTGAAGCTGAAAGCTTCTAAGTTTGTTTTTTTTTCAAAATGAAAAAAATAAGAAACATAATTGTATAAAATCAAAAAGCTATATAAAAAGTTCAAAATTACTATTTCTTTTAAAAAATTCATACTCTTTATGTAATATCTCGCCCTCTTTCTACACTATCACCCGATCATCATCATATTTGATTTATTGTTCCACCATTATATTATCCCTGATTTTTCTTTTAACTTTTCAAATACACATTTAAACAATTTCATATCATATATACATTTAGTCATTTCTTTTGTTGGTTACTTGAATAATGAAAGTACAGTTATTGGCAATGGGATGCATTTTTGCATTCGTTTTATCAACAATTATTTAAGCAACATTTTTTTTTTCTTTTTTTGAATTTGACAGCAAACCATATATATATATATCAGCATTTATCAATTATATGTTTTTTTTTGTAGCCCATCCGATTCTTAATTGATTTAGAATTTTTAGAGCCACTGAAGTTTGCATTCAAGCCAATTTAAACTCTTGTTTTATCAATAAATACAAAAATTTACAGCTTTTAGTTTAAAAAGTATCCTATAGATAATACTGTCTACCATTCTTTTATCATTCACTGCTGATTACCTAATAAAGCAATCCATTAAAAAAACAAAAGGTTACGATTTTATGCCATTTTTTCTATCGTCTGTTTGCTTATAGTTATTTAGTAAATCAATATATATGCAATCCGATAATTTTTAAAAATTAGATGTGGAACATATTGCACTATAACTTTGATTATACATAAAGAGGGCGTTTACTTATTAATTTTGATGGTTAACACTGCCATATATACTAGTTTTGGTTAATTTAGAGTTATATATACCTAATTTGAAATGATCTGTTGAGCCAACCCATTCAAGAATTGTTTGCGTCTGATTCCTACGATTTAACCAGCACATCAATGGGATGCTAAAATTAAAGATCCGGACATTACTGTTACAACAATAGTATGTATTTTGAAACTTGTAGCCCATTTGGATCAGCATTCATAAAGATCATGTTTTTAATTGTTTTCAATAAAAGTGTGCAGCAAGTTATAGGTAAATTTTGAGGATGTATTTCTCGATACACAGTAGGTTGGAGAAGTTGCCTTTTGAGGTTATCGTGTCAAAGATATGTACCTACTCCCGTGTAAAGTTAGAAGTTACTAAGATCAAAATTTGTCGATATAGGATTTATTTTTTTGTTGGTTTTTAACAGGTTTAAAAGTAAATTCCAAATGGTTTTCGAACTTTTTCGCGCAATATATATTGAGTCAAATTGCGTCAAATCTTCAAAGAAGCTGTACCATCCCTCTATGGGTCATTGATACCTGTCCGAAAATAAAAGGATTAATAACATAAAATACAAGTGCACTGGCCTAAATCGATTGTAAAAATTAAGCACCAGAATTGAGGCATTAATTTTTTGTATTTGCAAGAAATATTCAGCTGAAAGCTACTCTGCATTTTTTGTTTCAGCAAAAAATATTGGTTTTTTATGGAGAAAACCATAATAATAGTTTACATTACAGCTTACAGTCTATGCTAACTGGGTTTCAAAATTGATTTGAAAAAAATGATCCAAAAATGATTCAAAAAACAAAATCGTTTAATGGCTCACGAACTTCAAAATAAGTAGACCTAACGTACTAAATGTTTTTTATGAATTTTTGGATTTTGCATCCATCTAAATAAAAATCAGAGAAACATTCCACATTAAATTTTGCGTAAAATGCAATTGAAATTTTAGAGGTTTTTTGAAGATACACATCACTTTTTATAAATACATTTAAATTAAAATTAATGTAAATAATGTGCAAAATTATTATCTATCGATTGAGCTATTGTAGAATTTTTTAGCTGCATTTTCCGTAGAGAAAATGAGATTTTTGTCCAAATTTTTTTCAGTTTCAGAATTTGGGATGAGGGTATACAAGGGGAAAATGGAAGCTAGAAATAAGGGTACAATTTCGAACGCATTTTTGAGGATATCTCCACGAAAAATCAATATTTTGAAAACCCCTAAATTGATTCTAAGAGAGTTCAACGAGCTCGATGACATGAATGTAAAAAAAATGTTACTCAATTTAACCAATATTTTGAAACCTACTACAGAAATGCCAAAAAAAAAATGAAAAAAAAATAAAGGTGCTCCAAATTTTTTTATATTCAAATATGTTATAGAGCACTTTAAAACAAGTAAGTTTTATTATTAGAAAATGTTAGTATAGCTTAATTTTTTCTAGAGAAATGAAGCCTCAAACTTTTCAATCCATTAGCAGTGAAATACGCGTAAAATATCTGAAACCTTAGCACTGAAAAATTAATACCAACTGCAAAAAATAGGATATTTCCAGATACTTGTTTTTGGATTAAAGCTGAACACCTCAGGTACATTGACATATAATTTTTTCTTGGTGTTATTTAGTGAAAACAAAAAATAGAGCAGGGATGAAAAATGAGAGCCAGTTTTCAAGGAAGAAACGGTGAATTTTACGCGTTTTTGAGTCTTTCGTGAGATATAAAATAAATTTATGAATAGATAGCATAATACAACCAGTTTATGTCTGTTTAGTAGTATCTAAAATATATCCTAAAAATGCTTATTATGAGGTTAGTTGTAGAAAGAAGGCATACTCCGATTTTGAAGATTGAAACTATCAATTTTTTTTTTGAAAATTCAAGTTTAATATTAATCATTTTAACTAATCGAGCGTAGTTTCTTCGTGTACTACAGCAAGTCAAAATAGGTAGTAAAGGACAGAACAAACAAAATAATGTTACGCCAGAAGATTATATCAATCTCAAAGCTAAAATATGTACTAAATCATTTAATAAAAATAAAGGAAAACTGTTATAAAATGAAAGAGCACACTAAAACTAAAGAACTTTATTATAAGATCGAACCATCTTCTTTTATATTCACATTCTCTAATTATATGACCTGTTTAAAGGAGTTTATTTATATATACTAGTATTGGAGTCGAGCCTTTCGAGTCGAGTCGAGTCGAGTTTTACTCGAGCCTGCGAGCCAACTCGAGATTGCATAAACAAAGCTCGCGAGCCTCGAGTCGAGTCGAGCTACTAATCGAGCTGTTCGAGCTGTCGAGTTTTCCTCGAGCTGTCGAGTTTTTCTCGAGTTGTCGAGTTTTCTCGAGCTGTCGAGTTTTTTCGAGTCATCGAGTTTCCTTCGAGTTGTCGAGTTTTTCTCGAGTTCTCGAGTTTTTCTCGAGTTCTCGAGTTTTCTTCGAGCTTTCGAGTTTTTATTTATTTACACGCATATAATGAATCAAATTATCACTATAATAATTCATAGCACTAATCCTCATTCCAAATGTTCCTATAATCAATACTGCAAGGAAATCATTCCATTATTCCTTGTAGAATTATCTGTCTTTCTTCCCCTTTATATCCTTATTTATATCCTTAATAAATATCTAATTTATAAATAAGAACACCAACCTTCCTTCAACCAATGTTCATCAATATCTCTAATATTAAAAATCACATTATTTTGACCATAATATTTGACCAAGAGCACACTTCATTATAATGCAGATAAGCTGGTTTGAATCATCATAAGGAGCTTTTATACAAAAGTTATTTATTGAGACTTTATATAGTTAAAATTAATGTAAAAAGTATTGTTTACTAAGATGTATTGAATGTAGATTGATATAGCTTGTAATGAGCACAATTATTTTTTGGCCAACACTTACTATTTTTAAATGTAGATAATATAGGAATAGATGTATTTTATAATAATTGGAAGTTGCCCTACTGTATGATTTACTGAAGAGATACAGTATAATAAAGTGATAAAAAATGAGAGCAGATATCTTCACTCATCAAGTTCAATATCTGTTTTGACATTTGCATATTTCTATGAGCTGTGCAATTGAAATTGAAACTAATTCATGCATTGCTGAAACAGCATGTAATGTGAATTATCGCATAGCTATTGGAATTATGTGATAAGATCTAATGGAAAGGGATCCATTAAATGTGACAATAATAATGAATGCTTATGGAAATAAAATGTTGTTTCGATGGTAATACTGTATTGTTATAAGTTATGTTTCATTGTTAGTTCCTGGATTACAGGAATCAGTTACTAAACAATAGAATTTACTAGACTTGTCTGTATTTAGAATATTGTAATTCTGATAGATCCAGAAGCATTTGTTCCATGCAACGTGAGGCACATGCCAGGTGTCAAAAATACACAAATAGGATAGTTCATAGTATATTCGCGACAAATAATGAAAGAGTTTTTTAATGCGATCAATGCAACAACAATCAACAACAGACGATCGAATAATTGTTACTATGGAAGTTTATTATTTGTTTCAGTTCAAATGTTAATTCCATACTAAATTTATGGAGATTATGTATAGCCTCAAGATATTTGTATAAAAAATGGATTTGTTTACGAACAACTTAATAACCTTTTTATTAGTCATTCTGTAAATCACTCAATAATTTTAGTTTTACATTTGGCATTTCTGGCAAATCTATTGGCTACCAACAATAACCAATATCGATCAACAAATATATAATTTCTGTTCATTCAAAGTACTCAATTTACCCAAGTATCATAATAATAAAGTCAAGGTAACTGTAAATTATGCTTATTTCATGTCGAAAATGAAGAGCATGTTAGATGCATCCTACTAATTGGTCTCTATTCTACATTTTCGCGGTATTAATTATTAATGCACAGGTTACTGGGTAAAATAATTTCATATGCGGTACGTATGTGAAGTGAACTAAGCTAGATTCCCATCATAAAATACCTAAATTAAATGTCATCTCATTGAAACCATGCTATCAAAGATAAGACTGTATAATAAATAGACAATTACATGAAGATAGCAAGGGTATAATACTCGAATAAGAGATGTTAAAATACTAAAGTAATATAGGATATCCCAAATAAAGAATACAAAAAGTACATGCTTATCGAGTAGAACAAGTAAGAGCTGTTCTGAAAGCATGATTGACAAACTATATTTAAAACACCGTTCTTGATTCACCAAATCAGCAACCAAACAACCCAACATTTATACTCAAAATTAATGGAATTGTTGGCAATTGCAATACAATTGCCAGATAGTAAATAAACACCAAATAATATAAATAGAGACGTAGAATAACCATTTTATTGCACATTATCCATACTTTAATAAAGAATGATTTTAACAGTATTCTTTATCGCTTTTTTACATCATTATTTCACTGCAGTATGTACTGTGTACCCTACTTATGCTCCTAAACCTTGTTTATAAGTAGAATAAGAGAATGGGCTTATCATATGATTGATGGTTGGAAATGGTTAACTTAATTTCTTTTTGTTTGACATTTAATTAAAACTTCAATTGGTGCTCAAATTTAAGATTATTATACTTATTATTTAGTATGCATAATGCATAAATGAATAAATCAAATGCAAATTAAGTTACTGCTGATTATTTTTTTAATATACAGTAAATGATGTATCATCTTTAAACCGGATCATGTCAAATCCAAAAAAGTAAACAGTAACAGATTCGGAACCGGAAGTTACTTAATTGAATATTAACTATACCATGCTCCTAAAAGCATGGTATAGAAGTATGGCATAGAAGCATGGTATAGAAGCATGGTATAGAGGCATGGTATAGAGGCATGGTACAAAAGCATAACACGCCAGTGCGATATTCCAACATGATATATCAGCATAACACACTAATATTAAATAACATCTAAACTACCTTATCACATCATTAATTCCCCAAATCAAATAGTATATAAACCCTATTAATTTCATTCCAATAAACGATATCTCTTTACTTGATTAAATTTCTAGTTTTTATTTAACCTAAACATATTCTGGTAAGTCAATAAATAAGAGTGCTGTTCATAACATTAGAACTCGACATAGAAGCTAATAAATCACTTTACATTACTTTAATCAAGCATATCTTAAATTAATTCGCTTGAACAAATTTAAAAATGAGTTCGTACAACAGTTCAAGTCAAATGAGTATCGAAGATGATCGTGGTTCAACAACAGCTATGACAAACTATATGAATCAAAATATGTCGCTTGATGAGCATATTGAAGACTTAAATAACTTGGCATATTCTCACAACCAAGTCAGCCACGAATCTTTAATGTGTGAAAATGACAATACAAAATTACTTACCATACCAATAAGCGGATGCCACATACTATACCAGACGGAATACAAGAAACAACAAAGTGAGGCTGACAATAGTGCTTGGTGGTTTCTCTACTGCTACGGTGTACCCTTAAATAAAAATCTCTATTGTACCTTTAACAGACGCGAGACTGGTGGTTGTATGGCGGTTTATAAGTCTGGAAAAACTAGCTCCACATCTGCGCTTCGTAGGCATTTGGAAAAAAAACATAATGTTACTGACATTATAAGTATGTAATTGCCAAATACTTGACGTTGTAATGTTCAATTTCTAATTTTTTACAATTTTAGATCAAGACCTTCAAATTCAAGTGAAGACTCAGTTGGATACATTAAACTTACATTTTGACGACATTTCCGATCAGCTAAATTACAGACATGATTTTATCATGGAAAAGCTAATAAATTATAGCCCTAACGCCACCTGTATTTCAAACCTCGGCTCTCGTTCAGCATGCAAATTGCCTTTTAAACAAGATATATTTAACCAACTGGTGCTTAAATTTGTCATTGACAAACAGCTTCCATTAAGTTTTTTTGACCAATGCAATACTATGCAAGATCTTCTTGATTTCTGTGCTCGAAGTAGAGACCTTAGCGTTTTGAAGACTATTAAATTACCATTAAAAGGCACAGTTAAAACAAATGTCATTGATTATTATACTGAAATGAAGCTTAAGGTTGCCACACTACTTCAAGGAGAGCAATATATATCATTAACTACAGATGTTTGGACAGCACCTACTGGTAATAATATATACTAAACTTACTTTCAAAAAGTTCCTGAAACTAAAGTTTGTCATAGGTGGTAGTTTTCTGTCGCTTACAGCACATTATATTGATAAAAAAACATGGGCACCAGTGCAATTAACATTAGGATTGGTAGATTTAGGCAACTCGTCGCATACAGGTATTAGAAATATAGTATATTGTAATTGCTTCAATTCTAATCTTTATTGTTGTATGGCAACAGGAGATGTTCTGGCTGAAAAAATTGTACAAATACTAAATTCTTATGGCAGTAAAGTGCTAAATTCAGTATTCACCATTACATGTGATAATGCATCTAATAACAAGTCAATGTGCAAGAAGATAGACGAGCTGGTTAAACAAAGAAATGAGGAATGCACCAAGTTTCGTGCCGATGAAGGACAATTGCCTTGTTTCAACCATATAATCAATCTTGTTTCTCACAACTTTCTTAAATGCTTAAAATCAGCACCAACTGAGAACTCCAATTCTAGTAATGACACTTCGATAATCAACAAGCTTCGCGACGGATTAAAAAGAATAAAGCATCACAG
Source organism: Mucor racemosus (assembly GCA_027405735.1). Classification (NCBI taxonomy): domain Eukaryota; kingdom Fungi; phylum Mucoromycota; class Mucoromycetes; order Mucorales; family Mucoraceae; genus Mucor; species Mucor racemosus. Next base: position 1,357,103 of record JAPEHQ010000005.1, read on the forward strand.
TAATTTAAAAGTCGCATTTGAAGAATATTGTCAGAGGTACAATATGCCTAAATTAGCCCCCATCATCGATTGTCCTACCAGGTGGAACTCAAGCCATGCTATGATTAAGCGATTTCTTAAAGTTAAAAACGCATACAATTATGCTATCAATTTAGATGAATATGCTAGAGAAAATTACTACTTGAATCCTGAAGAAATCAAGTTCCTGGCCAGTGTCGAAAAATTGTTGTTGAGATTTTATGTTGCAACAAATTGGCTGAGCACTCAGAGGTAAATATCAAAAATTAATACATATAATCGTATGTAATAATATAGTAAAAATTAACGATACTGTACATCCATAGTCATACCACAATGAATAGGACAATACCTTTATTCAACAATTTGTTTGACTTGCTATTGGAGTTCAGAGAAGAGCATGAGTATGATGCTGAATTAACAAACGCCGTTGATGAAGCAGTAGAAAAATTGTCAAAATACTATCGTAAAACAGATGAAAGTCCCGTATATAGTATTGCAACAATGCTCGATCCAATGCTTAAATTCCATTATTGGACTGATGAAGATTGGGAGCATGATATTGCTGAAGAACAAAGAAATATTTGTAAGAAAGGATTCAAGGATTTTCTACGTATGAAATATAATCAATTAGCGTCATCTCCAGCAGAAACAGAAACAACTACAAGAGCATCAGTAACAAGAGCATCAACATCAACAACAACATTAGCAGCAGCATCATCATCATCGGCAACAACAGAGGTAGTAGAATCCAGTTTCTCCATCCAAGACGACAATGACAGCAATGAAGAGGATGACACAATTGTAATGTTCACAAAGAAAAGAAGAATTGCAAATGCTACAATTTATCCAAAAAAAAGAAATACTGGTGCTATCTGTGAACAGGAGGATGAATTTGTGAATAGGCATTACGACGAGTTAAAGGCGTATATTAACCTGGATGAGAAGGAAGATTTTCCAGCAGAAACCTTGACATTCCGTTATGACCCCAATACAGAATTTCAAGATGTAGACAATTTGCAAGAGTTTGGTTATGACCAAAGATTTGAAAATAATAACTTTACATCTAAAAATATTATTGACGGGTATCATTATACATCTAGACCTTTAACGTATTGGCAAAGAAACAAAAATGCATTCCCCTATTTGTCTGAATACGCCAGCATTTACTTAGCCATTCCATCAACCAGCGTTGCCTCCGAAAGACTGTTTTCAGTTGCAAAAAGAAGTATAAATAATCAAAGACCAAGATTAGACCCAGAATTGGGGGAAAAGCTTGTCCTTTTGAAAAAATGGGAAAGAGAGCTACTGCCTAACTGATTTTATTTTATAATTGATTCATAGTTTTTTTTTTCTTTTATATAAATAATAATTGATTGATGGTGTTCTTCTTTTTTAAACACAAATATTTTGACTAATAAAAAATATATAATACAACAAAAAACAATTTGAAGGTACATTTTATGAAGCATAATTCGTTTACTAGTTTTTGATCTCAAGGGGGTTTTATTGAGCATTTCATGCGAGTTTAATCGAGCTTTATGCGAGTTGTCGAGTTATTCTCGAGTTGTCGAGTTTAACTCGAGTTGTCGAGTTTTGCTCGAGTTGTCGAGCTTTATGCGAGTTGTCGAGTCTTTCTCGAGTTGTCGAGTTTTTCTCGAGTTGTCGAGTTTTTCTCGAGTTGCCGAGTTTTGTTCGAGCCTTCCTCGAGCTCTCGAGTTTCAGGAGACTGAAAAACTCGACTCGACTCGACTCGACTCGAGTAAAACTCGATCAAATTTTATCGAGCCAGCTCGACTCGTTGCCAATCCTAGAAATAAGGATATATTTTTGTACACATTTTTGAGGATATCTCCACAAAAAATCAATATTTTAAAAAACTCTAAATTGGGTCTGAGAGAGCTCAACGAGCTCAATGACATGAATGTAAAAAAAATGTTGCTCAATTTAACCAATATTTTGAAACCTACTATAGAAATGCCAAAAAAAATGAAAAAAAATAAAAGTGCTCAGAATTTTTTTATATTCAAATATGTTATAGAGCACTTCAAAACAAGTAAGTTTTATTATTAGAAAATGTTAGTATAGCTTAATTTTTTCTAGAGAAATGAAGCCTCAAACTTTTCAATCCATTAGCAGTGAAATACGCGTAAAATATCTGAAACCTTAGCACTGAAAAATTAATACCAACTGCAAAAAGTAGGATATTTTTGGATACTTGTTTTTGGATTAAAGCTGAACACCTCAGGTACATTGACATATAATTTTTTCTTGGTGTTATTTAGTGAAAAAAAAAGTAGAGCAAGGATGAAAAGTGAGACCTGGTTTTTATGGGAAAAGCAGTGAATTTTACATGTTTTTGAGTCTTTTATGAGATATAAATATTTTCAAATGATATATAGTAGAGTACAGATATGGCATGGTTAATTTAAATTTTGGCTTTTTATTTAAACAATGATATAGTAAGAGGAATAATTACAAAAAGATTACATGTAAACACGCATATATATACAAAATGTTATGTCTAAAAATCACCAGCTGTCTCCATGGTACCTTTATAAGACTTGCGGCCAGATGTGAACCAGAAAATAACGGAAAATGACATAATGCCACCAATCATAACAGAAGCCCAATTCATGTTACTGGCAGTTACAGGAGATACGGAAGGAACGCAAAGGATTACACTAAAAAAGATGACCCAAAGAACAGCAATGATATTCAATGGAATACTAAATATGCCTAAACTAAAAGGGCCTTTTGGCATATCATTACGAACCCAAATAAGACGACAAAACAATGGAAGGCCATAAGAGATATTGATAGATATGACAGCAGCACTCATGATAGCTTCCCAGTAGACTTCCGAGCCAAAGATCTATTAGATTCATATTAGAATGCATGAATACATAGCACGAGTTATTAGTTAAACAAGACTTACGGGCATAATAACAACAAAGCAAATAACCATTTGTACAAGCATACAACGAGCAGGAATGCGTTCTTTTCCTTGAAGCTTATAGAAGTACTTTGAGAAAGGCAAACAACCATCACGAGCTAAAGCCCATGCTAAATTTGATGCAGCCAACATGGAGTTACAAAGAGATGCAATTTGTGCCACCAATAAAATGACCAAGAATAATGCTGTTAAGCTTTTGTTTGTTGCCCGAAGGAAAAAGAGAGCGACAGGCATATCAGATGCTACAAGCTCATCAATATCTTGAATTGAAAATAAGGTAGATAAGATGAGCATGAAACCTTGAAGGATAGCACTTAATATACAAATGATGATGCCCCGAGGAGCTGTAACAGCTGCGTTTTTAGTGCCTTCTACAATTTGAGCACCACATTCATAACCAACTAATAGAATCAAAAGCATAAGTATATACATTTGGATAATGTATTATTAATAAAGTTAATTACCTAAACTCCAACCACTAGCAAGCATACCGATAAAGAATGCAAGGCCATCGTTGTCGTATCCTGTTCGATTATTAAACTGAGTAAAGACATAGCTTGCAGAATTGTGAGTTGGTGCCATAGCGGGTACACAAATAATGATAAGAAGACCACCGATACCAACCCAGAAAACTAAATGAATGATTAGATATGGATATTCTACAATGAGTTAACAATAAACTTACCCATAAATTTATTCATATAAGCACTAAACTTCATGCCCAGCATGTTGTAAAAAGTACCAAATGCTACCAATCCGATATACAGCCCAACATACGCACCTGTCGAATTGATCTGTTGAATATCAAGTGTATTGGCAATACCAAAAACAAAATCAGCAGTGGTGTAAGCTAATGTAATACTTGCTGTGATTAAACCAATGAGATAAGCATAACCACTGATCCAAGCCATAAACGGACCCCATTTTTTACTACTCAACATCAAAGACCAAGAGTAAACACCACCAGCAAGTGGATAAGCAGAAATAACTTCTGCCATGGATAAAGCAATGGATAGAGCAAAAGGAGCGACTACCACCCAACCCCAGAATAATGATGAAGGGCCACCAGCATTCAAAGATCCACCAAATCCAGACATCCAACTAGGTAAAACTGCCATAGTCGAGAAACTTGAAGTTTATTTAGTCATTTTGAATTTTGTATTGATTTAATTAACAATTACCTAAAGCCTGTTTGAACAAAAAGACTGATCTCTCTTTTGAATTCTTGCTTATAACCAAGATCCTGTAATCTTTGAGCATCAGCATCCAAATTATTGCTTTCTAAGTGTTGAATATCTAAACTATGACTATCGGTTTTGTCAGTAAAATCTTGCTGTTTTTCTCGAGCTTCTTCCATGTTTGTAATTATAAATGTCAAAAAAGTGTAGAATAAAAGACAAACATCATAAATAACCAAATCTATACTATTTATATATAAAAGGAAAAAATGGCGGGTAAATATTATGTTATTTGATGTATGCATGAAATGAATCAAACTATGCCTATACAAGTAAATATATCCCATCTGGCTGTGTCACATGTTCACTTGGGAGAGAGATAATGGCGAGATCTAAGCTGATTTAAAACGTTGATAGGATAAACCAAGTGTGTTGTAGCAAATGCATTAGATTATAATCTGTAACCGTCTTTTTCTCTTGGTAAAAAATAATCAGCATACAGAATAAAACAAACTTTAGCATTATCGATAGATAAACTGATATGATAGTAATAACTGTTTATCAGTTTTTTCTTGGTGTACAACATTTTAAGGTTCTTATTATCATTGAGAAATTAAAAAACCGATGCATACGAAGCCAATCTTCTCACGCAAATATATGGTAAATTGATGATGAATCATCGAGTGGGTGAATGGAATATTCTCCTTGTAGAGTCATACAAAGCTATATTATATCGATAATTTAGACTCTTAGATCAAAATGGTGGGAATTATTATGAAAAATGTAGCGTTTGCTATTTTATTTGCAAGTTTATGGTTTTATCAAATCACAATTTGGAGGATGATGATTCATATCTTTTGAGAGCGGCAGCCAGTTGTGCCTTGCTTACAGGGATAGCTTCTTTGACGTATTTTTTAAAGGCAGCATTGCTTTCTTTAGTGTGAAAGGAATCTAAGCAAATGCATATAGTTAGGATATAATGTCACAGTAAATGAGATAAAATGATCGTACCTGGCTGTTGGGGTGCTTTCATTTTGATAATGCCTTTAGGTGTAGCTAGTATTGTTTCGGCTATATCAAAATTAGATTTAAGTAAAACATTGGTACATGAAATGGACTTACTATTTCTCATCTTGTCAGTAAGCAATGTCAAAACACCTTCTACCACTGTCTCCATAGGGACACGAGGAGAATGTTTGATGACATTATAAAATGGTTCTTCATTTTTACTTGACGCATTTACGCCTGGCAATAGATCAGTTTCTATATTTTCGAAATTTAGTGAACCAATTTTCAAGCCATGTTTAATCAACATTACCAACCCAATAAGGACACAAAGCATTGACACGGACATTACAGATATATGGCATCAACTGAAATGAACGGGTATAGCCAATGACCCCATGTTTGGAGGCATTATAACTTGCAAATCCACTAATTACGATAGATGCATGTTTATTTTCGTGCAATATGTTCAATCATCCATTTCTTCACTTACGGTGAACTAAAGAAACCAGCTGCAGATGCAATATGAACAATTGATCCTCCTCCTCTTTTTGCCATATGTAATAATGCTACTTTTGTGCCCTTAATTACGCCAATTGTATTTACATTCAATATTTTTTCTTCCATCTCATCATCCAAAGGAGAAAACATTGAATTTGCATTGTATCCGATACCTGCATTAAGCAATGCATACTTGGAAGTATAATTGAGTATTGCATGCATTAACTTACCATTAATAAATATACATGTTACTTACATCAACACCACCAAATTCTCTTTCAGCTAATTGAAATAGGTTTTTATTGTCGTCGTATTTTGTCACATCAGTGCGAATGAAGGCAGCTACTTTTTCACCTGCTCTAATAAATTAAAAGAGGCATTGGCATCATGTATTATGCACGTTGATCCCAACTAATTGTACCTTTTATTATACTCAGATGCAACTGCTTGACCTTCTTTTTCGAGTAAATCACCAATAACAACCTTGCCACCATTTGCAATTACAGCATCTGCTACAGCTTTACCAATACCACGACTTGCTCCTGTAATAACTGCAACTTTACCCTTGATGTTTGAAAGTAACTCAATATCCAACATTTATCTTGATACTCGGTGAGAAAAAAAAAGCAAAGCCGACTTAATAATCATAAATAAACTCGTTTTATAAATGTCTAACGTTGGATGTTGGAATATGTTGCACAAAGAAATTCTTTTATAAGCCAACATGGTTAAATTCAATAGAACTTAATCTGATGACCAAGAATATATATTAAGGTATTCAAAAAGAGGCGAAATGTGCACGCTGTACTTCAAAATCAATTGTTTTAGAAACTGCATAAAAGTTTTGATGAATGTTATATCTAACATCTGCAGCATTTTATTTTGGAATAAAAAAATTATAAACGTAGTTCAGATGTTGAAATTTACTTTTATATAATTTGTTATTTGACTTGGTTCGATTCAAAAGCATACAAATTTATTTAAAGGTTGTGGTTTATGCTACTCATTAAAAAGCATTTGATTCAGGGGGGCTTCAAACTTTCTTTTCTCGAAATCGTTCATATATTTCCAGTCAAAAGGACAACCTAGTTGATAAGTTGCCTCTTAAACATCCATTTGATCTTGTTTAGATAACATATGTCATGATGATAGTCTTTAATTCTACTGTCTATATACACTCAATAATATATTTCCTGTTATTACATCTGAAATTTCTAAAACACAGAACAGTTTGCTTGTTATTTTCTCATCAGCTCAAAATCTGTGAAAGTATATATATTCTTTTTTATTCCTAATTCCTTTTATGTTGTTTGTAACCCCAAAATACGATTGTGTCATTTCATTAACAAAGTGATTGGGGGGAAAATGGCCGCATTATGATATTTTGCGATCAATATGAAATTGCATAAATTCTCATTGAAATCGATCTTTTGCATTTTACATGTAATATAAGCAACTCGAGGACATTACTTCCTAAAAATCATGCATTTTATGAAATACAATATGCGTATTGAGCTCATCTATAATACTTCAGATAACATTCCCTATTGAAAAAGACTATAAAACAAAGGAAATCATGCTTTTGTGATCCTTTTTTTTTTTTTTTTTTTTTTTGTGTCTAATTATCAAATATGTGTGGACTTTCGTGCTATTTCCACTTTGATACAAGCCAAAATGTTTCCAATCTTAGCAATGAGCATTTAAAAAAATCACTTGAATATATAAAGCATCGTGGCCCTGATGGAAGTAGCACATATTTATCTCCTTGTGGTCGTTGTGGTAAATTGTATAATTAAACTTTAAAATGCTATGCAAATGACTGACTGTATGTTAGCTCTTGGTCATGTTCGGCTATCTACCATTGATATAAATAGTGGACAGCAGCCTTTATCGAATCAAGATGGAAATATACATGCCGCTGTTAATGGTGAATTATATGATTATAAGCGTATAAGATCTGAACTTGAAGCAAAAGGCTATCGGTTTAAAACCAACAGCGATAGTGAAATTGCATTATGTTTATACGAAGAATACGGCATTTCTTTCCTCAATCATTTGCGAGGTGAATTTGCAATAGCTATATGGGATTCTAAAAGAAACAGATTTCTTATTGCAAAAGACAGGTTCGGAATAAAACCTCTGTATTATACTCAAGTCAATGGGACATTACTAGCTGCAAGTGAAATCAAAGCATTTCTTCCATTAGGTTGGAAACCAGAATGGGATGTTGATTCAATTCTGAACAACGGCGTCATGTTTAATAATAGAACAGCGTTTAAAGGGGTAAATCAGTTACCAGCTGCACATTACTTGATGGCTACATTGACTGGCAGTGTTCAAATTAATCCTTATTGGTGTGCAAAATATCCAGATAAATCAGTTAAAGAAACTAGAAGTATTGATGAGATTATTCTAGGCGTTAGAGAACGATTAATTGAATCCGTCAAGCAAAGATTAGTAGCAGACGTACCAATAGGCATTTATTTAAGTGGTGGCATAGACAGCTCTTGCATTGGAGGTATTATTAATGAACTCAAGAAACAAAATAATAAACAAGGCAAAACTAAAGCATTTTCACTCGCTTTTGTTGATGATGATAACTTTAATGAGGGTCCAATTGCAAAGAGAACAGCAGAATTCTGCAATACTGATTTTCAGTTACTCGAAGTGACAGAAAGTGATCTTTTGAGTAATTTCGAAGAAACAGTTTGGCATACAGAGCAACCTCATTTCAATTTAAACAGTGTTGGAAAATATATGCTATCAAGGAGCGTGCGAAAACAAGGTTATAAGGTTGTACTGACTGGTGAGGGATCTGATGAACACTTTGCTGGATACATTCACTTTCAAGCTGATTATCTTCTTGAGCCTGACCTTTCATCACCTGAAGGTTTGTGTTTACTTTCTAAGCAAGAACGAGAGAAGAAACTCAAAACGTTCAGTAATCAAAAAGAGTTCAAGAAATATACCAAGACTGATTTTGTTGATGATAGCAATGATATTTCTCGTAGGATGCTTAATAATGTAGGTTTACCTTCTCTCTTTGGATCAAGCTTCAGCTTGACATCTGATTACTATAGTAAAGCAGCTATAGAACAATACGGTATCCCAAATCCAGCACTTACTATTGTAGAATCTTTAAGTGGTGTTGATCATCAAAATGCTGCTTCAAAATGGCATCCATTACATACTTCTTTGCATGCTGCGTCGAATTCCTTGCTCCCAAATTACTTGTTGAACTCTTTGGGTGATCGTGTTGAAATGGCACATTCGGTAGAAGGTCGCACTCCATTTTTGGACCATATATTATGCAATTATATCAACAGTCTGCCTCCATATACTAAACTGAAGTCCAATAAAGATGGCACATTGGTCGAGAAATGGGTTCTGAAAGAAGCTGTCAAGCCATATGTAACGCAAGAGGTCTATGAGCGTACAAAAGTGCCCTTTTTTGCACCACCAACAAAGAAACCAAATCCTGCTTTTATCGATTTATTAAACAAGTATATTGCAAAAGAGAACATTGAAAAGATTGGTTGGATTAATTATGAACAGGCTTCAGCAGCAAAAAGAAGATATATTGAAACTAATGATTTAAGAACATACCAAGATCTCATGATTATAATGTCTTTTATTATCATTTCGATTAGGTTTGGTGTGGCAACCTATGAACCTACAAATGTTGAATTGGTTAAAAACCAAGTTTTATTACGATAGAAATGTACATTTAGATGGCTTTTCATCAATTTACATCTAGTTTGGCCATTAGATATATTTTAATTAATAAAGCAAACATTATAAAATACTACAATTACCACCTTTTATGAGTTGTACTACTTTTACAAATAGTCGCTTTAATAAGAAGCAAACTATATAACGTTATGCACCCGGCAACCATAATTAGTTGCTAGTTACATTATAAAATGAAATAGTATTAGCACTTTTTTGATAAAGGAACGCCTTTACTTCATCCACTGGAGAATTAGAATCTTCACTAGTTTCTGTAGCATTGTTAGTAAAGTTAGAGGATATGGAGAAGCCGTCTGGAATATATTGACGAATGGCAGGATCTGCCACGTTGAATGCTCCAACTCCTCCAGAACTAAGATCAATATACTTTCCTAAACGTGGTAAAGTTTTATCCCAGGCGACATCATCAGCAATCATATTCACAATATTATCAATGAAAGGGTTTATGACATTAGGATGAATCAAATTTTGACTAAGATTGAGCAATGTAGTTTGGTAGCTCTTCAGCATGATATCGTTGGCGTATAGATGGCGAGTTAAAGGGCGAAGGGTGAATCCTGGATGTTCACTGTAATTTCCACTGAGCATCAATTTTGGATCAAATGTAGTAGTACCAAGGCTACCGTCAAAATCTGCTGGAAAGTAAATCATGCGACCAGATACTGGGTCGCTATAAATGTAGAAATTATCAGCCAATGTCAAGTAAGAGTCTGCAAGGCCTAAAATGTTTTCAAGAACCATTCTATTTCAAAACACCAAGTTAGATTTAAATACATAAATAAACACTGAAACAACTTACGAACGAGTAAAACTATCTGTATCCAAATGTTTTTCCCATGTCTCAACAGTAGTACCTCTGGTAGAAGAGTTAACAAACTTTGTAAATTCCATTAAATCAGTGAAATCCTCTGGTTTTGCATCACCATCAGTCCCGGCCTTGATTTTGTATTCTCCTAAACTGTATTTCGTTATATTTTCATGGTAGCCCAAGTCAGAAACAGCAAGTTCGGTTTGCTTTGGAGACATACTTTGGCCTTGATACAAATAGCCTGATTTATAGTTTTTGTCACCATCAGCAAATTGATTAGCGAGCCATGGGTCTTGGTATGTTTCAATGAAACCAAAAAGACCAACAGGTTTTCCATTAATAAATAATCTATGTGCAAAGATAAATAAGTAAACTTTTAATATCAGATTATGGATATCTTACCGAATATAAGAGAAATCAGATGTAGGGACTCCTACAGCATTGAGAGAAGCGAAGGAAATGCGTTCACGAATATAAGAGCTATCATATGAAAGTGCACGCAATTTGAATTTCTTGTAACCAAACAAGTTTGTATCTTGTTTGTTCTTAATTTTGACATTGTAAGAGAGTTTAGGGACATATGTTGAACTTCTTCCCGCCAAGGAAAGCTTGATATCTTGGAAATGTTGTACATTATCTAATCTATAAATATGACGAATATATTAGCTTAAAGTTTGTATAAGGGTAAATCAAAATACATTTACCCGTAATAAGTCATATTCAAAAGAACTTCAACGTCTTCTGCAAGTTGATCACTGTGTAAATAGGTTACAGCGGTTTTATTGCCCCAGATATGCATAGTAGGAATTTGGCCATCAATGTGCAAGTCAGATTGAATTCTGTTGATCGAAGGAGAAGGTGGATATATTTGAGGAAGCCTTATAGTTTCATATACGTTAGTTGAGCGATTGAAAAATTCATTAAAAGTAGTTATGTTTTGAGTGGGAACACGCATGAATGATTCAGATGCATTAGTCGCTTGGTTATTATTTTCTAAAATAGCATAATGGTAACCATTTTGAGCAATTGGTGCTTCGCCTGTATAGAGAATACCAGGAGTTTCAGTAGAATCATTAACAGAAAGAAGGAAGGTAGAATCATCAACAATGACAGCTACAGACATTTCATTAGCGGGTAAAGCAGCGATTACATTGTAAGTAATGTTTTGCTGTTGAGCAAGAGTCAATGTTGTAATTGCCAGTAATAAGACTATGTACGCTTGTTGGATTTTTATAAATTAATGCGTATACATAAATGTGCAGTTTTTACCAGAGTAGAGTAATTTCTTCATAATATCATATGTAGAACTAATCCAAACCTTTGTAATCACATTTCTTTTATAATAAACTAAAACTCAAGTTAAGCATTTCTTTTCATTATTTGGTGTGCTAACTCCGGGAACTAGCATATGCAGCATTAGTTAAAAGAGAGGATTTCTGGGGAGGACACTGCAGGGTAGTGCAACTTGAGCAACATGATTCGTTATAGTGCACGATAATGAAGATTAGTTGGTTAAATGTTGCTCTTTTCTAATACTTTCTTGTCAATTAAATTAGATTGTCCCAAGTAAAGAAACCTGCTCAGCAATAAATAAAACACCATTACTCTTAATAACAAGGTCCAATTTTAGGTCAATGAATCTCCATTATATTATTTTTTCTGTATCTCGAGAAATGCCACCTTGATTATAATAATATTGATAAAAAGAATACACTAACAGATGACTGTAGCTATTTTTTTTTCTTTGGTGCGTCGTACCATATCGTACTATCATAAACCAACAGCTCCCCTCCCACCATCACTGTCAAATATATGGCTTTAATTTTCAAATTATGCTTCATTACCTTCTTCATCATAAGAAATGCTATATATCACTTGTTTACAACTCTTATTCCGTTGATTTCATTGAATTTCAACTTTTGTTTCAAGTATGAGCGCAAATTTTCCGTAGTTACGCAGGACTAATCGCTTGATTGATATGACCATTGTACTGCAAATTTGATAATACTAAAATAAATTCTTGTTAATTTCAGTGGTTGTCATTACCGTATATTCTGGTTCTGGCTGATTCATTGCTATTTCTTGTTCTTCTTGGTCGCAATAAGAGCGTGGGCTACCAAGGCAGCAATACAGATTAATTAATCCAGCCACTCGGGCAATATTGATTGAAAATTTTATCATTGAGTAATGGTAGAGATGGATCATTGCCTTTTCAGCTTTGTAAATTCTGCTTCTTTTGGCATTCTTTTACTTTTCTTGTGCTTTTGTTTTGTTTTGTATCAATTTCTATCTGCGAATAATATGATGGTTGTCATAATGGTTTGAAATATGCATTATACATGGAGGCTACGAACAACAATATATTTAATCATTGCATTGTACATAAGCCCGAATGTTACAGGCACAATGTGGGACTTGAGGACAAATAACTGATTTTGGTCCGGCTACATAAATCGTCATTTACAGAAATTCCAAGGTAGTTTTAGAATATTGAATAGCTTATAATAATAAAAAGATACACATTTACAAGCACCTCACATTCTTTGTGAAAAATGGAGATAAAAGAGTCGAATAAAATCAAGGTAGCTTGAACCAAGTTCAACAAATTAAGGACCAAATTTCTTTTAAAATCACACAAATAAATTCGAAAAGTGAACCATTCAAGAGTGGACGCACTGTAAGGATTGATCAGGCCCCTTGTAGAATATTCTCATGTAATTAGTACCTTCATTTTTTTTTAGTGCCACCCAATTGTAAAGCAAGCTGTTGCTCATCCGCGGGACTAATACAAGTTGCGCTTTATATATAAAATCATCAGTTTTATGAATAATAATACTTTTTTCTTTCCTATTTATTGAATTATTTTATATTATACCAAATGAGATTAGTCATCAGAAACGATTACGATGAAGTATCTGAGTGGGCTGGTAAGTTCTTTTGGTTCCAAATAAATTATGGCATTGAGTACTTATAACCTTTCCTTTCATTTCCTTAAAAAGCCCATTACATCAAGGAACGCATCAATCAATTTGAACCAACAGAAGAAAGGCCATTTGTGCTTGGTTTACCAACCGGATCATCACCCATGAATGCTTATAGACGACTTGCAGAATTCGTTAAAGATGGTAAATTATCATTTGAACATGTTATAACATTCAACATGGATGAATATGTTGGCATTCCTCGGTAAGTACTATATTTATAAATCTCCAGTTAATATTTTCTCACACGCACACACAAACACAAAAAAAAAAAAAAAAAAAAAAAAAAAAAAAAAAAAAGTTCCCATAAACAATCTTATTATTCATTTATGTGGACAAACTTATTTCAACATATCGATATTCCTCCTGAGAATATAAACTTTTTAGATGGAAATGCGCCCGATTTGGAAGCTGAATGCAGACGTTACGAGGCTGAAATTGTAAAACATGGTGGTATAGAGTTGTTTATGGGTGGAATTGGACCAGATGGTCATATTGCATTTAATGAACCTGGTTCATCACTTACATCTCGTACAAGAGTGAAAACACTAGCATATGAAACAATCATTGCGAATGCAAGATTTTTTGAAGGTGATATAACAAAGGTACCAAAATTGGCTTTAACTGTTGGTGTAGCGTAAGTTGTTATTGGTGTTGATTGTTTTTTTTGTGTAATATCTAACCAGAGGAATTCTATGACAGGACGGTTATGGATGCAAGAGAAGTGTGTATCATTATTACAGGAGCACATAGAAGCATTGCGCTAGCAAAATGTGTTGAGGAGGGGGTAAATCACATGTGGACAGTATCTGCTATTCAAATGCATCCAAAAGGTTTGATTGTTTGTGATGAAGATGCTACATTAGAGCTTCATGTCAAGACTGTAAAATACTTTAAATCAATTGAGCACGTTCATCAATCATTGATTGGACAAGAAAACTTGGGATTACAAGGTGAATTATTATCAACAAAAAGAGTACAAAGATCAGATAAATTACAGAGAGAAATGATGGTTAGGAAATTGATGAATGAAGAGCTGAATAATCATTTTGACGAAGATTCAGAGTACGAGAGTCTCAATGGCTCTTCTATTCATAGTCAAAAGAAAAGACGACTTACAATGACAGAATCGCCTTCTCCTTGATCATAACCTCTCTCTCTCTCTCCCTCTCTTTCTTTTATTTTATATAGTTCAAGTATTTTTTATGTAATTATTGTAGTTTCATTACCAATGTTGTATTTTATTCCAAAACACATCATCTAATATATTTTCATGTTTTTTAATAATTATTCTATTCTCTGTATCATAAGCTAAATAGTATAATGTGTCGATTTGGTTTTCTTTTAGATAGGTTGGCAATTTCTCATAGAATAATCCAACATCATTGGGTCCATGGCAATCATCAGATAATGTAAATTTACCATGTTTCTCTAAAATGACCTAATAAAAGAATGATTAAAAATCATGCATTTTTATGTCTACACGTGAATATACCTTGATAATGTCTCTTTGAGGATACGCATCCAAGAGCCCCTTTTTCCATGATCTCGAATTGATTTCAAACAATCCATCATATTTGACCACTAAATCTATATTGCGTACGACACGTTTCCAAACCTCAGGCTCCAATAGGGTTGTATCAGCAATTTTTTGATCTGCAAAAATGCGAATAAGGTCAAAATGTCCTACGACTTCAGGTTGAACAGATTGTAACATGACATATTGTTCATCAAAATATCGGATATACAAATCTTTCAATGTGTCTACTTGACCCAATGCTTTAGCGTAAAGTTCAGGTGAAAAATCGATAGGAATTGAATTAACGTGATGAAGGGATCCTACAACATAATCTGCCTTGTAGATATTTCTCAAATTATCGACATGTTGAGCATAAGCCTTGTTGATAAACTCGATCTCTGCACCAATTAGAATGTTGATTTGATCCTTGTACAATTGTTGAACGCGTTTAGCTTCTATCTGAAAGTCGGCATATGTTGTTTCCAAAGTCTTGGGTGTACAATGGGCCTGTCAATGATATATTAAGCACTGCAACTGCTTCGATATTTAATATTTTAAATCTACCTCTAATTCCTCGGGATATAACTCGGATTCATGATAACGGGGCATATGCTCACTTAGCCCATAAGCATAGAACCCCTTGCGAATGGCTTCCTTAACTACATCTTCAAGAAGGCCGTATCCATGCTTACAGAATTGACCTGAATGGCTGTGAAATGAATATGGCATATTTTGAATCTATTGAAAGAAAGATATGTCTAAAATGTGACAAGGACATTTGCTATTATTCAAATTTATGATGGCTGTGGTATAGAGTCGCCTATTAAATCAGACATTTGAGGTGGTACATGTTATGTTATTTAGCCATTGATGTACGCATTATTAGTCATTTCTTGTCAAATATATGGATTTTCTTATCTTGATAGTCTCAGAGGATATCATTTAGTTGCCATGGCAACCAATATGTTCCTGAATAGATCAATCAAGTTTGATTTATGCTTTAGACATCATTTGCATTGATTCATTTCAGTGATTGTAGCAAAACCTTTTGTTCTTCTTACCAATTAACCTTGGAGTCACATCCTTTACCATTGGATGAGAGCCTTAATCTAAGCAAATAACAATTGTGAGTCAGATTGTTTTAGTTTTTTCTCTTTTTCTTTCTCTTCGATCAATAAAACAGTGAAAACCCCCTACTTCTGTCAAAATGTCTTACAACCGTACTGTAATTACTGAAGGTAAATGAATATTTATTGCTCTATGATGTTGTTAACTTAATTTTTATGGAATTTGTAGCCTTAAATGAGCTTGATGATAAACGCATCAAGGGCATCAAGCCTCTCATTCCTCCTCAAATCTTGATGGAGGATATTCCTCTTACTTTAAAGGCTGCACAAACTATTATTCAAGGTAGAAAAGCTGCTGAAAATGTCATCAAGGGTACTGATGATCGTCTTTTGGTCGTTGTTGGTCCTTGTTCTATTCACGATGTTAAGGCCGCTAAGGAATATGGTAATGTTACCCCGCAATGTTCATGTTTCGGTAAAAAAGAAAAATTAACATTGATGTACCTTTTTTTTTTTTTTAGCCAATCTCTTGATTGAATATACTGAAAATGCAAAGGAAGATCTGTTGATCATCATGCGTGTTTACTTTGAAAAGCCTAGAACTACTGTTGGTTGGAAGGGTTTAATCAATGATCCTTTCATGAATAATAGGTAATTATTTAAGAGACCATATACCCTAGAAATCAAACTTTGCTAAAATAGGAAATTGACACATTAAACATTTAGTTATGAAATCAATAAGGGTCTTCGTATTGCTCGTCAATTGTTGTTGGATCTTGTAAGTTCTGAAATTGGGGTTAATGATTATTAAAAGCTAATGTTTGCTATCATTAGAATGAAATGGGTATCCCTACTGGTTGTGAATTCTTGGATACCGTAAGTTATTTGTTAAATGAAATACAGTGCATCAAATTAAACTCTGTTTATTTTTCAGATCTCTCCTCAATATACTGGTGATCTTGTTTCATGGGGTAAATATGCAATTCGGCATGGGACATTCATTACAATAATCTAACGAATGTGGACACAATATAGGTGCTATTGGTGCTAGAACCACTGAATCCCAAATTCATCGTGAATTAGCTTCTGGTTTGTCTTGTCCTGTTGGTTTCAAGAATGGTAGGGTTACGCAGATTTGTTGATAGATGTTAATTGGCCAATCATGACTAATGTTTATATCAAAAGGTACTGATGGTTCTAACGGCGTGGCCTATGATGCTATTAGAGCTGCTAGCAATGGTCATCATTTCTTGTCAGTTACCAAGCAAGGTTTATCTGCCATTATTCAAACAGAAGGCAATGATGCTTGTCATGTAATTCTTCGTGGTGGTAAGAGTGGTACCAACTTTGATGCCGAGTCAATCAAAAAGACCTCTCAAGAACTTCAAAAGGTCAAGTTGGCTCCTGTTGTCATGGTTGATTGTAGTCATGGCAATTCCTCAAAGGATCACAATCGTCAACCTATTGTTGCTCAATCAATTGTAATGTATCCTGAATTATCACAACGCTTTAAATTTGTTATTAACTTATATTAATAGGCTGAACAATTGGCTCAACCTTCTGTTACTGGTGACAATATTGTTGGTGTAATGATTGAATCCAACTTGGTTGAAGGACGTCAAGATATTCCCAGTGAAGGCCCTCATCGTTTAAATTATGGTCAATCTATCACCGATGCTTGTATTCATTGGGATGATACTGTCAAGACTTTAGATGTACTCCGTGAAGGTGTTCGCGCAAGACGTGCTGCCAGAAAGGCTTAAAAAATCAAAATTGTACCTCAAAAATCTGTATAGAAAAATTCACTATGACTATTGATGTTTAAATAAAAATTACAACTTATATTTATTTACTATATGTATATGCGTTATATTATTATTATTTTATTCCGATATTAGCCAACAAGTCGATGATTGCTTGCAAAACAATCAAATGCAGCATTTTAAAAGAATTTTTCTGCCATTTTTTGAAGCTCACAAACATAAAACCATTTCCAACAATGCTTGAAAAGTTTTCAAGTATTATAAAATCTCTTATTTTTAAGACTTACAAGGCTTATAAGCGGAATATTAATTTAGAAAATTATTCTTGTCCAGATCATCAATTTTGACATTTTTTAATTTTTTTTTTTCTAATTTTGCAAATCTAGAGTTAATTATACTTCCAATTACAAAAACAAAAAATATACACATATGCAAAATTTAGCGCTCTATTTGCTCAATAAAAATAGCAAACATTTTTATTGCAAAATATTACACGAAAATCCCTTAACCAAAAAACCGTTTTTTGGGCAAAAGTACAAAGTGTCATTATTTAACATTTAATATTAAGCTTTTATATAATGTGTATTATTTATAGCTACAATTTTCTCTCACAATGTAATATATTTAAACGTTGATTTTGGTATCAAAATTTGATTTTTCTGTTTTTTGATGAAAATCACGAGTGTTGGTAAGGATAAAATGAGCCCCAAAAAATGTCCGCTACAAAGTCTGAATTTTCAGACCGTACATGGTTAAATATGAAAAAAGTCTTTTAAAAAAATCGCTTTTTTATTTAAAACTTAGATATACCATAGTATAAGAGACTTAGACGTTCAGTCTTGCTATGTTCAATTACGGCGTTGCTCTACGGGCTCGATTTTGCAATTTTTTAATGAATGTATGATATGACAGACGGTTTTTCTGGCAGAAAAATATGTTCTTATGATAAAAGATATTGCCTCTTTTATTTAGTTTATGGTTGAAGCACTGTGATGCTGCTTTTACATTGGCTGAAATGTGCAATTTAGCAGGGTTGTTTTAAATGCGCTAAATAATTACTACGACCGAACCATGCCTCCCATGGGCATAATAATCTGCAAAGATGTGCAGAATAAAAAATTCTGCGCAGATCAGGTAGCCCTGATGAGTAAAACTGAAATGTCAGAACGGTTTTAAGAAATAATCTTGCCGAAATATTACACTTTTTATTAACAATACATCCAGAGGATGTATTTATATACTTTTCATTATAACTATTACACAGAATTACTATCTAAGAAAATTACACCAATTTACTAAGACGCATGTGAATCAACGTGGACCCCTGTTGATTTACTATAATACCGAAGATTGACTGCGACCTTGAATGTGCGACCTAGGATATGATATTGACATAACAAAAACAATGAGATCGAGGTTTTTTAGTCAATTTACCAAAGTATATCAATCATAATATAATTAATAACAAAGATAATTTGAATGGTTTAAAGCAGATGTGAGTTACTCTGATTCAACAGAATTGCCTTGTTGACGAGATATATCAATTTGAAATTTGGGGTTTGAAAGAGTTATGCCCATGTTCTTCTTTCGGAGACCAAATGGGAACAACGGCAACAACCTGTTCGGCAACACTAACATAATTTATGTCTTTGTAAATTTTTATTTGTAACAGACATAATCTTTTTCCTTCCCTACTCTTTCATCAGCTCTTTTATTTACGTTTAAAACTACAACAAAAAGACCAATATTTTTTTATAAACTGAAATCAAGAAGCAGGTACAAGTACATGTTTTTTTCTATTGTTTATTTGAAAACGAATTATTAACTGTTAATGTTAGCTGGCGTTATAATATTTTTTTCGAACAAAAAAAGTATCCAAGATTTAGTCATTTTGTTCCATCATTTTCGTTATAATCAACGCTTTTTTTGTCTAAAGCCGATATCTACCTGCAGAAAAATTGGTGATTATAAATGTATAGTATCTACTTGATTGGAATGAATGAACAAGCTCATGTTAATCTGTTTAGTTCTAAAAAGCATTTATTTCTATTTAGTGGCCAACCGCTAAGAAGAGAAAAACAAGATGTTGTCTTGTATACCACTACCAACTATCAAAGATACACCATAATTATTACGTACTAGCTTGTTAATTAATTTTACTAATAAATCAATTTTTATAGGTCAAAAGTAAGTTTGTTCTGGTAAAGCATTGAATAAATTGGCTTTGGACAAAGAGGGTAAAAAGATGGCAATAGGTTCCAGTGATGGCCAGTGTTTATGTTTATGTTTATGATATTGGAGAGGTAAGACTAAAACTCAATGTAAATCACCTCTAGCGCAATAATTATAAATTAAGACTATATTATTATCAAATCATCTACCACACAATATTAACATGTATAAAGGTTTACAGTAATAAGCTTGAATCAAGTGGGTACAGCATCGTAAATTCTTGAAAAAGTTCTCAAGTATTATAAAATCTCTTATTTTTAAGACTTACAAGGCTTATAAGCGGAATATTAATTTAAAAAATTATTTTTGTCCAGACCATCAATTTTGACATTTTTTAATTTTTTTTTTCTGATTTTACAAATCTAGAGTTAATTATACTACCAATTATAAAAACAAAAAATATACACATATGCAGAATTTAGCGCTCTATTTTTTCAATAAAAAATAATAATCATTTTTATTGCAAAACATTGCATGAAAATCCTTTAATTAAAAAACCGTTTTTGGGACAAAAGTACAAATTCTCATTATTTAACATTTAATATTAAGCTTTTATAAAATGTGTATTAGTCATGGCTACAATTTTCTCTCACAATGTAGTATATTTAAACGTCGATTTTGGTATCAAAACTTGATTTTTCTGTTTTTTGATCAAAATCACGAGTGATGGTAAGGATAAAATGAGTCCCGAAAATGTCCGCTATAAAAACTGAATTTTCAGACCGTACGTGGTTAAATATAAAAAAAGTTAAAAAAAAAGAAACGCTTTTTTATTTAAAACTTAGATATACCATAGTATAAGAGACTAAGCAATTCAATCTTGCTATGTTCAATTACGGAGTCGTTCTACGGGCCCGCTTTTGCAATGTTTTAATAAATGTATAATATGACAGACGGTTTTTCTGGTAGAAAAATGTATGTTTCTATAATAAAAAAAGATATTGCCTATTTTGTTTACATTGGCTGAAATGAGCTATTTAGCAGGGTTTTAATTGCGCTAAATAATGTAAAGCTTTGAAAAAAAATTTCTACGTGTGTTGTTTCGCTCTTTTTGTTTTCATATTATTCCAAGAATATATTCACTGTTTGATAAGGCATTTCAGACTATCAAGATGGTATTCTTTTCTTTTATCTGAATATGCATGCTAACGTAAGGCACTAATGTTTTTAATATAATAGGTAGCAGCCTATACCGGGAACTGATTTTTTTATTTAACCGCATTCTAAGATCAAATATCATTATTTATTACTGTACTGTTGGACGTATTTCTTGATTACCACATCAAATCGAAGGCAATGATATTTATATCTACTTAATGAAAAGCTAGAACTGGCTACAAACTCACGAAATGTTCCAGAGAGGTGATAAAATTTCAGATGATATAGAAACACAAAAAAGAATAATTTCATATCATGTCTAATAACCATAGTAATTCTGATCGTAGCTATGCTTGAAAGCAAATCCTTTTTCAGCTGGCAATCGTAAACCAAAACAGTAAGTTTAAATAAGGTTAATTTATTTAAATTTATGTGTGATAAAGTAAAATTCATTACCTTAGATTTGGTTTCCATATAAATTTAAGCAGTAAGTGGTTTTTAATTTTATGCTCAAGCAAAAACCATTCTTGCAATATACATTATACAGTAGCTATAAACATATTTACAAATAATGATAATCGTAAATATATTGGCTCTTGCATGTATTGCTCTACAGCAACAACGTATTGAATTGTATTGTCTATAATTTATATTAATAAAAACAAATGTAATTTAAAAACCCATTGTTACGCCAGGAGATTATATCAATCTCAAAGCTAAAATATGTACTGAATCATTTAATAAAAATGAAGGAAAACTGTTATTAAATGAAAGAGCACACTAAAACTAAAGAACTTTATTATAAAATCAAAACATCTTCTTTTATATTCACATTCTCTAATTATATGACCTGTTTAAATGAGTCTATTTATATATATACATATATCCAATCAAGTCTAGGTGACACACACTAGTTCCACATTCCTGTATAAACGGAGCTTCATAACATAATACACAGTAACGTAGAACTTAACATATCAAACTGTGTCGTAATCTTAACAAAGGGATGCGCCCAGATCTGTGGATGCAACACCCATTCCAGTAAAAAAAAATGGAATGGGATTTTGAGAACGGCACGATGCTCATGTACAAATCAGTTTGTGCCTGCACTGGAATTACATACTAAAAACGTTTGATAATAATAAAACAATCTAAATTCCAAGTGTCGCTCATAAAATATGATGCCACTTGAAATTTGAATAACAATAATAAACAAACGCTTCAATTGAACACATTAACAAACGCATATTAAAAATATGAAATACCTTTTTGAACCATACATGTCGTGTAGATGATAGCACCCTTGATCACGGTGTAATCAATTACACAAATAACATATATTATATCAAAACAGGGTTCTATCCAAATCAATAATAATAATAAACAAGGTATCAATTTAGTCAACTGCTCATCTATATTGAAGTTGCACTATCAATATAAATAAGATTCAAGCGTATAAAAAACTACCCCCCTTAAAATCAAGGTTACATAAAATAGATACATAACAATAATAAACAAAACAACCATTTCCCAAAAGGCCGATATTGTCACACTTGACATCAATCGCTTATGATCAATGCTCTACATGATTTACCCCTAAAATATTAAATTAATAACAATGTACTCAAAAGTGGAAGACTACTAAATATATATCCATTCAAGTCTGATGGTATCCAAGTTCTCCAAATCACTATAAATACACTCATACTTTTTCAATTATTTTAAATCTTCAGAAATCTTTTGAATAAAACTTTTAGCTGATTATAATTGTATTTCTACTGCTTTTATTTTATATTTTTTTTATTTTAGTAAATAACTTCGTTGTTTACTGCAGTGCCCATACGATCAGCTCATTGTGCTCGTGGTCATATCTTATTATTATGCACAAATAGGGATAATGATATTATGCTTATGCGCAATTCTATTATTATGCACACATGGGATTAATGTCATGCACACGGACAGAATCTATAGTTCTGTACATACAGGCTTTTTGTTATGCTCGTGTGCAGTTCCTTTTGTTGTGCCCATGTGCATCTTGTTATCCTTTCAGCCATTATTCAGTGGGTGCAACAACTCATCAGGCTATAGTAGTGTGCAGCCCACCTGGGCACAACAAAATTATCTTGTGCAGCGCAGGTCAGCCGCAGTGCTTTTATATCTAAATTCTTTAAATTTTCGATTTTATGGATTTTTTTTTGAATACGGTTGTATCATCTTATACTTTTCGAATTAAATCCGTTATTAGGCTAATAATGTTGTTGGTTGTATTTATGCTTTACTTAAAATAAGCCTTTGAATAATTAATAGCAATAATACAGTCGAACCTTAATTTTTGTATAAAATTTTGATACCTGCATCTTATAGCTGTTTGGAATACTTAAACAACCGCGTCCGGGCTGTTCGGTATTTTTTTCTAGAGATTTAAAGCTTGGAAATATTATTAGATGGCCGCTTCCGGAGATTGTTCGGCTTTTTTTGGAAGAGTGACTATTCGCAAAAATATGAATGATATACTATGTTGTGTGCCACCAAGTACCATATGTTATCACCTTCTACAGTATCAATACGTCTTGCAATCTACTGACTACAACATGTATTGAAGTGCAAAGCCTTTATATTGGATATAAAAAACTCCTAGCGTACTACGTTTAATTAAGTAACTACCAAGAACGCTTGGACCTCAATCATGACACCATATTATTTCATCCCAGCGGTTAATCAATCAAGTAGCTATCAAATCAGCATCCAAGTACAATTAGCGCAGCATTAAAACAAAGCAACTCTCAATCTCTGCAAGGACGGTTTAATTATGATTGACCCATTTCAATCCATAGATTACTATCAAACAGGTCTAATGGTTCAATAGTTCCTTAAATTACATCTCAGGATCTCAATGTCACATTAATATAAAAGGCCATACTTTTATATCTAAATAAACAATATCTTTTTTTTATTATGTAGTTAAATAACTGATTCATTACTCATTCTCTTTTAATTGTATTTTTTTTTAAGTATTATTCATCAAACCTGAAAATATACGACAAGGCTAAACCTTTTGCAATTCTGTGGATCAGCGCTAGAAGTACCTGTCGCTGCAACGGGAGGTCATTTGGATTTATATTTGTTGAGAAGAACTGATGGGCTTGCTGATCCTAGTAGATGTAAGCAGCAGGTAACCAACCTGTTGCTTAAACTGGCTGAACGTACAATGATCCATGGATGCTGGTAGTATTGGTGTCGAGCCGGGTTTTTCCAGCCAAATTTATTAGTATGCATATCATATGCATTAATGAGAAAGGAAAACATTTGATAGACATTGATGTATCATTCTTAAACCGGATCATGTCAAATCCAAAAAAGTAAACAATAACAGATCCGGAACCGGAAGCTCCTTATTAATTAAATATTAACTATACAATGCTCCTAAAAGCATGGTATAAAAGCATGGTATAGAAGCATGGTGTAAAGCATGATACACCAGTGCGATATTCCAACATGATATACCAACATAACACATTACTATTAAATAATATCTAAACTACCTTATCACATCATTGATTTCCCAAATCAAATAGTATATAAACCCTATTAATTTCATTCCAATAAACGATATCTCTTTACTTGATTAAATTTCTAATTTTATTTAACCTAAGCATAGTTTTATAAATCAGACATATGCAAAACCTACTAATTAAGAAAAAAAGGAGGATCATATTCGATGAGAAGCAAGGTCATCGGAGATTCTCTTTCGAAATTCATATCCTAATACCAAAGGGCTTCCCCTTTGGTGGGTTTGAACTTACAAATATGTGTGTCGCCCTCAACTTGTAGCGCATGCGCTACTCGTTAAGCTTGTCACTCTCCCTTGGTCTTCAATTTTAACCCCCATACACGTGAACATGTATTTGTCAGTTTTTTACTATTTGGTAAATGCAGCAAATTAAGGCGTATTTTTTCTTTTTGGAAATGACAATAGAGCTTTCCAGAAATTGGTAATAGAAATCATCTAAAAAAAATTCCAATCTGTGATGGATATAAACAAAACTCAATGCTTGTACATCAATATTAAGCTGTATAATACAAAAATTGAATATGAATGAATGTAAAGCAATATTTGCCAAAATGGGAGTTACTTTAATAACATGAGCTACAACGCACAGAAACTCAAGTGATATTTAACAGATGAGGCTGCATTGGAAAATTCAGTTTTTAGGTGTAGGAACACCTAGAATTATACTGAAAAACCAAAGTACACATTATTCATCAAACTAAAGACAGACATCAACTTTCCAAGCCACCAGTGTTAAAAGCAGATATCAATTGTATAATCTCTTCTACCAATGCGAAATAGTAATATGATACACTGTATCAATCAATCAGTTTGACAATTATAATCGATGGTATTAACAATAATAAGATCAAGTTTTTAAAGTAACAACAAAAAACTACCAACATTATACTCGTAAATTGTAATTTAATACATTATCATCGTTCAATATGACCGAATATTAATGAATCAGAAAAAATACAACTGGTAATGTAAATAAAAAACTGATACTCCTCAATGTAAAACGAAGTCAAGATTGATAAAAGGTGCATTCATTGTGTGGTAAAAATTGTGACATTTTGATGAATAGAAATTACAGGACCAAGATGTTGTGTTTACTTCAGGATTTCAAAAGGGTTCAAATGCATTCTTCATTAAACTCAACTAGATGTTAGATACTCCTCATATGCGATTAGTATCATTTTGTCTTTTATTTAATTGTTGTACTATCAAAAACCAAGCTTTTCATAGCTTATAACAATGACAATGGGATGTTTCTGATTTCAGATTGGCGGCATTTATCATAAGGCGGACTGAAGATACATTTGATACTCCTGTTGATGGAACAAGTCAATTTAATTTATGGAATTTGAATGGAAATACCCAGGAACCATTTGTAAGTACTTAAGTTAGTTCTTGTCAAGGATTGAACAAAATGGCTTGGGACAAAGAGGATAAAAAGGCGGCAATAGGTTCCAGTGATGGCCATGTTTATGTTAATGATATTGGATAATAGGTAAGAATGAAACTCAATGTAAATCACCTCTAGCGCAATAATTATAAGTTAAGACTATATTATTATCAAATAATCTACCACACAATATTAACATGTATAAACATTTACAGTAATAAGCTTGAATCAAGTGGATACAGCATCATAAATTCTTGAAAAAGTTCTCAAGTATTATAAAATCTCTTATCTTTAAGACTTACAAGGCTTATAAGCGGAATATTAATTTCGAAAATTATTCTTGTCCAGATCATCAATTTTGACGTTTTTTAAATTTTTTTTCTGGTTTTGCAAATCTAGAGTTAATTCTACTACCAATTACAAAAACAAAAAGTATACGCATATACAGAATTTAGCGCTCTATTTTCTCAATAAAAAATAATACTCATTTTTATTGCAAAACATTGCATGAAAATCCTTTAATTAAAAAACCGTTTTTGGGACAAAAGTACAAATTTTTATTACTTAACATTTAATATTAAGCTTTTATAAAATTTGTATAAGTCATGGCTACAATTTTCTCTCACAATGTAATACATTTAAACGTCGATTTTGGTATCAAAGCTTGATTTTTCTGTTTTTTGATCAAAATCATGAGTGTTGGTAAGGGTGAAATGAGTCCCGAAAATGTCCGCTATAAAATCTGAATTTTCAGACCGTACATGGTTAAATATAAAAAAATAAAAAAGACGCATTTTTATTTGAAACTTAGATATATATCATAGTACAGTATAAGAAACTTAGGCGTTCAATCTTGCTATGTTCAATTACGGCGTCGCTCTACGGGCTCATTTTTGCAACTTTTTAATTAATGTATGATATGACAGAAGGTTTTTCTGATAGAAAAATGCGTGCTTCTATGATAACAGATATTGGTTGTTATGTTTAGTTTATGGTTCATGCGCTGTAATGCTGCATTTACAATGGCTTTAATGCTGCATTTACAATGGCTGAAATGCACAATTTAGCAGAGTCTTAATTGCGCTAAATAATGTAAAGCCTTGAAAATTTTTCTACGTATTGTTTCTCTTCTCTTTTTGTTTTTATATTCCAACAAGGATATATTCACCGTTTGATAAGGCGTATAAGACTATCAAACTGGTATTCTTTTCTTGTATCTGAATACACATTCTAACATAATGGAATAATGTTTTTAATATAGGTAGCCGTCTTTCTATATATTAGAGACTGATATTTTCATTTAACCGCATTCTAAGATCAAATATTATTATTTGCTACTGCAATATTGTTGGACGTATTTCTTGATTACCAGATCAAATCGAAGGCAATGATATTTATATCGACTCAATAAAAAGCTAGAACTGGCTACAAACCCCCCAAATGTTCCAGAAAAGTGATACAATTTCAAACAATATAGAAACACAAAAAAAGAATAATCTGATGTCTTGGCTAATAATAATAGCCATAGTTTTGATCGTAGCTATGCTTAGAAACAAATTTTCTTACAGCTGACAATCGTAAGCCAAGGTAGTAAATTTAAAAATCGTTAATTTGTTTGAATGTTATGTGTGGTAAAGTAACATTTGTAACCTTAGGTTTAGTTTGCATATAAATTTAAGCAGAAAGTGTTATTTAAGTTGATGCTCGAGCAAAAAAAACTATTGTTGCTACAAACATTATAGCTATAAACATATTTACAAATGATAATAGTAATTGTAAATATATTAGCAATTGCATTTATTGCTCTACAACAACAATTTATTGAATTGTATTATCTGTAACATATTATATTAATGAAAGCAAATGTAATTTAAAACCACATTCTAGTAAAAAATGCAATGAAATCTTGAGAACGGCACAATAATGCTCATGTATAAACCAACTTGTGCGCATACAATCAGCTCATTATGCTTATGGCCAGATTTTATTATGATGCACAAATAGGGATAACGATATGCTTATGGGCAATTCTACTATTATGGGATTAATGTCATCATGCGCACGGACAGAATCTTTAATCCTGCACATCATACTACAGGCTTTTTGTTGTGCTCGTGTGCAGTTTCTTTTGTTGTGTCCATGTGTTTTTATGCCACCTAGATAGTATCACACGTCATCGCCTTCTACAGCATTAATACATCTCACAATCTATTGACTACGACATGTATTGAAGTGCAAAGTCTTGATATAATCGGATATAAGAAACTTCTAGCGTACCAAGTTTAATCCAATTATTGTCAAAAATGCTTGGACCTCAATTATGACACCATATTATTTTATACCAGCAGTTAATTAATCAAGTAGTTATCAAATCAACATCCAAGCATATTTAGCGCAGCATTGAAACAGGACAACTCACAAGCTCTGCAAGAACGGTTAAATTATGATTGATCCATTTCAATCCATAGATTACTATCAAACAGATCCAATGGTTCAATAGTGCCTTAAATTACATCTCAGGATCTCAATGTCAAATCAATATAAAAGGCCATACTTTTACATCTAAATAAACGATATCTTGTTTTTATTATACAGTTGAAGAACTGATTAATTACTCATTCTTTTATATTGTATTCTTTTTTAAGTACTATTTATCAATCCTGAAAATATACGACAGTATTATGTTATAAAGCTCAGTTTATACTGTTCGTATTGAGGAATGTGGAACTGGTGTGTGTCACCTAGACTTGATTGGAGATATATATGTATATATATAAATAGACTCATTTAAACAGGT
This sequence comes from Mucor racemosus, assembly GCA_027405735.1. Classification (NCBI taxonomy): domain Eukaryota; kingdom Fungi; phylum Mucoromycota; class Mucoromycetes; order Mucorales; family Mucoraceae; genus Mucor; species Mucor racemosus. The sequence continues at coordinate 1,385,737 of JAPEHQ010000005.1, forward strand.
CATATAATTAGAGAATGTGAATATAAAAGAAGATGTTTTGATCTTATAATAAAGTTCTTTAGTTCTAATGTGCTTTTTCATTTGATAGCAGTTTTTTTTCATTTTTAATAAATGATTTAGTACATGTTTTAGCTTCTAAATTGATATAATTTCCTGGCGTAAAATCAAAGCGTTCTCGGATATATATATATATATATACAGTATACGTATACTGTTGGTAAATAGTTTTCTTGTATATATATAACAATCAAGCAAATTTGCGTAATTTTTTTTGATGAAACTGTGTGGTGGGTTTATAGAAAATACATCAATACATATATATTCTGTGCAGTTTACGTTTTTTTTTTAATACTGTCAATGGTTTTATAAGCGCTTAGTTGTATCATTCAATACGTTTTTGTATCAGAACAAAAAATAAGAAATAATAAATAGATGGATAAACCAATTAATTTCAATCTTGTAATTTTTATTATGCAATATAAAGAATCCAAGAAAAAACAAATAAAATAAAAAATTATGGATCAATATTACAAACGATGAAATGCTCCAAGATGGAGGAAAACTTTTGATATAATTAGTTTAATGGAGTAGATAGTTAGCCGTTCAAAATAACGTTTCCAGCAACACCACGAGGAGGTCTATCTACATGTTGCCATTTGACTTTACAGTTTGTATACCACCATACTATAAAGTGATACTGAAATCAAGCAGATGCTGTGAAATCAATACGACTCCGATTGCCAGAAAGGGCTATAGTTTCCAGCCGGTTACCGTGAAAGAAGACTATAAGACCCTAAAAGGGGGAGAGGTCGCAAGTCCACGAATGGAGAGCAACCAGATTAAATTGACTCAGGATTACCGATTGTACAAAAACAAACAACTGAGTATAATAACCGAATTTACTAAGATAGCATCAAAACAAATACTATCCCAATAAAGGTGGTAAAAGTTATCGCTTTTTTTCGATCAAATCATTTTGATTCTTAAACCTACGTAAGGTGTATCAAAAATCAGATAACGAAAAGATGCTTTAACTTCTAGATGGATTAAAGTAAAAGCAAAGAAGACAAGACCAGAGGGACAGGACCAGAAACATTAGATTGGAGACGTTATATCAAAAGAAACCTTCAAAATTATAAAAAATATACCAAATTAGGATCAGACGTTAACGATACTTTTTAAGTTTTCAATAATATACCTTTTTCATGAATTGAAACCACAAGTTAAAGAGATGAGACAAGAAGCACACGAATTGAGACCCGATGGGGATGAATTGAGACTAGATAAATATGAAGTAAGACCAGATGAGCATTAATTGAAAAACTGATGAACATGAAAGAGCATACCTTTATACCAAAAGAGCATAGATTGAGACCCGTTAAAGATAAAATAAAACCAGATATACATGAATTTTGACCACATCAGGATAACTTGAAAACAGATGAGTATACATTGAGACCAGATACAAATGGATGGAGACAAAACCAGAATAAATTGAATCCAGGTAAAAGTAAATTGAGAACAGGCTTGAATGAACCAAGATTAACTGTGAATAAATAGAAATCAGATGAGCAAAAATTAAAATAGACCAGATGTAAACCACTTAATACCAGAGAAAAACAAATGGAGTTGAGACGAGCATAAATAATGGAGACCAGATAAACATGAATGGAGGCCAGACGAGCAAAACTAAAGACGAGATAAGAATAAAATGAGATGATATACTGATAAAATAGGACCAGAAGTGCATGAATACAGACCAGATGTGCATGAAAATAAAGACTATACGTTGACAAAGGCAGAACGGATGTGCATTAAGTGAGACCAGAAGTGCATAAATAAAAACCAGATATTGATAAACCTATACCAGATGTGCATACATTGAAACCAGGTAAGCATGTAATGAGACCAGATGCAACCAGAAAGACGAGATGCTAATGATATGATACAAGATGCGCATTAATTCAAATGAGGAGCGCATGAAAGAAAACCAGATGTGCATAAACCTGAACCAGATAACTATGAATTGAAACCATATAAGCATTAAATTGAAACCAAATAAGCATGAGTTCAAACCAGATAAGCACAAATTGAAATCAGAAGAGCATGTATTGGGACCAGACGAGCATGAGATGAGACTAGGAGAGTATGTTATGAGACCAGATAAACATGGAGCAAAACCAGAAATACTTGAAGAAGCACCAAACATTGATAAATTGAGACTGAAAGTACATGAATGGAGATCTGATGAGCATAAAATAAGACCATATAAACCTGAGTTGAGACCAGAAGTAAATTAATCGAAACCAGATATTGCTTACATGACATACAATATCCAGAATACTACCAGATATAGTAAAACACCAAGACAATACATACACAAAAAGGCACCACGCAATTAAACGATTTAGGGCAGTGGGAATGGAGAATCAAGGATCATGTAAGACAAACAGAAACCAGATAGATAAAGCACGACGTCAGATAAAACCACATAGAGTAGACCAAAACTAGATACAGGATATGAAAAATCAGATGTTGGCTGAAACGGAAGAGGTGAATGAACATAGAGAGACGGCAGCATTAAAACCCAAGACACGAGATAATAGCATATATAGAAAAACCAGATACCAGAAAAGCCATAGTAGGAGAGACAGATAGAATAAAAGGCAAGCCAAACCTAAATAAAAAGTCAATGTTAACATAAAGTTACCAGGTATTGAAAGAGGATGACCATATATTACAGAAAGAGACCAGGTTTGCGTATGATAGACCGAATTGCTCAGTAACGATAACAAATGTTGCAGAAACGAAACCAGATATGCTAAAAAAAGGTGATGCATCTTTGAGAAGAGAGGTAGATATTGCAGAAAAACGATTATTGAATATATCCAAAAAAAAAAAGATTAGATTAGACGAAAGTAGAATATATTACGTTTTAGAAACATACCAGAAAGACCGGACCTTGCAAAAAAGAGAACAGACGCTAAAGGAAAAATAGATGCAATCGCAGAATTGAGCCATCAGCTATTAATTCCAATTATTTTGACTCTTAAACCCTAGCCAAGGGTGTGCCAAAATGAAATAGCCAATAGCTGATAGCTCAATAACTACCAACTGTTAGCTCAAATCATTTCGACTCTTAAACCCTGGCCATGGGTGTGCCAAAATGAGATAGCCAATAGCTGATAGCTCAATAGCTACCAACTGTTAGCTCAAATCATTTCGACTCTTAAACCCTGGCCAAGGGTGTGCCAAAAATCAGATAACAAACAGCTGATAGCTCAATAGATACAGTACCAACTGTTAGCTCAAATCATTTTGACTCTTAAACCCTGGTCAAGGGTGTGCCAAAAATCAGATAACAAACAGCTGATAGCTCAATAGATACCAACTGTTAGCTCAAATCATTTCGACTCTTAAACCCTGGTCAAGGGTGTGCCAAAAATCAGATAACAAACAGCTGATAACTGCAGATAAACAATCCAAAGAACCAAACGCAGATAGAATAAACCCTGTACCAGGATGGGCTAAAAGAAAGTTAAACAAGAGTAGTTTACTTGTTTTTCTTTTACTCAAACCTAGAATACTAGGAAAGTTTATGATAGAAGCTTCGTTAAAATTTCACGCACCAGACGTTACTTTAACGTCGAAACTCCCACCTAACCTTCAGCAGCTACGCATAAAACTTTATCTTGCGAGATGCTATAGTAGGACTTAGCCAACGGATAAGGCACGTACAAGATAGACTCGTGATTCCACCAAACCATAAGGTTTTGCTTCATCAAATTTACCTGGTTGTCAAAAAAAACAAAAAAAACAGGGGGCCATCGTGTTTTTGAATAAACCCTAAAATTTGAGTTCCATTGATGACGTCTTCAAAATTTTGTGTAATTTGATTGAAATGCTGTTTATAAACTTGAACCACACTGTAAATACAATCATCCGTGTTATAGAAATCATTGTTTTAGAGAGCGGTATATATTAGCAACTTTATTTCGGGAGAGAATTTAATGGCCTATAGAGACAAGATACATCTATTTTGAAAATTTAACTGAATTTGACTCAATATTGGGCGAAAATTTTTGAAAATTATCCGAGAACCATCTAAAACCATCCAAATTCAAGTGGCAACAAAACCGTATCCTGAGGAACTTCGATCCAAGTAACTTCCAAATTTGCACGAGAGTTTGGTACGCATCGTCTTCCACGTAACGATGTTGAATGGCAACTTCCACAACTTACTGTGTGTTGAGAAAATAATTGCCCAAGTGCACTTATATTTTGTTGCACGCTTTTATTGAAAACAATTTAAATAAGGCATCTATAAATACTGATCCAAGTAAGTTGCGACTCCACATGGCCATAGATATAAATATTCATTGAAAGCATTTTAGATACAGTATCAGCTTCCCTGGGCTATAGTGCATTCGATAGGTTTGAACAAAAAGTTGGTTATCTTCTATTTATGCTTTGTATGAAGGTCAGTAAGCTCACTCGCTCTCGTTGGATATGGATCCAAATGACCTCCCGTTCTAATAGCAGGTACTTTTAATGTTGGTCAACAGAATTGCTACAGGTTTAGCCGCCTGAGTTGCTGTAGAAATGGAGAAATAAAAACTCATAGGTGCTCAAATTTCAAACTATTCTGTATTACTTGTTTCAGATATTCCTTGAAATTTTTTATAAAATCAAATAATGATTCAAAATTAAATTTTGAAGTTAGACTTAATGCACAGTGAGCCTATGAATAACATACAATCTTGATCTCATTGATTAAAAATTATTTTTGAACGATCAAGGCACGACTGTCAAAAAGAAACCTGTTTTCCTTAGATTAAAAAGTTCCACTACTACTTTGAGGCTTCAAATCTTTGCAAAAGGGTAAGCTTTACTGACACTTTCTAATAATAGCAAAACTTGTTTTAAAACGCTCCATAACAGATATGATAGTATACATATTTTTTGAGCACTTTTATTTTTCTGACAGTTTTTTGACATTTTTTTTTACATCCATGTCATCAACCTCGTTAAGCTCTCTCAGACCCAATCTAGTTTTTTTTTTAAAAAATATTGATATTTCGTGGAGATATCTTTCTCAAAAATGTGTACAAAAAGATACCTTCGTTTCTAGCTTCAATTTTTTCATTATTGTATACCATCATATTTGACATCTTAGATTGATTTTTTAAGCGGGGTAAAAGCAAGTGTTTCCCTTTGAAGCCTTTATACTCGCTGAGAAATTAATATGAATAGAAATAAGTCTTTTGTCAATATTCTGTAGCATATCAAGTATAGCCCTACATTTTATATTTCCTGATTATCTATTGAAATTGGGACACGCTCCGATTTTGAATAACACCATATAAAATTGTATAATCAGTTATGCACATGCAACTGAGCTTGAATCCAAAAAGTGTTCAAATGGAAAAAAATCCAAAAAAATCCAAAAAAAATCCTTGTATGTTTAATTACTCACAAAAATGCATAGCAAGTTGGACTAGCGTATTAAATGTTTTAAGTTCAGTTTTTGATTTTGAATCGATCTGTGTAGGCTTTAAAAATATTTTTCTCATAAAATCTCTAGTAAATTTAGTGTCAAATTTTAACAGTTTTTGATCAAAAAGTACCATTCATTCAAATGCAACCCTAAAATATTTTATTTTCAGATTATGCGCAACAAAATTATCTACAGAATGAGCATTTATACGTAGCTGTAGCCTTATTTTTGGTGGGGATATTAATTTTTTTTATCATTTTTTTGGTCGGCGAAAATTTATCCTTGTATATCCTCGTCCAAAATGGATCCTTTTTTGTAGTATCACCAAAAATCAATCATTCAATCTCAAGTTTCTCGACGAAAAATTAATATTTTTTGACGAGATAAAATTCGTTAGATAGACGCTAGTGAGTACTATCCTATGGCTTTAGCTTTGGATACCAGGCATCCCTTCATGAATCCCTATAACAGAAAAATACTCTCACAGAATTTATAAAAAAATAAAAAAGTCTTTACAGCGATCCAAATCCTAGATATCCTGGTAGAGAATGAAAAATAATCTAGACTTTACTTAATAACCATCATTGCAATACCTTAGTATTTTCTCGAGTTATTTTCATTTCAAATGCGGTTGCTCAATTTTAAGCTGGCCCTTTTTGCACCATTATTCAAATTAATGTTAGCTTGCGTGGTAGTTTATCAAGCTGTTATTACTAGATTAATGAATATTGTCGAAAACTGGCTACAAGATAAAAAATGCAAAAGCCTCAAAACCTTGGCTGGAGCTTACCCATTTTGATAAAATTTGTTGTATGCCACCAAGACTAGTCATTACGGCCGACCTGTGCTGCGCAAAATTATTTCGTTGTGGTGCCCAGCAGGTGGGCTGCACAATATAGCCTGAGCTGTTGTGCAGTTGTACCCACTAAATATGGCTAAAAAGATAACAAGGTGCACATTGTCGTATATTTTCAGGTTTGATGAATAATACTTTAAAAAGAATACAATTAAAAAAGAATCAGTAATCAATCAGTTCTTCAACTGTATAATGAAAGCAATATATCGTTTATTTAGATACACAGTAAAAGTATGACCTATTATATTGATTTGACATTGAGATTCTGAGATGTAATTTAAGAGAATATTGAACCATTAGATCTGCTTGATAGTAATCGATGGATTGAAATGGATCAATCATAATTTAACCGTTCTTGTTGCAGAGCTTGTGAGTTGTCTTGTTTCAATGCTGCGTTAAATGTGCTTGGATGTTGATTTGATAGCTACTTGATTGATTAACCGCTGGGATAAAAAAATATGGTGTCATAATTGAGGTCCAAGCGTTTTTGGTAATTATTGGATTAAACTTGGTACGCTGGAAGTCTTTTATATCCGATATCAAGAGTTTGCACTTCAATAAATGTCGTAGTCAATAGATTGTGAGATGTATTAACACTGTAGAAGGCGATAACGTATAGTACTTTAATGCTGCAAATTATTATCGTTAAATATGACTGAATATTAATGAATCAGAGAAAATACAAATGGTAAAAAACTGATACCCAATGTGCATCGAGGTCAACGTTGATAAAAGGTGCATTTATTATGTAGTAAAAATCACAACATTTCGATGGACAGAATTTACAGGACCAAGATGTTGTTGTATTTGCCTCAGGATTTTTAAAAAGGATTTTAAAAGCATGATACTTATCAAACTTACTTAGATGTTAAATACTCACCATATGATATTAGTATCATCTTGTTTTTTATTTAATGATTACTGTATTATTAAAAATCAAGCTTTTCATAGCTGCTTATAACTGCTACAAAAACGTAATTATAAAAAGCAATGGGAAATACAATTATAACTTTTCTAAGTTTATTAAAGGTATAAAGTAAAGCAACAATTTATCTACTCGATGGATCGTTATGGTATTTATATTAAATGTCTAATTCAAATTACTAATAATGCAGTAATTTGATCTTCTTGGTTTTAAAGCTGATGGGAAAAGGGATCAGCAATTACTAATTCAGGTTTCAAGTTATACAATTATCTATAATTGTTGTTTGTGATTTTAAATTATAGTTAAGTTTCTATATTTCATGACCTTGGTTCTCACACCAGATTCATGTTATTCATTACTAATTCAATTTGATGTGTGAAAGACTGCCAGTAGTTCACATCAATAACAATGACAATAGACAATAGGATGTTTCTGATTTTAGATTGGCATTTATCATAAGGCGGGCTGATAATACGTTTCATACGTTTATAGATGGAATCAGTCAATCTGATTTATAAAATTTTAATGCAAATGCCGAGGAACCATTTGTAAGTACTTAAGTTGGCTCTGGTAAAGCATTGAATAAACTGGCTTGGGACAAAGAGGATAAAAAGGTGGCAATAGATTCCAGCGATGGTGGCCATGTTTATTTTTATAATAATATTGGAGAGGTAAAACTAAAACTTAATGTTAATTACCTCTAGCGCCATAATTATAAGGTAATACCATATTATCATTAAATAAACTACCACACAATATTAACATGTATAACAATTTACAGTAATAAGCTTGAATCAAGTGGGTACAGCATCGTAAATTCTTAAAAAAGTTCTCAAGTATTATAGAATCTCTTATTTTTAAGACTTACAAGGCTTATAAGCGGAATATTAATTTCGAAAATTATTTTTGTCCAGATCGTCAATTTTGACATTTTTTAATTTTTTTTTTCTGATTTTGCAAATCTAGAGTTAATTATACTACCAATTATAAAAACAAAAAATATACACATATGCAGAATTTAGCGCTCTATTTGCTCAATAAAAAATAACAAACATTTTTATTGTAAAATATTACACGAAAATCCCTTAACCAAAAAACCGTTTTTTGGGCAAAAGTACAAAGTGTCATTATTTAACATTTAATATTAAGCTTTTATAAAATGTGTATTAGTCATGGCTACAATTTTCTCTCACAATGTAGTATATTTAAACGTCGATTTTGGTATCAAAATTTGATTTTTCTGTTTTTTGATGAAGATCATGAGTGTTGGTAAGGATGAAATGAGTCCCAAAAAATGTCCGCTACAAAGTCTGAATTTTCCGACTGTACATGGTTAAATATACAAAAAGTTATAAAAAAACGCATTTTTATTTAAAGCTTAGATACATACCATAATATAAGAGACTTAGCCGTTCAATCGTGCTATGCTCAATTATGGCGTCGCTCTACGGGCTCGCTTTTGCAATTTTTTAGCGAATGTATGATATGACAAACGGTTTTCTGGTAGAAAACTCCATGTTTTTTCTATGATAACAGATATTTCCTGCTTTGTTTTGTTTATGGGTTGATGCACTGAAATGCTGCTTTTACATTGGCTGAAATGTGCAATTTAGCAGGGTTTTAATTGCGCTAAATAATGTAAAGCCTTGAAAATCCTTTTCTACGTGTGTTGTTTCTCTCTTTTTACTTTCATATTCCAAGGATATATTCACCGTTTGATAAGGCATATCAGACTATCACCAAGCTGGTATTCTTTTCTTGTATTTGAATAATACGCATGCTAACATAAGGGACTAATGTTTTTAATATAGGTAGCAGTCGTTATATTAGAGGCTGATATTTTTATTTATAATTAACTGCATTCTAAGATCAAATAACTTTAATTACAGAGCTGTTTTGTTTATTATATCATTTACTGAAAGGAAATTTAGGTAACCATTTGTTTTGATTGTTTTAATAGATGAGAAATCTTTATTTTAAAATTTTAATATTTATAAAACTAATATCCGAGTCAGGGTCAACTTTGCTAATTACTCTTCTATTATTTAATAGTAAAGGTGTTATTAGTTTCATATTATTGTTATTGTTTGTCTTTTTCGACTTACAAGGATATGCTCCATTTTCATAGATTTTCTTGATGCTATTTTCTAAATTTTTAGTTTCATTTCTTTTACTTTTGGAAGCAGAAGAGACCGAAAAAACAGAAACAGAAGCAGACTTTTGCTTCTTAGCAGCATGATATTCTTCACAATAAGTGTGGCCATGACGCCAAGTACGACCGCAATGACGGCAAGGAGCAGGGTTCTAGGTAGCACGATTTGGCCTATTTTTCTCCCCTAACATTCTTGCTTTAGGTAACTCAGAGGTGAGATCGACACCGAAAGAAGACACAGAGACAGCGACAGGCTTCTCAGAGTAAAACTTTTGTTTCAATGGAGGACTACTTGACTTACGAGAGGTATTCCAGGAACCTGGTGTTCTTTCACCAAGTAAATTGAGAGCAACAGTTGAGATTTCTGTAGGGGTCCATCCTTGCTGATGAGTGAGCGACAACAAGACAGTTGAGATATTTAGCTGCCATTTATTAGGAAGGCTAAGCAGAAAGATATCCCCAAGTGTTAAATCTTTTCGATGGTAGCCAGCTTTCCCTGCTGTACGGAAAAATTGAATAGAATATTCATCCAACGTTTCATCGTCTTTAATAGCCATGGTCATGACAGCTCTCTTCTTGTGTAATTCAGAAATTACACTACCAAATTTCTTAGTAAACACGGACTTGACCTCCAACCAAGAGACAGATTTAAGAACCACTACTGTCTTCATCCCGTTGTCATGATCATAAGGAAAGGTTAACGGAATGTATTTTTTCCATATATCGCTTATGTCTTGCCCAGACGAATAAACGATCTTCTCGAATTCACTTAGAAAGTGATCGACCGACTTGTAGACTTCTTCCTGAGGGAAAGGCTTGTTTTTACTGTCCTCCAACTGGAACTTTGGGAGGTCCCTCTCACTAATCTTAAGCCCAGAAGAGATTGCCAATTTACTTGTTGAATTTGTAGCCTTGAGACCTGCAGTTAAAGTCTTGATGTGCAACTCCAAATTTGATAGAACTTCCCGAAGTTCATTCGCTTTCTTATTCCCTGCAACTGTTTCCAAATTACACATTGCTTCAAGGTAGTCCTTTTTCCTTTTTTTTGCAAACTTCTTTTCAAAATTTCTTTGTGGGAAATAGGTACAGGGGGGCGAGCATCTTTCAGGATCTCTTAATTGGATGTGGTACTAGACTTGTCTTCTTCTACGGTAGGAGGAGGGGGGAAGATTTCCATGTCCCTCATCTTCTCAGTAGAAACCCACGTGGCTGTAGTAGGTAATAAGGATTTCTGTAAAGGTTTAGGAGACAAAGGTTGCTCGGGGTACCAGGGAGAATCAGAGACAACAAAAGACATGTAGGTAGAATCAATAATTAATGTAAACTGTAAAAAATTTGGTAAAATGTAAAATGAAAAAGCTTTGAAAAAGATACAGTTTAAATCCTTCTTCTATTCAAATAATGGATAATGTACAATAGGTCTATATTTCTATTCTATTTATATTGTAATTTTATTATATCTGGGAGTTGCTCCGTAACTGTCAGTGATCTATCAGAATTAGGAATAACCGAATTACCAACTTAGGACATCTGCAAAACCGTGATGTTTGACATGCGAATCAGACAATACTGCATTCCATACGTCTATCATCATGTTACTATTAAATGATAGAAGCATGGTTTTATTGTCTTCATGCAATATCTATACGTTTATTCTTTTTGGTAAAACAATTAGTTTGTTTGTGATTTTAAAGTTTATATTGAGCTTCTTGATTTACATAATCAAGACGGTCTTTTAATGCCTGTTTTTGACATATTTGTTAATGATCCGCATAGAGCAATCCTTATTACTTTGGTCTATGTGTTTCTTCAGTTTATTTTATGAACCAATTTGTTTTGTTTATGATTCGGTTTATTTTATTATATGTTAAATTATTAATACTTTTTGCATTTAGTTTGAAATTCATGTTATCTCTATTTGAATATAAGAGCATAGGTTTATTCGAGATAATTTTTTAATTTTTTATGTGGTGAAATAGTACCTTAGTTCAGCACAATAAGTTTCAAACGATTTCAGATGATTTTCAGATAATTTCAATTTTTTTTGTCCAACATTAAGTCGAATTGTACTAAATCTTCAAAGAAGATGTATCTCCATCTATAAACCATTGACCTCTGTCCAAAAATAGGAGAGTTAATACCAGTGTAATGATTCACATTACATGATGTTTCAACAATAATTGCATGAATTAGTTTCAGTTAGATAATCCATATAAATATGTAAATGTTGAATCAGATATTGAACATTAGTGAAAATATCTGTTTCTTTCCTTTGTTAATAATTTTAAATCAAATAAACTTATTATCACAACCCCAACCGATCTATTACTTAATACTACTTGTCCAATATTAATTACATTTAATACATAGTAAGTATTGACCAAAGTAATAGTCAACTACAGTTAGTAACACCAACAACGTCCACCTTTTGTACTTCTTTCTTAATAGGCTCAACCTATTACAAGATCATAGTACTCATTACAACCAGAGAATAAGTACACTGGTCTAACATTATTATTTACCAAGATTGACCTAATATTGATCGTAAAAAATTGAGCACCTAAATTGAGATATTAATTTTTTGTATTCACAAGAGAGATGCAACTGAGAGCTACTCGGCATTTTTTGTTTCAGCAAAAAATATTGATTCTTCGTCGAGAAAATCATAATAATAGTTTATATTACAGCTTACAGCCTATGCTAACTGAGTTCCAAAATCGATTTGTGAAATCGACCAGGAAATGATCCCAAAAAGTAAATTCGTTTGATAGCTCATGAACCGCAAAGTAAGTCGACCTAGGGTATTAAATAGTTTTTGTACAGTTTTGGATTCTGCATCCATTTAAATAAAAATTAAACAAGTATTCCACATTAAATTGTGCGTAAAATGCAATTGAAATTTTGGAGGTTTTTTGAAGATATACATCACTTTTTATAAGCATATTTAAAATATAATTAACTGAAATGATGCGCAACAAAATTATCTATCGATCGAGCTATTGAGAACCCTTCTAGCTGCATTTTTTGTAGAGAAAACAAGATTTTTATTAATTTTTTTTTCAAATTCAGAATTTGGGATGAGGGTATATAAGGGAAAATTGAAGCTGAAATCGGGAATATGTTTTTGATCACACTTTTGAGGATATCTCTATGAAAAATCAATATTTTGAAAAAACCTAAATTGGGTCCAAGAGAGCTCAACGAGGTTGATGACATCAATGCAAAAAACATATTACTTACTTTAACGAATGTTTTGAAATTTACTACAAAAAAAGTCAAAAAAATGAAAAAAAAATAAAGGTGCCCAAAATTTTTTTATACTAAAATATATTAAAGAGTGCTTCAAAACAAGTAAGTTTTATTATTAAGAAATGTTAGATTAGTTTAATTTTTCGTAGAGATATGAAGCCTCAAAGTTCTTAATTTTGCCAGTGAAATACATGTAAAAATCTGAAACATTAGTATTAAATAAGTTATACCAATTGCAAAGAATAGGATATTTCCGGATACTTGTTTTTGGATTAAAATTACTCATCTCAGGTACGCTAGCATATAATTTTTTCTTGGTGTTGTTTAATAAAAAAAAAAGTTGAGAAGGGATGAAAAATAAGGCTCAGTTTTTAGGTGTAAAACTGAATTTTACCTGTTTTTGAGTCTTTCGTGAGATATAAAATAAATTTAGGACTAGTAGCGTAATCCGAATAATTTATATCTGTTAATATTTAGAAATGTCTAACGTATATCCTAATAAAAAGTGTTTTATATGAGATTAATCATAAAAAAGAGAGCACACTTCAAGTTTTACTTGAATAGGTACTTATAATATATATGAAAAATATCAAAACCCATTCCAACTTCTGGATCGCAACTTTTTCCGATAGTATCATAGCGAGTCAATATGATTTGTCACTTATAGAGTGTAACGAAACCAAACGATGTTTTAAAATATTTCTGCTTGGAGAGTGTAGCTCCAAGTATCAGAAATGTGTCAGCGGAAAGCGGGATTTCGATTATTTCTCACTACCGAAAATCGATATCAACTCGATTTTAGAGGATTTCTAAAGATGTATCTGTGCATATATTGCAACAATAAAACGTATTACGAATTTAATAGCACCTAAATATACCTGTACATTTTTATTTAAAAAGAAAATCAATTAAAAGCTGGATTAATTAAAACTTTTAGAAGGTTTGGTCTTATTAAACCCTAGTCGCTGGTTTTTGTAGACAACAGAGATTTGCAAATATTCGTAGCAACATCTTTCATCTGATTACAATGCCAATACCGGTCTTCAAACCTTGTACTCGGCTGATTAGTCCCCCCATAACACTAAAAATAATCATGAAAATACATCATCGCCAGCTTGTATTTACGTAATTGCAAATCAAAACTGATAATACAACTTTAAGACTAATTGAGGCAAAGTAAACTCAAGATAAATAAAGTATACAAATAATCTGTAAATAATTATTGGCATCATCATGTAGGTTTGGCTACATCATAAACATCATTTAGGATTGGATAAGTTTTCTGCATGCTGAGAAATACCAAGCAGAAAGATTGTGAAACCCACTGTAGTTGAAAAAGAAAAAAACGTGTAATATTCTCTTTTATTTGTGCATTGCTTGGGGGTCGGTTTCCTGTTTCTCTATAACCCTCTTTCTGTTTTCTTATTAAAAAAGAAAAATAAAATATGGCAAACGGTAAATTTTATAGCATCGATACATACTATCATTATGATTAATTATGTAATAAGCAGCTGATTGGCAATCACAACTAAGTGTATTAGAAAAAAATACATACTTGGATTTTTTCCAAAAAGTAGATGCAGACAACAAAGGTATCGTCTTACAAGACGAAGCTATGGAGTTTTTGAAGAAATCAGATATACCTCAAAATATACTGATGCAGGTAAAATTTAATATTAGCTTGAAGTTATTATTTCATTTACTAAGTTTATTATACAGTTTTGGAATGCTACTGATAATGATAGAAAAGGCTTTTTAACAGAACAAGAATTCTGCACAATATTAAAATTAATAGCTTGTGCTCAAAATGGTATCATGACGACTGAACCCATCTTGGCAACCAAAGGTAAATATTTGAATGTCCCGAAAAATTAGATAATTAAGAAGTGAATTAATCTTTATCAATAGCACCTTTACCAGAATTTAATGGACCTGGTTCAGCTAATAATGTCAATTCTCCATTTCAACAAACTCAAGCAAAAACTCCACAACAATCTCAAATGGCCTTACCTCAACGACAATCATCTGTTTCACACATGGATATTGTAAATCCAGAAGATAGACAAAAATATATTGGTTTATTTCAATCATTTGGACCGGTTAATAACATTTTAAGTGGTAATTATACTATTATATTTGGGTGGACATCAATTAACTTACTATGATATAATGATATAGGTGAAAGAGCAAGAGATGCTTTTATCAGATCGAATCTCCCTCCTGCCATCTTACAAAACGTTTGGACTTTAGCCGATACTCGTAGATCAGGAACATTGAATCAAACAGAATTCATCATTGCTATGCACTATATTGAAAATGCCATGAAGGGTATGACCAACTTGCCCTCCTCTTTACCCGCTAATGTATATGCTTCAGCAACAGGAAGATCAGTTCCAGCAGCTTCACCTCTTGTACGTAACAATACATTACCAGTGCATAGTCCTCCTCCTGTTCCTATGAGATCTCCAGTATTTAAAGGAGCTACCACTACAAAAGTAGATATTGCCCCTGACGAGTATGCCAAATACAAAACATTTTTTCGTCAGTTAGATACTGATAACTCTGGTTATGTTTCAGGTGCGGATGCAGTTGTATTTTTCAGACATTCTAAATTACCAGAATCAGATTTGGCTCGGATTTGGGATTTGGCTGATACTAATTCATCAGGTCATTTGTCAGAGCAAGAATTTGCTATTGCAATGCACATAATTAATCGAAGAGTTGCAGGTGGTGAAATCCCTGAATCTTTGCCTGCATTTAATTCTAGTAAGTAGTTTGAGTAACAGTATACAAGATAGGATTATTTTGATTCATTTATTTAATAGTTCCAGATTATAATCCACCTTTACAGCAGCAACAACAACAACAACAACAACAACAACAACAAAACATCGATCTTTTAGGTTTATCCTCTGATTTTACTGGAAATCCTGCACCACCTACTCCTAAACAACCTCAGCAATCACAATATAATAACAATGCTGATTTAACCAGCACACAATCTACACTTCAAGCTGATATGACCGCTGAAAGATTAAGATCTCAAACTGCACAAAGCCAATTACATGTAGAATCACAAGCTGTACAAGAGTTGCAAAGACAGATCGAACAACAAAAAGAAGAATTAGTCAAGCTAAAGAAGCAAGCAGATGATACAGAGAAACAATTAGAAGCTGAGCAAAAACGTAGAGAGGAATTAACCAAGGAATTACAAATGTACAAACAGGAAGCTAAGCATTTTAATACTCGTATTGAAAATGCTAATGAAGAAACCGCCAAATTACAAAAAGAAAATGCAGAATTAGAAAAGGAAAAGCACACAAAGAGTGTAGAGCAATCATCATCTCAACCTGCTCCAGCAGCAGCTCATGATTTCTTTTCATTATCTTCTGCACCACCAGCAAATAATCCTGGTGGATTATTTGCTAAAGTACAAGAACCTTCTTCATCATCCCCATTTTCACCTGTAACATCTAATCATACAGGTTCTACAGTCAATTCTCAACAACCAAAATTCGATCCATTTGCAGGATTTAAGGCAACTCAGCAAAAGCACTCTACACCAGTATCTCCTACTGTTTCATTGAATAAACTCAAGCAAGAAACTGAACAAAAGAGATCATTCACACCAACATCCAATGTAGAAATCAGTGATATTGAATCAAAGTTTCCTGATTTGAACACCATGGAACAAAACTTTGCAACACCATCATCTCCTGTTCCTCCTACTGCCTCTTCACCAGCAGTTGCAGCTATAGGTAGTCCTTCCTTGTCAGCATCAGCAACAAGTCCTAAACCTGATAATAGTCATTCATACAGTAACTTATTCTCAAAGCCTGCTGTTAGTCCATCTATTTCAAAATCGACACCTGCCAAGAAAGATCCCAATTCTAAATATGGATTTGATTTATCTGCTTTTGAATCACCTAGTGTAGCAACAGCATCTCCTTTTGAAACTAAAACATCTATGAAGGATGAATTAAGCTCATTATTTGGTAGTCCATCAACTAATAATGCTCAATTGCCAAATACAACAACTAGTCAAAATACAGGATTTGATGATATATTCGGTGCAAGTAATAGTAATAATAACAACAATGCTGCAACTACAAATTCATTTGAAAACGTCTTTTTCCAGAAATAATAATAAAACAATGAAATGAAATTTGTATGTGCAATAGGCTTTTATTTGTCTTCTATGAGTTGAAAGAATTTACCCCATCTTGAGCGACGCACACGGAAATCAACGCTAATCAATAAGCAAGCTAAAGGAGAATCTTCGGCTGTGAATGCATGAACTGAAACTAAGAATTTACCCTATTTTATGATCATATAATTAGTTTCTCTTGTAATGTTCCTGAAACACTTTGTTATTTACTTACTCTAGGTATTTCCTTTGGTAATGTGACCTTTTGTGTTACCTAGATCACTCTAAAGTTTAACGATTTCATCATATCTTTTGTACAAAATACACAGATACTTACAGTCAAATCACCCTTTTCTATAGGGCATTGCAATTCTACATCGTCTTTATTTTTATCTAGTTCATCACAAATGTCAAAATTTTTGCGCAATAACTGAACAACACCAAGTTTGACGACAACATTAGCTTCTGAACCAATTTCGACTGTTTCTTTGACATAGCCAGAAGCCTCAATTGTCAATTCAGATCCAGCAGTAACGATATCAGGTGAAATCTTGATTTCCTTGATATCTAAAGCATATGTATCATCGCCTATGCGTTGTGTGAGATTTTCTATATATTAACATTTCTTGGAATCTTAAAAACTTACTGCAATCAACGATATGAACATTGCTTACAGCATGATGAGAATACAAAGATGAGGACGTTTGAAAGGTATAATCAGGCCAGTAAGAATATTTGCTAGCAGATACGAAAGCGGCAAAGCACGCTAATAAGAAAAGATACTTGAAACTTGATGTATAAATCATGAGTTTTTTTTTTTTTTTTTATATAAAAGAAAAATATTGATAGATAAAAAGAAGTAAAAGCAAGAGGAAACAAGATAATCTCTTGATCCATGAGAAACTGGCTTTTTATTATGCAGCATCATTGGGGTCACGTTTGTAACATACGTCAAAAGATGTTGTTTGTTTATTGTTTTGTATACATATGATTGTTCTTACTATTATTACTCCTTATCTCCGTCATCTGCTATACTATGTGCAGTAATTTTGTACGCTTTAAAGTTTCATTTATATAAATACAGGCACTTGATCCCTTCAAGTTGTTCTAGGATTGATGGTGCCGTAGATATTTGTAACGCTTTTTTATTGACCGCTTTAGAACAGAGAAATCTTTTGAGCATGACCTAAATCAAGTATGTATAAAGCTTCATTTAACATGTAAAAAATAAAGAAGAACTTTTCAATCTGTAGTTTACATGTTTATCATTTTTTCTCTGTTGGTTCTTATTGCTCATTGCTACGTGAAAATCCTTTAAAAAATCATGCTCACTTTGTTTTTTCGGAACATTTGAAACAACGAAAAAGAA
The DNA here is from genome assembly GCA_027405735.1 of Mucor racemosus. Classification (NCBI taxonomy): domain Eukaryota; kingdom Fungi; phylum Mucoromycota; class Mucoromycetes; order Mucorales; family Mucoraceae; genus Mucor; species Mucor racemosus. The sequence continues at coordinate 1,403,932 of JAPEHQ010000005.1, forward strand.
CTACCACTGTCGATCTATTTTGTACCTGTATAAATCAACAGTAAACTAAATTATATAGGCTTTAATTGATAAAAACTGCAGCGTATTACATTAAATTATCTTGAATATGCAAAATATTCATATATATATATGCCTTTTAAATTGCTTTTTCAACGAATATCTACATTTAGATTTCATTTCAAAGAATTCTTTCTAATGATATCAACGATCATATATATAGTTGGACGCTGTAAATATAGTTTTCAGTGTCTTCAGAAAGTCAGTGTAATTTTAAATGGCTATGAATTGTACCAATGAAGGGATGGTGATGGCTTATAGCTGCCGATATTACCCTTGACACTCAATTACCATATGTATTTTTCTGCTTTATAATGAATTACTCAGCCTATATACTGATTGATGATGCGTCCTGAGTAAGACAATACCTAACAAAGAGCTTCATTACCATGTCTTGAATTTTACAGCTACTTGTTTTGGATTCATTAGTTGATTGAAACATCATGAATGAACACTTGGTGACTGGGGAAGTGTTATTAAATACCCGGCTAAATGTGTTGATTTAACATGAAAAAAATATTGCTTAATGATTTTCCTCACTTTATAACCACCTCGGCTCCTTATTTTTTTTAAAGAAAAAAAGGTTTACAACAATACTCATGAGTGATAGTGATGAAGAGTATGGCCCTATTACAGCATCATGGGGCACTCAAGCTCCTGTTGAACCAGCAAAGCCAGAAGGTTGGGATTCACTTATTGATCCTAATGTTAAAGTTGGCCCAAACGATGTTGGTAGTGGTAATCTACATCGCCGTGGTACCAATTTTAAACCTATCAATGAAGAACTCATTTTAGCACAAAGAAAAAATATTCAGGTTCCAAAAAAAAAAATGTTGGAAGCTATTCGAGCAACTGAAATGACATTAGGTCTTCCAGAAACCAAAGAGAAACCGCGTAAAGCAAAGCCAAAGAAAAAATCTGGAAAACCAACTTTGGACAAATTTTCACATTCAAAACCACATGCACCTACTACAAATTATATACCACCACCGCCTTCAACGACTCGGCCACCGCCTCTTGCAACAGATGGAAACTCTTCAAGCTGGTTAAATACGAATTTAGTGGACACCCCCTTTTGGGAGAAAAAGATTAATGTAATCATTATATAAATACATATAGATAGCAAACCTATTTATCAATATACGTTTTATGTAGGTTGCACCAACAACGACGATTAACACAAAGGTGGATAGCAAGACAATTGATAGCAATGATTGGGCTTCAGCAGTAAAAGAAGTAACTTCAGATCAACCAGTGGCCCAAGATGATAGCCCTACAGAATGGACGATGTCTAGCAAGGTAAATCCTGAAAAGACTAAACCAGCAGCTTCGGTAACTTGGGGTTCCAGCAATAAAACAGATAATGCAGCAGTTGACAATTGGGGATCTGTCAAAACTCAGGGCTTTACAGAGAACAAAGGGAGATATGCCAAAGCCGGTAAGGCTAGAGAGGCAGAAGCACCAACTGATACTAATTGGGCATCTAATCAGCCCCAATCTTTGACAACAAATAATCAATGGGCCAAATTTGATAAATCAAATAAAACCGAATGGCAATCTACAACAAATAATCGACAAACACCAGCGTCTAGAGATGCTCCTGCAGACACATCGAATAATAATGACTGGGGATCAGGGAGTACGGATAATAATTGGGGAGCAACGAATAACAATAACTGGGCATCATCCAGTGCAACTACTAATACAACTAATTATACAACTAATACATCGACCGAAAGCTGGGGATCAACTAATGGACAAAGTGGAAATTGGGGAGTTGATAGTGCAAATGAATCTTCTACAACTTGGGGTTCTACTACTTCCACTATAAATAATAATAGTGGCCAACATATACCTTCAGATAAACCATCATGGCTCAATTCTATACCCGATAAACAATCTCAATCCTCACGCTTTTCTAATCCTCGTAAACAACGTTATTCCGAAGTGCCAATTGATATACCCGAGCCTGTGAATTATCGACGTGATGGGCGTATAACACCTCTTCGTACAGCCCCACCACCACCGCCCGAAAACAGCCTATTAATTACTATAATGGTCGAAATGTCAGACACCATAAAAGTTCCAGTGGACATTCGAGAATTAGATGACCCTTATCAGTTAGCGGTAGATTTTGGAACAAAGAATAACGTCAATTCACCAAAGGTGATTGACGCATTAACGAAACTTTTCACAGGGCAGAAAGAGTTAGGATTAAAAAAGAAGAATCAAAAATTACAAAGAAGAGTGCAACCTAAGAATTATGATAATGTATATAATAGTAATAATCAATCACCTCCCTCTAAATATTCTACGTATTCTCGACCATCGTCTACTGCTTCTTCTCCAACTCCATTTGCACGCAAAGTTTACTATTAGTCAGTCCATGTAAATTGCTTATTAGATATAAATATCTACTTTTGTTTATATCCCCTCCTTCCTCTCCCCCATTTTCACGTACATAATAAACTATTTAATACCTCTACGCGGTTTATGGCTCGTGCTGCCATGAGCCTGTTTTACTTAATTATAAGAAGCTTTTCATCGTACTGTACCAATAGTTAGAATAATGTTTAATGATAATGCAAAGACAAATCACTAAATAACTATATCGCTTTATATATATATATATATATATATATTCTTGTTCTCCTTTTCTTTCATTCTATTGTCCTCCTCCTCCTCCTCTTCCTTCTTCTCTTTAGTCGCTCTTCTTCCTCCTCTTTGTTTGGGTGTGCATCGTCTTTGTATGATTGTATTTATTTAATTTTGGCTGTGAAATACGGCCATATGATTTTAAAAATAAAGCGATATTTCAACATTTCAAAGAACGTATTACATAACACGCCTTATTTCAGCAATAAATATCCAAGGTTGTATATGTTGAGCTATTTTATACAGCTTAAATGTAGATTGATCTGACTCGAGTATCATTGATATTTTGTCTTTATGTACGGTATGTGAAGTATTTAAATGTAGTGTTACATGACATTCATATTACATAATGGTTGTAGTACATTTTCCAAATGCCATTTTGGAAATTGGCATCTAGTAAGTCTTTACTGCGTTCATCCTAATATATTCCCTGTGTGTCCATTAAATAATAAACATCACATCATATAATACTCTGTGGACCTCAATTGCTTTTATCGGATTCTGTTTGTTTAAAATCTGAAACAGCATGGATAACTAAATTATTTTTACGGAAGTGGTAGTCCGTCCTCTAGCTGCAGACACTGTAGCAGAGGTATTTTTCTATACCAATGGTTTGAATGTTACACTAGATCATTTTATAGGCTACATAGTGATCATCATTTAGTGTAAGTTATATTCAAGATATAAAAAAAAAGAAGGATATCGAAAGATATCAGAGATCTAAAACATGATGGAAAATGGACATTGGGTTTGTTTTATTAGTTTTTGGATTGGGTATCCTCACATAATAAATGAACTGGATTTCCTTTCACCTGGAAGGGGTCATTACATCAACCTTTTAAACGCCTTTTCAAAGCCATCAGCAGCTACTAGTACTTAAACCCAAAGGTTTTTCATTGCGTCTCTCTTTCTCCTTTTACTTGGTTATTTATCAAACCTAAACTATGAACACCAAACAAGCTTCCACTATTTATGAAAGACGTTCACAATATCCTCTTCATGAGCGACTCATAGTTTACAATTCTGAATCAATGCAACGTATGATTGATAACAAGAACAGTACTCCTATACCATTAACAAATCCCGCTACTTCTGCTTTTATGGTCAATGGTGTCAATATCCTCAATAAAAACAGTTTAGACAGTGATACAGTAATGCATCGCATTATGCAAAGAAGGCAAACACACAACAGAGTAGAACGTAGAAGAAGAGATCGAATGGTAAATTTCTCTTGTCTCATAATACCTTAATGCCATGTGAAACTCAAATTGACTTTTGTTATAGAACAACTTATTTAATGATTTATCAAAATGTCTGCCTGCACTGCAGCATAAGACAGACAACAATCGTGCTGATGTTTTGCAAGAAGCTATCGAGTATATCAAACGTATCAAAAATGAAAGCTATTATTTAAAGCATGGTGGTTCCTCTCAAATTCCTAATTTATATGAAGATGATGCAGCGTCTACTACTAGTAGTAGTAGTAGTGAAATTGATTTGATTTTTTCGGAAAATTCAAATGCATTGATAAAGCAGCCTCACATACTTGCTACATCTCCTACAAACAATTGCTCCTTTGTCCATGAAACCGATCAATCCGAAAAATTGACAACCAGAAACAAGGGAAAGAAGCCAGTGATGACCCCACCACAGAGTCAATTTGAGTCTGTTTTGTCATTTCAATAATTATCTGAATAAAAGTTATCGTGTATATGTCTCCATCATTTTTAAAAAAAACCAAATAGTTTGTTGCATGATCCTTAATCGAGTAATAAATATATAGATTGTGGTGAAGTCATCAATGATATTCGCCTCTTCTTTGAAATTTTTCTATGCCTAAAATCGATTTAAAAATTAAGTACCAAAATTGAGATATTAATTTTTTGTATTTGGAAGATAGATCCAGTTGGAAACTACTCTATATTTTTTGTTTCAGCAAAAAATATTGATTTTTCGTCGAGAAAATCATAATAATAGTTTACATTACAGCTTACAGCTTACAGCCTACAGCCTATGCTAACTGAGTTCCAAAATCGATTTGTGAAATCGACCAGGAAATGATCCAAAAAAATAAATTCGTTTAATAGCTCATGAACCGCAAAGTAAGTCGACCTAGGGTATTAAATAGTTTTTGTATAGTTTTAAATTCTGCATCCATTTAAATAAAAATTAGACAAACATTCTACATTAATTGTGCGTAAAATGTAATTGAAATTTTGCAGGTTTTTTGAAGATACACATAATTTTTTATAAGCACATTTAAAATATAATTAACTGAAATTATGCGCAACAAAATTATTTATTGATTGAGCTATTGCGGAACCTTCTAGCTGCATTTTTCGTAGAGAAAACAAGATTTTTGTCAATTTTTTTTCAAATTCAGAATTTGGGATTAGGGTATACAGGGGAAAATTGAAGCTGAAATCGAGAATATGTTTTTCATCACACTTTTGAGGATATCTCCACGAAAAATCGATATTTTAAAAAAAACTAAATTGATTCCAAGAGAGCTCAATGAGGTTGATGACACGAATGTAAAAAACATACTGCTCACTTTAACGAATATTTTGAAATTTACTACAAAAAAGTCAAAAAAATGAAAAAAAAATAAAAGTGCTCAGAATTCTTTTATACTGAAATATGTTATAGAGCGCTTTAAAACAAGTAAATTTTATTATTAAGAAGAGTTAGTATAGCTTAATTTTTTGAAGAGATATGAAGGTTCAAAATTTTTGAATATTAAGCAGTAAAAACGTAAAAACGCAAAGGCAGAGCTTTAAAGAATTTATTGAAGCTAAAAGCTTATGATGAATCAAAAAAGATTAATAAAGCACTTGTTTTGAACGTCTAAGCTGCACGCTCATATTTGTTTCAATTATTTTTAATTGAAAAATGGTATGCTTCGATCTTAAATTGAGCCTATTATTATATAAAAGCTAAACATATTATGTTTATTAATATTTTATGACATATATCTTAAATTTTATAGTTATGCTTGTTTATTTGTTTACTTGTTTAAAACGGCCAGTTATTTATTGATTTTTTAAATTTCTATATGCTTATGATTTCGGAAGCATTGAAATACTTGCAAAATTTATGCAAATTATTACCTTGGATTATATTATTTATCTGATGCGTCATGGCATGAAGAATATTCAAAATTGGTAGAGCCATTAATTATTGAAAACAAGGCATCACCAATGGTGCTTTTGCCATCTTTGAACACTTCAGGTATAGGACATTCTTGCGTTATTCATTTTGGAGCTTTGTAACTTTTAGAAAGTTGATTCCAAAATTAATCATATAGTACATATTTGAATTGTTTTTTACTTTAAAGTTATGTAATAAGCCCTTAATTGTACGCATGCTTTAGATTTAAAGTTTTGGGATTTCATATAAGAAATACAGGGGAAAAAATACAATATGATTACTGATTCAGAGATTTGGATCCCTGGGGAAGAATATCAGGATCTAAAAAAAGATTCTTCAAGCTGCTTGCTTTCGAGCTAACAAGTTTTGTGGTCTCTCGATATTTGATATATACTGTAGATAAGTTTGAACACTATAATCAACGATAATAATAATAGAATTGATTATTTAAAGTAATTACAAAAACTACCAACAGTATATTGATAAATATCAATTTAATACACCTAGTAAATTGAGTTAAACAAAAATAAATTAAGCTAAATTGAATTAAACTAAAGAGATATTATAATTTTTAGGAATTTTCTGGATATTTATATGTTTTTTGGTTTGATTTTGCATTAAATTTTCTGTAATTTTTTTTGCGTTAAAATCTGATCCATACTTCATATTGTTACATTCACAACTATGCTTAGTAAACCATATCATTTATTTATACATCATTTAATGATGTAGGAAACTGTTTATATCTTATTTTACTTTATAAAAATCTTGGCTAGTTCTAAATCTGAATCACTCCCATAAAAACGTAGTTATCGTGGCTCAGCTTACTTGATATATATTCGATAGAAAATTTTACGTTATCTATAGACATAAATGTCATGAAACACCTGTATACACTGTCATCTTTCCCGGTTGATCCTATCTACCTCTGATTTAATCCATAAAGGATGGGGATAGTGCAAACGTATGGCTTAAACCATATATATTGTATACATCACTTGACTTATTCAATTCATCTAATTGTATATATATACTATTATTGCTCAAATGATTGTGCAATTGTAATAAACTAAAAATGCTTTCATAAATCAGAAATGACGGCATAATTTATAAATAAATAATCCGGGAATCAACCGAACATTGTGAAACAATAAGAAACCTTTCCAGGCTTATCATTTGCATGTTTACAATTATACAATTGCGCCAAATCCGAGTTGTTGAATATGCAGTGACAACATGCAAAATGATATTGTAGATATATATGTTGTGTATATATGTGTGTTATAACTGTAAAAAATATAAAAAATATGAATTAGGTAGTACAATATATACATGTAAATTTGCATTTCTCAAGGCATGTATTTCACAATTTGAGTTATACATAGAGTTTATATTTTATTGTTAAATGTTGTCCCTAATAGTGAAAGAGAAAGAGAGGTGGGGGGACATTTTGCCAAGTTTTTTTTAAATTCGGCCGATTTACACCAAGAATGGAAATAATATTTTTCAATGTATATACGGCCCATTTACACCAAAAATGGAAATAGCATTTTTCAATATATATACGGCCAACTTCCTCTCCTTTTGTCTATATTTTAATCAAATACATATCAATTAACACAAATGCAAATAAATACATTAAGTTTATTATCTGATAAGCACATTGAACATGCTGTTGCTGCCGTAGGATCTATTGCGGTTGCTGTGGCTTTAGTTAAAACTATGTTAGCGCTAGTCAAAAGCAAGGTAAAACGAGTTTATTCTATATATGACACTTTTCCTGACAGTTTACTAGGACGATAAATTACCTTTGGTTCCCTACAAACTCCCGTTTATAGGATCTACCTTTTCATATTATGCAAATCCTTTGCAATTCGCAAAAATCAATACAGAAAAGTTTGGATCTGTATTTCGTATGCATTTACATGGTGCTATCACTACTATTGTTGGTGCAAAGGATGCTCCTGATGTATTTAATAATCCACACTTAAGTTTTCTAGCCAGCCAAAATAGAGTATGTATATGCAGTATTCTTTTTTAGATGTGGGAAATGCTTACACAAATTATAGTTCTTTAATAGTGCTCTTTTTGGGGGTTCGGGTAAATTTACACTTCCTGATAACGCTCTTACAGATGCCATTATGAAGCATTTGACTCCCAATTTGAATGAATATAGTCCTCGTGCATTTCAACAGGTAATGTGCTACATGTATAATTGCTTAATTTGTATTAACAATTTAAATTTTAGTTTCTGCAAGAGGTAGATGGCAAGGCATTAGGTATAAAAAAAGTGTAAAATTTAACCCGATTTATAATAATACTAATTTTGATAATTATTCTAATTTTAGAAAACGAGTTTACTGTGTCCGATTTATTGCCCTTTTTTAGACGTTTTGTATCCAAATATAGTGCTTCTGCATTTGTCGGGCTTAGAATGTGTCAAGATGAAAACTTGATCAGTGCGTTTGAAAACGCAGTTGCAGATATTGGAACAGAATTTAGACCTGGGCCCTTTCGAGTAATCTTCCCCCTATTAAATTCTTTGTGTTTAAAGTAAAGAAAAAAGGTGTTTCATAGTAAATGGTATACTAACTTTGATATGCATTAGTTATTTGTTTCCAAAATCGGCCGCTGTTAAGAAATATCGAGCTCTGATTAAAACTTCGCTTAGTACAGAAATAGCTAAAAGAACAATTGAACAATCACAAGAAGGTTATGTTGACGATAAAAATAAGGTATACAGCTCGTGTGTTTCCCTTCATAGTAAAAGCTTAATTCTAAAATAACGTGTTTTTTTGTGCTGAAAAAGGATGTTTTAAATTATCTATTAAAACGGTATCCCCATGAAATTGACGACGACCATCTTGAATCACTCACAACCATCTTTTTGATCATTATTTTTGTCGGTGTACACACAACATCTGATGCAGTGACATATGTTATGTACTGCCTTGCAAAGTATCCTGAATATATTCCGGAATTAAGAAAAGAACAAGAAGAAGCAATTATAGCGGAAGATGCTGCTACTGATTCCGAGAAAGACGTTGTTTATACACCTGCCATCTATCGTCGTTTAGAGAAATTGGATAGTTTTATAAGAGAATGTATGAGAACTCGTATGGTTGGTATTGGGCTTGCGCATACCAATATTAGTGAAGATAATATCGTATTGAAATCAGGAGCCATTGTTGAACCAGGCCAAGAAGTATTTATTAACTTGTTTCATGTTCACCATGATGAAGAGAATCAAGCTAGTTTCGATAATTTAGAAACATTCAATGGGTTTCGATTTGTAGGTAAAAATAAGCTAACTGTAAAATCTGGTCATGATAATATTTCATTTGGTATGGGAAAACATGCTTGTCCGGGTCGTTGGTTTGCTACACATCAAATCAAGGGTATTATTTCTTATTTTATAAAGAATTATGATATCTCGGCAAAGAGCGAAATCCGAATTATGAATTCCACTACAGAGAATTATGTTGGAAACCCAACTGGTACTATTAAATTTACAAAGATTCAATAAATAAAATTTTATTTAATAATGTTTCAATTATACTATTTGAAAAAGAGAGAGAGGGAGAGGGAGAATCGATATATTCTATTAAACAGTAAGCACAATATCAGCAGTAGTGTTTGTATCAGTGCTAGTGCTAGTGCCATTAGTGCCAACAGGAACATTGCTAAGAGGATAAACATATTGTGTTTCCCAATAAGGTTGAGTGACATTGTTACAAGTCAATGCGGGAATTACATTAAAGACCTTTTGAAGAGTAGGCAACCATGTCATAGTCATGTTTACAGTAGCATGATTCAATTCATGTTCAAGTACCATATGACCGGTTGTTTGGTTGTGAGCTTCTTGATCGGCTATCCATTGCTTAAAGTAACCGTTAACAGTTGAAACTGGCAAATCACCACCGCCAGGAGCAGGCATATCCCAATCATTACTATCTTCATCCCAAATAACGGTATGAAGACCCATTTGCCATGCAATTGAACGAATTCTGTCATCAACATCACCTTGAGGAGGTCTCCAACATTTAGGGGTAACACCAAGAGTTTCCTTGATGGCCTTGATAGTCCAGTAAAATTCTGCAACAGCTTGATCGTTGGTTTGAGTTGTCATAGCAGGATGAGACCAGGTATGGACACAGATTAGATGACCGTCGTTGAATGCCCGTTTTGCAGCAGCGGGATAAGTTGCGACGTTAGAGCCAATGTACTAGTAGAAAATGAGTAATTTGTATTTAGAAGATATTGATAAAACTTACGAAAAGGGTAGCCTTTTGGTTGTTGTTCTCAGCCAAGAAATTATAGAGAGCAGGCTCGGCATATGGGTTTTCAGTCTTTGCATCGGAACCAGTGTATCTATTAAATGGACCATCATCATAACTGAGACCCCAATCACCTTCACGTCCACAAGTATAGTAATCCTCAGGGATATTAATCTTTGGCTTAACACAGTTGGTGTCACTCCACCAGCAGTAAGGATCCTTTTCTCCATCAGAAGAAAAAACCCAATTGCCATCAGCATCTTGTTTTCTGGGGCTAACGTCAGGAACCAAACTCCAATCAATTTTTGCAATTGCAGCCTTGACTTCACTAGACTTAGTAGAAGGAGAAGTCCAAGGGTCTGGATAACCTGATAAAGTGGTGGTAGGTAAAGAAGTAGCAAGATCATAAGGACCATAATTATACTCAGTAACTACATCTGTAGGTTGAGCCATTGTACTAGGAAAACTAGGAGAGATTTGAGGAATATAAGTCTTTGTAGCAGTAGCAGTATTTGTAGTCTTTGTGGAAGAGCTTGCAGGAGCAGCAAAAACGAATTGACCGCCGCCAACAGCAGCAATTAAAGCAGCACTAAGGATAGAAAGCTTCATAATTGATTGTAAAAAAAGGAGAGGGAAGGATGAATGTTTCAATTGCAAATTTGATTTGAAATGCTTGATATTTATATCTTTTTTTTTTTTCTTCTAACGTACAAGCGCCATTTGTAATGCAATAATGGTTTGATGATTTTAAAACCTATAAATATACATATATATGGTGCTTATGAGACCGATCAGAAAAAAAAAAGGGAAAAACAGATAAAAACAAACGTTTTTTTCTACAAACAATGTGATACAGAAATTTCTTTTTTTTTATTAAATGTCTATTTATGGTCAATTTATTTTTTTTGAATAGTTAATCATGGCATCAACTAAACGTTCTGCATCTGGTTCTTCTGCTTCAACATGTACATTCAACCCTAATTCATTTATAATATAATCAGAAGTAGTAGGCCCTATGGAAGCAATTTTTGATTTTGCCAAGAAATGCGTATTTTCATCCAGTTGATTTAAAAGGAATTTTAAACCCGAAGGGCTGAAATAAACTGTCCAGTCTGCTGCTTGTAACAGTGTATTATCGTCGTCTTTCTTTATACGGTTTGCTAAATCAGGATGAGCACATGTAACATAACTCTTTATTTCGCGGAAAGAAATGTGTGCCGCTCTTAATGCTTCGGGTATAATTTCACGACGTTTATCACCAGCTAAAAATAATACAGTTGATTTGAAATTATGTGTGCTGCTAAAAGATTTGATTAATTCAGATGCTCGAGGTGCAATAATCCAGTGATGAGCATTTCTATAGTTTCGAAATAACGGTAATTGGCCTAATGCGTCTGCGGTTTGCGGTCCAACAATATAAATTGGTATTGAATTCCATTCATCGCGTACGTGTTGGTCTAAACTAATTAATTCGTTATAGGCTTCATTTATAGCTTCAACAGATCTTTGTGACGTCAAGACCATTGCACATAATTGTTCTTTAATGGGTCCATTTTGTATAATTGTCTTGATTGCATCTACATTAGCCAATTTATGATCTAATACAGGGATGAATTCTGTCTCGAAATTGTTTTTTACGAGTTGTTGATAATATTTATCATTTAAATCTTTCTTTTTAAATAAAATAACACGCTTTTTATGAGGCATATTTGATTTTATAAAATATGAGAAAATAACAAAAAAGAAGGAGGTTGTAGTGAGTGTTTTTTTTTGTTGGTTGTTGGGGGAGATTGAGGAGGAGGGGGGGGAGGAGTTACATGTATTTCAAGCAATTACATATAAAAAAAATGAAAATCCACCTGTCGGAGACAAGCCGAAGCAAAATTACATTATTTTGTTACACATAACGATTTAATTGGCCATTCAAATGAATATTTAGTATAGGAAACAACTTTTTTTTTATTAATAAAGGACAATGGGTTTGATTAAAAAAACTCGAGTTACTACACGTGAATTTAAAAAAAGATATAAAGACAGTGGCACACACACAGACAAGAAGAAAATAAGGGGATCTTTAATGGATTATATGGATATTAGGAGTAACATTATATATAATCTATTCCACTAAATGTACATGAACCAAACAATGAAAATAGACTTTTTTTTTTTTTTTTTTTCTCAGGGCAAATCTTCAACTATAAAAGAATTTAATATGTATACAGCATACTCTTTAGTACACAAAGAAGAAGAAAAAAGAAGAGGAGGAGTGAATATCTAATGCAATGCGTCTATGTTTGTGTAAATAATGTTGTTATATATATATATATATTGTAATCTATAATTTGCTGCCATTGTACAAAAAAGAAGCTGTAAAAAATGTTAATTAAACCTCCGCTGAGCCCAGTCCAAATGAGTGAGGTACAGCAAGATGAAGCTGATGGTTCTATTCTTCTGTTCATCAATAATAATAATAATCATCATAATAATAGTACATCTTGTTTCTTCTTCTTCTTCTTCTTCCTTTCTTTTCTTTTTTTTTTCTTTCTTCTTTCCTTCTTTTCTTATTTAGAAAATATATATATAAAAAAAAAAAGAAAAAAGCATAAAATATATACCAACCTTTTGATCCCACACATTTAATTTCGATTTCGAAATAATATTAAAATGCCATCATCATTAAGAACATTATCATCCACTACTACTTTTTCTTCCCCTTCTCCTGCTGTTCCAATGCCTATTACTAACGCAACAAAAACATCTTATTTATCACCTAAAGAAGAGTATTTGACAGATCAACATGCCGTATCTAATTATCCTTCTTCTGCTGCTTATTCCCCTGTTGAATTGGCTCCAATTTTAAACATTTCAGGTAAAAATAAATAACTGTAGGTTTTAGTTATTATAGTATTAAAAAAAAAAAAAAAATTAGACAACAGACCACCTTCCCCAGATTCACCAAAATTAAAAAAATTTACATTATCAAATCATTCATATTACAATCAGCATCAATACCAACAACAATGCCCACCTTTTTTGGAACCAACACCTCAATTAAAGATACATGAAACCGGGTTCTTTCCATTAGATTTATTTAAAGTATTTAAAACCAAGATACCCACTTTACGTAGATCTTCATCAATCCAACACAATGGATCTTTATCTTCATCTTCATCGCGTTATTCCACTGCTTCTCCTCCTGTAACTACTTCTATTGCTGCAAATGATTCTACAATGTCGCCTATTATGGCCTCTGCTTCTGCTTCAGCCGCGGCTGCTGCAAATCATAGACATCCTGGCTCTCATGTTGCAAAAACTTTACTTGAATCAATTGGTTCTACCACTTCTGTTGATCAACATTTAGCTTTTTCTTCATCAACAAAGCCCTTGAATAAAAAGCAAGCTGCTGCTGCTGCTGCTGCTGCTGCTGCTGCTGCTTCTAATGTCGATCAAAGCATGTTCTTGACAAAAAATGCACATATTAAAAGACCTCGTAACGCATGGATTCATGTAAGTTGTAAATGTTTTTGATAATAGAATACAGTACTAATTTTAGTTTTATTTAGTTTCGTTGTCATTATGGTCAAGCTCTTAAATCTCAAGATCCTACACTTCGTGCCGAGGAAATCTCCAAGTAAGTGATTATATATTATAAAATACACAAGACTTACTTAACTGCTATTTTTAGACGAGCATCTCGTAGATGGGGAAAGCTTTCCGAAAATGAAAAAAGACCATGGCATGGTCTTGCAGAACAAGAGAAATTAGCCCATAGAGAAGCATTTCCAGAGTACCGTTATTGCCCTCGTAGAGCCAATTCTTCTTCTTGTTCATCTTCTTCAACTGCACCTCCTTCGCCTCCCCATAATCTCAGTAACAATAGACCACGATCAGCAAGTCAAGTTAACACGCCACTTAACATGCATGATTTCAATCATTCAACATCTTCTTCTATCTCTTCTCGTGCTCAAAAGAGAATGAAACGTATGAAATAATATGTTGATAGATAAGATCTTTTTTATATATATATAAGCAACATATGTACACCTTTTTCTCTATTTTTTTTTCCTTCAAAAAAACCTCACTTTAAGCATAACACAAAACAACACAAAACAGCACAACACACACACACACACACACACACACACAAACAAAAACAAAAAAAAAATATATCCACAATATAGTCTTTCAAGTACAAACACACGCACACAAGTTTTTTTTAATCATGAACAATGGATTCCTTTTGCATTAGTTTTTTCTTTTTCTCGTATTCCCCTTTCTTGTTCTTTTTTCACTTTTTTTTTTCCTCTTTCAAGTTAAATATATACACTCACAATACCAGCATTTTGTTTCCTTATCTTTTTTTTTTTTATACAACAATATATTCAAATAAAACTTTTTTAAACTTTTTTTAAGGGGGAGATGAACATGCAATTGAAGTCAAATCACATGTATTTTTTAATTCGATAACAATAACATGTTTATTATAGTTAAACTCCATCTAGTTTTTTTTTAATGTACTACAACATTATATAATTACTAGTCTTGTCGCAAAAGAGAATCAGAAAAAGAGAGAACAAAGAAATCATTGTGTAAAGAGGAGTTTGATAGTGGTAGCAGGGGGGGGGAGGTTCTTTTTGAAGCACAAACAACAAATTTATAATAAACCTGGGACCTCTAGTTTCTCTGTTTTTATATGTAATCTACTGTCATGTAAATATACAATAAAGTGATGACATGCATATGTTGTATTTTCATATGTTAATGATGTAGATTATAAAAGCATTTTCATAACAAAAAGAAATGATAATATGAAAATGACAGGTGTGACAAATGTCGTTTTTTTATCTTAGCGTATAATATATATGTTATTCTCAATAGATTTGATACAAAATCGTTCCATTATTTATGGCTTGTATGCTGTTCTTATGACCGTGCACTTGTAATAGCATAAAAAAAAGTGCTTCGATGCTTTTTTATATAAAGACAAAAAGTGCTTTCATTGTCCAACTTTAGCATGTATGTAGAAATGTGGTACCCCTCTTTTTTCATCTACAAAAATACATGGTAATTGGGCTCCGCCCAGATCAAATGGAACCGAAAAGGATCTCTCTTCACTCACTCTCTCTCTCTCTCTCGATATATCTAAACATTATCTATTTATTTATTTATACACTTTACTATACATCTAATTATTGTTTATGTAACCCAAAACAAGTCGCAAGTCCGGTTTTGCCGTGCTAAATTCGGAATACAAGAACGCCAACTAATCTGAATAATAAAAAAAACACCAATCAACATTGCATTAAAACTAAATGTAGCCAGTCGGAAGTTGCGCTGTTGTTTGTTAATAATAATAGTTTAAATATTTCAAGATCAACATTTAACAATAGAATGTGAAAAAAAAAAAAAAAAAAAAAAAAAAAGGAGAGAAAGAGAGGGGTCCAGATTCTTTCTTGTTTATCAATTTAAATCAACAAATTTATTATATAATTATATTTATAAACATTATTCCCCTTTCTTTTTTTTTTTTTTTGCCGGATAACATTATTGTTCTTTCAAAAAAAGGATCAGGTACAGATGGTTACACAGTACCATTTAATACTCCTTCCAATTATCCGGGAACTCTGTTTTACCTCACACACTCACACACAGAGGTGTACAGCAGCATCAGTATTAGGATACACACATAGATAGTGTACATTACAATGAGAGTTATAGAGAGTGGACTTGAAATAATGATTACACGGTGGAGTAGAAACTGCAAGTATTAATGTGTTACAAACTACAGATCTACTATTACTACAAATACGGAGAAAGAGAGAGAGAGAGAGAGTTATTTTTATATTTCTGTTCATTTTTCTACATACCATATAATATATTAACGTAAAAATGGGTTGTGGAATGCCAAAACAAAATTAAAAATATGATATGACAAGACTTGGTGAAAATATCACAAATAAAAACCCCCTGTCTTTTGTTTCGATAGATTCTCATCATATTATGCCACATGTATATTGTATGCAGATTGTTATATCGAGTGTACTCGCCCTGTATTCATATATTACAGATAATGCGTGCCTGAATTGAGTTGAAATTCCTGATCTGTTTCATGTTAGCTCCGATTTAAGCATTTGTTATCTTTTAAGAAATTATGTATTGCGCATACCTTAACAGCTAATACTCCAAGATATAGCTTTGTATGCTTTGGCATATAAAGCATACAACAGTATTTTCTTTTTGCAAAACATATCTATTAATGCAGATGGGATATGCATTTGGAATAATAGTGTAATGCTCAGATTCAGACCCAAATCATGCACAAAATAGAGTTTTCAATCGCTAAAGCGTGATATTTTTGTAAAACATTAATAATAAAACGTTTTTGTAGAAACCCGTATTATACTATTACACAAAAAAAATACATTCATTTCAATGAATCTCACAAACGCAATCAAGAAGTAAGCATGCGATTGCTTTCTGAGTTGAAACAAACTTTGTGTTACTGCCATAAAAATAGCCGTTTTAATATAAAATAAAATGAAATGTCTACATCTAGCAATACTTGTTGATCAAATGGATGTAGTAAGATATAAAAATCCAAACATATTATATGATATACATCTTTAATAAGGCATAATATTGCTAAAATGGCCAAAATGTTGGTGTTTTTAAAGAATTATTTTATGCACATTTCGCACAAATCTGAAGTCCAAACCTCGTCAAAACTATTTCTTGAATCACATACCTTCTTCCTATATTTTTACCTTGGATTTTTTTAGTGATGAAAAACATGATCCCAATCGACCTCTCAACCCTTACAAGTATAGGCAAAAATCGATGAAAATTGTTAAATCGGCATTTTGGACCTAAAAATGGAATTTTCACTGAGGCTTTCCTAAGCTCAAAATGACCGAAATTTTTCAAATTTTTATATAAAAGCGTTTAATTGGTTATTCATTATTAATAAAATAGACATTTGCTGAAAAAACTGTTTTTTATATTTTTCAAAATTGTGCAAAATTTTTGGTGAAAAACTTTCAAACAAGTAGTACCATTCGACGCGCAATTTTAAGTTCTATTTGCAACAATTAATACACTTTCCAGGTTTACATAGTATCTTTTGAAGTAAAATGCGAAAGAGTTTCAAAAAATTTCGAAAATGACATTTTGGATCATCTGGTTATCGTAATTTTCGGTGTTTAAATCATTTTTACAACTGCAAAATCATACTTTTCAATCATAAATTAACCCATTTGAAGGAAAACAAATTGCAACAAACCCATTTTGACAAGGGTTTAAGCAATAACATATATTCCGTAAACATTGTGGAAACAAATTATTCTGAATATTTGATGATATATTATTTTTATTAAAAGTATTAGATAAGTAATTAGTAAAGCAGTGCTTTTTTTTTTTTTTTTTTTTTTTTTTTTTTTTTTTTACAAATTCAGAGATAATTCTTGATTGATTTCCTCGAATAAATCCAATGTATGTGTTTGGTATTCCAACTTATTATTATTATTATTGTTATTATTATTAGACAATGGTGATAACGAACCTGTCGCTATCGATTTATCTTCTTCTGAATCAATGTCTTCTTCGATAAGATCTTGTTGCATCTGGATACTTTTCTCTAGAGAATCGCAATAGTTTTGATATTTGATGATATCATGTAAAAGGTATTTCGACCTTGCCTCCCAGTTTGAAAGCACTTTTGGATAATTATTGCATTTTGTAGGGAACTTGTAAATAAACAAAAAATATGAGTATATAATGGGTTTATATAAATGTGGCTATCAATCACATACCTTGATCATTATTTTACTCTTGATATCACGGTGTTGATTGATCTCTTCATTCAAATCAACCAGATGCTTTTGCAATATATTGTATTGATCCTTTTCATTGAGTTGACTCGATACCATTGTAGCTGATGGTGGCATCCAATCATTAATCATGATTGAATCAGGGTCTTGCGTAGAGAAGTAATTCACTTTTTGATCATAACCTTTACGTGCAGCGTCTAAATCCATGATAACATCATTGAGACAAGCACCCCAGCCATATTCCATATTACCAACACCACCAGGTAGTGGTTCTTTACTTTCTCTGGCAGCCCAATAATTACAAGTAGAAACCCACTCGTGTGTTTGTTCTGCATTGGTAACTTGGAAAAGATATACACCGCCATCCGATTGTTGTATAGCAAATACATGAGGTCGCTGTCTGTTATAACCAGGCGGTGGCAAAGGGTTAGAAAGAGTATGATTCAATTCAATTTTTCCAACTAATTGCGAATGTGTTGCCCATTTGTTATTGCTATTATTATTATTTGGTAATACACCACCAAAAGATGCTGGACTTGAGGGACGACTAGAAAGCCTATTGCTACTATTGTTGTTATTACTGACATCTGCTAAATTGAAAGGAGCAGCACTGGAATGACGGAAAAGACTCTTGTCTCCTAATTGATTTTGATTTGACTGAAGTGCATACATTCGTAATTCGCCCTCATGTACCTCTAAATAACATTCACGCCATTCTCGATGGCGTGCCTTGTGATTTGCATTTTCCAACAGATGTTTACGCATGACAACGCCTTCTTTGTAATAAGGAGGTCTACTTGAGAAAAGAGAAGAAGCATTTGAATTCAAATATTGCATCATTGGTTGATGCGAATGTTGTTGTTGAGGTATCATTGTCGGTGATCCACATCTTGAACTGAATGATGCAGCACTAGAATTTGTAGAAGAAAATGATTCTCTTCGAGGCGATTTCATAGAAGAAGGAGTCAAGGGACGATTATATCCAGAACTTATACTCAATCTAGGTGGCGGCGGTGGAGGAGGAGGAGAAGATGATGATGATGAAGCTTGATCATAATTATCTAATATAAGCATACTCTCTCTCCCTGATTTACGAATAATCGAATTGACACTTCGTTTTAAACCAATTACTCGACGATTCCCCAATATACTTCCTCTCTTATTCAAGCTTGACTTTCTAGAAAGAGGTTGCAAGATTTGATAATTTTTAACAGAAATATACATTTCCTATTACAATAAGTTAATAACAAGGAAATGAATGCAATTGATCAGGAGTATATACCTTGAGATAATATTCAAGCTCTGATTCCCAATTTCGATTTGATACTGCAGATCTTTCCTTGTGTCCCATTAATTCCTCATGGTCTCTTTGATCACGAACAGTAGACATTGTGTTACGAATGAATTCAGAACGTGTCATTTTAGCATGGTTTCCCTGAGCAACATGAAGATCTGTATTTAATAACAATAATGAATAAACCACAGCGTAAACCACATCTACAAAGAAATATGTTAATTTTATTTAATGTATATAACACTCTTATTCATACCTGCACTGCCAAATAAGCAATCTGGATTACAATCCCAATAACGATTTGCAAATGATTCCAAAATACGATCGATTTGTTGTGCTTCAGCCTTAAAATATAATTTACTACACAACTTTCTAAACGCACTATCGAGTCTCATTTCTGTGAAAACAAAGAATGCCATGTATTCTTGAAGTACTGCATTTTCAAAAGGTTTTCTAAACAAGATATGAGTATACTGCAGTAATAAATAATACCAAAATACATACCCTTGACCTAGCCATTCAGCCATTCTTTCCTTTACAACAACTGTCTCATCTTCATTCCACAAGGAAGTAGCAGTTTCTTTAATTTGATCATCTACTACTACGTCTTCTTTTGAAGGATCAGCATCGTGATCTGCAACTTTAATTTGAATCGATGTTTGTAATTGCTTTGTTCTATCGTCATCGAATAAATGCAATGTATCGTCAGATGTCTTCCAAACATCATCTAATGTTTTGGAAAATTCGCTACTAGAATATTTTTCTGATTTAGCAGCATCAGAAGCAGATAATGTTTTTAATAAGGTTGTTTGTGTTGGTAATGGCGGTAATGGTGGTAATGGTAACGATGCTGTAGGCGCAGTTGGTGCTTTTGGAATACTGTTGCTATCAATTACCTTTACAAATGTAGTTTTAGTAGCAGGAGGTGTATTGGCTCCAGTCAATGCTTCCTCTGCTTCTTTTCTTAAAGCAAGCTTATCAGGTACTGATAATTCCTCTTCATCTTCTTGCTTTACTTTTTCTTGATGTTCTGTTTTATTCGATGCAGTCGTTTCATCAGTAATTGCATGAAGAGGTGTGTCATTTATTGTTGATCTCATATCTATTACAGTAATTGTACTTGAATGCTTGTCTCCTGTATCTTCCATTACAGTTGCTGTAGTTGTTGTTGTTGTTGTTGTAGCGCCAGTACTATTTCGCATGCTCCAACGCTTACTATTATCACTATGGCGTTTCCAATTTAACAGTGATTGTGCCAACTCATCATCAGCAGGTATCTTTTGGCTTTTACGCTTGGCAGCAGTTGGTAGAGGTAGTGGCGAAGAATTAGAGCTAAAATCATCAGATGATTGATTAATACTAAGAACTAAACCTCCTGCACTGCCAAAATGACCACCACTAAGACGTTTAGATAAATTCTTTTCTAATATCATTCTTCGTTCTCTTTCAATATCTTCTTGGGAAAAACCTGTAGCATCAACAAATTCGTCATCGGTAGTTTCACTACTATCTTCTGTAATGGTTTCACTGTTATTATCATCGTCTTCCCCTTCTTCTTGCTCAATATCGTTATCATGTTGCCCTTCATCAACAGTACTATATGAATTTTCACTTTCTCCTGCAACTGAAGTTCTAGGATTTTCCCATCTTTTGCTGTCATTATTACTGGCGATAGCAGGTACAGGTGGTGTAACTGAACGTATCTTTGGCTCCTCGATAGAATATTCTGATTCGTTGCCTCCAAATGTTGAATAAATGGAATAGGATCCCGATGATTTTCTGTTTGATAGTGCTGAAGAAGATCTTTTATTCGTGAGGCTCATCTCTGGTATTTTATGATCCATTACAGGTTCTTCTGGAGGTATGATTGTAGATACGAGTGGTTGCTCTTTTTTCTGATGTTGCTGATCAACCACAATAGGTACAGCTGGTGTTAACATGCTTGGTTGTCGTTTTGCTAAATACTGATCTGGTAAATTTGTCAAGAACTGTTGTTGATTTGGTTGAGAAATAGCTCTAGTTCTGGGATAATTAGGTGGTGGTGCTAATGGAATCTTGGTATGCTTTCTGCTGTTATTATGAATGGGCCTAACTTTAGGTTGGTCATCCTCAAATATATTCTCATTATCTTCGTTTGTCTATTGTTGTTTCACCAATTTTATTAATAAATTATACAGAATTTAGACTTTTTTGTGTGTGTTTTATACCTTTGCTTTCTTTTTGAATAATTTTCCAAAACTACTCGAAGTTTTCATGGCCTGTTTGAGTATTTAGATCATGGTAAAATCATTGCAAATAACATCAAACTCACCTTTTGATCTGGAGATGTGATGCGAGGAGTACCCCATGCTGCGTAATCTTCTTTTGTTTGAATACCTAAAACAGACTCATATTTAGGTCGATTCGCTCCAGTTGTATTGTATTCTTTAGGGCCATTATTATTATTGTTATTAGGGCTCGTTAATAGTCTAGACATGAAACCCTTTTTCGTTGAATTGTCATTGACAGCGGAATTTGATCTCGCACGTAAATTTTTGTTTATATTATTATTGTTGTTATTGGGTGGAATAATACGAGAATTAGGTAACATTTATAAGCATATAATATACAAAGAAATTGGAGGGAAAGAGGGGAAGGAAATGAAAAAAGAATATAAAACAAAATCCTCTCTGTTTTGAATAGGTTTTTTTAGATTAGTGTAACCTATTTATCCTCCATGGCTAAGTTGCATATTTAAGGCTTCTCTACACATGTTTATTATTGATTTTCATTATATCTTTTTCGTAAAGTACGATATTTTCTCAGGTAGTACATCATCTCAAGTTCTATGTATTTGTTTGGTTCAACAACAACACATTATGAATATTTAGTTTCTACTAGACTTGCCTTTAATAATATATTCTCCAAATTTAATCGATTTTAGTATCTCTTGTTCGTCTGTAAGATCTCGTTTTTTGAAAAATGCAGCCTTCAATTTAGGACGAAAAAAATCTGTATATCCTGCAGGATACTCTCTGCCTAAATAAACCAACTTTTTGGTTTGGATTTAGTAATGAAATTATGGAATTAAAATTCTCAAACTGGAAAGTAAAAAAATGATAATCCAGAAATCCGTTAAATAGGTACCTGTTTATAAAGTGCAATCACTTGTGGCCTTAAATTAGTTGTCATGCTATCTTTTTCTATAATATGTACTATGTATGTAGAGTAATTATTACTATAATTATTAAACTGTAGTAAAGAAGAAGGAGTATACTATCTAAACAATAAAACAACAAAGTCTATGATATATGAACGCATAATTTATAATCGTCACATTTCAAGCTCTCTCAAGAGGTTCTCACGCTTGTAGAACCTCTTTTGACTGAAATGCTAATATAGAGAATTGTATCCAAAGTGATTGGAGGTCTGCATTATGGTTTGATCCCCAGGAGTTCCAAATTGCAAAGCTGTGCCTGGTTGCCATGGTTACTAAATCGACCGGGAAATTTGACAGTTTGGTAACAGATTAGATCCACCAAATGCAATTTTTCTTTTGGATATAATGCTTCTAATTTGATGGCAAATGCTCAAGAACAGTGAGCATACCGCAGTTCCATTACCTGATAAATATGTAAAAAGGTAAAATGTTTATCAATCTGTTCATGTCATCAAATTATACTTTCCAGGAACTGAGGATTGTGGCACACAATATGACTGATAAATTTTTGATTGAAAAATTTTTTTAAATAGGCGATCTCGTCCAGATGAAAAAAGTATAAAAGGGAGGCTCATCCTGGCAGAGCTTCGCACCTTCCCCTTTCAATATTCATTGAATTGGGCATACACTTGTATATAAACAATTCAATAAAATATCTTTATCTACTATAAACCTCTCTCTCTCTCCTTTTTTTTCTTTGTCTAATAAGTTTGTTCCTTAATTTGTAAATCATGACCAAGTATATTATTGTTTCCGGTGGTGTTATTTCTGGTATTGGTAAAGGTGTCATTGCTTCTAGTACTGGTACTCTTTTGAAGAGTTTGGGCCTTGGTGTAACAGCCATCAAGATTGATCCCTATTTGAACATTGATGCTGGTCTAATGACTCCTCTTGATCATGGTGAAGTATTTGTCTTGAATGATGGTGGTGAGGTCGATCTTGATCTTGGTAACTATGAACGTTTCCTTGATGTGGAGTTGTCTCGTATCAACAATATCACCACAGGTAAGATTTATAAGGAGGTAATTGAGCGTGAGCGTAAGGGTGATTACCTTGGTAAGACGGTACAAGTGGTTCCCCATGTTACGGATGCTATCCAAAACTGGGTGGAGAAGGTAGCTGCAATGTCAATTGATGACTCTGGCGAAAAGCCCGATGTTTGCATTATTGAATTGGGTGGTACTGTGGGTGATATTGAATCTGCTCCCTTTGTTGAAGCTATGCGTCAATTCCAATTCCGCGTGGGTCATGACAATTTCTGTTTGATTCATGTTTCCCTTGTCCCTGTTGTTGGCTCTGTTGGTGAACAAAAGACAAAGCCTACTCAAATGAGTGTTCGTGATCTTCGTGGTGCTGGTCTCACTCCCGATCTTATTGCTTGTCGTTCTTCCAAGCCTTTGGATGAGAGTGTTGCTTCCAAGATTTCCATGTTTTGTCATGTTGCTCCCGAACAAGTATTAGCTGTTCATGATGTTTCTTCTGTCTATCATGTTCCTGTTTTGTTGCGTGAGCATGGTGTTATTGATTTTTTCCGTCGTCGTCTCAACTTGGATGCTCTCAAGATTAGTGATGAACGTCGCTTGGCTGGTGAAAAGCTTTGGCAAGAATGGACCACATTGGCTGGTAGTTATGAACATTTGCATGAATCCGTTACCATTGCTATTGTTGGTAAATATACCAATTTGCATGATTCTTATATCTCTGTTTACAAGGCTCTTGAACATGCTAGTTTGGCTCAAAAGCGCAAGATTCAAATCAATTGGGTTGATGCTTCTGATTTAGAACCAGAGACTTTGAAGACTAATCCTATCAAGTATCATGAATCATGGCAATCAGTTTGCTCTTCAAATGGTATTTTAGTTCCTGGTGGTTTTGGTAGTCGTGGTATTGAAGGTATGATTATGGCTGCTAAATGGGCACGTGAGCACAAGATCCCTTACTTGGGTATCTGTCTCGGTATGCAAATCTCTGTCATTGAGTTTGCTCGTAATGTTTGTGGTATGAATGATGCTCAATCTGCTGAGGTGGACCCTGATACCAAGACTCCTGTCGTTGTATATATGCCTGAAATTTCTAAAACTCATATGGGCGGTACTATGCGTTTAGGTCTTCGTGCTACTCTTTTCCAAGAAGGTACTGAGAAGTCTACTGTTCGTAAACTCTATGGTGGCAATGCCTCTATTGATGAGCGTCATCGTCATCGTTATGAAGTTAACCCTGTTCATGTTGATACCTTTGAAAAGAACGGCCTCAAATTTGTTGGTAGAGATGAAACTGGTGAACGTATGGAGATTGTAGAATTAGATGATCATCCTTTCTTTGTCGGTTGTCAATACCATCCTGAGTATATTACTCGTCCCTTAAGACCTTGTCCTTTGTTCAATGGCCTTATTTTAGCTGCCATTGGCAAAATTGATACTTTGTAATTTTTTAATTAATGCTTTCCTGTTTTTACTTTATATACATATACACATACATACAAACAAATTGAATAAACTGTTCATTTATATGCAATCAAATCTTCTATCCATCACATGTAGCTAATTAAATTTATCTAATTGTGTATATTTTCTTATTAAACTACCTGCATATGTTCAAGATTTTATCTTCATATATTTTATCACATCGTTTAGAATCGCAAATGCGCAATTACAAAAGAATTTTGGATTGAAACTGTCTTTTCTCATTTCTCCACAAACATCTTTGAACTGAAAAAAAAAAAAAATTATAGTAGGTAATACAATTCAGCAACGAGCAATTCAAAAATTATAGCAGCCATGAAATGTCAAAACGGTCTTAAGAAATAATCTTGCCAAAATATTACACTTTTTATTAAGAATACATCCAGAGGATGTATTTATATACTTTTCATTATAACTATTACACAGAATTACTATCTAAGAACATTACACCAATTTACTAAGACGCATGTGAATCAACGTGTACACCTGTTGATTTACTATAATACCGAATATTGACTGCGACCTTGAATGTGCGACCTAGGATATGATATTGACATAACAAGCCAGATTCAGACATTGAAAATCCCTGAAACCTATTGATGTAGTCTCAATAATGAGATGAAGGCCTAACAATGAAGTAAAAATGCGAAAAGGAAACTTGATCAATTTTGTGAGCCGTTATTAAATGTTGTTATTATGCTATTAATCCTATCATGAAATTCAATTTACTTTAAATAACATTATTGAAAATTATACAATTATGAAAGAATGCACACCGTGGCAAATCTTTCTAGGAAGCTCATAAAAGCTCAAATCATAAAAACATTATGTAATACATACCCATTTTAGGTAATAATAATTTCCAAATATGGCAATCGGGTGCTCGTAGGGGTTTATTTTAGTCTTTGGTATTTGGGGAATTTTTTGATGTACTTTAATATGTGATTTGGGGATGTAGCTCAGGTTAAGAATTGGTTTTTTTATTAATAAAATTTAAATGGGCACTCGATATGAGCATAAGCCTTAAATTTAAGAAACATGGAGAAAAGAGAAACAAAAAACCCTTGACAGGGCACTATACTAATTTAAGGGAAAATGATGGTGTGGTAGTGGATATTGAGCAGTGAGATTAGTGGATGAACTGAAATTGATCTTGAGAGATTACCAACGGCTGGGAACTTTGATAAGACTTACCACCGAGGATCCGCACAAAGAAAGCAATACAGTCATTTTTCATCAATGTTTAGTCTTTTTGTCAGTGAACCATAAAGATCCGGGATCTTGATCTGGAGCAATGACAGCCAATGGGTGTGAAATACAATCAATTGCATGAAGCAGAGAAAGTAAAGCCGACCAATATGGAGGAGGACCAGCCGAGGATTTGACCGGGAGACAGTTCAAAGCATGATCGATCTTGTTGGTACCGAAAGGAGCAGAAGGTAAAGCATCTAGTAGCTCACCATCCAGAGCACGACAGGTCAGAAAATGATCTCGAGAGATATGAACACCCAAGGGTGACATACACGAACATTCTTCTCGCATGTTGGTGAACCGACCAAGGCGCCATCGAACCAGTCGACTGCGAGCAGAGCGACCTATTGGTAGATATAGGATGGGATCAGGTCTCACAACAGAGGGACGACAAGCACGCAGCAAAGTATTAGATCCAGAAACAGCAGCCGCTTCCATTTGGCGATCTACCTGGTCTTGCCAATATTTGTTGAAAACAGAAACTAATCCAGCAGCAGAAGGAACAGGATCAGGTAACGACTGATACAATTTGTTTTCACAAATGTATTTATCTAACCTAGTGTAGGAAAGAGCGTTACGCAGGATCACCAAGAGACAGTCCTCAGGCAGGGTAGCAGCACGCAGAGCAAATCTAGTAGCTAGAACATTATAGCGATGTTTCATACTGGGCAAGCAAGTTATATGTTTTGCAACATTAAACCAGGAGCTACCCACAAACATGCCAACTAATCGATTCTGAACATCATCCAGATCCTTGAAATCCCGAAAGGAGAGGTGAGATATAGCTAGGCCATATTCGAGTTTTGGACGAATAAAGGCCTTGTACAAGCGCGAGCAGAGCAACAATGAAAAACCAGTGCGGTTTACACCAACCGAATTCAACAGAGCCATCACCTGAATAGCACCAGAAGCCCGAAGAGACCGAATACCAGGGGCAAACAGACCTTTATACCGGAAAGGCATACCCAAATAAGTGAACTCTTCTACGATAGGAAGGGGTTCATTATATAGAGTAAGTCTATGACCGGTAGCAGCATTAGGAGACCCAAGAACAGCACACTTAGATGGTTTCCATCTGTAGCCCAGAGAGATAGAGTGATCAGAAGCTAGGTCCAACATATGCTGAACATCCGACCGACGCCCAAATATGGCAACATCATCAGCAAAAAGTAGACTATTGATTGCTATTGAGTTGGTCATACCAGGAGCACAGATCATAGAGGCACCAGAAGCAGCAGCACGCAGAGCACCAGGCAAAGAGTTGATATACAACGAGTACAGATGGGGACTAAGAACAGAGCCTTGCAGGACACCTGTAACCGGCGAGAAAGCAGCAGAGTTGTGGTTAGCAATGAGCACCGAGACAGAAACTTCATCAAACATGTTAATCAACAGACCAAGGACTGGACGAGGGAGAGCTGAGGTAGCGAGCAACTGCCAAATAACTCGACGATCTACTGTATCATAAGCTGCCTTAATATCTAAGAAGGCCACTACAGGGTAATGATGATGGATCAGAAAATAGTCATGCATCAAGTCATGTAAACAGAGGGCTTGATCCAGAGGACTACGTTGAGGACGGAAACCACCTTGCGCAACATCAAGAGCAGGAGAATGAGCATCCAGATCAGGCATAATTGAAAATTCAAAGAGCTTACGCATCACCGAAGTAAGAGAAATCGGTCGAAAATTACCAGGATCAGTAGCATCACCTTTCTTGAAGATAGGGAAGACCTGAGCTTGACGCCAGAGAGCCGGTGTGTAACACCATTGATAGCACAAGGTAAACAGGAGAGACAACACAGGAGCAATTTCCGTCACCAGAGATTTGAGCATCTCAGCTTTGATATGGTCGGGACCAGGAGCTTTATTTGTGGGGAGCCGTTTAATATGAGATACTAAGGTATCAACATCAAAAAGTGACATATCCGTAGGTACACTAAAAGGCAGATCAGAATCAAAGGTTTCAGGAGGTGGAGGACGACTAGCAGAAGCAAGTAAAGAACCATTATAGACAGATTTGAGATGTGACCCCATAGTTGCGACCGAAGCAGCAGGACCATCAGGATGACTATATGTGGCAGAGGATTCTTTATGGCGTTTAATACGCTTAATAGCAGCAGTAGCTTTTGAGAAATCACTCTCCAATACAGCACAGAATTTTTTCCAGGACCTTCGCTTTGCAGCTTGTACCAATGACCGAAATTGACGGTGCGCATGTTTGTAGACAGCCCAGTTGTTGATTTTGGCAATCCCAGTGGAATGTCGCCACTTGCTGTAGAGACGATCCCTTGAACGAGCAGCATCCTCAATTTCTAGAGTCCAGAACTTTTTCCAATGACCAGGACGACCAGTTTTCACACCAATAGAACCATCAAGAGAGTCATACAAACAGTGATTCAAAGAATCATTGAGTGCATCAATATCCGGGCGGATAGAAGGAGGAGCCGAGACCAAACCAGACAGAGTATCCACCAGAGGAGCAACAGAAGAACGAAAAAGAGTTTGATATAGACTTAACGGCTTGATCATACCCAATTTTGAAAGCTTCCACTGCCGTCTTGGAGCCAGAACAGAATCACCAGACACCACCAAATCACCAGGAGGGGCTACATACTCGAAAGTAAGTAACATCAACCGATGATCAGAACCCAGAGACAGATCAGACTCAACCACCAGTTGAGGATTCAGCATAGCAGCCTCACCAATGTTAGTCAGAAACAGATCAATAATGCTACTTGCCTCCTTTTGACGTCGAAACGTCGTAAAGGTTTTAACACCATAAGCCAAAGAAGCATTCAGCACTGAGAGATCAAATTCCTCAAGCCAAGGTTTCAGAGCAACACCACGAGGGTTAGTAGCAACATCACCAGTGAGAGACCCTAACCGAGCATTAAAGTCACCACATAAAATAGTATCCTTAGTCATAGGTAGTGAACTAAGAATCGAGAGCACCTTATCTGTTGATAAGGGTGGAGGAAAGTAAACACAATGAACCGTCAGGGTGCCAACCTTAAGGGACAGAGTGTGCGAATTATAAGAAGGAAGTTGAGAGACAGGATAGGGACAGGAAGGAGAGACAAAAGCAGTTATACCACCAGAACCTCGACCAGAAGCACCGGATACTTTCGTACCGTACAAGTGGAATTGGGACCAGTTAGTAGGAAAAGACCCAGAAGTAAGCCAAGTTTCAGTAACCAAGAGAACATGAGAATTCAGTACATGAGACAGAACATCATGAACGACAGAGGCACGTAGACCATTAGCATTCCATAGGGAGAGAGAAACAAATAAGGAGTGGACCGGGTTATTATTATACATAGGTGAGGATTCAACTGAAGAACTCATTATTGTTCCATTTCAGAACCATTAGAGTTTTCAGTGCGCTTACGAGCAGAGTTGAGCAAGAACTTAGCCTTCTTGGGTTCTTTTTCCTCAAAACGAGCCATAGCTTCAGATACAGCAACAGCCAATTCTTCGTCACAGATCCATCCTGCAGATACAAAGTATTTACCAACACCACTAACGTTGAGGGGGCGAAGGAAGGACAAAGTTTGCAGGGCACGAGTGTTAGTAAATTCGTACATTAACGACTCACGGTCATTAATATGGAGGGCATCATATTTGGGATCAGCAATGTGTTGGGGATCCAAGGGATCAAAACCCTCAATGATTTCGGCTTCGCACTTCTTCATGAGATCAAGAAATTCCTCAACATACTGTGTATGGAGAAGAATACCAATAACGCCAGAGGCAGGGAAACAGATGTCTAGGACACGACCAGTATCAACACCAACCTTGCGGAAGGTAGATCGAATTTCAGAGCGTAAAATCTTACCAGAGCGACCAATATATACATATTGGTATCCTTGGGGACCTTTAGCAGCAGCCGATTTGAAGAGGCGACCAGCAGCAACTCGCTTTTTAGCAGAGCGGGCGGGATCAGGAAGGTGAGCACCAGATTTAGCAGCATTAGCATACTTTGCATTGGAGTCTTTGGGTTTGGTAGTAGCTTGTTTAGAGACTTCATTACCTCCTTCAAGCGGAGGGTTGGTGGTGTTCGTAGGGTGACTGGATAGTTGACCCTGTAATTTTTCAATTACTAGGTCCTTGGTCAAAATATCCTTTTTCAAGGTGTTATTTTCGTTTTCTAACTTTTCCATTCGTAACAAGAGGCTTTCATGTTGGTGTACCTTCTCCTGTACTGAGGTAAGTTGTTGTTGAAACTGCAAAAGCAACTGTGGCAACTGATGCATATCAAAGTCTTGTAGATTTTCAAACATGGCGATGAAATATTATTCAATAAGGTGCAAATTTAAAGAATAAAATGGAGGTGTCCAACAAGGCTGAAACTTATAAACAATAAACTGCTATGGAAGGCGAGTATAATGGTATAGTTTGGAGTCGATTGGTGAACTAGTTGTTGAGATAAATGAGTTTTAATAAAAGATTGAGAAATTTCCTGTCGAAATGTCTTCAAAAGTTTAGAGAAACGGAAAGAGATGGGGATGTAGCTCAAATGGTAGAGCGCTCGCTTAGCATGCGAGAGGCACTGGGATCGACGCCCAGCTTCTCCACTTTTCTTTTTGCTTTTATACTAAATAACGTGAGACGTTTGTGGTCGTCATTTGCTTTTTGTTGAAAATTTTCGTGCAGATGTCAGGTACACACAGACAAGGATCATAGTTGCGCTGTTTGTTTTATAGTATATGAAGAATGGTTCATAAGATATTTATTATTTAGTATTTAGTATTTAGTATTTAGTATTTAGTATTTAGTATTTAGTATTAATTGAAAAATCTATACAGAAAGTTTATGTATCCATAACACAAAAATAAATTCATTTGTTTTTGCAAAGATACTGTACCTGTTTTTCTTAGATTCGTTAAAAGTTTGTGTTATTTCAGTATCTATCTAAGATTGTTTTTTCCGTCGTAGAAACCATAAACGATGTTTGTGGGTGATAAACTTTAAATGATATCATCTACATAAAACCATAATGTTCAATAGAAACTAGAGAATAAAAAATAAAGTAGACTTTACTTAATAATCATCATTGCAATACCTTAGTATTTTCTCGACTTATTTTCATTTTAAATGCGGTTTCTCAATTTTAAGCTGGCCATTTCTGTATCATTCAAAATTTTGAAACAATCACTATAATAACCATCCTTGCTTCATTTAATAAAATTTGTAGCCGGGACAATGTTGAATGGATGGATACTGTTTTTGAAAACAAGTTTCTGCTAAAATTGATTACCAGTAGTACAAATATTCACATTTTTTGGCTGTTTTTTTTCCCTCTAAAATTGTTGAAACTAGACTTGACGTTTAGAATTATATATCAAAATGTGTGGAATAAATTGTTTGCCAATTTTTATCATGTGCTCAAGTAAGACTTTATAATGAAATTTAAGGATTGCCATAGGCGTATATACTAGAATCCAGCAAAGCTTATACCATAAAAATCTCGGCGAAATTAATAGATACAATAAAATAAATTGCAGATTCGTTTTTAGCAGCCAATGTTACCCCAGAAAACTTGGTTGCCTGATTCCTGCCGATACTTTTGTAAAAAAATGTGAAAATTCTCCAAATTGTTAAAACTACAAAATAGAAAAACAAAATAAAACAGGATTTATGATTACAAGGTTTAGAGGTCCAAAAATTTCCCAATTTTTTTTCGAAAAGAACCACCCCTGAAACTTTAACATATAATAAAGCATTGAAAAACAAGAAGATTTTGCTTAGTAGCTTTTAAGAGCAAGCTTATTAAAATCTCGAGATATTTGGCGGCATCTTAGGTTGAGTTTTTAAGCGGGGTAAAAACAAGTGTTTTACTTTTGAAGCCTTTATACTCGCTGAGAAATCAGCATCAATAGAAATAGCTCTTTTGGCAAGATTCTATAGCATCTCAAATATAGCCCTACATTTTTCATTTCCTGATTATCTATTGAAATGGGGGCACGCTCCGATTTTGAATATCACCATATAAAATTGTATAATCAGATATGCACATGTAACTGAGCTTGAATTCAAAAAGTGTTCAAATGGAAAAAAAATCCACAAAAATCCAAAAAAA
Source organism: Mucor racemosus (assembly GCA_027405735.1). NCBI lineage: Eukaryota > Fungi > Mucoromycota > Mucoromycetes > Mucorales > Mucoraceae > Mucor > Mucor racemosus. The sequence goes on from JAPEHQ010000005.1 coordinate 1,436,185, forward strand.
ACCTTGCATGTTTAATTACTCACCAAAATGCATAGTAAGTTGAACTAGCGTATTAAATGTTTTAGGTCCAGTTTTTAATTCTAAATCGATCGGTGTAGGTTGTGAAAATGTTTTTCTCATAAAATCCCTAGTAAATTTAATGTCAAATTTTAACGGTTTTTGATCAAAAAGTACCCTTCATTCAAATGCAACCCTAAAATATTTTATTTTCACATTATGCGCAACAAAATTATCTACAGAATGAGTATTTATTCGTAGCTGTAGCCTTATTTTTCGTGGGGATTTTAATTTTTTTTTGATCATTTTTTTTGGTCGGCGAAAATTCACCCTTGTATATCCTCGTCCAAAATTGATCTTTTTTTGTATCACCAAAAATCAATCATTCAATCTCAATTTTCTCGACCAAAAATCAATATTTTTTGACGAGGTAAAATTTGTTAGATAGACGCTAATAATGAGTACTATCCTATGGTTTTAGTTTTGCATACCAATTGTCCCTTCAGAAAACTCTATATAACATGTAATTAGCGTTCGCAAAATAATCGAGCCTAAGCGAGCGCAAGCTGTTTCAGCAAGCATTTTCCGAGTATAAAATATTTGAAAATTATTCGAGCAAGCCCGAGCCTAAGCAACGGCTCGTCGAGCAGTTATATATCAAAAATTTTCAGTTTTGAAAGCAAGCAACCAAGCATAAATCAAGCATTAACTAATTTTCCAAAAAGTCAAGCAAGTCGAGCACGAGCATACAGTATAAGCAAGCGAGTAAATCCGAGTGCAAGCGCAAGTATTATAATACTATATATTTTTAGCCTAATATTGGTTTAAAATATGGTAAATTTTGACATTTTAAAGCTGATATTACGTAAATTGAATAAATTTCTCCTGTATTACACGCTTGTCTATGTTTAGGATAGACTAGATTAAAAAACATTATGGACTACATAATAAAAATAAGATTGATTGTATCATTCACTTTTAGAGTATAAATGGATTGTTCAGGGCTTGGTTGGTAGTAGCTAGTAGGGTCAACAACTTCGTGAGGGTGAATTGGAGCGTTTTCCATTACAATATGAAATCCTTTCAATTTTGGAAATTTGCCCATAATATCTAAGGATCGCTGATGAACTGCACAAAGTGACCAGTCGTAGTTCCTTTTGGTATCGCAGCAGCGACGCCGTCAGGTGCTTTTCTTTTTTTAGCACCAACAACTCTTCTTTTTTTGACATTTCCTGGTCCTCTCAAGCTTACATTCACTACACCATACGTTGAAATTGCACCGATGACCGTATGTAATACACCTCTTGCAGAAGTGGTTTCTTCAATTTGTTTTATCCTAATATATATCATATATCCATATATCTGACATGCTAGAATAATTAAAAATAGTAAAACAAAGTAAAGACTTGATGAATGTCAGCTTTCCAACTGTGGGTCTAGGAATGGGCTTCGATTCGAGTTTGAATCGAGTTTTAACGGAAACGGCCATTCGATTCGAGTTGGAAAACGGCCCGTTCTTTTGTAACCCAGATAAAAAACGGGGTGGGAGCAAGTATTGATTTGCCTTAAGGAGGCTGTTAATAGCAACCTTGTCAAGTTAATATGGGATTATGAATTGATAATAGCATATTTGACAGTTTCATAACTTGAAGTATTTTTTCAATCCTGTTTTCGAGCTTAGCTAACAAAAAAAGAAAAGAAGAAACTCGAATACCCTCATTCGAGTTTGCATAAAAAACGGCCCGTTAAAGCAGTCAAACTCGGTTAACCGTAATACGATGCGTTGTTTGTGAAATCCTATGTGGGTCAAACTAAGAGATCAAAACTAAACTGATTTTTATTCTTTTATTCACGAGATGTGGTTTATATACTAATGACAGGTTAGTAGATAAGAACTGCTCGAAGTGACAGTATAAATTAATATTGAGATTCATAGAGTGTAACCAAATGTGGTGTGTATAGATAGTAGAAGGTGATAATTATACAACACAATTGCTGGTTTACCACGCTGTGCCCAACCTCTTGAACGACGCATATTCACATCAAATCCTGCTTCATCAAGGAACACACAGCTGCTCATAAAATGCAAACCTTTTTGTTGCCATTCTTTAACCCAGTTAACACGAGCCTCAAGGTTTTTCTGACTATTTCTTGCTTTAGGACGAGGAGTAACAACCTTTAAACTAAGATTGCGCTCTTCTTTCATGAATTCAGCAATCCTACTCTTCTTTATTTCCAAAGCTTCAAGGCTTTTGGTTAAATTTTCGACTGCGACCTGGATAACTGCTGATGGGTTCTCATCGAAGAAGTTGATCAAGCGCATTTTATTGTTTTCGTTAAGTTGACTCGGTGCTCTTTTTGATGTACGATTCGTCTTTTCAAATGGTATATTCTTCTCAGGATTATTGTTGTACTCTCTCTTTCATTTTCTCGCAGTTTCAGGATTAACATTAGCAAGTTTAGCGGCATCAGCGGGCTTCATCAATTTTTCATGAAGGAAAAAAAACAAGTACCGAAGGCGATCTTCGTTCGTATAAGTATTATAAGTCGTACTTCTTTCCTTGTTAATTGGTACTTCTTTCATATAAGCGTCTTTTGGCTCTTCGTTCTCAACAACAACTTTTTTATTTTTTATTTTTTATATATTTGTGCAGATTCGTTAGATTGGCCAATTGAAAGGACAGATCTACAACAAAAGTAGCAGCTTCATTACCAGAATTATCTACGATTCCGCCTCTGCCGTCTTCAAAAAAGAAATTTATTTCAAAACAGCATAATGGGTATAAGAAAAGTGGTTAAACTATTTTCTTTTTAGCGGCCAATTTATTTTAAGAAAACTGGGCAACTTAAACTCAAATACTTGACCACATTAGTCTCATTTTTTTGGGCAATTTAACTTCGCACAAGTGTGCAAAATTTTTCACAAAAGTGGCGAAATTTTCAAAAATTCGGTAAATTGAGAGTGGAAACACAGTACCTGAGATGTTTATCTTTAATCCAAAAATGAGTATCCGGAAATCTGATATATATGCTTTCATTTACATACAACACCAGAGCTTTACAGCGTTGTTAAAATCCAGATTCCGAGTATATATTCGCAACAAAAGTAATAGTATAAAATTAGCATTTATTTATTGAACAACATTAGTATGAAATATAAGTAATAGAGATAACCCAAATTCTAAAAACTTGGGTTATCCATTAAAAAAAAGATAAATATAATATATGTGAATTATGTGTGTTTTTGTATTATATACAGGTATATGCTATGTATAGGATAGTAATTTACAGATCAATTTACATTCTTAACCATAAATCTCTGATTCTATTTGTACTAGATGAAGATAATTTTGGTTCTATTAAAATAGATCGCTTGTACTGTTCCTAAATTGAAGAAATATTATTAATATCTACCGAGACACTACATAATAAAAACTTACATCTTCTGATAGAATATAACTGTCAGCAATAAAAGCCAATATTTTTGAGTCAGGTTCAATAGAGTACCCAGGGTATTTAAATTTCATTGTTGCCATAATAGTTTCACCCATCAATCGAAATTTTTCCCAGTGAATAGTACCGTCGGCACGAAAATCTTTATTTGCTTCAGCAAGTGATACCAAATCCTGATTATGTATTCCCCTATTATATAATTAAATGTTATTTTTATATTCATGCCACGCATCATAAGTTTATATTTACAGATATGGTATTCCGGGTGCACCAGTTGCTTTCAGTGCCATGCGATATGAGCTAAATGATCGATCTGTACTCATTAAGCGTTCGAGACTTTGAAATTGCTTGAAAACTTTTTTTGTACACACTGCTTGTCGCGTTTGCTTCAACCGAAGTATAGAAGCACTGTTAATACCTGCTAAAATAGCCATTAAAGAATTGTAGTTGTTATGATTTCTTAGTGCAACTGCAATTGACATGAATTTCTCAAGTACCGCCACCCGTTTGCTTAGTCTTGTCTGAGTTATGATCATGGTAACTACCCAAGCGGATATAAAGTTAAAGTGCGCTATAGATGCAGATACAGCATTATTACTAGATGTTGACATAAACGAAGAGTCATCAGAGTTTATTGAGGAATTCCATATATTACGAATAAATTCTCTAGGCTTTTTCAAGTTAATAAAATGTGTTCTTTCGAATGCAAAACAAATAATATTAAGGTTTACCTTGATACGAGAAAATAGTTCCGCTTCAATCCAAGTAAGTTGATCCGCTATAGTTACATCCGTTGCTTTCATGAAAACTTTATAATTATAGCTTGATTGATCTTTATCAGATCGGTGCTGTCTGAATGAACTGATAAAACTTGAAGCTAATAATTGTGTCCCTAAAGACGAAGTCCAACCACCACCAGTTCTAGTTGAAGCAATAGATGGTGTAATTTTAAATGAAGGCGTATAGTAATTTTTAGGTTTTACAATATTGTCAATGTTTATCAAACCACCTGCAAACTCGGCTCGTCTGGGCTCACAACTATCGTTATTATTTGACGCCGACAAGGGACCTTTGTTGTTGGCGGCATAAGATGATCTGAGATTCGGATGAGACTCTGAATGTGTAACTGCTTTACGGTTACTTGAGCTACGTAATAATCTATTCAAATTTGGAGAAATTAAAGGTGTTTCTGTTGTAGAAGACGATTGCTGATGATTGTTTCTAGAGTAATTATTACTAGAAAGCCTCTTTAATAGAAACTGTTCATTTGTAGTTGGTGATGATAGTGGAGAAGGTGGCGTAGGTTGGTGGTGAATATAACTAGAGACACTAAATGTACCAGATGCATAAGCACTATCCTTTTTTTCGTTTCTTTTTTTAGTTATAGCAGGAGTTGTTGACCATGATAATCTGCTATCATCCAAAAAATCAGCGTCGGAATCATCATCATCATCGTCTACAAGACCCCAGTTTTTATCTAGGTCATAAGATGGAGGTTCGCGTATAACAAGAGGGGCCAAAGAATCACAAATGGGAGTCAAATATTCGTATTTTGATATGCGATCTAAAAAGAGAATAATGTGTTTTCTTGCATGAGGACCATAGAAATCATTCCAATAATGTGATAACCACAATGAAAAGATACTATGAATTCTGTCATTCCGCAAGACACACATGCTTTCTTAGTTACACATTTCGTCGGGGGTCCTTTTTTCGAGTATTACAAACCTCTTTTGTAAATCAGTTGGTGAAGAATCTGAAGCGAGACCATCATTTTCGAATCTGTGTAGAAATTGATGGTTATTAGGAAAAAGAAACCCACTTTTTTTAGTTGAAAAATAGTATACCTATCAACAAGCATTTTAACCAAGTCGTATGGCTTCATGAATTTTCTGAAAAAGGTCAGAAATATAGGTATAATATTCTCATCTTATAGGTAGACATGTAAGTAATCTGTCATAAATTATATGAAAAAAAAATGAATAAATACCTGATTTATTATATTCTATTGATAACAACCGGTCAACAACATCTTCAGATGTCAGTCCAATACCAAAGGATTCGCTAAAATAAGAGCCAAATAATTGATTTAAAATAAACATTTAGCAAAGATGAAAAAAAAGCAAAGAGAAATGCATCTAAAATTGAAATCCAAAAAAAAAGGTTTACCTGCTGTCTTTTGATCCACGCCTAGTGCCAAGATAAGTATAGTAAGACGTACTTGTTGCTCTCTTATTTACCATATGGTGAGAGGAGGAAAAAGTGGTTGCAATGTGATTATTTTCAACAAGTTCTTTATCGGGATCGGCTTCACTGACCGATGTTGCACCATTTTCTATTGTTTCTACTACTTGAGATGTTGCTGGAGTAGTTGTGGGTGCATAAATAAATCCTGGGGTGTCACTTACAAACGAGCTACTTTTGATCTCCTCCTCATCCTCTTCTTCTCTTACTTGTTGTTCTTTATCATTGTTCATTAATTTAGGATGATATTGCTTTAAAAGCGATTTATATACATTTTGCATTTGTTGTACTCCTTCCTCAGAAAATGCATCCACTCTGAAATGCCGTAATGCGAATAATTCAACTATTTGTTGTATGAGATTTGGATCGATTTGACAAGTTACTGAAGCTAAATCAGATTTCAATCCTACCAAATATGTTGGTATATTATGAGACAGATAAAAATCTTTAAGGAGGGAGGTGTCTGTTAATATCAAGGAGATTATAAAAAGGGGAATTTCATATGAAATAATGACACTTTACCTAATAAATCAGGTATACAATTTAAGGAATCTCTATCTGTTGTATCATAACATACAATTCCACCATGAATTACAGGGATTTTTTGCTATATTTTGATTTGTAAGTACTATAGTCTTTGTATAATCAAACAACGTACATCGATTAAATCTGCAATTTTTGATCCATCGAGTTCAATTAAATCAATGGGATAAGTAGTTTTATCAAATAAAATCTTTGTATGGTGGCACTGAAGATCTTGTTTTAATATAATGAAACAAGTAATTTAACAAAGTCGGTCATGGTGTATTAAGGAGTAAATGTTTACCTGGTCGATTAGAGTCGTGTTTTGCAATCAAATCTTGTAGGCCAAATCTAATAAATGTCGATTTCCCCACATTGGATCCTCCTGATATAACAATAATGAGTGTTTCCGCCTATTTGAAATTTACATGAATCACCAAATTTTATAGTGTATTGTTATGAATTGTTTATACGTTAATGCATTTTTGGCCACCAATGATGGGTGGCAAAGGCTTATTAAGCCTATCAATTAATGCAGATGCTCTTGCTGAAAATTTCTCTTCCTGTTGACTATTTGTCAACTTTTTTGAAAACCACATTGTATATGCGTAAAATGGTGTGATTTGATCTTTGTTTTCTGTAAACGATAACTACTCGAAAGAAATAAACAAGAGAGAAAAGAGAAAAGAAAGAAAGAAGATGTAAACAAAAATACGTTCAGCTTTAATAACTCTAATAGTATATTTTTTAAGGGGATACTCATTACACACATCAAATAGACACTCAACTCCTTTTTCATTTTGTTTCTTTTCTTCCACCCCTTAATCATCATTGTTGTCACACATAATATAATCACAATATTTATTCAATTTAAGCAATGTTTGCCAAATAATCTTTAACTTCACTTAAGCTCAACTTTCTAAATAATGGGATCTCTTTTCTTTCACCACCATGAATTCCGACAGTGCTTTTACCAATAATACCAATTTCTAAACTGTTTTCTGTCATTTGTCCTTCGAAACCTTCCTTGAGCTAATTGAAAAATTATTAATATTTCCTCAAAACAAAAAAAATGCATGAATTCTTACAGTTAAAATTGCTGTATGTACTGCATCTTCTAATTCCATCTCTTCATTATATCTAGAAAAAAAAATCTTTAACAAAAAAGTTCAACCTAAGATTTTGCATAAATTTATTTACCTCTTTTCCAAAAAGGTCTTTGCATTGATCATATTTTTACCAATGGCACTAGCCTTCCAAGCCCAATAAGAACCAGAAGGATCAACTTGATAAAGTGAAGGCCCATTCACTTCATCATAACCTGCGATTAAAAGAGAAACACCAAATGGACGAACACCACTAGTAAAAAAAAGTCAATTTAAAAACATTTCAACTGGATAAACAAAATGCTTACCCGCTTTGAGTATATTCTTGCATAACACTTGCTACTTCTTGAACAAGGATACGTACTGGAGGCTCTTCCATATAAACTCTTTTATAAGCTTGTGCTGCTTTACGTGCCTTACTGACCAATACACGAAAGTCAGGTCCCATACCAGAATAGATCATACCAACGTTGGCACAAATGGTAGCAACTTTTTCAAGTGTAGAATCATCGACAAGACTAGAAGCAGGTTTTTTTTCTGTTGCAATAACAATACCATTGGTAGCTACAATTTATTTACTTGTTGATGAATAAAAATTATAAAATTAATGCTTTGCTTTAAATGATATACCTTTAATACCAACAGATGTAACACCTTGAGAAACAGTATTTAAGGCATATTCAATTTGAACAAGTTTTCCCGAAGGAGAAAAGGTAGTAAGTGAGAAACTATAACGATCAGCCATTTTGTTGAATGATTATATTATAAAGAAAGGTTGAAAGAGATATTATAGTTAATGGGCTTCTAAATCTAAATGTTGCAAACGTAACATCTGCCACCAAAGACGCGTGTTGCTTTCAAGTGATTCTGATGACGTACGAAATGTACAATCCTTCCTCCTCTTTAAATATGTCCTGTCCTGTCCTGTCCTGTGGCTGAACAGCATGCTCAATTGGAAACAAGAGAGGATCACTTTTCGATACGGACATTCAATGTATAAACTTTTTTTGTCTTGTATTTAGGTGCCATTGTGCTCATTTGAACCCTTTTAACTTGGATTTTTTTTAGTTAATATGGAGGTAAATTTGATTGGAATTGGTTGCCTAGCAACTGAAATATTCATGGAAATCAGGAATTAACTTTTGTTTGATTTTAGCAATTTGTAACAGGTCTCGAAGAACTTTTAACTAAGCTTGCAACAGCTCAAGATTCTGATACTATTAGACAAGTAATGATATAAAAAAAAAAAAAATTTTTTTTTTTTCAATGTTATACATGTAATTGATTATATTGATCTAGGCTACTTCGACATTGAATACGCAATTTTATGTATCAGCAAATTGTATTCCTGCTTTTGTTCAAATTATCAGTCGCTCTCCTCATCATCCTGTTCGCCAACTTGCAGCTGTTGAATTGAGAAAGCGTATTTCAAAGAAATGGCAAGAAATTCCTGATGAAGCGCAAATCGAGATTCGTGCTCAACTATTACAAATTGTTTTGAATGAACAACAGTAAAGTTTCAATGTAAATGCAGAGATATCGATCAGTAAACTAAACATTTTTTCCGTTTTAATAGTGAAATTGTTCGTCATTCAACTGCTCGTGTCATCTCATCTATCGCTCGTATCGATGTTCCCGAGAATAAATGGCCTGAATTATTGGGCTTTTTGAACCAAGCATGTGCTAGTGCTACTGCCATTCACCGTGAAGTCGGTACATATTGTTTATATACACTTTTTGAAGTCATTGCAGATTTCTTTATGGATCATACTGCTCCTCTCTATGATCTTTTCTCAAAAGCAATTGTTGATCCCGAGAGCAAACGTGTTAGAGTTACTACTGTATTGTAAGTGAACTTTTATACAAAAAAAAAAAAAAAAAAAAAGAGAGAGAGAGATGGAGATTAATTGTAATTGCTTGATAGAACTTTGGGTAAGCTTGCTGAATTCATTGAGAATGAAGATAAAGAAAACATTGTAAGTTTTAACAGGCAAAATGTACATTTCTTTTTGTAAAAATGTGTATTTACATATGTTTAAAATAGAAATCGTTCAGAAACATGATTCCTGGTATGGTCAATGTGTTGGAGCAATGTCTTACAGAAGGAGATGAAGAGAGTGCAGGTGAAATTTTCGAAGTATTCGATACTTTGTTGATGTTGGTAAGTCGAAGTTTTTAAAGAATTTTTTTGACGGAATATTGATAAGCGAGGAATCAATTTAGGATGCTCCTCTTTTGTCAAACCATTTGGTTGACTTAATTAGATTTTTCTTAACTATTGGTTCTAACCGTGAATTGGATGATTCCCTTCGTGTTATGGCCCTTTCTTTCCTCATGTGGGCTGCTGTATAGTAAGTTTTACCCAAATTAGGAAAAAAAAAGCACATTTGAAGCTCAATTCATTTATCACCATCAGTAAACAAAATAAGATTAGAAGTTTGAAGCTCGTTGGCTTCATTGTAGAGGGTTTGATGCCTATTGGTTCTGAAGAGGATCCTGAAGATGTCGATGAAGATTCACCCTCTCGTGTAAGTCAAAATTTGAAAGATTAATTAAGCTAAATTATTCAAAATGTAATTTTTTTCGGGACAAAATAGTTGGCATTCAAGGTATTAAATGCTCTTGCAACTAATATGCCCCCTCAACAAGTCTTTCCTATTGTAATGCCTGTTGTAGTTACTTATATGCAAAATCCTGATCCCAATTTCCGTAAAGCTGCCATGATGTCTTTTGCTGTTATCATTGAAGGTTGTGCTGAATACATGAGTCCCAAGTTGAATGATCTTTTACCTCTTGTTTGCTCTGGCTTGCAAGATCCCGAGATTATTGTTCGTCGTGCTGCTTGTATGGCCTTGGGTTGTCTTGCTGAAGAAATGCCTACTGAAATTTCAGAAAGTCATCAAGTCTTATTGCCTCTTGTGTTCAATTTAATGAATGATACTAACCCTGAAGTTACAAAACATGCATGTAATGCTCTTGATGCCATCTTGGAAAGCTTGGGTGACGAAGTTTTACAATATTTGCCCATGTTGATGGAAAAACTTTTGTTCCTTTTGGACAATGCTCCTCAAACTGAAACTAAGGCTACTGTTATGGCTGCTATCGGCAGTGCTGCACATGCCGCAGGTGAAGGATTTGAACCCTACTTTGGTGGTGTCATGCCCCGTATTCGTCATTTAATGACCTTGACTGAAGGTACTGATGAAGCTTTACTTCGTGGTGTCGCTACTGATTCTGCTGGTGCTATTGCTGAAGCCGTTGGTGCTGATAAGTTTAGACCTTTCACTCAAGATTTGATGGCCTTGGCCATTGAACAATTGACATTAGATTCACCTCGTCTCCGTGAATGTTCTTATGCTTTCTTCTCTATTATGGCCCGTGTATTCGGAGAAGAATTTGCTCCTTATCTTCCCACTGTTATGCCCCCTATTATTGCTTCTTGTAAGGCCGAGGAGAAGGATGATGCTAACTTTGGAAGCGAAATTGATCTCACCTTGGGTGATGGTGACGAGGAAGATGATGATAGTGCCTTTAACTTTAACTCTGCTATTGCTGATGAAAAGGAATTTGCTGCTGATGCTCTTGGAGAAATCTTTGAAAGCACTCAAACCCACTTTTTACCTTATGTGGAGCCTGCAGTTCAAGAGTTGACTGAACTTTCTTTCCATTTGTTTGATGGTGTTCGTAAAGCAGTTGTTGGTAGTTTATTCAGTTTCCTCAAAACATTCTATCTCATGTCTGGCTCTGATGAATGGAAGGCTGGTTTGCCTTTAGCTTATCCTGTACATGAAAATGTTCAAAATATGACTACAATCATCATTCCCACTGTCTTGGCCATGTGGAAAGATGAAGATGATAAGATGGTTGTTGTACAAATTTGTCAAGAATTTATTCAATCTCTTAAATTGATGGGCCCTAGTATTATTGCTGATCATATTGAAGAAATCTCTCGCAATATTCTTGACATTTTCGAAAAGAGATCTATCTGTCAACAAAGTTATGACGATGAGGATTTCGTTGATGAGGAAGAGGAGGCCGAATCTGAATCCCTTTTGATCAGTGCTGCAGGTGATCTTGTTGCCACTATTTGTGAAACAGTAGGCGAGTCTTATTCTTCCTACTTTGATGTCTTTATGCCCTTAATTGCAAAGTATTATAAAAAGTCAAAGTCTGCTCCTGAACGTTCCATGGCTATTGGATGTCTTGGTGAATGTATTACTGGTATCAAGAGTGCTGTCACTCCTCACACTGAACGTTTACTTCAACTTTTCATCAAGGCTTGTGCTGATGAAGATCAATCTGTCAGAAGTAATGCTGCTTATGCATTAGGTATTCTTTCTGGTAATTCTCAAATCGACCTTAGCTCTCAATACCCTGTTATCTTGACTGCATTGCATCCTCTTTTCCAAAATCAACCTGTACCTAATATTACTGATAATGCCACAGGTGCTGTTGCTAGATTAATTATTGCTCGCCCTGATGCTGTTCCTCTTGAACAAGTTTTACCAGTTTTTACCAGCGTACTTCCTCTTAAGGCTGATTTTGCAGAGAATGAACCTGTATTCAATTGTTTGTTCTCTCTTTTCCGTGCTAATAATACCTTTGTAAGTGTAATATCTTGATTTGAGTGCTTGAATACAAATCTAATTCAATTTGACAATAGATCCAAAGCCAAATCCCCGGTCTTCTTCCCATTTTTCACCATGTATTGAGTAATGAAGATCAATTAAATGACTCTACTCGTAATGAACTCGTAGAATTATTACGTGCATTGAACACTCAATCACCTTCACTGGGTATTTCCAACAGTGATTTGGCCCGTTTCTTGTAGACAACACAATTTAAAAACCCATTTAGACAACAACCTTTTATATAGCTTTTTTTATTACATATATATTTTTTTATAAGCATTACTTTTTTAAAATCAACACAACTCTATTTCAAATAAAAATTAAGATTGTATTTTTATATTATATCTTGATAATGATCTTTGATTTAGATGAGAACAACCAAAATTGATCTTTTGGAATTATGAGGGAAGGATTCAAAACTATAATTCTCAACCTTTTCGTAAGTAACTATTTGAACAAAAAGATTGAAAATAAACCTGAGTTATACGAAAGTATTATAAAAAGATTTGCTTTATTTTTCATGTCCCTTGAGGTGAAATTAAATCTATAAACAACTGAAAATTAAGTGCGACGGCTTAAAAATCTTGAAGAAAGCAAGCTACAGCCTTGCGAACTCAACGAAACTTGCTTAATTTATTATTTGCTATAATAAGCATGAATATCATAACTTTTAAAAGCGTTATAACTAGAATAGAAGTGCATTGGCCTATCATCGACTTCAAATTGACCTAAAATTGACCTAAAATCAATTATAAAACTTAAACAACATATTTGATGTATATTTTTTTTAAATATACGCAATAGATCCAACTAAAAGCTACTCTGAATTTCCTGTTTCAGCAAAAAATGTTGATTTTTCATGGAGAAAATCATAATAATAGACAACATTACAGCCCATGCTAGCTGGGCTCAAAAATCGATTTACTACTACCAAATTGATCCAAAAAGGATGCAAAAAAGCAAGTTTCTTCAATAACTCATAAGCTGCAAGGCAAATTTGACTAGCGTACTAAATGTTTTTCATACAGTTTTAAATTTTGCGTTTAATCGTACAAAATTCGAAAACATGGTTTATATTAAATTTTGCGTAAAATGCATTTAAAATTTTGAAGGTTTTTTGACGATATACGTCACTTTTTATAAGCATTTTTTAAATATAAGTAATGGAGATGATGCACAGCAAAATCATCTATCGATCAAGCCATTACTGAACCTTCTAGTTACATTTTTTCATAGAGAAAACAAGATTTTCATCAATTTTTTTTCAAATTCAGAATTTGGGATGAGGGTATATAAGGGAAATTTGAAGCTAGAAACGAAGATCTCTCTTTGTACACATTTTTGAGGATATCTCTATGAAAAATCAATATTTTTAAAAAAACTAAGTTGGGTCCCGGAGGCCTCAACAAGGTCTATGATACGAATAAAAAAAACATACTGCTCTTCTTAACGAATATTTTGAAACCTACTATAGAAATGCCAAAAAATGAAAAAAAAATAAAGGTGCACAGAATTTTTTTATATTAAAATATATTATAGAGTACTTTAAAACAAGTAAGTTTTATTATTAGAAAATGCTAGATTAGCCTAATTTTTTGTAAAGATATGAAGCCTCAAAGTTTATAATTTTCAGCAGTGAAATACTCTTAAAAATCTGAAAAATTAGCACTGAAAAATTAATACCAACTGCAAAAAATAGGATTTTTCGGATTCTCATTTTTGAATTAAAGTTGAACATCTCAGGTGCATTGTCATATAATTTTTCCTTGGTGTTATTTCGTGAAAAAAAAAGTAGATCAGAGATCAAAAGTGAGACCCAGCTTTCAATGAAGAAACAGTGAATTTTGCATGTTTTTGAGCCTTTCGTGAGATAGAATAAATTTAAGAATAGGTAGCATAATACAACTTGTTTAGGATAGACTAGATTAATGCGCATTATGGTTTGAATAATAAAAATAGTTATTGATAGCATCATTCATTTTTAAAGTTATAAATGGATTTATTATGTCAATACTCCATTGTTTTCGGAAACTTGGACAGCTTACAATTCTACCGAGACATTTGATATTTATGGATTTGAGATGATATCTCAAGTTAAAGACAGAAGAAATAGATTACTAAATGCTGTTTTGGTGCTTGTTACTATGTCGAGCAATTATTTTTGAATGCTAATCGTGCGTCTGTGCTCTGTGGTTCTCTTTTCATTGATGAATCTAGCTGCTCTGTGTGTGTCGTTTTTGTTAATATTTTGTCGAATGCAAATGTATTTGCAAACGTTTACTTTTCTCTTGACTGCTCTATTGAAATCATTATGGAAGCCCTTCAATTTATTGTCGATAGATCTTGTCTGAATGTAGCAATTGCTGGATATTTCAACATTGTTTCTAATCCCAATCATACAGATACAACAAGAAGAAATTAATCTGACCATTTTATAGTTAATAATTGGCTACATAACCAATTGAATGTGCCTTCAGCCACCAAATCAGGAACATTTATTGATAACGAATTTACCACCTACGCAACACCTCAATCTAAAGTCTACATTTCGTTTACCAGCTTACGTGAGCCACTGTACAATAAGTTTCCCCATACGTGCGTCTTTATACCCTCCAGACGCCCTTCTTAGTAATAATCCAAGAAACAGATCGTTTCAATAGAATCGCAGCTTCCACATGATGATTGATTTCATACCTTCTAAAAAGACTTTCATTCTTCATAAACAATTCTCAAAAATAAAAATATAATAGTATTTGGATGATGGTTTAACTACACAAAAAAAAAATATATATATTATATAGCAAATTTTAAGGTAAAAATAAATACTTTGAAGTTTATTTCAACTAATAAAAAACATTGCGTAACTGTCCAATTAATAAAACACTGCCCCCCTGAAACATATAATAAGATATAGAACACTTTAGCTGATGGGCTTGCCTGATCTGAATTTTTTCAAGTTGTAAAAGTGCAAAATAATATTGGAGGTTAGGAAATGTTTCCAACATTTAACAAAAAACTTTATAGTTACTGTCACCTGTCCATTACATGCTTTTTGTAGCTCATCGAATTTTGAATCGATTTACAGTTTTAAATAAAAAAAGTTGCACTCAAATTGTTTCACAACTACAGATTTTTATGCATCACAAATATGTGCATTATATGCAAGTTTTTGCATGAAATGTGTATATTTTCTGCACATTTTGGCATAATTTTGATTTCTATGAACATTTTTTCGACCTGATGGTGTTGTATTTTATATTTTACATAAAATAAGTCTTCGAATAATTAATTATACAATCGACCCTTAATTTTTGTATGAAATTTCGATACCTGCACACATCTCACAACTGCTTGAGATATTCAAACAGCCGCGTCCGGACTGTGCGGTGATTTTTTCTAGAAATTTACAGCTTGCAAATGTTATTAGATGGCCGCATCCGGAGATTGTTCGGCATTTTTTTTTGGAAGAGTGACCACTGTTAAAATATGGATCACTTATTCAATTTATAATAAAAGAAAATATTCTTGTTTAAAACAAACGCAGGGGTCTCTAAATGAGCCAAAAAAAAAAAAAATCTGTGGATCTAATTTCTTTTTCTTTAAATTTAACCTTTTTAATTTGAGCTGAAAAAAGAGAGTATTATGGTAGTAGCTTTACTTTTGATTATAATTCTTACACTATTTTATTAGGTAGTCTTCATCTCATTTATGAATATCTTTTGTTCATAAAGTCCTATAATAATTAGGATTGTTTTACCAAAAATAATAAGAAATAGACAAGAGTAAAAGGTGAGGTTTTATTCAATGTAGAGTATGGAATATATGAGGATATTCACAAAAAAACAATAATATAAAAACAGTAAAAGTCAACTAAATAAATATAGATTTTTACTATCAACAAGTTAATCGAGGTGTCTAAAACTTAAGAACCCTACTTTGACAGGTTGATGTTCCTCTTTATATAGTTTTATTATGAATAAATGTTATAATGTTAATGTCCTTTAGCATCTACTGTATGTGGATTATCAGTGATACATTAAATCAAGTCTTTAGTATCTTTATTATTATAGTGCTAAATGCTATCTCAGATACAGCCATGATTCGATTTAGTCAACTTGAAAATAACCGATTTCGATTTAATGGTTAGCTTCAAATCTCCCGTTTTTTTTATATTTTTACTGCTTAAATTTACTAAATCAATTCTGTGGATACTGGACGGTTTTAATCCCACCAGTCCACTATTTTCACAAAATGAAAGATCAATTCTGATCAAAATTTTACTACAATGCTTTGAACCAATAATATGTATGTGAAGTTACGTTAAATTTGTTTGGGATGTTTTATTTGTCCTATTTGAGAACATTTCACCCCTGCGAGATATATGCATTCTAGAAAATGCTCCCAGAATGTTAAACTTATCATCTGTTTTACTACAATAATAATATTTTCAACAACAAACCTCATTGCGTTAATGAGACCTTCTTGCTTGACTTGATATACATCTTCATCTTCCTCTACAAGTGCTGCATTAGCATCAATTTTTTCAGCAGTAATACATCCATTGCTGAATATGCCACTGTTTTTTAGACATCAAATTATACATCCTCCTCTACACTATCAGCAATACCATCAGTAATTTTCAGTGTATCACCTTCTTAAACTACAGTACATTATTTAATTGCAAGTGTAGTGCGTCTCCAATAATTTTTGATCGTATCACTTGTAACCTTCTCCTAAGAGATTTTTATCCAATTCATTACTTGGAGTTGGTCAACCCAAAAGAAAGGCTTTTATTTTTGTTTCAGAAATAGCAATGGATTTCCTGTTGTTTGTTAAGGAAGAGTATTTAATTGCTGCATGTCTGTTTCGAATTTTTTGATAATGGGTTCTGAAGTTTGCAATTATACCAGCATCTAATAACTGGTAATAATGTGATGCTGTATTAGGAGACAGGAAGACAATTTTGACATTGTTGCGAAATAGTTTTTCATCGTGAGCAGGAGCATTATCGATGAACAAGACGACATTTCGACACTCTTTTGCCATTCTGCTATTGAATTTATCTAAATCTTTCAAAAAAAAGGCGTCGTAATGCAAGCTTTCTTACTAGTAAAATAGTAATGGAAGCCAAAGTTAGAAGCATTTTTCCGTTTAAGTCAGCAAAGGTTTTCATGTTCTCCAATGATAATAAGAGCAATACTGGAAGATCCATCTACATTACAGAAAAAACCAATAGTTACCCAGGTTTTATCAGTTTTAGCTCCTGAAATAGATTCTCAGCTAATAGTTTTGCTAGGAGCATTTCTGTAAAACAAACCAGTTTTATTCATAAGTTTTTAAGTCTTCTCTAATCTATTTCAAATGAATTTGGATACTGGATTCCTCTAATTAAACTGGCGGCCCTGCTTCTCGATTCATTGATCGAACACGAAGGTCTTGAACCATACATTTGTGGACCCAACCTCTTGATAACTCAGACTTGTCTGCTCCATCTAACAACTCTGGATTTAGAACAGCCAGGATTTTAGCTCTTGTCAGGATTGATAGATAATTTGTGGCAATATTAATATCTCGTGCCATATCGTTGATGAGCTTCCTCAAGTCATTTTTAAGGTTTGGAAACTTGGCTTTTTTACCGCTAACTTTTTCAATTTGATCTACAGGAAGAGCGTTTAATTTTTTGGACTTATTAACTAATGCATTGTAAATTACGCTTCTACTTGGTTTTACACCATAGCCGCGTTACATATATTTGCTAATTTCTTTACGAGTATAGTTTGAATTTTTCTCACTGTAATGGCAAATAGTTAACTTCTGCGTTTTATTTAGTCAGACTCATTTCGTTTTAGTAATGGTACTAGTTCTAAAATCTAAACAGCTTGATCGACGGTTTTGATTACGTATTCCATTGGCGTTTCTTCGAGCTTGTAAATTTATCATAAGAAATAAAGTTGGAATTGCAACACAAAAAAATGATGCAAATTGTGATGGTTCGTCAACCTGTACGAGACTTTTTTCTGGCAATACATGGTATCTTAAGTGTAATTTTGAAATTTAACTGTCAAATGTATTGGATCAAGGTAAAGTTGGTTGATCGATATAACTGATAATAAATGCAATGCCATTTATTGAATGGGTGAATGCAAATGTATCGTACAAATCAACACAGCTTACTTGTAAATAAAAATACTAATTATTCTGATTAACATCAATAGGTTCAAAACGCATAGTTAAGTGCAATCATTGCTACTAAATTGCATAATTTGATATGCAGAAAAATCTTGAAGTATTCATTCTTTTTTTTGGCCGTAGTGCTACAAATCATCGTTCAATATGACTGAATATTAATGAGTTAGAGAAAATACACCTGGTGAAAAACTGATACCTAACAATGTACATTGAGGTCAAGATAGATAAAAAGTGTATTCATTGTGTAGTGGTGGAAATTGCAACATTTTGATGGATAAAAATTACAGAACCAAGGTGTTGTATTTGCCTCGGGATTTTTAAAAGAGTTTAAAAGCATACTTCATCAAGCTTACTTAGATGTTAAATACTCACCATATGCTATTAGTATCATCTTGTTTTTTATTTAATTGCTGTATTATTAAAAATCAAACTTTTCATAGCTTATAACAATGGCAGTGGGATGTTTCTGATTTTAAATTGACATTTATCATAAGGCGAGCTAATGATACGTTTGATAATACTGTAGATAAAACCAGTCAATTTACTTTATGGCGTTTGAATTCAAATACCGAGTGTTGTATTCCACCTACTACTAGTATCATACATTATCACCTTCGACAGTATCAATACATTATCACCTTCGACAATATCAATACATCTTACAATCTATTGACTACGACATGTATTGAAGTGCAAGTCTTGATATCGGATATAAAAAACTCCTAGCGTATCAAGTTTAATCCAGTAATTACCAAGAACGCTTTGACCTCAATTATGACACCACATTATTTCATCCCAGCAGTTAACCAATCAAGTAGTTATCAAATCAACATCCAAGCATATTTAGCGCAGCATTGAAATAAGACAACTCACAAGCTCTGCAAGAACGGTTAAATTATGATTGATTCATTTCAATCCATAGATTACTATCAAACAGATCTAATGGTTCAATAGTGCCTTAAATTACATCTCAGGATCTCAATGTCAAATCAATATAAAAGGCCATACTTTTACATCTAAATAAACGATATCTTGTTTTTATTATACAGTTGAAGAACTGATTAATTACTCATTCTTTTATAATTGTATTCTTTTTTAAGTACTATTTATCAATCCTAAAAATATTCGACACCGAGGAATCATTTGTAAGTGCTGTTTAAGTTGGTTCTGGTAAAGCATTGAATAAACTGGCTTGGGACAAAGAAGATAAAAAGGCGGCAATAGGTTCCAGTGATAATGAAATGTTTATGTTTATAATATTGGAGAGGTTGCACTAAAACTTAATGTAAATCATTTCTAGCGCAATAATTATCAAATAAACTACCACACAATATTAACATGTATAAACATTTAAAGTAATAAGCTCAAATCAAATGGGTACAGCATCGTAAATTCTTGAAAAAGTTCTCAAGTATTATAAAATCTCTTATCTTTAAGACTTACAAGGCTTATAAGCGGAATATTAATTTCAAAAATTATTCTTGTCCAGATCATCAATTTTGACATTTTTTAGTTTTTTTTTTCTGATTTTGCAAATCTAGGGTTAATTATACTACTAATTATAAAAACAAAAAATATACATACAGTGACCCCCAAAACTGTCCCAATGTTTCCTAGTTTTGAGTTTAGTATGATTTTCAGGTACAACAAATATATTTAAAGTACGACATATTTTATATATTTCGGAAGATCAATTAATTTCCTTTTATATTAAATTAAAAAAATCTCGAATTTCATTGGTCCGCTATATTTATACCCTGTCTGGGACAGCATATGCATTGGGACAGTTTTGAGAGCTTACGCGGGAAAAAATATAATCCTATTTAATAGTCCGTCCAAAGGCCGTTTCTTTCCAAATATACTTTCACACAATTGGGCATGCTATCAAAAACTTTTTGGCACTCCTCCTGTTTAATGGTGTTGTACCAAACCTCAGTTACACGCTCCGAAAGATCAAGGATTCATTTGGGCGCTGTTTTGTACTCATTAAGCCTCCTCTTTAATAAGATCCACATATTTTCGATCGGATTCAAGTCAGGAGATAGCGGAGACCAATTTATTACTTCATAGTCTTGATCCAATAGATATTCCTTGACTAAATTTGACGTATGCTTTGGAGCATTGTCATGCTGGAAAATGATCTGATCACGACGAAGGCCTAATTTATCCAAAGTAAAATTGAAAGTCCGCTCCAAATCGTCTTCAAAGATTTGTTTATACAAATGTCGATCCACAGTACCCTCAATTCTGCATATCTATCGAACTCCGGCATACGTAATGACCCTCCAAAACATGACACTCCCACCGCCATCTATAACGGTCATCTTCACATAATTAGATTTCAAGCTCTCACCGTCTCAAATCCAAAGCCAGCTTCTTCCATTTAAGTTAAATCTATTAATGTTGGTCTCATCTGATCAAATCACCCTTTTCCGTTCGTCGGAAGTCCAATCCTTGCGAAGATGACACCATTCTAAACGCCTTTTAATATTAGCCGGAGACAGCATAGGTTTTTTAGGCTTGATAATTGCTCCTATGCTCCCCCTACGGAGCGATTTCGGACAGTTTCCGGGCTTTTATTAACTCCGAAATTACTCTCAAGTAGTTTAAAATGTTACTTGAATTTTTGACTGCTTTTTTTGTTGCTTGGCGAACACAAAACCTTTCATCAGATTCAAACAGCAATTTAAGTCGACCCCTTTTAGACACACCCAAACTTGTGCAACACCGTTTTTTAATTTTTTCCACAACAGGCTTACCTACATGCAATATTTCCGCAACTTGGCGCACTGATTTACCGGTGTTTAAAAGACTAATGGCATCATTCTCCTTATTCTCCTGAAGTTTTTTCATATTAATTTTCAATAGGCCAAAGCACCAGAATCTGTATATGAAATATGCATCTTTTTTATTTTCTTTACCCAATTAGGTGTTTATTTACTGATTTCCAAGCGCTCAAGATACTAGTGCAAATTATGGTTCTACAATCATCGATTATCTAAAAATCAAAAATGGCTCTCAAAACTGTCCCAATGCATATACTGTCCCAAATTGGGTATAAATTCAATTGACCAATAAAATTCGAGATTTTTTTAATTTAATATAAAAGGAAATTAATTGATCTTCCGAAATATATAAAATATGTCGTACTTTAAATATATTTGTTGTACCTGAAAATCATACTAAACTTAAAACTAAGAAACATTGGGACAGTTTTGGGGGTCACTGTATATAAAAAATTTAGCGCTCTATTTTTTCAATAAAAAATAATAAACATTTTTATTGCAAAATATTACATGAAAATCCTTTAATCAAAAAACCGTTTTTGGGGCAAAAGTACAAATTTTCATTACTTAACATTTAATATTAAGCTTTTATAAAATGCGTATTAGTCATGGCTACAATTTTCTCTCACATTATAGTATATTTAAACGTCGATTTTGGTATCAAAATTTGATTTTTCTATTTTTTGATCAAAATCATGAGTGTTAGTAAGGATAAAATGAGTCCCAAAAATGTCCGCTACAAAAACTGAATTTTCAGACCGTACATGGTTAAAGATAAGAAAAGTTGAAAAAAGGACCTTGTTATTTAAAACTTTGATATACTATAGTAGACTTAGCCGTTCAACCTTGCTATGCTTAATTACGGTGTCGCTCTACGGGCTCGCTTTTGCAATTTTTTAATGAATGTATGATATAACAGACGGTTTTTCTAGTAGAAATTTTATGTTTTTATTCTAGCAACATATATTGCCTATTTTGCTTAGTTTATAGTTCAGGCGTTGTAATGCTGCTTTTACATTAGCTGAAATGTGAAATTTAGCAGGGTTTTAAATGCGCTAAATAATGTAAAGCCTTGAAAATCCTTTTCTACATGTGTTGTTGTTTCGCTCTTTTTGTTTTTATATTCCAAGGATATATTATTCACCGTTTCATAAGGCATATCGGCATACAGTATCAGACTATCAACGTGTTATTCTTTTCTTTTATCTGATGAATACGCATGCTAACGTAAGGGACTAATGCTTTTAATATATAGGGTCATTATCAAACGAGGTCTCAGGTTTGGTTTACACTAGAATATAATAAAATTTATTTAAAATAAAACAGTTTTACATTTAATTTTTATTTATAATTTTAGTTTTTTCATGATGGGTGCTATTTCATCAATTATCATATCATTTTTATTATTGTCTAATATTTTTCTTTTTTTGTCTTTATTTTTATCTTTATTGTATGTTTTAAATTCATATACCTTTCTTAATCTTTTATTTGAACCATTTTTTTTCATATAAATTTCATAGCACCCATCCTTTTGTTTTATTTTATATTCTGCCAAATCATATTTTTTCATATCTTTTATAAATATACTTCGTTTAATATTGTATTTATATTTATCATTTACTATCATTTGAAATATATCTTCCATATTGTTTTTTATATTATTGCTTTTTCAATTTTTTTGTTATTATTTTGATGCGCAAAATATTTAATCACACTCATAATATATTATCCAGCTCTCTTAGGTATAAATATATAATCCTTGTGTATTAAATAGACTAGTTTATTGACATAGTCAGGTCTTCATAATAAGAATAATGAATATCAGAAATGCATTTCATATATAAATTGATTATTCTTTTATCTATCATCTTTTTCTATAAATATAAAATTCAATTTTTCATTCTATTTAAAATTAATCCTTTAAAAACTTTCTCCATATATCATATTCTCTATTTTTCTTACGCCATTGATACTCTTTTAAGTACAATGCTATATCTTTTTTATTTCTATTTCGTGGAATAATACTTTGCTTAAGACCATTCCATGTTCCTTCAATAGTATTAGTATGTACACCTGTCACTGGATCTTTAAAATTTTTAGAATGATTTACAGTCATATGTTTATAACCTATATTCTTTAAATTATTATATCCTTTCCATAAATCTGTATATATTGTCGTACCTTTTTTTACATATCTTTTTATAATTAAGTCTATATTATCAATGTTTCTTTCTGCAATAGGTAATAAGAACATTTTTTTGTTTTCATTTTTTATTTTATTTTTCAATATACTTTTTTCGATACCACCAATGACCCAAGCACCTTCTACTTTATGCCCCTTGTTATATTTTCTTTTTGCAATTTTACTTTCATCTATTTCTACAATTTTATTTCTACCTCCAATTTTAATATTTTTGTTACCTAATAGTTGCTTATTTTTTATGTATTTTCTAAATATTTTATTGTATGATGATACTGTGTTTTTACTAATTTGCAAACTTGATGCTATAAAGGAAGAAGGCGCTTTCCCAAGAAAAAGATATAATATGTGTAGTTGAATATTTAATGGTAAAGTTAAATTATTGAAAATTGTACCTTTTAATGGAGATAATGCTTTTCTACATTTATAATATTTACAAACATATAACTTTTTATTTAAATTTAATTTGGTTTTATGATCACATTTATCACAATTTATATATTTATTAACATAATCATTATTAATTAAATATAATAGTGCCTCTTTCTCATCGTCAAACATTTTTTTCAAAGATTTATATGGTTCTATAAACATATTATTTTTATGAAAACCTTTTTGAGTTTTATTTTAAATATAAACAAAATTCAATTTTACGTAAAAATAAAAAACTAAACGATTTCGGAGTTTTAAATATAAACCTGAGAGTTCCTTTGGGATACATCCAATATATATACGTAGCAGTCGTTATATTAGAGACTAATATTTTCATTTAACCGCATTTTAGGATCAAATGTTATTATTTACTACTGTATTGTTGAAAGTATTTCTTGATTACCAGATCAAATCGAAGGAAATAATGGTATTTATATCTACTCAGTGAAAAACTAGAACTGGCTACAAACTACAAACCCGCAAAATGTTCCAGGAAAGTTGTTGTATTTGCATATATAAATGTACCTTAAATCGTAGTTTAAATATGACAATAAACTATGCCTTAACATATTTAGCATATGTGTCATATAAACACTGTAAATGATTACCCTGATAATCACATAAGCTAAGTTCTGATAATCTGGACTTACAATAAAAGATAGAAAGTAAAGAATATTAATAATTAGTGTTGCCAAGAGCAACTAAAGACTTTAGACTGATTATCTATATCTGAATATAATTACATTAGCATAGGTGAGGATTGACACTAAATTTTAGTACGAGAACACTGTTCTAGACAGGTGTGTAAGCAATCCTTAAATCAAATATAAATAGCAGTAGACATTCACCCTTCATTTGATTTCCCCATCTCGTTTTTATATTTAATAAAGATTGACCAATTCTGACGTACTTATCTTTCTTTATTACATACATTTACAACAAAAGTAGTGATAAAATTTCAAATAATATAGAAACAAAAAAAAAAGAATAATTTTATGTTTTGTCTAATAACCATAGTTTTGATCGTAGCTACTGTATACTTGAAAACAAATCTTTTTACA
Source organism: Mucor racemosus (assembly GCA_027405735.1). Classification (NCBI taxonomy): domain Eukaryota; kingdom Fungi; phylum Mucoromycota; class Mucoromycetes; order Mucorales; family Mucoraceae; genus Mucor; species Mucor racemosus. The sequence continues at coordinate 1,460,806 of JAPEHQ010000005.1, forward strand.
GCTGGCAATCGTAAACTAAAATAATAAGTTTAAATAAGGTTGATTTGTTTAAATATTATGTTTGATAAAGTAACATTTATAGCCTTAGATTTGGCTTGCATATAAATTTAAGCAGTAAGTGTTATTTAACTTTATGCTCGAGCAAAAACCGTTGTTGCTGTAAACATTATAGCTATAAACATATTTACAAATAATGATAATCGTAAATATATTGGCTCTTGCATGTATTGCTCTATATCAACAACGTATTGAATTGTGTTATTGTCTATAATCTATATTAGTAAAAACAAATGTAATTTCAAAACCCAAACCAGTAAAAAATGCAATGGAATTTTGAGAACGGCATGATGCTCATGTACAAACCAATTTGTGCCCATACAATCAGTGCATTATGCTCATCGTCAGATTTTATTATTATGCACAAATAGGGATGATAATGATATGCTTATGAGCAATTCTACTATTATGCACACATGGGATTAATGTCATGCACATGGACAAAATCTATAATTCTGCACATACAGGGTTAGCGTTGTGCTCGTGTGCAGATTCTTTTGTTGTACCCATGTGCATCTTGTTATCTTTTTCGCCATATTCAGTGGGCACAACGAAATCATCTTGTGCAGCACAGGTCGGGCGTAGTGTCACTAGATGGATTCAACGCTAAGTTACTCTGTATTTTTTGGTGCAGCAGAAAATATTGATTTTTCGTCCAGGTAATCAAAATAATAATTCTTACCACAACTTAAACCCTATAGTAATGGGGTTCCAAAATTGGTTTGAGGAAAAAAAGAACAAAAAATGATTCAAAAAACAAAATTATTCGAATGTTCATGGACTGTAAAGTAAGTCGACCTAGCGTATTAAATAGTTTTTGTACAGTTTTAAATTTTGCATTTAATCGTACAAAATTTGAAAACATGGTTCATATCAAATTTTGCGTAAAATGCATTTAAAATTTTGAAGGTTTTTTGAAGATATATTTTATTTTTTATAAGCATTTTTTAAATATAAATAATGGAAACAATGTACACCAAAATTATCTACCGATTGAGCTATCGTTGAACCTTTTAGTTGCATTTTTCATAGAGAAAACGAGATTTTTGCCCAAAATTTTTTAGAATTCAGAATTTGGGATGAGGGTATACAAGGGAAAAATTGAAGTTGGAAACGAAGGTACACCTTTGTACACATTTTTGAAGATATCTCTACGAAAAATCAATATTTTAAAAAGAACTAAATTGGGTTCAGTAGAGCTCAACGAGATTGATAATATAAATGAAAAAACAAAGCTGCTCAATTTAATCAATATTTTGAAATCTATTATAAAAAATGTCAAAAATGAAAAAAAAATAAGTGCTCAGAATTTTTTCATACTTAAATATGTTATAGAGCACTTGAAAACAAGTAAGTTCTATTATTATAAATTATTAGTATAACTTAATTGTTTGCAGAGATATAAGGGCCCAAAATTTTTAATTTTTAATTGTGAAATGCCTGTAAAAATTTGAAACATTAACACTAAAAAAGTTTTACTAACTGCTAGAGATAGGATATTTCCGAAAACGCGTTTTTAGATTAAGGTTGAGCATCTCAGGTACATCGGCATATAATTTTTTCTTGGTGTTATTAGTGAAAAAAAAAAGTTGAGCAGACATGAAAAGTGAAACCCGGTTTTTAAGGAAAAGCAATGTATTTTACATGTTTCTGAGTCTTTGATTAGATATAATATAAACTTAGGAACAGGTAGCATAATGCGACCAATTCATTTCTAATTGACAGCGTCTAAGGCATTATATGAGAGCTCATTTAGATTTATATTCATTGAGAACGGGGTCTGTTTACTGCCCTTAGTATATGCAAATAGCAAATTGAAAATGCTTACAATAAAAAAAAAAACATTAGTTAATTGATTTATCTGTCTCATAGAATCGGATCACTCACTCTGAATACTATCGCACGATTTAGTTGCATGCGTTTGCTTGGCATAATTGCATATTACGAACCAACAAATTAAGCAGATCTGTAAATCAGTATCCCTCTTATTCATGGTTTTCTATCTTTTCATGACGAGGTTTTAAAATTTAGTGTTTTTATAATGTATATATGTATTTTAGTCATTTATATTAGCAATTCAGGGCCTATATATAGCTTTAAAGGAGTGTTTACGCATTATTAATATATAAACTTATTTTTTAATGGGACTTTCAGAATTATTATTCTGCAAATGTAAAAATGACAAGAAACCGCCTTTTAAATGAACTCCTTGAACTTTATAAATATCACATTACATATAGTTGTGTATGTATGTAGCCCGCAATTTTTATTAAAATTATGCATTATACATGTGTAAAAAAGCTTTTTTTAAATTTCCATATTATTCTGTGAGGTTTAAGTGAACATATATTCTTTCAAAAAAATAATCAAAAGCCATCGAGAAAGCAAAATAATCAAATCATACAGTTGCGCAAACAAGTTTTCGGTTTCCTCGGTTGCAAAGAAGATTTTTTTTTTACACATAGAAGCTATAGTCATGAAAATCATTAAATAAATTCTAATCCTAATTACATGAATTTTATAATTCTCTAGATGTGCTTTGAATCCTAAAAAAAAAAAGGGAAATATAAACAAATATAGACTTGATCATATTTGAGACTATAAATCATGCTTGATCCTCATGCATATTTAAGTTTCTCTTTCTTTACATTTCTATTTATTTCAACTCGAATGCTCGAAAGAATTGAAACAAACCACAATGGCCATGATTTGGGAAGCGACATGGATCTGATAATGACGGGCTCTACATCTAGAACACTAATTGGGGAGAGTTCTTGTTGTAGTAATGATGAAGAATTTGTTAAAAAAAAGAGGGATTATTACAACCACAACAACAGCAACAATAAAGATGGTTTGCAATTGAATGATGATGAGCTGATTGCACATATTGTGGACAGGGAAATAGAAGTAAAGAAGATAACCAGAATCATTGATTTGCGTATGATGCCCTTGTTTTGTATATTTTATTTTGTTGATTTCTTGGATCGTGCAAATATTGGCAATGCATCGTAAGTAGAAACATCTTAGCGCTTCTTATCTGTAAAATGCTTATGAATATTGTATAGTTTAGGAGGAATTCAAGATGACTTACATGTAAGTATTCAAGAAAAAAAGGGAGTTATACATACAGAATATTAATTAAAGCGTCTCTATACCATAGCTATCATACAGCGAACTTAGTACCGCGATATCAGCATTCTACATCACCTATGTGAGAATTTAAACATTCATTTTATATTTCATAAAAAGCTAATGTTTGCCCTTATATTTAGATTATTTTTGAAGTGCCTTCTAATATCATTTTAAAACGTACGAATGCCGTAATGTGGCTATCTTTGATTATGTTTTTATGGGGTACTATGACGCTAGTTATGGCATTTTCAAAAAACTTTCATAGTTTGCTTGCTTGCAGACTTTTGCTCGGGTATGAAAATAAACAAAACCCCTCCAAAACGGGCTATCTGCTATCCCCTTGTTCATCATCCTTAACTAACTTTGTTTGTGTTTAGGGCTGCAGAAAGCGGTTTCGTCCCAGGTATACTGTACATGATGTCCAAAATGTATCGCCCTGGAGAATTCGGCTTACGTTTAGCTCTATTACTATGCATGTCGTCTGTTTCAGGTATTGTATCGGGTCCAATTGCATATGGTACATCATTCCTTGAGGGACAAAGTGGTCTGCATGGGTGGCAATACTTGTTTATTTTGGAAGGAGTACCTACCATTTGTCTTAGTGTTGTCTCGTACTTTTATTTGTTTGATGATGTTAAAAATGTACCATGGCTGACAGATACGCAAAAAGCACTGCATAATAAATGCACAAATGCGCCAAAAGAAGAAGTTGCATTGTCAATGAAAATCTTTTTTAAAGCAATTTTGAATTGGAAGACCTTCTTTTTTTCTATAACATACTTTTTGACTGTAATCAATCTTACAAGTTACCAAGTGTTTACACCTACAATTATTGATGGATTTGGATTTCCTGTATTAGAGTCTCAATTACTGTCAGCACCTCCAAATGTTGTTCAGACTATCTGTATTATCATAGGTGGATATATGGCTGATAAGTTTGAAAATAAACGTGGTGTTTTGATGATTGCTGGGTTCAGTATTGGTGCTATCGGTTATATGCTGCTTTTGATCCTTCATGGACGATGGGGTAAATATTTTAAACTTGAATCCTAGTTTATTATGCAATCAGAAATTGATAATGTTTCATACATAGGACGATATATATCTTTATTTGTCATTCCAGCAGGATTAGGTTTACAAGGTAGTTTGCTGTATATATTTGGGGGGGTATTATTTACTTAACAACATTCATCTTTACAGCCCCTTCTAATATTGGTTGGTCTGCCATCAACTTTCCAAGCCTTGAGATTAGAGTCATTGCTGTTGCAGTGGTTGTCATGATAGGTAATTCAGGAGGTGTTGTAGCCTCTTATTTATACCCACTATCTGATGGACCACATTACTGTAAGTTGTTATTTAAATATATTTTTTTGATTCTTATATTGATATCTTGTATATTTAGATTTTGGAAATGCATTTAATTTATGCTGTGCAGTTTTAGGAGCATTATTTTCAGCACTGACAAGCTATTTACTGTATAGACAAAATCGCAAATTAGATAATTTACGACAATTTGATAACAATTCTGATGAAAAAGATGAGCATCAGGTTAGTTTTAAACAACATATTAATACCATGGATGTATTTTAACATGTAAATTTCCAGGCCCAATTTAGATACTATTATTAATGAAATAAACAGAGTAATTTTTAATGTCTTTTTTTATATATAATTATACATAAATTCGATATTGTTGTGTGAGTGAGGATGAGTTTGTAGGTGTTTTATGTGTCTGTACTTTTTGATTGTGTGTAGTTCAAGTTGATAAAAAAAAAAAAAGTTGAAAAATTCTAGATATATTCTTCATCATCATCAGAAATGAATTCATCAGAGTCGTAATTGAGTTGCTCAAAGTTGACACGGTATCTGAGAATACCACCAATACCACCAAAACCTCTGACAAATTGGGAGCCTTCTTGAGAACGATCAGTAACGATTTCAAGGACGGCACCGAATTCCTTATACTTGTGAGTAAACCATTCTAATAAAGGCATACATTCAACAATTTCCATTTCAGAATTAGTAGTGGCATCAGCACTGTTATCAACCAAGAAAGATTTAGACTTTTCTTCATCAGCAGTAGGATAAACAACAGATTCAGCACCGGAAGCATCGCGAAGGATATAACGATTAGCAGCAAGATTCTCCCAAACAATCAATGATTCAACAGCACCCATCTCAAGAGCCTTTAAAGTATCATCGATACCGAAACAGTATTTACCAGTATCTTGAGAAATTTCACTGAAATAATCACCAATCAAACGCTTCTCTTGAATAAACTTGACATTAGATAAAGCTTCAGAAGATAATTCGATAGCTTGATTGAAACCATTCTCACCACCGTAAGAAACATCAACAATTTTAACAATCTTGGCACGAAGACGAGGATCAAACAAATCAGATTGAGATAATTCAGTCTTGAAATCAGCAGAACCAGCCAAAACTAAACCAACACAATTGACTTTATCGTTGGTAATGAAGAGTTGAACAGCGAGTTCAGCAATTTTACGAACATAGTTATGTCTCTTTTCTTCACGAAGACGAGAGAAACGAAGAGCGGATTGACCACCACGGCCATGCTTCTTGGGTAAATCAACAGATAACTTGTGAATAACGTCACGTACATTACCACAAACTGTACCAAAGAGAGTACCATTACCATCCATAACAATAAAACCAAACTTGGCATCGTTATCCAAAAGTTCAGACAAAGCTTCAACATGGAATTTGTTATCACACAAGTAAAGAGAAGTGTTGATTGGCTTGTGAGGTTCAAAATCGATATTAACCTTCTTTTCTTTACCCTCATCAGTGATAATAGTACCACAGTAAACAACTAAACCATTCTCAGGAACTATTTTTCATGGATATTAGTTTTTGATTCACCATTGAATTTACGTATGCTAACCTCTAGTGTATAACTTCAAACGTTGTTGAGTAGAAGTAATAGCAGACAAAACTGACAAACGATTGACACGAGATTTGATGTTGGAGGCAGTACCGTATTCATCAGCCAACATTTTAACAACACGAGAGATTTGATCCTTGGGGGCTAAAGAAACTGTTAAATAAAAAATGCAAAATGATAGAGCAACCACTTACGAATAACAAGGGAAATCATAGAAGTACCATTACTATTGAATTTTTAGGATTAAAATTCTCTAAATTGTATTAAAATTACTAGTTTTACCCTCTGGCCATTTGGAGGTTTTTGATCAACTTTTTCATCTTCCAAATCTCGACATTTTCGTCGGTGGTGTCAGTTGGTTGTGTAGATGACATTTTCTTATATAGTTTTTATATATAAAATAGGGAAAGAAGCAAAAAACAAAAAAAAAACAAAAGAGGAGCCATGTTTATATTAAGTATTTTATTAGTCTAATTTTTTTGAAACCAACTGAAAAAAAGGATAGGGTGGCTTTTATTACTTGATATTTCTATCACTGCAAGATCTATACTAGTTACATTGTAGATTCCATGCCAAATCCTACCAATTCATCACCCAAACAACCATTTTCTCGCTCAATTCCTATAGTAGACCATGTAGATCCATAATAATGGCCTGGATACACAATAATACGATTATCCAAGCCTCCTAATACATGACGAAGTGTATTCTCCATTACTTTACGATTACCTCCGGGCAAATCAGTTCTACCACAATGCCCACCACATAAAAGAGTATCACCAGCGATTAGTCTTGATTTATTGATTAACAGAGATTGTGATCCTGGGGTATGGCCTGGGGTATGTAAGAACTCAATGTGTATATTTCCAATATTTAAATTGGTTGTAATATCTGTTGTTGTGGGTACTAGGCGGTTAAATTGTATACTAGAATTTGTTTGTTGAATGAAGGGTATTTCAAGTGGGTGGATATAAGCTTTGATGTGTGGTATCTTTTTCAAAAGGCTGGACAAACCAGAAATCTTAATGGGCAATGTGTCATATGGTGGTGGTGGAGATCCACCTATATGGTCAAAGTGATAATGCGTAACTACTGTAGCTACAACTGTATAACCTTGCTCTTCAACAAATCCAAGTATGCCATCAATGTCCCAACACTAATCCATAATTTTAATAATTTGATACAATATTTATATTAATTTTCTACCATCTTACCGCATCAATGAGGATACAGTTTTTCGTCTTGATATCAACAATAATATGTATTATGTTTTTCATGTGTGCAGCAAACTCGTATAATTTAGTTTGAATTGGATTTAATACACTTTTTTCAATAGCAATGTCCTGGCCAGATATAAGTTGGATGACCTTGATCCCCATTCTGGCATTGTCTTTTTCAATCAATGTTTTAGCGACAAAGGCCGATATTTCCTTGACATTCCCTGCATCTTCTTTATCCATAGCCATCTTAAAAGCTTCAAGAGCTTCGTCGAATTGTTCTAGTTTTAACAGAGCCTCACCATGTCGAAAATAACCCTACAATTTCTCTGTTTATAAATGCATTTTATGGCTAAAATCAATTTTACATACATACCTTGGACCAAGTTCCAGCAAAATCAATTGCTCGTACTGCATCAAGTCTTGCTTTTTCATATTCTTTGATTTTAATGTAACTTGCGCTTCTATTAGAATATATCAAGGCTAAAAATTCATGGTCTTTCTCGCTGCAACCTTTTGACAGATTTAAAATTTTGGTATAATCTATTATGGCTTCATTATATTGGCCACGCTCAAAGAGTTCATTCGCTCGAATAGCTACTTTGTATGATTTTTCATTGGGCGCTGGTGGTAGTGATGATATAAAAGTAGTAGGCGATACCATGAAAAATAGCTTAATGTGAAAAGAGCGTGATTATAAAGAAAGAAAAAGGAGGAAAACAAACAGTAAAATGATGTCTAATATAATATATATATATAAAAAGGACAGTAAGGGTACACAAGACACTGTGAATTTTGTATGTCAAACATCTAATTTATATCTGTATCATGTTATTTTGCTCTTCTAGACTTTGATTACGTGAGATGCCTTGCATGTTTATGGTTTCAGTCAACATGTGGGAATACTTTTTAATCACAAAACAATTAAAAATAAAATCAAAAATTATGGTAAAAATATAGTAGTTTTTATTTATAAAATCATTTCAAAAATTTAAAAAATATAGAGATAACCTACAATGAATAAGTTCGAGTTAATACATTGATACATAAAATAAAGCTTTTTTTTATAGAAAAAGAAATGTATAATGAATCCAAAAATCAGGGATGTCTTGCGTATATTGACACCCCACTTTATGGTTTTCCATCATGAAGCTCGGACTGGTGCCAGCTAAAATTCATCATTGTAATGGATCCATATACATTTCCTTTCATTTATAATGAGAGACTGATAATTACCTTATGAAAAACTGCTACAAACTTGATAGATATGGAGAAGAAAGTGATAAAGATCTGGCTATCCTGCACCACGTTTTATAGACGTGAAAATTTTTTCAGAAATTTGATTTTCAAGACTGTTTATGGGACGGTTTGCTCATAAATTTCGAGATGTCAAACTTGTTTTAAGGTCCCAAATGCATTCGAATAATGTGTCAATGATGTAAATCCATGGCTTTATTAGTAAAATACTAACTGTCAAACACTCAAGAACATCCTTTTTTTTTAAAAACTTTCTTTTTTATTTCTGAGAAAATGATAGAGGAAATAAAGTCGGTAAAAATACCACATAAGCTCAGCAATCAAATGTCATGATAGCAAGACACTGCATCAGTCAACTTGAGCCTATTTAACCAAGAGGAAGCAGCCATCTCGTATTATACATACCGTAGATGAGATATGATGAAACGCTTATCGTAATCGAAAAGACCGAAAAATAAAGGTACAAATAAAGATGTGAATTCATATCCCTGAGAGGTTGCACTAACGTGCAATCCCATATAATGGAGAGGCAAAGTTGGAAGGTTTCAAAGTCAACTATTGCATTGGTTTAATACCCTTTTTTTTTCAAAATAAAATAAAATAGTGGTACAGATTCTTAGCTAAGCCCGTGTCTTAAATATAACGCTTGCGCATGTCTTCTTTTTTTTTTTTTTTTTTTGAAACGAAAACCGCTCTTAAGGAATTTATCTGAGATGTATTGAAGGCGCAAATTGGGTACTGTAAAAAGCGTCAATTGGGATGTTCAAAAGCGCTAGCACCAGAGGCACTGTATAATGCCACAGCAAGCATTGTATCACTCCATGTCGATGTCACGACCGTCAGGATTACTTGATTTAGGCAAATCTCAATTTGCCAGCATCTTTTCTTTGTTATATTTTTTCTTTTTTTTTTATTGACATAACTGTTTTACTTATCATGGAAAACACCATGAAAAAAAATAATGATGATAATAACCCACAGATTAATTGTGTAGACAAGTAAGTATTTATATATATTACCAGAAAGTGTCATCTTCTTTGGCTAATTCTTTGCTTTACAAGTCTTGTAAAAACTTGCGTATTCGCAAAGCGATTGCACGAATTTGACCATGATTACTCCCGGCACAAAAAGATGAAAAAAGACATTAAAGACAAACGTATTCGGGCTGAAAATTTTCCCAATATTGAGGCAAAGTTAGGTAAAAACGGATTAAGGAACTACATGCAAATCAACATTGCTAAACAATTACTACAGATATTCGTCTTGAAGAAATGGAAAACACCAGGACCGAAATGACTAAAGAGTATGAAAACCTATTTTCCAGCTTAATGTCTCGATTATTAACTATTTTTCATTTGTATAGATTGAAATTTTTAGAAAAAAAAATTATCGATTCAGTGGTAGACAAAATATACTCGACAGCTGATATTACTAAAAAACTTGAGCAAATTACACCACCAACATTAAAAGACTTGGAGGTGATAGCTTACAAAGATGGCCGATTGGAAGATGAAATTACTGCAGCAAATATTGAAATCAATTTGTGCAAAGAAAGTAAAATAGATAAATCTCAATTGCCGATGATTAGTAATGTGGTCGATGATGCAGATCAATACCTTCAAGAATATCTCCAAACAACAAATGGCAAGGCTAGTGAGGAGATTGACGAAAAGTATAATTCAACTGCAGAGGGAATCCGTAAATCAAGCCTTGAATTGAGTGTAGATATTGATAGGCTAGTAGAGGACACAACGGAAAAAATCTTGCAGACATCTCCCTATCTGAAAAGCCAAAACTACTCTAATATGGACCTAGCAAAGCGTACAAAGCAAGCATTAGACGATTACCTTGGATCACAATTTATCAATTCTATCTTGAACCCTTCAACAACCTCGGAAAGTGATCTATCAACTATATACCCAGCAACATCCAGCAAAATAATATCTCTTCCGACAAGAGAGGCGGCCAAAATTAGAAAATGTCGTCAACAAAGAATCAAGATAAAAGCTTCTGTAGCCAAAATAAATCAAATGAAAAAGGAGGCGGACGATACAATAGCATTATTCGAGACAAATTTAAATAGCTATCCATTGCAGAATTTGGCCAAAAATTTGGAGAATATTGATATGCTGCTAAAGTAAGTATCCATTGAATATTGAGTCATCATGGAAGGGGAATCATATTGACGCAGCATTTACAGAAATCATCAAGATGTTTTAGAGTTTATGAATGATCCACTGGGGGAAAAAAAAATTACAGAAGTTACCTCAGTACCTTTAAGTTCACGATGTCAAATCCCAAATACTGTAAACCTCAATGAAGTAGACAAAAATTTAAGCAGTGCATTAGCAACAACGGTGGTAGGATACACAAAGCAGCTTTGCTTTTCAGATTTGTTGGAAAGGGTTAGTAAATTGGAAGAGCGCATACAGTAAAAATCCTTGTAAATAAAGTCAAGAAGTCGAATCAAATGGTTTCAATGTTGATATTTTTTTGAATAAAAATCATTCTAATTTTCATGCTCTATTTTTTACTTTTACTGCTTAAAATATATACGGAATGCGTATATTTATATAACTATTATATTGATACTAATTACTTTTTATGACATACAACAATCATTCTGTAGATGTGGATTACAACACATTACATCTGAGTCTTTGCAGCATTTCCCACATTTTGGCGCTTTCTCAAGTAATTTGATGCCCCATTTTTTTGTACGAGTAAGATAGGTCCAATTAAAAGCTATTTCGAATTTTTTGTTTCAGCAAAAGATATTGATTCTTCATCGAGAAAACTAAAATCATAGTATACAGTATAGATCACAGCCTTTGATAACTGAGTTCCAAAATTGATTCGCAAAATTAATCCAAAAAATGATAAAAAAATCAAGTTTGCTTGATAGCTCGTGAACTGCAAAGTAAATTGGACTAGCGTATTAAACGTTTTTTGTACAGTTTTGGATTCTTCATTCACTCATACAAAATTCAAGAAAATGTTTTACATCAAGTTTTGCGTAAAATGCGTTTAAAAATTTGGAGGTTTTTCGGAGATACGCACCACTTTTTGTAAATATATTTTAAATATAAGGCATTGAAGTGATATGCAGTAAAATTATCTACCGATTGAGCTATTGCTGAGCCTTCTAGCTGCATTTTTTGTAGAGAAAACAAGATTTTTGTCAATTTTTTTTCAAATTCAGAATTTGGGATGAGGGTATATAAGGGAAAAATGGGAGGTAGAAGCGAAAGGATCTCTTTGCACACATTTTTGAGGATATCTCCATGAAAAATCAATATTTTCAAAAATGCTAAATTGGATCCAAGAGAGCTCAATGATATCAATGACATGAATGTTAAAAAAATGTTGCTCAATTTAATGAATGTTTTGAAATCTACTACAAAAATGTCAAAAAAAATGAAATAAAAAAAAAAGTGCCCAGAATTTTTTTATACTTGCATATGTTATAGAGCGCCTCAAAATAAGTAAGTTTTATTATTGAAAAGTATTGGTATAGCTTAATTTGTTGCAAAGATATGAAGGTTCAAAGTTTTCAATTTTTACCAGTGAAATACCTGTAAAAATCTGAAACATTAGCACTGAAAAATTAATATCAACTGCAAAAAATAGGATATTTCCGTATACTTATTTTTATGTTAAAGGTGAACATCTCAGGTACATTGTCATATAATGTTTTCTCGATGTTATCTAATGAAAAAAGAAAGTTGAGCAAGAATGAAAAACGAGACTCAGTTTTCAAGGAAAAAGCAGTGAATTTTAGGCGTTTTTGAGTTTTTCGTGAGATATAAAATAAATTTAGGAACAGGTATTCTAATTGGACTAATTTATATCTATTTAGCAGTGTCTAAGGTATATGCTTAAAAGTGCTTAGTATGAGGTTAGCTATTATAAAAGAGAGCACGCACCAATTTTGAAGATTGGAAATTATAAAGTTTTAATCTTTTGAAATTTCAAATTTTCCTTGACCAGGTACAGTATCTACAAAAAAAGTACAAATCCATTTTTACTTGTGTAGTATAGTATAATGCTTTCCGAGTTTTTCAAAACAAGTTAATAAAGTTCGTCAGTTATAATGCGTTGTAGCCAATAAAATCGAATATAATGTAATTTTATACAGAGAATATATTTTAGACATTATCAATTGTGGGAAAGGAGTATCACCATATTATTTTTTCTATCAATAACGGGGCTTTGGTTCTGATTCCTGCAAATTCATTTTTTTTTATTAACTGGGGATTATTTAAAACAGTGTGTCATCTTTATATGTATGTGCTTATTATAAAACACATTGTGGGTGATGTTTTTTAATGATTCAGAAGCTAATATTCACATTTGGTAATCAGATGTTTGTTTACCGAATCTATCAAAATATCTTCTTTTAGATAATCTCTATTTACTAATGACCCGATAATCGTTCTCTTCTCTATAAAGCCTGCAACGTCAATAGAAGCGTTGATAATTTTGAATCAAAATTTCCAACTTTTTGAAAGGGTTGAAACTGGTTTTCTCGAAACTTTTTGTGATGAAATTGGCTGAAACTAGTTTTGTTGAATAGCAAATTGATTGAAAAATCGAATGGTTCTACTCTTGTTGGTTTCTATTGTACGGGTGGTTGTGGAGTAAAGTAAAGAAAACAGTAAAATAAACAATGATATAGGAGTGTTTCATTAGTTGACGCATTATAAAAAAATATAAAAAAGAGGTATCTTGTGTGTTATTCTCTTGCCTTTTTTCTCTTGAATATTCAAGCATCTGCTGCAGGGAAAGCATATGTAAGTACACTATACATATTTCATTTTTCTATTTCTTGAAATAACATTTTTTGTTCATTGTAAATAATATACGTTTGAAATCTTTTGGTTGTCGTTTATTAATGCTGCCGCAAGATCTACCTGCTACGGCTGGTTCTCTGCCGCTACTGCGTTGTATATCTAATGATTCTTTTTCTTTTGGTGGTGAAATAATATTGCCTTGTAACGTTGACCTCGGTTAGTGTAACCTGGGATAAAGCTCGCCAACTGTGGGCGGTAAAAATCTGGTAACGGGGAAATACGTCCAACAGTACAGTAGTAAATAATGATATTTGATCTTAGAATGCGGTTAAATGAAAATATCAGTCTCCAATATACTGTAGGCTGCTACCTATATTAAAAACATTAGTCCCTTATGTTAGAATGCGTATTCAAGTAAAAGAAAAGAATACCAGTGCAGCTTGATAGTCTGATATGCCTTATCAAACGGTGAATATATCCTTGAAATATAAAAGCAAAAAGAGAGAAACTGAGAGTTTATGGATACATACAATCTTATTTATAGAAAGAATAATAATAAAGACTAGTAACATTTATCATGGAGAACGTAGGCTTTATTACTAGAAAAACTAATGGTAAAAGAAAGAACCAAGAGCTTCTAGGTCTTGGTTTAAAAGACTATTTATAAGAATTACATTTCAATGTGAGTTAGAAATGGAATTGGCTTCAAAATTGACTGTTTTATATCCTCGAAAACCGACAGAAACAACACACATAAAAAAGGATTTGCAAGGCTTTACATTATTTAGCGCAATTAAAACCCTGCTAAATTGCACATTCCAGCCAATGTAAAAGTAGCATTATAGCGCATCAACCTATAAACTAAACAAAATAGGCAATATTAGCTACCATATAAACGTATATTTTCTACCAGAAACACCGTCTGTCATATCATAGATACATTAAAAAAATGCAAAAGTGAGCCCGTAGAGTGACGCCATAATTGAGCATAACACGATCAAACGGCTAAGTCTCTTATACTATGGTATATATCTAAGCTTCAAATGAAAACGCGTTTTTTTTTCAACTTTTCTTATATTTAACCACGTGCGGTCTGAAAATTCAGTTTTTGTAGCGGACATTTTGGTGGCTCATTTTATCCTTACTAACACTCATGATTTTGATCAAAAAACAGAAAAATCAAATTTTGATACCAAAATCGACGTTTAAATATACTATAATGTGAGAGAAAATTGTAGCCATAGCTAATACACATTTTATAAAAGCCTAATATTAAATGTTAAGTAATGAAAATTTTTACTTTTGCCCTAAAAACGGTTTTTTGGTTAAAGGATTTTCATGTAGTATTTTGCAATAAAAATGTTTGTTATTTTTTATTGAGCAAATAGAGCACTAAATTCCGTATATGTGTATATTTTTTGTTTTTATAACTGGTAATGTAATTAACTCTAGATTTGCAAAACCAGAAAAAAAAATTTAAAAAATGTCAAAATTGATGATCTGGACAAGAATAATTTTTGAAATTAATATTCCGCTTATAAGCCTTGTAAGTCTTAAAAGTAAGAGATTTTATAATACTTGAGAACTTTTTCAAGAATTTTACGATGTTGAATCCACTTGATTCAAGCTTATTACTGTAAATGTTTATATGTGTTAATATTATGTGGTAGTTCATTTGATTATAATATAGTCTTACTTTATAATTATTGCTTTAGAGGTGATTTACATTGAGTTTTATTCTTACCTCTCCAATATCATAAACCATAAAAAACATAAATTTGCCCATCACTGGAACCTATTACCGCCTTTTTACTCTCTTTAACCCAAGCCTATTTATTCAATGCTTTACCAGAACCACCTTAAGTAGTACTTCCAAATGGTTTCTCGGTATTTCCATTCAAATTTTATAAATTAAATTGACTGGTTCCATCTACAGTAATATCAGACGTATCATTAGCCAGCCTCATCATGATACATGTCAATCTAGAATCATAAACATCCCATTGTCATTGTTATAAACTATTAAAAAGCTTAATTTTTAATAATACAGCAATTAAATAAAAAACAAAATGATACTAATCGCATATATATGGTGAGTACTCAACAACATCTAGTTGAGTTTAATGAAGAATGCTTTTGAACCCTTTTGAAAATCCTGAAGCAAACACAACATCTTTGTCCTGTAATTTCTATCCATCGAAATGTTGCGATTTCCACCACTACACAATAAATACACCATCTTTCATCAATCTTGACCTCGATGTACATTGGGTATCAGTTTTTTACCAGTTGTATTTTCTCTAATTCATTAATATTCAGTCATATTAAGCGATGATTTGTAGCACTGCCAAAAAAAAAAGAATGAATGCTTTAAGAGTTTTTTGCATATCAAATTATACAATTTAATAGCAATGAGTGCACACTACCGCAGATCTGTGCTGCACACGTTGATTTCGTTGTATCCAGGTGGGCTGCACACTATAGCCTGAGCTGCTGTGTCCATTAAATATGGTTAAACAGATAGCAATATGCACATGAGCACAACAAAAAAATTGCACACGAGCACAACGCTAGGACTGTATTAGCAGAATCATAGATTATGTCCTTGTTCATAACATTCATCCCATGTACATAATAGTAGAATTGCCCATAAGCATATCATTATCCCTATAATAAAATCTGACTATGAGCATGATGAGCTGACCGTATGCGCAAAAATTGGTTTGTACATGAGCATCGTGCTATTCTCAAAATTCCATTGCATTTTTTACTGAAATGATGGGTTTTTAAGTTATATTTGCTTTTATTAATATATGATTTATCAGAATATATTTAGGTTAAGTAAAAACTAGAAATTTAATCAAGTAAAGAGATATCGTTTATTGGAATGAAATTAATAGGGTTTATATACTATTTGATTTGGGGAATTATTAATGTGATAAGGCAGTTTAGATTTTATTTAATAATAATGTGTCATGTTAGTATATCATGTTGGAATATCGCACTGAGGTATCATGTTTCTATACCATGCTTCTATACCATACTTTTAGGAGCATAGTATAGTTAATTAATATTCAATTGAGTAACTTCCGGTTCCGCATCTGTTATTGTTTACTTTTTTAGATTTGACATAATCCGGTTTAAGACCGATACATCAATATAGATTATAGACAATACTACAATTCAATACGTTGTTGATGTAGAGCAATACATACAAGTACCAATATATTTACGATTATCATCATTTATAAATATGTTTATAATAGCTTTAATGTTTACAGCAATAATGGTTTTTGCTCTAGCATAAACTTAAATAACACTTACTGCTTAAATCTATATGCAAGCCAAATCTAAGATTATAAATTTTACTTCATCACTCACAAAATTTAAACAAATCAACCTTCTTTAAACTTCTTATTTTAATTTATTACGATTCTCAGCTATAAAAAGATTTGTTTTCAAGTATAGCGACGATCATAACTATGGTTATTAGGTAAGACATTTGTAATGATTCACATTACATGATGTTTCAACAATAATTGCATGAATTAGTTTCAGTTGTATAATCCATATAAATATGTAAATGTTGAATCAGATATTGAACATTAGTGAAAATATCTGTTTATTTCCTTTGTTAATAATTTTAAATCAAATAAACTTATTATCACAACCCCAACCGATCTATTACTTAATACTACTTGTCCAATATTAATTACATTTAATACATAGTAAGTATTGACCAAAGTAATAGTCAACTACAGTTAGTAACACCAACAACGTCCACCTTTTGTACTTCTTTCTTGATAGGCTCAACCTATTACAAGATCATAGTACTTATTACAACATTAGATTAACCTTTTTATTTTGTTTCTATATCATTTGAAATTTTACCACTTTTCTGGAACATTCCGTGGGTTTGTACCAGTTCTAGCTTTTTATAGAGTAAATATAAATATCATTGCCTTCGATTTGATCTGGTGATCAAGAAATACGTCCAACAATACAGTAGTGAATAATGCTATTTGATCTTAGAATGCAGTTAATTATAAATAAAAATATCAGCCTCTAATATAACGACTTCTACCTATATTAAAAACATTAGTCCCTTATGTTAGCATGCGTATTCAAATATCGAATACAAGAAAAGAATACCAGCTTGACAATAGTCTGATATGCCTTTATCAAACGGTGAATATATCCTTGAAATATGAAAGCAAAAAGAGAGAAACAACACACATAAAAAAGGATTTGTAAGGCTTTACATTATTTAGCGCAATTAAGATCCTGCTAAATTGCATATTTCAGCCAATGTAAAAGCAGCATTACAACGCATCAACCATAAACTAAACAAAATAGGTAATATCGGTTATCATAAAAACATGCAGTTTCTACCAGAAACACTGTCTGTCATACCATAGATTCATTAAAAAATTCCAAAAACGAGCCCGTAGAGCAACGCCGTAATTGAGCATGGCAAGATTGAACAGCTAAGTCTCATACTATGGTATATATCTAAGTTTTAAAGAAAAATGCGGTTTTTTTTTCAACTTTTCTTATATTTAACCACATGCGGTCTGAAAATTCAGTTTTTGTAGCGGACATTTTCTGGGACTCATTTTATCCTTACCAACGCTCATGATTTTGATCAAAAAACAAAAAAAACAAATTTTGATACCAAAATCAACGTTTAAATATACTACATTGTGAGAGAAAATTGTAGCCATAACTAATACGCATTTTATGAAAGCTTAATATTAGATATTAAGTAATAAAACTTTGTACTTTTGTCCCAAAAACGGTTTTTTGATTAAAGGATTTTCATGTAATATTTTGCAATAAAAATGTTTGTTATTTTTTATTGAGCAAATAGAGCGCTAAATTCTGTATATGTGTACATTTTTTGTTTTTATAGTTGGTAGTATAATTAACTCTAGATTTGCAAAACCAGAGAAAAAAATTCAAAAAATGTCAAAATTGACGATCTGGACAAGAATAATTTTTGAAATTAATATTTCACTTATAAGCCTTGTAAGTCTTAAAAATAAGAGATTTTATAACACGTGAGAACTTTTTCAAGAATTTACGATGCTGTGCCCACTTGATTCAAGCTTATTACTGTAAATGTTTATATATGTTAATATTGTGTGGTAGTTTATTTGATGATAATATAGTCTTACTTTATAATTATTGCTTTAGAGGTAATTTACATTGAGTTTTAGTCTTACCCCTCAAACATCATAAACATAAACATGACCATCACTAGAACCTAATGCCACCTTTTTACCCTCTTTGTCCCAAGCCGATTTATTCAATGTTTTATCAGAACCAACTTAAACAGCACTTACAAATGATTCCTTGGTATCTGCATTCAAATTTCATAAATTAGATTGACTGGTTCTTCCATCTACAGTAGTAGTATCAAACGTGTCATCATCAGCCCGCATTATGATAAATGCCAATCTAAAACCAGAAACATCCCATCATTGTCATTGTCATAAGCTATGAAAAGCTTGATTTTTAATAATATAGCAATTAAATAAAAAACAAGATGATACTGATAGGATATGATAAGTATTTAATATCTAAGTAGGTTTGATAAAGTATGCTTTTAAATCCTTTTAAAAATCCTGAGGCAAACACAACATCTTCATCCTGTAATTTCTATCTATTATCAAAGTTTTGGAATTTCCACTACACAATGAATGCAAATTCTATCGCTCTTGATCTCGATGTATGTTGGGTATCAGCTTTTTACCAGTTGTATTTTCTCTAATTCATTAATATTCATTCATATTGAACGATGATTTGTAGCATTGCCAAAAAAAAGAATAAATGCTTCAAGAGTTTTCTGTATATCAAATTATGCAATTTTTTTAGTAGCAATAATTGCACTTAACTATGCTTTTTGAACCTATTGATGTTAACCAGAATAATTAATACTTTCATTCAAAATTAAGCTCCTCTGCTTTATACATTTACATTCACCCATTCAATAAATGACATTGCATTTATTATCAGTAATATCGATCAACCAACTTTACCTTGATCCAATACATTTGACAGTTAAATGTCAAAATTACACTTGAGCCACCATGTATCGCCACAAAAAATTTCGTACAGGTTGACGAAGCATTACAGTTTGCATCATTTTTTGTGTTCCAATTCCAACTTTATTTCTTATGATAAATTTACAAGCTCGAAGAAAGGCCAATGGGAGACGTAGAGACTATTATAGTATTTCAACAAGTTGCTTGTGTCGTATTTGATTCAAACTTGATCTGATACTGTATACTTTTTGCACCAGATGAGAATAGCTTTATTTTGATTTGAAGAGCCAGACACCAAAAAGTGTTTCTGTTGTGCTAGATGTAGACTTGACCAATTACTGTACAGTGTACCAAAGACCTTTTTCTTGTACTAGATTTGGACTTTATCTTGTAATGCCAGTGCAGTAGATTCCCTCTTGTTTAGGGTTCAGGTTTGATAAACTTGAGACAGCATATGGAAACGACTACTGAGCATTGGATACCTTAATACTTGAACTCTTTCCAGAAAAATAATATTAACAATAGTGTAAGAGTAAACATTGACTCCCTCAACTAACCGCTGATAGTGTATTATAGTCCACTCATACCTTTACAATGGCATGCATGATCTGACTGTGTAGGTATTTGTTTTTAAAGCCGACCATAACCTCATGTCCTGGATCTAATCTCCACAAATAACAATGAAATACATAAACGTGAACTATTACCGGCGTTATAATCCATGTCTGTTCACACTGATATAGTGTCCTGGAAATCCTCGTAAAACCCCTAGACAAAGTATTAGTCCAACATACATATAACTACCGCGTTACTTCCCCATTACCAGATTTTTACCGCCCATAATTGGTGGGTTTCATCCAAGGATACACTAAACCGAGGTCAACGTTACAAGGCAATATTATTTCACCACCAAAAGAAAAAGAATTATTAGATATACAACGCAGTAGCGGCAGAGAACCAGCCGTAGCAGGTAGATCTTGCGGCAGCATTAATAAACGACAGCCAAAAGATTTCAAACGTATATTATTTACAATGAACAAAAAATGTTATTTCAAGAAATAGAAAAATGAAATATGTATAGTGTACTTACATATGCTTTCCCTGCAGCAGATGCTTGAATATTCAAGAGAAAAAAGGCAAGAGAATAACACACAAGATACCTCTTTTTTTATATTTTTTTATAATGCGTCAACTAATGAAACACTCCTATATCATTGTTTATTTTACTGTTTTCTTTACTTTACTCCACAACCACCCGTACAATAGAAACCAACAAGAGTAGAACCATTCGATTTTTCAATCAATTTGCTATTCAACAAAACTAGTTTCAGCCAATTTCATCACAAAAAGTTTCGAAAAAACCAGTTTCAAACCTTTCAAAAAGTTGGAAATTTTGATTCAAAATTATCAACGCTTCTATTGACGTTGCAGGCTTTATAGAGAGGAGAACGATTATCGGGTCATTAGTAAATAGAGATTATCTAAAAGAAGATATTTTGATAGATTTGGTAAACAAACATCTGATTACCAAATGTGAATATTAGCTTCTGAATTATTAAAAAACATCACCCACAATGTGTTTTATAATAAGCACATACATATAAAGATGACACACTGTTTTAAATAATCCCCAGTTAATAAAAAAAAATGAATTTGCAGGAATCAGAACCAAAGCCCCGTTATTGATAGAAAAAATAATATGGTGATACTCCTTTCCCACAATTGATAATGTCTAAAATATATTCTCTGTATAAAATTACATTATATTCGGTTTTATTGGCTACAACGCATTATAACTGACGAACTTTATTAACTTGTTTTGAAAAACTCGGAAAGCATTATACTATACTACACAAGTAAAAATGGATTTGTACTTTTTTTGTAGATACTGTACCTGGTCAAGGAAAATTTGAAATTTCAAAAGATTAAAACTTTATAATTTCCAATCTTCAAAATTGGTGCGTGCTCTCTTTTCTATAGCTAACCTCATATTAAACACTTTTAAGCATATACCTTCCGTTCATTGAGGGTCAACAGAATTCAGTACATTGAAAACAAAGATTATAATATATCTTTTTCGTCCAGTTCTATCTAATGACAACCAAAAATGGTGCATATTTCACTAACTGGGAAACGTCCTCTAAAAAAATATATACGGTGTATTAGCAAACAGATATATAATCCTAATGCCACCATCATTATGTATCCATTTCTGTTTTAGTTTTCACTCGGAAATTGCGCTCACCACATCATATACAGCGATGTTCAAAAATATAAAAAAATTTACTTTTGATTTATTGATATCTCTACCGATTATATATATTTTTCAAACGATTGTTATAGACCGAATTAAAGATGCATATCGGAAAATTAGTGAAGTTGCATTTAAAAGCCTGGTAAAGCTTTTCACATTTGCAATAGCCAGAAATCCCAAATTTGTCAAATGATTGGTCATTCTCAAAACTGCAGTAAACAGCATTATGTCTTTTTCAAGCTACATTTCGTACTACCTCAACTTTATTGAAATTTACAGCTTTATTTACCTTATTTTACTTGATCGTAAGCGTATTTTTGATGGAGTAACAATACATGATGCAGAAATCTTTAAGAATCAGCCAAATGGCTAATCATTTTTATAAATTAAAAATGGAAATATGAAGACCCTTGTAGGTCTTTATTTTTAAAAATAAAAATTGTTCAGCATTTTCTTGTTTATTTGCATTATTTTACTGGATTCTAGCTACAATTTTGATCAAGTAATGATGCATTATCTCCAAATTTATAAAAATTGACTAAATGACTAATGATTTTAATCACTCCAAAAAGAAAAATTAAAGCATTTGCATTTCTGTTTTTTGGTACTACAATATGCGCAAAATGCGCCGTTTTCATTTCCACCTTTTTCTTCATTGTAGCTGCATTTTCCATGGAGTAATGACAGATAAACCATCGAAAAACATCCTCGCAAAATGGTTCAAATGACGGGAGCCACTAATATTGCTTGAAATTTGGAAGGGCGTCAATTTTGCTGGGCTATAAATCGGCCAATCATATCGTTCTTTCAAAATCTCGAAAAAAAAATTTAATATCTTGTTTCAAAAATCGACTCTCTCGGACTTTAAATGAAATCGTGCGCTTTAAGCTGTAGTCTATTTTTAAGCTATAAATGTGCAAAATACTGGAAATTAGGAAATGTTTCCAATATTTGACAAAAAACTGCGTATTTACCGTCACCTGACCATTAAAAGGTTTTTGTAGCTCATCCAATTCTGCATTAATTTACGGTTTTAAATAAAACATTTTGCTCTCAAATTGTTTCATAAATAGAGATTTTTTGTGCACCACAGCTTTACATTTAAGCCAACTATCTTTCATCAAATCTTAATTTGTCTATAACTTGATAAAAAATTTACATTTTTTGAAAATTTAAAAACTATCCAGTAGATACGATTGCATACAATGTGCTTAGCTATTTTTTGCGGATCATTAGTAAATAAATTCATTCAAGAAACAAAGGTTCTTCATTTTTTAATATTTATTTTTTGCTTACAGTTACTTAAATCAATATTTGAAACCTAATTTTTTTTTGAAAAATAAATTCAAACACATTGCACTATACACGACAGCATTGATCATGTATAAGCACGACGTTTAATCATTAATTTCGGTGTCCTCCTTTCCGTATATGCTAATTTTTACTGATTTAGGGCTCTGTCTCTAATTTCAAACTGTTTATTTAGCAACAAATCTCATTTGGGAAAAGGGTGCTCTTGGTTCGTAAAATTTATCTAGCTAGCAAATTCATGGGATACTAAAGTTATTTAGTGCTGGTTAATGTTATAGCTGTAATATATTTTGAAACTTGCAGCCTATTCGAATCAACATTTATTGATTGTTACAAGCATTTTTCTAATTCCTTCGATTTTTTAAAGCAGAGAAAGACAGGTTTCTTATCGAAAATGGTGGTATACTTCTTCAAAGACAGTTGTTAATTAATGAAATCAAGATATGTTATTTGTATATTCACTGCTACATATCAAGTACAACTTCAAAGTTTAAATTTGAACCATTATTTGATTTTATAAAAATGCTCAGAATATTGAAAACAGCGCATAAAAATAGTTTAAGCAAGTACGAGTTTTCATCTCTCCATTTCCACAGCAACTTGGGGAGGCTGAACCTTTTGCAATTCTGTGGATTAGCATTACACGTACTTACCATTGAAACGAGAGCTTATTTAGATCTATATTTGGCGAGAGCTGGTAAGCTTACTGACTTTAGTAGATGTGAACAGCAGGTAATCAACACTTTGTTCAAATTCACCGAATGCACAATGCTTTATGCCAGCTGATATTGGATATACTTGGAACATCCACCACCCATACCTATACTCGTGTAGAGTGGCAGCTTACCTGGATCATTATTTATAAAGATCGCATTTTTGATTGCGTTCATTAAAAGGGCGTTGTAAAGTATACTGTAGGTGCACTTTAGCATTAATTTTCTCAACATGCAGTAGGTTGTTGAAGTTACACTTTGAGATCATTGTTCCCAAGGTGTGTATCTACCCTCATGTAAAGTTGGAAGCTCATAAGGTTAAAAGTCGTCGAGATGAGGTTTCTATTGTCGGTTTTTACAGCTGTAGGAAAGGAGGCTTCAGATGGCTTTTAAATAGTTTTCAAATGTTGTCGCTTAATATTGAGTCGAATCACATAAAATCTTCCAAGGCGATGTACACCTTAATTCACCCTTCACTTTATAAGCCATTGATATCTCTCGGAAAATAGAAATATTAATACCAGAATATAAGTGCACTGGCCAAATGTTGGCCATAATGATTCACTACGATTTACCTAAAGTAAATTGTCAAGCATTGAGCGCTTAAATTAAGGTGTTGATTTTTTGTGTTCACAAGGCATATCCAACTCTAGGCTGCTTTGCATTTTTTGTTTCAGCGAAAAATACTGATTTTTCGTCGAGATAATCAAAATAATAGTTTACATTACAGCTTAATTCTATGCTAACTGGGGTTCAAAATTAATCTCAAAAATCGACCAGAAAATGATAAAAAAAACAAAATTGCTAAATGGTGCATGAACTGCAAAGTAAGTTGAAATAGCTTATTAAATAGTTTTTGTACAGTTTTAAATTCTGCATCCAGCGCAATAAAATTCAGACAAATTTGTTACATTAAATTTTGCGCAAAATGCTATTGAAATTTTGGAGGTTTTTTGGAGATACACATCACTTTTTATAGAAATGCTTCAATAATAATTTACGGAAATAATGTGCGACAAAATTATCTATCGATTGAGCTATTGCTAAACCTTTTATCTGCATTTGTTGTAGAGAAAACAAGATTTTTGTCAATTTTTTTTTCAATTTCAGAATTTGGGATGAGGGTATATAAGGGAAAAATGGAAGCTACCTTTTTGTACATATTTTTGAGGATATCTCCACGAAAAATCAATATTTCGAAAAAGGCTAAATTGGGTCCAAGAGAGCTCAACGAGATCAATGACATGAATGCTAAAAAAATGTCGCTCAATTTAACATATGTTTTTAAATCTACTACAAAAATGTCAAAAAAATGAAATAAAAAAAAAAGTGCCCAGAATTTTTTTATACTTGAATACGTTATAGAGCGCCTCAAAACAAGTAAGTTTTATTATTAAAAAGTATTGGTATAGCTTAAACTGTTGCAAAGATATGAAGGTTCAAAGTTTTCAATTTTTACCAGTGAAATACCTGTAAAAATCTGAAACATTAGCACTGAAAAATTAATATCAACTGCAAAAAATAGGATATTTCCGTATACTTATCTTTATGTTAGAGGTGAGCACCTCAGGTACATTGTCATATAATTTTTTCTCGATGTTATCTAATGAAAAAAGAAAGTTGAGCAAGAATGAAAAACGAGACTCAGTTTTCAAGGAAAAAGCAGTGAGTTTTACGCGTTTTTGAGTTTTTCGTGAGATATAAAATAAATTTAGGAACAGGTATTCTAATGTGACTAATTCATATCTGTTTAGCAGTGTCTAAGGTATATGCTTAAAAGTGTTTAGTATTAAGTTAATCATAGGAAAGATGGCACGATACGATTTGAAGATTAAAAAATTCGAATATTCTCAAATTTTATGCATGAATTCTAATGATATACATTGATAGTTTCTCAGTTTAATACGTAATATGCTTTTAATTGAATGTTTAATTAGTTGTTAAATTAGCAAGTAGTAAAAAATGATATACAAGTGAAGCTCAATCATTTCAAGTCAAAATTTATTCAAAAGGCGAAATTGTACGCTGCATATTCTCTTAAATGTATAAACAGTTACACATGTTTTAAATAATAATATTTCTATTCGATTTATAATATAGAAATTACATTAAAATGAGGGAAATCTTGATT
This sequence comes from Mucor racemosus, assembly GCA_027405735.1. Classification (NCBI taxonomy): domain Eukaryota; kingdom Fungi; phylum Mucoromycota; class Mucoromycetes; order Mucorales; family Mucoraceae; genus Mucor; species Mucor racemosus. The sequence goes on from JAPEHQ010000005.1 coordinate 1,486,626, forward strand.
CGAAATCAGGATCAACATCAGGAGCTTTAGCCAAAGCGGCATCATAAGTTAATTGAGAAATGAATTCCTTCAAATCCTTAGCAACATTTTCTCCATGTTCAAATCTAGCTCTTTCTTCGATCTTCTTTTGATCTTGATCTTGTTTTCTAATATCCAAACCAATCATACTTGTTTCCATATGAATAGTATTAAGAGCTTGTTCAATTTCCTTCAAACTATCAGAAATAGAATCGGTATATAATTTGAATTCTTCTCTCTCTTCATTGATCTTGTCAATCTCTGCTTTGGTATTGACAGCTGATGGTGATAACGAAGAAGATGATTTTCCTGTAATTTTGCCCATACGAGCGGCCACCATGGCCTTTGCTTTGGCTTTAATACGATCACTTTCAGTGACCTCGCCATTAGGCCCAGTACCTACAATATTTAATGGTACATCAGCAGATGAAGGTGATGAGGTTGCTGCTGAAGCCTTTGCATTGACAGCTTGAATTTTCTTTTCTTTCAAATCGTTTTCTGTCTCATCGACTTGTGCCAATAAACCCTTTAATGTAACATCCAACATGTATTGAATTTCTGCCTCGAGCGATTTTTCTTGGTCTGCCAGACTAGATAGTTCTGCTGTTTTAGTAATATATGTGCTCCAAGCGTCCTGTCCTTGTTCACTACCTGTCTTGGAAATCTCTTGTTGCAATTCTTTCACTCGTTCCTTGAGACCATCAATATCTTTTTTATCAAGAGCTGATAATTCCTTGTATGGTATGGCTACACGATGAATAGCATCATTTTCTAATTGTTGAATTAGTTTCTTTTTCTCTTCAATTTCCTTTCTAAGATCAAAAACACGAGTCTGCTTTCCACGATAACCGTAACTAGAATTGGAGGGAGATGCACTTCCACTACCACTACTGCCAGTACTAAGATCTCGATTTCGAGTTCTATCTGGACCCATACGACGAGCGCTAGATACATAGCCCACTTCAATATCTTTATCCTCATCATCTTTCTTTTTAACAATACGTGATGCAGGGCTACTCATTGATCTACTTGTAGCGATAGGTGATTCAGAAGGCGTTGAACGGAAATTGTTTAAATGTCGCTTCTTGGCAATATCATCCAAAATTGACTTTTTTAATTGACTGACACTATCTGTTAAATCACGATGAGAAGGTGGAACTAACTCTGCAGGCAATGTTTCTGGCACATTATAGCCATTCAACTTTCTATAAATCAAATGCATTGCCACCGAGAACTCATCAACATTTAATTTGCCTTGATTATTAGGATCTGATAAGTTCCAAATTTGCATAAGCACATTTTGTGGTAAACCAGATTGCGAAAAGATTTCCTTTGCTTTATCACCAGATAATGTGCCTTTCTTTTCAGTATCCCAAGCCTTGAAAATCTTGGAATACTGTTTCTTTTCTTCAACAGTGACAGCCCAAGGAATCTTGACATTCTTGGATAAACTTTCGAATCCAACAGGAGGTGTATAGTTTGTTGTATGTGGCATCATTCGATTTGTGAAATCCATATTATTACCTGCCATACCAGTGGGCATGGCAACTTGAGGTCCTCCATTCATCGGTGTCACGCCTGTCATCATAGGTTGTTGCATATATCCAGTAGGTTGCGATGGCACATAACCAGTAGGCTGTGATGGTACATAGCCTGTAGATTGTTGTGCTACAAGTGATTGTTGAGGTCCATTCTGAACTGCTACTACTGCGTTACGGATTTCATTGCGAATCTCTTCAGGTAATGAAGCTGGAATTTCACTGCCTGTCATTTTCATGGATGTAAGGTACATGGCTGTTGCAAATTCTGGAAAAGATAATTGTGGCTGATTGGTAACGTTGGAAAGGTCCCTATGCATATAATATTAAGAAAGAATGCTTTATGTGTAAATGATTTATCATAGAATACCAAATGTGAGCAAGGTTATCGTCCCCAATATTGGACCGAGAAAGTACTTCTCTAGCAGCAGCAGCTAAATGTAAATGCAATTTTCAATAATTTTTCCATGTCTAAATGTATGAAAATATACCAGATAAAACGTTGCTTCCGCCAGCAACTTGAGAGAATACCATTTCGTATTTGTTTTGATCAGCTTGAGCGAGGAAACTCAAACGTATTCCTACGATAAAAAATAGAATTAACTCACATTCAGTCTACAATGTATCTATTGTACCTTTTGATGGTCCTGCCATATTTTATCGTTATGAAAGAAAGAAAGAATAAAGCTTCGTATATTTTACCTCTTCTTGGTTTCTTTTTGCCTCTGGTTCGCGGGTTAATTCGTCAATTAGATTTCCAACCTATTAGAAGCTCCTTTGCTGCAACATAAAGGTGTGCAACCACTTGCTACAGACCTGTGCGGAGAACCATTGCATCACTCCCCGGTAGCTTTATTGTACATAAGATCGTATGGTATATTTCATTATAGCTTACTTTTTCTGCAAACCATTGTTGTATAGTTAAAAGACATCGATTATTCTGTCATGTCGATATCAACCCTTAAATCATTACCTCAATTTCGTAAAAATGTAATTAATCAAGCATCTCGCTTATTCGCTATACAATCTTGCCGTTATGCTACTCTTCGTCGAGCAAATACAGCAACCAACACAGTAGAAAATGGAAACGACAAGAATGATCACATTCGTTCCATCTTTGATGATAATGCCGCTTGGAAACATAATTTAGCATACAAAACATCCTCTACTAAGCCTGTAGGACTCTTTGAGAATCCTCACTTTAGTAATATCCATGGCATAGATTTCGCCACAAAGCAAGCAATCCAAAGAGCTCAAATCATCGTTGAACGTATCTGTAACGCACCCGATAATGGACCCAAAGAAATGGCCAAAATCGTTAAAAATTTAGATAGATTATCAGATACTCTTTGTAGCGTAATTGATATGGCTGAATTTGTTCGTAACGCTCATCCTGATCAAATTATCATGGAAGCTGCCAACAAAGCCTATGGTGATTTATGTTCATATATGAATACATTAAACACGGATGTCCGAATTCATCAGGTAATAAAATCACAAATAGTTTGGCTTATACGTTACTCATAGAGATTTGTTAGGTACTATCACTTGCATTAGCAGATAAATCGATTGTTTCCAAATTTACTCCTGATGAACATGCAGCAGCAATTGTATTTTTACGAGATTTTGAGAAATCTGGCATTCATTTACCCAACCAACAAAGAGCAGAATTTGTTGATCTGTCAGACCAAATCATTCATCTTGGCCGTGAATTTATTCAAATGAATCCAAGAGCTATCAAGCAAGTAAAAATCAAGCATTCAGCATTAGGCGGCGTTAGTCCAAGTGTCATTAGATCTGTTGTTAGTAAAGATGGATATGCCTATGTTCCAACAGATTCAACAGAATGTCAAATGATCTTGAAATATGCACAAAATGAAAATATCCGTAGACAAGTATATGAGTCTATGAATTCTGCAACAAAAGAAAGCATCATGACTTTAGAACAATTGATGATGACTCGGTCTGATTTAGCTACCTTGGTTGGTAGAGAATCGTATGCTGATTTACAGTTGCAGGATAAAATGGCTAAAAACCCAAGTAAGATTTAACCTATTGCTTACCATAAAAGAAACCAAGCATACTAATTTGATTATAGACAATGTGGATGCTTTCCTTAGAACTTTATTAGGACATCAAGAGCCTACATTTAAAAATGATGTCAATTTGCTCCAAGCTACAAAGCAGCAGGACCTGCGATTGAGCCATCTTCCAACTGTCAATGCATGGGATCGCGATTACTATATGCAAATGTACAGTGCTTCCCGATCTTCACCAACACATATGCCATATTTTTCAGTTGGATCAGTCATTCAAGGCCTTTCAAGGTTATTTAAACATTTGTATGGTGTTGAATTCGAGCATGCATCTCTCAAATCAGGGGAGGCATGGCATGAGCAAGTTCGTAAATTAGATGTTATTTGTGAGCAAGAAGGCAAGATTGGTACAATTTATTGTGATCTATTCTCTCGCCCAGGCAAAACAACAAATGCAGCACATTATACCATACGCACATCTCGTCGTGTTGACAATGACGATGCTGAAAATGACATTATACATGCATTTCCTGGACGCAATTTGGATGTTTCCAACTTTTTGCCACCAGTACATCAACCTGCTGAATCTGTTCGAGGTCAAGAAGGCTTATTTCAATTACCAGTGATTGCCTTGACATGTGATTTCTCTGCTAGTGCAAAGCCTGCTTTACTCTCCATGTTTGAAGTAGAGACATTGTTTCATGAAATGGGCCATGCAATGCATTCCATGTTGGGTCGCACTGATTTTCATAATGTAGCAGGCACTCGTTGTGCTTCAGATTTTGTTGAACTACCTTCTATCTTGATGGAACACTTTGTATGGCACCCCAAAGTATTGCCTTTATTTGCAAATGGCAGTGTATCACCCGATGCTGTACAAGCATTCTTGAAACAACGCAGAAGATTTAGTGGCATCGAAGTCAATAGTCAAATTTTAATGGCATTAGTCGATCAAAGATATCATTCATCTCAAGTAGATAATCCTCAATTTTCTAGTGTCACTGAGTGGTATAAATTGCAAGATCAAGTTGGCCTCTTTCCTAGTGTGCCTGGTACCATGTGGCCTGTTCAATTTGGCCATTTGTTTGGTTATGGATCCAATTATTATTCATATTTGTTTGATAGAACATTAGCAAGACGGGTTTGGGAAACAAGCTTTAATTCTAATCCATTAGACAGAGAAAAAGGCCAAGCTTTCAGAGATAATCTATTGAAATGGGGAGGAGCTCGTGATCCATGGCAATGTGTTGCTGATGTCCTTGGTGGTGAAGATGGATCAAAGATTGTAAATGGTGATGAAGAAGCTATGAGAACTGTTGGTGAATGGGGGATTGATGTGTAAATATAAATAAAAAAAAAATCCGTTAATTTTACCCTTATTTTAAAAGAATTTTTCACTTGAATAAATGCGAGTTACTGAATATTTAAACTTGATATAACATTCATTAGTTTGTAAAGTGGCCTTTGATAATTTAAATTTTGATTAAGCGCATTCATAGATCGGAATAGCGACATGCCATTCCGAAAGCGTATATCCAAACCCTACACTATTATAGAAATAGTGCCCAAATGAAATAACTGCATTGCTTTTTCCTCGAAAAAAAATATGCACATGTACTACAAATGTTTATCTTAATACTACATGTATTCTGATGAGATAAATCGTTGTCGGATGCATGAGAAAATTCTTTAATATAGAAACAAATGAGCGTTAAAATGTATTTTACAATGCGGGGGCTCAAAATGAAATTCCAAAATGTAGAGGGGCACCGCATAATCGAACCATATCAAACTTCTTTTCTTCTTTTCTTACTCTTTGGCCATTCATAAAAATATCGTTTTGCTATTAGACTTATGACACAAACACTTGAAGCAAAAAGGTAAAATATATATGGCCTTCCCAAGTGATAATAACTAAAAAAAAAAAAAAAAACTACACTAAACAGGAAAGCATGGGATATCATTTTCAATGATCCAAATTTATCTCTTAATTCACTTCGACATCGAGCAGTTGCTGGAAGTGTTTGTCAAAATGGGCTACGTTCTGTCTGTTGGAAGGTATTTTTTTTTATTCAAAAAGGTAAAATTTAAGCATATTAATAGTAATAAAAAGATATTTCTCGGCTATCTTCCAACTTTGGAAGTTTCGACCTGGCCGTCATTGCAGTTGGAACAACGCCAACATTATACAAACTTGAAGAGAAAATACATCGAAGAGCCTGCTGAAAAGATGAATAAAAAGGGTGAAGAAGACCTTTCAGACAATAATCCACTTGCACTTAGTGATAGCGTAACGTATTTACTATTCTATTATAATATTTTCCATACTGATATCTCGGTTTAGAATCCATGGCAACAGTACTTCGCGGATAGCGAAACCCGAAAGGTGATTCGACAAGATGTAGAAAGAACGTAAGGGATACAATCTTGATACATATTACAACTAACTTTTGAAAGGCTATAGTTTCCCTGACGTAGATTTCTTTCGAGAAAATGATGTGCAACAACGTTTAACCGATATTTTATTTATTTACTGCAAGCTAAATCATGATGTTTCTTATCGTCAAGGCATGCATGAGTTGTTGGCTCCATTTTATTGGATTCTTGCAACTGAGAGTTTGAATACGAGCCAAATAGATCAAGACCATGTCGAGTAAGTTTGTTTATTTCAATGTAGTACATCCCAAAAACTCATTCCTGTCTTGTAGCCCTGCTTCCAAATTGATGCTTCAGGTTTTGGACTCAGCTTTTGTGGAGCATGATGCATACATTTTGTTTGATAAACTTATGACTTTTGGAAAATCATGGTATGAATTCAATAATGATGTGCCAAACCGTAAAGCAACAAACAGTAATACAAAGGTATTTATGAGTATATACTAATTTGTAAATTATTATTCAAACTATTGGATTAGCCTGACATTTTATCGAATAATATACCCAAGCCTACAGATGTAAGTTTTCTCCGTTGCAGTGTTTATTTGTAACGATTCTGAAGAGGTTAATTTTTAGAGTGCTCGATTAAACCCTGTTGTAATGACTTGTCACCGTATTCACCATCAATATCTACGTACTATTGATCCATTATTGTATCGACATTTAGAAAGTTTCGGTATTGAGCCTCAATTATATGGAATGTAAGTATAATAAATCGTAGTAAATGCTTGCGTTGATATCTAACTTTCTTCTCAAGCCGTTGGATTCGATTGCTTTTTGGACGAGAATTTGACATTTACGAATTACTAAAGCTTTGGGATGCTATTTTTGCTCAAGATCCAACGTTTAAAATTGTGGAATATGTGTGTTTAGTTATCCTATTACGCATGAGAGATCAATGTAAGTATAAAGTAGATTTTGAATTTATACAGCTACTGATAGTTTATGCAGTGTTACAGAAAGATTATGCTGAATGCTTAACTTTATTAATGAGACCTCCTCAAATAACCAAGCCAGCTTCATTAGTTGAGCAAGCAAAATATTTGCAAGAAAACTTATCTGAAGATACTGCTTTGCATATTTTACAACAAAATGATGTTAGATCTGGAAAAGATCCTCGAAATAGTATGTCTGATGGTGTTCCTGAGGTTTCACCTGGAGCTACTAGTTATTCAGGGCAACAGCAACATATTCAACAGAGAACCCTTAATCATAGAAGCTCACAAGGCTTCGATAGTTTTTCAAGAATCACTAATAATATGATGAAAAATCCTCAAGTGAGAGACCTGAATAGAGCTATTGCTGGAGTTATGGTAAATATCATATCTATACATTCGTTCAAGTTCTCATAATCAGTAACACAAATATAGAAAAATGTAAATACTTTTGGCGAAAATGTTTTAGGTAGACCACAGGATAGCATGATTCCAAGAAGATCTACTGTCTCTTCAGAGTTTCCCTCTGGTATTGATCGCATTGCCAACACGCACACTCAAAAATATGAGCAACGCGCTCCTCCAATTCCCATTCCTAAAAATATTGAAGATCAAACAGCAAGACTCATAACTATTAATCGCAGTATGGGAGATATGATGGCCAAATGTATATCTCTATTGGAAAACGAAATTTTCCCTGAACCAAGCCCTCAAGGAGAAAAGCAAGAAGAAGAAGAAGCCATTGACAAATTAAAAGAAGATTTACAAAATGTTCCTGAAAATGAAAAGGTGGATGAAGTAGAAAAACAAGCAGAAGATGCTGACCAAGATGTAGCCAGCTATGATAGTAACAACTCTTCTATTTCTGAAGAGAAGGAAAAGAAAGAGATTGCTGATAGTTTTACAAAACCACATAGCCAAGATGATGCTACTATTATTATGGCTCTTGCAGGCCTCAAGCATGTGCGCGATGTTCTTCTCGGAAAGCAAGCCCATTTTGATGCTACTGTTATCGATATAAAATTGGATGGTAGTACTCCCGACAGTACTTCAAATGGCGATGAATGGAAGTGGGATCTAGTAGACCATAAAGAGGTAGCATCTGCAGCCTCTACACCTTCATTTCCTCCTCCTCCCACTATTTCAACTAAAAGAGCATCAGCTACGATTTTCGTACCTCCCCAAACTTCATCTTCTTTAATTTCTGCAGATATGGACTCACCAACTTTTGAGAAAAATCAGAAGCCTTTACCACCAATTCAACAAAATCAAAGACAACAGCCCGTTACAATAATGTCACCCATTGCTACTACTTCATTTGTTGAGGAACACAAGCTATCTCAGGCACCAATTACCTACATTCCTGCAAATCCAGCACCTCCAAAACAACAAATTAAATATAGAATTGAAGATCTTTTATCAGATCCAGATCTCCAATTATCTAGCCCCAAAGCCTCTACAAACACCAAATTCAAATGGATGTTGGAAACTGAAAATAATGCTACTGACACACAACCTTCTTCTTCTTCTTTGAGTAGTAGTGGTAGTGGTCAAGAGCTGTTTAAATCAGAGCAACAAAAGCTCTCACCAAGAAAAAGAAGTAGCTTTATCATAAAGAAGCCTGTCACTGGAAAAGCGAATGAAAGCGCTATTGATCCTTTAGATGCTAGAAACGTAGACAGTAGAAAATCTTATGAGTATGATATGCTCTAAGAGTTTTTATTCGAAACACAAGGTTCTATAAATAAAACATTGTTTGTTATCCGTATCATACAAGCATTTACATCATTCATTTGCCTTGGTGTATAAGAAAGGGTTTATATATGCATTTTGATTTAGAGCAGCACCAATCAAGAGTAGATTGTTACATTATTGTGTCAATTATTTTCGGCTCGCAGTGAAGCATAGACTGCTGTAATGCCATCGTATCTGTCCAATTTGAGAAAACGTTGCTAGTTGGAATATTATTTAAAACATCTAATTATATCAACAGTACACATATAAACCCCATTTATAGCCATTATATATTGAATACAGTTAAGGTATACCCGCACATTTTTGTTTTGCGAAGATATATTGGCTTTTCATTGAGAAAATGAACTATTTATGCCAAAAGTAACATATATACGCATATTACTGAGTTTCAAATATAATTAATAATGACAAAATTGAGAAAAATTGATCAAAAACTTTGAAACCTTGGATACTCTACAAACTACATAGTAAGTTGGCTTAGCATAATAATTGTTTTATGTACAACATTAGATTTAAAATCAAATGGTATAAATTTCAAAAAAAGTTTTATTATAAAATTTACCGTAAAATCAAGGTGAAATTTTAGAAGTTTTTTGGCTTTTTCTCTTCATTTTAAGTAATTTTTAAAAATATAATTTTTTTAAAGGATGGCCCGCAAAATTATCTACAGATTGAGCTATTGCACATATTTGTAGCTGCATTTTTCGTGGAGAAATTTAAAATTTTGTGTGATTTTTTTTGGATCCAAAGAAAAAAGGATGTGTGATTGCTCATGAAAATTATTAGGATGAATTGATCATCAATTTTTTTGTACCTTTTTTTTTGTACCTTTTTTTTTGTTTCTCCATCAAAAATTGAGGTATTTCAGAAAACTCAACAGGTATAGGTAGATATACGTTTGCACTATACATGGAGTATAAAAAACGCGATTATTAATATATCAAATATTCCGGAAATTACGTTAAAATACCTAAAAAAAATGCAAAAATGAAAGCGCAAAAAACTTGTGATACTTGAATATGTTATAGACACACGTAAAACAAGCAGATACCACTAAAAACCAGCTCTGTACCTTTATTTTTCGCTGAAATATATTGCAGCAAAGTTTTGAGTCTTACGCTGTGTAAAAATGAACTCAGATAAGATATTTAAGAGTTTATTCTAAATGATGAAGCATGTAAAAACTGTTAATAACTGTTAATAACTGTAATATTTCAGGTATGTTCTGATATTCTTTATTTTGCTATTACTCCATATAAAGAGGGAGAAAACAATGATCACAAAACCAACCCTTTTAAACTTGGAAATGCCGAAAAGTCAAATTTAGAAATTTGTTTTTGTACATGTAATAGTTAATATCTTCAATAGGCCCTGCATCTATTGATAAAATATTTTGTGTTTTGGAAAAATACGAATATAAATTGCTAATTCAAAATACCATTGATTCTCTCTGTACGAATTTGTAAAATGTTTCAAAATTTAATTTATTGGTTATTTTTAAGCGTGATATGTTTAGTTCTTTTCCAGTATCATACAGTACTGGTACCTGAATGTTCATTTTGCATGATATTGAGATCGAATACTTGCCACAAATTATGAAAAAGGAGTACAATAACTTGACCCAACCAAATTTGTTTTTTCTGGAACACTAAATTTGACTAGATCAGGTTGATCTACATGAAAATATAAAGTTTAGTTGATGCCATATTTTTTAGTAGTTTTCACTGAGACATTTACTCGATGCAATTTATCTATAATTTTACATTGTTTGATAATTTTTATTATTATTTTAAACAGATTTTGTAGTTGTTAATGCTCGAGAAGCAGGAATGGGTATGAGAGAGGCCATTTGACCTTTTTGTCTGAATGCTTTTGTAAGGGTAATATTTGAATTAATGTATGCAGTAGAAGAGTAAATTTCACCTTGGTTTTGTTGAGTCTCTTGTTGTTGCTGTTGCTGCTGATCTTTCTTTTGTTGTTGATCATTGCTTGTAATAGGAGACTTTGCAAGTTTCTTTTTTAATGGCATGGATTGAGATGGTTTAATCTTCTTTGGTATACTTTGTGTTGTGTTATTGATGACTGGGGTCATGATAGCAGATACAGCGCGTGTTTTAAGTTGGTGTGGCTTTTTAGGTTGCATGATGGACCCTAAACTACCCACTGATGCAGGTCGACTCTTTACACGTTTTACTGTATGAACAGGGTCAGAATTGAGAAAACCGAAAAATGTTTGATTTGCTTCTCTATCAGCAATTTCATCCAGCTATTAGAAGAAGTTTATTAGTTTTTATAAATGTAACATTCAGTATATAATACCAATTCTTACCAAAGTATCGAGATAACGTCGTTCACCTATCATTACAGGTTTACCTGCTAGTTTTTCAAACTCATTGAGAGCTTTGATCAATTGACGATCTAAATATAATAAACGTGGTAAACAATTATTACGCCATTTTTCTTCTTCTAGCAATTGAAATGAAGCTTGAAATAATCTCTTTGGATCCGAAGCAGTTTTTTCGAAATCAATCATTTTCTGTTTATATTGCAAAAAAAAAAAAAAAGAGTTAATGCAAATGCACAAAGCAGGGTTGACTTGACAGCCATTTGAATAAATTTGTACCTGTATCAAGTCTTTTCTTTCTTTCATTAATGCTTTTAATGCTTGGCCTTCAATGTGAATACTTGTAAGGTATGTCATATGATGATCGACTTGTGATTTAATTTCTAATTTTGTATCTAATAATAACAACAACATGTAAACAAACTAGGAACTAATGACATGAAAAGAAGAAACTCACTTTTTTCGTAAAGGGATGTAATGAATTCTGTTCGTTCTATTTCTGATAGGAGACAAGCATCCCATAAGGGTATCAATTGATCCTTAAACTGTAACATGTTGGTTTAGTATAAAAAAAGAACATCTTTAAGGAGATGTAAGGAAAATTTACCTGTTGAATGTATTTGTCAAATACATTTCTCACAAGAGGATCAATATTGTTTATAATGTCTTGTAATTCAATCATGTCTTGATCGCTTAATCTAAGTGGCAAGGTGGGTCTTTCCAAGATGGGTATATTAAACTCTTCCCATACAGCTTTGATTCTCGTGGTTGAGTGATTATAGATCTGAATTCTGGTATCATACAATGATTGAAGAGCATGTTGTTTTTCTAAAAGTACATTTAGTGTTGCAGATGTTAATTCCAGTTGATTTGAAGGATGATGATAGTAATCAACTGATGATGATTCGTATTGGTCTTTCATCATACTAAGGTCAATATCTAACGGAAAATTTTGGTATAGAGTAGATAAACATGGCTCGATGGTATCATTTTCATCGTTTTTATTGGGCTGATAGTTGAGTATATGCCAATAATAGTGAATTGTTTTTGTACATGAATTAAATCGTTGGATGCGACATGTCTATCATTAAAATATTTAGCATTTGTATATAATATATTAATGGTAAAATACCTCAATTTCCTTTAAATCACGTAACTCACAACTAATCTATAAAATGTGCAATAGGGGTTAATTTCCAACTTTTTTTACTGTTTTTAAGGGATTATTTACTGATTGAACGGTTGCCCAAGATAAATCATTTTCATGATACTCCTATTAGTTATTGCGATTAATAGCTGAAATTAATTTACACCTGATTGTCTTACCTTTATCGATTTAAATCTGTATGGTATGCATAATATTTTACATAGTTTTTGTATGGATATTAACCATTCATCAACATAACTCTGTCTTGTAGATATTTCCTATTGAAAAAAAAAAAAAAAAAAAAATACACTTAAAAACAAAAATAATAATAGTAAACATTCCAATATTACATGTGTTAGTCTAGAGTCTAACTCTAGTAATGCCTTTTGTTTAGGAAAAGTGGGATTCAAGTCATTGTAAATTGATAATGTCTCTGGCGAAATGTTGATTTTTTCGTTGTTGATACTTGAATACAACATATTTTCTAATGACACACCTAGTAATTGAGATGCTAAATCGATGCTTGTCTTTTTATAATAGTTTAGTATATACATATTGTATTTTAGATGTATTTTTATTACCATCGCATCTTCAATATTAGCGGCTAATATCATCTTTTCTCGCTTTTCACTGATTATTAGCTTTTCAAGTTCTTGGATAACATTCTACCATAAAAATGCATTAAAAAACAAAGAACAAATGTTGTTGTATATAATTATTATTCGTGTTACATGTAATTTATTATTCATTGAATATGTATCAAGGTCTATTGAAGTCCATAATGAAAATAACGTTGATAAATGAGAATACAATACGTTCATTTTTAGTTTTATATATGTATAAAAAAAAAAAAGAGAGAGAGAGAAAGAAGAAAAAGGAAAGAAAGTGTTCTATATTAAATTAAATTTGTGTACAATATGTAGACAACACATAGCCATTACATACTAATATACAATCAATTATGTGACTCTGTACAGTATCATCAAAGCCCCTCTCCCTTTGTCTTGTTCTTGCTCTTGTTCATCTCCCTATATGTTACATATGAAACACTCAAGAAAATTGCATATTATACAAACAAATAAATATTTATTTTCAAGAAATCAGGCTATTAATAAGTCCTTCCATTTCCATTATACTGTATTTTCTTAATATTTCATGTTGTTGTAGTATTCTGTATTTGACTGAATGCGTCAGATATTGATACTTTTTCAGTAAATCACCATCTAAATATGTTGTAATTTCTTGATGGTGCTGGATCTGTTGTAATTTTGGTTTGTAATTTCTCCATGATGAATATTTGAGATTCCCAATACTGGTATTTTCTATTAAAATATATTGTTGTAATACAGAAAATAATTCGAATGATCTCTGTGATATAGTCTTCACAGTGCCAATGGAGCCATGTACAGTTGCAAATGTGAATGGTTTTTCGATTGATTTTGTTAAAGAATCTTTATCTTTGATGCCAGTTGATAGCACATCTACCAAAGTATCTAATAATAGCAGTTTTTATCTTAGTCATCTGTTATATGTATATACATATTAATATACATTTCGGCTTTACCTGGCCGGAAGCAGTTGATTAATGACCCAACATGAAATCCTCCTTTTAATTGTAATTTCGATACATTTCCATCGTTATTTTGATTTTCATCTAATGCCAAAGTAAAGATATTATTTCTATCATCAGCTCCAATATATGTGTAATCATTGACAAATTTGACAGCTGTCATCCACGCTGGTTTACTATCGACTGCCAACAAATCTAATTTCAAAGGGTCTTGATTTGTCATTTTTAAAACTGACATGGATCGCATTAAATCACCAACAAGCACTTTATCTCCTCGAGTATCTAAACTTAATGCCAATACATTTTTATGAACATTGATTTCAAATGACACTCTTTGGCCTATAGGCAAATCTGGACTAAATTTAGTCAAGCAATAAATCTATGCAAAGCATTGTCAGTGTTGGTGCATATATAACAATGATGCCACTTTTTTTTTTTTTTTTACTTACAGAGCCATTCACACATGCTACAACAGAATTTTGAAATGCTTTCATATCGTATATAATACCAGGTTGTTCTATCGCTTCAAGCAATTCAATCTTGTAATTATCCTTTATATCAAACACTAAAATACGGCCATGGCTTGCATCTGGATCATCGGCATTTTCAATAACAGTACCCACAAATAAATACTCTTTATTGGGATATCCATTAAAACTTGCCATTACCATACTTTCAACAGTTTCGATTCCAGGTAAAGCATATGTATCCAATACTGTAATGGGGGTTAGTCTAATCAATCTCAATTGAAACACATAGTTACTATGGTTACCTTGAAATGTCTGTGCGTCCAAAATACGAATGTTTCCTCTACTTGTTAAAAATCCATTATGGTTGTTTTTTTCTTTATAAACTGTACCAACAGCTAATGCTTTTGCTTGATTCATATATCGAATCCGAACAGGCATATCTTTTTCAATTTTAAACTTGTTGTGATGAAGTTTTTGATTTGCATCAATTTGTCCAAATAATAAACCACGGTCAGTCATTAATAAAATATGTTGATTAAATGTTGTAAATGCAAAGATATCCTAAAGAACATTTTAGAATGCTTCCATGTTATTCTTGTTGCTATTGTCAGTTCAAACCTTTATATTGACGGCAGAGAAAAATAGAGTTCCTCTTAAACTAGATACGATAGTTGGTCTACTTCCTGCGATAAAAACCTTCTTTTGTTCTTGATGTACATAGGGGTACATGGCTGTGCAGTAAGTTCCTACCATTGTTTGTCTTTCGTTTTTTATATGCGCCACGTTTCCCTTAAATTGTATTTCATTACTCAATAATTGTCCATCACCAAGTAACACCATAAAGTAATGTTTATGTTCAAATCTTGTAATCAACAAGTCTCGAGGTCCAGTTTCTTTAAGTGTATACTCCAAAACAGTTTCTAAATTTGGGAGCTGTAATAATAAAGCTCTTGGCTTTGACCACATACCAATTAATACGTAATCGTTGTCAATACCATCTTCTATAAGAGGACATAATCGAATGCAAGCAACATCAGGTAACTGTAAATAACTAATCTGTCTAAATGTGTCTCTTGCACAGTCAAAATAAACCAGCATGCCTCTACCACAACAAATCACACATTGAGTTGCATTCACTTGCGCAAGAGCAATATATTCTCCTTTTGGTGGTTTCCATTCGTGTAATAGTGTGCCTTGGTCTCCCAAAGTCATGATACGTGCTGATAATTTGGTGATTTGTATTAAATGGCCGCGATTATTGACTGTAGTAGCAAGCGTGATATCATTATGTACAATGGCACCGTATTTCGCGATTTCTCTCATTTCTGTATCCTTTGTTTGTTGTAATATTATAGTTTTGTCAAACGTTGAAATGATGAGGGTATCGCATAATCTATATTAAATGTGTATTAGCATATTTGTTTTTGTATGTAAATATCAAAACTCACTTTTTAGGTATTATTAATGGGAAAACTTGTGTAATCAGTGGTATATTAAGTTCATATTGCTCCAAGAATCCAACCCCATTTTCTACAACACGCAAACTGCCATCTTTATCCACTCCTGAACAGCATACCATAGTTTGCTTTCCTTGCTGATCATAATCAAATAGACAGAAATCCACTATAGGTCCAAGGTTTGAAAATGTATGTAGAGTCTCAACAGAAAATTTGGATCCTACTTTATTTAGCCTTATCACACATGGATCACCTTGCAAAGATCCAATATAAAACAGATTATTTCCTAAATCAGTGATTGAATTAGGAATGCATGTCTGTCCAATTGTTCTACTGTGGATTTGATGTACTTTCAAATTGGTGATATCAAATGTCAACATATATAAATATCCTTCAGCGTCTCCAATCATACAATGATCATAACTATTTTCCAGGAATGTGAATGCTGTAACTACTGTTGGATCAATACTCAGTTCCTTTGGCGCACTACCTGGTGAAGAGAAATCGTAATATGAAATGATATACTCTCCAATTGCCAACACACCACCAATTGGATCAGGCACTGGAATTAATGTATGTGTAGTCGCTTCAACTCCAACTTGTAATTTGTCGTTTTCTGTAATTTCGTTTAATCCGGCATTATATCTGAAAGTTTTAATTGTTTTCAAATCGTTGATCTCTCCTAATAAAACTGCAATGTTTGATTGATGAATGCCTCTAAGTGAGACCATAGATAAAAAGTCAAATTCGTTTGTTCGGATAGATGATGGTTCAAATTGCATTGATTTAGAATTTTCTTTGGATTTTCCTTTGACATCTGTCTTGGGTGCTAAAGGCACGGCAAACAAGAGTCCAGTGTATGCACTGACAAGGATTGTGCTGGTCTTTAAATCAATCACTGTTGATATAGGTTGATCAGTAACACGAGCATTATGTTCATTCAATCTGCCATGTCCTTCTGTTTGTATTTTTTGAGCTGTAGTGTCATATGTAATAATGGTGAAGTAATTTTGATCTGTTAATACAAAAAGCGAACACGTTGATTTATTCTATAATTTTTTTTTCGAGTCAACATTTTGTATGGATGTACTATCAGATTGTTCAACTTACTGGTATAGTGCAAGCCTGTATTTTACTAATTACACCATAAATACTGAATTCCGTTGCTAATTTGATACCATCAGCTAAAATAGAGTAAATCTCAATTGTAGAGCCCTTGCTACAACCAGAAAAAAAAATTGTTAGTTGATTTACCAAAATTAGTATCAATGTAATCTACCAAACAATTAGGTTGTCATAATCTGAATCAAGAAATTTGCCTTTAGCAGTGCAAGTAACTGCTGTTGGATTGTTGATAGTTGTTACAACATGATAACTGTTCTTATTGCTCATGATTGATACTATTATAGAAGAAAGTATAATGTCGAGATTTGTTGCACACTGTATTTGACAAATTTTATACTCGCGTTTTCAAGGTCACGTAAATCATTTGTTGAACTATCATTGTACAAAGGTCTCACTATTGGTAATTTAGTAGTAATGGCATATTTAGGCCATATTCAGCAACTTTCTTCATCTAAAGGTCTCTTCTCCAGCAAGACAAAGACTTTTTTTTTTTCGGAACTTCACATATGTATAATGTTAAAATTGCAAAAAAAAAAAAAAAAAAAAAAAAAACTGAATCATTAGTATCTACCAATTTTCAATGATTTTGGAAACCATATTACACCAAATTAAAGATGCAATTTACATAATAAGTTTGTATTAATGCCTAAGATGATTCGAAGCCTCTGGTCTGGTATTTTTAATACCTAGAAATGTAAAAACAAAAAACAAAAATAGGGTTTATTTAATATTTCTTGGTCGTAGCTTTTTGTCTTCGACTGTTCGTATAATATATCATTATTGGATTTGAAATTTCAGAAAAAAATTGATGCTAAAACAACTTCAGCACAGATGAGATTATATATACTACATAAAAAGACGTTTAGTTACCAATATCTGTAGCTGTCATTGATCTATATATACACTACATTTGGCTGGTTTAGAGTCTGCCTGGTGCTATTTCGAATTTGGGTTTTGGGATAATGCGCAGAGCCACAAACTCCACTCGAAAAAGTAGGCATTTTATTTCTACAGTTTAATCAACAAATCAGTAGATACCAACAGTTATAATTTTAGATACTGTACTGTTACAGCTACAGTATGCAGTATAATTTGAAACTTGCAGTTCATTTGGATCAATATTCATTGATTGCCAGCATTTTTCCAGTTGCTTAATTTATATTTCAAGCAGAGAAACAGGCGGTTTCACTTAAAAACATGTGCTCTGCTCCTTCAAAAACAGTTGTTAGCTAATGAACCCAAGGTATGTTATTTGTACATCTACTGAGCATTAAGTGTAGCACCAAAATTCAGTTTCGAACCATTATTTGATTTTATAGAAAATTTCAGAGAATATCTGAAGCAACCCATACAAAATAGTGTAAAATGGTGCGTGTTTTCATTTCCCCATTTCCATAGCGTAGGGTTGCTGTCGAGCCCAGCTTATTCTAGTAAATTTGGCTGGCAAAACCCGGCTCGACACCGATATTACCATAGCGAGTCGGTGGAGGTCAAACCTTTGCAATTCTGTGGGTAAACACTAGATCTATTTATTATTGCAATGGAGGGGAGGGGGGGCTCATTTGGATTCATATTCGGCGAGAACTGGTACGCTTACTGACCTTAATAGATGCAAAAAAAAGCAGCTAGTAAACTTGTTATTCAAAGTTACCGAATGTGCAATGACCTACGGATATACGGGAGAATATTCTTTATAGTTACAAAAAAAAACCAATGTAAATTCCAGGTATAGAATTACATTATTGGGTCAACTTAAATAATACCACATCACCTTATATTAGATTATATAGATATAATACATAATAAAATCTCTCCACTCTCCACCTTATTCTATAATTGAAATAAAGTTTATATGTATTATTTCTCAATGATTATAACTCTAATGATCATGTCCAGATAACCTATTAAGAATCTACGATGAACAAAGCCTTCTGTGCCCATTATTATTATTACATTAATCAACAAGCTCAATATTTAGTCAGTATCCCAAACAATTGCCACACTTGATATACGATCCAATATGGTCAATGCTCTGCATGATTTACGCCTTTACTACGACCGACCTGTGCTGCACAAGATGATTTTGTTGTGCTGAGGTAGGCTGTACACTATAGCCTGATGAGTTGTTACACCCACTGAATAATGGCTAAAAAGATAACAAGATGCACATGGGCACAACAAAAGAAACTGCACACGAGCATAACGAAAAGCCTGTATGTGCAGAGTTATAGATTCTGTCCGTGTGCATGACATTAATCCCATGTGTGTGTGCATAATAGTAGAATTGTCCATAAGCATATTATTATCCCTATTTGTGCATCAATAATAAAATCTGACTATGAGCATAATGATCTGATTGTATGGGCACAAATTGGCTTGTACATGAGCATCGTGCCGTTCTCAAAACTATATTGCATTTTTTACTGGAATAATGCGTTTTTAAATTACGTTTGCTTTTATTAATATAAATTATAGACAATACAATTCAATGCGTTGTTGATGTAAAGCACCGCATGCAAGAGCCAATATATTTACGATTATCATCATTTGTAAATATGTTTGTAGCTGTAATATTTGCAGCAACAATGGTTTTTACTCGAGCATAAACTTAAATAACACTTACCGCTTAAATTTATATGCAAGCCAAATCAAAGATGATAGATGTTACTTTATCACACATAAAATGTAAACAAATTAACCTTCTTCTTTAAACTTACTGTTTTAGTTTATGATTGTCAGTTGGAAAAAGACTTGTTTTCAGATATAGCCACAACAATCAATACTGTGGTTATTAGGCATGAAATTAGATTTTTTTTTGTTTATTTCTATATCCTTTGAATTTTATCACTTTTCTGGAACATTTCGTGGGTTTGTAGCAAGTTCCAGCTTTTCATTGAGTAGATACGAATATCATTGCCTTCGATTTGATCTGGTAATCAAAAAATATGTCCAACAATACAGTAGTCAATAATGATATTTGGTCTTAGAATGCGGTTAAATAAAAGTATCAGTCTCTAATATAACGACTGCAACCTATATTAAAAATATTAGTCCCTTATATTAGTATGCATATTCAGATAAAAGAAAAGAATCCCAGTATGATAATAGTCTGATATGCCTTATCAAACGGTGAATATATCAGTGGAATATGAAAACAAAAAGAGAGAAACAACAAACATAGAAAAGGATTTTCAAGGCTTTACATTATTTAGTGCAATTAAAACCCTGTTAAATTGCTCATTTCAGCCAATGTAAAAACAGCATCACGACGCATGAACTATATATTATTAGAAAAAATAGGCAATATCTGTTATCATAGAAACATACATTTTTTTTACCAGAAAACCCTTCTATCATATCATACATTCATTAAAAAATTGCAAACGCGAGACCGTAGAGCGACGCCATAATTGAGCATAGCAAAATTGAATGGCTACATCTCTTATACTATGGTATATTGTCGGTTTTCGCCCTTTTATTTAGTTTCAATTCCTATTAGAACTGACATTTAATAGAAATTATAGTATAAATATCTTCAGGAACCGAGACCTAACAGCTCTTGGTTCCCTTTTCATTTTATAATAAAGACCCTACGTTCTCCGTGATTGAATCGCTACCTAGTCTCTTTATTACTTTCCTCTTTATAAAAATAAGATCTATTTCCCAATAACTCTCATATATATCTTAGTTTTAAGAAAAAAGGGGTTTTTTTTAAAGTTTTCTTATATTTAACTACCTACGGTCTGAAAATTCAGACTTTGTAGCGGACATTTTCGGGACTCATTTTTATCCTTACCAACACTCATGATTTGAATCAAAAAACAGAAAAATCAAATTTTGATACCAAAATCAACGTTTAAATATACTACATTGTGAGAGAAAATTGTAGCCATAGCTAATACACATCTTATAAAAACTTAATATTAAATGTTAAGTAATGAAACTTTGTATTTTTGCCCCAAAAACGGATTTTTGGTTAAGGGATTTTCATGTAATATTTTGCAATAACAAGGGTTGTTATTTTTTATTGATCAAATAGAGTGCTAAATTGGGTACATGTGTATATTTTTTATTTTTATAATTGGTAGTATAATTAACTCTAGATTTGCAAAATCAGAAAAAAAATTTAAAAAATGTCAAAATTGATGATCTGGACAAAAATAATTTTCTAAATTAATATTCCGCTTATTAGCCCTGTAAGTCTTAGAAATAAGAGATTTTATCATACTTGAGAACTTTTTTAAGAATTTACGATGTTGTACCCACTTATATCAAGCTTATTACTGCAAATATTTACGTATTTTAATATTATGTGGTAGTTTATTTGATGATAATATAGCCTTACTTTATAATTATTGCGCTAGAGGTGATTTAATTTAAATTTTAGTCTTACCTATCCAGTATCATAAACATAATCATGGCCATCATTGGAGCCTATTGTCGCATTTTTACCCTCCTCTTTGTCCCAAACCAATTTATTCAATGCATTACCAAAACCAACGTAAGTACTTACAAATGGTTCTCGGTATTTGCATTCAAATTCCATAAAATAAATTGACTGATTCCATTCACAGTATTATGAAATGTATCATTAGCCCGCCTTATGATAAATGTCAATCTAAAATCGAAAACATCCCATTATTATCATTATTATAAGCTATGAAAAGCTTGATTTTTAAAAATAGAGCAATTAAATAAAAAACAAGATGATACTAATAATAGCATATGGTGAGTATTTAACATCTAAATAAGTTTGATGAAGTATACTTTTAAACCCTTTTAAAAATCCTGAGGCAAACACAGCATCTTGGTCCTGTAACTTCTATCAATCAAAATGTTGCGATTTTCACCACATAATAAATGCACTTTTTATCAATCTTGACCTCAATGTACATTGCGTATCAGTTATTTACCGGTTGTATTTTCTTTGATTAGTTAATAATCAGTCATATTAATAAACGACTATCTGTATCATTACCAAATAAAAGTATCAATGCTTCAAGAGTTTTCTGCATATCAAATTATGTAATTTAGTAGCAATGATTGCACTTAACTATGCTTTTTGAATCTTCTATTGATGTTAATCAGGATAATTAGTACTTCCATTCAAAAGTAAGCTTCGCTTTATGCGTTTATATTCACCCATTCAATAAATGACATTGAATTTATTATCTGTTATATCAATCAACCAACTTCATCTTGATTCGATACATTTGACAATTTAATGCCGAAATTACACTTGAGCCACCAGGTATCGCCACAAAAAAATTTCGTACAGGTCGATGAAGCATCGCAATTTGGACAATTGTTTTGTGTTTATAGATCTAAGCTCTCTCACACATTTATAAATCTCTGCATAAAACATATCTCTATCTGTTTAATTTAACTGAAATATATTGAACGCCAAAATCGTACTTGATAAAACGCCTTACTTTATTGCGAGTTAGCACAACTAATTTAATGCTAGTTTAGTATCAGTAGTTGAATTAGATAAATTTGAGGTTAGACGACGACTCATTTTAATAGTTTTGCATATCATAAGCTAATAATGGAGCGTTATTATAGATAAGCTAGTCAAGGATGGGGAGTTAACTCTAATGGACGAGCAAGGCGATTAGCAGTATAAACAGAATATTAAAATCAAATATAGCAATTGAATGAGCAGGAGATGATAAATCATGTAAATTAGCATAATTGAATTGTTTCAAGCGTTTTGAACTGAATACCCTTTACTTTTGTCCTATAAAAAATTTATTTATTAGTAATGTCAATTAACAAGTAATGATTATGGTGTACCTTTGATAGTTGGTAATGGTATACAAGACAAAATCTCGTTTTTCTCATCTTGTTGGCCATTAAATAGAAACAAATATTTTTTAGGGATTAAATAAATTAACATGATTTTATTCATTCATTTATTTAAATCAAGTAAATACTATGCATACTTTTATAATCATCAGTTTTTCTCCAGATAGATAATCAACTTTAGACCAAAAAAGCATTGATTATAACGTAGATAATGGAACAAAATGACTAAGTCTTGGTTTCTTTTTTTTTTGTTCGAAAAAAATACTATAATGCACCCTAAAATTAATAGTTAATAATTTATTTCCAAATAAACAATAGGAAAAACATGTAGTTGTATCTGCTACTTGATTTCAGTTTATGAAAAGCATTGGTCTTTTGTTGTAGTTTTAAACGTAAATGTTTTATCAATAACAATAAGAATTGAACAAGAGTAAAAGGTGGAGTTTATTCAATATACAATGTGAGGATATATGTAATAGACGGCAATCTCGGGTAATACAATGATGATATGGGTACACCCAGGACTGAGACTATAAAAATAGACATCGGTAATGCCATATATAGATTCTGATATAACAGTAAATAAAATACAGTCGTGATTCGATTTAGTGGAATTGTTGGGAGGGAGAAAAGTGTCCACTAAATCGAATTTTCCACTAAATCGAATAAATCATTTTCCGTAATATTGGATCAAAAAATGAGAATAAAAAGACGTTACTAGTTTATAGTATTAAATAATATTTTTAATAATAAAGGCTTTTCATATGCAAGCAACTGAATTGAACAGTGGATAACAAGAAATTTAATAAAAGACTGAGGTAAATTAGGCACGTGATTTGGTTACTCTCCATATTTCTTCTAATTTCATGGCTACCAGATCAAGCTATTGCCGGCTAAATACAGTTTTATCCAATAATATTTATATACAGTATTACTAATATAGTGGACTGGTAGAAACGAAATTGTCCACTATCCACTGAATCGATTCAGTGGATTTAGGCAGTAAAATTATTAAAAAAAAAAACGGGAGATTTCAAACTGTCCATTAAATCGAAAATCCGTTATTTATGAGTCCACTAAATCGAATCACGACTGTAGTGGAGAAGAAAGAAAAATAACTCTAAATCAATCGATTTTGTGTGTTACAAACAGAAATTTACAAAGAAATAAATACTTTTAGTGCTGCCAAACAGATTGTTGTCGTTGTTCCCATTTGGACCCCGAAAGAAGAGCATGGGAAGAACTCTTTCAAACCCCAAATTTCAAATTGATATATCTCGTCAATAAGGCAATTCTGTTGAATCAGAGTAACTCACATCTGCTTTAAACCATTCAAATCATCTTCATTATAATTATTATGATTGATACACTTTTTTAGTAAATTGACTAAAAAACCTTGATCTCATTGCTTTGCTTATCTGGGCTGCCTGATCTGCACAAATGTTTTTATTCTGCCCATCTGTGCGGATCATTTTACCCATGAGAAGCATAGCTCGGCCGTAATGACTAGTGAGTCACCTAGGCTTAATTGGATATATATATATATATATATGAAAATAAACTCATTTTAGATTAGCCATAATATAATTAGAGGATTTGAATATAAAATAAGATGCTTCCATTTTATAATAAAGTTTTTTAGTTCTAGTGTGCTCTTTCATTTTATAACAATTTCTTTTTATTTTTATTAAACGATTTAGTACACATTTTAGCTTTGAGATTGATATAATCTCCTGGCGTCACAAGCAGGTGACCAACTTGTTGTTCATGCTTACCGAATGCACTACTATGACCTATGACTCATGGAAGCTGATATCTGAAATATTTGTAGTATCAATTCATATAGGAATGGGCTTCGATTCGAGTTTGAATCGAGTTTTAACGGAAACGGCCATTCGATTCGAGTTGGAAAACGGCCCGTTCTTTTGTAACCCAGATAAAAAACGGGGTGGGAGCAAGTATTGGTTTGCCTTAAGGAGGCTGTTAATAGCAACATTGTCAAGTTAATATGAGATTATGAATTGATAATAGCATATTTGGCAGTTTCACAACTTGAAGTATTTTTTCAATCCTGTTTTCGAGCTTAGCTAACAAAAAAAGAAAAGAAGAAACTCGAATACCCTCATTCGAGTTTGCATAAAAAACGGCCCGTTAAAGCAGTCAAACTCGGTTAACCGTAATACGATGCGTTGTTTGTGAAATCCTAAATTCATACCTATATTCATGTAGAGTGGCAGCTTATTTGACTCAGTATTCATAAAGAAGATTGTATTTTTAATTATTATTGTGTCAAAGATTGTGCATCTTTCTTTGCTCATATAAAACAGAAAGTTATTAGGATCAAAATTTACAAAGATAAGATTTTTGCTGTCGGTTTTATGGTTGTAAAAGTGGGTTTTGAATGATCTTCAGATATTTTTTGAATGTTTTTATCCAGTATTGAGTGGAATTAAATAAAATCTGGAAAGAAGATGTACTTTTCTTCTATGGTCATTAGTTTCTGTCCGAAAATGGAAGAGTTATTACCAGAATAATATACAGTAAGTGCTCTGATCTGGCATTGACCTATAACCGATTGTGAAAAGTTAAGCCCCTAAATTGAGGTACTATTTTTTTGTATTCCCAAGGTAGTAGATTCAACTAAAAGCTACTCTGCATTTTTTGTTTTGGCAAAAAATATTGATTTTTCGTCGAGATAATCATAATAATAGTCCTTATCACAGCTTAAATATTATAGTAGCGGGATTCCAAAATTGATTTGAAAAATGAGTGAAAAATGATTCAAAAAATAAAATCGTTTAAATGCTCATGAATTGCAAAGAAAGTAGACCTAGTGTATTAAATGGTTTTTGTACAGTTTTAAATTCTGCACACATCTGAATAAAAATGTAAAATATATTTCACGTAAAATTTTGCGCAAAATGCAACTGAAATTTTGAAGGTTTTTTGAAGATACAGAACACTTTTTATAATTATACTTTTAAAAAAAATAATGAAAAAGATGTACAGCAAAATTATCTATCGATACAGCTATTGACAAACCTTTTAGCTGCATTTTTCGTAGAGAAAACGAGATTTTTGTCAATTTTTTTTTCAAATTCAGAATTTGGGATGAGGGTATATAGGGGGAAAATGGAAGCTAGAAGTGAAGGTATCTCTTTGTATACATTTTTGAGAATATCTCCACGAAAAATCAATATTTTGAGAAAAACTAAACTGGGTCTGAGAGATCTCAATGAGCTTGATGACATGAATGTAAAAAAAGCGTTACTCAATTTAACGAATATTTTGTAATCTACTACAAAAAGGCCAAAAAAAAAGAAAAAAAAATAAAAGTGCTCAGAATTTTTTTATACTAACATATGTTATAGAGTATTTTAAAACAAGTAGGTTTTATTATTAAAAAGTATTAGTATAGCTTAATTTTTTGTAGAGATATGAAGGCTCAAATATTTTAATGTTTAGCAATGAATAAGAGGTAAAAATCTGAAACATTAGCACTAAAAAAGTTATATCAACTGAAAAAGATAGGATATTTCCGGATACTTGTTTTTGAGTTAAATTCGGTCATCTCAGGTATATTGATATATACTTTTATCTTGGTGTTATTTAGTGAAAAAAAAAGTTGGGCAGGGTTAAAAAGTTGGACTCGAATTTGAAGGAAGCTGCGAATTTTACCTGTTTTTGAGTCTTTTATGAGATAGGTAGTATACGGTGGCCAATTTATGTCTATTTTACAGTGTCTAAGGTATATATTGGAATTTAATGAAATACAGATGAATACTTGTAACGGATCATGCGATATTTACATGGAAAGCCAAAGTCTTATTCAGCGAGATTGAGGAGAGGCTTCTTTAATTTTCGGATATACTGTATTTTGAGTTAAACTACTATTCTTGCAGTAACAAAAGCTATTTAAAGTGTCTCTGGCTTTATCGGATTACAATAGCGGATCAAACACTTTTACAGAAAAAAAAAAAAAAAAAAAACGAATTTGTCATGATTGGTTTCTTATTATTGAATTACATGTGTACATGTAACCTCAAACTTTGCAAAGGCTGTTCTTTTTGGGAAAAGCGGGAGGAATGGAATGCATATTATTACAGGACGCTTGTAAATATCAAAATGCCGAATTTAATATAGAACATTCTCTAATCGAGATCTGCGGTCAAACATTAATATGTGTTCAATACTTATCAGCGGGAACGAAACATCTAAATCTGTCATTATATAATTGTACATGGTATATTCTCTATGGATTGATATAAAATTTTATTTAAAAAAATTGTTGATTGGTATTGTTGATAATGGCAAAAGTTGTATTTTGTCTTTCAATTCATAATTTTTTACATTTTTAGATAAGTCTGACAGAAAACTGCCCACAAGTCTTCAAGCAGAAAATAATTTTCCCACCAAAGAATCGATTTGAGCTTGCTGCATCTTCATTTGCTCCATCAATGTTGCAATTTTCTCATCTTTTTCCTTAACAACTCTATAATGCTCTGCTAATGTTATATGATTGCTGCCATTAGTGCTATTGTTATGATAGAGATTGATAGAGCCTTTGTTTCTTTTTTCTTCCAGTTTATTGATATATTCTTGAGATTCTTTAATTCCACCTTTTCGTGCCATGTCAAAGTGATAGTATGCTTTATCAAGGTCGACGCTTGTACCTTTACCATCTAGATACAATTCTCCCAAGTTTTGATGTGCTTGATTGCTGCCCTTTTCTGCACCTCGTGTATAATATTGAAAGGCTTTTTCGTAGTTCAGCATGGCTCCTTGTCCCTTTTCAAAGAGATAACCCACATTACACAAAGCGTCAGGATAATCTTTTTCGGCTGCTTGCATATAATATATGAATGCCTTGCCGTAATTGATAGACGGAGAGTTAAAAAAATTAGCGTTGCTTCTTCCTAAGCCGAATTGATACATGTAGCCTGCATTGTATGCGCCTAAAACGTGCCCTTGTTTAGCTGCTCTTTCATAATATAAGAGAGCTTGTGCAGCATCAATCTTTACGCCCAAGCCATTTTTATATAAATGACCTAAACGATAAATTGCTTCTGCGTTATCTCGTTCGGCAGCTTGAAGATAATAGATGTAAGCTTCTTTAAAGTCTTTGAATATTCTACCTTGGCCTTCTTCACACATGATGCCCAAGTTTAGCTTTGCGAGGGTGCTACCGTTTGCTGCAGCTTTAGTGTACCATTCAATTGCTTGAGCAAAATCTCTTGGTGTTCCGTAGCCTTCTCTGTAGAGGTCACCTGCTTTGCATTGAGCCTCAACATGACCTAGTGAGCCAGCTTGTTTGAAATACCACAGAGCTCTTTCTTTATCATCAAAGCTAGTAGTAAAAACATTATTGTGTAATGCAGTTGCCATCGCGAAAAGGGATTTTGTATCATGAGATGGGGTTGCAATAGTGCTACTAAACAAACTTGTTGGTTCTTTGAAAGGGGCAGTGCTAGGGGCTGGTTTACCAAAACCAACTATTATTATTGTTCAAAGCGATTAGTTAGATTCTTTTACATACTACATTCGCTTTTTTTTAAAGGTTGTTTTTATTACTTACATACTGGTTTTGCAAACGAAGAAGGTGCTGGTGAGGGAGAAGGTGCTGATGAGGGAGAAGGTGCTGGTGAGGGAGCCAATGCACTACCGAGTGAAGAAGTATTCTCTTGTTGTGTTGGGCTGAAAGACATTTTTTATATTTGATAGGAGTTGTTTACGGATGAATAAGAGAAATAAATAGGAAGGTAGAAAAGATTATTAAAATACATATGCAGCTCCCAAGTCGCACAAATCCATGATAGTATCCGCAGCAATGGAAATAATTTATTCAATGTAATACATAATTCTCTTAGGCGCAATATGTCACAATCGCAAACGGCATTGAATTTATTACATATTGCATTAAGATCAAATTTGAAAATAAGCTTTCAACAGGCGTGTATAGTTTATACTTTTATATTCAATGCGGAAAACCAGCTTTATTTTGGTGATTAATTTGAAGAAACTATCAAATAAACTACAATAATATCTAGTGGCTATTTTCTACTCGTGTATATTACGATGAATGAGATTTATTTCCTTGAGAATTCTTTGAAATGGAATGGTTTTGCTGGTGTGCAGGCAATAATGTTGTTGATCAGAATAGCTTTTTCTATAAGAATTGCTTTATAACCAAATAAAAGACCATCATGCAATCACAAAATATAATGCAAATGTTATTGTGATCATTAATTACTTTTAAAACATACATTATATAAATGAGTTATTGGTCTAAATGCTGGTGAATTATATATACTTTAATTCAATATACTATGATCCCTTCCACTAAGCGAAAATAGCCCCAGATTTGGAGTCCAAAACCATAGTTTAATCGGATAGACTGAGTGAATTTGGATTAAATCTAAACGAAAATATATGTATTTCAGTATTGAACAAGTAAATCTGTTGACATGGTAGATACGCCACAAGGGTTGGCTTAAACGATATTATTCGTTAAAAAGAAAGAGTTGAATAATTCTCGGATTTATATTACTACTGTAAAGTATCATAAAAACGCTTCAATGCTATGTAAATGTTTCAATACCAAGTCTTTCCTGGTTGCTAATAAAGTTTTGCTACTTTTCTCAATTTAAAAATATACAGTATTGAATCTATTTTTGTATAAATGTGCAATTCCCAGAGTTTAATGTTGGGTGTCAGAATTTAGATTTTTTTTTTTTTCAAAATTAAGGATTTTATTACTAAAAACGAGTAAAAAAAAATATGATAAAATGTATTATTGTGTATTAATTGGATGGAATGGAATGACTGATGTTGAGTATTAAAAATGTTATTATGTGGAATTTTGCTATTTACAATGAAAATAAATGTTTAAAAGTGATACAATAATGCGTCTCCTTCTTGAATTGGAATAGCTGCATTATTAAAGTAAAAATCAACACATGGACTAATAGTTATGTTATTACGTTGGTAATATTGAGATGCAGCATAAACTATATTAAACGTTAATGAAATAATCCTTCAAGATAAAAGCAATATAGAAACTTACCAAATAAATTTGGTAGCCACGAGACAGGGCTCACTTTTAAACCATGAGATTGAATACTTACATCCAGCAACTGTCTTTCCATATCATTGTATTCATGAGGAGTAAGCATGGAACTTACCATATCTAATGGAGTACCAATATTAGATGTCATACCGACATTTGCTCCAGACTTAAGTAAAAGTTGAATTACTAGATCTGCTTTAGAATGACAACTAAAATGAAGAGGAGATAAACCATTGCGATCTTGAGATTGAGTTAAAACTGGGTTTCTAGATATCAAAAAAGCAGCAAGAGTAGGATAATTCAAATAAGCAGCAAGATGAAGTAGGTTTTGACCACCCAAAGTGGTTTGAGCGAGGCAAGAGTAATCAAAGCTAGTAGAAGATAATATGTTCAAAACTTGAAGCTCAGTGTTCTCTTGATAAACTGTAGCGTAATAATTGTTTGGTGTTTCACCATGGGATTCCGCAGTATAATCAGTTGTATTAGAAGTAGATAAAGGAGAAGATTGTTGATTAAGACTTGAGTGAGTCTGGAAATAACTACCATTGGAAGTAGCAGTAGCAGATGGTGTACGAATACCGACGACTTGATTGGATAAATCAATCATGTTTTGATGTGAGGATTCAAAATAATTGAATATAGGAGGCACTGGACTGGTTCTTATTAATGGATGCTCTTTGAATGATACAACAACTGGACCATTGTGCTCAGCAGGTGGTAAAATACAAACAATGGAGTTTGAATTACAACAAACATTGGTTGCTGCACGATTTCCAAACATCAAGGTTAGACCGCGGTGAAAGTTTTCACCAACAATAGTAATTTCGACCCCACCAGTTGTAGGACCTTGAGATGGGACAATACGATCCAATGTAGGTATGATGGGATGAGTAGTAGGAGATACAGGTGTTGATGTCATGGAATATGATGTTGAGAATGATTGCATTGATGTAACAGTTAAAAGAGAGGGAGAGCATGTATCAGGAATCATGATATCTTCCATAATACGACGTCGACGAGTATTAGGGGGAAGATCAAAATCATTATCTTGTAATATGATTGGATGGGATAAGGCTGTTGATGTTGTCGTGCTTTGTGTACGACAATGATGTAAATTTGACATATCATTCACCGGGAGTTGAATGGAATTATAAGGCATCATGTTCTGCCAGGATGAGCCAGTAGATGAAGTTGTATTAGTAATATTAGGTGTCTTTGGAGATGTTGTCAATATAGAACCACTTTCTTCACTAGGTGTTGGTAAAGGAGATGTAGTAAAATGACCAAGGAGAGAAGAATCATTATTATTTGTAGATGAAAAGTAGCCTGTACTCATAGTATTCACAGCAACAAAAGAGGTTTGATGCGGGCTTTTATCAAATTCGGTTTCGCTCCCGCAAATACTTGTCTTTCTGGAAGATGCAGGGGTGGTCAATGCGTCGAATTCATCTTCAGCTTCAGATGATACAGCCCTACGTCTCTTTCTGGAAACAGAGATTGAAGGAGCACGTTGCTTTGAACTCTTGTGATCGTCAGTGATCATAATTGCAGGAGTTACGCCAGTAGCCACAACTATGCCTTTATCGTTTCTTAAAGCAAAACGGACACTAATAATTAGATTTAGTTATTACTGAAATGAAGAAATAAACCAATTTGAAACATACCGAAAACCAATGCGTTCATTATGGTGGCGACAATAACAAGTGATACGAGTAGGTAGAATAGCATCACCAGTAGCAAAATTGACAAGTGGCTCACAATTGAACAAAAGAATACGTTGGCGATCTCTTTCAAATGCTTCATCCATGACATTAGAATTCATTTCATGAATAGAAGGTTTTGAATCTTTCTTTCTTTCAGCTCGTTTGCGCTAAAGGTTAATCATATTAATATTGTTAAGGTTTATAATAAAAAGTCTATTAAATATACCTCTCTACGCACACAGCCTTGACACATTTTGATTTTTTTAGTTTCATCGCTTTCACAGACAACGCGAGCTTCTAAGTCAAGTACCTTAGATTCATCTGAAACCATAGCAGCAGCACTGCCATCAAGTAGTTTCTGCTGCTGACTTTTTCTTAATTTCGATCTTGCAAGCATTGAGTCAGCTATTCTAATATAAGACCAATAAGGAGCTTTCGTGCCATCTTTTGAAGTGAGAGATACACAAAGTTTGATTTGAGTTTCTACTCTAGATTTTGCACCACTATCAGGAATGCCATCCACGCGGATTTGGAGACTATCACTAAAACGAGAAATATCAATGAGTTTTAAAACTTTATTATGATATATAAACATAAAATCACGCATACTTTGAAATGGAAGGATTTGTTTCAGATCTATTTCCAACCTGGTGGAAATTTTTTTGCTTGTGATTGTGAAATTCATAGGATAAACTATATAGAAGGTTTTATGTTAATTTGACATGGCTATAAATCGGAGTATAACATTGGCCGTGTGTTGCGCTGTGTGACCAAAACGGGATTGTATATCATATCGAGATATTTCTCCCCATACTTACGGTTGATAAATATTTGGTTGATTTTGTTGGTAATGATGATTTCGATGATGTTGTTCTTGCATCTATATTATATATGAAAAATATGTTTAATTGATCTTTTTATTCATTGAATTTATCAACTTACACTATCATTCAATGTTGATAATTTAGTTTGCATTTGATATGGCGAAATGGTATCATGATTAAGGGGTGATGTAGGTGGAGACATTGATGGGGAATCATTTGTGCCAAATTGAGATAAATAGTATTGTGCTTCTGTATTCATGATAAACAAACGACGTTGTATTTTATTAAATGTATTAGAAAAAGAGGTATAGATTGAAAGCAAATAAGAGCAAGACCAAAAAAAAAAAAGGAATTAAATGATTTCAATGAACTAATGCCTTTCTTTTAAATGTATTTTGAAGATGGAAAAATAGAAAATTAAAGCCGGAGGCAGGCTCTTTTTCGATATTGAAAGCAAGCTATTTAAACTAAACTTTATTCATGTTTGTAAAACATGTCAAAAATGGTGGTGTTCATAAGACACATTTTTTGTATCTCTCGTAAGATAATTCTAAAACTATTTACAAAAAAAAAAAAAAAAAAAAAAAAAAAAAAACGGGGGTTCAAAAAGCTCGTTTAAAAAAAGAAAAATGCATCAAATGTTCCAAATCTCCAACAAAAAATCTGTATCATTTTCAATCCAAGAAAACAAATTACAAAAAGTGCCTAGAGTTATAGGATTTTTTGGTATATTTTTAGAAATTTGTCATTCTATTGTAATATTTGTGAAAAAAAAAATCTTTAAAACAAGTGCGTGAGTATAACTCAAATGATAAAATATGTGTCAACAACATTTCACATAAAAAAGTATCAGTACAATTATTTCTTTTTCATGCCTCTGCACAGGGAACATATATCTTGACTAGTTCTGAATCAAATAAAAAGAATTGAGCATGTTTAAATTTCTGTGGTCACTAAATACCATAAAATGTGGCCTGCAATGTAATGTGAATTGACTTCCCAAACTATGAAGGGATAACCCACAGAACATATGTACATATTTTCCAATAAAAAAAAGATATATTGCAAAACCCAAACATGCCAACAAACAATGGAAAATTGAATTATTCGTGCACTTTTTTGGTTTATTACATTATTTACATGGTAGAAAGTTCCAAAATATCAAAAATGTCCTGTATTAGAATGATACTGTAGTATTATTTTAAAACTTTACATTAGTTTCATGCAAAGCTGTAGGTGTTTTCATGGTTTTTGTCGGTATATAAAGCAATTGATTAATGTTATTATAGTGCTATACAAGTTACTATTCAAGAATACTTATCCGTAGTTACGTTATGTATCACAAATCATTATCAAGCATTTTATCAATAAAGAAGATTTTTATTTGATATATATATGTATATTCAATCAATAGATATATTATTGATATTTGTATATATATACACTATTCAATATCAAAGGACAGCATCATATACAGATAAAATTCAGTTCAAGAAAATAAGTAATATTCAATGCGAATATACTGTTTTGTCATTTATGCACGCATTATATTGCACATGTAAGTGAACAATAAGTCTAAAAAAAGCACAGACCATAATTTCTTGAAACAGATATTTATCAAGCATTATTTAAAACCAAGTATTATAAAAAAAAATATGTACAAGCATTAACTTTATTATAAAACGGTTTGCACTGGATTTAGTATAATAAATTCTATGATTTGAGCAACTTATATCTTCACTCACAAGTTATACATCCACGTTTTCTTCTTTTTGTATCTATTTCGTTCTCTACTGTTTCAAATTAAGAATGATATGATTCAAGTCGCTGGATGAATGTTCTAGCAAATGCATACAATATTAGCGTAATAAACCATCATGCATAAAGGTAATGAAACAGACTGGGCGATCAGTATTATATTGATTGTTAATATAGTAGTTCCATGCTTTACAGTAAACTTATACAGCTCAAATATATCTAAAGTCATATCTGCAATTGATTTTTATATGTACAGCAAGAAACTTTATATCTCTTAAAATGCTACATCCATTTTAACAAAAAGATGTAATAGTGTTAACAGCGTATCTAATAACAACTCCTGATCTTTTTGACATACTCAAATGTGTTTTTATCTTTTAAATATAGAGATTTATTCAGAAAGATTTTGCCATATTTCAGAGATTAATAATCAATTTTCATTAACAGATCAAACCATGCTGAAATAAAAAAAAAAAAAAAAAGGTCTCGGGGATGTATAGGATGTGTTCTACGCGAGTTTACAATTATATACTTACTGTATGAAATATTAGTAATGATTTGATGAAATGTAGTTGGCAAATAGTTTCTTTTGACATATGCATGGAAAATGTGGCATGAAAAGCATCTTATGAACAGTGAACATCAAAATAATCCATTATTGTAGGAAAAAGGTATCGGATAAAACATTTCCCCGGTTGTGTGTGATTTCTTGCATGTCTACTTTTTTTTCATTTCACAAATTGAAACTAATCGAGCTATACTAAAAAGCTTATTGAATCATTTCAAGGCCAAAATGCTTCACGCTGATTTATCCCAACAACTAATCGGCTCCAAACAAGATCGATGGTAAATCGCTGTAAATGTAATCGCGGAAATATCAAGTTGTATGAGCATTTGTGATATCAGCAATCATCATTTCTATCAGCCACTCTCCAATAGTATAATTTGATATTAAAATAAAAGGCGTTCATCAAAATATTTTTAAGGGCCTCATCAGCCATGATCGCCTTCTTGCTTTGGGCAGGGAAATTACTAATTGAGTTTATCCATATTGAGGAATATGTAAATTGTAAAATTCATGTTTGTATAACACCTATCATAGGTTGCCAAAAAAAAAAAGACCTTTGATTATACGAGGCCCGGCAAACAAGTTTAAGTGGCCGGATAGTAGGGTATGCTGTTTTCCCCAAGGCCTGATACTAAGAGAAAAGAAGAGAAAATTAATTGAAACGTACTTTCTATTCATCAAACAATACATAGTCCATAGACACATTGAACATACTATCCATGATCAAATATAACATCAAACATTTTCACATGATTGTTATTGCAAATGTGTCAGCTATATATACAATTAAGAATAGTGTGTATATTCAGATTAAATAATACGGTATATCATGTCACTACCAGGTTTATGCTACATGTGTGAATGTAAATTGTAAAATGTGTACCGTGCGTTGCTATTTAAATTAGAGTTTGATTCATATTTAGAGTTCAATTCTCACATTGGTATGTACATATGAATCATAATGTGTAATCCATTTATTTTTGATGATAGATGAAACACTATCTTGAACGCGAGTTCCTCTGTAGAAACCCTCAGAAATTCTCGAAAAAAAGGTACACTCCATAAGTTAAAATGGATTCTGTTTTTTTTTTTTTTTTTTTGGTAGATATCTGGTCGAGCAAAATTTGAAGTTCCAAAAAATTAAATTTTCATAATTTTCAATCTTCAAATTTGGAGTGTTCCCTCTTTTATATAATTAGCTCCATAACAAACACCTTTTATAATGCGTCTTAAGCACTACTAAACAAATATGAATTGGCTGCATTAAGTTACCTGTTTCTAATTAATTTTTACATCCCATTAAAGTCTCAAAAATGCGTAAAATTTACTACTTTTTTCTTGAAAACTGGGTTTCACTTTTCTTCACTAAATAACACCAAGATAAAACTATGTATCAATATACCTGAGATGATCAAATTTAATTCAAAAACAAGTATCCGGAAATATTGTTTTTTGTTTAATTGCTGTATTATTAAAAATCAAGCTTTTCTTAGCTTATAACAATGACAACAGGATTGTCGGTTTTCGAGGATATTAAACAGCCAATTTTGAAGCCAATTCCATTTCTAACTCATATTGAAATGTAATTCTTATAAATATTCTTTTAAACCGAGACCTAGAAGCTCTTCGTTCTTTCTTTTACCATTAGTTTTTCTAGTAGTAAAGCCTACGTTCTCCATGATAAATGTTACTAGTCTTTATTATTATTCTTTCTATAAATAAGATTGTATGTATCCATAAACTCTCAAAAATGTTTCTGATTTTAGATTGACATTTATCATAAGGCGGGTTAATGATACAATGATACATTTCATACTACTGTGGATGGAATTAGTCAATTTAATTTATGGAATTTGAATGCAAATACCGAGGAACCGTTTGTAAGTACCTAAGTTGGTTCTGGTAACGCATTGAATAAATTGGCTTGGGACAAAGAGGGTAAAAATGCGGCAATAGGTTCCAATCATGGCCATGGTTATGTTTATAATACTGGATAGGTAGGACTAAAACTTAATGTAAATCACCTCTAACGCAATAATTATAAAGTAAGGCTACACTATCATCAAATAAACTACCACATAATATTAACATACGTAAATATTTACAGTAATAAACTTGATATAAGTGGGTACAACATCGTAAATTCTTAGAAAGTTCTCAAGTATTATAAAATCTCTTATTTTTAAGGCTTATAAGGCTAATAAGCGGAATATTAATTTAGAAAATTATTCCTGTCCAGATCATCAATTTTGACATTTTTTAATTTTTTTTTCTGATTTTGCAAATCTAGAGTTAATTATACTACCAATTATAAAAACAAAAAATATACACATATAGAGAATGTAGCGCTCTATTTGATCAATAAAAAATAACAAACATTTTTATTGCAAAATATTACATGAAAATCCTTTAATCAAAAATCCGTTTTTGGGCCAAAAGTACAAAATTTCATTACCTAACTTTTGATGTTAAGCTTTTATAAAATGCGTATTAGCTATGCCTACAATTTTCTCTCATAATGTAGTATATTTGAACGTTGATTTTGGTATCAAAATTTGATTTTTCTGTTTTTTGATCAAAATCATGAGTGTTGGTAAGGATAAAATGAGCCCCGAAAAATGTCCGCTATAAATTCTGAATTTTCAGACCGTACATGGTTAAATATAAGAAAAGTACAAAAAAGGACGCTTTTTTATTTAAAACTGAGATATACTGTATACCATAGTATAAGAGATGTAGCCATTCAATCGTGCTACAGTATGCTCAATTACGGCGTCGCTCTACGGTCTCGCTTGCAGTAAAATGTAAAATAAAAGCTTTGAAAAAAGATACAGTTTAAATCCTTCTTTATTCAAATAATGGATAGTGTGCAATAGGTCTATATTTCTACTCTATTTATATTAGTTGTGATTTTGTTATATCTGAGAGTTGCACCGTAACTGTCAGTGATCTATCAGAATTAGGAATAACCGAATTACCAACTTAGGACTTCTGTCAAACCGTGATGTTTAACATGCGAATCAGACAATGCTATATTCCATACATATATCATCATGCTACTTATTAAATGATTGAAGCATGATTCCATTGTCTTCATGCAATATCCATATGTTTATTCTTTTTGGTAAATCAATTAGTTTGTTTGTGATTTTAAAGTTTATATTGAGCTTCTTGATTTACATAATCAAGGCGGTCTTTTAATGCCCGTTTTTGGCATATTTGTTAATGATCCGCATAGAGCAATCCTTACTTTGATCTATGTGTTTCTTCAGTTTATTTTATGAATCAATTTGCTTTGTTTATGATTCGGTCTATTTTATTTATATATTAAATTACTAATACTTTCTGTATTTACTGTTAAATTCATGTTATCTCTATTTGAATATTAGAGCATGGTTTTATGTGAGATAACATTTAATTTCTTATGTGGGAAAATAGTATCCTAGTTCAGCACATCGCTTTTGCTATTTTTTAATGAATGTATGATATGATAGACCGGTTTTTCGGTAAAAAAAATGTATGTTTCTATGATAACAGATATTGCCTATTTTGTTTAATTTATAGTTCATGCGTTGTGATGGTGCTTTTACATTGTTGGCTGAAATGAGCAATTTAACAGGGTTTTAATTGCGCTAAATAATGTAAAACCTTGAGAATCCTTTTCTATGTGCGTTGTTTCTCTCTTTTTGTTTTCGTATTCCAAGGATATATTCACCGTTTGATAAGGCATATCAGACTATTATCAAACTGGTATTCTTTTCTTTTATCTGAATATGCATGCTAACATAAGGGACTAATATTTTTAATATATAAGTAGCAGTCGTTATATTAGAGACTGATATTTTTATTTAACCACATTCTAAGATCAAATATCATTTTTTACTACTGTATTGTTGAACGTATTTCTTGATTACCAGATCAAATCGAAGGCAATGATATTCATATCTACTCAGTAAAAAGCTAGAACTGGCTACAAACCCATGAAATGTTCCAGAAAAGTGATAAAATTCCAAATGATATAGAAACAAAAAAAAAGAATAACCTAATGTCTTGTTTAATAACCATAGTTTTGATCGTAGCTATACTTGAAAACAAATCTTTTTACAGCTGACAATAGTAACCAAATAGTAAATTTAAAGAAGGTTAACTTATTTAAATTTTATGTGTGAAAAAGTAACATTTATGGCTTTAAATTTGGCTTGCATATAAATTTAAGCAATAAGTGTTATTTAATTTTATGCTCAAGCAAAAACCATTGTTGCTGTAAGCATTATTATAACTATAAACATATTTACAAATAATAATAATCGTAAATATATTGGCTCTTGCATGTATTGACCTACATCTCTACATCAACAACGCATTAAATTGTATTATTGTCTATAATCTATATTAATATAATAAACGCAAATGTAATTTAAAAACCCATTCCAGTAAAAAAATGCAACGGAATTTTGAGAACGGCACGATGCTTATGTACAAACCAATTTGTGCCCATACAATCAGCTCATTATGCTCATGATCAGATTTTATTACTATGCACAAATACTGTAGGAATAATGATATGCTTATGGGAAACTCTACT
This sequence comes from Mucor racemosus, assembly GCA_027405735.1. Lineage (NCBI taxonomy): Eukaryota > Fungi > Mucoromycota > Mucoromycetes > Mucorales > Mucoraceae > Mucor > Mucor racemosus. Next base: position 1,525,769 of record JAPEHQ010000005.1, read on the forward strand.
ATTATGCACGCATGGGATTAATGTCATGCACACGGGTAGAATCTATAATTCTACACATATAGGCTTTTCGTTACGCTCATGTGCAGTTTCTTTTGTTGTGCAGCTTGTTATCTTTTTAGCGATTATTTAGTGGGCGCAACAAGTCATCAGGCTATAGTGTGCAGCCCACCTGGACACAACAAAATTATCTTGTGCAGCACAGGTTGGCCGTAATGCTTTTATATATAAATCCTTTAAATTTGTGATTTTATGGACTTTTTTTGAATCCGGTTGTATCATATTATACTTTTCAAGTTAAACCCGTTATTAGGCTAATAACGTTGTAGGTTGTATTTATGCTTTACTTAAAATAAGCCTTTGAATAATTAATAGCAATACAGTCGAATCTTAATTTTTGTATGAAATTTTGATACCTGCATCTTATAGCTACTTGGAATATTTAAAAAACCGCGTCCGGGCTGTCCGATAATTTTTTCTGGAGATTTAAAGCTTGGAAATATTATTAGATGGCCGCTTCCGGAGATTGTTCGGCTTTTTTTTTGGAAGAGTGACCATTGGCAAAAATATGAATTATATACTATGTTGTGTGATGCCATCAAGTACCATATGTTATCATCTTCTACAGTATTAATACATCTTACAATCTATTGATTACGACATGTATCATTGAAGTTGAAAGTTTTGATATCGGATATAAGAAACTCCTAGCGTAATAAGTTTAAGCTAGTAATTACCAAGGACGCTTGGGCCTCAATTATGACACCATATTATTTCATCCCAACAGTTAATCAATCAAGTAGCTATCAAATCAACATCCAACAAGCACATTTAGCGCAACATTGAAACAAGGCAACTCACAAGCTCTTCTGCAAGAATGGTTAAATTATGATTGATCCATTTCAATCCATAGATTACTATCAAACAGATATAATAATAATGGTTTAATAGTACCTTAAATTACATCTCAAGATATCAATGTCAAATCAATATAAAAGGCCGTACTTTTATATCTAAATAAATGATATCTTGTTTTTATTATACAGTTGAAGAACTGATTAATTACTCATTCTTTTATAATTGTATTCTTTTTTAAGTACTATTTATCAATCCTGAAAATATACGACAAAACTTGAAAATATACAACAAGGCTAAACCTTTTGCAATTCTGCGGATCAGCGCTAGAAGTACTTGCCATTGCAACGGGAGGTTATTTCGATTTATATTGGTTGACAAAAACTGGTGGGCTTGCCGATATTAGTAGGTGTCAGTAGCAGGTAACCAACTTGTTGCTCAAACTGGCTCAACGTACAATGACCCATAGATGCTGGTAGCATTGGTATCGAGCCGAGTTTTGCTAGCCAAATTTACTAGTATGCATATCATATGCACTAATGAAAAAGGAAAATTTTTGCTAGACTTATGCAAAACTTACGAGGAAAAAAAGGAGGACCAATCATATACGATGAAAAGCAGGGTTATCCAAGGTTCTCTTTTGAAATTCATATCCTAATACCAAAGGGCTTCCTCTTTGGCGGGTTTGAACTCACGAATATGTGTGTCGCACTCAATTTGTAGCGTATGCGCCACCCGTTAAGCTTGTCACTCTCCTTTGGTCTACAATTTTAACTTCCATACTTGTGAACATGTATTTGTCAGTTTTTCACTGCAATTAAAGTCCGTATTCCACTGTAAGGTAATATATCCGTTTTACCATGCGTATTCCCTGCGTATTCAGTAAAAATTAGTTACAGCGTTTCACTGTTCTGGAAAATGCAGCAAATTAAGGTGTGTATCTTTTCTTTTTGGAAATAATAGTAGAGCTTTTCAGAAATTGGTAGCCGATTTCGTCTAGAGAATGCGTATTTTTGATGGAGATATAAACAAAACTCAACGATAGTACATTAATAATAAACTGTTGTATACCAGAAAAATTGAATATGGATGAATCGAATGTAAAGGAATCTTTACTAAAATGAGAGTTAGTAGTATAATATCAGCTACAACGCATAGAAACGCAAGTGATATCCAATAGATGCAGTTGCAGTTGGAAATTCAGTTTTTAGAAGTATAAACACCTATAATTATACTGGAAAATCAAATTAAGCATTATTGATCAAACTAAAAACAGACACCAACCTTCCAATCCACCAATGTTAAATGCAGATATCAATTGTATAAATTCTACCAATGCGAAATAGTAACATGATATGTTGTGCCAGTTAGTTTGATGACTATAATCAATAAAAATAGGATCAAGTTTTTAAAGTAACAATGACAAAAAATCACCAACAGTATAATAGTAAATCGTAGTTTAATTCACTATTATCGTTCAATATGACCGGATATTATTAATGAATTAGAGAAAATGCAATGCTGAAAAACTGATACCCAATTTATATCGAGGTCAAGATTGATAAAAGGTGCATTCATCGTGTAGTTAGAATCGCAACATTTTGATGGGTAGAAATTACACGACCAAGATGCTGTGTTTGCCTCAGGGGTTTCAAAAGAATTTAAACGCATGCTTCATCAAACCTACTTAGGTGCTAAATACTCACCATATACTATTAGCATTATCTTGGTTTTTATTTAATTGCTGTATTATTAAAAATCAAGCTTTTCATAGCTTGCAACAATGACAATGGGATGTTTCTGATTTTAGATTAACATTTATGATAAGGCGGGCTGATGATACGTTTTTTGGTACTACTGTAGATGGAACCAGTCAAATTAATTTATGGAATTTGGATGCAAATGCCGAGGAAGAACCATTTGTAGGTAGTACTTAAGCTGGTTCTGGTAAAGCATTGAATAAATTGGCTTGGGACAAAGAGGGTGAAAAGGCGGCAATAATAGGTTCCAGTGATGGCCATGTTTATATTTATGATATTGGAGAGGTAACACTGAAACTCAATTTAAATCACCTTTAGCGCAGTAATTATAAAGTAAGACTATATCATCATCAGATAAACTACCACACAATATTTACATGTACGACGATTTACAGTAATAAGCTTGGGTCAAGTGGGTACAGCATCGTAAATTCTTAAAAAAGTTTTCAAGTATTATGAAATCTCTTATTTTTAAGACTTACAAGGCTTATAAGCGGAACATTAATTTCAAAAATTATTCTTGTCCAGATCATCAATTTTGACATTTTTTAATTTTTTTTTCTGATTTTGCAAATCTAGAGTTAATTATACTACCAATTATAAAAACAAAAAATATACACATATAGAGAATGTAGCGCTCTATTTGATCAATAAAAAATAACAAACATTTTTATTGCAAAATATTACATGAAAATCCTTTAATCAAAAATCCGTTTTTGGGCCAAAAGTACAAAATTTCATTACCTAACTTTTGATGTTAAGCTTTTATAAAATGCGTATTAGCTATGCCTACAATTTTCTCTCATAATGTAGTATATTTGAACGTTGATTTTGGTATCAAAATTTGATTTTTCTGTTTTTTGATCAAAATCATGAGTGTTGGTAAGGATAAAATGAGCCCCGAAAAATGTCCGCTGCAAAATCTGAATTTTCAGACCGTACGTGGTTAAATATAAGAAAAGTACAAAAAAGGACGCTTTTTTATTTAAAACTTAGATATACCATAAGAGACTTAGCCGTTCAATCTTGCTATGCTTAATTACGTTTTCGCTCTACGGGCACGCCTTTGCAATGTTTTAGTGAATGTGATATGACAGACGGTTTTTCTGGTAGAAAAATGCATGTTTCTATGATAACATATATTGTCTATTTTGTTTAATTTATGGTTCATGCGTTCATGAGCTTTAATGCTGCTTTTACATTGGCAGAAATGTGCAATTTAGCAGGGTTTTAATTGCGCTAAATAATGTAAAGCTTTGAAAATCCTTTTTTACGTGTGTTGTTTCTCTCTTTTTTTTGTTTTCATATTCCAAGGATATATTCACCGTTTGATAAGGCATATCAGACTATTATCAAACTGGTATTCTTTTCTTTTATCTGGATATGCATGCTAACATAAGGGACTAATATTTTTAATATAGGTAGCAGTCGTTATATTAGAGACTGATATTTTTATTTAACCACATTCTAAGATCAAATATCATTTTTTACTACTGTATTGTTGAACGTATTTCTTGATTACCAGATCAAATCGAAGGCAATGATATTCATATCTACTCAATGAAAAGCTAGAACTGGCTACAAACCCATGAAATGTTCCAGAGAAGTGATAAAATTTCAAATGATATAGAAATAAACAAAAACAAATCTAATGTCTTGCCTAATAACCATAGTATTGATTGTCGTAGCTGTATCTGAAAGCAAATCTTTTTCCAACTGACAATCATAAACTAAAATAGTAAGTTTAAAGAAGAAGGTTAATTTGTTTAAATTTTATGTGTGATGAAGTAACATCTATAATCTTAGATTTGGCTTGCATATAAATTTAAGCGGTAAGTGTTATTTAAGTTTATGCTCGAGTAAAAACCATTGTTGCTGCAAATATTACAGCTACAAACATATTTACAAATGATGATAATCATAAATATATTGGCTCTTGCATGTGTTGCTTTACATCAACAACGCATTGAATTGTATTGTCTATAATTTATGTTAATAAAAGCAAACGTACTTTAAAAACGCATTATTCCAGTAAAAAATACAATATAATTTTGAGAACGGCACGATGCTCATATATAAACCAATTTGTGCCCATACGATCAGCTCATTATGGTCATAGTCAGATTTTATTATTATGCACAAATAGGGATAAAGATATGTTTATGGACAATTCTACTATTATGCACACATGGGATTAATGCCATGCACATGGACAGAGTCTATAATTTTGCACATACAGGCTTTTTGTTGTGCTCGTGTGCAGTTTTTGTTGTTGTGCCCATGTGCATCTTGTTATCGTTTTAGTCATATTAAGTAAGTAAAACAACTCAGGCTATAGTGTGCAGCCCACCTGGGCACAACGAAATTATCTTGTTGAGTACGGGTCGGCCATAGCGAAGGGGTAAATCATGCAGAGCATTGACCATAAAATGGATCGTATATCAAGTATGGCAATTGTTTGGGATACTGACTAAATATTGAGCTTGATTAATGTAATAATAATAATGGGCACAGAAGGCGTTGTTCATCATAGATTCTTAATAGGTTGTCTGGATATGATAATTAGAGTTATAAATATTGAGAAATAATGCATATAAACTTTATTTCAATTATAGAATAAGGTGGAGAGATTATGCTATGTATTATATATATATATTATCATAGTTATTGTAGTGTAATGTGTTCTACATCTATTTTTCAAAAAAAGAAAGCGTCAGATTTCAAACAGTGGCTTAATAAATAACTGTAAGCAAATTAATACCAAAAATAATACTAGAAAATCGTAAACATCTGTTTCTTGAAAGAGTTTCTTTATTATACAACCAGTAGTTAATAACAAAACAAATAGTAGACAGCATCATCTACCAAATATTTTCTAAATTTTCAAAATATATAAATTTTTGATGGATTTATTGATAAAACAAGATTTCAAGATAGATTATTGACCTATATGCAAACCGCAGTATATAGCCAAAAGCTATATGATTTGGTGTCAAATTTCAGAAACATTCTTGCTTGAGCATTTTCTAAATTATTGTTGATAAAACGAATCCAAAAATACATCCTATCACCGGTAACAATACTTTATTTAGCCATATGTTTGTATATCAACATAATATAAAGCTTATATCAATTGATTTTATTCACTTTCTGAAGAATTTTTTCGCATATATATCCATATTTTTGGCATATTTCACACGGTAAATTTTAAGAATTTTTACTCAATATTTAGCGAATGGTTCAGTAAATTTTTGAATCATAATATTTTGAGAATTATATCACCTTATTTGCACAACATCCGTATACATCTCCTTGTAAAATCTTTATAAGACAAAACTATTACGTTTTCAAAGACTCAACTGGTAGTATGGGTATAATAGTGCTGCAAAAAATTTCGATTGCGAGAGCGGGCATTGAAAGTATTTTCTGCCTCAAATTCGAGTACATTACGAATTTTGAAGGATTTTTATAGACACTTAGATAGATGCTACCCAATAATAAATTACTAATTATGATTTAATAGAACTTCAAGTACAATGCTGCATTTTTTATTTTGAGATGTTGATTATAAAAACTGATCATCTCCCAGGGTTACATTTTTTTCTGTATTACTGCTTTTTTCCTTCGTATACAACATTAGTTTCACTGTTATTAATTTTATTGTTCTGCCATCTAAAATAATGGCTCCAGATTGAGTTATATGCAAACAGCCACTTAACAATTTATAATACATAAGCCCTTTTTTCCCACTCTGAAAGCTTGCATAGAAATTACAAAAGCGCATGTTTCTATACCCCATTTTGCCATGGATGTGTTTATACGGTACACATTTTTCCGCACACTCAATCGATCTATAAGCCATCATAATACTTGATTATCCTAGAGAATAATAAATATTATACATACAGCCTTTAAATCGTGTCACTGATCGACAATATAACACAATATTTCATGATGAATTATTCAGCCATTTTCCAAGCTTTTACAGTAAGAAATTTATGAATGTAATACAAATTTACGTATTTGTAAAGGAAATAGATAAAGCGAGAGAGTGTCACACTACACATGATATATAACAGGGTATTGCTCGTTTTTAGTCATAGATGACCTTATTTCCCACGATTCGCATTAAAAAAAAGGCAATTCGCAGTTGCTTTCACATGAAATGTTCAACCAAGAAATCAATTACTTCATTACAAGATATCAAATTACTTAATGCTATTTAGCTATAATTCGTTTAAAAAATATAGATAACATATATAATAGATTTCCGCTTTCTTTTTTTCCTTTATTCTTTTTCTCTTTTTTTATATTAAAAATCCCACTTGGAAAAGGTAAAAAAAAAAAAAAAAAAAAAAAAAAAAATAAGCCCACAAATGAATTGTAAAAATAGCTTCATATTATGGAAAATTAAATGCATGATCAAACATTAGATTTTAATAGAGTGACTCCTCTTAACTCATCGCAACATCTAATAAACAACTTCACGACTAGCGCCGAGATCTAATTTTTTCAAATAAAACCCGCATCTTTTTCAACATGTCCCATTCTCCTTCCAAACGTTTAAACCAAATTAACGAACATTTGAACATGGCTAGTAAGTAGGATTTACATTAAATGAAAGCAAGGCTTCTTTTTTATCGTAAAAGAACAAAAAGGCGCGACTGAAACAGACACTAATTCTCCCCATCAGATCCTGTCTCTGTTTTCCAACAAGTGCCTTTAGCACCTCCTGATGCTATTTTCAACCTTACAAATCAATTCAAGGCTGATACAGATCCCAAGAAAATCAACATTGGTGTTGGTGCTTTCCGTACTGATGAATTAAAGCCCTATGTACTTCCTGTTGTCAAGAAGGTTCGTTGTTGAAATCTTGTATATTTTCTGTGTACCTCGAAAATATTCATTTTATACATTTAATATAGGCAGAAGCTATTTTATTCAATGATGAAACCCTTGATCATGAATATCAGCCTATTGCTGGTCAAAAATCTTACACTAATGCTGCTGTAAAATTAATTTTGGGTCAGGATAGCCCTGCAATCAAAGAAAATCGTTACGCTGGTGTTCAAACAATTTCTGGTACCGGTGCTAATCACACTGGTGCTCTTTTCCTTTCTTTATTCTACAACAAGAGCAAGAAATGTTATATTTCAAATCCTACATGGGGTAAGAATTTAGACTCTCTCTCTCTCTCTCTTTCGTCATGAAACTATTGTTTATTTATTGATCCCCTTTTTTGTTTGTTTATAGCTAATCATCGCAATATTTTCAGTTTGGTTGGTTTTGAAGTAGAAGACTATGCCTATTGGAATCCCGAGACTCGTGGATTGGATTATGAGGGATTATTAAAATCAATGCGTGATGCACCCGAAGGATCAATTTATGTTCTTCATGCTTGTGCTCATAATCCTACCGGTGTTGATCCTACCCGTGAACAATGGAAGGGCATCGCCAAGGTTATGCGTGAAAAGAACCTTTTCCCCTTCTTTGATTGTGCTTATCAAGGTTTTGCTTCTGGTGATTTGGATAATGATGCTTGGGCTGTTCGTTATTTTGTTGAACAAGGTTTTGAGTTATTTGTTTGCCAATCATTTGCAAAGAACTTTGGTCTTTATGGTAAGCTTGATTTTTATTTTTATATATTATATAATATAAAGGGGTAATCATATTAATGGTTTCACAAATAGGTGAACGTGCCGGTAATTTAACCATTGTTACAAAGTCTACAGAAGAGGCTCAACGTGTCTTGTCTCAATTCGAAAAGCTTCAACGTTCTGAAATCTCAAACCCTCCTGCTTTTGGTTCTCGTATTGTAGATATTGTATTGAATGATGCAGCATTATACAAAGAATGGACTGAAAATTTAAAATATATGTCAAGTCGTATTATTGAAATGAGAAAAGCTCTTCATGAGAATTTGATCCAACTTGGAACACCTGGTACATGGAATCACATCACTGATCAAATTGGTATGTTTTCATTTACTGGATTAAAGGCATCTCAAGTAAAGGTGCTCAAGGAAAAGTACCACATTTACATGACTGAAAATGGTCGTGTTTCAATGGCTGGTGTTTCTACTACCAATGTTGATTATTTAGCCAAGGCTATTGATGATGTTGTACGCAACACCAACTAATTAATAAATTTTATGTTCTTACTACTTTTGCTTAATTTTTCTTGATTTTCTTATTTTACTGTAACAATTTAAAATTTGTTTCATATCGTTTCATAACAAGAAGCATTTACTCATTGGGATTGAAATACTTCAATTAAATGATGAAACCAAACAAGCTTTATAACATTTGAATCAGACCATGCTACTTTTTACATTTCAAAAGAGAAAGACCATTTATGCATTCTAGTACACTGACGAGATTGTATTTGTATTTCAATATAATATTACTTGGATCAATTGTTTGTATAGTATAAAATATATTACAATGTGCAAATATCATAAATTAAAAAATAAAATGTAATCTCATATGTGCAGCAGTAATATAATTGAAGAATCAGACATGCTTTACGGTGTATTCAGAAATTAATTCACCGTGTTTATTAAATTTTTATAGCTTTATAAAAAAAACATTTTTGAATACATAAAATATGGTGAGAAAATTAGGTTTATGATGTTTCCAATCTTTTGAATTGGCTTTATCTTGTCAATAAACATTAAATTACGACGCAAATATCCTTCACATTACGAAGATCATGCATTGTAAAATATACTGGAATTGAGGCCCAGCGCGCGGAAAGGCATATATGATATTTTGGCGTTTTTTGGCCAAAAAATTCAACTTCAAGAAGCTATAAATATGCTAATATACATAGAAAATAGAAACCTAGGCATTAAACTAAATTCTCTGCTTCTTGTGTTTTCAATGGTGGCAAGTACGTATTTGTAGCATGCGTAGTTAATGCTCGCTCCGATTTTGAAAAACAGTTTCCCAAAAAAAGAGAAAAAAAGTTGCTTGGCATCTCATGTCAGCTTCAAAAGTTACAAAAACTTTAAGCAATATATGTAAAATTGGTATTAAAAGTTTCATTAGATTCATAGCTATTTTTCTATATTGCGGTTTTTTTGTTTTGAAGCTGTTCAACATGTTTTTTCTATAGTTTTTCCTTGGTTTTTTTCTATTTTCAGGCTTATTCAGCGGGCTAAAAAAAAACTGGCGGCTATTTTTTTTTTGTAGGCCTGTTGTTCAGCCGTCGACATAATTTTTACAGAAAGTTATGGCATTCAAAGGATTATTTCTTTTAGAAACATTGATCCAATTAGTAAAATCTAATGATACCATTCCGCAATTTTAGTTTGAAGTTTAGTTTCAATGTAATAATGCTATAAATATATGGCAATTTGTGTAATTCTAGCCCTGATTTTTTTAAATTCACGATAATCGAAGATTTCAATTTAAATTACGCTTTAATTCTAATGATCGAACTTTTACAAACAACTACAAAGTAATTTCAAGCTGCCTAGATCATATATAGTTGATTTCAAAAAATATCGAAAGGTTTGGAGGAGGTAAATAGCTTAATATAGTACCTAACTCACTGTAAAAATTGGTTATTCAAGGTGCTGTATCTCGAGATAGCGGGCGTTTTAGCATGTGGTTTCTAAGCTAAATATGATTTTCACAACTAGACCCATGATATGCAACAATAACACATATTTAGAATTGGTATATTTTTTTATCATATCTCGCCCTTGCTATACCTCGACCAAAAATTGGATCTGACACGTTCATGCATTTTTCTCGATGGAAAATATAACTATAGCTGCAAGCAATACCTCATATGAAAGGTACAAATCTGGGGTATCGCAAGGTATTTTTAGATATTAAATTATAATAATAAAATGTATACATTTTTTCAAAAAACCTGTTTTCAAACTTTTGCATTTATCTCCAAAAATCGAGAGAAAAAAATTTGTAAAAATAGCACCATTCGATGGCAAAAAAAAATGTCTATAAAAACCTATTAATACACAAGGATAATTTATTATACTATGTTTTGAGTAAATCAAGATTTTGTATTTTTGTCAATTTTTTTGACAAAATCAGATTGGAAATCCAAATGCGATTTTAAAGTCAAATTGGTGCAAATGTCTCAAAATTAAGAGAAAAGTGTACATCTTTTGATCACTGTTCGATATAGAGTGGCAATTTGATGAACTTCTTGACAATAGAACGTTTACCTACATACTCTGATCAGATCTATAAAGGAAAATAGTAATTTTAGTTGATATTATAATCACAAGACGAGAATTTGCACCTGGCCGCGACAAAATATTACTTGCAGTCGATTTGCTTACTCATCTACGCAGTACATTTTGGTGATTCTTTTCGCATCAAATGCATAGAAGGTGCTGATATGTAATCAAGTTCCACCTCCCCCTGAACGTTTACAGCACTTTATTATTTCTCCCTGATTCTTCTTGAACATTTGTTTGCATTAATAATTGAATGATTAACATTTGTTTCTGATTGCTGAGCGATTTGCGATGTTCCTTGGCAATGGGTTTTAAATCGCCTAAATTGAACTATAGAAATAACCTAGATTTATTTAGACAAATCACAGCTAGAATTGCATTAAGTTTAAGTGAGTCAAGTTACGGCTGAAATTTCTCTATTTTTAGTTGGAATGCGTAGTAAAGTATTGATCGGTTCAATTCGTGAAACATCCCTATACAATCATCAAGTACGTATATGTAAAACACGCCTAAAACACATATTTAATAATAGAAATCATAGCAATTAGAAATATGAGAAAAAGTAGAACAAAAGGTAATAATAAAATATAATATTTCCCTCTTTTTTATTTGCTATTTTATTTATAAATGTATATACCTTCTTTTTTGGATTTTTTTTACTTTTAAGACTTTTAAAACTAAATATTTTCCTTCTTTCAAATGGACAAAAAATACAACCATGGATGTGATAATTTTTTCGATATGATAAATTTTTTTTTGCTGTGATTTTTTTTTTTTTTTAATACCTTTTTTTTTTTTCTTTTTTTTTACATATTTTTTTTCGAGAATTTTCTTTTGGCTAAATATATGTTGTTGTGGTTGTGGTTGTGGTTGTAATTGTTGATTTGAAAATTTTGTACAGATGAGGGAGAAATAATAATAATAAGAATAATAATAATGAAAAAGAAAAATGATGGGATCATAAAATAAAAAAGAATAGTGAAAAAAGAGAGAGTAATTAAGGGGCGTTGTTATTGTTGGAAAAGTAAGTGTTGAAGGGATATAGCAGGAAAGAAAAATAGAAACCAAATGCTATTGACAAAGGCGTTTATTGAGAGTAATCGAAGTAACGTCATTATCATCTTGAAATTGTCTCTTTGTTGATCCTCCTGTGGTTGTTAAAGGTTGAGAAGAAGGTGGAGAAAGGATATCGAATGATACACCTGAATCAGTTCTTTCATAAGCTGTTGCCATTGTAAACTTTTCCTCTTGATGTTGTTGATGTTGAACAAAAGGTGGAGATGGTGGTGACAATGGCTGATGGTGAATAATTTGTTGCTGTTGTTGAGGGTAGCTTGAAGTATTCGTTTCATCAGGTGGAGGCGAAGGATAATTATTATTAATACTTGAAGATAATCTCTGTTGATATGTATTATTAATATTATTCATCGACAAACTAATTGTAGTTGTTGTTGAGCAGTTGTTGTTTAAAGGTAATTCGGATTTAGCATTGTATCCTTTCTGAATATGTCCATGTAATTGAGTATACCATCTGTCAAATGTTGGTTTACTAACGTATAATCGATAATCAATCAATTTCAAAAATGCCATTTCCGCAGCATTAATCTCTTTAATATCAAGTCCGGTGATTTTGGACCAAGCTTTGTTATGGTAATTTTTGTCATGAAGGTATTTGGAAGCAAGCATAAGAGAAGCCAGAAACATGCGTCGTCCGCAGCACATTAAATCGTCCATTTGAGTAGTAGTAGAACAAGTCGTGTTTGTCTGCATGTTACCTGACTGTTGCTGTTGTTGTTGCTGTTGTATACGTTGATAGAGTTTTTCATGAACGACTTTTTTAACGCGAAAGACGTAAAAAAGACTGATTTGTAATGTCGAATAAGTGGTCTTTGATCTTTTCAAAATTTCATTGCAAAATCCTCGAGTTGGCATAACTTTAACTTTTTGATGCTCAATCAAGAATTTTGGATGCCAAATTGAATCAATGACATTAGCAAATGTTTCTATTCAGACAAAGAAAGAAATCAATAAATGATTTCAAATTACATGGTATAAAGAAAAAAAAAATACGCATATACATTCATATCGAACAAGGGCATGTACATATTTCCTGATTGGGATCCAAAATCTCTATTGCCAATTTCGTATGCGTCTTTTTTTTCTTTTTTTTTTTTTTTTTTTTAACCAGATAAGGATTTTTTTTTACTTACCAACCAATTTTTCAATCATAAAAGTACGTTCTTGACGAGATGAATCCATAAATTGACGGTATTTTTCACATGGAAGTTCTTCAGAATATTTACAATCATTTGTTGATAAAGGTGTTATATTGTTGTTGTTGTTGGTGGTGGTGGTGGTGGCTAAAAAAGGCCCAGCAAGATTTGTTGCTGCGGACGGGAAACGTCCATTTTCAGGTGGATGTAAATCATTTGCCATTTAAGTGTGTTGTTTATAATAAAGCTAGCTTGTTCTTTGTATAGTTAAGATGCTTATTCTTTTTTTTTTCTTTTTCTTCTTGGTGGATGTGTATGAAAAAAAAAGAAACGAATTTAACTTGCAAAGATTAAATGTGTTGAGAGAAATAATTTAAAATAATGGGGGAGGGAAGGTTCAAAAGGTTTTTTTTTAAAAAAAGAGAATAATAATAAAAAAGAAAGAAAGGACTTTTTTTTTGTTTGTTTTTTTGGGTTTAATAAACTGGTAAGGGAAGAGGAAAAGAGATGAAGAAAGAGTTGAAATAAAAAGGAAGGTCTTTAAAGACGACTAGGATTCATTTAAAGATGGGATAATAAAAATAAAGTGTGTTGTTTAAGAGTTCAAAGAGTTGAAAAAGTTGATTTAGTTGCGTAGTCGATTTGTGAGATTTAGAGTAAAAATTCCATACAGTCGCTGTTGGTGTAAAAAAAACGTTTTTTCTTCTTCTTCGTAGTGATTTAAAGGAAAAAAAAATTGTTACGCAGTTCAAGGAGGGAATAATTGGTTCTTTTTAGCTTTTTATAGTCCTCTCATCTTACAAAAGGGGCCTTCTCACTGGTTGGTGATACAACCAATAATCTCGTGGCGCAGCATCTTTAGAATGGTCAAGATTCTTTTGTAATATATGGTTAACGGTGACGTGTAATAAGCTGTTCTGTATTCACAATTGAACATTTAACCGATATGCTTAGTGAGAAAATTAGAAATGCGGTATTCCATTTGAGGGTTGGATTTGAGTAACAATCAGTCGGGACACACACACACACTCACTCATTAATTTCATTCTTACTGCATTGTAAAAAAACTTTATCTTTTTGATACATTTCTGTTGATTAATCGGCAGCTATTTCGCGTGTTTTGAACATTGGCAGTCCGTATCGATTTTAGCGATTCAAGATAAAAGACGAATTATACACATAGATAACTACAGATCAATCAATCAATCGACCTTGTCTTTTTTAAATAAATGAATAAAATGAGTTTAATGGAGATTAATACTGGTAAATTGGATGGAATTTAGCATTTTTGATCCAGTAAATGTTGATATTTCATTGTTGTTTTTTTATAGCCAAACATATAATGAATACTCCAGAAACTGTAGGTATTTTTATATTCATGTGAAATAACATTTATTAATGTAAAAATATAGCTTGTTTCTGATAGTATCAAAGGTCTTTGTTATGCAAATCCACATTTACGTTTACTTGAAAAAGAGAAAGGTATAAATTGATGAAGAAATCACAAATCAAATTTCTGTAATATGAATGCAATTTTGCAATTAGTTGTTTACTATGCTAATGTGGATGAAATGGCTTTGAACCAAGTGACCATAATTTCAGGTGGTGGTTCAGGTCATGAACCTGGTTACGCAGGACTCGTTGGTGAGAATTGTCTCGCAGCCAATGTATGTGGTCATGTCTTTGCCTCACCATCATCCAGTCAAGTATTGGCTGCTATTGAAAGAGTTCAATCACCTCATGGCACTTTAGTCATTATCATGAACTACACTGGCGATTGCCTTAACTTTGGTTTGGCTGTTGAAAGAGCTAAAGCAAGAGGCATTAAAGTAGATCTTATTGCTGTTGGTGATGATATTGCTGTTGGTAGATCCAAGGGCGATAAAGTAGGTCGCCGTGGTATGGCTGGCACTACGCTTGCCATCAAATTGGTAGGTGCTTTAGCTTCAAAAGGAGCTACTTTGGAGCAAGTGAAAGAAATGGCACAATATGCTATTGATAATACTGCTACTCTTGGTGTTGCATTTGATCATTGTCATGTACCTGGATCTTTAAGTTTCTCCCAATTAGGACCCAATGAAATGGAAATTGGTATGGGCATCCATAATGAAACTGGGTTTCTCAAAGCAAATATGATGCCAGCCAAGGAGCTGGTTGCTAAAATGATGAACATGTTGGTAGACCAACATGATAATGATCGTTCCTATTTGAATTTAAATGCCGACAAAACCAACAGTGTTGTATTGTTGGTCAACAATTTAGGTGGTATTCCGATGATTGAATTGAATTTAGTCGTTAAAGAAGCTGTTGATTATATTTCAAATCAAAATATAAAATTAGAACGTGTTTATGTTGGTCCTTTTGTAACAAGTTTAAATATGCCTGGTTTCTCTATCTCTTTATTGGTTGTAGATCATGATAGAAATGTATTGGAATTATTGGATCAGCAAATTTATGTTTCTGGCTGGCCATTAACTGCTGCTCATCATTTCTCTGATTCCATTCATGGAGTCAATTCTGCTGCTATTAAATCCCCTGAGCTTTTTATTGAGACAAATCATGGCCAAGGTGCAGTATTAGCTTATGTGAAAAAATAAGAATCATTTATTTATTTGTTTGTTTTCTATTTTTTTGTTAATAGTTTCCAACCCTAAAGTGATGGAAAATGCTATTCTTGGTGCTACTAACTCTGTAATCGCAGCTGAACCTCGTATTACAGATTACGATACTATTTTAGGTGATGGTGATTGTGGACAGACATTAAAAACTGCGGCACTTGGTAATTAAAGAAAAAAGAGCATCAATATTTACATGGATTTATAACATTCACTAATTATCATACATTAATAAGCTATTCAAGAGGCAATTCCTTCTTTTGATCTTTCATCTGCACCAAAGACTATTTTAGCCATTGCCGATGTTATTGAGCATTCAGTTGGTGGTACATCTTCAGCAATTTATTGCATTTTCTTTAATGCATTGGCTAGTGGTTTATTGAAATATGCAAAGCCATCTGTAGATGCATCTGTTTGGGTTATTGCAGCTAAATATGCTTTATCTACTTTGATGACCTATACTAAAGCTCGTATTGGAGATCGAACATTAATGGACACTCTTTGTCCTTTTATTGATACATTAAATCAAGATGCAACCAATATAGATCAAGCAATTAAAGCTGCTCGTAATGGTACTGATAGCACATGCAATTTGTCTGCTAAATTAGGTCGTTCATCTTATCTTTCAAATGAAGAGGTTCTTGCATCAGGTATTCCTGATGCTGGTGCATATGGTTTGGCTGAAATTTTAGATGGTTTAGTTGAGGAATTTTAATAAATAATATATGTACAATAACATGAGGGTATTTTAGTTTTTTTTTTGTTTTCTTTTATATATATATATATATATATATATATATATATATATATATAATTATTAGGATTCTATTGCCAAGAAGTTGCCTATAATTACTGTCTTTTTAAAATGGAATCAGTATATAGTATATATATATATATATATATATTTAATGTTTTTTTCTTACTGGACTATATAAATTATATATTAATATTAATGGACACAAAAACCACATTATATAAAAAACTTACATGTTGAATTTATCTCTTCTCACGGTAAATGAAAAGCAACAAGACATGGGAACAAGGTCTTTCTTGTTTGTTGTTTCTATAATTTTGTCAGTTGTAGTGTCATTCTTTTGTCGATATAATAAACATGAAGTTAATACGGCTTTTTGCTTTGGATCAAATGCTATATTTCCATATTTCTAAAGTCGTTTTTTTATATACATTAGACATCACATGATATCATTTTATAATATAATAATAATTTTTTTACCTCCCAATAGTTCACAATGGAATCTTCAGCCATAATTTCATAAATACACAATTGACCCTATTGTATTTATGAGTATAAATAATATATATACAAGCCTTAACATACATCACGTAATTTGTCAAATGGCACCTTGATTAGGTCAGCGAATTCTTTATTGCCTTTGTAAATTTCACCTGTCCTTCTCCATAAACATGCAGGAATTGCCATTGCACTAAACACTCGATCATAATCTAGTAATAACCTTTCAAATGATTCCTCTACTAGTATTAAATCAATGTCCGTTAAAGACTGTGCTACATCACGGAAAGTTGGTCGGAACATGCCCATTACATTCAAAATACGTTGTCGACTGTCAGATGACATACTGAGCAATTACATGAGTAAAAATATCAAGAAAAAGTTGTATATACATACTGTTGTTCCATATATCGTTGAAGTCGAGCATATCCATTAACGTAATTATAAGGTTTTAAAAATCCTGCTTGATATTTTGCATTTATTACTTCGTTTAATCGATCTTCTATACAACCATCCTTTGGGTCCGCAGCTGTTAAAAAGAACTGGTCTTGAACATTTGTTTTCTTGGCTGTGGGCATTTCGTCCATATATTCACTTTTGTGTGTGTTAGTCTTGTAATAATATTATTCTAAAATTATATATTTACTTTAGAATATGAACATCGCTACTACCATTTTCATTGTTATTATTCAATGTTGAATCTAACATGGCGAATGTTAAAGTCATGCAGATTTGAAATACATAAAAAAAAAAGAAAGAGAGAGAGAGGGGGGGAAAGGAGAGGAAAATAAGAAGAGAAAAAAGCAGTTAAAAAGAGTTACAAGTGGTGTGAGAAAATATATACAGCATTAATTACTTGCATTATCGACAGGACTTACCCCATGTTTCGCTTCCATTGATACTACCTTCAGGATTCCTTTTTTTCTTTTCCACAAGTTTTGCAATTGTGCTCGATCGTGATTTATGTTCATCATGGCACATGTCTCCAATGTTTCTTTTTAAACATCTTTGACATGGACGACCTATATGTATTGAGTTATTTATATATTCACAAATGTTTAAAATACATTACCTTCGTCGCAAGTCATATGGGATTTTCTACAATGGACACAAGCTGTGATATTTTAATGAATAACAAATCATTTTGAAAATTTACAGTATTTTGTTTCTAACCTAACGAAACTTTTCTTTTCTTTGTATTGTTACTAGACTCCAACATATTATTGAGTATAAGAAAGAAAGGGAAAAAGAAGGAGTTTATTAATTGTATGTTACATGATGAATCAATTTTTATTTGTTAACCCCTAAAAAAATTGCTTCTCCCCCCACATTTGGTATTGTCGCACTAAAAAAATTGAAAATTTCGCATAGATCCAAAAGACTAAACTCGTGTAAAAACATGGAAATCTAAAGTATGTTAAAAAATAAAAATATGGTCATAAAACAGACACGTTGGGCTATCGTCTCCAGTTATCAAAACGGATATAACTACTCTATAACCCGAGAAATAATTCCTTAAAAAGCCAACAGTTTTCAGGAACAGTTACATGTTTCCAAAGAAATTACACACACAAATGCGCATTTACAATCAAAGACCAAACTATATAGAGCACTATTTGTGTATCATTATTTTTGCACACTGTCATGCATAATTTAAACGCATAAATAAAATAAAAATTTTGGGGGAGGGGGATTTATTTTGTTGTCAATGGTTCTACGGGTACTGACGATTGGTCATTTTCTGTTGTTATTTTTGGTGGACAAGAAGGGGGAGGTGTAGTTGAAGGAAAGCAAAGAACTCTACCCTTTAACAAAGGTTCATATCTATTAGAAATTTTGACAACGAATGGAGGAGAAACACAAAAAGCAATAGTTCCATTTGTTTGACCATCTTCATCATCCATTAATTGAGCATCAAATGATTGTTTTCCTTCTCTGACATCCACAGCAGTAATACACACTTCTTGTCCTTTTATTGCTGATCCCAAACTCATTGTAAATTCCACTAAATTGCGCAACTTTTTACCATATTCGTTCGCCACAGTCATTGCCTGTTCACTAACCGTTGTATCTGACTTTTTCACTAAATATGTAGGATATGCCTTTTGTAATCCACGATATAAATGGTTCCAATTACGATCCACAAATTTCTTCCAAGTCTGTTGTATATCGCCTACACCACTTTCTGTATTATTTTGAACTACCAACATACTCAACTCTTGACGTAGCCTTGTGGAAAAGAACGTAGATGTATCATTTTGATCAAACCATTGTTGTAACACTAAAAAGTCATTATTGCATGATAAACCTGGAAATACATTGATATTAAGGTTTTGCACAAGCACATCCATCATAAATTTCTCTGTCAACATTTGAATACGCTCTGGTGGTAAAGGTTTTCCTAATTGATCAATAGAAGCGCCGAGATTAAGCCAGAGTGTGCTTAATTTCTCGGTAGTAGTTTGTGGTTCTGCGTGAGGTAGTAATTCGCTAGCTAGTGAGTGAATCTGTTGTCGAAGTTGAGATAGTTTTGTTGCTATCGTTTCTGGGTTATCATCACTGGAACGAACAGAACGTAAATGTGCTTGATAATTTTTTTGTAATAAATCCATATCGTGGGTACGTTGTTTGATTTTTTCCTGCATATTGGATAGTTGTTCTGTTAGTGATGTAACATCTTTCGAATAGAGTTGCTTTTGGGAATCTAAATCTCTTAAAGCTTGTCTTTGCTGTTGTACCATTTGTTGAATATTCATAGATCTATTACTTCTAATTGACATGTTTCTAGTTAATTTAGAGTTGATGGAGGCTATGATTGTTTGAAAAAAAAAAAAAACAAAAAAGTTAGTTTATAAGCCTTCCCCTCTTTTTATTTCCCCTGGATCGTTTTTATTTTCTTCTTCTTGTAATAATTGGACTCCCTGTCCCTCCCCTCTGCCATCTCCCTCAGGTATAAATATTGACTTTACCAGTATCATTATTTAATTGAATACTACGAGTATCCAAATATGAGTTTCTATCGGATGAATCGATATACTGCTGTTGTTGTGTCTGCTGGGTACTTAGATGAGAACTTGCAATACTTGATGAACTCTGATAGGTTGATTGCTTTGATAGACCTTGCTGTTGCTCAGATAGACATATAGAAGATATTGAAGGGGCCATACTACTTTTCTTTTTAGGCTTCTTTTGAAATAATCTTGATATTCTACCAACAGTCTTATTTTTTGAATGTGGTTTTTCATCTTTATTCAAATTTAAAATTGGTTCCTCATTCATTGTATTTTTGGATCTGATTTCCTTTTGGTGACTAAAATATCTATATAATAAATGAGAAATAAAAAAAGGTTCAAATAGAAAAAGAAATAAACAAAATTTAATTTGAAGGTAATAAGTTATTACATTTCGATTTAATCACCGTCGTTTCCACCCCATTCTTGGCAAGCTGAAATGTGTTGTAACTAAGCAAATAATATAAAAAAAAACCGAAATAGGATCCGTTTATATAAATGACAAAATCGGCTTAAGTATATATATATATATATAATATAACAAAGGAGAAGGAGAGTTTTTATTTGATTTTTTTGATGGTTATTTTTCTTTTTTCTTGAGTAATTTTACATGAAATCATAATCATCATAACCATTGTCGGCGTAGTTATCATCAGCTGTAGAATTCTTACCAGCAGCAGCAAGTTGAGGGCGTGCTTTTCCCTTTGATTTCTTGGTTGCTTCTTTAGCGGCTCTTTGTTTCTCGTTTGCAATGGAAGTTAATGAAGAAGCGACCTTCTTAACTTCAGGGTGATTTAAAGGTACAGCAATGTCACGCAATAATTCATCGATAAACCAACCATAATTATTCCATCTCTGTAAATTGATGATTAATAAAACGTCGAATCTATCTTCTCTCGCATATATAAAAAACTTACAGCAGCAGGAATAATAATATCAACTAAGCGCTTACGATAAGCATCCATTTCTACACGATTTCTAGGCTTCCATTCCTCCAAAGGCTTATCCTTCATATCGGCTATATAAAATTTTTTAATAAATTGAAGCCTTGATAAAATTCACACAACATCACTTACAAACAGATACACCAGAGAAAAGATCAGTAGCACTTGCCATATCAGCTTCTAATTCCAATTGACGCAAACGTTCCTTACGAGCAAAAGCATCCTCCTCCTCCTCTTTATCATCTTCACCAGCTAATTTCTTGGCTTCCAATTCTTGTTTCTTTTTTTCGTCGGCTGCTAGCTTTTCGGCAATCTTTTGCTTCAAAGGAACCTTCTTTTTCAAGACGGGTGCAGGCTTCTTATCCTTTTTTTCCTTTTCTTCATCGGAATCCTCCCAAGATTCTTTAACTTGGTCTTCAGCATCCTCATCATCCCATTGATTCTTTTTGGGGATAGCAACCTCTACTTCGACATCAAGCTCGTCCTCTATTATTATTTTTCATAAAAATATTGTTAATATACTTTTATTTCTTTCTATCTGCTAACTTTCTTGATTATATTCCGTATTACCCCAATCACTCATATTGTTCAGTTTTGTATTTTATGATAAAAATGAATAAGAAAAAAATCTTTACTTCTTTATATACGCGATGTCGAAAATATGTGACTCTCAAGAAGCGCGCAAAAACAACCCTTCAACCTGATCATTTCAAAACAATAACTTTTCGTTATGTTTCAAATCAGAACACTATTTTGAAGGGGGGTTTTTTTAATACGGGAAAGTGCAATAAAAATATATTAAAAAAGCAAAATTGTTTAATAACATCTGAAATATGTATCAACATTTTTTAATTTTATTTAAACTAAAAAGAGTGGAAATTCAAACTATGTTCAGTTCATAGCTTGCATGTACTACCATCTTAGTATCTCAGAATTTTTTGTGAGCGTTATATTGACCTAGCCTTCACCAAAATTGACCTGAAATCGATTGTAAAAAATGACCGCCCAAATTGAGGTATTAATTTTTTGTATTTACAAGATAGATCCTATCTAAAGCTACTCTGAATTTTTTATTTCAGGAAAAAATATTGATTTTTGGTTGAGATAATCAAAATGGTAGTTCATATCACACCTTAAAATTTATCATGGCGGGGTTCCAAAATCGATTTGCAAAAAAATGATTGAAAAATGATACAAAAAATAAATTCGTTTAGTAGCTCATGAACTGCAACGTAAGTCAATCTAGCTTATTAAATACTTTCTTTACAGTTTTGGATTCTGCATCCATCTAAACAAAATTCAAACAAATGTTTCACATTAAATCTTGCATAAAATGCGATTGAAATTTTGGAGGTTTTTTGAAGATATGCATCATTTTTTGTAAGCCAAATTTGAATATAAATAATGGAAATGGTGCACAGCAAAATTATCTATCAATCGAGCTATCGCTTAACATTTTAGCTACATTTTTCGTAGAGAAAACGAGATTTTTGTTGAATTTTTTTTTAAATTCAGAATTTGGGATGAGGGTATACAAGGGAAAAATTGATGCTAGAAACGAGAGTATATCTCTGTACACGTTTTTGAGGATT
Organism: Mucor racemosus; assembly: GCA_027405735.1. Taxonomy (NCBI): domain Eukaryota; kingdom Fungi; phylum Mucoromycota; class Mucoromycetes; order Mucorales; family Mucoraceae; genus Mucor; species Mucor racemosus. The sequence goes on from JAPEHQ010000005.1 coordinate 1,548,220, forward strand.
TCTCCACGAAAAATCAATATTTTGAAAAAAACTAAATTGGATCCAAGAGAGCCCAATGAGGTCAATGGTATAAATGTAAAAAAATGCTGCTCAACCTAGGAATGGGCTTCGATTCGAGTTTGAATCGAGTTTTAACGGAAACGGCCATTCGATTCGAGTTGGAAAACGGCCCGTTCTTTTGTAACCCAGATAAAAAACGGGGTGGGAGCAAGTATTGGTTTGCCTTAAGGAGGCTGTTAATAGCAACATTGTCAAGTTAATATGGGATTATGAATTGATAATAGCATATTTGACAGTTTCACAACTTGAAGTATTTTTTCAATCCTGTTTTCGAGCTTAGCTAACAAAAAAAAAAAAGAAGAAACTCGAATACCCTCATTCGAGTTTGCATAAAAAACGGCCCGTTAAAGCAGTCAAACTCGGTTAACCGTAATACGATGCGTTGTTTGTGAAATCCTAGCTCAACCTAACAAATATTTTGAAATCTACTACGAAAATGTTAAAAAAATGAAAAAAAATAAAAGTGTCTGGAACTTTTTCATACTGAAATATGTTATAGGGCGCGTCAAAACAAGCAAGTTTTATTATTAGAAAATAAGAATGCTGTCGAGCCCAGCTTATGCTAGTAAGTTTGGCTAGCAAAAAAAACCCGACTCGACACCAATGCTATTAGAAAGTGTAGGATATCTTAATTTTTTCCAGAGATATTAAATCTCAAAGTTTTGAATTTTTCAAGCAGAGGAAGACAGGTTTCTGTTTGAAAGTTACGCTTTGATCCTTCAAAAGCAGCTGTTAACTAATTAAATCAAAATGTGTTATTTATACTGTACATATACTGCGCATTATATTATACAACTTCAAAATTCAATTTCAAACCATTATTCGATTTTATAAAAATTTTCAAAGAATATCTGAAGCATCCTCCTATGTAATACAGTATACAAAATAGTTTAATAAATAAGTGCACGTTCTTATTTTATTATTTCTACAGCAACTTAGGGAGGCTGAACCTTTGCAAATATATGGATTAATACTAGACGTACCTACTATTGCTGCAGTGGAATTACATACTAAAAACGCTCGATAATAATAAAATAACCGAATTTCCAAGTGTCGCTCATAAAATATGATGTCACTTGAAATGTGAACAACAATAATGAACAAACGCTTCAATTGGACACAATAACAAACACATGCTAAAACTATGAAATACCTTTTTTGAACCATACATGTCGTGTAGATGATACAGTAGCATCCTTGATAACGGTGCAATAAATTGTACAAATGACATACATACATTCATACATCATATCATAACAGGATTCTATCCAAGTCAATAATGATATTAAACAAAGATATCAATATAGTCAACCACTCATCTATACTGAAGTTGCACTATCAATATAAATAAGATTCAATCATATATAAAATTACCTCTTAATTCAAGGTTATATAAAATAGATATAACAATAATAAACAACCATTTCCCAAAAGAAGGTCGATATTGTCACACTTGACATCAATCCCTTATTATGGTCAATGGTCAATGGTCTACATGATTTACCCTTTAAAATATAAAATCAATAATAGCAATGTACTCAAAACTAGAAGATTACTACATATAAATCCATTCAAGTCTTCTGATGATACCCAAGTTCTCCATATTAGTATAAATACCCTCATACTTTTTCAATTATTCTAAACTTTCAGAAATCTTTTGTAAAAAAACTTTAGCTGATTATAATTGTATTCCTACAGCTTTTATTTTTATTTTAGTAAACAACATCGTTATTTACTGCAATTGCAATGGGAGGAGCTCATTCGGGTTCATATTCGGCGAGAAATTATGAGCTCACTGACCTTTTTAGTAGGCATAAATCGTAGGTAACCAGGTAGCCAACTTGTTTTTTAAACTTACCAAATGCACAATAACCCTTGGTAGCTGCAGCTGGTATCCGAAATGCTTGTAGCAACTATTCATATCTATATCCATGAAAAAAATTGGCAATTTATTTGGATAAGTATTCATAGAGATTGTGTATTATTTAAATTATTTTCAATAAGAATGCGCAGTACGTATAAAAAAGCTATTGTAGGTGCACTTTGGCAATGGTTGTTTTCTTGACGCACAATAGGAGGCTGTGCACGTTGCTCTTTGAGATTAACATGTCAAAGATGTATCCCTAGTCCCTACACTCGTGTGAAGTTGGAAGTTAATAGGATTAAAATTCGCTAAGATAGGGTTTTTGTTGTCGATTTTTTACGATTGTAAAAAGTAGGTTTTAGATGGTTTTTAAATGGTTTTCGAATATTTTCGCACAATATTGAATCAAACTACGTAAAACTTCCAAAGAAAATGTATCTTCGCTATATAAGTCATTGATATATTTCAGAAAATAGAAATATCAATATCAAAATAGATAATTGCTGCACTGGCCAAACATTGATAACCAAAATTGACCAAGGTTGACGACCTAAAATTAATTATACACTACTGTATAAAAAATTGAGCACCTAAGTCGAGGTATATATTAATTTTTTGCATTCATAATAAGATAGATCCTGAAATAATCTCGAAAGGGTCGATATAAAGAATCTTGCTAAAATAATATACTTTTATTGATTGACAATATACAGTGTACCGTATACAGTATCCAGACACTATTATGGGAAAAATATAAATACAACATGATACATGACATCATGAAAATAATGTAATTTTTAACATTATTTAACTAGGAAAATTATGATAACATTAAAATTATGTAAATAAATGATATTATTTTAAATACTACATTTACGTATTATATTTACGTTCATACAGTATTAATTAATGTTAACATGGATTTTTTACATTATTTTTTCCGTAGTGCGTCATTTCATACAAAAATAATTGATCTCAATTTGTGCCTGAATCTTGCTCCATACCATAAGGACTGAATTCCAATCAGATCCCAACAAACATAACGAGGAAAGTCTATATTGCCACTACAGCCAACCTGTGCTGCACAAGATAATTTTGTTGTGCTTAGCAGGTGGGCTGCACACTGTAGCCTGAGCTGTTGTGCCCACTGAATATAGCTAAAAAGATAACAACAAGATGCACATGGGCACAACAAAAGAAACTGCATACAGTATGAGCACAACAAAAAGCCTGTATGTGCAAGATTATAGATTCTGTCCGTGTGTATGACATTAATCCCATGTATGCATAATAGTGGAATTGCCCATAAGCATATCATTATCCCATGTGTGCATAATAATAAAGTCTGACCATGAGCATAATGAGCTGATCGTATGGGCACATATTGGTTTGTAAATGAGCATCGTGCCGTTCTCAAAATTTCATTGCATTTTTTACGGGAATGGGTTTTTAAATTACATTTGCTTTTATGAATACGGATTATAGATAATACAATTCAATACATTGTTGATGTGGAGCAACACATGCAAAAGCCAATATATTTACGATTATCATCATCATTTGTAAATATGTTTATATCTATTATAATGTTTAAAGCAACAATGGTTTTTACTCGAGCAAAAACTTAAATAACACTTGCTGCTTAAATTTATATGCAAGCCAAATCTAAGATTGTAGATGTTGCTTTATTACACGTAAAACTTAAACAAATCAACCTTGTTTAAACTTACTATTTTAGTTTACGATTGCCAGCTGTAAAAAGATTTGTTTTCAAATATAGCTACAATCATAACTATTATGATGGCTATTAAGCAAGACATTATATTACTCTTTTTTTTTTTTGTGTGTTTCTATATCATTTGAAATTTTATCACTTTTGTGGGACATTTCATGGGTTTGTAGCCAGTTCAAGCTTTTCATTGAGTAGATATAAATATCATTGCCTTTTTTCATTTGATCTGGTAATCACGAAATACTGTACGTTCAACAATACAGTAGTAAATAATGATATTTGATCTTAGAATGCAGTTAAATAAAAACATCAGTCTCTAATATAGACTGTTACTTATATTAAAAATATTAATCCCTTATTTTAGCATGCGTATTCAGATAAAAGAAAAAAATACCAGCTTGATAGTCTGATATGCCTTATCAAACGGTGAATATATCCTTAGAATATGAAAACAAAAAGAGAGAAACACAGATAGAAAAGGATTTTCAAGGATTTACATTATTTAGGGCAATTAAAACCTTGGTAAATTGCGCATTTCGGCCAATGTAAAAGCAGCATTACAGCGCATCAACCCATAAACTAAACAAAATAAGCAATGTATATTATCATAGAAACATGCATTTTCTACCAGAAAAACCGTCTGTCATACCATACATTTATTAAAAAACTGCAAAAGCGAGCCCGCAGAGCGACGCCGTAATTGAGCATAACAAAATTGAACGGCTAAGTCTATTATGGTATATCTAAGTTTTAAATAAAACAGCGCTTTTTTTCAACATTTCTTATACTTAACCATATGCAATCTGAAAATTCAGACTTTGTAGCGGACATTTTTGGGACTCATTTTACCCTTACCAACACTCATGATTTTGATCAAAAAATAGAAAAATCAAATTTTGATACCAAAATAAACGTTTAAACATACTACATTGTGAGAGAAAATTGTAGCCATAGCTAGTATGCATTTTATAAAAGCTTAATATCAAATGTTAGGTAATGAAACTTTGTATTTTTGGCCCAAAAACGAATTTTTGGTTAAAGGATTTTCATGTGATATTTTGCAATAAAAATGTTTGTTATTGTTTATTGAGCAAATAGAGCGCTAAATGTTGTATATGTGTATATTTTTTGTTTTTATAATTGGTAGTATAATTAACTCTAGATTTGCAAAATCAGAAAAAAAAATTTAAAAAATGTCAAAATTGATGATCTGGACAAGAATAATTTTTTAAATCAATATTTCGCATATAAGCCTTGTAAGTCTTAAAAATAAGAGATTTTATAATACTTGAGAACATTTTCAAGAATTAATGATGCTGTACCCACTTTATTCAAGCTTATTACTGTAAACCTTTATACATGTTAATATTGTGTGGTAGTTTATTTGATGATACTACAGTCTTTCTTCATAATTACTGCTCTAAAGGCGATTTATACTAGGTTTTAGTGTTACCCCTCCAACATCATCATAAACACAAACATGGCCATCACTGGAACTTATTGCCACCTTTTTATTATTACCCTTTTTCCCAAGACAATTTATTCAATGATTTACCAGAACAAACTTACTTTTGACTTATAATAACTGATTTATTAGTAAAATCAATTAACAAGCTAATACAGTAAGTAATAATTATGGGGTACCTGTCGTATATTTTCAGGATTGATAAATATTACTTAAAAAAGAATACAATTATAAAAGAATGAGTAATTAATCAGTTCTTCAACTGTATAATAAAAACAAGATATCGTTTATTTAGATGTAAAAGTATGGCCTTTTATATTGATTAGACATTGAGATCCTGAGATGTAATTTAAGGCACTATTGAACTATTGGATCTGTTTGATAGTAATCTATGGATTGAAATGGATCAATCATAATTTAACCATTCTTGCAGAAGAGCTTGTGAGTTGCCTTGTTTCAATGTTGCGCTAAATGTGCTTGTTGGATGTTGATTTGATAGCTACTTGATTGATTAACTGTTGGGATGAAATAATGTGGTGTCATAATTGAGGTCCAAGCGTTCTTGGTAATTATTGGATTAAACTTGGTACGCTAGGAGTTTCTTATATCCGATATCAAGACTTGCACTTCAATACATGTCGTAGTCAATAGATTGTAAGATGTATTGATACTGTAGAAGGTGATAATGTATGATACTAGTAGGTGGAATACAACATTGCTCCCCCCAGCCTTCTACGAGATAAAACCGGGAAGTGGGTTTTGTAGATCATGTTTCAAATTAATTTAAAGACGCAGATCTTGGGAAAATTAATTCAAAAATGAGGATAGGCATAAAGAAAAGAGTTGACATGACCAGGATAGAAAAGAAAAGACCAATTTGAAGTAGATGAGGCACCAGTATAAATGAGAAAACCAGAGAAGTAAAGTAGTATAAATTTGGTATAAGATGAAAGTGTTGAAGAGCTTGTAGTGATCGATAAAAACCTTTGGAAAAAACCTTGGCAGGGAAAAAAAATAAAAAAAGTAAGGAAAAGATTACTACAACTATTTGCTTGATGAATTAAGCTTGTTGTGGAGACAACGTTTCTTGATTTGTAGCTTTAGAATTAGGCTTCTTGTTGGGATGTCGACGATTTACAGTAGGTCCTGCGTGCTTTCGACGACGATTCAACTTGCGTTTATTAACTGTATTAGGTAGCGGCGCACCTAGTTTAGTTGGATTGATTCTTGCCCAATAATCACGAATAGGTTTCTTAGAGTCAAAGTCGGATTCGCGCTGCCATGTATCATCTGACTTCTGGTATCCTACCCAATTTGTGCGATAGAACATTTCACCAGTGTCTTTGTCGATACGATGGTTAACGATAGCCTGTACTTCATAATGACGATCTTTGAACCCGTGTGTGAGATGATTATCTGAAGAATCTATGACTCGTATATGTTGAGTAGCTACATCTCGAGATAAAAGTTCACCTGTTAAATCTGCTAATACATAGCTGCCATGTCTAGTATAGTTTTTTATTAGGTATGGTCCTAACCAGCGAGGGCTTAGTTTGGATGTGCGAAGTGGATTTACAATCATAACTTTTGAGTTGATTGGATACTTGTCGTATACAATTTTGTGAGTGCGTTCAAAAGTAGCATGATCTTTTAATTGTGTTTCCTGGATTCGTTTGTGAATAGCAGGGATAACAATTTCCTTAACGTATTTTAATCGCTTGTCAATAATTTCAGTATTTGGATTATTAATATCAATTGCAGGAGCAGGTGAATTCGAATAATCTTTGAAAAGATTTGGTGCACGATTAAACATGACAGAAAAAGGTTGAGATTTGTGCAGACGAGCATACTGAATGTTCATGGCATATTGAATGACATCTAGATATAGATCCCATGATTCAGGTTCTGCTGCATCGTGCGTTAATGATTTGATAATAGCTCGTTTGCTAACACCCATAAATGATTCGACCAGGCTGTTGCCAGTAGGCGTGTATGGTAACGATGTTAGGCGATCAAGACCACTTAATTCGAGGAATTCTCGTATGAAAGTTCCAACAAATTCATTAGCATTATCACTTGTTATACGAGCAGGCCATCCAAACAAAGAACAGACAGATAGCAAGGATCTAGCTACAGTCACTGGGCTCTTGTCAGGTAGTGCTCGCAATATAGTAAATCTGCTAAAATAATCAACAATAACTAAAATGTAATTGTTGCCTGAAGTTGATGTAGTAGCGAAATCTCCTAAATCGACAGCAATGTGATCGAATACATTATCTGGTAATACACTTCGAGGTGGATGATATCCAACACTAAAAATTCCGTGTGATTGACAAGCATGACAATCTTTTAAAACTCTAGTAATATCATCTCGCATGTGCGTCCAATGTACAGCATAATCATTGTGTAGAATTTTCTCAATAGCATTAATACCCACATGACCTAACAAATGCACTTTCAGAATGAGTTCGATTCTCTCAGATTCTGGAGGTGTCATATAGTCAGCATATTTCATTGCTCGTGAAATGAGAATATTATGGTTGTGTGGTAATGTATCAGAATTTTTAATAGACGGACTATTGTTATTCGTTAATGAATTATCGTTGTGATCGTTTGATTTTGATGATGAAATAGCATTGTAAGTTGAAGCATCAAAAACGTCAATATCGTTATTCACAGGAGTGTGATAGTTAATATCATGTTTCGTAGGGAATGATGAATACTTAAAGTTGCTTTTCTTAAAGCGTTTTTTAAACAAGGTGTTGTTTTGCTTTTTAGGTTTGAGTAAAGATGAGTCACGGTTGTTTGTTTGTGTTAAAAGATCGGTGTCGCCACGTTTGTGGTTTCGTCGTTTTTCTTTTACAAAAATACTCGTGTTGTTGTATAAATTACCCCCCTCCAGTTTATTGTCATCTGGTGCATCAGTTGGAAATAAACGACTGAGAGCATCTGGTAAAATATTACGCGATCCTGGAATATGAATGATATCATAAGTATAATGAAAGAAAATAACTTCATACCATGTTAACAACATCATATTAGGAGTCGATTGAGTTTGCAACCAAACAAGACTACGGTGATCTGTATGTAAGATAAAAGGTATACCAAAAAGCCATTTGTGAAACTTTGTGAACATGTAGACAATAGCTAACAGTTCGCGTTTAGTTGTGGAATAAGCCATTTCAGATTTGGATAATTTGCGACTAGCCATTGTGATATAGTGTACTGTGTTGTCTTTGATTTGATAGATAATACCACCAACAGCAGTAGCAGAAGCGTCTGTAGCAACATTTACTTTGTATCGAAAATCAATGGGGCTGAGTGCAGTTGAGGAAGCGAGAGCTTTTTGGAGATTGTAAAATGCAGTTGTATGAGTGTCATTCCAAATACTAGCAAGGCTTTTATGATTACGCAATTCATCCAAAGGAGCAGCAAGTGTACCGTAACCTGGAATAGCACTACGAAAATAGTTGGTAAATCCAAGATAACGCATGATATCTTTGCCAGTTTTGGGAAGCGGCCATGTATGAAAGTTTGTCAATTTACGGGAATCAGGTACCAGGCGATTATGGATAATGCTCCAACCAAGGACATGTACACTGCGTTGAGCAAAGACAATTTTGTCCGGGTTAATTTGGAGATTTGCGTTAGTCAAACGTCGAATCACTTCTACAAGTAATTGCGTATGTTCTTCAAGTGAATCGTTAAAACTTAGCACACCAATATCGTCGACATAGAGACAAACATGTTCTCGCATGTCGGAGAATAAATTTGAAAGACAGCGTGACGTTAAATTGCCAATAAAGGAAATCCCGAAACAAACTTTGCGCCACATATATTGCTGATTGGTAAATGGACACGAGAAACTCAACTTAAATCGAAAGCGTCTGTCCACTAAAAAACTAGTGAAAAAACTCTTTACGTCGATGGAACTTATTATCTTTGCAGCACTGAAGCGTTGATGAATGTCATCGATGCGTGGCATTTGATATTTATCCGTACTGACGAGGATTTGGTTGAATAAACGAACATCAGCGACAATTCGAGGTTTATCGAAAGAATATACACCAGCAGAATTCTTTTTAGCAACGACTAAAAGTGGGTGATTCCATCCAGTATGACTAGGACTTCGTTCAATCACACCATCCTTCTGCCATTGATCAAGTTGTGCTAGTACTGCTTCTTTGTAGACGATTGGTACCGGATATGGAGCACGATAAGCAATTTTGTTAGGTATCGTTTCCAATTGGACAATAGCGCCTGGAAGGTTACAGTAAGTAGAAGCAAGATCAATGTTAGCATTTTCTTTCAATAAAGGTTCAATTTGTGCGTAAGCGAGATTTCGTTCAGTTGGGGATCCATAAGGATCGTTGTTGGGTTCAACATCGGGATCAATGGGTGAAGGAAGTTCAGGACCAGTGTATTCAAACCATGATGATGTGAGACCTGTAATGCCAATATTCAATTGAGACATGATGTCTAGTCCAAGAAGTATTGGGCAATCGTTTGAGTCAGTGTAAAAGTCAAATATTTCAAATTTATGTTTAAAATTTCGTTTATTATAAAAGATATTTAAATAACATGAGCCTATTCTAGGTTTAGTTGTCGAAGTGTGTCCTAATTGAATATGCCCATCAGTGGATAGATCGATATGGATACCCAAAGATTTAGCAAATTGAGGAGCGCAAATAGAGAATGTACAACCAGTATCTAGTACACCATACACTTTGTAGGATTCTACGATTAAAGGTACGAGGAGTGAGTTAGATTTGTTAATAGGTAAATTTGAGAATTCGTTTAACTTACATTTGTGTGCTTCGGTTGCAACAACGACATCGACATCCATAGCATCGTCAGAAGCAGATGTAGATTGGGTTGTAGTAGCAGACGCAGAGTTAGCAGCAGTAGTAGTAGTAGTGTCACTAGTTGCACTAGGGGCAACTGTATTAGTAACAGCAGATGAAGGAGTACCAGGAGTACTAGGAGCAGCATCAGTACCAGAGGTACCTTTGGCACCATCCAAAGCTTTGGATGACAATGTAGCAATGTAAGCAGCGTAGGCGTTACTGTCGCTAGTGTTGTGTGATTTACGCTTGTGGTAAACGCAAAACTTTGAACTCTTGGTACCAGTAACTTTGGCAGGAGACGAGGCACTAGTAGCAGCAGAAGCAGGTGTAACAGTGGATGTTTTATCCTGTTTAACTGTGGCAGGTTCAGAATCACTGATACGCATCATTCCGAAACGACGTTCAGGAGTCTTGGGAGATTCACCAGTACGAGTTGCAGTGTTACATACGTGACCATAAACGTAATTGGGAGCACCACAATCACGACAAGATGGTCTAGTTGTCTTGAATGGGCGACCAGTAGTTTGAGGTGAGGAAGATGGAGTACTAGTGGAAGCAACAGGCACTTGTTCAGCGAGCTTAGCTGCGTAAGCTTGACACTCAGAGGTATTATGGCCTTTGCTTTTGTGATAATCACAAAATCTACCAGAGATACCAGCACTTTTCTTCATGTTAGGCTTGCTGATCTTGGATGCAGCGGCACCTTGAATTGGGATAGACACATGGGAGTTGTCAGCAGCAGAAGTAGAGGCCCATTTGGAAGCTTTGGTACCTTTTTCGTGCTTGACTACTTCTTTACGACTCATAGCAGCAGCCGCTTCAGAAGGAGTCATAGACGCCAACAAATCTCTTGCAGTGCGAATAATGAAATCGACACTGACATCACCATGGGCTTCTTTGCTTTGGCGAACGATGTTAACTTGACTGCGCAGAGGTTGAGGTAAAGCCAACATAAATCGAGACACCAGCAAAAAAGGAGGAGGCACTTGATCAAAAGCACGACGACGAAGATCATTGAACCTGTCAACAAATGAATCGAGAGTTTCCTCAGGATTCAACGAGATGTCGACAAGATCTGACGTACACTTTTGACGATCGTCAAGAACACTTAAGCCATATTTAGCCTTGAATGAAGCCTTGAATTCGGCCCACGTAGGTTGTTTAGAGTTGGCTACGAATGATTGGTACCATGTTCTTTGAGTAGGACTCAACATAGGAGGAACAAGGCGGCCAAATTCGGCATCAAAGTCAAGATTATAAGCGAACATTACATCTTGGAACTTTGTCAAGCAAGCGTCGACGTCGACAAAGATAGTGTTTCTTTCATCGAATACAGAGCCTTCCCATTGGAAATGAGGCAAGTTGTTAGGACAAACAACTTTTGATGCAGGAACAGATCTGGGACTCGTAGATTGTACGTTACTGGTGGCATTGGATGCACGCAGATGATTGAGTAAATCAATACTAGTACGAATCGTAGTCGAAAGATCTTGAAGTTCACGAACAGCAATCTGACGAGCTTCACCATGAAGGGATGATACCTTAGCGGAGGCAAGGGTAGCATCAATGGTTAATTGATTGATAGTTCGATGAAGTTGCAGTAATTGACCAGGGTTGGAAATACTGGCAACTGAAGACATCGTATCAGAATCAACGTCCATGTCAGATGCACCAATGTCTGATTGGGAATTGACCCCAGTAGCACAGGTATCACTTTCAGTAGCAGGAGGAGCAGAGGAATTGAGAGAATCATTTGGGATAGCAACCAAAGGAGATTCGGAGAGAGCAGGAGTAGATTGTTGTTGATGGACCATATTGATAAACGATAGCGAGGACAGGAATTAAATTTGATTAAAAAAAATGTCGTATATTTTCAGGATTGATAAATATTACTTAAAAAAGAATACAATTATAAAAGAATGAGTAATTAATCAGTTCTTCAACTGTATAATAAAAACAAGATATCGTTTATTTAGATGTAAAAGTATGGCCTTTTATATTGATTAGACATTGAGATCCTGAGATGTAATTTAAGGCACTATTGAACTATTGGATCTGTTTGATAGTAATCTATGGATTGAAATGGATCAATCATAATTTAACCGTTCTTGCAGAGCTTGTGAGTTGTGTTGTTTCAATGCTGCGCTAAATATGCTTGGATGTTGATTTGATAACTACTTGATTGGTTAACTGCTGGGATGAAATAATGTGGTGTCATAATTGAGGTCCAAGCGTTCTTGGTAATTACTGGATTAAACTTGGTACGCTAGGAGTTTCTTATATCCGATATCAAGACTTGCACTTCAATACATGTCGTAGTCAATAGATTGTAAGATGTATTGATACTGTAGAAGGTGATAATGTATGATACTAGTAGGTGGAATACAACAGTACCTTTGATAGTTGGTAGCGGTATACAAGACAATACGACAACATCTTGTTTTTCTCTTCTTAGCTGCTGGCCGCTAAATTAGAAATAAATGCTTTTTAGAAACTAAATAGTAGACTAGTATGAGTTTATTTATTCATTCAAATCAAGTCAATACTATGCATACTTTTATAATTGCCAGTTTTTCTCCAGGTAGATATCGACTTTAGACTAAAAAAGCATTGATTATAATAATGTAGACAATGGAACAAAATGATTAAGTCCTGGACGCTTTTTTTGTTCGAGAAAAATATTATAACGCGCCCTAACATGCATTAACAATTAATAATTCATTTCCAAATAAACAATAGGAAAAAACATGTATTTGTATCTGCTACTTGATTTCAGTTTATAAAGAAGTATTAGTCTTTTTGTTGTAGTTTTAAAGGTAAATGAAAGAGCTAAGGAGGAAAGAGTAGGAAAGAAAAAAGATTTTGTGTGTTATAAACAGAACTTTACAACAAAGACATAAATACTTTAATGTTACCCTACAGGTTGGCGTCGTTGTTCCCATTTGGTCCCCGACAGAAGAACATGGGCAGAACTCTTTCACACCCCAAATTTCAGATTGATATATCTCGTCAATAGGGCAATTCTGTTGAATAAGAGTAACTCAAACATCTGCTTTAAACCATTCAAATTGTCTTCGTTATTAATTATATTATGATTGATATACTTTAGTAATTTGACTAAAAAACTTTGATCTCATTGCTCTGCTCATCTGGGCTACCTGATCTGCACAAATGTTTTTATTCTGCCCATCTGTGCAGATCACTATGCCCATGGGAAGCATAGTTCGGCCGTAGTGCAATAAAATCATGTTAATCTATTTACTGTAGCTTCTAAAAAATATTTGTTTCTGTTTAATGACTAATGACCAACAGCCAAGAGAAAAACAAAATGTTGTTTTGTATACTACTACCAACTATCAAAGGTACGCCATAATCATTACTTGTTAATTGATTTTACTAATGCATCATTTTTTATAGGTCAAAGTAAAGGTGTATTCAGTTCAAAACGCTTGAAACAATTCAATTATGCTAATTTACATGGTTTATTATTTCTTGCTCATTCAATTGCCATATTTGATTTCAATATTTCATTTATTATACTGCTAATCGACTCGTTCGTCCATTAGAGTTACCTCACCATCATCCTTAATTAGCGTGTCTATAATAACGGTCTATTATTAGCTCATGGTATGCAGAACTATTAAAAGGGGTTGTCTACTAATTTCAAATTTATCTGATTTAACTGCTGATGATGCTAAACTAGCATCAAATTAGTTGTGTTGCCTTGCAATAAAGTAAGGCGTTTTATCAAGTACGATGTTGGTGTTCAATGTATTTCAGTTAAATTGAATAGATAGAGATATGGTTCATGCGGAGATCTATGAATAAGGTGTGAGAGAGCTCAGATATATGATCATAAAAAAATGATCCAAATTGTGATGCTTTGTCGACCTGTACGAGATTTTTTTGTGGCGATACCTGGTGCTTCTTCAAGTGTAGTAATTTAGGCATTTAATTGTCAAATGTATGGAATTAAGATATAGTTTGTTGATTCATATAACGTATAATAACTGCAATGGCATTTATTGAATGGGCAATTGTAAATGTATAAAGCAAAGCTTATTATTTTTGAATGAAAATACTAATTATTCTGATTAACATCAGTAGGTTCAAAAAGCATAGTTAAGTGCAATCATTGCTACTAAATTGTCTAATTTGATATGCAGAAAACTCTTGAAGCATTTAAATTTTTTTGGCAATGCTACAAATCATCGTTTAATATGACAATATGGCTAAATATTAATAAATCAGAGAAAATACAACTGGTAAAGAAAACTAATACCCAATGTACATCGAGGTCAAGATTGATAAAAGGTGCATTCATTGTGTAGTGGAAATCGCAACAATTTGATGGATAGAAATTACAGGATCAAAATGTTGTGTTTGCCTCAGGATTTTTAAAAGGGTTTACAAGGATAATTCATCAAACCTACTTACAGCTTACAGTAGATGTTAAATACTCCTCATATGCTGTTATTACCATTATCTTGTTTTTTATTTAATTGCTGTATTATTAAAAAAAGCTTTTCTTAGCTTATAACAATGATAATAGGATGTTTCTGATTTTAGATTGACATTTATCATAAGGCGGGCTAATGATACGTTTGATACTAACTGTAGATGGAACCAGTCAATTTAATTTATGGAATTCAAATTCAAATAACGAGGAACCATTTGTAAGCACTTAGGGTGGTTCTGGTAAAAGCATTGATGAGTAAATTAGCTTGGGGCAAAGAGGGTAAAAAGGTGGCAATAAGTTCCAGCGATAGTCATTTTTACTTTTATGATATTGAAGAGGTAAGACTGAAACTCAATGTAAATTACCTTTAGCGCAGAAATTATAAAGTAAGACTATATCATCATCAAATAAACTACCACACAATATTAACATGTATAAAGGTTTACAGTAATAAGCTTGAATAAAGTGGGTACAGCATCATTAATTCTTGAAAATGTTCTCAAGTATTATAAAATCTCTTATTTTTAAGACTTACAAGGCTTATATGCGAAATATTGATTTAAAAAATTATTCTTGTCCAGATCATCAATTTTGACATTTTTTAAATTTTTTTTTCTGATTTTGCAAATCTAGAGTTAATTATACTACCAATTATAAAAACAAAAAATATACACATATACAACATTTAGCGCTCTATTTGCTCAATAAACAATAACAAACATTTTTATTGCAAAATATCACATGAAAATCCTTTAACCAAAAATTCGTTTTTGGGCCAAAAATACAAAGTTTCATTACCTAACATTTGATATTAAGCTTTTATAAAATGCATACTAGCTATGGCTACAATTTTCTCTCACAATGTAGTATGTTTAAACGTTTATTTTGGTATCAAAATTTGATTTTTCTATTTTTTGATCAAAATCATGAGTGTTGGTAAGGGTAAAATGAGTCCCAAAAATGTCCGCTACAAAGTCTGAATTTTCAGATTGCATATGGTTAAGTATAAGAAATGTTGAAAAAAAGCGCTGTTTTATTTAAAACTTAGATATACCATAATAGACTTAGCCGTTCAATTTTGTTATGCTCAATTACGGCGTCGCTCTGCGGGCTCGCTTTTGCAGTTTTTTAATAAATGTATGGTATGACAGACGGTTTTTCTGGTAGAAAATGCATGTTTCTATGATAATATACATTGCTTATTTTGTTTAGTTTATGGGTTGATGCGCTGTAATGCTGCTTTTACATTGGCCGAAATGCGCAATTTACCAAGGTTTTAATTGCCCTAAATAATGTAAATCCTTGAAAATCCTTTTCTATCTGTGTTTCTCTCTTTTTGTTTTCATATTCTAAGGATATATTCACCGTTTGATAAGGCATATCAGACTATCAAGCTGGTATTTTTTTCTTTTATCTGAATACGCATGCTAAAATAAGGGATTAATATTTTTAATATAAGTAACAGTCTATATTAGAGACTGATGTTTTTATTTAACTGCATTCTAAGATCAAATATCATTATTTACTACTGTATTGTTGAACGTACAGTATTTCGTGATTACCAGATCAAATGAAAAAAGGCAATGATATTTATATCTACTCAATGAAAAGCTTGAACTGGCTACAAACCCATGAAATGTCCCACAAAAGTGATAAAATTTCAAATGATATAGAAACACACAAAAAAAAAAAGAGTAATATAATGTCTTGCTTAATAGCCATCATAATAGTTATGATTGTAGCTATATTTGAAAACAAATCTTTTTACAGCTGGCAATCGTAAACTAAAATAGTAAGTTTAAACAAGGTTGATTTGTTTAAGTTTTACGTGTAATAAAGCAACATCTACAATCTTAGATTTGGCTTGCATATAAATTTAAGCAGCAAGTGTTATTTAAGTTTTTGCTCGAGTAAAAACCATTGTTGCTTTAAACATTATAATAGATATAAACATATTTACAAATGATGATGATAATCGTAAATATATTGGCTTTTGCATGTGTTGCTCCACATCAACAATGTATTGAATTGTATTATCTATAATCCGTATTCATAAAAGCAAATGTAATTTAAAAACCCATTCCCGTAAAAAATGCAATGAAATTTTGAGAACGGCACGATGCTCATTTACAAACCAATATGTGCCCATACGATCAGCTCATTATGCTCATGGTCAGACTTTATTATTATGCACACATGGGATAATGATATGCTTATGGGCAATTCCACTATTATGCATACATGGGATTAATGTCATACACACGGACAGAATCTATAATCTTGCACATACAGGCTTTTTGTTGTGCTCATGTGCAATTTCTTTTGTTGTGCTCATGTGCAATTTCTTTTGTTGTGTCCATGTGCATATTGTTATCTTTCTAACCATATTCAGTGGGCAAAACAGCTCAGGCTATAGTGTGCAGCCCGCCTGCTGGGCACAACGAAATCATCTTGTGCAGCACAGGTTGGCCGTAATGTTCATTTATTTATGCAAATCAATCAAATACTATACATACTTTCAGAATCACCAATTTTTCTCTAGGCAGATATTGAATTTAGACCAGAGTGCATCGATTAATAATGTAGATAACGAAACAAAATAATTAAATCCTGGATGCTTTTTTTCTTCGAAAAGAGTATTATAACGCACCCTAGCATTAACAATTAATTATTAATTTCCAAATAAACAGTAGGAAAAAACATGTATTTGTATCTGCTACTTGATTTCAGTTTATAAAAAATATCGTCCTTTTTGTTGTAGTTTTAAACATAAATAAAAGAGCTGAGGACGGAAGAGTAGGGAAAAAAAAGGAAAAATAACTCTAAATCAGTAGATTTTGTGTGTTACAAACAGAAATTTACAAAGGTATAAATACTTTTAGTATTGCCAAACAGGCTGTTGTCGTTGTTCCCATCTGATCTACGAAAGAAGAAAAACATGAGCAGAACTATTTCGAACCCCAAATTTCAAATTGATATATCTCGTCAATAAGGCAACTCTGTTGAGTCAGAATAACTTTTATCTGCTTTAAATCATTCGAATTATCTTTGTTTTTAATTATATCATGATTGATATATTTTAGTAAATTGATTAAAAAATCTTGATCTCATTGCTCTGCTTATCGGGGCTGCCTGATGTGCACAAAAATTTTATTTTGCTTATCTGTGCAGATCGTTATGCCCATGAAAAGCATAGTTCGGCCGTATTAATATTATCATTAATATCGACCTACAAATTGATTATGAAAATTAAGTACCTCTATTGTTGGGATATTTATTTTCGTATTTACAAGAAGAAGGTAGGTCTAACTAAAAGTTACTCTGTATTCTTGTTTCAGTGAAAAATATTAATTTTCTGTCGAGATAATCAGAATAATAATTCATATTACAGCTTAAAACCTATCATAACTGGGTTCCAAAATTGGTTTGCAAAATCGATCAGAAAATAGTTCAAAAATCAAAATTGTTTAGTTGCTCATCAACTGCAAAGTAAGTCGGCCTAGCATATTAAATGGCTATTGTATCGTTTTAAATTCTGCATCCGTCTAAACAAAATTTAAAAAAATGTGTCATACTAAATTTTACGACTTTTTTGAAGGTACATATCACTTTTTATAAACAGGTTTCAAATAAAAGTTATGAAAATAATGCGTAAAAAAATTATCTATCGATCAAGCTATTGATCAACCTTCTAGCTGCATTTTTAGTAGAGAAAACAAGATTTTTGCCAATTTTTTTTCAGATTCAGAATTTGGGATGAGGGCATATAAGGGAAAAATGGAAGCTAGAAATGGAAGTACCTTTTTGTACACATTTTTGAGGATATCTCCACGAAAAATCAATATTTTCAAAAAACTCTAAATTGGGTCGGAGAGATCTTAACGAGCTTAATGACATGAATGCAAAAAAAAATCGTTGCTCGATTTAACTAATATTTTGAAACCTACTATAGAAATGTCAAAAAAAAAGAAAAAAAAAATAAAAGTGCTCAGAATTTTTTTATATTAAAATATGTTATAGAGGGCTTTAAAACAAGTAAGTTTTATTATTAAAAAAAGTTAGTATAGCTTAATTTATTTTGGAGATATGAAGCTTCAAAGTTTTCAATCCATTAGCAGTGAAATACGCGTAAAAAATCTGAAACCTTAGCACTGAAAAATTAATACCAACTGCAAAAAATAGGATATTTCGGGATACTCGTTTTTAGATTAGAGCTAAACATCTCAGGTACATTGGCGTATAAATTTTTTTTGGTGTTATTTAGTGAAAACAAAAAGTAGAGCAGGGATGAAAAATGAGACACAGTTTTCAAGGAAAAGCAGTGAGTTTTATGCGTTTTTGAATTTTTTGTGAGTTGTAAAATACATCTAAGGACACAATGGCCCTGAATAAGGATGTGATTTCTTGTTATGATAGTTTGTTTGAGTGAGTTTATCTAACAATTCATCTGACAGCAGCATTCTGATCAATGAAACTCGAAGTATCACTTTTTCAAAGTAATTCTGGTATCACTTTTAATTACCAAAGTAAAGTCTCAAAAAGTAAAATGATGAGATGATTTCGACTTTTTCGGTTTAATATTCGTCGTCAAATTTGAAACGTTGACTCAGTTTTTTCTATCTCACTGATTAATTTTACCGTGCATCATTTTAAATGCATTTACATACTATAGCAGATAAACGCTTTGTGCAATTCCAAAAATACTAATAAAGGGTCTCTTCAACAGTAGTGTTTCCAGTTGTCGTAAAAAATATTATTGATATACATTCAGAAATGAGTACTTTTTTTGTACAACGCGAATAGGTTTAATATTTCGGAGCAGATTTATCATATTTTAATTCTACAAAAAATTGCGAATGCTAATAAATATTATGGCTGCCAAGCTCAACAAGCAATACAAAGTGGGCACAAATGGTTAGTCTACAAACTTGTCAATAGGTACAACATTTGAATGCATGTATATGTGAGATTTTGCGAAGTTCTTGTCAACATCGAATCGGTTGTATTTACACATTATTCAATCTTAATATATGCTTTTACTAACACACCCTTTTTTTTTTTTTGTTAATTATTAGATTTTGCATTGTAATGAAATAAGACAAGATCGCCCTTATGAATATAACAACGATGTTTTTCATTTTCAAGGCATTCACTATACAAAAAACAAGTTACACAATAAATACCATGGGTTGTAGCAAGTACGACATTATGAAATTAAATCTGCTTCATAATTTCCCAGCAATTGTATGAACTTCATATTGAAATACGCTAGTTAAAGTGAATGCATACTTATGGTAGATGAGGGCAGCACAGTAATCGAAAAAGTGTTAACTGATTCCGGTAATGTTAAGCGAGAGAATAGGAACAAATTTCGGCATTTTAATATACTAAATTATCAACGATGATTGTGAAGAGATACAGCCCAAATTAATGAGGCCCAAAATAGAAACTTGTCTTGCTACTTGATATCGAAATTAAACATTAAAGTTGTCCAAGAACATAAACAAATTTTTTTTGTTGCGACTAGTGCACACACAAACACACACACACGTTAGATCTCTTTTCTCTTTTTTCTTTGCCTTTTGTCTCCTTACACCTTTTCTAGCTTCCCCCTTGCTACATCTTTTCCTTTCTATTTATTCCAACATCCACATTATTAATGGCAGCAACAATAGACGAGGAGCTCATATTAGACTGGACTACAGCTATTGAAGCACTAGACTTGATATCTATTCAAGAAATTTTTGACATTCAACCCGAATTATTATGGACACCATTGAAACCTTTAGCACATCTCGAGAATGATTTTTCTCATTTCATAAATAAACTAGAAGGGTTTAAATTGCTAGGTACATCTATACGTCCAGTTTACGCTCTTCATCATATCTTGTTTGATTATGGTTTAGAAGGTGATGAGTGGGCCCCTGAACGTATTGAATTAGTGGATTTTATTCTAAAGGTCTGTTGTTTAAATGACAAAAAAAAAAAAAAAAAAAAAAAAAAAACGTACATTGCAAAAACTAATGGAAATACAATTTTAGCATACAAAAGGAAATGAATTAAACACATGTTTATGGGGTGAAGAACAAAATACAGCGATGCACCTTGCTTATTTAATAAATCAACCAGATTTAACTCAACTATTAATGGATAAAGGTGCATTGATCAATATACCAAATAAATCTGGACATTTACCTATTAAGCAAGTTGCTGATGATAATAATGTTATCGTTAATGATGAAGTTACAGCAACAGATGCAGCAGCACCAATACCAACACCAACAGTGTCTAATAAATCAACATCATCTTTACAAGAAGACTCACAACCAGAAGTGAAACTTTTAATTAACAAATCTAAATCAGCAGCTGCAGCTAATAAAGAACGTATTCCTGTCAACACATCAGATCGATTCAAGCGATTACGTGAACTAGCAGAATCACCAGGTGCCAACAATAACAAGCCTATCTCTGAAAGACAAAATTCAACTCGACGTTATTTCCGTCCTGGACATTTAGAAGAAAGAAGACGACGAGTTCTAAGTGAAGAAGAGGAAGCAGAATTAGAAAAGCAACGACTGAAAAGACAAAAAGAAGTAGACATGCTTGCACAACGTTCTGCAGTTAAGAATAACCCACTATTTAAAAAATTTGAAGAACAAACACAAGGCCAACAACAGCAAGGAAAGCCTGTTATTTCCGCCGTTTCTGCAATTAGAGATAGAAAGAAATTATTAGGCGCTGCAGATCAGATTCGTCGTACTTCTCGAGTTATAAATTCATTGAAAGATAGATCTTATGTATCGGGTAGTGTTTTCCGCCAACAATCTGACACTGCTACTGGATCCGTAAGCACCGAAAATAATTTACGAGTACCTACTTTGGCGCAATTACGAGCTGGACCTCCAACACCGACATCCACCTCTAGAGAAACATCACCAAATGTGAGCGATAATGAGGAAGAAGAAGAGGAGCCAGTAAAAAGTAAGGTAGATTCATCTAAAATCACACCATCTACTCAAAAACAAATCCCAGTTACCCCAACAAAAGAGAATTTCACAGCTTCCACAACTGTAACAAATGATACTACCATAGATCAGAAAAACAGTGACAGTTCAGTGGTAACTATTGAAACATCACTTGACAGCTTGGCAGAATCCAAGGACAAAACATCACTTGACAGCTCGGCAGTAATCAAGAACAAATCATCAGTTGACGACCAAAAAGAGGATATAAAGCTTTCTACAACTAGTTTGAAATCCACTAATGATGTAAATGGTGTAACAACCACAGCAAAAACATCTGAGAATGACATTGAATCTTTATCAATTGGCAAATTATCAAATGTGAACAGAGAAGTAAAGCCAAGCAATCCCAGTAAAAATCAAATCGGTTCAAGTAAAGTGAAGCAAATCGTAAATGTACATGAGCATCTCAATGAAGAGACGGAAATTGAAAATTATTCTACTGGCAAAGTCTTTTCAGTTTGGAAAAAGAATGAACATGGTGATTTGATTGAAGAAACCCAAGAAAGATCATTTACTAGTAAAGGCACAGCTTCTGAAGGTACACTTTTTGTATATTTATTATTATTATTTGCCAAAATACTAACACAACCTAAAGAATTAGCAATTATAGATAAACATATTGATAATTCAACCGTTGTCAATGATAGCAGCGTTAATAAAAGCAAACCATTACTTCCTGCTAAAAGTAAATCTAGACCCACTAGCAAAGCAATCAACGTAAAGAAAGAAGAAGCAGAAGCAGAAAAAGTAGGCAAAACAGTTTATAATGTGGAAGAATCAGCATCTACTATTCTCAAAAAGGGTACTCAAAATACTATAATTGAAGAGAATACATCAGCGCCTAATTTGGTAGGTTCCAGATCAATCAAAGATCTTGAGGTTACAGCCGAGGTACAACATCAAGAGCAGGAGGAACAGCACTTAATGAACGCGCCAAGAGCTATATCAACAAAAGAACATGACCATGTATTACAAGATAATAAATCTAATCATGCAGAATCAACTTCATTTGAATCATCATCACCATCACCATCACCGTCAATAATTATAGCCGACGAAAAGAATCTCGGTATCAACAAAGAAGAATACAAGGAACAAAAAGAACAAAAGACTGGTTCCGTTGATAAAGAGTTAGACATCATCACTACTGATGCCAGCAAGAAAACATCATCTACAAGTACTACGACTTTTAATACACAACCTACAATTGAAAACCATGAAAATGCCCAACAAATTAATATCAAGGAGCCAACATCGTCACCATCATCATTATCATCAATTATAATAGATACACCGAAAGACAATAAATTAGGTTTGTAACTATTTATAAAAATAGAAAAATTAAAGTACTAACCTCTCAACAAATAGATAATTATAACCTTAGAATTAATACATTTACAACAACTAATACAATTGCGGAGGAAAGTGGTGAGGATTATGATGATGATGAGGATCAAGATTCAGCTAAAACACCAACATTGGCAAATCCTCAACCAGACCAACAAAAACAATTGGATACACTTTTATTATTAAATCAAAGAGAAGACTTTGAATTTCAAGATGATACCAATCAAATAGATGATAGAACTTCTTATTGTTCTGATACCAATGAAACAAGTATTCTTAGAAGTTTCAATATTCAACAAGAAGAACAATTCGACCAATGGACAAATGGGAACAATATGAGCGCTACTGCTGCTGCTGCAAAGAAACGTCAAAGTGGTAGTCAAAGAAATTATTGGTCTACAGGTATTCAAATGGTAGATGCAGCTGCAGCTGCTAAAAAACGAGAATCTACTACTAGCAGCATTGCTGCTCATTCAATTAGTGAAACAGGTAGCGAGCAATGGTTTGACCCTGATGATGACTGGACTGTGGATTCCCATAGACAATCTCAATTAAAAACTAATAGACACAGTGATTCATCTGTTGATTCAAGCACATTTTCTTACAAGCATTCTGATTTAACCGATAATACAAGAGTGGAAGATGATGACGATGATTACAGTTATTATAAACAGCAAGTACATTATGATCATATTACTAGCCAGTCTCAACAAGAACATGCAGGCTATGAAGATGATAGAGAAGATCAAGAGAAATTACATCAACAGAGATCAATAGATCAAGCAAACGGAGAAGATTATTATTCTACTAATGGACATACAATTCCATCAAGATTTGATGGTAGAGAATCAATAATTGATGTACTGCCTCCTGCATTAGATAATGCAACAACCAACTACAATAATGATAAAGATGAAGATGACTATTACTCTACTAGTTTACACGCAATTCCACCAAAAAACAATGTAAACGAAGCTCAACCACGTCAATTACACACTACAACTATTCCCAGCAGTGCCATTGGAACTGCAATAATTGACAAGGACAATGCCAGTGATGAAGATGATTACTATTCGACTAATCTGCACTCAATTCCTTCCAAGAGTAATGATAAAGAGGCGCAACCACGTCAATTGAATACAACAACTATTCCCAGCAGTGCCATTGGAACTGCAACAATTGACAAGGACAATGACAGTGATGAAGATGATTACTATTCAACTAATCTGCACTCAATTCCTTCCAAAAGTAATGATAAAGAGGCGCAACCACGTCAATTACACACTACAACTATTCCCAATTCTGTTGTTGCAACAGCAACAGTAGATGGTGATAGCGATGATGACCAAGAAGAATATTATGCATCTACAAATGCAATTTCACAAAATCATAGTGATAAAGATGCTCAACCACGTCAATTAAACACTACGACTATTTCCAGCAGTGCTATTGCAACCGCAACAATAGATCAGGATAGTGATGATGGCGAAGATGATTATTATTCAACGAATTTACATGCTATCCCATCAAATCAAAATGAAAAAGAAATACAGTCGCGTCAATTAAATACCACTTCTAACAGTACAGTAGCTGATAACAACAATGATGTCCAAGATGACTATTACTCTACTAATTTACATACAATTCAATCAAAACAAGCTAGTGAGCAATCGACAGCTAGTATACAATTACATCAGTTAAATACAACAACTATTTCAAACACTGCTACTACTACAGCATCGATAGACTATCATAATGATAATGTTGAAGATGATTATTATTCTACCATGTTACATACCGCATCATCCAATCGAACAGAAGAAAAAGGAATGAGCAGTTATTATCAACATAACGAAGAGCATGACCAAGGCGATCATGAAGAAGAAGGTGAAATCACTGTATTTATGAACCATCAATTCCATCAACAACCTGAACAAGATGATCATAATCAATCTTTAAACTCGTTGCATTCTAATACAAATACCATTGAGCAATCGTCATCATCGCAAAGAGATTTCTTGTCTGTAAAGACAGAAATTAATGAAAATGATGATACCCATTCTCTTTACAAGGTACCTTCGCGTACAATTGACATTGCTGATGCAGGTACCGTACAAGCATCTGTTCCTCATGATCCCAATCATCCTCGTATAGAAGATATTTCTCATTATATGAATGCGTTACCGGCACTCGGAGGCAAAAATAAAGATGTAGGTGGCTCTATGTTTGACCTTGATGAACAACAAGATGCAATTGTGAAACGAGTTATATCCACCAAAGAGAATTCACAATTAGAGAATGAAGCCGCAATACCTAATGTCGAGTTGAATCCAATCCGAGGTATTCCCAATGCACATGAAGTTAATGAACATTTCATGAGCAATATGCATGCAACTGAAGAAGGCAAAATCTCCATGTCTTCTTTGGAAGCAAGTCAATTTGGCAAAATGTATATTGGGGTGAGTGGTGCTCATCATATGTTATTGCCTTTACCAAAAGAAATCACCTATGTTCGCTGTGTTATTAGCGATGGAGAATATGAATATATGTCTCGTTATGAAGTATTAGGACATCAAATTTTGATGGATTATGAATGTGTTATTGACACAAAACCGGGCATGATTATTACTGTATCTTTACATGTTCGACCAGATTATCATGTTAAACCTAGAACAGGTTGGAGTAGGTGGTTTACATCCATTCGTAAACAAAAAGAACATTTGAGTGGTTACGTGCATCCTGATGATGGCGCTATTGGACAAACCCGTTTCGCCGTAGATCATATGGTACCTGGGTGCCATAAAAAGACTTATGAGGCACATTTTGATTGCTTTAATTCATGGTATGCCAGAACAACTAGAGAGCGTGCAAGAAGAGAACAATTTGGAGATGAAGAAGATTTCCTTAAAATTGTAGGTAAATTAAATGTTGAAATGCTGTATCTTCCTGTGTCCAACCCCTCTGTGGTAAGTGCTTTTTTATTTTTATTTTGTAAGATTAGTTAATCGCACGTGTTGAACAATTTCAAATATAATTATAGCAAGTGCCTAGAAGTCTTCGAGAATGTGATTTAACGTTAAAAATTCGCCAATGGCATGATACATGCTGGCAAAGTGGGTATTTGACAACTAGATGTCAAGGAAATAAGGTAAATCAATTTCTTTTAAAAACTGATACAAATATTGACAAAACAAAATGTAGATTTGGGAAAGACACTATTATCGATTAATTGGTAGTCAATTAATTGGCTATACAAACGAAGAAAATGAAATTAATCGTCAAGTCTGGGATCATTACAATATTGCTGATGTCTTAAGATTGAGCGCAGCAGCAGATAAAGTGATTATCACACTTGTAGAAGAAGATACGTCTAAAGTATTTACAGATACAATCCACTCAAACGAGTCAAAGGGATTCTTTAGATTAACATTTTCAGATTATTATCTGGATTGCGTTAGTGATGATTTAGATGACAGCGAAGAATGGGTTAAAACATTGAAATCAATGATCGGAAGAGTTCCATTACGATTACCGTTTTCAGATTAAAATAAAAACCCCACTCTTTTTTTGTATCACCCACTTTATTCTCAATTTGACATGAACAAAAATAGAGACACAATATAATACAAATTGTACATGTTGGGCGATCATCTTGTTTCAAATGTGTAATTAACATCTCGTTTTCCAGGGAGCGATTGTTTAAAACATGATGGAGAAAGTGAGAAAGAAAGAGCAAGAGCAAGAGCAAGAGGCATTAGATGATAACACAGCGTATCATTATGCTCTCTTTTACTACTGCTTGAATACAAATGCTGACATAATTGCAGGATGTGGATGGATACAATAAGCAACAAAATATATAGAACAAAAAGGAGTTTTTTTTTTTTTTTTTTTTTTTTTTTTTTTTTTCTGACATGGGCCAGTTGGAAGTTATCCATTTACATATATCTGGATAAGTTTCTAGACCCAAAAAATTAACTTTTTATAAGATTCCTTTTCTCGGTAAATTCATTTCTTTCTTTTCTTTCCACTCTATATCTTTTATTTTTTTTCTTACCCTGAAAAATAAATAGAAAAACAATGAATAGAAAATTTTATATATTAACATTGATCTCATTTTTGTGTTGCTTATTAATATTCACATTATATCCATCGCTGAGGTTATCATCTGAAGCTTATGCATCATCAACACATGCCTCAAGAGATGAAAAGAGCACACTATTCAAAATCTTTGATAAAAAGAGTGCATTGGCCACAATGTTATGTGATCCTAATATGGTAAAAATTTGTTGTGAACACAGAATCGGTGCAGTGTAACTGATAATATTTATTTATTTTAGATGGAAGCAACATTAGTTTCAATCTATTCTTTACATTCTGCTTTCGCAAATAAACCTTCGAGTAAAACTGATATCATTGTATTGCTTCCTGAATCCATTCGATTTGAACAGCAAGATATCAATCATCTGGAAAAACTTGGCGCACATGTCATTCGAGTGAGTTGATTCTATATGGTCATATGAAACATTTGATATCTAATTCCTCTTATAGACTGCATTTCCTCAATCAATTTCAACTCATGAAAATGATTCTTGTAATACAATGATTAATCTTTGGGCTTTGTTTGATTATCAAAAGATTGTTTATTTTACACCTGATGTAGTATTTGATAATGTATGTCATATATACGACAACTGAAAATTTTTTTAAAGCGCTATTCTAACCTTCTACACTGCTAATTTTAGAATGTCGATCAGTTATTCAATTATCCACCTGGTTCAGCCTTATCATTGAATAATGATCAAGATACCCCACTCTTTGTATTAGAACCAAATCCAAATTTATTTGAGAGTCTTGTTAGAAATTACAGAAAAGCAGCCGCAAGTAATTACTCATTTCCTGAGTTATTACAAGATTCTTACTTTGAATACAAATTTAGAATCCCACCAAAAGAAATCGCAAAGGTAATTTGCACAATAAGAAATTATCGTAATGACATTAATATCTTTTTTCAACAGAATATTCATGTCTATTCTGCTCCTATGAAGCCTTGGAACTTTCATACATACAGTGATATCGATTGGAAAAAGCATTATGATCCTGTAGGCTTTTATAAATGGCGCCGTATCAATAATGACGTTAGACATTTACTTGATCCTTGTATGTTATATAATATCTTTCCCCTCCCCCCCCCCAACAAAATATTCTAGTTTAAAATTAGTAACATTTCTTTTCACATAGCTGCTACAAAAGATTGGGTAAATGAACCAAGACAACGTATGGTTTGCGATTCTTATTTGGAATCAGTTACGAATGTCAATCATTATCCAATTCAAGATAAATTCTCTGTTATGATCAGTACTTACAATCCTGAACGTATTGAACATCTTTCATTGATTATTCGGCATTTGCTTCAATCTGGAAAAGTGCATACCGTTTTTATTACATGGCATAATCCCGCTTTAGAAGTACCTGCTTCATTATATCAAGGCATCAATGAAAATGATTATGCACGAGTCAAGGTATTGGGTCAAACTTTTGATTCTTTGAACAATCGTTTCAACCCTGTAGACGAATTGAAGACCGACGCTGTTTATATCATGGATGATGATATCTATGTTGACTTGAAAGATTTAGAGTTTACTTTTTCTGTAAGTTTAATCTACCATATCTGCTTGCATGACCTATACTAATCCTGAATAGGTTTGGCGCTCTCGTAAAGATAGTGTCGTAGGTCATTTCCCTCGTTTGCATACTTATGATCCTATCACCAAAGATGCTTCTTATAAATTGATCGGAAAGGCTCCTTATAGCATCATCTTAACAAAGAGTATGTTTATTAGATCAGATTATTTATTCAGTTATACTTGGTAAAGTTTCAAATATATTTATATAATATGCATACCTTTTGGCTGACTGACAATTATTTCTATTAGTTTACTCGAACCTAAATTACATCAACTTATTGACAGTCAATTGAATTGTGAAGATCTTGGTTTTTCAATGATGGCTTCTGGTATGAGTAATGCTGCTTCTACATTTGTTCGCCCAAAGAAATTTATGGAAGACTTTGGTCTCGAACAAGGCATTAGTACCAATACAGCTCATATGCCTGCTCGTGCTGATTGTATTTCAGATTTTATTACTCATTTCTGGAATGCAAAAGATCCTTTAATCAATTCATATGATATTGCTGCACCTTTTGATAAACCTCAAATCCGTATTGGAGATTGGGATAAAATTGAGAAAACTATCTTGGGTTAAATTATCGTTATTTTCCCAATTTTTCAATACATACATAATTTAAACATATATTCAAGTTTTTCTCTATTAAGAGAAAACAAACAAATATGCTTCACCGAATTCAGCATTTCCCTTTTTCTCTTTTCATCCGATATCTGCATTAACATAGTAATATATAACAATAACAATAAAACAACCTCTAGAGTGTATTAGAACAAGGATGTTTCCTTTTTGAGCTTTTCCTACTACTGGTCATCATCACCGCCTCATCTACCATATTTAAAGGCCGCCATTTTTTTTATTTAGTTTTTAGGATTTTTACACCTCCATAAAAGCATGAAATTACATAAATAAATTATTTCATAAAATCTATTGGCATACAGGGTATCCTTCAATTTTTTTAGATCTCGATAAATTAGGATTATGAATGAGATTAATATGCCATTCTAAATGGGCATTCTTTTTAAGGATTAAAACCATATTTTTAAAAATAAAAAATGCCTCGTTGTAGCTGGAATATCTATGTATTACATCAAATACTTGTATCGTATGCAAACCAATTCTAAAATTATGGAAAAAATCTCCAAAAAGAACAGAAAACGTATCGGAGTTTTAATTGCATGTGTCGATGCGCGTCGGGAATTGAAATTAACTGGAACGACGAGAGAAATATGTCATTCTACGCAGTCTTTTTAGCCAGGATTTGGGAAATTCAATTCATTTTTAACATAATTGAGGATGATTACTTTACGGAGAGGTTCGAAAAAGGGGTTCCACTATTGCATAGATACTTCTAGTGTGAGGTGACGTATGAAAAGATGTGCTAAATATTCGCCGTTTTAATGAAGAGCTTCCTTTTCCATGATGATTCAGTTGGATTTACCAATCAATTACGCTGGGTCCGGTCAAGGTTGTGATACCATTTGTGAAGGTGAGGTGGGTGGTCTGGGGGCAGCAGGGCTATATCATATTATATCAGACGATTTCGTATATTTTTGTTTTTTTTATTTTTTTCCAAAACCCTCTTTCTTGTGTATAATAAATAAATAATAAGATGGCACCCGTTCAAAGTACTGAAAAAGCTTCTTCCGTAACATTGGATAAAATCAAAAAGTCATTCGAGGACAAAGATTGGAAGTTTTACTGCGCTATTGCTGCTGGTTTGACCCTTGCAGGCGCTGGTGCTTATTATATCACTTCAGGTAGCAACAAGAAGGGTAAGAAGAAGCCTGAATCAAAGAGAGAAGGTAAAATTTCATACATTTGTTAATATATAAACGTGTAATGTTAAATTAAAAATATTTCATTCATAGTCAAGAAAGAAACAACTAGTACTACATCTTCAAAAGAAGCCCCTGTCACCCCTGCTACCACTGCTGCAGCAGCTGAAGAGGCTGCTACCACCACTACCACTACCACTACAACCGAAACAACTACAACTACATCTACCCCTGATTATGCCACTTTATCAGAAACTGAAATTGCTGCTTTAACTGACGAGGTATGTAACCATAAAAATTAATTTCATTTAATCAATTGAACTAACATGTTACTATAGCAATGTGCTGAAGCTGCTCAATCTCTCAAGACAAAGGGTAATGCCAAGTTTAGTGGTAAATCATATGAAGAAGCCGCTGAATTGTATACTTTGGCTCTTCAATACAAGGCAGATCCCATCTTCTTTTCCAACCGTGCCGCTTGTTATGCTAATTTAGGTTATAATGATCGCGTTATTGAAGATTGTAATGAAGCTCTTCGTTTAGATCCTGTTTATGTAAAGGCATTGAATAGACGTGCTCATGCCTTGGAAAAGAAGGGTGATTTAGAAAACTCTCTTTATGGTAAGTATTATATTGGTGGTGGTTGAGGAGAGATGCTGTTGATATTTATTTGACACATTTTTTGCTAGATTTTACTTGTGTCTGTATCCTTGATGCTTTCAAAAATGATGCTGCTAGTAAGGCTATGGAACGTGTTTTAAAGCTTGTTTCTGAAAACAGAGCCAAGGAAATTATGAAGGTAACGATTTAAAGGATATTTATGAATCGCTACATACTAAGAAATTTATCAATACAGACCAAGAAGCCTCGTTTGCCCTCTCCCACCTTTGTCAGTGCTTACCTTGATTCATTCCGTCCTGGTAAGATTTTTTTTTATTATTATTATTATTATATGAGGAAAGGACTCGGTTACTGAAATAATGCATTGTAGTTGTTCAAGATTTAGCTAGCATTCCTGATGAGGAAACTGGTGATGCCTATTATGCCAAGGCCTATCGTGCCATTGCTGAAAAGGATTACAGTGGAGCTTTGGAAGCTTGTGAAAAGGCTGTTGAATTAGGTTGCTCCAAGGCTTATCAAGCTTATGCATTGAACTTGATGGGTACTTTTGCCTTTTTGAAGGGTAATACTGCTGAAGCTTTGACTTATTTCAATAAGGCTATTGAAGCTGATCCCAAATATGTTCAAAGTTACATTAAGCGTTCTAGTATTTATATGGAACAAGGTATGTTTGTGAAAATAAGGAAGCAGAATTAAGGCGAGGTATTGATTTGTGAAATTCTAAATTAGGTGATGTGGAAACTACCTTCAAGCAATTTGAAGATGCTGTCGCTATTAATCCTAGTGATCCCGATATTTATTACCACAGAGGTCAAGTCAATTATATTAGTGGAAACTACGATGCTGCCGCCAAGGACTATAGCGAAAGTATTAAATTAGATGATTCCTTTGTCTATGCTCATATTCAACTCGGTGTTGTTCAATACAAGCTTGGTTCTATTTCTTCTTCCATGTCCACTTTCAACAACACTCTCAAGAAGTTTGCCAACAGTACTGATGTTCATAATTACTATGGTGAACTTTTGGTTGATCAACAAAAGTTACCTGAGGCCATTGATATGTTCGGCAAGGCCATGACTTTAGATCCCAAGAACCCTCTTCCTTACATTAACAAGGCCATGTTGATGTATCAAGTGATGGGTAACATTGAAGAAGCTACTCAATTATGTCAAAGTGCTTTAGAAGTTGATCCTGCTTGTGATGCTGCTGTTGCATCTCTTGCTCAAATTCTTTTGGAACAAGGCAAACCTGAAGAAGCTCTTAAATACTATGAAATGGCCATCAATTTAGCTAGAACTGAAGCTGAATTAGAACATGCCATCTCTTATGTGGAAGCTACAAAGACTCAAACTCGTTTTGCCAATGATTTCCCTGATGCTGCTGCTAAATTGAAGGCATTGAGAGGTTAAAAAAATCAAGCCTTTAATTAGAAGATATGTATATTATTTAACCCGCTTATAATGAATTCAATAAATAAAAAATAAAAATGATTCAATGTGTTTTCTCACATATGGGATAGTTTCAGTTATATACTCACTCTCTTTTCAAAAGACAAAGATAATTGAATAGTGTTTGTTTTGCTTAAACATGCCAATTTTTAGGATATATACACCTTAGATACTGCTAAATTTATATGAATTGGTCGTATTATGCTACCTATTTCTAAATTCATTTTAAGTCTCACGAAAGTCTTGAAGACACGTAAAATTCACTGCTTTTCCTTAAAAACTGGGTCTCACGTTTCATCCCTGCACAACTTTTTTTTTCACTAAATACCACCAAGAAAAAATTATATACTAATGTACCTAAGATGTTCAAATTTAATCCAAAAACAAGTATCTGGAAATATCCTACTTTTTGCAGGTGGTATTAATTTTTTGGTGCTAATGTTTCAGATTTTTGCAGGTACTTCACTGCTAAAGGTAACAACTTTGAGCTTTTATATCTCTACAAAACATTAAGCTATACCAACACTTTTTATTAATGAAACTTACTTGTTTTGAAATGCTCTATAACATATTTTAATATAAATCGGAGTAATTTTTTTTTTCATTTTTTTGACATTTCTTTGACATTTCTATAGTAGGTTTCAAAATATTGGCTAAATTGAACAACATTTTTTTTACATTCATGTCATCAGTCTCGTTGAGCTCTCTTGGACCCAATTTAGTTTTTTTTTAAAATACTAATTTTTCGTGGAGATATCCTCAAAAATGTGTAGAAAGAGATGCGTTCGTTTCTGGCTTCCATTTTCCCCTTATATACCTTCATCCCAAATTCTGAATTTGAAAAAAAATTGACAAAAATCTCGTTTTCTCTACACATGATGTAGCTAGAAGTTTCATCAGTAGCTCGACCGGTAGATAATGTTTTTGTAAATTATTTCAATTATTTGTATTTAAAACATGCTTATGAAAAGTGATCAGTATATTCAAAAAACCTTCAAAAATTCAATTGCATTTTGCGCAAAACTTAATATAAAACATTAGCCTAGCTTTTACTTATATGGATGCATAATACAAAACTCTACAAAAATCATTTAATTTGCTAGTTCAACTTACTTTGCAGTTCATGAGCTATGAAATAATTTTGTTTTTTGGATCATTTTTGGATCAGTTTTACAACAACAAATCGATTTTTGAACTCAGTCAGCATAGGCTATAAGATTTAATGTAATTTATTATTTTGATTTATCTTGACAAAAAATTAATATTTTTCACTGAAACAAAAAATGAAGAGTAGCTTTTAGTTGGATCTATCTTTTGAATACGACAAATTAACCCCTCGATTTAGGTGCTTAGTTTTTTTTACATAATATTAGTAAAAGAGTTATTTCTATTATTCATATATATATATATCATCTTCATTTCTCAGAAAATATAAAGGCTTCAAAAGCGAAACATTTGTTTTCCCCCTATTAAAAACACAGTCTGAGGTGCCAAGTATCTCAAGTTTTTAATAAGCTTGCGCATAAAGGTTTCTAAGCTAAATCTTCTTGTTTTTCAATATTTTATTACATATTAAAGTTTCAGGAATAATCGTAAATCCTGTTTTTTTTTTGTTTTTCATTTTTGTAGTTTTAATAATTTGGAGGATTTTCACATTTTTTTACAAAAGTATCGCTAGAGATTAGGCAACCAAGTTTTCTAGGGTAAAATTGATTGCTCAATACGAATTGAAATGTCAAAAGAATCTGTATAAATAATTTTGCAAGAATATCCCACTTTTATTAACAATACATCCAAAAGATATATTTATACGCATTAATTGTAACTACTACTGCAGTAAAATATGGGTGTAAAAAGCGATAAAGAATACTGTTAAAATCCTTCTTTATTAAAATATGGATAATGTGCAATAAAATGGTTATTCTACGTCTCTATTTATATCATTTGGTGATTATTTACTATCTTGCAATTGCATTGCAATTGTCAACGATTCCATTAATTTTGAGTATAAATGTTGGGTTGTTTGGTTATTGATTTGGTAGATCAAGAACGGTGTTTTAAATATAGTTTGTCAATCATGCTTTCAGAACAGCCCTTACTTGTTCTACATGATAAGCATGTACTTTTTGTATCTTTTATTTAGGATATCCCACATTACTTTAGTATTTTAGCATCTCTTATTTGAGTATTATACCCTTGCTATCTTTATGCAATTGTCTATTTACTATATAGTCTTATCTTTGATAACATGGTTTCAAATGAGATGACATTTAATTTAGGTATTTTATGATGGGAATCTAGCTTAGTTCACTTCAACTACTAGGATTTTATTACTATCTTCTAAGAATATGATGTAAATCAATGCAGATCATTGATTTACTATAACACCAATTATAGTCTGAGACCTTGGATGTGAGATCTATGATGAGTATTGACTGGCATAACGCCAATCTGCAATCTATTTTACTGTATCTATTAATTTCGTTGAAATTTTTGTGGTAAAAATTTTGCTAGAGTTTAGCATAAATGCTATACGCCTATGACAGCCCTTAAATTTTATTATAAAATCTTACTTGAACGCATAATGAGAGTAGTTGAACAAATTATTCCTCATATTTTGGTATATAGTAGTCTTAAATAATTAATCTAGGTTCAACGACTTTAAAGGGCAAAATAAGCTAAAAAACGTAAATATTTGTACTGGTTGATATATCATTCTGAATCGGATGTTAAATCCAAAAGTAAAACAATAGTTCAGGAACCGAAATTCAAGTCAATTAAACATCAATGGGACTACGGTTTCAGCATGGAACTCAATGTAATTCGCCTCTAGCATAATAATTATAAAATGAGACTATATCATCATCAAATAAACTACCACACAATATTAACATGTATAAAGGCTTACAGTAATAAGCTTGAATCAAGTGGGTACAGCATCATTAATTCTTGAAAATGTTCTCAAGTATTATAAAATCTCTTATTTTTAAGACTTACAAGGCTTACATGCGAAATATTAATTTAAAAAATTATTCTTGTCCAGATCATCAATTTTGACATTTTTTAATTTTTTTTTCTGATTTTGCAAATCTAGAGCTAAGTATACTACCAATTATAAAAACAAAAAATATACACATATACAACATCTAGCGCTCTATTTGCTCAATAAAAAATAACAAACATTTTTATTGCAAAATATTACGTGAAAATCCTTTAACCAAAAAACCGTTTTTGGGCCAAAAGTATAAAGTTTCATTACTTAACATTTAATATTAAGCTTTTATAAAATGAATATTAGTTATGGCTACAATTTTCTCTCACAATGTAGTATATTTAAACGTTGATTTTGGTATCAAAATTTGATTTTTCTGTTTTTTGATCAAAATCATGAGTGTTGGTAAGAATAAAATGAGTCCCGAAAATGTCCGCTACAAAGTCTGAATTTTCAGATTGCATATGGTTAAGTATAAAAAATATTGAAAAAAAGCGCTGTTTTATTTAAAATTTAGATATACCATAATATAGCGTTACCCATTGAACTAGACACCCTCCTGAGGTTTACAATTTTATTCCCCGTATTTGTGAACATGCATTTGTCAGTTTTTCGTCTTCATTATTTTGGGAAATGTAGCAACTCAAGCTGTATTTTTCTTTTTTTGGAAATGATACTAGAGCTCTCCAGAAATTGGTAGTAGACATCATCCGGAAAAAATGCCAATTTTTGATGGAGATATAAACAAAACTCAATGTTAGTACCTTAATATTAAGCTGTATAACAGAAAAATTGAATATAGATGAATGCAAAGCAATATTTGCCAAAATGGGAGTTAGTATAACATGAGCTACAACGCACAGAAAAAACTCAAGTGATATTCAACAGATTGTCGGTTTTCGAGGATATTAAACAGCCAATTTTGAAGCGAATTCCATTTCTAACTCACATTGAAATGTAATTCTTATAAATAGTCTTTTAAACCAAGACCTAGAAGCTCTTGGTTCTTTCTTTTACCATTAGTTTTTCTAGTAATAATAAAGCCTACGTTCTCCATGATAAACGTTACTAGTCTTTACTATTATTCTTTCTATAAATAAGATTGTATGTATCCATAAACTCTCACAGGTGTAGTTGCATTTGGAAATTCAATTTTTAGGAGTAGAAGCACCTATAATTCTTATCACATCATCATCTTCCTCAACTCAATTAATATATAAACCTTCTTTATTTCCTTTTAATAAACGATATCTCTTTACTTAATTAAATTTCTAGTTTTATTTATTAACATTAACATATTCTGATAAATCACCGGTAATCATCAATTCTAGCTGAAGCTTTTTTCAAAAACAGTACCCATCCATTCAACATTGGCCCGGCCACAGATTTAATCAAATAAAGCAAGGATTGCAGTGGAATTACATACTAAAAACGCTTGATAAAAATAAAACAACCTAAATTCCAAGTGTCGCTCATAAGATATGATGCCACTTGAAATGTGATCAACAATAATAAACAAACGCTTCAATTGAACACAATAACAAATGCATGCTAAAAATATGAAATACCCTTTTTGAACCATACATGTCGTGTAGATGATAGCACCCTTGATCACGGCGCAATCAATTACACAAATGACATATATATCAAAACAGGATTCTATCCAAATCAATAATGATAATAAACAAAGATATCAATTTAGTCAACTACTCATCTATATCGAAGTTGCACTATCAATATAAATAAGATTCAAGCACATAAAAACTACCCCTTAAAAATCAAGGTTACATAAAATAGATATAATAGAAATAAACAAAACAACCATTTCCCAAAAGGTCGATATTGTCACACTTGACATACAATCCCTTATGGTCAATGCTCTATACAATTTACCCCTTAAAATATCAAATCTGTGGATTACATCCATTTAGATCTCCATCTTATCTGGTGTCTAACTTGAATTACCGCTGGGATAAATCAGGAATCACTTTGATTTGACATGTCTGATTGATACAGCAAGTAATCTTATAACCGAGATGTGGATCCTAGCAAATTATAATTATTGACCTGAATCATAAATACACCATTATTCAATATGGCCTGATTTCATTCATGATAAAATCAGGACCTAAAGATATCGGGTAGATTATGGAAATGGCATGTTCCTATTTGTTCTCATTGATTTATAATATACAGTCGTGATTCGATTTAGTGGACTCATAAATAACGGATTTTCGATTTAATGGACAGTTTGAAATCTCCCGTTTTTTTTTTAATAATTTTACTGCCTAAATCCACTGAATCGATTCAGTGGATAGTGGACAATTTTGTTTCTACCAGTCCACTATATTAGTAAAATATAAATACTATTGGATAAAACTGTATTTAGCCGGCAATAGCTTGATCTGGTAGCCATGAAATTAGAAGAAATATGGAGAGTAACTAAATCACGTGCCTAATTTACCTCAGTTTTTTAATAAATTTCTTGTTATTCACTGTTTAATTCAGTTGCTCGAATATGAAAAGTTTTTATTAAAAATATTGTTTAATACTATAAACTAGTAACGCCTTTTTATTCTCATTTTTTGATCCAGTATTACGGAAAATGATTTATTCGATTTAGTGGAAAATTCGATTTAGTGGACACTTTTCTCCCTCCCAACGATTCCACTAAATCGAATCACGACTGTAGATTAGAAATTGTGTATAAATAGAAGGACATCTTCCTTTCAAAGAAGAGTCAATTAAGTTCTACTTGCTTGATAATAAAATCCTAACGTTATTTAGTCGAATTCCTATTGTTTTTTTATATTTTTTTCCGTGAATATCTCTACCTGTTCCACAAAATCAATAACAATGTACTCAAAACTGGAAGATTACTAAATATACATCCATTCAAGTCTGATGGTATCCAAGTTCTCCAAATCACTATAAATACCCTCATACTTTTCAATTATTTTAACTCTTCAGAAATCTTTTGTAATAAAAACTTTAGCTGATTATAATTGTATTTCTACTGCTTTTATTTTTTATATTTTTTTTATTTTAGTAAATAACATCATAATTTACTGCAAGGATGGTTACTATAGTGATCGTTTTATAAATCTGAGTAATCCAAAAATGGCCAGTTTAAAATTGAGAAAGCGCATTTGAAATGAAAATAAGTCGAGAAAATACTAAGGTATTGCAATGGTCATTATTAAGTAAAGTCTACTTTATTTTTCATTCTCTATCAGAATACCTAGGTCTTAGATCGTTGTGAAGACTTTTTTTATTTTTTTATAAATTTTGTGAGAGCACTTTTTCTGTTATAGAGATCCATGAAAGGATGACTGGTATGCAAAGCTAAAACCATAGGATAGTACTCATTAACATCTATCTAATGAATTTTATCTCGTGAAAAAATATTGATTTTTCGTCGAGAAAATTGAGATTGAATGATCGATTTTTGGTGATACAAAAAGGGATCCATTTTGGACGAGGATATACAAGGGTAAATTTTCGCCGACCAAAAAAAAGGATCAAAAAAACTTAATATCCCCACGAAAAATAGGGCCAGAGCTACGCATAAATACTCATTCTGTAGATAATTTTGTTGCACATAATTTGAAAATAAAATATTTTAGGGTTACATTTGAATGAAGGGTACTTTTTGATCAAAAACCGTTAAAATTTGACATCAAATTTACTAGGGATTTTATGAGAAAAATATCTTTAAAAACTACATAGATGGATTTAAAATTAAAAACTGAACCTAAAACATTTGATACGCTAGTTCAACTTACTATGCATTTTTGTGAGCAATTAAACATACAAGGATTTTTTTGGATTTTTTTGGATTTTTTTTCCATTTGAACACTTTTTGGATTCAAGCTCAGTCATATGTGCATATCTGATTATACAATTTTATATGGTGATATTCAAAATCGGAGCGTGCCCCCATTTCAATAGATAATCAGGAAATAAAAAATGCAAAACTATAATTGAGATGCTATAGAAATACAAGTTTGAACCCTATCCAAGCATTGAAATCGTTCGTTATAGAACAATTGCCAACTTATTTGAACACCTGCACTCAGAGGACTCCATTATCATGAAACTCTATCTCTTCGACAAAACTACCTGCGAAATTCAGTAAGAACATGAATTGAAGTATTTGTAATCATTGACTGGCATTTGCTCAAATAATAAATGTTTGAAAAAGCAGATTTCTTAGTGAAAAGCAAGCCAAACTTGAAAAAATGTCAAAAAGTTAACAATATAGCACGTTCTTAAAGAGAAAGTTTGAAGACGTAGATGACAATTCTATAATCTTAATAAAATTTGTCCCCAAATATGATTTCAAATGTACAGCAACAATCAAATAAAAGAAAGTCGAATATCAGTTCATATTGGATTATGGAAAGAACATCACTGTAAAATGAATTGGGAACTTTGTTTGTAGGCAGCTCATGACTAAGACATATATTAATAATATTCGGCTAGCTCCAGTATTCGCTCTTTTTTTTTAATACATACCCCCAATTAAAAATAATACTATAACCTACTACTATACACATATTGTACCATATTTTGAATTAAAAATGCCATTCTTTAGAATATGTTTACGTTTTTGTTAGTTTTATATGTCTTTTATTTAGAAGTAAACTACTTGATCTAATACGCGCCCATAAACGTTTAATTCAATCAAATGTAAATAAACTTTATTCATAATAACCTCTTTGAATGTTCGAGATCTTTGGGTGAGTATACAATATGAAAACGGTTACATAACGCAGGTTCAGATGCATAGACTTGGAAATTTTGTATAAATACATTGAGCGTATTACTAAATAAATAGTATTTCTTGATTTTACGCCTCAAATTTATTGATAATAATCTGGTAAACCACTGTACGGTTATACAACTTTACATAGAATGAGGAATAAAAACGTATGCACAGATCTAATTATTGAGGCGTATAATTTAAAAGGCGTAACTACCAGTGTTTGTAAGCAATGATAAACCAAACCTAGATGCG
This sequence comes from Mucor racemosus, assembly GCA_027405735.1. Lineage (NCBI taxonomy): Eukaryota > Fungi > Mucoromycota > Mucoromycetes > Mucorales > Mucoraceae > Mucor > Mucor racemosus. Next base: position 1,588,563 of record JAPEHQ010000005.1, read on the forward strand.
GATGCAAAGCAAGAATGACTAGCTTATTATGTAAGTATCACTAATTCATTTAAAGAAAGTAATTAGATCTCATGTACAAATATTACAATCTGTTTATGATCCTTCCCAATATTTATACATATCATATATGTATACTACGACCTGAGTACTGGATTTCTGGTACATGCAAGGTGCACTTATATCGCCATGTAATTTCTCAAGGTAACGACCACAATTTCTCCAGATTTTGTATGACAAATAGCACTTGTCTAAAGTGGGGCTTTGACCTTGGTATATACGGTATTACACAAAAGATCATTTTCCTAATAAGGTCACCGAAATAATTACACAAAAAGATAAAATGTTAGAATACGAAATATGTATAAATACAGGATCCATTTGTCAAAAGTATTATTTTATCATCAACATCTTTGTATTCGATACTTCTTATTAAATAATGCGTTTCTCTCTTACTGCTGCTTTTGTTGCTGCTACCGCCTTGATCTCTACTGTCTCTGCTGACTTTTACAATCGTCTCAACGTTGATGATGCTCTCTTCTTGTTTGTCGATCATCAAACCGGTCTCTTGAACTTGGTCCAAGATTACAACCCTGACACCTATTTGAACAACGTTATGGGTCTCGCTGAATCTGCCAAATATTTCAATATTCCTACCATTTTAACCACTTCTCGTGAAGATGGTCCTAATGGTGTCATGCTCCCTGAGCTCAAGAACTTGTTCCCCAATTCCACTTACATTGCTAGACCCGGTCAAATCAATGCCTGGGATGATGAAAGATTTGTAAAGGCTATCAAAAAGACTGGTAGAAAGCAATTGATTATTTCTGGTATTGTTACTGATGTGTGTGTTACTTTTGTCTCTCTTTCTGCCAAGAAGGCTGGTTATGATGTCTTTGTAGTTACCGATGCTTCCGGCACCTTCTCTGAGGCTGTTCGCGATGCTTCTTGGTTAAGAATGCAACAAGGTGGTATTCAACTCATGAACTGGTTTGGCGTTGCTTGTGAATTAGGTCGTGATTGGCGCAAGGATATCAACGGTATGGCTGCCTTGTTCGCTAAGCGTTTGCCTTCTTATGCTCACATTATGGATTCTTTTGCTGGTGCTCAAGCTGCAGTTAAGGCTTCTTCCTCTTAAATTATTACATTATGACCTTGATAGACTTGCTTTTTCATTAAATATAAATAAACTGCTTTATTTTGCCAATATTTAACAGAATCAATTTGATTTTTGGGATTTTATTCGAAAGTGTCATGTCCGAAATAGGATCAAAATAAAAAGATAACAATGTGCGTATCATTATATATTATGATCGTTGTAACGACATTAGAAATAAAGGAACTGATCTGCTGCATGAGAAATTAACAAAACACCTGCATTCAAGCAGTAAAAAAGTGCTGCATTATTTAAATGCCAAAGCACCTTTCATTTCGCTCTTCTAATTCAGATCATTTCAAAGCAGCACTGCTTCCGCTGTTACCTTGCTGATTCAAGAATATTTGCTTTTGAGCTTCATTCGATGCTAAACGAAACAGGTTTGTAACGCCTTTTAATTTCATGTAACTGACACAAAATGCTTGTATCTCGATAAAATAGTCAATCATTGGAATGATATTCTTCTCCACTAGTGATTGAACAAATCTGGCAACCTATATATGATTTGCATTAGGAAACAAGGGCAATCATTGTACTTTATATATTACCTGCTTCACCTGTCGATCTCTTTTGGGCCCTTCCTCTAATTCGTCGCAAGATCGAATACTTTTAGATATATAATAGTGTAAAAATTCTTGTGATATTTGTATATTGCTAACCAGAATATGATGAACTACTTCCAATGAGTTGATAGTGACAGGTGCTTCTAGTAATGCTTGTAAATACATGTTGGTAAAGTTTGATCTCAATAGTAAAGGCACCACATTCAATGCAAGAAATTGGTTCAAATTAATTAAGTTTGGTAATTGCTGTGGTGTAATGGAATTTGTCAAGGGGTAATCTGATAGATTTTCGTTTCGAAGTGTCTAATCATGTGTGAATTTCTATTTATCCAGTACTGTTTTTTTTATAGTTTTACCTCATTTTCTGCCAATGTCAATATCCGACAGCATGCATCTGATAATAATTGTTTGGTGTGTTCATTCAAGATGACTATATCTCTAAAGTATAACAAATATACAGCATGAATATAGCGTGCGGGACGAGCGAGGGACAAACTTACGGATCGTCGATTAATCGAGCTACTTTTAATCTTAATAAATCAATTAAATTCTGGTTCTTTTCAATAGCTGGTAGTTTACTACTGGGTTCATTATATACTTCTTGTGGTGATGAATCATCGACCTGTAGTCAATTTAAGTAAGCTAGTAATAACTGGCAATTGTATACAGCTTACACGGAATAATGTTTCCTCTAAAATACAATATAGAAAATGCTGCTCAACAGACATAGGAGGCAATTCTTCCAAAAGTTGTAAGAAAAATGTCAAAAAAGGGTTATTTTCCAAAGGTGCGGTTGCATAGCAACTATATAATACATATAAAATGGCCAATCTTGTCGAGGGTACCTAAAACATTATTCAATATTTCTTCATATATTACGTGTTGCTAAGCTTTTTACTTTAGTATTCTCAAAATTCAAGAAAAGATTACAAGCTGCTGTAAAGCAATCTTGTCGATTAGATTTTTGTTTTGAAATAAATGTTGAATAAATTTCAGAAAATGTTTCTGTTTCTTTTGCCATAATAAGGGGTAAAATTGCGTAAGAAAAGACAACAACAAAAAAGAAGGGGATTGAACAAAGCTGAAATTCTTGTTCCTTTATTTACTGTTATCTGGAATATGATAGGATGATAAAATCATTAAATTTGCAGATCAAGCCAATACTTGTATACTATTAGCAGTTTGTCTAAGAAGACGACGCTGAATTTTACCAGATGATGTTCGTGGAAATGAGTCTACAATAATAATACCTGCACGAATTTGCTTTTTTTCAGGTAGTTGGCTATCAGAATATACCTGTAATTCCTTTACAATTTCTTCCAAATTGTGTTCGCCATCAATTAAAAGAACATAGGCACGAGGGAATTCAGCAGCTACTTCAGGTTGGTAAACACCAATTGCTGCACAATCAGCTACTTTGGGATGTTTAATCAAAACTTCTTCGATTTCACCAGGGTAAATTTGCGTACCATAATATTTCATGAGGTCCTTTGAGCGATCACAAAAATAAAAAACGCCATTTTCGTCACATTTGAACAAATCGCCTGTGTTGAAATAGCCATCTGCATCAGTAATGCTTTCTGATACATTGTAATATCCAGGGGTAAGAGAAGGTCCTTTGATCAAAAGTTCACCCATCTGACCTTCAGATACATCTTGTCCATTCTCATCAATTAATCTAGCTGCAAACCCACCATTCAGATAACCAATTCCACCAACTGCAGAGACCTCAGGAGTTGTAGTAAACAAACCAAGCACTTCTGTCAATCCATACATGTTCAAAACAATTATACCAAGCTCTTTTTTAGCATCTTCAATAACAGCCTTTTTCAAAACAGCACCACAACTACCAAGTACATTGAGAGAAGAGATGTCGTATTCTCTTGCAATAGGGTCTTTGATCAATGATGATATGACATACGGCGCACAAGATATATAAGTAGACTTGTATCTCTCAATAGCAGAGCATAAACCACGGAATGAATAATGATTCAAAAGATGATTAGTACATCCATAATACAGAGATAACAACATTACTGCTATAAGCGATGTAGAGTGATTGAAATCCAGATATGACAAAATCACAGCGTTAGTGTCGACATTCTTTTTAACCATACTGTAAAGAAGATTGATTTGTGTTCTTATAACTGCTTTCTTTCTACCAGTTGTACCTGAAGTAAAATATAAAACTGCAGCATCGTTTTGCATTTGTTCACTAGTGTATTTAAGAGGCTCGGCTTCTTCATCTCCTTTAAGAAGTGTGTCGTCCACTGCACGAATTCCTTGAATATTAGTCTTACCGAAAATAACAATATTTGATTCAGTAATGCCTGCTATTTTGGCAGCAGCAAGGACTTTATCAATTGTTTCCTCATGAGAAATCAGAAACTTGGCTTGCACTGTCTTCATATCATAAGCAATGTCTTCAACTGGCGATGTGTAATGTAAAGGTGCAACAATACCTCCTATTCAATGGGTTCAACTTGACAGTTTATTACCATTAAAGGTATACATTTAATAGAATACTTACCAGCGCAGATTGTACCATGTAATATCGAGACATAATCCATATGATTAGGGGAGCAGATAGCTACCACATCATTCTTTTGAATATTAAATTCACGCTTGAGACCAGCTGCAGCAACTAGTATTTGCTTTTTCAACTGTTCATAAGTGAGAGTCCTGTATGGCGCTTCAATATCAATAAGAATGGGCTTATTTAAAGGAACATTGTTATCGTTTTTAAATATAGCATGATAGATGCTATCACAAGTAGGAATTGAGGGAACGCTTAATTTGGATGTATATATCATAATCCTATAAAGTGAAGGAAAAGCGTACAATCGTTGCTTTCATACATTTATTTATAAATACTTGTTGCGCATGTTTGTTTTGTATAAAATGCACGATGATCTTGCTATTGCATACGCTTAATGCACTACATATATACACACTTGCTAGAACTACTGTAGGAAATATCCATATATATTAGAAGAGGAGCATTTATTGTGTATGCTCAAGATTTACGTTTACTTGTTTAGAACATTGTATAAATCGATTAATAGACGTAGTATATAAATCTACTGGTGTCGATCATTAAGAATGTTGTATACATACGATGTTTTTTACATATGATACCACAATGATCAGCAATAAACTGATTTTACCTGACTGTATTTAACGATCGGAATCATGTATAAGTTTCAAAATAATATATATACTTTTTTAAAAAAACGCATCTAATGGTACTAGGACGTAGGCATTGAGTATTATCGTATTTCTCACTATCTTTATAGTGATCACAAAACGTAAATACGCCATATTTATTATATTCAAACAAATTGACTGTGTGAACATCTGCGAAAGCAAAGGGTCCCTTGACCGGTAGTTTATCCACCTGATCATTCAGTACAGCTTCAAATCTTATTACTTATTTTAGCCATTCATATATCCAACTCCTCTTGCAGCAGAAATGCCACAAGCTGCGAAAAACAAATCAAATACCTCGAGTCAGGCACGCTCACAATTGGCTTCTGAGCTGAAACAAATAATTGTGCTACTGCCAGAAAATTAGACTTTCTAATATGAAGTAAAAGCAAATGTTAATATTTTTATTACTCTTGATTTGATTGACGCATTAAAGTATAAACACACATTTTTACTATACAATAGATATCTTTAATAAAGCATATTTCTGCTGAAATTACCAAAAACATGGTATTTTTAAAGAATTGTTTATGCACTTTTTTTTGCAAAATCTGAAGCTCAAATTGCATCAAAATTATTTCTTGGATCACATTCCTTATTGTTATGTTTTTATCTCAAATTTTCGGGATGATGAAAGATTTGATGAGGATCGACCTCCCAACCCTTACAAGTATAGGCAAAAATCGACAAAATACTTATAATCGTCATTTTGGCCCCCAAAATGGGATTTTTTACTATACCCTTCCTAAGCTCAAAATTACCCAAAATTTTGATAGATTTATCTATAAACATTTATTTGGCTTTTAATTATTCATAAAATAGGCTTTTGTGCGTAAAACCTTTATTTTTACTTTTGAAAATTGCGCAACTTTTTTGGTAATTTTTTTTTGAATGAGTACTACCATTCGATGCATAATTTAGAGATCTACCTACAACAATTAATTAGCTCTGTAGATTTACATAATGGTTTGTGGAGAAATATGCGAAAAAGTGGCGGAAATTTTCAAAAAAGGCATTTTTGGACGATCTGGCAACCTGAATTTCATTGGCGTTTGAATACGATTTTAATATTATTGCTAAATGATGTTTCCAGAGTTTAAATCGACTCTTCTAATAGTAATGCATTGTCTACGTAAACAAAACAGATATGGAAACATATTTTGTATGCTCTCAATATGTTCTTCGAAGTTTAATTCTGAATAAAAGTGATTAAAGATATAATAAAAGCCTTGGAATTTGATTTCTATGATTGGCTGAAAATCGAAATAACCGTGTTTAGGCCAATGAACATTGAATTAAATGCTCCCGGACATGATTAGGGAGCCGTCCGGACAAGTTGTATTGTAATGAAGGCCTTTGGGTGTGGAGGAAAGAGGAGGAGGGGGCTGGGAAGAAGCTGTCGCAGAAAAAAAAAACAACCATATAGTCAAAGAAAGGTAAATTTTAGTTCTCCCTCTTTTTACTTCGATATCGTCAGACAACACCATGGTATGATACATATATTTTGCATATTATTCTATATGAGATGAAAGAGGGATGGATTGATGAATAGATTGCGTATACGATTGATGAATGAATGGATGGATGTTTGACCTTATTTTTTCATGTGTTTACGAGAGACATTGGAATTGAACCACACTGTTCAATGTTGTACTTGATTTCAATATTAGGGTATCTTTTCCAACAACACAAGAAAAGAAATTAGACACCATTGCAAATCTTTCTTGATCCTTTCTCTATCTCTCATTATGGAACTAATTTACTGCATAATATGTCATATATAACATATATACTTATCATTTCAATCAAATTTCTAGAGCGCCGAAGAACAGAAGGTGACCAAGAACCCTATGCGTAACCTCCAGATCGAGAAGCTTGTTCTCAACATCTGTGTTGGTGAATCTGGTGATAGACTTACTCGTGCTGCCAAGGTTTTGGAACAATTGACCGGTCAAACTCCTGTTTACTCCAAGGCCCGTTATACTGTCCGTACTTTCTCTATTCGTCGTAACGAAAAGATCTCTGTTCACGTCACTGTCCGTGGCCCCAAGGCCGAGGAAATCCTTGAACGTGGTTTGAAGGTCAAGGAATACGAACTCAAGGCTCGTAACTTCTCTCAAACCGGTAACTTTGGTTTCGGTATTGATGAACATATTGATTTGGGTATCAAGTACGATCCTTCTATTGGTATTTACGGTATGGATTACTACATTGTTATGGGTCGTCCCGGTAACCGTGTTGCCCGCAGAAAGCACTGTAAGGCCAAGGTTGGTGTCAACCATAAAATCAAGAAGGAGGAAGCCATGGAATGGTTCAAGCAACGTTTCGATGGTGCTATCTCCTACAAGGCTTAAATACGTTTTGTGTTTATTTTTTAAATCCAATAAAATCTAAATAAGCAATTTGGTTATTCTTCCACCTTTCAGTTGGATCAACAGTATCGTATTTGTAAATGAAATGAGATTAGTGCATGTGTATAGGATTGTAGATAATTTAGTTTTGTAGCGCAACAGAATGTTGTTGATGTAATCATAAGAAAATTGCATTTCTAGCCATACAAAGATCATTGAGCAACAGTGTAACACTATATGATCAGACGCTATTTTTTTCTTTTTGATAACCAAGAATGTAATTAAATTGGTACACCAACAAGGTACACGTTACATCTAAACGTGGAAGTTTGTCCATTTTCCCTGCGTCCCGTTCTTGATACTCTCACGCTGTATACACTAGTTTTTTTTTATGTTTGAAATGAATACATGCAATGATAAAGATTCTGTATATAACTATGACAATATTATAAGCATTTTGAAGACATTTTCTTCTATTCTGTATCGACAACAGCTTGTTGGATTCATGATTCACATCTAAATCTCTCAAATTGTGACTATAGAGCAATAACAAACAAGCCAATCAACCACTCTTTCAGGGTGTGTGTGTGGTAAATTTATAAATTGAATACCCATATCTTAAAATCTTTTTCCTCTTCTTTTCTTGTTTATCAAAACAGTTTTGTAACAAAGGAATTTTATTAACCTTTTGGGTGCTTTATTTCATAAAATAACACCCTCCGTTCTATAGTTAAATTTTGTCTAGTAATTCTATTTTCGTTTTGACTATTAAAACTAAAAATGACTCTTTCTATCATCAACAACAACAACATTACTTTGAAAAGCAACTCCACCAACATGACGAAAATGTACAAACAATGCCATCCTCAATATCTCAGTTCACCACCCACCCAGGATGCTTACCTTCAGGTCCATCTAAAGACTGCAATGAAGTCGGATTTTCACCTGGAAAATCCCCTCCAACCGCCCTAATACGAATAGAGAACAATCAACAAACCAACAACAATTGCTGCTCTTCTATTCATGATAACAACTACTGCCCGGATAACTCTTTTCAAACTCTTTCTCGTAACATTGCATCACCTAATATAAAGAAGTCAAAACCTTTGCGCTTTATGCCTTATATGAGACCTGATGTTGAAAAACAAAAGAAAACGGAACAAGATAACGATCAAGGTTTTGCTTTATTTGGTCCTGTACCTTCAGCAGAATCTTTATCTTTTTCTTCTTCTTTTGCAACATCAGGTTCCGTTACACCGCCTACTTTTTGTGTGGGTGATTTAACAGATCATATACTTGATGATGAGATGGTATTTCAAGAGCTTGATTATATAACTAATTCTCTCGATCTTCCTTTTTCTCCGCCTTTATCCCCTATAATTACTACAACAACTACTACTACTACTACTATTACTACTACTTCTTCCCTTGATGATAATCTCAATAATGATGATTTCATTCTTTTTCCTTGATTAAATAAAATCTCTAAATCTTTCTTTATTCTTTTTCTGTATCAATTACAGCAACATTCTTCACAACAGATTTGATTTCATCTACTGTATCTAGCAAAGATTGGGCCTTTTTTACTGCTTCTTTTCTTGCTTGACGAGCATTTAGGTTATTTGGACCACAAGCGAATCCATCTAAGTCAAACAAAACATGCATCAATTGCTCACCAAGATATGCTCCCATATAAATCTGTTTCTTCTTTTCTTTTTCCGTCTTGCTGGATTGATTCAAGAATTCTTTAACTGTCTTTTCGTACTTTCTAACTTGAGGTGTAATATCTGTATCAACCTTATCTTGAATTTTTTGTAACTGTTCCAATAATAATGCTTCGCCTTGCGGTTCTTGAGTTGATGGTGATGATGGCTGTGGTACAGATGTTGTTGGTGTTGATCTAGCAGGAAGAGGAGGAGGAGCACGTTGAGATTGCTTGCTAGTTGGTGTACCTTTATGATGATTATGACTATGATGGTGATGGGTTTTTTCCTAAAAATGTGTATTTAATTATACGCGCTATCATATTTTGTTTATATTACACATACCTCTCGGGAAGCAGTTTTATTATGCCCATGTTTATTTACTTTCAATGTGACATAACAACCAGGCCGAAGACCATATACACTCAAAGGCATATCATCATTATTCATCAAGGCTGTTGTTTACTGTCAATAAATTGATATTACAGCCATAATCAATATTTCCTTACCTCCAAAAGCGTTGATTTTCATGTCTTTGGCGCTGACACCAGTGATACGCTCGCATTTATTTTTCAGCTGCTTGACTGTAGTTTGCTCTAATTCTTTGACACTAGAAAACTCTATAGGAAACTTTTTACCGTTCCATTTAATTTCTAAATTTGCAGACATTTCAATATGATGAATCTCAAGGGAAAAGGGTATGCTACACACACAAACATTCAAAATCTATTTAAACTAGTTTCACCATCAATGCCCGACACAACACAAGGGTGGCTTACTTTTGCGGTTATTCAACAGCTTGAGCAATGAAAGTTAACCCATGCAGGACTCTTGCATAATCTTTAGAAAGGTGCAAAGAAATTATAGATTGCTTATGATCCAATATAATGATTTGAGCAGATTATTCGAGCAGAGATAGTCCTGCTCTGTGTAATTTCAAGTGTATAAAATATCTAGTGATAGATCAAGAAAATAGTACATTAATTTACCTTCCTTTACGAACGGAAGCAGAACTGAAATTACAACTGAACCCTAGCTATCTCTATACAAAAATCAATCGTGTTAAAACATAACCCACAGGCTTCACAATTTTTACTCTTTTTTCAGCATTGACCCTACCATTTATTGAAAGAATATGTTTTACAGAATCTTTCAAGGGCATTTCAATTCAGGTATTGTTTTTACAACATCAGAAATCATGTACAATTCCAATTCGATGTCTTGAAATTATATAAAATTTAGTTCCATGGAATTGTTTTATTTATTAAAATAGATATATTACAAGAAAAAATAATATAGGAAAATGGATTTTTGCCTCTAAAGCATAAAATCCCACTAGATAATATTACCGGCCAAAATAGCCGCTGTTAATTTTGTAGGGAATATATACAAAGGCGAGTGAAATTTATAACAAAAAAAAATATATATATATATATAAAGGGATTTTACTGAGCCGATGACCCTTTCTTTTTATCAAAAGAGTCAAGAGAATCGTCTTTTCTACCTACATCAAATGTAACAGATTCAAACGAATCATCAAATGTAACAGGATTTAACTGAGGATCATCTTCTAAGCTCTTTCCAGGACCAGTAAACCATTTGCGAGCACGGAAGTAGTAATAACTAACAGACCAAAGCATAACAAATACGAAAATAACCGAAGCATAATTCATATTATCAGCAGTTACAGGATTTTGAGTAGGACAAACGAAAAGAATTGAAGTGAAAAGAATCCAGAAACAACTAATAAAGTTGACCACATCAGAAAATGGACCCAGATGAAAAGGACCGCGTTGGAAGGTTTTGCGAGCTACAGTCAAACGAAGAGCAATGGGAATAAAATAGGCAAGAGATGAAGCGATAGTGTTAATAGATACAATTGCATTAAAAGCAGTTTCGTTGACAATGTAAAGCAACCCAACAACAGCAGCAAAGATAATATTAGCCCAAACAGCATAAACTGGAGTTTGTGTAGATTTATTAATCACACTCAACCAGCGACTGAAAGGTGTAGCACCATCACGAGCGAAAGCGTAAATCATACGAGAGCTACCCAAAGTTAAAGCAGAACCAGAGAAAAACATGGCACCCATAATAATAACAGTAAATACCACTGTCCATTTATAACCAACACCATCCAAAAATACTTGAGTCATTTGAGGACTCATGGTTGTCTCCACAATTTGGCGTTGGAAATCTTGAACACAGAAATTAACAGATAGCATAAAAACGAAACCAGTAATTGCAGCAGCACCAATAGCATAGAGAATTCCACGAGGAGCACTACGAGCAGCATCGCGAGTTTCTTCAGACATATGGGCAGCACTGTCAAAACCAGAGAGGGTATATTGAGATTGTAAAAGACCGATCAAAAATGCATAAGAATTAGAAGAAAATCCTGTATCATTTTCAAAATAAGTAAACACAAATTTCGCACTTGGCTTATTAGGTGTCAATACAAGAGCGACAATAATAATAATCAAAGTACCAATCAAGTGCCAATACAATGATGTCTGATTAAAGAAACCATTGTATTTAACATGCATGGAATTAATGAGACCATGAACAAACAGAATAACCAAGAAAATACCGTATTGCCAGTAAATACCAGCGTTATAATCAGGGTTATTGATACCAATAACAGAGGACATAAATTGAGCTAAACCTAGATCAGCAGAAGTAATTGCAACAGTTAAACCAAGCCAGTTACACCAACCAGTTAACCAACACATTATAGGAACCCATTCAGGAGGAGCTAAACGAGAAACCCAAATATAAAGGCCACCAGTTACAGGATAAGCAGAGCAAATTTCAGCAAGGGATAATCCTACACCAAAAGTAAAGACAGAGACCAAAATCCAACCCCAAATGATTGCAATTGATCCACCAGACATCATGGCATCACCCCACATCTAAAAAAGGAAATTTCAATAAATGTACATCCTTTTTTTGACATATATCTCTAACTTACAGGAGTCAAGCCAGATAAAATAGAGCAACATCCAAACGCAATTGAGAAATTAGAAATGGTAGACATTGTCTTGTTCATTTCTTGCTTGTATCCAAAAGAAGCTAAAATTTCTTCTTCAGTGGCAAATCTCGGAATGTTTGCTGCTTCTTCTACTTGGTTATATTGCACAAGATCTTCATTTTGATTGTTATTGACCATTTTGTTGTTGTATTTGTTGTTGTTGTTGTTGTTGTTGTTGTTTATAATTTCGGTTTTTACGAAAGAAAAAAAAACGATATGTAGTATGTTGACTAATCCAAAAAAAAACAAAAATTATGATTATCTTTGTTATTTATTTTCTAGTGCGTCGACTTTTGCAAGTTTGGTTGTTAAAAGAGAGAGTGCGACTTTTAAACTTATTTTTTTCACCAAAGGTTAAAAAATTCAAATGTTTACTTTGAATAAAAAATACTCTCTCCCAGTAGTAAAATGTGTTTGCTTGTTTATAAAAAGAGAAGCTTGTCTTTTTTGTGTTGTAAAAAACAAAAAAAGGGCGATGGGTGAAGAAAGAGGGACACTGCTGGTTTTTTTTTAGTTTATATAAAAAATTTTATTGACAAGTATGCAATGATAGGTCAAGTTCCCTCAAATCTGATTATTTGACCCAGCCTTAAGTTGGTTTGTTGTAAGCGGCGACATGAATTAAATGAGTATCTGCTACAGCTCGTACATGAGCGATCACAAAAATACAGTTTGAAGAATTCGATACATCTTGATGTAAAAATGCGCAATGCCTTGATGATTAAATACTGCTGTTTTGTATCAATTGCAAACATTTCTTTCTTCGATTAAATGTCCCTGTATTCATTAGAAATGACATTCCTGTCTGGTTACAGATATAATCATATTAAAATTCATCCAAAAAAAGATCAGTCAGCGCATTTCTATCAAGAGCAAATGTTCTTTCATTCAAGATAATTCTATATACGGTACTAATGGTTCAACAGTGATCAGATATGCACCAAAAGACCATGATGTCAATTCAACGGATTTCAAATATTTAGCTTGGTTTTACTTTTATCATTAACGAAAAAGCGCCTTTTGACAGAAATTTAAGGGGTCTTTTCATAAAAAAAAATATGGCACTAAACGACTGTGTAACAATAATAAAAATTTGATATTTATCTGGTATATATAAAACGAAAATGATCTTTACTTTCTTCTCTGTTACTCAATAAACCGTTTTTACAATTATGATTGTAGTAAGCTTCCGTGATGTTCTTTTCGAGATGGAATGCACAACATTTTCATCCCCGATAATCAATATACAACAATTGCGGGAACCCCCCGTTCCCTTGATTTCTCTGTTTGACATCGGAGATCAACTGTAATGATAGTGATATTCTGCATACGGAAATTTCCAAGAATTTAGCCTTGTTTTAATTTTGCTTTTATTCCAGTTTCATCACTGAATGCAAATTACTAGAAAGCCATTTGTTATGTTTTATTCGAGTGGTAATATAGTAATAAAAAGTGTTTAAAGAGTTATTTTAACATCTTATAAAGAAACAAAACTATATATATCCAAACAATTGACGATGTTTGTGGCATAATTTTGGATAAATCACTATTTTATCCAAGGAAGGACAAATACATTTGTAGTACGGTTCAAATTCTCATTAAAAATAATTCGATTGAGCTTTGATTATGTTTTCTGATTTTGTTAAAATAAGTGCAATAAAGCCTCTATAATATTGAATTGATATACGGATTGACTTCGGTGGAGCTTTGAATTAATGATCGAACTGGTAAAACTTTGGCAAAAATTTACTGGCAAAAGTTATCATCAATTTCAAGTCAAGGGAATGTCGCGGGATCACAATATCAGTATAAAATCTTTTCTTTCAGTAAGACTCATTGTATACCCTTGGTGAACCAGCTAAGCTCAGGTTCTTAGCTACTTAAAAATGTACACCGCGTTATGTCACCTGCTTCTAGATTTACTTTATATTTCACGAAAGATTCAAAAACACGTAAAATTCATCGCTTTTTTCTTGAAAACCGGGTCTCACTTTTCACCCCTGCTCTACATTTTGTTTTCACTAAATAACACCAAGAGAAAATTATATGCTAACGTACCTGAGATAGCCAACTTTAATCCAAAAATGCGTATCCAGAAATATCCCATTTTTTACAATTGGTATTAATTTTTCAGTGCTAATGTTTCAGATTTTTACACGTATTTCACTGCTAAAAATTAAAAACTTTGAGGCTTTATATGTCTACGAAAAATTAAGTTATACTAACACTTTCTAATAATGAAACTTACTTGTTTTGAAGTACTCTATAATATGTTTCAGTATCAAAAAATTCTGAGCACCTTTATTTTTTTTTCGTTTTTTTTGACCTTTTTGTAGTAGATTTCAAAATATTCGTTAAATTGAGTAACGCTTTTTTTACATTCATGTCATCAAGCTCATTGAGCTCTCTAAGACTCAGTTTAGTTTTCCTCAAAATATTGATTTTTCGTGGAGATATTCTCAAAAATGTATACAAAGAGACACCTTCACTTCCAGCTTCCATTTTCCCCCTATATACCCTCATCCCAAATTCTGAATTTGAAAAAAAAATTGACAAAAATCTCGTTTTCTCTACGAAAAACGCAGCTAAAAGATTCGTCAATAGCTAGATCGATAGATAATTTTACTGTTCATCATTTCCATCATTTACTTTTAACGTATAATGATAAAAAGTGTTCTGTATCTTCAAAAAACCTTCAAACTTTCAGTTGCATTTTGCGCAACATTTTACGTGAAATATTTTTTACCATTTTATTTAGATGTATGCAGAATTTAAAACTGTACAAAAACCACTTAATACGCTAGGTCTAATTCCTTTGCAATTCATGAGCATTTAAACGATTTTATTTTTTGAATCATTTTTCACTCATTTTTTCAAATCAATTTTGGAACCCCGTTACTATAATATTTAAGCTGTGATATGGACTATTATTATGATTATCTCGACGAAAAATCAATATTTTTTGCCAAAACAAAAAATGCAGAGTAGCTTTTAGTTGAATCTACTACCTTGGGAATACAAAAAAATAGTACCTCAATTTAGGGGCTTAATTTTTCATAATCGGTTATATGTCAATGTCAAATCAGAGCATATATTATTCTGGTAATAAGTCTTCCATTTTCGGACAGAAATTAATGGCCATAGAAGATAGAAGAAAAGTACATCTTCTTTCCAGATTTTACTTAATTCCACTCAATACTGGATAAAAACATTCAAAAACCATTTGAAGATCATTTAAAACCCACTTTTACAAATATTTCAGATATCAGCTTCCATGAGTCAGTAGGTCATAGTGCATTTGGTAAGAATAAACAACAAGTTGGCCAACTGCTTGTGATGCCAGGAGATTATATATAACAATCTCAAAGCTAAAATGTGTACTAAATCGTTTAATGAAAATAAAGAAAAATTGTTATAAAATAAAAAAGCACACTAAAACTAAAGAACTTTATTATAGAATGGAAGCATCTTATTTTATATTCACATTCTCTAATTATATTATGGTTAATGTCTAAAATGAGTTTATTTATATATATACTGTATATCAAATTAAGCCTAGGTGACTCACTAGTCGTCATTACGGCCGAGCTATACTTTCCATGGGTATAATGATCTGCACAGATGGGCAGAATAAAAACATTTGTGCAGATCAGGCAGCCCAGATGAGCAGAGCAATGAGATCAAGGTTTTTTAGTCAATTTACTACAGTATATCAATCATAATAATATAATTAATAATCAAGATAATTTGAATGATTTAAAGCAGATGTGAGTTACTCTGATTCAACAGAATTGCCTTATTGACGAAATATATCAATTTGAAATTTGGGGTTTGAAAGAGTTCTGTCCATGCTCTTCTTTTGGAGACCAAATGGGAATAACGACAACAACCTGTTTGGCAGCATTAAAAGTATTTATGTCTTTGTAAATTTCTGTTTGTAACACACAAAATCGATTTATTTAAGATTATTTTTCTTTCTTCTTCTCTACTACTCTTTTATTTATGTATAAATCTACAACAAAAAGACCAATATTTTTCATAAACTGAAATCAAGTAGCAGGTACAACTACATGTTTTCCTATTGTTTATTTGGAAATAAATTATTAACTGTTGTTAATTTTAGGGCGCATTATAGTATTTTTCTCGAACAAAAAAAAAAAGAAACCAAGACTTAGTCATTTTGACCCATCATCTACGTTATTATAATCAATGCTTTTTTGGTCTAAAGTTGATTATCTACCTGGAGAAAAACTGGCGATTATAAAAGTATGTATAGCATTTACTTGATTTCAATGAATGAATGATGAATAAAATCATGTTAATCTATTTAATCCCTAAAAAATATTTGTTTCTATTTAATGGCCAACAATAAGATGAGGAAAACGAGATTTTGTCTTGTATACCGCTACCAACAATCAAAGATACACCATAATTATTACTTGTTAATTGATATTGTTGATAAATCAATTTCTATAGGTCAAAAGTAAAGAGGTATTCAGTTCAAAGCGCTTGAAACAATTCAATTATGCTAATTTAAACGGTTTATCATATTTTGCCCATTCCATTACTATATTTGATTTTAATATTTTGTTTATACCGTGCTAATCGACTTGTTCGTCCATTAGAGTTTTAACTCACCATCTTTGATTAGTTTGTCTATAATAACTGTCCAATATTAGCTCATGGTATGTAAAACCATGAAAAGGGGTTGTCTAATCGCAAATTTGTTCAATTCAACTACTGATGCTAAACTAGCGTCAAATTAGTTGCGTTGACACGCAATGAAGTAAAGCATTTTATCAAGTACGATGTTGGTGTTCAATGTATTTCAGTTAAATTGAACAGATACAGTAGAGATATGGTTCATGCAGAGATATATGAATGTGAGAAAGAGCTCAGGTCTATGAACATAAAAAAATAATCTAAATTGTGATGCTTCATCGACCTGTGCGAGATTTTTTTATGGAGATACCTGCTGGTGGCTCAAGTGTAATTTAGGCATTTAATTGTCAAATGTATCCGAATCAAGATGCCGTTGGTTGATGGATATAACAGATAATAAATGCAATGTCATTTATTAAATGGGTGAATGTAAATGTATAAAGCAAAGCTTACTTTTGAATGAAAGTATTAATTATTTTGATTAACGTCAATAGGTTTAAAAAGCATAGTTAAGTGCAACCATTGCTACTAAATCGCATAATTTGATATGCAGAAAACTCTTGAAGCCTTTATTCTTTTTTTTTTGGTAATGCTACAGATCATCGTTCAATATGACTAAATATTAATAAATCCGAGAAAATTACAACCGGTAAAAAAACTAATACCCAATGTACATCGAGGTCAAGATTGATAAAAGGGGCATTCATTGTGGAGTGGAAATTGCAACATTTTGATGAATAGAAATTAAAGGACCAAGATATTGTCTTTGCCTCAGGATTTCTAAAAGAGTTTAAAAGCATACTTCATCAAACGTATTTAGATGTTAAATACTCACCATATGCCATTAGTATCACCTTGTGTTTTACTTAATTGCTGTATTATTAAAAGTCAAACTTTTCTTAGCTTATAACAATGACAATACGATGTTTCTGATTTTAGATTAACATTTAACATTTATTATAAGGCGGGCTGATAATACGTTTTTTGGTACTACTGTAGATGGAACCAGTTAGTCAATTTAATATATAGAATTTGAATGCAAATGCCGAGGAACCATTTGTAGGTAGTACTTAAGTTGGTTCTGGTAAAGCATTGAATAAATTGGCTTGGGACAAAGAGGGTAAAAAGGCGGCAATAATAGGTTCCAGTGATGGCCATGTTTATATTTATGATATCGGAGAGGTAATATTAAAACTTAATGTAAATCATTTCTAGCGCAATAATTATCAAGTAAGATTATATTATCACCAAATAAACTACCACATAATATTAACATATGTATATATTTATTTATTTACAGTAATAAGCTTGATACAAGTGGGTACAACATCGTAAATTCTTGAAAAAGTTCTCAAATATTGTAAAATCTCTTATTTTTAAGACGTACAAGGCTTATAAGTGGAATATTAATTTAGAAAATTATTCTTGTCCAGACCATCAATTTTGACATCTTTTAATTTTTTTTTCTGATTTTGCAAATCTAGAGTTAATTATACTACCAATTATAAAAACAAAAAATATACACATATACAGAATTTAGCGCTCTATCTGCTCAATAAAAAATAACAAACATTTTTATTGCAAAATATTACATGAAAAGCCTTTAATCAAAAATCCGTTTTTGGGGCAAAAGTACAAAGTTTCATTACTTAACATTTAATATTAAGCTTTTATAAAATGTGCATTAATTATAGCTACAATTTTCTCTCACAATGTAGTATATTTAAAGGTTGATTTTGGTGTCAAAAGTTGATTTTTCTGTTTTTTGATCAAAATCATGAGGGTTGGTAAGGATAGAAATGAGCCCCGAAAATGTCCGTTACAAAGTCTGAATTTTCAGACTGTACATGGTTAAATATAAGAAAAGTTGAAATAAACGCTTTTTTATTTAAAATTTAGATATACCATAGTAGACTTAGCTGTTCAATCTTACTATGCTCAATTACGGCGTGGCTTTGCGGCTCGCTTTTGCAACTTTTTAACGAATCTATGATATGACAGACGGTTTTTCTGGTAGAAAAATGTATGTTTCTATGGTAATAGATTTGCCTAATTTGTTTAGTTTATAGTTCATGCACAGTAATTCTGCTTTTACATTGGCTGAAATGTACAATTTAGTAGGGTTCTAAATGCGCTAAATAATGTAAAGCCTTGAAAACTCTTTTCTATGTGTGTTGTCTCTCTCTCTTTTTGTTTTCATATTCCAAGGATATATTCACCGTTTGATAAGGTATATGAGACTATCAAGCTGGTATTCTTTCCTTTCATCTGAATACGTATGCTAACATAAGGGTCTGATATTTTCAATATAGGTAGCAGTCGTTATATTAGAGACTGATCTTTCATTTAACCGCATTCTAAAATCAAATATCATTATTTTACTACTGTATTGTTGGATGTATTTCTTAATGATTAGATCAAATCGAAGGCAATGATATTTATATCTAATGAATAAAAAAGTAGAACTAGTTACAATCCCACGAAATGTTCCCGAAAAGTGGTAAAATTTCAAATGATATAGAAACAAAAAAAAAAGAATGACCTTGCAGTAAATAACGAAGTTGTTTACTAAAATAAAAAATATAAAAATGAAAGCAGTAGAAATACAACTACAATCAGCTAAAGTTTTTATTACAAAAAATTTCTGGAGATTTAAAATAATTGAAAAAGTATGAGGGTATTTATAGTAGTGATTTGGAGAACTTGGATACCATCAGACTTGAATGGAGGAGGTACATTTAGTAATCTTCCAGTTTTGAGTACTGTTACGCCAGGAGATTATATCAATCTCAAAGCTAAAATATGTACTAAATCATTTAATAAAAATAAAGGAAAACTGTTATAAAATGAAAGAGCACACTAAAACTAAAGAACTTTATTATAAGATCGAACCATCTTCTTTTATATTCACATTCTCTAATTATATGACCTGTTTAAAGGAGTCTATTTATATATATACATATATCCAATCAAGTCTAGGTGACACACACTAGTTCCACATTCTTGTATAAACGGAGCTTCATAACATAATACACAGCAATGTAGAACTTAACATATCAAACTGTGTCGTAATCTTAACCAAGGAATGCACCCAGATCTGTGGATGCAACAAGTACATTGTCATTGGTTTAATATTTTAAGGGGTAAATCATGTAGAGCATTGGCCATAATAAGGGATTAATGTCAAGTGTGACAATATCGACCTTTTGGGAAAAAATGGTTGTTTTGTTTATTATTGTTATATCTATTTCATGTAACCTTGATTTTAAGGGGTAGTTTTTATAAGCTTAAATCTTATTTATATATTGATAGATGATAGTGGAACTTCAATATAATAGATAAGCAGCAGTTGACTAAATTGATATCTTTGTTTATTATTATTATTGATTTGGATAGAATCCTGTTTTGATATAATATATGTCATTTGTATAATTGATTGCACTGTGATCAAGGGTGCTATCATCTACACGACATGTATGATTCAAAAAGGTATTTTATATTTTTAGCATGCGTTTGTTATTGTGTTCAATTGAAGCGTTTGTTTATTATTGTTGTTCACATTTCAAGTGGTATCATATTTTATGAGCGACACTTGGAATTTTTTAGGTTATTTTATTATTATCAAGCGTTTTTAGTATGTAATTCCACTGCATTATCATCAAATAAACTACCACACAATACCAACATGTATACCAATTTACAGTAATAAGCTTGAATCAAGTGGGTACAGCATCGTAAATTCTTAAAAAATTTCTCAAGTATTATGAAATCTCTTATTTTTAAGACTTAGAAGGCTTATAAGCGGAATATTAATGTAGAAAATTGATTTTGTCCAGATAATCAATTTTGACATCTTTTAATTTTTTTTTTCTGATTTTGCAAATCTAGAGTTAATTATACTACCAATTATAAAAACAAAAAATATACACATATACAGAATTTAGCGCTCTATCTGCTCAATAAAAAATAACAAACATTTTTATTGCAAAATATTACATGAAAAGCCTTTAATCAAAAATCCGTTTTTGGGGCAAAAGTACAAAGTTTCATTACTTAACATTTAATATTAAGCTTTTATAAAATGTGTATTAATTATAGCTACAATTTTCTCTCACAATGTAATATGTTTAAACGTTGATTTTGGTATCAAAATTTGATTTTTCTATTTTTTGATCAAAATCATGAGGGTTGGTAAGGATAGAAATGAGCCCCGAAAATGTCCGCTACAAAGTCTGAATTTTCAGACCGTATGTGGTTAAATATAAGAAAAGTCGAAAAAACACCTTTTTATTTCAAACTTAGATATACCATAAGAGTCTTAGCCGTTCAACCTTGCTATGTTTAATTACGGTGTCGCTCTACGGGAACGCGTTTGCAATGTTTTAATGAATCTATAATATGACAGACGGTTTTTCTGGTAGAAAAATGCATATTTCTATGATAACATACTGTATATTGTCTATTTTGTTTAGTTTATGGTTCATATGCTGTAATGCTGCTTTTACATTGGCTGAAATGTGCAATTTAGCAGGATTTTAATTGCGCTAAATAATGTAAAGCCTTGAAAATCCTTTTCTAAGTGTGTTGTTTCTTCTCTTTTTTTGTTTTCATATTCCAAGGATATATTCACCGTTTGATAAGGTATATGAGACTATCAAGCTGGTATTCCTTTCTTTCATCTGAATACGCATGCTAACATAAAGGGACTGATATGTTCATGTAACCGCATTCTAAGATCAAACATTATTATTTAGTATTGTATTGTTGGATGTACTTCTTGATTACCAGATCAAATCGAAGGCAATGATATTTATATTTACTCAATAAAAACCTAGAACTGGCTGCAAACCCACGAAATGTTCCAGAAGAGTAATAAAATTTCAAATGGTATAGAAATAAACAAAAAAGAATAATCTAATGTCTTGCCTAATAACCATAGTATTGATTGTTGTGGCTATACCTGAAAACAAATCTTTTTACAGCTGACAATCGTAAGCTAAAATAGTGTTTTATCCACCGGTTATTTGTAAGGTAATGAATTTTTTGATTTGTAATCCTTATTGATAAGAAGTCAGCTAACTGATCTGTGGTAACATTATTGATTGTTCTTATTGTTCTAAAGTAAGATCCAGGAAACGGGATATTATGTGAGACGTATGCACTTGTTGGACTTAGCTGTATGAAATAAGCTCAACGTAAATGTGCTGTGTTACTAATGTAAATAGATTGATCTGACATGGAATGTCAGAAAGATATAATCGATCCAAAACTGATGTAACGGATAAATGTAATATAGAATTTGAATATAAATAGGACGAATTATTCATATTAAACAAAGATGATCTTCAGTTTTTGTGTGTAATTTAATTTAACAAGTTTCTTTATTAAACCATACATTTTTTCTTGCTACAATATTTACTCTAAATCTTGGGTATTTCATTCAACATTGACCGAAGTACTAAAGAAGGCCTTGATGAAAGAGGAAAAAGCACAAGAACTGCATATCTGAAAGCTTTGAATGAACAAAACGTTGATGACAATGAGACCAATAAACTGCGTGATATTGTAACTAATATGAATAAGCATGTCAAATCTCTCTCTGCTGGTCACAAGGTTACTTCTGCTGCTGCTACCAAGGTCTCTGTTAATTCGTTATCTTCTGGTCTAAAGATATCTAAAAAAAGAGGTCTCCCAAAGTTTCAGTAGGAAAATAATAAAGCCAAGCCTTCCTTTCCCAAACGAAGATACCTATAATACGTCCGTCGATTATTTCCTATCCGAATTCGAAAAGTTCATGTACTCTTTCCGGTCAAGACATTGAAGATGTATGGCGAAAATACATTCCTCTCACTTGGTCTCATAAATTGAATGACTGGACAAAGACTGTGGTTTTGAAGTCGAATAATTAGCATGATGTTAAGTTGGTATTCGACAAGAAATTTAGCAACGTTGTCTCAAGAATTCACAAGAGACGTGCTGTTACGAATACAAATATTGGCTTTAAGGAGTCAGTTGATGATGAATACTCTAGTCCTTTCTAAGTTGATGGATATATATCCAAGTAGTGCATTTATATTTAGCTGCGCAAAATGCATCTAAGTGTGGCTATTATGAAGTACATTTAGCCATGCATATTTGATAAACATAACAATATGAACAAAAAATCTCTTAATTCTCTTAATTGTGCCACATTAAGGAAAATAAGAAAATTTTCACTGCTTATTTTTTTTAAATTTTGTCTTATTTTCCTTAATGTGGCACAATTAAGAGAATTAAGGGATTTTTTCTTCATAGTGTAAGAGTCATTAATATGTCTAATTTTATGGACTAAAACACTTTCCCAGCAGGAGCTTTTACGTTTTTCATAGCTGTTTTGGACAAAAACCATGATTTTGAAAGAGAAACGTGAGCTGCTAAACATCTTGTGGTTAAGGTACACTATGATCTCCATATCATCTTGTATTGAATTAAAATAAACTACTTAATTTGGAGTTGACAATTCCTATTATTTATGACAACAAGATAGCATTCCTAGAAGAGATATGGAAACTGGAACAACATTCGTTATGAGGTATGGAACCATCACTAACAGTTTAGATAATAGAAAATAGCAGCACGTGTAATAGGAATGAACACCGAAATTAGAATAGATTTGAAATGTATATATATAGAGGAGCTCAGGGCACAAAAAAAGAGTTCGTCAGTTTATTCTTAAAGTCAGTAAAGGTTACTATATTCTAGTTGACTTACCATCGTTTTTTTTTATATATATTTTTTATTAGCTATTATGTCAGCTAATTCACAAATCTGATTAGGATATCTGACTTTTGCAACATATGGTACACCAAGTGATGTAAAGTTTGTATAAGAGCTATCAATGGTTGTGGTTTTATTGACTGAGGCAATTTATAGCAGGCAGATAATTTTCACGTCTTCGTCTTGTAGTTGTTTTTCGATAAATACTACGATTTTTAGGGAGAAAATGAGCTACTAAGTATCAGATTAGCGTTTCTAAATTCGGAAAGATATAATGCATTTAATAGTGCGTATTTTATTACAGAGTAATTGATCTGTATGTGATTTTATGGACTACTTTCTCCTTTCTCCTTAAAATTCGTGTCCAACTTTCATCCCTGATGCTGAACTTTTTTTTCATTAAATAACACCAAACAAAATTTATATGCCAATGTAGTACCTGAGATGTTTAAGTTTAATCTAAAAGCGCGTTTCCGGAAATACCTTA
The DNA here is from genome assembly GCA_027405735.1 of Mucor racemosus. NCBI lineage: Eukaryota > Fungi > Mucoromycota > Mucoromycetes > Mucorales > Mucoraceae > Mucor > Mucor racemosus. The sequence continues at coordinate 1,612,476 of JAPEHQ010000005.1, forward strand.
TTTCTGTCAGTTAATAGAACGTTTTTAGTGTTAATGTTTCAGATCTTTACACATATTTCACTGCTAAAACTCAAAAACTTTAAGTCTTCATATCTCTGTAAAAAATTAAGCTATAAAAATACTTTTCAATAAAAAAATTGACTTGTTTTGAAGTGCTCTATAGCGTATTGTATTATATAAAAAATCCGGACACTTTTATTTTTTTTCATTTTTTTGGTCATTTTTTAGTAGATTACAAAATATTTGTTAAATTGAGTAACGCTTTTTTTACATTCATGTTATCAAGCTCGTTGAGCTGTCTCGGATCTAATTTAGGGTTTTTCCAAATATTGATTTTTCGTGGAGATATCTTCAAAAGTGTATACAAAGAAATATCTTGGCTTCTAACTCCAGTTTTTTCCCTGTATACCCTCATCCAAAATTCTGAATTTATAAAAATTTCAACAAAAATCTCGTTTTCTCTACGAAAAATGTAGCTAAACGGTTCAGGAATGGCTCGATCGATAGATAATTTTTTTTGCATTATCTTCACTATTGATTCTTAAAACATGCTTACAAAAAGTGTTGCGTATCTTCAAAAAACCTTCAGAATTTCAATTACTTTTTTTGTAAAATTTAATATAAAACATTTGTCCAAATTTTGGTTAGATAGATGCAAAATTTAAAACTGTACAAAAACCGTTTAATGCGCTAGGCCTGCTTATTTTGCAGTTCATGAGCTATTAAACGATTTTAGTTTTTTAATCATTTTTCGACTATTTTTCGTAAATCCTTTTGAAACTCAGCTAACAAGATTTTGAGCTGTATGCGAACTATTAGTTTGTATATCGCGACGAAAAATCAATATCTTTTGTTGAAACAAAAAATTCAGTGTAGCTTTCAGTTGGATCTACCTTATCTATACAAAAAAGTAATACCTCAATATAAGTGGTTAATTTTTTACAATCGATTTTAGGTCAATTTTTAGTTAATGTTAAGGCAATGCATTTATATTTTAGATAGATGCCAAGCTTTGAGAGATTATTTCTATATACATGAATAATTTCTACAGTTGTGGTTCGATTTAGTGGAATTGTTGGGGGTTGGGAGGAAGAAAATTGTTCATTAAATCGAGTTTTCCACCAAATCGAATAAATCATTTTCCGTAGTATTGGGTCAAAAAATGGGAACCGAAGGCTTTACTAATTTATAGTATTAAATAATTCTGTTAATAAAGGTTTTTTTGCATTCGAGCAACTGAATCAAATAGGGGATAACAAAAAACTGCAGTAAATTAAGCTCGTGATTTGGTTATTCTCCATATTTCTTCTAATTTCATGGCTATCAGATCAAGCTATTACCGGCTAGATATAGTTTTATCATATGATGTTTGTATTCTACTAATATAATAGACTGGGAGAAACGAAATTGACCAATATCCACTGAGTCAATTCAGTGGATTTAGGCAATAAAATTACGAAAAAAAAAACGGGAGATTTCAGTGTCCCTTAAATCGAAAATCCCTTATTTTTGAGCCCACCAAATCAAATCACGACTATACATAAATATTGATCTGCAATTTCTTTTCAAAGCCGAGCACAAAACTCGAATAATAAGTTTTGAATATATATACATTGAAAAATTGCGAATAGAGTTAGCTTAAGTAATATATACTGTAGCGCATAATAAAATAATTACTGAAAACATGCGCAGAGCTGAGCGTTCCATGTTTTATAACCGAAGCCAGCCAATAAACTATTCTTAGAGACTTTAATATGCTATGCTTGTATCTGTTGTGTATACTATGAACGTTAATTTTTTTAGAATATTAAAAAGGCTATCAAGTAATATAACAAAAGGTTTGGCAAGTATTTGATTTCTTTACTTTGGCTGGTAAATATGTACATTTGTAATTTCTGCGACGCCCCTCAAATAATAAGTGAACGCTAATTTTTTACCTTGTATATTTACTTTCATGACATTAACTATATATATACTTCTATATCTACGAAAATCAATTATATATCATCGCAACATTTTCATTTTTCAGTCGCATTTGCCAAAAATTTAATTCTATGGCCTTTATGGATGTTGCCATGAGAAATAAACTTTTATCGATCAGAAAAGAACAGTAGGTTGTTTGATAGATAAAGTAATTGGTTATTTATAAGTTTTATAATTCGACATATAATGTGACATTTCTCCCTTGAAAACACAACTAGAGTTAGGCACTGTAGCACAAATAAAAGCTATGCATTTTACACACAATATGGTAATAAGACGTAAAGCTTAAAATGAGCATAAAAATTCTTTTTTGACGGATAAAATAACTATTTATTTAGTTAATTACGTTTTTGGAGACTACAAATGTCAAAAACCTAACAAAAACTCGAAAACTAATGTGATCCAACGTCCTTAATTGACCTTTGATGTTGTGTATTTGGGTCTGGAATATTTTTAAAATTGGTAGAAGCATCAATATTCTAGTTTTGAAGAAGAAAGCATATATCTAATCAAAGCAGTGGTGGTATATATATGCAGATAAAAGATGTTTGGAAGTCAAAACTAATAGCCCAAAACTTATAATTTTTTCAGTTATTAAAGAAAAGCTATTGCTACAGAAATTTTCAAGCAGTATAGCATATAATCAAGGAAATCTATTTCTGCATACATATAATTATATTCAAATTAAGCGCTCGCTTGATGACATTTGAACAGTTTTCCTTCACCCAATAAAAAAATAACGACCTTAGAAATCATACGGCTTTTGGAAGTAATGATATCCTCGTCCTCTATCGCAACATGTATGGTCAATCTAAAAATAATGAAGCGCATATACGAGAGTTCAGGGTTCTTTCTAAAAGATAGGGTTACTTTTAACGAACCTCGGATAAATGATGATCGTTATGCATATTGTATAGTGTGTATCTACTTTCTTTTTGATAATTGACCAATCGTTTGGGCAGTACTTGATTCAAATGGATTTGTTTCTAGTCCTCCATACATCAGTAGGTTAATTTCAATTGAGTTTTAGCGCTCTTTTAATAGGAACCAAGTAATTCATTATCGATATTTATACTAAATATCTATAATTGAGGATGAGACAAACATATATGCAATTAAGCTCAATTATCCTCTCCTGTTATGTTGGATTATTACAAGTGAAGCCAAGAAAATGATAATAAAGAAGGGTCTAGGCTGTAAAATATACATCTGGTCTCAATTGGTACGCATGATAGTATCATTATCATGCTGGCTAATTCTCAATATTTCTTTAGATCAATGTAAAGCCCAGATCAGATAGAATTGATTATATATATTTGCTATAATACTGCACAATTTTAAAAAGAGATTTTCTTCTTTCGAAAACCAACATGTATACTTATACATACATATTTAGGTAGAATATGCAAGATTATTTGTAGGGAAAAACTTTTGGATTTTAGCATTAATCTTGTACACCACTCAAATCAAATTATATTTATTTAAATGTATTGCTATTATTGTTATTATTATTAACAAAAAGGAGAAGACCCATCATGATAAAAAGGGGTACTTGGATCTTGTTTATATAAAGAGAAACTTGGAAGAAAGAAAGGGGTGTTATATATTTTAGTTTTGAAGATGATGATGAGGACAAAGACAGAGGAAAAAGGGGAACTAATAATCGTTTTATATATAAACAAGCTAAACATTACATTTACTCTTCTCAATCCATTTTTCTTTCTTTTCTTCTTTCTTTTTTCTTTTGAATAATCAATCAAAAATGGCGGATTCAATGTCTTATCATAGATCAAAAATGTCGCCTACTCGTATCATGGATGATTCTCAAAAGGTCGGAAGAGGCATGAGAAGAGATTCTTCAACCGCTACTCTTTTAACTCGGGAGCAACAACTTAAAGAAGAAATAGCAAGACTACGAAGAGAAGAGCAAGAGCTTAGAGAAAAGGATCATTGGGTTAAGCAAAATATTGTTGCTGTTAGAGAGAAAATTGCAGCCGAAAGAAGACCCTATTAAAAATTGGAGTACCCTTAAATGTATCCTTTTTTTTTTTTCATGTATATAATGATACAAAACCTCCAATCGCATTCTCCTTTTTTTTCATATATATAATTTATCCACAATTACAGCACATTTAAAATCATATTAATACATACATAAAGTGGATTTATAAAGAATAAACGATTTATACAAAAACATATACTGTGTACATTTTGATTATGTAATGTATACAGCAAGCGCAATTAAGCCGCCCCGGAAAGCACCTTTTTGGCAATTTTCAATCTTTTAAATATCAGCATTACTATTCGTTCTTTGTTTCCTTTTCTTTATTATTCTATTATAAACATAAAAGCATCAACTTGATTAGCCACTGACAACATTTTTCCTACCGAGACAATACATTGCCCTGAATTAAACCTTGACAAAAATGGCACAAAATGGTATTAACCCTGAGGCGAGATATATGAGGCAAGAGAAACTGGGTGAAGGAACCTATGCAACAGTTTTTAAAGGAAAAAGTAGAGTAACCGGCGAAATTGTTGCTTTAAAGGAAATCCATTTAGATGCAGAAGAAGGTGCTCCTTCAACGGCTATTCGTGAGATATCCCTTATGAAAGAACTTAAACACCCAAATATCCTTCGATTGATTGATGTTATTCATACTGAAAGCAAACTCATGTTAGTTTTTGAATTTATGGACCAAGATCTTAAAAAATTCATGGATGCCAATGCGAAAGCCACTCATGGTGTCCTTGGTACATCGACTATAAAATCATTCATGTATCAATTATTGAAGGGTATCGCTTACTGTCATGAAAATCGAGTTTTACATCGTGATTTGAAACCACAAAATTTGCTAATTAACAAACATGGCGAATTGAAGTTGGGTGATTTTGGATTAGCGAGAGCATTTGGTATACCTGTCAATACATTCTCAAATGAAGTCGTTACACTTTGGTATAGAGCACCTGATGTATTATTAGGTTCACGTACATATTCGACATCAATTGATATATGGGCAGCTGGATGTATCATGGCTGAAATGTACACAGGTCGACCTTTATTTCCAGGAACAACAAATGTCGATCAATTGCAAAAGATTTTCCGTATGATGGGTACTCCTACTGAACAAACTTGGCCAGGTGTAACTCAATTATCAGAATACAAGCAGCCTCAGGATATTTTTCCTCATCAAAATATTGGTCAAACTTTACCCAACATTGATGCAGCTGGAATAGATTTATTAAATCGTATGTTACAATACCAACCTCAGTTAAGAATATCAGCAAAAGACGCTTTAAATCATAATTATTTTTCAGAATTGATCTATTAATAATAAAGCACTACTACACAATTTTTATTTTTTATATATATAACTTTTGTTTTACTCTCCAAGTTGAGGTCCCTTTAATGAAGTTCTACCAGCACGCATCATTTCATCGACTAATAAAAGATTACTTGCAATAACAGAACATGAATGAAGCATATGACGATGTACACGATAATTATTCCAAACACCTTCAAGTTTAGGATCCATAGTTTCACCAGTCTTTAAATCAATACCAACAATGTGGCCATCCATATGATCATCTTGTAAAGCAACGATAACATCTTGTGCGTCAAAACCAGCATTTTGTGCAAGAACCTTGGGAATAACCATCATAGCATCAGCAAAGGCTTGTACACCCATCTTGGCGCGACCCTTAACTTCCTTTTTATATTGAACTAAATGTTGAGAAAGAGCAACTTCGAAAGCTCCACCACCTGCAACAACAGATTTATCTTCAATTGCGTTCTTGACAGCACGAAGGCCATCACGAACAGCATCGTTGATTTGAGCAATGGTATGAGGGTTAGGACCCTTGATCAAAATAGTAACACTGTAAGGATCTTTGACATCCTCAACAAAAGTATATTTATCTTCACCCAAGACTTGTTCGTAAACATTACCAGCATAACCAAGAACTTCAGGAGTTAAATCATCAACAGAGTTTTGAGCAACACCACCACAGACTAATTGAAGACGTTCCATATTTCTTCTCTTGGCTCTACGGAGAGCTAAAATACCATTCTTGGCCAAGATATCAAGAGAAAGGGGATCAATACCCTTTTGATTGATGATAACAAATCCATTACCAGCATTTTCACCACTGCAGACTTCATTTTTGAATTCAATTAAACGACGAACCTTATCGTCAACATGTTTACGCTCACTTTCAATCAACTTATCACGTTGGTCAGGGGTAGAGTAAAAGAAACCAGAATTGATTTCGGATTTCTCATATTCTAAACTAACATTTAAAGTTAAAACAAAAGCATCCTTGATCTTCTTGGGCATATCAGGGTGACGAGCACCGTGATCCATAACAAGACCACGGATCAATTTAGATTCAGTTTCTGAACGATGTTGCATTTTCATGATTTCGACCATATGAAGATCAATAGGTTCACCTTCACGACGAATAGCTAAAACTGCATCAACAACAGCTTCAGTTAAAGCGTCAGCTAAAGCGCGATGAACTTTGGTGCGAAGAGATGTACGAGCAACTGATACAAGTAATTCACGATCAATTTCAGTGTCGGTAGTCTTGAAGTCTTCCAAAAACTAAAAATATTGCGTTCAACATCTAGAGATTATTCATTTGTACATTTGTGTTTTACCTTGAGAGCTTCCTTCTTGGCAAGATCATAACCTTCAGTGATGACACGAGGATGAAGACCTTCAGAAATATAACGCTCGGCTTGCTTCAAGAGTTCACCAACTAACAAAACAATAGATGTAGTACCGTCACCAGTAATTTCATCTTGAGCAGTAGCAGCTTTTGCGATCATTGCAGCAGTAGGATGTTGAATTTGCTAAATAATAAGCATGTTAAATATCCATATAAATATGTGAATCACAGGTAATTACCATTTCACTCAATAAAACTTTGCCGTCCTTGGTAAGTTTAATACCACCAGCACCATCGACTAACCTAGTATATAAAAACGCAAAGAAGGTTAATACATGAATCAACACGATAAAAAATGATAGTGGACGCGCTTATTTGATTTGATTTGATTTCTCGAGACTTATATACTTACATTTTGATAGTACCTCTTGGGCCTAAGTTAGATTTCAAAACATCTTGCAAACCGATTGCAGCAGTAATGTTAAGTTGGAGTGCTTGACCACGTCTAGCAACATCCGAGTTGGGATTGATCATTTTCAGGGCAGAGGAAGACCTATTTGAATCAGCATTTGAAAGTGATTTCGTAAGTGAATATGCCCTGAATTCTATAGATTTATCTGGGAAAAACTTACATCTTTCTATTTTTTTATAGTTATACTCTTACAAGGCTGTCAAAGAGAAAGAAGGGGAGTGAAGGTCAAAGATCTTTTTATAAAAAAATTCTCTTTCATTCGTTCAGAATCTACGCGCGCTCTTGGTAATCTAATTGATAAATGTACGTCACTCTAATGAACTTCATCCAGAGAGCGAATCAACAGAGGCAATATGGTATAATATCGAAAGAGCGTCTTCTCCCCTTGAGGATTACATGTTGGCCGCTTTTATTATTATTATTATTATTTAACCTTATCAATGGCGAACAATAACAGTATATTTGTACCGCAGACATTCAATGGTGCAAGAATGGTAAATGTAAGTAAACGTACACCGACACCATCTTCTTCGAATACATCATCGACAAATGTAACTCCAGAATCTACTACTTTGTCACATCCTACTGTAGTAAACAAGGAGCAAACAACGAATAGAAAAGATAACAAATCTGATATACAAATAGTAAATGCGTCTCCAAAATCAAAAGTTATTGCGATTAAACCATATGCATCTTCACAATCTGTCATTGATACGCGCGCTAAACCTACTAATACCAATCGTGCATCGACTTCATCATCGTCTAAACATCAGGCAGCCTCATCTCCTCCACAACAACAACAGTTTCATCAGCAATCTGCACCCATACCCGTTCAACCAAGACCACCACAACCACAACAAGTGATACAGCCCCAACCCCAACAACCAATGCATCCACAAGTTATAATGCAACCAAGTTTTCCTGGCGCTTATGATGTTGCTGGGTTCGATAGAGTTTGGTCTGAAGCCAATATAGCAGTTTTGATTCAATTGCATCGTAAGCATTATAATGGAGTTACAAGCATGGATGCCGATAAATACAATGCTGCTTGGGCTGCATTAACATCTGAATACAATGCCATCACAGCGGATAATCGTAGCAAACATGCGTTAATTAGAAAATGGGGAAAACTAATGGCAAAATACAATGCTGAAAGAGCGTTTTTAATTATGCCTCGTCCTCAAGGATTACAACAACCATTACCTTCTGTGTCTTATTGGAATCATTTTCAATACATGGATAGTTATTTAAATCATACTCCTGTTCCTGAAAATTGTATTCATAAACGCAAACGTAGAGAAAACGAAGATGACGGTGAATCGTCTTATAGAACTACCACTCCTACCCCATTATCATCGTCAGGAGCATCATTTAAACGACCTCGTATTTCAGATTTCAATATGGAACTTTTAGAAACACAGCGTGTATTTATGGAAAAGACATTAGATAAACAAAATACTCAAATTGAAATGATGAAAGCTAATGTTGAATCAATGCATGAGATGAACATGAAATTTGTTAATATTTGTGAAAAAGCGTGTACAAAGAGTCAAGTGAATGAAGAACGTTATTTAAATTTGTTAGAAAAATGTCTGCTTCTCAGCAACAATAATAAAGAGAACAAGGCAGACGCAGCAGCAGTAGCAGCAGAAATTGCATCTGAATTAGACGCAAATAAACAGACAGATGCTCCACCAAGAGCCGATTCACCTACACTATCAACATATTCATCTGCATCGTCTGAACTTGCTAAAGCAGAAGTTGAATAGTATTCTTTTTGAAATAATTTAAAATAAAATATACACAAAAGCCTTGAGAAAATGCTATTTGTACTATAATTTACCTCAGCAATGCCTGTTTACCAAGAATTTTTTATATAATTTAGTGACACATCTATAAGCATAAATATTGCTCAGATGTTAGTCTTTGCTGGACACTATGCCTGGAGTTGAGGACTTAAAAATGTAATAGTTTTAATAAGGATCTGCAATGAATATGCACATAAAAATATATGAATGTACGAGCATTTTTCCAGTTGTTATATTTTTAAGCAGAGAAAGAGGGGCTTTTTTTTTAAACATGTTGTACTAAAATCCTTCAAAAATAGCTGTTAACTAATGAAATCAAGATATGCTATTCATATATTCACTGCGCATTATGTACAACTTTAAAGTTCGATTTTGAACCATTATTTGGTTTTATAAAAAATTTCAAAGAATATTTAAAACAATCCATACAAAATAGTTTAACAAATACGCGTTTTCGTTTCTCCATTTCCACAGCAATTCGGAGAAGCTAAACCTTTTGCAATTCTATGGATCAACACTAGAAGTACCTGTCATTCAAATGGGAGCGATTTATCAAAAGGTAAATCGTATGAAATTAATCAGATGAAAAAAATACCCTTTTATTATGAGCTTATAGAGAGGGTTTACATACTAATTGGATGAGTGTATTAAATGTGAATAATAATATAATTAGAATGAGCATATAGATATTGTGTGGATATATTGAAACCATGCTTCTATGATTCAATAGTAGCATGTTGATTGTTTTTAATAAAAGTACACGATAATCTATGGTTTCACTCTGACAATGATTTTCTCGCCACACAGTACATTGTAAAGTTGCCCCTTGCGACTATAGTAATAAAGATGTGTAACTACTCCAATGTAAAATTGGACGTTATAAGGCTCAAAATTCACAGATATAGGAAGTTTTTGTTGTTGATTTTTTTACGGTTGTAAAAGTAAGTTTCAGGTGATTTTTGAATGCTTTAGCTCAATATTGAGTCAAATTACGCGAAACCTTCAAAGAAGCATGTAATGAGTCAAACATTTCAGTTTCATTCATGCAAAACCTTGCCTCATTCCTTATATAAATACTACAAGGAAATCATTACATGATCCCTTGTAGATTTATCTGTCTTGTTACACTCCCTTTACTTTTATTTATTCACTAATAAATATCTAATTTACAAATAAGAACACCAACCTTCATCAATCCAGTGATCATCAATTTATAATAACAAGAATAATATCTATAAGCATACTATCCACCTTTGTTGTTAGTCCAAAATTATAGATCATTACAAAGCAGTACTTTTATCTAATGGGCCATTAATATACTGTTCGAAAATAGAAGAGTTATTACCAGAATATAAGGGCACTGACCATGAACTTGACCTAAAATCGATTGTAAAAAATTAACCACTTATATTGAGGTATTACTTTTTTGTATAGATAAGGTAGATCCAACTGAAAGCTACACTGAATTTTTTGTTTCAACAAAAGATATTGATTTTTCGTCGCGATATACAAACTAATAGTTCGCATACAGCTCAAAATCTTGTTAGCTGAGTTTCAAAAGGATTTACGAAAAATAGTCGAAAAATGATTAAAAAACTAAAATCGTTTAATAGCTCATGAACTGCAAAATAAGCAGGCCTAGCGCATTAAACGGTTTTTGTACAGTTTTAAATTTTGCATCTATCTAACCAAAATTTGGACAAATGTTTTATATTAAATTTTACAAAAAAAGTAATTGAAATTCTGAAGGTTTTTTGAAGATACGCAACACTTTTTGTAAGCATGTTTTAAGAATCAATAGTGAAGATAATGCAAAAAAAATTATCTATCGATCGAGCCATTCCTGAACCGTTTAGCTACATTTTTCGTAGAGAAAACGAGATTTTTGTTGAAATTTTTATAAATTCAGAATTTTGGATGAGGGTATACAGGGAAAAAACTGGAGTTAGAAGCCAAGATATTTCTTTGTATACACTTTTGAAGATATCTCCACGAAAAATCAATATTTGGAAAAACCCTAAATTAGATCCGAGACAGCTCAACGAGCTTGATAACATGAATGTAAAAAAAGCGTTACTCAATTTAACAAATATTTTGTAATCTACTAAAAAATGACCAAAAAAATGAAAAAAAATAAAAGTGTCCGGATTTTTTATATAATACAATACGCTATAGAGCACTTCAAAACAAGTCAATTTTTTTATTGAAAAGTATTTTTATAGCTTAATTTTTTACAGAGATATGAAGACTTAAAGTTTTTGAGTTTTAGCAGTGAAATATGTGTAAAGATCTGAAACATTAACACTAAAAACGTTCTATTAACTGACAGAAATAAGGTATTTCCGGAAACGCGCTTTTAGATTAAACTTAAACATCTCAGGTACTACATTGGCATATAAATTTTGTTTGGTGTTATTTAATGAAAAAAAAGTTCAGCATCAGGGATGAAAGTTGGACACGAATTTTAAGGAGAAAGGAGAAAGTAGTCCATAAAATCACATACAGATCAATTACTCTGTAATAAAATACGCACTATTAAATGCATTATATCTTTCCGAATTTAGAAACGCTAATCTGATACTTAGTAGCTCATTTTCTCCCTAAAAATCGTAGTATTTATCGAAAAACAACTACAAGACGAAGACGTGAAAATTATCTGCCTGCTATAAATTGCCTCAGTCAATAAAACCACAACCATTGATAGCTCTTATACAAACTTTACATCACTTGGTGTACCATATGTTGCAAAAGTCAGATATCCTAATCAGATTTGTGAATTAGCTGACATAATAGCTAATAAAAAATATATATAAAAAAAAACGATGGTAAGTCAACTAGAATATAGTAACCTTTACTGACTTTAAGAATAAACTGACGAACTCTTTTTTTGTGCCCTGAGCTCCTCTATATATATACATTTCAAATCTATTCTAATTTCGGTGTTCATTCCTATTACACGTGCTGCTATTTTCTATTATCTAAACTGTTAGTGATGGTTCCATACCTCATAACGAATGTTGTTCCAGTTTCCATATCTCTTCTAGGAATGCTATCTTGTTGTCATAAATAATAGGAATTGTCAACTCCAAATTAAGTAGTTTATTTTAATTCAATACAAGATGATATGGAGATCATAGTGTACCTTAACCACAAGATGTTTAGCAGCTCACGTTTCTCTTTCAAAATCATGGTTTTTGTCCAAAACAGCTATGAAAAACGTAAAAGCTCCTGCTGGGAAAGTGTTTTAGTCCATAAAATTAGACATATTAATGACTCTTACACTATGAAGAAAAAATCCCTTAATTCTCTTAATTGTGCCACATTAAGGAAAATAAGACAAAATTTAAAAAAAATAAGCAGTGAAAATTTTCTTATTTTCCTTAATGTGGCACAATTAAGAGAATTAAGAGATTTTTTGTTCATATTGTTATGTTTATCAAATATGCATGGCTAAATGTACTTCATAATAGCCACACTTAGATGCACTAATGAGATGGCTAATAACTCATCTTCTTTCCTCCAAAAATTGCAGTATTTGTCCGAGAACCGCGGCAAGAAAGAATTGAAAAAGACCTACATATTTGGAAATTATTAAATATAACGATTAGCAACCGTTGTATAAAATACGTATCACTAGATGCATTTTGCGCAGCTAAATATAAATGCACTACTTGGATATATATCCATCAACTTAGAAAGGACTAGAGTATTCATCATTGCTACAAAAATAGTAATTAAACAAAAAAAAGCGTTGCGACTACAATTATAACTCTTTGATATTTATTTAAGATATAAAGTAAAAGCAAAGGTTTATGGATTACCATAGCCTTTGTGATATATATACTATTTTCTAATTCCATTAATAATACAGTAATAAGATCTTGAAGCAAGATCTTCATGGTTTAGTTCCTAGTTTGGGAGTACCAGTGGTACAATTTGACATTTTAAAGTTTTGTGTGATTTAAGGTTATTAGATCTTAGATGTTGACTAAGATCAATTTGATTACTAAACAAACTTGGTATATGTAGTTTACTACAATCATCAACTGACTCCTTAAAGCCAATATTTGTATTCGTAACAGCACGTCTCTTGTGAATTCTTGAGACAACGTTGCTAAATTTCTTGTCGAATACCAACTTAACATCATGCTAATTATTCGACTTCAAAACCACAGTCTTTGTCCAGTCATTCAATTTATGAGACCAAGTGAGAGGAATGTATTTTCGCCATACATCTTCAATGTCTTGACCGGAAAGAGTACATGAACTTTTCGAATTCGGATAGGAAATAATCGACGGACGTATAGGTATCTTCGTTTGGGAAAGGAAGGCTTGGCTTTATTATTTTCCAACTGAAACTTTGGGAGACCTCTTTTTTTAGGTATCTTTAGAACAGAAAATAACGAATTAACAGAGACCTTGGTAGTAGCAGCAGAAGTAACCTTGTGACCAGCAGAGAGAGATTTGACATGCTTATTCATATTAGTTACAATATCACGCAGTTTATTGGTCTCATTATCATCAACGTTTTGTTCATTCAAAGCTTTCAGATATGCAGTTCTTGTGCTTTTCCCTCTTTCAGCAAGGCCTTCTTTAGTACTTCGGTCAATGTTGAATGAAATGCCGGAGATTTAGAGTAAATATTGTAGCAAGAAAAAATGTATGGTTTAATAAAGAAACTTGTTAAATTAAATTATACACAAAAACTGAAGATCACCTTTGTTTAATATCGATAATTTGTCCTATTTATATTCAAATTCTATATTACATTTATCCGTTACATCAGTTTTGGATCGATTATATCTTTCTGACATTCCATGTCAGATCAATCTATTTACATTAGTAACACAGCACAATTAAGTTGAGCTTATTTCATACAGCTAAGTCCAACAAGTGCATACGTCTCACATAATATCCCGTTTCCTGGATCTTACTTTAGAACAATAAGAACAATCAATAATGTTACCACAGATCAATTAGCTGACTTCTTATCAATAAGGATTACAAATCAAAAAATTCATTATCTTACAAATAACCGGTGGATAAAACACTATTTTAGCTTACGATTGTCAGCTGTAAAAAGATTTGTTTTCAGGTATAGCCACAACAATCAATACTATGGTTATTAGGCAAGACATTAGATTATTCTTTTTTGTTTATTTCTATACCATTTGAAATTTTATTACTCTTCTGGAACATTTCGTGGGTTTGCAGCCAGTTCTAGGTTTTTATTGAGTAAATATAAATATCATTGCCTTCGATTTGATCTGGTAATCAAGAAGTACATCCAACAATACAATACTAAATAATGATGTTTGATCTTAGAATGCGGTTACATGAACATATCAGTCCCTTTATGTTAGCATGCGTATTCAGATGAAAGAAAGGAATACCAGCTTGATAGTCTCATATACCTTATCAAACGGTGAATATATCCTTGGAATATGAAAACAAAAAAAGAGAAGAAACAACACACTTAGAAAAGGATTTTCAAGGCTTTACATTATTTAGCGCAATTAAAATCCTGCTAAATTGCACATTTCAGCCAATGTAAAAGCAGCATTACAGCATATGAACCATAAACTAAACAAAATAGACAATATATGTTATCATAGAAACATGCATTTTTCTACCAGAAAAACCGTCTGTCATATTATAGATTCATTAAAACATTGCAAACGCGTTCCCGTAGAGCGATACCGTAATTAAACATAGCAAGGTTGAACGGCTAAGACTCTTATGGTATATCTAAGTTTGAAATAAAAAGGTGTTTTTTCAACTTTTTTTATACGTAAACATGTATGATCTGAAAATTCAGACTTTGTAGCGGACATTTTCGGGGCTCATTTCTATCCTTACCAACCCTCCTGATTTTGATCAAAAAATAGAAAAATCAAATTTTGATACCAAAATCAACGTTTAAACATATTACATTGTGGGAGAAAATTGTAGCTATAATTAATACACATTTTATAAAAGCTTAATATTAAATGTTAAGTAATGAAACTTTGTATTTTTGCCCCAAAAACGGATTTTTGATTAAAGGATTTTCATGTAATATTTTGCAATAAAAATGTTTGTTATTTTTTATTGAACAGATAGATCGCTAAATTCTGTATATGTGTATATTTTTTGTTTTTATAATTGGTAGTATAATTAACTCTAGATTTGCAAAATCAGAAAAAAAAAATTAAAAAATGTCAAAATTGATGATTTGAACAAAAATAATTTTCTAAATTAATATTCCGCTTATAAGCCTTGTAAGTCTTAAAAATAAGAGATTTTATAGTACTTGAGAAATTTTTTAAGAATTTACGATGCTGTACCCACTTGATTCAAGCTTATTACTGTAAATTGGTATACATGTTGGTATTGTGTGGTAGTTTATTTGATGATAATGCAGTGGAATTACATACTAAAAACGCTTGATAATAATAAAATAACCTAAAAAATTCCAAGTGTCGCTCATAAAATATGATACCACTTGAAATGTGAACAACAATAATAAACAAACGCTTCAATTGAACACAATAACAAACGCATGCTAAAAATATAAAATACCTTTTTGAATCATACATGTCGTGTAGATGATAGCACCCTTGATCACGGTGCAATCAATTATACAAATGGCATATATTATATCAAAACAGGATTCTATCCAAATCAATAATAATAATAAACAAAGATATCAATTTAGTCAACTGCTGCTTATCTATTATATTGAAGTTCCACTATCATCTATCAATATATAAATAAGATTTAAGCATATAAAAACTACCCCTTAAAATCAAGGTTACATGAAATAGATATAACAATAATAAACAAAACAACCATTTTTTCCCAAAAGGGCGATATTGTCACACTTGACATTAATCCCTTATTATGGCCAATGCTCTACATGATTTACCCCTTAAAATATTAAATCAATGACAATGTACTTGTTGCATCCTGTTGTATTCCACCTACTAGTATCATACATTATCACCTTCTACAGTATCAATACATCTTACAATCTATTGACTACGACATGTATTGAAGTGCAAGTCTTGATATCGGATATAAGAAACTCCTAGCGTACCAAGTTTAATCCAGTAATTACCAAGAACGCTTGGACCTCAATTATGACACCACATTATTTCATCCCAGCAGTTAACCAATCAAGTAGTTATCAAATCAACATCCAAGCATATTTAGCGCAGCATTGAAACAACACAACTCACAAGCTCTGCAAGAACGGTTAAATTATGATTGATCCATTTCAATCCATAGATTATTATCAAACAGATCCAATGGTTCAATAGTGCCTTAAATTACATCTCAGGATCTCAATGTCAAATCAATATAAAAGGCCATACTTTTACATCTAAATAAACGATATCTTGTTTTTATTATACAGTTGAAAAACTGATTAATTACTCATTCTTTTATAATTGTATTCTTTTTTAAGTAATATTTATCAATCCTGAAAATATACGACACATCCACAGATCTGGGTGCATTCCTTGGTTAAGATTACGACACAGTTTGATATGTTAAGTTCTACATTGCTGTGTATTATGTTATGAAGCTCCGTTTATACAAGAATGTGGAACTAGTGTGTGTCACCTAGACTTGATTGGATATATGTATATATATAAATAGACTCCTTTAAACAGGTCATATAATTAGAGAATGTGAATATAAAAGAAGATGGTTCGATCTTATAATAAAGTTCTTTAGTTTTAGTGTGCTCTTTCATTTTATAACAGTTTTCCTTTATTTTTATTAAATGATTTAGTACATATTTTAGCTTTGAGATTGATATAATCTCCTGGCGTAACAGTACTCAAAACTGGAAGATTACTAAATGTACCTCCTCCATTCAAGTCTGATGGTATCCAAGTTCTCCAAATCACTACTATAAATACCCTCATACTTTTTCAATTATTTTAAATCTCCAGAAATTTTTTGTAATAAAAACTTTAGCTGATTGTAGTTGTATTTCTACTGCTTTCATTTTTATATTTTTTATTTTAGAAAACAACTTCGTTATTTACTGCAAGGTCATTCTTTTTTTTTGTTTCTATATCATTTAAAATTTTACCACTTTTCGGGAACATTTCGTGGGATTGTAACTAGTTCTACTTTTTTATTGATTAGATATAAATATCATTGCCTTCGATTTGATCTAATCATTAAGAAATACATCCAACAATACAGTAGTAAATAATGATATTTGATTTTAGAATGCGGTTAAATAAAAGATCAGTCTCTAATATAACGACTGCTACCTATATTGAAAATATCAGACCCTTATGTTAGCATACGTATTCAGATGAAAGGAAAGAATACCAACTTGATAGTCTCATATACCTTATCAAACGGTGAATATATCCTTGGAATATGAAAACAAAAAGAGAGAGAGACAACACACATAGAAAAGAGTTTTCAAGGCTTTACATTATTTAGCGCATTTAGAACCCTACTAAATTGTACATTTCAGCCAATGTAAAAGCAGAATTACTGTGCATGAACTATAAACTAAACAAAATAGGCAAATCTATTACCATAGAAACATACATTTTTCTACCAGAAAAACCGTCTGTCATATCATAGATTCGTTAAAAAGTTGCAAAAGCGAGCCGCAAAGCCACGCCGTAATTGAGCATAGTAAGATTGAACAGCTAAGTCTACTATGGTATATCTAAATTTTAAATAAAAAAGCGTTTATTTCAACTTTTCTTATATTTAACCATGTACAGTCTGAAAATTCAGACTTTGTAACGGACATTTTCGGGGCTCATTTCTATCCTTACCAACCCTCATGATTTTGATCAAAAAACAGAAAAATCAACTTTTGACACCAAAATCAACCTTTAAATATACTACATTGTGAGAGAAAATTGTAGCTATAATTAATGCACATTTTATAAAAGCTTAATATTAAATGTTAAGTAATGAAACTTTGTACTTTTGCCCCAAAAACGGATTTTTGATTAAAGGCTTTTCATGTAATATTTTGCAATAAAAATGTTTGTTATTTTTTATTGAGCAGATAGAGCGCTAAATTCTGTATATGTGTATATTTTTTGTTTTTATAATTGGTAGTATAATTAACTCTAGATTTGGAAAATCAGAAAAAAAAAATTAAAAGATGTCAAAATTGATGGTCTGGACAAGAATAATTTTCTAAATTAATATCCCACTTATAAGCCTTGTACGTCTTAAAAATAAGAGATTTTACAATATTTGAGAACTTTTTTAAGAATTTACGATGTTGTACCCACTTGTATCAAGCTTATTACTGTAAATAAATAAATATATACATATGTTAATATTATGTGGTAGTTTATTTGGTGATAATATAATCTTACTTGATAATTATTGCGCTAGAAATGATTTACATTAAGTTTTAATGTTACCTCTCCGATATCATAAATATAAAGATGGCCATCACTGGAACCTATTATTGCCGCCTTTTTACCCTCTTTGTCCCAAGCCAATTTATTCAATGCTTTACCAGAACCAACTTAAGTACTACCTACAAATGGTTCCTCGGCATTTGCATTCAAATTCTATATATTAAATTGACTAACTGGTTCCATCTACAGTAGTACCAAAAAACGTATTATCAGCCCGCCTTATAATAAATGTTAAATGTTAATCTAAAATCAGAAACATCGTATTGTCATTGTTATAAGCTAAGAAAAGTTTGACTTTTAATAATACAGCAATTAAGTAAAACACGAGGTGATACTAATAGCATATGGTGAGTATTTAACATCTAAATACGTTTGATGAAGTATGCTTTTAAACTCTTTTAGAAATCCTGAGGCAAAGACAATATCTTGGTCCTTTAATTTCTATTCATCAAAATGTTGCAATTTCCACTCCACAATGAATGCCCCTTTTATCAATCTTGACCTCGATGTACATTGGGTATTAGTTTTTTTACCGGTTGTAATTTTCTCGGATTTATTAATATTTAGTCATATTGAACGATGATCTGTAGCATTACCAAAAAAAAAAGAATAAAGGCTTCAAGAGTTTTCTGCATATCAAATTATGCGATTTAGTAGCAATGGTTGCACTTAACTATGCTTTTTAAACCTATTGACGTTCATCAAAATAATTAATACTTTCATTCAAAAGTAAGCTTTGCTTTATACATTTACATTCACCCATTTAATAAATGACATTGCATTTATTATCTGTTATATCCATCAACCAACGGCATCTTGATTCGGATACATTTGACAATTAAATGCCTAAATTACACTTGAGCCACCAGCAGGTATCTCCATAAAAAAATCTCGCACAGGTCGATGAAGCATCACAATTTAGATTATTTTTTTATGTTCATAGACCTGAGCTCTTTCTCACATTCATATATCTCTGCATGAACCATATCTCTACTGTATCTGTTCAATTTAACTGAAATACATTGAACACCAACATCGTACTTGATAAAATGCTTTACTTCATTGCGTGTCAACGCAACTAATTTGACGCTAGTTTAGCATCAGTAGTTGAATTGAACAAATTTGCGATTAGACAACCCCTTTTCATGGTTTTACATACCATGAGCTAATATTGGACAGTTATTATAGACAAACTAATCAAAGATGGTGAGTTAAAACTCTAATGGACGAACAAGTCGATTAGCACGGTATAAACAAAATATTAAAATCAAATATAGTAATGGAATGGGCAAAATATGATAAACCGTTTAAATTAGCATAATTGAATTGTTTCAAGCGCTTTGAACTGAATACCTCTTTACTTTTGACCTATAAAAATTGATTTATCAGCAATATCAATTAACAAGTAATAATTATGGTGTATCTTTGATTGTTGGACGGATATCTATAATTTTCACATCTTTTTAATTTTCTATATATATCCTATTTTTTTTTTGTATATCTTCAGATTTCATATTTTTATAACTTTCTTTATGAATTAAAATGATTATTAAATATAATAAACATTATCAAGAAGGCAACTTTTCCATTTTGCATGAAAAAGCAACATTATATTTATGCTTTCTCTTAAGATACATACTAACTTCATATAAGATAAGATATCCGTCTTGGTAGCGGTATACAAGACAAAATCTCGTTTTCCTCATCTTATTGTTGGCCATTAAATAGAAACAAATATTTTTTAGGGATTAAATAGACTAACATGATTTTATTCATCATTCATTCATTGAAATCAAGTAAATGCTATACATACTTTTATAATCGCCAGTTTTTCTCCAGGTAGATAATCAACTTTAGACCAAAAAAGCATTGATTATAATAACGTAGATGATGGGTCAAAATGACTAAGTCTTGGTTTCTTTTTTTTTTTGTTCGAGAAAAATACTATAATGCGCCCTAAAATTAACAACAGTTAATAATTTATTTCCAAATAAACAATAGAAAAAACATGTAGTTGTACCTGCTACTTGATTTCAGTTTATGAAAAATATTGGTCTTTTTGTTGTAGTTTTAAACATAAATAAAAGAGTAGAGAAGAAGAAAAAAAAATCTTAAATCAGTCGATTTTGTGTGTTACAGACAGAAATTTACAAAGACATAAATACTTTTAGTGCTGCCAAACAGGTTGTTGTCGTTGTTCCCATTTGGTCTCCAAAAGAAGAACATGGACAGAACTCTTTCAAACCCCAAATTTCAAATTGATATATTTCGTCAATAAGGCAATTCTGTTGAATCAGAGTAACTCACATCTGCTTTAAATCATTCAAATTATCTTGATTATTAATTATATTATTATGATTGATATACTGTAGTAAATTGACTAAAAAACCTTGATCTCATTGCTCTGCTCATCTGGGCTGCCTGATCTGCACAAATGTTTTTATTCTGCCCATCTGTGCAGAAGATCATTATACCCATGGGAAGAAGCATAGCTCGGCCGTAATGACTAGTGAGTCACCTAGGCGTAATTGGATATATATATATTTATAAATTAGCTCACTTTAGACATTAGCCATAATATAATTAGAGAATGTGAATATAAAATAAGATGCTTCCATTTTATAATAAAGTTCTTTAGTTTTAGTGTGTTTTTTCATTTTATAACAATTTTTCTTTATTTTCATTTTTCATTAAACAATTTAGTACACATTTTAGTTTTGAGGTTGATATAATCTCCTGGCGTCATGAGCAGGTGACCAACTTGTTGTTCATGCTTACCGAATGAACTATGACCTATGACTCATAGAAGCTGATATCTGAAATATTTGTAGTATCTATTCATACCTATATTCATGTAGAGTAGTGGCAGCTTACTTGAATCAGCATCCATAAAGAAGATCGTATTTTTAATTATTTCCAATAAAAATACACAGTAAACTAAATATGCGCTTTGGCAATGATTTTCTCGCTCAACACACACAGTAGGTCGTGGAAGTTGCTATTTGGGATTATTATTGTATCAAAGATTGTTCATCTTTGCTCATATAAACAGAAAGTTATTAGGGTCGAAATTTACAGAGATAAGATTTTTGCTCTCGGTTTTATGGTTGTAAAAGTGGGTTTTGAATGATCTTCAAATGGTTTTTGAATGTTTTTATCCAGTATTGAATGGAATTAAGTAAAATCTGGAAAGAAGATGTACTTTTCTTCTATCTTCTATGGCCATTAATTTCTGTCCGAAAATGGAAGACTTATTACCAGAATAATATAAGTGCTCTAATTTGACATTGACATATAACCGATTGTGAAAAATTAAGCCCCTAAATTGAGGTACTATTTTTTTGTATTCCCAAGGTAGTAGATTCAACTAAAAGCTACTCTGCATTTTTTGTTTTGGCAAAAAATATTGATTTTTAGTTGAGATAATCATAATAATGATCCTTATCGCAGCTTAAATATCATAGTAACGGGGTTCCAAAATTGATTTGAAAAAATGAACGAAAAATGATTCAAAAAATAAAATCGTTTAAATGCTCATGAATTTCAAAGTAAGTAGACCTAGCGTATTAAATGGTTTTTGTGTAGTTTTAAATTCTGCACACATCTGAATAAAAATGTAAAAAATATTTCACGTAAAATTTTGCGCAAAATGCAACTGAAATTTTAAAGGATTTTTGAAGATACAGAACACTTTTTATAATTACACTTTAAAAGTAAATAATGAAAATAATGAACAACAAAATTATATATCGATATAGCTATTGACGAACCTTTTAGCTGCATTTTTCGTAGAGAAAATGAGATTTTTGTCAATTTTTTTTTCAAATTCAGAATTTGGGATTAGGGTATATAGGGGGAAAATGGAAGCTAGAGGTGAAGGTATCTCTTTGTATACATTTTTGAGAATATCTCCACGAAAAATTAATATTTTGAGGAAAACTAAACTAGGTCTGAGAGATCTCAACGAGCTTGATGACATGAATGTGAAAAAAGCGTTACCCAATCTAACGAATATTTTGAAATATATTACAAAAAGGTAAAAAAAACGAAAAAAAATAAAGGTGCTCAGAATTTTTTCATATTGAAACATGTTATAGAGTACTTCAAAACAAGTGAATTTTATTACTAGAAAGTGTTAATATAGCTTAATTTTTTGTAGACATATGAAGCCTCAAAGTTTTTAAGTTTTAGCAGTGAAAAACCCGTGAAAATCTGAAACATTAGCACTAAAAAAGTTATGTCAATTGCAAAAAATAGGATATTTTCGGATACTTGTTCTTGGATTAAAGTGGAACATCTCAGGTACATTAGCATATAATTTTTGCTTGGCGTTATTTAGTGAAAAAAAAGTAGGGCAGGGATAAAAAGTGAGACTCACCTTTCAAGAAAACACAATTGCAGTTTACCTGTTTTGGAGTCTTTTTATGAGATATAAAATAAATTTAGAATAGGTAGCATTGGTGTCGAGCCGGATTTTGCCAGCCAAATTTACTAGTACAGTCGTGATTCGATTTAGTGGACTCATAAATAACGGATTTTCGATTTAATGGACAATTTGAAATCTCCCGTTTTTTTTTTTAATAATTTTACTGCCTAAATCCACTGAATCGATTCAGTGGATAGTGGACAATTTCGTTTCTACCAGTCCACTATATTAGTAAAATATAAATACTATTGGATAAAACTGTATTTAGCCGGCAATAGTTTGATCTGGTAGCCATGAAATTAGAAGAAATATGGAGAGTAACTAAATTACGTGCCTAATTTACCTCAGTCTTTTATTAAATTTGTTATCCACTGTTCAATTCAGTTGCTCGAATATGAAAAGTTTTTATTAAAAATACTGTTTAATACTATAAACTAATAACGCCTTTTTATTCTCATTTTTTGATCCAGCATTACGGAAAATGATTTATTCGATTTAGTGGAAAATTCGATTTAGTGGACACTTTTCTCTCTCCCAACGATTCCACTAAATCGAATCACGACTGTATAAGCTAGGCTCGATAACATCTCTAGTCTAAGGTATATATTATAAGTTTTTAGTATAAGGTTAGTTATAGAAAAGAGGGCACGCTCCGATTTTGAAGATCGAAAACTATGAAAATCGAATTTTTTATTATTAGAAGATTTGTAAAGCAAAAAATTCAATGACAAAGGCTTAATCGCAGTACGTCGTAGCAACAAAGGCTATTTCAGTGCTTACAATACCCCCATACATTTCATGGTGCGTTTTTATATGAAATTAGGCACTTATATTGGGTACAACTAATCAAAGCATGAATACTCGGGGGTAAACAGAGGTCTTGAGATTGACTATATTTAATCTTCGCAATGTATTGCAAACTCGTTTGAAACTCTATTGCTTAAACGTTGGAATTGCATAACGTATTCCCAAATAATGATCAAGCCTTAGGAATGTAAAATAGTTTCAAAATACGCTTTGTTTCTTTAGAATTTAGCTATTCTGTTGGAGAATGTAGCTCTCCTGGCATCAGAAGTGCACCGTTTTATGTCGTAATTTCTGTTTCATTTGTGTCAATTCTAAATTATGCATATTTTTATATTCAAGTTTTTTATTTGTATAAAAATCAAAATTAGACCTCCAGTTTTGGTATTATTTCTAACATATTAAATATAACTTATGATTGACATAATACAGCTGTTGCTTCTGCACAACTACCTGGATAAATGCCATTATTAACCTGTAGAATGAGGCAATTATTGCCATTTAAAGAGTAGTTATCACCATTCCAAGATCCAATAATAAGCTTATTTCCTGTTGCAGTAATCACATCCTGTAAATTTTGAGCTACTGCTCGATAACCAGCAGATGTAACACCACCAATATTGCTTTGACTCTTTCGACAACTTTGACTTGCTTGAGCATAACTATTTCCATTCTTGTTGATTACATGGTAATTACGTCCGTCCACATTAAATTGATGAAGAATAGCATTTATTGGCTGTTCTTCTAAAGGCATTTTTTCATCCACAGCAGTGGTTGATAGCAATGTTGCTACAGGAGGAGAGCTACTTTCAGCTCTTGTGATAATAGGCTTTGGAGTAAGAATCCCTGGAGTTGTAATAGGGCTTTGATTAAGTGTGGGTCTAGGTCTAGGTCGTCTAGACCGAGTGGTAGTAGTAGTAGTAGTAATAATAGTTATAGTGCGTGGAGGAGTATTATAACTAGTTTGAATGCTGCTACTGGGTGTAAAAATGGAAGATGTTATTTCTGTAACAATAGGTGGTGGTGGCAGTTTGTTTGTGATAATTGCGATGGGAGTAGTTGGAGGTTTTGGTTGTGGTTGAGAAGGAATAGATTGCTATTATCATCTGTTAATTTGCTGTAGATCATTAAACTTGGTTAAATTATATACCTGGCCCCAGAATCCACAAATTGCTATATTTGCCTTTGAGCATACTTGATGTGATCTTGGATAATGAGCTATCCTATTCCTACTATTGGAACATTGCAATAGTAAGCATTCCTATACAATATCTACGAAAATATTATACTTACGGAAGGACCTGAATACAACCAATGCCGTTCCCTGATCATAACCCGGAAATTTATTAGTTATCCAACGATGGAAAAGATGTATAATTTTACCTCCTTCAGCTTCTTCCATGCCTAAATGATTCTATTGTAGAACATTAGTATAACGATTTGATATCATTTTATAATTCGTACCAAAAAGTAGCTCTGTCCCGATTGTAAAAATCCAGAGGAAGTCAATGAAGAAGCCGCATTGTCCATTAATGTTAAACTTGTCATATCACCTCGATTTGATGATTGGGTGACAATTTGAGCACCACAACCAAAATAGCATGCTTCTTGAGGACCCACTGGGTTGCTAATATCATTTATTACAGCTAGTGCAATTGTATAATCGCTGCCTCTTATCTTGGAAGTGCCCAAACATTGCTGGTGCGAATTATAAACAAATTGCGATACAATTAAAAATACCGAGAATTTCAAGCTTGAAGAGAGCATTTTAGTTTTCAATAGTAAAAAGAAGAAGATATACAATTAACTTGAATCTCCTAATAATATATATATTGTATAATATAGCATTCTTGGACGATACAACAATCCGATCATATTTATTTAAAATGAATTGACAACGTCTTTCTTTGTAACCTTACCCATTGCATTTTTAGGTAATTCAGTTACAATTTTCATCAAAGCAGGTACTTTATAAACAGCCACTCTTTTCTTCATGGCATTTCTCATAGTAATCAAGTCAAGATCCTAATTTAAAGATTATTAGTATTGTACAAAATGCTTGTTATTTTCTCAAAAACATACCTTTCCATTTTCTAAAACAACAACAGCTGCTACTTTTTGTCCCCATTCAGGGTCTGGAATACCAACAACAGCTACATCTTGAATACCTAAATTACAGGATAATAATTCTCTTTCTATTTCTAATGCGCTCACTTTCTCTCCACCAGTCTATCATGTGTTTATATTTAAGTATGCATATAAATTACATTTATACGACATAGATTTACCTTGAGAATATCTATGCTATTTCTACCCATAATTTGAAAGTACCCATGATGTCCTAATCTTTGAGCAACATCACCAGTAATAAACCAGCCATCCTCGGTGAATTCCTTTTTGGTAGCATCAGGACGTCCCCAATACTCCTTGAAAACTGTTCTACCTTTGATTTGAAGCATACCAGGAACATTTCTAGATTCAGTAACATCCTCATTTGTCTCGGCAGAAATGATTCGAGCTTGTACACCACGCAATGGTATACCGACCGTACCTTGAACTCTTTCCCAAATCCAATACTCTTGACTTAAAGCCATACCAATTTCTGTCATTCCATAACGCTCTAATAATACTTGACCTCCACTTAACTTTCTCCAATCATTTCTTAATGTAGTAGGTAAAGAAGCAGATCCTGAAACCATAAATCTAAATTGCTTACAAGCTTTTGTTAAAATTGCTTGGGTTTCTTTGTCTTGCGATTTATAGAATTGTTGAAGCTTTGAATACACAGTAGGCACTGACATGAATGTAGTAAGACGAGGTAGATCAATGTTCGCCCAGCGTTCCCAAACTTGAGTCGTGTCAAACTTTTGATGCATTTCAACAGTAGCGCCACTATATAATGGACAAATAAGAGCATTTACGATACCGTGAATATGGTGCAATGGTAAAATATGATGGATACGATCTTGAGATGACCAATACCAAGCTTCAACTAATACTGAAGCCTGAGCATCAATGACAGAATGTGTAGAAACAGCGCCCTTTGGTTTACCGGTAGTACCACTGGTGTAAATGATGAGGGCACCTGTATCAAAGTTAGCATCAAATAATGTAACATCTACAGGATTTAGGCTATCTGTTTGAGACATTGCAATAAAAGTATCGTCATCTTTTATAACATTAGTTAATTTTGTAGCATTTGATAATTCTGAAATACGATCAGAAAATACAGGATGGCCAAGAATAAAAGAAGCCTGAGAATCTTGTAATGTATAAATTTGCTCCGGTGCAGGATGAGTTGTGCACAAAGGTACAGCAATGCCCCCAGCAGCCCAAACAGCTAATA
Organism: Mucor racemosus; assembly: GCA_027405735.1. NCBI lineage: Eukaryota > Fungi > Mucoromycota > Mucoromycetes > Mucorales > Mucoraceae > Mucor > Mucor racemosus. Next base: position 1,639,387 of record JAPEHQ010000005.1, read on the forward strand.
ATGCAACAATATAAGGAAATCCACTAGGACACAAAATAGCTACTCTTTCTTCGTTTAATGAACTATAATCAATCGTATTTTAATAATTGTATATTTCAAATATTGATCACGGAATTACCTTTTCCCTTTCAGCAATTCAAGGCGCAATTTACTTGTAGCATAAATTAATTCGAGATATGTAAAACTCTTTTGCATTCGAATATCGTCAATAGCAATTCCGTTTTGATTGGCTGCATTTTCAACCATATTTTTGAATAATGGGAAATCAGGTACGCCGAGTTCGGTCATTTTCTGTGTTTCTTGGTGCAAAATGAGAAAGGGATGAAAAAGGTAAAAAGTATGGGTAAACAAAAAGGCATTTCGTTTAAATATCCCCTCATATTTGAAATTTTAGGTTGCATTGATTTGAAAGCCAGTTTGGGTAAAAATTGACATTAAAGGATTATTATGCATTATTACATTGATGGAAACAAGAGATACTTATATCATAATAATGATCAGAACCTATATTATATGAAAGTTTTTTTTATTTGTGTATGAATTTGTGAATTATCCAAATATTGCGATCCTTTGTGAAGGTATACTTTCGGAGCAAAGATGTACATGAGTGAGGCCGACTACACGATATGCGGCCGATCTGGGCTTACTTTTTATTACAAGCCAACGAACGATGTTCATTTGATATATCAAAGGAATTTATTAAATTATGAGGGTTTAATTTCGAAAATGGGGAGGAATTCTATCAGAATCACAAAACAAAAAAAAACTAAATATAAATATAAATATATGTATATAAAGGTATAATTTAAAGGAAAAAAGTAATCTATTATACATTGGCGAAAGGATAAAATGGCACAGCAGCAACAGATAAAGCCATTTTACGCTTAAAATTGTTTAAATCTTGAATAACTGTGCAGTCTTTAGGTAATTTTGTATGGTCTCGCTTGGATAAACCACTTGGACCTTGATTCAATTTCAAGATAACTTGGTCAATATCATTTTGATTTAAATTCATTGAATTTTTGAGGAATTCAATCAAGCTTGCTGCTGTTTGAATTGGCTTGTCTTTCACTTTTGTCTTTAAATCTTCTTCTGATTCTTGTTTCTTGTCGATCAAGCTAAGATACACAAGTACAGGATATAATTGATCCACAGTGAAATTATCCTTTCTTTCTTTTTCAATTGCTGGCGGTTTTTGTGATTGAAGATGTACTGAAATTGTGCTTGCTTCTGATGAACTAGGTACAATGAATTTATCGTAAAATTCAATTAAAGACTCTTTGCTGATTTTCTTCAATTCTTCGACATCTGTTCTAATTTCATCAAATTCATAATAACCAGATTCAATATCTGCCCAATATTTGTTTCCCTCTTCCCATAAATTCTTGTATTTTTCCAATTTTTCAGCAATTAGTGATTCCACTTGAGATTGATAGTCCTTTTCACTCATATCTGCAATAATCTCCCTCAAAGATTCCAAGAATTCGAGTACTCTGTTTTCAAGGTATGTAGGATCCCGTTCACTTTGAATGATTAAACGGAATGCCAACTGGCTCAATTGACGACGGATACCGCTAAACACCAAGTAACCCAATTGCTCTCTTGTACGAAGCTGATTAAAACAAGGTTCCTGCGCAATTTGTGCCACCATACTAAGGCGATTACGAAGAGATATATCTTTAACATCACAAATTTGACTATTGTAATTGATAGCAGAGTTTACATCATCCTTATCACGTACGGGTAAAGCATAAACGAACTTGGTACCTGTTGGTAATAGAACAGAACGCTCGCCGATAAATTGACTAGGCATAAGTGGACGAGGTTGCAAAACTGTCAACATTTGATCAAATATACCAACGACTTGGTGTTGTTCCAATGCACCATGAACTAAACTTTCTATATGCAAGTTGGAAAAGATGGTAGGGATAAAATTTTGAACATCTTCCATATGAATATCTTTGATTTCAGTCAAAAAGTCATCACAAGTCCAACGTTTTTCACAGAGTGCGTAGGCCATGTAATAGGCAGAATGCTGATAAGGTGCTTCCAAAAAGAAATTCTCGTATCCACGAGCAAGTTCATCCTTAAAAATGTCGAATCGATCGGGTTCAATTTGAAGATTCTTCATCTTATCAATGACCTTTTCTAATAATAAGGGTAATTTATCGCTGTAACCTCCAACATGAAGCTTGATTAAAATGGCTGTAAGTTTTAAATTTGAAATAATGATAATGTGAAATCCTTACAGTGATACCCTTTGGTTCTTGATTAAGGTAATATATTAAGCCTGCAACTTCTGCATCATAAGAATATTCAGACAGTGAATCAGTTAGTAAATTTATATACAATCTATATGAAATTAATTAATATAAATGTGTAATTGCACTATTACTCAACTTACTCTAAAATAACGGAATTACGAGGAGTAGCATAGAATAAGGGATTTTTAAAGAATATCCACATATTTGTCTTGGGAACCCAAAATGTATCGTCTTTCTTGTACCAAATACGAGTAATAGGTGTATCTTGAATCAATTCAGGTTGACTTTTTTTGTTTGGTACTTCAGTTACATTTACATCTAAATTAGATGGAATGAATTCATTGATAGCAGGTAAAGAGAAATCATCATTCATTGAGATATGAGCCAACCTCTATTATTATTTATTAGTATTTCAGTCTTTAAAACAATATATATAAACTTACAGATATCAAGTCTTCACTGATAGGTAGCACCTCATAATCAGTAGAATACCATTTTTCAATTTTGGTAGGTTGCACACCATTGGGAAATTCTTGACAGGCAAGGGTTAAACGAAAGTTATCAGGACAAAGCAATGCTAAATGTTCATCTACCAAGACAGGATCATATTTTCTCAATAAAGCACCTCCACTGATTGTCCATTGAGGTGGTAAATTCTCTTGCATCTGCTGAGCCAAGAATGATGTATATTGCGAAGGAGGACATTTCTCTGAAAACTTGAATTCCATCTCTGCTAATGTTTTAATTTCATCAAAAATCCATTTCTTAACACCATTCTCCTTGATCATTTCGATATATTCAAAAATAGCTACAACCACATCTTCATAATGAGCTATAAGAACTGTGTCAATCCAAAGACATACCTATTGTGAGTTTATATGCATCCTTACCTAAACCTTGCTCCGTCAAATCAACACTGATATGAAAGAATCCAAATCCAATACCACTAAAACACATGCCAGAGCTTAAATAAGTAGCCCAGTTTTTCTTTTTAAGAAAAGATAGAATTGATCCAGGACCCTCATGGCCAGTAAGATGAGAAATATAATGAGCAGGCTTTATATATAGAATAGTAAGTATCTCAATAAACGGTTACCTTAACAATTAAACTCTTACCTGACTTTGATAATAAGGAATTTGATCTGGAAATGGAAAAGTGACATCCAATGTACGATTCTTCTTTACTGATTTCACAAAGATTTGCTTCATAATTTCATTTTTAGTCAATGGGTGCCCTGGGAAAGATGGCACAGGTATATTCTTATTTGTAACGCTTGAAAACTTTTCAACAACCCATTCAGTCAATTGATCCAAAGATTCTTTTTTTTTTAAAAAAAAAAGTATTAATGCATGCATAAGCTCAACATTTTATAAGCATATAACGTACCTTTGCCAATGACGGTTAATTTCATAATATTTGCAGAATAATACGTATCATGAAATTTCAGCAATTCCTCACGAATGTCGAGACCTAATTTCTTTGGATTATCCATCAATGTCTCTAAATTACCAGTTTCAAATAAATGCCATGGATGATTTGGGTTACTGAGACATTTTTCTACTTGAGCAATGCGCCAACAATCTGATTGAAGGTTCTTTTTGTGCTCTGAATCCACAGCTCTTAATTCTCTGTCTGTACAACTTTCGGAGAAGAGTGGATCAATGAAAAAATGCGAAAAACGATCTAATGCACCTTCTAGCCATTGATGTCCAACCTCAAAGAAATAATTTGTGTTTTCTGTACCAGTAAAAGCATTTGCATGACCTAACGCATTTCGTTAGATAACTACAAAAAAAGCCCTCCTCCTTATCATCCTACCTGAATGCTCTGAGAGATAACTATAATAATCATTTTCTTTGGGATACTTCTTGGTTCCCATAAATAACAGATGCTCGCAAAAATGCGCTAAACCTTGCAAGTTTTCCTAATTTATCACGAGTCAATTAATTGTGTTAGAAACAAGCATAATATGCTTACTGGATCACTTAGACTTCCAACATGCACATCTATAGCAGCACTTGCACGATCAGTTTGAGGATCACTGATGACTAAGACTTCCAGCTGATTCAACAGCTTAATTAAACGATATTCACGATCATCATTTGCAGGCTTTTCCAAGGATTTTGTATAGAATGAATATGCTTGACAATTTTGCCAATCGACATCATTGTTTACTATGGCAGATACCATTTAAGTGATTTATAAAAACAAGAAGAGAATAAGAAGGAAAAGAGGAACAACGACGGAGTCACACGTTTTTATTTGTTTGCTTCTTCTCTGTTCATGAAGGTCAAATGAGCCACATCGTTCCAAGATGATTCAGGTACAATTTAGTGCATATTACGTGTGTGCGTGTGAGTTTATAGTGTAGATCATCTCAAAAGTATCTTTGTCAAACAATCTCCTCCTTTTTTGTTGTTGCTACAAACATGATCATACCATCTGATCTCCTTGATGACTTATTTGAGTAACTTTGGAGGGATTATTTATGCCCATGAGAAAATAAAACAGTGCTCTGTGTTAACACTGCGCTTGGGCCATTTTGCTACTATATTACTAGAGTTGGTACAACCACCAACTCACGAATGACTCCATTTTTTTAACATTACTCTATTTTTTTATATATATTGTATTTTTCAGTAATTAAGAGACAGCCTCAGAGAAAATAAGGGAAAATTTTAGATCAATTAAGAGAAAACTGATCAATAAAATAAGAGAAAAAAAAAGGGGCAATTAGTAGAAAGCTTATTTATGCTTTAGTCTCATTATAAGTTTTTCTCCAGGGCTAAGCACTTTTCAAAGAATCCGAGGGAATGGTGGGTACATTATCAAATTGGATTAGTGCGGCGTAAACACTTTGTTTATTTTTCCTTGGAAAATAAACTTGCAATAAACAACTTCGTTTTCGTTTTTTACTAGACAAACCATTAGCACGAAAAAAAAAATTACTTTAATCGTTTAACGTTGGCATGTCGACATTTAAATTTTTCCAGATCATTATTTTTCAAAAGATTAAAACGTGATAAGATCTCAAACGAAGAGCCATGGTCTACAACAACTTCCTTGATATTACTGCATTGTCTAATATTCAAATTAATTAGCATGAAAAAACTTGCTGCAATTAGTATTTTTTTCCACTTACTCCAAAAAAACCCTAATATCATTTGGTGACGTTGAAAGCCCGGCGTAGTCATTGATGACAAGGCGGAAAGGTTTTTGGCTGAAATGGACGTGTGCAGCTAAATCTGTAGAAAATCTTCAGTTATTATAACTATTATACTGAACCTTGATGTACAGTGAGTTCCAAAACCCTTTCAATGTTTTGAAAATTTGACTGAAACCAGCCATATATTTCGCAGTTTCAATCGGAGATACATGGAATTTCTATTCTAAGTAATTTGAAATATTTCAAATAATTTGCAAAAAGTCCGACCTAATTATTTGAAGTTCCGCAAAAACTATGTAAATTCAGAAACGGGTACATCATTGAAAGGGTTTTGGAAGCATTATCAAAAAAAATTGAAGTTTATTTAAACGCAGTTAATAATCAATGCTGTAACCTTTTGCTTTAATGCAAGCTTTCAAACGATTAGGCATATTCGAAATAACTCTTTGGCATTCCTTAACTGTTATTCTGTCATACCAAATCTCTTATGTTCTCTCCCAAAGGTCATTCATGCCTTTTGGAGGTGTATCGTATTCGTTTAAGCTTATTTTCAATTACCTCCATATATTTTCAATGGGATTGAGGTCTGGGGATTGAGCGGGCCATAACATTACTTCATATTCTTTTGTTTCGAAGTGTTTTTTCATTAACCTCGAGGTGTGTTTGGAATCATTGTCTTGCTGAAGAATGACTTGATTGTAATGATCCACAATACAGCAATCAAATAAAAAACAAGATAATGCTAATAATAGTATATGGTGAGTATTTAACATCGAAGTAAATTTGATTATGTATGCTTTTAAACCATTTTAAAAATTCTGAGGCAAATACAACATCTTGGTCCTGTAATTTCTATCAATCAAAATGTTGCGATTTTCACTATATAATGAATGTACTTTTTATTAATCTTGACTTCGATGTTCACTGCGTATCAGTTTTTTACCGGTTGTATTTTCTCTGATTCATTAATATTCAGTCATATTAAACGATGATTTGTAGCACTGCCAAAAAAAAAGAGTAAATGCTCCAAAAGTTTTCTGCATATCAAATTACGCAATTTATTAGTAGCAATGATTGTATCAGGGTTGTATTATATAAGGGGCAAGAGACACAGACAAAGATTTATTTGTTATGTTTAGCTTTATTCCCGAATATATAATAAGGAAAATGATGAGGAGAACTGACGAAGAAATAAAAGGAATTATGAAAGTAAGATGATTATTTATACTAAATTATTCAAGAGTCTAGTTCCCTTCATGAACTAGACTTCAGGGACATAATGCTACTGAATTACTCTATAACTTGAATGCGAGTAAGTTGATATTGTAACGTGGCCATTGGTTGTGTCGCAGTGCGTATAGTATTATATTCTCTTGCATAAGCTGGATATTGATATGCAATTCGGATAACGTAATTATGTGTGATGTGATTAGGATACAGGATAGTAGTAGTATAATAATATATTAGGCTTAACAGGTTCATGGCAAATCTATTGACTCATTTAATTGACGATATTAAATTAAATGTAGTATAATAGTATGATTCATATTGTTGCTAATGGTCACTCTTCCAAAAAAAAGCCGAACAATTTCTGGAAAGCGGCCATCTAATAATATTTCCAGGCTTTAAATTTTTAGAAAAAATTACCGGACAGCCCGGAAGCGGTTGTTTAAATATCTCAAGCAGCTATAAGATGCAGGTATCGAAATTTCATACAAAAATTAAGGTTTGACTGTATTGCTATTAATTATTCAAAGGCTTATTTTAAGTAAAGCATAAAGACAACCTACAACATTATTAGCCTAATAACGGATTTAACTTGAAATACCCAATATTTAGAGTAAATATTGTAGCAAGAAAAAATGTATTATTTAATAAAAGAACCTGTCAAATTAAATCACACACAAAAACTGAAGATCATCTTATTTAATATCAATAATTTGTCCTATTTATATACTTGATTGATTAACCGCTGAGATGAAATAGTATGGTGTCATAAGTGAGGTCCAAGCGTTCTTGGTAATTACTGGATTAAACTTGGTACACTAGGAGTTTCTTATATCCGATGTCAAGACTTGCACTTCAATACATGTCGTAGTCAATAGATTGTAAGATGTATTGTATTGATACTGTAGAAGGTGATAACGTATGATACTAGTAGATAGAATACAACAATCTTACAAATAACCGGTGGATGCAAAACTATTTTAGCTTACAATTTTCAGTGATCTATCAGAATTACAACATTCGATATATAGAAGATCTCCGACAAATCTAGCAGATCTTATCTATCCTGTAACTGGTGTCGGTCACCCAGAAACTAATGATGAAACATAACTTATAGCAATATTACCATTGAAACGTAACATGTTATATCCACACGCATTAATAATAATACCTATTGTCAGATCTAATGGATCCCTGTCTATTAGATCTTAACACACAATTCCAATAACTATATAAACCCATATGTAATACATTCTAATAAACGGTACTTTTTACGTTGATTTTAATTTACAAAGTCTCGATAAATCAGTCAGCTGTAAAAAGATTTGTTTTCAGGTATAGCCACAACAATCAACACTATGGTTATTAGGCAAGACACTAGATTTTTTTTTGTTTATTTCTATATTATTTGAAATTTTATTACTCTTCTGGAACATTTCGTGGGTTTGCAGCCAGTTCTAGCTTTTTATTGAGTAAATATAAATATCATTGCCTTCAATTTGATCTGGTAATCAAGAAGTACGTCTAACAATACAATAGTAAATAATGATTTTTGATCTTAGAATGCGGTTAAATAAACATATCAGTCCCTTATGTTAGCATGCGTATTCAGATAAAAGAAAGGAATGCCAGTTTGATAGTCTGATACACATTATCAAATGGTGAATATATCCTTGGAATATGAAAACAAAAAGAGAGAAGAAACAACACACTTAGAAAAGGATTTTCAAGGCTTCACATTATTTAGCGCAATTAAAACTCTGCTAAATTGCACATTTCAGCCAATGTAAAAGCAGCATTACAACACATGAACTATATAAACTAAACAAAATAGGCAATATATGTTATCATAGAAACATGCATTTTTCTACCAGAAAAACCGTCTGTCATATCATACATTCATTAAAACACTGCAAACGCGAGCCCGTAGAGCGACACCGTAATTAAGCATAGCAAGGTTGAACGGCTAAGTCTCTTATGGTATATCTAAGTTTTAAATAAAAAGGTGTTTTTTCAACTTTTCTTATGTTTAACCATGTACGGTCTGAAAATTCAGACTTTGTAGCGGACATTTTCGGGACTCATTTTTATCCTTACCAACACTCATGATTTTGATCAAAAAACAGAAAAATCAAATTTTGATACCAAAATCAACCTTTAAATATACTACATTATGAGAGAAAATTGTAGCTATAACTAATACACATCTTATAAAAGCTTAATATTAAATGTTAAGTAATGAAACTTTGTATTTTTGCCCCAAAAACGGATTTTTGGTTGAGGGATTTTCATGTAATATTTTGTAATAAAAAGGTTTGTTATTTTTTATTGAGCAAATAGAGCGCTAAATGTTGTATATGTGTATATTTTTTGTTTTTACAATTAGTAGTATAATTAACTCTAGATTTGCAAAACCAGAAAAAAAAATTTAAAAAATGTCAAAATTGATGATCTGGACAAAAATAATTTTCGAAATTAATATTCCGCTTATAAGCCTTGTAAGTCTTAAAAATAAGAGGTTTTATAATACTTGAGAACTTTTTCAAGAATTTACGATGCTGTACCCACTTGATTCATCAAGCTTATTACTGTAAATCGTCATACATGTTGTATTCCATCTACTAGTATTATACGTTATCACCTTCTACAGTATCAATACAATACGTCTTACAATCTATTGACTACGACATGTATTGAAGTGCAAGTCTTGACATCGGATATAAGAAACTCCTAGTGTACCAAGTTTAATCCAGTAATTACCAAGAACGCTTGGACCTCACTTATGACACCATACTATTTCATCTCAGCGGTTAATCAATCAAGTAGCTATCAAATCAACATCCAAGCACGTTTAGCGCAGCATTGAAAAAAGACAACTCACAAGCACTGAAAGAACGGTTAAATTATGATTGATTCATTTCAATCCATAGATTAACATCAAACAGATCCAATGGTTCAATAGTGCCTTAAATTACATCTCAGAATCTCAATGTCAAATCAATATAAAAGGCCATACTTTTATATCTAAATAAACAATATTTTGTTTTTATTATACAGCAGTTGAAGAACTGATTAATTACTCATTCTTTTATAATTATATTATTTTTTAAGTACTATTTATTAATCCTAAAAATATACGACAATACATGTTAATATTGTGTGGTAGTTTATTTGATAATAATGCAGTGGAATTACATACTAAAAACTCTTGATAATAATAAAATAACCTAAATTCCAAGTGTTGTCGCTCATAAAATATGATGCCACTTGAAATGTGAGCAACAATAATAAACAAATGCTTCAATTGAACACAATAACAAACGCATGCTAAAAATATGGAATACCTTTTTGAATCATACATGTCGTGTAGATGATAGCACCCTTGATCACGGTGCAATTAATTACACAAATGACATATATATCAAAACAGGATCCTACTATCCAAATTAATAATAATAATAAACAAAGATATCAATTTAGTCAACTGCTGCTCATCTATTATATTGAAGTTGCACTATCATCATCTATCAATATAAATAAAATTCAAGCATATAAAAACTACCCCTTAAAATCAAGGTTCTTACATGAAATAGATATAATAACAATAATAAACAAAACAACCATTTCCCAAAAGGTCGATATTGTCACATTTAACATCAATCCCTTATTATGGTCAATGCTCTACGTGATTTACCCCTTAGAATATTAAATCAATAACAATGTATTAAAAACTGGAAGATTACTAAATATACATCCATTCAAGTCTGATGGTATCCAAGTTCTCCAAATCACCACTATAAATACCCTCATACTTTTTCAATTATTTTAAACATTCAGAAATATTTCGTAATAGACGTTTTAGCTGATTATAATTGTATTCCTACTGCTTTTATTTTTATGTTTTTTTATTTTAGTACACAACTTCGTTATTTACTGCAAGATTATTCTTTTTTTTTTGTTTCTATATCATTTGAAATTTTATCACGTTTCTGGAACATTTCGTGGGTTTGTAGCCAGTTCTAGCTTTTCATTGAGTAGATATGAATACTATTGCCTTCGATTTGATCTGGTAATTAGGAAATACGTCCAACAATATAGTAGTAAATAATGATATTTGATCTTAGAATGCAGTTAAATAAAAATATCAGTCTCTAATATAACGGCCTGCTACCTATATTAAAAATATCAGTCTCTTATGTTAGCATACGTACTCAGATAAAAGAAAAGAATACCAGCTTGATAGTCTGATATGCCTTATCCAACGGTGAATGTATTCTTGGAATATAAAAACAAAAAAAGAGAAACAACACACGTAGAAAAGTGTTTTCAAGGCTTTACATTATTTAGCGCATTTTAAACCCTACTAAATTGCACATTTCAGTCAATGTAAAAGTAGAATTACTGCGAATAAACTATAAAATAAACAAAATAGGCAAAACTATTTCCATAGAAACTGATATATCCGAAGTTTACGCAGATGTAGAAATCCAGGATGTTACGCCAGGAGATTATATCAATCTCAAAGCTGAAATATGTAATATGTACTAAATCATTTAATAAAAATAAAGGAAAACTGTTATAAAATGAAAGAGCACACTGAAACTAAAGAACTTTATTACAATATCGAAACATCTTCTTTTATATTCACATTCTCTAATTATATGACTAGTCTAAAATGAGCCTAATTATATATATATATCCAATCAAGTCTAGGTGACACACACTAGTTCCACATTCCTGTATAAACGGAGCTTCATAACATAATACACAGCAACAATGTAGAACTTAACATATCAAACTGTGTCTTAATCTTAATCAAGGAATGCATCGAGATCTGTGGATACAACACAACAGGAACAACTATTGAAATCTAACATGGCATGGCATTTAGTAACTCATACTAAATGTCATACATAACCACTACTAGCATTAACAGCGACTATGATGAGGAACATTCAGGAACACTTGGCAACAATAAAACATAAGCAATCCTACATCTTATCCAAATGATACAATTACAGATTCTCAATTTCACAAATTTCATTGTATATGATTTTTTCCTAAATCATATCAAGTACCTCAATACCCGGCAATTTATTAATAATATTAATAATCATATAACTATCTATGCTTATATATATACATAAGAATACCAGCTAAAATACAATTAGAACTAAATATATTTATTTAGGTATATGTATAAGAAAAAAATGATGAATATGTCAAACTATGAGTATAAAAGTCAGGTATTTATATGTTTTAGGAGCGCGGACACCGGGTATAACATTCGATAGTTAAATCTTGATTTCATAAATTGGAAGACCAGTTGTATGAGGTTTTAATTTGAATAGATATGACCAGAATCAGATCCGGCAAAGAGGAGGCAAAGTTAAGTAGATAGAATATTCTTTGATGATTGATTAAACGGGAGAATACTCTTTATAACAGAAAAAACCAATGTTAATCGCCGGCAACAATTTCCATTGGCTCAGCTTCAATAATAGCGCATCATATTAAACTAAATATAATATATAGTATAATCGCTCCACCTTATTCCATAATTGAAATAAAGTTGATATGCATCATTCCTTACAGTTCCTAACTCTAATAATCATGTCCAGATAACCTATTAAAAACTTACGATAAACCATACCTTCTGCGCTCATTATTAGTATTACATAATCCAGCTCAATGTTTAGTCAATATCCTAAACAATCTAGAAAACATATAAATATGAAGCATCAATGAATTAATAAAATGTATTTTTAGCAGAGTATTTTCATGTTAGTATCTTTTGATATAACAGAAACATACATTTTTTACCAGAAAAACCGTCTGTCATATCATACATTCATTAAAAAATTGCAAACGCGAGCCCGCAGAGCGACACCGTAATTGAGCATAGCAAGATTGAATAGCTAAGTCTACTATGGTATATCTAAGTTTTCAATAAAAAAGCGTTTTTTTTTACTTTTCTTATGTTTAACCATGTACGGTCTGAAAATTCAGACTTTGTAGCGGACATTTTCGGGACTCATTTTTATCCTTACCAACACTCATGATTTTGATCAAAAAACAGAAAAATCAAATTTTGATACCAAAATCAACCTTTAAATATACTACATTGTGAGAGAAAATTGTAGCTATAACTAATACACATCTTATAAAAGCTTAATATTAAATGTTAAGTAACGAAACTTTGTATTTTTGCCCCAAAAACGGATTTTTGGTTGAGGGATTTTCATGTAATATTTTGTAATAAAAAGGTTTGTTATTTTTTATTGAGCAAATAGAGCGCTAAATGTTGTATATGTGTATATTTTTTGTTTTTACAATTAGTAGTATAATTAACTCTAGATTTGCAAAACCAGAAAAAAAAATTTAAAAAATGTCAAAATTGATGATCTGGACAAAAATAATTTTCTAAATTAATATTCCACTTATAAGCCTTGTAAGTCTTAAAAATAAGAGGTTTTATAATACTTGAGAACTTTTTCAAGAATTTACGATGCTGTACCCACTTGTATCAAGCTTATTACTGTAAATGTTTGCATATGTTAATATTATGTGGTAGTTTATTTGATGATAATATAGTATTACTTTATAGTTATTGCGCTAGAGGTAATTCACATTGAATTTTAGTCTTACCTCCCCAATATCATATACATAAACATGGCCATCACTAGAATCTATTATTGCCGCCTTTTTACCCTCTTTCTCCCAAGCCAATTTATTCAGTGCTTTACCAGGACACCAGGACCAACTTACGTACTACATACAAATGGTTCCTCGGCATTTGCATTCAAATTCCATAAATTGAATTGACTGGTTCCATCTAAAGTAGTACCAAAAAACGTATTAGCAGCCCGCCTTAACATAAATGTTAATCTAAATCAGAAACATCCTACTGCCATTGTTATAAGCTAAGGAAAGCTTGATTTTTAATAATACAACAATCAAATAAAAAACAAGATGATATTAATTAATAGCATATGGTAAGTATTTAACATCTAAATTTGATAAAGTATGCTTTTAAATCCTTTTACAAATCCTGAGGCAAACACAACATCTTGATCCTGTAATTTCTATCCATCAAAATGTTGCGATTTCCATTACACAATGAATGCACCACCTTTTATCAACCTTGACCTCGATGTACATTGCGTATCAGTTTTTTACCAGTTGTGTTTTCTCTGATTCATTAATATTCAGTCATATTGAACGATCATTTGTAGCATTGCTAAAAAAAAAAAAAAAAAAGAATAAACGCTTCAAGAATTGTCCGCACATTAAATTATGTGATTTAGTAGCAATGATGATTGTACTTAATAACTATGCTTTTTGAACCTATTGATGTTAATCAGAATAGTTAGTACTTTCATTCAAAAGTAAGCTTTGGTTTATACATTTACATTCACCAATTTTTCTGTTATTAGATATTGACTTTCGACCATAATGCGTTGATTATAACGTATATGATGTAACAAAATGACTAAGCGTTGGATGCTTTTTTTGTTCAAGAAAATATTACAAAGCACCCTAACATTAGTTGTTAATAATTCATTTCCAAATATACAATAAGGAAAGCATGTATTTGTACCTGCTACTTGATTTCAGTTTATAAAGAATATTGTTCTTTTTGTTGTAGTTTTAAACATAAATAAAAGAGCCCAGGAAAGAGTGGGGAACAAAAAAGATTTTGTGCGTTACAAACAGAACTTTACAAAGGCATACTGTAAGTACTTTTAGTGTTGCCAAACAGGTTGTTGTCGTTGTTCCCAATTGGTCCCGAAAGAAGAACATGGGCAGAACTCTTTCAAACCCCAAATTTCAAATTGAAATATCTCCTCAATAAGGCGATTCTGTTGAATCAGAGTAACTCACATCTGCCTTCAATCATTCAAATTATCTTCGTTATTAATTATATTATGATTGATATTATACTTTAGTAAATTGACTAAAAAACCTCGATTTCATTGCTCTGCTCATCTGGGCTTCCGGATCTCCGCAAAGGTTTTTGTTCTGCCCAGTTGTGTAGACCATTATGCCCATGGAATGCATAATTTGGCCGTAGTAAAACTTATTTTAGATTAATCATATAATTATAAAACGTGAATATAAAATAAGATGCTTCCATTTTATAATAAAGTTCTTTAGTTTTAGTGTGCTCTTTCATCATTTTATAATAGTTTTTCTTTATTTTTAATAAAAGATTTAGTACACATTTTAGTTTTGAGATTGATATAATTTCTTTGAAATGTCAAAACGGCCTTAAGAAATAATCTTGCCAAAATGTCATACTTTTTATTAACAACACGTCCAGAGGATGTACAGTATTTATATACTTTTCATTATAACTATTATTATCTAAGAACATTACGTCAATTAACTAAGAAGCATGTGAATCAACGTGGACACCTGTTGATTTATTATAATACCGAATAATTTATCATAATACGTTTATATTAAATAGAACTAGAAATTTAATCAAATAAAGAGATATCGTTTATTAAAAGGAAATAAAGAGGGTATATATACTAATTGAGTTGAGGTAAATGATGATATGATAAGGATTACAGGTGTTATCTATTATACTAATATGGCATGATGGTGGAACATCATGCTTTAATAATATCATCATGCTTTAATATCATGCTGTAATATCGTGCTGGAACCGTGGTTCCGTTGATGTTTAATTGACTTGAATTTCGGTCCCTGAACTATTGTTTTACTTTTGGATTTGACGTCCGGTTAATAATGATATATCACCGAATATAGACTGAATGAGACCTTGAATGTGCAACCTAGGATATAATATTGACATAGCACTCCTGGCGTCACAAGCAGACGACCAACTTGTTGTTCATGCTTACAGTACCGAATGGACCATGACTCATGGAAGCTGATATTTGGAATATTTGTAGTATCCATTCATTTCTATATTCATGTAGAAGAGTGGAAGCTTACTTGGATCAGTATCCATTAAGAAGATCGTATTTTTAATTATTTCTAATAAAAATAAGCAGTAAACTAAATATGCGCTTTGGCAATAATTTTCTCGCTCAACACACACAGTAGGTCATGGAAGTTGCTATTTGGGATTATTATTGTGCCAAAGACTATGCATCTTTGCTCATGTAAAATAGAAAGTTATTAGTGAGAGTTTATGGATACATACAATCTTATTTATAGAAAGAATAATAATAAAGACTAGTAACATTTATCATGGTGAACGTAGGCTTTATTACTAGGAAAACTAATAATGGTGATCTATCAGAATTACAACATTCGATATATAGAAGATCTCCGACAAATCTAGCAGATCTTATCTATCCAGTAACTGGTTCCTGTCACCCAGGAACTACTAATGAAATATAACTTATAGCAATATTACAACTGAAACATAACATGTTATATCCATACACATTAATAATAATATCTATTGTCACATCTAATGGATCCCTGTCCATTAGATCTTATCACACAATTCCAATAACTATATAAACCCATATTTAATTCATTCTAATAAACGGTACTTTTTACGTTGATTTTAATTTACAAAGTCTCGATAAATCAAATAGTAAAAAAAAGAACCAAGAGCTTCTAGGTCTTGGTTTAAAAGACTATTTATAAGAATTACATTTCAATATAAGTTAAAAATGGAATTGGCTTCAAAATTGGCTGTTTAATATCCTCGAAAACCGACAATTAGGATCAAAATTTTTTTACAGAAATAAGATTTTTGTTGTCGATTTTTACGATTGTAAAAGTGGGTTTCGAATGATCTTTAGGTGGCTTTGAATGTTTTTATCCAGTATTGAGTGGAATTACGTAAAATCTGTAAAGAAAATGTACTTTTCTTCTATGGGCCATTAATTTCTGTCCTAAAATGGAAGAACTATTATCAGAATAATATAAGTGCTATGACCTGACATGCTGACAACATTGTCCTACAGTATAACCGATTGTGAAAAATTAAGCCCCTAAATTGAGATATTATTTTTTTTGTCTTCTTCCCAAGGTAGACTCAACTGAAAGCTGCTCCGCATTTTTTGTTTTCGCAAAAAATATTGATTTTTTGTCGAGATAACATAATAATAATTCTTATCACAGCTTAAATATTATAGTAACGGGGTTCCAAAATTGATTTGAAAAAATGAACGAAAAATGAACGAAAAATGGTTCAAAAAATAAAATCGTTTAAATGCTCATGAATTGCAAAGTAAGTAGACCTAGCGTATTAAATGGTTTTTGTACAGTTTTAAATTCTGTACACATCTAAATAAAATTGTAAAAAATATTTAACGTAAAATTTTGCGCAAAATGCAACTGAAATTTTGAAGGTTTTTTGAATATATAGAGCACTTTTTATAATTATATTTTAAAATTAAATAATGAAAATGATGAATAACAAAGTTATCTATCGATCTAGCTATTGACGAACCTTTTAGCTGCATTTTTCGTAGAGAAAACAAGATTTGTGTCATTTTTTTTTCAAATTCATCAGAATTCGGGATGAGGGTATATAGGAGGAAAATGGAAGCTAGAAGTGAAGGTATCTCTTTGTATACATTTTTGAGAATATCTCCACGAAAAATCAATATTTTGAGAAAAACTAAACTGGGTCTGAGAGAGCTCAACGAGCTTGATGATGTGAATGTAAAAAAAGCGTTACTCAATTTAACGAATATTTTGAAATCTACTACAAAAAGGTCAAAAAAGCGAAAAAAAAATAAAGGTGCTCAGAATTTTTTCATACTGAAATATGTTATAGAGCACTTTAAAACAAGTAA
Organism: Mucor racemosus; assembly: GCA_027405735.1. Taxonomy (NCBI): domain Eukaryota; kingdom Fungi; phylum Mucoromycota; class Mucoromycetes; order Mucorales; family Mucoraceae; genus Mucor; species Mucor racemosus. The sequence goes on from JAPEHQ010000005.1 coordinate 1,656,838, forward strand.
GTTTTATTATTAAAAAGTGTTAGTATAGCTTAATTTTCTGTAGAGATATGAAGCCTCAAACTTTTTAATTTTAACACTGAAAAACCTGTAAAAATCTGAAACATTAGCACTAAAAAAGTTATGTTAATTGCAAAAAATAGGATATTTCCGGATACTTGTTTTTGGATTAAAGTTGAATATCTCAGGTACATTGGAATATAATTTTTTCTTGGTGTTATTTAGTGAAAAAAAAAGTATAGGAGGGATGAAAAGTCAGACCTAGTTTTTAATTGTTTTCGAATTTTTCATGAGATATAAAATAAATTTAGGAGCAGATAACATAATGCGACTAATTTATATGTATTCAGCAATGTTTAAGGTATATCCCAAAAGTGTATAGTATGAGTTTAGTTATTAGAAAAGGTGAGGCTCAACAATTTGAAGGGGCTACACGTTTCAATATGACTGCACCTTATACATCTTATCGTATGTAAAGAAGGGTGACAGATGCATAGTTTTCTCAAGCATCATGTTTACGCAATATACAACAAATTTAGAATACAATACTTTTAAAAGCATAAATTTATAATGGATAAGTCATGCTACCGCGTATGAGGTTTCAGCCTACATCTACAAGGTAATCATGTGTGCATGTATAACTGTAATTTACGCACATACAAAATCAGATCTCGGTTATATTAATCCAAAAGATATGGCCCAAAGAGAGGAAATATTATGATAATTGACGGCACAGTTATGAGTAGTAAATGGCATAAACAAAATCTTGGCATTTTATCTACTACACTTTAACGCTTTCCGAGAAAAAGCGTCGACTGCATGGAAAGATGTTTTTTTTTTCTGAACTCAACAAAGCATCTGTTTAAAATCACAGATTAAAAAATTGATAGTCTTCAGACCAATTGATCTGTAAATACACTTGATTTCCAAGACAAAATAAAAAAATAACTGCCAAATCAGTAACCATGGAAACGATCAGAAAAATCAAATTTGTCTAATGGAATGACAAAGGGCGAATAAAAAGAAAGATCTACTGAGTAATAAACCCACAACTCCGGTATTTTGATGCATTCTCGTTTGATGGTTTCACCCACTTTCATGGAAAAAAAAAAAAAAAAAAAAAAAAGAAAAAAAATAGCCTTTGGAATTTTTTTTCTTATTTTCCTTTATTTTCTGTTCGTATTTTTTCCAATTTTTTTTTAAAAAACAAAACAATGATTGATATACAAAAAGAAACAATGTGGCCCACTTCCTCTGCCAGTTCTTCCGCTTCTGCTTCTTCTTCATCCTCGTCGATGGAGATTACGGACGATCGTTCTATTCCACCCGAATTATTACAATCACTCAGACAACACTCTTTATTTCAACGTACCAATAACGAAAGTTTTCTAGAGAAATTAGCTTGTTGTATGCATCTTCGAACTTATGGTCCACGCGATGTGATTATCGTAGAAGGAGAACCAGCCAAAGCAATGTTTTTCTTGTTACGAGGATCTGTTGATGTATGTAGCGCTGATTTTGAACGTATCTATGCAACATTACCTAAAGGCTCTTGTTTCGGTGAAATTGGCATTTTGTACTCTATGCCTCGTACAGCAACCGTAATTGCAAGTACTAAATGTATTGTAGCTGCTTTAACTGCTGATGAAGTCAAAACTATTTTGCCGCTGTATCCAGAAGTCGAGAAAATGCTTCGATTTGAAGCTGAAGAGAGATTATCCATGCTTAAAAAGAGCAAAAATTTAAGCGAAGCTGATAAAGTTAGTTATAAGCCTTTGACTGAACGTAATATTGAAGATTTGGCAAGTGTTCGTAATTTACTGCAAAAAGTAAGTCTTTTTGGACATAATAATGACGTTCCAAGCGTATTTAGTTTATATTTTTCGTTAGATTCCTTATTTTCAAAGTTGTCCCGAAGAGTTCTTACATTTGATTTCACTTAAAGTTGAACCCCGTCATTACTCACCAAATGATTTGATCTTGAAAAGAGGAGATCTAGGAAAAGAGCTGTTTTTCATTATTAGTGGTAAGTAATCGGATTAATAGTCAGCAGAAATAGTTGATCTAAATGTTCGAATAGGCACTGTGGAAGTGGCTAATATGGACATAGCCACATCAGACCCCTTGACTCCAATTGCACGTTTATCCGCAGGTGATTATTTTGGAGATATAGCAGTTCTTTTAAATGCACCACGTGCTGCCGATGCCCGCGCTGTAACCGCAACTGAACTATATGTATTGAAAAAATGCGATTTTATCGATGTTATTAGTCGTTTTCCTGATTTACAAAAGCATTTCAAAGTGATGGCTGAAAATTCATTGAATAATTTGAGAATAAAGGCATCTTTGTTATCGCATATTGATACGGAATCAGGTAAACAATAATTTTTAAATAATATTTTACTAGAGAAGGATATTGATATATTACGTATTTACATAGCAACACCTGCTATGCCAACTGAAACACCACCAGCTGAGGTTTTATCACCATTATCAAGCACATCAACTTCTGTCATCACACCAGATTCAGTATGCAGTACTACAAGTGACCAAGATCCAACTTTATTACCTCCAACAACAACAAATGTGTTGAAAACTACAGAAACAAGAAGAAGAAGAGGGAGTGTAGCTATTTGGTCTGATCCAAATTTAGTCGCTCTTGCCAATAAAAACATCAAAGAACCAGCAAAAGAATCAAAATTAAAAGATAGCGCTATTATCCCTTCACAACAACAGCAACAACAAGATACAATCATGAAGCCTCCAGAGTATTCAGGAGATGGTAAATTTGAATTGTTTAATCAAAGCATCTTGGGCCGTATCGTCAATTTTATGGATTTCAGTTCAATCTTGCAGTTTTCTATCGTATCTAAAAAATGTCGAGAATTTATACAAAACAGCGATACAATTTTGCAACATGTAGATCTCAGTCATCTCAATAAACGTATCACGGATAGTACATTAGATCAAATCATTTCATTGATTGATGGCAACAACGGTGGTGCTGCTAGAATCAAGGAGTTGAATTTATCGCAATGCTTTTATATGACAGACGATGGGTTCAAGAGACTGATTGAACATTTACCCAATGTAGAAACCTTGGATTTGAATTCTTGTTGGCTATTGACAGATAAGAGTTTAGCTCTTTTAGCTGCTTGCTGTCCTCAGTTGACAAGACTAGATTTATCCAACTGTAGAAAGATTAGTGATATTGGTATTTTTAAAATGTTGGATGAAAAGCAGACCCGTGGATATCCAGAACTCAAGGAACTTTCGCTTTCTTACTGTAAAAAGTTATCTGATATGACCATGAGTCACCTAGCAGAATTTTGCAACAATACATTAGAATCGCTCAATATACAACGTTGCACTCGCATTACAGATCAAGGATTTGTCAAGTGGGCCGACACTCAATTCCCGTCGTTGAAAAGCCTTAATCTTACAGATTGCAGTTTTTTAACAGATCAAGCTATTTCTCATTTGGTATCAGCTGCACCTCAACTGAAAAACTTATCGCTTAGTTTCTGCTGTGCTTTATCTGATAGAGCTATCGAAGGACTTATTTCTTTACCCAATTTACAAGAATTGGATGCTAGTTTCTGTGGTGCAGCAGTTTCTGATGTATCCATTAGAGCTTTACTCAAATCAAATTCATTGGAATCGATGAATTCCTTGAATTTAAGAGGATGTGTTCGCATAACAGATACTTGTATCAACTCGATTCTTGAATTGGGTCAATTAGGTACACTCAATATCAGTCAATGTCCTGGAATTAGTTTGGACGCAAAGCAAATCATCAAAGAATCCGGAAATATTCAGAATCTTCTTGCTTAATCCAACATTTGTACAAATAATTTTTTTTTTGTGTATATAGTAGAAAAAATCATAGTAAAATATATATATAAATTCATATAATAAAGCATTTCAATTTTTATTCTTTAATCAACCATTCTTCTGGTAATTCAAATTCTTCAATTTCAAATGGTGGTAATAATTGACCAAAAGCAGTTACATTACGTGTAGAACGACGAGACCCTCTTTTGCTCTGTTCAGCACCTGTAAATGTAGCTTGTCCTGAGAATGATTTTATCTGTCTTTGTCTCTGCAATCTCTCTTCTGCTTCCAATGCTTGTTTGAATTCATCAGATACAGTTGCAGAAGATTCCATTGCAGCTAATTGATCTGATTCTTCGTCGTTCTTTCCTATTCCCAACACCTCATATCTATCCAAATGCTCCTGTGCTTCAGATAATAAGCTTGTATGTAAATCTTCTAAATATTTCTCTTCGTCCTCTTCAGTCATTTCTTCTTGTTTGTGTGTTCGATGTCGAATGGATGATACAATGGATCTTAATAAATTTTTATCCATGGTTTTAATACGTTCTACTAGTTGTTTTTGTTGATAATATCCGTGTCTTAATCTTTCTTTTTCTCGATTTTTTTGCTTTTTTTCATCTAATTCATGTCTACGGTGTCTTTTCAAGTAATATTCATCGTCAATAATGTCATTGTCTAGTATTACACCCTTTCGGGTTTTTTTACTAGAACCAATAGCTTCTATTATTTTGATTTGAGGAATGTGTTCAATGACTGATGGTGGTTCTGGTGTTGGGGTTTCATGATATTGAAAATTTTTTATTAATGTAGAATCTGAAGCAACCGTAAGTATTGTTTTGAGGTCGATTGTTGGTTCATTTGTTGCATTTTCTATCAAAAATAATGAGTTTTTACAATACAATATCAATTTTATTTTATAAATTTACTTGATTCCAAATAGCTTTGCACAGCTTCTGTCAGAAAATTATGTCTAGTAGGTAATTCTCGTTTGCTTTCCATTCTTAATTACACAGAAGGGGGGGAGACGAGATTTCAAGAAAATTTTCTTTTCCTACATGTAGCTCACCAATTGACACCCAGATTTCATGTGCACATTATGTGTAAAGCAAATCAATATATCAAAAATGTCAATCATAAAATCAGTGAATTGGTTTTCTCTGTTATTTTCCACTTTTCTCTTCTTCTTCTTTTGTATTATAAAGTATATAAAGTCATGTCTGTAGTTCCGTACAAGACAGCAGAGAATTATTTTATAAATAATGATGGCCAGAAAAAAGAGAATCCTGCAGCCTGTGTCTTTGTAGCAAGGTATTTTATTTATAAACTTACATGCTATTGTATACTCATAAATACATAGCTTAAACAGAGATTTGAAGGATTCTGATTTGAAAATAAGTGTTTATGAGCACTTTTCGAAATGGGGATCTATATTAAGTGTCAAGGTATTTAAAGATTGGTTAAAAAGACCATATGCATTTGTTCAGTACGAGGTATATTATTATGTAATATATCAAATAAAGCCATTAATCATTCTTTTCACATGTCATGATAGTCAGTCAATGATTGTAAAGAAGCTTTAAAAGAAGCACCAAGCACTTATATCAATGGTAGACGTATTCGATGCGAGCCTGCTAGAGTCAATCGCTCCATTTGTTTAGTTTCATTGAACCAACCGTTCAATAAAAAGGTAATTTTATATTTGTATTTTACAAACCTTTTCTTATATTTTATAATGATAGCATGTTGAAAATATATTGTCTGAATACGGTGAAATTGAAGACATGAATATACTACAACCTCATGGCAAATTCCATTCAATTGTAATCAAGTTTAAATATCGAGATGATGCCATCAAAGCATACATGGTAAATTATTTTTATGCAAATGACGGTATATGTATGTAACAGCATTATTATATGCAGGAATTAAAATTTCCAAAAAACAACACCTTGAATGAACGCTCATATCAACAATGGTTCGTTGAATGGGCAGCTTACTTGAATAATGAAAATGTTTATGGTGTTTGCGGCACAACTTGTCGTTTAGACAAACATAGCATTTTTATCGGTAATTTACCTGAATCCATTAATGAGGAAGACTTGTTTATAAAGTTCACAAGATATGGTCATATTCTTGATATTCATTTGATTCGTAAGCCTATAAATCGATATGCTTATAAAAAAGTGTTTGCATTTATAAAATACCAAGGTGAGAAAGAGACTACAGAAGCTATTGATGCCGAGGTATATACATTGAAGAAAAAAAACTTTTTCTTGACAAAATTCACTAAAACACTCATATTTAGAATGGTGCTTTATTCAAAGAAAAAATTATTCGTGTTTGCTATCGTCAATATCCATGCCATAATTACTGTAATACTACATGTAGCTATCAACAGGATCCATTGAAATTCTTTAAAATAGGCAACGCTCCTATTACTGATACTACTAGTATGCCGGTATTGTTGTATGTTTATGAACATATAGGCATAATTTAAATTAACAGTACATTATCTAATAGTATTCTAGTTATAATAATAACAACAATAACAACAACAACAACAATAACAACAACAAAGCATTCAATAACATGACTCAATCAAAGAGTTTTGCATATGGTTTTAATAGTAAAGTATCACTGATATTTTATACGTCATAAACATACATGAAGGCTAAACTACATATAGGTCATGTATATCATACGCCACCATCCAATAGCTATTACGTTGACCCTTACCCTACTATGGTATATTATACTTATTCACCATACAATAACCCTTACAACAATATTCACACCACTTTGGTAAAGAACGTTGGAACCAATAAGCAACATGTATCAGGTAATTTTCACTTGCCAAATATGTATAAAAATGCACCAAACCTTAATACCCCATTCTTTTTTCTGTGTACAGATGCCACTACCTATTAAAAAAAACGTAACTGTGAAATGGGGGTTTTTAGCTTTTTTTACTAAACTTGTTATTTAAAGCAATAAATAATAGCTTCATAGGTCACCGGGCCCTTTTTTTTTTTTTTTTTTTTTTTCTTGTTTTTTTTTATATATAAAACCCTTTTACAATACGGATATTTTCTTTTTCACTTTTTTTTCTTCTTCTTTTTCCCTTGCATAAAAATAAATATGCTCCTTCATCACCAACATTCAATTTCAAATTGCCCTTTACGATCGATGGCCTGGATCAAAGTAAATGAACAAGAGACCGTCATAAATGCTACAACCGAAATCATTGCAATTTTAGGATTTAATCCAGTTGGTCAATTATTAGATTCAATATTTCAGCCATTGCAAGAAGATATTTCATCTTCTGCATCCACCAACTTGGTAACAACCACTCTTAATGAAAAAATATTAGAAATTTGTCAACATGTGGATGATGATAAAAGTCAACCGAAAACAAGGACCATCATATGCACCGATATGACCGAATTAAATCAAATGTATCTTGCAAGTCGCCAAAAGTATATTCAAGTGGCTATTACTCGGTTAACCATGTATGGTACCATTGATGCCGTATTCCAATCTGACGAACAAAATACAATATTAGCAATAGGACAACCAATGATGCGATATATTCATTCGGACGATCTTCAGCAATTTTGTGCTGGATTAAAACAAGCAACTAAATATAATTCAATCGCAACGTTTTCTGTGCGATTTATAGATGATGAAATTATGGAATTTACTGTCATGTCGATTGAAGGCGGGAAAGTGCTTTGTTTGATGAAACCATCAGAAAAGCAACAGCAACAAATAGAGTTAAAAAGTTGCAGCAATAGTAATGTGCTTCGTAATTCAGTAACACGAATTCAACATAAATTTTGGTACGCTTTAGAGCATGGAATGACATTTATTGCCCGTAATTTAGCAAATAGTTTAATTATAATGATTCAAACTGTTTGGTATTTATGGCATGATCAGAATAATAACGATAAAGCTTGCACTTGGTCTGGCTTATTCTCTACTTCATCAGAATACCTTGTTAAAAAGTTGGTGTCAAACACAAAACAAAGACCTGAAATCGATACATTGTGTCATTTGGTGAGCTATGTTGGTATATCAAAATCAACATCAAGATCTTGGTTTGATTTTACTCTTGATACAACATCCGAATGGTTGATTCAGAAGACTTTAATTGATAATAACGAAAATTACGATAGTATAATCTAAACAACCCCATCTTTTTTTTTTTGTCTTCTCCTTAATTCATCTATACATTGCATACTTGTTTATATACATTACACATACTCACTTTATTACATAACTAACACATTACATCTACATTTATACACATAACATTCATAATTTATTGTAAAAATATATTATAATTTAAAATCTGCCTCCACGCTATTAAATTATTAATTAAATAAAGAAATTTAGTTAAATCAAAAAGGAAAAGAGTCTAGATTTCTAATAAATTACTTACATTGGCTAAAGCACTCATCATACTTTTAGCTCCAAATGTCAACATTGTACCCAACTAAAAATATATTAATTAATTTCTTATCTGTATACAAAAACAACAAACTTACTTGACGTGCAGAGGAACCGACCCAAGCTGCTTCATCTAATCTTCTTTCCAAAAATCTTTCAGTTTCGGCATAATTGGGACTTGAATCTTTGGTCATGTATAAATCGGCTGTACTATAAACAGCAGCCAAAGAAGCACGTTTTGTGTACCAATTCATCTATGTCCAGGTTAATTAACAATTTATTATCTAGTTTGGCTACAGCACTTACATCGGGACTTCTGTCACCTGCATAATACCAAATATCATCAGCAATATCTCCTAAATGCTTTAATGACATGGCAACATTAGATGGACGTGCCATGATAGCAAGTGCCTATGTAGTAGTTTTTTTTTTTTTTTCGGTTTTAGGGGATCTGGATTATGCATAATTATAGAAAAATCAATACTACCTCGGGCCACTTTTTGATATAAGGTTTATTCATATCCAAACGAAGTGATGTCAAGATTTGAACTCTTTCATTCATAGATAAGCTACATGAACAGTATTAGTATCAAGTTCTGTTCCTTCAGTTTGTTATTCATGTCTCCTCTTTCTTCAAAATTCAAATCCCTTCCATGTTGAGATCTTTAAAGGGGGTTTTTTTTTCATGCATTCAACGGTAATTTTTCAGATAAAAAAAGTATGACTGTAAACCCTTATATATGAACTATACTCCTCGATTTTTTTTTTAAAAAAAAAGATGTCTTTTATAGCTAGATATTAATCCTTCTAGACACAGTATATGGATTTAGCGGAGTTTCGTCAAAGATGTCTGCTTCATCCAAAATACAGGTTACATGTCAAATGTCGTTGAATACATTATTTGAATGTAGTTTGTAAGGTAATGATCCAAATAATAAAAAAAGAGGAGGATGCATTTAGTACAAAAACTACTTACTTTTGTAATCCACCACTAATATATTTTTCCTTAGCCAACTGAGCAAATTGTTTACGTTGTTCAGCGAGATAAGCATCAATCAAACCTGCTTCTCCACCAGGAAACATGCCGTGAGCTACAGAGGGATAACCCAAAGCACGAGCGCCATGAATTAAACTCTCCATGGACCAGCCATATTGAGCTACAAAAGGCATTGTGGCATAAAGCATTTCCAAGCGAGGATCTTGTGGCGATGAGGATGATGGTGGTGGCAATGCCTTTTCATTTTTAGGTGCTTCAACTGCTGGAGGTCTGAATTATGTATTAGTTTGTGATGGAAAGTTATACAATACAATGAACACTTACACAGTGGCGTCGGAAGCAGAAGCAGTAAATGTACGGCGTGCAACTATTTGCAATCCAACATTAGGAGCGGTACGCAATGTTGTATTACGTAAAATTGATGTTTGACGAAGAGAACGAGCAACAAGAGATCGAACGGTTGACATTTTTGTTTGATTGAATAGCCTAGAAAGATAAACAGGTTGCATGTTCAAATTGTTGTTGTTGGTGAATGGAAATTAACCCCCATCAACGGTCACTGCTGGTAATGAAAGGAACCATAGGTGTGATTACTGTATATAATGATGGCATGATTTTTTTGTGGATCAAGCTGGATATAACTTTTAGATGTTGAGAATAAACGTATATTTCGATATAATTTAAAATTCATAACGCAATTGCTGTCGCTCACATTATTACTTTACATACCATGAATCAAATGCCATGGTATTGAATAGTTTTGACAGGTTGCCCTGGCTTAATGGCTTAATGATTGTTTCAAATACAGATGTTTACATGTCCGGTGGAAGTAACCACCAAATTTAAAAATATATTTTTTCGAGGATTTTTAAATACTTTTGAGAGCATGCAGTCGAACAAAAACACATATAAACACATGCTGTAATATTCGAAATATATTTATCTGTTTTTATTTTCTGAAAATAATCTAAAGTATTATGATTTACTATTCATTGAAAATGGCACATGCGACGAAACCACATTTTACTGATTTAAAACAATATATTCCAAATGCTTGTCCGGCCCGGAAATCTATGCAATTCTTCAAGGAGCGAGCGAGGGCGACAGAGCCAGTGTGTGATGGAAATGAACAAGAAACCTCCAATTTGCAAACAATTTAAAGATTCTCTCTTCTTGGACACAGCCTAACGACCGGTTGCTAGATATAAAAAATGGTAATGCATCCAACGATCATGATATTGGAAACATGGGAATATAGAATTAGATAGATTTGATGGATAGATGTGTGATGGATTATAGAATTTAAAGAAATGCTGGAGTGGGATGCATAATTGTGATTTTTTTTTTGGGTTCATTGAAAGAGCGAGAGGATTATATGGACAGAACAAACGACTAACATTATGAAATCAATAGGGTATCGATCTTAAGAAACATCACGTCAAGAACTCTAACCGTACTGCTCCCAAGTCTGACAATGTCTACTTGGCCTTGCTCGTCAAGGTTAGTTTTTTTTTTTTTCTCTTATGGAATTGCAGCAACATGAACACTGATTTTTTAATATAGCTTTATCGTTTCCTCGCTCGTCGTACTGACGCCAACTTCAACAAGGTTGTCTTGAAGCGTCTCTTTATGTCTCGTGTCAACCGTCCTCCCGTCACCGTCTCTCGTGTTGTCAAGAACAACAAGGATGGTAAGACTGTTGTCGTTGTTGGTTCCGTTACCGATGATTCTCGTCTTTTGGACCTCCCCAAGCTCTCTGTTGCTGCTCTTCACTTCACCAAGACTGCCAAGGCTCGTATCTTGAAGGCTGGTGGTGAAGTCCTTACTTTGGATCAATTGGCCCTCCGTGCCCCTACTGGTGCCAACACTGTCCTCGTCCGTGGTGCCAAGAACTCTCGTGAGTCCGTTAAGCATTTCGGTATGGGTCCCCATAAGAACAAGAAGCCTTTCGTTCGTTCCAAGGGTCGTAAGTTTGAACGTGCTCGTGGTAAGCGTGCTTCTCGTGGTTTCAAGGTCTAAACTGCAAAAAAATATTGCTCGGCCTAGAAATAATGTTAATTTGTCATTATATATAACAAACAAAGAAAGAATAAAAATCGATACATTCAACCCAATATGATGTGTGTTTAGTGTTGTGGATAGATTATTGTGATGTGTTCGAAGTAATTTTTTAAAGAAGACACTGTTGGTTTTTAAAGATATTTATTATGTTGATGTAGGAAAGCGATATAGAATCAACGAAAAATCTAGCAATCAAGGTGTTGCTGATTTACTGGGGGAAAGATACTTTGTTTTGGCAGTTACCTGACAGGAATTGAACAAAAGATCTATCATAAATGCAAAGCATCGAATAAAATTTGACTGACCATATGTATACTGTCGCATTAGCATTAATACCCATCTTGGTGGATGCATATCTACTATATAACGATGAAAATGGGCTTCATTCGTCAAGCAGTAATTTAGTTATCATAATATTGTTTGAAAGGAAAAAAAAATGAACGATTTTACAAACTATGCTGAATAATTGTGTTACATTTAGACAATGGAAATTTAAACAAGACGCAAGAGTTTACTACAAAGACGACATTCATAAGCTTTATTTATGTAATAATCAAATTTTCATTTAATTATTTTTAATCTGAATTAGTATTGATATAAGGAGCACCAAAGAGTTCCAATTTTTTCTTTGGATTTTGTATCTTCAGTGATATACTGTAGATCATTCCCCGACATTCATCGTAACATGATTATTGCAGCTTTTTTCATGACCAAAACCCAAAAATTGCTTGATTCTGACTACATTTTGATAGAGACTTTTAAATTGGTTCATAAATGCAGATTTTTTTGTGCGACTCAGGCTTGTATTTAAGGCAATTATTTATGGTTTTATCAATATATAACTCCTCAAAAATTTAAAAAGTGATCACTATAAATAATATTGTTTATTATTTGTTTGACCATCAATTGTGAACCGTCTAATAACGCAGCTCACTCAAGAAACAAAGGTTTACAATTCTCTGATATTTTTTCTGGTATCTATATGCTTATAATTATTTATACCAACATCTGAAATTCAACATTTTTTTTTTTTTCATAACATGTTGCACTACAACTTTGATTATGCATGAAGAGTACGTTTACTTGCTAATTTCGATAATTGCCATTGCCATATATGCTGGTTTTGGTTGATTTAGCGCTATTTCTAATTTTAAAATGGTCAGCTGAGCCATAATACCTACTAGGGAAAAATGGGCATTTGATTCCTACGATTTAACCAGCAAATCAATGGGATCCTAAAATTATATCTCGGGATACTATTACAGCTGTAGTATATATTTTGAAACTTGCAGCCCATTTGAATCAATATTCATTGGTTATGAGCACCTTTCCGGCTGCTTAATTTTATTTAAGCAGAGGAGGAGGTTGTTTCACTCAAAAATGTGCGCACTACTCCTTCAAAAACAGTTTCTAGCTAATGAAATAAATATATGTTTTTTACACATTTAATGTGCATTAAATTCAACTTCAAAATTCAATTTTGAACCATTATTTGATTTTATAACAACAATTTTCAAAAAAAAATGCCTGAAACAATCCATACAAAATAGTTTAAACAAGTACGAGCTTTCATTTCTCCATTTCCACAGCAACTGAGGAGGGTAAACCTTTTGCAATTTTGTGAAATAACATTAGAAGTACCTGCTGATGTATCATTCTTAAACCGGATCATGTCAAATCCAAAAAAGTAAACAATAACAGATCCGGAACCGGAAGTTCCTTAATTAAATATTAACTATACAATGCTCCTAACAGCATGATATAGAAGCATGGTATAGAAGCATGGTGTAAAGCATGATACACCAGTGCGATATTCCAACATGATATACCAACATAACACATTACTATTAAATAATATCTAAACTACCTTATCACATCATTAATTCCCCAAATCAAATAGTATATAAACCCTATTAATTTCATTCCAATAAACGATATCTCTTTACTTGATTAAATTTCTAATTTTATTTAACCTAAACATATTTTGATAAATCACCTGCCATTGCAACGGGAGGTCATTTGGACCTTGAATCCATATTCGTCGAGAACTGGTGAACTTACTGACCTTAATAATAGGCGTAAATAGCAGGTAGCCAACTTGTTGTTCAAAATTACCGTATGCATAATGATCCATGGAAGCTGGTATCAGAGATACTTGTAGTACCTATTCATATTTATATCCATGAAAAGTGGCAGCCTACTTGGATTAGTATTTGTAGAAATCCTCCTATTTAAATTGTATGTTTTTGATTTACCAGAAGATTGTGATAGTAATCTGAAGGTAATAAAAGAATGTATTAATTTAAAATAAATCACACATGTTGTATTCCATGTCACCTTCTACAAATCTATATCCTAATCTGATAGACAAATACTATGATAGTGGCTTGCACAAATTCATGGTATAGCCGATATTTTGGAAGCAAGTACCAACTACGGATACTCTGTTTTTCCATGTGGCTCAATAGCACATTTAACTCATTTTATGACAGCATATTGAAATTCGCTGAGAGAGGCTTCGATTATTATTTATTTTTTACGGTTGCAAAAAGTAGGTTTTTCATGTTGTGGTTTTTAGATGGTTTTCAAAAATTTTCGCCCAATACTGAGTCTAATTACGTTAAATTTTTTAAAAAACATGTACCTTCACTCCATAGACCATTGGTATCTCTCGAAAAATAGAAATATTAATGCCATAATATAAGCGCACTTGTAATAAAATGTAAAATAAAAAAAAAGCTTTGAAAAAGATACAGTTTAAATCCTTTTTTACTCAAAATATGGACAGTGCGAAATACTGTAAGTCTATATCTCTGCTATATTTATATTAGTTGTAATTCACTATATCTGGGAGTTGCACTGTAACTGTCAGTGATCTATCAGAATTAGAAATATAGTGGCTGAATTACCTATACAGTAGAATTACATACTAAAAAAGCTTCATAATAATAAAACAACCTAGTTTTCAATTATCGCTCATAAAATATGATGCAACTTGAAATGTGAACAGCAATAATAAACAAACACTTCAATTGAACACAATAACACAATAAGAAACGCATGCTAAAAATATGAAATACTTTCTGAACCATACATGTCCTGTAATTTAAGATTAAAATAAAATAGATATAATAATACTACGGCCGGCCTGTGCTGCACAAGATAATTTTTTTGTGCCCAGGTGGGTTGCACACTATAGCCTGAGCTGTTGTGCCTACTGAATATGGTTAAAAAGATAACAAGATGTACATGGGCACAACGAAAGAAACTGCACATGAGCACAACGAAAAGCCTGTATGTGCAGAGTTATAGATTCTGTCCGTGTGCATGACATTAATCCCATGTGTGCATAATAGTAGAATTACCCATAAACATATTATTATTCCTATTTGTGCATAACGATAAAATCTCACCATGAGCATAATGAGCTAATCGTATGGGTACAAATTGGTTTGTACAAGAGCATAGTGCCGTTTTCAAAATTATATTGCATTTTTTACTGGAATAATACGTTTTTAAATTACATTTGCTTTTAATATAGATTATAGACAATACAATTCAATGCGTTATTGTCGTAAAGCAACACATGCAAGAGCCAATATATTTACGATTATCATCATTTGTAAATATTTTATAGCTATAATGTTTACAGCAACAATGGTTTTTGCTCGAGCGTAAACTTAAATAACACTTGCTGCTTAAATTTATATGCAAGCCAAATCTAGGATTATAGATGTTACTTTATCACGCATAAAATTTAAACAAATTAATCTTCTTTAAACCTACTACTTTAGTTTACGATTGTCAGTTGGAAAAAGATTTGTTTTCAGGTATAGCCACAACAATCAATACTATGGTTATTAGACA
Organism: Mucor racemosus; assembly: GCA_027405735.1. NCBI lineage: Eukaryota > Fungi > Mucoromycota > Mucoromycetes > Mucorales > Mucoraceae > Mucor > Mucor racemosus. Next base: position 1,672,046 of record JAPEHQ010000005.1, read on the forward strand.
AGACATGAGGTTATTCTTTTTTTTTGTTTCTATATCATTTGAAATTTTATCACTTTTCTGGAAGATTTTATAGGTTTGTAGCCAGTTCTAGCTTCTTATTGAATAGATATAAATATTATTGCCTTCGATCTGATCTGGTAATCAAGAAATACGTTCAACAATACAGTAGTAAACAATGATATTTGATATTAAAATGTGTTTAAATAAAAATATCAGTCTTTAATATAGACTGCTACATATATGAAAAACATTAGTTTCTTATGTTATTAGAATGCGTATTCAGATAAAACAAAAGAATACCATCTTGATAGTCTGATATGCCTTATCAAACGGTGAATATATCATTGGAAAATATGAAAACAAAAAGAGAGAAACAACACACATAGAAAAGGGGTTTCAAGGCTTTACATTATTTAGCGCAATTAAAACCCTGTTAAATTGCTCATTTCAGCCAATGTAAAAACAGCATCACAATGCATGAACTATATATTATTAAACAAACTAGGCAATATCTGTTATCATAGAAGCATGCATTTTTTTACCAGAAAACCCGTCTGTGGTATCATACATTCATTAAAAAATTACAAAAGCGAGCCGCAGAGCGACACCGTAATTGAGCATAATAGCAAGATTGAATAGCTAAGTCTACTATGGTATATCTAAGTTTTAAATAAAAAAGCGTTTTTTTTTTTTTTACTTTTCTTATATTTAACCATGTACGGTCTGAAAATTCAGACTTTGTAGCGGACATTTTTGGGGCTCATTTTCATCCTTACCAACACTCATGATTTTGATCAAAAAATAGAAAAATCAAATTTTGATACCAAAATCAACGTTTAAATATACTACATTGTGAGAGAAAATTGTAGCTATGAGTAATACACATTATATAAAAGCTCAATATTAAATATTAAATAATGACACTTTGTACTTTTGCTCAAAAAACGGTTTTTTGGCTAAAGGATTTTCATGTAATATTTTGCAATAAAAAGGGTTGTTATTTTCTATTGAGCAGATAGAGTGCTAAATTCTGTATATGTGTATATTTTTTGTTTTTATAATTGGTAGTATAATTAACTCTAGATTTGCAAAACCAAAAAAAAAAAAATTAAAAAATGTCAAAATTGATGATCTGGACAAGAATAATTTTCTAAATTAATATTCCGCATATAAGCCTTGTAAGTCTTAAAAATAAGAGATTTTATAATACTTGATAAATTTTTCAAAAAATTATGATGCTGTATCCACTTGATTCAAGCTTATTACTATAAATGTTTATACATGTTACTATTGTGTGATAGTTTATCTGATGATGATACAACCTTGCTTTATAATTATTGCATTAGAGATTATTTACATTGTGCTTTAATCTTACGTTTCCAATATCATAAACATAAACATGGCCATCACTGAAACCTATTGCCGTCTTTTTATTTTCGTTGTCCCAAGCCAATTTATTCAATGCTTTACCAGAACCAACGTAAGTACTTAAAAATGGTTCCTCGGTATTTTCATTCAAATTCCATAAACTAAATTGACTGGTTCCATCTACAGTAGTAGTATCAAACGTATCATCAGCCCGCCTTATGATAAATGTCAATCTCAAATCAGAAACATCCCATTGTCATTGTTATAAGCTATAAAAAGCTTGATTTTTAATAATACAGCAATTAAATAATAAATAAAAAAAGATGATAGTAATAGTATATAATGAGTATTTAATATCTAAGTAAGTTTAATAAAGTATGCTTTTAAACCCTTTTAAAAATTCTAAGGCAAGCTCAACATCTTGGTCCTATAATTTCTATCCATCAAAGTGTTGCAATTTTAACTACACAATAAATGCACTTTTTATCAATCTTGAGCTAGTAGATGTACATTGGGCATCAGTTTTTCACCGGTTACATTTTCTCTGATTCATTAATATTCAGTTATATTGAGCGATAGTGTATTAAATTACAATTTTCTAGTTTACTGTTGATAGTTTTTTGTTATTGCTTAAAAAAATTCATGACCCTATTATTATTATTACCATTTAAATTATAATTGTTAAACTGATTGATTCATACAGCAGTATATCATATTACTATTTCGATCGCATTGGTAGAGAAGATTATACAATTGATGTCTGCATTTAACACTGGTGGATTGGAAAGTTGGTGTCTCTCTTTAGTTTGATGAATAATGCGTACTTTGGTTTTCCAGTATAATTCTAGGTTGCAGTGGAATTACATACTAAAAACGCTTGATAAAAATAAAACAACCTAAATTTCAAGTGTCGCTCATAAAATATGATGCCACTTGAAATGTGAACAACGAGAATAAACAAACGCTTCAATTGAACACAATAACAAACGCATGCTAAAAATATGAAATACCCTTTTTGAACCATACATGTCGTGTAGATGATAGCACCCTTGATCACGGCGCAATCAATTACAAAAATGACATATATATATCAAAACAGGATTCTATCCAAATCAATAATGATAATAAACAAAGATATTAATTTAGTCAACTACTCATCTATATCGAAGTTGCACTATCAATATAAATAAGATTCAAGCATATAAAAACTACCCCTTAAAAATCAAGGTTACATAAAATAGATATAACAGAAATAAACAAAACAACCATTTCCCAAAAAGATCGATATTGTCACACTTGACATACAATCCCTTATGGTCAATGCTCTACACAATTTACCCCTTGAAATATCAAATCAATAACAATGTACTCAAAACTGGAAGATTACTAAATATATATCCATTCAAGTCTGATGGTATCCAAGTTCTCCAAATCACTATAAATACCCTCATACTTTTCAATTATTTTAACTCTTCAGAAATCTTTTGTAATAAAAACTTTAGCTGATTATAATTGTATTTCTACTGCTTTTATTTTTATATTTTTTTTATTTTAGTAAATAATAACATCGTAATTTACTGCAAGTTCTTCTCAACGAATATGAATCCAAATGACCTGCCGTTGCAACGCCAGGTACTTCTAGCGCTGATCCACAGAATTGCAAGAGGTTTAGCCTTGTCGTATATTTTCAGGTTTGATAAATAATACTTAAAAAAGAATACAATCAAAAGAGAATGAGTAATGAATCGGTTATTCAACTGTATAATAATAAAAAAAAGATATCGTTCATTTAGATATAAAAGTATGGTCTTTTATATTGATGTGACATTGTGATCCTGAGTTGCAATTTAAGGCACTATTGAACCATTAGATCTGTTTGATAGTAATATATGATGGATTGAAATGGATCAATCATGATTTAACTGTCCTTGCAGAGATTGAGAGTTGCTTTATTTCAATGCTGCGCTAATTGTGCTTGGATGTTGATTTGATAGCTACTTGATTGATTAACCGCTGGAATGAAGTAATATGGTGTCATAATTGATGTCCAAGTGTTCTTGGTAATTACTGGATTAAACTTAGTACGCTAGGAGTTTCTTATATCTGATATCAAGACTTTGCACTTCAATACATGTCGTAGTCAATAGATTGTGAGATTTATAGATACTGTTGTAGAAGGTGATACATATGGTACTTGGTGGCATACAACATAGTATATGATTCATATTTTTGCCAATGGTCACTCTTCCAAAAAAAAGCCGAACAATCTCCGGAAGCGGCCATCTAATAATATTTTCAGGCTTTAAATTTTTAGAAAAAATTACCGGACAGCCCGGACCCGGTTGTTTAAATATTCCAAGCAGCTATAAGATGCAGGTATCGAAATTTTATACAAAAATTAAGGTTCGACTGTATTGCTATTAATTATTCAAAGGCTTATTTTAAGTAAAGCGTAAATACCACCTACAACATCATTATTAGCCTAATAACGGGTTTAACTTGAAAAGTATAATATGATACAACCGGATTCAAAAAAAGTCCATAAAATCACAAATTTAAAGCATTTATATATAAAAGCACTACGGCCAATCTGTGCTGCACAAGATGATTTTGTTGTGTCCAGGCGGGCTGCACACCATAACCTGATGAGGTGTTGCCCCCACTGAATAATTGCTAAAAAGATAATAAGATGCACATGGGCACAACAAAAGAAACTGCACATGAGCATAACGAAAAGCCTGTGCGTGTAGAATTATAGATTCTGTCCGTGTGCATGACATTAATCCCATGTGTGCATAATAGTAGAGTTTCCCATAAGCATATCATTATTCTTATTTGTGCATAACAATAAAATCTCACCATGAGCATAATAATGTGTTGATTGGGTGGGCACAAATTGGTTTGTACATGAGCATCGTGCCGTTCTCAAAATTCCATTGCATTTTTTTACTGGAATGGGGTTTTAAATTACATTTTCTTTTATTAATATAGATTATGGACAATAATACAATTCAATGCGTTGTTGATGTAGAGATGTAGAGCAATACATGCAAGAGCTAATATATTTACGATTATTATTATCTGTAAATATGTTTATAGCTATAATAATGTTTACAGCAACAATGGTTTTTGCTTGAGCATGAAATTAAATAACACTTACTGCTTAAATTTATATGCAAGCCAAATTTTAAGCTACAGTATAAACGCTACTTTTTTATCACTCATAATATTTAAACAGGCTAACCCTCTTTAATCTTATTATTTTAGTTTACTATTGTCAGCTGTAAAAAAAATTGGTTTCAAGTATAGCTACGATCAAAACTATGGTTATTAGACAAGACATTAGGTTATTCTTTTTTTGTTTCTATAATATTTGAAACTTTATTACTTTTCTGGAAGATTTCATGGGATTGTAACTAGTTTTACTTTTTTATTGATTAGACATAAATATAATTGCCTTAGATCTGATCTGGTAATCAAGAAATACATTCAACAATACAGTAGTAAACAATGATATTTGATCTTGAAATGTGTTTAAATAAAAATATCAGTCTTTAATATAGACTGCTACATATATGAAAAACATTAGTTTCCTGTGTTGTTAGAATGCGTATCCAGATAAAACAAAAGAATACCATCTTGATAGTCTGATATGCCTTATCAAACGGTGAATATATCATTGGAAAATATGAAAACAAAAAGAGAGAAACAACACACATAGAAAAGGGGTTTCAAGGCTTTACATTATTTAGCGCAATTAAAACCCTGTTAAATTGCTCATTTCAGCCAATGTAAAAACAGCATCACAATGCATGAACTATATATTATTAAACAAACTAGGCAATATCTGTTATCATAGAAGCATGCATTTTTTTACCAGAAAACCCGTCTGTGGTATCATACATTCATTAAAAAATTACAAAAGCGAGCCGCAGAGCGACACCGTAATTGAGCATAATAGCAAGATTGAATAGCTAAGTCTACTATGGTATATCTAAGTTTTAAATAAAAAAGCGTTTTTTTTTTTTTACTTTTCTTATATTTAACCATGTACGATCTGAAAATTCAGACTTTGTAGCGGACATTTTCGGGACTCATTTTTATCCTTACCAACACTCATGATTTTGATCAAAAAATAGAAAAATCAAATTTTGATACCAAAATCAACGTTTAAATATACTACATTGTGAGAGAAAATTGTAGCTATGAGTAATACACATTATATGAAAGCTTAATAATAAATGTTAAGTAATGAAACTTTGTATTTTTGCCCCAAAAACGGATTTTTGGTTAAGGGATTTTCATGTAATATTTTGCAATAAAAAAGGTTGTTATTTTTTATTGAGCAGATAGAGTACTAAAGTCTGTATATGTGCGTATTTTTTGTTTTTATAACTGGTAGTATAATTAACTCTAGATTTGCAAAACCAGAAAAAAAAATTTAAAAAATGTCAAAATTGATGATCTGGACAAGAATAATTTTCTAAATTAATATTCCGCATATAAGCCTTGTAAGTCTTAAAAATAAGAGATTTTATAATACTTGAGAACTTTTTTAAGAATTTACGATGTTGTACCCACTCGATTCAAGCTTATTACTGTAAATATTTACATATTATGTTAATATTATGTAGTAGTTATTAGATGATAATATAGTCCTACTTGATAATTATTGCGCTAGAGGTGATTCACATTAAGTTTTAGTGTTACGTCTCCAATATCATAAATATAACCATAACCATCACTGGAACCTATTATTGCCACCTTTTTACCCTCTTTGTCCCAAGCCCATTTATTCAATGCGTTACCAGAACCAACATAAGTACTTACAAATGGTTTCTAGGCATTTGCATTCAAATTCCATAAATTAAATTGGCTGGTTCTATCTAAAGTAGTATCAAACGTATCATCAGCCCGCCTTATGGTAAATGTCAATCTAAAATCAGAAACATCCCACTATCCCACTGTCATTGTTATAAGCTATGAAAAGCTTGATTTTTAATAATACAGCAATTAAATAAAAAACAAAATGATACTAATAGCATATGGTGAGTATTTAACATCTAAGTAAGTTTGATAAAGTATGCTTTTAACCCCTTTTAAAAATCCTGAAGCAAACACAACGTCTTGGCCCTGTAATTTCTATCCATCAAAATGTTGCGATTTCCATTATACAATAAATGCACCACCTTTTATCAACCTTGACCTCGATGTACATTGGGTGTCAGTTTTTTACCAGTTGTGTTTTCTCTAATTCATTAATATTCAGTCATATTGAACGATGATTTGTAGCATTGCTAAAAAAAAAAAAAAAAGAATACACGCTTCAAGAATTGTCCGCATATCAAATTATGCGATTTAGTAGCAATGATTGTACTTAATAACTATGCTTTTTGAACCTATTGATGTTAATCAGAATGATTAGTTCTTTCATTTAAAAGTAAGCTTTGCTTTATACATTTACATTCACCAATTTTTCTGTTGTTAGATATCGACTTTCGACCAAAATGCGTTGATTATAACGTATATGGTGTAACAAAATGACTAAGCCTTGGATGCTTTTTTTGTTCGAAAAAAATATTATAACATGCCCTAACATTAACAGTTAATAATTCGTTTTAATAAATTGGTGACACTTAAGAAGTGCTACGGTTGGAGTTGCATCGTTGTGTGCTACAATCACTTTCAAAGGAGTCGAAAAATTTATGTCTAGCAAGCTTCAATATAAAAAAAAGTTGTCAAGATTATATATAAATATATAAATATATATATATATACATGTGCACATTAGTAACTAATGCGATGTTTTATTCAATTACTACCTCGCAGTTCAAATCTCAAGAAATATATAGAATCGAAAATACCATTGATTTGTCACAATGATAAACCTGTTTTCTTTCAATGCAAAACCCAAAATTTCAAACTACTATAAATAATAACATGTCAAGAAAGTATGTTAATAGGTTTATATGTAAACGTATATGTGTCATAATTGTATAGACATTAATTACGCCTTTCTAATGCAACAAAATTATCATTTAATTTTTGAGAAAATGACAAACCTATACTATTTTCATAATGCTTGAATTGATCAATCAAACAAATCACATTTGGAAAAAACCCTGATTACATACATTGGATTTAAAATGCCATTGTCCAGCAAATACATACATAGTAATGATGATTCATTCAAGTCAATGATGCTCTCCTTATCTTGCTTGTGATATATAGAATACACACACACACACACACACAAAAAGGCTCTTATATGCAGATAATTGCATATAGACGCTATGCATTATGCTCCTATTTTTATTTAGTTCTTCCTTTCTTACTCACTCTCTTTTTTTTTTGTATGTATGTATATTATTATATACTCTTATATCATGTATAATTATAACATCTTTCTTTTTTCTTTTCTTTGTTTTTTTTTAAAAAAATCAAAAGATGTCTCATCAATATCATCCTCATCATTATAATAGTAATAGTAAAATTGCTCGCCCGTCTTCCATTGCATTACCAGCATCAACTATTCAACCGACACAAACAATAACAAACAATGGCAACAAAAAGAAACAAATAAAACAACCCGATTCTCGTTTATCAAAATCTCATTCAATGCATCGATTATTGTTACAAGATGAAGATATCGAAGAACCAATGCATCGTAGAGCATTATTAAGTCGTGCTACGACAACGCCAATGCCTCGACCATCTAGCCTGATTAAACGGTTTTCAGATCATACTGCAATGAAGAGATGTACATCATTAATGAATCCGCCTTTAAAGCAATCTATCTCAAACACTACAGATAACGATGGTGGCGACCTCGTTTATAACAACAATAAAAAAGAACAGCATGATTTCAGATTGGGCCAAAGAGTATGTGTCCCTAGCCATAATGTTGTTGGCACAGTAAAGTATTTTGGTGAAACAAAGTTCAAAGAAAAAGGTGTTTGGGTTGGCATCGAATTAGATTTACTAGGCACTGGTAAAAATGATGGATCAATTCAGGGGTAAAAATCATATTGTATATAATTTAAATGTTTGAAATCAATTTTACAATGATAACTGATCCCTTTTCTCTCTCCCCCATCCACCCCCTTTTTTTTCATACTTTTTTCCCTCTCTTTATAGTGTTCGTTACTTCTCCTGTGCTCCTAATACTGGTCTTTTTATCTTGGCAACCAAAGTAATTGGCCTTGAAGATAACCACAAAAAGAAAATTATACCTCGAATTAGCAAAACAACAGCAGTTGCTACAACAAAAAAGAGCCAATCTTCATCTACTAAAAGAAAAAGTATGATTATTACATCTTCAACCACAACAACAAGCAACAGTAGTACATCAACGACTACAGCCACCTCAAAATTAACCAGTACACCAAAAAGAAATCGATCTGCAACAACCACAAATGCTCCATTGAATCCAAGTAAATCAGCTCGTACATTGTCTAATCGTTCATCCAATGCTCCATTACCTACGCGTAGTACTCCATCTGGTACTACAAAAAAGACATCTACATCTACAAAAACGAGTAAACCTGCTCTCAAAAAGTCATCATCAATGAATACGAGTAGTGCAGATTGCTATCATCGCCATAATCATCACTCACAACAGCATCAATTACAACAAACACAATCACAGCCGCAAAAACAAAAGAGACATAGCACAGATTTAGAATTAGAACGTGTACATGCATTACTTGAGAAATCAAGACAAGAGAAGCGAGCTCTTTCACAACAAATGGATGGTCAAGAAGCAGCTTGGGAACGTCTCGTCAGTGCTAAAGAAAGTTATGCTGTCCGTGTTCAAGAAAAAGATGATGAGATTGCTAGATTAAAACGACTTTTGGAAAACTCTAGCCAAGCAACACATGAGCTTGCTAAAATGTCCAGTGAACGAGATGCAGCACTTTCTAGAGCTTCCATGTCTGAAGCTATGGAGAAGCAACACAGCAAAGTTATTGAACGACTTGATTTACGAATAAGAACAATGCAACAACAGCAAGAAACATTACAACAAAATCACGAGGCTACACAGCGTGATCATGCAGCACAAATGGATCAAGTTCGTAAACAATTAGCTGAGCGAGATGAAGCAGCTGCTATTGTTGAGCGTGAATGCAGTGAACTTGGCCAAGATCATGTTAAAACAATAAAATCATTCGAGGCTTCTATGAAACAGCGCGAGGAAGAATATGCAGCTACATTATTCAATAAAGATTCTCATATTGCCAAATTACAAAATATGGTTAACGATTTAATGTATCCTTCTACCGCTTCACCTATCGTTGAAGATGATACTACAAGACATCGATTAGAAGCACAATTAGAACTCACTACATTTGAACTTGATAAAGAAAGAGAACTCATTAAAGCACAAGCATTAGATATTGATCAACTTAAAGATGAAATCAAGCGACTCCATCGAGTTTCAGTATGTTCCTCATCTGATTTTTACCAACTTCGATCTGAATTAGAGCATGAAATTGAAGATAAACGACGAATCATGGAAGAAGCTAATGCTGCGTTAGAAATCCAAGCTAAATTGGAAGAAGAAAATGAACGTATCAAGTTGACAAATGAAAAGACACGACGCGATTTAACTGATGTATTGCGAAAATTAGCAACTACAGAAAAAGAACGAGGATCTGCTGATTTAATTGCAAAGAATAATCAGCTTGAAGCAGACAACGAAAGACTTTATTTACAACAAAAGCAAACAGAACATGAATGTATGCGACTCATGGATGAATTACTTGCTATTGAAAAAGTTGAATCTACATCAGTAGAAGCCATCAATGATGATAAAATGTATCGGCGTGAAATTGAACAGCTAAAACTTCAAGTGAATCGAGAAGTTAGACGATATGAAGATTTAGAACAAAGCAAAGAAATCAAAATTCATAAACTTTACAAGGAATTATCAGATTTAGAATCGCTCGTAGAAAATAAAGTATTTAACGAAACAGAATTGGAAGAAGCTATCGAATGCGAAAAACGTAAAGTAAGAATGTTGGAAGGCCGATTACGTGAAGTAGAAGAAGAAAAGAATAGAAGGTTACCAATACATGCACCTTTATCACCAACATCTCCACAATATTCTTTATTTAATAGACAACATCAACAGAAAAGATCATCAACAGGATCATTTTCTTTAATGACAAGCATTAGCATGGACACTGTATCTGACCATGGTAACTTATTGGAAAGTGTATATTGTGAAATATGTGAAGAATATGGTCATGAAGTTATGACATGTAACGCACATAAACAAAAACCTGTGACAGATATAAATGACGATGATGATGATGATGATGATGATGATGATGGTAATAATTATGGCAGATCTTCTGTAAGTTATGATTACAAGTTTTATCAATATATTATATATTCTAACATTTCTTGATTATTATAGTATTACTGTGTTAATTGTGATGTATTTGACACACATCCAACTGAAGATTGCCCAAATCAAGATGAAACATTTTAGATTTCGAGTAATTAGTAATATATATATATAGAATTTATGTACATGTATATGTATTTGTGTATGTATATGTGTATTTCTTAAATCATTCCCTCCAAAAAACAAAACAAAAACGTATGTGTTAGCTAGCTATAAACGTATTTGACATACATATACATACATATCATGATTAAATAAACAGTTTTGACTATAAAATACAATTGCAGATGCGATTTATTAAAGATTTTTTCTTCAGACATTGATTACAGTTCTTCCGCTGAAAAGTGTTTAAAGGGTTTTTACAGATGTTTTTTGAGAGATAAAAGCTTAAAACTATATTTAAGCATTATTAAATATATCTTTTACAAGCATGCATCTTTTACTTTACAAAACTATAGCTTAAATCAAGAAAATTATACCATTAATTGCCTTCAAACAAGATAAAATCAACAATTTATGCTGCGACAAAAAAATACGGTTAAATTGCACAACATGATGCGCAAAATATGCACATTATACTGAACTTGCATACATGTTCTGAAAGCAGCTGAAAATGTCTTTATATATATAGTATATCAATAAGGTATAGGTATGTTATGTAGTAGTAGATGATGTCTGCACATCTTCGTGTTCTTCAGGTACAGTTGCAGGATCAATCATAGGAGGACTAATAAGGAGGTTAATATAAATGAATCATATTTATGATATTCATAGTTTTACCTTGGTCGACGACCTTTATTCTTTTGTGCTTCTTGTATTTTAGCAGCGGAAGGATGTTCCATTGGAGTCAATAATTCAAAACTGCATAATAATTCTTCATTAATACTCATAATAGCACCAAAATTATCAAATTCGCCACAATAATTTGGAGCACTAAATACAGTAACTAGTGTTCTTTCATTAAAGAATTGATAGCCATCTTCTACAACCATATGAGCTCTACACACTAGATCCAAATCATGTTTTGATAAAAATTCATTAACGATTTTTTTACCAAAACAATAAGAAACACCTCTTTCATTATCTTCCCATTCAATAGCAGTATCAGATGGATCAGACCAAAGTAGATCATTTAATAACCCATATTCAGGTACATCAGTTGGTCGCATAATATTTCGTACATCATCCATTGTATGCAGAGATGGACTAAGGCCACCATGAACACAAAATATTTTCCCTGCTACCAATGCTGCAATTGGTAGTGTATTAAATACATCCACAAATGTTTTCCATACTTTTGTATTTGTTCTTCTTTTGCATTCATCATAAAATCCATAAACACGAGTTACATTTGCACATTCATGATTTCCTCGCAATAAAAAGAAGTTTTCAGGATATTTAATCTTGAAGCAAAAAAGTAGTAATATAGTTTCTAAGCTTTGTTTTCCTCTATCCACATAATCACCCAAGAACAAATAATTTGAATCAGGAGGAAAACCACCCTGTATTTTCAGGATTTAATAATGCGAAATGAAATCCTCCCTCTTTACGTTTTTTCGACTTACCATTTCAAATAATCGTATTAAATCATGAAATTGACCATGGATATCACCCAATATTTTGACGGGTGGATTTAATTCTATCAAACTAGACTGGCTCAAAAATACTTCTTGTGCTGCTCGACATATAGCTACAATTTCTGAATTTCTAAAACAGATGGATTTCGTCACTTTATTCTTGACACCAACGTCCATTAAACGATTAATGCATTCATCAATATCTAAATTCCAGCCTATTGATCTAATAGATGTTGCTGTTAATTGATTTTGCGATGTAAAAGTGAGTTGATTTTCCGCTATTGGGCTATGCAACGGTGGAGATATAGGCTGTTGATTCATAAAAGCATTTTGTGCTGCTGGTATATTAGTTGGTTTGTTATTGCCATTACTACTTCTTTGAATACTTGAATTTACAAGAATGGAGTTTACAGATGTTGCTGTGGCATTGGATATTTCATTATCTGGTATTTCAGATCTAACAATACTTGGTCTATTATCTTTTCTCTTTTTCGAAATGTTATTACCCATAGTTTCTATAGTAAAAAAAAAAAAAAAAAAAAAAAAAAAGAAGGAGGGAAAATTTTTATTTATTCTGTGTGAATATTATATTAACAGTGTACTACAATGTTGCAATTATGTTGCTCACGTGTAGTTCTTTAGTTCTGATCTCTTCAAACAGTGACGAATAAGTGCCTTTGCCTTTTTAGTGGAATAATACATTTGCTTTGGAACTAATTCCTCCTGTTTGGCTACTCCCCTTTTCACTGCCATGGAGATACTTGTAGCTTGCAATTCATTTATATTAGTACGCCATATTTGCTGTTTATCCAAAAATTCTTGTTTCAGTTCATTATCGTATAAATATCCAAATTTATCCATTAAAATTGGTCTAGTTTCTTTTTTTGAATCTGTGAATTCTATACAGCGAAACATATAATCAAAAAAATAGCAGTTATCACAAATATATTGATCATGAATTGTTTGTATAATAGCTATAATTGACGATGGAACGTCATTCATATCCTTTTCAAGTAGTTGCACAAGAACCTTATCCAGATTTGCTTCTTCACCGGATTTTAAGCAAAGGACCAATAAGGCCCAAAGCATTGAATACGATGTTCTTGTACTAGATTTCCCTATTTCTAGCTTACGATTCCATATTTCAAATGCCTTATTACACATCATGACTATATTAGTTGGTGATCCTTTGCATTCATACAGTATTGCGCATAAAATTGGCTCCAATACCCGATCGTCGCATAATAATTTATCAAAATGAAGTCGAACTAGCAAGTTGTAAATGCTCATTGATTTTGTATATCTTGCTTTTTTATCAATTACAATTTCAGGACTATTTGCTGCAATTGATAAAATATCATGTAGAAATCCGGGCGCTTCATTTTCGTCTGGATGTAGATATTCAGAGCACATAAATCTTGAATAAACTGTCCATGCTCGATTTTCCCAAAATGTTCGTCTTGATATGTCGGCAATAGGGATTTGTCGAAAGGCAACCCAGCATAAATGCATAACAATACATGGCGTGGCATCATTTACTGCATCTCCCATAGCTTTATATACTTGCCAGCCATATTCAAATTGACTATTATTTACTGCAACAAATATCATTGTATTATCATTATCTGTGCTAATACGATCCACTTGTTGCTTTTTAGTTTCGATTTGCAATTGTGTCATGGCCCAATCCTTGACACCTTCTGCTTCTACTTGATCTTTGAGGGCTTCCATATTTTCTTTACGCAATTTTTCATAAGCCAATTTCCTATTGTGCCATTCTTCATCATTTCCGCTAAGAGCAGATTGATAAAACATCCATAATTTAAACTGATCTTGTTCAGTTATTTCACTCATTAACGGCATTTCCATTCGAATTGGTGGAAGATCATTGGGCGCTATAGGGTTGGCTATTTCTAAATAGGGTTTACCGTAATCTGATAATAGTCCTTGTGCTTCTTGAATTTGTTTAGGGTCTTGCAAAAGATGCAGTAACACAGAGGTTCGGTAGCATGTTGTATCCCATTCTCTTCTTGGTAAAGCGTACATGGCTTGAAGTGCAAGTGATTTATGACCTTTCTCTACTAACATATTGACTACTGATAAATGAGCATCTCTCTGGATATAAAAAATGTATTAGTATCATTTATGCACATAACATAATCATTCCAGTTACCTCTAAAACATAGCCTGATTCTACTACTTTGGTAAATAATCGCCATAAGACAGATTCTTGGATATTGGGTACTTTCCCATCTTTTTTTGACATTTCATCTACAATACAAGCGATATTTGGATCACACAAAGATTTGATAATCTGCGAGTATATTTTGGATACATCTCCTTCATCTTCGCCTTCTGTGCTTGTCATTTGTAAATGATCTAAAGCTTGCTGCAATATTTGAATAGCATTTGAAACATTGTCATTTTCTAAAATTTCACTCATTACTTGTCTACCAAGCTGCACACTGTTTTTTCGCTTTGGTATATGATCATCATGAACGGATGAAGTACGAGTATTAGTACTAGCGGTTAAACTGCTATCAGTTGAAGAACGATTAGCTTCGTAGTCTTGCTGCTGTTGCTGTTGCTGTTGCTGTTGTTGATTGTTTGTAATTTTTGGCGATTCCAGATTTTTGTCTTGATTACTTGAAAATAAACTAGACCAGCCTTCAAAGAAATTGCCAAAGATAGGTGGTGGTTCACTAAGATCATCATCAGGATGAAAACGAGGATAATTTTTACTTGTAGTCTTTGCCATGTCGAAATGAATACACAAAAGAGAAAGTAAACGTTGGTTCTAGACCTTATAAATGCTTCTATAAATTGGCCGGTCTCGAATTTCATTTGACATGTCTTGAAGATGTGATGAAATGACTAAATGTCAAAGAAGGGACCGAAAAATATAAATGAAACATGAATATCTATTAATAAAAACTACTTTAATCAATATTGTTTAAATATCCATACCATAGCTTCTCTCTGAATTGCTAAGAATATCTACCAGAATATACTCTACTAAATCAAATAATTGATTATGTTTCCTTGTAATGCTATCTTGAGTAAATGATACATTTGGCATGAATCGGACGTTGATTTCGAAATGTGATGCAGATCCTTATTATTGCTGCTATGATTCTCGGATAGCTAATTTAGCGTACTATCCTCAAGTAATCAGCATTTGATATAGTGCGGATTACTACAAGGGTATATATCAAATTTATAGTACCCACATAAATATTTAAATCTTGAAAATTAGTAAAAAAATCGGATTCGCGGTAGTTTATCACTTATTGCCATGGTTTTATTTTCAAAATTTTGATGATTAAAGAATTGTTTCTCTAAAATTTCATTATGTAGTATATATAACTTGTTAATTAAAAATTGATCTAATCATCGAGTTGAATACTAATATACTTTTTGTTTAGAAAGCTTCCGCGAAATATTTTGACTAATTGCTATAAATGTACATTTGCACATATAAATAATCGAATATTCAGGAGGCTATAACTCGAGGAAAAATCGGTTTCAAGGTCTGGTTTTTTGACAGAATGTGTTGTTTTGATCATGCTTTTACGTCTGTATACATTTTACACAAATGTTTTCTCAGATTTTTTTTATAAAAAAATTGGACCTTGCCCTTGCCATTGGTCGAGGAAAATTTGATAAGGAGACAAAAATTGTGATATCTCGATAAAAAATGGTGCTACGAACGCGCTTGAATATTCAACATATAGGTATCGACTAGCTGGATATCATAGAGTACTATTGTTTGGACTTTACTGGCAGAAATATGCCTTTTTGTGATAAAAACCGTATTTATGATTTTCGCATTTATTGACTTTTTTTTGCAGAAAAATTTATAATTCAAGTACACCAGTCGATTTTCTATACAGTTACCTACCAAAAAGTATTAGAAAGTATGGGTTACCTACTATATAGTTTGTAGAGATATTTAAAAAACAAGTTATTTTTTGGAAAAATGAATCAAAATCAGATTCATTTGATTTCGAAATATTTCATTCCCCGCCAATTGTTTCTATACCTAGCCATCCATCCAAGATGAATATATATCATCCAAGATGAATATAAATCATCCAATTGAAAGCATAATCCTAAACAGTAAAAATGTATTATGGGTTTTCACATGCTTTTCAAGTATTGTGCAAAAATTATTTGTCCAAATACAGCAGAAATACGTATAAATAAATTCTTTAAATCGTTACAAAAATATCAAATTGACTTTGCTTTTACTGTATTTCATCAATGTGTTGCTCTTTTATGCTATAATCTTCAAGTAAACTGAATAAGATCATCATAAACCAGAATTATAAGTTGAAAATAATGATACAAACAATAAACTATTACAAAAAAATGCTTGAATAAGAACAAAGCAGGGAAATGCATGCAATATTTATCTACTTTAAATTCAGACAAAATAAGAATAAAATTGCGATGAAAAACGTGAATGAGATTTAGAGATGATGGGAAGGGGATTAAGACAGTATCAAATTAGTCTCAAGTATTATTTCAAAGAGCCAATCTGAATGAACTTACCTGTAATAATCTAAACTCTCGAAGAAGAAACTGTGTTTGTTACGGCGACTGTAATAAACTTCACATCATTTTCTTTAGAAGCTTCAGTATCCAAGCCCGAGATGTAGAGTATACAATACTATAATCTTTAGGAATTTGCACTTCTTGACCTGTAAAATAAGCAGAATGCTGTCTGAAAAATTAGTCTAGAACCAGTTAAAAATTGTACACCTTCAGTTGTTAACTCTAATGAAAAAAATATATCAATGATAAATAGAATAATTAAAAAAAATTTTTTTTCATCATTCCATTGATAATGCAAAGAAAAATGATAAATTGCGTTAGTCTATGATACAAATGTTTGAAAGCACAAGGCATGCTCTATATTTCATTTAATATTCCAAGAGTTGTTTAGGGTTGGGAAGAAATGATATCCCTGTCAATAATACATATTACATTGTGCTTTTTCAGTTTGGTTATTTTGGACGCGAGCTCAATTTAAATATTTATTATAAATAACTAGCATCTAGAAACAACACTTTATTCGTTCGAAGATTATTCACAATTTGTACGAATTTGCATTCTCACTTTGTCTAGATTTCATTTTTACTTTGTCTCAATATACAACATAACTACAATCGCCCTGAAATGTCTGAATTTCAAGCGAAAATACTGTAATACAAACCGTATTAAACCAAATCATATATATTTGGATTGGATTCGTTCACAAACAAACAATTATATATGTTGAAATTTTACAAGCAACTTTGAATCTTAATGAGCTTGAATTGAGTTTAATCTTAACGATCTTGCTTGCCAAAATCCTTGCCGAACCCAGGCAGTTTATAATACATATATTGTGTATAAACCAAAGTATACTATTTCGCACGAACAGATTTGGATAACTGTAAATGATATGAAATCGGTTAGATTGGGAGTACATGTGCTCGATTTAATGCATTAAAATTTATATGTGAATTTCATATTGAATATATTGAATGTTCGTATAATGCGTATCATGATATTTATCGCTTTGTTTTTAAGTACAATGTAGATAGCAAGTAAATGATTTAATAATTTTAAAAAAGGGGTAGATTAAGTTATATAAACGATTAGATTAAATTTTTGTTTTTGCTGTTGTTGTTGTTGTTGTTGTTGTAGCTGCTGATGCTGAAGAAATATGAAGATTGAGAATTGGTGGTAATAATACATTATAGAAATCTTCATCGTCATCATTGTTATCTTTGTCTGGTTTTATTATTTCATTAGAAGATAGTGGAGCAGGTAACTGATGAGATGATAAGGAGGACATTGGATTTATCAAACGCAATCTTTCTAACCAACTTTCTGCTCGTTGTATTGTGTCATCAATTACTGTATGTATTGAACCCAACATATCACTAGATTCTTGACCAAAAGCTAGTAGACGAAGAGCAACATCCTCTTGCTTATACGAGTCATGGTTTGTTTGTTGTTGTATCACATCATCGTTTGAAGTATTTGTCTCATCATTTAGTGAAGCCTATATACAAAATGCACGATTAGTTGGTTACTTGGGGCATGATATTATTACATACCCATCTGCTTGGCAGATTTAATATAGTGCCTCGAATTGTTGCTTTAGCTTGGTATGGTAAAGCATTACTTGCATAACATGTAATTATATCGATAACTTTTCTTAATGTGGATACCATATCCTTTTTAATCGAAGCTAAAATCATGGGCTGTTGTTGTTGATTTGGATTTGTAGCAAGCGATACTAAAAAGCCTCTGAGTAAACCCATTTGTTGTCCTAAATGTCGAATGGCATACTGTAACCAACTAACACAGTATCGCAAACATTTCATTGATTCTTCGCTAACAATTGCAGCTGTAGAACCAGCTGCTGAGCCTGCCCCAACTACCAACTGCTGCCATGTAGAGCTATTATTTTGTGTAGCGGTAGCTGTGGTATATGGCTCAGTCAATCTCATAGAATGAGCAGTTTTATTATTATTAGCTGTGGTCGTAGTTGTTGATGTGGATGTATAATTCATGAAAAGATTCTTGGATAAAAATCTCCAAAAGAGAAAAGGTTTAATAATCAGTTATTTTTTATAATACATTAATCACAATAATATTCCTTCTTCTTGTATTTTCACGTGTTTTTTTACCATTTGAAAAGCATTTAAACAGCTTGATTTGGTACATGTGCTATCAATTTTGACACATGAAAAAAGGGGGCAGATAACACAGAAAAAAGCTTAATTTCTGAGAGTGATATAAATAAATTGGATATTTCTTCATTTCTTTCCAGAGAATAAACGTATCATTTTATTACATTTAAAATACATTCATTATTTATTATTTAGCTCATATGATTGTATGTAAGCAATATTGCATTGTCCCTTTTTTTGGGGGGAAGGGGGGAAAAGGAGTTTCTTATTAATGAAATAGTAAAACTAGTCAATTGATCTGGTCATGTATTCAGGTAAATCGTGGCGCACCATACCAATAATATCATCTTTATAAATGAACACCCCAAATAAGTTTTTTGGTTGATCAAGTAAGCCCAATCATGCTCTCCACCTTCTCATTTCCGGCAAACCATAATTTAGTTTGCAAATTCTTTTATCTATTTGTCACTTTTTTCTTTAACATGACGATGAACATCTCATTTATAAAAATGAGTAGTGATGAATTAATGTATTATAGCACACGTATTATTTAAAGGAGGTATTTCATTAGATAATATGTTGATAATATTGTATAAATACAACACAATCAATTGCAATTGTGTATTATATGCAGGAGCTTCGCCTCCTCCGTAAAGTACTTTTGTCGGCAGTAGTTTAAAATAAGGTTTTGAAGAATTTTAACGATGCATCGATACATTAAAAAATATTGTGTTTATGATTGGAGATACTTTTTTCCATTATATATCAATAAAACTAATACACTTAAAAATAATATGAGAGAATTACGACCAAAATATAAATAATACCGTGCTTTCCTATTTATGTTTTGGTACGCAGCGAAATATACTTATTCTGTAGCCATTTCTTACAGAATACAATTTTAAAATTGAAGCTATATATAATTAAATAGCTTTATTTTATTAAAGAATGTTAGAAAATTCAAAAGTTTCTAATTTTAATCACTGATATATCATATGTACATATCCATCAATTCGAAAAGTTTTCAAAGCCATAATCACCAAATTAAGGATGCAGTTTATACTATAAATTTTGTATTAATAAATGATTAAAGTGTTAACGACCTCTGATACTCTTAGTATATATATATATATAGAAATGCGTTGCTCAATGACAGGTTGCCTTACTTATTCTAACAAACAGCATCAACCCTTCTTTATGGTATATCGTTTATTGTAATATCATGAAATGTGCAAAATATTTAGCATTAATTTGCATTATTTTGTGGGATTGTATGTGGAATATGTACACATTTATCCACTATATTGATCTCCATTTCATCTGATTCTCAATTAAAGTACAGCTGACATGAATAGACATTTCACTACTAAATGATATATGCTGATTCATACTAATATAAATTTTCTACCAAGCTTCTATCCTAGCAACTTATAGTTAAAGACCAATCAACCTACTGTGGATTTAATCACACCATTATGATCAAGGACCCATGAATTCTATGAATACACCGATTGGTTACTACCAAGATTTATATCTGACAAGGGGTGTTATTGGCTATGTATGGACCTAGGAATGCTTACCTAATCTCTCTGATGAAAACTATATAAAGAGGACATTTATTTATTACAAAAGTCCTCAAGTAGAATTTAACTTGATAATAAAACCCTAATGTTATCTAGTCGAATTCCTATTGTTTTTTTATACTTTTTTCCGTGAATAGCTCTGTCTGTTCCACATTGTAGTTTGTAGGATTTGAGGCATTAATTTTTTGTATTCACAACTTAGATCCAACTGAAAGTTAACTGTATTTTCTGTTTCAGCAAAAAATATTGATCTTTCGTCGAGATATTCAAGCTAATAGTTCACATAAAGCTTAAAATCTATAATATCTGGATTCCAAAATTGATTTTCGAAAAATAATCGAAAACGATTAAAAAGATAAAATTGTTCAATAGCTCATGAACTGCCAAGTAAGTAAATCTGGTGCATTATATAGGCTTTATACAGTTTTAGATTTTGCATCCACCTAAACAAAATTTAAACAAATGTTTTACCTTAAATGTTACATAAAATGCAATTGAAGTTTTGGAGGTTTTTTGAATATACACATCACTTTTTATAAGCATATTTTAAATATAAGTAATGGAAACAATGTACACAAGAACAATCTATCAATCGAGCCATTGTTAAATCTTTTATCTGTATTGTTCGTGGAGAAAACGATATTTGTGCCCAAAAATTTTCAATTTCAGAATCTGGGATGAGGGTATGCAGGGGAAAAATTGAAGCAAGAAGCGTGGATATTTCTTTGTACATATTTTTAAAGATATCTCGACGAAAAATCAACATTTTTAAAAGAACTAAATTGGGCTTGATAGAACTCAAAGAGATCTATGACATGAAAATAAAAAAAATGTGCTGTTTAGTCTAAAGAATATTTTGTAATCTACTACAAAAAGGTCAAAAAAAGGGATTAAAAAAAAAAGTGCTCAGAATTTTTTTATATTTCAATGTGTTACAAAGCGCTTCAAAACAAGTAAGTTTAATTATTTGATATTATCAGTATAGCTTAATGTTTTACAGAGATATGAAGGCTTTAAGTTATTAAGTTTTATTTTTTATAGGGTGTACCGTAGTGGGTATACATTATTTTTTATTTAACGATTGGCTTAATATTTATAAAACTCCTACGTAACGTGTATAAAGCAAAGTGTAATCAAACAAGGAAAAGGGACTAAGAGGCCAATCGAGTGGGCTCGAAGAGTTGAAGAATTTATCCGGAGTTCCTAACAGCGTACCCACCGGGGAATACGCCGAAGAGTGCGAGATTGGGAAAGTTAGTTCGACCGGAGAGGGCTGCGTCCAGAGCAGAGCACATGATGCGGCTTCATTGTCATCGCAGTACGTCTGATAAACAACTAAACACCAAAACGGGAAAGACAGTATCCACACACTGCATACCAAAATTCTTGCTTCCAATGAGGTTCGAACAGAGGATCTTACGTTTGGCAAACGTATTTTCTACCATTCAGCCCAACCACCAGGGGCGTGTTATTAAGTTTTAGCAGTGAAATATCTGTAAAAATCTGAAACATTAGCACTAAAAACGTTATACCAACTGCAAAAAATAGGATATTTCCGGATACTAATTTTTAGATTAAAGTTGATCATCTCAGGTACATTGGCATATAATTTTTTCTTGATGCTATTTAATGAAAAAAAAAAAAGTAGAACAGGGGTGAAAAATGTGATCCAGTTTTGAAGGAAAAAACAGTGAATTTTACATGTTTTTGAGTCTTTTGTGAGATACAAAATAAATTTAGGAACAGATAACATAATACGATCAATTCGTATCTATTTGGCAGTGTCTAAAGTATAATATCCTGAAGATTATTCAATACAGGGTTAAATATAGAAAAGGTGGAACGCTCCGCCACCAGAAATGAAGAACATTTTACAGTTTCTCAGTGAATCATCAAATGGATGTCCAAAATAAATTTTCTAGTCGCAAAAGTATCATTTACTCCTAAAAGTATAACTCTTAATGCTATTAATTAGCGATAGCAGCCAAGAATATGCAAATCAATCTTACTTTGACAGGATTTTTTTTTTAATGTGTAGACATCGTATAAATATGACAAGAAAGAGCAACATATGCTGGACATTTTCCATTATTATAAATAGTCATATTGGTTTACGTTTGTTTACATTTTTAGAAACTGTAAAAATTAGGATTATTGTACAGCACGACACAATTGTCTCGACAGAGAAATTTCAGCCAGTCGACGAAATCTGACTACAAACAGTTTGATAATCATGACAAAAAGCGATAAAAAAACCAACAAGATTACATGCCATTTTGCTAGTTTATTTGAACCAAATACTATTATAAATAAATAAAAAGTGGTGGAGATACCTCAACACCGCTAATCATATGCTTCCTTATCTTGTCTTTTTCCATGTTCCTCCTCTTGATGAGTATCTTTATTCCTTGTCATGTTATTAAACATCTACTTATACCCAACTAGTCCAACCTTCATACATCATACACAAATTATCCACTGATGTAGCTTGTTCTATTGATCTGACAACTTGCTCCGAAACACTCATTTTATGCTGGACCCCAAAGTCAATCCCCTCAAGCTTTGATCTAATTCTTTTCATAATCTTTGTAACATGGTTATTTGACGCAGGTTTAATAACATCTATAAATGGATAACATGTGAATATATTAAATTTAGCTTATAAAAATATAACGTACGTGGGCCCTGAGATGTTTGTTGGTGCGATGTTCTATCATCTTCAGTAATGTTAGATTCTTCATCTTCCAAAGCATTTGATAAAGAGTTATTCTTGACATTATCAGGACCAAATTCTTCCAGTGTTCGTAATGCAGTAAAATAATCTTGCACAGATTTAGAAATGATACCAATAAATTCCTGTAATTGACTGTAACTCCATTCTGATTCATAATTTATCTTTTCATTCAATTGTTTATCAAATTTCTTGAGTTCAGTGTTGATAACTGTAATCGCATCCAAGGCTGTCTATTATCGGGGGATCAGTCAAATGAATATACAAGAAAATAAACAATAACCTACCTTTGCACTATTTTGAGCTGGTCGTAATTCGTTATCTGCATCTGTTTCAATAATAATAATTGATTCTAAAAGAGGCGCAATACCCTCAACTGAAGATCGAGAATTTCTTACAAGTGAATATACATTGGTTAAATGAGACTTTACTTCACGAAGCAAATACACTGGAAGTCGTCCCATAAAAGTAGAGTCTTCGCCTTCAATTGTAGGAGATAACATTGAATCATGATCTAAACCATGCTCTTCATCGTCACTGCCATCTTCGGCATTCAATGTTTCTGCTTCGATAAGCATAGATTCTTGCCATTGATGTAAATTGTGTCTCAATCCAGAAAGACTTCCTAAAATAATCTTGCGTTCCTTATCTTGTTCAGCTTGTTTCTTGATAACACGAGTAGCAACTAAACTGAGATTTGCTTGCAATTCCATCATTTGTCTATGACCTGCTTCCATTGCCTCGCTTTCCCAATCAACTAAAGGGTCGTAAACAAAAGCATCTAATAAAGTAACCAATACTTCCTTATGATTTCGAAGTACACGTAATGTTTCCTCAGCAGCTGTTTTAAACTGTCCATCTGCACCTGTAATACCCAATGCGCCATACAGGTTTTGAGTTAAACGATAAGGCACTAACTCTGGTACACGAAGTCGTTTACCCTTTTCAAAGCAAACATTGTAATCGATATGAATCACCTCTCCAGAACGGAAATCGATCAACATGTTATCCAAATGTCGATCACCCAAACCAATGATATAACCAATCATGGAAGTAACTGCTAGCGAACGAGCAAATGAAGTACTCTTTTTAAACCATTCTGTAGCACTAGAACTCGAATAGTAAAGCTCTTTTTGAAGCAAATCACCGGGAGTTTCCTTGACTAACTCAAGGTATACCTTTTTGAGTACTTCTTTAGGCCAGTATCTTCTGTTTGCGGTAACTCGTAGCCCAGCAGATTTAAGAATAGACGCAACCTTGGCAGTAAATTGTTCGGTAGGTCGTTGCAAAAGACTTTGCATGTAGGCCTCGTTTGGTTTATCATTACTTAAAAGCATATGTGCAGTGGATTCTCGTTTCTGCCATTTCTTGAATAATGCGAAAAATGGTGTAGCATCGTTGACCCATTGAATCATACCTGAATGATCGCTTAGTGGGATAACAGCATATGTTCTAGCTCGCATGCCGCGAAGAGCAGTGGCTCCATTTTCGCTCAAAAGACCATTAGTAGTTGTAAGTAATTGCATAATACGCTCATCCAAATGAAGATCTTCAAGTCCTTTGAATAAATAAGAATACTTTTTACCATCTGTGCCCTTTAAATCAAGCTTCTTTGGTTTAGTTTTTGTGGGTAATACAATGACATTGGTACCAAATGAATCAATGAAACATGATTCCTCATTTTCATTTTGACCAGGAAGACCAATCGGTGTGTTCTTCATACTATGTAGATATGGTGAAACTTGAGAAAGCTCTAAAATTCGAACTTTATGGGTTTCCGCCATCAACTGACGATGGAACTACATTAAACAAGTGCATTTAGTAAATGATTGAAATTTAATAATTTATCCTTACCTGTTGAAAGCATTCCCAACCTTGTCGATAGTTCTTCATTGAGGTAGGTTTTTGGAGTAGATTACACGCATGAATTAACTGTTTACCATAAGACTTCTGGAACCATTGTTCATGAGGGGTCGAAACAACTGAATCATGAGCTGTTTCCAACAAGAACTTATCAATTGAAGTGATTATAAACTTCATCAAACTATCATATAATTCCAAAAATTTGGTTTCTTGTTGAGCATGATCGATACCAGATTTTTGTAAACGTTCAGATTCTTGACCCAATTTTGTGAATTGTTGCATTACATCATATTGTAACGAAGCAATCTTGTTTAACCATCTTTCCTCTAGTAAAACTGTTATTTTCTCCAATTCTTCTGCCATACGTCTCGTTGAGACCCATAATAACTCATTTCTGTCCATCATGCGGTTTGCAATTGTGTCTAAGCTTTGTTTTGTATCACGATTAGTTTTGGAAGATGTAGAATTGACAATCACATCGTAAACAATCTCTCTAGGATATTCATCGCAAATACGACTAATCAATTTTCCAATGATTTGACGTACAAAATCGTTGGGATGGTTCAATTGCGCAAATAATTGTGGGATCACTGGTTTCCATAATTCCACACGCACAATTTCAATATGTTCTGTAAACAATGATTGTAATGCTTCGCCATATTTTGTCAGTATTCTTAGTAAACGAAGAGTTGCAGTGATAACCATAGATGTAGAACTAATATTTGTATTGTTATCAGACTGTTTGGCAGAAATAATTAGTATGTTACGTATAAGTAGTCAAGATAAAGAAAATGCTTACACGCTGTTGATCATGGATGTCTAATGAAAGATAACGGAAATATGCTTGAGCAGAAGCGTAAAATCTACCAATGATCATTTGCTGCAATACATTTAAAGTACCAGCTATAATGGCTTGACCATTTGATTCCAAAAATGGGGTCGTTTGCTTCAGATCAGTATTTAATGCGTCGAAATCAGATAATTCTTTGTCACCCACAGCAGTTGAGTATTTCAGTAGTAATCCAAATACCATCTATGTGCAGTTATATAAGTAGTTATTCAATCAAATGTGATATTGTATTACCTTTTCGATTTGCTTAGAGTCAATTGACTCGTCTTTTGCTTCATTCAAAACATTCTGAATCTTATTTCTAGCCCAAAGAACAGCAGGCATTGATAGATCGGTTTTTGTAATATCATCCAGGATACGCCAACCTTGCTTGTAGTAATGTGTCGCATATTCAAACCATGGTCTTCCATCAGTAGTATTGTTTTCAATTGATTTCTCAAGAGCATCATCAATAGATACTTCAACGGATGATTGCAAATCAGTAGCCTTTATCTTGATAAGACTAGAGTCTAACTGATGCAATAAACCTTCCACTTCATTATCAGGGCAATTTTTTAAATAACGAGCCACGTTTAAATAAGTCTTGCTTTTCAAATCTTCATATCCTGGAGCAGATGTTACATGTACCAATACACTGTTTGCAGTTTTCATAGCATGAGCATATTCACATTGAGCAAACAAGATTTTTGTACGTTCATACAATGCCAAATATTCGGTATCGGGAATATGGACAGCCTTGTTGATCAAATTCTCTGCTAGTATAATGTTACCTTGGCGACGAGCAACTTTGGCAGCATGCAATTGTATAAAACCTAAACATTGGCTAACTTCAGCATTATCAAATGCGTTATTATATGTATATAATCTTTCAAAATAAGTAGATAGTCTTGCCCAATGCTTTGTCTCGGGAGGTAAATGATGAAAGTTGGATACATTTCCAGATGTCATGTATAACCAATCTTTTGCACTAGCAATCAAGTTCTCCCAGTCAGATTGAAGTAGTTGTAGCTCAAGTAAACTGGAAATGTTGCTAAAGATACCATCTTTGAGTACTTGAAGTATTCTTCCAGCTAATCGAGTAGTTATACCAGTATGTAATGAAGTATCGGCTGATGAAGAAGAAGAAGACATTAACCAATGTCTAAATGTGTCTAATCGAGATAATTCAAGGCAAGATTCCAATGGAGCATTTGTAACGAATGTTTTGACATTTTGAACGGCCTTCTTTTGTTCCTCAAGAGATGCTTGATTACCTGCATTGAATGTACGTAAACTTTCACATATAAAACCATCTATAACAGTAGAGTCATTATCAAGAGCCTTTTGTAGAGAATCATAATCTTCCAAGCAGGTATAAAAGTGGATAACTTGACGATCGAGCATATCCAAAATCCCAAATTCATCTTGATTTACAAAAGACTTGAGAATAGTTAGAGTTTTAATAGCTGCTTCATCACGACCCTGTAGCATAAAAATTAACTAAATGTATGCATATTTAATAAATGTATGTAACTTACAGACGCAAATTGAGCTGCTACTTGAAACCATGTAACATTATTTGAATTAGAAGGCATTTTTTCTGAATCTTTAAAAGGCCCAACAAGACAATCAAAGCTCCAATTATCTTTGAAATCGTTCGAAATATGCTGGACTCTTCTAATGAGCTTTTTGTACCATGCTTGCATACCATAAATCAAGTCCATATACTTTTCTCGAACACACGCTTCGACTAAAGCGAGATATTAATCTTTTTTTTTTTTTTTCTAAATGAAAAATCATGCATTCCATACCTAAATCACACAAATATCCATTCAGTTCCTTGAACCAGTTGGTAATACCTGTCGATGGTATATTTGATTCTAATTCTTTCAATATCTATTAAAGAGTTGCACAGGTTTAATATCAAATGTCGAATGATATTTGTGCCTGAAATCAAAAAGTGTAATACCTGAGTAGCATGTGTAATCAGTAAATGATCGTTTCTAACAATTTTAGCACCTGCAATTATAGATGGCCTGATCCTCAAAAAGTAATCATGGCAGGTCTTTTTGTTTGTTCTAAAGAATACCAAGCTAGATCGAGGGACAGCCGGCAATGAACCAGTAGCACAACCATCTGTAGCATTAGAAATCTGAAGTTCCAAGCGATCTAGTAGTAATAATAAATGTCGTAAAAAGTCTACATTTTTGTCACCATCACTATACATAAAAGTATTAGATTTATATATACTGTATAGAAAGCTGCATTGGTTTACCATTCTTTTAATTCAGCATTAGATACCAAGGTTTGGAGCATACGTTCAAATGCAGCAAATGTCTGTTGTGGTCCACCAAAAGGAGTTCGCAATCGAGACAGCATACAATATCTGGCTGATTCCCACATTGCCCAATAGCATAATAATGGTTCGCTGTTATTTATCAAATCAACTATGCTACCAAGCTCCATTTCTTCATTTAATTCAGCAAATATATTTACATTTTTCATGTTGTTTACGGTATCACAATGGTGCAATAAGCGTCTAGCCCATTCAGACGAATTTTCATCATCAATGACTATAGGCTGATTTTGGTCATCACTTGAGCCACCGAGTAAATGCTTTGACATGCCTAAATGTTTCATAACAATCTCATAATGAACTGGTCTAAATGAACCTGTATGAGGTGTTGCCATAATAATACTCTATAAAAACACAATGTTAATTTATGGAGCAATGTCAATATCAAATAGTGAATGTACCTGAATAAATGCAGTTGTATAATCATCAAATTTATTGACTTCAGATATCATGAATGGGTTTAAAGAAGTCAACAAGTCTTTACTTGCTCGCTGTACTTTTCCGTGAGGATTGTTGATACTTCGCTGAACATGTTCAAGAATTAAATCAATGATTTCAGCAGATCCAAATACTTGACAGTAATAAGTTACAAGCTTAAGAATGAGTTGTTTTGTATTGCTGTTTCGTTCAATACCTAATAAATAATAAGTATATAAAAGAACCAGTTGCAAATATTAGAAATGATCCTTACCAGCAGCATAAAGAAATCCAGCCATGACAGGTTTAAACAGTGCATGAATATCCAGATGTAAGTTTTCAGTATCATATAATTCGATTAAAATAGCCTTTACAAAGCTGCATAAAGATTGGCATGTTTGTAAATTCAATTCTTTCCAATGATCTAGCAAATCAGCTACTAAACAAGTAATCATTTCAACCGCATATTCGTCTTCCAACATGTAATGTAGACTAATACGACATTTAGCATAAATATACAAGATGTTATACTATCAAATTACCTTGCCCAATAGTTCTTTAATAACTGAAAGCATGAATCAAATATATCATTGCACTTGTTGTGCCAAGCGACACAAAGCATTTCTAATGAGATTAAAGAATTTTCAAATCGTAACATTGGCCATACAGCAGCTGTATCAAGTAAAAGATAATTGTAAAATAGGGTATCTTGAATTTGTTCATCGTCGATTCTTTTTGCTGATTTCTCATCAGGTAATGAAAATGCAATTGAGCCTTCATTTTGCTCAATTAATGACACAGTACGTTGAAGCATTTCTTTTTCTTTAGTGGCTGTTGCATTTTCTTGTTGCTTGAGTAGATGCTGATAGCTATTTAACTTTTCAATGAGTTGATGATTAAGTTGGTTTCGAGTATTATCAGATACAGGTACTCTTATAAGGGATCGTAAGAGCAAAAGTATTCCACTTTTTAATCGATTGTTATTTGGATATTGAGATTGCATCTTGTATAATGGCGATGAATTTGTGTTTAACAATTGATATACTATCTGCTGGTCAATATCTTGACCCCAATAGTTGATAAACTATTATGCATTTTGAGTCAATCACTGCATCAATTCAACATTTAATACAAAAACTTACGCGCAAGAGTAAATCAAAATATATCTGGCAATCCTCGATTGATGTGAATTCCTGCTGGTAATGATTTCCAAAGAGATAAAGGTATAATTTGTATTGATATGCACGGTAATTTGTTGGTTTGTATGATATTAACAAAAGTAATGTATTATTGACCAATTGTTTCCATTGTTCTTTTGGATTTGCTTGTTGTGATTCAGTAGCTATAGAAAGAACGCCAGGAAGTAATTTACTGAATGATGCATCTAATGTCTGATAGTCATGATAGTTGCCTGTCAAATTAGCCATTAAAGGTAAAATTGTCTCCAAAATTGCATGAAAACAGCTACAATCATAGGGATTAATGCATGATACACACATAAACAATACCGTCAAATTACCTTAATAAACTAAGACATGCTACCCATTTTTTGGTTTGTGCTTCATCGGTTATATTTGTCAAATCTTGAACAATTGTTTGCATATCAGTCAGAAAATGATTCAACAATTCTGCCGCAAATGGTAAATAACTAGCCCAAAATAAACTGAATTTAGAGTATGAAGAAACAATGATTGCTCTTTTTGATTCTGATAAATCAGGGTCCATATTCCATCCTACTAATAGATCAATGATATCCTACACAACATAGAAATGTCAATATTGCAAAAATAAGCAATAATTATGGATAATTTACATTGAATCTCTGTCCAAATATATTCTGATAATTCTCTGAAAAATAAACAAGTATTTCTATCACAATAGGAAGATATTCTGATGTATCCATCGTATCTAAAAATGAAATTATGCCAGCTAATATCATTGGTGACATTTCCAACGTTTGCTTGTATGTAAATTGATCTGTTGCCGAATCCACTAAAATCTATTGTCTCTGGATGTCATTAAACCTGTATAAATTATCATGATATAAACTTTGCCTGTTTCAATAACTTCAAAAGCCATTTCTTCCATTCTCTATCCTTATTTGCTTCATTGACAGATGTCTCCCAAATTGAAATTCTATCAAATATCCAGCTCAAAGCAAGATCTAATCTCGTATAACAAGCTAATCCTGATACGATTTTCAACATGGTGTTTCTTAAAGCAGGTGGTGCTTTAGAGAATTCTACAATACGTTTAAGTCCTTCATCATATACACAAATGTCTAATAACTGTTTCTGTTCCTGTCGAAATTCTAACGAGTCGGAAATAGTTCCTCTTGCATCTTCCAACATTTTCAAAAGCTGGTTCGCGTTGCCAATTCGACGTGAGAATAAGGAATCATCATCATCGCTGAATATACGTCTTAATAATTGAATTGCTCGGGTTTCATTTGATGTAATTGATTCTATTGTACTGTTGGTTAATGATGAAATCTGGTATGTTAATCAGATTGTAAAAATACCATAGGATTTTTGTACTTGTCGCTGATTTTTATCTCTATTTGACCCTCTAGAATTGTTTCTAGTGTATCCGCCACTATTGTTAGAAGTATGATTTCTCTTTGAACTCATCTTCTAGATTTCCAACAAGTGAGAAATTGATTGTAGAAACAATTAATGTAATATGCGAGGTAGATAAAGGGTTTATACGAGTCACATGACTTATGTAATGGAAGCATTGTCAAATGTGCGATCTCAAATCAATCTATTTTCATCAGTTTTCAATTACTTTATATCAAATAAAAATGAGGGAATGATCTAGACATGTTATGATCTATTTGTATTATCTTTTTCAAGCTAATCAATAAAGAAAATATTGCGCGAAAATATTTTAAAACACTGTCTTACTTTTATCAAATGTTAACATCCAGCATACAATTCTTATAAAGGACCAATTTTTTTTTATTTTAATATGTCGAAATAAACATTTTAATAGTATCCTCTGTCATCAGTATCACTCTCATCATCATCACTAAGAGCAGCTGTGGCTCTTGATTGATAAATTGTCCTTTTTGGTTCTTTATTTCTATCGTCTTCCTCAGAGATTTTCTCGGCAGGAACAGCACCATATTGCGACAATACAGCACGAAGACCTATCATACAAAAGAATCAATCACAATTCCCTTCAAATACCAATTTTACTTACTCTTAGCTGTCATTTTCATGCCGCCAAATTGAATAGCACCAGCCAAGTTTGCCTTAATATCGCCTTCACCATAGACTAACAAAGCAGGTACATTGTGATCAGGGAAATTAGGTATACACATATCGGCCACAATACGAACAAACTTTGTTGCTTTGAATTGAAGGGCTAATTCTGTTAAACAACGGTTCATCAATTTACAAGCGGGGATACTATAACAATGTGTAAGCCAAGAATATTCCCTTTTCAATTACAAAAACTAAACTTACTAGTCTTTATACAAATGAACAACCACATAACATTCCTTGCTTGCTTCTGTTACTTCTCTAATAAAATCAGGTTTGGAAATCTCCTTTACTTCGCCATATTTTTCCTTTGCAGCTTGTGCTTGCATTTCCATCATACGTTTATGTCTAAGCAGATAAACTAAGTATACATATATATTTTCAGAACTCCTTTTCGAAATACCTATATTCATTCAAAACTTGATCATCTTCTAAATCCTCCAGCTCGTCTAATTCGTCAAGATCTTTATCTTCAAGACTATCTAACTTTGTTTGTCTGGCTCTGACCATATCCACAAAAGCGTCTTCGAGCTCATCGTCCTTCTTTTCATCTTTGGGAGGTAAGATTCCTTTGGCGCGTAAAATGTCATTCCTAAATACCAGTCGATTTAATGCATCTAATTACATATTTATACGAATGTTTTGTTTATTACCACTCGGTATCAGCGTTAGGATCGTCCATGTTATTAAATTATGTTCCTTGGAAAGCTATGGAAGAGCAATTTAGATGATACTGTCTCGACAGGAACCTAAAATTTCCTTGTCACAAGAACGTGTATGCAATTTTATAAAATTGAAATTTGACACTCCTTCCATCATGATAGTTATCTTCGGTCATTTCTAATCGTATTGTATATACTGTATCCAGAGTTATATATGTATAATTGACACCTAGTATACTTAAATAAGCAGGGCAAACCTGCTAAAACTATTAATATTGATACTGATATCAGAAACGATACGATAAAAAATTCAAAAAGTTGGTGAAAGGTGGTCAATTTGTTTAGCAAATTACCTTCAAACATTTGGCCAAACTAGCCTCACATTTCTGGGCAGTCTAGCTTCATACAAATGCACAATTTTTTTCAAAAATAGGCAATATTTTCAAAAATTCGGTAAATTGAGAGTGGAAGCAGAGTACCTGGAGCTATACTCCCCAATAGATATTCTTTTTGTAGATACCTACTCAAGTAAAAAATTGAATTTCCATAGCTTTTAATCTTCAAAATTGGAGCGTCCCACTTTTTTATAACTAACTTCATATTAAAAGACTTTTGGGACATATCTTATACACTGCTAAATATATATGAATTGGTCGTGCTGTGTTACCTGTTTCTAAATTTATTTTATACCGCACGAAAGACTCAAAAAAAAACACGTAAAATATATTGCTTTTTCCTTCAAAACTGAGTCTTACTTTTCAACCCTGCTCTACTTTTGTTTTCACTAAATAATACCAAGGAAAAATTATATGATAATGTACTTGAGATGTCCAACTTTAATTCAAAAACGTGTATCCGAAAATATCCTATTTTTTGCAGTTGTTATAAATTTTTCAGTGCTAATCTTTCAGATTTTACACGTATTTCACTCTTTCACTATTAAAAGTTGAAACTTTGAGGCTTCATATCTCTACAAAAAATTAAGTTATACTGACATTTTTTAATAATAAAACTTACTTGTTTTGCAGCGCTCTATAACATATTTTAGTATAAAAAAATTATGAGCACTTTTGTTTTTTTTCATTTTTTTTTTGACATTTTTGTAGCAATTTTCAAAATATTTGTTATATTGAGCAGCATTCTTTTTTGCATTGTTGTCATCAAGCTCGTTGAGCTCTCTCGGACCCAATTTAGGTTTTTTTAAAATATTAATTTTTCGTGGAGATATCCTTAAAAATGCGTACAAAAATATACCTTCATTTCTAGCGTCTATTTTTCCCTTATGTACCCTCATCCTAAATTCTGAATCTGAAAATTTTTTTACAAAAATCTCATTTTCTCTATGAAAAATGCAGATAGAAGGTTCATCAATGACTCGATCGATAGATAATAATTTTCTACATTGTGTCCATTACTTATATTTGAAATGTATCTATAAAAAATGATGCGTATCTTCAAAAAACCTCCAAAATTTCAATCGTATTTTACACAAAATTTAACGTGAAACATTTGTTTGATTTTTATTTAGATAGATGCAGAATCCAAAAATTTACGAAAACTATTTAATACACTAGGTGGACTTACTTTGCAGTTCATGAGCATTTAAACAATTTTGTGTTTTAGATGATTTTCGATCGTTTTTTGCAAATCAAATTTTCAACTCAGTTGGAACAGACTGTAGGCTGTAATGTAAATTATTATTTTGATTTTCTCTATCAAAAGCCAATAGTTTTCGTTGGAATAAAAAATACAGAGTAGCTTACAATTGGATCTATCTTATGAATACAAAAAACTAATATCTCAATTATGGAGTTTAAATTGTACCATCAATTTTAAATCAGTTTCAAGTGAATGTTAAGGCAATATTAGGTTAACGTTATGTCAATGCACTAACATTCTGGTATTAACCCTTTTATTTTGGGACAGATACCAATAGCCACGAAGCGAAGGTATATTTCTTTTTAAAATTTGTGAGAAATAAGCTCAATATTAGATGAGAAAATTCGAAACCTTTCTGAGAATCATCTAAAACCTATTTTTCACAACCGTAGAAACCCGACAACAAAAAACTCTAACTCGATGAATTTTGAATTTAATAATTTTCAATTTTGCATGATAGTAAGTACGCATGTTTTACAGAACTGTCTCGAATGGGAACTTTAACAAGCTACTGTGTGCTGAGAAAACCATCGGCAAAGCACGCCTATAATTTGCTGCGCATTTTTATTCAAATCTGCAATAAAATTGAAGTAATTTTATAAAAATGAAAAATAAAATAAAAAATAAAAGCGTTGATAAATACAATTATAGTCTTTCCACGGTTTTATTGTGGTTAAAAGAAATCTGAAGAAAAAGAATGATATCTTCATAAAGTATGCTATATTTATAGGAATTGTAAAATAGTGGATGTTTGTGTGTTGATGCCTATTTTACAGGTGTCAATCATAATATCTTTTATTGACATTCTTTTATAAGATACTTGGTTGAGATGTTGATACTTTGTTTGATATAATAAAATATCATTAGATGGATGTTGATCTTTCAACATTCCAGTTATAATTTAAAATGCAACTGAGCTTATTTTCATGGGATGTGATTCCTTATCTAGAATTACTGCAACTGCGATTTTATGAGCAGGAGTTTTGGAATATATTATTAATGCAAAATAAGTACAGCTTTATATCATAGGTGTCGTGTTGTAGAAGGTTGTATTTTGATCAGGAATACTTCCTTTTACAGGCACCAGCAATATAGAGTTTCCTCGTTATGCTTATTGGGATCTGATTGGAACTCAGTCCTTATGGAGCGAGATTCAGGTACAAATCGAGATCAGTTATTTTTCTGAAATGACAATGGCGACTTTGGTCTATAAAAGGTGTCATTTCATTGCAAAATCAATGTGAAATTTGTTCTCAATGAATAGGAACCCAAATAAGCCCTAATTCCACAGAAAAAAGATAATATTACTGTCTATCTGCTGGTAAATAAATGCTCCAAGCTTCAGCTCCCATGGGTTACTGGTTATTCGTTATTGTGCATTCTGTAACTTTTTTTTTTTAAAAAAAACAAGTTTATTACCTGCTATTTACACCTACTAAGAAGGGCAGTAAGCAGACTCGTTCTCGATGAATTATTATAGATTGAAATGAGCTCCCATTGCAATGAATATATACCTTAGGCATTGTTAATTAGATATAAACTGGTTGCATTAAGCTACCTGTTTCCAAATTTACATTACATCACATAAAAGACTTGAAAAACGCGTAAAATACACATTTTTTCCTTAAAAACTGGATCCAACTTTTTATTCCTACTCTATTTTTTTTCACTAAATAATACCACGATAAGATAATACACTAATGTACCTGAGATGTTCACCTTTAATCCAAAAACAAGTATCCAGAAATATCCTACATTTTGCAGGTGGTATTAATTTTTCAGTGCTAATGTTTCAGATTTTTACGCGTAATTCATTGCTAAAAATCAAAAACTTTGAGGCTCGATATCTTCAAGAAAAATTAAGCTATATTAACACTTTTTAATAATAAAACTTACTTGTTTTAAAGTACTTTATAACATATTTTAATATAAAAAAAATCTGACCACCTTTATTTTATTTTTATTTTTTTGGCATTTTTGTAGTAGATTTCAAAATATTCGTTAAATTGAGTAGTATTTTTAATACATTTATATTATCGACCTCGTTGAGCTCTATTATAACCAATTTAAATTTTTCCAAAATATTGATTTTTCGTGGAGATATCCTTAAAAATGTGTACAAAGGAATACTTTCGCTTCTAGCTTCAAATTTTCCCTTATATACCCTCATCCGAAATTCTGAATTTGAATTTTTTTTGACAAAAATCTCATTTTCTCTACAAAAAATGTAGCTAAAAAGCTCAGTAATAGCTCGATCGATAGATAATGTTTGTGTGCATTATCTCCATTATTTGTATTAAAAATATACTTATAAAAAGTGGTGTGTATATTCAAAAAATCTCCAAAATTTCAATTGCATTTTACGTAAAATTTAATGTCAAATATCTGTTTAAATTTTATTTAGGTGGATACAGAATTTAAAACTGTATAAAAATTATTTAATAAACCAGGTTTACTCACTTGGTAGTTCATGAGCAACTAAACGATTTTTTTTTATCATTTTTCGATCATTTTTCGATCAGTTTGGAAAATTGATTTTAGAACCCAGCTACCATAAATTTCAAGCTGTACATGAACTATTAGTTTGAATATCTCGACGAAAAATCAACATTTAATATTGATACAATGGGCTGAAATTAACTGTTATTGTATTTAGGATCTAAAGTTTAGTTTGTATTAATTCGCTGATTAATACTTTAAAGAAGAGAACGTCTACTTCAGGATGTTAGAAAGCTGTGTCTCACGTTTAATAACCTAGTGAGTATAATCAATACTGTCCGTTTGATTTATTCGATGGGCCTGTCACTTGGCAGATCTTACGTTTCTAGAAACTAAGAATACTAAAGGCTTCAACTTGCTTCTTGCATAATGTAAATGTTGATATAAAACTCTACCATTTGATTTAGTATATTATGGTTTCAAAAATATGTAAAATTGGTAGAAATATCAATGATGATAAAAACCAAGGAAATTTTACATTTTTAACATTATATCATATATTTAACAATAACAATTTTTGAGCAACAGCGCTAGACATTGGTAGCATTTAAAGCTATTGGATTTATGTATTATATGCCGTATAAAGCTAATCAAATATTGGATTAAATGGCAATCAATAAAATATAGAGGTACTATTGAGCCAGCATACCATACAAACTCCAACTTTTCTTTCGTGATAAAAATCTGACCAAAACCCAATAGCAGATATTCAAAATGTACTTCATGTTATGTGTATATTGTTTGCTGAAGAGTTTTGATTGTATTATTCGTTAAAAAAAGATGTTTAAGAATCGTCCAGAGAAACGTACATTTTAAAACAACAATTTCAAACTTTCTGGATCTAGCGATCTTATTTTTCAATAAACCAAATATTAATTCTAATGTATTATCAAGTTTTCTCACGTAGTTCTGCTTCTGATCTATTGATTTCACAATAGGAAAATAGTAAGTCAATCTAAAAATAACCAAATGGTGCACAGATTCGTCATTTATGCATATATTTCATAGCGATTCAGAGATTAACAGTCTGTGCTTGGTATTTTTTTTTTTGAGGATGCCGACTTGTACGTAATGAGCACCTGCCATTAAATGCTTAAACCAGCCCGTTTACTACGGAAAAGATTGCAATCATTCCGCAGGTAACAGTAGCTCGTCGCAGCAGCATAATGATTGATTGTATTTGAACTCAATTTTAGCAATGAAAATTTTATTTTGGACTTTGTTTCTTCAACTCTATCTTTTACAAATGAAAGACGTGTCAGTAAGCGAAGGTGAATACCCCCATTGCATAAATTGATCTAAGCTTGGACGGATATTAAATCAAATACCATATAGATGATTCAAATTTGTTAGTGATTATTATTGATACAAATCCATTTGCTTGGGAAGATTCTTCAAATGCGGAAGTTCCACTCACTCTTGAAAATGCACTGAGTCAAGTTCTTGTATTCATTAATGCACATTTAGCCTTGAAATATAATAATAAAGTTGTGGTTATAGCAAGCCATGTTGGACAAAGGTTTGTTGTATGCATCTTTGACAAGTGAGCAATTAGCTTACTAGAGATTTCTTTTTTCTTTTTTTTTTTAAAAAAAAAATAGCAAAATTCTATATCCTTTGGCAGACAATGAAGAAGCTACGACAAGCAACAATGGCAATAGAAGAAATGCCAACATGTATCCACACTTTCAAATTGTTACAGATCAAATTGTATCCAACCTCCAGAAATTACTTTCGAGTACAGATGCTAGTTTTTTAAAAAAAGATATGGGAGCTTCACCAACTATCACAGGTGCTTTGTCAATGGCATTATGTTACATCAACCGTGTAACGAAATTAGATGATGAAGCCCACATTAAACCGAGAATTTTAGTATTATCAGTATCTCCCGATTCAGCATATCAATATATCCCACTGATGAACTGTATTTTCTCGGCTCAAAAGGCTAGTATTCCACTGGATGTTTGTAAGATTTTTGGAGAAGAAACAGCATTTTTACAGCAAGCTTCCAACATTACAGGTGGAGTCTATGTTAAAATGGAAAATCGACAAGCATTGTTAGAATATTTAATGATGGCATTTTTACCTGACAGATATTCTCGCAATTATCTCAATCTTCCAAGTCAAGATCAAGTAGATTTTCGGGCTGCATGCTTTTGTCATAAAAAGATTGTTGATATTGGATTTGTTTGTTCTGTTTGTTTATCAAGCAAGTATTTAATTGGAGATATTTAAGAAATGTTATTAATTTATCAATGGTTTTAGTTTTCTGTAAATGGTCTCCTGTGTGCTCAACTTGCAAGTAAGTATTTTAATTATTATAACGTAAAGAATATACTGACGTTTTTCCTGGTAATTCCATAGAACCAAGTTTGCGTTTAGACCAATGGCGCCTCCTTCCTCTACTTCAAATTCATCGAGTAAATTAAAAAAAAATTAGATGTTTGTCCAAATTTGATTGGGTTAAATTTGTTTAATAAATATATCAAAAGGAAAGGGTTTTCATTTTGTTCATCCTTCTTTTTTCCCTTTCTCTATAAAACATATATATAAAAATGAGTCATCAACATGGACCTGGCTGTAATCATGGACCCGCAGGCGGTCAACAGCAAACTATTCAAGTAAATGATGCCAACAAGGCACCTGCAATCTATAAAAATACTTCCAATTATCTCAAGGATGAAAAGAAATCCGGTTTAAAAGCAAGACAAGGTGTATTCAATGGCAAAAGATTTGAGTATTTCAAAGGCAAAAGAGGTATTGATGCTATTTTAAAGGAAAATTATGCCAAAGTTACCAAAGGTGATAAGACACCTACAAACCGTGAAGAGGCTTTCAATGTATTGAATGATTTGGGTAAATTTGGTTTCATTTTACGTGTTGACCGTGGTGAATCAATTGGTGGTAAGGGTTCTCCTCGTATCTTACAGCCAAATCCTGTTCAAGAAGTTAAAGAGGATGGCTATTATATGTGGATTTGGGAAGGCTCACAAGTCAAGTTATATATGGGTGCTGCTGCTTTAGTAGCTGTTGTATTGGCTGGTGTTCTCTTTCCTCTTTGGCCCAATTTCTTGAGATTGGGTGTTTGGTATCTCAGTATTGCTGTTCTTTGCTTGGTTGGTGTCTTTTTCGCAATTGCCATTGTTCGTCTTATTATTTATGTCATAACATATCCTGTTTTGCCTCGTGGATTCTGGATATTTCCTAATTTATTTGAGGATGTTGGTATTGTTGAGAGTTTCATTCCCTTGTATGGATTTGACCCAGTCAAAGAGAAAAAGAGTAAAAAGGCATCTGTAGAGGCTAAGCCTGCAGCAGCAGCAACAGCAACAACAACAGCAACAGCAACAAAGGAAGAATAAATCTACACTTTTATCAATTCATTATTATCAAATACATTACATCAATCAAACTCTCTCCCAACATCTTTTTTCTCGTAAAAAAAAAACTATAATTTCTTCTCTTATGTGCAAATAAAAATTACATTAGCATACCCTGATTGAATATGTGAGATTAATGTTGGATTTGTGTCTTGAATAATGCAATTTATGCATGTCAATGGTAAACAATGGGTCATGTATTTTGAGCAAATTCGTTATTCTTTTCTTAGAACGTCGTTATTCTAAAAAAAAAAAGGACAGCTAGTGATTCAAGATGATCATTTCCTATATAAAACCGTTTTTAATTTATAAAAGAAAAATATCTCAAGAAAGTCGGTGTGTCAAGAAAGTGAATTGGCACAATTGATGCATTGCAGCCACTTTCTAAACATGAAAATAAATCCTTTGAAAATCTTCATGGTTGATTTTGTTTGAGAGACTGACTTCTTCTTAAAAACTATTACTGCTACGCAAATCTATTCAGAATCTATTAATGATATTACCTTATAATACTTCAGTAGACAGTGTCTTGAAAAACATATATTGGGTATTGAAATTACTTGACAGCAGAATTAGATGCGGTTTTCTTCGGTAAATTACGCACAAAATAACGCATTTTAATCTGAAAATCCAATGTTATTCAAAAAACGAAGTATTTATTAAATGCATTAGCATACTGGCGCTGCATCTCCCAATTAAGGTGTATCTTTTAACACTTCTTTAATATTAAAATGACAATATAAATCCCCGTTTTGATAAAGATATAAGCATATACTTTGATATGTGTCAATGGTTACCATAGCAACCAATTATTTTTTGACAGCTGAACCTCCTGATAACTACAATGCCATAGTAACGATCTAATAGCTGCACTGCTTGATTAAAAATCTTCGATCTGGGGCATTTATTAGTTGAAAGGCAATTAGTATGTTGTACAAATTCTATGAGCATGCACCAGTCTCGAAATTAAAGCAATATTTAACCGCCACACAATTGCGACCTCCGAAACCTACCATTGTCATACATATAGTATAAGTCAGGAAAGGGATCCAGACCCAATGAACATGAAAGCTATCAAAGTATTGATAGCCTTGTTTCTTATTTCTATTTTAAAAACTAACTGCTGTCTCATTTACTATTATTTCATAAGGTTTATCATTGTTAAACTTGAGACTTCAATAGCAAATGAGAAGCATAAAATCATACAACTAAATGATATAAGAGAGAAAGAACGAGAATTATCAATCTCAGTCATATTTCAGCTGCTTGTCGACTCTACATTTTTTTTTCCTTTTCTTTTTTCCTTCTTTTTTCTTTTTCCCTTTGATATTCCTTTTAATCTATATTCTTTTATTCTGCTTTTATTTTCAAAAATACATTAAATGGGTAATTCGTGTAGTAGTTGTTGCTCAAACTGCTTTGGAAGTAAGAAGAAAAGATACATAATCGAGTTTTTGAATTAGTTTTTTAATAAATGAATGAATGTGTTTTGTAATTTATAGAGCGCAGTAGAACGGGACTTTATGAACCCTTATTACAAGAAAATGAGCGTGAGGCTATTGCAGAACTATTGCAATATCTTGAAAGTACAGTTTTGAAACAGTAGATTTCTTAAATTGGTTGCTAAATCAGCTTTTTTTAGATCGTAGTGATACCAACTTTTTTGAAGGAGAACCATTACAAGCACTTTCCACTTTAGCATATTCAGATAACGTAGACTTGCAAAGGTCAGCAGCACTCGCATTTGCAGAAATTACCGAGAAAGATGTTCGCCAAGTTGGCCGTGACACTTTGGACCCTATATTATTCTTATTGCAGTCTCATGATGTTGAAGTTCAACGAGCTGCAAGTGCTGCTCTGGGCAATCTTGCTGTAAACAGTAAGTTGATTGATGAGGCAAAAAGTAAATACCATCAGTTTATTAAATCATTTTAGCTGAGAATAAGCTTCTTATTGTTAAACTCGGTGGACTTGATCAACTTGTACGTCAAATGGGATCTCCAAACGTTGAAGTTCAATGCAATGCAGTTGGTTGTATTACAAATCTTGCTACTCACGGTAAGTTTGCATCGTGTATGTCTCAATATATAATAATTTTTGTAAATCAATAGATGAAAATAAGACAAAAATTGCAAAATCTGATGCTTTGCGTTTGTTGGTCGATTTAGCAAGATCTAAAGATCAAAGAGTACAAAGAAATGCTACAGGCGCCTTATTAAATATGACACACACACGTAAGACTTGATTGCTTATGTTATTTATAAGATACATCTTACGAATTCTTAATTTAATAGAGGAAAACAGACAACAGTTAGTAAATGCAGGTGCTATTCCTGTATTGATTAGTTTGCTCGGTTCACCAGATGCAGATGTTCAATATTACTGTACAACAGCTTTATCCAACATTGCAGTAGATGGTAAATAACGTTGATTTTATATTTTGTGCATAAGCTTAAACCACAAATACAATATAGGCGGCAACCGTAAGAAACTTGCTCAAACTGATTCACGGCTTGTTCAATATTTGATTGCTTTAATGGACACTAAAAGCTTAAAAGTACAATGTCAAGCAGCTCTTGCTTTAAGAAATCTCGCATCGGACGGTAATATATATATATATATATATATACATATATGTAAACAAAATCAGCACATTATTAAATCCTTATACGCACTTTTTTTTTAGAAAAATATCA
Organism: Mucor racemosus; assembly: GCA_027405735.1. Lineage (NCBI taxonomy): Eukaryota > Fungi > Mucoromycota > Mucoromycetes > Mucorales > Mucoraceae > Mucor > Mucor racemosus. The sequence goes on from JAPEHQ010000005.1 coordinate 1,715,033, forward strand.
ACTCGAAATTGTTCGCTGCAAAGGCCTTCCTCCACTCTTACGTCTATTAAAATCTTCCTTTCTACCACTTATTTTATCTTCTGTTGCATGCATTCGTAATATATCCATTCATCCTGCTAACGAATCTCCTATCATTGATGGAGGTTTTGTGAATCCTCTCATTGAATTATTGGCATACGATGACAATGAAGAAATCCAATGTCATGCTATTTCTACACTGCGAAATCTTGCTGCAAGTTCTGAACGTAATAAACGAGCAATTGTCGAAGCTGGTGCTGTTGAACGTATCAAGACATTAATTAACAAAGTCCCTGCTAGTGTTCAAACAGAAATGACTGCAGCTATTGCTGTGTTGGCTCTTAGCGATGATTTAAAGCAAAGATTACTAAGTATGGGCATTTTGGAAGTTTTAGTAGAGTTGACTTCTAGCTCAAATATGGAAGTTGAGGGTAACTCTGCTGCCGCTATTGGAAACCTTAGTTCAAAAGGTAAATATTATTTGGGCGCATTTTAGTTTCATAATATATCAACAACTTTATGTAGTTAAAGATTACACACCTTTTGTCAAAGCTTGGAATTTACCATTTGGTGGTCTTGAGAAATTCTTGATTCAATTTCTTTCGGAAGAACAAGATATTGCTTTCCAGCATATTGGTGTTTGGACTATTGAGCAGTTTTTGGATGGTGGAGATGAACGATTATTAAATTTGATAGCAAATTCTGATACAATTACAGATTCTATTAAGCGAATTATTAATGAAGGACAAAAGCCAAAGATGGAAATGGGAGAGGAAGATACTGACGATGGCGACATATTTGCTTTAGCTAAACGTGTTTACAATATTTTGCAACAAATTAGAGAATCTAATAGCACAAGTCAAAAGAAACAACGTTAATCATTAACATCTTACTATCGATCATAACCAAATTTACTACCTTTTCTATTGTATTGTACTCACTTTCTCTCTCTTATTTTGTTGGTATTTTACAAATAAATAATTAAAAAATTGCCATCACTCACTTTTTCCTCATATCTGTCGAACATTTATTTGCGATGATAGTTTTAATGTTTTAATGGTGTAAATGGAATTCAGCTACGCATTAAAAATTGATTTCAATTGCGCATTTGAATGAAAATAATATATGAACCACATTATGTTTTATGCAAACATGAAAACCTTCAAATATCGAAATTCCCTCTGCTAGGGTAATTATACTGTGTGATTATTTATGATCAAAACATGATATATAAACAATCTACTTATTAACCTCGATAATTGCCAATGCCATACATACTGGTTTTTACCAATTTAGCCCTAATTCTAATTTGAAATGATCTGCTGAGCTACAAAACCCGCTTGAAAAAAAGTGGGTGGTCTTTGCTTCTTACGATTTTTCCACTAAATCAACATGATGTTAAAACTATAGATACAGATACTGTTACAAATATAGTATATATTTTGAACTTTGCAGCCCATTTGGATAAATATTCATTAATTGCAAACATTTTTCCGGTTGCTTTATTTTGTTTAAGCAGAGGAAGAGATGGTTTTACTCAAAAATGTATGCTCTACTCCTTCAGAAATAGCTATTAGCTAATGAAAACAAGGTATGTTATTCGTATATTCACTGCACATTAGGTCCAACTTTAAAATTCGATTTTGAATCACTACTTGGTTCTATAAAAAAATTCAAAGAATATCGGAAACAATTCATACAAAATAATTTAACAAATACGTGTTTTCATTTCCCCATTGTTAAAGCAACTCGGTGAGGCTGAGTATACAGTATTATAATTCCGGGGGTCAACACTAGAGGTACCTGTTATTATTGCAACGTGTAATGATCTATAATTTTGGACGAACAACTAAATATAAAATATGAGACGATCTTTAATCGCTACAAAGAAAGCTCATCTAACTTCAACAAACCTTGAAAAAAGCTCGGCTGCATAAAAAAAAACTCGGTTAATTTTAAATAGTTACTGTTGCGTCCACAAGTATGTATACATCCCTTGGTTAAAATTACGACACAGTTTGATATGGTAAGTTCTACATTGCTGTGTATTATGTTATAAATGATATATCAGAAGTTTACCCAGATGTAGAAATCCAGGAACAACTATTGAAATATGAAATCCAACATGGCATAACATTTAGTAACTCCTACTAAATGTCATACATAACCACTAGTATTAACAGCGACTATCAGGAACATTCAGGAACACTTGGCAACAATGAAACATAAGCAATCCTACATCTTATCCAAATGATACAATCACAGATTCCCAATTCCAAAAATCCCATTGTATATGATTTGTTCCCAAATCATATCAAGTACCTCAATACCCGACAATTCATTAATAATATTAATAATCATATAACTATCTAGAAAACATATAAATACAAAGCATCAATTAATTAATAAAATGTATCTTTTAGCAGAGTATTTTTATATTAGTATCTTTTGATATAACATTGTACATGATGAGCATCGTGCCGTTCTCAAAATTCCTTCCATTTTTTACTGGAATAGGGTTTTAAATTATATTTGCTTTTATTAATATAGATTATAGACAATACAATTCAATACGTTGTTGATGTAAAGCAATACATGCAAGAGCCAATATATTTACAATTACCATCATTTGTAAATATATTTATAGCTATAATGTTTGCAGTAGCAATGGTTTTTGCTCGAGTATAAACTTAAATAATACTTACCGCTTAAATTTTTATGCAAGTAAAATCTAAGATTATAGATGTTACTTTATCACTCGTAAAATTTAAACAAATTAACCTTCTTTAAACTTACTATTTTAGCTTACGATTATCAGCTGTAAAAAGATTTGTTTTCAAGTATAGCTATGATCAAGACTATAGTCATTAGGCAAGACATTAGATTATTCTTTTTTTTGTTTTTATATCATTTGAAATTTTATCACTTTTCTGAAACATTTCGTGGGTTTGTAGCCAGTTCTAGCTTTTTTTCATTGCGTAGGTATATATATTATTATTATTACCTTCGAATTGATCTGGTAATCATCAAGAAATACGTCCAACAATACAGTACTAAACAATGATATTTGATCTTAGAATGCGGTTAGATGAAAATATCCGTCTCTAATAATATAACGATTGCTACCTATATTAAAAACATTAGTCCCTTAATATTAGCATGCGTATTCAAATAAAAGAAAAGAATACCAGCTTGATAGTCTGATATGCCTTATCAAGGGGTGAATAATATCCTTGGAATATGAAAACAAAAAGAGAGAAACAACACAGGTAGAAAAGGATTTTCCAAACTTTTCCATTATTCAGCGCAATTAAAACCCTGTTAAATTGCACATTTCAGTCAATGCAAACGCAGCATTACAGCGCCTGAACTATAAACTAAGCAAAATAAGCAATATCTGTTACAATAATAGAAACATAAAATTTTCTACTAGAAAAACCGTCTGTCATATCATACATTCATTAAAAAATTGCAAAAGCAAGTCCGTAGAACGACGCCGTAATTGAGCATAGCAAGATCGAACGACCAAGTCTCTTATACTATGGTACAGTATATATCTAAGTTTTAAATAAAAATGCGGTTTTTTTTTAACTTTTCTTATATTTAACCACGTACGGTCTGAAAATTCAGTTTTTGTAGCGGACATTTTCGAAGCTCATTTTATCCTTACCAACACTCATGATTTTGATCAAAAAACAGAAAAATCAAATTTTGATGCCAAAATCAACGTTTAAATATACTACATTGTGAGAGAAACTTGTAGCCATAACTAATACACATTTTATAAAAGCTTAATATTAAATGTTAAGTAATGAAAATCTGTAGTTTTGTCCCAAAAACGGTTTTTTGATTAAAGGATTTTCATGTAATATTTTACAATAAAAATGTTTGTTATTTTTTATTGAGCAGATAGAGCGCTAAATGTTGTATAAGTGTATATTTTTTGTTTTTTTAATTGGTAGTATAATTAACTCTAGATTTGCAAAACCAAAAAAAAAATTTAAAAAATGTCAAAATTGATGATCTAAACAAAATTAATTTTCTAAATTAATATTCCGCTTGTAAGCCTTGTACGTCTTAAAAATAAGAGATTTTATTATACTTGTGAACTTTTTCAAGAATTTACGATGCTGTACCCACTCGACTCAAGCTTATTACTGTAAATATTTACATATTATGTTAATATTATGTGGTAGTTATTAGATGATAATATAGCCCTACTTGATAATTATTGCGCTAGAGGTGATTTACATTAAGTTTTAGTGTTACCTCTCCAATATCATAAATATAACCATAGCCATCACTGGAACCTATTATTGCCACCTTTTTACCCTCTTTGTCCCAAGCCCATTTATTCAATGTGTTGTATTCCACCTACTAGTATCATACATTATCACCTTCTACAGTATCAATACATCTTACAATCTATTGACTACGACATGTATTGAAGTGCAAGTCTTGATATCGGATATACGATATAAGAAACTCCTAGCGTATCAAGTTTAATCCAGTAATTACCAAGGACGCTTTGACCTCAATTATGGCACCACATTATTTCATCCCAGCAGTTAACCAATCAAGTAGCTATCAAATCAACATCCAAGCACATTTAGCGCAGCATTGAAACAAGACAACTCACAAGCTCTGCAATAACGTTTAAATTATGATTGATCCATTTCAATCCATAGATTACTATCAAACAGATCCAATGGTTCAATAGTGCCTTAAATTACATCTCAGGATCTCAATGTCAAATCAATATAAAAGGCCATACTTTTACATCTAAATAAACGATATCTTGTTTTTATTACACAGTTGAAGAACTGATTAATTACTCATTCTTTTATAATTGTATTCTTTTTTAAGTACTATTTATCAATCCTGAAAATATACGACATAATGTATGATACTAGGTGGAATACAACACATTTTCTTTTGTTAATATGGATTATAATAGATAATACAATGCAATACATTGGTGATGTAGAGCAGCGCATGCAAGAGCCAATATATTTATGATTATCATCATCATTTGTAAATTATGTTTATAGCAGCTATGATAATGTTTACAGCAACAATGGTTTTTACTCGAGCAAAAACTTAAATAACACTTCTTACTGCTTAAATTTATATGCAAGCTAAATCTAAGATTATAGATGTTACTTTATTACACGTAAAACTTAAACAAATTAACCTTGTTTAAACTTACTATTCCAGTTTACGATTGCCAGCTGTAGAAAGATTTGTTTTCAAATATAGCTACGATCAAAACTATGGTTATTAAGCAAGACATTGGAGTATTCTTTTTTTTTTTGTGTTTCTATATCATTTGAAATTTTATCACTTTTCTGGAACATTTCGTGAGTTTGTTGCCAGTTCTAGCTTTTCATGGAGCAGATATAAATACCATTGCCTTCGATTATTTGATCTGGTAATCAAGAAATACGTCCAACAATACAGTAGTAAATAGTGATATTTGTGTTATGTCAATATCATATCCTAGGTCGCACATTCAAGGTCGCAGTCAATATTCGGTATTATAGTAAATCAACAGGCGTACACGTTGATTCACATGCGTCTTAGTAAATTGGTGTAATGTTCTTAGATAGTAATTCTGTGTAATAGTTATAATGAAAAGTATATAAATACATCCTCTGGATGTATTGTTAATAAAAAAATGTAATATTTTGGCAAGATTATTTCTTAAAGACCGTTTTGACATTTCAATTAGACCATAGAATGCAGTTAAATGGAAACATCAATCACTAATATAACGACTGCTACCTATATTAAAAACATTAGTCCCTTATGTTAGAATACGTATTCAGATAAAAGAAAAGAATACCAACTTGATAGTCTGATATGCCTTATCAAATGGTGAATCATATCCTTGGAATATGAAAAAAACAAAAAAAGAGAAACACACGTAGAAGAGGATTTTCAAGGCTTTACATTATTTAGCGCAATTAAGACCCTGCTAAATTGCACATTTCAGCCAATGTAAAAGCAGCATTACAGCGCCTGAACTATAAACTAATAAGCAAAATAGGCAATGTCTGTTACAATAATAGAAACATACAATTTTCTAACGTTACCAGAAAAACCGCCTGTCATATCATACATTCATTAACAAATTGCAAAAGCAAGTCCGTAGAACGACGCCGTAATTGAGCATAGCAAGATCGAACGACCAAGTCTCTTATACTATGGTACAGTATATATCTAAGTTTTAAATAAAAATGCGGTTTTTTTTTAACTTTTCTTATATTTAACCACGTACGGTCTGAAAATTCAGTTTTTGTAGCGGACATTTTCGAAGCTCATTTTATCCTTACCAACACTCATGATTTTGATCAAAAAACAGAAAAATCAAATTTTGATGCCAAAATCAACGTTTAAATATACTACATTGTGAGAGAAACTTGTAGCCATAACTAATACACATTTTATAAAAGCTTAATATTAAATGTTAAGTAATGAAAATCTGTAGTTTTGTCCCAAAAACGGTTTTTTGATTAAAGGATTTTCATGTAATATTTTACAATAAAAATGTTTGTTATTTTTTATTGAGCAGATAGAGCGCTAAATGTTGTATAAGTGTATATTTTTTGTTTTTATAATTGGTAGTATAATTAACTCTAGATTTGCAAAACCAGAAAAAAAAATTTAAAAAATGTCAAAATTGATGATGATCTGGACAAGAATAATTTTCTAAATTAATATTCCGCTTGTAAGCCTTGTACGTCTTAAAAATAAGAGATTTTATAATACTTGTGAACTTTTTCAACAATTAATGATGCTGTAGCCACTTGAGTCAAGCTTATTACTGTAAATCTTTTTACACGTTAATAATGTGTGGTAGTTTATTTAATGATAATATAGTCTTACTTAATAATTAATGCGCTAGAAGTAATTTACATTGAGATTTAGTGTTACCCCTTCAACATCATAAACATAAACATGGCCATCACTGAGACCTATTGCCACCTTTTTACCCTCTTTGTCTCAAGCCAATTGATTCAACAATTTACCAGAACAAACTTACTTTTGACTTATAAAAATTGATTTATAAGTAAAATCAATTAACAAGTGACAAGTAATAATTATGGTGTACCTTTGATAGTTGGTAGCGGTATACAAGACAACATGACAACATCTTGTTTTCCTCTTCCTAGCTGCTGGCCACTAAATAGAAATAAATGCTTTTTAAAAACTAAATAGGCTAACATGAATTCATTCATTTATTCAAATCAAGTCAATACTATACATACTTTCAGAATTACCAGTTTTTCTCCAGGTAGATATTGACTTTAGACCAAAAACACATTTATTATTACGTCGATAATAGAACAAAAAGATTAAGTCTTGGACGCTTTTTTTGTTCGAGAAAGATATTATAACGTGCTTTAACATTAACAGTTAATAATTTATTTCCAAATAAGCAATAGGAAAAACATGTACTTGTAACTTCTACTTGATTTCAGTTTATAAAAAAATATTTTTTAGTCTTTTTGTTGTAGTTTTAAACGTAAATAAAAGAGCTGAGGAGGAAAGAGTAGGGAAGAAAAGAGATTTTGTGCGTTACAAACAACAGAAACTTACAAAGGCATAAATACTTTTAATGTTGCCAAACAGGTTATTGTCGTTGCTCCCAATTGGTCCCGAAAGAAGAACATGGGCAGAACTCTTTCAAACCCCAAATTTCAAATTGATATATCTCGTCAATAAGGCAATTCTGTTGAATCAGAGTAACTCACATCTGTTTTAACCATTAAATCTATCTACATTATTAATTATACAGTATTATGATTGATATACTTTAGTAAATTGACTAAAAAATCTTGATCTCATTGTTCTGCTCATCTGGGCTGCCTGATTTGCACAAATTTTTTATTCTGCCCATCTTTGCATATCATTATGCCCATGGGAAGCATAACTCGGCCGTAGTGAAGATTCGTAATCATTTATTGGTGCATTTTGGCGATGCTTTTCTCGACACAGTAAGTTGTGAAGATTGCCCTTTTAGATCATTGTGGCAAAGGTGTATTATATGTGCATCTAATCTTATGTAATGTTAAAAGCTATTACAATTGAACTTCACGGAGATTGGTTTTTGCTGTCGGTTTTTTACGGTTGTAAAAAGTAAGTTTCAATTGTGTTTCTCAGATACACTTTGAACGTTTTCGCCCAATATTGATTGGAATTACGTAAAGCCTTCAAACAAGATGTACTTCTGCTCTATGGGCCATTATAATATCTGTCTGAAAAAAGAAGAATTATTACCAGTGAAGTGAACTAAGCTAGATTCCCATCATAAAATACCTAAATTAAATGTCATCTCATTTGAAACCATGCTATCAAAGATAAGACTATATAGTAAATAGACAATTGCATAAAGATAGCAAGGGTATAATACTCAAATAAGAGATGCTAAAATACTAAAGTAATGTGGGATATCCTAAATAAAAGATACAAAAAGTACATGCTTATCAAGTAGAACAAGTAAGGGCTGTTCTGAAAGCATGATTGACAAACTATATTTAAAACACCGTTATTGATCCACCAAATCAATAACCAAACAACCCAACATTTATACTCAAAATTAATGGAATCGTTGACAATTGCAATGCAATTGCAAGATAGTAAATAATCACCAAATAATATAAATAGAGACGTAGAATAACCATTTTATTGCACATTATCCATATTTTAATAAAGAAGGATTTTAACAGTATTCTTTATCGCTTTTTACACCCATATTTTACTGCAACCAGAATATAAAAAGTGCAAAAAGTTAAGCACCTATATTGAGATATTAATTTTTAGTATTATTCATACGATAGATACAATTGAAAATTACTCTACATTTTTTGTTTAAGAAAAAAATATTGATTTTTCGCCGCGATATTCAAACTAATAGTTCATATAAAGCTTGAACTTTATGGTAGCTGGGTTCTAAAATCAATTGTCCAAGCTGATCGAAAAATGATACAAAACACAAAATTGTTTAATAGTTCATGAACTGTAAAGTAAGTCGACTTAGCGTGCTAAATGGTTTTTGTACAGCTTTGGATTCTGCATCCATCTAAACAAAATTAAAAAAATGTTTGACATTAAATTTTACGTAAAATACAATTGAAATTTTGAAGGCTTTTTGAAGATACACATCACTTTTTATGATTATATTTTAAATATAAGTAATGGAGATGATGCGTAAAAAAATGATCTATCGATTGAGCTATTACTGAGCATTTTAGCTGCATTTTCTGTAGAGAAAACGAACTTTTTATCGATTTTTTTTTCAAATTCAGAACTTAGGATGAGGGTATATAAGGAAAAATTTGAAGCTAGAAACGAAGGTATCTCTTTTTACACATTTTTGAAGATATCTCCACGAAAAATCAATATTTTTAAAAAAGCTAAATTGGGCCTGAGAGAGCTTAGCAAGTCCAATGACGTGAATGTAAAAAATAATGCTGTTCGTTTTAACGAATATTTTGAAATCTACAACAGAAATGCCAAAAAAATGAAAAAAAAATAAAAGTGCTCAGAATTTTTTTATATTCAAATATGTTAAAGAGCGCTTTAAAACAAGTAAGTTTTATTATTAAAAAGTGTTAGTATAGCTTAATTTTTTCCAGAGATATGAAGCCTCAAAGTTTTCAATCCATTAGCAGTGAAATACGCGTAAAAATTCTAAAACATTAGCACTGGAAAATTAATACCAACTGCAAAAAATAGGATATTTCCGAATACTTATTTTTAAATTAAAGCTGAACATCTCAGGTACATTGACATATAATTTTTTCTTGGTATTATTTAGTGAAAAAAAAAGTAGAGTAGCGATGAAAAGTGAGACCCAATTTTGTAGTACATTTTATGTGTTTTTGAGTTTTTGTGGGATGTAAAATAAATCTAAGAACAGGTAACATAATGCGTCCAGGTCATATTTATTATGTGTTTGTCAAGGACTATCCTGAAAGCTTTTTAATCTAGGGTTAATTATAGAAAAAGTAGGACGCTTCGGTTTTGAAAACAAAAAGTCTTGAGAATTTGCTTTTTTTTTTGAAATACAACGTAGTATCTCGAGATGTACCCTGCATGAATATGGTAAAAAGCATTTTAACACTCATCTGAAATTTGTAACATCTGCAAAATACTGCAACAAACATAAAGCTTTGAGTATAGAAACACAAAATATATAATCTAATTTACTTTCATGGATTAATACGATTGCGAATAAAAGGTATACCCCAAACATAATGATTATTACAAATGCCTATTAAATCAGGCTTTTTGTCTTTTGTTTATTCAGGCTGCAGTATGAACTACATATCAGGAGAGAATCGCTTATTTGCAAGGCCCTACTGGAAAGCTTCTTATCGCTCAATATATTAATGCGCATTTTTTGATAGGATATGTGCTCTATGCGCACGCATCATAAAAATTATGATTTTCAATGTTTTATTGATCAATTATTTGAATGCACAATGCATTATGTTGAGGATATTTAACTCAAGTACTTTTTTTTTTTTTTTTTTTTTTTTTTTTTTTTATATATGATTTTTTTAGTATTAAATAAAATGTCGCCATATTTGGCTACATAGCTATCCGTGCAGAATGCCAATACAATGCGCATAGTCTTATAAAGATTTTAGGCAGCGCCTAAATTATCATTTATCAGGAGAGAATTGTTAAACAATCAAGATATATAGAAACAGGAGCAAACATGCAAGTTGTATTATACAGAAATTTATTAGCTTTTAAACATGGCCAACAGAAAATAGCGGATATATATTAATACTATATTAGCATTTTTCATTTTAGCGTATAAATACTTCAGCATGTTGTCATTATTGACCTAACTAAGTGAGCGATTAAGAATTTTCAATCAAAATGGAAACAACTATACATACAACACAAGTGGATGGTTGATTGACCCTTTAATTTAAAGTTTACTTTTACGTAAGCATTATCTACTGGATCAATGCAAGATCTTGGTAAAAAAAAAAGGTAACAATGGGAAACCTTTTGCAATGTGGGACATGTACCATATATCTACTGTTTCTTCTTTTTTCTGTTTTCTTGGTGGGTTCATATATAGAGAAAAGCAAATTCAGAAAACATGATGCCATAATGATGATCGGGTTTAAAAGTGAGTTAATATCTGGGGAAGAAAACATATAACACTAGTTGTCATTGTGTAGCTTGATTTCTTCATGTTGAAACATTTCAACAGCACAAATTGAAATGTTGATATTGCTTCGAGATGTAAATCATGATAAGGATCTTTTTATTTATATACCATGCAATTGCCCACACATTTTCTATTTTCCCTTGTGAAACATGTAATGCGCGACCTGGTTTTCATTTTAATCTCCATTGGAAGACTATTATGAATACACAAAAAGGAAGAAGATCCTTTTGAGATTAATATTTTTGCAAGTTCTATACTAAGTTTGGGACCGTGCGGATGATGTAAGAGATGAGCAAATGTTATTGTGTAACTTTCTTACTGATGTTATCAAAAAAAAAAAAAAAAAAAAAAAAAAGAGAAAAGAAAAAGTTGATTCAGACTATCAACATGAATTGTTTTTTCCTTGAAAAAGAATGAGTGTTTTTTCGCATGATAATTATTTTGTATCGGTTATAAATCCCAGTTTCGGAAAGTGCAAATAAAATAAAGGAAACAGAGAAAGCGAGATTTCCTTAGTGTTTCTTGCGGAGTGTTGGATGATGATGGCCAAAAGGGAACTTTTTTTTTTTCCATTTTCCTGTATAGAACATATAAAATGGCCCTCATTTTTTTCCCAATTGCCTTTTTTTTCTCTCTCTTTTTTCTTTAAACTAATCTTTATTGATTTTATTTTAACCCTACAAAAATGTCCTTTGCTAGAAAACCCTCTGCCGTCGGTAACGAACGCCACCATCCTCACACTCTTTCCACTCTTGTAAGTTACTTGAAAAAACACGTAAAATGTTGAAAATTATGCCGACTAAACTGGTAAATTTTCGTAGGATTTCCAAGGTGCTAGCTCTGCTGCTGCTGCCAAGGCCATGAAGTCTGAGTTAGCCAATTTAGCTTCTCAAATGCAAAATGAAGAAGAACGCAAGGTAATAACATGATAACAAATCTATCAAAAATGTCATAATTGACGTGCTGTAGTATTTTACTCAAGAAATGGATGGTTTCTACATGCTCTTTACTCGTTATTTGGATGAGAAATCCAAGGGAAAGAAGTTGTAAGTAGTCTATATTTTGTTGGGGGATAATGCTGTTTATTTATTTGTTACTCTTTAGGGATTGGGAAAAGATCCAGACTCCATCCTCCGAGCAAATTGTTCCTTATTCTACTATTCCCGAAGTAACTGATACCGCTGATCTTGAAAAGTTGGCCGTTCTCAAGTTGAATGGTGGTTTGGGTACAACCATGGGTTGTGTTGGTCCCAAATCTGCTATTGAAGTTCGTGATGGCATGACCTTTTTGGATTTGAGTGTTCGCCAGATTGAGGTAAGTCTTGTTTGATTTCAGCGAGTTAAATTACAAGATATTTACACGCTTAATTTAGTACTTGAACAAGAAGAACGATGTCAGCGTTCCTTTTATTCTCATGAACTCTTTCAATACTGATGATGACACCAAGCGTATTGTTCAAAAGTATGCTACTCATAATGTCGATATCATCACTTTCAATCAATCTCGCCATCCCCGTATCAAGAAGGAATCTATGTTACCTGTTCCTCGTTCTCCCGCCTCCCCCATTGAACAATGGTAAGTTTTGATTGTGTAACTTCCTACAAAAGTATTTTGAATTGGGGTTCTAAATTTATACATGCACGCACTTTAGGTATCCTCCTGGTCACGGTGATTTGTATGAATCCATCTACAACTCTGGCCTCTTGGATCAATTGATTGCTCAAGGTAAAGAATATCTCTTTGTTTCCAATGTTGATAACTTGGGTGCTACTGTTGATCTCAATATCCTTCATCACATGGTTGAATCTGATGCTGAATTCATCATGGAAGTTACTGACAAGACCAAGGCTGATATTAAGGGCGGTACCCTCGTTGACGATGATGGTCATATCCGTCTTTTGGAAATTGCTCAAGTTCCCGATGAACATGTTGAAGACTTCAAGTCTGTTAAGAAGTTCAAGATTTTCAATACCAACAATTTGTGGGTAAACTTGAAGGCTATTAAGCGCGTTATGGATGAAGAGGCTATGGACTTGGAAATCATTGTTAATAATAAGACTACTCCTCAAGGTGAAAAGGTTATTCAACTTGAAACTGCTGTTGGTGCTGCCATCAAGCATTTCAAGAATGCTCATGGTGTCAATGTTCCTAGAACTCGTTTCTTACCAGTCAAGTCTACTTCTGATTTGTTCTTGGTTACTTCCAATTTGTACTCTCTTATTCATGGTCGTCTTGTGGTTAACCCTGATCGTATGTTTAGCAATGTCCCTCTCATCAAATTGGGTGATCACTTTAAGAAGGTCAATGATTTCTTGACCCGTTTCAAGACTATTCCTCAAATTTTGGAATTGGATCATTTAACCGTAACTGGTGATGTTTGTTTCGGTTCCAAGGTTGAGCTCCGTGGTACTGTTATTATCGTTGCTAACCATGGTGAACATATTGATATTCCTTCTGGTACCATCTTGGAAAACAAGGTCGTAACTGGTTGTTTGCGTATTCTCGATCATTAAGCTCAAAAATTATTCCCACCTTTTTTTCATAACAAACAAACAAACAAACACACACAAAACCGCTTCCTGTCTTTCCTTTTATATAATGTAATTTCATCATAACCTTCTGCATTTCTTTTTTGAAAAAAAAAAAAAAATAAAAACCAAATAAACAATTATTTGTCAAAATCAAAAAAACACAGGTTTTATTATCTGGTTAATCCATATTCTTTTGAATTTTCTCTAGTAAAACATCCATTTGTGATGCCATTTTAGGTTGGCCCTTCTTTGTTCTTGCCAACATTTTAGTTCTTTGCTCATTTCTTCCTTTATAATAATTGATGCGAGCTTTCTTTTCTTGTTTAAACTTCTTTTGACGTTCTTCCTTTTCATTTAATGATTCTTTTTTGAGCTTTTCACGTTCTTCTAATTGCGATTTAAATGGATTTGGTTTGAGTGATTTTGTTGATCTTTGTTTTTTTCGGGATTGCTCTTCGTTATCGCTTTCTTCCTCTTCCTCTTCTGATGAAGATTTATCTAAATCAAATTCCTCTTCTTGTTCTTCTACATCTTCTCTTTCTAATTCAATCACATTTCCATCTTTATCAATCGTGCGCTCTGCACCAAAAATCTAATGGCAACTGTATTAACAAATGTAATTCTTTTTCCCCGGGAAATAATCGTCATTTACCTCTTTAACATAATCTGGTGTTTCATCATTAGTATCTTTATTGAGTTCTTTGTAATATTGACTCTTTACTTGAGCCTTGTGTATAAGATCATATTTTCTTTTCTGTTCTAAATGGCATCATTTGAATATTAATATCATGAAAATATACATTATCTCACTTTCAGTCTTACGTTTTCTTTGTAAAGGTGTTAAAGGCTTTCTAGGCTTTTTTGTTTGAGGTTTAGGTGGCATATTTTGATATCAATTGTAAGTGTATATGAAAGAAGAAATTTTATAACTGCAATTAGTAAAAAAAAAAGTATGGAAAGCCAGTCGTTTCATGCGGCAATGGGCAGCCTATAAGCCACCAATAGATTTGACATATCAGTAGTGTTAACTTTTAGAGCATTTTTTTAAGCTAAAAACAACACAATTTGTTATAACATATATTATGTGAAAATAATCCTAAAATGCTACTCTTTATGGCTAATTTTTTTTTTTTATTTTGTGTTTGATAAATTTGAAATTTTATATCATGAAACTTTTAGCTTAATTTTTTTTTTGGCATAGTTTATTTCATTAAAAAGGTTTAATCCAAACGGCCATTTTCAGCAGATAATAACTCGATATCTGCGAAATCAGTAGCCATACTTTTAGCATCATGTGTAATATATATCACATAGATAATCAACGAAGATATAAACGAAGAAACCACAAAGATAATGTCTGACCAATGCTTAAAATAGTCAAATTCTACGGAATGTAGGGAGGACGAAATCAAATATCTGAGCATAAATGAGGATATTTAGTATTTTAAAATCAATCGAGTCAAACAACATACCTATATTCTGGTGGTAGGCTCATCTGCATCATTAAAACTGAACTCAAAAAGTACATACCCATCATATGGGC
This sequence comes from Mucor racemosus, assembly GCA_027405735.1. Classification (NCBI taxonomy): domain Eukaryota; kingdom Fungi; phylum Mucoromycota; class Mucoromycetes; order Mucorales; family Mucoraceae; genus Mucor; species Mucor racemosus. Next base: position 1,730,323 of record JAPEHQ010000005.1, read on the forward strand.
AACAAACAGTAAAATATTACTTGTAGAAAATGTCACTTTGAGCATGAATACTCGAAGAACTCGAGTTAAAAGCTTCAAAAACCCTCGCACAGATCCAAATACAATTATACCTGCAAACCAAAAGCTTAATTGTTGAGACCAGAATACAGGATCAATTTTGAAATCAACATTGTTCCTATCTAAATGGCTCATCATTACTGATAACATTTTTGTGATGGGATCAGAACTACCGGAACGTTGTAGTAGGACATTAATTGAAGTCTATGCAATTTTTAGGATATCATTATCATTCTTAAAATCTAGGAAACTTACTACAGTCAATTTATAGATACAGTAAATAGCAAAGATTTTATCTATCACACCCCAAATCTGACCCTTCCAGGTTTGTGAAAATCTACTCTTGGCTCTACCACGTTCTAATTCATCCAGATCAGATTTCATATTAACAACCAATCCTTGTAGTTGCTCAATCTCAGTCTGTAATAGCGTAATCTCTACACATTTGTAAATTAAAACCTTGTGATTACATACATGTATCCATATAAATACCACTATCTTCAGATCCTGTCATTGATGATATAATGCGAGTAAAAAACCCTTCATCCGATGTTGATGTCTTTTTTTTGCCTGTGATATCGTCCTGCTTCTGCATTTTCTCCAATAAAACTCTCTTTCCTTGGATCATGCCTTCTGTTTGCTGATAGGCATGTTCTGCAACTTTGAAATCTTGCTCACTGACATGTCTTTTATACGATGCCCATGTAGTAAAAGGAGTATTCACTACACCAAAGCCCGATAATACTGAAATGAGCGTTATTCCAATGACGCTAATACGAATGATGCCGAGTTCAATCCATGATGTGGTTGCTGTCATTAGATTGCTTTTTATTTAGTATGAATGCGGAGATTTCATGGCATGATGAACGAATCCATTTTTTGGGATTTTCCGTACATTACCTATCGCTGTGTATTGCTTTATTTGACTAAACAAGTATAGATAAATAGCCCAAAGTATTGATGTCAGATAAATTGACGATTTTACTCTCCAACCTATATCGTGTTAATCTTAAAACATGCATTTTTCTAAAGAATAAACCAACCTCTAGTTGTATGAAGGAAAGCATAAAGTTGAAACCAAGGAATAACAACAATGACAAGCAACAGTAATAGGTCGAGATTAAGTTTCCAATACTGTGAACGTGCACTATATTTCGTATGATTAATCAATTAGTTTTTCCTTGCTAAAATATACATGTAAACTTACGTATTTGAAAATAAGTTTACTATCTCACTAAAAACAAGTAAAAACAAAGTACAAGAGCTGCTTAGTGTCAATGAAAATAATAAATGCGGTATATACAATGGATGCTTGAACGCTATCGGCGAAGGTGCTTTATAATCATTGAATAAAAGTTTAGCAACTTGTGTTGATCCTACAGTTAATAGTATAATCTGTATCGATATAAAGATAACAGTATCAAAAGTGGCCATTTATGTTTTTAAAGAAAAAGATAAAGAACAGGATTTAGTGTGAATATAGTATCATGAAAATGTTTTATTCTTAATTTGTCATAAATGCCACTGTTTTTTTTTTTTTTTTTTTTTTTTTTTCTTGGTTTTAAAAAGTATTTACATTGATTGTTGTTGTCTCCATTCTACAAAATCATCAAAAAGAACTGGCCCTAATTTTATAATATATGAATAAATGAGATTTACGACCTGTTGAAGAAACCTAAAGCTTACATGATGATGTGCTATCGTAATTTTGAAGATCTTCAGGTACTGCTTTACAAAAATCAAGTAAACTTGACCATTGATCTTTATTGATTACTTTGACAGGCTTTTTTTCCTGTAAAAGAAATCAATTGATTAGATATTGTTACAGGACAGCATAAAAGAAGCCTACCTGGATGAATTGTGTGAAGGATTTAGTGATAGGGTATTTGTGTTCTAACAAAATATGCCAAAGAGCAATTGCCATCTACACATGCTCAGATTAGAAAAATGTCATTTAATACGCTATTAATCTCATAACTTACCTCTACTTCCATACTCTTTTGACCTTTTGATTTTACATAATTAAAAGTGAAAAGATATAATTGTTTGAATTGAATTGGGTCTTGAGAAACCTGCATTTCCCAATCGTGTAATACTGCTTTGAAATCTGTTGGAGTTGTAACGCTTTTTGTATGTGTCAACATACTATGTGGATAGAAATGATGACTATTTGCCTTACCTAACAGCTTCCAATGTTTTGATCCATTCCTCTTTTGTAATATAACCCATACTACTTGCTCCCATTTTCCATCCAACAATAATGGGATTTGCCTGTATATCAAAATAAATGTCAAAAGCTGTTATTTCCTTCCTTCCTATATTCTCTCATCTATTTTGTTATAGTATACAAACATACACTTTCTAAAGAAATGCCTAAATCTTCAAAGAGCTTCTGACAGCCATCGGGTGGTATAACATTCGAATTATCTTTATCTGCATACTTTTGGAACCACTTTAAACGTTTATCTGAATCTGATTTTTGCTATTTCAATAATGTTGGTAATACGGTATATATTTCTTATAGGGAAAAACTTACTTGAGCTACACTATATTGAATCAAATAAAAATCAATCAAAAGAGCCAAAATCGGAATATGTGTATCAAAAAAAAACTATTCTCTGACTTACCTTTGTTTCTTTTTTTGTATCTTGACTTTTCTTGGTAATAGTGAAGATTCGCTCGAAGCAGCCTTACGTTTAGGTGGCATAGTTGCTTTATGTTATGTTTGTGTTTGTACGTTTTTGGAAAGAAAAAAGAAAAACTGTCTTGGAAGATCGAATTTGTACTGTAAAGTTCAAATACATTGCTCTCTACGCGCACCAAGAAAAGTCTTACTCGGATTTGCGGATCTTGATCAGAAAGTAGAAGTTTTTTTTTTCTTTTTTTTTTTTTTTTTTTTTTAGTTTCAAACATTACGAAATTGATTAGATATTATAGCATTCTATGGCATACGGATTGTAGTTGTTGTTTCTAGATTTCCAGGATCCATCAAAGCTGCATCAAGTAAATAGGCTATGATTGTAAATCTAGCAAACCACATTTAATCTTCAATTCCCCTACTGCTTGTTATTAGGAAGCCGCGAATGGACACTAGCTATATTAAAACATGTAGTCAGTATCGAAATAAGAGTACTCCACTTTTCAGTGGATAACATCCCGAATAAAAAACTCGATACCATTCAAAGAATGCCCGATAATTGCCCTATAGAACTTTACTTAATTTAATGAAAGCAGTGATTCAGAATTTATTCTCTAAAAATTGAGTAATTGAAACTTACAATTTGAATTTATCTCATTTGATACACTATGTCACAAAACATTTTAAGCATAGCCATATCTTCAAATAAATATTAATGGTCGATATCCATTCGGTATGATAAACTTTTCAAGAAAATCTGCATTTTTGATGTACAAACATGCATTTAGTTTTTCGTAATATAGAAGCTATGGGTTCCCTCTATGGCAATTGATATATGTCATAAACCAAGACAATATATAACACATTTAAGTTACAAATGAATGAAAAGAAAAATGCAATGCTATATTTGAGGTGCTACAGAATATTGGCAAAAGGGTTATTACGTTATTTCTATTCTTGTTGATTTTTCAGCGAGTATAAAGACTTCAAAAGTGAAACATTTGGATCCCTAAACCTTATGATTATAAATTCTGTTTTTTTTTTTTTCATTTCATTTTTGTATATAGTTTTAACAATTTGGAGAATGTTCACTTTTTTTTTTACAAAGCTATCGCTAGAGATCAGTTAACCAAGTTTTCTGGGGCAAATTTGGCCGTTAAAAACGAATCTGCAGTTTATTTTACTGTATCTATTAATTTCGTCAAGATTTTTGTGGTACACAATTTTCTGGAGTTTAGTATTATATACGCCTATGACAACCCTTCAATTCCATTATAAAGTCTTACTTGAAGGCATAAAAAAAGTTGTTGAACAAACTGTTCCGCACATTTTGATATATAATTTCAAATGTCAAGTCTAGTTTCAGCAATTTCAGAGGGCAAAATAAGTTAAAAAAAAAACATGGATATTTGTACTGGTGATCAATTTTAGCAGAAACTTTTCCTGAAAGACAGTACCCATTCATTCAACATTGTCCCGGCTACAAATTTTATTAAATAAAGCAAGGATGGTTACTATAGTGATTGTTTCATAAATTTGAATGATGCAGAAATGGCCAGCTTAAAAATTATAATCACCGATTTTTCTGCAGGTAGATATCGATTTTAGACCAAAAAAACATTGATTATAACGTAGATGATGGAACAAAATGACTAAGTCTTGGATGCTTTTTTTGTTCGAGAAAAATATTATAACGCGCTCTAACATTAACAGTTAATAACTCATTTCCGAATAAACAATAAGAAAAATATGTATTAGTACCTGCTACTTGATTTCAGTTTATAAAAAATATTGGTCTTTTTGTTGTAATTTTAAACATAAATAAAAGAGCTGAGAAAGGAATGGGAAGAAAAAAGAAAAATAATTCTAAATCAGTCAATTTTGTGTGTTACAAACAGAAATTTACAAAGGCATAAATACTTTCAGTGTTGCCAAGCATGTTGTTGTCGCTGTCTCCATTTGGTCTTCGAAAGAAGAATATGGGCAAAACTCTTTGAAATCCCAAATTTCAAATTGATATATCTCGTCAATAAAATAACTCTGCTGAATCAGAGTACTTCCCATCTGCTTTAAACCATGCAAATTATCTTCGTTGTTATTAATTATATTATGATTGATATACTTTAGTAACTTGACTAAAAAACCTTGGTCTCATTGCTCTGCTCATCTGGGCTGCCTGATCTGCACAAAACTTTTTATTCTTCCTATTCGTGCTGATCTTTATGCCCATGGGACGCATAGTCCGGCCGTAGGGTTAAAAAAATTGGGGCGGGAGGGGGAGAATCAGGGCACAGTATTTATCAGGGAAGATGCAGCAAGCTTAAAGACTAACTAATTATACATTAGTTTATTTCAATATGAAAGTGATATTGTAAAAGAATTGTTATTATATACCTTACGTAGACAGCATTATATGGTTTGGCTAATACAAATCAAGCCAGTTGATATTCATGAAAACAATACAAATTATTTATCCACTGGGTATTTCTTGAGGAAATTAAATCAACAATCGGGGCCCTTTGTCAGTTTTTAACATAGTGAAAAGTTTGTTAAGAAACATATATCGTAATTATTATATGGCTTTATGAACAAAAGACCTTCATGAATGAGATGAAGGCAACCTAATAAAATAGCGTAAAAATTATACTCAAAAGTAGAACTACTATAATACTTATTTTTTTCAACTGGCATTAAAAATAAACACATTCAGGGGTTTATAAATGAGCCAAAAAATTCTGTGGGTTTAATTTCTTTTCTTTTATTTTCATTAAAAAAAGGTGTTTTTTTTTATTATAAATTGAATATATGATCCACATTTTTGTCAATGGCCGCTCTTCCAAAAAAAAAAAAAAATGCCGAACAATCTCCAGATGCGGCCATCTAATAATATTTCCACACTGTAAATTTTTAGAAAAAATCACCGGACAGTCCGGATGCGGCTGTTTAAATATCTCAAGCAGCTGTGAGATGCGGGTATCGAAATTTCATACAAAAATTATGGTTCAATTGTATGATTAATTAATTATTCGAAGACTTATTTTAAGTAAAAAAGTATAAAATACAACATACAACATACAACATTCGCCTAATAACGGGGTTAACTTGAAAAGTATATATAAGATGGTACAACCGAATTCGAAAAAAAGTCTACAAAACCACAAATTTTAAAGGATTTATAAAAGTAAAATATACATGTAGGTGATATATCATAAGTTTACCCAGATGTAGGAATCCAGGAACAACTATTGAAATCCAACATGGCATGACATTTAGTAACTCATACTAAATGTCATACATAACCACTAGCATTAACAGCGACTATCAGGAACATTCAGGAACAATCCGTAGCAATGAAACATAAGCAATCCTACATCTTATTCAAATGATACAATCACAGATTCCCAATTCCACAGATTCCATTGTATATGATTTGTTCCCAAATCATATCAAGTACCTCAATACCCGGCAATTCATTAATAATATTGATAATCATATAACCATTTAGAAAACATATAAATACGAAGCATCAATGAATTAATAAAATGTATCTTTTAGCAGAGTATTTCTATATTAGTATCTTTTGATATAACAGTAGGTATAAAACACGAGCCGAGCCTTGGACGAGCTTGACCAAAGCTCGCTGTAATGATCTGTAATTTTGGACTAACAACAAAGGTGGATAATATGCTTATATATATTATTCTTGCTATTATAAATTGGTGATCACTGAATTGATGAAGGTTGGTGTTCTTATTTGTAAATTAGATATTTATTAGTGAATAAATAAAAGTAAAGGGAGTGTAACAAGGCAGATAAATTTACAAGGGATCATGTAATGATTTCCTTGTAGTATTTATATAAGGAATGGGCAAGGTTTTGCATGAATGAAACTGAAATGTTTGACTCATTACACTCGCCACAACCAGCCGAGCTTTGTATCACTCGAACTCGAGCCGAGCTTTTGGCTTTTTTTTTAAAAAGCTCGTTTGAGAAAGACGAGCTTTTGACTTCTTTTCAAAACGTTCAAATTTAAATAATAATTAGTAAATGATATGACATTATTACTTTAGATAATTGTCAATTGACATTCATAATTTGCTTTATTTTAGATATTTGTCACTGGAAAGGTAAAATAAAGCTCGGCTCGTTTAAGATCACTGTTGTATTCCACCGACTAGTATCATACATTATCACTGTTATGTCAATACTCATCCTAGGTCTCACATCCAAGAAGGTCACAGTCTATAATTAGTGTTACAGTAAATCAATGCGGATTATTGACTTACATCATATTCTTAGATAGTAAAACCCTAGTAATAGTTATAATTAATATATATAAATACATCCAAAGGATGTATTGTTAATAAAAGTGTAATATTCTGGCAAGATTATTTATATAGACTCTTTTGACATTTCAATCACCTTCTACAGTATCAATACATCTTACAATCTATTGACTACGACATGTATTGAAGCGCAAGTCTTGATATCGGATATAAGATATAAGACACTCCTAGCGTATCAAGTTTAATCCAGTAATTACCAAGAACGCTTTGACCTCAATTATGGCACCACATTATTTCATCCCAGCAGTTAACCAATCAAGTAGCTATCAAATCAACATCCAAGCATATTTAGCGCAGCATTGAAACAAGACAACTCACAAGCTCTGCAAGAACGGTTAAATTATGATTGATCCATTTCAATCCATAGATTACTATCAAACAGATCCAATGGTTCAATAGTGCCTTAAATTACATCTCAGGATCTCAATGTCAAATCAATATAAAAGGCCATACTTTTATATCTAAATAAACGATATCTTGTTTTTATTATACAATTGAAGAACTGATTAATTACTCATTCTTTTATAATTGTATTCTTTTTTTAAGTTCTATTTATCAATCCTGAAAATATACGACAATCACTACTTAAAATTGAGAAACCGCATTTGAAATGAAAATAAATCGAGGAAATACTAAGGTATTGCAATGATGGTTATTAAGTAAAGTCTACTTTATTTTTCATTTTCTATCAGGATATCTAGGTTTTGGATGGTTGTGAAGACTTTTTATTTTTTTATAAATTTTGTGAGAGCACTTTTTGTGGCATATAGATCCATGAAGGGATGACTGGTATGCAAAGCCAAAACCATAGGATAGTACTCATTAGCGTCTATCTAATGAATTTTACCTCGTAAAAAAATATTGATTTTTTGTCGAGAAAATTGAGATTGAATGATTGGTTTTTGGTGATAAAAAAAAGGATCCATTTTGAACGAGGATATACAAGGAAAAATTTTCGGTTTTACAAAAAAAAGATTAAAAAAATGTATATCCCCACAAAAAATAGGGCTACAGCTACGTATAAATACTCATTCTGTAGATAATTTTGTTGCGCATAATGTGAAAATAAAATATTTTAGGATTACATTTGAATAAAAGGTACTTTTTGATCAAAAACCGTTAAAATTTGACATTAAATTTACTAGAGGTTTTATGAGAAAAGCATTTTCAAAATCTACATAGATCGATTCAGAATTAAAAACTGAACCCAAAACATTTAATACGCTAGCTCAGCTTACTATGTATTTTTGTGAGTAACTAAACATACAAGGTTTTTTTTGGATTTTTTTGGATTTTTTTTCCATTTGAACACTTTTTTTGAATTGAAGCTCAGTTACATGTACATATCTGATTATACAATTTTATATGGTGATATTCAAAATCGGAGCGTGCCCCCATTTCAATAAATAATCAAGAATTAAAAAATTCAAAGCTCTACTTGAAATGCTAAAGAATATTAGAATAAGAATTATTTGTATTCATTTTCATTTTTCAGCGAGTATAAAGACTTCAAAAGTGGAACACTTGTTTTCCCCCGCTTAAAAACTCAATCTAAGATGTCAAATATCTCAAGTTTTTAATAGGCTTGTATACCATAGTTCTCAGCATAAGTCTGGCTGAATCATAGTCGTCGTTAAACATTAGAAGCGTTTTAAGTATGCATGGTATATATGTGTGGATATAACAAAGCCATATTTTTATTGTACCTATATAGTCGGGTGGTTCTGCTATATACATCCTAAAATAATCCATGGAAGCTGAAATTTACATTATTTGTGTAGTAGCTGTTTTAAAAGTTTGCTAATATAATTCATTAGCTTCAAAAACCAATGGTATTTGATATGGGCTTCCGATAATTTATTGTATCTTCTGCAAGAATATGCGTACACATAGAGATAGTTTCTATTTCATGACCGAGATCGAACGGTATACTCATATTTGAAACAAGATACAATCCGCCACAAAGAACAGCAATTTGAAAATCGCAGCTTGTTTCTGAATGTTTATTGTAAATAAGCCAGAACATTTTGGCATTATTTAAAGTTTGTTAGTTGATCATATTGAGTATAATATTTTGAAGACATTTTCCTAAAAAAAAAAAAGTTTACTTACTTTGCAATCAGACTTTGGGTGATTCATTAATGAACTTGTCAAACAGAAACCATGCCATTTCAACATCAAAAATGTCACAGTTTTATCATAATGAAAATAAAAAAAAGTGGTAATTCTTGATCAAGATGAAATTGAATCTTAAAAAATTGATCATATGCTAGTTTTGAATAAGTAGAGGTTCCTGAATAAAATAAGTCTTCATTGTCCTAAAATGCATCACTGTCTCGAGTACTCCTCATTGTGCCGTATCCTTGAGGTTTCGATGCGTTTGATCACTGCTTAGCATTAAATATACGTAGCATTCTAAGCTTTATTAGCTTTAACATTCATATATTCCATTTATAATGTATCAATTCATTAATCGCTAATTTACGCATGCTGTAGTTTACAAATATTGTAATTTACGCACAGTAACAGCAGCGGCGTTAAGAGAAAATCGACAATGAAAAGATATCTGAAGATTTTTTTTTACACTTTAAGGGGAGGTCATTTTCTATCCAAGCATTCAAGTTCAATAATCAGCATGCTCAGCTGCTACTGCAACCTTTTTTAGTGTATACTATAATATCTATCAATCTTATTTCTATGAAGCACTGCTTGTGTAAGAAAAGTCGTGATTTTGAGCTGTAAATAACGAACCTTATTTCCCCAGCTCAACTCGAAAGCTGGTAAGATCAAGGCTTTCTTAACGATTCCATGCGTGTGAACCAAGTATTATATATAGTTACATGTGTACAAAAGCAACTTGGGTTTATACGGGTACGACCGATCTGTGCAATCTGATATTTAAATTCACCCAGGAGGTACAAAAAAGTATTGTATCATATCCTGACACTCGTTGTGTAACTCCCAAATACACAAACAGGGAATTGCAAGTATACCATTTATCTTGCCATGGCTGTGTATATAAGGCAGGCGACTAGAATAGAAAGTAACGTAGCACTGGTCAAGAAAACAATGATCGGTTCCACTTTTTATTATGCATTGTGAGTATATAATTGAGTACTTGTAGACAATTTGAAAGGCCTTTAATTACAAAAGCAAACGAATAAACATACAAATAATAGGTCAGATGTAGCATTGCAACCTGAGCGCCAAATACTATATATGTATATATGATTATGCTTGTATATACGAACAATGTGTTTGTCATGTTATTTTTATACGATCTCCCACAATGCATTTTCAAGTAAAGTGAACTTCATATGAAAAGGAAAAAATCAAGGTTTAAGCGTAAGATGCAGAATAATGCAATCAGCGTTACATTTAATACTAAACTATAAGATCAAACGCTACTTTTATCGTTTATGTATATGATATCCGTGCTTTATACATCATGCTTGCTTCTTTGTGTCAGTCAAATGATTCTCCACATAATCCATGATGATAATTTTGGAGTAGAAGACTACTTGTAAAAGTAAGATGTGCTTTTAAAAGTAAAGACTAGTGTTTATGGAATATATTCCACAGGTGATTATAATATGGTGGTATGGCATTATTGTGCGATAGGAGATCGGGGTTACTGAATCTCCGGTAAACCGCAATATATCATATAATCTCAAATATACTTTATAGTAGACATCAAAAACCGCCGGATCTTTTTCTTTTTCAGATATGCAATTTGTGTTGATTATTTTCCAATGCTTATAGTTTTTGGGTACCTTTTTTTTTCGCTAGGGGAATGTATAAATCTTTGTGTATCCTGGAAACTTTCATGAAATTTAGACTTTTTACAATAGAATTAGGATTGATTTTTATTTTATAGTATCTAAATAATCTGTCGCCTTGGTCAGCGAACCAGTAAACTTAATTGTTGAAGTTGTTTACTGGCCAAATTTATTACATTTTGCGTGAAAATTAACGCTACTTGATCAACAATAAATGAAACGCACCACATGGTTCGATACATACAAAGGCAGTTTTTCCATAAGAGATTCTTGAGAATTGTCATACAAGTAAAGAGTTTCTTGTCTTCTTATTGATCTATTTGGCAATGAGAAAAAAACACAATTTCATAGACCCATTCATGTGTTCAGAAAAGAGATGTAAAATAGAAAAAACAGTTTATTCTTTCATGTAAAAATACTTCCTAGGTGTTTTGTTATTGGGATGGAAAGAATTGATATAAAAAGGACAATGAAAATGGTATATAATTTTCTATACTAAAAAAGCCTTTGAAACTATGGTATTTATTAAATCAATCGTTGCTCTTTCTATAACTGTTGCGGCAAGCACCATGGCCTTAAATGTGGCAAACATTGCTGATTGCCCAGCATTAAGTGCTAGAAATTCAACTGCTACAGGCATCACTGATCTTCGAATTGACGATATCAAAGTGGTAGGAGCATTAGGTGACAGGTAATCTATAGTAAACATTGAGAAATATCATGTGCTACCAATGTTTATTAATACTGTGCATGCAAAATAGTATTATGGCAGGATTTGCAATGATGGGCGTTGACTATGAGGGATCTGGAATCCTTAATATTAGTCTTTTATCTGAATATCGCGGTAATAGCTATGCAATTGGTGGAGATACCAATGCTGTTACTATTGCAAATTTTATGAAAAAGTATAATCCCAAGATACAAGGTGCTTCTGTTCTTTCTCATCTCGCTTCCCTTTGTAATGGTGAATCTTGTGGATTCCCTGCCTCTCTTTGTAAGTTCAATGAGAATAATATACACTCAAAATCATATTGACATTTTGTATTAGATCGTCCTTTGAGAGACAATTTGAATGCTGCACAAAGCGGTGCTGTTGCCATGAATCTTGATTATGAGCTTGATTACCTTATTCCAAGTAAGCGTATACACGTAAGAAAGGGATACTGTCTAATTTAATTACCAAAATACAGGAATGAAATCATATATTCTTTCCACCAACTACCAGAAAGATTGGAAGATGATTACTATTCAAATTGGTAGTAATGATCAGTGTGCAGCTTGTGGTGGTGAAATCACGGAACATGTAACTGCTGATGCATATGGCAATTATGTGGAAGCTGCTATTAACCGCATCAAAGCTGAAATTCCAAAAGTTGTCGTTAATCTTCGTAAGTTATCGATCATCGAAGAAGAATTTGCACTAAAACACATACATACGTTATAGTTGGTACATTCAAGGTCTCGGGTGTATTTCCCCTTTCTGCTGGTAAAGCCTATTGTGTACCTAATGGATTTTTAGAGAATACAAAAGAATGCTCGTGTTCTAGCTCTGCTGAAAACATGGCAAAGATGGACGCCCTTTCTGATGGTATTTTGAGCATAAATGCAAGAATGATTGTGTGGTATTAATATATAAAATTAGCATATAATGTCAAATTGCAAGCTATTGCCAACAAGCACAAAGGTCAGCCAAATGGTACATTTGCTGTCATGTATAGCCCTATTCCCATTGATATCTCATCTTTCCCTATTAATGCGCTTAGGTACATATCAAAAATATTAAATAGATAATATAAAAAACTAATTTATTTTGAAATAGTAATGTGGATTGCTTTCATCCAAGTTTGAAAGGCCATCAATGGATTGCTAAAGAAATTTGGAATCAAATGTTTTTGAAGAGTAGCGAAAAACCTTCAGTTATGACATTTGAAGAAAATCTTTCGGTAAGATGATGGTAAATATTGTCAATGAATAGTAGTATTAACGCTTTCAATTATCAAGGTTTATTGCCCAACCTCAAATGATCGTCTTCCTACTGCCTAAATAGTATTGCATTTTAATCGCGAATGCATAATTATTCAACACAGGTGCGAAATCTATTTATTATTAATTAATAAAACAGACTACGAATATACCAACTATAAATAACTTTTATGAAACAAAAAAATATATCACACTTTAAACAGTTTGTGCAATATCTTCAGCGTCAGTAGTATTCTTTATATCTTTTTCAAATGATTAAGAAAATTCATTAAAAATAGCCATGTGAATACAAATTGTGCCATAATTCAAAAACCAACATATTATATTGTAACGGCATATTGACTTATGTATCCAACAGAAGCAGTTGGGAGTCTGATTAGTTCAGTGCATAAAAAGAGTATAAATTGATTATTTAGTAATAAAAATAATTTGATTTGAAAAAGGGTTTGAAGAGTAAGTAATATTTAATACATCATTCTATATAACCTATGTATTACCTATCTCAAAGAATATTGCCGCCATCAAATGGCGAGCCTATTCGTTGTTTCTTGTACAGAAAATCAAGGGCTAAATCATTGAATTTGATTCGATTTGTACAGTATAATTTTATATGGTCAGATTCAAAATCGTAGCGTGCACTTATTTCAAAGTATAATCAGAAAATAAAAAATGCAAGGCTATACTTGAGGTGCTACAGAATATTGCCAAAAGAGTTATTTCTATTCATGTTAATTTCTCAGTGAGTATAAAGGCTTTAAAAGTGAAACACTTGCTTTCCCCAGGGAGAATAATACATAATAAAATGTATTATAGCTAAAAGTACAAATCAGAATTAAATGTTAAGTTATTTAATAAAAAAAAATTCAGATATTAATATTAGATTAAGCTTGAAAGGCTTATGATAGAGTTTTACCTACAGAATTTATTATTTTTTATTGAAGTTTTTTCTGGTTTTTGTGAGCTTTATTCAGAAACATCGTAAAATGTTACAGAGTACCAATAGTTTTTTTGGAAAGCAATTGTGTAATTGAGCTAATAATCTATGATACTCATTATGAAATAGATCAAACAAGAACATTTCTTTACTCCAAAATTCACAAGCATGATTTTGGAAATGCTTATACATACAGTACGTGAAACGGATGAGCTCATTTGCTACTCTATAAAGCTGATATGTGTAATACCAAAATCAAGGCACGATGCATTTATAACCATGCGTACTACTTTACTAAGAAGCTATTCCCATTCGTCATTAATGAAAATATCTTACTCATCTTTAATTCTACCTATAAACGTATGAGTTAGTGTTTTTACATAATAATGTGGGCCTCATCATCTGTTCACATTTATGTTAATCAATACTTACATTGAAATACTTTTTAAGGGATTATAATGAAATGAATATTTTGTATCGCTAGTTTGTATCTAAGCACTAAATTATTGATTATCTTGCATTTTGTGCGGATATACATAGTAAATATGCTAGAATTTTGTTTTGTTTCAATTGCAAAAAAAAAAAAAAAAAAAAAAAAGGCGCTTGATACCTGGTACAAAATGTGCGGTCGTCATGGTCGCACGTATATACCGTCAATAGTGGTATACAGATACCATTAAATATGGAAAACAATAGGAAATTTAATATAGCATTTTGTTAAACCCCAGTACAGGTGATTAGTAAGATGACAGCTTCATATAGGGAAGACATTACACTCAATTAAATTTGTAATACGATCAAATTTCATGAATTAGGAAGCTGTTCTACCAATGAAACTGCTAATGTGATGTGGATCTGAAAAGCAATATAAGATAAAGTTGATATCGAAGGATCAGTTCTATTATTGCAGTGATTCAATCAAGGCGCATATAATACAATGTAAAGCAATGCTTGTAATTATACTTATATGTAGCATTTACGATTATGTTCAAATTGAGACATATGATCTAGAATGCATTGGTAACATTCGCAAGTATAAGCCAAGGTTAAACTTGTGGAAGGCTTTCTGTATGGCCGTATTGTATTTATCCACAAAGAAACTATGATCATGCTAGGTATTCATCTTGTAACATTTAAACCTAAAAATCTCCTCACAGTACCTCCCCCGGCTAACCATATTGTGCCTGGAAATCAACCATGTGGTTTATCTGTGTATACACAACGTATTCATCACTTTTTTTGTTGTATTAACGAAATATAAAAAGCTATTGTTTCCGTACAATTCATTTAAAATGTATAACGCTTCACGAAAAGGTCATTCGCAATCATATATAGCTACAACTTCTTTGCCATGGTTCTCTCGTACGTTAAAAATGTAACATGAATCAAGTATATAAGCTATATCTTTTGCCTAGATTTGAATCAAACTTAAAACTTATCAAAACAACTATGATCTCTTTCAAGTCAATCATAGTTATTTCTGTAACTTTAGCCAGTGCCTTTGCTGCCAATGTAGCTAGTATTTCTAGTTGCCCTGCGCTCACTGCAAGAGCCACAGCAGCGAAAGATGTAACTGATCTCAGAATTGACGATTTCAAGATTGTAGGCGCCTTGGGTGATAGTATTATGGCCGGTTTTGCCATGATGGGTATTGATTATGAAGGCTCTGGTATTCTCAACCTCAGTCTTGTTTCAGAATATCGTGGCAATAGTTATGCCATTGGAGGTGATACTGGTGCTGTTACGCTATCTAATTTTATCAAGAGATATCAACCAAATGTTCAAGGTGCATCTGTACTCTCTCATATTGTTTCTTTCTGTCAAGGTGATTCATGTGGTTTTCCGGAAACCCTTTGTAAGTATAATAGATCTTGGTTTCTGCAATATTTAACTTCTGAAATTAGATCGTCCATTAAGAGACAACTTAAATGCTGGTCAGAGTGGGGCTGTAGCAATGAACCTTGATTATGAATTGGATTATCTTATTCCTCGTAAGTAATATAAAATCTTTATTCTTGAATTAATGTGTACTGACTCCAAATATACTGATAATAGGCATGAAGTCATACATATTGTCAACCAGTTATAAAAATGATTGGAAATTCATTACAATTCAAATTGGTAGTAATGATCAATGTGCTTCCTGTAACAGTACTATCTCGGACCATGTCACTGCTGCAGCATATGGTCAATATGTCGAAGCTGCTATTAAGCGTATCCAGGCCGAAATTCCCAAGACTGTAGTAAATTTACGTGAGTATATGATACATAAAAGCAATATTTCGTATAATATCTAACCCTACTTTAGTCGGTACATTCAAAGTATCTGGTGTATTCCCATTGTCTGCTGGTCAGGCATATTGTGTACCTAATGGTATCTTGGAAAATACTAGTGAATGTTCATGTTCTAGTTCTCCTGAAAATCTAGCAAAGATGGATGCATTGTCTGATGGTAAGTATTTCAAGCTGATATCATCAACAATTCTGAGTGCATTCATTAATCGAATTTGTGTAGCCTATAATCAGCAATTACAAACTATTGCTAACAAGTACAAGGGGCAACCTAATGGAACATTTGCTGTAATGTATAGCCCTGCACCTATCGATATCTCTACATTCCCTATTGATGCTTTAAGGTACATACAACTAATCATGATGATGTGAAAAGGCTAAAAATGTTAAACGTATATATATTTAGCAATGTTGATTGTTTCCATCCAAGTTTGAAAGGACATCAATGGATCGCAAAGTCTTTCTGGAATCAACTTTTCTTAAAGAGTAGTGCTAAACCATCTACAATGAATTTCGATGCTAACCTTGGTGTAAGTACTAAAATCATTTAACGTGAAAATGTTTATCATTAACTAAAATTTGAATTTATTATTATCGGTAATCTTTTTAGGTATACTGCCCTACTGTAAGTGTTCAAAATAGATAGATTTAACGTATTATACCAAATTTTAATATTATTTCTATGTTATAGGATGCTGACAGACTTCCCACTACTTAAAAGAACTAGCTATGCAGTATGGACGCTATTGGTTCGTCCAATTATCTTTTCAAGTTTCACACTTTCACAAATGTATGATATGATACAGCATAATAAAAGACGCCTTTTATATATACGTATTTAGTATTTTATACAATCACATATAAAATATCGCGATTTTTCTGTCTGTATTCAAAACATACAAATCTTTTATTGGGTCGTACATCATTGATAAATTTAGCTTTATTTTATGCTATATTCATATACAAGTTTTTGGAGACATAAAAAAGCTTGTCGATGATATATACATAAGCTTAAAAAAAAAGGGATTGACAAATAAAGGCAAGCTTTCGAGCCAGCTTGTGGGCAGTAAAAGAGCTTGACATAAAGCTTGCTTACTAAAATTCAGTTCGTCTTGACTCTAAAGCTTATAATATGGTATTAATTATGCTTGTGAGTATTTTTTTATTCGACATAGTTGGATCAGCATATCTATTTTTCATATAATCGTTAAATGTATTCATTTTTTGACATACTAAATAGATCAATTTAAAGTTCAAATAGTTGCATTTTGAAAAGAGTTTGATTTTTTAAATTGTTAATTTTCTTTTTGTATCTCACGAAGGTAAAATTCACTGCTTTTTCCTTCAAAACTGATTCCCACTTTTCATCCCTGCTCTACTTTTTTTTTACTAAATAACACCAAGAAAAACACATATGTCAATGTACCTGGAATTAACAACTTTAATCCAAAAATAAGTGTCCGGAGATATCCTATTTTTTGCAGTTGCTATCAATTTTTTAGTGCTAATGTTTCAGATTTTACAGTTAGTTTGCTGCAAAAATCAAAAACTTTGAGCTTGAATATCTCTACATAAAATTAAACTATACGAATACTTTTTAATAACGAAACTTGCTTGCTTTAAATCACTTTATAACATATTTCAGCATAAAAAAAATCTGAAGGCTTTTATTTTTTTTTCTTTTTTTTGGCATTTTTGTAGTCGATTTCTAAATATTTGTTAAATTGAGCAGCAATTTTGTTACATTCATATTAACAACTTCATCGAGCTCTCTTGGAACCAATTTAGGGTTTTTCAAAATATTGATTTTTCGTGGAGATATCCTCAAAATGTGTACAAAGAGATTTTCTCGTTTCTAGCTTCAATTTTTCCCTTGTATGCCCTCATCCCAAATTCTGAATTTGAAAATGTTTTGGACAAAAACCTCATTTTCTCTACAACAAATGCAGCTATAAGGTTCAGCAATGGTTCGATCGATAGATGATTTTTTTCGTATTATTTACCTTACTTTAATTTAAAACATGCTTATAAAAAGTGTCCTGTATTTTCAAAAAATTTCCAAAATTTCAATTGCATTTTGCGCAAAATTTTGCGTGAAACATTTTCTTAAATTTTATTTCGATGGATGCAAAATTCAAATTATACAAAAACCATTTAATGAGCTAGGTTGAATTATTTTGCAGTTCATAAGCATTTAAACGATTTTGTTTTTTGAATCATTTTTCGTTCATTTTTTCATATGAATTTTGGACCCGGACATTATAGTGTTTAATCTGTGATATAAACTATTGATTTAATTACCTCGACGAAAAATCAATATTTTTTGCTGAAACAAAAAATGCAGAGTAGCGTTTAGTTGTGTCAATCTTGTGACAACAAAAAAATAACACCTCGATTCAGGTGGTCAATTGTTTACAATCGATTTTAGGTCAATTTTGGTCAATTTTGGTCAATGTACAGTATCGTATATTTTCAGGCTTATAAACAATAATACTTAAAAAAGAATATAAATAAATGAGAATGAATAATGAGTAGGTTCTTTAACTGCATTGTAATGATTCAGTCACATTACATAAGCAAATCCCATATGAATAACAAGCAAGGATAAGGACATACCTTTGACATGCTAATCTCAAAGAGCAACGTCCACAATCTACTGTATGTCGAGAAAACCATCGCCAAAGTACACTTATAGTTTACTGCGCATTTTTATTGAAAGCAATTTTGATATCACTACAGTCGACCTGTGCTGCACAAGATGATTTCGTTGTGCCCAGGTGGGCTGCACACTATAGCCTGAGCTGCTGTGCCCACTGGATATGGTTAAAAAGATAACAATATGCACATGGGCACAACAAAAGAAACTGCACACGAGCACAACGCTAAACCCGTATGTGCAAAATTATAGATTCTATCCGTGTGCATAACATTAATTCCATGTGTGCATAATAGTAGAATTATTGCCCATAATAAGCAAATCGTTATCTCTATTTGTGCATAATAATCAAATCTAACCATGAGCATAATGAGCTGATCGTATGGGCACAAATTGGTTTGCACATGAGCATCGTGCCGTTCTCAAATTTTCATTCCATTTTTTACTGGAATGGGTTTTTAAATTACATTTGCTTTTATTAATATAGATTATAGACAATACAATTCAATTCAATACGTTATTGATGTAGAGCAATACATGCAAGAGCCAATATATTTACAATTATCATCATTTGTAAATATTTTTATAGCTATTATAATGTTTACAGCTGCAGTGGAATTACATACTAAAAACGCTTGATAAAATAAAACAACCTAAATTTCAAGTGTCGCTCATAAAATATGATGCCACTTGAAATGTGAACAACGATAATAAACAAACGCTTCAATTGAACACAATAACAAACGCATGCTAAAGATATGAAATACCCTTTTTGAACCATACATGTCGTGTAGATGATAGCACCCTTGATCACGGCGCAATCAATTACACAAATGACATATATATCAAAACAGGATTCTATCCAAATCAATAATGATAATAAACAAAGATATCAATTTAGTCAACTACTCATCTATATCGTAGTTGCACTATCAATATAAATAAGATTCAAGCATATAAAAACTACCCCTTAAAAAATCAAGGTTACATAAAATAGATATAACAGAAATAAACAAAAACAACCATTTCCCAAAAGGTCGATATTGTCACACTTGACATACAATCCCTTATGGTCAATGCTCTATACAATTTACCCCTTAAAATATCAAATCAATAACAATGTACTCAAAACTGGAAGATTACTAAATATACATCCATTCAAGTCTGATGGTATCCAAGTTCTCCAAATCACTATAAATACCCTCATACTTTTCAATTATTTTAACTCTTCAGAAATCTTTTGTAATAAAAACTTTAGCTGATTATAATTGTATTTCTACTGCTTTTATTTTTATATTTTTTTTATTTTAGTAAATAACATCGTAATTTACTGCAACAGCAACAATAATGGTTTTTGCTCAAACATAAACTTAAAAAAAACTTATATGCAAGCCAAATCTACACTACGGCCGAACTATTATGCTTCCCATGGGCATAATGTTTTGCACAGATGGGCAGATCAAAACTTTTTGTGCAGATCAGGCAGCCCAGATGAGCAGAGCAATGAGATCAAGAATTTTTAGTCAATTTATTAAAGTATATCAATCATAATATAATTGATAACGAAGATAATTTGAATTGATGTGAACTACTGGCAGTCTTTCACACATCAAATTGAATTAGTAATGAATAACATGAACCTGGTGTGAGAACCAAGATCATGAAATATAGAAACTTAACTATAATTCAAAATCACAAACAACAATTATAGATAATTGTATAACCTGAATTAGTAATTGCTGATCCCTTTTCCCATCAGCTTTAAAACCAAGAAGATCAAATTACTGCATTAGTAATTTGAATTAGACATTTAATATAAATACCACAACGATCCATCGAGTAGATGAATCGTTGCTTTATTTTATACCTTTAATAAACTTAGAAGAGTTATAATTGTATTTCCTATCGCTTTTTATAATTACGTTTTTGTAGCATGAATGGTTTAAAACAGATGTAAGTTACTCTGATTTAACAGAATTGCCTTATTGACGAGACATATCAATTTGAAATTTGGGGTTTGAAAGAAGATTTCTGCCCAAATTCTTCTTTCGGGGACCAAATGGGAACAACGACAACAACCTGTTTGGTAGCACTAAAAAAAGTATTTATATCTTTGTAAATTCCTGTTTGTAACACACACAAAATCTTTTTTCTTCCCTACTCTTTCCTCAGCTCTTTTATTTACGTTTAAAACTACAACAACAAAAAGACTAATATTTTTTTATAAACTGAAATAAAGTAGCAAGTACAAGTACATATTTTTCCTATTGTTTATTTGGAAATAAATTATTAGCTGTTAACGTTAGGGCGCGTTTTAAGATCTTTCTCGAACAAAAAAAGAGTCCAGGGTTTAATCATTTTGTTCCATTATCTACGTTATAATCAATGGTTTTTTGGTCTAAAGTCGGTATCTACCTGGAGAAAAACTGGTGATTATAAACGTATGGATAGTATTGACTTGATTTGAATGAATAAATAAACTCATGTTAGTCTATTTAGTTTCTAAAAAGCATTTATTTTTATTTAGTGGCCGACAGCTAAGAAGAGGAAAACAAGATGTTGCTTTCTCCTTGTATCTCACTACCAACTATCAAAGGTACATAATAATTATTACTTATTAGCTTGTTATTAATAATTGATTTTATTAATAAATCAATTTTTATAAGTCAAAAGTAAGTTTGTTCGGGTAAAGCATTGAATAAATTGGCTTCGCACAAAGAGGGTGAAAAGGCAGTAATAATAGGTTCCAGTGATGGCCATGTTTATGTTTATGATGTTGGAGAGGTAAGACTATAGCTCGATGCGAATCACATTTAAAGCAGTAATTATAAAGTAAGACTGTATTATCATCAAATAAACTACCACATAATATTAACATATATAAATATTTATAATAATCAGCTTGAGTCAAATGGATACAGCATCGTAAGTTCTTGAAAAAGTTCTCAAGTATTATAAAATCTCTTATTTTTAAGACTTACAAGGCTTATAAGCGGAATATTAATTTAGAAAATTATTTTTGTCCAGATCATCAATTTTGACATTTTTTAAATTTTTTTTTCTGATTTTGCAAATCTAGAGTTAATTATACTACCAATTATAAAAACAAAAAATATACACATATGCAACATTTAGCGCTCTATTTGCTCAATAAAAAATAACAAACATTTTTATTGCTAAATATTACATGAAAATCCTTTAACCTAAAATCCGTTTTTGGGCCAAAAGTACAAAGTTTCGTTACTTAACATTTAATATTAAGCTTTTATAAAATGCGTATTAGCTATGGCTACAATTTTCTCTCATATTGTAGTATATTTAAACGTTGATTTTGGTATCAAAATTTGATTTTTCTGTTTTTTGATCAAAATCATGAGTGTTGGTAAGGATAAAATGAGCCCCAAAAAATGTCCGCTACAAAAACTGAATTTTCAGACCGTACATGGTTAAATATAACAAAAGCTTAAAAAAAGAACGCATTTTTATTTAAAACTTAGATATACCATCGTATAAGAGACGACTTAGCCGTCCAATCTTGCTATGATGCTTAATTACGGCGTCGCTCTACTGGCTCGCGTTTGTAATTTTTTAATGAATATATGATATGACAGACGGTTTTTCTGGTAGAAAAATGCATATTTTATGATAATATATATTGTCTATTTCGTTTAGTTTATGATTCATGTGCCGTAATGCTGCTTTTACATTGGATGGAATGCGCAATTTAGCAGGGTTTTAATAGCGCTAAATAACTGATGTAAAGCCTTGAAAATTCTTTTCTACGTGTGTTGTTTCTCTCTTTTTGTTTTCATATTCCATGATTATATTCACCGTTTGATGAGGCATATCAGACTATCATCAAGCTAGTATTCTTTTCTTGTATCTGGATACGCATTCTAACATAAAGGACTAATGTTTTTAATATAGGTAACAGTCTATATTAAATACTGATATTTTTATTAAACCGCATTTTAAGATCAAATATGTTTATTTACTACTGTAGTGTTGGACGTATTTCTTGATTACCAGATCAAATCGAAGGCAGTGATATTTATATCTACTCAATAAAAAGGTAAGGTTAGTTACAAACCCAGGAAATGTTCCAGAAAAGTGATAAAATTTCAAATGATATAGAAACAAAAAAAAAAGAATAATATAATGTCTTGTCTAATAACCATAGTTTTGATCGTAGCTATACTTGAAAACAAATCTTTTTACAACTGACAATTGTAAACTAAAATAGTAAATTTAAAAGGGCTTAATTTGTTTAAATTTTATGTATGATAAAGTAACATATATAATAGATTTAGCTTGCATATAAATTTAAGCAGTAAGTGTTATTTAAGTTTATTCTCGAGCAAAAACTATTGTTGCTGTAAACATTATAACTATAAACATATTTACAAATGATGATGATGATTGTAAATATATTGGTTCTTGCATGTATTGCTCTATATAAACAACGTATTAAATTTTATTATCTATAGTTTATATTAATAAAAACAAATGGAATTTTGAGAACGGCACGATACTCATGTACAGGCCAATTTGTGCCCATACAATCAGCTCATTATGCTCATGGTCGGATTTTATTATTATGCACACATGGTATTAATGTTATGCACACGGACAGAATCTATAATTCTGAACATACGGGTTTAGCGTTGTGCTCGTGTTCAGTTTCTTCTGTTGTGCTTATATGCATCTTGTTATCTTTTTAACCATATTCAGTGGGCACAGCAGCTCAGGCTATAGTGTGCAGCCCACCTGGGCACAACGAAATCATCTTGTGCAGTACAGGTCGGCCGTTGTGGTCATATTCTGACAAGATTATTTATATAGACCCTTTTGATATTTCACAAATGACCTCTCATTGAAATGGCAGGTACTTGTAGGGCTGATCCACAGAATTTCAAAAGGTTTTGTCTATCCAAGTTGCTATGGAAATGGAAAAATAAAAACTCGTACATGTTTTAACAATTTTGTATGAACTGTTTCAGATATTCTTTGTAAATTTTTATAAAATCAAATAATGGTTCGAAATTGAATTTTGAAGTTGTACTTAATGCACAATAGATATAAGAAAAACATATTTTAATTTCATTAACTAACAGCTGTTTTTGAAGGACTTTTGGACATGTTTTTGAAAAAAAAGTCTCTTCTTCTGCTTGAAAGAAATTTAGTAACTGGAGAAATGCTTGAAATCAATGAATATTAATCTAAACGGGCTACAAAATTCAGAATATATACTACATCTGTAGCAGTATCTAGTGATATAATTTTATTATCTCATTGATTTATGGGTTAAATCGTAGGTATAAAGCGTGCCCTTTTTCGAGCAGGGTTTGTAGCTTAGTGGACCATTTCCAATTAGAAGTAGCGCTATATACGGTAAATCAGTCAAAACCAGCATATAAACGGTATATATATGGCAATGACAACGACAGAAATCAATAGCCAAACGTTTATTTTACGTATAATTAAAGTTGTGATGCAATGTGTTTGATATGTATTTTATAAAAAAACTTTGGGTATTTAACATTGATCTAAACGACTATATATACAGTACCTGAGAAATAACAGAAAATCGTTAGTTTTTATTTGGTTAATCTATAAAGTAGATGTTTTCATTAGGTAGTTAATAAACAACATATAGTCAATAATGAAAAATAGTGGACGTTATATACGGCATATACTAGCTTGTTCTTAGTTTTCAAAAACTGAATGCAAGCATGTAATCGATGAAGCAAGCTGTAAGCCAGCTTATTAATCTCAAATCTTACCGCATGGTGATGTTCATCGAGTCGAGTTCAAACTGTGATAATAGGCTGTTAACATTCGAGTTTTATTGTACATCCGAAGAGACATCATCTATATCAAATACATTGATACATCAAAACATATTTTTTGTTACGAGATTGTATTTTTTTTTATTGCCAAAATGTAAATAGAAGGATAGAGAAGGGGGAAAAGGATGAGTTGAATTAAATATAAGATATATACAGGCTTTGATTGATTTCAATAATTATGATGAGAAAAAAGAAAAAAAAAATTATCCACTGCAACTAATACAAGCATCCTTATTATCAATGGAACAGACCATATCAGCTTCATTTTCTTCCTCGGACTTCTTCTTACGGTACTCACGCAAAGAAAGTTGATCAACAGTGAATTTAATGGCATCTACAGCTGGGCGAGTACGCAAATAATACATACCAGTCTTCAAACCCTTTTGCCAACCATAAAAGTGCATACTAGTTAATTTACCAAAGTTAGGTTCACCAATAAAGATGTTCAAACTTTGACTTTGGTCGATAAAAGCACCACGATCAGCAGCCATATCAACCAAGGTACGTTGACTTAATTCCCAAACAGTTTTATACATGTCCTTGAGCTTTTGAGGAATACCAGGAATGTTTTGAATAGAACCACCATCAGACATAATCATGTTCTTGACATCTTCGTTCCAGAGATCCATTTCAACCAAATCCTTCAACAACCAAGGGTTAACAATTTGGAATTCACCAGCAAGAACACGACGGGTATACAAGTTGGAAGTGTAGGGTTCAAAACATTCATTGAAACCCATGATTTGTGATGTTGAAGCAGTAGGCATAGGAGCAAGTAAAAGAGAGTTACGAACACCATGTTTGGCAATCTTTTCCTTCAAAGATGCCCAATCCCAAAGAGCACTAGGAGTGACATTCCACATATCGTATTGCAAAATACCTTTAGAAACAGGACTTCCCTCATAAGTCTCATATGGACCAAGTTGTTCAGCAAGTTCATTAGAAGCTTCCAATGCAGCATGATAGATTGTTTCAAAAATTTGAATATTAAGTTCTTTAGCTTCAGGAGAATCAAAAGCAAACTTCATCAACATGAAAGCATCAGCCAAACCTTGAACACCTAAACCAATAGGACGATGTCTCTTGTTGGAGCGTTCAGCTTCGATTACAGGGTAATAATTGACGTCAATGATTTTGTTCAAATTCTTGGTAATAACCTTGGTGACATCGTGAAGCTTCTGGAAATCATATTTTTCTCTGTTAATGACAAAAGATGGTAAAGCAATTGAAGCCAAATTACAGACGGCAACTTCATCAGGACTGGAGTATTCGACAATTTCGGTACAGAGATTACTGCATTTGATAGTACCCAAGTTTTGTTGATTACTCTTTCTGTTACAAGCATCCTTATAGAGCATGAAAGGGTTACCAGTTTCAGTTTGTGCTTCTAAAATAGCATACCAAAGCTTTTGTGCCTTAATGGTTTCTCTAGCTCTACCTTCACGTTCATATTGTTCAAACAAAGTTTTGAATTCATCACCCCAAACCTCACAAAGACCAGGAGCTTCATTAGGACAGAAGAGAGACCATTCACCATTATCTCTAACACGTTCCATGAAGAGATCAGGTACCCAAAGTGCATAAAACAAATCACGAGCTCTGATTTCATCCTTACCAAAATTTTTACGGAGATCAAGGAACATGAAAATATCGGCATGCCAAGGTTCTAAATACATGGCAAAAGCACCAGGACGCTTATTACCACCTTGATCAACATAACGAGCAGTGTTGTTAAATACACGCAACATGGGTAAAAGACCATTGGAATAACCATTGGTACCAGCAATATAAGAACCAGTGGCACGAACGTTGTGAATGTTCAAACCAATACCACCAGCAGTCTTGGAAATTTGAGCACAGATCTTGAGAGTCTCGTAGATACCTTCAATAGAATCTTCCTTCATTGTCAATAAGAAACAAGAGGATAATTGAGGACGAGGAGTACCAGCATTGAACAAGGTAGGACTAGCATGAGTGAAATAACGTTCAGACATCAAGTTGTAAGTTTCAATAGCAGCATCAATGTCTTCACCATGGATACCAACAGCAACACGCATAATCAAATGTTGAGGTCTTTCAGCGACTTTAGCATTAATTTTGAGCAAGTAAGAACGCTCCAATGTCTTGAAACCAAAGAAATTATACTTGAAATCACGATCATAGATAATAGCAGAGTTAAGACGTTCAGCATTGGCCATAATGATATTGTAAATGTTTTCGGCAATCATAGGAGAATGTTTATCAGTTTTAGGATTGATATAGGTATAGAGATCTTCAACAACTTGAGAAAAGACCTTTTTAGTTTCCTTATGAAGATTAGAAATAGCAATACGAGCAGCTAATTGAGCATAATCAGGATGGGTAGTAGTCATGTAAGCTGCAGTTTCCGCAGCAAGGTTATCAAGTTCAATGGTAGTTACACCTTGATAGACACCAGAAATAACCTTTTTTTTTTTTTGTATTATTATTATTATTCTTGATTAGTAGAATCAAACCGGGAGTATTATAAGATACTAACCTTTTGAGTAATGGCAACAGGATCAACATAGTTCATGTCAAGACCATAACATAATTTGTTGATTCTAGCGGTAATCTACGCAATAGAAATTTCAATAAAATGTTGCATGTTCAATGAAGAAAACAATCTTACCTTATCGAAAGCCACTCTCTCACGTCTTCCATCTAGACATTATATCTTTAATACTTTGTTATAATGATGATAAATACGATTTGGTACCTCTTTTATAGACAAACATGGGCATATTCCTGATTTATATTGTTGGTTTCAGAAGAAAGAAGAGAAGAAGAAAAGAAACTATGCTTCCTTTTATTGCTACGCGTGACTGAAAAGAATTTTTTATATCATTAAACTCTTTTTACTAATCAACCATCGCGCTTGATGTACGCGTTTAAGACAGTCCATCATTTTTTGTACAACATTGCTCTTGATTGCACAAATCACCAACAAGATTTGATCTTGACATTTGAAGGATAATTTTGAATTATGTGTACCTGAAGTTTGACATTTTTCAAATTTACATTCATGATATTTATTATTGGAAAATGATTTCTGTTCCTGAATAATTTTCTGATCGTTGCCATGGTAACAAAATTGACATTTTCCTTCTTGGAAAGAGCACCAAAAGAACATCTCACAATTCAAATATCCATTTACAGAGTTATAACTTTTTTATTTTTGGTATTCATTTTATAATATTTATTATACTTGAGCTTGGGATTGTGCATTTTGTTGTCTTTCATTATATAATTTGACATGATATTCAATAAAGCTCTTGATGTTATCTTTGTGATATTGATCCAAATGCAAATGGTGTTCATGTTCAAAACGTTTTACAGCATTTACTGATGGCTCATTTGCATATACAGGAAGACTAACATAACATCCTAATCCTAATTCTACCTTCATATTAATAATAGGCTTCTCCAATTTGAGACTAACGGTAGGCACATCAGCTTGATTATATTGTGGTTGAGGTTGTTGAGGAGGTTGAGGTTGTTGAGGAGGTTGAGGTTGTTGAATTTGTTGTTGTTGTTGTTGTTGTTGTTGTTGCTGTTGTTGAGCAGGAGGTTGCTGGAATTGTTGTCGAGGAGGTACGGCAGCAGCGGGAGAAGCATACTTTGAAGCAGCAGATCCTTGATTGGTTTTAGTAAACGTTTGAGGAGCTGCAGGTTGAATTGGTCTAGATGGTGCAACAGCTGGAGCAGCTGGCTCGGGCTGTTTAAAGGTAAATGGAGCAGGAGCAGGAGCAGCAGGAGCAGCAGCAGGTGGACGACTTGCAGCAGCAGCAGGTGGAGCAGAAGCATACTTACTAGCCATAGAACCAACGCCTGCTTTATTGGCAGGTTGTTCCCAAAAGGGGGTTGAAGAAAGTTGAGCAGAGCCCCAGGGACCTGAGGTAATTGTTTCTCTACCGCGGTAAGCAGATGACGAAGGAGGAACTAAAGATGATGGAGGAGGTCTTCTAGGAGTAGGAGGGAAAGAACTACTCTTGGGCTTTTTAGATTTCTTCTTTTTACCACCTAAACCACCTTTAGGAACAGGCTTACCCAAACGTCTATCAATAATAGTTTGTTCATCAACAGGCTGATAATTTCCACCACGGCGATGAAGTTGTCCACTACCAATACCGCCAGCTTTAGTTTTAATACTGGGATCAATAAGACTTTGCCAACCACTAGCAGTTAAACTGACATTAGTTGTGCCATCTTCGGCAACAGATTGACTTCCCCAAGCAGTAGCCTCAATAGGCTCATATTCATCATCATCATCTGTATATTCCTCATCAGTGTATTCTTCAGACACGGTTTCAGAATTGTTGTTCTGCCATTGTTGCTGTTGAGCTTGTTTCCAATCAGCCATTTCAAAAACAGTTGATTTCTATAATGAAGAAAAAAAAACGAAGAATCAACACGCAAGGACTCGTGGATGAAAATTAATCAATTCGAAAAAATCTTTTTGCCCTTTTGAACTACCGATAAGGGATGTTGATGTTTTCAAGGCAGAGTCCAGTAATTTTCATCATTCAAGTTACATAAATGACGTTTTAAAGCAAATACTTCGTTATTTCTGATTCAAGGGAACTTGTTTTATTTGATCGTAAACTAGCTTTTTTTTTCAAAATTATTACAGTATGAAGATAACAGATGATTGGCATGCTTGACAATTGTAACTTTGATATATTCAGTAGTAAACTATTTCCTTAAGCTCACATCCAATAATAACATTTATTATATTATTTTTATGGCACTTTTTCAAAAATTTAGGGTGAAACATATATTTAAAAAGTTTATTAAGTCCATATCTTTATAAATAAAAGTACTTTTGATAACACCAAAATATTTTCTAACATGTCAAATATAGGTTTATGTTTTTTGTTTTGTAAAATTCGGATGATTTTAAATGAAATCCAAGATATGATTTTTCTCTGTTTTTGTTTTTTTTTTTTTTTTTTTTTTTTTTCGAGGTTTGAAGTTTTTCTATAACAATTTGTTTTTTAATGAATTCTGCTGTAGCTCAGGTAATTTTTAAAAATATAATTTTATTATTTAGATATAATTACACATGTTGAGTTTGGGCTTTTATTTTTTAATTTATAACATTTAACCAAATATTTGCCTTTTTACACGATTGTATTTACTCTATTATTTCTTGTGCGACCTCTTTTTTCAAGATGCGATGGTTGTTTTGCAGTTGAAAAATACTGCAAAAGTGCGCCACATAAAGTATGAAGCATTAGCTTAAATTATGCTATTGCAAGTTAAATGTAATACAAAAGTACTATTTTAAGGTCTAAACCAACTTATCCTTATATCCGTTTTCTCAAATGCAAAAATAAAGATATAAATAGGTAGTAAATTTCTCCACCTAAAGTTTTTCTTTTCTTTACTTCTCTTCTTTCTATAATATACATTTGAAATTCCTATTATGCCCTTCATTTCTATATTGAAAGAAAGTTTTGCAACTGCACCTATCGAGAATCGACAGGCTATTGTAGATAAATTAGCAGCAGCAAACACTGAAGATGCTAATTATTATCAGGGCCTGATTATACTGCAAAAGATTTATGATCAAGTTATGGAGCATGAAGAACCTGTAACGCCGCGTGAAGCAACTGATACCGAGAAAGAACTTTCCAAACAGATGAAGGACCTGCTTTCAAAGTTTGATAATTATAGTGAACGTTCTCAAGAACTTTCAACTCGATTTCATTTATTGATTTATCCATTCGAGACAAGTACTTCCATTGAATTCATCAAGAAGGGTCTTCATCTCGAGATGCTTGATAATAAGAAGCCAGCAGCCACTCAAGAGCAAGATAACCTTCCCACGACTGAAACTACCACCAGATCAACTGCGCCATGTAAGCTTGATCCAGCCTTAATCGATGGTGAAAACTTGATTAAAGAAAGCTTCAAAAATATTTCATCTTCTACTGGCTATCCTGCTCTTGATATCGATACTTTGTCTTTCCCTCATATTGCTACTGATTCAAATTTTTGGCAAGCATTGTCGCAAAATGAACAAGTAGCACTTTTAAAACAGTTAGTTTATACCCCTTCGGAACATGCATTTGGTTCCGATATTATGCATCGTTTGGCCAAATTGTGGAAGGAGCAATCAGCTGAGTCTAGTTGGGAATTAGAATGCTTGCCATTCTATAATTTCACTTTGAATCAACTTGATCAACTTGTTCAGGAGATCCCTGAAATTGTATTTTTGCATGAAAGATTTATCAATGCCTATCTCGAGAAATTGGTCCCTGCTCAATACTATTCAGTAGTTTCCATTTCTTTTTGGGACGATGATTCCAACATTTTGAATGGCTATTTGAATCGTTTGGATACTTTTGTTGAAAAGTTGCCTAATATCTATTTTAATGTGAACGCCGCAATCAAGTTTCACAAGCTACGTATGGACATTGTTAGACAAGATTTTTGTGAGGAACGCCTTA
The DNA here is from genome assembly GCA_027405735.1 of Mucor racemosus. NCBI lineage: Eukaryota > Fungi > Mucoromycota > Mucoromycetes > Mucorales > Mucoraceae > Mucor > Mucor racemosus. The sequence continues at coordinate 1,761,330 of JAPEHQ010000005.1, forward strand.
TAAAGTAAGTTTGTAATGTGGTTGGATAAATACCGGCAGAAATTGATTGTTTGTGTTTCATAGTTATTTATCTATTTCATCCAATAACAATAATGCTCAAGCGTTATCTCCTATTCCATCTCACTCAAACGCTATTAGATTTTATGGTAATCATAATTCATCTTCTCAAGATGTTAATACTTCGGTTTCATTGCCTTTGCTCGGTCATTGTTTTATTTCCGATTCGGATAAACGCTTGGTTGTTGAAGAATATCTGACAGGCTTGGTTGCACACGACAAGCTAACCGCTACCATTGAGTCTCTCGGTGCTTACTTGGATTACCATAATATTTTAAAGCCCATGTTTGCTGAGATTATGTTGACTACAACATTAGGTACAAACAATCAAGGATCTTGGGCGAAATCTCTTGGTACTCGTGCTTATGAATCCTTAGTTTCCAAATCTTTTGTATCATTTACATCATCTACTATCAATGCTTCTGTTAAAAGAAAGCCTTCTGATGCTATCAAATTGCAAATCAAAACAAAGAATATTTCTCGTCTTTCTATCCGAGTATTCCAAATTGATACTGAAAATTACTGGCGTATTCATCTGAATGATACTGATTCTGTTACTGCAAACAGTAATCTCAATTTAGATGGTCTTTGCCCTACTTTTGAAAAGGATATGGACTATTCTTCTGATCCAGCTATTCTTGTAAAGACTCGTGAATTTGAATTTGGTCAGAATGGTCTTGCATCTGATGTATTTGAAGGTCGTGGTCTTTGGGTAGTTGAGTTTGTAGGTGGTCAAAATCAGTGTCGAGTTATTGTGCAAAAGGGTTATTTAAGACACGTTATGCAAGAAACACTTGCTGGTCATGTAGCCAAGATTCTTGATGAAGATAACCGAGTTTTGAACAATGCTAAAATTTGGTATAATAATCAATACTATGAGGTATGTAAAATCATTTGGATCTAATTAATACATTGCTGACAATTTTACATTTCGTATAGGCTGATGATTCTGATAACATCTTGATCCCTTACTTACCTCATAATGGCAATTCTACAGTAGGAAAAATTATTTTGATATCTGCAAGCGATAACTTCTGTGAGCCTGCTGATTTCTATCATGCCACTGAGCAATACAGGTTGGAAGCTAGCTTTTATGTTAATTCTGAAATGACCAATGCAAACAAAAAAGCAACAGTTGTGGTTGTTCCTAAATTAACTATTGCTGGGCTCGCTGCTCCCTTAAGTTTATTGCAAGAGAAGTTGACATTGAATGTTGATTGTACCAATGCAAGCGATGTCAAAACCAGTTCTACCTGTCAAAATATTGAATCAAATCCTAGCTATATTAGTTTTGATTTCATTATACCTGAGCAATGTGAGTTTATATCAAAAGGTTGTAAACAATTTATTTATTCTTTTACTGTAGTGACACTTGTTGAATTCCATCTCAAGGGAAAGGTCAAGGGTATTGATGGCACTGTACATGATATTGAGACAAACCGTAATGTTTCTTTTGATGCTGTAGTCAGCGATGATGGCCTCCAATGCAGCATTCAGCTTGGAAAATCAAACGACAATTATTTCGTATATATTTTTGGAAAGAATGGTGAATTAAAAAAGGATTACGAGGTTTCTATTAGATTCAAGCATGCCTTTGTTAGCCGTACTGTTGATGTTGTCCTTAAAACTAATCAAGACGGTGTAATTGAATTAGGCAATCTCAAAGATATCCAATGGCTTGATTTCACCAATCCTTACTCCAACTACAGGCAATGGGATTTAAGAGATGATGCAAAATCTGCTTTGCCTCCTGCAATTTGTGTATCTGCTGAAAAGGATTTCAAGATTGCTTGTCCTACCAACCTTCCTGAATCACTTTTTTCACTTTATGAAATTGGTATTCGATCGTAAGTTTATAGCACGCTTAATTTAACTATTTAACTAATCAATTATTGCATTTGCAGAGTGCTTATCAAGGACATTTCATGCAAAATTCAAAAGGAAGATGGGTATATTACTGTTACTGGATTACCCGAAGGCGAGTATATGCTCTATATCCCTTCTTCTTCTTCTGGTAGAATGGAGTACATTAAATGCACTGTCATTCAAGGCCAAGTTGATGGCTTTAATCAAGCATTATGGTCTAACTGGCTTCTTGGTGAAACTAAATATGGTAAACAAAATGGATCTGTATTAAAGAAACCTTTGACAATCTCAACCGAATCTATCTCTGATGATTTAATCCAACTTCGAGTTGAAAATGGATCTCCTTCAAAGGCATTTGTAGTGGTTACTACTAGTACTTTTTATCCCTCATCTAATGATACTCTTATGAGTCAACTCTTTGATAATCGAGCCCTTCCTCACCCTATTTCTGCCAATCTTTCTCAAGATAATGATGCACTTGGTTCTCGTTCCATCTTTTTATGTGATAAACGCATTGGCGAAGAATATCAATACATCTTGAACCGTTCCAGAGCTGAAAAATGGGTTGGTAGTAATTTAACCAAGCCATCATTGCTCATGTATCCTAAAGTAAGATTGGTTTCATTCAACAAATATAAAATCGTATGCTAACCTATTTCATTTATTATAGAAAATTGCAACAACAGCATCCAATGCTAGACATCTTGGAAAAGTAGCAACTTTGTCAAGTATGGCCAGGAGCAAGAAAATAAACGATTTGATAGCCCGTGGAGAGCGTTTGCAGGCAGTTGGTTGTAATTGCAAAATGGCAATATCGGATGGTGGTGGTATGGTTGACTCTAGTCTCGCCTTTTTGGATCATCAATCACCTATTCTCATTCTTTCTGTACCTGAAGATGGTAAAATTGATATTGATCGTCAAGCCCTTGGTCATGGAGGAAAGTTCTTTCAAGCAGTTGTCATTTCTGGTGAGCAAACTGCCTACCAACAGGCTGTCATTGAGAACAACACTAGCTTAAAATATAAAGATCTTCGTCAAAATGAAAGTAGTAACAAGGCATTGATCCGCTCAAAGGTTATTTCCAAGGTGCTCCCTAATAACTCTTTGGTCCTCAATACGCATGAGTATGAAACTATTGACAGCTTTGAGAAGCTCTTTGATACTATTAAGACTATATCCAACGTTGGAGAGGAATTTGCTCAAAAGTTTTACTTTTTAAAGACCTGGCCGGGGGTTGATTTAGCTAGTAAATTGGAATTACATGATAAACATGCTTGTCATGAATTGAACTTGTGGTTGAAGAAGAAGGATTTGAAGTTCTTTGATGCTTATGTTAAGCCTGCAATCCAGAGTAAAATTCAAAAATCTTTTATGGACTTGTATCTTTTGGATCAAGATTTATCTTTATATCAACAAGATCTCTATCAATTCAATCAACTTTGTATAGTTGAAAAGGCATTATTTGCTACTACTCAATCCGAAGAGTTTATGCAAACTGTTGCAAGATCTTTCAAGGAATCCTTTGATGATAAAAAGTTGGATAGTAGAAGCGATTCTATTTTTGATTCCGTCTTGGCTCATAGTGCTGCTACTATTCCTGAAGAAATCACATTTGGACATGATGAGTTACAAACAGAAATATATGATACTGCATTTTCTGCCCACCCTCCTCCCCTTCCGGCTCCTTCTGCTCCTTCTGCTCCTTCTGCTCGTATGGCACCCGGATTGTTTGGCTCATCAGCAGGTTATTCCAGCTTCAACGCCATAAGCGCTCAAAATAATTCCGTGTCTCCAAATTATAGTCCAGCATCTCCCAGTTATGCATACCAAAATGACGAAAGTGAAGATGATGATAACGAAGATAAAGCTGAGGAAACCATCAATGAATTGAGAGAAAAGGCCAAGAAACAACAGAAGAAAGTAGCTTACAAGTATACCGAATCCACTAGTGAATGGGCTGAAACTGGCTATTTCTATAAAGAACAAGCACCTTTGAAGCAATTCTGGATTGACTATCTTGAACATCACATCAATAGCCAATCTTCTGATGGCCATTTCTTGTCGGAAAACTTCATTTACTGTTTGGATAGTCAAACAGAATTATTTTATGTATTGACCTTGATGGATTTGCCTTTTGCTTCCAACATTGATTGGAAAATTGACGCATCTGGAGATAAAGATTCTCAATCGAGTTTGCTTATTTCCGCATCAACACAACCTTTGATGGTATTCTATCGTACATTGACTGAAAATCAAGGAAATTCCACTAGCAATAACGATCACAACTTGATGCTTGGCCAAGAAATCTTTGTTTTTGATTCAGCAGAATCTATTGATTCTGAAGAATGTATTAAATTGAACCCTGCTACTCAGACATTGGCACCTTCAGTTGAATATGGCTCTCATTTGATTATCAGCAATGTTTCTTCAAAGCCCCTCACTTGTCAAGTAACTGTACAAATTCCAACTGGTTCTGTACCTACACAAAGCACAACGTATTGTACATCAACTACTATTCGCATTGAACCCTATTCAACTTGGCATGAAGTTGTTGGCACTTTTTACTTTCCAAATGCCGGTGATTTTGCTATTGTTCCTGTCACTGTGTCCACATCGTCTGGTGATGAGCTTATTGGTATGATTGATGCTACAAACATTCGTGTAATTGAACAATCATCCGCTGTAGATTCAGCTGACAACAGTTCAAGTGATGTTACATCAACCTCTCAATCTTGGTCTGCAATTGCAAACAATAGCTCGAATGAACAGGTTATTGGGTTCCTTAATTCTTATCGTAAATTAGATAAACTTGATTTCAACTTGATTTCTTGGAGAATGGGTAATCAAGAGTTTGCTCGTTCAGTCTTTGATACATTAAAAAGTCGTTATTTCTTCTCTCAAGATATTTGGAAATACGGTGTCTCTCACCAATTCAACGATATCATTCGAGATCTATTGCTTTTCCAAAGCAATGATCTTTTGAACCATGTTGGTCAGGTATTCGAGTCGCCCTTGGTTATCAACAATCAGCTGGAACAACATGAGCTTTTGGTATTTGATTATTATCCATTGCTTAATGCTAGAGCACATCCTTTGAAGCCTACTCCAGAGATTCTTAACCGACAATTCTATCAACAATACAACAAATTCCTCGAATACTTGAGCCTCAAGTCAAATGCTCCATCAGATTCTGATTTAATCATTTTGACACTCTATTTGCTTTTACAGGATCGTATTGGTGAAGCACAAACTACATTTGCTCGAATTCAAAACAATGTAAACCCTACTCATCAAGTACAATTTGATTATCTTGATGCCTATCTGAAAACTCGTATTCCTGTTAGTTCAGATCAAGAACAAATGCAACAATTGGATCTTCAATCAATCAAAGAAATCACAAACAAATACAAAGATTTTGGTGTTGCTAAATGGCGTCAGTTATTTACCAATTTACATGATTTTGTCTGTGAAGTAGAGCAAGGTTCTCTTGCCATGTCTGTTAACTCTTTGCAAAGCAATCGTATCTTGTCTGAGCCAATTCTCGAGTTTGAAGTCGATCAACGTAATGATGAATTAGTTGTACAGTATTCAAACATTAAATCAATCGAGATCAAATATTATGATATGAATATTGAAGTCATGTTCTCCAACAATCCTTTCATGAATAGTAGTGGTGATAAGGCTACTAGTGAAAACTTTAATTGGATCAAACCAAGCTATACTGTTACCATGGATCTTCCAGATCAAAAGACATCTTCTGAGGAGCAAACTCAAGATGAAGATTTTGATATCATTGGTGTTGGTCAAGTAAATTCATTGCAAACACTCAAGATTCCTTTCAATGGCGGCAACAAGAATGTATTTATTGAAATTTCTAGTGGATCAATCAAGAGACGACAAGCTTATTATGCCAGTCATTTGTATACTCATCTTGCAGAATCATTTGGTGTTGTTCGAGTCATGAGCGAGAAATCCAAACGTCCATTGGCAGGTGTTTATGTCAAGGTTTATGCTCGTCTTAAACAGGGGGGTGAAATCCACTTTTGGAAGGATGGCTATACCGGTCTCAACGGTGTCTTTGATTATATTGGTGTAACCGAAGGAAATCAATTAATGGGATCAAATGAAAAGCTTAAAGATTTGATGATGGAGAAGATTGATAAACTGAGTGTTTTAATTTTGAGTGCAGAAGAAGGAGCGACTGTTAAAGAAGCATCTCCTCCAAACTCTTCATTGTAAAAGATGCTAGTAAAATCTAATAAATAAATAAGGCTACTTGTTCAAAGTATAGTAAAGATGCAGAGTAACAATTTTTGCCTAATTGATTGGATGGTTTAAGACTAAAAAAAGGCAAAACGGGTTAAATTATATAAAAAAAGAGATGTTACTTTTTGAAACTATTACACAAGAATTGATGATTTGCAACTAAATTAATATTTTATCAAAACATGAAGAATAATAGTATCCAATATTCGTAGTTTTTGTTTATCTGATTCATGTATTAAAAAAGGAAAATCACAGTAATATGATCATATTATTTTTTTTTTTCGACTGTATACAAAAGACCTTGAACACAGATTACTTTTTAATTAGTAATAAAATGCATGACATCTAGATTCGAAATCTTATGCATGTACTTGCTACTTAAACTTTACCCGAGCTAGTACAAATGCGTATAGAAACAGATTGATTTTGGAGATCAGATTAAGCCGAATATCTCCATAAGCAGCTCATTTTTGTGTTTCGTATTATTATTTTTTTTTTTTTTTTTAGTATAAATCATTTAATCAGATTACGCTCATATACATTATAAACATCTTCTTTTCTTTTGTTTTTCTTTTATTTTGCATCAAAAATAAAATGTCTTCTATTAAAGAAGAGAAAATCGCTGTCGATTATGATCACAAAGAGACATTTAATACCTCTGACAAAACATTAGAGATAAATGAAACTCACTCGGATCATGGTTTAGATAATAATTCTGCAGGCGAGATCAAGCCCCTCACATCAGAAGAAGCTGGTGATGCTGCACTAGCTAATTCTCCATGGCAATACAAACTCATTGCGTTAATTACAGCTCTGCTATTCCCCCGTAAGTCGAGAAAATGATGCAAATTTATCTCACAAACTGATTAAACCCATTCTTTAGTTGGTGCTCATTTTTCACAGAGCGCACTTAGTGCAATGAAGAGCCCTATTAAAACGGTAAATATATAAAGTTTTACTATTGTGTTACCTATGGTTACCAGTTTATTAATGTTGTGTACATGTATCAATAGAACCTTGGTATTAATAATACCCAATATGGTGTAATTTCATCTTCTGTATCTATTATCAATACTGTTTTCCCTATTGCTGGTGGTATTTTCGTTGATATGTTTGGCTCCGTATGGGGTACGCTTGCCATCAATACAGTAGTTATCATTGGTAGTCTTTTAACTGCTATTGCCGCTAAGTACCAGTCATTTGGTTTAATGGTTGCTGGTCGTGTTATCTTTGGTATTGGTTCTGGTTTAATTGTTACAATGCAAGAATCTATCCTTTCTAAATGGTTCAGAACTCAACATTTATCGATTGCTATTGGTTTACAATTATCCATCAGTCGATTAGCTACATTTTTGGGTACATTGGTAGCTAATCCTATCGCACAGACAACAGGTGATTGGGTGTGGGCATTTTGGTTATCATTCATCATTTGTGTATTTTCAATCTTGATGAATTTAATTTACGCTCTTGTTGTGAGACATTTACGTCGCAAGGCTATTAGTGATAATAAGGAAGCTAATGATGCTGCTGCTCTCGCTGGTGGATTAAGTCTTTCTAAAAAAGAAATCCAAACTGTCAAGCGTCGTAAGGCTTTCCATTGGAGAAGTGTATTAAAATTCCCAATCTTTTACTGGCATATTCTTTTGATTGAATTCATTTTTGCTGCTGTCTGGTCTTCTTTCCAAACTATTAGTACTGAATTTGTCGAGTTGCATTTCGGTAGTAGTAAGGTCTTGGCAGGTTACACTGCAAGTGCTTCTCAATCAGTTCCAATTGTAGCTACACCAATCCTCGGTATCATCATGGATTTGTTTGGTCTTCGTATTTCCATTTTATTGATTTCCGCCATCTTTTTGATTCTCAGTACATGTTTACTTGCATGGTCCTATGTTAATGCCACTGTAGGTATGGTATTCTATAGTATTTCGCTCGCCTTTGGTCCAATTGGTATGATCACTTCTATTGGTATGATTTTACCTTCTGATTATATTGGTACTGGTCTCGGTTTGTATAAGAGTTCAAACAATATTGGTACAACTATTTTGGATATTATCGTGGGCGTTGTACAAGATCATACTGCAAACCAAGCTTACAATGGTGTTATGATCCTCTTTTTGGTCTTGTCTTGTATTGGTTTATTCCTCATTGTTGGTTTATGGCTTTCTCAATACTTCTTCCTTGGTAATTTATTGGAAATGAGTCGCACCAAGCGTATTCTTACAATGAAGGAAAGAAATGATAAAGAAATTGAGTTGAATAGACAAGGATTGGATTCCTATGCTGATACTCCACGCAAAAAGCTCAATTATATTTACGTTGCTACATTCATTATTTGTTTGCTCGTAGCTTGGATTCTGTTCTTTGTATATACTGCTACTGGTAAAGTTGCTGCTTAAAATCAAAGTACAACACATATTTGCTTTATTGTATGACCCTTTTTCTTTCCATTTCCATCTTTATATATATCAATAATTATTACATCTTATTAACTATTATTATTCAAATTACATTGCGCTTCAAAATTTCCAACTCTCACTAAATTATTGTAATTGCATTGTTTTTTTATGAATTACCCCCACTCCCCTACTCTACTCTTTTTCAATAGCTTACTATACAGTTCATTGATTAATTAATAATTTATGTATAGATTTTTATTCTTATATTACAATATCCAAACCATTATCAATAAACTCAAAATTTTGATTTTATACTGTATATTTTTAGAGCTATATACTGGCAAAATGACTATACAAAGTTGAAACGGTGATTTCAAAAGTATGTGTATATATAACTATTCTCCATGTTTTTAATCAAATTCTTAAATTCCAATTCATTCTAATCTATAACAGAGCCTCTTTAAAATCAAAAATACATATGACACATATATGTGTGTATACGTTGAGATCTTTTAAGTAATTGCTTTTTTTGAGACTATATACTATTTGAGGAAAAATGAATTCCAGAAGTAGGTTTTCATGGTTGCTATATAATCATTAAAGTTTGTACCTGTCGCCTTGTTTATAATTAACCCCATACTGAACACTTTTTAGGGCACCCATTAGCCAATGCCAGATAGATATTGATTAGTCGCATCATGCTGCCTATTCCTAAATTCATTTTATATCGCAAGAAAGACTCTAAAATAGGTAAAATCCAATGCTTTTCCTTAAAACTGGGTCTCATTTTTCATCCCTGCTCTACTTTTTTTTTCACTAAATAACACCAAGAACAAATTATATGCCAATATACCTGAGGTGTTCAGCTTTAATCCAAAAATAAATATCTGGAAATATCCTACTTTTTGCAGTTGGTATTAATAGTTGAGTGCTAAGGTTTCAGATTTTTTACGCGTATTTTACTGCTAATGGATTGAAAACTTTGAGGCTTCATATCTCCAGAAAAAATTAAGCTATATTACCACCTTCTAATAATAAAATTTCTTTTTTTAAAGCGCTCTATAACTTATTTTAATATGAAAATTTCTGAGCACTTTTATTTTTTTTTTTTCATTTTTTTCGGCATTTCTATAATAGGTTTCAAAATATTGGTTAAATTGAGCAGCATTTTTTTTTCATTCATATCATCCAGCTCGTTGAGCTCTCTCAGGTCCAATTTAGATTTTTTTAAAATATTAATTTTTCGTGGAGATATCCTCAAAAATGTGTACGAAAAGGTACCTCCATTTCTGGCGTCCATTTTCCCCTTGTATACCCTCATCCCAAATTCTGAAACTGAAAAAAATTTGGACAAAAATCTTGTTTTCTTTACGAAAAATGTAGCTAAAATGTTAAATAATAGCTCGATCAATAGATAATTTTTCTACGCATTTTTTCAGTTTATTTTATTTTAAGTATGCTTATAAAAAATGATGTGTATCTTCAAAAAACATCCAAGATTTCGATTGCATTTTACGCAAAATTTAATGTAGAGTATTTATCTGATTTTTATTTCGATAGATGCAAAATTCAAAACTGTACAAAAACTATTTAATACACTAGGTCAACTTACTTTGCAGCTCATGAGCCATTAAACGATTTTGTTTTTTTGAATCATTTTTCGTCCATTTTTTAAAATAAATTTTGAAATCCCGTTATGATAGGCTTTAAGCTGTGATAAAAACTATTATTTTGATTATCTCGACGAAAAACCAATATTTTTTTGCTAAAACAAAAAATGCAGAGTAGCAATCAATTAGACCTATCTTGTGAACACAGAAATTAAGCCCTGGATAAAGAGTTTTAAGTTTTTAAAAATAATAAACTATTATTTACAACTGCAGAAAACAACGAAAAAAATCCCATCCTTGTGAATATTAATCCAATTAATCTTCAACTATACATGATGGTAGATTTAAATATATCCTGCACAAAAGTTTATACTGTATTTCTATTTTTGCAAACCACTGTAAATTGAGAAAGCCATCAGCAAAGCATGATATTTCTGTTTAATAAAATCACCTGTTGTATCTAGTGATATTAAACGAGCCGAGCCTTTTTTATGCAGCCGAGCTTTTCTCAAGGCTCGTTAAAGTTAGACGAGCTTACAAAAAAGCTCGTTCAACCTCGACGAGCTTTCTTTTGCGCGTGACTAGAGCTCGTTTACCCCAAACGAGCTTTTTTATGCAGCGACTAAAACTCATCATCTCAATGCGAGCTTTATTTTACCTTTCCAGTGACAAATATCTAAAGTAAAGCAAACTTATGAATGTCAATTGACAATTATCTAACGTAATAATGTCATATCATTTACTAATTATTATTTAAATTTGAACTTTTTGAAAAGAAGTTAAAAGCTCGTCTTTCTCAAACGAGCGTTTTAAAAAAAAGTCAAAAGCTCGGCTCGTTGTGGCGAGCTTTGGTCAAGCTCGTCTGTAATGAGTACTATGATCTTATAATAGGTTGAGTCTATTAAGAAAGAAGTACAAAAGGTGGACGTTGTTGATGTTACTAACTGTAGTTGACTATTACTTTGGACAATACTTACTATGTATTAAATGTTGTTGTATTCCACCTACTAGTATCATACATTATCACCTTCTACAGTATCAATACATCTTACAATCTATTGACTACGACATGTATTGAAGTGCAAGTCTTGATATCGGATATAAGAAACTCCTAGCGTACCAAGTTTAATCCAGTAATTACCAAGAACGCTTGGACCTCAATTATGACACCACATTATTTCATCCCAGCAGTTAACCAATCAAGTAGTTATCAAATCAACATCCAAGCATATTTAGCGCAGCATTGAAACAACACAACTCACAAGCTCTGCAAGAACGGTTAAATTATGATTGATCCATTTCAATCCATAGATTACTATCAAACAGATCCAATAGTTCAATAGTGCCTTAAATTACATCTCAGGATCTCAATGTCTAGTCAATATAAAAGGCCATACTTTTACATCTAAATAAACGATATCTTGTTTTTATTATACAGTTGAAGAACTGATTAATTACTCATTCTTTTATAATTGTATTCTTTTTTAAGTACTATTTATCAATCCTGAAAATATACGACAAATGTAATTAATATTGGACAAGTAGTATTAAGTAATAGATCGGTTGGGGTTGTGATAATCAGTTTATTTGATTTAAAATTATTAACAAAGGAAAGAAACAGATATTTTCACTAAAGTTCAATATCTGATTCAACATTTACATATTTATATGGATTATCTAACTGAAACTAATTCCTGCAATTATTGTTGAGACATCATGTAATGTGAATCATTACATCGTCCTAGGCTCGGCTCGTCTTTTATACTTAGTTGTATCCTATATTTTCATTTTTAATAAATAATATTAAAAAAAATACGATAATTAAAGTAGAATGAGTAATGAATCAGCTTTTCAACAATTGTATAATAAAAACAAGATATCGTTTATTTAGATATAAAGGTATGGGCTTTTATATTGATTTGACATTGAGATCCTGAGATGTAATTTAAGTCACTGTTAATCCATTAGATCTATTTGCTAGTAATCTATGGATGGAAATAAATCAATCATAATTTAACCGTGCTTGCAGAGCTTGTGAGTTGTCTTGTTACAGTAGTGCTGCGCTGAATGTGTTTGGATATTGATTTGATAGCTACTTGACTGATTAACCGCTGGGATGAAATAAGATGGTGTCATAATTGAGGCCCCATCGTTCTTGGTAATTACTGGATTAGACTCGGTACGCTAGGGATTTTTTATATGCGATGATATCAAGGCTTTGCACATCAATACATGTCGTAGTCAATAGATTATTGTAAGATGTATTGACACGGTAGAAAGTGATAACATATGATACTAGGTGGCATACAACAAAAAGTATTGTTTTCTCCGCGAGGAATGCAGCTTGATGCTTTTGCAATAGCTCCAGCAGCAATAGATAGTTTTGCTGCACATCATTATAAATACTTAAATTTGACGTATGCTTATAAAAAGTGATGTTTATCTCCAAAAAGAAACTTCAAAACTTCAATTTAATTTTACGTGATATTTAATGCGAAACATTTGTCTTAATTTTGTTTAGAAAAATGCAAAATTCAAAGCTGTATAAAAACCATTTAGCATCCTAGGCCTTCTCATTTATCAGTTTATGAGCTATTAAACAATCTTATTTTGTGAATCATTCTCAATTATTTTTACCAGATCGATTTTCAAATCTTGCTATCGTAAGTTTCAAGCTGTCTGTGAGCAATTAGTTTAAATAACTACGAAAAATCAATATTTTTTGACGAGGTAAAATTCGTTAGATAGACGCTAATGAGTACTATCCTATGGTTTTAGTTTTGCATACTAGCCATCCCTTCATGGATCTCTATAACAGAAAAAGTGCTCTCACAAAATTTATAAAAAAATAAAAAAGTCTTCACAACCATCCAAAACCTAGATATCCTGGTAGAGAATGAAAAATAATCTAGACTTTACTTAATACCCATCATTGCAATACCTTAGTATTTTCTCGATTTATTTTCATTTCAAATGCGGTTTCTCAATTTGTAAGCTGGCCATTCCTGCATCATTCAAATTTATGAAACAATCACTATAGTAACCATCCTTGCTTCATTTAATAAAATTTGTAGCCGGGACAATGTTGAATAGGATGACAATTGGAATGTTTGTTTTGTAATAACAAACCGATACGGAAATGGTTATATAATAGTTGATGAATTATAGCTTATGAATAAGGTTTAGGCTTCTTTTAGAAACCTGTATATGTTGTACAAAGAAAAAACACACATGCTTTTTATCTTGCAGCCTTTTAGTGTGAGGGTAGCTGCTATCAACATGAGATACTGAAGATGTTTGAAAATGCGACAAAAAACGTATAAAAAGCAACGTGGAAATAAAACTTCTAGGCTTCTAAGTTTATTAAAGATGATTTAAAAGTAAAGCAAAAGTTTATGGATTACCATTACCATCACCTTTGTGATATATATTAATAATTAGTAATATAATCTTAAAACTATAGACCTTCGTGGTTTAGTTCCTAATTTGGAAGTTCCAGTGGTGCAATTTGACATTTTCATACTTCTAGGTCTCTAGATAATACCCAAGATAAACTTGATTATTAAACAAACTTGATATGCGTAGCTTACTGCAGAATAGATAAAATCCACGCAAATACATTTTTCACGTTGGTTTTTACAAAGAAAAGAAGATATATTTAGAGATGAGTGTGATAGAATATAGGTTTTATTAAATGTGTTGATGATGATGTATTTGAAATGCAAGAAAAGCACAAAGACTTTATAGCTTTATAATAATACCAAATCTTTATTAAAATAATTTAAATGTGAAATAATATTGACAATAGCAAGTATGCCAAAGAAATTTTGGATATGTATAAATACAGCTCCAACAAGAATGCACACTTACTTACATCGAGCGGACAAGATAGTGTAGTTTAGCATTTGTCGTAAAATGACAATAACCTTTTCCATGACCAGGACAGCAAAATATCATGTAATTCTAGTAAAAAAATGGCATAGTATGCCCCAAACCCCTAAAACCTTCATAAAACATAAGTAAAAAACAAGTAAAAAAAGAAAAAAAGAAAACAAGAATAAGACAAAAGGCATATTGCTTCTGCTTCCTTAAGTAGCCGTAAATTTTCCCTCGGTAGACTGAGGAAAACAACAACCATTGCTATGACTGTGTAAAGCTAGAATACTGTGCGACAATGGATATATCCCAAGTAATTCCCTTAAATCAACGGGATGCTTTCTTAAAGGATTTCAAAACAGTATCCGATTCAAGTATCATACATAAAAACTCTTTGAACACTTACACAGTATCTCACCGTAGTTGCCGGCATTTTGTTCTATTTGAATATCCTTCGATTAGCGACAAAAGTTGTTGAATATAGTATATTCCATGTACAAGACCTAGTTTTTGTCAGCAACAGGGAACAATAGCCCTATCACCTTCTTTACATGAACAAATAAACATTTTAGATATATTTATAAAGATTCCAGAGTGAAAATTATTGTAACAAAATTATGGATCGTTAAAATATGTAATGGCTCTTGATCTTCACAATCATCATGGATTTAATATTACAAGATTTCACTCTCTGTCTATATCACCTCTCACACGACGAATGTGGGATAAGAATGCATTACATTCACACCTCTGTTTAGATGTACACATACCATTACTCTTAATTGAGAGGGCTATGATTTGTTTGTATTCAAATCTATCAGAAACTGCATACAGATGTTTTGATCATCGGCCGTATAAATATACTGGGTAAATCATTCAACGTTGGAACGTTTTAATCTGAAAAGAACACTCAATAATACATTGGCCACTGAGCCATGTAATGGCATCCCAAGGCTTGCTTAATACAAGGTACTTGCCATTAGACTCTTCTGACAAAAATGACACGATGAAAGGCCAATTCATTTAAGTTTTATTACTATTATTATTATGATTGAAGTTTGATGAGTCTTCAATCAAATATAAAATAAAAGAAAGGAAGGGAAAAGAAATAGCAACGTTGCTCGTAACACGATGTATAAGACTAAAGAGGTCAAGAAAGAAAAAATAATGTGAGATATCGGTGCTTTCCGTTAAGAGATAGCGATACATACAGAGGCAAATAAAATATCCTTTCTTCATTCATTCTTTACTATCTTGATTTCTCCTAATCAACACTTTTGGTTTATTTTCCATTTTAATTATTCTACGCGTTTTAGTTTCATAAATTTCGAGACTGAGAAGATTATATTTGGAATATTGTTAAGACGGATTAAGCTTTACCTAGATTTTATTTCCTCGTACATTCATTTACAGCAGTACATTAAACAAGAAAGTAAGTATTAATAATCGAATTTATCTTGTACTCATAAATACCTTGTAAACCTGGTAAGTTTCTTTATTTTACCTAGACATTTGAACATGTCGTCAGCAAGCCATGCGCCAACTAATGCATACCTCACCAAAAGTTACAGTGACCATCCAAACTCTTGAGAGGCTGGTTTTCATCTCTATTAGCCAAGAACCCAGATGGGTGTGTCCTCCTGGAACTTTATAAGGCTCTCAAAGCTAGGTAACAGTACATCGTAACAGGTCGTCAGCAAGCCATGCGCCAACTAATGCATACCTCACCAAAAGTTACAGTGACCATCCAGACCCTTGAGAGGCTGGCTTTCATCTCTATTAGCCAAGAACCCAGATGGGTGTGTCCTCTCGGAACTTTATAAGGCTTAACGATGTGTCGTATTGAAAAAAAAATGGGTAAAAAAAAAAGGTGCCTTATGATTTTGATCATCACAATAACAAGGCTTATTTTGATGGCGTTAACAGACGTCGGCATTTGAATAATACAGTAACCTTTTTTTCAAAACATATGCATAAATAACCTCTTTTTTAAACCTCTCTGTTATTTGCAAAAAGTCTTTCTCTCAAACACTTCTGAAAATGACTGCCTCTCCGAAGTTCCCGAATGGCTGCGACAAAGGTTATACCCTTAATGAAGAGACTCGAAAAATGGTGGTGGATTACAATTACCTTTTGATAACACCGGTTTGTACTTTTGGGGATCTGTGCTCACACATCGACAACCTCCCAGAGGAGATACTCTTGCACGAAGATCCTGAAAATGTATATAGTGATATCAAATCTGCTCTTTGCCGATTGACTAGTACAACTGATCCAGTAGAACTACCGGCAACAATCAAGAAATATCTTAACAAATTATATGGATACTTTTCAAACAGAAAATCAAAAGATAGGTTCCTTAAACTGTTTAACAGAGAACTTGAAGCCGCCCAGACAAGATTGCAGAATAGAAAGGTCGCACAAGCACGTCGAAACACATACCAAAAAGCTCAAATGCTTGGTACCACCTTAACCAATATAGGCCTTGACGAATTTGAAGAAGAGTTTACTAATGGGGCAACATCAGCTCCAACAACTCAACGAGTCTCAACATCAGCTTCAACAACTCAAGTCTCACCAAATGCTCCAACCCCTATCGAAAAGGCAACGTGAAAAAAATTAAATGATAAAACGAATGACTAATTGCTTTTTGCTATTTCAGATCTGTACATTGGATAAAAGTGAAAAGAAGTTTACAATATTTCACCCAACGGCTTACCTTATTTCTCCAATCAAACCTAAAATTCAAAAAGTTGATCGAGAGGCAATCAATGATTTCTGTGATATTGCTATGGAGTTCTTGATTAACACCAAAGGTCACGAAAACGATGAAGCAATAAAGGAATACAAAATCTACGCCGAGGAACGAAAAACATTAGCTTCATTTGACTTATTCCCTGGAGTAAGGGATTTCATAAATGATGCAATGAATGCAGACGAGGAAGGTTTTGTCAAGGTACTTTGGAACAATCAAATAAGGTTAAATGCTACTGGTTATGCTCGTACCATGATGGATATCATAAGCTATACACTCACCGACTTTAGCTCAAACTGCAAACAGCAATTAAGTAATATAAACAATCATGAAAGAACACCTTTCGTTAAATACATCATTCCAATGTTCAAATACTTTAGTCAAGAAACCAAGCTAATTGAATTCTGTTGGTGCGAGAAGGGTCTGGAGACTCAGGATATGGCTTTATTGGAAAACAATGACTTTGTGATTAGTTTGGGCAAAAACACTATGACAGATAATGAAGAATTCTTTATTGAGTGTAGTAGTGGATTTGAGAGAGAAAAGGTGAATCACTCGTTGGACGACACCCTAAAGCTCTTGGTTGAATGCAGCAACTCTCTACTCGGTACAATCAAGCAGAACAAAACGGCCAGCATTGACACCATGACAAAAAAGTGTTCACTCGGTATTCAAGTTATAAAGCAAACACTCACTCTTACCAAAATGACTCTGTCCAAATCCGGAAAATGGAAGCTTGTGGAGATGAGATCGGCCCGTGTTCCCACTTCATGGCAATTGCGTGCAAATTGGAATCCTCTTTTTGAGATGCTAGCCACCATATACCATGAATTACTTGAACAGCGAAAATTGGATATTCAAATAACTAATGAAGTTTGTGGTTTGGTTAAGCTCCCATCAAAGTCAGTTATCGATCACTTTGTAAACATGAATGCTTGATTATTGTGTCGAATATTATAATACTTTACTGAATAAAAAGAAAAGGATTTGTTATTGATAAATACATAAGTCTGAACAAATTTTTGGAGCGTTAGTGTGCATAAAAAAACCTTCACAGCACTTTAGCAAGTTATCATGATACAAGGTATCATGTTGGACCTCTTATTTGAAGGAGTTCCTTTAGTATTACTTTTAATATTCAATTGATAAAATCAAATGTGCTAACATCGATACTTATGTATACAGCCTTATTTATTAGCTTTAAGTAATGTTTCGGTCATCAGGATTTAAGCCAGTTCAATGGTCTAGAGGATTTAAGGTTTCGAGCTGGTCCACAGGAGATAGCCCGGTTCATAGGACTTAAGTGCGAAATACCACGAATATCCATCCTGACTCATTTTACCTCCCAATCAGATTGACATTTGTAACAACGATCCAAATTTCCCGGATTGTTTAAATAGAAAGGCTTCAACTGAGTTTTCCTTGCTTTATCATTTTTGACATAAACTTTCTTCTCTATAATGTCTGCTGTACTTCGCAACGCCTTTAAAACCGCAAAAGAACAAAGTAATTAGCTATAAACTTATCAGACTAAATTCAAATGCTAATTGATGTATAGATCGCCCCGCGTTTGTAACTTTTCTTACTGCTGGTTATCCCAGTCCTGCTGAAACTGTTGAAAGTTTGTTAGCATTAGAAAGAGGTGGTGCCGATGTAATTGAGTTGGGTAAGTAATGGCTCTACATATTCACGATGTTTTGGGATATTAATTGTGCTGTAGGTATTCCTTTCACTGATCCTATTGCTGATGGACCTACTATTCAATATGCTAGTACCGTAAGTAAACAATTTTAATGCACCAATGAATAACAAAGTGACTCATTTCATGTTGTACTTGGATAGATTGCCCTCAAGCATAAGACTGACATACAAATGTGTCTTCAAATGGTACGCGATGCTCGTGCCCGTGGATTGAAGGTACCCGTTGTATTCATGGGTTATTATAATCCTATTCTTGCATATGGTGAAGATGAAATGGTTCGTGATTGTAAGGAAGCTGGTGTCAACGGTTTCATTTTGGTTGATTTGCCTCCTGAGGAATCTCACATTTTCCGTGGTGTTTGTTACAAGTATGGTTTGTCTTACATTCCTCTTATTGCTCCTTCTACCACTGAAGCTCGTATTCAATTACTCGCTACTCTTGCCGATTCATTCATTTATGTTGTTTCTCGCATGGGTGTTACTGGTGCTAAAGATACTGTCAGTGCTGAATTACCTGCCATCATTGCTCGTGTCAAGAAATACACTCAAGCTCCTTTGGCTGTAGGTTTCGGTGTTTCTACTCGTGAACACTTTGTTGAAGTTGGTGCACATTCTGAAGGTGTTGTTATTGGTTCTCGTATCATTACTGTCATTAAGGAAGCCATGGAACAAAACCAAAATGTCGCACAAATTGTTGAAAGATATGCTTCTGAAGTAACTGGCCGCACAGAACCTGTTCAAACCATTGCTGGTACTGATGCTCCTCTTGCTGATCTTGAGGTAAATGATGCTGCTGGTCGTGGTCCTTTCTCTCCTGATGATATCAAGAACTTTTACCAAATGGACCCTCGTTTCGGTACTTTTGGTGGTGCTTATGTTCCTGAAGCTCTTGTTGATTGTCTTACTCAGCTTGAAACTTGTTTCAAAGATGCTATGGCTGACCCTTCATTCAAAGAAGAGTTTGAATCATATTACGACTATATTTCTCGTCCTTCTCAACTTCAATTTGCTAACCGTTTGACTGAAGATGCTGGTGGAGCCAAGATTTGGTTGAAGCGTGAAGATTTAAATCATACTGGTTCTCACAAGATCAACAATGCTGTAGGTCAAATTTTGCTTGCTAAGCGTCTTGGTAAGAAGCGTATTATCGCTGAAACTGGTGCTGGTCAACATGGTGTAGCTACTGCTACTGTTTGTGCTAAATTTGGTTTGGAATGTATTGTATATATGGGTGAAGAGGATTGTCGTCGTCAAGCTCTCAACGTTTTCCGTATGCAAATGTTGGGTGCTACCGTCATTCCTGTCAAGAATGGTTCTAGAACCTTAAAGGATGCTATCAATGAAGCTATGCGTGATTGGGTTGCTAATGTTTCTACTACTCATTATCTTGTTGGTTCTGCCATTGGTCCTCATCCCTTCCCTCAAATTGTTCGTGAATTCCAATCTGTTATTGGTAAGGAAACTAAGCGTCAATTGCAAGAAAAGGCCGGTAAGTTGCCTGATGCCGTTGTTGCATGTGTTGGTGGTGGTTCAAATGCCATTGGTATGTTCCATCCTTTTGTCAATGATGAGACTGTTCGCATTGTTGGTGTTGAAGCTGGTGGTGATGGTGTTGATACTGAGAAGCATTCTGCTACACTTACCATGGGTACACCTGGTGTTCTTCATGGTACTCGTACCTATCTTTTGCAAGATCCCAAGGGCCAAATCATTGAAACACACTCTGTCAGTGCTGGTTTAGATTATCCCGGTGTTGGTCCTGAACATGCTTATTTGAAGGATTGTGGTAGAGCTGAATATCGTGTTGCTGATGATGCTCAATGTTTGCTTGGTTTCAAGAAATTGACTCAATTAGAAGGTATCATTCCTGCTTTAGAATCATCTCACGCCGTTTATGCCGCTCTTCAATTAGCCGCCGAACTTCCCAAAGATAAGGATATTGTTATTTGTCTTTCTGGTAGAGGTGATAAGGATATGCACACTGTTACTGAAGTCTTGCCTACTTTAGGTCCCAAGATTGGTTGGGATTTGCGTTTTTAAATTATGAAAAAAAAAAACTCATTTAACCCATTTACCCCCCTTTTTTTTCTCATTCAAACCATTGTATAATAATATCCCTGATCTATTCATATGATAAATCTAATAAAATAAATTCATTTTGTATAAATAACGTCGACTTTTTATCATGATACTAAGAACATGTCTTTAATCAAAGGCTGGCTCTCTTTAGATGACACACTTAGAAAATAGGTTTTTATAAGAATGATATTGATATGATTCACTATAGATGTATCCAAATTGTCGATAATAATCAAGAAAGCAGTTTAGTGGTTGCCACCCAGCTGCAAGCCGAAAGTAACTTGTGGACACATAGGCGCCCCCATTGGAGAAAAGGCCAAAATCGATTTAAAATCAAGGCATAAAGAAGTTGTTTACATGCATTCGATCGTTGCTATTAAGCGATAATAGTAGTTTAATATAAAGTCTACTATTAGAAATGGCCGAAAAATGTCGAAAAGATATTTGAAATTGCTGATAAATACTGATTCAAATAAATTTATGGGATATTGTATATCTCATGTCACTCCTGTTCATATGAGCAGATGCAATAATCTATTTATCAGTTGGTTTTTATGATATTCATCATGCAATATAGGTTATACTTACTACCAATGGACACTGTTAAATTCCATTTAGGGCAAATACATTTCTTTATCGCTTTTTTATTCAAGGTTATATATTTACAAAAGAGTAAGGAATGTATGGAATGCATATTAATGGCCCCCATATATGTTAATAAACGTTATATATATTATCTTTGCAAGACTGTGGGATTCCAAAATATCTACTATGAGGTAAATTTCAAGATCTAAAACGATAATCATGTGGCTGTAACTTACGTATAATGATCTATTGCCTCGCCATAACTTAAACTTCTTGAACAGTTTTTTGTTTCGTAAGGTCCAGGGCATACCACTGCATTTTAAATGTGAGGAAGTGATAAATTGGTTATGCATCATTTATATTTATTTACCTAATTGTTGCGTTGCTTTGCTTAACCAGTACTCATCACCTTCATGCTATTTAAAAATATCAACTACATGCCTCTGAATGTTATTTATTGTGAGCTACTTACAGCGTATCCATCAACAACACTGGGTGAATGTGCTAAATCTTGGTAAAGATATAGTTAATAAGTATCTTTTTGCATTTAGTTTAAATGAATATTTACCATCTGCTCCTTGTACATATCTTCTGATGGTAATATTTTTCTCGGCAATGTATGTTACATAAGCCTTATCACCTACTCGAGGTTTGCCTAATAGATAACCAGCAAGGTTTGTATAATTTAATTGAGGAAGACGTTGAGCTAAATCAACTGTTAATAATGAACCAATGCCTGCACCATATGAATGACTACAAAAATAAATTTTAAAATGAATTTGATGGAGTCAATTTGTATTTTAAATACCCTGAAACTCTAACTTGGTACTCTGGATGTAGCTTTAATTGATCTCTGATTGTACGGTATACTATATCTCTTATATCGATCATAGAGCTTAGTAATCCAAGCTGTACATTAGCACCTGGGATTCGAGGATGAGGTGTAAGCTGACTTTGTAGACTCTGATTTTAATGATTTATTAGTGTATTTCCTTGTATACAAATTTATTATCTTACCATTATTTTGTTTCGAATAGATGAATCTGATCGAAGCATTACAAATAATTTTTTCTCTCTAGAATAACGTCATTATTACATGTTGTGTTATTTGGGAGTATGCTTTTTAACTTTACTTTTCTGATCTAAGAATATATCCATGAACACCTAGTGGATGAGTGGAAAATGAACGAATAATTACACCATCGGGTATAGTTGAATTGCAATTTTCTCCACAATCCCATTTATCATAACTAGCCTTACAATTAGAAGCAGCGCATAATTTTGCATACAGTACAGCTTCTTGATATACATCGGATTCAGTATCATATCTGTATACCTTTGGTGCTATCACAAGATCCATGTCCCCTTCAATTAATTTTCGCTGATAATTATTGAATGGTTCTGATAGTTTTTCTAATAATTGACCGATATTGGTAACTGTACTAATTATGGACGCTAATACAACAAAGGGATTATTGACTGGTCTGACACCTTCAGTTGATGGTAGCAAAGGTTTTTGACATTGGATCGCTGTTATAAACAAAAGTGATAATAGTTTGCGAAAAATCATTTAGATTGTATAAAAACATTTATTACGAATAGAGTATGCTTAAATAACATTTTTTTTCTGTTTCTATATATGCGTTTGCAAAATTTACAATCTCTAGCAAATTGAATATTTTATAACAAACATAACTAACAATTTTAGACATTTGGAATGTTGGCATTTGAACCAACTTTTCTCGATCGAAAAAAAAAAAAAAAAAAAAAAAAAAAAGGTATAAATGAGTGTGTATATTAATATAATAATAAAAAATATGAAAATCAAATTGCTTTATACTCTAAAAAAATGATATATATATATATATATATATGATAATGTGATAGTGATAGTAAATAATAATAATAATAATAATAATAATAATAATAATAGTAATAATAATAATAATAAAGTGATATAGTGGTAGTGAAAAATGATTATTTTTATCCATTTCCAGAATGATGATTTAAACCATAATTTTGCCTACTATAGCGCCATTGTTTATCCATATCATCATCAGTTACAACAGCAGGTGCTGTTGGCGTAGTAGGAGTGCTACTATCATTTGATTTAGAATCTTTCATTGCAAGTTTACCAAACGGTCTTTCAATTCCTCCTCCATGATTATCCTCATCTTTTTTCACAATGTCTCTTACTAAAAGAGATTCTAAATCTTGAGTTTGATTCCAAAGTTCCAATAGATTATCTCCATAAGATTGTAGTATATCAATGTCTACAAACAAACTGTAATTGTTTAAACGTAGGAATTCTAATTCCAAGGCATTCAATTCAGTAACTGGCAATCCACCCACCTATATAAAATTTAATGGTTGTCATGGTAACAAATTAAACTCCTGAATGTACCTTGGCATATCTTGTATTTGTAAAGAATACATCAGAATATAGTTTACTAGATATCATTAATCCGGTAATGATTAGTCTATGGATATTATAAGAATCGATATGAAGTGGTTTTAGGCCTAATTTTGGGTCGGGTTGGGTCATACGATCAAAATAAACTAAAATAGCTATTAAACATTCATTTGCGCATGGACAATATTTCAAAATACGAGTGAAGTAGGCATAAATGGAAATACTGGGTATAGAGCGAGCGTGAAAACAAGTATACGAAGAAGACTTTTGTTGCTGAGAACCGTTTTTTTCATAATGTAATTGATCATTATTGTGAGTTATCTTTTCTAACAACGTTGTTAGTAATTTGATTGTATCTTTTACTGGATGTGTAGCTAAATTGAAGTTTGAAGAGTCCATAGCATAAAAGTATTTATAACAAAAAAAGAAAAAGGAAACAAAAAAAGGGTATTTAAAATATGCAGTGAATGGGATATCTGCCTAGACTCATACACAACCTTACTGCTTGTTGCTATTATTATACTTTGCAATTGATATCACGTCATCAACATGAACATGTATAGAAGGGGTTGTTTAATTGAAGTAAGATGCCTCGAGGTGTATTCAATTCATTGTAAATTAAGGGAAATGTTCAACTATTTTCTTGCTTAATTTGAATGAACATTTTTTAATTAACCAATTTGGGTTCAATCTGAATACTTTCTGAGCTTTGTTTTGCTTTGAATAAATTTGATCAGCGAAAATAACCATTTTGTGATATACAAAAGACAAGCCTCTTTTTTTTTTTTTCAAAATACAAGATTTTTTTTTCTTTTTCCCTTGAAAATATACTATAAAACATGAGTGAATCAGAAAACCAACCTGAAAGACGTCCTGACAATGAAATTGATCAAGATCGTTTGGACCAATTAATACAGAGAGCTCAAGAAGCAATTTCAAAAGATGAAAAAGAAGTTCCTACATTTTGGAAGGCAAAATATAAAAAAGAAGCAGCAAGAAATTGGGATATTTTCTATAAGCGCAACACAACAAAGTTCTTTAAAGGTACATTTAATTTGCTTTGGCAAAACATAACAAAAATACTCATGGCATGTACATGTAGATCGTCATTGGACAGATCGTGAATTTAAGGAACTTGCAGATCAATCAAAAGAACAAAAATGCTTAGAAGTTGGTTGTGGTGTTGGCAATTTCGTTTTTCCTTTATTAGCTGACAATCCACAAATGTTCATTTATGCTTGCGATTTTTCTAAACGTGCTGTTGAAATGGTGAAATCAAATGAAAATTACATTGAATCTCGGTGTAAAGCTTTTGTCTGTGATTTGACAGCTGATCAATTGACTGACAATATCCCTGCCAATTCCTTAGATTTGGTAATTAGATTATTGCAGTAGATTTGCAATTTTTATTAATAATTTTGTTGCAGGTTTCCGCTATTTTTGTTTTTTCAGCTATTCCACCAGAGAAAATGAGCATTGCAATCAAAAATATCTACAACGTATTAAAACCTGGTGGACATGTACTTTTCCGAGATTACGGTATTTACGATGAAGCACAAATTAAGTTTAGTGCTGCATCAGATAAACGATTAGACAGTAATTTCTATGTACGTCATGATGGTACCATGAGTTACTTTTTCTCCAAGGAAGATTTGCAAACAAGATTCGAAGCAGAGAATTTTAAAACATTAGATTGTCAATATATTTATAGAGAAACCATCAACCGTGGTATGGAAATGAGAATTGATAGAATTTTTGCTCAAGCAAAATTCCAAAAACAATAAAATTTTATTTTCTGGATGTAGTTTTGATTTTTGAGAGAAGAAATTGTAAAAAAAAATTATGATGTTACATTATGGGTTCTTGTGGTCATTTTCAATAATAATCTAGCATAATAAATTTCGTCTATTTGGGCCCTGAAAATTCTTAAAAGCTGTAGTATATGCAGATTTTTCTCTTTTTTTTTTTTTTTTCGGAACCAAATAAAGAAAGTCCGATTTCTTTTCAGAAAAGCTTCAATTGCTTTATCTTATGAATTGCTTCAGTTTTTTAAAAGTAATTTGAGAATTAAAAAATAGCATGATAATAACCGAGTACTCAAAATTGTTTTTATATTATTATTTTTTGATAGACTTTGCCAAATTGACCCCTTAAAAACTCTTTAAAAATAGCTTGTACAAGATAAATTTCAGGTACAGCATTCAAAATTTTATTTTATCAAAATTGATGGTGCTCGAAATATTATGTACATACGTATATAAATATATACATTTTTAAACTTTTGAATCATAACCATACATTTGATTCAACACTCTCAATTTATCTTTCAAGGAGTCCAAATTCAAATAGGTTCCTTTAAGATGTCTATCTCCACTTGTAGGATCAAAAGATGTTCTACCATGCAACACTCTACGATTAGCAAACATGACAAGTTGTCCAGGCTGTAATGTCAATTGGTATCGAAGCGAATCATCTTCAATAAAATCAGCAAACTTTTGGAAAGCACTATAGAATTTCTTGGATTCAGCTGGTGTCAAATCATCCATTGGTCCCTGGAATTGAGGAGCATAATTCACATGACTATCCCATGCAGGTCCACTTTGAGGCTCTCCAGTAACAATAGTTGGTCTTTTGTAGTACATATGATGACCATCGTTAAGGTAATGGAAAGTGACAGGTGTATTTTTGAGAATCTCATAATCTTCAGGATGTTTTTCCTTTAATAATTCAACCGCACGGAATGAATCAACAAAAATACTAGCACCACCTGTAACTGAATTTTGTAAACTTTGTAATAATTGAATTCCTGGAGGGCTATCCAAATACCTATGAAATATTTAAAGTTTAATACGGATAAATGTTCTGTGTGTGAATTTCGTCTTACATAAGATCCATATGAAAACCAAGATATAGACTAGTGTAAGCAATATTGATGGATTTAGCTATATTTTTAACATCGAAATCTCTTCCGTAAAAGGTTTCTTGAATAGGACCGATTCTCTCTGCTACTTGAGTACATGCTTTATCTTTTAAGGGCACATCTTTTAAGAATACAAGCCCTTTGTTGTACAAACGTTGGACTACAGTATGAAGGCCCTCATCTGTATTCATATAATCATCATACGATACCCATTCTAATTTATATTCATCTGCTTTCCATGTTTTTGGTAAGAGATGATTAAATCTAAACTTTTCGCTTGATTCGCTTGATTCATATCGTTTCAAAAAATCAAGAGGAAAACGACTGATATGCGAATTTGTATCATTTTTGCCATGTCGCAGAGGTTGATCCCAAGTTATCTCAGCTTCCTCACCTACAATTTTGAAATCTATAGGCTTGATATCGAGAGGAATGTCAGCAGATGAGTGTAGCTTTTGACGGCTTGAAGGATGAAGACATTGAGGACATTGACAATTGTCTCTCAACCATAAGAAACTATAAGTGCTTGCTTGATTGGCCCACTTGACATGAAGCGAATCCTCGGTTAATGAAGTATTTTCAACCTGTTTTGCCAAAGTAGTGTATAGTCTAGGAATAGAAAAACCTGATAGAGGTAAACTATTTTTAGATAAAGGCTTAAGAGCTGATCGAAATGATCGACTAGATATAGCAGCAAGCATAGTTTGTTATAAAGAAATGAAAAATGTAAATAAAGATTACAATAACATATATAACAACAAATCCCCAGACTTTATAATGTTATATTAGGCTACCGCACATCTTTTTGTACGACATGCTTATAAACATATATATTTATATATTTATAAACATTCCTCAAAAGCTGACAAAAAATGCTATAATTTGCAATGTTTAGAGCATGGTATTCTTTTTTTTTCACTCTATGAATATATCAAAAAATGATTAAAACTTGTATTCAAATATTGCTCTTATGCTCAATTTTACGTCCTGTAGTTTGCATTCGAACACAGAGTCCTGGTCCAGATGCTTCATGGCCAATCATTTATACTAGTAACGGCGGTTCAGATGTAATTCCCATTGTTTATGACCAAATAGGTGACGAATTTAGACGTAGATTGTATGAATACGAATTATTGCCTCCTGCAAAAGACATTTATAGATACAATTCTACTACACCAGAGTTTTTAGATGCTCAATTTCATGCTGCTATGTGTAGAACATCTAATTGTAGAGCTAGTTACGATAAATGGGATTGTGGAAAACTTTGTGAAACTTACTTGCCTGATGGTGTAGTCATTAGAGCATTCAACACATTTCCTCTGGGTGTAAGTGGAAGCGTAGTCTTATCACATCAGTAAGTTGCCTAGTAATATTTGAAAGATATATTATACTGATCAATATAATATAGAAAAAAGACAATTTTTGTATTGTTGAGGGGAGCATCATCTTTTAGAAATAAAATTATGGCAAGTAACAATGGAAATTTGTACATGAATGAAATTTATATTGACATCTTGTGCAGGTTTATAATTCAAGGCTTGTAAAACATCCTTTTATCGAAGAAGCAAAAGTACAAGAAGGTTTGTATGGAAAATTTAATATTATAGTCATGTTAATGAAACAAACGTTTAGGGCTTTTGGCGGCGGAAAATGACATTTACAATATTGTAAGTACAACGTTAAATGATCAATTGATGTTGACACCGGATTACAAAGTGGATATAACAGGGTAAAACTGAATATTGTAATATAAATGCATAAATACGTATTGATACATTTATAGGCACTCTTTTGGTGCTGGTGTAGGCTCGCTACTCGTGGCAGATTTGAACCATCGTTTTCATCTAGTAAATTCTACCAATTTATCTGGTCATTTAATGGGCAAACCCAGAGTTGGTACATATGAATATGCTGCTTATTTTAAAAAGCAAGCCATCAATGTGCGTAGATATGTTGAAGAAGGAGATGATATTGTACATGTTCCTAATATCTTAGACGGTTATGTGGTAAATACTGTGATTCGTTGTATCAGAATAGTTTATTTAAAATGTTAAATTATAGCATGAAGGTGATGAATATTGGCTTGAGAATGGTGTTATACAAGAAATGGGTATGTATTTAAGCTTTTGTAGTAGTAAACATGCTTTAACATTTAACATAGTTGTATGCTCTGGACCTTTCGAGACTAGAGATTGCTCAAGTAAAGTGAGATATACCAAAACTACGCAGCATTTAGAGTAATGTACATTTTCTGAAAAAAAGACGCTTCTTTGAATATTAATATATCAAGTAGATACTGGAATATCATTCAAAATTGCGATTCTGACTTTTACAATCTCATTTAACTTGAATAGATGAACGGCTCATCTGTGTATATTTATTTATATTAAATTTCTATGGTTAAATTTAAAATTTACATTTGTTTTTAACGTTTAGCAAACATTTGAGATAAACTAGGCATGTCTGATAACATTTTTTGTGCATCTGCTTGAGATTTACTAATATCATTAGCGGCTTCAGGATCCATGTTTTGTAAAGACTTCATCATTTTAGGCATAAAGAACATCATGATAGCACTGAAACCCATCATAAGCATCATGGGATTTTTAAACATGCCCATTATATTGAATCCTTGACGTTGCTATAATGTTGATAAATTAGTGTTAAGGTTAGGGTTAGGGTTAGGGTTAAAATGAAAAAGATTTCTCTTACCATGAAATATTCTGTTTCTGCCTTGGCTTGAATTTCTAATGGATAAACAACGGAATAGCCTCTTTGATTCCAATCAATACCGAGTCCGGTGTATGTTGCTTGAACCTCATTTTCCTCATTAATATCAACTCGAATTTTTGGAAATACATGCTCAATACTTTGAACTTCCAACAAATAAGAACCTGGTTGAATATAAGGGCTATTTTTTATGTTTGTAAATAAAACTAATTACCAGATTTATAAACCCTAATTACTTACATGTTGAATTCTCCATTTGATTTAATATGAGCAGTATATTGTGCACCATTCAAAACGATTCTTGTAGTAGAAGAATCAATTCTTGACACGTCTATTCAACAAGTCAATATTATATTGTATGATAATTATACAAGAATACAGACCATCTAATACAGCATTTGGTATAATTTTTCCTTGTATATTAAGCGCAGATGCTATTGTAACTAACAAGCTGATTTGATATTAGTCATCCATCTATAAATTAAGCTTTATCATATTCAAATACCTAGTAACAAAGATACTAAATAACTTCATTATTTTTGTGTTTCTTCAGAAAGAAAGATATTGCACAACACAGGACGACTATGATGTCTATCACCATCAATTTTTGATTACCCGCAACAATCGAATATTTCCTACATGAAAGTTTCAAATCGCTCATTATTTATATAACCTTATTAATCGTGTGTGTACCCTCAATTCTTTCTCTTTTCTTCCTCTTTTATCATTACATACATCACTTATTCATGGTTACTTTTACTATGATTAAGGCTGCTTGGGCTGTGGTCTTGACAAGCTCCAACGATTACATTAAAGGTGTCATTGCTCTCAAACACGCACTGCATGATTTACACAAAAGTAAATATCCCTTATTAGTTTTGTATACACCAGCTGTTGCTCCTGAGGTCATTAGAACTTTAATTGATATCGGTTGTATTGTGAAACCTATAGATCCAATTCATCCAAAGGGTAAAGTAGAATACAAATTCAAGAGATTTATAGAAACATGGACAAAATTAGCTGTATGGAAACAAGAGGAATACGACCGATTGGTCTTGTTGGATGCCGATATGCTGCCTTTACGAAATATGGATGAACTCATGCAATTATATTTACCGAACAAAGATTGGGTGGCTGCATCATACGCGTGTGTATGCAATCCACAGAAGATTGCACACTATCCTCCTTCATGGATTCCCGAGAATTGTGCTTACACTGGACGAGATACTATGGCTTGCACCGATGCTACACCTATCAATGATAAAATAGGTTATTTTAATAGCGGCCTTATTGTGTTAACTCCGGATATTAACAAGTTTAACACCATGATAGCGTATCTCAACAGCATCTCGGACCTTAACATTTACCCTTTTCCCGATCAAGACTTTTTGAATGAAATATTTAAATTGAAATGGAAGCCAATTTCTTATGTATATAATGCATTGAAAACACTTCAGTGGGCTCATAAACCAATGTGGGATATAAATCAAGTAAAAAACGTTCATTATATCCTGACAAAACCTTGGGACATCGACATTCACCAAGACTTATCCGATTTAGAAAGTATATATTTGCCGTTGTACAAACTATGGTGGAACAGTTATTCACAAATTACGCAAACAATGAGCAATATGAAACAATTGAATCTTGCTATTTCACAAAAGTAACCACTTATTACTACATACTTACATTTACTATAACATTAAAACTTTTAATATCTTCGATCCTTAACTCGGCTTCCCTTCTCCCTTTTTTTTTTACATCATAAAATTTTAATAAAATGTATTTTACCGGTATATTAGCCGATTGGAACTGTATATATATATGTGTGTATACAAAGATAAACATGTTGTCAAGTATTATATACATAAATAAGAAACAATGGTTCCACTTCCACCAAAACATAGATCATTCATTACCTGTGAAGCAGGTCTTAATTCAGGCAACGTTCCAGCTCCAGAAGGTTTTAGTTTAGTCACATCTCACATCTATATCAAGTTTATCGTATTCTTTGAGAATACCAAGAGCGATCCTCAATTTATGAATCCAGTTTGGTTCAGATCCAAGTTGGAAGAAGCTCTAAATCTTCATCATCCCTACACAGGCCGATTGATCAAAAAAGAAAATAATAGATACGAAATTGGACATTTTGATAAAGGTGCTTTATTTGAAGTTTGTGATTCCGCAGATGATTTCCAGCAATGGAAGAGGAGCAACTTTTCATACAATGTTGTTCCCTACGAAGACTTGATTCCTATTAAAGAATATGTTGGTAGAGATTCTGCTTTATTTGGTACTCGTTTGACCTTTACTAAAAATGGCGGTTGCGCTCTTGCCATGTCAGCACATCACAAGATTGCCGATGGTATTTGTTTGACACAAATGCTTGATAAATTTGTACGTATTTGTCGTGGAGAGGGTCTCGACGAAGATGAAATCTGTATTTACACAGACAAGATGAGGCAGCCTGTGAAGCCCCTTCCTAATGTAGATCATAGTGTCCTGTATCCTCGTTATCCAGTTGGAGAAGCTCCTGCACCTACTATTCAACCTGCTCCCTCCAAGAAGCTCATCTTTGAATTTGATAAAACTTCTCTCAACAAATTGAAAAAGAGTGTGATTGAATCTGGAAATGATCCTAATGTAAAATTAACTCAGTTTGAAGTATTGACAGCAATGATTCATAGGGCCATCATCAAAGCTAGAAGAGATAAACCTGACCAATTGGCAGATTTGCTTTGTATTGTCAGTCAAAGACATTTCCATCCTGATGAAAATATGATTAATTATTTTGGAAATTACATTGTGTAAGTCTTTTTTTCATTCGATAAATACATATATTAATGGCCTTTGTATTTGTATAGCCCTGTTCCTGTACCATTTACTGCAAAAGAAGCTCTTGATAAAGGTTTATTTCAAGTTGCCAAAGAGTTGGGTGACGGTATTCGATCCATGACTGTACCTTATATGGAATCCCTGGAATATTATATCAATAACAGTGCTAATGTCGAAGAGATCACAAGCCCCGTTAGTCGCTTAGGTCGTGGAGGAATTGGTATTTCAGATTGGTCTAGATTTGTCAATAACTATGATATTGGCCATGGACAAGTATTATGCCTTCGAAGCTTTGTAGACACTTCCCCAATCCCTCTTATTACGGTGATGCCTTACAAGGCTGATACTGTAGATGTAGTTATCCAATTGGATAACAAGAGCTTGAAGAGATTGGTCCAAGACCGTGAATTTATGGCCTTTGTAAAATCCATTAACTAATCCTTGATGCAACTTATCTAAAACTGTAGTTTTAAAGGGACTCTTCACTATACTTTACGTATTGAAACCATAATAAAATTTGTTTGTTGTAAATATAATTATAAAATGCTTTCAAATGAGATGTATGTATCTAGACAAAGCATAATCAAATCAATCTCATTTTGATTAAAAATTTAACTTCAAACCACAGGCTTCTTTTTTATGACATATAATAGATATTAATATCTGTCTTGGAATAAAGCATTTACAGCAGAATACCAGTGCACTGGCCTAGCATATTGACCAAAAATTGACCGAAAATCGATTATAAAAAATTGAGCAGCTAAATTAAAATGCTCATTTTTTGTATTCCCAAGATATATCCAACTGTAAGCTACTCTATGTTTTTTGTTTCAGCGAAAAATATTGATTTTTCGTCGAGACAATCAAAACAATAGTTCATATTACACCTTAACCCTATGCTAACTGGGATTCAAAATTAATCCGAAAAATCGACCAGAAAATGATCAAAAAAACAAAATTGCTAAATGGCGCATGAACTGCAACGTAACTCGACTTAGTGTATTAAATAATTTTTGTACAGTTTTAAATTCTGCATCCAGCTAAATAAAAACCAGATAAAGGTTTTCTATTAAATTTTGCACAAAATGCGATTGAAATTTTTGATGTTTTTTGAAGATACACATCACTTTTTATTAGCATATTTAAAATATAATAATCTGAAACGATACGCAAAAAAATTATCTATCGATAGAGCTATTGAAAAATCTTCTAGCTGCATTTTTGGTAGAGAAAACAAGATTTTTGTCCAATTTTTTTTCGGTTTCAGAATTTGGGATGAGGGTATACAAGGGGAAAATGGAAGCTAGAGATGGAGATACTTTTTGTACACATTTTTGATGATATCGCCACGAAAAATCAATATTTTAAAAAACTCTAAGTTGGATCCGAGAGAGCTGAACGAGCTTAATGACATGAATGCAAAAAAAATGTTGCTCGATTTAACCAATATTTTGAAACCTACTATAGAAATGCCAAAAAAATGGAAAAAAAAATAAAAGTGCTCAGAATTTTTTTATACTAAAATATGTTAAAGAGCACTTTAAAACAAGCAAGTTTTATTATTAAAAAGTGTTAGTATAGCTTAATATTTTCTAGAGATATGAAGCCTCAAAGTTTTCAATCCATTAGCAGCGACCAGTGAAATACGCGTAGAAAATCTGAAACACTAGCACTAAAAAATTAATACCAACTGCAAAAAATAGGATATTTCCGGATACTTATTTTTGAATTAAAGCTAAGCGTCTCAGGTACAT
The DNA here is from genome assembly GCA_027405735.1 of Mucor racemosus. NCBI lineage: Eukaryota > Fungi > Mucoromycota > Mucoromycetes > Mucorales > Mucoraceae > Mucor > Mucor racemosus. Next base: position 1,795,174 of record JAPEHQ010000005.1, read on the forward strand.
TGGTATATAATTTTTTCTTGGTGTTATTTAGTGAAAACAAAAGGTAGAGCAGGGATGAAAAACGAGACTCAGTTTTCAAGGAAAAAGCAGTGAACTTTACGCGTTTTCGAGTTTTTCGTGAGATATAAAATAAATTTAGGAACAGGTATTCTAATGCGACTAATTTATATCTGTTTAGCAGTGTCTAGGATATATACTTAAAAGTGCTTAGTATGAGATTAGCAATAGAAAGGAGAGCACGCACCAATTTTGAAGATTGGAAACTATAAAGTTTCAATCTTTTGAAATTTCAAATTTTCCTTAATCAGGTGTATTTACTAAAAAAAAGTACAAAATTCATTTTTACTTGTGTGGTACAATATAATGCTTTCCGAGTTTTTCAAAACAAGTTAATAAAGTTCGTCAGTTATAGTGCGTTATAGCCAATAAAATCGAATATAATGTAATTTTATACAGTGAATATATTTTGGACATTATCAATTGCTGGAAAGGAGTATCACCACATCATTCCTATTAATAACGGGGCTTTGGGTCCAATTCCTGCAAATTCATTTTTTTCTATTAACTGGGAATTATTTAAAATCGTTTGTCATCTTTATATGTATGTGTTTATGATAAAACATATTGTTGATGATGTTTTTTAATGATTGAGAAGCTAACACGCACATTTGATAATCAGATGTTTGTTTACTAAACCTATGAGAATATCTCCTTTTAGTTAATTTCTATTTACTGATGGCCCAATAAACCTTTTCCTCTCTATAAAGCCTGCAACATTAATAGAAGCGTTGGTAATTTTGAACCAAAATTTCCAACTTTTTAAAAGGTTTGAAACTGTTTTTCTCGAAACTTTTAGTGATGAAATTGGCTGAACTAGTTTTGTTGAATAGCAAATTGATTGAAAAATCGAATAGTTCTACTCTTGGTTTCTATTGTACGGGTGGTTATGGAGTAAAGTAAAGCAAACAGTAAAATAAACAATAATATAGGAGTGTTTCATTAGTTGACGCATTACAAAAATATATAAAAAAAGAGGTATCTTGAATGTGTTATCCTCTTGTCTTTTTTCTCTTGAATATTCAAGCATCTGCTATAACGTGCCACCAGCTTTAAATCTGTGTAAACTTTAATTTTGTTTCAATTTTTATTTATTTTGGAACTCCGCTATTTTAATATATATATTTTTTTTGGAGGCATCTCATGGCAGATAATGTAGCTCATTTGTTATTTGGGAGATTGAGAAGTATAATAAGTTTAAACAAACATTTTATTTTTATAACAAATCTTTAGGAATTCTAAGTTTTCTATGAGATAAATATTTTTTTTGACAAATTTCTTAACTTCTTGGACAACTTCTCTACATTTGCTATAAGCTTCGATGTAGTCCATCGACCTTCTGAAATAATGTCTGATTTGAGTCAGGTTACCAGAGGTATCCAGAAAAGAATGGATGTTTTTCTCCAGAGACTTGAATGTATAGTCACATCGCAAACGAGCTTCCCTCTTGGCAGCACCACAGTACATTTTGATCCAATTGCATTCGCAATGGTACTTTGGGTATCAGTAAAATGATTTTATAATAAAAATAACTATTAAAGCCATAACAATTGTTCACAAAGGTTTAAATAATGATTGTTATGGCTCTGATTTATTATATCTTTATTTTTCGGAAAGTTGATAGCGAAAATGCTGATTTCACGCATTGCTTACGTAAGCTGGGTTTAAGGTAAGGAGGTTATGTGTCACAGAGTATCCTTGTTTCAAAAGTTACCCTCACCTAAGAGCACACAGCTTAAATTTTGAAATACCGTCTATTTTCAAGGGCTATCAACAGAATGATTTTATAGTAAAATTAAGTATTCGAGCCATAACAATTGTTTACAAAGGTTTAAATAATGATTGTTATGGATTTTTTTTATTGTATCGTTAGTTTTGGGTGAGTTGATAGCTCTTAAAAAAAGTTAAAATTTGTGCAGGTTTAAAGCTGGTGGCACGTTAGGGAAAGCATATGTAAGTATACTATGAATATTTCATTTTCTACTCCTTGAAATAACATTTTTTGTTTATTGTAAATAATATATGTTTGAAATATTTTGGTTTTAGTTTATCAATGCTGCTGCAAGGTCTAAATTCTACGGCTGGTTCTCTTCCGCTACTGCGTTGTATATCTGATGGTTCTTTTTCTTTTGGTGGTGAAATAATATTGCCTTGTAACGTTGACGTCGGTTAGTGTATCCTTGGATGAAGCTCGCCAATTATGGGCAGTGAAAATATGGTAACGGGGAAGTAACGCGGTAGCTATCTGTGTATTGGACTAATACTTTGTCTGGGAGTTTCACGAGGATTTTCAGGATACTATATCAGTGTGAGTAGACATGGATTATAACGCGGGTAATAGTTCATGTTCATGTATGTTAATTGTTATTTGTGGAGATTAGATCCAGGACCTGAGGTTATGGTCGGCTTTAAAAACAAATACCTACACAGTCAAATCATGCATGCCATTGTAAAGGTATGAGGAGTGGACTATACACTGTCCGTGGTTAGTTGAGGGGGTCAATGTTTACACTTAACACTATTGTTAATATTATTTTTCTGGGAAGAGTTCAAGTATCAAAATATCCAATGCTCAGTAAGTGCTTCCATATGCTGTCTCAAGTTTATCAAGCCTGAACCCTAAACAAGAGGGAGTCTACTGCACTGGCATTACAATATAAAGCCTACTAAATCTAATACAAGAAGGCCTTCGCTACACTCTACAGTAATTAGTCAAGTCTAAATCTAACACAACAACAATAGAAACGCTGTTTGGTGGCTGGCTCTTCAAACCAAAATAAAGCTATTATTATCATCTGGTGGTGCAAGTATAACATACTACATCAAGTATGAATCGAATACGACACATGCAACTAAAAATATTATGATGGTCTTTCTTGTGGCTGACTCTTCAAACCAAATCAGAACTATTATTATCATCTGGTGGTGCAAGTATACAGTATTAGATTAAGTTTGAATCAAATACGGCACAAGAAACTTACAATACTATGATGGTATTTATAATGAGTGGGTTTTTTAATGAAAACAAAATACATCTCCTATTGTTTGAATAAACAGCCCTTTTTGTTTTGCCAATTACTAAATTTTATCTTAATCTGTCTAAAATTATTTGAGCATTGCCATACTCTAAAGAGAACCAAATGCATGCTATATAAATAATTTTGAATGCAAATTATTAATTTAATTGTATATTACATATTCGTGCCTCATTTTTATGCAAGTTAATAAAATATTATCCCCTCTTTTGTTTCTAATGTATTATTTTTGTTAGTATATACATTCAGCAATGATTTCTTGACGTCTTTTATATGTAAGGATATTGAAAGCAAACAAAAAATTACGATTATCACCGTACTACTCAAATATGTTAGAGAGCACCTTAAACAAGCGGATGTTAGTTCAAAATTATCAGGATCATGCCTTGAATTATTGCTGAGATATATTGCTGGGAAGATTCGGTTTCAAGCGCTTAAAAGACAAAATCAAACAACCTTTAAATAATTTTTATACATCATGATGGGTGCTAAATTTAAAGATGCCTACAACAGAATCCAAGTTGGGCATCATGTCAGGTACACAGTGGCAATTTTATTTTCGACATTATAAATATAAAAATAGAAAAGAATCCTTATTTCATACAAATCAACCCCATTATTATATTATACAAGTGTGAATTAATCTCCTTTTATTTCACTATGAAATGAATCTCGTTATATGTATCTGTTTAATAAGTGGCAACTTTTTGGACGATGCCTCCTGCATTCTTCTTTTGTTGAGATCTCATAAAAAACAAACTGTTTTGTATTTCACAGAATACATTTATGTAATTAATTTTGAAATTCCATTTTTATATCTGCAGCTAAATTTAAATCAGAAAGCATCTGGTATCTCATTGTAGTCTACTGGCATCCCTTATGAAGCAAATCATCAATAAAAGTTACAGGGTTGAATTATGAAATAGTAATTTAATATGCTTATTCCCACCAAAATAAGCAATTTCTTAATCGTAATTGATGATTTTCAAAGCTCAAGTAAACAGTATTCTGTCTTTATTTTAAGCTTTATTTTGTACTACCTCAACTTTATTCAAATTTACAGCTTTATTTGTGCTATTTTTCTTGATCGTAAGAGTATTTTTGATGGAGTAACAATACATTATACCGAAATTTTTAAAAATCGGCTAGATGACGCATCATTTTTATTAATTAGAAATTGAAACATAAACACTATTGTAGGTCTTCATTTTTGAGAATACAGAATGTGAAACGTTTTTTTGTTTATATGCATTATTTTGCTGGATTCTAGCTACAATTTTGATCAAGTAATGATACATTATCTCCAAATCCATAAGAATTGACTAAATGACTGATAATTTTCAACAATGCAAAACGAAATATTAAAGCATTTGCATCTCTGTGTTTTTGGTATTGCAACGTGCACCAAATGTGCCGCTTTTATTTCCATTTTTTCCTTTGATTGTAGCTGCATTTTTCATGGAGTAATGACAGATTATATCCTCAAAAACATCTTCAAAAAATGGTTCAAATGGTGGGAGCCAGTAATATCGCTTGAAATTTGAAAGAGCGTCAAAATTTCTGGGTTATAAATCGGCCAATTATATCGTTTTATCAAAATCTCGAAAAAAAAATTTAATGCCTTGTTTCAAAATCGACTCTCTCGGACCTTCAATGAAATCGCGCGCTTTAAGCTGTAGTCTATTTTTAAGCTGTAAATGTGCAAAATACTGGAAATTAAGAAATGTTTCCAATATTTGACAAAAAACTGTATATTTATCGTCACCTGATCATTAAATGGTTTTTGTAGCTCATCCAATTCTGCATTAATTTACAATTTTAAATAAAACATTTTGCTCTCAAACTGTTTTATAAATAGAGATTTTTTGTGCACCACAGCTTTACATTTAAACCAACTATCTTTCATCAAATCTTAATTTGCCTATAACCCGATGAAAAATTTATATTTTTTGAAGATCTAAAAATCATCTAGTAGATAATGTTGCATCAAATGCGTTTAACTATATACTGCGGACTGTTAGTTAAACAATTTATTTAAGGAAAAAGGTTTTCTAACTTCTGGTATTTTCTTTAGTACTTACTTGCTTACAATTACTGAAGTCAATATTTGAAGCCTAAATTTCTTTAAAAATATATGTATCACTAATGTAATAATTTTATCTTCTTGGTTTTAAAGCTGATGGAAAAAGGGATCAGCAATTAGTAATTCAGGTTATACAATTATCTATAATTGTTTGTAATTTTTAAGTTATAGTTAGGTTTCTCTATTTCATGATCTTGGTTCTCGCACCAAATTCATGTTATTAATTACTAATTCAATTTAATGTGTGAAAGACTGTCAGTAGTTTACATCAACATTGATCAGGTTTGATAAATAATAATTAATAAAAAAGATTGCAATTAAAAGAGAATGAGCAATGAATCAGTTCTTCAACTGTATAATAAAAACAAGGTACCGTATATTTAGGTATAAACGTAAGGCCTTTTATATTGCATTACGGCCCAACTATGCCTTCAATGGGCATAATAAACTGCAATGAACAGAATAAAACATTTTGTGCAGATAAAACAGCCCAAATGAGCAGATCAATCAGATCAAGGTTTTTTACCCAATTTACTAAAGTATATCAATCATAATATAATTAATAACGAAGATAATTTGAATGATTGAAAACAGATTTGAGTTACTCTGGTTCAACAAAATCGCCTTATTGACGAGATATATCAATTTGAAATTTGGGGTTTGAAAGAGTTCAGCCCATGTTCTTCTTTGGGAGGAGACCAAATGTCGTGAACCTGTCAAGCTTAATTTATTATCATACTACTATCCTAAACATATCACACATTATTACCTTATTCGAATTGGATATCAATCTCCAGCTTATGCAAGACATTCTATTACTACCCGCACTGCGGTACAACCAATGACCACCACATTACAATATCAACTTGCTCGCATTCAAGTTATAGAGTAATTCATCAGTAACACTGTGTCCCTGAAGTCTAGTTCATGAAGGGAACTAGGCTCTTGAATAATTTAGTATAAATAACCATCTTCTTTTCATAATTCCTTTTATTTCTTCGTCAGTTCTCCTCATCATTTCCCTTATTATATATTCTGAAATAAACCTTAACATAACAAATAAGTCTTTGTCTGTGTCTCTTGCCCCTTATATAATATAACCCTGATACCAAATGTGAACAACGATAACAACCAGTTTGGCAACACTAAAAGTACTTATGCCTTTGTAAAATTCTGTTTGTAACACACAAAATCTTTTTTCTTCCCGTACTCCTCTTTCCTCAGCTCTTTTTTTATTTGTGTTTAAAACTACAACAAAAAGACCAATATTTTTAATAAACTGAAATCAAGTAGCAGGTATAAGTACATGTGTTTCCTATTGTTTATTTGGTAATAAATTATTAACTGTTAATGTTAGGGTGCGTTATAGTATCTTTTTCAAACAAAAAAAGCATCCAGGACTAAATAATTTTGTTCCATTATCTACGTTATAATCAATGTTTTTCTGGTATAAAGTCGATATCTACCTGGAGAAAAACTGGCAATTATAAAAGTATGTATAATATTGACTTGATTTGAAAGAATAAATAAACTCATGTTAGTTTATTTAGTTTCTAAAAAGTATTTGTTTCTATTTAGTGGCCAACAGCAGCTACTAAGAAGAGGAAAATAAGATGTTGTCTTGTACGCCACTACCAACTATCAAAGGTACACCATAATTATTATTTATTAGCTTGCTTGTTAATTGATTTTACTAATAAATCAATTTTTATAGGTCAAAATTAAAGGCGTATTCAGTTCATAACGCTTGAAACAATTTAATTATATTAATTTACATGGTTTATCATCACTTGCTCATTCAATTGCTATATTTGAATTTAATATTTTATTTAAGCTGCTAATCGAGTCGTTCGTCGTCCATTAGAGTTAATTCACCATCTTTGATTAGCGTATCTATAATAACGGTCCACTATTAGCTCATGGTATGCAAAATTATTAAAAAGGGTTGTCTAATCTGAAATTTATCTTATTCAGCTGCTGATGCTAAATTAGCATCAAATTAGTTGTCTTGGCTCGCTATAAAGTAAGACGTTTTATCAAGTACGATTTTGGTGTTCAATGTATTTCAGTTAAATTGAATAGATAGAGATATAGTTTATGCAGAAATCTATAAATGTATGAGAGAGCTCAGATCTATGAACACAAAAAAATGATCCAAATTGTGATGCTTCGTCAACCTGTACGAGATTTTTTTGTGGTGATACCTGGCGGCACAAGTGTAATTTAGGCATTTAATTATCAGATGTATCGAATCAAGATGAAGTTGATTGATTGATATAATGGGTAATAAATGCAATATCTTTTATCGAGTGGGTGAATGTAAATGTATAAAGCAAAGCTTACTTTTGAATGAAAGTACTAATTATTCTAACTAACATCAATAGGTTCAAAGAGCATAGTTAAGTGTAATTATCGCTACTAAATTGCATTATTTGATATGCAGAGAACTCTTGAAGCATTTAAATCTTTTTGGCAGTGCTACAAATCATCGTTCAATATGACAATATGACTAAATACTAATAAATCAGAGAAAATACAACTGGTAAAAAAAACTAATAATACCCAATGTACATCGAGGTCAAGATTGATAAAAGATGCATTCATTGTGTAGTGGAAATCGCAATACTTTGATGGATAGAGATTACAGGATCAAAATGTTGTGTTTGCCTCAGGATTTTTAAAAGGGTTTAAAAGCATAATTCATCAAACTTACTTATTACAGCTTACCGTAGATGTTAAATACTCCCCATATGCTGTTAGCACCATCTTGTTTTTTATTTAATTGCTGTATTATTAAAAATCAAGCTTTTCTTAGCTTATAACAATGATAATAGGATGTTTCTGATTTTAGATTAATATTTAGGATAAGGCGGGCTAATGATACGTTTTTTGGTACTACTGTAGATGGAACCAGTCAAATTAATTTATAGAATTTGAATGCAAATGCCGAGGAACCATTTGTAGGTAGTACTTAAGTTGGTTCTGGTAAAGCATTGAATAAATTGGCTTGGGACAAAGAGGATAAAAAAGCGGCAATAATAGGTTCCAGTGATGGCCATGTTTATATTTATGATATTGAAGAGGTAAGACTGAAACTCAATGTAAATCACCTTTAACGCAGTAATTATAAAATAGGACTGTATCATCACTAAATAAACTACCACACAATATTAACATGTATAAAGGTTTACAGTAATAAGCTTGAGTCAAGTGGGTACAGCATCGTAAATTCTTGAAAATGTTCTCAAGTATTATGAAATCTCTTATTTTTAAGACTAACAAGGCTTATAAGCGGAATATTAATTTCGAAAATTATTCTTGTTCAGATCATCAATTTTGACATTTTTTAATTTTTTTTTCTGATTTTGCAAATCTAGAGTTAGTTATACTACCAATTATAAAAACAAAAAATACACACATATACAGAACTTTGCGCTCTATTTGCTCAATAAAAAATAACAAACATTTTTATTGCAAAATATCACATGAAAATCCTTTAATCAAAAATCCGTTTTTGGGGCAAAAGTACAAAGTTTCATTATTTAACATTTAATATTAAGCTTTTATAAAATGTGTATTAGTTATGGCTACAATTTTCTCTCACATTGTAGTATATTTAAACGTTTATTTTGGTATCAAAATTTGATTTTTCTGTTTTTTGATAAAAATCATGAGTGTTGGTAAGGGTAAAATGAGTCCCAAAAATGTCCGCTACAAAATCTGAATTTTCAGATTGTGTATAGTTAAGTATAAGAAAAGTTGAAAAAACTCCTTTTTTGTCGTATATTTTCAGGATTGATAAATAGTACTTAAAAAAGAATACAATTATAAAAGAATGAGTAACTAATCAGTTCTTCAACTGTATAATAAAAACAAGATATCGTTTATTTAGATGTAAAAGTATGGCCTTTTATATTGATTTGACATTGAAATCCTGAGATGTAATTTAAGGCACTATTGAACCATTGGATCTGTTTAATAGTAATATGTGGATTGAAATGGATCAATCATAATTTAACCGTTCTTGCAGAGCTTGTGAGTTGTGTTGTTTCAATGCTGCGCTAAATATGCTTGGATGTTGATTTGATAACTACTTGATTGGTTAACTGCTGGGATGAAATAATGTGGTGTCATAATTGAGGTCCAAGCGTTCTTGGTAATTACTGGATTAAACTTGGTACGCTAGGAGTTTCTTATATCCGATATCAAGACTTGCACTTCAATACATGTCGTAGTCAACAATAGATTGTAAGATGTATTGATACTGTAGAAGGTGATAATGTATGATACTAGTAGGTGGAATACAACATTTTTATTCAAAACTTATACATACCATAAGAGACTTAGCCGTTCAATCTTGCTATGCTTAATTACAGCGTCGCTCTACGGGCACGCGTTTGCAATGTTTTAATGAATGTATGATATGATAGACGGTTTTTCTAGTAGAAAATTTTATGTTTCTATTATAGTAACAGATATTGTTTATTTTGCTTAGTTTATAGTTCAGGCGCTGTAATGCTGCTTTTACATTGGTTGAAATGTACAATTTAGCAGGGGTTTAATTGTGCTAAATAATGTAAAGCCTTGAAAATCCTTTTCTAAGTGCATTGTTTCTTTTTGTTTTCATATTCCCAGGATATATTCACCGTTTGATAAGGCATATCAGACTATTATCATCAAGCTGGCATTCTTTTCTTTTATCTGCATACGGATGCTAATATAAGGAACTAATATTTTTAATATAGGTAGCAGTCGTTATATTAGAGACTGATAATTTTATTTAACCGAATTCTAAGATCAAATATCATTATTTACTACTGTATTGTTGGACGTATTTCTTGATTACCAGATCAAACTGAAGGAAATGATATTTATATCTACTCAATGAGAAGCTAGAACTGGCTACACACCCACAAAATGTTCCAGAAAAGTGATAAAATTTCAAATGATATAGAAACAAAAAAAAGAATAATCTAATATCTTCTTGTATAATAATCATAGTTTTGATCGTAGCTATACTTGAAAACAAATCTTTTTGCAGCAGACAATCGTAAACTAAAATAGTAAGTTTAAAGAAGGTTAATTTGTTTAAACTTTATGTATGATAAAGTAACTTCCACAACATTAGATTTGTCTAGCATATAAATTTAAGCAGCAAGCGCTATTTAGGGTTATGCTCGAGCAAAAACCATCGTTGTTGCTGTAAACATTATAGCTATAAACATATTTACAGATAGTATTGGTGTCGAGCTGAGTTTTGCCAGCCAAATTTAATAGAATAAGCTCGGCTCAATAGCAATCTTTTTTACAAATGATAATAATCGTAAATATATTGGCAGTTGTATGATGTATTGCTCTACGCCAACAACGTATTGAATTGTATTGTCTATAACTATAATGTATATTAATAAAAGCAAATGTAATTTAAAACCCCATTATTCCAGTAAAAAACGCAATGGAATTTTGAGAACGGCATGATGCTCATGTACAAACCAATTTGTGCCCATACAATCAGCTCATTATGCACAAATAGGGATAATGATATGCTTATGGGGGGCAATTCTACTATTATGCACACATGGGATTAATGTCATGCATACGGACAGAAGCTATAATTCTGCACATACAGGTTTAGCGTTGTGCTCCTGTGCAGTTTCTTTTGTTGTACCCATGTGCATCGTGTTTTCCTTTGAGCCATTATTCAGTGTGCGCAACAACTAATCAGGCCATAATGTGCAGCATAGGTCGGCCGTAGTGTGTTTATATATAAATCCTTTAAATTTCTGATTTTATAAACTTTTTTGAATCCGGTTGTATCACCTTATACTTTTCAAGTTAAATCCGTTATTAGACTAATAATGTTGTAGGTTGTATTTATACTTTACTTAAAATAAGTCTTTGAATAATAATTAATAGCAATACAGTCGAATCTTAATTTTTGTATGAAATTTTGTTACCTGCATCTTATAGCTGCTTGGAATATTTAAGCAACCACATCCGGGCTGTCCGGTAATTTTTCTAGAGATTTAAAGCTTGGAAATATCATTAGATGGCCGCTTCCGGAGATTGTTCGGCTTTTTTTTGAAGAGTGACCATTGGCAAAAATATGAATCATATATATACTATATTGTGTGATGCCATCAAGTACCATATGTTATCATCTTCTAGAGTATCAATATATCTTATTACAATCTATTAACTACGGTATGTATTATTGAAGTTGAAAGTCTTGGTATCGGATATAAGAAACTCCTAGCGTAATAAGTTTAATCTAGTAATTACCAAGGACGCTTGGGCCTGAATTATGACACCATATTATTTCATCCCAGCGGTTAATCAATGAAGTAGCTATCAACAAATAAATATCCAACAAGCACATTTAGCGCAGCATTGAAACAAGACAACTCACAAGCTCTGCAAGAACGGTTAAATTATGATTGATGATCCATTTCCATATTTCCATCCAGCATCCATAGATTACTATCAAACATACCTAATAATTTAATAGTACCTTAAATCACATCTCGGAATCTCAATATCAAATCAATAAAAAAGGCCATACTTTTATATATAAATAAACGATATCATGTTTTTATTATACCATCGTTGAAGAACTGATTCATTACTCATTCTCTTTTAATTGTATTATTCTTTTTTTGACTATTACACTATGAAGAAAAACTCCCTTAATTCTCTTAATTGTGCCACATTAAGAAAAATAAGACAAAATTTAAAAAAGTAAGCAGTGAAAATTTTCTTATTTTCCTTAATGTGGCACAATTAAGAGAATTAAGAGATTTTTTCTTCATACAGTAGTGTTATTATCAAACTTAAAAATATACGACACAATGTAAAAGCAGCATTACAGCGCCTGAACTATAAACTAAGCAAAATAAACAATATCTGTTACTATAATAGAAACATAAAATTTTCTACTAGAAAAACCGTCTATCATATCATACATTCATTAAAACATTGCAAACGCGTGCCCGTAGAGCGACGCTGTAATTAAGCATAGCAAGATTGAACGGCTAAGTCTCTTATGGTATGTATAAGTTTTGAATAAAAATGTTGTATTCCACCTACTAGTATCATACATTATCACCTTCTACAGTATCAATACATCTTACAATCTATTGTTGACTACGACATGTATTGAAGTGCAAGTCTTGATATCGGATATAAGAAACTCCTAGCGTACCAAGTTTAATCCAGTAATTACCAAGAACGCTTGGACCTCAATTATGACACCACATTATTTCATCCCAGCAGTTAACCAATCAAGTAGTTATCAAATCAACATCCAAGCATATTTAGCGCAGCATTGAAACAACACAACTCACAAGCTCTGCAAGAACGGTTAAATTATGATTGATCCATTTCAATCCACATATTACTATTAAACAGATCCAATGGTTCAATAGTGCCTTAAATTACATCTCAGGATTTCAATGTCAAATCAATATAAAAGGCCATACTTTTACATCTAAATAAACGATATCTTGTTTTTATTATACAGTTGAAGAACTGATTAGTTACTCATTCTTTTATAATTGTATTCTTTTTTAAGTACTATTTATCAATCCTGAAAATATACGACAAAAAAGGAGTTTTTTCAACTTTTCTTATACTTAACTATACACAATCTGAAAATTCAGATTTTGTAGCGGACATTTTTGGGACTCATTTTACCCTTACCAACACTCATGATTTTTATCAAAAAACAGAAAAATCAAATTTTGATACCAAAATAAACGTTTAAATATACTACAATGTGAGAGAAAATTGTAGCCATAACTAATACACATTTTATAAAAGCTTAATATTAAATGTTAAATAATGAAACTTTGTACTTTTGCCCCAAAAACGGATTTTTGATTAAAGGATTTTCATGTGATATTTTGCAATAAAAATGTTTGTTATTTTTTATTGAGCAAATAGAGCGCAAAGTTCTGTATATGTGTGTATTTTTTGTTTTTATAATTGGTAGTATAACTAACTCTAGATTTGCAAAATCAGAAAAAAAAAATTAAAAAATGTCAAAATTGATGATCTGAACAAGAATAATTTTCGAAATTAATATTCCGCTTATAAGCCTTGTTAGTCTTAAAAATAAGAGATTTCATAATACTTGAGAACATTTTCAAGAATTTACGATGCTGTACCCACTTGACTCAAGCTTATTACTGTAAACCTTTATACATGTTAATATTGTGTGGTAGTTTATTTAGTGATGATACAGTCCTATTTTATAATTACTGCGTTAAAGGTGATTTACATTGAGTTTCAGTCTTACCTCTTCAATATCATAAATATAAACATGGCCATCACTGGAACCTATTATTGCCGCTTTTTTATCCTCTTTGTCCCAAGCCAATTTATTCAATGCTTTACCAGAACCAACTTAAGTACTACCTACAAATGGTTCCTCGGCATTTGCATTCAAATTCTATAAATTAATTTGACTGGTTCCATCTACAGTAGTACCAAAAAACGTATCATTAGCCCGCCTTATCCTAAATATTAATCTAAAATCAGAAACATCCTATTATCATTGTTATAAGCTAAGAAAAGCTTGATTTTTAATAATACAGCAATTAAATAAAAAACAAGATGGTGCTAACAGCATATGGGGAGTATTTAACATCTACGGTAAGCTGTAATAAGTAAGTTTGATGAATTATGCTTTTAAACCCTTTTAAAAATCCTGAGGCAAACACAACATTTTGATCCTGTAATCTCTATCCATCAAAGTATTGCGATTTCCACTACACAATGAATGCATCTTTTATCAATCTTGACCTCGATGTACATTGGGTATTATTAGTTTTTTTTACCAGTTGTATTTTCTCTGATTTATTAGTATTTAGTCATATTGTCATATTGAACGATGATTTGTAGCACTGCCAAAAAGATTTAAATGCTTCAAGAGTTCTCTGCATATCAAATAATGCAATTTAGTAGCGATAATTACACTTAACTATGCTCTTTGAACCTATTGATGTTAGTTAGAATAATTAGTACTTTCATTCAAAAGTAAGCTTTGCTTTATACATTTACATTCACCCACTCGATAAAAGATATTGCATTTATTACCCATTATATCAATCAATCAACTTCATCTTGATTCGATACATCTGATAATTAAATGCCTAAATTACACTTGTGCCGCCAGGTATCACCACAAAAAAATCTCGTACAGGTTGACGAAGCATCACAATTTGGATCATTTTTTTGTGTTCATAGATCTGAGCTCTCTCATACATTCATAGATTTCTGCATAAACTATATCTCTATCTATTCAATTTAACTGAAATACATTGAACACCAAAATCGTACTTGATAAAACGTCTTACTTTATAGCGAGCCAAGACAACTAATTTGATGCTAATTTAGCATCAGCAGCTGAATAAGATAAATTTCAGATTAGACAACCCTTTTTAATAATTTTGCATACCATGAGCTAATAGTGGACCGTTATTATAGATACGCTAATCAAAGATGGTGAATTAACTCTAATGGACGACGAACGACTCGATTAGCAGCTTAAATAAAATATTAAATTCAAATATAGCAATTGAATGAGCAAGTGATGATAAACCATGTAAATTAATATAATTAAATTGTTTCAAGCGTTATGAACTGAATACGCCTTTAATTTTGACCTATAAAAATTGATTTATTAGTAAAATCAATTAACAAGCAAGCTAATAAATAATAATTATGGTGTACCTTTGATAGTTGGTAGTGGCGTACAAGACAACATCTTATTTTCCTCTTCTTAGTAGCTGCTGTTGGCCACTAAATAGAAACAAATACTTTTTAGAAACTAAATAAACTAACATGAGTTTATTTATTCTTTCAAATCAAGTCAATATTATACATACTTTTATAATTGCCAGTTTTTCTCCAGGTAGATATCGACTTTATACCAGAAAAACATTGATTATAACGTAGATAATGGAACAAAATTATTTAGTCCTGGATGCTTTTTTTGTTTGAAAAAGATACTATAACGCACCCTAACATTAACAGTTAATAATTTATTACCAAATAAACAATAGGAAACACATGTACTTATACCTGCTACTTGATTTCAGTTTATTAAAAATATTGGTCTTTTTGTTGTAGTTTTAAACATAAATAAAAAAAGAGCTGAGGAAAGAGGAGTACGGGAAGAAAAAAGATTTTGTGTGTTACAAACAGAATTTTACAAAGGCATAAGTACTTTTAGTGTTGCCAAACTGGTTGTTATCGTTGTTCACATTTGGTATCAGGGTTATATTATATAAGGGGCAAGAGACACAGACAAAGACTTATTTGTTATGTTAAGGTTTATTTCAGAATATATAATAAGGGAAATGATGAGGAGAACTGACGAAGAAATAAAAGGAATTATGAAAAGAAGATGGTTATTTATACTAAATTATTCAAGAGCCTAGTTCCCTTCATGAACTAGACTTCAGGGACACAGTGTTACTGATGAATTACTCTATAACTTGAATGCGAGCAAGTTGATATTATAATGTGGTCATTGGTTGTGCCGCAGTGCGGGTAGTAATATAATGTCTTGCATAAGCTGGAGATTGATATCCAATTCGGACAAGGTAATAATGTGTGATGTGATTAGGATAGTAGTATGATAATAAATTAAGGTTGGCAGGTTGTTCATGACACATACCTATACTCATGTTAGAGTGGCAGCTTACCTGGATCATTATTTATAAAGATTGCATTTTTAATTGTTTTCATTAAAAGGATGCAGTAAAGTATAGGTGTACTTTGGCATTAATTTTCTCGACACGCAGTAGGTTGTGGAAGTTGCCCTTTGATATCATTGTTTCCAAGATGTATACCTACTCTTATGTAAAGTTGAAAGTTAATAGGATTGAAATTCACCAAGACGAGGGTTTTTTTGTCGGTTTTTACGGCTGTAGAAAAGTAGGTTTCAGATGGGGTTTAAATGGTTCTCAAATGTTTTCGCTTAATATTGAGTCAAATTACGTAAAACCTTCAGAGGAGATGTAAAACTTTACTTTATAAGCCATTAATATCTCTTGAAAAATAGAAATATTAATTCCAGAATATTAGCGCACTGGCCAAATATTGACCAAAATTAACCAAGGTTTACCTAAAATTGATTATAAAAAATTGAACACCTAAATTAAAGTATTAATTTCTTAAACAGTATTCACAAGATAGACCCAACTCTAAGCTACTTTGCATTTTTTGTTTCAACAAAAAATATTGATTTTTCGTCGAGATAATCAAAATAATAGTTCATATTACACCTTAACCCTATGCTAACTGGGATTCAAAATTAATCCGAAAAATCGACCAGAAAATGATCAAAAAAACAAACTTGCTAAATGGCGCATGAACTGCAACGTAACTCGACTTAGTGTATTAAATAATTTTTGTACAGTTTTAAATTCTGCATCCAGCTAAATAAAAACCAGATAAAGGTTTTCTATTAAATTTTGCACAAAATGCGATTGAAATTTTTGATGTTTTTTGAAGATACACATCACTTTTTATTAGCATATTTAAAATATAATAATCTGAAACGATACGCAAAAAAATTATCTATCGATAGAGCTATTGAAAAATCTTCTAGCTGCATTTTTGGTAGAGAAAACAAGATTTTTGTCCAATTTTTTTTCGGTTTCAGAATTTGGGATGAGGGTATACAAGGGGAAAATGGACGCCAGAAATGGAGGTACCTTTTTGTACACATTTTTGAGGATATCTCCACGAAAAATCAATATTTTGAAAAACCCTAAATTGGATCCGAGAGAGCTTAATGAGCTTAATGACATGAATGCAAAAAAAATGTTGCTCGATTTAACCAATATTCTGAAACCTATTATAGAAGTGCCCAAAAAATGAAAAAAAAAATAAAAGTGCTCAGAATTTTTTTATATTAAGATATGTTATAGAGCACTTTAAAACAAGTAAGTTTTATTATTAGAAAGTGTTAATATAGCTTAATATTGTCTAGAGATATGAAGCCTTAAAGTTTCCAGTCCATTAGCAGTGAAATACGCGTAAAAAATCTGAAACCTTAGCACTGAAAAATTAATACCAACTGCAAAAAATAGGATATTTCCGGATACTCATTTTTGGATTAAAGCTGAACATCTCAGGCACGTTGGCATATAATTTTTTCTTGGTGTTATTTAGTGAAAACAAAAAGTAGAGCAGGGATGAAAAATGAGACCCAGTTTTCAAGGAAAAAGTGATGTTTTTGTATCTTTCATGATATAGAACAGATTTGAGAACAGATAGCATAGTTTGACCAACACATATATATTTTTTAGCGTCCCAAGGTATATTTTAAAACTTACTTGGTGGGAAGTTAGTTATAGAAAAGATAGCATGTTCCGGTTTTGAAGGCCAATTATTTTGAAAACCAACTTTTGAATTCAACGAGAGTATGTAGACTACTAGAAATTCTTATGTAAATGAAATATAAATTGAAACATGCCATCATGTCAATACATTAATAGGAAGCAAACAATCTCAAAGTTTACTCGAGATGCTATGCTACTAGATATTGTCAAATAATTCAGATCCATGAATTTTGTCTCAGAAACAAATCAATCTAAGCTATACTATAAAATTGATTTATCTCTATCTGAAAATCTATATTCAATGCTCTACATCCCCATACAATAACATTACGATACGGTAGTATTCCTATGAAGAGACTGGGCACATCAATGTACAATCAGCAATCCTCAATAATATCTTCATCGCTTATTTTTTTAGATCGAGGCGTCGTTAAAAAAGCATGGATATAGAAAAGTATCTTCTAATTTGACATACATCCAATGTAATTTTGATCTTACTCTAACAGTAAGTGTATATGAAGATTCTAAAGCGCTGTAATTTATCAATAATTCAAACTTCTCGATCAAAAAGTTGTAATGATCAATGAAAATGTAATCAATCTAAATGTAGTGAAGCTTGTCGAGTTCGGCGTGTTTACAATCATAAGAATGAAATGATAGCCATATATTTTGTATGTGTATTTATTGTTTGGTTTGTCATATATAATTAATCTATTTCTTTTCAGGAGTCAAATCTTGAGCAGTTTGAGCAGCTGCAAAGTTCCATTTACGCTATAAAAAAAAAATAAGTCAATTGTGTTTCATAATATTGATATAATATTTGATATTTTACGTCTGTGCCATAAGAAAGAATAGTGAGACCAACGGGGATAGCAATACCCCAGAATAAAGAACGTCTAGCATTTCTCTTATTCCAAGCGTAGTAAAGATGAGTATTCTCACGAAGGGAAGCCCAACGTTCGATAGCGGGATCAGCTCTAAGACCTTCAGCCATTTTTAATGATATATAATGTAAGTTTTGAAAGTAGGAAAAAGAAAATTATGAGGGGAAGCCAAAAATATCAAAATAAACACTCACATTTGCGAGTGCTTCCAATAGGGGGGCTAAGAAGCAAGCTTCCCATGATGATGTAACTCGCAGATATTGCGGGGTTGGTAAGATTCAAGCTTAACTGCCTTTGTGTGCACTTCAAGCAACCCAATTTAATTCATCCACTCAAAATAGAATAAGTATTTGGTAAATATTTACAATTTTAATGATAAAAGAAAAGAAAGAGAAGACAATAATAAACTGTCGAAATTAAGATATTATGATATTAGAAAACGCAAATCGAGAAATTGTGTTGTATAAAATAGAGGTTACAAAAATGTGTAATTCACATTACAATACAGCAACCAGTGGTTCCTCTACTTCCTCCTGCGGCCGGCGCAAATGGATCATCTTCTTTACTGACAGGTCCCCATATCGAAGGAACAAGTGGGTCTTTTGTAGCATTACAATATTCAACCAAACTAATGGACAGGTAAAAATTAGGTCAACATTGGAAGCTGTTTTTTTTTTTTTTTTTTTTTTTTTTTTTTTTTTTTTTTTTTTTTTTTTTTTTTTTTTTTTTACCTGGCAGATGCTTCTGAAACCGGGATACGACGCAACTCCAACTGTTCTTTCAATCGTTCATTATATTCTAAAATTCTCTTCAATTTGGTTTCTGATATGTTGTAAGACCTTTTATTTGTCAACTGGGTATAAGTATCTGGCATTTTTATAGTTGGTTGAAGGAAAAAGAAGAAAGAAAAACAAAAACTGTAAGCGGGAAATTCATTTTTTTCTTGTTAAATTCCCGCAATGTCTTGCTACATGTTTGTTGAAAACTCTAAAAAAAAGCCACCATAGAATACAAAGTGATTACTGATTGATCATCCCAGTCTCTGTTTGACGCATTCAATTAGGGGGCAGTTTATTCTTATTTATCGCTAAAATAATGCGGTATTACTTTTAGTAGAATGCAATGCTATACGGCATTTGTAGGTCCATATGCGTCCAATTTTCGATACCATCCAAGTATACATATCTTCTCGCTTGATATATTCCATTTTTTGTTGAGCATGCAAGGTAGAATCAATGCAACTAACCATTTTTCACAAAAAGCTGTGCCTTCTTGGTAATCTATGTTATTGGGGATTCATTGATTGATTTATGATATTTTTGCCACATTTTTGTGTCGCACCTGTATTTCTAGTTCTAATGGATTTTCCAGGACTAAAACTTGTATTATTTTACAATAAATAACATTAATACTGATAATGGTATGATGAACTGTAATGCGCTGCTTTTTATTCATGCTTTTTGTTTGTTAATATGAAATCTTGATTTGAGCCAGAAAACTTCAAGGATTTCTTTTAGTATGAATCACTACACTGTTGATATTAAGGTTAATTGTATGACACATTCACTTTGTCTAACGTGTTCTGTCATTTTATTTTGTACTGAATACATATTGTGTTTACACACTTCACGATGAATTTGCATCAAACTGTATGTCCTCTAAAATCACAAATTCAAAATAATTCGCTGACTTCTACATAAATAAATCGAGTTGAAATGAATCAACCGGGCATCTGGTTTAGAATGTGTTTGAAAAAGAGAAAATTAACTTGATATATCCAATAGATTAATGCAATATTGAAGAATTTAATCAATCTTTGTATATTTGAAGTTTTCTGATGACACAAATTATCTCCGATATTTGCACTGATCATCTCGGGCTGGTCTTACCCACGACTGAGAGAGATGTCGCATACCATATTTGGAGACTTTTACACTGATGGATAATCTAATCTGCTTTTTTTCTGATTTTTATAAACCTATTTTAGCTCTTACATTTTGATTACTTTAATAAAGCAACCCCCTTTTTACTTTTTTACTCCCCACTCTCTAATAGAATTCTAATATGCTTTTATCCATTTCTCGAGCTAATTTACGTAGAACAACATCTACTACAAGCAGATTGATCCCTAGTGTCCTTTATCGTCGGACTTATGCCACAGATACAACAGACACTCAAAATTTGATTGAGAAAATTGTACAAAAATATGCATTGGATTTGCCCGAAGGATACAAAGTCAAGAGTGGTGATTATGTTACAATTCGCCCTCATCATGTTCTTACTCATGATAACACTGGTGCTGTCATTCCCAAGTGAGTTAAAATAAAGAAATTGTAAAAAAGATATATCGCTAAACAATTTTGTATAGGTTTAAATCAATTGGCGCTACCAAGATTCATGATCCCAAACAACCTGTATATGCCTTGGATCATGATGTACAAAACAAGACAGATAAAAATTTGGTCAAGTATGCTAATATTGAAGCATGGGGTAAGGAACAAGGTGTGGATTTCTACCCTGCAGGTCGTGGTATTGGTCATCAAGTTATGATTGAAGAAGGTTACGCATTCCCAAATACCTTAACTGTAGCTTCAGATTCTCACTCCAATATGTATGGTGGTATTGGTGCTCTTGGTACTCCAATTGTACGTACAGATGCTGCTGCCATTTGGGCAACGGGTCGTACTTGGTGGCAAATCCCTCCTGTTGTAAAGGTGGAACTTCAAGGAAAATTACCTGCTGGTGTTACAGGTAAAGATGTTATTATTACCTTGTGTGGTTTATTCAACAAGGATCAAGTTTTGAATACTGCTATTGAATTCCATGGTGAGGAAGCTTTGAAGGGATTGCCTGTTGAAGATCGTTTAGCTATTTCCAATATGACAACTGAATGGGGTGCTTTAGCTGGTGTTTTCCCTGTTGATCAATCTACCATTGATTTCCTTCGCAAGCGTCAAAGACGTATTGATTTATCTCATTTTGAAAATAAGAATTTGCCTAAACTCAAGCAAGGTGAAGAGTTTGTTCACCCTCGTATCAATAACGAAACTATTCAATCATTAATTGACAATCCTGTTAAGCCATCTCCCAATGCTACTTATGCCAAAACCCTTACATTAGATCTTTCTACTCTTTCTCCTCATGTTTCAGGCCCCAATTCTGTTAAAGTAGCTACTGCATTGGCTGATCTTGAAGCCCAAGACATTAAGATTAACAAGGCCTACTTGGTTTCATGTGTCAATTCTCGTGCTAGTGATCTTAAGCAAGCTGCTGAGGTGTTAAGAGGCAAGAAGATTAAGGAAGGCGTCGAATTCTATGTCGCTGCTGCTAGTTCAGATGTCCAAAAAGAGGCACAAGAGGCTGGTGATTGGCAAACATTAGTGGATGCTGGTGCTAAGGTTTTACCTGCTGGTTGTGGTCCTTGTGTTGGTTTGGGCACTGGTCTTTTAAAGGATGGTGAAATTGGTATCTCTGCTACTAACCGTAACTTCAAGGGTCGCATGGGATCTCCTAGTGCTCTTGCTTATTTGGCATCTCCTGCTATTGTTGCTGCATCTGCTCTTTCAGGTCGTATTTCAGGTCCTGCTTCTTTCAGTGCAACTCAAACACCTTCTTTCAGTATCAAGACTGATGCTCCTAAATCATCTTCAGAAGAAGAAGCTGTCGCTGCAGAAGTCCTTCCCAACTTTCCCTCTATTATTAAAGGTGAAATCTTATTCTGTCCAGCTGATAATTTGAATACTGATGGCATTTATCCTGGAAAATATACCTATAATGATGATATGACCACTGACGATATGAAGAAGGTTGTAATGGAGAATTACGATCCCAACTTTGTCAACATTGTACAAAACGGTGATGTTCTTGTTGGTGGTTTCAACTTTGGTACTGGTTCTTCTCGTGAACAAGCTGCTACAGCTATCAAATCAAGAGATATTCAAATCATGGTTGCTGGATCTTATTCTGACATTTTCAAGCGTAACTCTGTTAACAATGCTTTATTATTGATTGAATCTCCTGAACTTGTTAATGACCTTAAAACTGAAGTTGGTACTGCAGATTTAACAAAGCGTACTGGCTGGAATGTCGATATTCATGTTGCAGAAGGCAAGGTTGTTGTTCGTAAGGACAATGGTGAAGAGAAATTGTATAAAGTAGGTGCCCTTGGAAAGAGTGTCCAAGAAATCTGGTTAGCTAATGGTCTTGAAGGCTGGGTCAAAGAAAGATTGTAAAATAGACATGTCAAATAAAACAAATGTATACATTATAGAATAAATTATTATAAAAGAACAATGTTTGAAAACGTTTATTGATAAATATTCTTCCCTTACAATAGCGGTATTGTAGATTCTTTGCTTTTCAAAGGTTTTTTTTTTTAGACTTGGAAATGAACAATTTCTCATGATTTATGACAATATAAACTATTCATCAGATTATGCTCTTTTGTATCATATTTTTTGTTTATAGCTTTAATTTCCATGATTCGAATATTTGCCAAGAATAATGTACATATCAACTATTTTGATATAGGAAAAAACTACATTTTATAATTTATTTTCAGGGCAGTACTTGCAATGAAGAACACTATGATATCTATAATGTTTTTCCCATCTCTACTTTCTTTTTATATGCTTTTTCTGCTCTGTAAACCACACGATCGATCAATCCAGCAACAGTGAAAACACCTCCAATAATAGCTAATACACCAGTAAGTAAACTGCTAAATGATTTACGAGTTTCCTTGTAACTAATTTGCATAGGTGAAATTTCCAACATGAAAAAGACACCAGGCAATCCTCCTTTAGCTCCCTCTACATCATTTTGCGTAACTGAATATTGATTAGTTAATGTAGGAATTCCATTAATAGGAAGAAGCTTTGTTGAAACAATTTTAGTAAAATATTGGAATACAGCTCGTCCTAAATCCATGATATTAGTTTAGCAGAATAACTGATATCACTTTCCTGATTTTACCTGCGTTTGCTGATTTTGAGACACCAGCCAAGGCATCTGTTACAGCTAAAATAGCCTCGGTTTCATCCTTTGAATCAGGACCAAATTTCAATTTATGGATTTGATGTGATAGATCAAACTTGTGGCCATCAGGAGCACCATCTGTAAACTCTTTAAGATCATGTACATGCATTGTATTGGTTTGGAAAGCATCTCCAGGAGCAATGTGAAAGTTTCCTCTAACCTTGTTTACCATTAAATGGCCATGAATATTACATCCCTCGTTAGATTGCTTCTCAAAGCGTTCTAACCAACCTTCACGTATACATTGATCAATTTCTTTTACATTTACCATTCCCCAACCCATCTTGACATATGCTTCACGCACTTCTTGACATGTATTACAACAACCATCTTCACGTAAAGCTTTTGCACCATAACAACTACCACATTCTTTTGGTGGCTTCAATGCTTTTGATGCACCAGATGTACTATCTCCTAATTCTTTTTGTTTTTTTTTGGAAATGATTTCAGTATAAAATTTTGCTGTTTCTTTTACCAACTTGTTACTTACTAACTGACTCTCCCAAATCAACTGGGATACCAGACAAATCAAGTCTGACCTTGGTTACATCTTGAGAATAGCCTGATGAATGTTCACCAACATCATCCATAATATCCACATTGAGCACTATAGTAATAATAATAAATTAATCTCGCTATATCTAATTTCATCGACTATATTCTAGATAGTTTACTATGGCAAGGCATGTTGGGAAATGTAATATTGAAATTGATTGGCATCTTTTCTTTTCTGCTTTTATCTACTACTAGACTTGGTTTCCAATGAGGAGTGGTATATGCGATTAATTCGGAACATACAAGTGTAATAATAATAAGTGTGCTTATAATGGTTACTGAATACAGTTTATATCTTTAATACATGTACATATCTATAATTTATAATATATTACCTGAAGCACCAGTAGTAGTCTTTACGCGAAAATCGTCCAAGGTTTTAGCATAGCCATCGAATTGTCTAAGGCCCCCGAATACTGAGCCTTTCTTTGCCATTTTCAAGAAAGTTTTATATCAAGAAAGATACAGTAATTATTCAATTATCAATTGAAGCCGAGGTTGGTGTATATTTCATGTATTTGAAGTACAAATCACGTGAGGAGGTAATTTGTGGCAGAAATCCTATGGGCTATTAATCTAATTTGTGCAAAATCCAATGTGTTTGGCTTTGAAACACACACAGTATTCAATTTTACATAAATCCCATTTATTCTCTGTTAATCCAGATATAATTTTTTTATGGGAATATATCATTTTTGATGCTCTGTAGAACAAATTTATGGTAAATTCATCCAAAAATATGTTGCCAGCACTATTGCAAATAACACCATCTTATTGGCTTAAAATTAATGGCAAAAAAAAGCTTGAAATTCTGGGCAAAAACAAAACCATCTTCAATTCAATGTTGAAATTTGACAAATTTTTCTATAAACAAATAGAAATATAAATAAACAAAATAATTGAAATACTCCAAAGAACATATTTGAATCATGAATCTAAAAATTCGTTGATTTTAAAAGGTTACAAAAACTTTTTAAAGAGTAACAGTAATTCGAATTCTAAATTTTTTTCATGTAGTTGTGGTGTCAAATCTTGACAATTATTTATTTAAATAAAAAACAACAATATATATATATACAACGCTTAACTGTTGAGCACTCAAAAAGTAGACTAAATTACATTTAGTATCTAGATAATGATCAATTTTCTATATTCATTGATTTATAATGATGAAGTCAATGTTGTAATAGACTTTTCTATGTGCTTTGTTTTAGGGTGATTTTTGCCAAATACAACAGCGCGAACCTTCAAAGCATGCGAAAACGCTGTTCTTGCCTCTTTAAGCCATTTTTTCTCTAAAATAGAACTACGTCCCTTGGTTTCGTTTGCCATTGCAGAACTTAATTCACCTAAATTTTGCCAGAAATCCGAAATTTCTGATGTGTTTGCTGGTAATGAACCTTCAATAGCATACTGTTCCATCATGATAAGAATTAATTTGTTTACTTCGATAGCTCCCTTCAAATCACTGTTATGTCTCTTACAATTCATCAAAGGAATAAGAGAGTTTAGTCGAAAAGCATTCAATGTATGCAAATCTCCACCACGATTACTATTACATTTGGTGATTTGTTCCAACTTTTCTGCTCCTCTTCTATAATTGCGTTCCTGACGAATTGCACCCATACCCAGCATGTAAGCTTTGTTTGCATTTTCCAAAGGCCCCCGCACTTGATCACAGGGGATCTCAGATTCACACTTAGCGCACTTGAAATTGCCTTGTTCCAAATATAAATTACGATTTCCCTTTGATAAATGCTCCACTGATGTAGCTGGAACAACATAAACATCATCATTACATTGAGTACAAACAATACCCTGGAGGAAGCGATCTACTGATTTTTCCATGGGACTTGCACAACGCTTACATTTACACCAAAAATGTTTTGATAATAAAAGTTCTTGTCTTCTCTCATCACGATCTGAATAAAGATCAATATAGCTCACTACTAATTCTTCGTCTTTGCTAACAGGTCTGATTGTTCTAAATGCTAATTGTCCATTCGATAATCCAATGAAAGCTGTGTTGGGATTACAACCATGATTGAAAAATAAAGCACCGAGTGGAAACAAGCCTAAAGCGACATCAGTATTGCGAGAATGATTATCACCTAAACCATGAGCATTTGAGTTGATCCTAAACAAAAAAAAAAAAAATTAGTATACAATCTTCGTAGAAAGAGTATCAAATCACTACCTGCATGCAAGTGTAACCATTTCATCAACAGAAAATTGAATCGTTTCAGGCATTTCCATTAATAATCGCTGAGCTACAAGATTTAGTAGTTTGAATAAATATAGCCACTGGTATATTTTTTATATAAAACTTACAAGCTTCTGTGAGCACTTTTATAAACGCTGGTTCTGCATTCTCTCTATGACTGATCAAATCTTCTACACACCAGTAAGGTGTAGGCTGAATAATACCTTCTTTAATGTCTTGGATTTGTGTATCAAGGTATTTACGAGCCATCAAAATTGTCATTAGGCGGAGCAAGTCAGCATCAACATCAGTGGCCTGTCCAATGGCTCCTGTTTGAGCAATAGGTCCACAGATCAAGACATGTAGATCATTGTCTTTTTCTAAACAATCTTGAGAACAATAAAATGCTTTTTTACAATCAGAGCACATCATTTTCTGCTTCAAATCAGACAAACAAACATGACATTGTTGGTCAAGGTATTCTGATCGAACAACAAAAGCAGTTGCTTGTTCTTGACATAAGGTAATGCCTTCTTGTAAATTAGTTTGAGCAACCGCATGTCGACCTTTTGCTTTGGAATTATTCAATTTTACTGGATAAGAAGCAAGTGCTTGCTCATAATAAGATGGAAGGGGAGCAATAGCGGCGGCCTTCTTTTTGTTAGACTTTTTCTTCTTCTTTTTAGTATCAATGTTACAGTTTTGGTCTAATTTTTCTCCTAGAT
The DNA here is from genome assembly GCA_027405735.1 of Mucor racemosus. NCBI lineage: Eukaryota > Fungi > Mucoromycota > Mucoromycetes > Mucorales > Mucoraceae > Mucor > Mucor racemosus. The sequence continues at coordinate 1,822,106 of JAPEHQ010000005.1, forward strand.
CGATGGGAGTAATTTCATTTGATTCTGTGTTAACCATTGCAGAAGTAATTTCAATGAAAGCAAAGTGATTATTGTATGGGAAGATTAGTTTGGGGGTTGTTAATGAAGAATACAAGGGATTTTACTTCCGTTGTGACTGTGACGCATCGATTGTATAGTGTTCTTTTAGTTCCATGTCGGTTTTCATCAGGAAGTTGCTATTGATTTAATCTCCGTAAGGTTTCCTTACATGCTTTGGAAGTGACAGAATCCAACAAATTACACATATTTCCCTCTTACCAAATATGTTAATATTTAAAACCCCGACTCCGTCTTCAAATTTTCAGAGGATATATCCAAATACGTGTACTCTAAAAATTACTACAAATACCTATATTGTCTATAGTATTTATTTTGTTATCATACTTCTCTTGTTTGGTAAAAATATGTAATGTGAGCACTTTAGAGTCATGTTTTTCTGAAAGTTGTAATTTTCTATAACATTCATCGGTTTCAATTTCAAAATTATTTCATGATTTATTCAATTTCGAAATTATTTCATAATCTATTCAAGATCAATTATGCAAATAATACTAAATTATAGATATGATGCCTCTAAACGACTCATAACAATTACATAAATTGGATTTAATAAACTTCATATAACTATGACACCTCGTCTAAATTAATGTAGTTTTTCTGTGCAATTTTGCTAGTCGTTTGACGTTTTAGGGGTTTTTTAGAATTAAATTTCGAGTCTATTCAAGTAAAGCATCTGACAATCCTTTCTCTAGGAACTATTGAATATTTCTACATTTTTTTCTCGATACTTTATTCCTCAGATTTAGTGTAGATTGAATCTCAAAATACAACAAAATTCTTGTAAATTTGTAGAAATCGCTCAGATTTCTATAAATCTCACATTAAATACAAAAACGAAGTTCAATTTGAGCCGCCGTGTATCATATTGAAATGATGCCACGGTTGAATCAGAGGTATTTGTCATTAGTGTAACAAACAATTAAAATCGTTACACATAATATACCACATTCAAGTTGTAAAAGTATTGGTTTGCATTTTAAACAACACACAAAATTTAGATATATTTAAACTATAAGGATCAATTATACCAATATGGTTTGTTTGCTAGTAATTCAAGACTATAATGTTTGAAGTAAAGATTTAAGAACGCACAGTTTGCAAAATGAAGACTTTGTTCATGCAAGGTTGAATCAACTCCGGCCATGTGCATATAATTTTGTTGATATGTTTATATGCATTGTGATATATGATAAAAGCGACTAGATTTTAGCTATGAAGCATTAAATCATTTTTGAAACAAACACCATTTAGCGTAGAAAACGAATGTTGTTTTTTGTCGACTTTCTCGGCGTTAACTCGTCATTTACAGTACTAGTTACGTGACTCATTGTTTCTAATGTCTATACAACGATGGATTATTTAAAGATACTATAAACTCCAAATATATGGTAAAAAACTACTTTATACTATACAAACATTAAATTAGAATACTTGTTCACGCTGGTCAAGTAGTCAAAAGATGGATCCTTTGGCATGACATGCTTCATTTACATAAAGATTTGCGTGTGTGTGTATGATTGTTGCATGCGGTGACGTATCACTGGCTGTTTCAAATGGAAAAGAAAAATATAAAACGCTTGAAGTATTATACCTCTTTCGTATTTTCCTGTGAAATATTCATATAAATAATCATTATCATGGCCTCTATAACACCAACATATAACGCTGCCTTCCCAGCTTTACATCAAACAGGACTTACTTCCCAACGACGAGCAAGCGCCCATCATCATCCCACGACACCTTCATTTATTCAACGTTCTATAGCTCCACCGAAATTTCCCAGCTATTTAAAGCAAACTCTTTATGGAAAATTAGCGCTCGAGCAGTATAAATTTCATCAACAAAAACATGAAATCAAGCCTCTACCAAACAATACGAATAAAAAGTCGACAACAACTTGTTTGGAGGAAGAGCAAATGGAAGAGTTGGATTTACGCTTACCCACGATGTGGAATTCTAAAGACAAATCCAAAAACATAGATATTGGAAGCAATGGAATAGATTTATCGTATATTGGTAAGCAAACATGTAGTAAAAATGAAATTTCGCATGAATTGAATATTTTTTTTTCTTTCTGTAATCAAGGTCCTGGGAAACAAGAAACACATGCAGCACTTGCAAGGTCAAATTTTCCAATGCGACCTCAATGTGGAATATTTTATTATGAAATGAAAGTTATTTCTAAAGGAGATGATGGATACATTGGAATTGGATTTTGCGCTGCTTCGAATAAGGTTGAAAGATTACCAGGTTGGGATCCTAATTCTTGGGGATATCATGGTGATGATGGCCATTCATTCGCTGGCTCTGGTACAGGAAAGAATTATGGACCTTGCTTCACAACTGGCGATGCTATTGGATGTGGTGTTAATTTTGCTGATAATTCGGCCTTCTATACAAAAAATGGCAAATTTCTTGGAATTGCATTTACAGATATGAATTTGAGTCAATTAATGTTTCCTGCTATTGGTTTACGTACACCTGGTGAGCAAGTAACTGTAAATTTCGGTCATGAACCATTTGTATTTGATATTGCGCAATATGTCAATGTAAGAGCCATTTTGTTCAACTAAACGATATCACCCTAAAGCTTCTATATAGGACCAAAGAATTAAATTTATCGATGAGATTACTTCTAATGACACAGTTATAGACACAGCAAAAGATCGAAAAAAGGAATCATATTCAAAAGAGGTGATGGATCAACTGATTTTATCATATTTAATTCACCATGGATATACAGGAACGGCAAAAGCTGTCGTACAAAATGCAGGTCATGTTTCCGGCCAAGAATTATTCTTGTCTCCAAATAATGATATATCAAAAGCAGGCGAGAAAGATATGGAGGAAAGGCAATGTAAGTCAAAAATTTGATGATTTCATGCTAATTAATGACAGTGCTTTTTAGTAATTAGATCAGCAATCATTCATGGAAGAATTGATGAAGCAATTACACTTATCGATAAATATTTTCCTGGAGTTTTACAAGAAGAGGGTCGTGGGGAAGAATTACAATTATCTTTAAAATGTGGAAAATTTGTTGAAATGATGCGAGAATATTGTGAATGTAATAAAAGTAGACGTCTGCGAACAAATTCAGTAGATAGCAGAATATCAACAGACTTGGCTGGATCTCAAACGTCAGATCAATTATTGAATGTCACTGAAGACGGCACAACAAGATCCAACTCAGTTTCAGGACCTCCTGCTACACACTCTCCCACAAATCCTACGCCCACACCGGGCCGACGTTTGAGTTATGCTGCAATTGCAGCATCTTTATCACCTTCTAGTAGCACCGAGATACATCATCAGCGAAATGATGCAATGGATATTGACGACAATTGCAATTATAATCATAAAGCAGACTCAACATCTGACAGTATTTCATTTAACGGCGGGAACGCATGGAGCCGGAGACCAAGCATCACAAGTACAAACAGTAATAATGCATTAAATGGAGATCATCTTTCAGCACCAATGGAAGAACAAAATATTACGACTAGTACTGAGGCTGCACATTCCTTAAAGTTGGTCATGCAATATGGACAAATGCTACAAAAAGAATATCAGCATGATACCCGAGGAAAAACTAGATCTAGCCTTGTGGTAAATAAAATGACAACATTGATTCGAGAAACTGTTCTAATTAAATCTTATTTATAAAGGAAATATTCTCTTTGTTGGCCTACGATGACCCTTATAGTAGTCCAGTGGCTGATTTGCTAAAAATCTCGAAAAGAGATGCCTTGGCTACAGATGTCAATGCAGCTATATTAGGTAAGATTTACGATATATTATTAGGAAAAAAGTACTAATCTGTCCGTCATACATATAAATAGCTTTTCAAAATCGACCTGAAATGCCAGCTATGGAACGTATTTATAGACAAATCATTCTATGTAATAAAGAGCTTGCCTATGAAGGTTATGGAAAAGCTGCTCTTATCAATATAGATGATTATTGTACAAATGATATTGGAAAAAACTCTGACAGAAATAATGCCAGTTCTGTCACGCCTATGATCTCTTGATTAGTGATACATCTATATCTTTAATCTCGAATCTTGAGCCTTGGGTCGTTTTTAAGCATAGTAAACTAGTTGTATATTTCCCATATCCAACATCAGGCCATATATAAACTAGGCGTGCTGTGTATTTAAGCAAAATAAACTCTTAAACTCCTACGAAATTAATACATTCTTATTTTATATTTGCGAGAAGTTGATTTCAAAATGTAGATTTTCAAAGTTTTTAATTTTCAAAATCGAAATATAACCACTTTTCTCTAACTAACCCCATACCAAACAGTTTCCATAATATACCTCAAACATTGCAAAATTGGCATAAATTGGTCATACTATACTATATATTTCTAGATTTATAGTATATATCACAAAAGACTTGTAAATAGATAAAATTCGCTGCTTTTCTGTTTAAATTTGTGTCTCACTTTTCATCGCTGCAATACTTTTTTTTTCACTAAATAACACCAGGAACAAATTATATGCCAAGGTACCTGAAATGTCCACCTTTAATCCAGAAACAAGTATTCAAAAATATCCTATTTTTACAATTGGTATTAATTTTTCAGTGCTAATGTTTCAGATTTTTACGCGTAATCCACTGCTAAAGAATTGAAAACTTTGAGGCTTCATATCTCTAAAAAATATTAAGCTATACTAACACTTTTTAATAATGAAACTTACTTGTTTTAGAGAGCTCTATAACATCGTTAAGTATAAAAAAATTATGAGCACTTTTATTTTTTTTTCATTTTTTTTGACATTTCTATAGTAGATTTCAAAATATTGGTTAAATTAAGTAGCAGTTTTTTTTTATTCATGTGATCAAGCTCGTGGAGCTCTCTCGGATCCAATTTAGTTTTTTTCAAAATATTAATTTTTCGTGGTGATATCCTCAAAAATGTGTACAAAAAGATATCTTCATTTCTAGCTTCCATTTTCCCCTTGTATACCCTCATCCCAAATTCTTAATTTAAAAAAATTTGAACAAAAATTTTGTTTTCTCAACGAAAAATGCAGCTAGAAGGTTCAACAATAGCTCGATCGATAGATAATGTTTTGCGCATCACTTCCATTAGTTATATTTTAAATATGCTTATAAAAAGCGTTCTGTATCTTCAAAAAACTTCCAAAATTTCAATTGTATTTTACGCAAAATTTTACGTGAAACATTTTTCTGAGTTTTATTCAAATGGATGCAGAATTTAAAACTGTACAAAAGCTATTTAATACGCTAGGTTGACTTACTTTGCAGTTCATGAGCATTTAACGATTTTGTTTTTTTGGATCATTTTTCGTTCATTTTTTAAAATAAATTTTGGAAGCCCGTTAGTGTAGGGTTTAAGGTTTAAGCTGTGATAAGAACTATTATTTTGATTATCTCGATAAAAAATCAATATTTTTCGCTGAAACAAAAAATACAGAGTAGCTTATAGTTGAATCTCCCTTGTGGATACAAAAAATTAATACCTCAACTTAGATGCTCAATTTTTATAATCGATTTTTAGTCAATTTTGATCAATTTTGGTCAATGTCTGATATTAAAATTGCTATTTTTGGAGATATATCAATGACTGATGGCGCAAAGTTACATGTTCCTTAAAAATTTTACATGATTCAATTTAATATCGGACAAAAACATTCGAAAACCATTTAAAAACAATCCGAAACCTACTTTTTACAACTGTAAAAAATCGATAACAAAAAACCATATTTCAGCGAATTTCGATTCTAATGACTTCCAACTTTATATGAGAGTAGGGGCACATCTTTGACACGCTGATATCAAAGAGCAACATTCATAACCTACTATGTGTTGAAAAAACCATCACCAATATGCACCTATAACTTACTGCTGCGCATTTTTTTAATTGAAAACAATTTAAATACAATCTTGCTTTATGAATACCAATCCAAGTAATCTGTTAATCTTCATAGATATATTATATGAATAGGTACTACAGGTATCTCAGATACTAGCTTTCATGGATTATTGTGCATTCGACAAGTTTGAATAACAAGTTAGTTACCTGGTTCTAATTGACTTACTATCGTTTTTTTATTTTTTTATTAGCTATTATATGAGCGAATTCATATTTTCAACAAAAAAACTGTCCTTCTCTTCTTAAAAAATTATAGTTGAATGTTAAAACGATCTTAAGAAATAACCTCGCCAAAATCTTACGCTTTTTATTAAGGATGATACATCCAGAATCCAGAAGATGTATTTATATACTTTTTATTGTAAATATTACACAGAATTACTACTACTATCTAAGGACATTACACCAATTAACTAAGACACATGTAAATCAACGCGGACGCCTGTTTATTTACTATAATAATATCGAACATTGACTCAAATGGGTTGAATGAAAGGTTTAAAATATACACTACAGTTGTAACAGTATCTAGAATTATAATAATTCTAATACTGTGTCTGGAAATAATATCCTATTTCTTGCAGTTAGTATAGCTTTTTCAATCCTAATGTTTCAGATTTTTACAGATATTTCACTGCTAAAATTAGCAACTTTGTTGTCTTACTTTTCTTTTCCCTAGTCCGGGTACGCTAGTAAGACATTAAACAATGAAATAATTTTAATAAAAACTTATTTCCTTATAAAAAAAATAAAATTAGTTAACAACTTTGAGCTTTTATATATCTGCAAAAAAATTAAGTTATATTAACAATTCTTGATAATAAAACTTAATTGCTTTAAAGCGTTCTATAACATATTTTAGTATAAAAAAATTTTGGACACTTTTATTTTTTTTCATATTTTTGGCACTTTTGTAGTAGATTTCAAAATATTCGTTAAATTGAGAAGTATATTTTTTGCAGCCATCTCATAGATCTTGTTGAGCTCTCTCAGATTCAATTTAGTTTTTTTCAAAATATTGATTTTTAGTGGAGATATCTTCAAAAAATTGTACAAAGAGATACCTTCGTTTCTAGCTTCAACTTTCCCTTGTGTACCCTCATCCCAAATTCTGAATTTGAAAAAAAAATTGATATAAATATCGTTTTCTCTACGCAAAATGCAGTTAGAAGGTTCAGTAATAGCTCGATAGATAGATAATTGTATTGCGTATCATTTGCATAATTTATTTTTGAATTATGCTTATAAAAAGTGTTGCGTATCTTTATAAAACCTCCAAAATTTTAATTGTATTTTACGCAGAATTTAATGTGAAACATTTGTCTGAATTTTGTTTCAATGCATGCAGAATTTAAAACAGTACAAAAACTATTTAATACTCTAGGTTGACTTACTTTGCAGTTCATAAACATTTAAACGAATTTATTTTTTTGATCATTTTCTGATCGATTCGACAACAAATCGATTTTGAACTCAGTTGTCATAGACCTTATGCTGTAATAAGAAGTATTATTTTGATTATTTCGACGTAAAATCAATATTTTTTGCTGAGGAAAAAACGAAAGAGTAGCGTGCAGCTTCATCTATTTGATGAATACAAAAATTAACATTTAAATTTAGATACTTAGTTTTTTACAATCAATTTTAGGCCAATTTTAGGTCAGTGAATTTATGTTCTGTTATTGACCCGCTTATTTTAGGACAGATATCAATAGCCATAGAGGGAATGTATGTTGTGTTCCAAATTTGACGGGAATTGACTCAATATTGGATAAGAAAATTGGAAGCCTTTCCAAAAGCCATCTAAATTTTACATTTTACAACTGTAGAAAACCGACAACAAAAAACTCTTTCGCGATGAATTTCAATCCTAATGGTTTACAGTTTTATAATGCAACCAATATTATATAAGCATTTCCACTTCATTTGCATACAAATCTCCTTCAGTAATTTTGATTCCTCTGCCATATATAAATAAAATTTTCAATGTATAAAAAAAAAGCTTATCGATAAAAATACAGCACCATCAGCAACAATGGTTTAAGCACTACTTTTTCTAATGTAATGTCTTCCAGCGGTTTTGGTGAATTTGAATTATGAAATACAGTTTTACATAGCATTGAATACTGAACAATAATTACATAATGTGAATTGGATGTATGATGATTGCTTAATTTATTCAAAGCCCCAAACATTAGCCGGCTTCTTACATTATTTGAATTTTGGGCGTTGGAGCGGCGGCGTAACCTACACCGGTGCCACACTTTGAACTCTGCATACACTTTGCCAAATCCCCAAGAGAACCTGACAAAGCAGCTGCTACGATTCCCCCCAGACCCTAGGCACTCTCTTTAGGTCTCAATAAATTTCTTCTTGATTAACAGGATTAACAACGTGAAGGTAAGAGTACATTGTGACCCCAATTTTGGACTTTGGTAATGTGGCAATTGATACAAAACATACTAATTTCCTGTAAACAAATGCATATGTCTGCTTTTATTCGGCGCTTATAGTCAAATAATCTATAGGAACAGATTCTTCCGCGTTTTTTTTTGATAAATATTGTTAATCATGCTTCCCCCATAAATATAAATTGACTCAAAACATATCTTTTTTAATATGAGCTCGATACGAACTGAAGGATATTTAGACTATTCGGTATGTTTTTTTGTTGGCCCTGTAGGCAAAATACATTTATATGATATAAGTATTAACTGCAAGGCAAAAGGTTCGTTCTACTCTAGTAGGTTTGGTTATCGGAAGTCTCATGTGCTTTTCCAACATGTATTTTGGTCTACAAACAGGCTGGATTTCTATGATGTCTCTACAAGCATCCTTGTTGGGGTTTGCGATTTTCAAACCTTGTCATATAACATTTGGACCCAAAGAAAATGTATATTTGCAGACAGTTGCCGTAGCAACAGCTACTATGCCATTGGCGGCTGGTTTTGTTGGTATTGTACCAGCATTGAGTCAGCTAACAACATCTGATTTACCTACTGGCCCTCTAATTTTACCTGCATGGAAACTCATTTTGTGGTCTCTTGGTTTAGCCTTCATTGGTGTGTTTTTCGCAATACCGTTACGGAAACAAACAATTATTAAAGAGAAACTTAAATTCCCTTCAGGGACAGCAACCGCACAAATGATCCGGGTATTGCATGATCAAAAGCATAATGGTTCAAATAACGAACACGAAAGGCTACAATTAGCAACTTTTGGACAGGAAACAGAAGATGATACATTTATGGATGAAGATGAACGTAGTCGATTATGGTCTTTAAAACTTAAAGCGTTGTTATCAGCTTTCTCATTATCTTCGATTTACACTTTGGCTTCATATTTTTTTCCGATTGTATATGCATTACCTATTTTCAACTGGATGACATTAAATTACATTGATTTTAAAGCTTGGGAGTGGTATTTTACACCTAGTCTAAGCTATATAGGACAGGGCATTATCATGGTAAATGATGAAGTATCAATATTAGAAACCTCAAGCAAATGATATTTTTCTCTCTTAGGGGCTTCCTACAACACTGTCGATGCTTTTAGGATGTGTGGTGGGTTGGGGGATCTTATCTCCAATCTCCTATTATTCTGGATGGGCTCCAGGTCCGATAAATGATTGGAAAACAGGAGCAAAAGGATGGATTCTCTGGATTTCTCTTGGTGTTATGATATCTGAATCCATTGTATCCTTACTAATTGTACTTGTAAAACAAACTACTGTCATGATATCGTCTCGTATCACTTATAAAAATGTAGAACAACATGAAGATCTTCTATATCATCAAAATGATGATGATGATGATGATAGTTGGGCAGAAAATGACAATCTAGTCGATATGGATGATGATCAAGAAGAAGAAGATGCACCACCAGATAAACAAGTGCCTTTGTATATAACAATACCAGGACTTTTTCTTTCAATTTCACTATGTGTAGTAATGGTTAGGATAGTCTTTGGTAGTGATATAATGCCAGTATGGATGACGATTGTGTCTATAATTCTTGCAATGTTTCTCAGTATATTAGGTGTGCGTGCATTGGGGGAAACAGATCTCAATCCTGTTTCTGGTATTTCAAAATTAAGCCAAATTGCAGCATCTGCATTGATGCCAGGCGCCATTGTGGCTAATTTGATTGCTGGAGGTATCGCAGAAGCAAGCGCTCAACAAGCAGGCGATTTAATGCAAGATTTGAAAACTGGTTATCTATTGCACGCTTCTCCAAAAGCACAATTTTATGGTCAGCTTATTGGGTCTCTGGTCAGTTCCTTTGTGGCTACGGGTGCTTATTTATTATATACATCTGTTTATGAAATGCCAGGACCTGAATTTCCAGCACCCACGGCTCAGGTCTGGTTAGATATGTCAAGACTTGTAAATGGGCATCCTTTACCACCACATGTATTTGAGTTTGTTGTTGCATTTGCCGTTTTATTTTGCATATTGACATTTATAAAAGAAACTAAGAAGGCCAAATGGCATCAATGGATACCACAAGGTATCGCCTTTGCTATTGGTATATATAATCCACCGAGTTTCACCTTGGCAAGAGTAATTGGTGGCATTCTTTGTTATTTATGGGATAGATATATTGATACCGATCAAACTACAACAAAAAATACATGGCTAAAAGATTTGTGCAAGCCATATAGAGAGATTGGTAAAGTAGCTCTCATAATTATTGCCAGTGGATTTGTGCTAGGGGAAGGAACATTTGCGATTGTAAACATGCTGTTGCATGCACTTCAAGTTCCTCATTTTTAATTTAAAATATACATTCATACACATAAAATCAATCTCTCAAGTTTTATTATTATATATCATTAAATCTTTGTTTAATAAAAATATTTAAATCCTTATCATGTTATGTAATTCCCGTTTGTTCTTGGGCTTGGTATTCATCTTGCAAATTAACATTGTTTTGGGTTTTTCTAGATCTTTTATGCTCAACAAACATATACAAAGTTCAATCGTCATCAGCAATTTCTTTTTCAAACATGGCTAAAAAGTCGTTTGTATTCAATCTTCGTTTTTTAGCAACTGGTGCCTTTTTGATAGGTGGTTTCACTTTGACAACAGCAGAACCATTTGTTATCGTTCTAGAGAAATGAAGGGTAGGCTGACTAACATTGGGCATATTCTCCACTGTTAATGACCTTTGTACTTGTCCTTCGTCGTACTGGTATGACATGGTTTTTATAAACCAGTAAAATTTAGTATTGGCATTAATGTCAAATGCATACTTGATTTCAAAAGGTGTAATTCGCTCAGTAATGCGCTTATATCCCACCTTGGATAGAAATTGAATTGCCACAAATTCTGTAATATTGGTATTGGAGATATCAATGTATCTAAGGGTGGGTATCTTCCCAATAAACTTTAAACTCTTATCTGTAACTCCAGGTAAATCACTCAAATGCAAATCTTCCAGGAAAGGTAATCCAATTGAAGGTGCTGCAGAAATGATGCTGGTAAGATACAGTATTCCACGATCTGTTATGTTGGGATTTTTCCCTAGGTGAAGTGTTTTGAGATTTGTAAAACCACGCAAAAGTAAAATATCTTGATCACCAAGATTACTTTGGCCCAATTTTAGACATGTAATGAATTTAGGGAAATGTTTTGAGATTGCTATGAGAGCAGGGGCAGCTGTGCGGGCTGCTGCTTTTGATAATAGCAAGCTGCTCCACGTTAATTGTGCTTCTCGAAGCTCTTTAGAATGCGAATCTGCAATTACTGATAGAATTGATGAATTAAGCGGAGTGTCCGTGGTGAATAAATGGTGTATAATATCTTCAACAACTGGACTAAATGGTATTCCAACCAAAGACGCTATATCTTCTGTATGTTCTTTAATATAATCGAGGCATATCGAGTAAAGACTTGGAAAAGACATTTACAAGGCATGTCATGTCTTTGAGAAGTAACATTTGAAGGTTAGATAATAATGAGAGCATTGAGAAGTTTGCCGTTCCACGTGATTGTCCGATCATAGACGGACCGGATAGCAAGTTACAAGAGGCGACAGTTTTTGAGCTGCTTTCACTCAATTGGGACGGGGGCAACATAATAAGCAAAAGCAATCCCACCCATAGTTTTGCTCCTTCTCTCAACCTAAAGGTAAATCCATCCATCCAATATTGACGCATCGATACATACAGCATGTCAACCAATCCATCAGAATCTAATCAACCTTTATTTTAAATCAATCTTTAGTACCGAAAATGGAAGCTGTACAGACATTCGGCCGTAAGGTGAGTTTAATCAAGCTGAAGAGTAGATGACAATATATACTGATATACAACATGTAGAAAACCGCCACTGCTGTTGCTCACTGCAAGCGTGGTCATGGTCTCATCCGTATTAACGGTTCCCCCATCGAACTCCTCGAACCCGAGATCTTGAAGTTCAAGGTCTATGAAGTTATCCTTCTTTTGGGTGAGGAACGTTTCGCCAACACTGATATCAGAATTCGTGTTAACGGTGGTGGTATGTATTTTTTTATTATTAGTTTTATTATGTGGTGATATTGAAAATATATTTCTTTGATAGGTCACACTTCTCAAGTTTACGCTATCCGTCAAGCTCTTGCCAAGGCTATCGTCGCTTTCTATCAAAAGTTTGTCGATGAGGCTGCCAAGAAGGAGATCAAGGAGATCCTCGTTCAATATGACCGTACCCTCCTCGTTGCTGATCCCCGTCGTTGTGAACCCAAGAAGGTAAATATAATAGATTCAATTGAATGGTTTTTTCTTTTGTTTGGGTATTGCATATTGATATCTTCTTCTTTTTTTTAGTTCGGTGGTCCCGGTGCTCGTGCCCGTTTCCAAAAGTCTTACCGTTAAAAAATTATATATACTCTTTACGAAGAATATATTGTTGGCTTTATGCCACTCTTTTTGACATAATTTGGTAGATTTCTTTTATTGTTCCAAATAAAATTAAAGCATTTAAAAAAACTCGAATCTTTGATTAATTTATATTTAGATGTTGGAATATGGGATATACATTGCTCTGAAATATGCAAATGTAGAAAATCAACAATGTATCGTATTCCTGTAAACATAAACGACCTGATATGTTACATTTTGAACGCATTGAAAGAGAATTTGATTCTCAAAAAGCCAATCCAATTGGTAGTAAAGCTAGATTATAGGATTTTTATATGAATATACAGACAAAGGTTGATGGATAAATGATCTAATTGATACAGTCTACATTGAATGCTAACATAGCTTAATCACAATGGTAAATTAAATACATCAATTACAAGTTTTTGAGATTATCATCACTCCATATTAAAACTCCGCTGAAATGATTTCTGTTTTTAAAGGATTGCTACCCTGTAGTCGTAATATCTAGTAATATTTGGTTTGCAAAAAATTACAGCTATAGATGTCCCAAATAACTGTCGATTTTTTGCTGAGCGAAAATAACTTATATTTTCATGACAGATATCCCATTTAAAAAGTTAGCTTGATATTGAGATAATAAATCAATAATCAGCCTCTAAAAAGCTATTAAATAATGCATTATCAAACGGATTTGCATTCAAATGGAGCTTCACTTGCTAATTATACAATTAAATAGTGCTAAAAATCTACAAATTGCCAAAAATATTCGAAACCCATCAAAAATGAAAACAATCGGAGTTGAATAAATGAATCGGCGATATTATATAATCCAATCAGTAACTTGTATATCTAAGAAAAGTCGTGGAGTTTAAATCCCACCACTATTTTCCATTTGATTCCATGGCAACGAAATTGATTTGACAGGTCAAATGGATCATGAAATCATGGCTAAACAACGAAACTTACTTTCTCTTATAAGTTCCTTTCCACCTCTACCAGTTTTTCTCTATTATCTATCGCTAAAAAATATCTAATAAAGTAAAATTAAACAAAGAAATTTCAAAATCGAACCAAAAAGTTTTACCGAATGCTCCATTCGTATGACGTCTTTTTATTTTGGTTACCTCTTCCTCGCTTCGCACAAAAAGATTTTTTCAGTAAACCTGAACCAATTTCCTCTTTTTATATCATAAATAATATTATTAAATACTATGGCTACTGTAAGTATAAAAATAAGTTTGTTTTTAGGGAGCTTCGACAACATTTTTCTAGTTGCAAAATTGAGAATTTGATATCAAAATCTTGAAAGAAAAACCTTTAAATATTTTTTTGAAGTTTTTCATCTCGTTTCTCATCTTGAAAAATAGTTGCAAAGTATACATTTTGATTGAATTTTATTAACATATTTTTTTAATGAATAAAGGAACGCGAAAATAATGTCTACATGGCTAAGCTTGCCGAGCAAGCTGAACGTTACGATGGTAAGTTCTTTTTTTTTCTTTGTCATAGAAACATGAAATATTGAAACAAAAATGGTGTTTTAAATAGAAATGGTTCAATTCACCAAGGAAGTTGCCAAGGTAAACAAAAACAAAGAAATCATCAAATGTTAGAGTATTTATTAAATCAACTTTTTACTAGATGGGTATTGAATTAACTGTTGAAGAACGTAATCTTTTGTCTGTCGCTTACAAGAACGTGATTGGTGCCCGTCGTGCCTCTTGGAGAATTGTTTCTTCTATTGAGCAAAAGGAAGAGAGTAAGGGTAACTCTAGCCAAGTTGAAAAGATCAAGGCGTACCGTCAAAAGATCGAGAACGAACTTCAAGGTGTTTGTCAAGATATTTTGGACGTTTTGACTGATGATTTGATCCCTAATGCTCAAGGCGGCGAATCCAAGGTATTTTACTATAAGATGAAGGGTGATTATCATCGCTATCTTGCCGAGTTCCTTACTGGTGATGCTCGTAAGAGCGCTGCTACTGAAGCTCATGATGCTTACAAGAACGCTACCGATGTTGCTCAAACTGAATTAGCTCCTACTCATCCTATTCGTCTCGGTCTTGCCCTTAACTTCTCTGTCTTTTACTACGAGATTCTTAACTCCCCTGACCGTGCTTGTCATCTCGCCAAGCAAGCTTTCGATGATGCTATTGCTGAACTTGATACCCTCTCTGAAGAATCTTACAAGGACTCTACTCTTATCATGCAATTGTTAAGAGATAACTTGACTTTGTGGACTTCTGACTTGCAGGATGGTAAGTAGTTTGTATAACTCAATATAGATTTCCAACTAATCATTGTTATATAGAATCTGAT
Organism: Mucor racemosus; assembly: GCA_027405735.1. Lineage (NCBI taxonomy): Eukaryota > Fungi > Mucoromycota > Mucoromycetes > Mucorales > Mucoraceae > Mucor > Mucor racemosus. Next base: position 1,837,277 of record JAPEHQ010000005.1, read on the forward strand.
AAGGCCGAGAACAAGCCTGAGGATGCTGAGGAATCAAAGTAGATTTTATAACACAAAAACTAAAGAATAAACTATTTCATTTAATTTGAAATGTGTAGGATTTTTGAATTTTTAATATATAAACCAAATAACTAAATTCTACTATTGAAAAAAAGAGCTTTTTCCTCTTTCATCATCTTTAATCCTTCTCACCTAATAAAACTTGATCTGAAAAAAAGATGATCATTAAAAGCACGTTGTGTATCGAGAAAATTGTAATTGTCCCCTTTTTCTTTCAAATGATTCAGGTCACCACAAGAAAAGTAGTTGATTGTAAAGAATTTATACATGTTTTTAGTAAGAAGCTAATTACTCGAAAAGGTTGGTAAATTGAGCATTGTCATGTATTCTCGTGTAAAATATATCTTGGTATCTTTTGTTTTAATAAAACACAATCAATAATGGTCAAAATTTATTATTACATTGTTTCAAATGCCTCAAAATTACATACTTTTCCGCAAAGATACCTTGATTTGCTTCTCAAGCTTTCTTTTTTTTAGTAAATAAAAAACGAACGAGTATAGTTCAGATATTGAAATTTATTGCTACATAATTTTACATTAGAATATCTGCTTCTAAAGATAATGATTAATCGTTTAAAGTTGAAGCAATATCGTTTGACTTTCAAAATTATGAGATAGAAAAGCGGCTACAAAAATGAATTTCCTAATAAATAAATATGAATGCGTATGTATTTGTGCTTGTGTGGGTGTTTGTCCTTTCTTTTACTTTTGTATGTCATATTTTACTATGAATCAAGACGCACAAATCTTTAATGATAATCAAGAATGCTTAAATGATCAATATCTAAATTCCCAATTACCAGAACACCACACAAAAAAAGACGAAAATGAACATAATTCTAATAACCTAAACACCTCTTTTCATATAACAAACGATTCGCATACAGCAACAAAAGCAGCAGCAGCAGCAGCAGCAGCAGAAGCAGGAAAAAAGGAATCTTTGAACTGGGCTCATCCCTGTTTCACAATGAGTCAGTTTCAATTATACGAAACAAAAACGGTAAATTACTATGTTTTATAACCATGGCAATCAAACTAATGGATATATTTCGATTTAGAGATACTATTTAGTAGGGACAAATCAAGCAAGACAGAAATATCGAGTACTTCAAATACATCGCACTAATCCAAAAGAGCTTGTGGTAATAGAAGATGATGTATTATACACAGAACATGAAAAATCTCGACTTTTGAAAATGATTGAAGACGGTAATCTTAGTGTAGGTGGATTACAACTCTCAGCTATGCGAATTTATGGCATTGTGGGGTTTGTTAAATTTACACAAGGATGGTATATGATTTTTATAACCAAAAGAAGACAAGTAGCGCTTTTAGGTGGCCATTACATTTATCATATCGATGAGACTCGACTTGTACCCATTGGCTTAGGAGCGAAAATCGATAAAAATTCAGATGAAGCTCGTTATGTCAATACATTTCAAAATATCGATCTAGCAAAAAACTTTTATTTCTCTTACACATATGATATAACAAATTCACTTCAAAATAATCTAACTCAACCACCATTGGCAAAATCAACATCATTAGAAGAGAAAGAAAAAGATTCGGCAGGTGCTGGATTATTACATAATGATATGTTTGTTTGGAATCATTATCTTTTAAGTTCAGGTTTCAAGAATTTGAATAGTAGGTCAGGCTGGATTTTACCATTGATTTATGGTTTTGTCGATCAAGCAAGTAAGATGATTTCAATTTGAAAAGTCTCTTTTGAAAATAATTTCTTTTTAATAGAAATTTCGGTATTTGGTAAAAGTATTGTTGTTACATTGATTGCAAGGAGATCACGATATTTTGCAGGTGCTCGATTTCTTAAACGTGGTGTGAATGACAAGGTGATATTATATAAACAATATGTGATTATACAGCTATTAATCTATAATTGAAAATAGGGTTTTGTTGCAAATGATGTAGAAACAGAACAAATTGTAACAGATATGGCAACAACTTCATTTCATTCGACTGACCATTTATATGGAAACCCTCGATATACATCATATGTACAACATAGAGGTTCAATTCCATTGATTTGGTCTCAGGATACAACAAATATGTCCCCAAAACCTCCTATTGAACGTAAGAGATCATAATCCAATTTCGATGGAATAGCGACTGACTGAATTCCTTGGTTTTAGTAAATGTTGTAGATCCATTCTTTTCAGCAGCAGCACTTCATTTTGAAAATCTATTTAAGCGATACGGTACGCCATGTATTGTTTTAAATCTGATCAAACAGAAGGAAAAAACCAAAAGAGAATCTATATTGGGAAAAGAATTCTCAGAGGCGATATCTTACCTCAACCAATTCTTACCAGATGATAAAAAAATCAAATATATTGCTTGGGATATGTCAAGAGCATCTAAAAGGTAATAACATGCTGGAAACATTATTAGAAATTTTCTTTTGTAGACCTCCTCATTTCATATTGAACCATCAGAATTGAAAACCTGCTATTGCAATGTCTATCTTTAAAGAATTTTCACAAGCGTTTAAAAGCAAGTAATTGAATGATACAACTTGCTACAGCAATGTGTAAATCGGCTTTTGGTATTATTTTTTTTTTTACCCTTGATTAGCTCCCCTGAATGATCAAATATGCTCAATTATTCGAAATCAATTATAGTCACCAACTTTGAAGAATACTTCTTGAATTTTTGCAAATCAGTAATTCTCGAAAACAAAAGCGCATGCATACTGTTTATACGTCAATATATATGTATGTAGTGTTTTTGCTTCATTAGATATGCTCAAAAGCTAGGATAAATTCTTTAAAGTAGAAGTGGTTTTCAGTTGAGGGGGTCCAAAATTAATTTTTAGAGCATTATCAATATACTAACATATATTTTAGTCATGACCAAGATGTTATTGGTTTCTTGGAAAAGATTGCTGATGATACAATGGAAACCACAGGCTTTTTCCAAAGTGGTATTGGGACAGATATTCAAGAGTAATGGCATGATTATCTATGCATTTCAATATACTAAATGATTTTTAATAGCTTGAAGCAATCTAGACAGCATGGTGTATTAAGAACAAACTGTATTGATTGTCTTGATCGTACGAATGCTGCACAGTTTTTGATGGGTAAATGTGCCCTCGGTCATCAGCTTTATGTATTAGGTGTCATCGCATCTCCTAAAATCGACTTTGATTCAGATGCTGTTAATATTTTTACAGAAATGTATCATGATCATGGTGATACAATTGCCTTACAATATGGTGGTTCACATCTTGTAAATACTATGGAAACATATAGAAAAATTAACCAATGGACTAGTCATCCACGAGATATGATTGAATCAATTCGTCGTTTTTACGCAAATGCATTTTCTGATGCTGACAAACAAGATGCTATTAATTTATTTCTGGGTAATTTTGTTACTCGAGATGGTCAACCAATGCTTTGGGAATTAAGTTCTGATTACCATTTGCATAATCAGCATCCATTGGAAAAGGCAATACGTCGAGAGTAAGCATTTAAACATTTATAAAGCACTTGAAAATTCTAATTTATATTAGTTATCGTCATTGGTATCAAAAAGAAGCATTAGAAACCAAGATTTATCAACAAGATGAATCGTTATTTACCATACCCAAACAGTTTCGAATTCCTGCTACTAATCCTGATGCAAGTGATTTGTATCAAGGTTATTGGGTTGAATATTACAATCACAAGGAATTAACAAGCCTTGATAGCTTATTTACATTTAACATGAACGGTACATTGAAATACAGGCCACTCAAGATATCTGCACACTCAAAAGAGATGCGAGAGTAAGCTCTTTTTCTAATTCGATTTGAATTCAAACGACTAATAATTTGATAGGTTAACTAAAGCAGAAGCATTGGATATGAGCCCATTTACTGTTAGAGTAATAAAGAGCTCTTCTCATACACACACAACCCCGTTTAAAGAAAAGAATGAACCCGAAGATGAAACGAAAGCTAATGGTATTGAAAAAGCACCTTCATGGACAATTGAAGGAATGACTCAACGCAACTTGGAACCAACAATTACTCATTCTGAACTCAAGGAATATAAAAGGTATGTGTGTATATCTCAAATAGATCGGTGAGTTTTACAGTAAATTTGTTAATCTGAGACATTCCTTACATTTAGATATACCCAGCAATTCAAAAACATTGAAAAGCTAACAGTGACGCATGGAGATAAATCTAATTATACAAATATTGAAAACTTTCCTGAATTTCAACAATACCAAAACTACGTTCATAAAAATGCATTGGAAGAATATCCAACAGCTATCAAAACCACTAGTATAGATCAACAAGTCTATAACACATATGTTGATATACCTCGAAGAGCTGCATCAGTTCAAGTGAGCCGAGAATTGAGTGGTAATACTAAAAGAAGATATGAAGGTTATGACATGTATTTAAGATACGGCAAATATCCAACACAACAACAATCAGCTTTACAAAAGCAAGGATCACCAAGTAATGGCACTAGTGAGTAAATGATGTATTTACTGTTATACCATCCATTTTGAGTTTCAAAACTCGGGAAAAACAAGCCCTCTTGGCATCACCAAAACGGAATAAAAACTGGAATGAAAGCCTAAAAATACGTTGAGCTTATCATCATCTTCTTATTCCCCTTTTTTACTATATAATAAAATGATATATGAACAATTAGAACTGTAAGAACTACAAATTAATATCTTGAATTTTTTCTTATACAAAGTATTCTAGACGTATTACAAATGAAGCATATCATTTTACACCATTGATAGAGCCAGCAAAAGAAGGGCCTATTTTAGATAATATTGAAACTTTAACAATATATAGAAATTCTGGTGAACCTCAATTAAATGGTAATAGATAAAATGTAGATACGAGATTCTTTTTTATTGATGTTTTTTTTTAAAAAGCACCTCAAATACAAAATGCTCTCATAGAAAATGAATTAATGGTATATGGTATTTTGGGTTTTATTAAACTTCAAGCAGGTATTCAAGTTATTTTGTATCGATGTAGACAACATGGTATTAATCTTAATTTTAAAAGCAGGCGAATATATGATTGTTATCACTGGATGTCAAAGAATAGGAACACTTATGCAAGGTTGTGATGTATTACGCGCTACAACTTTTCAAATATTGCCCATTGCTCGTAACACAAGCAATCTTTCAAGCCAACAATTAGACGACGAACAAAAATATGTACAACTATTAGAAGATCATCTAAGATCCAATGGATTCTATTTTTCATATAGGTACAATATCACTTTATCGATTCAAAAACAAGCTTATTTACCAGGCAAAGGACAAGATAATAATTGGAGAGATGTATGCTATGCATTATTAAATGATAATCAATCAGTTATTAATCCAACTACCTTATAGGCAGATCCAAGATTCTTTTGGAATAGATTCCTTTGTGAAAAGCTTATATCTGCTACTGCCAATTCAAGAATACATCAAGATGTAAGCATTTTTCACATGCAATATAAATTCGCAATTACTCATATATATTACAGTTCAGTAGTTTTATTCTACCTGTCATTCAAGGCTGTAAAGTTACACTAACAATTTCAATTTCGCATAAAAATATTAACACAATTTCCAATTAATAGTCGTTTCAATCAATCCCTCAGTTATCAATAATAGAGCCATTACATTTGCATTAATTAGTCGACGTAGCCAAGAACGTGCTGGAACTCGTTATTTCTCTCGTGGATTAGATGAATATGGATTTGCTTCTAATTTCGTTGAATCTGAACAATTACTATTCTGTGATCCATCAAAATCACTGGTGCAAAACAACCTTATCCGTGCTTCCTTTATTCAAACTCGTGGTAGCGTGCCTGCACTATGGGGTCAGATTCCAAATACTCGATATACACCCAAGTTATGGGTCAATGCTAACTTAGCTGATGAAAAAGTAATTGGTGCCTCTAAAGCTCATTTCCACCAACAAATCAAATATTATGGACCTCAAATTTTAGTCAATTTAACCAACACTAAAGGGTACGAGTACCCTGTAGGTCAACTTTTTGCTGCTATCATAAAGGAGTTGTCAAATCCAAACCTCAAATATATACATTTCGATTTTCATCATGAATGCAGAAAAATGAGATGGAATCGAGTGCAGTTGTTAGTAGATCAACTTGAGCCTGATTTGAGAAAACAAGGATATTGCTTATATGATGCTTCGAATGAATCAGAACCTATATTGCGTAAAGAACAAACATCAGTGATTCGCACAAATTGTATGGATTGCTTGGATAGAACCAATGTAGTACAGAGTACATTTGGTAGATGGGTATTGACTAGACAATTGCGTGAAATTGGTATTCTCCAGTCTACAGAAGTAATCGAAAATGATGAACAATTCATGCAAGTTTTCAAAAATGGTATGTATGAATAATGCCAAATCAGTAATACTTCTATTAAACATACACTATAGTTTGGGCAGATAATGCTGATGGATTGAGTGTACCGTATTCAGGTACAGGTGCTCTTAAAACAGATTTCACTAGAACCGGACGACGCACAAGAATTGGGATGGTCAATGATTTCAATAATTCTGCTATTAGATATATAAAGAACAATTATCTGGACGGATCAAGGCAAGATGGCATTGATTTGATACTAGGAAAATATATGGTGCCATCAACCTATATCCACAGTCCATTTCGAACAACTCCATCTTCCATTATCATCAAATTGATGCCATTATATTTACTTATATCATTTACCTTATTTTTAATGGTTTTATTTGCTCCAGATCTTTTCAGCATACAATCATCGCTTGTGCATATCACTAGTCTTTCCTTTACCTTTGCTGTAACTATTACATGCTGGCTATTCATTCAACAAAACGGTTCTGAATTTGTGGACTGGCCAAAGTTATTACCTTATCAAGTGCCTCACAATGTGTCTCAAGAAGAAGGAAATGTTTTTGATAGCAACATGGGTCAATTGGAGGCTGTACAAAATAAGGCATCTGATTTAATACATAAATGGACAACCAGGCGAAATAGTACCGCTGTATTAAATGAAGTAGAACAAGGATATGAACTAGTACCTCCTTTAAAAAAGAATACTTGAAAGTAGTTATTCTACTTCATTGTATGCGACAATTATTTAATAAACTAGAAAATATTGGGTTTTCCTGTTCAATTATGATGTATGTTCCGTATACCTTTATCAGTTTCAGACATTTGAGGCCCGGTTACAACAAATTAAAGGTACAATATAGGAATTAATTTTAAAAATGTTTCAAAAGCTTTTGTTGGCTTTTGTAATATTCGAAAGTGTCAAAATTGCTGAATGGTTGGTCGTTTTTATCAATCAATCAATCAACATTAAAACACGTATATTTCATATTTTCGCACTAAATTTTATCATCTTTTCTGAATTATTTTGCAAGGAAACCCTATTTATACAAACGTTGGATTTGGGCTGTCGTGAGATACATTAGTTTTACACGCTAATCTACTCATATTATTGATGTAGTAACATTCGCTTTATGTTACTTGATCCTGGAAATACATTACGTCTAATGGGAGACTGCAATACAGGCGAATTCCATGGCTTTTCTCTTAAAAACTGGGTCTCATTTTTCATTTCTGCACAATTTTTTTTTTCACTAAATAACACCAAGAAAAAAAAATATGTCAAGGTACCTGAGATGCCCAACTTTAATCCCAAATTAATTATCTAAAAATATCTTATTTTTTGCAGTTGTTGTAACTTTTTCAGTGCTAATGTTTCAGATTTTTACACGTATTTCACTGGTAAAAATTGAAAACTTGAGCCTTCATATCCACGCAAAAAATTAAGCTACATTAACAACTTTTATTAATAAAACTTACTTTTTTTGACGTACTCTATAACATATTTGAATATGGAAAAACTCTGGGTACTTTTATTTTTTTTGACATTTTTTTGACATTTTTATGGTAGATTTCAAAATATCCGTTAAATTGAGTAACATTTTTTTTAGATTCATATCATCCATCTCGTTGAGTTCTCTGCAACTCAATTTAGTTTTTTTTAAAATATTGATTTTTCGTGGAGATATCCTCAAAAATGTATGCAAAGAGACACTTTTGCTTTTACCTGCAAATTTCCCCTTGTATACTCTCATCCCAAATTCTGAAATTGAAAAAAAAATTGACAAAAATCTTGTTTTCTCTACAAAAAATGCAGCTAGAAAATTCAGTAATAGCTCAATCGATAGATACTTTTGTTGCACATTTTTGCCATAAATTATGTTTGAAAAATATTTATAAAAAGTGATGTGCATCGTCAAAAAACCTCCAAAATTTCAATGGCGTTTTATGCAATATTTAATGTGAAACATTTGTTTGAATTTTGTTTCGGTGAATGCAAAATTTAAAACTGTACAAAAACCATTTAATATGCTACTTCAACTTACTTTGCAGTTTATGAGCCATTAAGCAATCTTGTTTTTTGATCATTTTCTGATCGCTTTGGCAAATCGATTTTGAGACTCAGTTACCATATGGCTAGGCTATAATATGAACTATTATTTTGGTTATCTCAACGAAAAATCAATATTTTTCGCTGAAATAAAAAATGCAGAGTAGCTTTCAGTTAAATCTACCTTGGGAGTACAAAAAATAAGCACCTCAATGTAGGTGCTCGATTTTTTATAATCAATTTTAGGTAAATCTTGGTCAATTTTGGTCAATATTTGGCCAGTGCACTTGTATTCTGGAATTAATATTTCTATTTTCCGAGAGATATCAATGGCTTATAAAGTAAAGGTACATCTTCTTTGAAGATTTTACGTAATTTGACTCAATATTAGGCAAAGTCATTTAAAAAAGATCTGAAACCTACTTTTATAACCGTAAAAAATCGACAACAAAGACCCTATATAAGCAAATTTTGATCTTAATAACTTCCAACTTCACACGAGAGTAGGGACACCTCTTTTGCTCTTTGACACGCTGATTTTAAAGGGAAACGTGTCCACAACCTACTGTGTATTGAAAAAATCATCGCTAAAGTGCATCTATTATTATTATAGTTTACTACGCATTTTTATTGAAAGCAATTTAAATACAATCTCTATGAAAATACTGATGCACAAAATTGCAAACGATTTAGCCTCCCGGAGTTGCTGTGGAAATAGAGAAATGAAAACTCATACTTGTGTAAACTAAATTTTGTATGAATTGTTTCAGATATTCTTTGAAATTTTATATATATATAAAATTAAATAATCGTTCAAAATCGAATTTTGAAGTTGCACTTAATGCGCAATGGACGTACGAAGAACATATCTTACAATCCACTGGCTACGACATGTATTGATGTACAAAGCCTTGAAATCGGGTATAAAAAACTCCTAGCGTATTACGTTTATCCAGCATTCAACAAAAACACTTAGACATCACTATGGCCGAGCTATGCTTCCCATGGGCATAATGATCTGCACAGATGGCAGAATAAACCATTTTGTGCAGATCAGACAGTCAAGATGAGCAGAACAATCAGATCAAGGTTTTTTAGTCATTTTATTAAAGTATATCAATCGTAATATAATTAATAACGAAGATAATTTGAATGGTTTAAAGCAGATATGATTTACTCTGATACAACAGAATTGCCTTATTGACGAGATATATCAATTTGAAATTTGGGATTTGAAAGAGTTCTGTCCATGCTCTTCTTTCGGAGACCAAATAGGAACAACTACAACAACCTGTTTGGCAACACTAAAAGTATTTATGCCTTTGCAAATTTCTGTTTGTAACACGCAAAATCAACTGATTTAGGATTATTTTTCTCTTTCTCCCCCACTCTTTCTTGGGCTCTTTTATTTATGTTTAAAACTACAACAAAAAGACCAATATTTTTTATAAATTGAAATCCAGTAGCAGGTACAACAAGTACATGTTTTTCCTATTGTTTATTTGGAAATGAGTTATTAACTGTTAATGTTAGGGCGCGTTGTAATATTTTCTCGAAAAAAAAAGCATCCAAGACTTAGTCATTTTGTTCCATTATCTACGTTATTATTGATGCTTTTTTGGTCTAAAATCGATATCTACTTGCTGAAAAATTGGTGATTATAAAAGTATGTATAGCATTGACTTGATTTGAATGAATGAATAAACTCATGTTAGTCTATTTAGTTTTAAAAAAATATTTATTTCTGTTTAATGAACAACAACAGCTAAGAAGAGAAAAACAAGATATTGTCTTGTATACCACTACCAACTATTAAATGTACACCATAGTCATTACTTGTTAATTAATTTTATTAATAATAAATCAATTTTTATAGATCAAAAGTAAAGGCGTATTCAGTTCAAAACGTTTGAAGCAATTCAATTATGTTGCTACATGGTTTATAACCTATTGCTTATTCAATTGCTATATTATTTGATTTTAATATTTCGTTTATATTGCTACATCGACTAGTTCGCCCTCTAGAGTTAACTCACCACCATCCTTGATTAGCGTAGCTATAATAACGGTTCATTATTAACTCATGGTATGCAAAACTATTAAAAGAGGTTGTCTAATCTCAAATTTATCTGATTTAAATGCTGATGCTAAACTAACATCGATCAGATTAGTTGTATTGACTCGCAAATAAATTAAGGCGTTTTATCAAGTACTATTTCGGCGTTGAATGTATTTCAGTTAAATTGAATAGATAGAAATATGGTTCATGCAGAGATCTATGAATGTGAGGAAAAGCTCAGATCTCAGATCTATGAACACAAAAAAATGATCTAAATTGTGATGCTTCGTCGACCTGTACGAGATTTTTTTGTGGCTATATCTGGTGGCTCAAGTGTAATTTAGACATTTAATTGCCCAATGTATCGAATCAAGATGAAGTTGATTGATTGATATAACGGATAATAAATGCAATATCATTTATTGGATGGGTGAATGTAAATGTATAAAGCAAAGTTTACTTTTGAATAAAAGTACTAATTATTCTGATTAACAACATCAATAGGTTTAAAAGCATAGCGCATAGTTAAATGCAATCATTGCTATTAAATTGTATAATTTGATGTGCCGAAAACCCTTGAAGTATTTATTCTTTTTTTTTGGCAATGCTATAAATCATCGTTCAATATGACTGAATATTAATGAATCGGAGAAAATACAACTGGCAAAAAACTGATACCTAATGTACATCATGGTCAAGATTAATAAAAGGTGCATTCATTGTATCATGGAAGTCTCGACATTTTAATGGATAGAAATTACTGGATCAAGATGTTGTGTTTGTCTCAAGATTCCTAAAACGGTTTAAAAGCATACTTCATCAAACTTACTTAGATGTTAAATACTCATCATGTGCTATTAGTATCATCTTGTTTTTTATTTAATTGCTGTATTATTAAAAACTAAGCTTTTCATAGCTTATAACAATGACAATGGATATTTCTGATTTTAGATTGACATTTATCATAAAACGGGTTGATAATACATTTAATAATACTACTGTTGAGAAAACCAGTCAATTTAATTTTTGGAATTTAAATGAAAATACCAAGAAACCATTTGTAAGTACTTTAATTGGTTCTGGTAAAGCATTGAATAAATGGGCTTGGGACAAAGAAGGTAAAAAGGCGGCAATAGATTCCAGTGATGGCCATTTTTATGTTTATGATATTGGAGAGGTAACAACAAAACTCAATGTAAATCACCTCTAACGCAATAATTATAAAGTAAGACTACATTATCATCGAATAAATTACCACACAATATTAAAATGTATGGTGATTTACAGCAATAAGTTTGAATCAAGTGGGTACAGCATCGTAAATTCTTGAAAAAGTTCTCAAGTATTATAAATTCTCTTATTTTTAAGACTTACAAGGCTTATAAGCGGAATAATAATTTCAAAAATTATTCTTGTCCAGATCATCAATTTTGACATTTTTCGAATTTTTTTTTCTGATTTTGCAAATCTAGAGTTAATTATACTACTAATTGTAAAAACAAAAAATATACACATATACAGGATTTAGCGCTCTATTTGCTCAATTAAAAATAACAAACCTTTTTATTGCAAAATATTACATGAAAATCCTTTAACCAAAAATCCGTTTTTGGGCCAAAAGTACAAAGTTTCATTACTTAACATTTAGTATTAAGCTTTTACAAAATGCGTATTAATCATAGCTACAATTTTCTCTCACAATGTAATATATTTAAAGGTTGATTTTGGTATCAAAATTTGATTTTTCTGTTTTTTGATAAAAATCATGAGTGTTGGTAAGGATAAAATGAGCCCCGAAAATGTCCGCTACAAAGTCTGAATTTTCAGACCGTACATGTTTAAGTATAAGAAAAATTGAAAAAAAAAACGCTTTTTTATTTAAAACTTGGATATACCATAGAATAAGAGACTTAACCGTTCAACCTTGTTATTCTCAATTACGGTGTTGCTTTACGGGCTCGCTTTTGCAATTTTTAATGAATTTATGATATGACAGATGGTTTTCCTGGTAGAAAAATGCATGTTGGCTACTCCAATACTTACAATATCCTCTCCATTTCATGTCATCCGCATATGATTCACTATTTTGATATGGTGTAGCAAATAGACCTAACAACATTTCCGTTACCAAGCCTAACTTACAAGTAGTGGTTTTTAACAAAACTTTTATTAGTAATCATCTCTATTTATATATTTGATTTATAGTATTAATCACTTATAACAGGTACAGCTTGGCAAAGCACAAACTCTCGGGATAAGCAGAGGCCTTGAGATGGAACATATTCAATTTTCACAGCGTGACAACTGGTCTTTTAGAGCAACATGAACCATTTTCGAAAAGTCATCCAACATTACTAGAGCTGTATTAAATTAGCCAAGACCTTTTCATATCATTTGACAAATGCATGTTGCTATTTTATGTTGTGTGCATGATTTAACATGTGTATTCCATTGCAGTTTTGAATATAGCTGTATTATAAAGTGAAAAGCATCATAAACTATCTACATCTTCTAAAAACTAAGCATCACGCAACGAAGAATGTATCAAATTAAGCTGTATGTATTATGTAATGAGTTCTAAATACATGGCATTGCCGTTCTATAAATGCAATGAGTGTAAAGCAGAATTTCTGTACGCATTATTCTGCGTTATACAGTATATACCATCAATGTGAGAAAATACCTCAGTGTTTATACCAATAAATGTAACAAGTCCAGTTCTCAGTTGGCATAAATACCACGACCAATACATTTGCATATTTACCTAATAATGTATTATTATCAAAATAGTAACTGTATATGCATCTGATGCAAATAAATATGTTCCTATTTCACGCAAAATACAGATATGGTAAGATACATATGTAAATGGGAAGATGACGCAAATTTGCAACGAATATAATGTATCACTGATTATGCAGAATGACCAATTTTATTACAGTATACCTACTTGAGTATTTTCTTCTTGTTTATACTAATACGAGAATTCAGAAACGAATCATGCGTGTAACGTATGTATAGATAGTTCGAGATAAAATGTTTTATTTACTAAATTAAAATCTAACAAAAATGCGCATTTACGTCAATAAGGAATTGGAGATCATATCCTAGTTGGCGTTTGTTGTATTTATGTATAATAGGTTGTGATAGTCCCATAGCTTGCATACAAAGAATTTGTATACAATTTGAAAGCTTATAAAGAAATCTCTTTTTTGTCTAACTCAAAAGATTCCCCATATTCATTCAAATTATTCAAACCATGTTCATAATGGTCTTACTTTAGGTAGCTACTCTTGCTGCTTCCTTTTTTTAAACATCAAATATAAAATTTTGTAGAGCTTGACTTTGGTTTTATGTGATCAATAATTGTAGTAGTATTTTCATTTAATTATACGCAATCGTTGGGCTGAATTTGTTTAGGTATTGTTAAACCAAATGATTAAACATAAGAAGCACGAATGGCGATATACTTTCTGTGATATCATAGAAATTGTATCATTTTTTATTTAAGGGAAATATAAATCAGCTTTTTCATTTTGATAAACAAAGATAAGTTGGGTATTCAAAGTCAATGTCTGCGTTACTGGGCGTATACTGCCTTGATACATATCATTGTGGCTGGTAACGTTGCGTTGTACCCCGTATTCTGATGATTAAAACATATGCGATTGCGAAAATCTATTCTCAACATTTTAAGAGTTTGTTTTTCCATCACATTTAACAAGTTCAGATGTATATATATATATACATGTTTATTTGTCTAGGATCCCCCAAAAAGAATAGGTAGATGTGCAATATTTATATACCTGTAAAATAAACCATGCCCAATTGTTTAAATTTATTTTATATTCCAAAATAAATACTACAAATGACCTGTTAAGGACAATCAACCTAAATAAAAATAAAAAGGGGGAGGGGAGGGGAGATTTTCACTATATCTGATAACTTCTAAGCGGCTAATTTTGACATGAGCATCCAACAAAAAGTGTGCAATCCTTTTATCCAGGAATTTGACACCCGCATTAGGCTTTTAATGAATCATACTCCCAAGTAAGCCTCCTAAAATACCTATTTATATCCTTTTTTTCCCAAAACAAAAAATATAAATATCAATAAAGCATGATATAGTGTATATATAAGGACTTAATGTGCTTTTATTACCCTTCAATCGGTTGAAAAATCCCTTAAAAAAATGAGAGATTACTGATTTAAGTTTTTTTTTTTTTTTTTTTTTTTTTTCATATTTTTCAGATGACGATAAAAATGATAGGCAGGATCAGCGTTTCAATCTTTACATGGTAAGTCTAATTGATCAATGCCATGTGAAAACGTTGGGATATGTTGCAGTCAATTTAAGCAAATCTTGACAACAGCGTTGTTGAGGATAGTGTTTTATTAGCAACAAAATGATTGTAAATTACCCGGCTCAACTGGTTCTGAGTTTCTCATTAACTTGTTGACATGGCAATATGTTACATCAATAGATTTTCGTACAACATCAGAACATGAATGACCTATAATAATACCAATAAAATCAAATATAATAAAAATTACTAAGACTAATTCACAAGTTTATCCAATACTACAAGTTGATCTAGTGATCCTCTCTTTTGCTACGTCCGAAACATATCAAGTAAGAAAACCACTTGACTACATTAGAGTTTTCTTCAAGTTTGAAAGGTTAGAATAATATTGTTTCAACTGTGGATAAATGGAATAATATGAACGCTGATGGTGAATTGAGAAAAAAGTAAATGCAACAGATGTGTACTAAACTATCGAATGAAAAAAATGACTCAAAATAGTAAAAAGAAAAATAGAAAAAATGTCTAAAATGGAAAATAAAGGACTGCTTGGAAGAAGAAAATGCTTCCCTGGTTTCTATTTTATTTAAAATGAATGCTTTATTTGGTATATTTGATTTACATTTTTGTTTCTTGTACTTCTTTTTTCTTTTTCTTTATTATAAAATTTTCTCTTCTTTCCTCTCTTTTGTTGCTGTTGTAAAAAAAAAATGAATAATTCATCGCCATCGATTGAAGTCTTTCTTCAGCCGCCTTCGCCAACTATGAATTCATGTAAATTACCTTCAGTCAAATCATTATTTCCAATTAATGATGAACATGATCAACAACAAAATCAACAATTATTACCAAGCATTCGGTTAACTCGAGATCGCAATGATGATCGAACAAAGTTGAATATCATCGAACCAACTATAGATTCATCTTCTCTTTCAACAAGCCCAATGTCACCTTATCAATCAAGCCCTATAATGACCTTTTCATCGCCTTCTTCTACAACATCCTCTTTTTGTGGCTCTCCATTAATTTCGCCTACGCAAGATGGTCCTTTTTTATTACCCCCACCTGATGCTAACACTCGTCGTTGTCGTTCTGTATCAAATGCCTCTCAAACTTCTTCGCCTTCTACTTCACCTTATTGTACATCCTTCACATTTCGCTCTTTATCGGAACCCCCTACATTAAATTTACCTCCTTCCAATGATGAGGAAGATGAAGGTACTACACCAACGCAAGAAGATTATCATCATCCCATCTTTGGTCCAAAAAGAAAACGTGGAAGACCACCAAATGCTTCTCGACCAGAAGTTAAAAATGGAAGTAGTTGGACATTTATTAAACCAACAGTTTGGGATGTTAAACAACAACAACAGCAGCAGCAGCAACATCAACATCGACATCAACATTTACAACATCAACATCATCATTCTTCATTACCAGATTCATCACAGAATAATACCCCTCAGTTTTTGACCGAAACAACATCTGTAATGGCAGATGGTATTAACACATTTACCAGCACAAATATGGATATGGCCTTGAGTATACCCAAAAAGAAGAGAGGACGTAAACCCAAGAAGCAAATGGCCGGTAATTCTTGCTTTGTTTGGCGAGATTTAACAGCACCACGTGGTGCTAATAAAAAATCTCTATTGTCTAAAAATAATAATATTAATGATTCTGCCACTATAACAGCATCAAAAACTACTGGTAGTAACAAAGATACAGGAAATGGTACAAGTCGTACACTTTTACCTGCAAAAAAGACTGATTTATAGCATCACTGTTATTCTTTTCTTTCATTCTTTTTATTTTTTCTCCTCCCCCTCCCCCTTTTTTTTCCTTTTGTTAATGTAATAATAATAATAAATTATATATATTTAAATGTAATTTGTTCTTGGCTTACATGTATATTTTGCAGAAAAAAATACCTCCTACTTTTATAGATTGATTGAATCATCACCCAATAAATAATCCCTTGGATAAAATTTCATCAAATGGGATCGACGTTAATGTATAAATTAAGAAATTTAGTATTGCCTTTTTTGGTATTAAATTATTTTTTAAATTAGTTGGCTTTTTTTTACCATAGCAACCGGGACAACATAAATTTGTAACCATGATACGGGAAATGATAATTCACGGACAATACAGAAATATGTACTTTTTGATATACCAGAATTTATAGAATAAAAGATAGAGTCCAGAACTTCCAAATAAACAAATATATAAATAAGGAGATTCATCGTACCACGATAATCGATAAATTAGGTATATAACTCGCAAAAAAAAAAAATCGCTCACGCTTCTCCTTTTTCTTTTTTATTTTCTTTGCTTTTTATAAATATTAAACATGTTGTCAATAAAACGATTAACTGGCAAAAGCAACATATTATATAGAGCTGTAGCTCAACGTTCATATTCCTATCACAACGCCAACTTGGCCCATGAATATTCTGATCCTCGAAATGATAAAAATGTTCATGTTATGCACTCTCGAGGAGTTAATGTTCTTCACGATCCATTACTATCTAAAGGTACCGCTTTCAGTATTGCGGAAAGAGAGCGTCTCTCTATTCGTGGTCTTGTCCCTCCTCGTTGCCAAGAAATGGATAAACAGCTCTTGAGAGTTAAACGTAATCTCGATGCTTGTGAAACACCACTAGCAAAATTCGTATTTTTGGCTGCATTACATGACAGAAATGAAACATTGTATTACAAAATAATTATGGAACACCTTGAAGAATTGGCTGGTATTATCTATACACCCACAGGTAAAGAATATGGTATATTTTAAATAGATTATGGTCTAATAAGCTTTAAACAGTCGGCCTCGCAAGTCAAATGTCGCATTCTATTTATCGTCGCTCTCGTGGCATGTACTTTTCAAGTCAAGATCGCGGCCAGATGTCTGCTATGGTCTATAACTGGCCACATGATGAAGTCGATGTCATTGTAGTTACTGACGGATCAAGAGTATTGGGGTTAGGTGATTTAGGAGCTAACGGTATGCAGATTCCAATTGGAAAATTAAGTTTGGTAAGGAGTAATACTCATAAAGGGTTGGTCGGTTGGTAACATTTGAAATCTTTAAATATATTCATGTAGTATGTTGCTGCCGGTGGCATTAGACCAAGGGCCGTATTGCCAGTTGTATTGGATGTAGGCACAAATAACCATGATTTGTTGAGTGATCCTCTTTATCTTGGTATGAGCCACCCAAGATTAGAAGGCGATGACTATTACTCATTTATTGATGAATGGGTCACTGCAGTTACAAGTAGATGGCCAGGTAATGTGTTTATATGAGTAAAAACAATTTGGAAATACTCAACATATTTGTATATAACTAATTAGATACATTGATCCAATTCGAAGACTTTAAATATCCTCATGCGTACAATTTATTAGCAAAATGTAAATGAAAAACAAACAAATACTGGAAACAGAAACTAATACAAAATTGCGTCTAGATCGTAATCGTATAACATGCTTTAATGATGATATTCAATCTACTTCATCTATTACCTTGGCAGGTATATTGGCATCACTCAAGTCAAGAGGAATGTCACAAGAGGATTTATCTAATGAACGTATCATCTGCGTGGGAGCAGGATCAGCGGGTGTAGGTGTATGCGAGGGTATCATCGACTGCATGGTTGCTCAGGGACGCGTAAAAAGTAGAGAAGAAGCATACTCAAAGATCTACATGCTTGATCAATATGGATTATTGGGTAATCCAGGTGTACATCCACCTAACGATCATGATGATCCCCATAGTAAACAATATCAGCCTCGCGCTACTAAATTAGATGATCGACAGTATTGCTATGTTAAGCATGATCTCCGAGACCAAATGAATTTAGAAGAACTTGTAAAACAAGTGAAACCAACCGTATTATTAGGACTTACAGGTATTCGCGGTGTATTTTCAGAAGAAGCAGTTCGTGAAATGGCCAAGCATCATGAACGTCCTGTTATCTTTCCTTTGAGTAACCCAGATACACATGCAGAATGCACTGCAGAAGAAGCATTCAAGTGGACAGATGGAAAAGCTATTTTTGCTTCCGGTAGTCCATTTAAGGATGTCCAACTACCAAATGGTAAAATTGGAAGAACAAATCAGTGCAACAATTCTTATAGCTTTCCCGTAAGTAAAAACATGAATGATTTGTCATTGCTGACATGTATATAAAACTAATTATTTCATAGGGATTGGGGTTAGGTATCACGGTATCAAGAGCAAGTAGGGTTACCCCAAACATGTTTTTGGAAACAGCTCGTACTATTGCTGATATGGCAACACCTGCGCAATTAAAAGAAGGTATATTATTCCCTGGTGTAAGTCAATTAAGGGAAGTTGCTCTTAATGTCGGTACCCGTGTTTGTGAAGTAGCATTTCAAGAAGGCCATGCCACTGCTACTTTAGAAGAAGGCGAGATATTGAGTGAAGTTGTTAGAAATTCTGCTTATCAACCAGAATATGTTCCTTTAGTTTATCACCCAAATCATTAATACTTTTATTTTTCAAATAAAAATTTATGTCTCTTAACTTTTATCAAAATCAGTTTCTACCGTGATTTAATTTTTTTTTTTTTACAAAAAGTCGAATAATCTTTCGGAACGAACACATGATGTAATTTGCCAAATCATTGATTATAACAAAACAAAAAATACCATCAAGTATAGCAGATATCAGGGATTATAATCAAGTATTATTTATTGAAATATGATTTCTCAAAATGGAGGAAAAACTCTTTCAAGTTGAAACATACGAGTATCTAAAATTTAAAAACGAGCAGATTAACTGAAAAAAAAAAAAAAAAACTATGCTCATTCTTTATTATCTTTATTACTTTAAAATTTTACATATATTTATGGTCAATTCGCTTTAAAATTCATTCAATGGTACAGCAGCAGGACTTAATTCCACGCTGCTCTTAAAGTCAATTACATTTGTAATGATCTTATTGCCAGCAGGGATTTGAGTATGATCTCTTTCAGTATTGCCATTTGCAGTTGAAGTAGACGAAGAAGTCTCAGGAACTTCACCGTTAACCATGGATAATCTACGTTGTGTTTTTTGATTGTCAACAGTAACATAAGAACCATCTGTAGTATCAGTTTCGCGCATGGCAATCATTAATTTGGCCATCAAAGATTCAATGACAGATTCTTCGGCCTTGCTTTCATCAGATAGCAAATTACGTAAATTAGCTTCAATGCTGGCTTCTCCAGCGTCTCCCTTCTCAACAGCAGATCTAACATCATCAATACTAAGACGAGTAACACCTTGAGATACCAGACATGTATGCAATGATTCAATATTGACCTTAAACTTCTTCTTGGGAGGAGGAGTCTTTTGTGATTGAATATGTACAGACAATTTGCGAACAGCGGGAGATTGAGGATCAATATATTCAGTCATGAAAGCTAACAAATCGTCCTTTTCGACCAAACGTAATTCCTTAATGTCGGTATCAACTTGATTGAACTCATAGTAACCTGAATGAATATGAGTCCAGTATTTACCACCTTCTTGTCCAAGATTTTTATCTTTTTCTAATTTCTTGGAAATCAAAGATTGTACCTGAGCCTTGTACTCCTCAGGTGTCATTTTTTCTAAAATGGTTCTAAGCTTAGCCAAAAATTCTTCAATACGGTTTTCAAGGTAGATTGTATCACGTTCACTCTGTAAAATGAAACGTAATCCCATAGAACCAGTTTGTTTACGAACACCACTAAATACCAAATAACCTAATTGTTCCTTGGTACGCAGTTGATCAAAGCAAGGTTCCTGAGCAATTTGTGCCAATAGACTTAACTTGGCTCTCAATGCAGTTTGTGTTACATTGCCGACCTGAATCAAATATTCGATACCTGAATTGACATTGTTAGGGTCTTCAACATCACGACGATAAACCCATTTGGAACCCTTGGGTAGGACTAAACTATGATGGCCATTCAATTGACTGGGCAATAGTTCCTTAGGGTTGAGGGTTTTAAGAGTATTCTTCAACATCTCTGTAGCATCTTCCTTGAGTAAATTACCATGAACAAGAGCTTCTACATGTAATTGAGACAAAACGGTAGGATAAAAGGATTGAATATCTTCAGCGGTAATGTGATCCAATTCGGCTAATTTCTCTGCGTTGGTCCACATTTTATCTTGTGTCAAGTATGAAAGATAGTAGAGTGCATGTTGATAAGGAGGTTCCAATGAAAAATTCTTGTATGATCGACGTAATTGATCTTTAAGTAACTTGAAACGTTCGGGATCCACTTGGAAATCTCTCATCTTTTGAATGACCTTTTCCAACAAAACAGGAAGTTTGTCATTGTAGCCACCCATGGCAAGTAACATACCTTCTAATTGGTTTTCAATATTATAACAAAGACCAGCTACTTCAGCATCATAAGCATATTCATTAAGAGAATCCTTGAGTAAATCAGTATATAAGCGAGTCTTTACACAATTAGTGGGAGTAGCATAAGCTAAAGGAGATCTGAATAAGATCCAAACATTGGCTCTAGGAACCCAGAAAGTATCATCTTTCTTGTGCCACAAACGAAGCATTGATGTGTTTTCGATTAATTCAGGTCTTTTAGTAGGTGTTTCAACTGGTTTCTTGTATGTTTCGAAATTGGTTGGGATAAATGCGTTGGCATCTGGTAAAGCTAATGCTTCATCTTCTTGTAAATTCTTTAAAGACTATATGAGAAAGTTAATCATGTATTCTTACGTATTAAAAATATCCAATATATTACCTTGACCAAACTCTCATCAAAATCAACAACATTATATTCAGTTCCATACCAAGTTTCTTTTTGAGTATATTCAATACCATTTGGAGGTGTTTGACTAGCCAGCATGATACGGAAATTATCAGGACGAATCCAATCCAAATTATCTTTAATGAGTTGAGCATCATAATCGCGAATCAAACTAGGACCACTCAAAATATAAGCATCAGGATATCCATGTTGCATTAATCCAGCTAAGCGAGAAGTATATTGAGAGGGAGGATACTTTTCCTTGAATCTAAAAGCAAGAGAAGCAAGAGATTGAACTTCTTCAAAGATACGAGATTGTACACCATCTTTCTTTAAGAGATTAATGTATTTAAAGATGGTGAGAATGACATCTTGATAGTGGGCTAAATGGAGAATGTGTGAGTAATAAATGCGATTTAAACTGACACGTGTGTAATACATATATAAATTATTTTATAATACATACCTAAACCTTGTTCTGTAAGGTCCACGCTGATACGCATGAATTCGAACCCAATACCACCATGAATTGTACCTACTTGAAGGTAATTTGCCCATCCGTTCTTTTTAAGCAATGATAAAATCGAACCACGACCTTCATGGCCGATTAAATGTGAAAGATATCTACCAGGCTTTTAAAGAATTTAATATATTGTGTATACAATCATACATTCACTACTTACTTGAACAGCATATAATGGCCTTTGATCAGGAAAGGGAAAAGTCATTTCCAAGGAACGTACATCTTTGACAGGCTTGACAAATATTTGTTTCTATAAAGAACAAAAAATTTAAAGTTAAGCACTAAAACTAGTGTTATTTGTATGTACTTACCATGAGTTCGTTTTTAGTCAATGGATGACCAGGGAAACTAGGTGGTTCAATTCCCTTATTACGAACATTCTTGAATTTATCAACAGCCCATTCAGTCAATTCATCAAGAGATTCTCTTCCAAGTATACACAATTTCATGATATTTGCAGAATAGTAATTATCATGAAATTTCAATAATTCATCACGAATATCTTGTCCATTCTTTTTAGGGTTTTCGTACAGAGTTTCCAAATTACCAGTACCAAAATGACAATAAGGATGGTTTGGATTACTGAGTGATTTTTCCAATTGAAACATACGCCAGCTATCCTGTTGTCTGTTCTTTTTATGCTCTGAATCTACTGCTTTTAATTCTCTTTCAGTACAGCTATCTGAAAATAAAGGGCTGATAAAAAATTGAGCGAATCTATCCAAAGCACCTTCTAAATGTTCTTGACCAACTTCAAAATAATAATTTGTGTCCTCGACTCCAGTGAAAGCATTAGAGAAACCAGAATGCTCAGATAGATATTGATTATAGTCATTTTCTTTGGGATACTTTTCTGTACCCATAAATAAGAGATGCTCGCAGAAATGAGCCAAACCTTGAAGGTCGACTGGATCACTAATGTGTCCAACGTGAACATCCAATGCTGCACTAGATTTATCTGTATCTTTATCATGAACTAGCAATACTTGGAGATCATTTGAAGCCAATTTTATAAGACGATAATCACGATCATCATTATCCGACTTTTCCAACTTTTGAGTATAAGTCCAGTAATTACCATGGGATCCAAGTTCCCAATCAGAAGTTGCTTTTGTTGTCATCAAAGTTCGAAATAAGGTAGGTTTTGTATACAAACTATAATAAATCATTAGCATTCAATTGTATTTACATTGGAAAAAAAAAAAGCCTTACGTTTTATGTTTAAAAGTAAAAGAAGCAAAGAGCTTTATCATATATAAAACTCTTTTTTTATAGGAAAAAAAAAAAGTATACACGCAACACACTCTAAATCTATCTCATTCCTCAATCTCTCACTATATCTCTACTCACGTACAAGCAACTTTAAAGCCCAAAAATGCCCTAAAACAAAGTACAGTCCGTGTGATTTACTTGATTTTGTTGGATAGCGCAACATGAAATGGAATAAAAGCTAATGGCGCGTGGTCCTATTGTCATATTACTACAGAGACGAAATACCATATCTTGACACGTCATGGACATATAACGGTGAATGTAGCAGAAATATATCAATACTTTGCCATTGCAAGGTGTTGATCAGGTCCAAAAAAAGATGTGGTGTATAGCATAAAGCCATTGTCATCGTACAAATATATCTGTATAGATTCACTCAATTTCTCTGGGCATTTTGTCGCTTCAGAGATGTTGAATAGCCGCATCTGTTACATTTTTATTTGTTGATAACTTTTTCCGTATCTCTTCTCTTTCTCCTTTTAATCCAAAATATGTCTAATAAATATAATGTCCTTGTGGACATGGAAGAGGCTGCTTATACACAGGTATCAAAAACTGTTAGTCAACATCCTACTTAGGAAATACTGACTGATTCTACGTAGCCTGCTACTATTGAAAGTGATGGTTTAGAATTCCAAGGTATGCTTCAAGACCTCCCTCATTAAATAAGTTTATACTAATAACATGTCATAGATTTTTCATCCAGTCAAAACAAACCTTCTTGTAACATTCAATTTTTGCAGTAAACAAAATGCTAGACTAATATCTAAATTTCATAGTTAATAGTTCGTCTGCACCTCCACCTCCACCTCCAGCAGCAGCATCTTCAAATACAGGATTTTTTGATTCCCCTCAACAACAAAGAAGTAGTATTAGTGGAAAACCTATTTGGTCTGTTGAATACTACGCACAATTCTTTGATGTAGATACTACACAAGTAATTGATAGATGTTTAAAATCCATGTATCCTGTGGGTGATTATGCAGCAGATACCCTTCAAAATCAACCTGACCTTTATGGTCCATTTTGGATTGCTACATCTGTTGTTTTCTCTGTGTTTGTTTGTTCATCACTTGCTGGTTCTCTAGCCGCTTATATCGCTGGAAAACAGCATGTTTATGATTTCACATTGTTAAGTTTTGCTGTGGTTGTAGTTTACATGTACGCATTCTTGTGTCCTGCTCTTGTTTGGGCTTCAACCAAATATTTTGGATGTCAACCTAGTTTATTGGAAATTATTAATTACTATGGATATGGTTTAACAATATGGATTCCTGTTTCTGTAAGTTTATCGCTATTTGATAGCGAATTTCTGACTAATTTTCTGTACTGTAGCTTTTGTGCATTATTCCTTTTGATTATGCAAGATGGGCATTTGTCGGTGTCGCTTTCATTGTCACTGCCGTATTTTTAGTCAAGAATTTATACATTGTTATCTCTAGAGCAGATGCTAAAACAGCTCGCATTATCTTGTTGGCTATTCTGTTGGCTCATACAGTTTTTGCATTAGTCCTTAAAATGGCATTTTATAGCTATGATTTCAGACCTGATGTTGTGTCTCCTCCATCTTCTTAAATAAAAATTTGTGTGGCTTCAAAATTTGGGTCATTTTCTTTTTTCATTTTCCTTCTTCCTCTTTCTTTTTCAAAATAGAAAAACATGGCTCCCACTTTTAAATCAAGAAGACAGCAAAAGATATGGGAAAGAGAACGAAAAGAGGCCGAAGCAAAGAAAAAAACTGCAACTTCTTATGTCAATCAAGCTCCTTTTCGTTATGCTGAACGTAATTTCAAGTCTCGAGTGCCTCCACCTGACTTTTCACAAGTAGTTGATTTCGAGAAATTACAAGACCATAGTGATATTATTGTACCTGTTCAATTAACGGACGATTTAAGACGACTATCATCTGTATTTGGAAAATATGAGACACCTTGCCGAGATGCATATGTCTTGAGAAATGTACCCGGGTTGATCATTATTCCCAATGCATTTACCCCGGTTGCTCAACGTAGCCTAATCAAGCAATGTTTGAGCGTTTATCCTCAACCGCCCAATACTTCCAATTTAGATACACATTACGTTATACCTGAAACTGGCATTTGGCCTTTATACGAGGCCCAAGAAAATGGTTCCTTAAAATCTACAGATGCAGGATATTTTGTACCAAAAAAAGTCATTGTGGATGATGAAGACAATTCTTCTAGTGATGACAACGAGGAAGAAGATGCAGAGCCAAAGATGGCGCCTACAGCTTGTTCAGATGACTTTAAACCTATCATCAACGATCCAAAGCCAGATCCTCTACCAGCCCCAGGTGTGCCATTGCTCCCACCCTCAGAATTAGTTCGTAAAATGCGTTGGATTACACTGGGATACCAGTATCATTGGCCTACAAAAACATATCATCTCAATCGTCGTTTTCCATTTCCGGCAGATGTGTCTGATTTAACAAAAGCAGTAGTGACAGCAGTAGAAAATATCGGACATGACAATGGCGACGGAAATGCGTGGATCAATCAATACAAAGGAGAAGATTTTAATGCAGAGGCAGGCGTTATCAATTATTATCAATATCGAGATACATTGATGGGTCATGTTGATAGAAGTGAAATGAACATGGACGCACCTTTGGTTTCTCTCAGGTATAGTATAGTGATCATTTATGATATTAAATATCTAAAAAATTAATATAATTATAGTTTGGGTCAATCATGTATATATCTTATTGGCGGCTTGACGAGAGAGACTGTGCCTATTCCATTATTATTACGAAGTGGTGATATTGTTGTAATGACAGGTCCATGCAGAAAAGCATTCCATGGTAAGTTCAGGCATTCTGATTTGATTTTTCCTTGTTTAATTGATTTCATCACTCTTGCCGTAGGTGTGCCACTGATCATTGAAGACACTTTACCAGAATATCTTTCAAATGATAATCAGTACGATGATGCACCTGATTGGAAGCTATTTGGTGACTTCATGAGCACATCTAGAATTAATCTTAATATTAGACAAGTATATCCTATAAAAGAAAATGTATAATAAAGCTTTAGAATTGTTCACCTTGAAAGTAAATTGACCTAAAATTGGTTGTAAAAAATTAAACGCCTACATTGAGGTGTTCATTTTTTTCATTCACAAGGTAGACCTAACTGAAAGCTATTCTGCATTTTTTGTTTCAGTGAAAAATATTGATTTTTCGTCGAGATAATAAGAATAATAGCTCACATTAAAGCATAAAGTCTATGATAACTGAGTTCTAAAATAGGTTTGTTGTCAAATCGACCAGAAAATGATCCAAAAAACAAAATCGTTTAGTAGCGCATGAACTGCAAAAGTAAGTAGGCCTAGCGCATTAAACAGTTTCTGTACAGTTTTCGATTGTGCATCCATCGAAACAAAATTCAGACAAATATGTCACATAAAAGTTTGCGTAAATTGCGATTGAAATCTTGGAGGTTTCTTGAAGATATACATCACTTTTTATAAGCATATTTCAAATATAAGTAATGGGAATAATGCGCACAAATATTATCTATTGTTCGAACCATTACTGAACTTTCTAGCTGCATTTTTCGTAGAGAAAATGAGATTTTCGTTAATTTTTTTTTTCAAATTCAGAATTTGGGATGAGTGTATATAGGGGAAAATTGAAGCTAGAAACGAGGGTATTTCGTTGTACACATTTTTGAGAATATCTCCACGAAAAATCAATATTTTGAAAAAACCTAAATTGGGTCCGAGAGAGCTCAACCAGGTTGATGAAATAAATGTAAAAAAAAGCGTTTCTGATTTAACGAATATTTTTGAAATTTACTACAACAATGTCAAAAAAACGAAAAAATAACAAAAATGCTCAAAAAAATTTTATATTGAAATGCATTATAGAGCACTTCAAAACAAATAAGTTTTATTATTAAAGATTGTTAGTATAGCTTAATTTTTTGCAAAGATATGAAGCCGCAAAGTTTTTAATTTTTGACAGTGAAATACGTGTAAAAATCTGAAACATTAGCATTAAAACGTCATATCAATTGTTATAGATAGGATATTTCCGGAAACTTGTTTTTAAATTAAAGTTGAACATCTCGGGTACATTGGAATATAATCTTGGTGTTATTTAATGAAAAAAAAAAGTTGAGGCTGTTACATCCACCGGCTAATTGTAAGATAATGAACCTTTTGATTTGTAATCCTAATTGCTAAGAAGCCAGCTAACTAATCTACAATAATACTCTCAATTGTTCTTATTGTTCCAAAGCAAGGCCCAGGAAGCGGGGTATGTGAGATTTACCCACTACTTGTTGGATTTAGCTATTTAGAATAGGCTCAACTTAAATATGCTGCGTTATTCATATAAATAGATTGATCCGATATGGAATGTCAAAAAGATATAATCGATTCAGTATTGATATAACAGATAAGTGTAATATTGAATTTGCATATATATAAGGCAAGTTATTGATATTAAGCAAAGATTCTCTTCATTTTTGTGTGAGACGAGATTTAATTTAACAAGTTCCTTTATTAAATTATACATTTTTTCTTGAAACAATATTTATTCTAAATCCTGTGCATTTCGGAGGCAAGGATGAAAAGTGAGACCCAGTTTTCAAAAAACAATCAGTAAATTTTACCTGTTTTCAAGTCTTTCGTGAAATATAGAATAAATTTATATAGGAGCAGATGGCATAATGCGACCTATTGTTTTTCAAGGATATTAAGCAGCCATTTTTGAGGCCAATTCCATTTCTGACTCATATTGAAATGTTATTCTTATAAATAGTCCTTTAAACTAAGACCAAGATGCTCTTGATTCTTTCTGCAGTGGAATTACATACTAAAAACGCTTGATAAAAATAAAACAACCTAAATTCCAAGTGTCGCTCATCAGATATGATGCCACTTGAAATGTAAACAACAATAATAAACAAACACTTCAATTGAACACAACAAACGCATGCTAAAAATATGAAATACCCTTTTTGAACCATACATGTCGTGTAAATGATAGCACCCTTGATCACGGCGCAATAAATTACACAAATGACATATATATCAAAACAGGATTCTATCCAAATCAATAATGATAATAAACAAAGATATTAATTTAGTCAACTACTCATCTATATCGAAGTTGCACTATCAACATAAATAAGATTCAAGCATATAAAAATTACTCATTAATTCAAGGTTACATAAAAATAGATATAACAATAACAATAAACAAAACAACCATTTCCCAAAGGTCGATATTGTCACACTTGACGTACAATCCCTTATGGTCAATGCTCTACATGATTTACCCCATAAAATATTAAATCGATAACAATGTTGTTTAGGATATAGACTAGACTGGGTGCACGTATTACTAGTAGAAGTGCTCAAAGGGTTATTTACACATGATTCTTAGCATAGAGTGTTGAGTATGAGGTGATAATGATGTATGCCAATTTTATTTCATTTAGTTATGTTACATTTAGTCTATGATGAAATGGTGTAGCCTGAGATCCTGAAGTGAGCCAATCATGAAAACGTTTCTGGGAATGGAATTCAGCTATTCCATTTGTATAAACATTCACTGTCTAAAGTTAATCAAGCATGAACATCCTTTATACTTAACTTGGTCGTATCCTACTAAATTTGCTCTGGCCAATCTAGTATATCATCATGTTGTAATCAACTAGTTTCTCAAGACGATGAAATTACTTTTTCATACATTCTGTATTGTAGACTCTATATCCAGGCTTCCAAAACATATAAATACCCTGAATCCTGATGTCGTTCGAGATGGATGGATTATCTTTTTTCTTACAATATACTCAATAAATATATCTAGTTTCAACTTTATTTTCTAGTTATTCATTGTGTATATTTAAGCAAATGTACTCAAAACTAAAAGATTACTAAATATACATCCATTCAAGCCTGATGGTATCCAAGTTCTCTAAACCACTATAAATACCCTCATGTCATAGAACGGTAATTGTCATTATAGTAAAAGTTTATTATTTGAATCACAAATTAAATGTCAATCTCGCGTACATACAATTGACATCCTGTACAACCAAATCAAAGTGTATTCAAAGATAGAACCAAGGAACTTGTTGATAAACAAGTCCATAAATTTTTACATTCATGAAGAACCAATAACTTTGCCATCTACCAATGTACATAACAACTCAACACATTTTATCAACCTTTCTAGATAATCATTGGTCAGTTACAATGATCCATTACTTTTAGATTTCCATTCCCTTTAGATTAGACAATTAATATAAATAGTAAAAGACTTTCATTAGCCATGAAGATCTTTATCTTATCTTAAAAGAATAAAATAACATCTTATATTATATTATTTATTACGTGTTTTATTTTCGTTTTTTCACACCTCATACTTTTTCAATTATTTTAAATCTTCAAAAATCTTTTATAATAAAAACTTTAGCTGATTATAATTGTATTTCTACTGCATTTATTTTATATTTTTTTTCTATTTTAGTAAACAACTTCGTTATTTACTGCACTTTCTTTTGCTATGAGTTTTTCTAGTAATAAAGCCTACGTTCTTTATGATAAATATTATTCGCACTATGGCCGACCTGTGCTACACAAGATGATTTCGTTGTGCCCAGGTGGGCTGCACACTATATCCAGAGCTGTTGTGCCCATTGAATATGGCTAAAAAGATAACAAGATTCACATGGGCACAACAAAAGAAACTGCACATGAGCACAACGCTAAACCTGTAATCGAGCATAGCAAGGTTGAACGACTAAGTCTCTTATTCTAATGGTATATCTAAGTTTTAAATAAAAAAGCGTTTTTTTTTAAAACTTTTCTTACACTTAAACATGTACGGTCTGAAAATTCAGACTTTGTAGCGGACATTTTAGGGGCTCATTTTATCCTTACCAACACTCATGATTTTGAACAAAAAACAGAAAAATCAAATTTTGATACCAAAATAAACGTTTAAACATACTACATTGTGAGAGAAAATTGTAGCCATGACTAATACACATTTTATAAAAGCTTAATATTAAATGTTAAGTAATGAAAATTTGTACTTTTGACCCAAAAACGGTTTTTTGGTTAAAGGATTTTCATGTAATATTTTGCAATAAAAAGGTTTGTTATTTTTTATTGAGCAAATAGAGCGCTAAATTTTGAATATGTGTATATTTTTTGTTTTTACAATTAGTAGTATAATTAACTCTAGAATTGCAAAATCAGAAAAAAAAATTTTAAAAAATGTCAAAATTGATGATCTGGACAAGAATAATTTCCGAAATTAATATTCCGCTTATAAGCCTTGTAAGTCTTAAAAATAAGAGACTTTATAATACTTGAGAACTTTTTCAAGAATTTACAATGCTGTACCCACTTGATTCAAGCTTATTATTGTGAATCATTATACATTTTAATATTGTGTGGTAGTGTATTCGATAATAATATAGTCCTACTTTATAGTTATTACGCTAGAGATGATTTACATTAAGATTTAGTCTTACCTCTCCAATATTGTAAACATAAATATGGCCATCGCTGGAACCTATTACAACCACCTTTTTATCCTCTTTGTCCCAAGCCAATTTATTCAATGCTTTACCAGAACAAAGTTACTTTTGGCCTGTTGTATTCCACCTACTAGTATCATACATTATCACCTTCTACAACAGTATCAATACATCTTACAATCTATTGACTACGACATGTATTGAAGTGCAAGTCTTGATATCGGATATAAGAAACTCCTAGCGTACCAAGTTTAATCCAGTAATCACCAAGAACGCTTGGACCTCAATTATGAAACCACATTATTTCATCCCAGCAGTTAACCAATCAAGTAGTTATCAAATCAACATCCAAGCATATTCAGCGCAGCATTGAAACAACACAACTCACAAGCTCTGCAAGAACGGTTAAATTATGATTGATCCATTTCAATCCATAGATTACTATCAAACAGATCCAATAGTTCAATAGTGCCTTAAATTACATCTCAGGATCTCAATGTCTAATCAATATAAAAGGCCATACTTTTACATCTAAATAAACGATATCTTGTTTTTATTATACAGTTGAAGAACTGATTAATTACTCATTCTTTTATAATTGTATTCTTTTTTAAGTAATATTTATCAATCCTGAAAATATACGACATGGCCTATAAAAATTTATTTATTAGTAAAATCAATTATTCATAACACGCTAATAAGAAATAATTATGGTGTACCTTTGAGAGTCGGTAGTAGTGGTATTAATGGTATACAAGAAGTCAACATCTGGTTTTCCTCTCCTTGGCTGTTGTTGGCCACTAAATAGAAACAAATATTTTTCAGAAACTAAATAGATTAACATAAGCTTATTCATTCATTCAAATCAAATGAATACTATATATACTTTTATAATCACCAATTTTTCAGCAGGTAGATATCAATTTTAGACCAAAAAAGCATTAATTATAACGTAGATGATGGAAAAAAATGACTAAGTCTTGGATGCTTTTTTTGTTCGAGAAAATATAACACGCCTTAACATTAATACTCAATAATTTATTTCCAAATAAACAATAGGAAAAATATCATGTTCTTGTACCTGCTACTTGATTTCAGTTTATAAAAAATATTGGTCTTTTTGTTGTAGTTTTAAATATAAATAAAAGAACCCAGGAAAGAGTGGGGAACAAAAAAGAGAAATAATCGTAAATCAGCCAATTTTGTGTGTTACAAACAGAAATTTAAAAAATCATAAAAACTTTTAATGTTGCCAAACAGGTTGTTGTCGTTGTTCCCAATTGGTCTCCGAAAGAAGAACATGGACAGAACTCTTTCGAACACCAAATTTCAAATTGATATATCTCCTCGTCAATAAGGCAATTCTGTTGAATCAGAGTAACTCACATCTGCTTTAAACCGTTCAAATTATCTTCGTTATTAATTATATTATGATTGATATACTTTAGTAAATTGACTAAAAAACCTTGATCTCATTAATCTGCTCATCTGGGCTGCCTGATCTGCATAAATGTTTTTATTCTGCCCATCTATGCAGGTCATTATGCCCATGGGAAGCATAGCTTGGCCGTGGTGCAAACTTATTTATATGCTAAATACTCACCATATGCTATTATTACTGTAGCATCATCTTATTTTTTATTCAATTGCAATATTACTAAAAAAACAAGCTCTTCATAGTTTATAACAATGACTGTTGTATTCCACCTACTAGTATCATACATTATCACCTTCTACAGTATCAATACATCTTACAATCTATTGACTACGACATGTATTGAAGTGCAAGTCTTGATATCGGATATAAGAAACTCCTAGCGTATCAAGTTTAATCCAGTAATTACCAAGAACGCTTTGACCTCAATTATGAAACCACATTATTTCATCCCAGCAGTTAACCAATCAAGTAGTTATCAAATCAACATCCAAGCATATTTAGCGCAGCATTGAAACAAGACAACTCACAAGCTCTGCAAGAACGGTTAAATTATGATTGATCCATTTCAATCCATAGATTACTATCGAACAAATCCAATGGTTCAATAGTGCCTTAAATTACATCTCAGGATCTCAATGTCTAATCAATATAAAAGGCCATACTTTTACATCTAAATAAACGATATCTTGTTTTTATTATACAGTTGAAGAACTGATTAATTACTCATTCTTTTATAATTGTATTCTTTTTTAAGTACTATTTATCAATCCTGAAAATATACGACAATAACAATGGAATGTTTCTAATTTTAGGTTGACATTTATCATAAGGCGGGCTAATGATACATTTGATACTACTTTAGATGGAACCAGTCAATTTAATTTTTGGAATTTGAATGAAAATACCAAGGAACCATTTGTAAGTACTTTAGTTGGTTCTGGTAAAGCATTGGATAAATTGGCTTGGGACAAAGAGGATAAAAAGGTGGTTGTAATAGGTTCCAGCGATGGCCATATTTATGTTTACAATATTGGAGAGGTAAGACTAAATCTTAATGTAAATCATCTCTAGCGTAATAACTATAAAGTAGGACTATATTATTATCGAATACACTACCACACAATATTAAAATGTATAATGATTCACAATAATAAGCTTGAATCAAGTGGGTACAGCATTGTAAATTCTTGAAAAAGTTCTCAAGTATTATAAAGTCTCTTATTTTTAAGACTTACAAGGCTTATAAGCGGAATATTAATTTCGGAAATTATTCTTGTCCAGATCATCAATTTTGACATTTTTTAAAATTTTTTTTTCTGATTTTGCAATTCTAGAGTTAATTATACTACTAATTGTAAAAACAAAAAATATACACATATTCAAAATTTAGCGCTCTATTTGCTCAATAAAAAATAACAAACCTTTTTATTGCAAAATATTACATGAAAATCCTTTAACCAAAAAACCGTTTTTGGGTCAAAAGTACAAATTTTCATTACTTAACATTTAATATTAAGCTTTTATAAAATGTGTATTAGTCATGGCTACAATTTTCTCTCACAATGTAGTATGTTTAAACGTTTATTTTGGTATCAAAATTTGATTTTTCTGTTTTTTGTTCAAAATCATGAGTGTTGGTAAGGATAAAATGAGCCCCTAAAATGTCCGCTACAAAGTCTGAATTTTCAGACCGTACATGTTTAAGTGTAAGAAAAGTTTTAAAAAAAAACGCTTTTTTATTTAAAACTTAGATATACCATTAGAATAAGAGAGAATTAGCCGTTCAACCTTGCTATGCTCAATTACGGCGTCGCTCTAAGGGC
Source organism: Mucor racemosus (assembly GCA_027405735.1). Lineage (NCBI taxonomy): Eukaryota > Fungi > Mucoromycota > Mucoromycetes > Mucorales > Mucoraceae > Mucor > Mucor racemosus. Next base: position 1,871,482 of record JAPEHQ010000005.1, read on the forward strand.
TCACTTTTGCAATTTTTAATGAGTGTATGATATGATAGACGGTTTTTCTGGTAGAAAAATGCATGTTTCTATGATAAAAGATATTGCCTATTTTGTTTCCTTTATGGTTCATGCGCTGTAATGCTGCTTTTACATTGGCTGAAATGTGCAATTTAGGAGGGTTTTAAGTTTTAATTGCGCTAAATAATGTAAAGCCTTGCAAATAATTCTTTTCTACGTGTGTTGTTTCCCTCTTTTTGTTTTCATATTCTAAGAATATATTCACTGTTTGATAAGACATATCAGACTATTATCAAACTGATTGATATTCTTTTCTTTTATCTGAAAACGCATGCTAACATAAGGGACTAATATTTTTAATATAGGTAGCAGCCTATATTAGAGGCTGATATTTTTATTTATGTTATATCAGAATTTATATATGGCATTACCGATATCTATTTCCATAATCTTAGTCTTGGTTGTGCCCATATTATCGTCATTGTATAACCTGAGATTGTCGTCTATTACATATACCCTGATATTGTATATTAAATAATTTAACCGCATTCTAATATCAAACATCATTATTTACTACTGTTGTATTGTTAGACGTACTTCTTGATTACCAGATCAAATCGGAGACAATGATATTTATATCTACACAATAAAAGGCTATAACTGGCTACAAACCCACGAAATATTCCAGAAAATTGATAAAATTTCAAATGATATAGACACACAAAAAAAAAAGAACAATCTAATGTCTTACCTAATTACCATAGTTTTGATTGTATATATACTGTACTTGAAAACAAATCTTTTTACAGCTGACAATCGTGAACTAAAACAGTAAATTTAAAGAAGGTTAATTTGTTTAAATTTTATTATTGAATTGTATTATTGTCTATAATCTATATTAATAAAAGCAAATGTAATTTAAAAACCCATTCCAGTAAAAAATACAATGGAATTTTGAAAACGGCACGATGCTCATCATTGTAATGATCTATAATTTTGGACTAACAACAAAGGTGGATAATATGCTTATAGATATTATTTTTGCTATTATAAATTTGTGATCACTGGATTGATGAAGGTTGGTGTTCTTATTTGTAAATTAAATATTTATTAGTGAATAAATATAAGTAAAGAGAGTATAACAAGACAGATAAATCTACAAGGGATCATGTAATGATTTCCTTGTAGTATTTATATAAGGAATGAGGCAAGGTTTTGCATGAATGAAACTGAAATGTTTGACTCATTACAATCATGTACAAACCAATTTGTGCCCATACAATCAGCTCATTATGCTCATGGTCAGATTTCATTATTACGTACAAATAAGAATAATGAGATGCTTTTGGGCAATTCTACTATTATGCACACATGAGATTAATGTCATACACATGGACAGAATCTATAATTCTGCACATACAGGTTTAGCGTTGTGCTCGTGTGCAGTTTCTTTTGTTGTGCCCATGTGCATCTTGTTATCTTTTTAGCCATATTCAGTGGGCACAGCAGCTCAGGCTATAGTGTGCAACCCAACTGGCCGCAACAAAATTATCTTGTACAGCACAGGTCGTCCGTAGTATATCCCGGCAAATTGCAAACATAATAACAACTTCCAATTTTAAATGAGAATAGGTGGGCATCTTTTGTGTAATGATCTCAAAGGGAATCGTTTATCACCTACTGTGTGTCGAGAAAGTCATCACCAAAGTGCATCTATAGCTTATTACGTACTTTTATTGAAAACAATCAAGAACCTAATCTCTATAACGAATACTAACCCAAGTAAGCTGCCACTCTACATGGACATAGATATAAATAAGGGTTATAAGTATCTTAGATATCAGCTTCCATGGATCATTGTGTATTCGGTAAATTTGAACAACAAGTTGGTTAGTTGCTATTATTTGCACCTAATAAGATCTATAAACGCGCCAGTTCTCGCCGAGTATGGATCCAAATGAGCTTTCATTGCAATAGTAGTTACTTCTAGCGTTGATCCACAGAATTAAAAAAGGTTCAGTTTCACTGAGTTGCTGTAAAAATGAAAAAATGAAGATGCACACTTGTTTAGGCTATTTTGTGTGGATTGTTTTGGATATTCTTTGAAAATTTTTATAAAATTAAATAATGGCTCAAAATTGAATATTGAAGTTGCACTTAATGCACAGTAGATATACAAATAACATATATTTATTTCATTAGCTAGCAGCTGTTTTTGAAGGAGTAGAGCGCACTTTTTTGAGTGAAACTATCTCTTCCTCTGCTTAAATAAAATAAAGCAACCGGAAAGATGCTTTCAATCAATGAATATTGATCCAAATGGTCTGTAATTTTCAAAACATATACTACAGCTGTAGTCGTATCAAGAATTAAGACTTTAACACCTAATTGATTTACTAGTTAAATTGTAGAAATAGCAGTAAATCAGCGGAAGTCAGCATATATGGAAATCGAAACAATCGAAATTTTTAATCAAACGTTCTTTTTATATATAATTAAAGTTGTAATGCAACGTGTTCTACAACTATTTTGTTTAAAAAAATGTCGGATAGTCATTATGGATTGAAATAACAGTAAGCAAATACAGTAAATACTAGGAAAAATACAAGAAAATCGTCAACCTTTGTATATTAAATAAATTTTTTGATTAAATGGTCAACAGCTTATAATAAGATGGATAGTATATAATAGCATTGTATACTGGGTACATTTTAAAGATTTGAAAAATAAGCATTTTTGATGGAGTAATTAATAAAGCGTAAAAACATAATGTAAAAGGTCAATCCTTGATTAAAAAAAAAATACAGTAAAAACCAAACAAATTGGTACCTATAGATGCTATGAATTTCGCGCATAATTAGAAAAAGATGCATGTGGCCTAATGCTGTTTATTTCATTAACGCAAGTAATCTGACTGTCGATTCATCATTAAGGTCGACGTTTATTTGACAAATGATTATGTATGTACATATATGCAAGATCAGCAGCTATTCTTTTCTTCTTCTCATACCATGGCATCTGTCACCTTGTTGAACCGAATTAAGCACGCATTAATTGCGGGGTTGAGGCTTGAATGACATGATGTAAGAAAGAAATTTCTAAAATCTTCTAGCAAAAAATAAGCCGGAGCACTTTTATACAAAGGGAGATCTTTATCGCATTTTTTTCTTCTTTTCTTTACACATACACGAAAAAGCAATAAAGAAATATGTTTGGCTGTATTGCTGCTGGTCGTTTAGTAAGTAAATAGTTTATTCAATTACTATGCATTTGATATTAATTAATGAAAATTAGGTTCAAACAAATTTACAGCAAGTTGACGTTAATAAATATGTCTTTGAATTAGCTGATGCACAAGCTATCAATCATATTGTTGTGTTTTTACTAGGAACTATTCCGTTTGAACCTGGTTTTGCGGCAACAGTTCATTTACTTTGGCCAAATAAAGATTGGCAATTATTAGGAGGGTAAGTAACAAAGTTACTTATTTTGGTTTTTACCATGACAATTAATTTCATCCTTCTTAGACTATCAAATGAAAAACCAAGTGCCATCTTTCGGTTAAAAACAAAAGAAGCAGCTGTAAATAACATGCAAATGTCCACATCAGCAACACTTGGTATTTCTATAGAACCTATTGAAGTTGTTCAACGAGAACTTGCAACATTAAATCAATCAACAACATCTTCTGCTTTAGTTAAACCTGGTGTTAATGTTTCCCAAGTGGGTGAAATGGCAGGACGCGTATTAGAAAACTTGTACAATTATTGTACATCATTCGCAACACAAAATCTTCCAGTGAATGCAATTCCATTAGGCCAATTAACGGAAAATGGATATTTACCCTTAAAAACCTTTCAAACTTGGTATGAAAACCTATCAAGGAAACTAGCATCCAACCCAAATTATTTAATAGAAGATAAATCAGCTTAATAAATACTTTATTTTAAGAATCAAGCTTGTTGTTTGGTCAATTCGCAAATATCTCGCCCTAATCCCAAAACTTTACTAGAACTAATCACTTTTGATGCCTTTTTCTCTTCAATAACATTATTAATATCTAGTGCTGATAATAAATCAGCGACCGAGGATGTATCTTGAGGTGCCAGGAACAAGAATTTTCCGATGGCTGCCAAAAGTCGATGAACTATTGTGAAATGTTAGATGATTTAAGTCTGTACTAACATTCATTTTTTACTTACTAATTTCTTCGTCAGTTTCTTTAATCAATGCATCCATAACAGCACTGGATAATTCTACTTCCCAGTCATCATCTTCTTGTTCTGCCATACCAGAAAATGTACCCCTTTCCTTTTCTAATCTCTCAATAGCGATACATGTGGAGCAATTGTATGCTAAAGAAGCTGCTGCTTGTCTTATTTGTGAGTCTGAAGCTAATAAACTAGATACTAGTAATTGAGTAAGCTGAGAACGATGAGACGTTGCAAGATTGGAAGTAAACTGTGTGGTTGATAAAGTTGTATTGGCAAATATGTTGCATGCAATTCTTAAAATCATGAGCCATGTTGCTTTAGCGGGAGCTTCGGCCTTGGATGCAATTTCTAGGATTGCTGCAATTTGAGAAGCTACAACAGAAGTTTGTTAATGTATCGGTAAAAATTTAAAGGATTGACGCACTTACGATCATTCACATAATCATCAGATACAACCTTTGAGATCAATAAGGATCTATAAATATCGAATAACGGGAATAATTGATCTACTGCTAATTTTTGCAAGAGCAAATCTATTCACATGAAAGCAAAAGTTAACCTCTAATTGTAACCATTTTATAAACGACAAACTCACCAACTAACAATTTCCAATGACCTAAATTCAAGGTTGTATCCTTCTTTTCCAAAAAGCTCTTGGATTGATCCAATACATTCTTTTGATCTATGTCTAATGCGATATTTTCTTTTTCCAAAAATGCATTTAATTTTGCGTAAATCATATCCCATTTTCCTGGTGTAGAATACAAAATTGGTACATTGGGTTGATCCACAATGGCTCTAAGCAAAATCTTTCTATGAGGATGAGCTATTTTAAATCCATGTTAGCATTTCATATCATTAATTGTATGTATATACTTACGAGGAAATGCTTCAAATAGTAAAATATCGACTTGACTCTTCAATTCTGCGTAATTAGCACCTTTGAATTCTGAATATTTCTGTCCATTCAGGAATAATTGAAAAGTGGGAGTGGCACGAATACCATATTTTGCAGCATCAGGTGCCATTGAAGTATCCATAATAACTCCCAAAATCTTAATTTGTTCACTATCGCCATTCTTTTCTCGAATCAAATTCTCGAAATCAGGTTTAATCACTCGACATGGAGGACATGATGCTGATGTGAAAAATACAATTACTGCTTTATAAGTTGAAATAAATCCATCTACTGCAGCAGCAGTATTAGCGATTTGCACTGGATTTACCGTTGTAGGGGCAGCAGATGTGGCAGCAGATGAAATGCCTTGAAGTAATGATGCTGCTTCTGCTGGTGGCTGTTGTGTCATTATATTGCCATTATTACTACTGGTTAATTTAGATTGTCCAAACATGTTTTCAATCATTGGTAAGATAGATTGCCCAAAAGGTCTATATAAAGTATTGGCTATAAATTATTTATTCCAATGTAATCGTACTATTTTCACAACTTACGTGTTGAGAAACTCGGCAGGTAAATCAGTAATATGACCTGGAATAGTCTTACCACATAAAAACTGACAAAGATCGTTTGAGAATGTATTACAATTGAAATCTAACAAGTGATATTTCTCGGCACTATAGATATAAAGTTAATTTATCTACTCGTATAATTAAAAAAAGATATAGCTATAGTTACGTATAAACTGAACGAAGACTATCAATATATTCTACTACAACTTCCAGTGGTAAAAATGTTTCTCCAATGTCAATTACTTCAAGAGGATGTCCATGTTGTGTTGCTCCTGGTACAGAGGTCATAATTCCTTGACCAAAATAAAATTCTTGACCAAATACAACTACGGAAGTATGCCAAATACCGTCAATTTGTTTTCCTGTTAATTGTCTTGACATGGAGCGAGCCATGCCTTGAGAGAGATCATATACATAAAGTTTAACAGGTTCAGACATTTTTGTTATTATAAAGAGCAATAAAAGGAATATATATGCGATTACATTTTAATAATTCGAATTTGTTCTAGTAAATTCACTTCCACGTAATTTAAGACTACCGTAGCTGTATTTCTATATTGAGATGGCTTGCGTATTTCCACATTTGCTTTTCTGAGATGAAAAAGTCAGGTACCAAAACTGAATCACTAAACATGTGCTGAATGTTATTGTAGAAGGATTGCTTAAACTTGGGTTTTTATATATAACATTGTGTTATTGCTCTTCTATACAACTATTCAATTTTTATATGTGTAGTTTTATTATTATTGCACATATGCTGGAAGATTATAGTTCAAATAAATGCAAATCTTAGTATCAGAAATTTTAGTAATTTCGTGTAGAAGCCTAATTTTTTCAAGTAAATTTAGCAAACAAAAAATTCTAAAGTAGAGACCAACATGTGGTAATCATTTTGTATTATAATATATTATATAAAATTATGACTATTTTAGCTTTAATAAACACTTGAATTTTTTATCCCTAATCAGCGTCATGATGCTATTTTGCGGAAAAATTCTATTTATTTACAGTCAATCTATATCATAACATGATATATGATTTGACGCATAGTATAATATACGGGTATTGCAAACAGCATTACAAAAGGCATTTCAAATCATATGTATTTTGTGTGACCAAACTGAAATTTACTGCCCCTTGAATACAACAACCAAAATTCATAAATAACAAATAATATACCCGCCTCTTTTCATTCTTTATTAAAATGGAAGCATTTCTAACCACCTTACCACCGTATGTTCATGAATTTCTTGATAGATATCCTCCAACAGATGTGTTTAATTTGTTGAAAGAGTTGATCTGCTTTGCTGTATTATATTCTGAAGATCGTGACAAATTAAATCAGTCAACTACTGATTTTTTAAAGAAAAAGCAACAGGAGAATGTAAGTAGAAAATGTATTAATGTATGAAATCGCTGTATATAAACATGTATTTATAGAAAAATCATGAGCATCTTGAAAAAGATGACGAGAATGAAGTTGAAAGTACAGAAGAAGAACTAGAAGAAGAAGAAGAAGCTACTGTACCAACAACAGAAAAAGGCATTGAATCCATAGCAGAAGAAACTGAGATCGAGATTCAATCACTGAAAGCTAAACCTACTTACAATATTCGAACAGGAGAATTGATACAAACAGATAAATCAAATATGCCAAATACTTTTCCAGAATGGTGGGGCCATCGTGAGTCAGTTCCGCAAAAACCAGAACGTAAAGAGACCATAATTCCTGATGAGAATAATGACAACAAGGCACTCCCTCAAAGTTTCGGTTCCTCGTGGATATCATGTACGAATTATTTATTCTATACAATGACCAGTTTATACTGATATTTTTCTTTTAGGGGAAAATCAACAACCTACTTCCACTCCAAATACTACAAATTACCGCATGGAAAGAGCAAGAAGGTAAAGATTTAATAAATCATGTCTGCAAGGGATTACTAAAAAATACAGAAAAATAGCCAGATTATACCAGATTTAAGATCATATCTAGTAGAAGATTCAAAATTAACGACATCTCGCACTGCACCTCCTTCAAATTCATCACCCTCAGCAGCAGCAGCAGCTAACAAGAAGAGATATTCATTGAATACAACTTCCAAAACTGCAACAGTTTCACCTCCAGCAGTATCATCAACGGCGTCTCCAAATTCCAACAAGGCTATGGCTAAACCTAAACGCCGTATTTCATGTAAATCAAGTTATTCTAAATACCAAACAAATGATTAATTTTCCTTTTTTTTTAGCACCACCTGTTTGTGATTCCCCTGTATCCACAGTTCCTCCAGCTTCAAAATTTATTCAAACAGCTACTAAACAACAGCAATTACGACAAAATAAAACCATTTCACCTTCATCTTCAGGTACATCAACACCTACTCGATCTGCTTCTGTTGCTATAAAACAACCCAGGCAAAATGCAGCCATGAGAGCAAGAGCAGAGCATGCAAGAATTCAACAAGAAGAAATGGAAAAGAAGAAAAACGCACCAGCCATTGGATCTTCTACCAGTTTAAGGCTCAAACAAAGAGTAAATTCAGGCATTGATTGGGAATCAATTAAGCGAGATAGAAGGAAGACAGTAGCCGAGACACCTTCTTCGGCATCGGCAAATGTTGATACTCCCAAGAAAGATTAGCATCTGGAACATTTTGGTTATAATAAAGTTTCTTTTTTTCCCCCGGACAACTGTTCGGGAAAATGTTTCCATTTTGATTTGCAGGCTTCTTTAACATGAATATTACCCCCGCACATTTAGTTACAACAATGATGTATATGTATGCAAAATAGCATGATTTTAATGGTTGATTCGATATGATGAAAAACGATATTTTGACAGTAATATAAAGTTTTTTCCGTTTGCTTATTTGCCCTTTTTTCTTTCTCTCTCCTTTTAAGTTTTATAAAATGTCACAAGGAAATCATACATTATTAAGTTGGCTACAACATATTAAACATCATCATGATAAAAGACAATCCATTACTATACTTACTCCCGATAAACAAAAATATATAGTTAATTGTCCTGTATTGACACATCATGAAGATGAACCTATTGTAGTTGCCAATGTGGAACCTCCTGTTGCTGCTAGAGCAAGTGCAGATGTGAATAATGGCGACGATAAATCTTCATCGAAAAGTAAACCCGCTTCCATCTTTTCTGCAGGTGCTCGAAAATTCAAGAATAATTTGGTTCATTTTCATAGACCTCATGGATTGTTATTTCAAAACCATTCTACTACTGATAATAAAACAGACAACATTAACCAACGTGAAAATAGGGAAAACTCGGCCGATTCTAATAATAATTCTCGAGAAAATGGTTGCTATTGTAATACAAATGCAGCAACATCCAACGTTGATGCTGATGATGAATTAGAAGAGCAACAACAGCAACAAGGCGACTCTGGCAGTGTTCGCTCTAAAGATTGGACCAAACATCCCCCTTGTTTATGTAATACACACATTAATATGACTGCCATGGATGATAATGCTAGTAACTATAGCAATAGCAATGACGATATTAGCAGAGAAAACTCAATTTTTTCATTACCTGATGATATTGATAGCCCTAATGTTGGGTTTAAAAAGCTTAGAAAGGATGGTGATCTAGTTGATTGGGATGAATTGAGCACATTTATGGATGAAAGTGATGACGATGATGAATATGATAATCAAACATTGGAACATGCGAAATCGAGATTATTTACAAGATCTGTGATACGAAACGATTTGATTAGGCTTGCCTTGAATGGGTAAAATTTTACATGTATATAGGATATTTCCATTGTTTTAATGATGAATCATCTAGTCCTTTTCAAAGCCCAATGCACACCGAATCAAAAAAGCATGTATTGCATGTAGGTTGCGGAAATGGTTCTTGGTGCACAGACATTGCAGAGTTATTTCCAAATTGGTTGGTGGTTGGTATGGATGATAAAACAGGTGGCCCTTCCCCTGATCAAAGAAAAGTACCAAGAAACTTTAAATACATTCGATGCTTTTATGATATTCTCAAAACACTCAAGGATATTCCAGCCGATTCATTCGATTTCATATATGCTCGGTTTCTATTGGATGCTTATGGAGATGATTGTTATCAGGATTTAGTTCAAGAATGCCATAGAATTTGTAAACCAGAAGGTTATGTTGAATTGTATGAATTAGATATGAGAATTTATGGTAATCCAAAGGCTGGACCTATTACACATAAATTAAATGTTAAAGGTAAGTACACACATTTGATCAACTGTGTCTACATATATTGAGCATATCACAAATGTTTCTATTAGTGTTCGAAACTATGGAATCATATAATTTAAACCCACGTTTAGCTCGAAAAATAGGGGATTTAGTATCTGACATATTTGAGTCTCACAAACAAGAACCGTTAGATCAAGATTCAGATAACACTAGAAGGAAAAAAAAGAAACATTTTGATTCGAATTATACATCTTTACCGTTGGGAGTTTGGGGTGGAAGATTAGGTGTCATGTTTAGAGATAGCATCAATGATTTGTTTTTTGATTTTAGTGTACATGATAATGAAGATTTAGAAGCGAGCTATGAAGGTAGCATTCATGGTTTTAGCGATTCTACCCTGTACAATTCAGATATAGAAACAATGGACAAAGAGATGGATTCACAGAAAACATTCATGAATTTACATCATGTATATGTTAGAAAATGCTCCGCAAGAAATTAGAATAAATTTTTTGTACAATTTCATGATTAAAATGATGATAGTTTTGTAAATAATGACATGTGATACATACCATTAGAGACAGTTTTTATTTTCAAAAATACATGGTGCTGTGTAACCAAATTGCAGTGTTTATCGCATTTCACATGCCTGTCAATACTGTCAAAGTATAAATTGGTTATCTGGATTACAAATGTTCTTATTCATATCACTCAGCATATATAGCTTTTAACCAACCCTGCGATATATTGGTGTAATCTAAACATTCAGAAAAAAAAAAACTTTTTGCTTGTATTCTTCTTCTTTCATCTCTTTGTAAAAATGAAATCTTACACTATCGAACAAGTTGCTCAACATAATACAGCCAAAGATATTTGGATTATTGTTGAAGGAAAAGTATTTGATCTGACACAATTTATTAATGAACATCCAGGAGGCAAAAAAGTTCTGATGAAAATGGCAGGAAAAGATGCTTCAAAGCAATTTAAAACTTTTCATAATGATGCTATTATGCAAAGAGTTGGCCTTCCTATGCAAATCGGTGTTATTGGTAGTGCCAATGCTGAAGAAAAGAAACCTGAACCTGCTGCTGTTTCTGCTCCAGTCGAACCAACAAATAATGTCCAACAATTAGACATTCATCAGCTTGTTTCAGGAGAACAGTCTAGATTTGGCGAAGGAATCCCATATGGTGACCCAACTTGGTATCAGGATTGGAACAGGTATGATCAAGTAAATTTATATATTTATACACATTTGATTTTGACATTTACATTACAAAAAAAAAAGCCCTTATTACAAGGAATCTCATATTAAACTTCGTAAAGAAGTTCGTCAATTTGTTGACAAGGAAGTAATGCCTTTCTGTCATGAATGGAGTGAAGCCAAGGCTATTCCTCGTGAAATTGTAAAGCGTGCTGCTGAATTAGGTCTTTTGAATGCTGTATCAGGCGCTGCTAAGAATCCCAAAAATGCAGCATTAATGAAATATCCCCTTCCATCTGGTCTCAAACCAGAAGAATTTGACATTTTCCATGAATTTGTTTGTGTAGATGAGATTGCCCGTTGTGGTTCTGGTGGTTTTATTTGGGTAAATATTTGCTTTTCAATTGTAAAATGGATCTGTATTCATTGTTTTTGCAGGCTCTTTTTGGTGGTTTAGGGATTGGTTTGCCTCCAGTTATGAACTTTGGTTCCGAGGAATTGAGACAAAAGGTTGTTCCTGGATGTCTTGCAGGTGAAAAATTCATTGCTTTAGCCATCACGGAACCTTCAGCTGGCTCTGATGTTGCTAATTTAAAAACAACTGCTACAGATATGGGAGATCATTATTTGCTTAATGGTGAAAAAAAGTGGATCACACAAGGCGCTTATGCTGATTATTACACTGTTGGTTGTCGTACTGGTGATGGTATCTCTCTTTTGCTGGTTGAACGTACCATGCCAGGCGTAAATGCTCGCTATATGGATGTTCAAGGTATGTGGGGCTCAGGTACTTCATACATTACATTTGATGATGTAAAAGTGCCCAAGAACCACATCATTGGTAAGGTGAATCAAGGTTTTAAGTATATTATGCATAATTTCAACAGCGAAAGAATGGGTATTGTTATGCAAGCAAATCGTCTTGCTCGTGTTTGCATTGAAGAGGCATTAAAGGTAATATTCAATTTGATTATAATAATATATAATATACTAATACATTGCGCATAGTATTCTTTAAAACGCAAGACATTTGGTCAACGTTTAATAGAACATGCTGTTATTAGAAACAAATTTGGTCACATGATTCGTCAATGTGAAGCTACTCATGCTTGGTTAGAAAGCATTCTTTATCAACTTCATACACTCCCCCCTCATATAACTCCTAATTTACTTGCTGGTCCTATTGCTTTATTAAAAGCACAATCTACACAAACATTTGAATATTGTGCACGTGAGGCTGCTCAAATATTTGGTGGTTTAGCCTATACCAGAGGTGGTCAGGGTGAAAAAGTCGAGAGATTGTATCGTGAAGTTAGAGCTTATGCTATTCCTGGCGGTTCTGAAGAAATCATGTTGGATTTAGGTGTTCGTCAAGCTTTAAGACAAGCATTTGATGCTACTAAACCAAAATTGTAAAAATTAACATATTTACTTTACAAAATCTTAATTTATCATTATAAATACGATTTATTTTAAAAGCGTGCTTGAATATATTTTAAAATAAGTTTATATATCATACCGTTCAAGTGCTTCTTTCAATGTAGCTTTAGCAAGTGGAATAACAGATTCGGCATAGTATTTTTTAGTAGCTTCAACCGTCTCTTTTGTTATGTAGGAAGCTAGTATTTCATGTTAGTTTTATGTCTATACTATATCTATCAACATACCTGGCAAAGAAGGTCGTTCCATCGGTACATTTCCATCAGGAAGTGAAAGCCAAGTTTCAGCTATTCAATGGTTAGATAAATCAAAGCTATTATTGCTCAAATATTACACGTACTATTCTTTGAATTATCAGCCATCAATTGCAATGCTCCATCAACTACAATAGACATGGGAGTACGTGGATATAAGCTGATTCTTTCTCTGTAAGCTTTTTCTGCTTCAGATTCATTCTTATATCTGGTGTTTATCAAATCAGTATCTATATGCATAAGAGAAAAATGTTATTATATGAAAAAAACTCGCGACGGGTTCATCAACTTTACCAACATAGAACGGACATAAAGCATTAACACGAACATTGCAAATATGTGGCATTAGTGTAAAAGATCGAGTATACCCAATAATAGCATGTTTGGATGCATTATAACTTGGAGTTGTTCTTTTTTCAAGTCAATATACTGTACACATGTAAAAGAAAATATTTGCACCTAATAACTTACGGAGAGCTCACAAAACCAGCAACAGAGGCGACATGGATAATTGCTCCTCCTCCTCTTTTCGCCATATGCAAAATAGCAACTTTGGTTCCTTTGATAACAGCTGTTGTATTCACATCAATTATTTTCTCTTCAAAATCATCATCCATTTCTGAAAAGGTTGAATTAGCATTGTGTACAATACCAGCATTAAGTACAGCGAACTTTGTACATGTTAATTTTTTTTATGTAATATATTTATTCTATATCTTTTTATACATACATCAACACCACCAAATTCACTCTCGGCTAATTTGAATAAAGCTTGATTATCTTTATACTTTGTAACATCAGTCTGAATAAAGGCTGCAACTTTTGATCCAGCTCTATAAAGGGTTTAAATTAGAAATTGCCATAAAAAACAAGGCTTTATATTTACTTTTTGTTAAAGGCATCGACGGTTTCTTGTCCTTCTTTCTCAAGAATATCGCCAATAACAACTTTGGCATTGTTTGCAATCAATCCTTCGGCAATTGCTTTACCTATACCACGACTTGCTCCTGTTAATACTACAACTTTACCGTCAAAGATTTCTAAACTATTTTGATTTGTCATTTTTATGTGATGCGTAAAGAAAAAAAAGGAAAAGAAAAATACGATTGTTTTTTACATGAATGTATTTATGTATTCACTAAGAATGCATCTAGTTTTTTATTTACTAAAATCAACGTTATGACGATCAGCATGAATAAATAATATGAGTGCGTCAAATGATAATGCATGTAACACGCAAGAAACTTTCTGAAAGTTCTTTTCGTTTCGTAAAGATTACCATTACCGCATCTCGAGGTAAATATTGAAGTTTTTCCAATCTTTATAACGATAGATAGTATAGGATTTGCAAACTTGGCATTGTAGAGTCTAATTTTAGCATTTTTTACGCATTTCCAATGAATTTGGAACACAAGCATTGTGTTACTACAACAAAAAATAGGCGTTTTAATAGAAAATAAACATAAATGCCAACATTACCCTTTACCTCTTGCTCAAATCGATGCATTAAATTATAGAATTACAGCTACTTTATATGATATATATCTACTATTGTGCAAGAATATGCTTAAATTAGCAAAAACAATGCATTTTTAAAGAATTGTTTTATACACTTTTCGCACAAATCTGAAGCTCAAAATCCGTCAAAACTGTTTCTTGGATCAGATACTTTATTTCTGTAATTTTATTTCAACTTTTTTGAGTGATGAAAAACATGATCAAATAAACCCTCTCAACCCTTACAAGTATAGGCAAAAATCGATTGATTTCATTCAATCGACATTTTGACCCCAAAAATGGGATTTTTTACTATGCCTTTTCTAAGTTCAAAATGACCGAAATTCTTCAATTTTTTATGTAAAAGCATTTAATCGGTTATTACTTATTGGTAAAATAGACTTTTGTGGGTAAAACCGTTAATTTTATTTTTCAAAATTGCGCAATTTCTTTGGTGGAAAATTTTTTAGTGAATTAAACCACTGAACGAGGAATCCAAATATCTACTTGTAACTCTTATTAAGCTTTGCTAACTTACATAATGGTTTTTCGAGCAATACTTGAAAAAGTAAATTTTTTTTCCAAAATGTCATTTTTTTGGATCATGAAAAAATCGGCGTTTAAATGATTTTCCACCACCACTACCGCTGCAAAGTCGTGATTTTATGCTTAAATAGCTCACTTTAAGATGAATTACTTTCTATTTAACGGTGAAAACAAAAGTAATAGAATCAACTATATTAAAATTTAATTAATATAGTAAAGGTAAATTCAAATAAAGCTAATATATTTTAATATTATAATAAAATTTGTTCAAAATCCTTTAAATGATATAAATATTTTCAAGTTTTATTACAAATGTTTGACATTTTATATGGTTTTATATAAATTTTACGATTTAGTTTTTGTTGTCTTGATTATTATTGCATTTTTGTTGATTTTGTAGTTGTTGATTTTGTTGTTGCTGTTGCAAAGAAGAAGAAAAAGTAGAGCTATAATCTTGGTCATAGCGATCAAAAGTTTGTTGAATTTTAGGCAATAATGCTCTTCTCCATTGATCCTTGCAAGCTTTCCCAGATCGACCTACCTGCTTACCGATTTGACACCAATGGAAGCTTGTCATATCATCCAAGTTCTTGTACGAAATTACAGCTTTTAATAATGTTTCACGCAATTGAGGAGTCCATCGAGGCTTTTCTTTAACGGCTCCTTTACCTTTTTTATTGATTTTTGTTGAGTTTTTTTCGAAATTGCTTAAGCCTTGAGAATCAGGATCATTAGCAGATATAATTTCTTGTCTTCTATGTTCCTCTTCTTCTTCTTCGTCCTCTTCTTCCTCTTCCTCATCGTCGTACTCTTCTTCCTCTCCTTCGTACATTTCTTCGTCTTCGGCTTCTGTAGTCATAAGGGTGTCGGACGTTGTGGCAGGTGAAATTGTAGCTGCACACTCTTCTTCTTGTTGTAATTGTGGTTGTGGTTGTGGTTGTGGTTGTGGTTGTGGTTGTGGTTGTGGTTGTGGTTGTAGCTGACGAGTTAAACAATGAGGCAGTAAATCTTTGTTTGCGCTTGTCTCTCTTCTTTGACGGGAAACTACTTTTCCATGGTGCATTGCTTGTTGAAAAGTAGTTTTGGCAATTTCATGATTTGGCAATTGCTGAGGCATACATTGTTGTTGAAAATGCAGTTTATGTTGTTGTTGCTGCTGGAGACATTGCTGTTGTTGTTGTTTTTGAATATGTTGCTGCTGCTGTTGAAGCTTTTGTTCTTGCTGCTGCTGTTTATGTTGAATTTGCTGATTCACACGCTGAATAGCTTGTTCATGCATTTGTTGATGTTGATAAAACGCTTGTTGCTGTAATGATTCTCGTTGGTTGTATATTTGTTGAGCAATATAATTATTTGGGTGAATTTGGCGTGGATCAAGAGGATGGTAAAGTATAATTGGATTCAATGACAATCTTCCATGCGACATTCCTTGCTTATCTAAATTACACTGAGCAGCTTGCATTCGAGCTTCACGAGAATGGAAACGAAGTGCTTGATGTTGAACTGCTTGATGTTGGGCTGCTTGTTGTTGATCTACTTTTTGAGGAGGGCTTTGACCAACCTTGTAATTATCAGGTACATGTCCACGGCCGATATTATTTTCAATCTGGTGCTGATAAGAAGAAACAGGAGGAACAGAAGCAGCCGATGATCCATTGTTTAAAATAGTACGTTGAATACGAACACCATCGCCATTAATTGAAAATGAGTTTTGCATTGCTGTTGTCCCTGAAGAGTTTGAAGTATTATTCTTTCTATTATTGTTTGCATCTGGCCAAGGTAAAGAAATGGGGCGATCTTGAACTGCACGAACATGATGACTCATTACCAGTTGCTTATGATGCTGTTGCTGTTGTTGATGTTGTTGCTGTTGATGCTGATGTTGTTGTGGCTGTTGTGGTTGTGGCTGTAGTTGTTGAGAATTTCGTTGCATTTGTTGCTGAGGATGACCGTAAGTTTGGACCTGAGCTTGAGCTAAATAATACGCTTGAGCATGAACATGTTCAGCATGAGCTTGAGCTTCTTGATGAGTATATTGGTTGAATTGATCCACGCGATGAAGCTGATAAGATTGTTGTTTTTGATTACCTTCATTACGTTCTTCATACAAATGCTTTGAAGCTTGCTGAGCCTGTTCCAATTGGATACGATGGTCATTTTGTGTAGATGACTCTCGAAGCAATTCCTCGTCTTCTTGACAGAAAAGAGACCTAAATATAGGCAATGATTGATTGAGGGTTGACCTTACAGCTGATTCTCTTTGCCTATAAATTGGTGGAAGTAAAACTGATCCAAAACGACTTGCTGAAGGTTCTTGCTGAGCTGATGATTCGGATTTGTCCAATGCAGTAGAGACACTTTGATTAGGAAGCACAGCACTATCATCTTTATTAATTAAAGCTAAATTGATCTTTTCAATTGGTGAATTAACTGGAGAACTGATGCCAATGTTGATTCTTACATTGCTATTACTATTAGCGTTTGGATAACTCTGCTGAAGTTCCATAAGACTATTAGCAGCGTCTTGCTCTTTTTGAGATTTTTTTGTACTAGGAGGAGTATTGGGAGGTGGAGTAGCTGAATTAAACATTTGTTGGAATATGAGATTTTCGATGATAGATGAAAAAGAGTATTTTAAACGACTATTTATATATAAACATTGGTTATGTTCATTTAAATCAGATTAATGCTATTGTTATAATGAATGAACATAGGCGCCAACACTCAAATATGCGAATATATTTGCATGATAATGAATCTCAATTTTCAACACAATTGTACAATGAAGAACTTTTATTCTTAAAAAAACAGGGTTATTTGTCTATAAAATGATTAATATTTATGCAGTTACATGATTTGTTAGTCGCATAATATTAAATGTCAAACACACTGTCATAACAAAGGTACCATACGTAGCTAATAAAACTGCAATTATTTTACCAGGTTTCCATGGATCATTTTCATGAATTTTATAATAAAATAAACCTGGTAAAATAAATGAAATTGTTGTAGATCCTGTAGATCCTACAAACGATAAAACCTAAATCATAATGAGTTAGTATTTCCTCTATCTTTTGGTATTTAATGCTTACTAAATCAAGTTGGGTAACAGTGATAGCTACAATATAGCTTAATATTAAAATGAATGTTGTCATTGCAAAATACTTGAATGCAGATGGAGGTGGTGGTACTTTTGAACCTCTTGCAGAAGGTGATCCCCAAGCCAAGACTTTATCCAAAGAAGCTCTACAAGGATGAGCTTGTAATGGATAACTGAATATTACCAATATCACAATTGCTAGTCGACCACCAGCAACAAAATAACTAGGAGGATCTAGTGATGATAATGGTTAGTTTACATGTATATGAATGTAATTGACTCATAATACTTTACATTCCATAATAATATTTCCTCGGACATCTTTACCAAAGCTTAAATAACCCAAAATAGCGATGGCTTCATAGATAAATGCAGAACTACCAATTGAAACTGAAATTACATTTGTAATTGATTGTTTACTGTTATCTTTAAGTTCGTTATAAACTGAAAAGATCTATAATTATATATTAGATTGAAATACATATATCTAAATCACAAATTAGCCTTACATTTTGATGACATGTAAATGCAAATACAAATACAGGTAAATGTCCCAATACATTTATACTAAAAGTGCCCAATTGAATAGCTTCTTGTGGTGGAGGGGGGTATGTTGGTGAAAAATAATGATAAATTACAATGACACAAAGATATACAACCGCTACTAAAGCAACTAAACTTGTATATTTGAGCGAATCCAATTTCCTTAAAAAGCTCAGTGGTAAGACTAAAGTCAACATAAATATTGTGATCCAAAAACGTCGATCTGTCAAGAAATAAGCAATGTTGGCATGATTTGAGAACGAATCAACTACTTGCGGCATTAAATCACCAATAATGATCAAATAAGAAACTGCAACACCAAAGCATTTAATGGCGATCGCTAAATCGAATAATACCGCAACTTTTGGCCATGTTAATTTCGATATAGCAAAAAATGATGCATTTCGACCTTCGGTACGTGCTGCACATCTAGTTAGAAAATAGAGGCCTGTTCCTGATGCAAGTGCAGAAAATAAAATCAACAAAATTCCGGGTAAAATACCTACAGATGCCATAGCAGAAGGCTTTTTTTTTTAAAAAAAAAAAAAGAGTTAATATTTTGATATACATAATGTATATACTCATATAATTCTAATTTTACCATTGCAAGCATACCTGTTCCCAGGATAGTATTTGCTAGATTAATAACACAACTAAATGGTGAAGCAGTTGCATATTGCTGTTCATAGTCTTGCACATAAATAGTAGTCGGTTGAATGGAATGTTGTGGTGGTTGAGTTGATTGTGGCGCATTACCATTTGATTGTATATCATCTCCTTCTAAAGGTCTATATTCAGCAGCTACCATATTTTAATGAAATGATACGCATATACTAAAGAGAAAACTACATGCACATCTTTTTTCTTTTTTGCTCTTTTATTTGGGTTCCTTTTTAATGTGACCATCACTGTTTAAGTATGTACTGTATTATATAATGTTTGTTGATTTATTCGAATTTGACAGAATATATACCAAGAATTATCCGAATTCTACATTTGAAATGCTCTTCTTTTTCCGCAGTTTTACAGAAATATGAATACTGATATTTGTTTATTTTGCGAAAATCAATTAATAGAAAATGTAGTGTAAATAGATGATAAATGAAAGAAATGAAATAAATTGATTTGGTTTTCTTTTAGTTGGGTAGTGATTTCTGTTCCAGATCATGTCGTGCAAAAGAAGCAAAAAGTAATAATCAGCTGAAATCTGCTACAAGTGCCATTACATTTCCAAATCTCAATTTGAAAAAAGAGAAATCTTTCTTTAGGTCAAAATCTGCATCCTCTTTTATGATTGTAGATAATCCACATCGACGTCTTTCTGTGTGCTTATTAACATCTCAAGATATTACAAAAACTTGGTCTTCACACACTGTAAAGGAGAGTATCATGAAAAATAAAGATACGATATAGATTTTCTTATCAGAAAATGAATAAAATTCGCTTTTTCAAGATTTTGTAATACCATTCTATTGTAATACTTTATATTACATAACTGTTTTCGCCTCGAGGCAAATGCACTCTTTTATTTAATCTGTCAAAGTATACTAGTGATATAAAATCCTGATCTATGGAATAAAATACACTGTATAATTGAAACGAAAAAAAAAATGCACATTTTAAAGGATTAATTAGTAATAAATGACAGTTGCTCAATTAGCATGTGCTTTTTTTTTCTACTATCAGGCATTTAGGGATTATCACAAGGTTTTTTTTTTTTTTGTTCTTGATTACTTTACCGAGGAATTATCGTATATTAATTGTTGTCAAACATTTACACTATTTCTGCTTCAACCGGCCTCAAAAATGCTATTATGATGGTTACAGTTGGGTGACAATTCTAAGGGTTCTATATTCTCATAATATCAAAACGTACTTTCTGATTGCAAAGATATTTCATATGTAATTATTTAGACTTTTCCCCATTTTTATACTAAAATGGTAAACCTGTAACACATAGACATATGAAGGTTTTAAAGGTATTATTAAATCAAATTTGAACCATATTTATATATTCAATATACATGACATACGCTTAAACCAAAAACATCTATTATTGAACTGATATTACCCATTATTTACGAATTCATAGGTATTTTGTGTGAAATGGGTAAAAGTAGTTACAAAAAGTGGGATGACGGGCAATGTTTTTCTCCATTGAAAAATTACTCACTTCACTCAAATCAGTTCCACGTTGTATATTAATAGTGTAACATTCATTAAAAATGATAAAGTAATATATTTGAAATAGCCATTATTACCTTATTGTCATCATCATTACGTTCAAAATAAAAAGGTTATAAATACGACCCCTTCCTCCATTTGCTTTTTTTTCTGTCTCTCTTCAAATCATACCTATAAAAAGCCTTTAGAAATGCCTTGCTTAATTATTACTTCTCCTACTTTAAAAAATAACTCTGTTGCTGTCACTGTTGGCTCCTCATCGTTAACATCAAGTTATAATCATCAACAAAGTGGTGGTCAAAATTGCTTAATTTGTGGATCTATTGTACATATGACAAGAGTAAGTGCTTTTTTATTCAAATTATTATGAAATATCGTATTGACTTGAGTTATTTTTGATAGAATTGTCCCGTATCCCCTTAGTTTCCCAAATATTTCTGCTGCTGCTACTGCTGCTACTGAACACGAAAACAATTGTTAACTGTTGATCTAGAAAATACCTATTGTTTTTTCATAAAAAAGCAACCCCACCTTTCTCTCCCCCCCCCCCATAATATCATAAATAGATACCTTAAATAGAATTACATATAGAAGCATTACATTATTCATCATCTTCTTTCTTTCTTTCTTTTTCTTTTTTTTTTTTTTTTTTTTTGAAAATAAATTACTACATATATCAAACTTGAAGTGAGGGAATTGTTTTTTCCCGTATGCGTTCCGTTTATTTCAGGAGTACATGATATTTACCACGGTTAAATATTGAGTTTGTATTACATGTTATGATTGTTTACATAACATTATATATCAGCCACTATAAACATGTAATTTCTTTAGTCATTATCAAGAACTATTTTGTCATCAGCAATCAAATTACACAACGTTCGATGCTTTTATTAATAGGAAGCAAAATGTAGTACTGAAATTTCATAATTAGGTGGTTTCGATATTTTATTGCTAAATATTTTTGATCAAAAGACAATGAGGAAAAAATAAGCATATCCCTCAGATGCCCCCAAAGTAGAGATATATTCATTACCAGCATTTTCATACATGAAATTAAAGTCTTTAAATATACTGTATGGTTTTGATTCATCTCTGTTTGAAAAGTTCAAATCCAATAATATATAACAAATCTGATATTTCCACAATGAAAAGCAAGCTGCAGCAGTTGCATTTGGTAAAACTTGTCAAATTCATGTAGATTTAAAGCATATCTGAGTACAAAAGCCCCGAACAAAATTCATGATTTGACATTTCGTAAAACAATAAAGCTTAAACAAAATATCTAAAGCATTTTTCGATGTTTCAATAATGAAAATACTTTATCAATATCAGATACTGTTACTTCTGCAAAACATAACTAATAAAATGCCTATAAGTCTTCGAAATTAGGTACATAAAAGTTACATATAACATTTATAAGTATATGACTGGATACAGTATTACTATTGATCCTCTAATACAGAAAGCAATACTCTTAAAATACAAAGATTCACAATTTCCTAGCATTTATCCTGGCAACTTTTACAAACAGTTATTAAAATCAATGCTAGATATTCAAAGTTTTTGAAAAAAATAGATATAAAACATATTGCACTAAAACTTTTCTTATGCATAAAAAGGAAGCTTTATAATCCATTTCGGCAGTTACCATTACCATATATGCTGATTTTGGTTGATTTATCACTGTTTCTAATTTTAAATGGTTTGCTGAGCCGCAAAACCATGTAGAAAAAAGTGGGTGCTTGATTCCTACGATTTAACCAGTAAATCAATGGGATGCTAACATTATAGCATTAGATATTAATGGTCACTCTTCCAAAAAAAAGCCGAACAATCTCCGGAAGCGGCCATCTAATGATATTTCCAGGCCTTAAATTTTTAGGAAAAATTACCGGACAGCCCGGACGCGGTTATTTAAATATTCCAAGCAGCTATAAGGTACAGGTATCGAAATTTCATACAAAAATTAAGGTTCGACTGTATTGCTCTTAATTATTCAAAGGCTTATTTTAAGTAAAGCATAAATACAACCTACAACATTATTAGCCTAATAACGGTGTGGTTAAGACACACTATGGTCTCCATTTCATCTGGTATTGAATTAAAATAAATTACTTAATTTGGAGTTGACAACTCCTATCATTCATGACAAGATAGCATTCCTGGAAGAGATATGGAAACTGGAACAGCATTCCTTATGAGATATAGAACCATCACTAACAGTTTAGATAATAGAAAATAACAGTACTTGTAATAGGAATGAATACCGAAATTAGAATAGATTTGAAATGTATATACAAAGAGGAGCTCAGGACAAAATAATATTGATTTCAGTTTATTCTTAGAGTCAATAAAGATTACTATATTCTAGTTGACTTACTACCGTTTTTTTATATTCTTTTTATTAGCTATTATATCAGCTAATTCACAAATGGGTTTAATTTGAAAAGTATAATATGATACAACCAGATTCAAAAAAATCCATAAAATCTGTTGTATTCCACCTATTAGTATCATACATTATCACCTTCTACAGTATCAATACATCTTACAATCTATTGACTACGACATGTATTGAAGTGCAAGTCTTGATATCGGATACAGTATAAGAAACTCCCAGCGTATCAAGTTTATTCCAGTAATTACCAAGAACGCTTTGACCTCAATTATGACACCATACTATTTCATCACAGCGGTTAATCAATCAAGTAGCTATCAAATCAACATCCAAGTACATTTAGCGCAGCATTGAAACAAAACAACTCAAAAGCTCTGCAAGAACGGTTAAATTATGATTGGTCCATTTCAATCCATAGATTACTATCAAACAGATCTAATGGTTCAATAGTGCCCTAAATTACATCTCAGGATTTCAATATCAAATCAATATAAAAGGCTATACTTTTATATATAAATAAACGATATCTTGTTTTTATTATACAGTTGAAGAACTGATTAATTACTCATTCTTTTATAATTGTATTCTTTTTTAAGTACTATTTATCAATAATCCTGAAAATATACGACAAAATCACAAATTTAAAGGATTTATATATGAAAGCACTACGGCCGACCTGTGCTGCGCAAGATGATTTTGTTGTGTCTAGGTGGGCTGCACACTATAGCCTGATGAGTTGTTGCGCGCACTGAATAATTGCTAAAAAGGTGCAATAAAATTGAAGTAATTTTATAAAAATGAAAAATAAAATAAAAAAATAAAAGCGTTGATAAATACAATTATAGTCTTTTCACGGTTTTATTGTGATTAAAAGAAATCTGAAGAAAAAGAATGATAATATCTTCATAAAGTATGCTATATTTATAGGAATCGTAAAATAGTGGATGTTTGTGCGTTGATGCCTATTTTACAGGTGTTCAATCATAATGTCTTTTGTTGACATTCTTTTATAAGATACTTGGTTGAGATGTTGATACTTTGTTTGATATGAATGAATATCATTAGATGGATGTTGATCTTCCAACATTCCAGTTATAATTTAAAATGCAACTGAACTTATTTTTATGGGATGTGATTCCTTATCTAGAATTACTACAACTGCGATTTTATGAGCAGGAGTTTTGGAATATATTATTAATGCAAAATAAGTACAGTTTTATATCATAGTAGGTGTCGTGTTGTAGAAGGTTGTATTTTGATCAGGAATACTTCCTTTTACAGGCACCAGCAATATAGAGTTTCCTCGTTATGCTTATTGGGATCTAATTGGAACCCAGTCCTTATGGAGCGAGGTTCACGTACGAATCGAGATCAGTTATTTTTCTGAAATGACAATGGCGACTTTGGTCTATAAAAGGTGTCATTTCATTGCAAAAGGTACCAGGTTGCACATGGGCACAACAAAAGAAACTACACACGAGCACAACGAAAAGCCTGTATGTGTACAATTATAGATTCTGTCCATGTGCATGACATTAATCTCATGTGTGCATAAAAGTAAAGTTTTCCATAAGCATATCATTATTCCTATTTGTGCATAACGATAAAATCTGACCATGAGCATAATGAGCTGATTGTATGAGCACAAATTGGTTTGTACATGAGCATTGTGCCGTTCTTAAAATTCCATTGTATATTTTACTGGAATAATTGGTTTTTAAATTGCATTTGCTTTTATTAATATAGATTATAGACAATACAATTCAATAGGTTGTTGATGTAGAGCAATAGAGCAATACATGCAACTGCCAATATATTTACGATTATCATCATTTGTAAATATGTTTATAGCTATAATGTTTACACCAACAATGGTTTTTACTCGAGCATGAACTTAGATAACACTTACTGCTTAAAGTTATATGCAAGTCAAATCTAAGATTATAGATGTTCCTTTATCACACATAAAACGTAAAAAAGTTAACCTTCTTTAAACTTATTATTTTGGTTTACTATTATTGTCAGCTGTAATAAAATTTGTTTTCAAGTATAGCTACGATTAAAACTATGGTTATTAGACAAGACATTAGGTTATTCTTTTTTTTGTTTCTATATCGTTTGAAATTTTATCACTTTTCTGGAAGGTTTCATGGGTTTGTAGCCAGTTCTAGCTTCCCATTGATTAGATATAAATATCATTACCTTCGTTCGATTTGATCTTGTAATCAAGAAATATGTTCAACAATACAGTAGTAATGATATTTGATCTTAAAATGCGTTTAAATAAAAATACCAGTCTTTAATGTAGACTGCTACATACAGTATACTAAAAACATTAGTTTCTTGCACTATGAAGAAAAAGTCCCTTAATTCTCTTAATTATGCCACATTAAGGAAAATAAAACAAAATTTAAAAAAAATAAGCAGTGAAAATTTTCTTATTTTCCTTAATGTGGCACAATTAAGAGAATTAAGAGATTTTTTGTTCATAGTGTTATGTTGTTATGTTGTTACCGTAGAATGCGCATTCAGATAAAACAAAAGAATACCAGCTTGATAGTCTGATATGTCTTATCAAACGGTGAATATACCATTGGAATACGAAAACAAAAAGAGAGAAACAACATACATAGAAAAGGATTTTCAAGGCGTTACAATTATTTAGCGCAATTAAAATCCTATTAGATTTCTCATTTCAGCCAATGTAAAAGCAGCATCACAACGCATGAACTATAAACTAAACAAAATAGGCAAATCTATTATTACCATAGAAACATACATTTTTCTACCAGAAAAACCGTCTGTCATATCATACATTCATTAAAAAATTGCAAAAGCGAGCCGCAGAGCAACGCTGTAATTGAGCATAGCAAGATTGAATGACTAAATCTCGCATACTATGGTATATACAGTATCTAAGTTTTAAATAAAAAAGCGGTTTTTTCAATTTTTCTTATATTTAACCATGTGCGGTCTGAAAATTCAGTTTTTGTAGCGGACATTTTCGGAGCTCATTTTATCCTTACCAACGCTCATGATTTAGATCAAAAAACAGAAAAATCAAATTTTAATACCAAAATCAACGTTTAAACACACTACATTGTGAGAGAAACTTGTAGCTATAGCTAATACGCATTTTATAAAAGCTTAATATTAAATTTCAAGTAATGAAAATTTGTACTTTTGACCCAAAAACGGTTTTTTGATTAAAGGATTTTCATGTAATGTTTTGCAATAAAAGGGGTTGATATTTTTTATTGAGCAAATAGAGCGCTAAATTCTGTATATGTGTATATTTTTTGTTTTTACAATTAGTAGTATAATTAACTCTAGATATGCAAAATTAAAAAAAAGAAATTGAAAAATGTCAAAATTGATGATCTGGACAAAAATAATTTTCTAAATTAATATTCCGCTTATAAGCCTTGTAAGTCTTAAAAATAAGAGATTTTATAATACTTGAGAGCTTTTTCAAAAATTTACAATGCTGTACCCATTTAATTCAAGCTTATTACTGTAAATCATTATACATGCTAATATTGTGTGATAGTTTATTTGATGATGATATAGTCTTACTTTATAATTTTTGCGTTAGAGGTAATTTACATTGAGTTTTATTGTTACCTCTCCAATATTATTATAAACATAAACATGGCCATCGCTGGAACCTATTGCCACTTTTTTACACTCTTTGCCCCAAGCTAATTTATTCAATAATGCTTTACCAGAACAAGCTTACTTTTGACCTATAAAAATTGATTTAATAGTAAAATCAATTATTGATAACATGCTAATAAGTAATAATTATGGTGTGCCTTTGAGAGCTGGTAGTGGTAGTATACAAGAAGTCAACATCTCGTTTTCCTCTCCTTGGCTGTTGTTGGCCACTACTAAATAAAAACAAATATTTTTTAGAAACTAAATAAATTAACATAAGTTTATTCATTCAAATCAAATGAATACTATACATACTTTTATAATCACTAATTTTTCAGCAGGTAGATATCGATTTTAGATTAAAAAAGCATTAATTATAACGTAGATGATGGAACAAAATGACTAAGTTTTGGATGTTTTTTTTGTTCGAGAAAAAAATTATAACGAGCCCTAAAATTTACAGTTAATAATTTATTCCCAAATAAACAATAAGAAAAACATGTACTTGTACCTGCTACTTGATTTTAGTTTATAAAAAATATTGGTCTTTTTGTTGTAGTTTTAAATATAAATAAAAGAGCTGACGAAAGAGTGGGGAACAAAAAAGAAAAATAATCATAAATCAGTCGATTGTGTGTGTTACAAACAGAAATTTACAAAGGCATAAAAACTTTTAGTGATGCCAAACAGGTTGTTGTCGTTGTTCCCAATTGGTCTCCGAAAGAAGAACATGGGCAGAACGTATTCAAACTCCAAATTTCAAATTAATATATCTCGTCAATAAGGCAATTTTATTGAATCAGAGTAACTCACATCTGCTTTAAACCGTTCAAACTATCTTTGTTATTGATTTATCGAGACTTTGTAAATTAAAATTAACGTAAAAAAGTACCGTTTATTAGAATGAATTAAATATGGGTTTATATAGTTATTGGAATTCTGTGATAAGATCTAATGGACAGGGATCCATTAGATGTGATAATAGATATTATTATTAATGTGTATGGATATAACATGTTATGTTTCAGTGGTAATATTGCTATAAGTTATGTTTCATTATTAGTTCATGGGTGACAGGAACTAGTTACTGAATAGATAAGATCTGCTAGATTTGTTGGAGATCTTCTATATATCGAATGTTGTAATTCTGATAGATCAGTTATTAAATATATTATGATTCATATACTTCAGTAAATTGACTAAAAAATATTGGTTTCATTGATCTGCTCATCCGGGCTGCCTGTTCTGCATAAAATTTTTATTCTGCCCATCTATGCAGGTCATTATGCCCATGGAAAGCATAGTTTGGCCGTGGTGCAAACTTACTTATTAGATGCTAAATATTCATCAAATGCTATTATTAGCATCATGTTTTTATTCAGTTGCTGTTGTATTATTAAAAAACAAGCTTTTCATTAGTTTATAACAATGACAGTGGAATGCTTCTGATATTAGATTGACATTTATCATAAGGCGGGCTGATAATACATTTGATTCTACTGTAAATGGAACCAGTCAATTTAATTTTTGGAATTTGAATGAATATATCAGGGAACCATTTGTAAGTACTTTAGTTGGCTCTGGTAAAGCATTGTTAAATAAGTTAGCTTGGGGCAAAGAGTGTAAAAAGGTGGCAATAGGTTCCAGCGATGGCCATGTTTATGTTTATAATAATATTGGAGAGGTAACAATAAAACTCAATGTAAATTACCTCTAACGCAAAAATTATAAAGTAAGACTATATCATCATCAAATAAACTATCACACAATATTAGCATGTATAATGATTTACAGTAATAAGCTTGAATTAAATGGGTACAGCATTGTAAATTTTTGAAAAAGCTCTCAAGTATTATAAAATCTCTTATTTTTAAGACTTACAAGGCTTATAAGCGGAATATTAATTTAGAAAATTATTTTTGTCCAGATCATCAATTTTGACATTTTTCAATTTCTTTTTTTAATTTTGCATATCTAGAGTTAATTATACTACTAATTGTAAAAACAAAAAATATACACATATACAGAATTTAGCGCTCTATTTGCTCAATAAAAAATATCAACCCCTTTTATTGCAAAACATTACATGAAAATCCTTTAATCAAAAAACCGTTTTTGGGTCAAAAGTACAAATTTTCATTACTTGAAATTTAATATTAAGCTTTTATAAAATGCGTATTAGCTATAGCTACAAGTTTCTCTCACAATGTAGTGTGTTTAAACGTTGATTTTGGTATTAAAATTTGATTTTTCTGTTTTTTGATCTAAATCATGAGCGTTGGTAAGGATAAAATGAGCTCCGAAAATGTCCGCTACAAAAACTGAATTTTCAGACCGCACATGGTTAAATATAAGAAAAATTGAAAAAACCGCTTTTTTATTTAAAACTTAGATACTGTATATACCATAGTATGCGAGATTTAGTCATTCAATCTTGCTATGCTCAATTACAGCGTTGCTCTGCGGCTCGCTTTTGCAATTTTTTAATGAATGTATGATATGACAGACGGTTTTTCTGGTAGAAAAATGTATGTTTCTATGGTAATAATAGATTTGCCTATTTTGTTTAGTTTATAGTTCATGCGCAGTAATTCTGTACATTGGCTGAAATGAGGAATTAAGTAGGGTTTTAATTGCGCTAAATAATGTAAAGCTTTGAAAGTCCTTTTCTACGTGTGTTGTTTCTCTTTTTTTGTTTTCACATTCCTGAAGGATATTATTCACTGTTTGATAAGGCATATCAGACTATTATCAAGCTGGTATTCTTTTCTTTTATCTGAATACGCATGCTAACATAATGGATTAATGTTTTTAATATACAGTAGGTAGCAGTCATCATATTAGAGACTGATATTATCATTTAACTGCATCCTAGGATCAAATATCATTATTTACTACTGTATTTCTGGACGTATTTCTTGATTACAAGATCAAATCGAAGGCAATGATATTTATATCTATTCAATGAAAAGCTAGAACTGGCTACAAACTCACGAAATGTTCCAGGAAAATGATAAAATTTCAAATGGTATAGAAACACAAAAAAAAAGAGCAATGTAATGTCCTGCCTAATTACCATAGTTTTGATTTTATATATAATACTGTACTTGAAAACAAATCTTTTTACAGCTTACAATCGTAAACTAAAATAGTAAGCTAAAAGAAGGTTAATTTGTTTAAATTTTATGAGTGATAAAGTAACATTTATAATCTTAGACTTGACTTGTGGTATAAGTTTAAGCAGTAAGTGCTATTTAAGTTTACTGTATGCTCGAGCAAAATCCATTGTTGCTGTAAACACTATAGCTATAAACATATCTACAAAAGAATGATGCTAATTGTAAATATATTGGCTCTTGCATGTATTGCTCTACATCAACAACCCATTGAATTATATTGTCTATAATCTATATTAATAAAAGCAAATGTAATTTAAAACCCCATTATTCCAGTAAAAAAATATGCAATGGAATTTTAAGAACGGCACGATGCTCATGCACAAACCAATTTGTGCGCATACGATCAGCTCATTATGCTCATGGTCAGATTTCTTATTATGCACATATAAGAATAGTGATATACTTATGGGCAATTCTACTATTATGCACACATGGGATTAATGTCATGCACACGGACAGAATCTATAATTCTGCACATACAGGCTTAGCATTGTGCTCGTGTGCAGTTTCTTTTGTTGTGCCCATGTGCATCTTGTTATCTTCTTATCTTCTTAGCCATATTCACTGGACACAACAGATCAGGCTATAGTGTACAGCCCACCTGGGCACAACAAAATTATCTTGTGCAGGACAGGTCGACCGTAATGATTCTAGAGATATTCTCATTTCAAATGCGGTTCCTCAATTTTAAGCTGGCCATTTTTGCATCATTCAAATTTATTAAACAATTACTATAGTAACCATCCTTGCTTCACGTAATAAAGTTTGTTACCTATATAATCTTGAATCGATCCGTACCGCTTTTCAAGAAAACATTTTATTAAAATACTTTACCACTACAAATAATCTCGTTTTTACCCTTATTTTGTCCGGTAAAATTGTTGAAACTAGACTTGACGTTTAGAATTATATATCAAAATATGTGGAATAAATTGTTCAACACCTTTTATTATGTGTTCAAGGCTTTATAATAAAATTTAAGGGTTGCCATAGGCATATACACTAGAATTCAGCAAAGTTTACACCACAAAAGTCTCGGCAAAATTTATAGATGCAATAAAATGAATTGCAGATTTATTTTCAGCAGCCAATTTTACCTCAGAAACTTCGTTGCCTGATTCCTAGCGATACTTTTGTAAAAAAATGTGAAAATTCTCCAAATTGTTAAAACTACAAAAAGAAAAAACAAAACAAAACAGGATTTACAATTACAGGATTTAGAAGTCCAAAAATTATCCAAAAAAAAAAACCATCCCTGAAACTTTAATATATAATAATACATTAAAAAACAAGAAGATATACTGTAGCTTAGAAACCTTCAAGGGCAAGCTTATTAGAATCTTAAGATATTTGGCATCTTAGATTGAGTTTTTAAGTAGGGTAAAAGCAAATGTTTCACTTTTGAATCCTTTATACTCGCTGAGAAATTAACATGAATAGAAATAAGTCTATTGTCAATAATCTGTAGCATATCAAGTATAGCCCTACATTTTATATTTCTTGATTATCTATTGAAATGGGGGCGCGCTCCAATTTCGAATATCACCATATAAAATTGTATAATCAGATATGCACATGTAGCTGAGCTTGAATCCAAAAAGTGTTCAAATGGAAAAAAAATCCAAAAAAATCCAAAAAAAACCTTGTATGTTTAATTACTCACAAAAATGCATAGTAAGTTGAACTAGCGTATTAAATGTTTTAGGTTCAGTTTTTAATTTTGAATCGATCTGTGTAGGTTTTGAAAATATTTTTCTCATAAAATCTCTAGTAAATTTGATGTCAAATTTTAACGGTTTTTGATCAAAAAGTACCCTTCATTCAAATGTAATCCTAAAATATTTTATTTTCACATTATGTGCAACAAAATTATCTACAGAATGAGTATTTATACGTAGCTGTAGCCCTATTTTTCGTGGGGATTTTAATTTTTTTTTATCTTTTTTTTGTAAAACCGAAAACTCATCCTTGTATATCCTCGTCCAAAATGGATCCTCTTTTTGTATCACCAAAAATCAATCATTCAATCTCAATTTTCTCGACCAAAAATCAATATTTTTTGACGAGGTAAAATTCGTTAGATAGACGCTAATGAGTACTATCCTATGGCTTTAGTTTTGCATACCAATTGTCCCTTCATGGATCTCTATACCACAAAAAGAGCTCTCACAAAATTTATAAAAAAATAAAAAAGTCTTCACAACGATCCAAAACCTAGATATCCTGGTAGAGAATAAAAAATAAAGTAGACTTTACTTAATACCCATCATTGCAATACCTTAGTATTTTCTCGATTTATTTTCATTTCAAATGCGGTTTGTCAATTTTAAGCTGGCCATTTCTGCATCATTCAAATTTATGAAACAACTACTATAGTAACCATCCTTGCTTCATTTAATAAAATTTGTAGCCGGAAAAATGTTGAATCCAGAATGACAGTTAAAATAATTTATTTATTATTAGAAACATATTAGTATGAAAATGTATACTTACATATGTAATGATTGATGAAGGTTTTCCCCTGTGTAATGTCTAAACTTTTTTGAGAAACCCAAGAAATAAAGATATTGTACAAACGAAGGAAGTGCTCACATTCCTCTTAACTTAGGACCATTTAGTTAGAGATTAGCTGCGTTTAACACGAAATGCTGGTCGCTTTTCATCAGATGTATTTGATGTGCACGTAAAAACGATATTTTATATGATTAGACTCTAGTTTCAGTCGTTCGAAAGGAGAGGTTTTATATATATATAAAATATATCAAATTTTTAGAGGAAATTTAAACTAGACCTGAACGTTTACTACCAAAGACGAGGTTTTATCATAAAAACAGCGATATAACCTTTATCAAAATGCTTTAAATGTGAAATAATTTTGGCAAAAGAAAGAGCTTCAAAAAGGCTAAATCTTTTTATTTTGAATCTTCAAAATATGTAGACACAATATGCTTGATATTTGATACTTTTGCTTATACTGAGCGAACAAGATATTGCGGTTCAATCATTTGTCGTAAGATGGCTGTAGCCTTTTCCATAACTAGGACAGCAGCAAAATATCCGATAATCCTAATAAAAAAAGGGCATAGAATATCCCAAACTCAAAAAAACTCCATAAAATGTAAAATAGTTTAAGTTTTTGTAAATTTCCCCTTGGTAGACTGAACTAAGATATGCAGAAAATAACCTGATTTAGCCCTCATATTACTATTTTATGTATGAATATATACAATTTTTATGTGCCATATAGGCTCTTGAATCACAATAGAAAATTGTATATATGGAAAGTAGCGATGAAAGTTGTATTTCAAGCAATCATTTTAGCTGAATATTACATGTTTTAAAGCAAATTTTTTTTTTATATACATAAATATGAGACATTAATAATGATTTATTTGATCTATAGATGCACAATGTATATATATTATTTCTATGGGATATCAAGCAATTCTATACAATTACAATTTGATGTTTTGATTTAGCAAGTTCGTAAAGACTATCAAATTCGCCAGAGTTACGACACATTTTATAAAAGGAAGAGTCAGGGTTTGTGATCAAAGCATAAGGGCTAGAAAAGAAATGTTAAAGAATGCTGTCGATGCTACCAAATTTAATACTTACTTTTCAAACTCTTGAATTTTACCTTGATCCAAAACTAAAATACGATCATATTCAATAACGGTGTGTAATCTATGTGCAATACAAAGAATGGTACTATCAGAAAACTCGGTAGAAATAGTCTTTTGAATAGCTTTATCAGTTTCAAAATCAACACTTGCAGTTGCTTCATCCATCAAAACAATACCAGTTCTTTTGAGAAGAGCACGACCAAGACATAATAATTGGCGTTGACCTTGAGAGAAATTCTTACCACCCTCGCTAACCATAGTTGATAAATCCTTGAATACATTTGCATTTACTTCATTTGTACTGCTGTTACTACCATAAATACTATTAGGAGCAGATGGTTGGTCTTCATCCGGAAGTAAATGTACACGACGGAAAGCAGCATAGATAGCTTCATCATCAAATTGATCAAAAGGATCCATATTTGAACGGAGAGTACCAGAAAATAAAGTAGGATCTTGAGGAATAATGGTCAAATTAGAACGAAGGTCTTCAGTACCCAAATCTTTGATATCAATGCCATCAATTACAATAGAGCCAGCTGAAGCTTCAATAAAACGGAAGAATGAGAGGGCCAGGGTAGATTTACCACTACCAGTTCTACCAACAACACCAATTTTTTCACGAGGCTTCACAGAGAAAGAAAGATCCTTGATGACAGGATCTAAATCAGCAGCATATCTAACTTCTAAATTTTTAACTTCAATAGCACCTTGAGCGGGCCATTGAGGAGGAGGACGTATACCAGTGATAGCAGGCGCTTCTTGATCCATTTCCATAAATTCAACAATACGTTCAATAGCATTAAAACTCATTTCAAGACTAGTATATTGACGAATACCCCAAAACATATTATCAGTAAACATCAAAACAAAACTAAAGCCGAAACCAGCTAAAGCAACATCAATCCTACCAATGTTCCACAATGTGAAAGCACAAGCAGCAAAATTAATGATAGCAGATGAAATACTAAAACGAGCACTAACCCAACGACTGACAGACCATGAATAAAAGAAAGGACGTACATTAGCATCAATACAATCCATCATAACTTGCAAAAATTGTCGAGATGCACCAAATGCACGAATGGTTGCAACACCAGAAATAGTTTCTGTAAAGTTGGAAAACAAAGGAGAGCGAGTAACTGAATCTAGTCGCTTCAATTCACGAGAACTGCTCACAAAATTCATACCAATCAGCATATTGGCAATAGTAACAACAGCCATAGGAAGAATAAATGAAGGAAGAACAAAACATACGGTAACTGCAGAAGAGATAATAATCAACCATTCGATCCAGAAAATCATGAGATCAGTAGGAATTTTGGAATCAACAGACTCGAAATCTTTGGAGAAACGATTAAGAATACGACCCATCGGTGTAGTATCAAAGAAACGAAGGGGAGCACGGAATACACGATGAAGGAGATCAGCATACAAGTTCTTGTTAGCATGAAGAGCACCCCAATAAAGAAAACCATAACGAAGAGCACCCACGATAACATTACTGACTGTGATAATACAATAAACACCCAAATAGTAATTAAGGTGAATTTGTCCATCAGAGGGTCCATTATGAATTGGCTTTTCATTGATAGAAATAGCATTTGAATGGCCAGACAACATATAAGTGCCAAACGAATAAGTGCGAGAACTCAATGCGGTATTAATTGGTGTAAATGTAGTATTGGTATAATCCTCTTCATTAGAATATCGATTATAAGATTCAGCCCAAGTTTTGACCCACCAGCTTTCTCCAATTTCAATACCACGTCCACCAAAGACAATCAGACACATGGAAATCCAGAATAGAGTTTTACCAACCATACCAAAGTAGATTTTATAAAGTCTAAATTTTACAGAGCCAGAGGCACGACCTTCTTCTTCAATTAATGTACGAGCATCAGTTTCCTCGCCATCTTGGGCAGCAGCAGGTTTAATTTCTTCAATAGCTTTTTCTTCAATAGCATCTTCTGGATTGCTTTCTTGATCTTCTTCTTCAATAATTTGATTTAATAAACCAGATTGACGCAATTCAGCAGGAGAACCAACATGGCTAGCACGGCCACCTTGAATGTGTACAAGAAGACCACACCCTTTGAGACATAAACGAATATGATGAGTTACCAAAATACGAGTACGGTTTTTCATCAAAGGACCCATAAGACATTGTTCGTATAAATGTTTAGCAGTATGAGCATCAACAGCACTTAAAACATCGTCCATCAATACATTCTTGGCACGAGAATATACAGCTCTGGCAAGAGCAACACGAGCCTTTTGACCACCACTAAGAGTAATACCTTTTTCACCAATTTCAGTACGATCGCCATCTTCTAAAATCGACATATCTTTATCCAAAGCACAAGCAGATAAAGTTTCTTTATAACGAAATTCAATATAAGGCAATCCAAACAAGATGTTATCACGAATAGAAGCGTTTTGCAACCATGGAGATTGAGAAACATAAGCTAAAGCACGATCAAGAATCCAATCATCAGGGTTGATATTAGCACTAGCATTTCCAATTTCAGATTCAATAGTTTCAGCAAGAGGCTCACGAGGACAAGCAACTTTACCATCAATCAAGACAGCTTCACCAAGCAAACCAAGTAGCATTAAAGTTTTACCAGATCCAGTAGCACCACTAATCAAACTAAGTTCATCATTAGGAAATTTGGCGCTGACTTCTTTGAGTATAAAACTTTCGTCATTATCATTATCATTATCATTATCAACAGAATTATTTGTACTAATAGATTTCCAACCAATAGTAGCCTTGTCAAAACCTAAATCAACCTTTTGATGAGGATCTTGAGGCACAACAGATTCAATTTCATCTTCATCCAAAAACTTTTGAATACGTTTAACACTGCTATAAGCTTGAATAGCTTGAATCATTGTTTCAGGAATCACATTAAGAGCAAAACGAAGTTCATTAAAGATACTAATAACCGTGAATGCAATAGGAGCAGTTAATTCATTGCCTTGAATCTTGGTGAATACAAAGAAAGAGACCAATGTAACCAAAATGGGTGCACTATTTTGTTACTAGTGAGTAATTAGGTTCAAACTGGTATACAAAAGAAAAACTTACCCTTGCCAAACAAGAGAAAAGAATACACCGTTGATGTATGTAATGGCAAGCTGATGAAGTTCTGCATCTCTAGCTTCCATCACACGTTTTTCCCAATTTGCTTCCCAAGCAAAAAACTTGATTTGACGAATACCTTGCAAAACTTCAGTCATAAGAGATACACGCTTATCACGAGCCTTCATTAAACGATCTTGAGTCTTTGCAAAGTATTTGGAGTTGAAATGATTGATAGGAAGAATAAAAACCATGACTAAAAGACCATAAATACAAGCCATACCCATCAATTGATATAAAAAGAAGATACCAATTGCCAATTCGATAGGAGCAGAGATAATAACAAACCACAATGCACTGAAATCAGCAATGCGACTAGCATCCGTACCCATTAAATTAACAATTGCACCTGTAGAGGCAGAGGAATCATCGTCTTCTTGTTCGTGTTCTTTATTTTTTTCATCTTGTTTATCTTCTTTTGGACTAGCAACGGAAAGATCACGACGACGAAGAGATTTTCTATAAATTTCGACATGAAGCATAGTTCTGACTTTGGATTGTACAACACATGTAGCTATAAAAATCAATGTTAGAACAATCAATATTAACACTAAAAAAAAATAGCATACCATAATACCATTGCTGAGCAACCAAAATACCCAAGATTATTATGGATAAACCCATTCCTCCAGCAATTAAAATTCCATGTTGAGCGGGATGTTCATAAGGAATACCATCATTGTAATCTTGCAAAAATTGAAGCAAACGATTCATGAAAAAAGCAGGTGCATAGTACATCATAGCAGCTACAATGGACAATGCTACTTGTATAATAATAGCTGTTGAATTACCCGAGATCAATCTTGCAATCAAGCTCTTTCCACGAGTAGCACCAAATGTATAGAATATATTGTGAGCCCGAAAACTGGGAGTCATAGTGGGTAAGTCCTGGTCATTCACCTCCGCCTTTTTACTAGACACAACTTGAACAATTTTGGTACACCAAGTCATGAACAAAATCCCGAAAATAGACTCCACGTTGATATTACACACTTCACGATTGTTTTCGTCCAAAAAGGGTGGACCCTGTTTAACAGTAAATGTCACAAAAAACAGATCGAAACCTAAAATTACAGGGAGGAGGAATGGAAGACATTGTAACCAGGATATATCAAGAGCAAGAGCAGCAACTTGCCAAAGCTTAAAAATAGAAACAACCAAGGCAGCAGTGTATAAAATACACAGATGAACGTTAAGCACCCAGCCCCAACGATTAGGTAATTGATAACGACGAGAAATCAAAGCAAGCACCGAGGCATATAACCAAGATAAAAAGATAAATACAGAGGAGGAAACGTACCACATATTAACATCTTTTTGCTCAGAAAGTTGTTGTACATCACTTTTAAGATCCAGTGCAGCTAATACTGTCAATATCACTGTTAAATAAGAGACACGACCGAGACGATTAGAGTCGGCATAAGGTACATTTGGATTTCTTTTTGCATCAGTCTTTAAATGAAGTTCAATTGGATTTTCTTCTAATTGAATTCTTTTGTGATAGACTCCACGTTGTATAGAAAGTACAATTGCACTGAGACATGCAGTTGTTACTAGACCACCAGAATACCAAACAATGCTTGGTATCAATGTTTCCATAGCTTTGTGTTTAGTTGAATAATAAAGAAAAGTGCTAATGATCTTCTTTTTCTTTTTTATTTATAAAAAAATTAGTTTAAATGGCCGGGAATTCCATACGCTTAACCACTTATATATCAAATCTGATAAAATTTCTAATGTCTCAAATTATACAAGGAGTCCAAGCGCTCAAATTTATTGACTCACTTCTCTCCATACCATACACATATACAATATTTTACCCTTTGTATGGTTTGTAATTAATCGAGTGGTATCATACAACATTGCTGAAAACGTGTTATCTTTTTATATCAATATTATAGGCTGATCCTAAAAGGGTCAGGTCGCCGCAGTTATTGTATCGACAGCAGTAATT
The DNA here is from genome assembly GCA_027405735.1 of Mucor racemosus. NCBI lineage: Eukaryota > Fungi > Mucoromycota > Mucoromycetes > Mucorales > Mucoraceae > Mucor > Mucor racemosus. Next base: position 1,910,105 of record JAPEHQ010000005.1, read on the forward strand.
GATTTCGCAATCAGTTGTGAAACAATGGTCTGCCTTTTCGAATGTTACAAGCTCCAGGGATTTCTGTTGCAATAGATTCATTATTTTGGGTACATTTAGAGGATATACCCTATAGGAAAAGAAAAAAAAAAAGATCAAATTAAAACTATCATAAGGTCCAAGACTCCAAAGAAATTGAGGAGATATTATCAGGCAAACTTTTGAGAAAAATGAACTTGAACCAACAATACTTACGCCTCATAAACCTTAATCCTTAAAAAAGGATATGGTATTCCAAATATGAATATATGAAGGATTGACTCACAATTACGGTACTTTCTCAAAAATATATAGTATTCCTCAAACTATGTATTTAATGTCATAAAATATGCAACATGAATACCAAGAGAAAAACGTTGTACACTTACTGTTACTTGTATAAACACATCGTCTTATGAAAACTCATAAAAAAAAAAGTACAATAACTTCAAACGACGGGTACATTATCAATGGTATATATAGTCAAATCAATGGCTGTCTAAAGGTACCATATAAATTTACTCTTCACTTCAATTCTAATTTGATTTTGAGGGATCTGCTCATATCCTGGCAGCAAATACCAGCACGGGTCAACAACCCAATGCTTCTGAATGTGTTCATTTGGCTGCTTCTTGTACTTTTAATAGACTCAATTGCAGATTATGGCTACTCCCACCACAGTGTGATTACTTGCATCGATAATGTCCATGTAAAATGTCGACTTCAGATGTTGGGTCATCGTAGATTTCATAAGAAATGTTGGCGGTCAATGACCTCTGATCAACTGCTATCATGATCATCAATAGCAGCCGGCATTTCGTAGCAATTCTGTTGAGTTAAGGCTAATTTAGGTGGATTATCTTTCACGAGAAGTTTCATGGTATTTCATGCCATTAAAGTTGCAGACAAAAAGCCCACAAACAAAACTTGATACTGTGGATGCACTTGATACCTGGAGTTACACTCTCCAATAGGGTTACTATTATAAAGAAACAAAATTTATGCATCGTATTCGATGTTTTATTTATGATTGTGGTTGTTCTAGCTCAAAAGGCAATCTCTTGTTGTTATCCGATTAGCGATTATTGGCTTTTCGCACTATTTGTGGTAGCGGTAGAGAAGCTCGATTATGCATGGTTTAAGAAGCAGCTGTAGCTATAACTTTACGCAAGAAAAATGATCAAAGCTGCCCAAGTAATTTTAAAAAATATTACTGCTAACTAAGCTTGGATTTACAGCTGCCTATAGTAAAAATAATTATATTTGTTTGTCATCAGACGATGTTAATTAATCATGCAGTATTTAAAGCATATTCATAATGGCATTTGCAAACTCAAATATATCAATAATAAACACATTTGACTTTACTCTGCCAAATGTGTCATATTTCTGCGTTTCTTTTGGCATAGTTGGTGTTTTTTTACGCTTTCTAAGTGCCACAAATGACGATACAGAAGCTTTAATGCTTAAAATTGGATTGCAAATAAGGACACAAAAGCGCCTAGAACAATAAAATTAGAAGACGGTATTCAAGTCTGACACCACGTCTTTCAATACCAAAATGAAGATAGCATTGGACAAATTACAGATAATGGAGGAAGCCAAATAACAAAAAAATTAGCACCTAAAATAAGATAGCATAATATCTCGATTGAGATGCAAATATAAAAAAATATCGTGTTAATATTGACGAAATACAAACCCATGATACAGTCAAAGATTTAACAAGACGACGATTAGATAAAACCAAGTTACTAGCCACACCAAGACAAACAAAGAAGCAGGCATCGATCTCAAATGTTGTGATATCCCAAAATATATGTTGTTCAGGCTAGAAAGAGTCGCAATAGGTGAAGCTGGTTTGAAAGCTGTTAATTCTACTTTACTTTTCATGGGCGACAATTACCAGCCAGTCTTATAAAGGATGGCGAACTTCTTTAAAAAGATCTATTGTATTTAGCCAATGCTGATATCGTCAAACAAGTTTTCATTTGGCTTCGATGTGTTAAATCACAATCAATAGCTGCTATCCAGAAATACTGTATATTAATGCAAATATCAAATATCGTGGCCATCACAATTCTTCTATGAAATCTCCCAACGATACAGCTATTAAACATTTTCTTGCTATAAACGGCTTCAAATACAATAAGGCTCGCGATGTATTTTTCAACGATTACAAAATGATTGTTTCCAGTATGAAGCGATGTTGATAAGAATGCTCAATATATAATGGCATCTTTTTTTTTATAATCTTCAAATGCCAATAATATAGTATATCATACAGACTAAAGTTGCTTAATTATTAAAGCTATACCACCATAAACAATATCAAAGTTAATATTTAACAACAGAAAGTTTATTAAATCATATTAAAAGCTGCATAAAAGCGATAATAGTAAATCCATGAAAGTATACATGACGACCAAGAAATAATTTAGGCCTTGACTTCTCTGGTAAGCTTAGATGACCAAGGACAATAGAAACAACCAGGTAAAAAGGCGCCACAAACTTCATCAAGATGGTCATTTACATAGGTTAAAGTAGCATCGCAAACTTCAATTGCATGATCAAAGAAACTAATAGTATCAGGATTAAGATGAAAGTCATAATGGGGATTGTAAGATTCTGTTCTCTTTATAATTCTTCCTAATACATGAACCCTCTCAGTTTCTTCTCCGCTCAGGATTTTTCTGGCTTCTGCAATTTTCGCATCATCAGTAAGTTTGATCACAAACTCATTTCCAGGTTCTATAGTTTTGAGTGCAAAGTAAGCGGTTTCAGCGGCAACGAAAGAAGCAGCAAGAGTAGCTAACAAGAGTAAGACAAATTTGAACATGATTTGAATGATTTGAATGATTTGAATGATTTGAAAATATCTTGAATTGGTTAAAAATTAGCTTCTTTTTATATGTTTTTGAATTACAGGTATAATATGTATATTCACTTAATGCATTTTTAGTATGGCTTATCAGGCGACCAATATTTTGTTAGAGGGCACATACACAAAGTACGACGAACGCCAACGGCAATGATCGTCCATTCCTCATTGATGCTGGTCTGCATTTTTGTTTTGTTTCATCCATGTATTATATCTCGTTTGAGCAAACTGTTTAATTCAACATATGTACATATATTTATGTATTATACATATCTGAGTTCGCACATTAGCATAAAAATATACATGAATTTAGAATATTGGTCACCTTACGTATTACATTAGATTTTCGTTATCTTATTGTTATGTTTTCTGTGGTATGATGTATACATGTGCTCCTTTTGAGTTTTATATGTAGATACAGATTAGATATATCATTATATATGATAAACAAAGGCGTATATACTGTGTATACCATTTCTATATATATATATATGTATGTATGTATGTATGTATACTCCTGATAATCAAGGTAATAAATGGTTGTTTATATAATATGCAATTATGACAATCTTTGAAGAATCAGCTAATATTGTATCACTTATCCATAAAATTAAGTTATTTTGGTACAAGCTTCTTTTCTGCCTTTTTCTCTACATTGTTGAGGCATTTCTCTGCATGTACATATACCATATTTTTTGATTTTCAAAATATAAATACGACGGCGATTTCAAATATTTGGAAATTATCATGTGTGCTATGCATCCAAGAATACTTTATATATATATTCACGACTTGACACCACTGATCTATGCATAATTTTAAGCATATACTTGTCTAATCAACCTTTTTACACAACATAAAAATAAAAAATGTCATCATACTGTTATGGCCTATAATAATACTATAGCATTTTTCCTTGATTTAATTACTCTCGTAAGATTGAAAAAATCATTTAAAACAGTGAATGGTATCAATTTTATTCAAATAGCATCAACTATTTTTATAATCAAGTGTTAATTTTTATAAATGATAGTATTCATTGTTGACCCTTAAATCACTATATCAAGGTCTTACCTTTCACATGAGCAGATTGCTATACTATTTTGTATTTTGGGTCAATTAATCGCCGTTTTTGTGTAGATATGCCTACCTTTGTTTAGTGAGTATAAATAGATTGCAATATCGTAGCTGTATCTCATCACAGTCTAAGAAAGAATGATAAATCAACTTTATGAAGGAACTTCCTTACCTATCATATATTTACCAAACTACTAAATTGGTCATTCTTGCTAATGACTATTGATAAATACCTTGGTTCCTATTATAGTAGGCTTCCGCAAAATAAGAGGGTAAATTAAACAGTATACAATAATCAAAAAGAGATTCTTCGATATATTTAGCTTGTCAAATGTATTTTTGCTGAAGTTACAGCAAATTTTACGTACTCTCAGAATGTATATTAAATCTACATATCGTATGTGCATTTATATATACTATACTACGACAATAACGGTTATGACTAAGTTTATAGATTCTATAGGATACATGTGTGCTTATTATGTACATACACTCACTTCTGATTTTGAAAAATGATCATGAAATAATCAAAATCAATGGATTTTTCACCTCAAAAACGAGACTTGTTACTTATCATTTACAATACTAAGGCTGAAATGACCAGAATATTTTGAAAATCACGCTTTAAAAAAAGCATGAAATATATAGAATGGCATCTATAACCAGCTCATATTTTTTTATTTGCTATTTAATGCAAGAAAGATGTAAATATCAACTAATGAAAATTGTCATTTGGGTATTTTTGAGAATTTCATGCGGAACGTAAAATTGCATTATTATTCAAATCGATATCATAAAATGAATAATTTATATGAATTGTGTCAATTAAAAAATTTAACAAGTATAAATACATTTTAATATGATATAATATAAAAAAAAATTGACGTCAAACTCATTTTGGTTGATTTTAAATCCTTTTTAAAATTTAAAATTTATAAAAGCAGCTTTGTTTGGGAAGCCATTAAGAGTGCCAAAGCTCATCAAAAAACGGATCCTAACACATTTCACAGTGCCATAGAGCTAGAGCAAGTAATTTTTTATAATATTGCTTACTGATATAGTAAATGTAGTTTAAGACTAGAAAAAATATCTGTCATATCATACATTCATTGAAAAAAATTGCAAAATCTAGCCCGCAGGGCGACGCCATAATTGAGCATAGCCAGATTGAACGGCTAAGCCTCTCATACTATAGTATATACAGTAGTATATCTAAATTTTAAATAAAAAAAGTTTTTCTTAAACTTTTCTTATATTTAACCACGTATAGTCTGAAAATTCAGTTTTTTTAGCGAACATTTTTGGGGACTCATTTTACCCTTACCAACACTCATGATTTTGATAAAAAAACAGAAAAATCAAATTTTGATACCAAAATCAACGTTTAAATATACTACATTGTGAGAGAAAATTGTAGCCATGATTAATATACATTTGATAAAAGCTTAATACAAAAGGTTAAGTAATAAAACTTGGCATTTTTGGCCCAAAAACGGTTTTTCGATTAAAGGATTTTCATGTAATTTTTTGCAATAAAAATGCTAGTTATTTTTTATTAAGCAAATAGAGCGCTAAATTTGGTATATGTAAATATTTTTATTTTTATGATTAGTAGTATAATTGACTATAAATTTACAGAATCAGAAAAAAAAATCGAAAAGTATCAAAATTAATGATCTGGAGAAGAATAATTTTTGAAATTAATATTCCACTTACAAGCCCTGTAAGTCTTAAAAATAAGAGATTTTATAATACTTGAAAACTTCTTCAAGAATCTACGATGCTGTACCCACTCGATTCAAGTTTATTACTGTAAATCTTTACACCTTTTAATACTTTGCAATAGTTTATTTGATGATAATAAATCTTTACTTTCTAATTATCGCATTAGAGTTGATTTACATTGCCTTTTCGTGTTACCTCTATATCTCCAATGTCATAAACATGGCCATCACTAGAGACAATAATCAATCGTAACAAGGTAAAGCTGCCAATCATATGATTCATTTATTTAAAAAAATTGCAAAAGCGAGCCCTCCCTCCAAGGGCGACGCCGTAATTGAACGTAGCGAGATCGAATGGCTAGTACATATATTGGTACAAAATGACTGTAATAAGATATTTGCAATTTTTTTATAGTTTTTATCAAAAGAATAGATTTTCTTACTTATGTTTTGTGTTCTGCTATTTCAGCTCTTTTTTTCAAGCGTTTCTGACAGATAGTGCATCTTACAACTTGATTTTATATGGTATCATTTATTAACCTATTCTTTATTGACAGTTTATGTATCAAGGTATTATAAAATTTTATTTTAATGGGGATTTTAATTTACAGATTACATTTATTTTGAAATGTATTACAATCTTCTTTTTGATTTCATTGCGCCATCATTGTTGTAGCTTTTTTTTTTTAAAAAAAGCCATTAAAAAAAGAAGCCGCATCGCTCATATAAATGTCCTCACCATCATCACTATCAAGATTGTATCCTTCATAATCAGAATTACCTCTTTCATATTGTTCATTATCTGAGCTATCATCATCCTACAACGTATATTAGTACTTTTTATCCAGATGAGACTAGTAATAGCTACCTCTAACTCATCTTCTTCTTCTTCAGACATTTCTTCTAAAACATTATTTCCTTCCATAGACGAAGCAGCTGCCTCCGGTTGTGATGTTTTACGTGTGTTTTTATTACTTTTTTCTTGCTTTTTCTCTTCTTCTTCGTCATCGTCAATGACAATAATATCCTCCTTACTCTTTTTTTCTTCGTTTGTCTGGAATAGGTCGTCAATTACATCTATCGCTGCTTGAGATGGGGGAATTTGTATAGAATCTTGCCACTCAACTTCAAATGTAATGATCAAATCACCAAAAGCATTTGCTTTACTACCGTATACTGGCATTCCTTCTCCTTTAAGTCGTCTTTGTGAGTTGGGCCTAATAGTATATCCACATGTTTGAGTCACCAAGACCTTTCTACCATCCATATGAGTACATAATTTTTTATCTGTAAACCCCATAATGGCTTCTTTTAAAGATATTTTTACTGTCATTCGTAAATTGTCTCCTTCTCGTTTGAATACAGGATGATCGGTTATATTGATTTTAATGAATAGTTTTCCTTTTGTATTGTCAGGCTTTAAATATCCTCTGTCTTTCACCTGAAGGGCATGGCCTCCATGAATACCTTTAGGTAACCGAATTGTCATTGTATTATGCTTTATTCTTACGCCCTTGCAAGTTTTACATTCAATAAAGTATTTTAACTTTCCTTGGCCTTTACAGAAAACACATCTGATGGGTGTTTGTGCTTTTCTACTATCTAAATAGCGTTTTATTAACCCTTTTCCATCACATCGGTCACACATTTTAAATCGTTTCAGGCTTGATTGACGTTTGTTACTATAATTTCATCCATTTAGTCTAAAATAGAATTAGTATATATAAATCTACTCACTTTTGACAAGCACTACATTCAATCTCTTCTTGATATTCCACACGAACTTTTGATCCCTTGTAAATTTCATCTAAGCTTAACGTACAATAAGTGTGAATGTCAAAATATGTTCCTGAAAAAAAAAAGGGAGGGCATTTCAGTTAATCATTATTTCTCGTCAAGATAAACCTCATGTACATACTGGGTTTTTTTTCTGGCGGTGGTGGTGATGCTTGTGGCTGTGTGTTTTGAGATGGTGGAGGAGGAGGTCTTGGTGGTTCAAATCCATGTGAAAACTGTGAAAAGAAGGAATTATAATCAAAATGAAAGCCATAGGAGGCATAACTTCTTGAAGATGAAGATGATGTAGCTGGATTATTTCTCTTATACTCGGATAGCTTTTCTGAATCGCTCAATATACTGTACGCATTATGAATTTCCTTAAACTTTTGTTGTGCGTTATTTTTTTTTTTTTTTAATTGTGTGATATTCTGAATTGTGTAAAGTATAACTGTACCTTTTCAGCACCATCTTTATTTTTATCTGGGTGATATTCTTTGGCCTATAAAAGCTTTGTTAATTTTGATACGTTTATTTTATGCTTTGCTTTGACACTTTACAAGAGAACGGAAAGCCTGTAATGATATATGAAATGATTAGTTCAAATTTAAATTGAACACTAGGGTATTTTTTATCAGCAAACCTTTTTGACTTCATCCAAAGTTGCGCCGCTTTTTAAGCCTAAGGATTTATAAAGAAGTTCTACCATTTGGCATACAAATATATGAAGAAGTCTTCAAAAAAAACCCCATTATGTCTTGAATACTGCTTTCAATTTTTTTTTTTTTCTTTTTTTAATTATAATGAGCACTTTTTTTTTTATACTCCTACATAGAAAAATGGCGGCTCGAGACGTTTTGGCATTCCACGTTGACTATCATGTAAAAAGCATCAAATGAATATAGTTTTGTCAGTATTTAGAACAATAAATGGCAGAATATATGATTAATACTGAGTTTATTGTATGTTATACTAGTTAATTACAAGTGTTTGTAGCTTGATCTCACGAGTTTTGTGTCTAATTTCATTCGGGTATTCAATTTAAATGATGAAAGGTTCCCGGACATGAAATGCTCCGAGAAAAATGTTCTCAAAATTATAGCCTGATAGTACGCTGAATGGAAGGGGTGGGAGTTAGGCGCGCTGAGAGAAGGTGAAGCGGGGAGCGAGTGTGTATCATTACAAAAGAGTCTACTCAATTAGCATCCCTATTTCTGTTCTTTCTCTAAATTTACAATGGTAAAGTACCACACCATCATACCAATTTAACTCAAAGCAAAAGCAAAACAAAGTTGAAAGAGATTAGAGGAAAATTCGATTAGATGACAACTCAAATGGGAATGGATTTGATCGCATTATGGATGGATGGATAATGGACATTTTCAACATTTACGAATCCTTACATAGTATAGATACATCCATCAATTGTAATAAGCTCACAGAGCTATCTATGAATACTACAACGTTCATGTATTAATCACTAAAACTCTAGATGGATATCAACTATTATCAATCAACGCAATCGCTATTCTCTTACAACTCCTTGTTTTGATTTTTTTGCTTTGGATGATTGATCTATATTACATATGCAACATGATACATTAACACATTAAAAATTAGGCTAAGAAGGACGTTGCCGGTAAGCCCAGCTCAAGCTCTGGAGGTAAGAAGGCCAAGAAGAAGTGGTCTGCCAAGAAGGTCAAGGACAAGTCTAACAACTTGGTTATCCTCGATAAGCCTACCTACGATCGTTTGTTCAAGGAAGTTCCCACCTATAAGCTCATCTCTCAATCTGTTTTGGTTGATCGTCTCAAGTTGAACGGTTCTTTGGCTCGTATTGCCATCCGTGAGCTCGAAGCTCAAGGTTTGATTAAGGCCATCTCTCGTCATCACGCTCAAGTCATCTACACTCGTGCTACTGGTGATGAAAAGAAGCCTGCTGCCGCTTCCGAAGAGTAAATATTTTCTTCAAGTAAATATGATATTATATACATAAAATAAACATTTAAAGATATATATTTGTCTATCTTGTCTTTTTATCTGTAAATCTGTGTGTATATTTTTAAATGAAACAAGATTTTGAAGTTTATTTGTATCCTTTGAGGAATTATTACTAGTAGACACAAGGTATTGAAGGGATACTTGATACTATAATGCTAAATTAGACATGTCAATGCAACATGTGGAATTTTTTAAAAGAGCAATACATATGCAAAATCAGAAAATATCTCGATGAGTATATTTTTTTTTTTCTTTTTCTTTTTCTTTTTATATATAAAAATATGAGTTTGTGCGTACAGTTGGATTAGCGTCAATCAGTTGAGATAAACCGAATGATAACTAGGGCCAATGTACCAGCCGATATACAAGATATCAAGCCTTTTTTGCTCGTGGGGATGAGTAGCGCGATATGGCCCATTGATAAAGATTCGCTTATACCACGACTCTGCTCACGCCCGTATTTTAGTTTAAAGAAAAGAAAACAAATTTTTCAACATTTTGCATGCCTTTTTATAAGAAATACTGGCTTTTAATCAATTAATTTAGTATCCAAGACTGTTTAAATAGTAGATTTCCATGGGCCACTCTTTCCTCCTGTCTTTTCAATGACTCTAATCCCTTCAATGATCATATCTTTTGAAGCTGCTTTACACATATCGTACACTGTCAATAAAGCTACACTTGTAGCTGTCAATGCTTCCATTTCTACACCAGTTTTACCAGATGTCTGAACAGTTGATTCACATTCGACACTTTGCTTTTCATCATCCAACCAAAGACGGACATCGATCAAACCCAATAAAAGAGGGTGACAGAGGGGAATCAAATTTGACGTTGCCTTTGCTGCTTGAATGCCGGCTATTTGTGCTACTGTGAGTACATTTCCTTTCAATGTATGGACATGGTTTTCTTTTAATAAGTTGTATGCTTGATCTGGAAGAATGATACGACCAATTGCTTTTGCCTCTCTTTTCGTTGGGGCTTTTTCTGTTACAGAAACCATTCTTGCTTCTCCTGTGTGAGGATCTGTGTGGGTAAGTCTTGGTACATCATTGCTGTTTGATGAATAAAATCTCAGGCTATAGGATTGAATTAATGATGTTGATGGCAATAAATGCAGTGGGATATTGAATTTTGAGTGAAAAGTACGGTTTTTGACAACTAAATTTACCGTAAAAAAAAAGTATGATTAGATCAATAAATATCAACCAGAAAGATTATATATATCATTACAACAGTTAAGAAAGGATTAGAAATAGCAAATATGTTTTAATGGAAATATGTATATATATATAATGCAAATGGATGAAAAAACGTGGAATGGATATTACTGTTGTAATGATATACAAGCTCTTCTTTGTTAGCCGCCGATAAGAATCATTGGTCTGTTCTTTCTAGAAGCCAATTCAAACATACCAGCATGTTGTTTCTTCTTCTTTTTAACTGCTGCTCCAATAATTTCTAATAATTCCTCATCTGTTTTTCCTTGACGGATCATATCTCTCAATGATACCTCAGCATTACCAAATAAACAAACTTTAATGTTGCCATCAGCAGTAATACGCAAACGATTGCATGTTCCACAGAAATGCTCTGTCATAGATGTAATAAAACCAAGTTTACCTTGATAGCCAGGAACTTGATAATGCTATTAATCAACATTGTTAATATACAATTTTAGATTTAAATATATTACACTTTACCTTGGTTGTATCATTCATGCCATCACCTAGTTTATTTAAGCTACCATACATACTTTCAATGCGTTCAATTAATTCTTTAAATGGCACCAATTTGTTTCGATTCCACTTATTTCCATCAAAAGGCATATATTCAATAAATCTCACATTCACGGGGTTCTCCTTTGTATATGCAGCAAAGTTCAACACTTCCTGATCATTCACTCCACGCATAACTACTGTATTAATCTTCACGTGTGGCATACCTAAACGTACTGCTTCATCAATAGCACCGGTCACCTTATCAAATCCTTTTCTTCTGGTCATGATCTGAAATAAATGCGGATCTAATGTATCCAAGCTTACATTTAAGGTATCCAAGCCTCCTTGTACAAGTGCTGGTAATTTTCGCTTCAAAGCAATGCCATTGGAAGTCATAGCAAGGCTTTGTAGGCCATGACGTTTCAATTCCCCTAAATTTTGTATCAACTCAACAATATCAGGACGCACGGTTGGTTCTCCACCAGTTAAACGAATTTTTGTCACGCCTTGGCTTACAAATAATCTTGCTAGACGCAGTATTTCGTCTTTTTTAAGCAATTGATCATCTGGTGTCAATGGCACTCCTTCCTCTGGCATACAATACGTGCCTACAGATCGAAATATCAGAATAAATGCATTACATATTCAAGTGACCACATACATCGTAAATTGCAACGCTCAGTTAAAGAAATACGAAGGTAGTTGTGATGACGATCAAAGTTGTCGATTAGATGGTTGGTAACAGCATGGTTTTCTTTCTCTTCGGGATAGACATTGTCAGGAATCTATGTGTGGAATCAAAATCATGTATTTGTCAGCTATTTACGCCTGAAAAAGTAGCGCTTTTTTAGTTTACCAATCTCACAGCTGCTGCCTAAATTTCATAGATCAAATTAGTTACGATACTTATGCCGCTCCAAAACCTGTTTATAATTACCTGTGTACTGTAAAAAGATTTTCTTAATGCACTTGACAAGCCTACTCGTATAATGGTATTGTTGATCAACATAAAAGAAAAGGCAAATGAGGGGAATACATCTTGCGGATGGTGAGAATTTAACCAGCTCCCAACCAACTCAGTTTGAAAATTTTTTATTTGTTACCATTTACGAACAAGCAGAAGAAAGATCAGTTTTAGATTTTGATAAACGGAAGAGAATGGTAGGTTTCACAAACAACTTGAGCATCTGGCTACTTTTCTGGCTAAACTATCAGTTGAATTGTTTAGATACTACTGAGATATGATAGCTGCTTTTTCTGATAAGCAAACTCTTATCTCTCTTACATGAATTGCGTTTCTAATTGGATATGAGCAATATGAAATGTCTGTTGACTTGGTTAATAAATTGCCAATTTTCTTTCCTGAGCTTGCTCGACTAAAAAAAATTAGCGCTAAACAATACCTGGAGTTGAGGATTTGAAAATGTAATAGTTTTGATAAAGACTTTACAAAGAAATACATAGAATGTGCGACTAAAAATATGTACATAATTTAAAACTAATTCTCAACATATTATGACTCAAAATTGTACTAAACTGTTTGCTAAATATTGAGTAACGATTCTTTGAATTCACCGTGTAGAACACAATCAAAAATATAAATAAATGCGAACGCTTTATATCGTGCAGATACAAAAACATACGACTGAATATCGGCGATAGCTCATACACTTTTCGAAATTTAACAATATAATTTTTTGTTACTGAGGTTTGCTGATATGGAATGTCAAAGAATCAATAGAAATAATCTTGCTAAAATATTCGTTTTTTATTTTTTCAAATTATTTAATTAGCTAATCAATAAAAAATAATATATTCATTTTATCCACCATAAGTTAAAATAGATTTTGTATCTTTCTTGTAGCTACCTACTCGAGCAAAATTGGGATTTCAAGAAATTGAATTCTAATAGCTTTCAATCTTCAAAATCGAAGCGTATCCTCTTTTCTATAACCTATCTCGTACAAAATACTATTTAGGACATATCTTGGACATTGATAAAAAGTTATGAATTGGTCGCTTCATGCTACCTGTTCCTGAATGTATTTAATATTTCACAAAAGACTTGAAAATAGATAAAATTCGCTGCTTTTCTGTTAAAATTTGTGTCTCACTTTTCATCCCTGCTCAGCTTTTTTTTTTACTTAATAACACTAAGAACAAATTATATGCCAATGTACCTGAGATGTTCAACTTTAATTTAAAAACAAACATCCGGAAATATCCTATTTTTTGCAGTTGGTATAACTTTTTCTGTGCTAATGTTTCAGTTTTTTTACGCGTATTTCACTGCTAAAAAATTAAAAACTTTGAACCTTCATATCTCTACAAAAAATTAAGTTATACTCACATTTTTTAATAATGAAACTTACTTGTTTTAAAGTACTCTATAACATGTTTTAATTTGAAAAAATTCTGACCACTTTTATTTTTTTCTATTTTTTGTTTTTGGTCTTTTTGTAAAAGATTTCGAATATTCGTTAAATTAAGCAGCACTTTTTTTACATTCATTTCATCAACTTCGTTGAGCTCTCTTGGACCTAATTTAGTTTTTTTCAAAATATTGATTTTTCGCGGAGATATTCTCAAAAGTATATGCAAATAGATACCTTCCAATTTCCCCCCTGTATACCCTCATCCTAAATTCTGGATTTAAAAAAAAATTAATAAAAATTTTATTTTCTCTACGAAAAATGTAGCTAGAAGGTTTAGTAATAGCTAGATTGATAGATACTTTTGCTGTGCATTACCTCCATTACTTATATTTAAAATATGCTTATAAAAAGTGTTGTGTATCTTTAAAAAACCTTCAAACTCTCAATCGTATTTTACGCAAAATTTAATGTGAGAAATGTGTCTAAATTTTATTTAGTTGAATGAAGAATTAAAAACTGCACAAAAAATATGTAATGCACTAGGCCTACTTTCTTGACAGTTCATGAGCCATTAAACATTTTTATTTTTTTAACCATTTTTGGATCGTTTTTTTCAAATTGATTTTTGAACCCAGTCATCATATGCTTTAAGCTGTGTAATGAACTATCATTTTAATTAACTCGATGAAAAATTAATATTGCTCGCTCAATCAAAAAAAAATGCAGAGCATATTATCTTTTTCAGTGGGATCTACATTATTTTAGATCTTAGATACAGTGATTTATCAAAATATGTTTAGGTTAAATAAAGTTAGAAATTTAATCAAGTAAAGAGATATCATTTATTGGAATGAAATTAATAGGGTTTATATACTATTTGATTTGGGGAATTAATGGTGTGGTAAGGTAGTTTAGATGTTATTTAATAGTAATGTGTCATGTTGGTATATCATGTTGGAATATCGCACTGGCGTACTATGCTTTTGTACCATGCTTCTATACCATGCTTCTATACCATGCTTTTAGGAGCATTGTATAGTTAATATTTAATTAAGGAACTTCCGGTTCCGGATCTGTTATTGTTTACTTTTTTGGATTTGACATGATCCGGTTTAAGAATGATACATCATACAGTACAAAAAGATAACAAGAAGGATTCACATTACATGTTGTTTTAGCAATTGTATGAACTAGTTTCATTTGAAAATTTCATGTAAATATGTAAATGCCAAACCAGATTGATTTATCGAAAAGTAAAACGGTATAAAATTAATGAAATGAAAAAGTACTATTGTATTGTTTTATTATGAGTTTATTAAAGAGAGGGTTTATATACTAATTGGATGATATTATGTAGATATACTGGAACCATGCTTCTATGATTTAATAATATGTTTGTATGAGTTGATAGTAGCATAATGATAGACGCATAAAATGCAACCTTATTATATGACTTGTATGCTAAACATCATGGTTTGACAAAATGTTCTAAATTCATGGTAATTCAGTAATTCCTAATTCTGATAAATCACCAGCGGCTAACCAATCAAGTAATTATCAAAACATAATATCAAATAAATAACCAAGCATATTTAACGCGATATTGAAACAAAGCGACTCACAAGCTCGGCAAGCTCGGTTTAATTATGATCATTGATTGATTTCAATCCATAATAAATTACTATTGAACAGATTGAATGGGTCAATAATGCCTTAGTGCCTTAATTGCTGTATCCACGCATTTAATTATGGTTTGTTGCAAAAGTTTGATTACAGGAGGGTAAAAATTCAATAATTGTAATGCACATATTATCAAAAAATAGTTGATATATACAGTATAAGATAAAAATAAAAAAAAGCATTATTTACAAATTTTCTTCGAGATCAATTAACATTTTTGAAGGAATAAAACAGAGTGTCTGATCCACCCCTCACAATTTTCTGTTGTTATTTGATAATTTTTCTACTTAATTTTCTTTCAAAGATTGGCCTGATTTTTTAAAGTATGATTTT
Organism: Mucor racemosus; assembly: GCA_027405735.1. Lineage (NCBI taxonomy): Eukaryota > Fungi > Mucoromycota > Mucoromycetes > Mucorales > Mucoraceae > Mucor > Mucor racemosus. The sequence continues at coordinate 1,925,691 of JAPEHQ010000005.1, forward strand.
TTATTCTTTACGAAGTTTTTTTAATTTGGAGAAATAATCCAGAGGATTTAAAAAAGGGGATTGTGCTTGTTTCTTTCCTCCAACCACTCACAAGTCCCAGGATTGTAATAGATTTTTGTATTGTTTATCATTGGATGGTCAGGAGCAGCATTACTACCTTTATCAAACTTGTGGACTGGTTGCTGGACAAATTCCATAATAAAGTTTTTACTAATTCTTAAATTTACAGTAGTATTTAGTAGTATACTACCACCATATATCGCATATATATATGGAATTAAACTTCTGAGGATTTGCCAATAATGGTTTTACTATCTTTACAATTTTTACATGCATGACTCAACACCTTCAGCAAAGAGAGCAAACAAAATTGCTACGTTAGTGGCTCCTTTAATTTTGTTCTTGATAAAGGCAGGTTAAGCAGCTTTTATATATTTTGTTCTTGCTCTGCCTTTTTTATTACCATGTTGATGATGTTAAACCCTGCCTCGTCAATGAAAACACAATTACTGTTGTACAGGATACCCTCTGGTTGCAAGCTTCTTAAATTGTTTTCTTTTAAAGAGAGTAACTGGATCATTTCTCTTCTCCTCTTTGGGTGTTGATCTTTTCAACGTAAGTCTCTCTTTCTTGTTCAGAAATTTACACAAATTAGCGACAATGATGCTGTCACTACCACCAAAATTTTCCAAAACTTTGGTCTTCACCAGCTCTTCCAAAGTAATAGTGTTATTTTTATTAAAATACTCAATAATGATCTTTAAGAATTGAGCTAAGATCGCCAACTAAGAGCTCGTGTACTTTATTGCACCTCTGCCCTCGAATATCTTGATAATTGCAGATACAGTAGTTTTTCTGGGATATTCAATTCCTTAGCAATTTCAGTTGGTGTTTTCCACTGATTGCAACTCTTTTCGACGATAAAATATCTGATGTAAAGAGACTTCGTAACTTGAGAACCTCCTGATTATTACTTTTTGGTCTTCTTTTCTTGAGAAATTTGATTTTTAGTGGATCTTCTGGTTGTTGGCATTATTATGTAGAATAGTTTTTTTTTTGGTCAAATATAAAATTTGATTTTGAAAAAAATAAATTGTGAAGCAATGATCAATTTTGAAATATGCATTGTAGAATAATATGCAACATTACATCGCTATTTTGATAGGTACAGTACATTACGATTGTTAAGTTTTTTCTCTCCTGTAATTAATAAAGTAACCGCGCTATATAAGGCTGAACTTTTGGCGAGATTTTTTTGGCCTTATATAGTAAGTATTAAGTACTTAAGTTGGCTCTGGTAAAGCACTGAATAAACTGGCTTGGGGTAAAGAGGGTAAAAAGGCGGCAATAGGTTCCAGCGATGACCATGTTTATGTTTATAATATTGGAAAGGAAAGACTAAAACTTAATGTAAATCACCTCTAGCGCAATAATTATAAAGTAAGACTATATTATCATCAAATAAACTGCCACACAATATTAACATGTATAAAGATTTACAGAAATAAGCTTGAATCAAGTGGGTACAGCATCGTAAATTCTTGAAAAAATTCTCAAGTATTATGAAATCTCTTATTTTTAAGACTTACAAGGCTTATAAGCGGAATATTAATTTCAAAATTCATTCTTGTCCAGATCATCAATTCTGGCATTTTTTAATTTTTTTTTCTGGTTTTGCAAATCTAGAGTTAATTATACTACCAATTATAAAAACAAAAAATATATACATATTCAAAATTTAGCGCTCTATTTGCTCAATAAAAAATAACAAACCTTTTTATTGCAAAATATTACATGAAAATCCTTTAACCAAAAAACCCTTTTTGGGTCAAAAGTACAAAGTTTTATTACTTAACATTTAATATTAAGCTTTTATAAAATGTGTATTAGCTATGGCTACAATTTTCTCTCACAATGTAGTATATTTAAACGTTTATTTCGGTATCAAAATTTAATTTTTCTATTTTTTGATCAAAATCATGAGTGCTGGTAAGGATAAAATGAGCCCCGAAAATGTCCGCTACAAAGTCTGAATTTTCAGACCGTACATGGTCAAATATAATAAAAGTAAAAAAAATGCCTTTTTATTTAAAACTTGGTGTAGTAAACTACTACATATACCAAGTTTATTTAGTAATCAAATTGATCTTAGTCAACATCTAAGATCTAATAACTTTAAATCACACAAAACTTTAAAATGGCAAATTGTACCACTGTTACTTCCAAATTAGGAACTAAACCATGAAGATCTTGCTTCAAGATCTTATTACTGTATTATTAATAGAATTAGAAAATAGTATATATATCACAAAGGCTATGGTAATCCATAAACCTTTGCTTTTACTTTATATCTTAAATAAATATCAAAGAGTTATAATTGTAGTCGCAACGCTTTTTTTGTTTAATTACTATTTTTGTAGCACTTGGATATACCATAGTATAAGAGACTTAGCCGTTCAATATTGCTACAGTATGCTCAACTACGGCGTTGCTTTACGGGCTTGCTTTTGCATTTTTTAATGAGTGTATGGTATGACTAGTGATATTAAACGAGCCGAGCCTTTTTTATGCAGCCGAGCTTTTCTCAAGGCTCGTTAAAGTTAGACGAGCTTACAAAAAAGCTCGTTCAACCTCGACGAGCTTTTTTTTGCGCGTGACTAGAGCTCGTTTACCCCAAACGAGCTTTTTTATGCAGCGACTAAAACTCATCATCTCAATGCGAGCTTTATTTTACCTTTCCAGTGACAAATATCTAAAGTAAAGCAAGCTTATGAATGTCAATTGACAATTATCTAAAGTAATAATGTCATAGCATTTACTAATTATTATTTAAATTTGAACTTTTTGAAAAGAAGTCAAAAGCTCGTCTTTCTCAAACGAGCTTTTTAAAAAAAAGTCAAAAACTCGTCTTTGTCAAACGAGCTTTTATTAAAGCTCGGCTCGAGCTCGAGTGATACAAAGCTCGGCTCGTTGTGGCGAGCTTTGGTCAAGCTCGTCCTAGGCTCGGCTCGTCTTTTATACTTAGGTATGACAGACGGTTTTTCTGGTAGAAAAATGCATGTTTCTATGATAACAAATATTGCCTATTTTGTTTCGCTTATGGTTCATGCGCTGTAATATTGCTTTTACATTGGCTGAAATGTGCAATTTAGCAGGGTTTTAATTGCGCTAAATAATGTAGAGCCTTGAAAATCCTTTTCTACGTGTGTTGTTTCTCTTTTTTTGTTTTCATGTATGTTTATTCTAAGGGGATATTCACCGTTTATAAGATAGCGCATAACCTTATCTAGCGCAGCCTTATCTATCGCGGCTACTGTATAAGTTTGTCACAAACCATAATTGAATGCGCGGATACAGTAATTAAGGCATTAAGACATTGTTATATCAGAATCTAGATATAGCGCTGCAGCAGTCGTATTATCAGAATAGTGTTATTGTTACACCATTAATAGCTGTTGTATCACTTGATAATCTCTTCTATATATAATTTCATTCACTACATTGAATAAAACCTCACCTTTTACTCTTGTCTAATTCTTATTCGTTTTGGTAAAACAGGCATTATTGACACATTCAATCGGTTCAATAGTAATTTATGGATACAAATCATAAAATAAGGTTGCATTTTATGCGTCTATCATTATGCTACTATCAACTCATACAAACATATTATTAAATCATAGAAGCATGGTTCCAGTATATCTACATAATATCATCCAATTAGTATATAAACCCTCTCTTTAATAAACTCATAATAAAACAATACAATAGTACTTTTTCATTTGATTAATTTTATACCGTTGTGGGGAAATGAAAAACAGAGATAATACAAAATAGTATAACAATAACAAATAAGTTTAATATAAATAACCAAATCTCACATGTATAATTTTCTTTTTCTTTATCTGTTCTAAAATAATAATAATAATAATTCAATTTTGCAGTTGCAATAGTTATAACATTGAACAGGTCAAATCTTAGCTTAACTTTAATAAAAACTTTCAGTCGCTCAATTTACATAAATCTACTCAAAAATAACTCAACAATTTTACCCCCGCAACACCGTTTTACTTTTCGATAAATCAATCTGGTTTGGCATTTACATATTTACATGAAATTTTCAAATGAAACTAGTTCATACAATTGCTAAAACAACATGTAATGTGAATCCTTTTTGTTATCTTTTTGTACTGTATGATGTATCATTCTTAAACCGGATCATGTCAAATCCAAAAAAGTAAACAATAACAGATCCGGAACCGGAAGTTCCTTAATTAAATATTAACTATACAATGCTCCTAAAAGCATGGTATAGAAGCATGGTATAGAAGCATGGTACAAAAGCATAGTACGCCAGTGCGATATTCCAACATGATATACCAACATGACACATTACTATTAAATAACATCTAAACTACCTTACCACACCATTAATTCCCCAAATCAAATAGTATATAAACCCTATTAATTTCATTCCAATAAATGATATCTCTTTACTTGATTAAATTTCTAACTTTATTTAACCTAAACATATTTTGATAAATCACTGTATCTAAGATCTAAAATAATGTAGATCCCACTGAAAAAGATAATATGCTCTGCATTTTTTTTTGATTGAGCGAGCAATATTAATTTTTCATCGAGTTAATTAAAATGATAGTTCATTACACAGCTTAAAGCATATGATGACTGGGTTCAAAAATCAATTTGAAAAAAACGATCCAAAAATGGTTAAAAAAATAAAAATGTTTAATGGCTCATGAACTGTCAAGAAAGTAGGCCTAGTGCATTACATATTTTTTGTGCAGTTTTTAATTCTTCATTCAACTAAATAAAATTTAGACACATTTCTCACATTAAATTTTGCGTAAAATACGATTGAGAGTTTGAAGGTTTTTTAAAGATACACAACACTTTTTATAAGCATATTTTAAATATAAGTAATGGAGGTAATGCACAGCAAAAGTATCTATCAATCTAGCTATTACTAAACCTTCTAGCTACATTTTTCGTAGAGAAAATAAAATTTTTATTAATTTTTTTTTAAATCCAGAATTTAGGATGAGGGTATACAGGGGGGAAATTGGAAGGTATCTATTTGCATATACTTTTGAGAATATCTCCGCGAAAAATCAATATTTTGAAAAAAACTAAATTAGGTCCAAGAGAGCTCAACGAAGTTGATGAAATGAATGTGAAAAAAGTGCTGCTTAATTTAACGAATATTCGAAATCTTTTACAAAAAGACCAAAAACAAAAAATAGAAAAAAATAAAAGTGGTCAGAATTTTTTCAAATTAAAACATGTTATAGAGTACTTTAAAACAAGTAAGTTTCATTATTAAAAAATGTGAGTATAACTTAATTTTTTGTAGAGATATGAAGGTTCAAAGTTTTTAATTTTTTAGCAGTGAAATACGCGTAAAAAAACTGAAACATTAGCACAGAAAAAGTTATACCAACTGCAAAAAATAGGATATTTCCGGATGTTTGTTTTTAAATTAAAGTTGAACATCTCAGGTACATTGGCATATAATTTGTTCTTAGTGTTATTAAGTAAAAAAAAAAGCTGAGCAGGGATGAAAAGTGAGACACAAATTTTAACAGAAAAGCAGCGAATTTTATCTATTTTCAAGTCTTTTGTGAAATATTAAATACTTTCAGGAACAGGTAGCAGGGTGCGACCAATTTATATTAATATAGGCAATATATATCACATTGAAATTTGCAGGAAAATTGTGTTTTGCAAACACTTTTTAAATAAATTGGTATCAACTAACTGGATATCTCCAACCAAATCTGCTAGCATTAACATCTCCCAGACATCTTGAAATATTCAAAAGAGAGTAAGCACGTATAAAGCTGAATTTGATTCATCATATAATGATTTGTAACAAAGAGTAGACTACTTGAACATAACAATTTTGAAAAGGTTATAAGAATATAGCGGCTTACAAATAAAGAAAAGGCAACAAGCTTAGAATTAAAATTGTGGGATGTCTTAGCAATACACTACTGCAGGTTATATACATTTATGTGCACATATTAAACAAATAACTCCTTCGGATCCGAGCTTCTTATGGTAAAGTAATCTCGCGGTAATAAACTTGGTGATGTTAAAAAAAAGCCGTGCATAATGTAAACTTGGTTGATATTGACGAGCACAACATTTTGACATTAATATAGCAATTTTGAGCCCACTATATACTAGTATCTAGATCTAATAATAATCTACATGCACTAATATAATCATGGTTATTTAACAATATCAACGTTCATACTGACCACTCTTTATGATTTATATGGAAATCTTGGAAGCATACTCAATTGTAGGTTTACCGTAAATCGTTGACATTCAGTCAAATTTTCCTCCATTGCCAAGATTGAAGGTTTATTTGAATCTTTGAATAATAAATGTTTGTGTTCGGTTCTCACAATCTGCATTCTTATCGTGTGATAAAGCAAATATGCAGGCGTACAACGCTACTATCTCTAAATGTCGCCCTTTCAAAACGCCTAGTTATTATTTTATCATAATTGTTTTCACATTTATAAGAGTTTATCCTCTCAAAACAGCTTTCCCAAACTTGCCTAGCACAACCCTGATTCAACATTGCCTTCTTCTTTTTCGCATTGCCTTCCCTTTTATGTTGCAACTATTTGTCAGCGATCGTAGTACAACTCAACTTAAATATAATATCTCACATTGAAATAGGAAATAATGTAAAATTCAAACATACCATGTGATGAATTTATACCAACAATAGTAATTAGTATCTTATCAAACGTTATATTACTGCAAAAAAAAAAATGATTGATAGCATTGCATATCAATTATTTCGCATGAAATTTGCCTTGTATCATATGTGTATCCAAGAATTTAATTGACACGACACTTGAATGCAACAAGCTTGTTTATATAAATACACTACTATTTGACTGTTTCGTTTTTTTCACTTTTCATATCTTTCAAATTTCAATACCTTTTTGGTACAAAATACAATAAATAGAAAGCATTTATAAAGCATAAAATGACCGATAAAAACGTAAGTGTACGACTATTGTTGATTTCGTTATACAGTACTTTTATGCGATTCATTAGATGCGGAATTAAAAATAAATATATCATGCATAAATTTACTTACCATTTACACACAAAAATAGGTGACGAAAGAAATATCATCTGTACATAACCAACCATCTATTGAAAAACTAGATATAAAGCATGTAGAGACAAATAACTTGGATGCTGATGCTCAAAGATTACAAGATTTAGGCTATAAACAAGAATTTAAGCGCGAGATCAGTTTATTCGTGCAGGCAGGTTTTGCTTTTAGTACTATGGCTGTTTTGCCTAGCTGGATGGTTACATTTGGGCCTTGTTTAAGTTCAGGTGGGCCTGCAGCATTAATTTGGGGTTGGCTTATTGTTTCTACTTTTGTGTTGTGTATAGCACTTTCGATGTCAGAAGTCATCTCTGCTTATCCCTTAGCAGGTGGTGTGTATTCATGGTCTCTTATGTTGAGTAGTAAAAAATGGGGGCCTTGTAAGTAAAGAATCAATCATATCATAAAGTATATCTCTAACATTTATTGTATTTTAGTCATGGCTTGGATCACTGGTTATGCATATCTCACAGGTTTAATTGCTGTGGTAATGACATTGGCTTGGACAGGTGCTGATTTCATTTACGCAATTGCAAATATTTTAAACGAAAATCAAATTGAATCACAGGGAGCATCTGTTGGTCTTTACATTGGATTAATAGTAGCAGGCACTGCTTATAATATTTTAGGTTTGAGATTTAGTGCTTATTTAAACAAATTTATGGTTGTTTGGGTTATGATCGGTACACTTGTTGTTATCATTGCTGTTCCTTCCATGGCACCCACTCATAATTCTGCCAAGTGGGTCTTTACAGAATTTGTCAATTCGACCGGCTACGAAAGCGATGGTTTAGTCTTCTTAATTGGTCTATTAGCATCAGGCTGGGCTCTCGTGGGATATGAGTGTGGTGCTCAGATTGTTGAAGGTACTCAAAATGCCGCTACTACAGCACCTCGCGGAATTATCATCTGCGTCGTTGGCGCTGTCTTGCAAGGCTTTGGTTTAATCATCTCTACTTTATTCTCTATTCAAGACATTGATGAGCTATTGAATTCTGATATGCCTGTAGCTACCTTTTTCTTGAGAGCCACCAATAGCCCTGCTGTCACCGCATTCTTTTTGGTTATTTTACTTGTTGCTCAAATTGGATCTCTTTGTAATTCTATCCTTGCAGCTGGTAATTTCATGTGGAGTTTATCTCGTGATGGTGTATTGCCCTTTTCCAAATTTTTATACAAAATCTCTGGCGATCGCAATATCCCAATCAATTGTTTATTGGTACAACTTGCCATTTGTATTCTTATCATTTTGCCTTCGTTTGGTTCTGTAGTCTATTGGCAAGCTATTATGAGTGCTGCTGTTATCTCAATCAATGTGTCATATGGCTTACCTTTACTTTGTCGTCTTATTTGGGTACGAAATGATATGCCTAAAGGACCTTTCCATTTAGGTAAATTTGGTTTACCCCTCAATTTCATTAGCGTCATCTGGGCTAGTTTCTTTGCTGTAATTCTTTGCATCCCCTCAGCTTCACCTGTATCTCCAGAATCCATGAACTGGTCTTCACTAATGATTGGTGCCGTTATGTGTTTTTCCATCTTTTTCTGGTATATTTCTGGTCGACACACGTTTAAAGGTGTCGTTCAATCATCAGACTAGAGGCTTTTTATAGAATTTCTTAATATATATACATAGAATAATAAACCATGTTAAGCAATTTTTTTTTTGTTACTCTTTTCATCAAGCAATTATTGAATTTGAAAAGTATTTATGTTAACTCTCCTTCTTCGTAAATGTCGTCTCTCCTTTGCATAAACAGTTTGGTTCTTTGTGATTAAAAGAAGAGTGCTGGATTGGCCTGTTTCACTCTGTAGAGCTCATATACGATATTGCATTAATCATTATTGCAATGTCACTTTGTTGTGGCTACACTTATCCTGTGTTTTCAAGATTGTAATACAAGCCATATTCTTCATTGAAGCATACAAAGCTAAACATTAATTCATTGACTTGATAATTCCTCTATTAATATACAATCATTGATTTTTTTGCTATTATTATGATTCCAAATAGATATACTGGAATCATGCCTATGTCGTCAACTGTTTTGAATATTGGACTCGATTACTTATTATTAATAACAATTGAAATGGGCAAAATGGCATTTATTTTATTCAAGCCGACAAGGTCAACCGGTCGCACTGTATCATCAATTGTTTATGCTTTGGAACGGAAAATACATTTTGTATATAATTAAAGTAATACGCCACGCAATATGGTATTATTTATAGATACTATGATAATAATAACATACTCTTAGTGCTCATAAATATAAATTGCAACATGAAAATAGCATTTATGCTTTTATTTAGAGAATCATTCAACGATTATTATACTCAGGAAATTGAGATGATTCGTATTCTATGACAACAGAAGCTCAATTCCCACCAAAAATAAATAAAGTATAAAAAATAAACTCGAATAGAATAACATCTGAAAATTATTTTTTATTATCAAATAGTATATAAAATTACATTGTTTCAGGGCCATAAAAATACTTTGAATACTAACACAATGATCCTACTGCACGAAACATTTCTCACAAGGCATATTACTACTGCCAGTAGCTCCGAGACAAACACAAGAAAGCCAAGTAAATTTTGATTGTCTGGGATTTAATGATAGTTTCCAATCGATAAATACTAGTTGCTTCCATTGATATTTCCTTTACTTTTCTTTTCCTCTTTCATTTATTACTACGCTTAAAGCAATGTCAAATAACCACAGATACGAACAAGTAAGAAATAACCTAGTTTTGCTATGAAAATAAGTTTATACTAATCCCAATTCCAGGTTTCTCTCGAGAACCATGACGAGGAAAACCATTACATTGAAGAACAAAACAATACCGCTAGACCTTTAGTAATGTCTCATCAACGAAGTGACTTGGAGGATACATTCGACATTAATGAAGACGATGAAGATAATCAATTATTAGAAACTGAATATCACCAATTATTACCTACACCTATTCCAGCACCATCTTCAGTTGCTGCTGGATCTGCTATTAATTATAATAACGGACCTATTCAACAACAATCGAATGATGGTGTATTTTCTAATATGGCGGCTAAACCTGAATCCGATTCAAAAATGGAAGAAGTTCCACCAGTAAGTTGAATTGAAACAAAAACAATCAACAATTATTCATGTTTGAAGCTAATAATTGCATATTAGACTTATGAGGAAGCTTCAGCTGATGCAACACCGCCTTACTGGCAAACAACAATTATTGCACCTGCTGATATGGGTGATATGATTTTGGTTGAAGGATTACCAGTTGGCAATATTTTCAGCTTTTTATGGAATTTAATGGGTAATAAAACTAACATTATTTCTTCTAGAATAAAATCACTAACATTTCTCTGTAGTTTCTGCAAGTTTCCAATTAGTAGGATTTATGCTGACTTATTTATTACATACAACACATGCAGCAAAAGATGGTGCTCGTGCTGGCCTGGGTGTATCATTGATCCAATATGGATTTTATGTTCGTAGTAGAGGCACATTAGATGAAGATTTCGATTATGATGGTGAAGGCCACGATACTGTTGGACAAGATGCAACTCAAGCAGAAGTAATTGCTTATTTAATGATGTTTATTGGTTGGTTTATTATTTTGAGAGCTGTTTCTGATTTTAACAGAGCTCGAAAAATGGAGAAAATTATTACATCCGAACCTAATGTAGATGCCATTGTATAATCTAATCTTCACTTGTATCATATAGAAGAAAACATCCATACCCTTCCTCTCTCTCTCTCTCTCTTTTTTTTTACACTGCCTTTCACTAAACCCTCCCTTGCACTAATTCCATTATCTATATCTTTTTGCATTCTTTCCTTGTATCCATTTCCTAATAATTTATCCCATCATCATACAGTTATAATAAAGAAAAATAAGTGATTTGTAGTCGCGGACTTCCAAGGTGTAGTTGTTATTTGTAAAGAAAAAGGTGTATATATGTAAAATAAAACGAGTGAGAAAAAAAAAGTAGAAATGTATATAAATATGTTGGGGGGTTGTTATGAAAGCAAATAGATTCTTCCGTAGTAGTATACGATTTGATTGAAAATCACAACCAAGTAGCTTTGAAGAGCAATTGATTTCTTTCTACTCTATTTTCTGGCATTGTTTCTTGCCTCCTTTTCAAGGTTTTCCTTGAAAGCCTTCATGAATTCACTACCAGTCTTGGTACCTGCATTTAAGCAAGCCGGTTAATAAAAGAATGAATTCAATTTAAATATTTCTAGTTACCTTTATCTGTAATGCTAGAAACATGATGATGTGTCTTTTGTGCCATACGATTGAACAAAGGGCTTGCTAAGAGACGCTCAGTAACAAAACTAGAGAACCAGAAATTGACAATTTTTTGAAACATGGCTGTAATGTATAAAAGTTTAAGAGAATGAAGAGAGAAAAAAAAAGAAAATCATAGAATCTAGGTAAATTTAAGAGTTTTAACATCGGTTTGTCCAGGGCTTACACATTTCGGGCATGGCCTTGGAGTCACATTTCGGAAACAGATACACCAATAGAGTTTAATGAATCATCCTTACCCATTGGGCATCTTCTCTAAATGTCGTTCATTTAATCATCTTGATTTATAATATTGTGGAGAAAAAAAATTCAAATTGATAAAATAGCAATTCAGAACAGTCTGACGACATATGGATGCTATAGACTCTAAACAATTCTTTAATGAGTGTATACAGTCATTTTGTTCATTTTCAATCCTCACCATTAGGTGATGGGCAACAAAATGCATAGTAAACTAGGCTAGTCTACTAAGACAACTTTATTAATCGATGACCCCCAATAATTATCTATAGATCAGGATATTACCTGTAACTGTAATTACATTATGCGTGGAAAATCAAGGACCTAAAAGAATGGGACCTATTGCAATGCTCATGGAAATTGCTTGGATGAATAGAATGTCCTGTCCTTCACGACCTATTTTGACTTGCTGCAGTACACGAAGAAACTACGCTTGATAAATTAAAATGAATTTTGATATTAAATTTGAATTTTCAAAAAAAAAAAAAATTCATAATTTCAATCTTCAAAATCGGAATATGCCTTCTTTCTATAACTAACCTCATAATAAACAATTTTTAGGATATACCTCAGAGACCACAAAATAGATATAAATTAATTGCATTATGCTAGCTATTCCTGAATTCATGTTATATCTCATGAAAGGCTCAAAAACACGTAAAATCCACTGCTTTTTCCTTGAAAACTGGGTCTCACTTTTTATTCCTGCTCAACTTTTTTTTTCACCAAATAACACCAAGATAAAATTATATGCCAATGTACCTGAGATGTTCAGCTTTAATCCAAAAATAAGTATCCGGAAATATCCTATTTTTTGCAGTTGGTATTAATTTTTCAGTGCTAAGGTTTCAGATTTTTTACGCGTATTTCACTGCTAAAGGATTGAAAACTTTGAGGCTTCATATCTCCAGAAAAAATTAAGCTATACTAACTTTTTTTAATAATGAAACTTACTTGTTTTAAAGTGCTCTATAACATATTTTAATATAAAAAAATTCTGAGCATTTTTATTTTTTTTTTTCATTTTTTTGTCATTTCTATTGTAGGTTTCAAAATATTGGTTAAATTGAGCAACATTTTTTTTGCATTCATGTCATTAAGCTCGTTAAGTTCTCTCGGACTCAATTTTGAGTTTTTCAAAATATTAATTTTTCGTGGAGATATCCTCAAAAATGTGTACAAAAAGGTACCTCCATTTCTATCGTCCATTTTCCCCTTGTATACCCTCATCCCAAATTCCGAATCTGAAAAAAATTTGGACAAACATCTTGTTTTCTCTACGAAAAATGCAGCTAGAAAATTGTACAATAGCTTAATCAATAGGTAATGGTTTTGCGCATCATTTAAATTACTTATATCTTAAATATGTTTATGAAAAGTGATGTGTATCTTCAAAAAACCTTCAATATTTCAATTGCATTTTACGCAAAATTTAATGTAAAATGTTTGTCTGAATTTTATTTAGATGGATGCAGAATCAAAAACTGTACAAAAGCTATTTAGTATACTAGGTCGACTTACTTTGCAGTTCATGATCAATTAAACGATTTTGTTTTTTTCATCATTTTTCGTCCATTTTTTAAAATAAATTTTGGAACCCAGTTATCATAAGCTGTAAGCTGTGATATCGACTATTATTTTGGTTATCTCGATGAAAAATCAATATTTTTGGCTGAAACAAAAAATACAGAGTAGCAATCAATTAGATCTATATTGTGAATAATACAGAAATTAAGCCCTGGATAATGAGTTTTAAGTTTTACAAAATAATAAACTAATATTTACAACTGCAGAAAAAAGAAAAAAATCCCATCCTTGTGAACATTGATCCAATTAATCTTTAATTATACATGATGATAGATTTAAATATATCTTGCATAAAATTTTATACCTCTACTTTCACAAATGACTGTGAATTGAGAAAATCATCAGCAAAACATGATATTTCTGTCCAATAAAACTACCTGTTGCGTCCTATATTTTCATGTTTGATAAATAATACTGTACTTAAAAAAGAATACAATTAAAGGAGAATGAGTAATGAACCAATTCTTCAACTGTATAATAAAAACAAGATATCGTTTATTTAGATTGTAGATATAAAAGTATGGCCTGCAGTGGAATTACATACTAAAAACGCTTGAAAATAATAAAATAACCTAATTTCCAAGAAGTATCGCTCATAAAATATGATGCCACTTGAAATGTGAACAACAATAATAAACAAAAGCTTCAATTGAACACAATAACAAGCGCATGCTAAAAATATGAAATACCTTTTTGAACCATACAGATGGTGTAGATGATAGCGCCCTTGATTACGGTGCAATCAATTACATAAATGACATATATATATCAAAACAGGATTCTATCCAAACCAATAATAATTATAAGCAAAGATATCAGTTTAGTCAACTGCTCATCTATATTGAAGTCGCAATATCGATATAAATAAGATTCACGAATATAAAATTACCCCTTAATTCAAGGTTACATAAAATAGATATAACAATAATAAACAACCATTTCCCAAAAGGTCGATATTGTCAAGTTTGACATCAATCCCTTGTGATCAATGCTCTACATGATTTACCTCTTAAAATATTAAATCAATAACAATGCACTCAAAACTAGACGATTACTAAATATAAATCCATTCAAGTCTGATGGTATCCAAAGTCTCCAAATCATTATAAATACCCTCATACTTTTTCAATTATTTTAAATCTTCAGAAATCTAGTGTACTGAAAACTTTAGCTGATTACAATTGTATTTCTACTGTTTTTATTTTATTCTTTTCTGTTTAGTAAACAACTTCGTTATTTACTGCATATGACTTATTGAGTCTAGTTTAGTGCAAAATTAGCATTATAAAGTTTATTTTATGGCTTCAGTAATCTCAATTCTGCGTAAGTTTTTTTTTATGAAGCAAAGGCAGACTATTAAAAATTATTATTACATTAGCATATTACCAGAGAATTATTCTACATAAAACGACTAATTCGATATTTGTGTACTGCGCAAGGACAAATAGGGCATGGCTACTCATTGTACTGATTCGAGGAGGAGGGTTAGGCCACTATACTAAAGACAAACATCAGGAGGAACTGACCAAGATCAGACACACCAGAACTCAATCGTATTGATTAATGCAAGAGAACAGAACACTCAACTGAAGTCGCGATCAAAAGTACCGCACCTAAGAGCCACATCACTACACAAAAACCAATTTTCATATTAGCGATCCACGCGCTGATGAGACCGGGAGTAGGTTGCATATTTACGTAAATCACAGAGTGTGAACAGTACGAGCTAGAACTGGACAGATGTAACATAACAAACTATCTATGTTGAAAAACTATATGGAAAAACATAGCGACTGTGAGCTCTATCAATCATCCGGCTTGCTACTAGACACTAGACCATTGTGTGAACCACTACCACACTCAACTATAGTATCGCTCCGTTTGACCAGACTAAACGTACTAAAGAAATTTTAGACGAAAGAAAGGTGGTCTTGGGTTCAAGTTTCAAAAACATTGAAAAATGCAGTGATTGTGGGGCCTAACTTTCGATCTGGCAACTGGTTTCGTTTTGTTCCATTTTGCCATTTTTGGAAAAAATAAAATTCTTAAAAAAATTTTACAACCAAAAACATATCATTGAATCCTAAAAGTGTATTAATGCGAAATATACAATCAATAGCGCTCTGGACGATGATAATTTTTTCTTTTATATTTCTGTTACAAAATTGTTGGGTAATAGCAATAATGTAGGGTTTCCGTTTTTTCAGGAAAAGTCAAAAAAATTGGCTTGCAAACTCAAAATAAACATCGCCACTATATCGAGGGTATGATTTAAAACTTATGCTTCTGATATTTACCTTAATAAAAAGTTCCGTTTTTCGGTTCAAAAATCGCATTTTGCCAAAATTGAGATTTTAGATGAGGAATCATAAGGAAAAAATTGGGTTGAAAAAGTTTTGTAAAAAGAATGGGTTTTTTGCTATAAATCAAATCTACTGAACGATATTATTCGTTTGATATGCTTCTTCAATCTGGAAATGGCCTGTATCCATCAAAATGCAGCATTTAAGGTACTGATTTAGGCCAATTTTAATGTTTCAGCAGCGTATATTCTCAACTACATGTTGATTATTTTGGTTTTGGATGTATTTGAAGATTTAATTCTTCGTTATGTATGTTATTCATGATTTTACGGTCGTGAAATAAAAGGTAGTGGTAAATATTCGTGTTGTTCGAACTCAATATTTTCCATATTATTTCGATTTTATGATATTAGTTTTTTAAACGGAAATGTGCTCTCAAATTGGCCGAGATCTTCGCTCTATTTATGAATCAGCGTCTGAAATGAATGCTGTCAAATTAGGTAGCTTCATTCACGGACTGTGAGCCCAATATTTCATAGAAAACCTATGCAATAATAAGACATTAATAAGACAGGATACCCATCACCCCACTCAGGGGCGATTCTTTCTTGATTTGGATTGAATTTTGAACTTTAAAGAATTTTTTACATGCTTGAAGGTATGGAATAACTCGAATAACTATCACATTATAGAATTTCTTATACAAAAAATGCTTCTTTATTTTATTCTTTGATGATTTGACGACATATCAACTACGTTTATATACATTTGATTTCGACAAAACCGAAAGTATGCAGCCAAAAATGCCATTTAAAAAAGTATATTTTTTGCATATTTTTGAACATCAGGGTCCTCAATAAATCTACCCATTGAATCTGCATCCATTTGAAGCTGTACATCATATATTGGCCCTTTAGTTCCATCACCACGTCCAAATACAATCATACAACCATTGCCGCCAAATGTGATATAACCTCTTGTACGATCAGGACGACCAAATCCAAAATCCAATCTCCAAAATGGCAACATGGACACATCACTTGATGTTGACTGTACATTTGAATTAGGTTGGTATGATAGATAGTTGACGGACATGTCTTCGTGTAGTGTGTATAATTTACTGATACCATGGAATAAAGATGGTTTAACACCACTAATGAGCTGACGAAATGTAACTGCTGTATCTACCAAACTCGACTCTTCTATTTTTGCTTTGCTGCTTGAAATGCTCTTTGATCTAAATTTAATAAAGCTTAAATCAGAATAATGATATACAAAATATGTACAAGGTCTTACATCATCCAGTTACCAAAGTAATAATCAAGTTCCTTATTGCTTCCCTTCTTGGATCGGCCATTGACCGACATGATCATCTTGATTTCTGTATCATCTGAAGGAACATCTCGACAACGAATAATTGCTCTCATCAACATGGCAAATAAAGCATCTTTTGTTGATAACCAATTCTTATTAGCGATCATATCTGGTGTATGTGCATCCTTTTTGCATTGATAGAGACCATCAGAATGAAATTCAAGTATAATGCTTTTGAGGGGCATAGGACCATTAGGAGAAGTGCGGGCATATTTTTGCTGATTTGGATCCATACGCAACAACTGCGATTCATCTTCTTTAATCACCCGATGTTCCTCACGATAATGAGCCATTGCTTCGTCTGTAATTATTGCATCATAAGGAGGCTCAATGAGGTCTCTTCGAAACAATGCCCGAGTGTATTCGGATCCACGAGCTTTTTTAGCCCATGCGTCAAGAAAGAAACAAGCAGAATATGTATCGGCAATCTTGTGTAAAATCATGATTCCTAAGGCAACACCACCATCCATAAAGCGAGTAACCTGTACAGCAAATAAAGGATCTTCTGGTGAACAATAGAAATGTATAGGAAACATACGATGATAATCCATTTGATTTGGAAGATAGCCATTTTCTTTAAATGTTTCTAATTCACCTTGATATTCTGCTTCCTGTATTGCAGTCGTTTTAGAATGCAATATCCACTATACATGAAATAGATTTACCTGAAACAATACGCCAGCATCACAATTATCAATCTCATCTCTACCATTTCCAATATCAACTAATCTACCTGCTAAAGGATAAAAATATTCCAATACATCCGATAATGAAGATTTAAGTGTATCTGTATTCATAAAATCAGGATCTTTTTCATCATTTGTGTAAAATAAGAGCAATGGAGTGTATGATTTATACATGACAATATCCCAATCTGATAGAGATGTTCTCTTTTTTTGAGAGGGAGTTGGAGTAGAAGGTATAACCCATTCACGGTTATTGACTTGCACACGAGGTTTAGGTGCCATTATGATTGAAATGAATTATGAAAAAAGAATGGCAGATATCATTTTGAACTAGTATTTAGTTTATTTAATGCAAAATAACTTATTTGTTTGAATAAACCTTTTAGTCTGTAACTGGTCTGTTTTTCAATAAGGGGAATTGAAGGTTTTTGGGCTCTTGGGTTAAAAGATCTCTCCAGTAAGCCAATTCATAACCCAAATTATCAGGATGAACATCCTTGTATTTTTCGTTAATGATTTCCAATAACAAATCATATAATTCTTTATAACCATTTTCATTTAAGTGTAATCCGTCTAATAAAAAGTGAGATAAATCACGTTTCTCTTGATGAGCTTTGTCCATTATACGAGACCAGATGTCAGCAACTGGTACGCTAGTTTCTCGGCCAATTTCACTGATACATTCTGCATAAGTACGAGCGGATTCGTTTGTACGGTTTAATGCAAGTCCATCCCTTTCGCATAATTTACCCCATTGAGCTTCGTTAATAGGAGGAGGAGTGATCAAAATCAATCTTAACTTGGGATTATAGTATCTGGATTGAGGATTTCTAACTAAATCAATCATTTCTTTGGTATTTTGTTTGAAACGATCCAATGGTACATGTTGAGGTGAAAAAGGCAATGCTCCATCATTAGCACCAAAGAAAATGGTCATTAACGGAATAGAACATGCTTGATCTTGTTGTTCCTTATGAGTAGGTAATAATTGACGTAAAATAGGCAATGCCCAATCTGTATTATAACCTGAAAACCCACGGTTGATAACATCGAGTTTACGAATATAAATCTAAAAAAAAAAAAATTATATTCAAGTTATAACCTGCTCGTGGCTATAGCAACAAGAAGTGAGATATACATACATTAGCTAAAAGAGCACCAAAGCCTTTGAGTTCAGGATCGAAACTAAACTATTGGGTAACTGATTTTTTAGTATTACTACTGTAAAGTTATGATTCAAATGAGTTCTACCTGAGTAATCGAGTCCTATATGTGTTTTTAAGAAATGAATATAATGTCTTTTTTTTTTTACATTTAAACATTCAAAATACCTACACCGAACAAAACGATTTGGTTATAAGGATGTGTTGATGCCATTTTTACAAACTATTGGAAATAAAGATAAAAAAAAAAAGGTTTAAACTAAAGCTTTTGTTTACAATTCCAATTGTTACACCGCCGCCAAGAGATCTCTCATATCATAATTCAAATCATCAATCAATGTATCTAAAAACAATGTATTTTCAATATCCAAATCCAAAATAAGTAATATGGAGTAGTACTTGAAACGCTATACAATGCATTGTGGAAACTATAGTTGATTATAGACTGAAAGCAGCGAGTTAAAATTCTTTAAACTTCAAGTATGGCACCATATTTAATAGGTTTTTGATTTTTATTTAAAATACATATTAGAAAAAAAAAAGGAGGGCGCAAAAAAGAGACAGAGAAAAAAAGAGAGAAATGCTTATTATGATTATATATATGTATATGTTTTGTGCGTTTATGTGTATAAGTGATAGAGTTTCTAATGTTTTTTCTTTTCTTTACAGTTGTAATCATGATTCAGGCCTGCAAAATTAAGTTACTAGATTAAGGTAATTAATTAAGTCTACAAAATAGGAATAAAGAGATAGATATTTAGTTTTCACATTTAAATAAAATAAAGAATCAACTTACGTTCCCTTGCAAAATTTACTACCACACAAACAGGGTATCTTGTCAGCTTCAATTGGGAATTTGTAATCATATGTAATTTCTTCTCCAGGTTCAATATCTCGATTTGCATATATAACAATTTTCTTTTGCTTATCGACTGTAATAATTTTAGCACTGCAATTTGGCTATAATAAAGCAACATGTTAGATTTGAAATAGATAAGCCTAAATTCTAAATACTCACAGCACAGCAATGGTTAATGAATCGAGCAACATTACCACATTTTGTAGCATCAATGACTGTATCATCATCCACACGAAACAAATAACTACTTCCAATGCCACAACGTTCATATTGTTTTTCTCTTTCTTCAGCTACTTGTTGTCGAATTACTTCACCAACATATTCAATTACCATATCATTTACATCAATATGTTCTTCAGCATAAAGTCCCCAATCATGAATAGGTGATTTAGCAAATCGAAGCTGCTTCTTTCGACTTTGAAGTTGATTAAATTTGAGAATATCAGAATCAATCGTCTTTTTCTGCATTTCCATGCCTACAACTAAACGACGATTATTAACACGGGTCGCACGAGATGATATCCTGCCAGTATCTGCCGGTACATCAATGACAGCCTTGTTTTTAGGTAAATAAGTTGCTTTCATTGAATCAGGAATGGTATATACGCCACGAACTCGAGCAGATCCACCTTTAATATGTTCTGTAACATCTTCTTTCTGCTCAATGCCTGCTCTATCTAGTAATGCTGCTCTCAAGAAATAATAATCCTCAGGTTCCTTGATTTGATTGAAAGGATCCCATTCTGGTGGATTATTATCAATTGTTATAGGCTCTGCTAGTTCCTCACTATCTGATTCTTCAGGTGCTAATAAAGACTTTTCTAATTCTTCTTGATTGATGACAATCTTGGTATCTTGAATCACTTCCTCATCGTCTTCCTCTTCTTCTTCCTCTATTTCTTCTTCTTCTTCATCTTGCCCAGATGAACTATCTTTAGATAAATCTTCTTCTATCACTTCATAAATTCTATCTGGTAAAGGAGGCGCCATTAAATCGCTCTTCTTCTTTTTCTTTCGTATTTGTTTTGTCTTTTGTTTTAATTTCACTTTAGAAGATGAATCATAATCACTTGTATCATCTTCACTGTGCAGTCGCTTCTTTTTCAGTGGTGATTTCTTTTGTGCAACTCGTTTACGCTTTCTAATTTCCTGCATATAATCATTTTCCACAAAATCATCTTCATCTGTATCAGACTCATTAAACTCTTCTTCTTGTTGATGAAGTTTCTTCAAAAATGCATCATGTTCCACATCGCTTTCTTCATCACTAATATAATCTCGCAAACTGCGAGGTCGTTGCTCTTTAACCAATTTCTTTGGTTTACGTTCGATTGTGGTGGATGCAGCAGGTGATGATTCTGCTGTAGATGCATCTTCCTTGACATTGACCATTGCTGTATCGCTTGTAGATTCTTCAGGGCCAGAATGATATTCGCCTTCCTCAGAACTTGATGATGTCGAGAATACGGGTGTGTCTGCCATTGGTGATCCTTGTTTTACATGGGATGTCGTTGTTGCTGATGTAGATGCCTGCTCTTGATCCGTACCATTAGCAGTAATAGTAGACGAAGTATGTTGATAATCCTCGTATAAAAATGATTCATAATCACGTTTCGGTAAAGGTTTTTGCTTCTTTTTGAATCTTGGTAATTTTGCAACCTTCATTGAAGGTAATATTGATTCTATAAGATCTTCTTGTGATGTTGATATTTTATTACCATTGCTGCCATTTATTTTCTCGCTAATTTCTGCGTTATCAGTTTCAGGACTTTTGACAAGATTAGCAGCAGCCTCTCTTTCTAATCTTAAAGCTCTCGCCGATTTGTAGAAATCATGAATAGATGGTCCTGCAATTCGATTTTTCAAATCCTTCAAAAATACATCTGCTAATTCACCAAACAAAATCTCTTCGACTGTCAATGGTTTTGCTTCTGCTGGTGGTTCGGTATCATTTTTGGTTGTTGTAGTCTCGGTTGTTATAGTCGTTGTAGCTGATTCATTAGACACACCATTAGCTCCATTAACAGAAGTAGTCGGAATAGTGCTATTTTCTACTTGTACACTAGTAATTTCTGATGTAGTTTCTACATTTCCATTATTAGCAGCAATAGGCATTTCTGAACTGATATCTTTAGCAATAGAGACTGATGGATCTCGAAGAGTGATTAACAATTTATGGCCCATGACTTGCTGTTGATCGTTTGTAGCATCCAAAGCTTTTTTTGCAATTGTAAGCGAATCAAAAACAATCAACCAATCCGCCTCATCATGATATATCTAAATGTAACGTATTATTTATCAATTTGCCATTCTTTCCTTATTAAACTATAAAAACTTACATCAATACAGTTATAATAGTAGTAGATCTTTTTCAAATCTTCCAATGCTCCTCTTACAAACGGTAAACAATTCTTTGAAATTGCCAAAATCGGTCTAGATTGTGATGCTGCTGATGAAGAAGTAGGTTTTTTACCATGTTGCTCATCCCAATATTCAGAGCGTCGGCGACTACTACTCTCTCTACCATAGTAATCATCATCATAACGATAATAGCTATCTCTTCTATCCATACTTCGACTTCTGCTTCTACTCCTACTTCTATATCTTGAATCTGGTGAATCCATGCCTGAACTATCCCAGCGAGATCTATGCCTTGAGTGATGTTCTGGAGAATCTAAACGTCTTGGCGATGAATAGCGAGAATATCCACTACCATATCTTGATGAAAGTCGATCGTCTCTATATCGATAATCGTCATAATATCTACTACTACTGCTACGATGATAATCATCTCTAGATCGAGAATAGCGCCTAGAATCATATCTATCCCAATCACTGTCACCTTCGTCTTGATATCGACGATCATGGTGGCTATGATAACTATCATGTCTACTGCTATTGTTTCTGTGTAACGGCGAATTTGGCGCTGCTGCTGTCGTTGCTGATGCTACTGCTGTTGCTGTAGACATGGATCGAGTTGGTTCTAATTTTGGTGAAGGTACAGGTCGATTAAAATCTTCAATTGCCAATTTCAGTTTCTCTCCTAAACAAAAACAAAATATTAAGTAATGCATAATTTCAATCAGATAACTAATGCATTGCTTTTACCTGTAGGATCAAAGCAAACTTTAGCAGATTCTGCAACTCCCATTTTTCGTCCATTGCCTTTTTCAACAGCAAGGCACGCAGAAGCATGACCATCTGTAATTCCATCACTGGCAAATGAAACATAAGCGATGCCAAATGAACCGCCTGTTGTTGGGTCTTTTTCGATATCTACTGATTTCACTTGACCATAAACTGAAAAATAAGTCATAATCTGTGTTTCTGTCATTAAGGGTGATAGTCGAGATACTAAAACTTTGGTTGCAGGTTTAGGTCCATATGAATTTTTGTCAAACTAAGAAAATTACAAATTAAAATCACACATTGATCGACGCGCGTGCACAATTTTAGTATATATTACCTTATACTCAAGAACATGAAATTGTTTCCTATAATGATATCGACCTTTCAAAAAGTTTCTTTCGTAAAACAGTTTGTCTTGTCGAGGGTCCCGGGGAGTAACTGCCAAGGATGTCTAATTTAGTCAGGTTAATTAACATTTTACATCTCAATTACATGGCAACTAACTGGGTCTGTAGCTTGATATTCATATGTGGCTTGAGTGCTTGTTTTTAAACCTTGTGTATCTAGTTCTGGGTCATAAGTAACTCTATAGTTACGAGGACCTTTTGCAGTCGAATTAGTAGACCTAACAATTTCAATTGAAGTTTAATGAATGAGAATAACCTCAAATGTTTGGATTTTTTGTTAATTTTCTTTACCATTTTGAATCCATGGAGAGATTCAAATAAAAGCTAAATTTGCCAATAACAAAAGTGTGTTAAAATGAAGAAGCTTTTTGTAGAAAAGGGGGGGCGATGTTTAATGATATAGACAATCATTTAGTTGAAAATTGTGCGAAAATCCCGTTAAAGAGTCACATTGAGGTTGCTTATTGTATTCCTCTACAATCGCTTCGTTAATGTTTGCCTTTCTATGCAATAATTATTTCGTAAAAGCATCTGTTGTATCCAAGGAACTGGTAATCGGCTTGATTTTATCGAGCTCGACTTGCTTTTTAGGTATACTCATTCAGGGGTTATAGTGGTTGCCATGGTTACTGTGTAATCGGACATTCTACATAGAAAAAGTACTGAGGGCAATGTATTTCTTCCGCATATTGATAAATCAAATTAACTGCAAAGTCAATTGATATATTAAAGTCTTTATGCCAGTATATCATCAGCAAAAAATAGGTCAAATTTGATGATATACGGCTTTCCTGCCCTTCCATTCTCAATTTACCGATTTTTTGGAAAAAATTGCTCGCATGTGTGAGGTTAAATTGCCCAGAAAAAAAGAGGTTTACTTGACCAAATGTTTGAAGCTAATTTGACCAGTTTTCCGAAAATAAATTAACCACTTTTTACAAATAAGCTCAACAATTTCTGGTCAAATAATTTACAAAGGTTCTTTATTTAAGCATTTAGGGAAACAATTTATAGAATGCTGAATGAAATTCTGCAAATGTTTGACAGGAACATCTTCGCTTCCTTTAATAACCTTTGAGAGAGTTTCTATATCCTTCAACTTACCTCTTCTGACTCCACCCTTCAAAGCTTTCCAAAACTGCTCAATAGGGTTGAGATCAGGAGAATAAAGCTAGAGGTACTGTTGATCTGCAAAACGAATCGTCTTTTTCTAAATTGAGACCACATCTTTATTCTAATCCTTTATATACGGTATATTAACGAGCTTCTTGATAACCTCCCTCAGCTGTATTCGGATGACATTATAAAAATTTTGACTGAGTAATTTAAAGGATTTAGTATTTCAAAATCGCAAATGAATACCCATTTGCGAAACACAATGCTCATCACTGTGAAAAAGCCGACGTTTGAACATGAAGTTAGAAATTCAATAGAAACTCTACAGACGAGATATGTGTGGTTCATGGAATGGAAAGATTCTGATCTGGATTTTACAAGAAACTGCATCTTCATTGATGAGGCAAGTTTTCATATCAACATGAGAAATAATTGGGCGAGATCAAAAAAGGTAGCACTGCAGTAGTGAAGCAACCAAAAACCCTAGCTACATCCCATACAATCATTAGTGTTATCCACTCGTCTAGTGTCATCCATGTTGCCATCAGAAAGCCTCCACCAAGAAAAGAAACACAGACTGCAAAAATTAGTACAGCAGATCCAGAAGTTGATGATGACCCAGCCGATATTAAGTCAGTATCAAAAGGTACAACTACAGCGCATTTTCACAAATTTATGAACGAGCTTCTTGCTATCATGGATATTGATCAAACTTTTAAAGAAAGTTATATTGTTATGGATAATGCTTCTATTCATAAACCCAAGCCGGTGATACGTAAAATTGAAAGTAAAGGCTATAAAGTCGTGTACCTTCCTCCTTATTCGCCTGAATTAAACCCCATCGAACAATTTTGGGCAATAGTTAAAGGAAAGATGAAGCGTGATAGACTTATGAATGAAGAAAATTTGTCAAGCAGGATTGGCAATACTTGTAATGATGTACTCATTAGTGACCTTTATGCCTTTTGTAATCATTCTAAGCGCCAAATCATTAATTGTTATAATAAGACACCATTATAAGATAAGTTTTTCTTTCAAATAATATTATTTTGAATTATATATCATATTATTATCATGAAAAGTTGCCAAAGAGGTGTGCCAATTAAATGTTAAATAATGTCTGTTCATAAACCTACATAAACCTACATTTTTCTACTAGAAAAAATGTCAGTTATATCATACATTCATTAAAAAAATTGCGAAAGCCTGTTCGTAGGGCGACGCCGTAATTGAACATAGCAAGATTGAATGACTAAGTCTCTTATACTATGGTATATCTAAGTTTTAAATAAAAAAGCGTCTTTTTAAAAAACTTTTCTTATATTTTACCACGTATGGTCTGAAAATTCAGACTTTGTAGCGGATATTTTTCGGGACTCGTTTTATCCTTACCAACACTCATGATTTTGATCAAAAAACAGAAAAAACAGATTTTGATATCAAAATCAACGTTTAAACATACTACATTGTGAGAGAAAATTATGGCCATGACTAATACACATTTTATAAAAGCTTAATATTAAATGTTAAGTAATGAAACTTTGCACTTTTGATCCAAAAACGGTTTTTTGATTAAAGGATTTTCATGTAATATTTTATAATAGAAATATTTGATATTTTTTATTGAGAAAATAGAACGCTAAATTCTGTATATGTGTATATTTTTTGTTCTTATAATTTGTAGTATAATTAACTCTAGATTTGCAAAATTAGAAAAATAAAATTTGAAAATGTCAAAATTGATGATCTGGACAAGAATAATTTTTAAAATTAATATTCCGCTTATAAGCCCTGTAAGTCTTAAAAATAAGAAATTTTTCGATATTTGAGAAATTTTCAAGAATCTACGATGCTGTACCCACTTGACTTAAACTTATTACTATAAATTTTTGTACATTTTAATATTATGTAATTGTAATGATCTATAATTTTGGACTAACAACAAAGGTGGATAATATGCTTATAGATATTATTTTTGCTATTATAAATTTGTGATCACTGGATTGATGAAGGTTGGTGTTCTTATTTGTAAATTAGATATTTATTAGTGAATAAATATAAGTAAAGAGAGTGTAACAAGACAGATAAATCTACAAGGGATCATGTAATGATTTCCTTGTAGTATTTATATAAGGAATGAAGCAAGGTTTTGCATGAATGAAACTGAAATGTTTGGCTCATTGCAGTAATGGTTTATTTGATCATAATATAGTCTTACTTTATAATTATTGAGTTAGAGGTGATTTGCATTAAGTTTTAGTCTTACATCTCCAATATCATTGTGCTGAACTAAGATACTATTTCCCCACATAAGAAATTAAATGTTGTTATCTCACATAAAACCATGCTCTAATATTCAAATAGAGATAACATGAATTTAACAGTAAATACAGAAAGTATTAGTAATTTAACATATAATAAAATAGACCGAATCATAAACAAAGCAAATTGATTCATAAAATAAACTAAAGAAACACATAGAAGACCAAAGTAAAGGATTGCTCTATGCGGATCATTAACAAATATGCAAAAACAGGCATTAAAAGACCGCCTTGATTACGTAAATCAAGAAGCTCAATATAAACTTTAAAATCACAAACAAACTAATTGATTTACCAAAAAGAATAAACATATGAATATTGCATGAAGACAATGGAACCATGCTTCAATCATTTAATAAGTAGCATGATGATATATGTATGGAATACAGCATTCTCTGATTCACATGTTAAACATCACGGTTTGACAGATATCCTAAGTTGGTAATTCGGTTATTCCTAATTTTGATAGATCACTGACAGTGACGGTGCAACTCCCAGATATAACAAAATCACAGCTAATATAAATAGAGTAAAAATAATATAGACCTATTGCACATTATCCATTATTTGAATAAAGAAGGATTTAAACTGTACCTTTTTCAAATCTTTTTATTTTACATTTTACTGCAATCATAAACCATTAATATAAACATGGCCATCACTGTTATGTCAATACTCATCCTAGGTTTCACATCCAAGGTCACAATCTATAATTAGTGTTACAGTAAATCAATGCGGATCATTGACTTATATCATATTCTTAGATAGTAAAAGCCTAGTAATAGTTATAATTAATGTATATACAGTAAATACATCCAAAGGGTGTATTGTTAATAAAAGTGTAATATTTTGGAAAGATTATTTATATAGACTCTTTTGACATTTCAATCACTAGAATCACTACGGCCAACCTGTGCTGCACAAGATAATTTTGTTGTGCCCAGTTGGGCTGTGAAATAAAATTGAAGTAATTTTATAAAAATGAAAAATAAAATAAAAAAATAAAAGCGTTGATAAATACAATTATAATCTTTCCACGGTTTTACTGTGATTAAAGAAATCTGAAGAAAAAGAATGATATCTTCATAAAGTATGCTATATTTATAGGAATTGTAAAATAGTGGATGTTTGTGTGTTGATGCCTATTTTACAGGTGTTCAATCATAATGTCTTTTATTGACATTCTTTTATAAGATACTTGGTTGAGATGTTGATACTTTGTTTGATATGATAGAATATCATTAGATGGATGTTGATCTTTCAACATTCCAGTTATAATTTAAAATGCAACTGAGCTTATTTTTATGGGATGTGATTCCTTATCTAGAATTACTGCAACTGCGATTTTATGAGCTGGAGTTTTGGAATACTGTATATTATTAATGCAAAATAAGTACAGCTTTATATCATAGGTGTCGTGTTGTAGAAGGTTGTATTTTGATCAGGAATACTTCCTTTTACAGGCACCAGCAATATAGAGTTTCCTCGTTATGCTTATTGGGATCTGATTGGAACTCAGTCCTTATGGAGCGAGATTCAGGTACGAATCGAGATCAGTTATTTTTCTGAAATGACAATGGCGACTTTGGTCTATAAAAGGTGTCATTTCATTGCAGGCTGCACACTATAGACTGAGCTAATGTCGCATGGGCACAAATTGATTTGTACATGAGCGTCGTGCCTTTTTTCTCAAAATTCCATTGCATTTTTTACTGGAATGGGTCTTTAAATTGCATTTGCTTTTATTAATATAGATTATAGACAATACAATAATTCAATATGTTGTTGATATAGAGCAATACATGCAAGAGCCAATATATTTACGATTATTATTATTATTTGTAAATATGTTTATAGCTATAATAATGTTTACAGCAGCAATGGTCTTTTCTCGAGCATGAACTTAGATAACACTTACTACTGCTTAAATTTATATGCAAGTCAAATCTAATAAGATTATAGATGTTATTTTATTACACATAAAGCTTAAACAAATTAACCGTCTTTAAACTTACTATTTTAGTTTACTATTGTCAGCTGTGAAAAGATTTGTTTTCAAATATAGCTGCAACCATAACTATGGTTATTAGGCAAGACATTAAATTATTCTTTTTTTTGTTTCTATATCATTTAAAATTTTATCACTTTTCTGGAATATTTCGTGGGTTTTTAGCCAGTTCTAGCTTTTTAATGAGCAGATGATATAATATTATTGCCTTTGATTTGATCTTGTAATCAAGAAATACTGTACGTCCAATAATACAGTATTAAATAATGGTATATGATCCTAAAATGCGGTTAAATGAAAATATCAGTCTCTAATAATATAGACTGCTACCTATATCAAAAACACTAGTCCCTTATGTTAGCATGCGTTTTCAGATAAAAGAAAA
This sequence comes from Mucor racemosus, assembly GCA_027405735.1. Classification (NCBI taxonomy): domain Eukaryota; kingdom Fungi; phylum Mucoromycota; class Mucoromycetes; order Mucorales; family Mucoraceae; genus Mucor; species Mucor racemosus. Next base: position 1,954,753 of record JAPEHQ010000005.1, read on the forward strand.
GAATATTAGTTTGGTAGTCTGATATGCCTTATCAAACGGTGAATAATACCCTTGGGATAGATATTAAAACAAAAAGATAGAAACAATACACGTAGAAAAGGATTATTTTCAAGGCTTTACATTATTTAGTGCAATTAAAACCCTGCTAAATTGCGCATTTCAGCCAATGTAAAAGCAGAATTATAACGCATGAACCATAAACTAAACAAGATAGTCAATATATGCTATCATAGAAACGGTCATAGAACGGTGATTGTCATTATAGTAAAAGTTTATTATTTAAATCACAAATTAAATGTCAATCTCTCGTACTTACAATTGACATCCTGTACAATCAAATCAAAGTGTATTCAAAGATAGAACTAAGGAGCTTGTTGATAGACAAGTCTATAAATTTTTATATTCATGAAAAACCAATAACTTTGCCATTTACCAATGCACATAACAACTCAAAGCATTTAATCAACCTTTCTAGATAATCATTGGTCAGAAACAATGATCCATTACTTTTAGATTTCCATTTCCTTTAGATTAGACAATTAATATAAATAGCAAAAGATTTTCATTAGCCATGAAGATCTTTACCTTATTTTTAAAAAGAATAAACAACATCTTATATATTATTTTATACGTGTTTTATTTTCAATTTTTCACAGAAACATATATTTTTCTACCAGAGAAACCGTCTGTCATATCATACATTCATTGAAAAACCGCAAAAGCGAACCCGTAGAGCGACGCCATAATTGAGCATAGGGAGATTGAACGGCTAAGTCTCTTATACTATGGTATACTGTATATCTAAGTTTTAAATAAAAAAGCATTTTTTTAAAAACTTTTCTTATATTTAACCACGTATGGTCTGAAAATTCAGACTTTGTAGCGGACGTTTTTCGGGACTCGTTTTATCCTTACCAACACTCATGATTTTGATCAAAAAACAGAAAAGTCAAATTTTGATATCAAAATCAACGTTTAAACATACTACATTGTGAGAGAAAATTATGGCCATGACTAATACACATTTTATAAAAGCTTAATATTAAATGTTAAGTAATGAAACTTTGCACTTTTGTCCCAAAAACGGTTTTTTGATTAAAGGATTTTCATGTAATATTTTACAATAAAAATGTTTGTTATTTTTTATTGAGAAAATAGAACGCTAAATTCTGTATATGTGTATATTTTTTGTTCTTATAATTTGTAGTATAATTAACTCTAGATTTGCAAAATCAGAAAAAAAAATTAAAAAATGTCAAAATTGATGATCTGGACAAGAATAATTTTTAAAATTAATATTCCGCTTATAAGCCCTGTAAGTCTTAAAAATAAGAAATTTTTCGATATTTGAAAAATTTTCAAGAATCTACGATGCTGTAACCATTCGATTCAAGTTTATTACTATAAAATTCCATAAATAAAATTGATCGGTTCCGTCTACAATATCAATCAAGGTAGGATGTGTAGAATAACATGTTAAATCATACAAATAATCGTATGCGTGTTCAAACGATTGAGTAAAGAGGAGGGATAGCAGATGCTTTTTAATAATACTCTACAAAAGGCGGTTTTTTTAGAAAAGAGGCAGGCCAAAAAAAAGATCAGGATTTCTTTTAAAAAAAAGGATGTTTATAAACCTCATTCATATTTGTTATAAAAATATACATTTTTCGACTAATCGAGCGTAACGATATAGAGCTGCCAGTTCTGACAGCAAAGATTGTTGTCCTCTTCAGATTCTCTTAAGAGTGCTATAAATACCAGGTATATGCAATTTTCTTGGTCTGTTATGGCCATGGGCTTAAAAGACTCTGGTTCCAGGTGGATGTTTTTAATGAATGATGTGTTTGCAGTAAATTACGATGTTAATTTACTAAAATAAAAAAAATATAAAAATAAAAGCAGTAGAAATACAATTATAATCAGCTAAAGTTTTTATTACAAAAGATTTCTGAAGAGTTAAAATAATTGAAAAGTATGAGGGTATTTATAGTGATTTGGAGAACTTGGATACCATCAGACTTGAATGGATGTATATTTAGTAATCTTCCAGTTTTGAGTACATTGTTATTGATTTGATAGTTTAAGGGGTAAATTGTATAGAGCATTGACCATAAGGGATTGTATGTCAAGTGTGACAATATCGACCTTTTGGGAAATGGTTGTTTTTGTTTATTTCTGTTATATCTATTTTATGTAACCTTGATTTTTAAGGGGTAGTTTTTATATGCTTGAATCTTATTTATATTGATAGTGCAACTACGATATAGATGAGTAGTTGACTAAATTGATATCTTTGTTTATTATTATTATTGATTTGGATAGAATCCTGTTTTGATATATATGTCATTTGTGTAATTGATTGCGCCGTGATCAAGGGTGCTATCATCTACACGACATGTATGGTTCAAAAAAAGGGTATTTCATATTTTTAGCATGCGTTTGTTATTGTGTTCAATTGAAGCGTTTGTTTATTATCGTTGTTCACATTTCAAGTGGCATCATATTTTATGAGCGACACTTGAAATTTAGGTTGTTTTATTTTTATCAAGCGTTTTTAGTATGTAATTCCACTGCAGTGTTAAAGGAGTATATTGATAACTTTGTGATCTGTTATATTGATTACTGTCTGATATATACTAAAGGTGATAATATTAATTTGCACAAGAAGCATTTACACATGCTATTCAAGAAACTAGAAGATGCGGGCTTGGTAGTTTCTAGAGCAAAGTGCAAGTTCAATCGTAAGGAAATTACCTTTTTAGGGCATGATATTGTTGCTGGTAAGGGTACAAAACCATCTAAACAAAAGGTGAAAGCTATTACGTCGTGGCCTGTGCCTCAAACAGTTCAAGGCATGCGTAAATTTATGGGTCTGTGTCAATATTATTCTACTTATATGCCCAATTTTGCTTATGTGGCGGCTGTTTTCACTGATTTGACAAAAGGCGTTGGTCCGAAGAATCGAAAGATTGTTTGGTCGTCAGAAGCTTGTCAACAAGCTTTTGATTCAATTAAATTATTAGTATCTTCTTCGCCTGTATTGATAATTCCAGATATGTCAAAGCCTTTTTTTTCGTATTAAATGTGATGCTAGTGATTATGCTGTTGGTGCTGTTTTATTATTACAAGAAGATCCTAATTATAATGATGATTGGAAACCTGTAGCATTTATATCGAAGAAACTTTCTAGTGCTGAACGTAACTATCCTACGCAGGAGCGTGAATTGTTGGCTGTTTTATTTGCTTGTAAAGCATGGCGTTGCTTCGTGGAAGGATCTCCTTTTGAAGTATATACGGATCATAGGCCTTTGCAGTTCTAAAATTCTTCCAATAAGGTATCTCCTCGTTTGGTACGGTAGATGCAAGATTTAGTAATGCACCAGCCTACCTTGGTATACAAAAAGGGTGCTGATAACATTATTCCGGATCTGCTAAGTCGTAGAGAGGGGCCTGATTGTGAGCCTGATGTACGGTGAACCTGAATTCTTGAATGAAATATCTACTACGATATTGAATAAGGTATTACAACCGGTGGATACTTCTTTGTTGACTGATCCTTGTCAAGATTGGCTTATATTTTTTAAGAAACAGAAGGAAAGTTGGCTGGATAAATGGCGTGCCCAATTGGAAAAGGAGGAAGCAAATTTTGAAGGGGTTGATAATGTTGTTTGGCGTTTAAATCCTAATCCATCGAATCCTAAAGCAGCTTCTCGGTTGAAATTCATCTCTTTTGCTAGCCGTGCGGACTTAATTGAAGATTTCCATCGTGGTTTTGGTCATTCTGGTCAATTGACAATTTATCCTTTGATGAAGCAACGGGTTTGGTGGCCTAGCATGAAAAAAGATATTAACTATTGGCTTAAAACTTGTCCTGAATGTCAATTACATTCTCGTGATGAAAAGAAAACTCACCATGCTCCAATGAAACCTTTAGAGGTGCCTGCTCCTTTTGCTCGGTGGCACATTGACTTTATTGGGGAATTACCCAAGACTATCAATGGTAATCGGTGGATTATTATGGCTGTTGATTACAGTACAAATTGGCCAATTGCTCGTGCTCTCAATTCTGCTTCTGCTGATGAAATTGTCAAGTTTTTATATGAAGAAATTGTGATGAAATTTGGTTGCCCTATTGAATTGGTTTCTGACCGTGGTGCCAATTTTTTGAGCAAAATTTTGAAACAGTATATGCATAAGATTCTATCAAAGCACATGTTTACCTCAGCATTTCACCCTAGAACTAATTCAAAGTGTGAAAGACTGAACCAAACGTTCAAACATATGCTCACAAAATATGTCAAAGGGCAAGTTCATAGTTGGGATGAATATATTGATTCTGCTTTGTTCTCTTGTCGCATTAGAAAGCATGCAACCACTGGTTATAGTCCTTTCTATTTAGTCTATGGTCAAGATCCAGTCCTTCCTGGAGATTCTCGTCGTCCTTTTATGGATCCATTGACTGAAGAGGATCCTGAATTAGTAGCGGAAGATGTGCTTGCTAGAATGCGCGATCTTCGAGAAAAGAGATTTGAAGCCAAGGAGAAAATGATTATACAAGCTCGGCAAGATAAAGCAAGATGGGATGCTTCATTAAAAAATGACAAGACACAAGTATTTAATGTAGGCAATTATGTGATGTTAAGGCATGAATCAAAAAAAGGCCTTGAGTTTAATTGGATGGGTCCATATGTGGTCTTAAAAACAAACCTTGATTACAACATTTATCAAATTCAAGAAATCGAAGGAAAGACTTACAATTCCTGGGTCCACACTGATCGTTTACATTCGGTTCATTATGATGGTGCGAAACCGGATAAATCTTGGTATACTCCTCGTATTGCTAGAGCAAAATAATTTTTTTACCTGTACTTTTTTTTGGGAGGAAGGTAATGTCAGGTACACACAGACTTTGTGTGTAACCTTTTTAATTAGTATAAAATATCAAAACATATAATAATAATAAAGATCATCTTTTATCTCATATATAATCTTTTGCATACATTTATTTGAATCTACTGTAAAACATATATCTCAGCACACGACAATGTAACAAAAGATATAATGTCGTGATAATAATAATGTAATGAGACAAATACAGTTATAAGTTAAAAGACAATGTTTATTAAGTTAGACATTTAAGATCTAATATTTATACTATTATTACTGTGTAACAAAAGAGTTAAAACTTCTACGACAATAATTTGCAGTGATACAACCTGACAAGAATAATTATTCTCAAAATTAGCAAAAATAATAGTAGTATCAGTGGGGTTTGAACCCACGCCCGTTTACACGGATCTGATCTTAAGTCAGACGCCTTAGACCACTCGGCCATGATACTTGACTACACAAATTTTTAAAATAGCTTTTATATATATACATGTAAAAATTTGTTGCCAAGCCGCCAGCCGGGCTGCCGCCGCGCCATGCCTGCAGTAAATTACAAAGTTGTTTACTAAAATAGAAAAAAATAAAAATAAAAGCAGTATAAATACAACTATAATCAGCTAAAGTTTTTATTACAAAAGATTTCTGAATATTTACAATAATTGAAAAAGTATGGGTGTATTTATAGTGATTTGGAAAACATGGATACCATCAGACTTGAATGGATGTACATTCAGTAATCTTCTAGTTTTGAGTACATTGTTATTAGTTTAATATTTTAAGGGGTAAATCATGTAGAGAATTGGCCATAAGGAATTCATGTCAAGTGCGACAATATCAACCTTTTGGGAAATGGTTGTTTTGTTTATTATTAGTTATATCTATTTTATGTAATCTTGCGTTAAGGGGTAATTTTTATATTCTTGAATCTTGTTTATATTGATAGTATAACTTCAATATAGATGAGCAGTTGGCTAAATTGATATCTTTGTTTATTAGTATTACTGATTTGGATAGAATCCTGTTGTTTTGATATATATGTCGTTTGTGTAATTGATTGCACCGTGATCAAGGGTGCTATCATTTACACGACATGTATGGTTGAAAAAGGTATTTCATATTTTTAGCATGCGTTTGCTATTGTGTTCAATTGAAGCTTTTGTTTATTATTATTGTTCACATTTTAAGTGGCATCATATTTTATGAGCGATACATCTTGGAAATTAGGTTATTTCATTATTATCAAGCGTTTTTAGTATGTAATTCCACTACAGCGCCGCCCCCTACTGCGACTAAAGTCCGTATTACCTCGTTTTCCCTATAATTAATATGTTTATATTTTTTCTTAGTGGTAAAGTAAACTCTGTAAGCAGTGAGAATATGATAAAATATTTGCTTACCTCTGGGTGAATTTTTAAAAAAATGAAATTTTCTCTGAAATTCTAAAAACCCGTGATTTATCGAAAGGTAAATCGTATAAAATTAATCAAATGAAAAAGTACCGTTTTATTATGAGCTTCTAGAGGGGGTTTATATACTAATTGAATGAGTGTATTAAATGTGAGTGATAATATAATTAGAATGAGCATTTGGATATTGTGTGGATATATTGGAATCATGCTTCTATGATTCAATAGTAGCATGATGATAGACGCATGGAATATGATCTTGCTTGACTTGCATGTTGAACATCATGGTTTGACAGATGTTCTAAATTGGTAATTCGGTAATTCCTAATTCTGATAGATCAACCCGTTTCCTTTTTTAAAAACGTGAAAAAAGTTTATAAGCAATTTTTTTTTAAATAAAAAATACCAGTATGTATTTGAATCGAAGAACAACGATAATATATATTATTTTATAAATCCTTTAAAATTTGTGATTTTGTAGATTTTTTTCGAATCCGGTTGATATATCATAAGTTTACCCAGATGTAGAAATCCAGAAACAACTATTGAAATCCAACATGGCATGACATTTAGTAACTCATACTAAATGTCATACATAACCACTAGCATTAACAGCGACTATCAGGAACATTCAGGAACAATCCGTAGCAATGAAACATAAGCAATCCTACATCTTATTCAAATAATACAATCACAGATTCCCAATTCCACAAATTCCATTGTATATGATTTGTTCCCAAATCATATCAAGTACCTCAATACCCGGCAATTCATTAATAATATTGATAATCATATAACCATTTAGAAAACATATAAATACGAAGCATCAATGAATTAATAAAATGTATCTTTTAGCAGAGTATTTCTATATTAGTATCTTTTGATATAACACCGGTTGTACCATCGTATACTTTCCAAGTTAAACCCCGTTATTAATGGCTAATATTGTATGTTTTATTTTATATTTTACATAAAATAAGCCTTTGAATAATTAGTTATACAGTATGAACTTAACTTTTGTATGAAATTTTGCTACCTGCATCTCATCATAGCTGCTTGAGATATTTAAACAGCCGCGTCCGGACTGTCCGGTAATTTTTTTTTAGAAATTTATAGCTTGAAAATATTATTAAATTGCCGCGTTCAGAGATTGTTCGGCATTTTTTTTGGAAGAGTGACCATTGGCAAAAAGGTGGATTGAAATGCGCAAGATTTAGAATAAATATTATTACAAGAAAAGATATATACTTTAATAAGGGAATCGGTTAAATTAACTCGCACACAAAAACTGAAGAGAAACTTTATTTAATATCAATAATTTGTCCTCATTATATACAACTCTATACCACAATTTCATCTATTAGATCAGTATTTATTTACATTATTAATAACATAGTATATTTGAGGGGCACATATTTTATACAACTAAATATAATGTCTCGCATATCCCGCACATTTCGAATCATTCTTCAATTGACTAAGAGCAATTAGGAATGTCACCCCAGATTAGTAAGTTAACTTTTACAGTAAGGATTACAACTGAAAAGGCTTATTATCTTACAAATCACTATAATACCCTGTGGACACAACATGGGTCACATTATTTAATTTATAATAAAAAAAACGCCTTTTTTCAAAACTGTCGGTTTTCTAGGATATTAAACAGTCGATTTTGATGCCAATTCCATTTCTAGCTTATATTAAAATGTAATTCTTATAAATAGCATTTTAAACCAAGACCTAGAAGCTCGGGTTCTTTCTTGTACCATTAGTTTTTCTAGTAATAAAGACTATAGTAAAAAACTCTCCAGTTCTCGCCGAACATGGATCCAAATGAGCTCCTGTTGCAGTGGTAGGTATGTTTAGTGTTGATTCACAGAATTTCAAACGTTCAGCCTCCCTGAGTTTCTGTAGAAATGGGAAAATGAAAACGCGTACTTGTTTAAACTATTTTGTATTAATTGTTTCAGGGATTCTTTGAAGTTTTTTATAAAATCAAATAATGGTTCAAAATGAATTTTGAAGTCGCACTTAATGCGCAGTAAATATACGAATAGCATATACTTATCTCATTAATTAGCATCTGTTTTTGAAGGAATAGTGCACACGTTTTTGAGTGAAACCACCTCATTCTCTGCTTAAATGAAATTAAGCGATTGGAAAGATGCTGACAATCAATAAATATTGATCCAAATGGGCTGAAAGTTTCAAAATATATGTTACCAACAGCTATAATAGTATCTAAAATTAATTCTTTAGCATCCTGCTGATTTTCTAGTTAATTGTGAGGATAAGACACCCACTTTTATCAAGTGGGCTTTATGCCTGAATAGACCGTTTCAAATCAGAAATAGAGCTAAATCAGGCATGATTTATCGAGACTTTGTAAATTAAAATCAACGTAAAAAGTACTGTGTATTAGAATGAATTAAATGTGAGTTTATATAGTTATTGGGATTGCGTGATGAGATCTAATGGACCCGTATCCATTAGATGTGACAATAACTGATTAATGATAGCGATCAAAGTTACTCCCTTATGGCTTCAATTTCATTAATTATATTGTATAAAAACTGGCCGTAATATAATTAAAGTTGTGTAATTTTAGATTCAATATTTTAAGAATCGTATATCTCCTTCGAAGAGCAGATGTACACAATATCAAGTATTTACTTACCAAGTAATACATTTCGAGTAAAATTGCGATATCCTAAAGAGTTCATAGTGATCATCTGTTTTATATACCATGTTTTTATTTATGTAAGTGCTTCATTACATGTTACCACATCACCTATCATTTTCTTGTGATTTTATACATTAATATATTTTTTTAGCGCCTGAGAAGGCCATGTACCGTATATATATCATTTTCGGAGAGGAAATGGCAACATGCAATACATGGTAAATTCTCAAATGGACTTTTACGTGAACAGTAGCTGATGTTGTATCATGATTTGCGCTATATGTTTTTGAATCGATGCACTATATGATGTAGATGAATGAAATTGCTCAATCTTATTGGCGAGGCAGTGCATGATTGACCTACAAACGTATATTGATATCTAAAAAAACTGCGGATACTTAATTATACACACCACAAAGAGAACTCTTTCTACTCAATAACCAGATCAATTAGTCATCTAGATTTATGCAAAAAAAGTGTTTTTGGATAGGAAATAGATTGATTTATTTTCACAAAAGAAAGAATAAGAAATGTCTGTGAGTGAAGTGAGTAATTTTATATTTTTTTTTATCTACAATACAACTACGAAAAAAAGAGTTGTAGCAAGGAGATTTTTTTATTATTATTGTTCTCCAGGTCTTTTAGCATTACAAGCAACAATTTTGACTTTATCGGCTGAAACAGTATCTTGATCGAATTTAAAATTTGGATTTTCAATTATAAAGGTCCAAACTTCATCACAGAAACGATAAGTGTGCAAATGGCCCTATTAGAAGAATAATCATAATAAAACTAGTAAATAAAAACAAGAAAATTTTTTCTTTGTTGCAACTAATAAAAACCTTTATATTTGCTTTATTTCTAACAAGTTGTGAAAGTGCTTCAGAAATACTTCTGTCAAAAGTCATCAATACACGCATAGCTAATTGAGGATTGATATGTCCACTTTGAATTAATTCATCTAAGGAATCGGTTAAAGCCATACCGATGCTGCATTTTTAATGTAAATATTAGAAATGCTTGCTCTTTAAACCAAATTTTTGTAATAATTTTGAATACAATCGTGTTGCACTCTATCCTGCTTACCTTGAACGACGATATAACTCATAAAATGGTGTGCTGGACATGGTTAAAGAGGTTATATAAAGAAAACTTGCTCCCACTATTTATAGGAATGGCTTGGCACAACAATTTAGCCAATCAATGTAGTAAGAATAGTGACGTATATAGTTGATTTATCGAAGCTTATAAATAGAGGTTGTTTGCTGGAACAGTTGCTTTCATCAACGATTTCTTACTAATATCAAATAAAAGTTTATTGGTTTTCATTGTTATTAGAATAAGAGGCAGAAAGCGAGGAAGAATCAGAAATACAAGAAGCAGAAAGCTGCCGTAATCTATCAATTTCCAATTGCATTTTCGTTAATTTTACATCCTTCATTTGTGAATCGGTTTTTAGTCGAACGATATACTCATAAGAATGCTGCAACAGTAGCACTTTACTCATAAATTTAACTTCTTTTTCCTTTTCTTTTCGCACATCTTTCTCAGGTTTCCCTGAATCTTGGATGAGAACATCTGTAATTTCTTCTCGTAATGAATCAAAGCTTTGTTTAAGTGTATCTCTTCGTTTTTGCTCTGCTACTTTATGAGCAGATCGCCGGTTCTCCAGGCCTATAGGCTGTTGTTGTATGGCAATGTTACTGTAACGTGGATCTGGTTGTAAAAATGGCGATATCAGGGGCTTCAAAGCCCTTGGTGATGAGGTATACATACTGTGAGAGGATGAGGCTAATTTTCTCTTTTTTGCAATGTGTTGATGCTCAACAATGGCAGATGGGGGCAGCAATGGCATTGTATCTAAGGATGGTCTCTTTTGCGTAAAAGAAGACGTATTAGCAATGTTTGCTGGGGTAGCAACATTGGCAGCGGAAGTGTTAGTATTGGGAGTGTGGTTCATGTTCATTAAAGATGCAGGAGTCGCTGGAGCTGTAGGTAAATAGATATCGTTATTATGTAAATATTGTGGTGATGATGAGCTGGATAAAGCAATTCTTTGTAAAAGTGTTGGCAATTTCATACTACCAGTTAATAGTGGCGAGGGCGGTACATGTTCTTTTTTTAATTGTTGCTGCGAATGTCCTAGTGGACTATGTCGATAAGAGGCATTATTACTTCTAATGCTCGATGCCATTTCCATTTGATCTCTTAATTTCTGTTGCTGTGCTTCTATCTGAGCAATTTTTTGAGTAAGCAACCTTGTTGAATCAGATATAGCAGATATTGGCGAAGAAGTACTGATTTTGCAACCTCCATTGTTGATGCTCTGGGCTTGATCAAGAGAATAACTTCCAAATAATGGCGGTAAAGCTGGAGAGCTGAGTGGCGTGAAGTATTGATCATTAGATTGTGGAGTTTGCAACGAATGAATTTGTTCAGGTGTTATCGCTGGTGATACAAGATGAGTGGGAAGCTTCTATAAAATAAAATCCACGAAATGGGGTTAAAATAGCTGTTTTAGGATATCTATTGCAAGTTTACTTGCAATGCAGATATACTATATATTAAAGACATACCTCTAAATCTACAGCTTGAGAGGATTTAAATAGATCTGGTGCATCTAATGATATGATATTTTGAAGAAAAGACATATCTAGTATCGTTGTAGTTTCAGCAATGTTGGTGAGACTTTGAACTCTGTCTGTTGATGGCACGTGTATGTTACCTGATCCACTATCATCAAAGCCTAATTTTTTCTCATTGAATTCGTTAAGAATAAGCTCATCAAATAAGGCATCTTCTTTTATTGTTGCTTCGTCATTTTCATTTTCTGATATAGGGGGATATGTTGGTATACCAAGGTCAAATTGATCCGAAGTTTCTAGAAAGGAATATAAATCAGATTCCATATTGAGAGAAGAAATTGCAAACAAAAAGAAGAGAAAAAGAGTATTATTACAATAAGCTTTTTATACAATCTTTTGAGTATTTATTCATATTTATAGATGAACCTAATTTTGATCAAATAGTCTAAAAAAAAAAAAAGTTGGTGGCACACAACCTCAAAATATGAAATAATTATGATTCTGCCCTGGTTTTGTATATTAATAACTGCTTATTTGACATTTATTAGTTCTGCTATAAAAATTAAATATTTATATAAAGCAGTTTATGTTGGATTTTCCTTGCAAAAAAAACGTAAACTTAATATGGATATCCGAGCTTTTATTCTCATTTTAATGCAGCAAGCTTCTAGAATAAAGGTTGACAGATGATTCTATTGAATATAGAAAAGTCTATTGTACTAATTAATAGAAGGTATATCTATTTTGATCTATTCAAAAGACGGAATTGATAGCGCTGTTTTTTCAGCAAATATAATCAAGAAAAATGTCCGTTTCGTATAAAAAAATTGCATGATTTATGCTTTACAATGTTTTTTTCAGTAGCTTTTTATTAATGTTTATAACATTTAGTATATATGATAGCACTCTACAACATGTCAACTATATGTTGCCATTTTTTTCTTGGAAAAAAGCATTAAATGCGCAAATTTCATGAGACTTGAAATAACATGTCATTTTCAAGTATAGTGACATCTGGATTTTGTGGTGCAATAGTATTTACCTTATGAAAGTGCAATGTGTATCACAAAAATTCGTAACTTTTCGCCAATTAGATGCAAGAGTTATGCTCCTCATGACAAATGCTTACTACATTGGATAATGGATATTCCTTATACGTCTAATAAACCCATTTGAGGTTATCACCAAAATCTTACAAGGGTCGTTGAATAGAACATATATTGTACGAAAAATATCTACAATATCAGCAACACCAAAGTTAGTTCTATATAATTGATGATAGGAAGGCCAATTGGGCTTTCCTAAAGCAAGTGTTCCCTTTAACCATTAAATAATGCATAATAATTTACCAATGATGTATATACCATGCGGGTCAACTTTCCAGCTTGGCAGCATCAATATGATTATGTAGAAAAATTATTTCCGCTTTTCTCGGGTAACACGAATAGCACATTAGATGTTCACCTTGGGAAAGGGGAGGAGTTGATTACCGAAAATACTAACGAAAAATCTATATGAAAGAGTTGCATTTCAAATGGCTAAATGTCTCCGCACGGTTACTGTCGTTTGCTACAGGGAAAAGCTTCGGCTATGAGCCATTGACATGATCCCCAATGCTTCTTTTTCTTAAATGTATTTACATGAAGTGATTAATAATACAATGTAGGTCACAATACACATTATACAACCCAAAAAATTATTTATAAACACAAAATCTTACAAAAACAGTCGAATCGTTTAGACTTGATTCGATGACTGATTATTAATGAAACTTTGAACATGTAGCAGAAGGGTTACGATTCTATGAATGTAGTATACCAAGACAATATGTATACGGGGTTTTAATGGATGTAGGCCTTCAGTGCAACTTATCACGAGGTAGAAATAAGAGCGTTTTATTGCTAAGCAAGTTCTTTTCTTTCTTTTTTTTCCTTCTCTCTTCTCCTAAATAAACTTTTTTCTTTCTTTTAAATAATACAACTTCACCCTCTTCTATCTTTATTTCATATAAAATAACCCTTTTATTTTATATTATTTAGAAAAAAAAAGAGATAGATAACTGCAAGAAAAGGAGAGAAAGCCTTGTTTTTTTTTCTTTCTTCTTTTCTTTTTCCTTATTTACAGCCAAACTTGAAGAAAATAACGATAAATATAAATAATACATAAAAACAAATATTAAAGATGCCAACCTTAGCTTCTACAAGAACTATTCGATTAACAGTGATTGCAGCAGATGGGTTGATTAAGAAGGATTTATTCTTTAAAATGCCCGACCCTTTTGGTATTATCATTAATATTTTCAAATGCAAATGTGTATATATACTTAATATATTCTCTGTTTTAGCTGTTGTAACGGTCGATGGAGAACAAACGCACACAACAACAGTAATGAAAAAGACGCTCAATCCATATTGGAATGAAAGCTTTGACTTGTATGTTGTTGCTTTAATGATACATTTCCTTGTAGTAGTCTATTATTAACTCTTTTTTCTTTTTTCTTTTTTCTTTTTTTTGCTAATTAATTACAGAAAAGTAACAAATGAAAGTGTTATCGCAGTTCAAGTATTTGATCAAAAGAAATTTAAAAAGAAGGATCAGGGCTTTTTAGGCGTTATTAACATTCAAGTATCAAAAGTATTTGATCTTGATGTTGGTGGAGATGGTATGTTGTTGTTGTTGTGTATTACTATTTAAAACTCCTTCTAACCCGTTTATTCATCACCACTTTTGTATATATAAATAGAAATGTTAACTCTTGAGTTGAAAAAGTCCAATACAAATGAAGCTGTGCATGGAAAACTTATTTTGAACTTGTCTACAAATGTAAACGTACCAATTCGTAACGGTACCGATACCCTTGCTCCTGGTACTTCTGCTACTGCAGCTACTTCATCAAATAACATTAATACAACTTCATCATCATCACATTCAGCAAATGAAACATCGTCACCTAATCCAGCTATTGCTGCACTGGCTGCTTCAGGTAGTAATGCTGCCGCAAATTCAAACACTAATCTATCAACAAATTCTACTTCAAATGATAATAGCGATTTACCTCCTGGTTGGGAACGTAGAGTTGATCATTTAGGCAGACCTTATTATGTTGATCACAATTCTCGTACAACTACTTGGAAGAGACCTTCTGCAAGAACTGCTCAAGATCAACAAAATCAAACTGAATTGGAACGTCTTCGTCATAATGCTCGTGGATTACCTGAAGATAGACCCAATAGTGCTGCTGTAAGTGCTGTTTCATTGGAAAATCAACCTTCTCCTTTAGCTTCAAATGCTGGTCCACCCGCTGGTCCAGCTGCTGCTGCTGCTGCTCCAGCTATCACACCTAGTACCGCACCTTCGAATGCAAATGGATCTGGTCCAAATACTGGTAATGTTACTGTACCTAACAATAACATGACTTCAGCTGGTTCTGGTCCTCTTCCACCTGGTTGGGAAATGCGTACTAGTGCTGAAGGTCGTCCTTATTTCGTAGATCACAATACTCGTACTACAACTTGGGTTGATCCTCGTCGTCAACAATATATTAGTACTATCGGTCCTGGATCTAATCTTCAAGTACAAGTTCAACCTGTTTCTCAATTAGGACCATTACCTTCTGGTTGGGAAATGCGTTTAACAAGTACTGGAAGAGTATACTTTGTTGATCATAATACCAAGACAACTACTTGGGATGATCCTAGATTACCTAGTAGTCTCGATCAAAATGTACCTCAATATAAGAGAGATTTCCGCCGTAAATTGATTTACTTCCGTTCTCAACCTGCATTACGTCCTGTTCCTGGTCAATGCCACATCAAGGTCAGACGTGATCACATCTTTGAGGATGCTTATGCTGAAATTATGCGTCAAGCTCCTGCTGATTTGAAGAAGCGTCTTATGATCAAGTTTGATGGTGAAGATGGTTTGGATTATGGTGGTCTTTCAAGAGAATTCTTCTTTTTGTTGTCTCATGAAATGTTTAATCCTTTCTATTGTTTATTCGAGTACTCTGCTCATGATAATTATACTCTTCAAATCAACCCTCATTCAGGTATCAATCCTGAACATTTGAATTATTTCAGATTTATTGGTCGTGTAGTTGGTCTTTCTATCTTCCATCGTCGTTTCTTGGATGCTTTCTTTATTGTATCTTTCTACAAGATGATTTTAAACAAGAAGATTCTTGTCGCTGATATGGAAAGTGTAGATGCTGATTTCTATCGTAGTTTAATGTGGATTTTGTAAGTGTTACAGCCCAACTAATTTTGTGTATTTTCACTCATTATTATATCATTTTTTTTTTGCACTTTTAGGAACAATGATATCACTGACGTTTTGGAGCTTACTTTCTCTACAGATGATGATCGTTTCGGTGAAGTTGTTACTGTAGATTTGATTCCTAATGGTCAAAATATTGATGTTACTGAAGAGAATAAGAAGGAATATGTCAAGTAAGTCTTGATAGTATTTTCTTGGCAAAAAAAAAAAAAAATCTAATTATAAATTTAATACTAGCTTGGTTACAGAATGGCGCATTCATAAACGTGTAGAAGAACAATTCAAAGCCTTCAAGGAAGGTTTCAATCAATTAATTCCTCAAGATTTAGTAAACGTATTTGATGAACGTGAATTGGAGCTTTTGATCGGTGGTATTGCCGAAATTGATGTTGATGATTGGAAGAAACACACTGATTACAGAGGTTATACAGAACAAGATGATGTTATTCAATGGTTCTGGAAATGTATCCGTACTTGGGATAGTGAAAAGAAATCCAGATTATTACAATTCACAACAGGTACTTCTCGTATCCCTGTCAATGGATTTAAAGATCTTCAAGGTAGTGATGGTCCAAGAAGATTTACAATTGAAAAGTCTGGTGAAGTGACGCAATTACCAAAGGCTCATACATGGTAAGAAACATAAAGAAAGCATTGTAATTTACATCAACTAACTCTTTATTTATACAGTTTCAATCGTATTGATATGCCTCCTTACAAGTCTTACGAAGTATTGGTTGCCAAATTGACAATGGCTGTGGAAGAAACTGTTGGTTTTGGCCAAGAGTAAACTTCTTTTATTGTTCATTTACCCCCCCTCCCCCTTTCTCTGTTACAATCATCCTCATCACTTAACCTTATTAACCTGCAAATCCCATATTATCACACTTTCTTCTCTCTTTTTCTCTTATTGATCCTTTCACCCTCTTTCCCCCCTTTTTTTTATCGTAATTATATTTTATTTCTCTTTTTTTTTTTACTATAAAAAACGTTTCAAATATCATTATAAACATGTAAAGTATTGAAAGTTGACTGAGTTGGTTGTATAAAGTTTTCTGTGGTTGAATTTGTGCTTTAATCATGCAAGGATTTGCAAATTATCTGTTGACAGGTGGTTGTCAATTTATACCTAGATATTCTCAGATTACCTTGATCAGATTAAAATAGCACTACATGCAATGAGCAGCGGCGATTTGCCAAGAAATTTATATAATTGTTTGCACTAGAAAGACACTAAATAGCCTAACGGGTTAATTTTGTTTGCTTTTTACCTCGAAAATAAAACATGAGATACTACAAAATGAGATGTGAAAAAGATTCTTATCCTACAACATGATCTGTGAACATCCCAAAACAGCTCATAATTGTTAGATATTCATTAGGAACAGCGCCAATTTAAAGATTTTTTTAGCTTCTTGGACAGCTAATTGAAAAGATAAAAGCATTAAACGTATTTCAAGGGCTGCCCAAAGCATGCTTAAACCTTTTTCTTTGAGGAATTAGTAAGGAGGGAGCATGATAATCAGGTAAATCCGTACATTTTTTCGAGGAAGCTGAGTTTGAAATAAAAACTGGATTCTTGCTCCAAAATGATGCAAAAAAATGAAAATGTGCAATTAAACAAAATGTGTTTAATAAGTCGAGTTAGCAAATTAAATACTTTTAATAGAGAATAAAACTCTTAATCGATCTGTATAGTTTTTGTAAAAAGTTTTCTAATAAAAAATTCAGAAAATTTTATTTGAATTTTTAACAGGTTTTCGCATAAAAATGTCAAATTTTCAGTATATTTTAAAAATACAACTTATTCAGATGATAGCCAATAAGTTTATCTACATGATCATAGATTTTTTATGTTCATAGCTTTATTTTTCGTGATGAAATCAAACTTTTCATTAATTTTTTTTTGAAACCCGAAGAAATCCATGACTGAGTATCCCTAGATTTTTTCAATACATTTGATGATACAATTTTTGAACATTTTTTTTGATTTCTCCATCAAAAATTAAGATTTTTGGGAGCAAAAACTTTCTATAGACAGCTATCAATAAGAACTACATTTTAAGTTAAAGAATGCATAATTTTGTAGGAAGATCATACTGTAACTGGCGATGTAAATTCGAAAATTACAAAAAAAAAAAAAAAGTCGTTTGATTATTTTGATACTCAAGTATGTTGTTGATCACAATAAAATAAGCAAGCTTTATTATAAAAACACTTCTGTATCTTGCTTTTATGTTAAGATATCTTATCATAAAAATCTGATCTTTAAGCAGTAAAAATCATGATCGGATTTTAAAAGGATTTATTCATGCTTGTAATGCATGCTTAGCAAAAAAATATTAATGCTAAATATTACCTAAACATACCAGATACATGATTTTATTTTTTATTTGTCTACGTTATAGTATAAAAAATGGGAAAGAGCAGATCAAAAACATGTCTTTTTTCAGCTAAAGTTTCAAAAAGCCGAGATTTTTGGCTCCGAAAACAGACCACAGCGTAGTTATTGACCTTTCTTTGAACTTATTTGAGCAGATGCTTTACTGCAGCTGTTTAAAATAGTAATGCAGATATTATAAATTGATATTCCAATGAAAAGTGGGTTTTAGGAAGTAATTTCTTATGTAACTAATACATAAATCGGGAAACCTATTCAATTTGGATACTGCAATTGAATGAAGATACCCTTATTAGATGTGCACATTCATAAAATATTTAACCGTGTAACTTGATGTGATTTGCAATGAATTCAAATTTGAAATTTATTGTTTGATTATCATAAAAGGGAATATATTAATTGAAAAATTAAAAAGGTTGTATGCAATAGAATTAAAGGAATTGTACATTTTTAACAAAAAGATGGGAGGTTATTTACAATAAAAAGATAGAAAAAAATAATATTTAGGCATGAACACCAAAATCCCAAATACGAATTTCACCTTGACAATCAGCACTGACAACCTTGGAATCACTCAGAGAAACAGAAGTTACAGCAGCAGTATGGCCATCAAGACAATGCATCGGTAATCCACTTTCAATATCCCAAAGTTTGAGTGAGCCATCATTTGAACCAGAGACTAAACGAAGCTTGTCATAGGCCAATGTCCAAATACCTTGTACATGACCAAATAGAGTTTGAAGGCATTCACCAGTTTCAAGAGACCAAACCTTGATAGTGTTATCTAAGGAGCCAGAGATAACAACTTGTTCAGATGAACGATCGCAATCACTGACGATGCTACTATTATCGCTTGTGTTACTAGAATTGCTTCCACGACGACGAATCAAAGCGGTAGATGCTGTAACATCTTCTTCTTCATCGCTACTGCTGCTGCTACTACTACTATTTCCACTAGAGATACGTCTAATAAGTACTGGTTTCTTGATTTGTTGCTTAAAGAAAGTATGCAGGAAACCGGGCATACTAGGGATAGCAGTTTGAACAGGCGCCATGTGGCCATTAAGAACACGAGCACAAGAACGCTTTTCAAGAACCCAAATACGAATGGAGCCATCTTCAGAACTAGAGACAACAGTAGTACTATCTTTATGAATGCTGACATGATTGACAGCTTTAGTATGGCCACTTAGAGTAAAGCATTCACCAGTTCGGAAATTCCAGATTTTGATAGTAGAATCAGCAGAACCACTAGCTAAAATACGACAGTTAAAATTCAAATGAACAACACCATCAGTATGGCCTTCCAAAGTACGGATGCATTGACCAGTATGATAATTCCAGATACGAAGAGTATTATCCATTGAGCCAGTAACTAATTTGGTATCGTCAAATTGAAGTGTACGAATACAACGAGCATGTCCTTTTAAAGTACGCAAGACTTCTCCTGTTTCTAAATTCCAAACAATAGCAGTTTTATCATAAGAACCAGTAATCAAAATGTTTTGTGCTTCACAGAATTGAAGGGAACTAATACCAGCGCTGTGTTGATTCTTGAAAACTCGAGAAGTAGCAGTATTACGTCTCCAATTGCGTTCTACAACCAAACGTTCGCTGTAAACATCTTTCCAAGGTCTACGATCGACACGCTTAGCAGGAGGAGCAGCTTCTTCTGCGCAAGGAGATTCAGAGCGAGCACGTTTACTGATACGAATAACTTTACGCTTTTGGAGAAGAGGAAGACCCCAACCACATTTAGTGCATTTTTTATTGATATGTTGTTCGCACATACGATGCCAAAGAGTATCGTCATCAGCTAATAATTTCCAATGTTTGCTTACTTGAGCAGCTGAGCAAAGGGATGATGCATCTAATAAAGTAAAGATTTGTTTGGTGATTTCAGGTGGGAATACAGCTGTAAAATCAGTACACAATAATGGTTTAACGGCGTTGGAAATGTAGGAAAGTTGAGGTGTACATGAGGAAGCTAAAATCCCCTTCAAAATCAAAAGTCGTTGTTGTTTCGATGATTGTTGATATATGTCCCAAACTTGAGAAATTTGTGATTGATTTTCCTCTGAGAAAGAGTTTAATTCCTTATTTTTTTTTTCAAGCAGTTAGTAATCTATATGAATATTATGATTTATTGTTATTTTACCTTTTCCAAATAAATTGTATCAATATCGTTCTTATTTCTAGTCTTGATTAATTCAGGACTGTGTCTATAGCAATAAGTTGGTACTTTGGTAGCGCAATTCATGATGAAGGGAATATGGAAAAAGGAGAGAACGCCCCAAACAATTGAGGTAAAAAGAAGAAAGGGATTGAAGGATACTATTGAACCAAAGAAAGATGTTCCTTTATAATATGCTTAATTTAAAATATCTGATGAAATGGCGCAATTCTATTCAAAGTCTAGGAATATACTTGTCCAATGGCTAGTATCTGATCTTTTTGATTGGATATTGATTATGCCATAATTTTCATTTTGTATTGGAATACATTAAATCCCAGTATAATTCAAAGCTTTCAGCCTCTCTTATGGCTAGCCATCAACCGCTTTTACCAATTAAATTGCTTGAATATTTCGTCTTTTTCTTGATCCTGACTTGAATTTGATTTTGATTTCAAGATCAAAAAGAATATATTCTGACAGGAATATTACTTGTATACATCTAATAGTACCACCCCCATTGTTCACATTTTATTTTTTGTTTGTTGTTGTAACACCATTTACCTTGAAGGTTGCGTGCTATTCCGAAAAATGGGCAAAAATATGGCCGGAGTTGATAGTAGTATTGCGACATCAACTGCCAAATGTAACAGTTTGAAACTTCAAAATCATTGCTATCTTTAGGCCAATCATATCTCTATGGAAATTCACAGTGGAGGTATTTGTAATGTTCCGTATTTATGCTCCGTAAATAAATGAAATGCTTCTCAAACGTATATGCAACATGGCAACAATAAACAGCTTATGTGAGTCTATTGCTAGGTAAAAGGTTAGCAGCAAGGGTTTTGATGCCTTGAAAGTGCCATTGGTACCTTGGATACACTCTCCACTGAGGGATATGTTTACACAAATTCATATCTTGGGCAAGCTTCAATGCCGAACTCCTTATTGTATTAATAATCTCAACTTTTAAATTCTTTTTATTTTACTAATTGTTACATTTGAAATTTGTTGGTAATTCTTTTATTCAAGAAAAAAAGGAATCATCTGGTTAGCTATAATTGAATATCATGTGTTTTTCTTAAAGCATATCGTTGTATTACGAACATTGAATACTTGTGGCAAACCTCATGGTAAATTTGTAAATAAAAAATCATACTACCTAACATTTGACAATAATTGTAACTGGCAACATTTGACAATTAATGTCTATAATCTCGTCATTTTTATTGATTAAGGCTCTATATGTTTGCACATATAATCTATAATTATGCATAATTGAAGCCAATGAGAGTTGGAATATAATATGAATGTGTATTTATCATTGCATGGTATTATATTCTCCATAATGCATTCAAATTGAATGATCTTCAAAAATTCTTTTATTAAAATTCACGAATATTACAATCATACAACGTTAAATGCCAATGTAAAAGTCTGAAAAAAAATATTGATTTTTATTCCAAAAATCCTGCCTACATTTTGCAATTAAGTTTATCGAAATTATGCTGTTCATTGTTGATGAATAGTTCTTTGATTTATTTTATTCACCATGAAATTTCGTACTATTTCAGAAATGAAATGTTGGTTATGCTGAATTGTACAGTACTGTCAATCTATCAACAATATTGTGCAAATAATGATAGTAAAAAAAAAAAAAAGCACGAGTTACTCAAATAACACATGCAGTTTTGTTTGTTGTTGAGTTTCAGTACTTTGAGAAAATTGTTCTCTACGCCAGCTTTCTGATTATTATCACTTGTCATATACTTACTCTAAAGAAAAAAAAAATGCATTGAAAAGACAAATTAGTATGCATTTACTTGTTCATATTGATACTTGGGTAGAAATAGCAATAATGGATATTATATTTCCGTGACAAATTGGATTTAACGGATGCATTTAGCCACAGTATCTAGAAACATTTAGACATATTAACTCCATAAATACATGAGCCATCTTTCTGGTAGCAAAGGAAAAATGTGTTCAAAAGCATATAGTCTATGCCTATCAAGGTGATCAAATCATCTGGCGACGCAGCATGTAGCCGCAGCATTGTAAGACAGTAATACAAATTATATTGCCAGCATCTTGGCGTTTGTTATATAAACTTTGATTATTCAAACCACCTTTTTATCTAATACAAAAATTCTATTTGCATCAAAATTATGATTGACCCTAAAGATTTCGAGGTATGCATAGTACCTATTTTGGCGGCATTTATTACTGCCATCCAAAAAGCTTACATACATTTGTTAGGTTAATTTTTCACCCTCTGACAGTATCTCAGATATGAAATTTTCTTCACAAGCAGACTTTTTGGCAGTATCTTCATGGGATAGTCAAGCAAGTATTGGTTCAAATATTAGTACAATCAGCAAATACTAATATTATTGTAATATAAATAGGTTCGCATTTATGAAGTTCAGTCTTCAGGCACCACTATACCAAAAGTAGCATATGCACATGAAGCACCAGCACTTTGTGTTGATTGGAGTCAGGTATAAACAATAAATGTAACGAATACATAAGAGCTATAAACTCACAAATTTAATGTTTAAATAGGATGGTACAAAAGTAGTTTCCGGTGGAGCAGACAAAGCGGGCAGGATGTTTGACATTTCCACAGGCCAATCAACCCAAATTGCACAACACAATGATACCATCAAAGGCATTCAATATTTGGACCAAAGTAACATTGTTGCCACAGGTAGCTGGGACAAAACCATTAAATATTGGGATACACGTTCATCTCAACCTGTTGCTACCGTTCAGTTACCAGAACGTTGTTATTCTATGGATTCAAAAGGTTCTCTATTAGTAATTGGAACCGCTGAGAAGCATATTTGTGTTATTGATTTGAATAACCCGACAGTTATCCTCAAGGTAAGGAGAAATAACTCATGTTTACTTGAATATCTTAATATTTATTGTATTTAAATGCATTTATTACAGCAATCAGCGTCCCCATTGAGATGGCAAACACGTGTAGTCAAGTGCTACCCAGATAGTAAAGGCTATGCTGTCGGGTCAATCGAAGGAAGAGCCGGGTTTCAGTATCTGGACGTAAAAGATGCATCGTAAGTCTAAACTATAACAAACTTTTACTTGTAAATAATCTGCTAATGTCAATATCGTTTGAATTTAGCAAAAATTTCACCTTTAAATGTCACCGTGATGATGCCAAAAATGTGTATGCAGTAAACGATATCAATTTTCATCCTATTTACGGAACGTTCTCAACATGCGGAGCCGACGGTACAGTAAGCTATTGGGATAAGGATACCAGATTACGTTTAAAATCATTTTCCAAGACAAATGGGCAAATTACTAGCACAGCGTTTAATAGAGACGGTAGTATTTTCGCTTATGCTGTAGGTTACGACTGGTCAAAAGTATGTAATTATCAAATTGATGCATGAAAATTGATTTCCTAGACTAACATTACTGCTGTATTTAGGGTTATAAGCATTCATCAGCATCGAATATCAACAAAATCTTCTTGCACGCCGTTAAAGACGAAGAAATCAAGCCTCGTCCAACCAAGAAGCGTTAATCTTACAAATCAGATTTACAAATAAACACACATTTGAATCAGTAAACCAAGCAAAAGAAATACAAGGCAAGTTGTTTAAACATTACAAAACGGATGTATACATACAATAATGTTTTATGCTAGATTTATTTAGTAGAAACGTTTTACTAGTAGTTGGTCAATCATCTTTGTTCTGCACAACCTCCTGCGTATACTTCCCCAAAAAAGGGGAACAAAGCAGATAGCTTTTTACCCAAATTTGTATCGCGATACTCGATTCATTGTCTTGATTGCTGTCGGATAAAACTATGCATATAACAATTTTATGTATAGCTAAGTTCATATATACAAAATGAATGCTATTACATTTTCTTCTATATTGAATAATGTAAACTTATACGCAGATTTGTTTTCCAAGGCTCATTATGCACTAGTTTTCACATGTATTCAAAAATAACTACATATCTAGCCTATTAATATTTTGTGAAATTGTTTTTAAATATCATGAACTTATAGGTGCTTTTTTTTTTTTCAAATTAAGTAAGTTTTACTTCCTTTCCAGTGCTATAGCTTGGGTTTTCATTAAGGTATCCTCCCAGAAAACCGCAATTTGGATGCAGTCAAAATAGAAAGATCAAATTTTTAAAGATTTTGTTTTAGTTTTTGAGTAGAATAACAATACTGACTCAAGTTACATTAATAATTCGTCAGTTATCTTTAGCATGCTTCTTTTTTTTTTGTCTTTAAAGAATGCTGTTAGATGCGTTAAATTTTGCAAATGAAAATGATGAACAAAAGCCATTTTGAGTCCAACGGAGTTAAAACAATGAACCGTAATATTTCGTTCAAAAATATCTTAAAAACAAATAATGTAAATTACGCAACAAAAGGCATAGCAAATTGGGTTTGTGAATTAAACAACTTTTAAAATTGTTTTGATTTCACGTCGAACTGTGCTTATAACGCCAGAAGTTTACTATTAAAATTAAAGGAAATTTGGAGACAAATTTTGAGAGTGTTTTGGCGAAATTGAACAGTATTTATAATGATTTTTAAATCTAATTTAGTATAATAATTCGCTAATGTTCAATCTCCAAATAAAGGGGCTATTCACATTTATAGCTATATTTTTCATGGAAAAAAATGAGATTTTTCTGACATTTCTTTGAAAATCTGAGAGTCTGTCAATTAATTCCCCACCGAAAAGATTATAAAATTGACTACGCTGTTTTTACGCATTCTTTACCAGAAACTAATACTTTGAGCAAAAAATTTTTCTGAAAAGATAGTAATGAGCATCATATATAATACAAATATAAAATGTAACATACTTCTCACACGTTAGTTTCATTAATTATTCCTAGCAAAACATTGACAAAATCAAAAAATAAAAGTTGCTTAATTTTTTTCAAATGAATGAATAAGAAGGCTCAGAAACTATTTATATTAAAAGACATGAATGGCAGCCAAGGAGTCCAAGCACTGCCTGTTGAATTGATAAACGAAATTGTTCAACTGGTACCTGCGGAAACTCAAGTACAACCTTTATTCGTGACAAAAAATATTCTTCGGGTTTTTGGATTCGGCCTATCTAGAACTCGAAACAAGTTCATGGCTTCGATCAGCATGTAACCTTCGTTATACACATCTCATAACAATCTGAAGACCCACAATGCTATTTTAACATCACAACTCTGCTTGGTGTTCACAACTAATAATGCCGATGACCTCCAAAACCTTCTTCAGATAATTGTTCAGTGATTTTATTACGTATGTTTTGCGATAGTTTTTAACATAACCTTTACATATCTCTATTGACTGATTTATCAGAGTAAGTAATACTATAAAAATTCATAATAATAATAGCACTACGGCCGAACTATGCTTCCCATGGACATAGTGATCTGCACAGATGGGCAGAATAAAAACTTTTGTGCAGATCAGTCAACCCAAATGAGCAGAGCAATGAGGTCAAAATTTTTTATTCAATTTACTAAACTATATCAATCATAATATAATTAATAGCGAACATGATTTGAATGATTGAAAGCAGATGTGAGTTACTCTGATTCAACAGAATTGCCTTATTAACGAGGAGATATATTATCAATTTGAAATTTGGGGTTTGAAAGCGTTCTGCTCATGTTCTTCTTTCATAGACCAAATAGGGACAAAGACAACAACCTGTTTGGCAATACTAAAAGTATATATGTCTTTGTAAATTTCTGTTTGTAACACGCAAAATCGACTGATTTAGGATTATTTTTCTGTTTTCTTCCCCACTCTTTCCTCAGCTCTTTTATTTATGTTTAAAACTACAACAAAAAGACCAATATTCTTTATAAACTGAAATCAAGTAGCAGGTACAAGTACATGTTTTTCTTATTGTTTATTTGGAAATGAATTATTAACTATTAATTTTAGAGCGCGTTATAATATTTTTCTCGAACAAAAAAATATCCAAGACTTGGTCATTTTGTTCCATCATCTACGTTATAATCAATGCTTTTTTGGTCTAAAGTCGATATCTACCTGGAGAAAAACTGGTGATTATAAAAGTATGTATAAATATTTACAGTAATAAGCTTGAATTAAATGGGTACAGCATCGTAAATTCTTGAAAAAGTTCTCAAATATCGAAAAATTTCTTATTTTTAAGACTTACAGGGCTTATGCGCGGAATATTAATTTCAAAAATTATTTTTGTCCAGATCATCAATTTTGACATTTTTTAATTTTTTTTTTCTGATTTTGCAAATCTAGAGTTAGTTATACTACCAATTATAAAAACAAAAAATATACACATATAGAGAATTTAGCGCTCTATTTGATCAATAGAAAATGAAAAATATATTTATTGCAAAATATTACATGAAAATCCTTTAATCAAAAAACCGTTTTTGGGCCAAAAGTACAAAGTTTTATTACTTAACATTTAATATTAAACTTTTATAAGATGTATATTAGCTATGGCTACAATTTTCTCTCACAATGTAGTATATTTAAACGTTGATTTTGGTATCAAAAATTGATTTTTCTGTTTTTTGATCAAAATCATGAGTGTTGGTAAGGATAAAATGATCCCCGAAAAATGTCCGCTACAAAGTCTGAATTTTCAGATGGTACGTGGTTAAATATACGAAAAGTTAAAAAAGAATGTCTTTTTATTTGAAACTTAGATAGACCATAGTAGACTCAGTTGTTCGATCTTGCTATGCTCAATTACGGTGTCGCCCTGGATACTAGATTTTGCAATTTTTTCAATGAGTGTGATATAACAGACATTTTTTCTAATCAAAAAATGTAGGTTTATGAACAGACATCATTTAACATTCAATTGGCACACCTCTTTGGCGACTTTTTTTTTTTTTTACCTTTTCTCTTCTTGATGAAATAGAATATAATGATGAATTCTTTTTTTTTATGAAGATGGGCAAGAAAACATTTTTAATGAACAAGGCGAGAAAGTTTGCGATCCAATGGAGGATATTTTAAAATGACCAAGTCTTGGATGCTTTTTTTGTTCAAAAAAATATTATAACGCGCCCTAACTGTTATGTCAATACTCATCATAGGTCTCACATCCAAGGTCCAAGTCTATAGTGAGTGCTACAATAAATCAATGCAGACCATTGATTTAAATCATATTCTTCGATAGTAAAACTCTAGTGGTGTTTATAATTAATGTGTATAAATACATCCAAGGGATGTATGTTAATAAAAAAAGTGTAATATTCTGTCAAGGTTATTCATTAGATTATTTTGACATTCCACTAATAACAACATCAACTGTTAATAATTCATTTCCAAATAAACAATAGGAAAAACATATACACTTGTACCTGCTACTTGATTTCAGTTTATAAAGAATATTGGTCTTTTTGTTGTAGTTTTAAACATAAATAAAAGAGCCGAGGAAAGAGTGGGGAAGAAAACAGAAAAATAATCCTAAATCAGTCGATTTTGCGTGTTACAAACAGAAATTTACAAAGACATATATACTTTTAGTATTGCCAAACAGGTTGTTGTCTTTGTCCCTATTTGGTCTATGAAAGAAGAACATGAGCAGAACGCTTTCAAACCCCAAATTTCAAATTGATAATATATCTCCTCGTTAATAAGGCAATTCTGTTGAATCAGAGTAACTCACATCTGCTTTCAATCATTCAAATCATGTTCGCTATTAATTATATTATGATTGATATAGTTTAGTAAATTGAATAAAAAATTTTGATCTCATTGCTCTGCTCATTTGGGTTGACTGATCTGCGCAAAAGTTTTCCTTCTGCCCATCTGTGCAGATCATTATGTTCATGGGAAGCATAGTTCGGCCGTAGTGTATTTACGATTATTATCATCATTTGTAAATATGTTTATAGCTATTATAATGGTTGCAGCAACAATGGTTTTTGCTCGAGCAAAAACTTAAATAACATTTACTGCTTAAATTTATATGCAAGCCAAATCTAAAGTTATAGATGTTGTTACTTTATCACACATGAAACTTAAACGAATTAACCTTCTTTAAACTTACTATTTTAGTTTACGATTGTTAGCTGTAAAAAGATTTGTTTTCAAATATAGCTACAGTCATAACTATGGTAATTAGGCAAGATATTAGATTATTCTTTTTTTTGTTTCTATATCATTTACAATTTTATCACTTTTTTGGAACATTTTGTGGGTTTGTAGCCAGTTCTAGCTTTTCATTAAGTTGATATAAATATCATTGCCTTCGATTTGATCTGGCAATCAAGAAATACGTCTAATAATACAGTAGTAATTATCATAGAAACATGCATTTTTTTAACAGGAAAACCGTCTGTCATATCATACATTCATTCAAAAATTACAAAAGCGAGCCCGTAGAGCGATGGCATAATTGAGCATAGTAAGATTGAATAGCTAAGTCTTTTATTCTATGGTATATATCTAAGTTTCAAATAAAAAGACATTCTTTTTTAACTTTTCGTATATTTAACCACGTACCATCTGAAAATTCAGACTTTGTAGCGGACATTTTTCGGGGATCATTTTATCCTTACCAACACTCATGATTTTGATCAAAAAACAGAAAAATCAATTTTTGATACCAAAATCAACGTTTAAATATACTACATTGTGAGAGAAAATTGTAGCCATAGCTAATATACATCTTATAAAAGTTTAATATTAAATGTTAAGTAATAAAACTTTGTACTTTTGGCCCAAAAACGGTTTTTTGATTAAAGGATTTTCATGTAATATTTTGCAATAAATATATTTTTCATTTTCTATTGATCAAATAGAGCGCTAAATTCTCTATATGTGTATATTTTTTGTTTTTATAATTGGTAGTATAACTAACTCTAGATTTGCAAAATCAGAAAAAAAAAATTAAAAAATGTCAAAATTGATGATCTGGACAAAAATAATTTTTGAAATTAATATTCCGCGCATAAGCCCTGTAAGTCTTAAAAATAAGAAATTTTTCGATATTTGAGAACTTTTTCAAGAATTTACGATGCAGTACCCCCCTTGACTCAAGCTTAATTACTATAAATCTTTATACATGTTAATATTGTGTGGTAGTTTATTTGGTTATAATATAGTCTGACTTTATAGTTATTGCGTTAGAGGTGATTTATATTAAGTTTTAGTCTTGAACAACTGTATAATAAAAACAAGATATCGTTTATTTAGATATAAAAGTATGGCCTTTTATATTGATTTGACATTGAGATCCTAAGATGTAATTTAAGTCATTCTTAAACCATTAAATCTGTTTGATAGTAATCTATGGGTGGAATTGAATCAATCATGATTTAACCGTGCTTGCGGAACATGTGAGTTGTTTTGTTTCAATGCTGCGCTAAATGTGCTTGTATGTTGATTTGATAGCTACTTGATTGATTAATCGCTGGAATGAAATAATACGGTGTCGTAATTGAGGTCCAAGCGTTCTTGTTAGTTGTTGGATAAACTTAGTACGCTAGGAGTTTCTTATATCCGATATCAAGACTTTGCACTTCAATATATTATGTTGTAGTCAATAGATTGTAAGATGAATTAATACTGTAGGAGATGATAACGTATGGTACTTGGTGGAGTACAACAAAGCCTATTTCCATTTGAAGCATTTCGAGCAAGCACACAAGCATGCTTTCAATGTTTTCATCGAGTGCCAAGTAGAAAATTGCTACAAAAAATTAATCAAGCAAGCCAAAGCAACTAATGCCCTGAAAAAAGCGCAATTCAAGCGAGCCTAAGCATGGGGCTCGCTTGCCTGCTTATACTCGCACTGCTCAATTGCGATCACTACCGAAAGGTCGGTATTGTCACACTTGACATTAATCCCTTATGGGCAATGCTCTGCATGATTTACCCCTTGAAATATTAAATCAACAACAATGTACTCAAAACTAGACGATTACTAAATATAACTCCATTCAAGTCTCATGGTATCCAAGTCCTTCAAATAACTATAAATACCCTCATACTTTTTCAATTATTTTAAATCTTCACAAATATTTTGTAATAAAAACTTTAGCTGATTATAATTGTATTTCTACTGCTTTCATTTTATATTTTTTTATTTTAGTAAACAACTTCGTTATTTACTGCATAATCAATAAATATTGATCCAAATGGGCCGAAAATTTCAAAATATATGTTACAGCTATAATATTGTTATTCAAAATTAATTCTTTAACATCCTGTTGATTTGCTTGTTAAATGTTAGGAATCAAACACCAACTTTGTTCAAGTGGGGGTATGTAGCATAATAGACCATTTCAATTTAGAAGTTGTGCTAAACCAGTCAAAACCAGACTATGTGTTAATTGATTTATCGAAAGGTAAACGTAGTATAAAATCAATCAAATGAAAAAGTGCCGTTTTATTATGAGCTTATAGAGAGGGTTTATATACTAATTGGATGAATACATGAAATGTGAATAATAACATAGTTAGAATGAGAATATGGATATTGTATTAATATAATAGAATCGCGGTCCTGTCATTTAATAATAGAATGATGATAGACGCGTGGAATTCAGCATTGTCTGACTTGCATGTTAAATATCATGGTTTGACAGATGTTCTAAATTGGTAATTCGGTAATTGCTAGTTTTGATAGATCAGCCAAAATTAATGAGCAAACGTCCTCTTTATGTATAATCAAAGTTACAGTGCAATATACTCTACATCTTTTTATTTTTTTTTATTTCAAATATTGATTTAAACAAGTGCAAGCAAATAAGTATCAGAAAATTGCAACTTTTTGTATTATAAAACGAATTGTTTTATTAGGTGGTCAATAGTAATCCTACATTTATTGTTATGAGATCAAAAATCTCTTTAATTATATAGTAGAGATATCGACGGTTGACAAATATAAATACTTGCAACTATGTTATTACGTGATGCGAAAAAGGCAATCTTCAAGCAACAATATTAAATAATAAAAATGTTTCAAGTTATTTATTAATAGTATTTGTCTTTTAAATGCTATGCTGGTGTATATACAGTATATACAAATTTGGCAAATTTTATACGAATTGCACAAAAGTGGTTATCGCATCACATAATTAGATCAGTTCTAAATGATAAATATATGCATATTTGTAATTTTATAAGTAAATAATAATAAAGATATACCCGTAAACTTGTTTTCTATATTATAATAGTATCAAAATTTGCTTCATAATATTAAAATACGATGTTAATTGGTACAAACAAGAAATATACAGTCCATATATGATATATCCTTTCATCTTAAGTTTATGAACTTATAATTCTCAATACAGTGCTACAGAAATTGTCAGAATTTAGCATATAACGACTTTATGCATAATATATAAAGTGGCGCACCTTTACGTCATGTTTCTTTACGGTTTAGTGCTTCTTGGTATTGTATATGCACAGTAGTAAATACAGCCACACACATATCAAGATATTTGCCAAGCAACTACACCAATCCGAGAATTTAGCAATTCTTTAATTTAGTCACCTATCAAAAATAGAATAATCCCTCTTTTGAATACATATTGTTTAATAGTGCTTCTTTTTATTTGATTTGTGTGTGCCTGAATTTTCAGTGTCCTGCCGATCCCACATTGCTTTTATCACTCCGCAAAAGAATACACCCAACAATGAAGCTGATCAAATGCACCTATTCATCGATCTTGCAGATATTCACTATAATGTCTACTATATAATATAAACGTATTTTAGAATTAGAAATAATCAATCAGGCAGTATTTAGACATATTGTTACACATATGATGCTACTAAGCATTCCTTTAATTGGAAAAGACAGTATAAATGATGTAAGTTTCAAGGTGACACTGTATACTCTACTAACTCTGGATGCATTGCTTGCTACATGATTGTTATTGTTGTTGTTATTGCTGTTATTGCTGTATAGTCATATCGTGACACTATATCATTTTATCTCCTTGTACTATATATAGTATAAAGGGAACATCAATTCCATCTACTTTTATCGCTTTTTCTTTTTTTCTTTTGGCACCCTTTCTACATATTATGAACAACTTGTCAAAAGTGATTCATATCATCATTACAGTACTTATACTTGCAAGCTTAATCCTACAAATTCTAGCATTGCTGGGCAATTTCAGTGGATTACGATCTGTTTATATTGCTCGCCTTGATTTATCAAATTCACCTAGTAGCGGAGGATTTCTGAACGATATATTCGATAAAGCAACAAATGTTTTATCTGATAATATACCTGATTATTTTACATTGGCATTGTTTATTGCTTGTGAAGGCAAGAGTTCAAACGAAACTGTTTGTACACCAGCAACATTTGGTTATAATTATAGTAAGTAAGGTATACATAATGCGTTTATACGCATCCAACACTAAAATTTTCCTTTTCCCCCAATAGATACTACAGGCGTTTTACAAATAGTAGAAAATCAAATCCCTGACTGGGTTCACTCGACACTGACGGGCATTCAAGGCGGTGTATTCATTCCTTCGGTGATCTTTTGCTTTATCCTATTGTGTTACAATTTCTTTCATCAAATTAGTGGACACAAAACAAAGCACCAACTTGGATTGTGTCGTAAAATAGCGATATTTTTATTATCAGCAATTGCATTTCTATTTTGTCTAGCAACATTTGTTATACAGATAGTTGTGTACAATATGATCAAGAATGGCATCGACAAGGTCAAGAATAGTTTATTTGGAGGATTAATTGGCGATCTTGTAATTATTACTACCAAATCTGGACCATCAATTTGGATGTCATTGGCAGCGTTTATCTCATTGTTTTTTGTTACAGTATTATTGTGTGTTAGTATTTGCTGTATTGGTGGTGGTAGATCAAGAGAAAACCGAGAGGATACCTATGAAATGGATCGTGTATAAAAGCTATGTGTAACATTTCAACAAAAGAGCGGGAAATGATACCTTGTCTGGACCCCTCTTTTTGCGTAATTTTCATTATTATATTATTTAATTGTATTGTTACCTCCAATTATACTTGATTTTATTACTATTATTACTATTAAATTAACCTTTATATCATTTGTCCCTTTTCTTTTTTTCTTTTCTATTTCCCCTTTCTTTTTCTTTTTCGCAAAATAAGCATTTTTTAATTTACTCTATTTCGAGAATCAAGGAATTTTGAAGGGCTATTTTTGTGAAAAAATCTTACTTGATATAGAATGGTAATCAAGAGAAGGAAAATAGTGCCATTATTACTGGTTGTTTCCGCTACAGTGCATGGTGTAAGTACACAAAGTAAGTATAGCAAGATTTTAAAAGATCAAAAGGCATGTGTGATTAACATTTTTGTCACCTAGCAACCAATAGTACCACAGTTACTAGTAGTAATTGCCAGCCAGCAAATTGTTCATCGGTTTGTTCGCCAGGTTGCAGCACTGACCAAGTGTGCACTAAAAAATCAATGACAGATTGTGGTGTTTGCCCAGCATTACTTTGTATGAGCCGAACTTCTTTAGGTTTACCTCCTATAGCTACTACAAGTGCATCATATCAAAATACATCAAATGATACAGGTGTTTTAGTGGGTGGTATATTGGGTGGTCTTCTTGGTTTTGGTATTTTAGTAGGAATAGGAATTTATTGCTATATCAAAAAGAGTAAGCGAGGTAAATTACCATTTGCATTTACAAGTGGTAATGCGTCTCATATTGTGCAAAGCCAAGAAAAATTCCATCAACAGCAGTTCCAAACCCTACAACAAGTGACACCACATCCAGCAGTAATTGCTGCTCTTTCACACCAGTCTTCCATTAATTCTTCTTCATCCTCAAAACACATTGGATTAATTGACCTTGCAAATGGCGACAATAGTAGCAATTTACAACGTCAAAGATCCATGTCATCAACAACCAATGCAAATGCTACCACAGTTACCAGATTTAATGCTATCCAAACACCCCTTTATAATACCAATAATACCAATAATAATACTTCTACTATAACAACAACATCTACACCTATAAGCAATGTTCCCGAGGAATTCGAGTCAAAAATTGCTTTACAAAATAAAAGAATATCCGAAATTATGTACAATAATCCAAGATTATCACAGCAACAACCGCATGTACAACGTGCACAGCAAAGATTCTCAACATATACAACAACAGATGATGAATTTGATGATGAAGATGATAGAAAATCAACTTTATCAACATCTACAACACAATCTAATTATTTACCACAAACAGCAACAGCAGCATCTGTTCAAGCATTTCAAGTTTCAAGAGCAAAACCACAAATTATGCGAGTTAATTCTGTAAAAAGTACATCAGACGGTTTAAAAAGAAGTGATTCTGTTAGAACAGTTTTGACAGCTATTGAAGATATTCAAGATTTTCCTGCTACTCCAGCTCATCGCATAAATCAAGATAATCCTTTCGAAGATAAGCATGCTGATAATACCATACAATAGATATAGATATATATATATTTTTTTAGATTTTTTTTAATGTTTTGTTTTGCTGTATTGAAAGAAAATAATAAAAATTGTTATATATAAACATAGAAAAAGTTTGTATAAAAGTCTGTATAATAAATGAGCATTTGCGAGCGATTTGTATTTGTTGATTTGTGTGAGTGAGTGTATTGCGTTGTGTTGTATGTGTTGTAGTGGTAATTAAAATGATTGAACGATTATTTTTTACTGCCCTTCTTGGGTTTTTTATCCACTACAGTTGCAGCTCTGGCAGCAGCAGTAGCAGCAGCCTTGGCAGCAGCAATGTTCTCGGCAATTTCGGCTTTCTTTGCTGCTTTCTTTGCCTTAGCTCTCTCAGCTTGTTGCACTTGTTTATTTCTCAACTTTTCTTCTTCAGCCTTAGAATAGACGATAGATGTTAGCATCTGCAATCTCAAATATCTTTAGACATTTCCATCAAATTTACCTCATTCTTTTGTGCTTGAATTTCGTTTAAAAGCTCCTCCTTGAAAGGCCATTCATTAGGAATTCCGGGATCTTTCTTGGTTTCTATCAATGAAAAGTATTAGACATACATGACACTTTCCCCTTCAGTTAATAGAATGTAACTTACTGTTGTGTTGACCGGGATTTCTCTTTGCTGCTCTACGTTCCTTACGATGATGATCTCTAATACGACCCAAAATTCTATGCTTGTGTGCAGTACGGACACGCTTACTCTTAATCTCTATAATAAGCAATAAAGATAAGTATATTTGCTAAAAAACAATATATTCCACTTACTCTTGGGAACCATATTGTTAGTTTGATAAAGAGGGAGGGGATATCTAATTAAAAAAATCTCCAAGATTTGATTCCAAATGCAAAAAAACTTAATTATAGTATAATTAGTCACATTACAATCAAATCCAAGTCAAGCCACTGCATATCAAAATGATTGTTCCGCTTCTCCATGGCATCAATGTTGCTTGCACAATAGGAATTATGATAAATAAGCTTCCTAAAATTACGTACAAGTAATACATTTACTTTTGTATGTACAAAATGTGTTTAATATTGGATTAAATTCCCAAAAAAATTCTGTCTATTGCAGTCAATTTTTCATAAACCACAAATTGGGTTTACACCTGAAATGTATAATTTCTGCTTATAAATAATAAAACATAAAATATGATGAGGTACATCAACTTCTGGTGCTCATTTGGTACTATGATATGTTATATAAAAATTTGTTTATGAAGGTCTGAAAAAACTCTTTAAGAATTGTTCCTTTGCAATGTCTATCATAAAATGTCTATACAGTTTATATTTTATTTTAATTACATGATACAAAATTAAGCTAAATCATCTGGTAAATCCAAAATATGGCCCATCTTCTTAACCTTCACAGCTAAATATTTATCCATTTCATTTCTTGGTGTTGATGCACCAGAAGAAAGGACAGGTGAGCCTTCTAAATTGCTGTGAATAAATTCTCTTTTAACCAGAGAAGGTGATGGCATGGCACTATTGGTATTGCTTCCAGTTTCTCCACTAATAAGATCTGTGATGGCTGGTGATGACCATGAACGAGGCACCATAGATTGACGCTTGACGACCTTGATTGATCCAAATGATTCCAATTGTTGAATTTTATCGGGATTATTGGTTAATAAATGAACATTTGATAATTGAAGATCTTTTAAAATAGCATTAGCAATGCCATATGTTCTACCATCAGCAGGATGTCTCAATAAAACATTAGCAGCTACTGTATCATGACCCAAATCCTGTAAATTATATGCTCTATTTTAAAGAAAATAAGGTTAATTAATGTGCATAAAAGAAAACAGTCTAAATAACCCAAAGAGTTTGGTTGCTATGGATACCTAACCTGTCAAACTCAAAAAGTTTGGTTGGTTGCTAGGTTACCAGCTGTCAAACTCAATTGCCATGCTACCACTACTCGGAGCCAAATCAAGAAAAGAATACATTATACTTACTTTAATTTCTCCATCAAACCGATACCTCTACCTTCTTGTCTAAGATATACAATAACGCCGCGACCAGCTTCTTGCATTTGAGCCATAGCACTATCTAATTGTTCGCCACAATCACAACGAGCCGAGTGTACTGTTTCACCAGTAAAACATTCAGAGTGAATACGAACCATGGGAGGCTCGGGTAATATTTTCCATTCCTTTTTAGCTTTAGCTTGTTGCTCTTCCAAATAAGCTTCTTGATCTTCAGTCAATTTCAATTCACGGCCTTCATCTGTAACCACTTCTTGTAATCTTCCATAATAAGCACCTCTAACAATACGGTTCATAATAGTCTCATTCTCCCAGGTTTGGTCCAATGATTTAGAACGAATATCATCACCATAAACAATAGCCAAGTGTTCTTTAGTATCTTGATTGTTTTTGTACAAATACAAGTACATTTCACCACCTTCAGTAGTAGGAATACGGGCACGAACCTGACATTGGATCTTGACTTCGCTGTCAGAAACGAGTCTAGGGGTTACAGCACTTGGAGCATAAACTTGATTTTTCAAGAATTCAATATATTCTTGAATAGTAGGAGGATGATCTTTCTCAATCTTTTCACATTGTGGTGTTGGAGAATCACTCACAACATTCATACCAAATAATGTAAATAACGTTGAGCTCATAATTGATGTGTAGTCTTTTTCCGAGAAAAGAAAGAGAGAGAAAGAAAAATTATTAATTATCACTTTCAATATGTTTGTGTGTGTGTATTTATATATCTGAAAGGTTAGTAAGCTTGATTGAAATTTGTAATCAATTAAATGCCCGTTTTTTCTCAGTCAAAATGGTAGCTGAGCATCTATGATTTGTCAGATGCTGGTTTGATTTTCAATGATTTTGATTTGAAAAAGGAAGATTTGCACATTATAAGATAAAAAAAAAGATCTACTTGGATGGAAGAATACTGCTTTTATAGGCTAGGTAGTTAAAGGCCGTATGCTCTACCTAGACATCTCATTAAGTAGATATCTACCCGGGAGATGGCGCCCTTTGTTGCCATAATTAATCACCATCAGCAACTGGAAGCGGCTATCCAATGCACTCCAATGCTTGTGATGTCAGCTTTTATCAATTTTTTTCAACTTAATTTTGCGTATACCTCTTTGTTCTATTTGCTCTTTATACTAAACTTAATATAAAATCTTACAAGAGAAAATCAGACATTTACAACAAAAAACGAAAAGAAAAAGAAATAATAATACTATTACATATAATTTAATAATATCATGGCTTCTCAACAACAATTAAGGTAAACATCTAGCAATGCTTTTGATTTGTTTCTCGTGTTTTCTTAATAAAAAAAAATTTAGCCACGAAAATGATAATTGGAAAAAGAGTCTGGCTCTTCCTCAAAAAGACATGAGACCTCAAACAGAGGTAAATGAAAATAAACAATGTTATTATCTATAGTATATTAATCGAATTTTATAGGATGTCACTGCTACTAAGGGTAACGAATTCGAGGATTATTTCTTAAAGCGTGAACTCTTGATGGGAATTTTCGAAGCTGGTTTCGAGAGACCTTCTCCCATTCAAGAAGAAGCTATCCCTATTGCTCTTACTGGTCGAGACATTTTAGCTAGAGCTAAAAATGGTACTGGTAAAACTGCTGCTTTTGTTATTCCTACTCTTGAGAAAATCAACAACAAAAAGGCCAAGATTCAGGCCTTGTTGCTAGTCCCTACACGTGAATTGGCTCTCCAAACTGCTCAAGTATGTAAAAACCTCGGTAAACATTTGAACATTCAAGTCATGGTAACTACTGGTGGTACTACCTTGAAGGATGATATTATGCGTCTTAGTGAACCTGTTCATGTTGTCGTTGGTACTCCCGGCCGTATCCTCGATTTAGCTTCTAAAAATGTTGCTGATTTCAGTGAAGCGTCTACCTTTGTCATGGATGAAGCTGATAAACTTTTATCTCCCGAATTTACTCCTATTATCGATCAATTAATTAGCCATTTCCCCAAGGACAGACAAATCATGTTGTTCAGTGCTACTTTCCCCATGATTGTCAAGAGCTTCAAAGAAAAGTATTTGGTCAAGCCTTATGAAATTAATTTGATGGATGAATTGACTTTGCGTGGTGTTACTCAATACTATGCTTATGTTGAGGAGAAGCAAAAAGTTCATTGTTTGAACACCTTGTTTTCCAAGGTAAATAACTTTTTTATCGGTACCATAGCAATCAATTAACGTATTTTCTTAAATAGCTTCAAATCAATCAATCTATCATCTTTTGTAATTCTACTAATCGTGTTGAGCTTTTGGCCAAGAAAATCACTGAATTAGGATATTCTTGTTTCTACTCTCATGCAAAGATGTTGCAAAGTCATCGTAATCGTGTATTCCATGATTTCAGAAATGGTGTTTGCCGTAATTTGGTTTGCTCTGATTTATTGACGCGTGGTATTGATATTCAAGCTGTCAATGTTGTCATTAACTTTGATTTCCCCAAGAATGCTGAAACTTATTTGCATCGTATTGGTCGTTCAGGTCGTTTCGGTCATTTGGGTTTAGCCATCAATTTGATTACTTATGAAGATCGTTTCAATCTTTACAAGATCGAACGTGAATTAGGTACTGAAATTCAACCTATTCCTCCTGTCATTGACAAAAACTTGTATGTTGCACCTAATGCGCTTGAAGATGCTCAAGTTCAACAGCCTAATCGTCAATTAGCTATTGCTACTCGCCAACAACAACAACAACGTGATCAAACCCAATACAATAACAATAACAACCATAATAATTATCAACAGCAACAGCAACAAAATCAAAGCCAACATCATCAAAACGGATATCAACAACAATATCGAGGAAATTATAACAATGGTGGTAGAGGTGGTGGTGGAGGCCGTCGTCAACAACATCAAAACCAAAATCAACACCAAAACCAAAACCAAAACCAAAACCAAAACCAGAACCAAAACCAGAACCAAAACCAACAGCAACAACAGCAACAACAACAACATCACCAACAACAACAAAGAGGTCAATCTTCAAGATCATAATTCATACAAATTTTTTATCCAACTGTAAATAAGTTTTTAGAAGAACCCCAAAATAACAGTAAATTTCCTTGATTTCTTTATTTTCTTTTCTATATAAATCTCTCCTCTCTCTCTTTCTCTCTTTCTCTCTCTCGACTTACTCAATTTCCTCTACAAAAAATTGGAGTAAACAATGAACACAACAAAAACCATATAAAACCTTTATATTCACTCCCTACCCCTTTTTTTTATTTAATTTTTTTTTTTTTTTTTTTTTTTTTGTAAAATTTGTATATATGATATGGATCAATTTCTCCTATCTTATGTATTTTTAATTTGGAAAAAATTGATTGATTCAATAAATATTATTAATTTATTATGATATTGTATTTTTATCGTTTTTCTACACTACTACTACCATTTGCAGCTTCGAATTTCTTATAGTTTGATATACAATATATTATAGTCTGATACAGATTTTCACTTAAAATTCAGATAAAATGGATGAAATGAGAATTGAGAATTGAGATTTAGATATCTTCTAATAATAAAAATAGTTTTTATAACCTTTTTATTATAGAAGCTATGATAAATAATTGTGTTCCATAATATTTCATTGCTTTTCTTTCTAATCAATCAATCAATAAACCGCCCCATATATTCACTTTATAAAATAATATTTATTGGTTTTATTACACTCTATAATTGACGAACCATATTGATCTGCTGTAATACTTTTAAAAAAAAGCTACCAATTCATAAGTTAAAATGGATTTTGAAATTCTTTTTTTTATACGTATCTACTCGAGTAAAATTTAAATTCTATTATCATATAATAGTTTTCAATCTTCAGAATCGGAGCGTGCTCTCTATTCTATGACTAACCTCATAATAAACAATTTTTTAGGATATACCTCAGAGACCACAAAATAGATTTGAATTAATCGCATTATGTAGCTATTCCTGAATTCATGTTATATCTCATGAAAGGCTCAAAAACACGTAAAATCCAATGCTTTTTCCTTAAAAACTAGATCTCACTTTTCATCCCTGCTCAACTTTTTTTTTCACTAAATAACATCAAGATAAAATTATATGCCAATGTACCTGAGATGTTCAGCTTTAATCCAAAAATAAGTATCCGAAAATATCCTATTTTTTGCAGTTGGTATTAATTTTTCAGTGCTAATGTTTCAGATTTTTTACGCGTATTTCACTGCTAAAGGATTGAAAACTTTGAGGCTTCATATCTCCAGAAAACATTAAGCTATACTAACTTTTTCAATAATCAAACTTACTTGTTTTGAAGCGCTCTATAACATATTTGAATATATAGAAATTCTGAACACATTTATTTTTTTTCATTTTTTTTAACATTTCTATAGTAGCATTCAAAATATTGGTTAAATTAAGCAACATTTTTTTTGCATTCATGTCATTAAGCTCTTTTGGACCCAATTTAGAGTTTTTCAAAATATTAGTTTTTCGTGGAGATATCCTCAAAAATGTGTACAAAAAGGTACCTCCATTTCTAGCTTCCATTTTTCCCTTATATACCCTCATCCCAAATTCTGAACTTGAAAAAAAAATTGACAAAAATCTCATTTTCTCTACCAAAAATGCAGCTAGAAAATTTAACAATAGCTTGATCGATAGATAAAATTTTTGCGCATTATCTCCATTATTTATATTTAAAATGTGTTTATAAAAAAGTAAGTGTATCTTCAAAAAACCTCCGAAATTTCAATCGTATTTTACTCAAACTTTAATATGAAACATTTGTCTAAGTTTTATCTAGATAAATGCAAAACCCAAAAGTGTAGAAAAAACATTTAATGTGTTAGTTCAACTTACTTTGAAGTTTATGAGCTATTAAACGAAGCTTGTTTTTTGTATCATTTGGAAGAATCGGGGGTTTGAACTCAGTTAATATAAACTGTAGGTTGTACAGAAAACTATTACTTTGACTATCTTGCTGAAAAATAAATACTTCCTGCTAAAAGAAGAGGCGACGTAGATTTTAACTGAAATTATCTTATGTGCACAAAATAAAGGTGGTATATTTGAGCAAACTTTGTTGAAGTCACTTAAAAAGTGCTATAAAGTAATCTGATTGTAAGGCATGTATGTATTATCACTCAATTTGAGTAGAGTTTAATCAATGAATTAACAACTAAATACACCTTTCGTGCATAAGATAGTAACTGCTTTAAATTAATACACCTTTTATTATGTAAAATCCGGATACGATTTTATACCAAGCAAATATAGCGTCTCTCCAGCTTCATTCTGTTCAACAAATTAGCTTTTGTCAGAAATAATTTATTGTGCAACCTAAAACGCATTTGATTTGCAAAAACTTCAAATAATAAAACAAAAACCAAAAGTCTTTATTATATGATAAGCTTATAATTAGATATTTACCAGCTTGTTTTTCCATTCAAAAAATATGGTTTCGACAAAAAAATAGTTGCAAACACCAAAGATCCATGATGCAAAGATTCCAATAATCTAAATAACAAACATCGAGGAGCCGAGGAGCCCAAGATTAAATACTCATTATCATTATGTACACAGAATTAATCTATATAGAGAGATATTTAGATATATACACTTCTCAAATGATATATATTACAGCATGTTTATTTTTCAGTCCAAACATTATCGTGTTTGTTAATAATAATTAATTGTAGAGCGTATAAGGAACCACAGCAGTGACTCCGTCCTGGTAGGATACCCATTATTAAATGAAATTAATGTATCTATGCTTACGTTTAAATGATTAAAATTGTCTATAAAAAAATCGTCTCACATAATATCCCGTTTTCTGGATCTTACTTTAGAACAATAAGGACAATCAAGAATGTTACCACAGATCAGTTAGCTGACTTCTTATCAATAAGGATTACAAATCAAAAGGTTTATTATCTTACAAAATAACCGGTGGATGAAACACTATTTTAGCTTACGATTGTCAGCTGTAAAAAGATTTGTTTTCAGATATAGCCACAACAATCAATACTATGGTTATTAGGCAAGACATTAGATTATTATTTTTTGCTTATTTCTATATTATTTGAAATTTTATCACTTTTCTGGAACATTTCGTGGGTTTGCAGCCAGTTTTAGCTTTTCATTGACTAAATATAATAAATATTATTGCCTTCGATTTGATCTGGTAATAAAGAAGTACGTCCAACAATACAATAGTAAATAATAATGTTTTATCTTAGAATGCGGTCAAATGAACATTTCAGTCCCTTATGTTAGCATGCGTATTCAGATGAAAGAAAGGAATACCAGTTTGATAGTCTGATATACCTTATCAAACAGTGAATATATCCTTGGAATATGAAAACGAAAAGAGAGAAACAACACACTTAGAAAAGGATTTTTAAGGTTTTACATTATTTAGCGCAATTAAACCCCTGATTAATTGCACATTTCAGCCAATGTAAAAGCAGCATTACAGCACATGAACCATAAACTAAACAAAATAGGCAATATATGTTATCATAGAAACTGATGTGAACTACTGGCAGTCTTTCACACATCAAATTGAATTAGTAATGAATAACATGAATCTGGTGTGAGAACCAAGATCATGAAATATAGAAACTTAACTATAATTTAAAATCACAAACAACAATTATAGATAATTGTATAACCTGAATTAGTAATTGCTGATCCCTTTTCCCATCAGCTTTAAAACCAAGAAGATCAAATTACTGCATTAGTAATTTGAATTAGACATTTAATATAAATACCACAACGATCCATCGAGTAGATGAATCGTTGCTTTACTTTATACCTTTAATAAACTTAGAAGAGTTATAATTGTATTTCCCATCGCTTTTTTATAATTACGTTTTTGTAGCAGAAACATGCATTTCTCAACCAGAAAAACTGTCTGTCATATCATACATTCATTAAAAAATTGCAAAAGCGAACCGGTAGAGCAGTGTCATAATCGAGCATAGCAATAATATCGAACGGCTAAGTCTTTTACATTATGGTATATCTAAGTTTTCAGTAAAAAGGCGTTCTTTTTCAACTTTTCTTATATTTAACCATGTACGGTCTGAAAACTCAGACTTTGTAGCGGAAATTTTTGGGACTCATTTTATCCTTACCAACACTCATGATTTTGATCAAAAAACAGAAAAATCAAATTTTGATACCAAAATTAACGTTTAAATATACTACATTGTGAGACAAAATTGTAGCCATAGCTAATACACATTTTATAAAAGCTTAATATTAAATG
Source organism: Mucor racemosus (assembly GCA_027405735.1). Classification (NCBI taxonomy): domain Eukaryota; kingdom Fungi; phylum Mucoromycota; class Mucoromycetes; order Mucorales; family Mucoraceae; genus Mucor; species Mucor racemosus. Next base: position 1,998,930 of record JAPEHQ010000005.1, read on the forward strand.
TTAAGTAATGAAACTTTGTACTTTTGGACCAAAAACGGTTTTTTGATTAAAGGATTTTCATGTAATACTTTACAATAAAAATGTTTGTTATTTTTTATTGAGCAAATAGAGCGCTAAATTCTCTATATGTGTATATTTTTTGTTTTTATAATTGGTAGTATAATTAACTCTAGATTTGCAAAATCAGAAAGAAAAAATTTGAAAAATGTCAAAATTGATGGTCTGGACAAAAATAATTTTCTAAATTAATATTCCGCTTATAAGCCCTGTAAGTCCTAAAAATAAGAAATTTTTCGATATTTGGGAACTTTTCAAGAATTTACGATGCGGTACCCCCTTGACTCAAGCTTATTACTTATTACTACAGTATATTACTAAAAACTTTTTAGAAACAAGCGCCTCATTTTTTTTTTTACATAACTTTTTTTCTTTTTCAATTGTGGTGATTCAGTCATATACACCCAAATAATTTATATATAATCGAAAGTGCTGATAGAATTATTATAATCAATAGGATTTATTTTTTGAATTAGGGAATGTTAATGAAAAGCTATTTGATATTGCGTCAAAAATAAAACCTGTACATCGACCTGCTTGGGATGGTCAATAGATGAGATGCATATAAAGAATGTTGAAAAGTTGGAATAATAAATATATGGCTGATCAATGTCCAAATCGTAAAACACATTGCCGGGTACTATCTTGACTTGAATCGATAATGGTATCCAAACTCATTTGGGTTTCTTTGTATCTTGAATGAATAATATCGGGGTGTTGGGATTTTTTACAAGTATTCCAAAAGATATGACTGACCATGAGTAACTTTTGGATATTGATAAGGGTAAAGAATGATGGCAAGTCTTCTAACGACTGGGGGAAGCGGACGTGCGCGATTTCCTTAAACGTGTATATACCCTTTTCAGCTACTTGATTAAGATAGAATGTCACATTAAATCCTAGAAGTATTATGACGCGTTAAGCTATTTGTTCTTCTTTCTCTTTTCAGATAATTTACCATGTATTTGGAAAGCGAGGACACCATCAAGTTTGTGGACATCAATCGCATTTTTAGTAAATATCTCCAAACGAAGAGTGTCTAGACATAAAAGCTTACTACAGGAGCCTTGTTGGATTTTGGCTTCACCAAACCCTAAACTACTTCCAAAGGCCAATTGTTTTTTTTCACTGACTACGGAATCAGGTCGGGAATTGCCATTTTCATTAGGTATTGCATCTGTCCAACGGAAATGGATAAATCGTTTAGGATCACTAATTAAATATGAAAGCATTGGATCGAAGTAGGTACTCCATAGTTCAGTTTCACTCAGTTGTTTATAATCATTAAGTGGTGTGTTGGGTAGTTTGTTGATCCTTGATTCAAACCACAAATAGGATTAGTAAATTTATCTTTTTATAAACCTTTATCCGTCGTTGCATTCAACTTACAGATTGGCAGTGCCCATAAGTAGCCGCTTTGGTCCATAGTTCATTCTTGCAGCCAGAGTAAGTACGTCAAGGTTACTGTTCAAGTCTGCCAAGGTTGGATTAGACATGCTGGGACCTTCTGGGACAGGTGTATTAACAAAGAACTAGGCTTAAGGTAAATATTATCACTGTATGTTATCTTTTCCTACATATTTAATCCCAAAAAAATAAAAATGTATTTCGTACCAAAAAAAAAATAATTTGTCCCAACTTCTATTTTCAAACCGTACCAAAAATAAAATAAAGTGTGCCAAATTTATTTTGGAGTCGTACCAAAAAAAAATTAAGCCGTACCAAAAAAAAAATCAAACGTACCAATTAAGACTAAAAACCTGTATTAAACCGTTAGATTTGTTTGATAGTAATCTATGGATTGAAATGGATCAATCATAATTTAACCGTTCTTGCAGAGCTTGTGAGTTGCCTTATTTCAATGCTGCGCTAAATGTGCTTGTTGGATGTTGATTTAATAGCTACTTGATTGATTAACCGCTGGGATGAAATAATATGGTGTCATAATTGAGGCCTAAGCGTCTTTGGTAATTACTAGATTAAACTTATTACGCTAGCAGTTTCTTATATCCGATATCAAGACTTTTAACTTCAATACTACATGTCGTAGTCAATAGATTGTAAGATGTACTGATACTGTAGAAGATGATAACATATGGTACTTGATGGTATCACACAACATAGTATATAATTCATATTTTTGCCAATGGTCACTCTTCCAAAAAAAAGCCGAACAATCTCCGGAAGCGGCCATCTAATGATATTTCCAAGCTTTAAATCTCTAGAGAAAATTACCGGACAGCCCGGACGTGGTTGTTTAAATACAGTATTTCAAGCAGCTATAAGATGCAGGTATCAAAATTTCATATAAAAATTAAGATTCAACTGTATTGCTATTAATTATACAAAGGCTTATTTTAAGTAAAGCATAAATACAACCTACAGTGCAACATTATTAGTCTAATAACGGAGTTAACTTGAAAAGTATAAGATGATACAACCGGATTCAAAAAAAAGTCCATAAAATCACAAATTTAAAGGATTTATATATAAACGAACTACGGCCGACCTGTGCTGCACATTATAACCTGATGAGTTGTTGCGCACAACACTGAATAATGGCTAAAAGGAAAACAAGATGCACATGGGCATAACAAAAGAAACTGCACACGAGAATAACGAAAAGCCTGTATGTGCAGAGTTATAGATTCTGTCCATGTGCATGACATCAATCCCATGTGTGCATAACAGTAGAATTGCCCATAAGAATATCATTAATCCCTATTTGTGTATAATAATAAAATCTGACCGTGAGCATAATGAGCTGATCGCATGGGCACAAGTTGGTTTGTACATGAGCATCATGCCGTTCTCAAAATTTCATTGCATTTTTTACTGGAATAATGGGTTTTTAAATTACATTTGCTTTTATTAATATACATTATAGTTACAGTATAGACAATACAATTCAATTCATTGTTGGTGTAGAGCAATACATCATACAACTGCCAATATCTTTACTATTATTATTATTTTTACAAAGGATTGCTGTCGAGCCGAGCTTATACTATTAAATTTGGCGGGCAGAAGAACCCGACACGACACTAATACTATTGTTTGTAAATACATTTATAATAGCTATAATGTTTACAGAAACGATGGTTTTTGCTCGAGCATAAACCTAAATAACACTTATTGCTTAAATTTATATGCTAGCCAAATCTATGTTGTGGATGTTACTTTATCATACATAAAATTTAAACAAATTAAACTTCTTTAAACTTACTATTTTAGTTTACGATTGTCAGCTATAAAAAGATTTGCTTCAAGTATAGTTACGATCAAAACTATGGTTATTATACAAGACATTAGATTATTCTTTTTTTTTGTTTCTATATCATTTGAAATTTTATCACTTTCTGCAACATTTTGTGAGTTTGTAGCCAGTTCTAGCTTTTCATTGAGTAAATATAAATATCATTGTCTTCGATTTGATCTGATAATCAAGAAATACGTCCAACAATACAGTAGTAAATAATGATATTTAATCTCACAGTAGAATGCGGTTAAATGAAAATATTAGCCTCCAATATATATAACATCTACTATCTATATTAAAAATATTAGTCCCTTATGTTAGCATGCGTATTCAGATAAAAGAAACGAATACAAGCTTAATAGTCTGATACACCTTATCAAACGGTGTGTGGATTACATCCATTTCATCTGTGTGTCTAACTTGAATTGCCACTGGGATGTCTGGGATAAATCAGGAACCACTTTGATTTGACATGTCTGATTGATACAGCAAGTAATCTTATAACCGAGATGTGGATCCTAGCAAATTATAATTATTGACCTAAATCATAATAAATACACCATTATTCAATACGGCCTGATTTCATCCATGATGATAAAATCAGGACCTAAAGATATCGAGTAGATTATGGAAATGGCATGTTCCTATTTGTTCTCATTGATCTATAATATAGATTAGAAATTGTGTATAAATAGAAGGACATCTTCCTTTCAAAGAAGAGTCAATTAAGCTCTACTTGATAATAAAACCCTAACGTTATCGAGTCGAATTCCTATTGTTTTTTTATACTTTTTTTCCGTGAATATTTCTACCTGTTCCACACGGTGAATATATCCTTGGAATATAAAAACAAAAAGAGAGAAACAACACACTTAGAAAAGGATTTTCAAGGCTTTATATTATTTAGCGCAATTAAAACCCTGCAAAATTGCACATTTCAGCCAATGTAAAAGCAGCATTACAGTACATGAACCATAAACTACTAAACAAAATAGGCAATATATGTATCATAGAAACATGAATTTTTGTTACGCCAGGAGATTATATCAATCTCAAAGCTAAAATATGTACTAAATCATTTAATAAAAATAAAGGAAAACTGTTATAAAATGAAAGAGCACACTAAAACTAAAGAACTTTATTATAAGATCGAACCATCTTCTTTTATATTCACATTCTCTAATTATATGACCTGTTTAAATGAGTCTATTTATATATATACATATATCCAATCAAATCTAGGTGACACACACTAGTTCCATATTCCTGCATACACGGAGCTTCATAACATAATACACAGCAATGTAGAACTTAACATATCAAAGTGTGTCGTAATCTTAACCAAGGAATGCACCCAGATCTGTGGATGCAACAATTTCTCTACCAGAAAAACCGTCTGTCATATCATACATCCATTAAAACATTGCAAACGCGTGCCCGTAGAGCAACGCCGTAATTGAGCATAGCAAGATTGAACAGCTAAGTCTACTATGGTATATCTAAGTTTTAAATAAAAAGCATTTTTCAACTTTTCTTATATTTAACCACGTACGGTCTGAAAATTCAGACTTTGTAGCGGACATTTTCGGGGATCATTTTATCCTTACCAACACTCATGATTTTGATCAAAAAACAGAAAAATCAAATTTTGATACCAAAATCAACGTTTAAATATACTACATTATGAGAGAAAATTGTAGCTATGACTAATATATATTTTATAAAAGCTTAATATTAAATGTTAAGTAATGAAAATTTGTACTTTTCCCCCAAAAACGGGATTTTGGTTAAAGGATTTTCATGTAATATTTTACAATAAAAATGTTTGTTATTTTTTATTGAGCAAATAGAGCGCTAAATTCTCTACATGTGTATATTTTTTGTTTTTATAATTGGTAGTATAATTAACTCTAGATTTGCAAAATCAGAAAAAAAAATTTAAAAAATGTCAAAATTGATGGTCTGGACAAAAATAATTTTCTAAATTAATATTCCGTTTATTAGCCTTGTAAGTCTTAAAAATAAGAGATTTATAATATTTGACAACTTTTTTGAAGAATTTACAATGCTGTACCCACTTGATTCAAGCTTATCGCTGTAAATCATTATACATGTTATTATTGTGTGGTAGTCTGTGGGTATATTTACTACACCAAAATTAATACAAAAAAGAAACATCCTTTGTATTTGCCTTTTCACCCTTGTTTCTCTTCTTTTACCCACTTTAAATCAACAGCAAAAGGTTCAATGGCCCCGAAAGGTATTTATATTCACATGAAAGATTTACAATCTCTCTCTTTTGGGTATATCCCGCAGATGGTAGAGAGTGCATGGTTTTTGATAGCTCGATTACTATTTAGTATACAGTAGGTGTACAAACAAACAAACAAAGAAACCTGTATTCCAATTCATTCTATTCTATTTTAGCTCTCGTTTTCCCATAGCTGGTGGGAACAGATGAACCTTCACTTTCTCGTAGTTGTTCCTGTCAGTATCATTGTGATTCAATTCACTTTGAGAAGCTAAGAAGAGTTCCTTTTTTTTTTAGCAATAAGATAAATGAAAACTCCTTTTTAACAATAAAATTTGTCTTTTATAAATATAAACGTCCTGTTATAAAGAGTATTATTTGATTTATATACGCACATAGATATTAAATTGGTTTACATACCAAATATAAAAGATGAATTGATTGTATTATTGTAATCTTTAATAATAATAGCCCCCACTGGGAAGCTTGTTTGCATGCATATACTATGTGCAGTTTCTGTTATTGCTGTCTGAATGATCTCATTAAAGATATCAAGCTTTCACATAGTGGCTTCCATTATTTGCTGCAATCAACGCTTGAGTAAACATCTGCTTATTTTGCTTTTGAACCCCAAGTATATGAAGATATCAGCATTTCAAACTATAGATGTTAAATGAAACAAATCAAGTTATGATCCAATCAGTAAACAATGACACCAACAGGTTATGAATACCATAAAATTACAATTCAAGCAGTTTTATCAAAGAAAAAAAAAAAGAAAATGATAACTGAATAACTTAGAAGATGATTATTGTCTTTATCAGATTGATAATATTAGATTTACACAGCTTGAAAACTTTTTAAAGTGCATCATTTTTCAACATTTTTATAGCTGAGCTTTTAAAATTAAATTGATCATAAAAATACAAAATCATAGCAAATGTTGCCAATGATTCTGCTTTTATAAATATACATTGGTTTTTTTCACATCTTGTGCGTTTCTCTTTCCAGTTAATCTTTATTTTTCATATAAATCAAAATGTATACAAATTGGGAAGAACAAGCGTTGGACTCTTTAGCAGCCATCAAGTGGTACCCTGTAACTGAGGTGGTAGCTTATTTGAATAGTCTTCGTCAATATCTCATTAATACACCAGGAAAACTAAGTAGAAGCTATATTCCCATGTTGGATAGAGGAACTGATGAAGAGACTTATATCCAAGTTCTTCCAGCAAAGAAAAACCAAAGGTTCCCACCCAATACATTTTACATTTGCGAAGCTATTGGGGATTGGGGTCTAAAATTGGACAATATTGCATTGCTTACTAACATTATGATTAATACGAACAGATTGGAAAGAAGATACCCTAATATCAACTCTCCTGGAGATTTAGAAGATCGAGCTTTTACTCTAATGCATGATCTCATCAGAATGCTTCAAGATAGAACTTATTTTATCAATCGTCAAAAATTTGAGGAACGTTATGATTTGAATTGGACACCTTGCAATGCTCAATCTCAATTAAATAGTGTTTCGATTAATAATCATACCCTTATTATTAAAGAAGAAGCTACTACCAATGGATTTAGACAACAATCTTCATCTGGAAGTAATACTCCTACTGCAAATAGTTCTATGGCAAACAGTGATCAACGATATCGTTCAGTTTCACAAGAATCTGCAGCTCCTACCATTGATTTGACTCAAGAACAATCAAAATAAGTCATCTTTATTGCAATAAATTTCAAATCATATCAAACATATATACAAAACCATTAGTGGCCATGGCCATCATCCTGTGCTGGAGGTGGTGGGTTGACTACATATAATAGCAAATCATATATAAAATTTAGAATCAACCTATTAAATAAAATGTTACATTTCGTTACCTTTAATCATATCATCAATTCTCAAAATTGCAATTGCAGCTTCTGTAGCACTTTTAAGAGATCTAATCTTGGACATGGCAGGTTCTAAAACACCAGCATTTAAATTATCTCGCAAACCACCATCCAGCAGCTCTAATCCATAGTATTTCAAAGCACGTTTACGTTTATTAGCGCCATCATTGAGTGCAGCATTATGGTAAGCTCGAAGTTTTGCAACGAGATCAATAGAATCTTTTGCAGCATTTACAGCCAGTGTTTTAGGGATAACAAGAAGGGCATTTGCATATTCAGCAATTGCTAATTGCTCACGGGAGGCTATACTGGAAGCAAAATTTTCAAGGTAAATGCTGAGAGCTGATTCTACAGCACCACCTCCAGGTACAACACTGTTGCTTTCAAGAGTACGCTTAACAACGCTTAGAGAATCATGCAACGACCTCTCCATTTCGTCCAACATAAAGTCATTAGCGCCGCGTAATATAATAGAAGCAGAGTTTTGGATCTTTGTTCCTTTTATCAAAATACATTCATCATCTGAAATGCGTTCCTGAACAACTTCTTCAGCTTGACCAAGCGAACTAGATTCAAATGTTTCTTCACCTTCTAAATTAGCTAAAGAGGAAACTAATGTAGCACCAGTGGCTTTAGCAATACGCTTTAAATCATCCTTTTTACAACGACGTACAGCCATTGCACCAGCTTCAACAAAGAGCTTTAAACACAAATCATCAATTCCCTTTGTAGTGAGAATGACATTAGCACCAGTGGATAAAATCTTTTGAATTCTTTCTGTAGTAATTTCAATTTCTCTTTTACGAATATCTTCCAATTTATCGGGATCATCTACAACAATATTAACACCAAGATGCATACGAGCCTTTTGTAAATTCATATCCAAACAAGCAATTTTTGCGATTTTAATGTATTTTTTCATTGCTTGAGATGCAACAGTACAATTTAAGGCATATCCGCGCACAAAAGCTGATTCACGACCTGATTTACCATGTGCCTTTAAAATATTAACTGCTTTTACGGGATATTTAATCTCTCCTCTTGTGTTTGTGGTCTTTACTGCCAACATGGATTCTACAGCAAGATTAGCAAAGAAATCCGAATCACTATTGTAGAATAGGCACGTTAGCAAATCGAAAACATAATGGAAACAAAGCATCAAATCTTACGAGCCAATAATCTTACTGCTCATTGATGTTTTTGCTGCATTAACCAAACATTCTTTTCCAAGTGTTTCGACACTGACAGCCATTTGATCTGCAATAAATTTACAAGCTACTTTAGAAGCCAATCGGTAGCCAGTAATAATCGTGGTGGGATGAATATTGTTTTTAACAAGATCGTTGGCTCTCTTTAACAATTCTGCAGCAATAATTACGACAGAAGTAGTGCCATCACCCACTTCTCTATCTTGCTGTTGAGCTAATTCTACGAGAACTTTTCCAGCGGGGTGTTCAACTTCCAATAATTGTAAAATTGTGGCGCCATCGTTACTGATAGTTACATCCTAAAATCAATATTTAATTACCAGCAGCAAATGTTTATATGCAATTTCGAGATATTTACTCCAATTTCATCAACCAACATTTTATCTAATCCAACTGGTCCTAAAGAGCTTTTGACAATATTGGCAATAGAAGCAGCTGCAAGAACTAAAATATATATATGTGTGCTTTGAGTATATGTCTTTCTGAGTGAAAATTTCAAAATCCAAGAAAACTAACCGTTGCTCGATCTAACATCTTGTCCTGTAGTTCTTTCACCACCCAAGAATAAATTTGAACCTTGTTCTGGCCGATACATTATGTTTTATATGCTGTTTGGACGAAAAGAGTATCTTATTACCCATCTAACCCCCTTCTTCTTCTTCTTCTTCTCTGATAAGTCACGTTATCACTAGCGGATAAGGCAAACTCCGAGTTGAATCATATGGAAAATAGGCATTGATACCACTTGTTTGATAAAATAGATTCATCATATTCAGTCGCTATGCATATAGAGCATTGCAGAGAGCTAAATATATGCTATATAAATATTTATATGGATGAGTCATATGTCATGAAAATCAATGAAATGTCTTTGGAAATCGTTTTGTAGCATTTCGGCGGTAATTACATAAAATTATGGTGTGTATAATTCGCGATATAGAATATGTGTAAAGCCAAAATAAAAAATACAACCTAAATTGTAGTCCTATAACATATAATAGCACGCTTACATATCTGATTTGTAGGCTTTCTTTGCATTGAAAAAATCTTTAAAGCAAATGGGAGCCATATTGTTAATTATTACCTGACTATGCAAATAAGCAAGATTCTTTACAAGATTTATATAAAAGCTAATGTTTTTTATGTCTATGGATAGCTTGGAACCTTGTGCATTGTCAGCAACTAATAAAACTGCAATAGATCCATTTTAATCTAGGAAAAGCACAATGAAGCGCCATTGTTTCACCAAAACATGCATAAATTGGAACTTTAAACAGCGCATTTCTATAGTTTTTTTGATATCTCTGATATTCTGAACTATTTCGAGAGAATAACCTCGATAAATAGAATGCTTTAAATGCATTTTTACAAATTTTTTATATTCTTGATTTTGCCTCCATTTTTCATGAGGTATACCTCATGAAAATCGACAAAAATCACATTTTCGCATTTTTCACCCCGAAAATGAAGACTTTGTATAAGGTATATATAAATAAAAAATAACCGCACCATTTTAATGTATTACTATCATTCAATTAATCTAAGTTTTAACAATAAAAATGTTGATCTTTTCCCCAAAAACCAAATTTACTATTATTGAGTTTTACAAAGTATTTTTGGTGAAAAAAGTATTTGTCGTTTACATCATCAGATACGCAAAAAAAAGTTCCACAATCAAGTATTAATCCGCGTAGTGTGGTTTGTAGGTGGGGATTGAGAAATCCTCGAAATAGCTTTAAAAAAAATCAAATTGCAATGGATTTTATGGACGAGAATGAAAATTTCGTAAGCGGTATTTAAATATTTAGGCCACCTGCATTTTGTGCACAAAATCAACATTTGCAGCACTTTCAAGGTTTTCTTTAAAGGATAGAAAAGCTGTAATATTAAATTTGAGGGTATAATTATATAGAGTAGTATCGAAAGTATATATATGCATTTTTTATTTAAAAAACCCGCATGAAATAGCCGAAAAACACAGTAATAAAAATAAATAGGTTTTGTTTTCGCATTCAGGTGTATTATAGTAGTAATGTGTTTAGGAAGGTCATTAAACTAATGAATAGAATAATGTTTCATACAACTATTTGTATTTAACGCATTTATTTCTACTATATATGTACAATAAATATAATTTTAATGAATTATTAAAATGCCCAATCTCCCCAATCATCATCGTCGACAACTTTTGCGTTTGCATCTGTTTTAGATTTTTGTTCATTCATAGCAAAGGTATTGTTATCAAAGTCAAGCAAATCAGCTGTGATCCTATTGTTCTCAGTAGTCGTATTAAACGATTGAGCTTTCGATTGACTGTTTGTACCAGATGTAGGTGTTAAAAGATCAAATGTAGGTGTCATCATCCTTGGAGATGCAGCTGGAGGAGGAGTTGATGTTAAAGTATGAGTCTGATGTTGTGTATAATTGCTATCAATACTAAGTAGGTTATTTGATTGTTGAGCAGGTGGTGGATGTGAAGAATAACTTGCAATGCCATAAGGATCATTTTCTGATGAGCTATTTGTTTGCTTATTATTACTATTTCCCATAATCCCAAAAGGGTCATCATCTATGAAATTGATTGGTGTTGGTTTGACAGAAGAAAGAGGAGGAGATTGTATAACCTCCTGATTGAAATCACCAAAGTCATCCTCTCCCAAATCACCCTCCTCAGCTGCAAAATCACCGAAATCGTCATCTTGAATGGTACCTAATACTGTAGTAACATTTGGTTTGATATCAGAATGCATATTAGCAGGTATAGTGTTACGACGAGTAGGTGTTACTTGTATTGGCGATAGTGTATGGGTTGGTACTAATGGCTCAAAATTGAATTGAAGCTTTGTTGGCGATCTAACAATAGTAGTGGGATCCTCTGTCAAATCAAACAAGTCCATGCTTTGCGATGATTGAAATGATGTAGGTCGAAGCTTCTCGTTTTTCGATTTAGGCGATGCTTTAGTTTCTACATTATTATCTCGGCTTGCAATAAACGCAACAGAGTTTGACCGTTTCATTGATGTAGCATTTGCATCCTGCCTTAATGTTGATATGTTCAAATGATTGACAGCAGTTGGTATAGAAGCATCTTTTAAATCAGGCTGTTGTTGTAACTGACGAGGAAAACTTTTAGATGCAGCTATTGGAGAAGATACAGGTGATGTAGGTGATTTTGGTAAATTAGTTTTTGACAAATGTGGCAAGAACCTTGACAGCGATGATAAGCCAAAGACGGACGATCTTTTTTCTGATGTTGGAGTGGTTGTCTATTTATAAACAAATAGGCTTTATTAAATGAATCAATGATTTGGTGTAACCGACACTTACATTACTGGCACTATTAGTAGAATAATTAACCGAATCTGAGGAACTAATTGTTGTAGTTGATCCTATTAAAGTATCTAAAGCTGGTTTCATGGTCATAGCCTCGACAGGTTCTTGAGCTATTTCAAATGTATTCAACATTGTTGGTGTAGATGTCAATGGAGTCTATTAAATGTTAGTAAGAGGTCCTGTGGTACACTGCTAAATAATTGAGATTTTTACCGGTGATCTTTTACAGGCAAGGGCATTCAAATAGTGCCTTTCAATTTCAGATTGGTGCCATTTTACTCTGGGTATACCACTATCATTTTCCATGTAACGAGTAACGGAATCCCATGTGAGTCGAGAATGAAGAGATCTACAATTCAATTATGTTTAGATTGCAATTTTTAATTAATATTTATGCTTTCTTTTTTTACTCTGGTGCTTCCTCTAGTACATATTGCTTAATACTTTTAGGCGCATTGCCTGTGAAACTCTCCAATGCCTCATAATTGTAGATTTGATTTAGCAAGTGTTGCCATAAATCCTTTGCGTCTTTTAATGTATCAAAAATAGGCGTATTCTGTTTTCGAGTTAGCTTTTGTTTATTTCAAATGTGTTTCATGCTTACATCGATTTCTTCTTGTTCATCTTGTTCATCTTCCTCTTCTTCCTCTTCTTCACCATCAAAACTGCCAAAATCATCATCGTCTATGGTATCATCAAAACTACCGAAATCATCTTGTTCCTCAATGTCGTCATTTTCATTAAATTGATTAATGCCACTAGCTGTAATAGTAGATTGACTCAGTTTATTATCATTGTCATCAATCTCTATAGGAGGAGAACTCATTTCGCCTTGTAAACTATTGTGATCAGTGTCGCTTTTAGACATTATTTATTTATTGCCAAGTAATCATGCAAAAAGGTTTCTGCAAAGGAAGACAAAGAAAACTTTTTCTTCTACTATTGGGCTTAGAAAAAAAAAGGTGTTTATTTTAATGGAGTTCAAATACAACTAATGATGATGGATGTTGTACAAAATAAAAACTAACCCTGAATTTGATACACAAAAAAAAAAAAACTATATTGCATCTCTTGTCATGAAATTCCTTTTTCCCTTTTTCTTTTCTCTTTTCAACCATTTCTTCCTTTTTTTTTCTTGATTAAACATGGCAAGCGATGTTGCGTATCATCGAGTTCAATCTCAAAATGAGTTGAAAGGAAGCTTGTTGCTTAAATATAGACTAGCAAAAGCTTTAACTATGGTTAGTTTATTTGCTATCATTATAATGGCAGCTAGCTCGATATTTTATCCCAGTAAGTCTATTTCATGTCTTATTTCTGCTCAAATCTAACATATCTGTAGATTTTACTTACACCACTGAAAATAACGCTCCAGAATCAGATCAACAAAATGCTGATATTCAACAAGAACAATCAAGCGGACAATCTGGTCGTTGTCATTTACCAGCAATCATTAAAATGCCCACAAGCCCTGATGGTACATATACACCTCCTACACCTCATAATTCCCTAGTCAGAGCTGTTGGCTTCGCTTCTAATCAAGAATATCAAGAATATTGCCAACTTTACGATACTGAAGTTGGTGGTTTTTCTGATGAATGGCCATACAATAAAGAGGGTGAATGTGGCAATTGGCAGGAGCGTTATACCAATTTACACAAAACAGATTTGGCTTATTTAGAGCAATACAAGGAAGGCATCTTCCCTAAGGATATTGACGTCGAAAGCAGACCAAAGTTCGTTTCTTATCTTTGTAAGGAAGTACCCAAAAATAGTAATCGTGGTTGTGGTGGTTTAGCTGACAGAATGGGTGGTAAGTGGATCTACCTCCTTTTTTTTTTATATATTGTCTCCTTTATTAACTTGCTTATTTGTTTAGGCATGATATCTACCTTTTTCTATGCTTTGTTGACAGACAGAGCCTATTTACTAAACTGGGCTCCAATGAATCCTCTGCCATTGGAGGCTATTTGGGAACGCCCACATGTTGATTGGTCTCATGATCCAGAAGAAATGGAAGCCTTATTCACTGATGATACTAATCCTTTATTGGGTTATCAAAAAGTAGATACTTTAAATAAGAAACTCAAGAATCTCACTGCAATTATGTTCCCTGATGGTGGAAACACCGAGTTGAAAGAATTGTGGAACGGAACAGTAAAGTATTACACAATCTAAAAAAAAAAGAGAGTCATTTCGCTTATATTATATGATTTATAGTACGTCGAGGTCAGATCAAACCGTGGTTACATTATCCGTACATTCAACCTTCACGAAAAATATAGAAAATTCTTGAATCAAATGGGCCTCACCAAAGAAAATGCTTTTAGATGTATAACCAACTATTTATTCCGTCCCACAATTGGATCTAGACGTTTTTTGAATGCTTACAAAAAGTTTTTTGAAATGGAAAGTGTATTGAGTATTGGTATTCAAGTTCGTACTGACGATAATGCTCTTGCAAATCCTCAATATGATGTTAACGGTTTGAAGAAATGGGGCCATTTCTTGAGATGCGCTGGTGAACTTGCTAGCTTCAAGAAGAAGGATCATCACAAGCATATCGCCTTTTTCTTGGTTACTGATTCAGCCCATTTGCGCGATGAATTTATTGCTCTTAATTCTAATAGAGAGTTGGCAAAGACTTATATTGAAGAGGATATTGTCGATATTTCCAGCTTTATCATCACCGGCTTGCCCATTGAACATATTGAACCAGATCAAGTTGCTAAATATATCAATGTCGAAGTACACAAGGAAGTTAATTTGCAAAGAATGACACCCGGTGTAAATAGTGCTTATATGGAAAATTGGTTACTTGGAGAGACCCAATATCGTGTTATTAGTATTCAAGGTTACGGTAAAATGGCTTCCTTCTACTCTGGTGATGATAAAACTTCAATTTCTATGCCAAAGCCTAGTGACAAATACCCTTTCCCTGTGTGTAATCAGGAAGAATCATTTACTACATTCGATTGGCTTAGTACTACTTGGAGTTTAGGATAACCATGATACACAACCCTTATTTTCATCAACCATCATGTACCACTAGTTAAATTTAATAAAATTTCGTATATATATGTATTACTTTTTTCATCTACGTTCTTTGTACTACCATTAAGCTTATGATATTAATGCATGTATTATTAAATATGTGAGCTGGTATCACATTGTAATACTATAAACGTCGTCGATTATCTTAATTATATATTGTCAATTTCTATAAGCTGTCAAATTAACCCTATATTTATTGCTTGATTTTTTAGTCAATAAGAGTTTGTTGCTTTTAGTTTGCGCAACCGCAGTATCTCAACTTCATTTTCATATAGTCTTTGTCACCGATTTAAAGTTTATGATTTCTTGATCCCTGGTGGATTTGGCAAATTCAGTTAAATGCTATATTTATATATTCTTCAATGTATTCAAGGACAGGCATTTAGTGTTTAAAATGGGAGAGAAGAGTATCCATGATTATGAAAAAAAAAATGCATAGATTTAATGCGTTCTTGATTATGCTTCTATGATAGCTTATTGAAGAAGTAGATCTGCCTTAATAAATTTGGCGTTATGCGAATAATATCGAAGCTAATTTCAACTACAAAAAATAAATTTTTCCTTTGTTAAATTGGCAATTGAAACGCCTTAATGCAGTAAACTATAGATGCGCTTTGGTGATGATTTTCTCGATACACAGTAGGTTGCGCAAGCTACCATTTAAAATAACCGTGCCAAAGATGTGTGCCTACCCTCGGTTTTTTACGGTTGTAAAAAAGTAGGTTGCAGCTGGTTTTCAGGTGGTTTCAAATGTTTTTGTCTAATACTGAGACTAATTACGTAAAATCTGTAACGTAGATGTACCTTCCCTCTATGAGCCATTGATATATATCCGAAAATAGAAAAGTTAATATCGGAATATCAGTACACTGGCCTAACATTGATTAAAATTGGTCTAAAATCGATTGTAAAAAATTGAGCACCTAAATTAAGGTGTTAACTTTTGTATTTACAATATAGATCGAACTTAAAACTACTATGCATTTTTTGTTTTAGCAAGAAATACTGATTTTTCGTCGAGATAATCAAGTAATAGTTTACTGCACAGCTTACAACCTATCATAACGGGGTTCCAAAATTTATTTGTTGAAATGAACGAAAAATGATTCAAAAAAACAAAATCGTTTAATTGCTCATGAACTGCAAAGTAAGTCGACCTAGTATATTAAATAATTTTTGTACATTTTTGGATTCTGCATCCATCTAAATAAAATTCAAATAAACATTTTACATTAAATTTTGCGTAAAATGCAATTGAAAATTTAGAGGTTTTTTGAAGATACACATTAATTTTGATAAACAAGTTTGTTATATAAGTAATTGGAATAATGCGCAAAAAGCGTATCTATCGATCGAGCTATTGCGAAACCTTTTAGCTACATTTTTCGCAGAGAAAATGAGATTTTTGTCCAAATTTTTTTCAAATTCAGAATTTAGGATGAGGGTGTATAAGGGAAAAATGGAAACTAGAAATGGAAATACCTTTTTGTACACATTTTTAAGGATATCTCCACGAAAAATCAATATTTTAAAAAAAATTAAATTGGATCCGAGAGAGCTCAACGAACTGGAGGGTATGAGTAAAAAAAAACTGCTACTTAATTTAACAAATATTTTGAAATCTACTACAAAAAATGTCAAAAAAAATGAAAAAAAATAAAAGTGCTCAGAATTTTTTTATATTTTAATATGTTATAGAGCGCTTCAAAACAAGTAATTTTCATTATCAAAATGTATTAGTATAGCTTAATATTTTTTAGAGATATGAAACCTCAAAGTTTTCAGTCTTTTAGCAGTGAAATACGCGTAAAAAATCTGAAACATTAGCACTGAAAAATTAATACCAACTGCAAAAAACAGGATATTTTTGGATACTTATTTGTGGATTAAAGCTGTGCATCTCAGGTACATTGACATATAATTTTTTCTTGGTGTTATTTGGTGGGAAAAAAAGTAGAGCACAGGTAAAAAGTGAGGCCCAGGTTTTGAGGAGAAAGCAAAATCAGATCTTATGAGAATATACCCATATTATCCCTCTGTATAGTTGATATCCATGAGGGAATTACGATTAAATCAGGTCTACATTCTACCTTCATGAGAAAACTGCAATAAAATTAGTTAGATACAGAGGCAGTTTTCTGATAACAAGATCAGCAAGACTATTTAATATAAGTATACCCTCTTTTTTTTTTTTACTATAATCAATTATTTTTTATCAACATTTTTCTTATACACGGTTACATAAATAAATCAAATATGTTTTATCCTACAAGTTTTTAACTATTCAAGAGCCTCTTGATGGTGCTTATGCCCATTCTCCACCCAGAATGCCAGGTACGACTACTCCCAATTTTAGTCATAGTCTATAAAGGTGATTACTATTCCAGATATATATAACCTTATTTCTTCATTCAGAATTTATATACAGTAGATGCGCAAATCTAAACCAAAGAGAAGACTATGCTAAAGAGTTTGTTTCCCGTTCTGGCACAAAGTCTAACCCTCCCGTTCCCCTCCCCTCTCTTCTTGGCACATCAAGACAAAAGACTCCTATCAACTTTCATCCATGACAGTTAAAGCTGTCAAACTCCAAATACATTTTTCCTTCGGGGAAAGGTAAGCGATTTTACTTACTTTACAGTTTGATATAATGTACTAACCTTTTCTTTCCCATATTTCTCTATATTCATCCTCCTTTGTTGTTGGTTTCATTCATCATTTATATCTTTTTTTACTTGTCAATCATGGAGTATTGTTAAACTAGAAAAGATTGATTATCATGTTAAAATTTATATGAAGCAACTTTTAGGGTTATTACATAAATTGTAGGACATCTAAACGCGCATCTAATGATGGGTTATTTATTAAAAAATAATATCAAATATTTCATGAAATCAGAAAAACCAGTTATTTGAAATGCTAAATTAGCATTAGATTTTGGCCAAATACATATATAAAGTCATATTAAGTAAATGCGATTATGCAAGAGGATTTTCTCTCAATGGCACAATAAGTCGTGTACACTTGCATCCATAGTCCAAATTTCAGTTTCCTTCTAGAGTTATTTTGCCTTGAGTAAATTGTGGATTTTTAAACCATGAATGATATGTTTTATTATGAAAATCTTTATTTTCAACCGTCTCTAAACTTTTCAGACGCATATATGCTTATAAATAGAGAAAATAGTAAATTTCATCTACCACGGTAAACTACATAGCTGATTTTCGAAGATTTTACAGCCGAGTAACACACACATTACAATCCTATTAATTCATTGATTTGACAGATGAATAAATGAGGGGTATTTTATTTTATTTAAATTGTAGGTAATTGTTGTTCTTCATCAAACAATAATTCCCATTGATCCTGAGGGACGATTGAACCAAACAATTGAGTCATGCTATCACCCAACTATCGTATAAAAGTGTTAGTTTATTATCCATCGCTTCAATCATTTTTTGTCACTATATTTACCTTGTCTAATTCTCTAATAATATCTTCCATTAATGTAACATATGCATAGTAAAATACATACACATTTTCTTTCTCCAATAATTTTTTAGATTTAGCAATTGGCATTTCACACAATTGATCCAAAAGAGATTTCCAAGCTTTGCGTGCAGGTGGGAAATAAGGAGGCATAGGAGTCTTTAATCTTAGAGCAGAAGCCAATAAATAAAAGTAGAGCAACACATTACCCACCATCTCCTTACGCTCATGAGCAACAGGAGTCATGAAATCATGCTGGACTTCATCATACCAAGCATCTTTAAGCATGACTGTACGCATGGATAAGAATCGATCTACAATATTTTGACAAGAAGTCAGCATGCTACGATATGTATCAATAGGGAAAGGACCCTTAAGACGAGGTTCGTTAGGCGTTTGTGATAATAATGCTTGAAGATCCAATAATGCACGTTGTAAACCTAATTCCAAATCCATAAATGATTGTGTTGCAAGACGACGTTGAGCCTCAAATGTCAAAACTTGAGCTTCAGAAGCATTAGGCCCAACTTCCATAAGACTAACAGAGCGTTCCTGTTGTTGTTGTGCACCACTACCACGATTCTTGATGGGATAATCAGCATAAATAGAGACTAATTTTTGATACAACCAAGCTAAACGCAATAAGAAATCAGACAAACCCTTTCTAAGCTCAACACGAGCCTCATAAGGCCATATATAAGCAGTTGCGACCAAACCAAGCACAACACCGACCATAATAGCAAAACAACGCTGAGTAGCCAAAACCCAAACTTCAACTTCATTTGTGTCACGATCATTGTATTTGTTGAGCATTACCAAGTTATATGCCAATAAGGTGAATTGACCAAACTTGCCATGTTTATGATTCAAGATGAGGTAAAAGTTTGGAATAGAAAAGAGCCATGTGAGAATAGGTAAAACGTACATGTTTGCAGGGAACAACATGTAAAATGCCATTGCAACATAACAGCCTAAAATGGTAGAAAAGATACGATAAATAGCTACAAGGTTGGTACCGCCTACAGTTGGTGTCATGACAACCATTAACGTAATCAAGGCCCATTCCATACGATAGGTACGGAAAAAATCTTGTGTCGAATTCAAAAATGCAGGTGTAGCTAATAAAATAGTAGCAGCTGTAGCTTTAATAGCATAACGAATCTTTTGTGATTTGAAAAGCGAGAATGTTTGCCATACACGAATAAAGAAGCGTCTCCATTTTGTTTTTGGTTCAGGTGTATGCAATGTATTAAATGTATTACGTTCGTTAGGTACAAATGGTGTAATATGAAGATGATGATGATGATGATGTCCATTGTTATTTCTTTCGTTACTATTGTTGGCTTTTGTATTGTTCCATCTACGTTTGATAGAAGAAACTAACCATGTCCAAACACTCAAATTTCTTTCACCAGCTTTATTCAACTTTTCAACGGCATCTACCAAAGTAATCAATTCACGAGCGAATTCAGTCATATTAAAAACGTAGAAATAAACCAAGATGACTTCTTCACCCAAAACACATCCGATAGCTTCAGATTCGACATTGTCATTTTCAGGAGTATGGCTAGTGATATAGTCTACACGAGATTGATACAACTTTTGAATAGCTTGCTTTTGTGCTGTTTCAAACAAGGCAATGGCTTTTTCTAAATTGGCTTTCAAGACGGTCAAGGAAGGTGTAGCACGCTTATGACTCATGCGAGGAAGCCATTTGTTGGTTGAATTGGACGTAGAAAATCTGGTTTGCAAATGATACAAGGTTTGCTTACATGTATAAGCGAATGATTTAAGTGGAGGACGTATAGTTTGAATGAAATTGATCAAGGAAGCTCCATCATGTTCACTTAATTTAGGAGAACTATTATCTTGGTCGTCCATGGATGCACCTCGAGCAGCAGCCTCAGCATAAGATGTTGATGGCATATTGCTTTTCTTCTTCAAAAATTCATCAAATTGATCGCCGGATTTCGATACAAAAGTACGTTGCTTACGCATCTCATCCTGTAACTTTCTACGGCGATAACCAGCTCTTACATTCCAATTTGTATCATTGATGGTAGATGCAGGTACGAATGATTGAGATAGTTTGACGGAATTACGTCGTCTTTCTCCATTGAATGTATTGTTTTTGGTACCGAAAATTGCAGCAGATGCAGTTGAAAATGGACCTTTTCGATTTGCTTTTTTCTTCTTTCGCTCGCGAGACATATCTTTGTATTGTTTTGTTGCTTCACTGCCCATAATCTCAAATTGAATACCACAACTACTACGTAATCCACCCATATGCTGAGCAAGTCTTTGCATACTTTTAATAACTGCGTCGTATTCAGTAGCTCGCCCACGCACTTCACTATCCCATACAGTTTCTAGTTTAGCTTCCTTTAACGATTTTTGAAGAGCTGTAAAACTAGCTTGATGTGATTGAATAGCTGTCTGCAGGGTACGATTTGCTTTAAATTCAGGTAAATCGTCATCCAACAAAAATGTCTTTGTGAGCAATTTGAGCAATACTCGGTAAGAAGCCAATGTTGCATCTACGTCTTTTTTAAGTCTCTTGGAAGCTGATACAGGCCAGAAAATAACACAGCAAGCGACTGTAATCAGAGTGCCAGTAGCTACAGCTGTTGTAATTTGTTCAATTCGAGTAGTATCAAAATCACCACGGTTAACAGAGCCTTCTCGCACAATGATGACAAAGATTGTAATGAAACATAAACTAGATGCAGTAGCGACAGGAGGTTTATTCCAATGCGCTTTGAGGAAGGATACTATAAATGTTGCGCCGGATAACCAAAAAAACAAGGAAATTAAATGTGCAACCAAATAATAATCTCGGTCAACAAAGAAATCAGTAGTAACCATTGATCCCAGACAAACACACACAGCAAACAAGACATAACCCCAACCATAAGCAGCAGCTTCTACCATACCACCTAATGTTTTAGCAGGGTTAAAAAATACAGTTGCAGTAGCAACTAAATGGCTCGATGTATGATTATTGCCAATAAAAGCATTGAGAGTGGGTACAAATGTAAATAGTGAACCTAAAAAGTAAGCAAAACTACATTTGAGTACAAGACGCTGGCGAGGAGTAAATTTACAAGCGGAGCAAAGACTATGGATGGCTGTGTAAAGTTGACTTGCCCAACCGGCAGATTCTTCATCGTCTTCAATAACTTGATGTGATTTGCGTTTTGAAGGAGTTGTTTGAACTGGGAAGAAGGGTTCATCTGAATCATCATCATCCGAAGTTGAAGAATCACTGCTGTCACTGGAAGATGAGGATAAATCTTCTTGGTGAGGTTTGTAACCTCCAATTGCCTGATAAACATCCTTGTGCGACTTTAATAACGGCGTTGTATCATTCATATCGTCATGATTGTTATCGATTGAACTAAAGGAGAAGGAATTTTTTTTTTTTTTATTGGTAAAATTTACCATTTTCAAATGTCGAGAAATTATAAACAATCTTTACCTGTTGCGTCTGCTTCTTTTTTGTCTATTGGATCCATATTGATGATGATGATGATGGTGGTGATGATGATCTTCTTCTTCTTCTTCTTCATCTTCATCTGGTAAAGTTGATAGGGACACAGTCCGTTTTTGTGTGGTGCCATCATCCAAAATAACCTCGATCTCACTCATTGCCGAAGGAGATCTTGCCATGTTTAGACTTGATTGATGGTTTAGTTCATCTAGTGATTGGGTTCTTTCGATGAAAAAGGATTGTGGAGATGTAGATAACGAAGATAAACCTGGATCAGATAAAGGTGATCCTATAATTGGAGCTGCATTTCGTGGTCGTCTTCTATTTGGATTTTCATCCATTTTGAGTTGAAAAGAAAAAAAAAAAGAAACGAAAATCCCAATATTCTTCTCCAGAAGTTATTGACTTTCAAAAGGTGCTCTAAGCCAAATTGATACAGAAGCATTTAATATAAACGGCCAATAAAACAACTTCATATTAAGGGTATAATTGGGTTTTAAGAGTGAAATCTGACCCAATTAGTGATGATTACAAGCTTAAATAGGATAATTTCGACAGATACACTACATTTTTTTGCAGTTGCCAGATGCAATACGTCGAAAATTCATAATCAAATAACTAAACGTATCAATAATTAGAAAAATACATAAAAAAACCATAGTAATAGCAGTATATTTAACAAAATCATCATTTTACAAGTCTTTTGAATATTGATTTTTGACGATTTGAGGCTATCACTAGCGCTAAAAAGCATACCAAACGGATACTATCGCTCAATAGACTTCATCTGATGCATTTTAGCAGTTTTTTTGAAATCATGAATTCAGCTCGAATTTTCCCTTACCATACCACGTCCAAAATCTCAATTTTGACAAAATTCAATTTTTGACCCAAAAAACGAGACTTTTTACTAAGGTATTTACAGAGATTATATGTTCAAAATATTCATATGTTAATATTACAAATGTTTATTTTGAATTTGCAACCCAATTTTTTTGAGATTTCTCAGAAAAACTATAATTTCACTTTTTTGTAAATATCTAATATTTTTTGGTTGCAATTTTTAAAATATAAAATGCCATAACTTAGAAACGCTTTGATTACATATATTTAGTTATTTTTGTTTTTCAACTTTATTAAGAATATATTTGAGTAAAAATCCTTTATATGTAAATTTTTTTGTTGAAATTTCAATATCGTTCAAAAATCTGGCTGTTGCATTTTCAAAATTCACATCCCGCTATCATCATTTGTATCTCTCGTTACATAGTAGCTTTACTACGAATTTGATGGTAAAATGATAACTTCTCAATTGCAGTGGGCACAATTTGAATCAAGCGTCTTTAATACACTAGTGTAAGTACAATCTCATAGTAAGTTTCATAAAAAACACTCTTTTTTTGTAATAAAATACACTTTTTACTGCTTTTTTATCATTCTTTTTTTTTTTTTTGCAATTTCCCTACTGTAGCATGATGCGAGAAACATGTAATTTTCACACATTGAAGCTCTGTATAATTGGCAAAATTACAACCACATAAACCTCTCGGTTTTTATCTTATACATTCTTCAAGAGCACAAGCTAGCAAATGCTACTGTAACAGTTCAAACCCATAATATTGTTACATGATGTCACTTGATTTGCAATTAATTGGGCGAGTTGGATTTTTGAATTCTTCTTGTTGTCTTCTTTCTCTCACACATATAAAAATAATGGACAGAGAATATATGCAAACAGCAAAAGTAGCACTTATATTATGTTCTTGCTTCTTTTCTTATGGTGTAAGCAATGTTTTGCCCGGGATTTATTCATTTTGAATTGACATTGGATCTAACTTTCAACCTTTTTCATGCATAAAATTATGTAGACTTATTGGTCAGACTGGGCTTTCGATTATTATTTACTGTGGGCCAATCCAGTAGAGTATCCAGAAGCAATTACTCGAGCAACAGTAAATTAACATCTGATAAACCATTTTGCTGCATCAATGTGCTCTAACATTTGACATTTTTAGTTTTATTATGCTAATCAAGGACATATTCCAAATATTTTGAAATATGTCCCAATTGCTAATTTATGTATTGCAGCAACTGGTTTTACCACAGGTTTATTAACAATGACAGATGGAAACTTGTTATTTGATGGTGCCTCATTAGGTAAAATTAACTGATATAAAATGGTTGATTATAATGATATTTACCAATAATTGTGGTTTTAGTTTTAATGTTATTTGGAGTAACAACATATATTTCGTCAGTGAAACCAGGTATGTGAATATTCTATGGGTTAAAGTAGATTAATGCAATATTGACACAGGGTCATTTATGTAGCGATAACTGTAGTCAATGAATCAGCAGATGTAAACGATATCACCACATCCCTAAAAAATATAGCTGCAGCCCATTTTATTATAGTTTTGGCAATTACAGGTGATTACAAAAGAGATATTTTCGATCACTTTTACATGTTATCAACAATCATAAACACTTAGGGATTATTGGATTGCAAATTACACATTACTTTGTTATGAAGAGATCAAATAAAGATAATGACGAGGATGATCAAGAAGATGAGCAAGATGGTCAAGAAGAAGAAGAAGAAGAAGAAGAAGAGCAAGAAGCAGGAGAGAAACGCTAAAGAAAGGGAATTGAAGCATAATGATACATGTATCGGTCGTTAAATAATGCCTTACTAGGAAGTAAGCTTGATTGCACGGTACTTGATTACAACAGCTTAATTAAAATATAACGATAAACAAAAACGCGCGCCTTCCTATCCTCTTTTTTCTTTCTATTTTTTACAATAATACTATCAACTAATAAAACATGTCTAGCAATAATTACGAATCTGTCTGTGAGGAATTAGATAGTTTAAGTATATCTTATTTGACTAAACTTAATGAATATACCCAACAATGGAAAGAAACAGGCAGCCAATTTCAAAAAGTATAGTAAATAATATACTTGTGAAATTTCAACTAAAGGTTATATTAGGGCTTTCTTGACTTGGCACATGCAAAATATACCATGGGAGCAAACACAATATCCCATTTCTCATACGATGAACGTATGAAAGCTATTTTACAAGTGTAAGTAAATAGATTAAAAATGTGAGAGGGAGGGGGCATTTAACGCTGTGACCTTGTAGTGAAATAGATGACCAAGATCAGATCCATTCTAAAACATTAGCACCACCTGTAAAGCCAAAGCAGACATTAGATGAAAAGGAGGGATTAAGGAAACGAAATATTCATGAACCAGAAAAGAAGAAGAATTCAGAATGGGTTGCAGTAGAGGAGAAACCACAAAATGATAAGGATGATATTGAGTTGGATGAAAAAAAGAATAAGAAAAAGATCAAAAAGAGTGGCGATCCTTTACATTGGTTTGGTTTGTTTGTATCTCCTTCTTTACGTACAACGCAAGAGCATTTCAAGTCTGGTAAGATGAATAATAAAGCACCATCAATGCGCATGTTAATATATTATATATTTAGTTACTGAGCAACTTGTAAATCAAGTGAACCGAATTCATGAATTACAATCAATGGAAAAGAGATATCATCAATTACAAGAAGAAAAATTATCTATAAAATTAAAAGAGACAATGTTGCAACAACAAGAAGATGTAACTGCATAAAAAAATATTTTTATTCAGATAATAAAAGAGAATGGAAGTTGTAAATTTGATTGTTAATTTGCTAAAAAGAAAAGGGATGGAGGAAGGAGAGGGAGGGAGGGGGGGGATATCATATGCTTTTTAAGATGCTTGTTCACTTGAGCGCATATATTCAAATGTTTCTGAATCAACCAGATTAAGCTTTGTGCCATATTGAGCATGTACTGATGAGGTGGCCTCAATTTCAGCACGAGCAATTTCTTGAACATCAGGCAATTCATCGCCCAAAATTCCCCAATTACCAGCGCCAGCGCCCATTTTCTTTACGCCATAACGTAATTCAGTTTGGCCATTTCTTTTCAAATATTAGGTTTATATTATTGCAATACGTTAATTTCATTTACTGTACCTGGCTACATGTCTTTCATGACGAGGTTGATGGGGAAAAACAGAATCCTTGCTACGACTCATTTTGTGTGTTTACGAGAGAAAAAAAAAAGTTAAAAAATACGCAAAAAAGAAAAGGGATAAAATGGGCGTTTTTATAGTTGTTTTATTCCCTTACAACTAACATTATGATGGGAAAAAATACAAAAAATAATGTTAGTATATGGATTATCGCATGACTGAGTGTATAAACATAAGCCTGGGCGGTGATATTTTGACATTTTGAACCTATCAACTTTTTATTTCATGCAAATTGAAAAAGAGCAGGGTTTTGGGAGGGTTTAAAGTTTAAGAAATATCCATTTGTATCACTTTTTAGTTGTGATTTATATGTATGAGTGTGTGTATATGTCAACTATTCTTTATACCACTTGATTTAGGCAAAAGTATATGATGAATAAAAAGCATGGTGCTCAATAAACCCATATTACTGAACAGACATCTACACCGAAAACAAAGTATCAAATTTGTTTATCATTGACACAGAGATACGCCATCTATACTCCAAATAACGCCAATCTATAAAATCCCTGTTTCAAAATGTTGGTATTATCCCATTAATAATTTGTCGTCAGTCTGGGTACACCACTATATATAAATAAAAGATTCATCAACTTATCTGCATCAGCCTGTGTTAAAATTGACTTTTCAAGTTACATCATAATGCAGATCAGGTGCTTATATTCAACTCATTTGTGCACTTGTAATTAAAGCCAGGGAAACATGTATTTCTTTTAGACATAAAAGCTTGTTCATTGGGATTGATACGTGTTATAATGTATAAACATCATCGCGTCTGGATACATGGATTCATTTGAGACATGCTTATAGTTTCTAGAACCTAGTCAATACAAAACATTTTGGATTAAATATGAACTTGATCATTAGTTCTACATAAATTAACAATTAAAACTTCGTTTTATTTGGATTAGTTTGTATTGGCATTTGGTGCCCTTGAGTAAAGAAGAAACAGTTGGCTTTATGTTCTCAAAGCACATTTAATGATAAATATAGAAACTGATAGCGATAAAAACATTCTTGAATAAACTGAGGAAAAAAACACAGCTAGAGTTTTAATACAAATTATATTATACTATTAATTCAAGGCCAAGGAAGATGCGTTTTGGTAATAATAATGCTCGAAATTGGTATTATATATTTATATATGTACAATGAGAAAAAACGATTATCTAAATTAGGAGCGCATGCTTTTGAAAGTTTCTTCATCAACGAGCTTCACCTTGTTGGCCTTGGAAGTTTCTTCCATTTCTTGGTGAGTGTATTCATATAAATTAGGTACTTCATCACCTTCGATACCCCAATTGGCATGTCCAGCGCCTGCTTTTTTCATGGTAATATTCTGGCCATTTCTAAATAAAAAAAGTAGAGTGTCAGAGCTTTCCGAACCGTTTGGATTCTAATCCCAATAGAGGAATACGTACCTAGCGATGTGCTTTTCATGACGATCAGGATGAGCATTATATTTACTGTGAGACATTTTTATTGTTTTGTTTGTAGTTTGTATTTAGTATGGGATGATCTTGTATAGAAATTCATTGATATTTATACAAATCAATTTGAAAAGATCAGGCTATTATTCGTGAGTTTCAAATCACTTGCTGAGCAGTAATACAAACAAAACGGAAAATCCAATCATGGAAAGAGTTTTCCATTAAACAATGTCAATCAATTTTTTATTCATGCAAAAGAAAAAAAAATACGTCTATGAGGGGCAGTAAGGTGGTAATACAAATGAAGCACCTTCCGGTTTTAAAAATGAAGATATTGTTACATACAATGTGAATATCATGATTGCACACCCAAATGTACATAATGCAACGTCGAGTATTTTATCTTTTAATTTTTTAGATACTTTGAAATGGAATAATCCTATATTGAATGAATGTTAGTATCAGGATGTATAATATATCGTTTGAGAAAAGTTACCAGGGAATATGAAACATAGAGGCACACAAGCAACGGAACCAACTATGGTATAATATTTATCAGCTAATGTTTTCTTTACTACTTTTTCGTTCAATATTTACCAAGAGACACAAAAACATCCAGGTTTTCCCCTCCAATACCAAATGCAACGGCTGCACAAAAGCACAATAAGAACATTCGAAAGAAGTTTTTGCTCCATTTAATTTTGAAATCTTGACTTCCCGAGCGACATTTCCGAAATATAACATTTTCCAAGATCTTTGTTGCAGGAAATAACATTAATGGAGCACTATAATAGTTACAAATGATGGGTCATTTTTACTGTTATTTCAGGAGGTAGTGTGCGTGGATGTAAAACTTACGTTAGAATAATTGCAATTGAATATAATAATTGTACTGCAATAGTAAGTGGATTATCCCTAGGGAAATTATATACCACTGCGGCTTGAATATGACTACCATAGGCCATATAGGATATAGCTCCAATCAAAATGTAAATAGAACAAACAATTGCCATTCCTACTGTAACGACGAATGGAAATCTTTCAGGTTGCTTCATTGATTCTACAATGGGTATCACTATAATAAAAAATAATTAATATTTCACTGAGCTCTAGATTAGTCTATCATCCAAGCTTTACCTAAACCAATGCCTTCAAATGAAAATGTTGCAGTACCCAGCATCAATGCAAAATTAGCGGGATTGACAGCTTTTACTTCCGGCCCCATTCCGAAGTTCTTTAGTTCGTGCGCTGTAAAATACAAACAACTGATTAAACCAAACAAAATAAAGGCGTCAGCGATGATAGCGGTGAACGACAGTTTAGCAATATGTCGAATTAATACCAAGGGCATAATGAAAATCAGGGGAAACCAGATGTAATATTTTTGTTCGATCTGAGCACCACAATGAGACAACACATCGACAATGTTTACAAGATTTCCGGATATAAACACAAAATAGGAACATACAAATCCCATTTGTGAAAGCACAATGAAAAACAGTACAATATATTTAACCCATCTACCATATAATACTTGGCCAATATCACCGTAAGAACCACCAATAATAAGTTGTGTATTGACTAATCTCAAAAATGCAAATAAACAGATACAAGCTATAATCACCATTAATACACAAGACAAAGCAAGCCCACCATGTTCAAAGCTATTTGTATTTATATATATTTTTGGTTTAGTTCAATTATCGTACATGAAAAAAATATACATAAAACTTACGCCTTTGGTAAGAATAGCACTCCTGATCCTATAAATGCTTTTAGAAACATAAACATGGCTTTGCCTACAGATGCTTTAGGAGAAACATTGTCATCATCTTTTTCATTGATGCTGCTATTACTACTGTAACTGCTGTCACTTGATCCGCCTTTGATAGAAACATCTTCAACATCTAATGATTTTGCACTATTTTTCCTTGATGAAGAATAATGGCGATGGTTCGGATGACTAAATCTCTCGCCTGCAAAATGAGAATATAATGAAAAGGAAGATACAG
Source organism: Mucor racemosus (assembly GCA_027405735.1). Classification (NCBI taxonomy): domain Eukaryota; kingdom Fungi; phylum Mucoromycota; class Mucoromycetes; order Mucorales; family Mucoraceae; genus Mucor; species Mucor racemosus. The sequence continues at coordinate 2,028,501 of JAPEHQ010000005.1, forward strand.
ATCTTGCAAATGATTTGCGCGTATGCACAGAAGGTCTACGAAGCGTATAACCTTCACTATGAGATATACTAGCACGATTCATTCCTGGTCTTGCAGATGATGTTGATGTATTAAAATGAGCATGAACGCCTGTTGTTTTTTCTCTAGGTATTTCAAATGATTGTGATCTTAGCGTAGGCAAAGGTGGAGGCAAAGGAGGAGATATAGCCTCTTGAATTTGGATTCGTGGTATTGAATTAGGTGAAGTCAATTCATGTTGTTTATTGTTATTTGTAGTCATTATTAGTAAATATTGTACAAGTATATATATATAAAAAAAAAAAGAAATTTAATGGTAGTTCATGTATAATGAAATTCTATAATTAAAAAGAAAAGAGGAAAAGAAGAAGGTAAAAATAAAAAATGCGACTTATATACACTATACAAAAGCATTTGCAAGCAGAAGCATCATCATCATTACTTTATATATAATTTCAAGCAACACGCATTTAGTTAATTTCGATCTACACTGTAAACTTTAGAAGCGAATCTCCTCGGGATCATACATTTTAGTATGGTTTCTTTATTTATTGTAAACTAGCATAAACAAGTTTAATTCTTCTTCTTTTGGTTCTCTCTTTACACGCATAGTACAACTGTTATACATTACAAATACTAGTTTTACAACTTTATAAATGTCATAAAAAGTGGCGTACCGAATTATTCGGCAATTTATTATACAGATAGAAAAAGTCTTTTTTTAAATAGCTAAAAAGTTATCAAACAAATAAATAAAAATCTCGTAACAATAAATTGTATAGTATACAGAAATCTATATGATTCAGTATGAATGCGATGCATGTAAAAATAATTGAATATAACAATTACAACATATAATGTGTTCAAATTGTGAAATTATAAATACAATTAGTTGCTCCATATAATTTATTGTAATTCAATCTGCTGTATTATTCATGAATCAAACTAGTGATTTTATGTATGTACCAATGTATGGTTGTATTTCTATTTTGAGTCTAGATCGTCAGTTTACACCAGAATTGCCCTTCTTTTTCAATACGCACAACTTTGCCTATCGACGGGTAAGAAAATATCATGAACGATTTAATTGTGCATAAATTGAGGTGTAAGTAGTAGAGGAACTTCTTTGTATCAAAGATAATTAAGATTACAATGATATAATCATCATCAGATGCAATAAATTGATTTAGGAGAGACAATATGTGGTATATTAGCAGTACATGATGAATACAGTAAAAGAGTTTCTTTTGCCTTGTTAAATGTGTTTTATATTGTGTAATCCTCAAAAACACAATAAAAATTAAAAAAAATACTGTTTTTTTTTCAAATGATCATCGGTTTATTTATACCTCTTGTACATGATGTTAATATCAGGGTATATGGCCATATCATTGTATGTATATATGTATTTGTTTTAATTATAACCTAATTTCACCATATCAGAGAAATACTTTGCTGTACGGTATATTCAAGTCTTTTAATAATTTATATATATTTATAATAGAGATGCCCTATCAGCAATAGCCGAACCTATATTTCAAGTTATAGTATATTACGTTATATGCTTTTAAAAGATAAAAGGTATTCATGTACGCTACCCTAAAATGGTTGAATCCAGAAAATACTGTTTGCTGTATTCTACCATCATTAGCTCCAACATGTTGCAACAATTAGTAATATTAAGGTTTTTCTTTCTTTTGTTGTTTTTTTTTTCAAAAGAAAACCAATTTATAAATTTACAAAATAGATGAGTGATTCATCCTTAATCATGTACGCAAATGGTTCACTAACCCTGTGTTTAATTTACCAAAAATGAACTGGAGCATACTCATTTAGGAAATGGCAAACCATCTTGATATTGCAAAAGAAATCTTTTTTATTTATTAAAAACAAACTCACAGAAAAAAAAGTAGAAGATTTTCATAATTTTTCCATTGCAAAAATAAAATATATTATATAATATCCATTTAATTCTAAGCTTTATCAATGGAATGATGTTCTAAACGGAATGCTCAGTAAAGATATGCCCTATGTTTAAATTGCTACCATATTCGCCCTCCAGAAATTGAATATACTTGTAGATTGAGTTATATACAAATTTAGTTTGAAATGTTTGTGTTGCAATTGCCAGTATAAAAATGAATTGCACATTACAGCAAATTGCTGTAATGTGTCTGGTTACAACGACAGCCTGTATTTATTACGACAAGGTTCCCAAATGTTGCGAAATTCAATTTACTGCGTACACAACCTCAAAATCAAAGCAAATATTACTACTACAGTAGAAACAAAAAAAAAGAATGATCTAATGTCTTGCCTAATAACCATAGTTATGATTGTAGCTATACCTGAAAACAAATCTTTTTACAGCTGACAATCGTAAACTAAAATAATAAGTTTAAAAAAGGTTAATTTGCTTAAATTTTATGTGTGATAAAGTAACATTTATAACCTTAGATTTGGTTTGAATATATATTAAACTTAAGCAGCAAGTGTTATTTAAGTTTATGCTCGAGCAAAAACCGTTGTTGTTGCAAACATTATAGCTATAAACATATTTACAAATGATGATAATCGTAAATACATTGGCGCTTGCATGTATTGCTCTACAACAACAACAACGTATTGAATTGTATTGTCTATAACCTATATTAATAAAAAAACAAATGCAATTTGAAAACCCATTCCAGTAAAAAAAAAATGCAATAGAATTTTGAGAACGGCACGATGCTCATGTACAAACCAATTTGTGCCCATACAATCAGCTCATTATGCTCATGATCAGATTTTATTTTTATGCACAAATAAGGATAATGATATGCTTTCGGGAAATTCTACTATTATGCACACATGGTATTAATGCCATGCACATGGACAGAATCTATTATAATTCTGCACATACAGGCTTAGCGTCGTGCTCGTGTGCAGTTTCTTTTGTTTTGCCCATATGCATCTTGTTATCTTTTCAGCCATATTCAGTGGACACAACAGCTCAGGCTATAGTGTGCAGCCCAACTAGGCACAACGAAATAATCTTGTGCAGCACAGGTTGGCCGTGGTGTTCCAGTGATGGCCATCTTTATGTTTATGTTAATGGTTTCTAATATTCGAGATGTAAGACTAAAACTTAATGTAAATCACCCTTAACGCAATAATTATAAAGTAAGACCATATTATACTCAAATACACTACCACAAAATATCAACATGTATAAAGATTTACAGTAATAAGCTTGAATCAAGTGGGTATAGCATCGTAGATTCTTAAAAAAGTTCTCAAGTATAATGAAATCTCTTATTTTTAAGACTTACAGGGCTTATAAGCAGAATATTAATTTTAAAAATTATTCTTGTCCAGATCATCAATTTTGACATTTTTCAAAAAAAAATTTCTGATTTTGCAAATCTAGAGTTAATTATACTACCAATTATAAAAACAAAAAATATACACATATAGAGAATTTAGCGCTCTATTTGCTCAATAAAAAATAACAAACATTTTTATTGTAAAATATTACATGAAAATCCTTTAATCAAAAAACCGTTTTTGGGACAAAAGTACACATTTTCATTACTTAACATTTAATATTAAGCTTTTATAAAATGCGTATTAGCTATGGCTACAATTTTGTCTCACAATGTATTATATTTAAACGTTGATTTTGGTATCAAAATTTGATTTTTCTGTTTTTTGATCAAAATCATGAGTGTTGGTAAGGATAAAATGAGTCCCGAAAATGTCCGCTACAAATTCTGAATTTTCAGACGGTACGTGGTTAAATATAAGAAAAGTTTAAAAAAAAGGCCCTTTTTATTTAAAACTTAGATATATACCATAGAATAAGAGACTTAGCTGTTCAATCTAGCTATGCTCTATTATCCCATCGCTCTAAGGGCTCGCTTTTGTATTTTTTTAATGAATGTATGATATGACAGACGGTTTTTCTGGTAGAAAAATGCATGATTTTATGATAACAGATATTACCTATTTTGTTTAGTTTATGGTTCATGCGATGTAATGCTGCTTTTACATTGGCCGAAATGTGCAATTTAGCAGGGTTTTAATTGCGCTGAATAATGTAAAGCCTTGAAAATAATCCTTTTCGTGAGTTTTTTCTCTCTTTTTGTTTTCATATTCCAAGGATATATTTACCGTTTGATAATGTATATCAGACTATCAAGCTAGTATTCTTTTCTTTCATTTGAATACGCATGCTAACATAAGGGACTAATGTTTTTAATATAAGTAGCAGTCTATATTAGAGACTGATATTTTCATTTAACCGCATTCTAAGATCAAATATTGTTTAGGACATAGACTAGACTGGGTACATGTATTACTAGTAGAAGTACTCAAAGGGTTATTTAGACATGATTCTTAGCATAGAATGATGAGTATGAGGTCATAATGATGTATGCCAATTTTATTTCATTTAGTTATGTTACATTTAGTCTATGATAAAATGGGGTAGCCTGAGATCCTGAAGTGAGCCAATCATGAACTCGTTCCTGGGAATGGAATTCCGCTATTCCATTTGTATAAACATCACTGTCTAAAGTTAATCAAGCATGAACATCCTATATACTTAACTTGGTCGTATCCTACTAAACTTGCTTTGGCCAATCTAGTATATCATTATGTCGTAATCAACTAGTTCCTCAAGACGACAAAATCATTCTTTCATACACTCTGTATTGTAGACTCTATATCCACGCTTCCAAAACATATAAATACCCTGAATCCTGATGTCGTTCGAGATGGATTCATTATCTGTTTTTCTTACAATAATATACTCAATAAATATTTCTAGTTTTAACTTTATTTTCTAGTTATTTATTGTGTATATTTAAACAAATATCATTATTTACTACTGTATTGTTATTAGATGTATTTCTTGATTACCAGATCAAATCGAAGGCAATGATATTCATATCGACTCAATAAAGAGCTAGAACTGGCTACAAACTCACGAAATGTTCTAGAAAAGTGAAAAAAATTTAAATGATATAGAAACAAAAAAAAAGAACAATTTAATGTCTTGCCTAATTACCATAGTTATGATTGTAGCTATATTTGAAAACAAATCTTTCTACAGCTGACAATCGTAAACTAAAATAGTAAGTTTAAAGAAGGTTAATTTGTTTAAATATTATGTATGATAAAGTAACATCCACAGCATTAGATTTGGCTATCATATACATTTAAGCAGTAAGTGTTATTTAGGTTTATGCTCGAGCAAAAACCATCGTTGCTGTAAACATTATAGTAATAAACATATTTACGAATAGTATTGGTGTCGGGCCGGGTTTTGCAAGCCAAATTCAATAGAACAAGCTCGGCTCGACAGCAATCCTTTTTACAAATGACAACAATCCTAAAAAATATATTGGCAGTTGTATTATGTATTACTCTACATCAACAATGTATTGAATTGTATTGTCTATAACTATAATGTATATTAATAAAAGCAAATGTAATTTAAAAACCCATTATTCCAGTAAAAAATGCAATGGAATTTTGAGAACGGCACAATGCTCATGTACAAACCAATTTGTGCCCATACAATCAGCTCATTATGCTCATAGTTAGATTTTATTATTATGCACAAATAGGGATTAACGATATGCTTATGGGCAATTCTACTGCTATGCACACATGGGATTGATGTCATGCACATGGACAGAATTCGTAGTATTGGTGTCGAGCCGGGTTTTGCCAGCTAAATTTACTAGTATGCATATCATATGCATTAATGAAAAAGGAAAAAATTTGCTAGACTTATGCAAAACTTACTAAAGAAAAAAAAAGGAGGATCATATTCGATGAGAAGCAAGGTCATCCGAGGTTCTCTTTCGAAATTCATATCCTAATACCAAAGGGCTTCCCCTTTGGCGGGTTTGAACTCACGCATATGTGTGTCGCGCTCAATTTGTAGCGCATGCGCTACCCGCTAAGCTTGTCACTCTCCTTTGGTCTACAATTTTAACTCCCATACTACATGCCAAAGTGAGAAATAAGACTGGATATAGGAGTTCAGGAGACTAAATGCATTTGGATACGAATAGTATGGAGCAAGGTTCAAACTTGAGAAAGTATAACTGGGATCATTGTTGATGGGACTGGCGTGTAGGTTCTTGAGCAGGGAAAAGTAAGGACTAAGAGTCTTGGAAGAAAGATTGAGGCTAGGTTTGTGATCGGATGAGCAGTGGGGAAAGATATTTAGGCTACGTTTATGATTGGATGAGCAGTGGGAAGAAAGTAGAGATCTGAACATGGTTTCAGGGGAATGGCTGTGGAAGAACTAGATGAAAAGGCCTTGAGAATGGAAAAAGTGAAAAATTACTGGTAAGTGCAAATTTGATTGATATAATAGCGAGCTAACAAGGCTACCAGGGCACCACTCCTGGACTCCTGGAATATATCACTGCGGTCTATGGGTCACTCACGCCCGTTTACAACATGGCACCAAATAAGAAAAAAATAGTTTCAGAACAACAATTGTCAAACATAAAGGACACATAGGTGGTTGGAAAGGAGGGCATAGGGTCAGCAAATCGTGGACGCGTCAGGTTGGGGCATATGGTCAAGGAACTGTGTTGGCCCTTCTACCGTTGACGAAATCGTATTAAGGAACAATTCCACCTACTAAACCACACGCCAGAGGAGTAGAGGAAAGAAAGGCAGTTAGTATAACATCAGCTACAATGCATAGAAACGCAAGCGATATTTAACAGATGCAGGTGCAGTTGGAAATTCAGCTTCTAGAAGTATAAACACCTTTAATTATACTGGAAAATCAAATTAAACATTATTGATCAAACTAAAAACAGACACCAACTTTCCAATCTACCAGTGTTAAATGCAGATATCAGTTATATAATAAATTCTACCAATGCGAAATGGTAACATGATATACTGTACCAATTAGATTGATGACTATAATAATCAATGATAATAATAATAAGATCAAGTTTTTAAAGTAACAATGACAAAAAATCACCAACAGTATAATAGTAAATTGTAGTGCTAACTCACTATTATCGTTCAATATGACCGGATATTAATGAATCAGAGAAAATACAATGCTAAAAAACTGATACCCAATTTATATCAAGGTCAAGATTGATGAAAGGTGCATTCATCGTATAGATGAAATCGCAACATTTTGATGGATAGAAATTACAGGACCAACAAGGTGCTGTATTTGCCTCAGGGTTTTCCTCCTAAGAATTTAAACGCATACTTCATCAAACCTATTTAGATGCTAAATAATCACCATATACTATTAGTATCATCTTGGTTTTTATTTAATTGCTGTATTATTAAAAATCAAGCTTTTCATAGCTTATAACAATGACAATGGGATGTTTCTGATTTTAGATTGACATTTATCATAAGGCGGGCTAATGATACGTTTGATACTAACTGTAGATAGAACCAGTCAATTTAATGCATGGAATTTGAATGCAAATACCGAGGAACAATCTGTAAACACTTAAGTTGGTTCTGGTAAAGCATTGAATAAATTGGCTTGGGACGCAGACGGCAAAAAGGTGGCAATGGGTTCAAATAATGGCCATGTTTATGTTTATGATATTGGAGAGGTAAGAGTAAAAAAAACTTAATGTAAATCACCTCTAGCGCAATAATTATAAAGTAAGACTATATTATCATCAAATAAACTACCACATAATATCAACATGTATAAAGGTTTACAGTTTACAGAAATAATAAGCTTGAATCAAGTGGGTACAGCATCGTAAATTCTTGAAAAAGTCCTCAAGTATTATAAAAACTCTTATTTTTAAGACTTACAAAGCTTATAAGCAGAATATCAAATTCAAAAATTATTCTTGTCCAGATCATCAATTTTGACATTTTTCAAATTTTTTTTTCTGATTTTGCAAATCTAGAGTTAATTATATTACTAATTATAAAATCAAAAAATATACACATATACAACATTTAGCGCTCTATTCGCTCAATAGAAAATAACAAACATTTTTATTGTAAAATATTACATGAAAATCCTTTAATCAAAAAACCGTTTTTGGGACAAAAGTACACATTTTCATTACTTAACATTTAATATTAAGCTTTTATAAGATGTGTATTAGCTATGGCTACAATTTTGTCTCACAATGTATTATATTTAAACGTTGATTTTGGTATCAAAATTTGATTTTTCTGTTTTTTGATCAAAATCATGGGTGTTGGTAAGGATAAAATGAGTCCCAAAAATGTCCGCTACAAAGTCTGAATTTTCAGACGGTACGTGGTTAAATATAAGAAAAGTTTAAAAAAAGACCCTTTTTTATTTAAAGCTTAGATGTACCATAATAGTATAAGAGACTTAGCCGTTCAATCTTGCTCTGCTACATTACGGTGTCGCTCTACGGGCTTGCGTTTGCAATTTTTTAATGAATGTATGATACGACAGACAGTTTTTCTGGTAGAAAAATGTATGTTGTTTAGGATACTGACTAAATATTGAGCTGGATTATGTAATACTAATAATGAGCGCAGAAGGTATGGTTCATCGTAAGTTCTTAATAGGTTATCTGGACATGATCATTAAAGTTAGGAACTGCAAGGAATGATGCATATCAACTTTGAAATGTCAAAATAGTCAATATAAATAATTTTGCCAGAATATTATACTTTTATTAACAATACATCCTTTGGGTGTATTTATATACATTAATTATAACTATTACTAGGGTTTTACTATCTAAGAATATGATGTAAGTCAATGATCCGCCTTGATTTACTGTAACACTAATTATAGACTGTGACCTTGGATGTGAGACGACATAGGATGAGTATTGACATAACAAACTTTATTTCAATTATGGAATAAGGTGGAGTGATCATATTATATATTATATTTATTCTAAGATGGTGTGGTATTAATTAATAAGCTGAGCCAATGTAAATATTTACCTGCGATTCACGTTGGTTTTTTCTGTTAAAAAGAATATTCTCCAGTTTAATCAATTCTCAAAGGATATTCTATCTACTTAGCTTTGCCTCCTCCTTGTCGGAACTGGTTCTAGTCAATATATTCCCATCAAAACCTCCTACAACTGGTCTTCGAATTTATGAAATCAAGATTTAACTATCTATAGAATGTTATATCCTATATCTGCGCTCCTAAAACATATAAATACCTGATCTTTAATACTCATAGTTTGACATCTTCATCCTTTTTTTCTTATAGATATACTTAAATAAATATATCTAGTTCTAATTGTATTTCAGCTGGTTATCTTAAGTATATATATAATTTCTATGATAACATATATTGCCTATTTTGTTTAATTTATGGTTCATGCGATGTAATTCTGCTTTTACATTGGTTGAAATGTGCAATTTAGCAGGGATTTAATTGCGCTAAATAATGTAAAGCCTTGAAAATAATCCTTTTCTACGTGTGTTGTTTCTCTCTTTTTGTTTTCATGTTCCAAGGATATGTTTACCATTTGATAAGGCATATTAGACTATTAAGCTGATATGCTTTTCTTTTATCTGAATACGTATGTTAATGTAAGGGACTAATATTTTTCATATGAATATCAGTCTATATTAAAGTCTGATATTTTCATTTAACCGCATTCGATGATCAAATATTATTATTTACTACTGTATTGTTAGATGTATTTTTTGATTACCAGCTCAAATCGAAGGCAATAATATTTATATCTGCTCTGGTTTATCAGAATATGTTTATGTTAACTAAAACTAGAAATTTAATCAAGTAAAGAGATATCGTTTATTTATTAAAAGGAAATAAAGAGGGTTTATTATATACTAGTTGAGTTGAGGGAAATGATGATGTGATACGGATTATAGGTGTTATTATCTATTATATTAATGCGGCATGATGGTGGAATACCATGATTTAATGTCATGCTGAAATATCATGCTGTAATATTATGCTGGAACCGTGGTTCCGTTGACTTGAATTTCTGTTCCTGAATTATTGTATTACTTTTGGGTCTGACATCCAATTAAGAATGAAGAATGATACACCATACATCATACTCAATAAAGAGCTAGAACTGGCTGCAAACCCACGAAATATTCCAGAAAGTTTATAAAAGTTTAAATGGTATGTATTACGCTACTACTACATAATTTCTTGTGGGTATGAAGATATGTTGTCATCCTTGTATAAATTTTGAGGCCATTTGAAATCTGTCTATATTGAGAAATTGTTCTTCGAGTGTTGTGGTCTCAGCTTAGAGAAGACATCTCAGATGAATATTTAGATATTGAGAGTTTATGGATACATACAATCTTATTTAAAGAAAGAATAATAATAAAGACTAGTAGCATTTATCATGGAGAACGTAGGCTTTATTACTAGAAAAACTAATGGTAAAAGAAAGAACCCAGAGCTTCTAGGTCTTGGTTTAAAAGACTATTTATAAGAATTACATTTTAATATGAGATAGAAATGGAATTGGCTTCACAATTGGCTGTTTAATATCCTCGAAAACCGACACTCTGCATTTTTTATTTTAGAAAAAAATATTGATTTTTTGTCGAGATAACCAAAATAATAGTTTTTATCGCAGCTTAAAACCTATCATAATGGGATTCCAAAATTTATTTATTGTTGAGAAATGGGTTTCGGGATTTAAAATAATAGTAGAAATAAAGTGAATAGATCAGATAATGTGTTACTGATCGTTATAAAATGATATGTGTAATGTATTTAAGAGTAATAATTGTCAAGAGTAGATAATAAAAGATAAATAATTGTCAAGAGTAAATAATAAAAGATACAAAAATGATGGTTTCCTTTCTTAATTTAAAAGGATGTATTCAATTAATGTACTTAAGAGGATAGTTTCCTGTCTATTAGTAACAGAATGTATTCCAGGCTTAAGATTTGTAATAACAATATTGACGGTTTCCTAACGATTTAACAAGGATGTATTCAATAATGTACTTAAGAGGATAGTTTCCTGTCTATTAGTAACAGAATGTATTCCAGGCTTAAGATTTGTAATAACAATATTGACGGTTTCCTAACGACTTAACAAGGATGTATTCAATAATGTACTTAAGAGGATAGTTATCTATTATATAGAATGTATTCCAGGCTTAAGATTTAGATTATAAACAAGTAAAAAGATACTAATGTATAAGGGATTGAGATTTTAAATAAGAAAAGAGCTAATTTTTATTTAATATCATATTTTGGTGGCATATTTATAGAAAAGATTGTTACTGTTTTACTGATTTAAGGATTGAAGAGAAAATGAATTCATGTTGGGGATAATATTTTAAGAGCCGAAAGGTCTGGTTTGCAACATTATTGAAATGAACGAAAAATGATTCAAAAAAACAAAATCGCTTAATGGCTAATGAGCTGCAAAGTAAGTTGACCTAGCATATTAAATAGTTCTTGTGCAGTTTTAAATTCTGCATCCATCTAAACAAAAATCAGAAAAACATTCCACATTAAATTGTGCGCAAAATGCAATTGAAATTTTGGAGGTTTTTTGAAAATACACATCACTTTTTATAAGCATAACTAAAATATAATAAACGGCAATGATGCGCAGCAAAATCATCTATCGATCGAGCTATTGAAAAATATTTTAGCTGCATTTTTTGTAGAGCAAACAAGATTATTGTCCAAATTTTTTTCAGATTCAGAATTTAGGATGAGGGTATATAAGGGAAAAATGGAAGCTAGAAATGGAGGTACCTTTTTGTACACATTTTTGAGGATATCTCCACGAAAAATCAACATTTTGAAAAAATCTAAATTGGGTCCGAGAGAGCTTAACCAGCTTAATGACATGAATGCAAAAAAAATGTTGCTCAATTTAACCAATATTTTGAAGCCTACTATAGAAATGACAAAAAAATGAAAAAAAAAATAAAAGTGCTCAGAATTTTTTTTATATTTAAACACGTTATAGAGCACTTCAAAAAAAGTAAGTTTTATTATTAGAAAAAGTTAGTATAGCTTAATTTTTTCTGGAGATATGAAGCCTCAAAGTTTTCAATCCTTTAGCAGTGAACTACGCGTAAAAAATCTGAAACATTAGCACTGAAAAATTAATACGAACTGCAAAAAATAGGATATTTTTGGATACTTGTTTTTGGATTAAAGCTAAACATCTCAGGTACATTGGCATATAATTTTTTCTTGGTGTTATTTAGTGAAAACAAAAAGTAGAGGAGGGATGAAAAATGAGACCCTGTTTTCAAGGAAAAAGCAGTGAATTTTACGCGTTTTTGAGTCTTTCGTGAGATATAAAATAAATTTAAGAACTAGTATCATAATAAGACCAGTTTATACCTATTCTGCACTGGCTAAAGTAAATATGTATCATAAAGTGCATAGTATGAGGTTAGTTATAGAACAGAGAGCAGGTTTTATCTTTGGTCAAAATAATTTGCAAAAGCTAATATTTGGCATGCTAGTAAATGTCCCCAAGACCAAGATCTACATAGATATGCAAATGCGAGCTTATTTGGGTTAATCTTACTCAATTTTCATATCGGTACACTCAAAAATATTGACTGGTCAACGAAATTATTACTGAGAGATAATGTCTATTCAATTATTCCTGCAACTGTATTAATTAAGCGTTGAGTGTTAACCAAAAATATCGAAAACGTCTACAATTTTCGATTTTGATATGAAAAGCCTAGCTTTGGGTTTTGGTATATGTTTTGAAATCATAAAATGTTCCCTAATTTTTTATATGTTCGTTAAATAAATTATTATATACATGAATTTTTCGCATAATTTAAATCTAGCATATAGCTCTTGTTTAACATCACTATATATTTTTGTAGTAGAATCACTGGAATACGTAGTATTTTAAGCATCAAAACAATTTAAAGAAGTCGTTTGCATTGAGTTTGATATTTGACACGAGAACACACTCTTAATGATTTGTTCCATAGTGCGATTCTCTGGTAAGATACAGCTCTGCATAAGATTCAAGTCATTCGTATGATATCTAATATATAAAATCGCATTAAGTATGGCTTCCTGCTGCCTTCTAATAGCGCGGCTTCTTATTTATTTGATATGAAATAGAACCATCAATTCATTACATATTTATTGCACAGAAACCAAGAACAGGAAACCCTTATTAAACTATGCATATGATACATGAAGCACCTTGATGATAGGAATTGGTGCAATGTCGAGATTGCAATCGAATTAGTTCAAATCCAACAGTGTACTGTAGTGTGAATGCAAAATATTTCCAAGATTTTCAGCTTGCAAGCATCGCTTTCTTCCATGCATGTAGTATATGATATCTTTTATAGAAAAAAAACTACTTTTTGTGTGTTTATCTGTAAACAAATAAAAGAAAATAGGGATATATGTGTCTATCCACACGCATTACACAATATATGTATACACATTTATGCATGAATCAGGGTCAATACTGTAATAGCAACTTAATTAATAAACAGTTTTTATTTATTATATATGAAACTTAATCATGTAATATTTTTCTTTTTAAAATGCGATAATGATATACGAGGCTGTTTACTACTATTACTAGTTGTTATAAAATTTGCTGGATGTCCTGTTTCCAACGATGAATCAGAATGTTGTCGTTTTAATTTCCAGGAGAAAGATTTCAAAATGGATGGTGATGAAGGTTCTGATTTTGTTGTATCGCCACTACTGACACTACTACCGCTGCTACTTAATCGACGCAAGAAGGATGATCTCGGCTGATGCTGTTGTGGGTGATGATGTGGATGTTTCTGTTTCCAGGAAGAAAATATAGATGGTGATTGCTTTCTTTTTGTTGTTACTGTTGGTGTTGGGAATGAAGATTTTGGTTTGGGCGGCAACAGTAAAGCTGCTGCTCTCTTTTTTGATGCTGACTTTGCTGTTGTTGGTATGTGTTTATTTGATAGATGTTGTTGCTGCTGCAGGGGCGATGGACTAATTACAATACGAGGAGGCGGTGAAGGAAGATTATTTGATATTCTGACCGATTTTTTTGAGGATGATACAATATTATTATATGAGAAATTATCACCAATGATGATTTTATTGTTTTCTTGTAATTTCCAATGATTTATAAGTACAGATATGATCCAAAATAATGGACTATAAATTTGAATCCAACATTGATAGCCAGCATCTTTGATTTGATCCATAATGGATTGTGAAAATTGTTGTTGTGTCATTTCCTATGATCGCCAGCGCATAAAAAAAAAAAGAGCAAATTCAGAAGATAAAGAAGATGAAAGGACTAAAAATATGTTTTTTATTACAATATATAAATATGAAGGAGTTATATATACTATATAGTGTTATGTGAGAAGGAGGAGAAGGAGGAGGAGAAAAAGAAGAACAAGAGCACGGTTAAAGGAGTCAAATTTATTATAGTTTACAAGTGACAAACATGTAGAAAAAGTCATAGGAGTAAAAGATAATAAAAGAAGGTATATAAGAGGTTATTGTATATATGTAAAATGCAATTATGCCGAAATATACATACGAAAAATAGAGAAAACAGATTTTCTGTATCATTTTACGTATCCACTGATCTAGTCTGATAAACTTGAATAAATCACTCCCCTCTTGTATTTCTCTAACTGACAACATTTAGGAGATTCTAAACTTGTATTTATATTCCATTCTATATTGATGATTTACTACATTCTTTCCATTATGGATTCTAAAGGAGACAAAAATATTCCATTATAAAAAAGAAGGTTGCATTGACATTTTTTTTTTATAGTTTTTATACAGTCGGCATAAATTTTAGTATGACAAATACTAAATGACAACGTAAAGTGATTGCATAATATCGTCTCATCCTTATCCTTATACTTGATTGCTTTCTTTTTTTCCAGCCGAGAAAGGGGCATTCATGTGAACATAACATTACCCGAAAATTCGTTTTTTAATTTTTTTTGAAGGTTCAAAACGTATTATAACCGATTATTTCAACATTGGTGAAAAAAGTGAGTAAAAGTTGATTTTCCACATAATCTTAATCCGAACTATGTAAAGGTTCCCCACCCACTGTGATTTTTGCCTCCCCCCTCTCCTCTCTCTTGATACCCCCCTCGAAATTTACATTTAAGGCATAAATTCTTGGGATTGCGATGTGTTAGGATGCTGAATGCGTCATTGAGTGGTTAAATAGATATAATGAAGAAAAAATTATATTAAAAAACCGCACTTGTTGGTGTATCATCGCACTAAAAATTTTCATATCCACAAATTTGCTTTATTTGATACGTTGAATTCAACACAAACAGTATATAATAAAAACAACATATGATTATACAACGTAACAATATCGGGGGTGCACTTTTATTACAAGTATTATTCTTTTCTCTTATACAATCAGAAACTATAACAAACGCAAAAGAACATTCTCTTCATTTAGTAAAACTTGGTAATTTTTATAATGTACCCTCATTAGATCCCGTCTCCATAGCAACAAATTTTGATGATGGGAAAGATGAAGACGATGGTGATACAACTGTAACAACTACCACTACTCTTATCATGACAACGGAGAATGCGATTGAAGATGAAACAGAAGAGACTTTACAATCAAGAATGCAAACAGCTTATATCGATGAAGAAGAAAGGACTACGGAGGAAGAGGACGAAGAAGACGAAGAAGAAGACGAAGAAGAAGACGAAGAAGAAGACGAAGAAGAAGACGAAGATGAAGACGAAGACGAAGACGAAGAAGACGAAGAAACAACTATAGACGACGAAGAAGATGCTACAGAGGAGGATAATTCTTCTGAAGAAGATCAAGACACAACAATAGCAACTACAAGTACAGACCCCATTTATATCATTTCAGCAGCATCTTATCAACAGCAACAGCAACAAACCACTATACCAACTACCATAACAACAACAAGCAACAGCCCACAATTATCATCAGCTACATCATCTTCCCATCATTCAATAAATCCAACTAATACCGCATCACCCAATACAACCATTCAATATACTAATACATCAGATCCACTTGTACAATATGATTTAGAATGTAAAGCAGATGATGTATATTGTGCCAAAGTCAGTAAAGCAGTAGGATCTGCTATAGATGAATTTGCACGAGTGATTAATGTCAAAAATTCGCTTTTAATCAAAGTTGTATATTACAGTTTTTGTGATAAAACATGTGCAAATGATACATATGGTTGGGGATCACCTACATCACAATTTACATTGCCTTTTGAAGATGGAGCAGATTTGAATTATGTTTATCCGCAAGCATTAGCAAAACAATTAGCGCCTTATAGTAGTACTTCAGTGTGGTCTAAATATGATATTGAAATAGAAATTAATCACGATGTTTATGTCAATGCAACGGATATAGAACAGGCGTTGAATGATGGGTGGAATGGATCTGGAACACCGCCCAATGGAATATATTGGTTTTTTGTAAGAGATATGCATATATAATTGGAAATAGATATATACTAACATTTACACTTTCAGAATGATACCGATGCTCAAGGAACTGTAGTTGAAATCGATTCTCATCAAGTTGATTTTCGATATGTAGTATTGCATGAATTATTACATGGTTTAGGATTTCTCAGTAGTTGGGCAGCTTATTTTTGGACAGATGCTTCACCATTTCGTACATTAGTGGATGGAGTGATTGATCCATTGGAATTACAATTAGTTACACCTGGCCCTTACTGGTTTATTAATCAAGACACAGGACCAGCCTATGTCACTGGATTTCAACCCAACATGATATTTGATAAATACTTAGTTAATGTGGACACAGAATTAAATGTCACGAGTACTTTATCCCTTTCTGACCTTGCTTTTGAGATGCAGGATTTTTGTGTACAGAACAGCAATGCATTTATCGTTAATTTTATCCGGGCATTCAATGAAGCGAACCAATCTACGACCGCACATAAATTGTGGTTATCCATGTCTCAACCAGAAACATTGACATTTCAATTCCAAGCACCGACAGTGAGTAACAGTAGTTACAATTTGATACCTTATTTGAATCAAACTTATCAAAGCATGACATTGTTGACCGGTGGAGATATGTCTAGTAGTTTATATGAACGTACTGATCCTACCATGAATCGACCTGGGCTTATGATATCTCATCTTGATGATCAGTATCAGAATACACCTGACTTTTTAATGACAGAGGGTTATCATAAAGGCAAAACATTGGAGCAATTAGTAGAAAAATATTATAATGACATCCCGGTTCTTCATTATAATAATACAGTATCTAGTAGCAACAGTACAATGATTGAAATGACATATAAATCACCTATTGGACCTGGAATTTTACGTATATTAGATTCTATAGGATACTCAACTGTGTTGACAAGAACAAATTATACAACAGATGGTAGTGTCAAAACACCCAAATCTCGATCTATTTGCGATGATAGCAATACTAGTCATGGATTAAAGACATCCCCTACACCAACTTCGCAAGGGACTAGTGCTTTTGTGAGTCAGAATTCAATGGTAGTTTCATTTATTGCAATAGTAGTTTCTCTAGCGGTGATGATATAATAGAAACATTCCTTTTTACTATACTTTGCAACACAAAGCATTGGACCAGCAGGCGGGAGAGGGTATATTTTTAGCTTGAAAATAACAAATAAAGGGGTTGCACTTTGATTGGTTACCTTTCATTTATAAGAAATAAAATATTAAGGGTATTTTGTTTCTATTTTTCTAATTAATATTGAAAACGTAATGCTAATGCCAATGCCAATGCCAAACAGAAAAATTTCTACTTTTGAGATCCTTTCGTATGAAACCTACTCTTTTTTTCTTTTCTTTTTTATTCTTTTTTTCATGGCTGTAAAATAAGACCCCCTGCTTAAATTATTTTTTCCATTTTCATGCGCATGAATTTATATTGGGTTTATCCTTATTATTGGGTTTGGCATTTGCTAGATTACTAAAAATAATGTAGCACAGCAACATTTTATCGTCTCCGATTATTAAGGCTGTAATTCTATATAAATAAGGCAAATTATTTAAATTTTTGGTTGCATTTAATTACTTTTCTTTTCTTTTTGTACATATTTTGAAATATAATAGAGAATCTTCAAAAAATGCAGATCAAAGCCATGCCTGCATCTACAGCATTATTTAAGACTAAATGGAATTCATTTATTACAAAACTAACACCTATTAATTCTAACGATCGTCAACAACAACAACAACAACAACAACAACAACAGCAGCAACAACAAGAACAACAAAAACTGCGCAGAGACAGTGATGATACCATAATTTCAAGGCTAAAAAACAGAAAGCACAGCGATGCAATGTCAGTAGGAACATTTGAATCAGCTGTCAGTATAAAAGATAAATTTCGCCAAGCAATCCCATTCTTTAGACGTAGAAGTTCGTCCAATATATCTACATCAAATGAAGATGTTGTCCATACTACGGCAACTTCAAATTCCTCTGTTGATTACTGTCAAGAATTAGAGAGATTACAAGCTTTGTATTCATTAGCAATTGATGAGGTACATTTTATATTATTTATTACGATATCAACAATGACTCATATTTTTTTTTTTTTACAATTAATAGCTAAACTACGCAGAAGACTCGCAAGGATCATCTTATTACTCTGGTGATAGAGTAGCTGCACGTGAAGCAATTCATGATTGTGCAAATGCATACATCGAATTGCTGCGACATACCACAGGTACACTTACACGTGAAGGTCTTCAATCCTCCATGACACCTAAATTGCTCAGACTTCAAAAGCGTATTGATTCATTACCAGAAGTGGATGAAGATGGTGAATACTACTGAGAATACCTTATTTTTCTATATATATATATATATATACTATTGTACATATTTGTATCATAATACTTGTTTATAAACACACTCCCAAAAAATAAAAGTAATAGCCTTGAATATACCTCTTAATAATAATAATAATAAAAAAAACTACAATCCCTTTCATATAAAAAATTTTCATCGTAACACAATACCGGTTAGAATCGGTTTAAACAATATAGGGCATTTTAAATCTTCAGCCCCGGAATAAAGTGCAGGTTTATTAAAAAGGGCATAGTGGCTGTTGATTAACATATGAGCTCTATACTAGTAGACGCATGACTCCCAGTCTTGTGTAGATGTGAGTCAAACGACACGTATGTATAGATGATCCACTATTACGTATACACAGTATATGCCAGCATAAAGTTACACCAACACATTTGGAATTGATATTATGATTTATAATGAAAGAATATAGTTTATCCAAATAGTAATATTATTTTAGTAGCAAGGGATTCTATAGGGTCTTTTTCCTTCATTTTGGTTTTCATATTTCATAGATTCCAACAATCTCCGAATCTGTTGTAAATTCATGTGAAATATTACAAGGTCAGTTAGGACGGAATTCATGCTCTTTTTTTTTTTTCTTTTCTTTTTTGTTATCCATTCAGATCAGAACAACAATTCCCAAATTTTGCAATTTACGTAATTTAAAATCTTAGTACTTTTCTTAATTTAGTATGCAAACGTATTGATCTATCGCACATATCTAAAATCTCAAATGTTTCGGTTCTTGATTTTGCATGAAATCAGTTTCCATTACCCACATCTCATCTTTTTTATTGTAAAAAAAAAAAATTAAGGTTGATGCTGTAGAACCAAAGGCGGGGAGTTCACAGCAAATAAAATTCAAGATCAAACCATGAAACAATCCGAGTTTTGTACAAAGAAACTCAACTAATTTTTTTTTTTATTTTTTTTTTTTTTTTCAACGACGGAATGCATGAAAGGAAATTACATTATAATGAATTAAATCGTGAGAATTTTAAATTCAAGGAGTTTTTTCTTTTTTTGGTTATGTTTTTTCCCCTTCAATGTTACACTTCGGATATACAATATATACGGTTTATAAGTATAGCCTTTAGTTTTAAACGATTTAATTCTTGTGGGGTTTTTTATTTACAGGAACAAACTATTCTATTTACGTGATCTCTTTTTTCCTTTTCCTTTGACATCTTCTTCTTCTTCTTCTTCCTCTTGCTCCTCTTCTTGCTCCTCTTCCTCCTCTTCTTCGTCATCATCAGATGAATCATCATCATCATCATCAAATAAACTCACAGATGTGGATGCTGTTGCTACCTTCTTGACAGGTGAATGTGTCAGTTTTTGTCGTTTAATTGCATCACTCACTGCAGATTTGACATTTTCAACAACATCTTCTTTATCTTCCAAAAATTTGTTATCATCAAACAAATATTTTCTAGGTTCTCTTTCTTTAAGTGCTTCCTCGATTTTTTTTTTTAATTTCTCTCTTTTTTCTGCTTCTCTTTCAGGAATTGCATCCAATTCTTCTTGTAATCTATTTAAACAATGAAAATGAGTAAAAAAAATCCATTAAAACACAAGGAAAATAATAGTACTTTTTAGCATCATTCACTGTGCGAATTCTTCTGCCCTGTAAATCTCTACATGCTTCGAAATTAGTGGTTTTTTGTGCATTCATACGACCACCTTGAGCACGCAACATGGATCCAAAACCACCTTTACCACCCAAAATTCTACTAGAGAGTTGAATACTCAAAAATGTATTGTCTGTAATAAGGTCTTGGTCGACCAAGGCGTGTCCATTGGTAATACGCAGCACTTGGTCTTCTACTGGAACTGAAGTAATTCCATAAATCTGTTGCTTTAATTGTAGCGTTGTGCTGTTGTTTGCATTGATAGGTAAACACAATGGTGTTTTTCCTGAATAAAGTGAGATGATTGCTTGTGTCATGGTTTTGTTGGAGATAATAGAAAAAGTGCTTACGAAGAAAAAAATAATTTCTTCAATATCAAATAGAACAAGCTAAACCAATCAACATCACTTCACGTGGTAATATGGCCCAGGGTGGCTGATTTCAAATTAGGAGCGTGAGACGTTTTCAATAGTTAATGTTAAAACAAAAAAATACTAGGATATGTTCAAGATGCTAGAGAAGCTGCTACAACAAATAATTTGCAGTTACAAGTCGGTTTAGGTACAAGAAAACTCTTTAAATGCGTAAAACAGCAATCAAAATTAGTGATAAAACTGTAGGAGTTTCAATGCTCTTTTTTTTTCGCAGCATCTTTCATTGATTGTAATTGCTTAAATCAATCGCAAAATCAGTTAAAATGATATCTGCTGTTGAGATTGATATCCACCGCCTCTCAAGATGTTCTAGAAACAACAAACGTAATTTTCTGAGCTTATTAATAAACGTTTATAGAGAAAATGTCCATATTCTGGCCAAATCAAGCCCTGATTTCTTTATATGGCCATACATTTCATAATGTTTATACTAGCTTAATGCAAGTCTATTTGCCTATTTTAATTTTTTCAGTATGTAATAATATAATATCAGCTTCACTGATAAATTAAATTCTGCTAGATATACACTACGAGATAAAATCCAAGCATGCAATCATATTGTTTTGTTATCCAGTTCGTTTACAAACACATTACACGATATTATTTGTAGTTTATTTAGCTGAAATGAGGGAATGTTTTATAGGGCTGTGAATTCTACAATAAATGTGTATCCTATATGCAGATAAATTAAATAGGCACTCTCCTGTTATGGATATAATTCAATCTAATGTTATTGGATTTTTCTAACAGATTTGGATCTTTTAAAGTCATATTGGCCAATGAATCCATGTTTATAGAAAGTGCTTTCTCGTATATAAACCATGAACACCATAAATATCAATGTTCACCTCTTCAAATAAATTTTAATATACTAGAAATAAAGTATATTGCAAGGTAAATGTCGTTATTTATTGAAATTGGCTATAATCAGCACTTTGAAAGTAGCATTATCATGGACATAGACCATTTCCAGGCCCCAAAAGCATACCAAACGAATGCTATTGTTCAGTAGATTCGTTTTATATCAAAAAATTCATCGTTTTTACAAATTTTTTTCTGCTCGATTTTTTCCTTATGATACCTCATCCAAAATCTCAATTTCGACAAAATTCGATTTTTGAAGCAAAAAACGGAACTTTTACTAAGATAAATATCAGAAACATATGATCTAAATAACATTCTCCATCTACTGGCAGCGTTTATTTAAAGCTTTTAAACAATTTTTTTTTACTTTTACTGGAGAAATTAAAATTATACATTATTGCTATTACCCAAGAATTTTGTAGTAAAATTCTGAAAACAAAAATTACGATTGTATAGAGCGTTATTGATTGCATGTTTTGCATTAATACATTTTTAGGTTTCAATTATACATTTTGGGTGATAAAAATTCTTTAAAGATTACATTTTTTCCCAAAATGGCAAAATAGAACAAAAATGAATCCAGTTGCCAATTCGTATTTCAGGTCCCGCCACCACAGTAATTTTCAATGTTTTCCGATGTTTTTGATCATTATCGAAGAATTAGGCATTAATAAACCTAGAAAATGAATCTAACAGTAAATGAATCAAGGTGACAGATGTAAAGCAAAATAATAGAACGGAATTTTCATAAATATTTTGATTTCCTCTAATTTTAGCGCTAGTTTTATGAATAGAATATATGGTTGTAATTTGCATTTTGCAGTACTTGCAAGGAACGTTAGAATGTACATAAGAGATTTACATATTTATATAAGATTTTAACAGGCCTAAAAGTGCTGGTAATATCGATTGATGTGTGTTTTCAGTAGTGTGCTCGTCTACAGAAACCAATTTTACCAATTTTTCTCCACGATTGAATTTAAATTAAAAAAATGTAACTTAATGTATTCTGATTTTAATACTTTGACAAGGTTAAATTTGATGTAAAAGATATCATATTTCATAAACCCTGTTGTATATACAGCCTTCTAATGTAGCTAACTCAATTAGATGGGCTTCTCCTAACGATTACTGTGCTGTGAATGAGCGGCTTTCCTTCATTAGCCTTCAGAATACTCGTGTAACCTTTTGAAACGGCAATAAGCAAATCACCCTTTTTTTAAACCATAAAAGAAGAAAGATAAATATATAAATGCCTTATTTACAGGAGATTTATTAATATATATTGCGGCAACATGCACATGGGTTTGTAGAAAATTTAATGTAGAATTAAATGGTGTCAATTTAAGGTTAAAAAATAAACGGTAGCTAGATTGAAGCTTAAAAAAAGCAATGGAGCTAGTCTGTGGGTATTTTTACTACACCAAAATCAATATAAAAAAGAAACGCCCTTTGCATTTGTCTTTTCACCCTTTTTCCTCTTCTTTTTCCCACTTCAGATCAACAGCAGAAGGTTCAATGGCCCTGAAAGGTATTTATATCCACATGAAAAAATTTACAATCTCTCTCTTTTTGGGTATATCCCGCAGATGGTAGAGAGTGCATGGTTTTTGATAGCTCAATTACTATTTAGTATCCAGTAGATGTACAAACAAACAAATAAAGAAACCTGTATCCTAATTCATTATATTCTATTTTAGCTCTCGTCTTCCCATGGCTGGTGGGAACAGATGAACCTTCACTTTCTCGTAGTTGTTCCTGTCAGTATTATTGTGGATCTAATTTACTTTGAGAAGTCAAGAAGGATTCAATTGATCTCTATAATGGAGTGTCAGCTATAGGTGTTTCCAAGTAGGTTTGCTTAAACAATGGGCTTTTAGCTCATCCGAGTGGTTCTCACTTGTTGTCTTGAAGTGTTAGCTTTCGTACATGCTTTGAGGTAGTAAATTCGAGGCATATCTATAAAGTTATATTCTATAAACATTTCTTTTTGGGAACACATGAACTCTCACTTTCTCGTAGTTGTTCCTGTCAGTATCATTGTGATTCAATTCACTTCGAGAAGCTAAGAAGAGTTCCTTTCGTAGCAATAATATATACGAAAACTCTTTTTATAATTTTAAATTGTGTTTCTCTGAAGTGCATTTTTGATTTCTCTATATAAGAGATTAAATCTGCTTATGAAAAACGTAAAATAGTGCAGATAATGCTACATGTTGAAATATCAACGGCTATATATGCTGCTACAATTTGTACAAATCAAATATTTTGACAGAACTCGGCTAAACCACGACGCCATTAAATCTGCCAATTCGGTATTTGGCACGTCATTGAAAAAAACAATCCTTTTTGCATGTTCCATCCAACCAATAATGTACGTGTCAAGAACTGTGCATTTCTTCTTTAGATCGTCCTTGTATCTCAGCGAAACATATCTAAATATATAACTATAAATTTGACATTTTAGTAATTTCTTTTTACTTTATTTCTAATTAACAATGACTTCTGTAGTATTTCCAACAGGATTAAATCTCGAAAATCGTAAAAAAGCACATGCTGGAACCTTAACAGCAGAGCAAGTGGATATGCTCAAAAGCATGTGGTTGCGTTTGCTGACCTTGTTTCAACAACCTGGACAAGAAATCCAATTACCTCAACACGAGACAGAATCAACTGCTCCTAAAAAAGGTGGATTATTTGGCTTTGGGGCCAAGAAAGAAGATCCTGTACATGATTACTTTTTGGGTGCAACTGCCGATCCTCGATGGACTAATTTGCCTTTGGATAAAGCATTGCCAATGATACCAGGTAATTTGTTGCGCGAAGCATTTTGGGGCATGGTAGCAACCGATAATCCGGATTCTACATTATTGCGTTTTCTTCGTGCTCGTAAATGGGATACTGATGCTGCTTACAACATGTTGACCAATACATTGCGTTGGCGTTTGGAGATGAGAATCAATGAAATTGTTTCCCTTGGCGAAACTGGGTTAATTGAAGAATTGGAAAAGGCAAAAAAGGGTTTAGGCATGTCATTTAAAGAACAATTAGATAAAAAGATGGTGACATTGGGTGGTCCTGATAGAAAAGCTCGTGGTGTCTGGTAATATACTAAACATTTGGTTTTGATTTAATCCAAAATTACTCATGAAATCTGGACAATTTGAATTAGTTTTGTAAACGTGCAAGTACACAATAAAGAAAATCAACCTCTGGAAGTCATGAAGCTATTAACTATTTATATCATGGAAACTTCTCGTGTAATTTGTGATTACCCAATGGATACCGTTTGTATTGTTTTCAACTTGGAGAATTTCACAATGGCCAACATGGTTAGTTTATCTAAAACCTCAATATATGTACTCGGCAGTGATTGATAGCTAATATTGGATGTTTAGGACTTCGACGTGGTCAAATTTTTGGTGGGCTGTTTCCAAGCTTATTATCCCGAAACTCTAGGTCTTGCATGTGTTCATAAGGCACCTTGGGTGTTTTCTACAAGTAAGTATAGAAATAGAGAAAGTATATACATAGCATGTTTTTCTAATCATTTATCGAGAAAGTTTGGAATTTGATCACACCCATCTTGGATCCAGTCGTGGCTAGCAAGATTGTATTTACCAAAAATTTAGAAGAACTTGAAAAATACGTAGCTAACGAAAGTTTACCGATCATTATTACTGGAGATAAAAGTCGTCCAGCAATGGATGATCTCAAAGCAGAAACTACACCAAAAGTTGGTTATCGTTTATTACCTGCTGACGAACCTAGAGTTAAGAATTATTGGGATACAGTGGTAGATTATGAGCTCAAGACGGAGAACTGGTGTAAAACTCGCAAATTTGGAGGCAATGAGGATGCTTTGGATCGTTTGAGATTGGGGCAACATTACCGTGTTACACGAGTTAAAGCAGAGAAAATTATGCGCGGTGAAACTGTGTACCATGTTAAGGGACTTATCCGTATTAATGAGAATGATAGGCTTATAATTAATTATAACACCAGTACTTGGGGACAGAAGGATATTACTGATTGGGTATGATTGCGTGTAGATATTATTATGTAGTTGTACGTATAACCGTAAACAATAAAACTTAGAATTGAATTGAATTATTATTTTAAATATTTGACATTTACAAAATATCTGCACTTTGTTATGAAAAAGTCGTGATACAGGTTAACTCTATAACTGCTCGCTTCAAGAGTTGAGTTAGCATTTTAATCAAAAATCCACTGAAATATTGTAAGCCATACAAGCAATACAGTTGTTTGTTGCGAAGCCGAGCATTTTTTGGCTGCAGAGAAATTGTGCTGCTAAATTTCGGTTGAACGTTCGTGAATTCTTTTGAAATTTGATAGACACACTTTTGCCTCTGAGATCTAGAGTTACTCTCTTCATTGGAATTTAGGATTGCTAAATTTTTAAAGTATTTTACATTTCTAAAGGTTTTAACCATTGAATTCATGCTGCATAATGCAAAAAAAAAATAGGAATATGCTGCATAATTTCAATGTTTAAGCAGTAAAGTTTCAAACGAATTTGCAACTTGAATGCTGCAAAGATTGAATATATTCAATCTTAAGGTCTCTCATTACCTCCAGTATTTGTACTTTGCAACTTGTACCTGGTATAAGTGCTTAATTCTATAAACAAATAGAGATGAGTACTAATAAAGCTTTGGCTTGCAAATCGTTACTTGTAAACTAGGCTTGATAACGGAAATGCTGCTAGATCTACTTGCTATATGATATATACTTCAAGAAAAACTTGAAAACACGTAAAATTCACTGCTTCTTCCTTGAAAACTAGACCTCACTTTTCTTCCCTGCTCTACTTTTTTTTTTACTAAATAACACCAAGAAAAAACTATATGCTCATGTACCAGAGATGTTCAACTTTAATCCAAAAATGAGTATCTAGAAATATCCTATTTTTTGCAGTTGGTATTAATTTCTTAATGTTAATGTTTCAGATTTTTACGCGTATTTCACTGCTAAAAACTGAAAAACTCGAGGCTTTATATCTCTACAAAATATTAAGCTATTCTAATACTTTTTAATAATAAAATTTACTTGTTTTAAAGTACTCTATAACATCATTTAGTAAAAAAAAATTCTGAGCACTTTTACTTTTTTTTTCTTTTTTTTTGACAATTCTATAGTAGATTTCAAAATATTGGTTAAATTGAGCGATATTTTCTTTACATTCACGTCATCAATCTCGTTGAGCTCTCTCGGATCCAATTTAGTTTCATTCAAAATATTGATTTTTCGTGAAGATATCCTCGAAAATGTGCATAAAGAGATACCCTCGTTTCTAGCTTCCATTTCCCCCCTGTATACCCTCATCCAAAATTCTGGATTTGAAAAAAAGTTGGATGAAAATCTCGTTTTCTCTACGAATATTTCAGCTAGAGGGTTTAGTAATGGCTTGATCAATAGATAATTTTTTTGTGCATTGTCTCTATTGCTTATATTTAAAATATACTTATAAAAAGTGCGAAGTATCTTCAAAAAACCTTCAAAATTTCAATTGCATTTCGCGCAATATTTAATGCAACATATTTGACTGAATTTTATTTCGATAGATGCAGAATCCAAAACTGTACAAAAACCAATTAATACGCTAGGTTTACTTACTTTGCAGTTCGTAAGTCATTTAACGATTTTGTTTTTTAAATTATTTTTTGTTCTTGGTTTTCAAATCAATTTAGAACCCCGTTATGATAAACCTCCTTAAGCTGTGATAAGAACTATTATTTTGTTTATCTCGACGAAAAATCATTATTTTTCACTGAAACAAAAAATGCAAAATAGCTTTGAGTTGGAACTAACTTGTGAATACAAAAAATTAATACCTCAATTTTGGTGTTCAATTTTTAATAATCAATTTTAGGTCATTATTGGCCAATTTTGATCAATGTTTGGCCAATGCACTTATATTCTGAAATTAACATTTCTATTTTCCGCGAAATATCAATGGTGTACAGAGTGAAGATACATCTTATTTGAAGATTTTCCGTAATTCGACCCAATTGATTTATCGAGACTTTGTAAATTAAAATCAACGTAAAAAGTACCGTTTATTAGAATGAATTAAACATGGGTTTATATAGTTATTGAGATTGTGTGATAAGATCTAATGGACAGGGGTCCATTAGATGTGACAATAGAAATTATTATAATGTGTATGGATATAATATGTTATGTTTCAGTGGTAATATTGGAGTCATGAAATGTAATAACCTTGCTTGATTCGCGTGTTGAACATCATGGTTTGACAGATGTTCTAAGTTGGTAATTCGGTAATTCCTAATTCTGATAGATCATCAATATTGGATGAAAACATTCGAAAACCATTTAAAACCCATCTGAAACCTACATTTTACAACCGTACACTACGGCCGACCTGTGCTGCTGCACACTATAGCCTGAGCCGTTGTGCCCTCTGAATATGGCTAAAAAGATAACAAGATGCACATGGGCATAACAAAAGAAACTGCACACGAGCACAACACTAAGCTTGTATTTGCAGAATTATAGATTCTGCCCACGTGTATGACATCAACGACGTGTGTGCATAATACAGTAGTAGAATTGCCCATAAGCATATCATTAATCCCTATTTGTGTATAATAAGAAATCTGATCATGAGCATAATGAGCTGATCGTATGGGCACAAATTGGTTTGTATATATATGAGCATCGTGCAGTTCTCAAAATTCTATTGCATTTTTTATTGGAGTGTGTTTTTAAATTACATTTGCTTTTATTAATATAGATTATAGACAATAAAATTTAATACATTTGCAGTGGAATTACATACTAAAAGCGCTTGATAAAAATAAAACAACCTAAATTTCAAGTGTCGCTCATAAAATATGATGCCACTTGAAATGTGAACAACGATAATAAACAAACGCTTCAATTGAACACAATAACAAACGCATGCTAAAAATATGAAATACCCTTTTTGAACCATACATGTCGTGTAGATGATAGCACCCTTGATCACGGCGCAATCAATTACACAAATGACATATATATCAAAACAGGATTCTATCCAAATTAATAATGATAATAAACAAAGATATCAATTTAGTCAACTACTCATCTATATCGTAGTTGCACTATCAATATAAATAAGATTCAAGCATATAAAAACTACCCCTTAAAAATCAAGGTTACATAAAATAGATATAACAGAAATAAACAAAAACAACCATTTCCCAAAAGGTCGATATTGTCACACTTGACGTACAATCCCTTATGGTCAATGCTCTATACAGTTTACCCCTTAAAATATCAAATCAATAACAATGTACTCAAAACTGGAAGATTACTAAATATACATCCATTCAAGTCTGATGGTATCCAAGTTCTCCAAATCACTATAAATACCCTCATACTTTTCAATTATTTTAACTCTTCAGAAATC
The DNA here is from genome assembly GCA_027405735.1 of Mucor racemosus. Lineage (NCBI taxonomy): Eukaryota > Fungi > Mucoromycota > Mucoromycetes > Mucorales > Mucoraceae > Mucor > Mucor racemosus. The sequence goes on from JAPEHQ010000005.1 coordinate 2,057,718, forward strand.
TTTTGTAATAAAAACTTTAGCTGATTATAATTGTATTTCTACTGCTTTTATTTTTTTATATTTTTTTTATTTTAGTAAATCACATCGTAATTTACTGCAACATTGTTGATGTAGTAGAGCAATACATTCAACAGCCAATATATTTACAATTGTCATCATTTGTAAATATGTTTGTAGCTGTAATATTTGCAGCAACGATGGTTTTTGCTCGGGCATAAACTTAAATAGCACTTACTGCGTAAATGTATACCGTATACCACAGCAAGACAAATTTAAGATTATAGATGTTATTTTATTACTCATAAAATCTAAACAAATTAACCTTCTTTAAACTTACTATTTTACTTTACGATTATCAGCGGTAAAAAAATTTGTTTTCATGTATAGATACGATGGAAACCATGGTTATTAGGCAAAACATCAGATTATCCTTTTTTTGTGTTTCTATAACATTTGAAATTTTATCACTTTCCTGGAACATTTCGTGGGTTTGTAGCCAGTTCTAGCTTTTCATTGAATAGATATAACGACTACTACCTATAATAAAAATATCAGTCCCTTATGTTAGCACGCATGCGTATTCAGATAAAAGAAAAAAATATCAGTTTGATAATCTGATATGACTTGTCAAACGGTGAATAATATCCTTGGAATACATGAAAACAAAGAGAGAGAAACAACACATGTAGAAGAAAAGGATTTTCGATGCTTTACATTATTAAGGCCCTGCTAAATTGCACATTACAGCCAATGTAAAAGCAGCATTACAGCGCAGCATCAACCCATAAACTAAACAAAATAATAGGCAATATCTGTTATCATAGAAGTATGCATTTTCTACCAGAAAAACCGTCTGTTATATTATAGATTCGTTAAAAAATTGCAAAAGCGAGTCCGTAGAGCGACGCCGTAATTGAGCATAGCAAGATTGAACGGCTAGATCTCTTATATTATGGTATATATCTAAGTTTTAAATAAAAAAGCGGGTTTTTTTTAAACTTTTCTTATATTTAACCACGTACCGTCTGAAAATTCAGACTTTGTAGCGGACATTTTCGGGACTCATTTTATCCTTACCAACACTCATGATTTTGATGAAAAAACAGAAAAATCAAATTTTGATACCAAAATCAACGTTTAAATATACTACATTGTGAGAGAAAATTGTAGCCATAACTAATACACATTATATAAAACCTTAATATTAAATGTTAAGTAATGAAAATTTGTACTTTTGTCCCAAAAACGGTTTTTTGATTAAAGGATTTTCATGTAACATTTTACAATAAAAATGTTTGTTATTTTCTATTGAGCAAATAGAGCGTTAAATTCTCTATATGTGTATATTTTTTGTTTTTATAATTGGTAGTATAATTAACTCTAAATTTGCAAAATCAGAAAAAAAAATTGAAAAATGTCAAAATTGATGATCTGGACAAGAATAATTTTTGAAATTAATATTCCGCTTATAAGCCTTGTAAGTCTTAAAAATAAGAGATTTTATAATACTTGAGGACTTTTTCAAGAATTTACGATGCTGTACCCACTTGATTCAAGCTTATTGCTGTAAATCATTAGACACGTTAATATTGTGTGGTAGTTTATTCGATGGTAATATAGTCTTACTTTATAATTATTGCGCTAGAGGTGATTTACATTAAGTTTTTTTTAGTCTTACCTCTCGAATATCATAAACATAAACATGGCCATCATTAGAACCTATTGCCACCTTTTTGCCATCTGTGTCCCCAAGCCAATTCATTCAATGCTTTACCAGAACCAACTTAAGTCTTTACAAATCGTTCCTCGGTATTTGCATTCAAATTCTTTAATTAAATTAACTGGTTCCATTTATAGTAGTATCAAACGTATCATCAGCACGCCTTATGATAAATGTCAATCTAAACTTAGAAATAGCCCACTGTCATTGTTATACAGTAAGCTATGAAAAGCTTGATTTTTACTAATACAGTATGCTTTTAAACGCTTTTAAAAATCCTGAGGCAAATACAACGTCTTGGTCCTGTCATTTCTATCAATCAAAATGTCGCGGGCTTCACTACACAATGAATACACCACATTTTATCTATCTTGATTTGGTTTAATCAATGTTGGGTCAAGATAATTAGGATCTGATGATCCTCTGGGATTATATTCATTACAAATACTGTCCGTATTTCAGTAAAAAAGTGATTAATCTGAAACATGAGATTTAGAGATAATGGGTAATCTCAAACGAGTTACAATCAAGCGGTTTTCATTTGTTCAGAAAATTAAGGTATGTGCATGTTTGTCTCGCAAATTAATAACAATATATCTAACAGCATGAAGCAATTGCTAGTTATTCTTCAATGAGGGTAAAGTTTCATATTCCATAAAGAGAATGAGAAATTCGCATGCTTGTTTAGTTACCGAAATTTATTGATTAATAAGATGTAACAATTTATTAACATGGAAATGAAGGAATTGCAAATAGAAAATAATGATATACAACGAAACAAATGGAAAAATTTACAATAAATTTAGTATCCCACACCACTAACGATACCATAACCTAAACAAATGGTAATCACTGCAGCAACACAAGAAGCAGGAATACCACACAATAAGAAATCCTTAATTGTAAGGTAAGGTTTACCAGTTGGATCTTCCAACATGATAGCATTCATATTAGGAAAACTGTATTTAAAAAACGTTATATGTGAATAAAAGAATGCAAACAATCCAAAATGTTATATTAAACTTACCCAGATACAGGAAGACCCATTGCAACAGAACAAACCAAACCGGTAACCATGACCATCAAATTAGGACGAGGAACAGGAAGATGATTACCAACTTGCTTGACAATAGGTAAAATAATCAAAGCAGCTACAGTATGACTAACAAAGGTAGCGAATACTAAAACCAACATACCAAAAATAAAAATGATGGACAAAACAGGAAGGTCATTGACATTAGAAGCAATTTGATGGCCAATGACATCTAAAAGACCAGAGCTACTTACAGCATAACCTAATGCCATACCACCTTGAGCAAGAGTAACAACAGACCATAAAAAGTTATTCAAATCACTCTTGTTAAGCATGTTTGTACCAAACAAAAGAACAAATGGAATGGCAGCAATGACACCATTATTTCCCCAAAATTCATTCATAGAGGATTCAGCACACCAAAGAGCAATGGTAGCCAAACAAACAATACAAACCCAAACTTGAGACCATGATGGACGATTATAACCTATAGATTTAATGACATTTAAATGAGGAGTATCACGATCAGGACGGAAATAAACGAGCAAAAGGATCCAAGTTGTAAGTACAGTAATTACACCACAAGGAATAGCACCTGCAAACCAAATACCCCAACCAGGGTTAGGATCCATTAAATTAATAGTAACAATATTTTGAGGAGATGAAATTGGAGATGCAAGACCGCCAATACAACTAGCAAGAGCAATGCCCATAATTAGACAAGGACCCACTTTGGAGTTGGGCTTTAGAGTTCTCAAGATGGGATTAACCAAGGAGAAACACAATACAGGTGTAGCAACATTACTAATCCACATACTCAGAAAAGTAGCTAAATACATGTTTGTCAAAATAACCCAACGAGGTCTAGAACCAGCTTTACTCAATACGGTAGCAGCAAAAGCTTTAGCAATGCCATGTTTGCTAAGAGCTGCGGCTATAGCAAAACCACCAATTAACACCATAATAGTATCATTAAACATGGAGGAAAAGACAAGCTTAGCAGCCGCGGTAGCCTGAACTATATTTCCATCACTATCTTTTACAATATGCATAGGAACAACCATTAAAGGGATCAGAAAGGCAGTGGCAAACAAAGGAATACATTCAAAAGCCCACATGAGAGCAGCAAACACCAAAAGAGCTAGACATTTACTTGCTTCATATTGGCCCATGGTATCAACACACATCAAAACAATGTATAGAATAATACTAACCATGAAACCAAACATATTAAACATGGTTTTACGACTAACAAAGACATTGATTTTTGGAATGGTGATACCCTTTTGTTTTTGAGAGGCGTGAGCATCCAATTGTTGACGTTCTTTACCAACAAAATCTTTCCAAATGGTTGTACGTTCAAATTGAATATGATCACGCATGTGCATTTTGAGCTCAACTTCGGCACTGTGCTTCTTTCCCATGGTGAAAATGGCAGCATACATACTTAAAACATGGTCTAAAGCATTATCGATACGTTGAAAGTTTTCAGGAGTAAATACATCCGATGAGTTGACAATCTTTTTGAAATAAACTTCTCTTAAATTGGAATCAGTAACTTTATCCCACTTTTTGAGAATTTTGTCAAACGCAGTTTTGTTTGTACTAGCGTAAGACTTTAATTCTGTGAGAGCGATAAATGTGGCAGCACAGCGAACACGGAAATTGTAATATTGGTTAAATTCATGGACATTTTCAGCTTGATGCAAAGATACATGAGAACCTCTTCTACGACGAAAACGAAGACCAATGGCTTGCATTATACGAGTGGGAGGTCTTGCAACAACATCCTCGGCATAGGCAGGCATTGCATCATGTTGACTCAAGGTTCTTTCAATTGTAGAGCCACGACGAGAACGAAAATTGGAAGCACTGATTGTATTTGAGCGTGTGGGAGCATAAGTAGAAGAAAACTTTTCTGCCAATGGAGGATGATTTGATTCATTGGTTTCATCAGTATCGTCATTTGTAATAGCATTTGGGTGTTCATGAAGGGTATCAGTTGGACTATAAATTAATTTACTACTATTATGAGCAAGAGGAGCAGCAGTTGAGGCGGAAGTAGTTGGCTCATTATCAATATCAGAACCAGCAGCAACAGAAGAATTGAATGTTGTGTAGGAATCTTTTGTTAAACTCTTGTGCAATCCGGAATCTAATCTTTCAAGCGCACTTGTTTTAGCAAAATTAGCGTTGGCATTGCTATTATCTGGCAATGGTATTTGAAATGTATCGAATTCAGCATTGAGATCATCAGCATCTTGCAAGAATTCTCGCTCTTTGAGTGCAAAGAATGTTGTTACTTTTTCTAATTGTCGATCTAATTCTTGCAAGAATATTTCATTTCGACTATTCATGGCTAATTGATCTGAACCAGACGATGCCTGTTGATTTATTTCTAGCCTATTCTTTTCACCTTTCAGTCCGCTTTCAATCTTTTCAACCTGACTTTTTGCATCTAGATTTTGCTGATCAACTTGATCTTTTTCTGCTTGATAAATTATCTTTTTGAGTCGATCATAGCTAAATGACACAAAAACAAAGTTTAATTTTACTCGATATGGTAATTTTAATTTGAAAATATTTTGTTTACTCGACATATTTATCAAGCCATTCTGGCACAGCATTCAATACAATTGAATGAGCAAATTTCATTTTGTAATTCTGAAAAAAAAAAGTGTTGATAGAAGAAAAAGAAGTTTTTTTTTTTTTTTTTTTTTTTTTTTTTTTTTTAGTTTTGTTTTTTCAAACATGGTTTATTTAATATTTTCATAGTGAAACCTATCCAAGATTCGGGTAAAAATATACGTAAATATTGAGGATAAAATAACGCCTAAACATTTAAAAGCGGAGGAATTTTTATTGCATTTGACAAGCATTTGACATGGATGACCAGGCATCTTTAATGCTTTCTTTAATGAAACTGGACTTTTGCTCTTCGTTGGGAATTACCAAAATCTGTCTCAGCCAGTTACATGTAAAACGTTTGCCGTTATTACGAGATTCACACATTCCAACTGCATGATACAATTCCCGGATATGCCTTTGTGTGTAACTGCTTGATCTGACATTTTGCGTTGATGTAAAAATAACTGATGGTTGAAATGATCTAGGCAATTTGTAAATTCTTCTTATTTCAGCCACAAATCCATCTATAGAAGGGTCATGGTTATGATTATGATTATGGCTATCGCTATGGTTAAGATTAAGCAGTGATTATAATTACCATGGCTTTCAGTTACAGCATCAATATTATCCTCTAAATCATCCCGGAAATCCTCATCCACATGCGTAAATACAATGACTACAAAATTCCAAAAATCTTTACCGAGCAATTGATGAAACAATATAAGCATGTTCTGTGTATAAGCATCTAATCTAATATCGTTGATATTAAATACGAGAAAGAATGCACTAACACCATTTTCAAGTGACTTAAAGTATCTTGTCATCTCTTGAATACTTTGTCGGTCTTGAACATTTGAATCGATTAAACCGGGTGTATCAATCAAATGGCAATATTTTAATGAAGGCGCGAATTTCCATTCTTTTTCTACTCCTTCAACGACCTTTGTTTTAGCCTGCATAATATTGTTGAGTATATAAATATATAAATAACTATTTTTACTCTGTTACTCACATCTGTACCATCTCCAGTTTCAAAAGTATATTCGCCAGTAATGGCATTTAGCAAACTAGATTTACCTGTGCCTACACCACCAAGTGCAGAAACAACATAAGTATTTCTTTCTTCTCCACCTTCAAGCATTTCTATTGATATAAAAACATATTACATCAACTTGTGCATATCACGCAATCACTATATAGCTAACCTTGTGGATAGACTTTGTAAATAGAATGAAGAAAGCCTCTTTTTTCGAAGCCTCGAAAATTTAAATTTAGTTACGTCGTCCATTCCATGTTGTACAAGGTCGTTTTAATTTTACCATGTCTATGGTTATTGTTTGGTACCCTTTTTTGCTTTATCGCGATGAGATCCAGTTTCCATCACATTTTGCCGGAAATTTACGAGATTGGATTCCACCCGCGGCAGATAGTTTTTGACTAAACTTGAATATTGCTCATGTTTGAGTGTATCATGATTCAAAAAATCCAATAATTCTCTAATAACATTTTAATATGGTACAACGTGAGATATTCTGTAACAAATATAATATCCTCATAGTTGCCTCATTGATTTATGAAAATACTGAGCCTCAAATCAATAAAATCAGGCTTTTGGTAACAAGAGGTGCAAACCCTCCAAAAACAACACATTATATAAATAATATTGGCTTGAAACAAAGCCATTACTAACAAGGTGGACCATCATCTACATCGTATAATGTCTTGATATCATACAATTCAATAGCGATGATTATAGAGCTAAATATCAAACCAAATCAATGTTTTTAATACATATAAATTACCTGTCAAAACAGTAATGTAAGCTCTTGATTCTATATAAATATGATCCAGTGATTCAGATTCACGTGTACTGAATATGCATTTGGGCATGATGGTTAAAACGTGTTCAGTTACACATCATTGTAATTGGAATTGATTGAAATTTTGAAAGGATTGTAATTCTCTCAGGCAATGGCATTTAATTATGTTTCTTAAATGATGACTAAAGGTTTTAGTCTTACAAAGTAGTTTTAACAACATACTAAAAAGCTTGATGTATATCAAAAAAAAAAAAAAAAAAAAAAAAATCATGGTTGTAGCAAAGCAACATACCATGACACTGTATGCGCAGCGCTGATCCTTGCTTAGGCGTATATTATTACATGTTGACCTATTCAATTGGTCATCTCCATGCAAATACCAACTATTTTAGATAATAATTAGCCACTTTGTTTGAGTGTGTGATGGTCCGCATTGGAGGAAATAGAAGTTTATTCCTAATTTACTAAGAAAATTGTATTGGGATTATCTGCGAAAATTGCTCTATTTTTATATCAAAAAGTATCTTTAGCATGAAAAAAAATATGTATAATTAGAACAGATACTAATAATTACTGTCATATGCTTAAAAGCAAAATTGATGACAAGTTCAAGATGAAAAAATCCTTTAACCATAAAATACTGAGAGGGTATAGCAAGCTAAGTAGTTCAAAAAGGAAAGAGAGATTTGATTAGTTGACTGGGTAACAAATGTGGAAGGATTTTACTTACCAAAGGTGAATTTGAATTTAGAAGATTAAAGAATGAATTGATTTAGTATTGAGTTATGTCTAATGAATATAAACTTACCTCAAAGAGCCGAAGTTCTCGTCGTACTACCCCCAACGGAGGGCCAGCTTGTCTGCTGTTTTCTATCCGAAAATGACAGAGCTAATTGAGAAAACATTGCTTGTTTCGCTGTTGTGTTTTTTGGATCAAAGCAAGGAAAGGTGTAACCAAGCATAAGCTGAGCAGCACCAGCGAGGCCAATCGCTAATGCAGAAAGACAATCCCTGCTCATGACGAAAGACTTATTTGGGCAGGCATCGTTCAAACAAATGAATGACCCATTAGTCTTCTTGACTGTACCATCTTTTGCAGTATACGGATGTGATAATTTGCTGAAACACCAAAGGCAGGTCTGAGAACTGTTGTGTTCATTAGTAATCAATGTAGGCGTATATCGAGAATGTCTCAGTTCTTTCCAATATCCACCAAATCGCAAATGTCCTTTAATAGGAGACCTGATTGCATGTCCACGATCTCCAATAAACATAATAGGGGACGATACTTTTGTAAATTTTCGTTCCTTTGATGCAAGTCTATCATAAAATCGATTTTTCGTTAATTCTAATCGTCTTTTTTTATTAGCACTCGATCTTGAAAAGTAAAATTGACGAATACATGACTTTGCTTGAGAATGGCGAGTGAATGTTGCATCCAGTTCATCAATTGTACCACATTGCTGTATACTGGACTCAGAAAGATCGCTTTCAAGATCAGCAACATTTTGACCTAAGACTGTGAGGCGCTTTCTTCTATTGAGCGAAGACGAAAAAGAAGCAAGACCACTATGTTGGCGGAGGGCGGCACTCCTTACCTTGAATGATGTGGGCAATTTCTTCAACTGAGCGTCTTCTTTCTCTTCTATATAAGCGTCTTCTAAAATTTGTGCATTAAAAATTAGCCACAAGCAAGATATCAACGAGAATTAAATTACCTTGATCTTGTAAGACTTGAAAGCGATTGTACAAACGAAGATGATATTTCAACCTATCGACACCAAAAGCAACTGTCTCCGTGACATTAACAATACCGTTATCTGTCCCTGAAAATACAAGTTGGTCTTTATCTACTTTTTGATCAATAATACACTCCTCCACCTTGTGATGGCAAGGTTTGTTGGGCTCGACTGGTATTATCTGTCTTCTTTCAGCAGAGGAGGTAGCGTCATATCTCTGCTTGTAGATGTCATTATTGGCACTGGACAGTTCTTTCTTTGCTTTCACTACTTCTTGAATCAATTGTCTCTTCTTTTTCTTGGCCACTTGTATCTCTTTATGTAGCGAGTCTCTATCTATATTTTCATCATTCCATTTTTTCTTCAGTTGGGAAGCACTTTCTGAACCAAGTAGATATTTATTAAGTGTAATCTGAGCGCCCTTCAACCTTTTCTCTATTGTGGTCTTCTGGTCAATCAATGCTGCAATTCTGCTGTTGATCTCATTGCTTCTTGTGGATGTCGGAGTCACAGGAGGTTGCTGTTTATTCTTCTGTTTATGCTTTTGGTAATTTCTAGTACCAAGGATTCTCACACACTGAAGTCCAGGTAGTACATGCATACGGTAGGCGAATTGCAACCCGTAGCCAGCACATATTGTTTTTAGACGATCTATGTCGAAAAAACTACTAAACACAGCATCCTTTTGAGACGTAACTGAAGCCGCACGAATGACGTTCCCTTCGAAATCATGGAGTACCATCTTATGTTCCAGCTTTCGAGCACAAAACAAAGAGTGTAATGTAGTAGCATCAATCCATAACGCGTGCAGATTTGTAGGCCTGATGATGGGGGACAATTTCACCACTTGCCCATGGTAACCAACAGAACGCAATACTTGATTAACCATCAAGAGAAAGTGAATTTGATGTGAAAAGACATGGTATGTGGCTCTAGATGCCATGTATGGCTTTACAAATTTAATAATCTTCAAGATGACCTCCACTTCTTTGTCGCTAATGTTGCTCAATTTACCAACAAAATATGCTTTGCAAATTGTTTTTTCCTCAAAAAGAGCTGCTCTTGTTATCTGCTTTAACTGGTTTATTCTTTTTCGCGAGCTGTCCTCTTCTACCAAAATATCTTCCATGTCAACATCTTGAATCTCTTCTTCTACCAACGCTTCTTGCATTTTGATACCTTGCTCTTCTTCTTGTTGACGTTGCTGCTCTCGTCTCACTTGCCGCTTTTGTTTCTAGAAGAAGGTTGTTTAATATACTTGTTCAATTCGATTGTTCATCAATCTTACCTCTCTTTGCAAAACATCTGCATATGAGTTCAGCCTTTGCTGACACAAGCTAGCTTTCCATTGCTTAACAACCCAATCTCCTCCTTTCTCGATATAACGATTCCTTCTTTTAATCTCGTCAGCGAAAAGCCTTCTGCGTCCATTATAAGTTTTGTTGATGAGTGACATCGAATTTACTGGAATGGCACAATTGTTGTTAGGAGGCTGTCTATTCTTTCCTTTATTCTTTCCTTTGAGCTCCTCGCGTTTTTTCTTGAATTCTTGATCACGAGCAGGAGATAAATGGACAATCAATAGAATATTCAAGAGCCTGTTCAATGCTTTGTTTACGATTGTATTATCTGCCCACATATTCATGAAATTGGCGATATAAACATTTCTTGCCATTTTCATAACGTGAGACGACAAATCATTGTAAACATTCTCCTCATCACGCCCAAGTAAATTTACTATTGCTTTATGAAGTCGTGCCGTATTCAGGGTGGATTTGCTAATTCCTTTTGATCCAAAGTAAGTTGAATGGATTTGATCAAAGTGAGCCTCTTGGAATAATGCATTGTACTCTTCTTTCAGGCTATCAGTCTGCAGGAATTGACTATTTAAGGGCTTAGGCACAATCACATCCTCGTGTAGATATCCTACTGGTAACACTGGATTGAGACTTTGTCCCTCTTGATGCACTAATTGAATATTGCCGCTATTTGTGATAAATTGATTGTCTTTGAAAAGCAGCAACATTTTCATTACTTGCTTGCTGAAATCAGCCAAGTAATCTGAAGCTTGTTCAATGGTTTTATTGATAGTACCAATGAATGTTGATCGACAATTTTGTGGCAAATCCTTTCGAATAACTGATGAGAAGGATGTGGAGCAAGTTCTATGTGCTACGTCGTCTTCTACTTCATTATCATCTATTTCTTCCGGTTCTTCTTCATCTACTTCTTCTTGCTCTTCAATGCCTTCTTGAGCTGCAGTGGATTCTTCTTGTATCGTTACTGAATCTTTGAGGGATTCAAAATTTTCTTTTACATAGTCTTTCCAATGTTCAATGCTTTTCTTTTTGGCTGTTCTTGTTACACGATTTAGATACACTACAATTGAATTTACTGGTGCATTGATGCTCTGTTCAGCGCTCGAGACCACACCTCTTGGAAGTTGTTTTAACTGCATCAACGTTTTGTATAAATCATCAAAAGACTCGTTTTCATCATGGCATGTTTTGATATGCTTTATGATTCTATGTCTAAATTGAGTTTTCAACGAGTTCATATAAGCTTCATCATCATCAGTTGTTGCTCTTCTACGACTAGTTGTTTGTGTTTCCAAAGTTGCTGGCAAATTTCTCCTTGTAGTGCCAGGAACGTATATATTTAATTGTTTTCTTTTTATGTGCATTGAGATGTTATTACAATAGACAAAGAAGAAAAGAAAAATCAAATGTTGTCGATGCTAATACATTCAATGTTGGCCAACAGCGGGGTTTCCTCGCTCACGCTGTGGGGCCAAATCAGTCCAAATGATTTATTTGGTTTTGCAGAATGTCAAATTTGCAAGTTGTTAAAAAAGGTTAATTGCAGATATATGAGCTTCTTTGTTGTTTTGATATTATACCGTACATACCCTAGTGAAACTTTCAGTATAAGGTACAAACGTTGGGTGATTTTGATCTACAGCATCCATGAGAACATGTTGGCTTTCGATTTCTGCTTCGATTTCTTCTTCATCTTCAACAATAAGATGTCTTTTACAAATATTATTCTCGGTAGGAGGTGGGGAGCTTATGTTTTTTTGTATAAAAATAATGCTTTAAGTAAAATATTGATAACGAGTATGTAGATTTTGATTATTTATTATTTAGTAGCTAATATATTAGGTAAATCTACAGGAGAATCAAAAGATAGTTTTCTTTATTTATAGTGTTTTTAAGGGCTATTAATACAAATGAACCAAAACAAACTACTGTGCGACTCTTATTGCCAACATGTCAAAGGCTTTTCACAAGTCAAAACTTGTGAATACTACTACTGTCCTTGCATATTTTTCAGTATAAGCAACTCAAACCCAGTATCTTCACCCTGAGACTCAACCAGACTCAAGGTATTTTCTATCTGACTTCGAAATTAAGCAGTGAAATTGAAAAATTAAAAAGTATTTTTGAGTCACCCGCTTAATTTCGAAGTCAGATAGAAAATACCTTGAGTCTGGTTGTGTCTCAGGGTGAAGATACTGTTAAAAAAAACCGGTTCATTTCTTTGTCTGCTTGCCCCAAAAATAGGCGATCTATGAAAAATCTATTAATAGTATACCTTTTACTGCATTTCATTGTGACCCCGCTAAACACACGATTGTTGTAATATAATGTTAGAATGCCCATGCATGTCTAATATGAATTCTATCAATTGCGTTTGATTTGGATCAATTATTTAGACAATTTTTGAGTTTTATTAAACTGTGAATATTCACATTTACAATGAATAGTATAGTCTTTTATTGATATGATTATACCGTACATTAAAACCCTGGAATAATCAGTGGAGATTTTTCTATTTGACATTGACAGATATAATATTGCAACGTCTGTTTGATAAATTATAAAGAAAAAAATCTATAAAATTAGGAGATATTCTAATAATTAATATACATTTTATAAAGAAAGTTTGATCGCTCTCATTTTAAACACATTCGAGTAGTACATTTCTACATTTTACTCGATAGAGAAAAAAGTGAAATGACAAATTACTAGTTTTAGAAATAGTTTTAAAGTTCTATCATAGGTGTTATAAAGAAGAACCATCATAATAATAGCCTTTTCTCTTTTTCTTTTTCATAAAATAAACAATTATGGCTCCTAGCATTACTGCAGATACTGAAGAGCTACCTATAGCAGCTCATATTTTTGAAGGCCATTTATATATTAAAGATGAGAAAACTGACAAATGGTTATGGAGATTATTTCGCTTTGATGGCACATCTTTAACATGCTTATCATCCAAGAAAAACAAATTGCCGCCACATACAATGTTGGACAATTCATTCAATAACAATAGTTTATCATCTCATCGTCGTCCTGTCAGTTCATTAACACATTCAGCATCAACGCATTCATATACATCTCCAATATTAGCTACACCTAAACATAAAGCGGATAGAATACTCGCCGGTTCTTGTTCCATCATGGAGTCAACATCTGACCAAGTTAGTAGCAGAAACTCTCAGCCCATTTCTGCAGGTTATTACCAATTACCAAAATGGACAATTGATATGATAAACATAACTTCGATATCATTATTGAAACCAAAACAAACGAAATCAAAAGCCTTCAAATATTCTTTGACCACATCTTCTTCTAAATCGAAAACATTCGTTATTCGAACTTATGACGGGTCATGTTATATTTTAAAGGCTAATAAGCAGCATGATTTAGAAAGATGGATATTTGTATTAGCAAAGATGTGGAAATTTGCTCAAGCCGCCCGTCAGATGTATGGAAATTCGATCGTACCACAATTAAATCACAACACCACATTAGCAGCAATCGGCTCGGGTTCTACAAATAATTTAGTATCCATTCATAGTACCAATGATCAAATGACTAGTCCCATCCAAGTAATCCAGGAGCAACACCAATTACCCATGAAAGCATTAATGAATAGTCAGGTTGGACAACAGCAATCACAACAAAGTAATCATCATCATGATGCCATGTTATCAAATGAAAAGGCTTTATGGATCGAAAAATGGGTGAAATCATTAGCAGAATTAGAAACGCAAACTCCCGAATCTTACTGTGATATTGTAGATATTGTTTCTAATGAGCCTCATATAAACCCTCAGTATCATCAACAACAATCGTCTCGGTCATTAGCGCAAATAACTGATGATTCTCAACCTTTACAACCACAGCGAGTCAGAAATCGTAGTAGCAGCAAGCAATCACAAATCACAGATCCTAGCACTGCTAGTTCTGCAAGATCCAAACCTAAAAAGAGTCCTAGTAGATATAATTCTGATTACATGAGTTATTTTCAAGATGTAAACACAGTGTCTACAGATGGAACCAACAAGTCTAAAAGGGATACAAAACAATCTCTAAAGTATCATAATTCAGTTCGAGCACGACCTATACGAAGCCATACAACAGGACATGATTTACCAACTTTTTTCTCTGCTGCTATTTCGAAACATACACCTCAGTCATTGGAACATGGAAGTTCTCCTTTGGATCTACTTGAATACAAGTATAGTCAAGATAAGTTATTACCATCGCCACCAGCAACACCCGCAGTGGCAACAACAGCCGCATTCGAAAATGATGAGGATGTTTGTTTAGCAGATGTTCGTAAATCGTTGCAATGTATGGACATTAGTAAAAGGCAAGCAATGCAAGATGCTCAAGATGAAATGATGGCCAAACGACGCTCAGCTACTTTGATGGTGAATACTTCAAGGAGAGTAAATGGTAATACTAATAATTGGTATCGTAATTCCTGGGCTCCTTCAATGTCTGGTAAAAATAGAAATAGCCATTTATTTTCTACTGCTGCATTTATATAAATCATGTATATATAATCATAATAAAAAATTTATTATTATTCTCTGTGAATAAGTACAAATAAACCAAGAACACCTAATAATGCAAATTTCATCCAAGGATAATCATTCATTAAAATAGTGACCATACCAACATATGGCATGAACCTAAAAAAAATAAAGCTGATTTAACATTTTTGCATAATTTTGGCTTTCTTAAAGAATTCTTACCCTCTAACTTTTCCTACAACATGTTCTCTATTAATCCACATTTGGCCTCTGTTATACAAGGCACGATCATCTCGAGCATTATTATCACCCTTTGTCAAGATGTATTCCTTTTTTGTCTTTGCACTAAATAAAAGAAATGTCAATTTTCGTTGGATTTCAGTTTTACCAAATGTTGAATAATTTACTCTTCGTGGATTTTAACGACTCTGTGTACAATGGGAATAGGTCTTTCTGGTAACTTGAATACACAAATATCGTTTATTTCAACAGGTGCTTTTCTTGGTAACGTAAGGAATAATAAATCACCACGGTGAAAAGCAGGTTCCATACTTCCACTAAAAATTGCATTGCATAAACTTGTAAATATGTAATTCTTTTACTGGTTTTGTCGAGGAATTTACCTCAAAACTACTACAATAGGGCTTTCTGTATTTGTCGCAACAGCTAAACCTTTCCAGATCATAAGTGCAGAAGCTGCAATGGTCAAAATATTTAGAAATTGTAAGGCGACCTATATAAAGTGTACGCGTATGCTTTTGTTAGTTGTTTTGTTTTGCCGTAGAATACCATAAATGTACAAAAGAGATATTACCTGTCGCACATTCATTCGACGTAATTCACCAAACATGATATTTAGATTTACTAGTTGGTTGTATAGAAAGAGAAGCAAATAAAAAGAAGTGTAAATAAATATGAAAGGAGGAGATATAAAATCAAATTGAGAAATTAGAATAAAGCCACTCCTCTTTCCTGTCTAATCTACGCATTTTGATAGCTTTTATAACCTATTTTTTATACGAAAACTTGTAATATCAAAGCAATTATGCCACGATAGGGTATTATATTGGCTAATTGATTCAACAGTTCATCACTGTGCAATGCCAATTCATATTTTGCTTTAGAAAGGTCATGTAAAAGGTACCACGATAACGGTTTCTATTGGCCTGGTTTGTATTACACCAATGGAGAATGAAAAAAGAAGGTACAAAGGTACGTTCAATTAGCGCATGATTGGAAATTGACGTGCCATAACATGGTGCTGGTTTTTGATAAATTTGTTGTTATTTATGGCTCGAATTAACTGCAGTTGTTTGTCTGCAAAAGCGTTTAGGGCATTCTTTTGAAATCTAGAGATAAAAACATTGGAATTAACGGACAAAACACTTGAACCAAGCAGGTATCCATTATATAAATTGAAACTATTAGGACTCTAATTGTGATTCTTTGAGATTTTTACATATCATATATATATATCATAATTTCTTCTTTGCTTTTATTCATTGCTTGCTCTTATTTTTATTATTTGTAAAGTCTATATGCAAATGAAAGTAAAGCCGCCCCATGTCAAAAAGTATACATGTCTTATTTCTTGTCCTAGAGGGCGTTCATGTTGATCATATAACCTGCTTGCTTTTCTTTATTTTTAATCTTTCATTTAGTTGTATTACACTATAATTATTAGTTTTTATACATCAATATATAGCAGTTGAAAAATCTAGTATATGTATATAAAATATTCCCTTTCTTTTTATATGTCATATTGACGTATTTCAATCATTTTACATATATGATCTTTAACGTTTATTACCCAAGATGCATTTCATATCCATATCTGCGGAAACCAATTCGACTATATAGAATTTTAAGACTGTATAAATACGATAGCATGCAATTTATTTTGTTCAAAATACTACCATTACTCAACACTATTCCTCAAAAATTGTCTTTGCCGCATTACACGATTTGCAAATATTTTTTAATTATTGATATAGTATTTCAGTAATATTAAAAGTGTTTGAAACTTTTGGTATCTTAAAGTTTGAAAATAGCCAGATGGTTATTAATCTTTTTCATCAGTCTAACAAATCCTATTGGGGTTTTTTTATGTCTACAATTTACTTTTACAATTTTCAAAAGCTTGGCTTTATTTTTATTTTTTGCTTAATTTTAATTGCATTTTGGATGAACTAATAATACATTATGTTCAATATAGTTGAAAATATGCCTATGACGAGTTCGAATAGGATTTGATTTATCAGAATATATAACGCTAAAACTGAATGTAAATCACCTCTAACGCAATAATTATAAAGTGAGACTATATTATCATCAAATAAACTACCACACAATATTAACATGTATAAAGGTTTACAGAAATAAGCTTGAATCAAATGGGTACAGCATCGTAAATTCTTGAAAAAGTCCTCAAGTATAATAAAATCTCTTATTTTTAAGACTTACAAAGCTTATAAGCGGAATATTAATTTCGAAAATTATTCTTGTCCAGATCATCAATTTTGACATTTTCTGAATTTTTTTTTCTGATTTTGTAAATCTATAGTTAATTATACTACCGATTATAAAAATAAAAAATATACACATATGCAAAATTTAGCGCTCTATTTGCTCAATAAAAAATAACAAACATTTTCATTGCAAAATATTACATGAAAATCCTTAAACAAAAAAACCATTTTTGGGCCAAAAGTACAAATTTTTATTACTTAACTTTTGATGTTAAGTTTTTATAAAATGCGTATTAGTTATAGCTACAATTTTCTCTCACAATGTAGTATATTTAAACGTTGATTTTGGTATCAAAACTTGCTTTTTCTGTTTTTTGATGAAAATCATGAGTGTTGGTAAGGATGAAATGAGCCCCGAAAATGTCCGCTACAAAGTCTGAATTTTCAGACCGCATATGGTTAAATATATGAAAAGTTAAAAAAAAAGAAATGCTTTTTTATTTAAAACTTAGATATACCATAGTATAACAGACTTAGCCGTTTAATCTTGCTATGCTCAATTACGGTGTCGCTCTGCGAGCTCGCTTTTGTAATTTTTTAACAAATCTATGATATGATAAACGGGTTTTCTGGTAGAAAATGATGTATGTTTCTACGTGTGTTCTTTCTCCCTTTTTGTTTTCATATTCCATGGATATATTCACTGTTTGATAAGGCATATCAAACTATTAAGCTGATATTCTTTTTTTTTATCCAAATACGCATGCTAACATAAGGGACTAATGTTTTTAATATAGGTAGCAGTCGTTATATTAGATACGACTGATATTTTTATTTAACCGCATTGTAAGATCAACTATCATTATATACTACTGTATTATTGGACGTATTTCTTGATTATTACCAGATCAAATCGAAGGAAATAATATCTATATCTACTCAATAAAAAGCTAGAACTAGCTACAAACCCATGAAATGTTCTAGAAAAGTGATAAAATTCCAAATAATGTAGAAACACAAAAAAGGATAATCTGATGCCTTGTTGCCTAATTATCATAGTTTTGATTGTATATATACTGTACGTGAAAACAAATCTTTTTACAGCTGACAATAGTAAACTAAAATAGTAAGTTTAAAGAAGGTTGATTTGTTTAAATTTTATGTGTGATAAAGTGACATTTATAACCTTAGGTTTGGTTTGCATATAAATTTAAGCAGTTAGTGTTATTTAAGTCTTTCTTCGAGAAAAAATCATTGTTGCTGTAAACATTATTATAACTATAAACATATTTACAAATGATGATAATAAGCACAAATATATTGGCTCTTGCATGTATTGCTTTACATCAGCAATGCATTGAATTGTAATATTGTCTATATAATCTATATTAATAAAAGCAAATGTAATTTAAAACCCCCATTCCAGTAAAAAATGCTATGGAATTTCGAAAACGGCACGATACTCATGTATAAACCAATTTGTGCTCATATGATCAGCTCATTATGCTCATGGTCAGGTTTTATTATTATGCACAAATAGGGATAATGGTATGCTTATGGGCAATTCTACTATTAAGAGCACATATGGGATTAACGTCGGTCATGCACATTGACAGAATCTATAATTCTGCACATACAGGCTTTTTGTTGTGATCATGTGCAGTTCCTTTTGTTGTGCCTATGTTCATGTAAAATGGTAGCTTACTTGGATCAGTATTCATAGAGATCGTATATTATTTAAACTGTTTTCAATAAAAAGGCGTAGTAAGCTATGGTCTATGGATGTCGTTTGGCGACATGGTTCTCTTGACACACAGTAGTAGGTTGTGGAAGTTGCCTTTCGAGATAATCGTGGTGTCAAAGATGTTAACTTACTGTCATGTAAAGTTGAAAGTTACATATTAGGATTGAAATTCGTCGAGATAGAGTTCTTGTTGCCAAGTAGGCTCTGGATGCTTTCAGATATTTTCGAATTTTTTCCCCCAAAATTGAATGGAATTCTTTTAAACCTTGAAAGACGATGTATCTTCCCTCTGTGGGCCATTGATATCTGTCAAAATATAGAAGGGTTGTTAATACCAGAATATGAGCGCATTGCCATAGCATTGATCAACAAGGTTGTCCTGATATTTATGAAATCCACTATAAAAATTTAGCATCTAAATTGAGGTAGTAATTTTTTGTATTCACAAGTTAGTTGCAACTCCAAACAACTTTGCATTTTTTGTTTTAACAAAAAATATTGATTTTTCGTCGAGATAACCAAAATAATAGTATTTATCACAGCTTGAAACCTATCATACCGGGATTCAAAAATTTATTTGTTGAAATGAACGAAAAATGATTCAAAAAAACAAAATCGTTTAATGGCTGATGAGCTGCAAAGTAAGTTGACCTAGCATATTAAATAGTTTTTGTGTAGTTTTAAATTCTGCATCCATTTAAATAAAAATTAGGCAAATATTTTACATTAAATTGTGCGCAAAATGCAATTGAAATTTTGAAGGTTTTTTGAATATACACATCACTTTTTATAAACATATTTAAAATATAATTAATGGTGATAATGTGCAAAAAAATAATCTATCGATCGAGCTATTGCAGAATCTTCTAGCTGCATTTTTCGTAGAGAAAACGAAATTTTTGTCCAGTTTTTTTCATATTCAGAATTTGGGATGAGGGTATATAAGGGAAAAATGGAAGCTAGAAATGGAAGTATCTTTTTGTACACATTTTTGAGGATATCTCCACGAAAAATCAATATTTTGAAAAAAACTAAATTGAATCCGAGAGAGCTCAACGAGCTTGATCACATGAGTAAAAAAAAACTGCTACGTAATTTAACCAATATTTTAAAATCTACTATAGAAATGTCAAAAAAATGAAAAAAAATAAAAGTGCTCAGAATTTTTTTATACTAACATATGTTATAGAGCTCTTTAAAACAAGTAAATTTTATTATTAAAAAGTGTTAGTATAACTTAATATTTTGTAGAGATATGAAGCCTCAAAGTTTTCAACCCTTTAGCAGTGAAATACGCGTAAAAATCTGAAACATTAGCACTAAGAAATTAATATCTACTGCAAAAAATAGGATATTTCCGGATACTTATTTTCGGACTAAAGTTGAACATCTCAGGTACATGGGCATATAACTTTTTCTTGATGTTATTTAGTGGAAAAAAAGTTGGTCAAGGATGAAAAGTGAGACCCAGTTTTCAAGGAAAAAGTAGTGAATTTTACGCGTTTTTGAGTCTTTCGTGAGATATGAAATAAATTTAGGAATAGGTAGCATAATACGGCCAACTCGTATTTATTTTGCAGTGTTTAAGGTAAAATATTATTATATAGAACATGCTCCTAAAAGGGTTTGAAGAGATAATATTGGCTCTCGCTATGTGCATATCACTAAAGATGTTATAAAATGCAATGTGTCAATACTCCATAAATAATGTAGCTGTAATCAAAGAAAAGAGTGAAAGTAAATGCCGTAAATCTGATATATATCATAATGTTAATAGGTGTGACATAAAAATGATTTGGTGCTGCTTATTTGATTAATTGAAACAAGCTGTTATTTAACGATTTTAACATTTGCAGAGACTCTGACTTCTAGATGTTTTGAACCTCTTTTAATCTCAATAAAATTGTTTTTATGTGAATTGTGTCTTTAATTTGGTGCCTTGTTTCCTGGAAAAGCTTGAAAATTTATAAAAGTATCAATGATTTAAATTCAAAAACATTTGACTTCTAGCTATAATTTATTATAAACTTGCTATCTATAGAAAAGTACATCTCGGTGCCGAATTTAGAGTTGTGTGATGCCTAAAAATCAAGTACAAAAGTAAAATTTACTTGCGCACTCTTTGCGTTAATTTTGAATTTTTATATCTTTTTTTGGATCATGTAACATATTTGATTCAAAAGTTTGTTTCGTATTTTAAATATAGTATATCACATACATTTGATGTTTAAAATATTATAATATAATGAATGTCTGGGGCTTTAGATTACTTGGCATTCATATATATATATATATATATATATATGTCCATTAGAATTTTGCTCACAGTTTGATAATTTCATGATTAAATGCCCGCTGAGAATACGCGTGTACATATGCATCTTGAATTTATCACTGTTTCAAGAACGCTAAAATAAGCAGATGTGTTTGAAGTTTATTTAAGCGTACATTCATATGATTAAACAATAGATAAACTTTCTTTTTATATCTCAGGTAAGACACAGAACAGAGAGGTTTAACATTTGAAAGTTTAATTATAAATTCTTGAAAAATGAGGCCACAATTTATATCTTATTTAAAAATCCCTCTTTTTTCCATTCTTTTGTACACAAACCCAAAAATGTCTCCATTATTAACATCAGTTGCAAAAAATAAGCAAAAAAAGACAAGCTTTATCCTTGGACTTGCACCTTATCGAATCTTGACATTTTTGATCAGATGCCTAATTTCATTAGGCACCACGATCTTGATGCTAAGAAGATTGTACACAGTAGACGATGAAGACAAAAAGCTAAAGAAAAAGAAGAATGCACAGAAAAATCAAACTATAAAAACAATTTCGTCTATAATGAAATCAAATGTACAGTAAAACATTAAAGTTATATCCTTTTCATAATAGTCTGACTCAATCTATACATAGGACTATCAGCTTGTCATATTCTACGGCTCTCAGACTGGTACAGCTGAAAGCTATGCTCATCGAATCGCAAAAGAATTCAAGATTAAGTTCGATCTTGATACCATTGTCGCTTCTCTCGATCAATACGATATGAAATATCTTGATAGTATACCCACCAATTCCGTTGTTATCTTTATGGTCGCTTCTTACGGTGAGGGAGAACCTACAGACAGTGCTGTCGCTTTTTATGATCTACTGGGAAAGAAGAATTCATTTTCTAAGAATATAGTAGACGACGAAAGGAGCAAGCCTTTGAACCAGCTTCGTTATTGCTTGTTTGGGTTGGGAAATAGTTCTTATCCAGTTTATAACGGATCATCTAAGACTTTAGATAGAAAATTGACTCAATTGGGCGCTCGACGACTTGGTGAACGAGGTGAAGGAGATGATAGCAGCTCCATGGAAGAAGACTTTGCCTTTTGGTCCGATCAGGAATTGTGGCCTCAATTAGAAAAAGCTTTGAATTTAAAACAAAATTCAGCAACAGCTGATCATGATGATGATAACACCAAAGTATTAACTACTTATACAGTTACAGAGATTCAAAAGTCAATGACTGGTCAAATATACCACGGTGAACAAAGCACACAAAGCAATAACTTTGCATATAGCTCGTCTAATCCATATTATGCTCCTGTTCGTATTCGCAATTTATTGGTCGATGACGCTTCCAATAAACGACATTGCATGCACCTGGACATTAATCTTGACGGTACTAATCTAAACTATAAAACTGGTGATCATATCGCTATGTTTCCAATGAACGCTGAAGAAATGGTTTTAAAAACTGTCCAAATGTTTGGAATTACCGAGAAACTGGACACCATCATTCAAGTTTCATCTACTGTAGAAAACACATCTAAAAAATCGCCATTTCCTACACCTACTACTTATGAAGCCGCTCTCAGGCATTACCTTGATATCTCTAGAATACCCAGCCGTCAAGATTTGAAATCATTGAAAGTATTTGCTCCATCTGCATGCTCTAGATCTTTTCTTGATGGTCTAGCTAATGATCTAACTCGTTACAAAGCAACTGTTGTGGATGCTCATTTAACGTTAGTTGATGTATTAAATATGGCTTCCTCCAAAGATCCCAAAAATTTTGATACTGTTCCATTTGCTCTTCTTATTGACTTCTTCGGAAGACTTCAACCTCGCTTTTATTCTATTTCTTCTTCGAATATTGAAAATCCATCCTCAGCCTCAGCAACTTGTGTTACTCTTCAATATCAGCCCACAATAAAATCACAACGTATCGTATATGGCCTTAATACCAATTATCTTTGGAGTATATACGAGCAAAACGAAAACATCAAAAGCACATTACCTATTCATTATGTTGTGCCTAAAGAAGAAACAAGGTTGCCTATTTATATCCGTCAAGCCAATAACTTTAAACTACCTCAAGATATGTCTATTCCTATTATTATGGTCGGTCCTGGAACTGGTGTAGCACCTTTCCGAGGATTTGTCCGTGAACGAGCCTTTTTGAAGCAGGCAAAAAACGTCCATGTTGGTACTACCATCTTGTTTTTCGGTTGTCGCACCCAACAAGACTATTTATACAAGGAAGAATGGCCAGCTTTATTCGGTACATTAGGTGAAGATTCCAAAATTATAACTGCTTTTTCAAGAGAAGCCACTTCCAAGATATATGTACAACATCAGATCAAGAGTCATAGCCAAGAGGTTTGGAATTTGCTATCTAAAGGAGCATATTTTTATGTATGTGGTGATGCTAATAAGATGGCACGTGATGTACACCGTTGTATTGTTGGTTTAGCGATAGAGTATGGTAGCATGAATAAACACGATGCAACTGATTACGTCGCTAATCTTAGGAAACAAAATAGATATCAAGAAGATGTTTGGGCATAATAATATTTACTATGATAATAATTATTAAAATAATAATGATATAAAAGAGGGGTATATAAATCTATATAGAATAGTTGATAACAGAGCCTTCAACAGGTGAAGGATCATCGCATATTGACTTTTCGGGTATAGTAACATCATCTGAAATCTTGCCTGTAGCAGGATCAATACGAGACATTTTACACACACGCACAGAATGTAATTGAGTGAGTGTTGGTAAATAAGGTAAAATTTGATACTTGAGAACTCCTCTTACAGTTAATTCGTAAGGATAGCGAATAAGTAAAGACCATCTTTCATTGCCACTATTATCATCTTTTGTTGAACCGGGGTTTCTTATCTGAATTTGACTCGTGGCTGTACTGACCACAGGATTAAATAGACCTCCTGGTTGATAGATGAGAGGATCTTCAAGATGATAAATTGTGCCTAGAAATTCGGCTGGATCTGCTCCTATACAAAATGATTTAGTTTCACATGCTCGCTCAGGAAAAGCTTTTGTGTATTTACCAAAAGAAGTTATATTGCTACCACTATTCAATGATGCCGATAAAGTGTCATTATGATGTGTATTATTGCCAAGTGACATGAGAGTGGTGGGCACATAATGGCTAGATGCAAATACACTAAAAGCAGTGTTTGTCATACGAATAGTCCACCAATTACTATTTCTATATAAAATTGTTAATCTAAAGAAAACAACATAAATGTATACCTGCAAATACCTTGCTCGTACTTGCAAATTGAATATCAATTCTTTTTGAGTGCCTAATACATTACTGATACCAACTACTTCCACATCAGTTAAAGGGCTTGCATAAATTGCGATTAATAACCACACAAAGCATAACGAGAATATGCATCCTAAAAGTACAAAAATCAATGTGAAGCATGTTCTGCAACAACTGTTATTGCTGTATGTAAGATGTTAGATCGAAAAATTACTTTGCCATAATATATAGTACCTGGATCCAGAATAGCTTCCATGATTACTAGACCCTTTCCTTCTACGTGGAGGCCTCGATCTTACGAGTGGTGTGAATTCATCATCACTAGTAGGATTGACACCATAATAGTAATTTGATGCCTGAAATTTAAAAGAAGGTCTGAACTTTTTATTGTTATTATTTTTGTTGCTCAAAGATGAAGAAGATGTTGGTCTTATTTCAGAAACTGTAGATCGAAGTACAGGTCTTCTTGATGAAAAGAATTTTTCTTTTGTATTGTTATAATCACATCCATCAGTATTACTTTCGGTACCTGTAGATGAATAATGGCGATCATAATACGAATGATCTAACGAATGATCATTATTGCTATTGTTGTTATATGTCCAAGGTGGTACTGTATAAGAAGGATTTGGCTTATCACGATAAACATAAGACTCTAAATCATCTGAATCTATATTAGAGGGATATTTATTAGCATTTGACAGGTATGGAAATCAACTACTATCAAGCAGAAAGTAAATTTGGTTTACCGCACCATCAGCATCCATAACAGCATCGCTTAGATTTTGGGCAAAAATATCAGTAGGATTCACAAAACTTGAAGCAATATTGGCCTTCTTTTTACGCTTGTTGTTGTTGTTGTTATTTGAAATAGACCTAGTCGATTCACTGCCTGATATGACACTGCGTGCATCCCCCTAAAACAAAATAGATTTAATATTTATTAT
Organism: Mucor racemosus; assembly: GCA_027405735.1. Lineage (NCBI taxonomy): Eukaryota > Fungi > Mucoromycota > Mucoromycetes > Mucorales > Mucoraceae > Mucor > Mucor racemosus. The sequence goes on from JAPEHQ010000005.1 coordinate 2,083,215, forward strand.
TTGTTTATTATGAAATGTAATTTACTGTGTTGGTTGAGTTGGGTGCAATTACAGGTGTACTGCTTGATTTTCTGGTCAAAGTATGATTATCGTTTGAAGTGTGAAACAAGTTTGATTGATGCTCTGGAAATACAGCAGTTTCTACTGTCAAATGTTTTTGCAGTTGGTCTGTAGAATTCTTGTTATTAAAGCCTCTAGTTGCTGTCGTCGGAGAGTGATTAACATGAAAGTTATTGTTCATATTGTTTCGAGAAATACTCTTCTTTATTGTTGGAATTGTTTCCAACATCCTTTTATTATTATTATTATTATTGTTGTTGTTGTTGTTGTACACGGGCATACGGTCATCTGCGGATGATAAATTGGGGTTTGAAGAACTCATAGCAATAGTAGTAGCAAATTTATAAAAATAAAAATGTAAAACTTTTAAGGATTTGAAATGTTAGAAAAAATGAGAGAAAAATGAAAGAAGAATAACTCGAATAATAAACATAAGGGTATACACAGATAAACAACAAGGATTATATATTATCATCAAAATGAGGTTACCTAAAGAAAAATAAAAAGGTCTGGGTCTCTTTTTCTTTTTGGACATGAAGGGGGCCTTCACGTGGGACCTGAATTTCATGGTTTTCTGTATGTATGTGATATGTTTATATGAGCCCGTCTTGATATTTCTTCTTTTTTAAATAGTCAGCTTCATTTTCAGACCAAACGTAACAAGTTTTAATATATAAATCTAGCTCTTGCTCATAAATTATTGCCATATATCAAAGAGAGTTACAATTCTAGAACCCTAACCAAGCGTTTCCTCATGAATAAGAAAAAGAAAGAACATTACAGACCCTTAATTTAGACATTTCTATTATGGTGAATACTTGATCTAACCATTAAATACCTTAAACAATGTAGTCTAAGAGTTTTTAGACTATACAGTTTTCGAAATGTTGCGGTTTTTGCTTATATTTCATACGGAAAAGTATATTTTTTTCAACGCCAGACCCTTATTTTATACGCCATGGTTGGCCGAGAAGATTTCCTGTTTGACAAAAATTTGACATAATACCACAGAAATTAAAAGAGTTTTCACTATATATCCAAGGATGATATCTTGCATTTTTAAATGTAATTATGTTATTTACATTCTATTAACTATGAAAATATTTTTTTAGTTGATTATAAGAAACAAATATGTTCAAAAATGCGACTCAAACTTTAGATATTTATGATTCAATCAAGGAGGAGTAGCTACTAAGTGCGTCTCAAAATCAATCTTGATTATAATTATATATGCTTGAAATATATCCCCACAATAAAAATGCAACCTTGATTTATATATATATATATATCACATTAATATATCTATTAGAGATAATTAATATAAATATTTTATTTAATATACTACAAATTCGTTATGGTAACTATTTAGTTTTCCAAGACATATCTAAATCTAGGCTTTCCGGCTCTGAAATCATCAAGAACCTTATTGACATCTCTCATTGGGAAGACATCAATCCATGGACGAATGTTGTGTTCAGCAGCAAACTCAAGCATGTCTTCAATTTCAGCAGGAGAACCAATGGCAGAACCACTGATGTTGACTTGGTTTAATAATAACTGTAAGGCGTTGAGCTCAGGGAAGTTCCAGTTAGGAGCACTGACATTGATAAAGTGACCATTAACACGAAGCAAAGCGAAATAAGGAGCCCATTGGAAGTCTGGGCTAGTACCAGTACAGAGAATATGAGTCAAAGTGTTGTTGTATTTAGCCATATCTTCTTGGTTGCTAGTGTTAATGTAATCATCACAACCGAGTTCCAAAGCGACATCGTGCTTCTTTTCATTATGAGACATACCAACAACCTTGGCGCCCATAGCCTTAGCCCAGAGGACACCATAATGACCAAGACCACCGATACCCATAACACCAATAACGGAGTTCTTATCAAGATTAGCACGCTTCAAGGGAGCATAAGTAGTAATACCAGCACAGAAGAAGGTAGAAGCAATTTCACTAGACAAATTATCGGGAATCTTGAAAGCAAAACGATAATCACCACGCCATTTATCAGCATAACCGCCAGATGCAGGAGTACCACAAGACCAGTTGCTACCATAAGTGAGAATCATGTTGGGACAAACATTCTCATTGCCTTCTAAACAGTTCTTACATTCATGACAAGAACCAGATTGAGCACCAACACCAGCCCTGTCACCAACCTTCAAGTTTGTAACATTGGCACCAACCTTGGTAACTTTACCAACGATTTCGTGCCCAACGCAGATGGGATAATTAGTAGGTCCCCAAGATTCAGACAACATGTGGTCATCACTACCACAAATACCACAATGAGTAACTTCCATTTCTACGCTATCTTCGTCCCACTTTTTGAAAGGCAAGTCCATTTGAACAAGAGGCTTACCTACAGAATTGAATCAATTATTAGTCTGTCAAGGCCAAGTTAAAACTTAATTAAAGATTTATTACCATTAGCAACACCAGCCCAAGCATGAAGAGTTTCGTTGTGTGTAGACATTTTGTATTTCTTTTTAATTGATTGTATAATTAAGAATGATAAATAAAAACTTCAAAAAAATTTACTGCTTTATATAAGCTTTTGTTTTCATTATCCCCTCTATAAATTGAAAGGTTAGTATCGAGAAATGAGATTGATCGAGTTTCCTGATTTAGAATATACTTACGTTTTTTCATGACCAAAATTAAAAAACCTGAGAATGAATTACACCTGTTTTAAGTAAGTTTCACAGTTTTCGCATTGACAACGTTACCGTAATATTTACAAAAATACGTACGTAACATTGAATCATCTTAAGTAGATATGACTCTCTTAAATTTAAAAGAAATCCAGTATGAATTAGTGTTATCAATAACAAAGAAATATGATATTATCATAGTCAGATTTATCTCCGATTAATAATACGAATATATTACAAATCAAAAATAAATAGAAATGAAAATGTTGGGAGAGGACGTAAGCTCTTGCTTAATTGGGAACATATATATCAAGAAAATAGGAGTTCGATGGAATTAGTGGCAGAAATCACTGGCTGACGAACATGACAGGGGATCTACACACGTTCAGCTCAATAATACACACATCATTACCTCCTTTTTCAAATAACTTTCAGTTTTATCCGAAAAGAATGTGCAGAAATATACTATATTCATTGAGACAATGAAATTAATATCATACCAAAGAAAGACAACGATGAGGAATACTTTGCTTTCTGTAATTACTGTATGAATATGCTTTTTTGGAATATGTTGTATTTGAAAACTCGTAGTAACTTTTAGAAATACAGTATACATTTATAGATAATTGTAAACTAAATTTGACTAAAAATTCCAATAAGCTGCTTCTTTAAAAAACGATTTGGTTATACTTCATAACTGAAAATAAAAGTAAATACTTTTAATTACTATTATCTGTTTGACTGATACCGTTATCAATCAGATGTGTAAAGATTATTATTCCCCCCCCCACTCTCTTCAAAAATGGTTATTACAGTAGTATCGCATAAAAGGGATTAATCCCAGAGGAAAACCTATAATTGACAAAAAAAATTATTTCAACGCAATGTTGCTAGTCGACTTTACAAGGTAAATAAAAATTAAAGATTACGACAAATAGAGTAGAGTCTGGGCTACATCTTGATAACGATATTGCTTTGTTAAGTAGTTCAACGGTTGCACGCTCCTAATTTTAATTGACTTCTGAAAACCAGAAGGAAAAATTTAATATTTGAATGGTATTTAGAACCTAAAAATACATAATGGGCACTTTTTTTTACCATGTATTTTTATGCAAGTGCAATATGTTAGTATTTTACAAGTATAATACTAATATATACAAGGAGAATATTGCCAAATACGGTTGCATATAGGTATGCCCTGGACAAGTGCTGTCTTACTATCACAAAACTAGACATTATTGAATAAAATGTTTTTAAATTCCATTGTGTAAAATACGTCAAAAATACAAATAAATGCAATAGAATAGTGTTGAAATTTGACACCAAACCATATATATTCTTTTGCTACTGAGGCTTGTATTGAGCCAGCATATAGTCTACCTTGAAATCTTGATTTCGAACCTTCTTATATTTTTCTTTTGTACTTATTCGCTTATAATTATTTAGATTTGTGCTAAACAAGATAGTATTTCCGCACATAATAAATTAGAAGCTATTTCATTTGAAATTTATGCCATGTAATTCAAATAAAATATTATGAATATAAACCATAAATACTCAAGGATATTCATAATGTGTTGTGTTATAAATAAAAAAAAACCTAAAAATTGCAGGCTAATCAAATAGAACACATAGGGGCTGTTCTGAACGCATGATTGACAACTGAAATTGTCAAAAACAAATTTAAGAACCGTTCTTGATCAATAAATTAAGAATTCAACAACCCAACAATATATTCAAAATTGTAGAATAGCTGACAGTAGACAGGACAACTGCCAAATAATATTAATAACCAAATAATATAGATAGAGAAGTAGAGATAGCATTTTGTTGTACATTATCCATAATTTAATAAAGAATGCTTTAGACAGTATCTCTTTTTAAGCTTTCTGTATCCCTTTTTACTGCAAGATTAATATTTGAAATACGATTTTTTTGAAAAATAGATGTTAAACACATTGCACTACAACTTTGATCATATATAAAGAGGACACCTACTCATTAATATCAATAGCTGCCATTGCCATATATGCTGATTTTGGCTGATTTAGCGCTATTTCTAATTGGAAGCGGTCTGCGAGGTCACAAACCCCACTTGAATAAAAGTGCTCGTCTGATTCCTACAATTTAACCAGCAAATTAATGGATGCTGAAATCATAGATCTAAATACTGTTACACCTGTAGTATATATTTTGAGACTTGCAACCCATTTAAATTAATATTCATTGATTTCAAGCATTTTTCCAGCTACTAAATTTCTTTCAAGCAGAAGAAAAGGCTTTTTTTTTTTTTTTTTTTTTTTTTTTAGAAAATGCGTTCAAAGATCCTTCAAAAACAGCTGTTGGCTAAAGAAATCAAGATATGTTCTTCATACATCTAGTGTGAATTAAATGCAAACTCAAAATTCAATTTATAACCATTATTTGATTTTATAAAAGTTTCAAAGAATATCTGAAACAATTCACACAAAATAATTTAAACAAGTACGAGTTTTCATATCTCCATTTCCACAGCAACTCGGGGAGGCTAAATCTTTTGCAATTCTGTGTATCAACACTAAAAGTACCTACCATTGCAATGGGAGGTTATTTGGGTCCATATTCATCGAGAAAAACTGGTGAACTTATTGATTTTAGTAGACATAAATAGCAGGTAACCAACTTATTGTTTAAACTTGCCAAGTGCACAAAGACCCATGGAATCGGGTGTCTGAAATACATGTAGCACCTGTTCATATCTATATCCATGAAGAGTGGCACAGCTTACTTGCATCAGTATTCATATAGATCGTATTATATTATTTTCATCAATAAAAATGCGCAGTAAGCTATAGGTGCACTTTGGCTATGGTTTTCTCGACACGCAGTAGTTAGTGGACGTTGCCCTTTGAGATCAGCTTGTCAAAGATGTGTACCTACTGTCAATTAGAGTTTGAAATTATTAGAATCAAAATTCACTAAGACTGGGCTTCTATTATGTATTTTTTACGGTTGTAAAATATAGGTTTCAGATGGTTTTTAAATGGTTTTCGAATGTTTTCATTAAATATTGAGTCGAATTACGGAAAATCTTCAAATAAGATGTACCTTCACTCCATATGCCATTGATATCTCGCGGAAAATAGAAATATTAATATCAGAATATAAGTGCATTGGTCAAACATTGATCAAAATTGACCAATATTGACCTAAAATTGATTATTAAAAATTGAACACCAAAATTGATTATTAAAAATTGAACACCAAAATTGAGATAATAATTTTTTTTATTCAGCAGGTAGGTCTAACTCTACGCTACTCTGTAATTTTTGTTTCGGCAAAAAATATTGATTTTTCGTCGAGATAATCAAAATAACAGTTCTTATCACAGCTTAAACCCTATAGTAACGGGGCTCCAAAATCAATTCGAAAAAAAAACAATCAAAAATGATTCAAAAAACAAAATTGTTTAAATGCTCATGAACTGTAAAGTAAGTAAACCTAGCATATTAAATGGTTTTTGTACAGTTTTAAATTCTGCATCCATCTATATAAAATTTGAAAAACCTTTTCACGTAAAATTTTGCGCAAAATGCAATTGAAATTTTGAAGGTTTTTTGAAGATACACGTCACTTTTTATAAGCATATTTAAAATGTAATAAATTGAAATGATGCGCAAAAAAATTATCTATCGATCGAGCTATTGCGGAATCTTCTAGCTGCATTTTTGGTAGAGAAAACAAAATTTTTGTCCAATTTTTTTCTGTTTCAGAATTTGGGATGAGGGTATATAAGGGAAAAATGGAAGCTAGAAATGGAGGTACCATTTTGTACACATTTTTGAAGATATCTCCACGAAAAATCAATATTTTGAAAAACTCTAAATTGGATCTGAGAGAGCTCAACGAGCTGGATGACATAAGTAAGAAAAAACTGCTACTCAATTTAACAAATATTTTGAAATCTACTATAGAAATGTCAAAAAAATGAAAAAAAATAAAGGTGCTCAGAATTTTTTTATATTAACATATGTTATAGAGCACTTCAAAACAAGTAAGCTTCATTATTGGAAAGTGTTAGTATAGCTTAATATTTTCTAGAGATATGAAACTTCAAATTTTCAATCCTTTAGCAGTGAAATACGCGTAAAAAATCTGAAACATTAGCACTGAAAAATTAATACCAATTGTAAAAAGTAGGATATTTTTGGATACTTGTTTTTGGATTAAAGCTGAACATCTCAGGTACATTGGCATATAATTTTATCTTGGTGTTATTTAGTGGGAAAAAAAGTAGAGCAAGGATGAAAAGTGAGACCTAGTTCTCAAGGGAAAAGCAGTGAATTTTACGCGTTTTTTAGTTTTTCCTGTGAGATAAAATGAATTCTGGAACAGGTAAAATAATGCGATCAATTTATTTCTGTTTAGTAGTGTCTAGGGTATATCTTAAAAAATGTTTATTATGAGGTTAGTTATAGAACGAAGGTATACTCCGATTTTAAAAATTTGACCGGATACAAAAAAAAACATTTTGACATATGGAATGTAACGTTTTCTGAAAATATCAGACCTAGTTAATCGAGTTTGTCAACTATAGACTGTAGTTTTCATCAATTTAGATAGAATTCTATAACGTAGATATATCATTTTTTATTGATTAATTAGAAAGAAAAGCAATTAATGGTTATGGACTGTAACTATTTGGCTTCTGCAATAAGAAAAAATGTAAAAAAATATTCTTTAATATTGAAATGTGTATCCTAAAAGAAAATGTTCGATGACAAACGCTAGTACTCACAATACCCAGCCCATTTCATGTCGTCTGCATGCCATTTATTATTTTGATTTATGGAATAAAGCACTTATAACAGGTACAACATGTCAAAATGCTTTGAGATTGAATATATTCAATCTTCGCAGCGTATTGTGAGCTCATTTGAAACGCTACTACTTGAAGCATTTTTTCTACGCAGCGTGTGCCTAATTGTCTCGCAATACGCAACGTAAATTCAACAATAATGCCTAGAAATGGCAAGTTATTTGGAAAGATGCTTCTTTTCTTTAAATATAACAATTTCTATTGGAGAGTGTAGCTTTAAGTATCGAAAAAATGTCTCGTAAGGCAGCCAGAAAATGCATCGGCCTTTGAACGTATCTTCACTGCAAAATCATGCTCTCAAAGCTTAAATCAACTCTTATACAGATGAGTAACTGTGCTCTTGATGATACAAAAAAAAAAAAAAAAAAACGCAAGAGTGTATTTGAGATATTATGCATCATTACCATGAAGTTTAATGTTATGTATTACCACCGCATTCCAAAATAAAAACTTTGAAACATTCTATATGATGGGCCGAGAATCGAAATATCTTCTTTTCGCACTGTTAGTAGGCTTTTCTGAAGCATATTCAGTATCACAAATCGACGTAGGTGTATATAATAGTTCTTTGTATACTTTTATTCTTGATTTTGAATTCGATAGCGATGCCATTAATGAGGATTCTGAATAAAATATTATGAAAATGGCATATCTCCATTGAATTCCCTCAAACATATAATCTCACTTGTAATATCGCATTCCACGGAGATGTGATCTAGTAACGGCCCAACGACGAGTTGAGTATGATTTTTTAATCGTCGATTTTTGAATTATGTATAAGTTTTGAGAGCAATCAAGTAAAATTTCATCGGGTTTATTTATAGTAAAGTGGTCGTTTTCATTAGATTCAAGATCTAATAATGTAGCTATTCTTGATCTGTAACATGTTTAAAGACGATAGAAACTGTGACGTGATGGCCGTTTGGCAAAAGAGTACATCTCCGCTAAACAAGACCATTTTGTTTGGTATGAAAAAAGAGAAACGAGTGTATCATCCCCTTTTTTTTTTGTTTTTGTTCGTTTGATAACAAGTTCTTTTTTTCTATTTTCTCTATCAACTTGTACAAAACCTTTTAATCTTTTTTCAAACATTTTTACTGATATAAATTTGTACAAATCATGTCTGGAAATAACGCTCGTCTCAACATTTTCCCTACGCGAATGTATGTATGCATGTTTATTATTACATCCTTTGATGTTTCAAGTCGACTCAACCTAGAACAATTATTTCTTTATGTTATATAGGGCTCTCACCAATATGAAGCTCAAGTTAAAAGGAGCTCAAACTGGCCATTCTCTTTTGAAAAGAAAATCGGAAGCTTTAACTAAACGTTTCAGAGGTATTACAGTCAAGATTGATGAGGTAAAAAAAAAAAGAAACCTTTCTCGGGTTATTGTTATGGTAACTGACTATTACTTTGTTATAGCTTAAACGTAAGATGGGTCAGGTTATGCAACTTGCTTCCTTCTCTCTCGCTGAAGTTCAATATATTACTGGTGATATTAGGTATGTATCTTCACTATTCATATATGATAAAATCAGCAGATAATACAGATTTTAATTCCATGTTTTGGTTTTAGTTATCAAATTCAAGAATCTTCAAAATCTGCTCAGTTACGTGTTCGTGCTAAACAAGAAAATGTATCTGGTGTTATGCTTCCTGCTTTTGAAATGTACAACGAAGGTGGCAATGGTTAGTTGGCATTATATAAAAATTATTCAAAAATCATACAATTAAACAAACGAAAAACTAGCCTTTGAATTCACTGGTCTCGGTCGTGGTGGTCAACAAATCCAAAGAGCCAAAGAAGTTTATACCAAAGCTGTTGAAACCTTGGTAGAGCTTGCCAGTTTGCAGGTAAATTTTGAGAGGATGAAAATCAGAAATTACACAGAAATTCACACAAGCATTTTATAGACTGCCTTTGTCATTTTGGATGAAGTTATCAAGGCAACCAACCGTCGTGTCAATGCCATTGAGCATGTTATCATTCCTCGTTACGAAAATACCATTAAATATATCATATCTGAATTGGATGAACAAGACAGAGAAGAATTCTTTAGGTAATTCCTTGTACACTAATTTTCAATAATGCATAAAATTTACATGCTTTTGAATAGATTGAAGAAGGTTCAAAGTAAGAAGAAGGAGCGTGCTGCTGTTGAAGATGCTGTCAGAGCCGAAGAAGCAGCTCTTGCTGAAGAGATTGGTCATGAAGGTTAGTCATTTCATTTATAGCTAATTCGAATTATCATTACTAACGCATGAATTATAGCACCAATACTTCAAGCAGCCCAAGAAACCGGTCAACTTGACGTGTTGGATAATGAAGATGAAGATATTATTTTCTAGATATCACAAACGAGTTGTATCAAAAATTACCCAATAAATAAATAAAAAAAATCTGTACCTGAAACAGCAAATTCTCTATCAGTTAAACAATGCAACGATGAAAAATGTCAAATTTTATACAGATTCTAGACTTTTTCTTTCTTTCTTGATAGCAGATAGCTAACATTATATGTATCACTTGAACAAGGAAACAAAAACGTGGTGAACTTTTATACAATATTACACAATTTTACTATAATCAGAGCGTTTTCACATTTCTAATAATGGGGTAGAATTATTTCTCCTTTGAAAATCAATTTCAATAAAAAGAAAATCCTCCCTTGGCAATGTTTTTATTTTGATAGTTTGATAGAAAGAAACGATGGAATATATATATATATATATAAATACAGATACATTTTGTTTTTGAGAGTGAAATTAGATAATGTAATATATAAATGTAATGTAATAAATAATTAATATTTGAACGAGATAAAGCGTATGTTATACACATGTCTTTTTTTTTAAAATGCTGATTAATATCTTTGCTCTTCTCCTCCTCCACCATAATAAGTGTGTCGAGGAGGTGGAGGTGCTGGACTAGAACCAGGTACACCAGACATGGGAGGGTAGTTACTTGATTCTGAATTTCTCCATGTGGTTTCATCTTGATGAATAGGTTGTTGTTGATATTCATCATCGTCATCTTCAGGTCTAAATACTTCACGATCAGCTGCTGATTTAGCTTTTCTTTTACGGATTAATAAAAATGCAAGAGCTCCAATGAGTGCTACACCAACTACACCACCAACTACACCACCAGCAATGGCGCCTTTATTAGTAGATGATTCAGATTGAGTTACAGATGAAACAGTAGCAGATGGTAAAGCGCTTGATGTTGAAGAAGAAAGATCAGTTGAAACAATATCAGTTGATTGAATTTCTTCGGTTGTAGTTGGAGGAATAGCAGCATCGGTTGTTGCTTCAGAAATGATTGAATCTGTAGTGATTGAAGGTGTGGCATTTGGGTCAATTGTAGCGGTTGTTTCAGCATCAGGGTCTACTGTCGTTGTTGTATCCCACCAATTAGTTGTTGTTGTTTCAATGTAATCTGTTGTTGCGGTTGTTGCATCTGTGAATTAAAAATAATATTTACTATAAATAACTTGTACATGACAATTGGTATGGGCGGGGGGTTGTATCTTACCTGAAGTCCACTGGCCATCATCATAAGTAGTTGTTGTAGTTGCTGTGTCATCACCTTCATCGTCTTCACCGCCATCATCGGTTCCATCATCACTTCCATAATCACTTCCATCGTCACTTCCATCATCGGTTCCATCATCACTTCCATCATCATAACCTGTTACAATCGTTAGATATAAAAATGTCATTTTGAAATAAATGCCAATATTTTTACCATCATCTTGAGCTCGAACACCAGTCCAAACATTGCTTGAAACAGCAACAATGCCCAGTAATCCAAAAAAAGATGGAGATGTATAATAGTCTTTCAAAGATACCATTTAAAAAAAAACGTAAAGAGGAAAGAAGAAGAAAAAAAGAGAGAGAAGAACAATGAACATGACCTGGAGCTCTATATATAAAAGAAAAAAGTTAAAAATAAGCACGTTTCTAAATGTATAAAAAAAGCAATTGAATGGATGTACAAAAACGAAAAATCTAGTTAGATTGGCCTTTTTTTCTTTTCTGGAGGATCCACGAGAGGCGATTTAAAAATATTCTTTTTGCACTAAAAAAGATTTGCGTCTAGATGCAATTATACTTGGTTGCGAAATGTATTAGTAAATAGATGATATGAAAGTGTTAAATATCGTGCATCTGTCTGATCCATCAACTGTCAATCTGATTTTACTGTTATTATTTCATAATCTCCATTTTCTAAAATGCAAACCAACAATAATCTATAAAAAAAAAAAAAAAAAAAAAAAAAAGTACAACCAGGCTTTATGAATTAATACCCACATATCATTGATAAATCAATGTTAATGATTTCTAAATTAAAGCTATTGTTATTAATTTTCTTCAATTTCTGACATCTTGTGAAATTGTTTTCTTTTGTTTACCTGGGCAGGGGCGTCAGAAATCAGGGCGAGAAAATAAGGGGGCATTTGAAAATTGTATATCAGAATGGTTTATAAATTGCTAGTTACATTAAATTTTAAAAGAAGCGACAATGTAACATTTGATTATAAAAAAAAAAAAAACTTCTTGAATTAAGTAAACGAAGATCATTCACTTTGCAGATAATCCAGTTAATTGACCCACAAATCATAAAGGTTTTGCAGATTTGGCAAGTATAATAGCTCATGAAAGCGCAAGTATCAGAAATTTAATATAAATTTAAACTTACATGACGTATTGAAAATAGATTAAAGAACATTGAGATGGTCCGTACATTTATGATCATTATTTTAGCTTGTGCCAAGCCGATGGCAGCATGAAAATTTGGTCCATAGGCTGAACAGGGATTGAATTAGGTTTTATATCGTATCAAAAATACCTGGTAATTACAGGTAGGCACTGACCAAGTACATCAATTGAAGAAAAATATGATGCTGCTAATTTAAACAACCGACATAAATGTGAATATCGTTCAAAAAGAGCGCCTAAAGTTTATATTTTGTACCAAATTATTAAAACAAAAAATTTCAAATATTTTTTAAACATGCACAGTGGCTTCTGTAAATTTTTTTTTTGATATTTTGTGCAAACAATGCCTTGCAAATTCTTTAAAGTTTTATATATGGTATACCTGTGTCATCTTGATTTTGAAGGCCGCGCCGAAAATTACTCATTTATCGATACACTAGTGAAGGATTACTTGTTATACGTTCAATGACACATCCAGAAGTTGATAGAATATAGGCGGTCATGTATTTAATATTATAAAAATATGAGTATCTTGGCAGGCTCTTCAAAAAATTGACGTGCATGCATATATAAACAATAAGAATGCTCTTTTTGTTTACAGATCAATGATCGCTAAATCTTGGCGAGCATACTGTATATGCACTACTTTTCTATATTACAGAGCTTAAAAGCCGACTATTACGTTTTAACACAACTGTAAAAGATAAGCAAATTACAGGAATTTTATACTTAATACACGATATATACACATAACTATAAAGCTGTTGATTTCCGATTCAGTATCCTGTGATTTCACATCAGTTTGTAGCAATCATTATTATCTATTTATAAAATAATAAGCATATGACTCCATCAAAGCTTTTTAGTAACTAAAATCCAGTTGGCTAAAAATAATACACAAATGATGGTGTACAAAGGGTGGTGGAATGGGTTTGTGTTGGTAAAAGGTTGTTGGTTACACATTACCAAACCTAGACATCCTTCCGTTTCCGTAAAAGAAAAGCTTTCCTGATCCGAGTTTTTCTTTTTCTTTTTACCAAAATTTCAATTCACATGAATCAAGGAATATTTGTTTTGGTAAAAGCATTATTGTTGATATAATAATGCGCTATCGGTGTAATAATAACGTGGTTTTCCAATTAGGTATAATAATGTCTATATACCAGTCAATTTATACCAAATTTGTATTTACATGATAATAATCATCCTTGATTGTTATTATCGTCTAGATAATGAAGAGACCTGGCTGCTAATTTATAAAGCCTTTTAAACTACCTGGAATCCTCAATGTCTTACAGATCAGCCGAATATTTACAAAAGTATCTGATTACAGAAATACCATCCATTTTAAGCCCCATCATACTTGGGGTATTTATTCATATTGGTCAATAGAATAGATCAATCAGCCAAAACTAAGGAAACTAGGGAGGAGATACTTTAGAAAGCGCACCAAAAATAGCATAATACCAAATCTTTTCACTAAATAGTAAGGCATTTTACGCTATAAAAAGATTCAGTGTAACTCCACTGGGCTTAATTTCCTTTTTACAATTTCACTGCTTAATTTGTTATAGTTGTTATCATGAGGCTTCGCTAAAAAAACAATTATATATAAACAGTGATCTAAGCTAGTTCTTTACTTTCTTTCAAAAAACTTCTTTTTTAATTTAATAATTAATAAACAAAACCAGTTTTATTAATCTTCAACTCAACGACAACAACAACAACTCTTTAATACATATATAAAAAATCGATAAAATGGGTCAATACAAGTGCTGCTGTTGCATCCCCGTCAGGTAAATCCCATTTATAGTACCTGAATCAATAACATTGAATTAAATTTTGAAACATTTGCTTGCAACAGGGCTGGTGTTTTAGTCATTGCTTTACTCTCTGCCGTAAGTTATATATATTCAAATTTAAGTGAATAATTCAATTAATTGATTGATTTATAGGCGGTCTACATTGCTCTTACTGTCGGTTTATTCATGTCTAAACCTTCTTCTGGTAAAATTATATATTTTAAGGCTTTTTTAGTTAGAAAAAAAAAACTAACGACAATATAAAGGCTTAACCTACGAGGATGTTGAAATTGATATGAAGGTCATAAACGGTATCTATTATACATCCATCGCAGTCGCCATTCTCTTTGCTCTTGCTTCTCTCTTTGGTGTCCTTGGAAGCGTTACAGTAAGTTGAAACAATCGCCTTAATGATTAAAAAAATTATACTTATTTCAATGAAACTCTACAGCAACATAGAAAAATGATTGCCATCTTCAAAATCTCGTATTGGTTTGTAGCAATTTTACAATTTATCGTAACTGTAGCAGCTATTATTATTCTAGCAGTAAAGAGAACAGATATTATTAGCAATTGTGCAGCACTCTACGCAGAAGAAACAGTAGATAGCTGTTCTGTAGGCTATAGAAACTTTATGATTATCTTTTCGGTTGTATCGATATTGGTCAACTTCATTCAGGTACGTCAGATTATAAGGCATTCAGCCACACAACTAATTTCCTAATTTGATTATTTTTATTTAGTTCTATTTCGCCACAGCCATTAGCGCATATGCTACAAGATTGCGTAGAACAAATATGCACGAAAAGCTTCGCAATTTGGAAGATTTCCCTGAGCCCCCAAGCAAAACTGAATTCTTTTAAAACAACAATATAAAAGGCTGATTATCATGGATGATTCAGTTAGTATATGTATATATACATCTTAGCCGTGTAGGCGTTTCCTCTTTATAAAATATATTCTTTGCACATACATAATAGCCCTTGTACCCTCCTTTACATATACAATTCCAAAAAAAAAGGATATTTCCCTTCTTCTTCTTCTCCTGCCATTTATCCCATTTTATTATAATATTATTATATTTATTTTTCTGTTTTTATAAATAAATGGGTCAGCTTTTTTAAAAAAATATTCAATTAGCTATTCAACAAGGACATAATCCTACTAATCTCATTATAAATACAGTTTTGAAACAATGGAAATACCTCAAAGTTATGTATCTACAATACCAAACCATGGGTACATTTTGATTCTAAAAATTAGATATCTATATTATAAGCATTGTTAGTTTTTAAATCCATCATACAGTCTGGCTGAAAAATTATAAAAATGTGCACAGATTAAAATAGGTTTGGGCTGATGATATCTGAACTTTTGCAAATGTATAATAAGCTGACATAACGAGATAATTCCAGACTATTGTTCCATTACACATACATACTTGATGGTTTATTTAAGGTTCCTATAGACAAACCTGAAATGCCGAGGGCTAATGCTGGTTGTATATCACGATTTCTGTGAAATACAGCATTCTTGGCAAGTTGCAAATCTAGGCTAATTACAATTCAGCAACCTAAGAACTGATATTGTGTAGAGTGAGTAATCGTCTACACAAATACACTTCGAATAATGATTATCAATTATAATCACGATTTATCAAGGAATTTGCGACGTACTTTCTCGTTATGTTGTCAAATAATGGAAATGGTATTTGACCGATTATAGAGAACATAAATATCCCATCATTTGCCTTGGAGAACAATGTATACTTATCAATAAGTAAATAGATGTCCAAAAAAAGCTTGTTGTGGTTTAAAAAAGTATTTACTATGTGCATTCATTTGGGAGACATATTTGGCTTTGAGTTATATTTTGAGTGCTTGCTCTTGTTCGGCATCTTTTGATTAGCCTCCTTGGTTTCACTAGGCAACCATGCTCTTTGATTTCTACAAATTTTCTTTTTTAATATTTTTCCCTTGGTTTGCTTAACTAATTTTTTTTTTTTGCGCTTGCTTGGCACTCGCTTCAAATAGACTCAAAAACACATGGTAAAATTTACTTTTTTTTTCTTGAAGACTGGGTCTCACTTTTCATCCTTGACCAACTTTTTTTCCCACTAAATAACACCAAAAAAAAACTATATGCCAATGCACCTGAGATGTTGCATTTTAATCCAAAAACAAGTATCTAAAAATATCCTATTTTTTGCAGTTGGTATTAATTTTTCAGTGCTAATGTTTCAGATTTTTTACGCGTATTTCACTGCTAAAGGATTGAAACTTTGAAGTTTCATATCTCTAGAAAACGTTAAGCTATACTAACACTTTTTAATAATAAAACTTACTTGTTTTAAGGTGCTCTATAACATATTTTAATATAAAAAAATTCTGAGCACCTTTATTTTTTTTTCATTTTTTTGACATTTCTATAGTAGAATTCAAAATATTGGTTAAATTGAGTAGCAGTTTTTTTTTACTCATGTGATCAAGCTCGTTGAGCTCTCTCGGATCCAGTTTAATTTTTTTAAAAATATTGATTTTTCGAGGAGATATCTTCAAAAATGTGTACAAAAAGGTACCTCCATTTCTAGCTTCCATTTTCCCTTTGTATATCCTCATCCCAAATTCTGAAACAGAAAAAATTTTGACAAAAATGTTGTTTCCTCTACGAAAAATGCAGTTAAAAATTTCTGCAATAGCTCAATCGATAGATAATTTTTTTGCGCATTATTGCAGTTTATTATATTTTAAATTTGCTTATGAAAATTAATGTGTATCTTCAAGAAACCTCCAAAATTCCAATTGCATTTTGCACAAAATTTTATGTCAAAAAGCTTTTTAAATTTTATATAGATGAATGCAGAATTTAAAACTTTACAAAAACCGTTTAATACGCTAGGTCTACTTACTTTGCAGTTCATGAGCATTTAAACAATTTTGTTTTTTTCATCATTTTTCGTTCATTTTTTCAAATAAATTTTGGAAGCCCGTTACTATATGGTTTAAGCTGTGATAAGAGTTATTATTTCGATTTTCTCAACGAAAAATCAATATTTTTCGCTAAAACAAAAAATACAGAGTAGCAATCAATTAGACCTATCTTGTGAACACAGAAATTAAGCCCTGGATAATGACTTTTAAGTTTTAAAAAATAATAAACCATTATTTGCAACTGCATAAAACAAAGAAAAAATCCCATCCTTGTAAATATTGATCCAATCAATCTTCAATTATGCATGATGGTAGATTTAAATATATCTTGCATAAAAGTTTATACGTCTACTTTCATAATAAATCACTGTAAATTAAGAAAACCATCGGCAAACATGATATTTCTGTCCAATAAAAGCACCTGTTGTGTCCTATATTTTCATGTTTGATAAATAATACTTAAAAAAAAAAGAATACAATTAAAAGAGAATGAGTAATGAATCAGTTTCTCAACAACTGTATAATAAAAATAAGATATCGTTTATTTAGATATAAAAGTATGGCCCTTTATGTCGTGTATTTTCAGGATTGATAAATAGTACTTAAAAAAGAATACAATTATAAAAGAATGAGTAATGAATCAGTTCTTCGACTGTATAATAAAAACAAGATATCGTTTGTTTAGATATAAAAGTATGGCCTTTTATATTGGTTTGACATTGAGATCCTGAGATGTAATTTAAGGCACAATTGAACCATTAGATGTGTTTGATAGTAATCTATGGATTGAAATGAATCCATCATGATTTAACCGTTCTTTCAGAGTTTGTGAATTGTCTTGTTTCAATGCTGCGCTAAATGTGCTTGGATGTTGATTTGATAGCTACTTGATCATCGATTAACCGCTGGGATGAAATAATATAGTGTCATAATTGAGGTCCAAGCGTTCTTGCTGATTGCTAGATAAACTTAGTACGCTAGGAGTTTCTTATACCCGGTATCAAGAATTTGCGCTTCAATACAACATGTCGTAGTCAATAGATTTTAAGATGTATTGATACTGTAGAAGGTGATAAAGGGTGATACTTAGTGGCATATATACAACACAGACACATTGATTTATATCATATTCTTAGATAGCAAAATCCTAGGAGTAGCTGCAATTCACGTGTATGAATATATTTAAAGGATGCTGACTCTTATATCTGTATTTTCCGTTTCAGCAAAAAAATATCGATTTTTCGTCAAGATAATTAAAATAATAGTTTATCGTATGGCATGAAGCCTATGCTAACTGGGTTCCAAAATCAATCAGTGAAATTGGCCAGAAAATGATTTAAAAAACAATATCGTTTAATAACTCATGAACTGCAAAGTAAGTTGAGCCAGTGTACTAAATGTTTTTTGTACAGTTTCAAATTCTGCGTCCATCAAAACAAAATTCAGACAAATGTTTTAAATTAAATTTTGCGTAAAATTCGATTAAAATTTTGGAGGTTTTTTGAAGATACGCATTACTTTTTATAATTATGGTTTAAATACAAATAATTAAGACGATGCGCAAAAACATTATCTATCGATGGAGCCATTGTAGGACCTTATAGCTGCATTTTCCGTAGAGAAAGCAATATTTTCGTCAAATTTTTTTCAAATTTAGAATTTGGGACGAGGGTATATAAGGGAAAAATGGAAGCTAGAAATGAAAGTATATTTTTGAACACATTTTTGAGAATATCTCCACGAAAAATCAATATTTTAAAAAAAACTAAATTGGATCCGAGAGAGCTCAACAAGCTGGATAATATGAGTAAAAAAAACTGCTACTCAATTTAACCAATATTTTGAAATCTACTACAGAAAGATAAAAAAACGAAAAAAAATAAAAGTGTTCAAAACTTTTTCATTGATTTATCGAGACTTTATAAATTAAAATCAACGTCAAAAGTACCGTTTATTAGAATGAATTAAATATGGGTTTATATAGTTATTGGAATTGTGTGATAAGATCTAATGGACAGGGATCCATTAGATGTGACAATAGATATTATTATTAGTGTGTATGGATATAACATGTTATGTTTCAGTGGTAATATTGCTATAAGTTATGTTTCATTGTTAGTTCCTGGGTGACAGGAACCAGTTACTGGATAGATAAGATCTGCTAGATTTGTCGGAGATCTTCTATATATCGAATGTTGTAATTCTGATAGATCATTCATATTGAAATATGTTATACGGCACATCAAAACAAGCAAGTTTTATTATTAAAAAGTGTTAGTATAGCTTAACCTTCTGCAGATATATGAAGGCTCAAATTTTTCCATTTTTAGCAGTGTATAACCTATAAAAATCTGAAACATTAACATTGAAAAAGATATACCAACTGCAAAAGATAGGATATTTCCGGATACTCGTTTTTGGATTAAATTCGAACATCTCAGGTACACATACATATTTTTTATTCCGTTATTTTTAGTGAAAAACAAGTTAAAAATATGATGTTACCATGAGGACGTATAAACTCTTAAAGTATTATGTCAGATCATTTATATATACACAATGAAAATTATAATTATTATATGTGCTTGTCAAACTCCGTGTTTACCAGTAGTGTGCCTCGTCGTCACCTTAATGCACGTATTGTTAGTTTTGAAGCAATTTTCAAAGCGAGAAGTGCAATGACCATGCACATTGACAAAGATTTTGATGTTTTTTTCAGTTTTTATAATGTTGCGAAGAGTGGTAGATGATTGCTGAATAGCATTTAATGTCAAGAACTTTCGTAAATATGGAGTGTCACTCTTCAAATTAATGTCCATATTATTCCGCGCGCGCATTGAAACGCCAAAAGTGTTCACATACATAAATTTCTTTGCCAATTCTTAAACCAGTAATACTTTGCTTTTTGTCCCCCAATTAAACAAATAATAAGTATAAGCACACATGAACGCAAAAGAGGAAGCATTTGCCATAAAGATGGAAGAAATAATGAAGGAAATGTTATCAACGGAAGCCTTTGAACAACTAGCAACAACACCTGAACCAGAATTTGCAGTTGACGTTAATACGATTACTAGCTCAATAACCGAAGAAGACATGATACGGATTATCAAAAAAGAGCCAAACGAGAAACCCTTGTTAGTTGAGGACTACACTCCCTTGAATCCAGCAAAATCAAATAAAGGTATATTATGTAATGTTGATTGTATAGGTGGGTCTGTTAAAAGCTTATATGTATATAAACAGTGTCTGATCATCCCTACAATCGTCGGCTTTATAGTCAGACAAGTGTGGGTAGTAATGAACACTCAAACAAACAAAACTCGATAGAACAACAGATCTCAACAGAAGAGAACTTGACTGAGGCAATCCCACCTGAGCCTATTACCCCTGACTCCATTTTAACAGAACAGATTTCAGCAGAACCTATCATTCCAGAGCATACCATACCAGGACGTAAAATACGTCCTAAACCCACCATACAAGAGAATAATTTACGTCCTGAACCCATCACAATACCCGAACAAAGCTCAAGTGAGGTCATCGATCTTGATTTTGAACCATTTCAACATGACAAGAGCTCTATAGTCGACGTAAAACCAATAGTCAAGAAACCTACCATCGACTATATTTCCACCCATTGTGATATATGTGGAATAAGCTTCAATGACAATTTTGGCTTTCGAAGGCATTTAAATCATATGCATAAAACTAATAATTTGGCGGCAGTTTCCGAGGAATTGAATAGTTCATCTGAACCTGTTGAACCTGAAATACCATCATCATCATCATCATCTCCATCTCCACCTCCAGTCAAACGTCAAACTTGTAATTTGAAATTTAAAAGACAATATAGGGCGAACCTCAAAGTAAAGCATATTAATTCTACTTTATCTATTCCAGAGTCGCATTCAAAATCATCTATTCAATGTCGATTTTGTAAAAAGGAAGGTTGGACTGAATCCGAATATAGGCAGCATCTTATACAGAGGCATTCTACGGAATTGAATTCTTTGACTAAACAAATTACTGACTCAAGCATTGAAAGAATTAAGGATGTAGCAGCAGCAGCAGCAGCAACAACAAATTTATTAAATACGACAAGTGCATTTACATCAAGACTTATATCAAATAGCACTATCACCAATGCTGATACTCTTGCACTGCCAAATGAAAATGATTCCCTCATGGCAGATCCAGATATTTCGATTTTGGATATACCGTACGATCCAATCCCTGATATATCTGAAAATCAAAGACGCACATATAATTTCTTTCAAGCTTATATGCTAGACATCAGTTAAATGGACAATTAATCACACAATATGCAATAAGAAATAAAGCCCAATATATTATATTGTATTTTCTTTTTATCTGTACATCAAAATTTGAAACTTTTTGTATTCGATATGTTTATTTGGGATTGCAACAAGTTTAGTAGACTCGACATTTAAGACAAAATGATCCTTGACGCAAGTATAGGCATTGGCTGCGGGTGCTTTTCTTGACTTAATTTTAGCCTTGAAATTGCCGATTGTTCGCTTCAAAGGTCGGGAGCTGATCATTTTTAATGGTCCTATTTGTCTAATGGCTTCAGCGACATGATCAAGGTAATGCATGTTAATTGTGAGGACTTTAGGGGAGTTGATATACTCAGTGACATATTTGAACCAGTCTATAATAAGCCTATGGTAAAAACGCAGATGTTGATACTCTATATATGTATTGTATCATTTTGATAAAATGCTTCTTACCTGGATATTTTCTCCACTTCTGGCACAGTTATGTCAGGTGGAGATTCAAATCTGTACACATTGTCAGATCGATATGATAATCGGATGTTGTCGAAGAATCTGGAAGCCATTCTCTGTACGTAGCACCATCATAAACATTATTTAAAGCATTCTCAAAGTCTCCACCAAAAAACACTATTACGGTCTTCTTTGTATTTGATATTCTGCCGAAAGTTCCCCCAGATTTGAGAAGAAAGGCAAGCTGATCCTTGATAGATAATTGATGCATTGTTCGTCGACTACTACCGTTTGTATCAAAGCAAACTTCTTTGAATTTTAGGTTAGGGAAAATTGTTATATTACCATAATGATAAAGAATGCACCTATTTATGTAAATGTCGTATTTATTTGATATCAAAAGACAGATGGCATATTTTCAACTTGTGTAAGATTTGAAACATTCCTTTGAAATAGTTTTTGATTTCAAGCAATGAATTCGATTTATTAAAAAACAAAAAATAGAGAAGCATACTTTACATGTTCAAGCTTGATGTATCAGCTCAATTTTCATAATCGCTTGCATTTGGGCGTATGTAAAAATTCTTTCAAAATAATAATAATAATAATAAAAAAAAAAAAAAAAAAAAAAAAAAAGGGGGTGTGGAATAAAACGGATTTCTGGAAAAACAGAACCGTAAAATTATGTCAAATTGACAAGTGTATCTCGTTGGATTTCGCTGTAAGCAGGAGGAGGAAGTTCTGGTTCCTCGAATGGATTGAAAGAGGGTATATCGTTTTCTGTGAAATATGGGTAAATAGAAATTCCAAATTATGCATTATAAAGTTTACCTGTGGATGCTCTGTTATGATTGGAATTGGCTTGATAATTCTGTTGGTGTTGTTGTTGTTGTTGTGATGATTGTGGCTGTTGTGTAGTTGATGGTGGTACAGGAGGTACATAAAAAGGGTTCGTGCTACCTACAGAACCACAGGATTAAAACAAATTAGATTGGAACTCTAGCTATGTACTATCGCAAATCTTACTTATGTTATTCTGTCTTCTATTTGGTAGTTGTGGAAGATAAGACACATTTGCTGTTGATTGATGGTGTTGTAGAGGCCTGGCAGGTACAGATAGCCCAGCTGAATTAGAATGACTATTACTCCTACCTATGATAAATATAAACAATAAAAACCCAATCTAGCTTTCCAGAAATCAAGTAATTATCTTACTATGCGATGATTGATGGTTGACATTGGGGGTACTAGCCGAAGAACGGATCCCAGATAAACTTCCTAAAGGTCTAGATGGCAAAGGGCTATTAAATACAAATAGAAATCAGACGATGATCTTGTTTCAGAAAGCTTGAATTTGGCTTACCGTTGAAAGTTTGTGTGTGCTATAAACGTAGTGAGAACAGAATCGATATGTACGGTTAGATTTTTCTCTATAAAATGGGTTGTGGTTTGTTACCTTGGATATTTGATTTATTACGTTCTAGAAAGACGTACTATGTAAGGTTTTGTTTGATCTCGCATGCAATAATATATAGTTCCTTACCGTTATTTAATGGTGCTCCCCTAGAATTTGATTTAAACATGTCTACATTAATGAGATTAGATATCACTTTTTTTGTTTGAAACACTACAACAAACAAGATTTACTTGAGAACGATAGATTCGGAGTTGATGCTGAATTGGGTACATTTGCAGTTGCCCTTTGTCTGCTTTCTTCTCGAAGATCTTGGCGCCACTGAGCCAACTCTTCCCGAACTGTTAAAGGCTTGGCACTTGCCTAAGAAAATCAGGCACAACAAATATTATATTAATCTACAAAGAAGAATTGCTTGCATTGAAAAATACTTACAAGGAATGGATTTGTTTGACTTATTCTATTAGCATTAGGTTGAATATTTGCCCTTGAAATTGTACTAGATGTACCAGAATAAGACTAAGATAGATAGATAAATAGATAGATAATGAGTTTACATTTTCTTTTCTCGAGAAAAAAGAAATTTACTATATTGTTGATACTGCTACTTCGTCTTACAGGAAGAGGAGGAACATTTGGTAGAGGTTTTGTTCTAATGTCATTGGTAAAAGTAGAATTCATATCTAACAACATGTCGAATGCTACGTTTAAATCTCCTTGAGCTGAATATAATACATCATTAATAATCGGAACATCAACGGTAGGAAATGCCTCTTTTAATGTTTCAATGTTTGAACTTTGAAATTGGGTTTCCATCGAATATAATTGTGAAAGAAGAAGAGAAGAAAAAAGAAACGGTTGTTCATATTGTTGTAATGGTTTGTTTTATTTATAGTTATTTTTAAATCAGTCACTTGAATCAGTTTTTTTTTTTTTTTTTTTTTATCCATAACGAATACCAGCATAAAATCCAACCAAGAAGGTAGATTTGAATTGAATGTTGCTTGTCAATAAATTGACAAATTTTTGCCATTTTGATGTAAGGTCACGCTTACTAACTTTTCCATCCTTATCAGCATCCAATGCGTTTGTATATCTTCCTTCTAAACGATCCCAATGAACAGTGACATATCCTTGTTGAGATAAATATTGTAAAAATACAAATCCAGTGCCAACAAATGCAGCGAAAATCTTGCCGACCTTCTTTACCAAAAATCCAGTACAGATACCAAGGAATGTGCCGAACGTGAGTTCACCCTTATTGAAAATAGGCTTGTTATTATGAGCATTTATTTTTAAATTTTCAAGGTTGGCAGCTTCAAATGTATTATGAGCTTGATTGAAACCAGCAGCAGCAGCAGCAGATTGACATTGAACAGTTGGTTTAAAGAGCAAAGGCGTAGAAGCAGTAGTTAAAGTAGCTAAAGCAACAATTTTGGATGCTCCCAATGACTTGGTTTCGAAAACGCGCTTGGCAGGAGTAGCAAACACTGCTACATTTATAATTTAATCTATTGATTTATGCACATATTGTCTTTTACAAGTTTACCTTTATTAGCATTCAGCATTGAATATTGTCTCATTTGAAGGCCCTTTACAGCATTTTGACGAGCACAATTCTTTAGTGCATTTGCATTAACAAGACGAGGAAGACGAAGCATGATTAATTTAGATGAATAAAAGAGAAAAAAAGGAAAAAAGTTATTCTGTCATCATCGCTACATTTTTTATGTGAGGACGAGGAGGAAGGGGTTTACATTTCAAGTCCGTAGAGCAATTGGATTGTTTATAAAACTTTAGTTTATTCGAGTATTTCGTCATTTGTGATAAAAAAAGAAAAAAAAGAGGGCTAGGGTTTGGAATTTGGTAAGATGGAATTTGGTTTGATTTGCATGTAAGAAAAGAGAGGAAAATGCGGGTGTAAAATTATACAAGTAATTTAAAAGGTCATGTAAGTGTTGAGATCAACTTCCTCAGGAAGTGGGGAAATGTTGACTTCAAATCTACTTTGAACATCGTTCAATACAGCTGTATCTTTTTCATCAGAGACGAATGTAATACCAAGACCCTTAGTACCGAAACGACCTGCACGACCAACTCTGTGCAAATAAGTATCAGCACCATCGGGCATATCGTAGTTGATAACAATATTGACTCTTTCAATATCAATACCACGACCAAAGATATCAGTAGCAACCATAATACGCTTTTCAAAGTCCTTGAATGATTTATAACGCTTGATGCGTTCATCTTGGCTCATTTGAGAGTGAATACAGATACTGGGAAAGTTACAATCAGATAAAATACGGTTCAATTCATTTGCACGAGAGACGGAACGAACGAAAATACACACTTGATTGAACTCCAATGTATCCAATAAATCATTCAATTTACGGTTCTTTTCTCTTTCTTCCATCTTGATATAGAATTGTTGGAGACCGTGAAGAGTCAACTTGGCTTCGTCATCAACGTAAATTTCCAAAGGATTTTGCATGAACTTTTTACAGACAGGACGCATCTCCTTGGCCAAAGTAGCAGAGAACATCATTACTTGCTTGTGATGAGGAGTAGCACGGAAAATATCTTGAACATCACGACGCATGTCTAATTGTTCCAACATTTTATCACATTCATCAAGAACGAAATGCTTAACATTAGCCAACTTGAGATGCTTTTCACGAACCAAAGCCAAAACACGACCAGGAGTACCAACGAGAATATGAGGACATCTGTTCTTGTCCTTCAAGATCTCAACATCCTTGGTCATGGGAACACCACCATAAAAGACTTCAGTACGAATATCAGGAAGATACTTTGAGAAACGGGCATATTCATTCTTGATTTGGAAAGCCAATTCACGAGTATGACAGAGAACAATGACGGAAACTTCACCGTTAACAGGTTCAAGTTGTTGAAGGGTAGCGAGAACAAAGACGGCGGTCTTACCCATACCAGACTTGGCTTGACAAAGGACATCCATACCCAAAATAGATTGAGGAATACATTCTTGTTGAACTATAATTTACTTGGTATAAATACACGTTTTTGTTGTTGAAATGATGCGAAAATTTACCTTCAGAGGGATGTTCGAAACCACAATCAACGATACTTCTTAAAAGTTCAGGCTTCAACAAGAAATCACGGAAACCAGTGGAGTGAATACCAACATAAGAACCTTTCTTGTCTTTTTTATCTTCGTCATCAGCATTTAAAGCATCAGCTTGTTGAGCAGCGGCAGTTTCTTGTTGGATGGTTTGTTCATCCTCCTCCTCGTAATCGATAAGATCATCAGCGTGGTCGGCAGCAGACATATTTATAATACTGAGAGGGTTGAGAGTGAGTAAATAACAATAAAATTATAAATTAAACAATAAATTTAAACAACATAATAGCGTCTGTCTGATCTTCTTCTCATTCTCCAATACTAAAACTTTCCATTTTTCAATGCTATTCAATGCTATAGTTTTTCTGATTTTTTCTGATATACAATTGAATGTATATATATGTATATATATAATGAACGTGTATGAATATGACAAGGGATTGGGGATAGGAAATTACGTGTTTGAACACGTAATACATGTAAATGTCTAAATTGAGCAATGTGGGAGAAATGAAAGAGGTCTGTGTCATCTAAACTAACCAACTAGCTATCAATAACATAGTCATAGTAATAAATCACCAATGGTGTAAAGTTGTGTGTTTGTGTGTGTGAGTGAGTGAGTGTGTGTATGTGGCTGTAACTTTCATTCATTCTTTTTTTTCCACAAAATAGAATAGGATACAAAAGGATATAGAGTGAAAAAGCGTGTTTTAAGCGTGTTTTTTTTTGTCATATCAACGTTGTCATTTAAACCACCAAAAATTGCCTTTCTTCAAAGGGTCATAATGTATAATATGTGATTGAATGTGTGCGCGTTCATTATGTATTATTATATAGCGCAAAAAGATTTCATCAAAGGAGAGTAGTAGTAGAAGAACAGAGCCCAGTTGCCAAAGTAGTAGTTGATGACATACCTTTTGTAGATGCGAGATTCGTTTGGTAGAAAAAAAAAAGGGTTTAGCTTTTGCTATTGAGATGGATGGATGGTTTCTCGTAAAAAAAGGTATAGAAAAAAGAGATTCAATGTTATTCTTTTAGAATCAAAACTAAAACACCCCTGCGAATTGGGTTTACGTGGACATGACACATACACACGATATAACTGGTGTGTCACCAAAGGATCGCTGTGTGTGTGTGTGTGTGCGTGTGTGTGCCGTTTGGGATTGTGAACGCCTATTTAAATTGGTTCGAACCGGGAAGCAAATGCAGTGGTGCATAAACTCAATTGAGCATAATATAACAGTCGATCAGATACAGGAGAAAAGCATGTATACCTGAATCATAAAGGCGTCTATAATACAGTAGATATAACATGTAGATCAATGTCTTGTTATCTCTTTAAACGGATAAAGGTGGAAGCGGTTACAATTGTTTAACGGAGCCTTAACTCAAATGCTCTCTTTCTTCTTATGGTAAAGAGATAGGCGAATCATGGAAAAAAAAAAAAAAAAAAAAAACCGGGGAAAAGGGTTCTTAATTCTGTATAAATATGATGTGTAGAACATCTGCTAGATAGATTATCTTTTAACTGTTTTTTTATATTATACTAAAATCATGTCCGAAAAGATTATTGTTCTCGGTATGTACATGTGCTTTTATATTCAAATGTCATGTAGCTAACATTTTATACTCAAGGCGCTGGCGTTACTGGCTTAACATCTGCTATTAGTTTATTGAAAAAAGGATATAAAGATGTTACAGTTGCTGCTAAGCATGTTCCTGGTGATTTTTCTTCAGAATATACTTCTCCATGGGCCGGTGCTTCCATTCTTACCGTAGCTAAATATGATGATTATCGTCTCCAAGGTATATTTTATATGTAAATGCATTGCAGCACCTACTAAAATATACAAACATGATAGAAATGGATTTATATACTATGAAAGAATTTGAGCGTCTTTCAAAAGAAGAACCGGAAGCCAATGTCATGGCTTGTAAAGGTATTCAATACTGTGAAAGTCCAACATTACCCGGTGAGGACCCTCATTGGGTTCGCAAGATTTATAAAAATGTAAGTAAACTAAAGACTTTTTCTTAATCTGTCTTTTGTAAACTAATGAAATAACATCAGGTCAAAGAAATCCCCAAGAGTGAATTGATTCCAGGTGCATCTTATGGTTACACTTTTGAATCCTGTAAGTTTTTTCTCACGAAACATACATGGTAATAATGATTAATCGCCGAAATGTGTACATTATAGTTACTGCAAATGTTCCTAGATATTTGCAGTGGTTAGTTAAAACTCTCAAATCTCTCGGCGGTCGTATCGAAAGAAAGTCTTTTGAAAGTATTCAACAAGCAATTGAAGAGTTCTCTGATGCTACAATTATTGTTAATTGTACTGGTTTGGGATCTTATTATTTGACCGATGTCAAAGATCATACAATGTATCCTGTTCGTGGACAAACTGTTACTGTTCGTGCACCTCATATCAAGGTAAGATATAAACGTACATGATTTTGATCCATATCAAAACTGATTTTTTTTTTACATAATTATAGACTCAACATTATATCGATGGTAATTCTAATTTGTTGCTAATCTAATCTAATTACTTAAAAACTAACCTTAATTTAATCTACTTTAGCCAGCAATCGTTGGACCTACATTATCCCCAGAAACGACGGAACTGTAATTTGTGGTGGTACAGTAGATCGTGAAAATAGAAATACAGCTCCCGATGATGCTATTACCAAAGACATTTTAGAGCGTGTTTATAATCTCTACCCTGAAATCACTCATGGTAAGGGTGCATCTCACTTTGACATTGTAAGTATCAATGTTGGTTTCAGACCTGGACGTAAAGATGGCATCCGTCTTGAAAAAGAAACTAGACGTAAGTGACATACATATACTACATAGATGTTATATTTATGCATCAAATTTTCATCATTAGGTCGCTCTAATGGTCAGAAGGTCACTGTGTGCCACAATTATGGTCATAGCTCCCATGGTAAGTTGCATATATTTTAAAGATTCAGTGTAAGCAAAACAAAACCTAATTTTATCGTTTATAAAGGCTATCAATCCAGCTGGGGTTCTTGTGCAAAATTGGTTGAATTGGTTTCTAATGAACGTCTTTCCAAATTGTAAATTTATTCTCACATCAGATGGAACTCTAGGCATTAAGACATTACTCATATACATGTATTAAGCACTGGTATTTTTAATAAAAATTATAATGTGTAATGGCCTTTTTCAAAGTTTAACAGAAAGAATGGGACCAAGGGTTTTGAAAAGTCGTAACTTTTTGTCAAATATGCATTGAAATAAGATACCAGTCAAGTTAATGAAGCTCTTACATTTTAATTTCAATAATGTTTCATGGAAAATCGAAGTTATCATATACGTTATTTATGCAAAGCATTTCTAAAATGGTGTTATTAAAAGGGTAGCATTAATACAGGGTGAATTCTCACTCCACATTCTTCATGACTGAGGTTTACTGAGAAGGATTTTGGTATAAGGTTGCCACCATTTTCCCCTTTTTCTTATGCTGATTTCTTTTTACTTTTTTACTTATTTTTACTTTGTTTTATGAGTTTTATGAGGTTTATAGGTAACTATGCTATTTAATTGAGCAATTGTCCAAGAATTTGCTATCCTGAATCAAGGTATCATCTCTGGTTGTCTTCCTGATAGAGAAAACCCTGTGTGGGTTCAATGTCATTAGGCAGAAAATCAGGTATATTCTACACAATTCATAATACCTTGACGCGCTTTTTAAAGGGCATTTTGCTATTACTCTTATTCTTGAATAAAGACAATCATGTATTAAAACTGTATGAACTTATTTTGCTTTGTAAAATTTAACACATATTGAAAAAATCGTTGATTACCATCTATATTTATAGAGTACGTGTATGCTTCAAAGTGTATTATCTTTGAAAATAAGCTATCATTATTTGATGGTATCCTTTTGAAAACGTACATCATTATTTTAAAACAACTCAGCTTGTATATGTAATATATACATCGATTATTATCCTGCTGATATGGTATAAAATGCCAAACATCAAGTGTGTTTAGCTGTAAATGATAGTAAAATGAACAAATGATTTCAATTCTGTTGGTCTAGATTATGAACTAAGAAAGCTTTATCGTTGATGATATGTTTATTATAATAAGTATGCATATATATGTAAATAATGTATATCAGGAAGACTTTCTTTTATTAATATAAATCAGATGCGAATGTAATCAATGACTTGATTTGTCTTAATTGAATACTACGATATATACCGTACCTCCTGTTTTTAATCACAAATAAGAATTGCATGTATAAAATTTTATTGATTGCAGTTGGTTGAACTAACTAGGATTGTATTTTTAGAGCAGCCTAGTATACAACTATTAAAAATGTAAGAAAATTAGAACTGAAATAACAACAATAGTTGCTGCAAAAATTTCAGCAAAATAGTAGCAATGCCTCAATTTTGCAGAACCAAATCAACCAAAGATCTGTTAGTGTGGAATCAAATGAAGTGTCAAAACAATTCTTAATAGCAACATTCCCAAAAGACGTACAAAATTGCAACGAAAAAGCCTCCACTCTTAGCAGCAAGAGAAACCAAACACCAAATGGATTTCGGTATACGAATTTATAGGCCTGTGGAATTATACAAGTTAAATAGGTTTGGTACAGAAATATAATAAAACAACGTTGTTATATACCTGGATTTGATCTTAAACCAAAGTTTTTCATAAAAAGAATGTCATTTTTGCTTCTTTAAAACTGCATAATACAATGATAAAAGTTGTTAAAGAACATATGTATATACTGAATATTAAATTGTTTTTACCTTGTCCCATTTTAATATGTAAAGTGAAAACTATGTGCATAAAAGCGAACCATAAGCAAAAAACATTAAAAAATATGTCCAACTGAAGAAAAGAAAAGAAAAAGTACTGGATAACGGCTTGATAAGACGAAACAAATATTCCATATGCAAACATGCAAGTAGCATTCCATTTCACTCCAGTACACAAATAAACAATCTATGACGCATTACAACATTTTCTTGTCTCAAAATTAAATATAAACAGTATCCCAGCATATAAGGTTATTAAAAACTGGAGATATTTGACATCTTAGATTGAGATTCTAAGCGGGGGGAAAACAAGTGTTTCAGTTTTGAAGCCTTTATACTCGCTGAAAAATCAAGATGAATAGAAATAACTTTTTTGGCAATATTTTGTAGCATCTCAAGTATAGGTTTGCATTTTTTATTTCCTGATTATCTATTGAGATGGGGGCACGCTCCGATTTTGAATATGACCATATAAAATTGTATAATCAGATATGCACAGGTGACTGAGCTTCAATTAAAAAAAGTGTTCAAATGGAAAAAAAATCCAAAAAAATCCAAAAAAATTCTTGTATGTTTAATTGCTCACAAAAATGCATAGTAAGTTGAGCTAGCGCACTAAATATCTTGGGTTCAGTTTTTAATTCTGAATCGATCTGTGTAGGTTTTGAAAATGTTTTTCTCATAAAATCTCTAGTAAATTTAATATCAAATTTTAACGGTTTTTGATCAAAAAATACCCTTCATTCAAATGCAACCCTAAAATATT
This sequence comes from Mucor racemosus, assembly GCA_027405735.1. Taxonomy (NCBI): domain Eukaryota; kingdom Fungi; phylum Mucoromycota; class Mucoromycetes; order Mucorales; family Mucoraceae; genus Mucor; species Mucor racemosus. Next base: position 2,115,092 of record JAPEHQ010000005.1, read on the forward strand.
TTATTTTCACATTATGCGCAACAAAATTATCTACAGAATGAGTATTTATACGTAGTTGTAGCCCTATTTTTCATGGGGATATACATTTTTTTGATTATTTTTTTTGGTCGGCGAAATTTTTTCCTTGTATATCCTCGTCCAAAATGAATCATTTTTTGTTGCACCAAAAATCAATCATTCAATCTCAATTTTCTCGACCAAAAATTAATATTTTTTGACGAGATAAAATTCGTTGGATAGACGCTAATAAGTACTATCCTATGGTTTTAGCTTTGCATACCTGTCATCCTTTCATGGATCTCTATAACAGAAAAAGTGCTCTCACAAAATTTATAAAAAAATAAAAAAGTCTTCACAACGATTCAAAGTCTAGATATCCTGGTAGAGAATGAAAAATAAAGCAGACTTTACTTAATAACTATCATTGCAATACCTTAGTATTTTCTCGACTTATTTTCATTTCAAATGCTCTTTTTCAATTTTAAGCTGGCCATTTCTGTATCATTCAAATTTATGAAACAATCACTATAGTAACCATCCTTGCTTTATTTAATAAAATATGTAGCAGGGACAATGTCAAATGGATGGGTACTGTTTTTCAAAAGAAGTTTCTGCTAAAATTGATCACCAGTACAAATATTCACATTTTTTAGCTTATTTTGGCCACTGAAATTGTTGAACCTAGACTTGGCATTTAAAATTATATATCAAAATGTGTGAAATAATTTATTCAATAACCTTTATTATGTGTTCAAATAACACTTTATAATGAAATTTAAGTGTTGTCATAGGCGTATATACTAAATTCCAGCAAAATTTATACCACAAAAACTTCGGCCAAATTAATAGATACAGTAAAATGGATTACAGATTCGGATTTAGAGAAAAAGTTAGTTTTATGAAAGGTTTTTGTTGTGATCCCCAGCGATGTCTTTGTAAAAAAAATATCAAATTTTTGTTATTCATGCCTACTAAGAACAGAAGGCAAATTCTTTCTCAATGAATTTAGACCCAATTGAGCTCCAGTTACAATGGTTGGCGCCTCTCGCTCCATCTACAAATCATTAAAATTTTAGGTTTCCCAAGTTGTAGTAGGGATTGCGCAGAAATAGGGTTAATCAAGGCTGTTTCAAAATCCAGTTTTGTACTGTATATCATATGTTCTTCAGATCAATCTATTTTGCTATATTTAATGTATCAAATGTAGATATTCTTTTGGCTAAAGACGTTTTTTGTATCTGATAATAGTTCAATAGGAACCCTTGAGACTAGTTTATCACATTTCAAATCAAAGACAAGCATGTTCATCTTTCAACAAATATGAATCTTTTGTCAAAATTTCGATGTAAATATTTTATTATAAAAAAAATGATAAACTAAAATGTGGGTGCATTGTTGGGACCATCTGATAGAGAGATACGAGTAACAGCGGCACTGATACTACCATTACGAGTGATAGCTCTAGCGGCCATTGTGGATGTACGACGACGAAGCATAGCAACTTCTTCCTCTTCAGGAGTAAGACCCAACATACGATGTTCACGAATCATTGCCTTTTCAAACAATAAATCAGGCAATGTACAAGCACCTAATGCTCGACGCATTTGTGTTGTTAAATAACTAAGACCCACTTGATAAGAAGCATTCATCCAGCCAAAGCCTTCTCGAGGAACACATTTGAAATCAGTACCGACATTACCATATTCTACTTCAACTTTATGAGAATAACTGACGACATCGAATTTTTCAGGAACAACGCCATTGAAATCTACAAAACCTTTTGTAATACTAATGTCATGTATCACAATAGAGTTAGATCAAAGTTGCTTTTCTTTTTTTTTTGTTTTACTCACGTAAACAACCAACGGTAAGCCAATCTTGCAGCAGTATCTTTCATGCCGTATTTGTCTAGACCAACCCAAGTCAACATTTGATGAGGAGCCCATCCGAATGGGAAATCCCATTGACGGTTAGGTCTTTCCAGCGATGTAATACCGCGAGATTCTTCTGTACCAGAAACAAGACCGCCCATCACTTCGAATTTAGATAGTGAATGCTTGACTAGTTCTTGAGCTTGATGGTCACTAGCACAACCAGCCCAGAGCGCCCAAAATGCAGTGACACTTTCATAGGCGATTTGCTCTTCCTTAATTGTATCGTAGTCAAAGTAAAGAGATTCTTTTTCATTCCATAAATACTTGTCAATGCGTTCACGTCTTTGTTTAGCTCTTTCTAGCCAATCTTCTGCATTTTGTTTGACACCATCGAAATCTTCCAAATCGTCGTCTAAATAATCTACAATAGCATCGGCAATGTCCATCTCGTATTTGTATAACAAAGAATTCAAATCAATAGTGGCCAAGTTAGCACAGACTTTTTCAAATCGATATGTGGTATCATGTCCTGATTCGCGAACAGCACGATCATGCAAAAAGTATTCATCCAACTCAGGCTCTTTTATAACACCATCATTGTATTTTTCATTGAATTCATCTACAGATATGTTGTGCTTGTCTGCAAAAGGTTCAATAATATGTACAAAATGTGAGGCTTCTGTCTCTGGAGGAATACCAGAACCATCGGGTCGGTATCTAGAGAGCATGGTCTTTTTATCCAATCTTGGTTCAGACATCCAAACTTCCCAGTATTCTTTAATAGCAGATTTGAGAACTCTTCTTAACCAAGCCTTATTTTCTATTTCATCTTGAGGATGGAGGCGCTCGTATACCTTGAGTGTCATGTCAGTCAAAAAAGGAGGTTGAGATCGAGAAAGATAGTAAGAACGATTAGCATTAAGAATTTTACCGTAATGCTTGATTTGATAAGCAAAATTCTCAACCATACTTCGAACTAACTCGATACGGCCATCTTCCAATAGCCCCAGTGCTGAAAAGTAAGAATCCCAGCCATACATTTCATTGAATCTTCCACCTGGTACAACAAAGGGCTCTCCAACATAGGTATCATTACCTTGATCATCTTTAGTTTTACGCATAGCTAATGTTAAAAGACCTGGGCGATCATTGATACTTTTGGTATATTCAGCGGTAATTTTTTCAGGCAAATATTCAACCTCAAGATTTAAATGCTTGCGTACTTCGCTAGCTTGCTTATAGAAATCATAAGCTTCTTTGTCATTATAAGGTACATAAATACGAGGGTTTTTGTTTGATGATCTGTTCTTTGGATCCGGACAAATAACTTCCAATGAATCGGAATCGATACGACGAGTAAGACCATCCCAGAAATTGAATCTAATCATACGAGATAAACGATCAACTGGATTTTCATTAAGACGAGCTTCATCTAATACGATATGTTTCCTTCCGTAGTCATTGGCTAATGCAAGTTCTTGTAATAGATTGGATAGCATGTATGTACCTCGGATATCAATTTTACGATATCCGCCGGAATCTGCAGTACCTAACGACATTGTTTTGGGACCTAAATCATTGATTGTGATTTGGAAATCACCATCGGTGTCTTCTTGTTCCAAAATTTTACGTTGTGTTTCTTCTACATCAATCAAAAAACGGCGTGCTTTATTTTTGTCATCTATCATGCCACAAAATCAATAATTCTGTCTTTCAAAAATGTCATGTTGACAATACACATTACCATGAGAAGCGCGACGTCTACGAGTTCCTTCGAGATTACTGCCATTAGCCTGAAGATCTAAATGACTTCTCTGTTGTATTTACAGTATATTTATTAAGTTGTGTTATAGAGGGAACTTTAAGTCTATTTTATGTACCGTATAAGTTCTAGTTCTTAGTCTTGCATTATCACCGGTTGTGTAATAAGTTGATGCAGGAGCATGAACGTCATGATTGGTATCATGCCCAAAAGATGGAATTGTTGTCATTATAAATAAAAAGCGAAAAAGAAAAAAGGAAGAAAGAAAGAAGGAAAGAAGAAAGGAAAATATCGTCATTTGTATGTTTCCATGAACATATTGATTGAGTGGAGATGAATTTTTTAGCGTCAAGTTGATGTTTGGATAGTAGAGGTCGGCATTTCCCACTATAGGAATTTGACGAGATAGCCTGCTTGAAAGTGGCTTGTTATTGGTTAAAGGATAGGAATAGAAAGCTTTGTTACATGACTCCTCTCTTCTCGAAACTATTTGTAACATAAAATATACAATGGTCAACGACAACATTTGGAAAGATATCTTGGATTGGGAAACTGATATTCATAAAAAAGATGAAGCATTATTAAGAAGAAAACCTGTTCATGACCAAGTAATACGCATAAAAAGATTTTTTTATAATAGTCTAGACATATTAAATCACACTTGTTAGGCTCTACCTCCTGTGAGAAAGTCGACTGAAATTGTGCTTGACAATTTAAAGCCTATTGGAATAGATGCATTATCTAACACTAAAAAGGTCTGTGTGCTGATGGATACATGCAAATGTTGTCTAGTATCTTACTTTTCTATTAGACGACCACCTCGAATGCAACCCCTAAAACTAGAGCTGAAAAAGCAGAAGCCGAAAAAGCAAAGGTAAACTTCTTGAATCACATTCCTGGCAAATCAAATATTCTTATAAATGTATCCAGGGCAACGAATATTTTGTTAAAAAAGATTACAAAAACGCCATCTTATATTATGGAAAAGCTATCGATTTGGACCCAACTGTACCTGTTTACTTTGTAAATCGTGCAATGGCATATTTAAAGACGAATAGGTAAATTAATCAACTTTTTATCATTTATTTTATTGACATGAATCAGTTTTTTGGAAGCAGAAAAGGATTGTTCAAGGGGTATACAGTTACAACCAAAGAATGTTAAAGCACTTTGGAGACGTGGTATTGCATTACGAGAATTAGGCAGGATAAATGAAGCTAGAAAAGGTAACATATTGGATTTCGGTAGATCATTCATTGCTAACCAAGAAAAATCTAGACTTTGAAACTGGCTTAACAATCGAACCCAACAATAAATCGCTTCTAGATGAATTGAAAAAATTACCTGCTGCAAAACCAATAGAAAAATCTAAATTGAAAAAAGTAATGATCTAGACATATATTTGTTGATCTTATCAACTGATTTGATTTTATATGTAGCCTGAGCCTGAGTCTGTTGAAGAGAAGCGTAGATTACCAATTAATGTGATAGATGATTCATATACAAAATCAAAAGAAATAGTACAACCAAAATCGCAAAAAGTCGAGCCAGCAACTGTTGAAACTACAAATGTGAAGAAAGCGGGGCCACCAACAATCCAACCCGTAACTTCTGAAAAGGTAGAACCAACTAATATCAAGTCTGAACCTATCAAAAAAGTAGATACAGCAACCATTGAACCTGCACCAGTGAAAAAGGAAGCTATATTAACTGCTAAAACTACCCAAAAACCAGCAAAGTCTATCGCTCCCTTGAAATTTACTTGCCCTCGAACCAACTTTGAATTCGAAAGAGACTGGAAAACATACAAGGGCAGAGGAGAAGATATTTTATACCAATATTTCCAAGCAATTCCACCCAAAGAATATGCAATTATTTTCAAATCTTCTTTAGAATCAGATCAGTTTGAAAAGATGATTGAAATGGTTGATGCAAGATATACAAAAGATAAATCAGCTATAGATATTTACAATGTCATTGAAGGACTTTCACGAGTAAAGCGAGTTGATATGTTGATTATGTTTTTAGATAAAAAACATCAACAAGGTATGTAATAGAACAAAAGTAATTGGCACAATATAATTTATTCATGGTTTATAGCTTTACAACGATTATTTGATCTACTAAAATCTACATCAGAAGAGGTGCCAAAAGATACACTTGAGAAGCTTTCTAAGATCTATGGCACAAAACTTTAATATTCAAAGAAATACATATGATTTGTTCCTCAGGATTTAGATAAGGGTTAGGATTAGGGTTAGGGTTAGGGTTTAAATTCATGCAAAAAATAAAGCTCTATGTGTCCTTTTTCTCGGTTGATTACATTTTGAATGCATTAAATAATGAAGATTGTTTCGTAATTGAGATTTTGCCTGGCAAGTGTTTTAAATAAGGGTATTTCAAGCCTCGTATATATACGATATAAAGATATATATGTATATATATGTATATATATGTTTGGTAATTCTAATTCACTCAAATTGAATTAAAAAGTTGTGTAATTTAATCATCGTATGCATATGACGTGTATCACATACACAATAATTACATGTACGCCAGTTTCGTTAGGATTTTACTGTATGGTATCAGCAATTTGACATTTGTGTGTAACATACTATATGGTATATAATGTTATGCATATTAATTAATATTAGAATGACACGTGGGGTTTTATGGTCAGGACGTTGAAGACATGAACATGAACATCATGGAGTAAATGTCTATCATTTGCCTTAAATGTAGTATTCCTTCTTGAATATAAAGATATCATCGAATTGCCGTTTAGTAGCAACTAATTGTATATGTATGTAATCTTTTACCTTATAGAAAGAGGATTTTTTCGGAAATGTCCTTGTTAGATACTACATAAATTTAGAAATGGCCATCAAAACTTTATTACTGTTATTCGCCTGCTGCTGCACGGTCGTATTACTAGTTGTATATGCTGTAATAAATGGTGCTTCGAATAACCCGGAGCTTGTCCTACAGAAAATAAAGCATGCGGTATTAGCGTTGACGGATTCCATAGCGCTAAATGTTGTAAAGGCATCTTTTGTGTATCAGGAGCTTGTAAAGTAGTAGGCACAATATTCAAACCTACTGGGATCAAAGCGCCAACAGTTACCAGCACAATGAGTATTGAAAAACTACTTCCTCGCCCTAGTTTAGGATCTTCTAACCCAAATGCGCCAAAGATTACTTCTCCTCAATTACAAAACTGTCAAGAAAAGCTGATACAGAGTGGTTGCGGTGTTGACCCAATTGAAGTCATTGGCAAGGTTATGTTTTTAAATGTTCAGATATAACAATAAGCTTAGAGAAAATTGTTTCCACTTGTGCTTCTACAATCGATGATCGTGCCAAACTATTCAAAGATTGCAAAGAATACAAGACAATCAAAGATTGTCCAGAATTTAAAAGGCAACTTGTGGATAAATCTGATTGCGTAACACTCAAAAATCAATTAGTACGAGATTGTAATACATGCGTTAATAAATTTGTTCGAGCTTAGAGAGGATTTAGTAGTATATAACAGTGTGAATCACACTTCATCAATACAGAAACCATATCCAATAAACACAAATCATAAACTCTAGAATTATAAAGCAGCACATTTTGATAAGACACATTACAACAACAAAACCTTGTCAGCATACCTGATATGTTGGAAAACATTTAATAGATAAGAAAATTGCCTTACAATAGCTTGTTTGTCCAAATAAACCCTTTAAATCTCGAAAATTGAACAAAAAATATATACTTTTTCATTCATGTGACCTTATCCCCCTCCTAAAGAATTCAGGTTACTGTAATCAGTTTTGTACAGCTCCAGATACCTCTTTTCGATGAGCACCTTTCAATCAGAAAAATCTTGAAATATGCCTGATACGTTGATAAGCAATATCGTAAAAATCAATTTTTTTTTATCGATAGATTTGGGTCGAAAAAACTCTTTAAAAATTCTAAACTATTTTTTACCTGGTAAAAATGCATATATTTTTACTTGGATTTTAGCTTGAAGCAGAGATGTCAATTATAAAATGTATCTCTACTGAATAGTATTACTAATTCTTTTTACTTATAATTTATTTACAAATGAATATGAATAAAAATCTAATTTAATTTAATCAATCTTGATGACTATTTTACCAATTTGATTTTGTGATTCAATGCTTTGATAAGCTTCAAGAACTTGATCAGGTGAGAATCCAAAGGTTTTTTCAACAGGCATGCGAAGCTTCTTTGCATGAACAAAACGGATGAGTTCTTCAGCAAGTTGTTTAGAGCCTACAGCAATACCACGAAGACGAATACTTCTCAATAGTACTAAAGACATCACATCAGGCATTTCTTTTGATTGTCCGAGGAAACCAATACTAGCTACTTGACCACCAACCTTAGTTGAAGCCATGGATTTCATTATAGTTGAAGTACCACCATTCTCAATTACGAAATCAACACCTTCATCATTTGTGATCTTTAAAACTTCCTTTTCCCAGTCAGGGTTGGTTTTGTAATTGACAGTATAATCAACACCCCACTTTTCATTTACATACTTGAGTTTCTCATCAGAGCTTGAAGTAATGATAGTAACAGCACCAGCAGCCTTGGCAAGAATGAGGGAAGTGATGGAAACACCACCAGTTCCTAGCATCAGTACAGTTTGACCAGCAATGAAACGATCAGCAGTACCATAAAGAGCATTCCAAGAAGTGACACCTGTGCATACCAAACAAGCAGCCTCCTCATCAGTCAAATGAGATCGCTTGGGAAGTTTATTAACAGCATAGCTAGGAACAACCTTGTACTGAGAGAGAACACCATCAGCTGCAGCGCCTAAAGCACTTAAATGGTTCTTTTGTTGGCCGTAGATATTTTCAGGATCAAAGTTTGTAATAACACGATCACCAACCTCAAGATCAGAGACATTGGAGCCAATTTTGATTACTTCTGCTGCAGCATCAGAACCAGGAATAACATTATCTTTTACTTGAGTTAAATAAAATCCTGAAGCAATTGCATAATCCCGATAGTTAAGAGCAACGGCTTTGATCTTGATGACAACTTCATTTTTACCAAGATCATCTAAGTTAATATTTTCTTTTACTTGATTAATACCTTTGTAAGAGGCTTTCTTGTCAGTAAGACGATAGAATGTATTTTCTAATGAAGTAGTAGCCATTTTGTATGTGTTGATGATTCAACTACTGGAAATTTAGAACATATGCTTCTTTTATATGTTGTAAATTGATTTGCATAATTGGGATGTGACTAGAAGAATGAATTACTAAGATTTTAGGGTTTTCATTTGAATGTTAATATGCAAAGCTTTTAATTCGCAGGGTAAATAGGGCTAAATGTATCCCGAAGGCCGAACATGATTGTATCTTGGAGATCTCCAATATTGATAGAATCAAATAATATATCAATATCTTCAAATCAATTATCAAACTAGCTGATTTTACTGGGAAAATTCGCCCAATTTTGTTCGCGACTATATATTGCATTTTGTGACATAATATCGAAGCTGGAAAATCTCTTATTACACCAAAATGCTATTTAATTTAATCTCTTGTAGGACTTGATATATTCTATGTTTATCCTGCGAATAAACATGTATGGATTGCTGCTTTCCATCACATCTAACTGGCTGCTACATTGTTGGGCTAACATTTGGTTATAAATTAAAAACACGTATATATTGCCATATTTGATTTAATTCATAAGAAAACCTTTACCCATTTATAAAAACACATGTAAACTTTTATCCATTCGAATGTGTGTATTTACAAAGATATATAGTATATATCCAACATGATTTACCAATTTGAATTTATGGAACAGAGAGCCATTGTAAATGTGCATATCAAACATATGCTAAGATTGCTGCTATCAAGAGTCAAATGTTATGACTACTATATACCACATCGTATGACACACTGCTTCAGGTGCATCTAAATTTAGATTTGTGTAGTATATACGGTACATCGAAGCTTTGGAAATTTTCAAACCCACTTTTACTATATCAAACTATTGAGCTAATTATTATGTAATAATTTACGTATACCTAGTGAATTTCACATAACTTTTCTCTAAATCATCCTGTTTGAATGAATTATGCCTTTATTGGAAAAATGATCGTAAATAGGAATGAATAATACATTTGGAAAACGCTACACTCCATAAGTTAAAATGGATTTTAATATTTGAATTTTCAATTTTCATAGTTTGCAATCTTCAAAATCAAAATATGCTCTCTTTCATGTAGCTAATCTCATATCAAACACTTTTTAGGATATAATACCTTAGACATTGGCAAATAGATATAGGTTGGTTGCATCATCATGCTATTTATTCATAAATTTATTTTATATCTCACAAAAGACTTAAAAACACGCAGTAAAAGTCATCGTTTTTTTCATTGAAAACTGGGTCTCACTTTTCATCCTTGATCTACTTTTTTTTTCATTAAATAACACCAGGAAACAATTATATGCTAATGTACCTGAGATGTTCAACTCTCATCCAAAAATAAGTATCCGGATATATCCTATTTTTTGCAGTTGGTATAAATTTTTCACTGCTAATGTTTCAGATTTTTACGCGAATTTCACGGCCAAAAATTAAAAAACTTGAGGCTTCATATCTCTACGGAACAATAAGCTATACTAATTCTTTTTAATAATAAAACTTATTTGCATTGAAGTACTCTATAATATATTTCAGTATAAAAAAATTCTGAACACTTCTATTTTATTTTTTTGGCATTTTTGTAATAAATTTCAAAATGCCCATTATATTGAATAGTACTTTTTTTTACAATCATGCCATTGACCTCATTGAGCTCTCTCAGATCCAATTTAGTTTTTCTCAAAATATTGATTTTTCGTGGAGATATCCTCAATGATTTATCAAAATATGCTTAGGTTAAATAAAAACTAGAAATTTAATCAAGTAAAGAGATATCGTTTATTGGAATGAAATTAATAGGGTTTATATACTATTTGATTTGGGAAATTAATGATGTGATAAGTTAGTTTAGATGTTATTTAATAATAATGTGTCATGTTGGTATATCATGTTGGAATATCGCACTGGCGTATTATGCTTTTGTACCATGCTTCTATACCATGCTTTTAGGAGCATTATATAGTTAATATTTAATTAAGGAACTTCCGGTTCTGGATCTGTTATTGTTTACTTTTTTGGATTTGACATGATCCGGTTTAAGAATGATACATCACTCAAAAATATGTACTAAGGAATACTTTCGTTTCTTGCTTCAATTTTTCCCTTGTATGCCCTTATCCTAAATTCAGAACTTGAAAAAAAAATTATATAAAACTCTTTGTTGTATGCCACCACCAAGTACCATTCGTTATTACCTTCTCAAGTATTAATGCATCTTACAATCTACTGATTACGACATGTATTGAAGTGCAAAGTCTTGATATCGGATATGCAATAAGATACTCCTAGCGTACTAAGTTTAATCCAGCAATTACCAAGAATGCTTGGACCTCAAATATGGCACCATATTATTTCATCCCAGTCGTTAATCAATCAAGTAGCTATCAAATCAACATCCAAGCACAATTAGCGCAGCATTGAAACAAGGCAACTGACAAGCTCTGCAAGAACGGTTGAATTATGATTAATCTCATTTCCATCCATACACTACTATCAAACATATTTAATGGTTCAATAGTGCCTTAAATTACATCTCAAGATCTCAATGTCAAATCAATATAAAAGATCATACTTTTATATTTACTATCTAAATAAAAGATATCTTGTTTTTATTATACAGTTGAAGAACTGGTTCATTACTCATTCTTCTTTAATTGTATTCTTTTTTAAGTATTATTTATCAAAGATGAAAATATAGGACGCAACAGGTAGTTTTATTGGTTAGAAATCGCATGTTTTGTTGATGGTTTTCTCAATTCACAGTCATTTGTCAAAGTATAAGTATAAACGTTTATGCAATATATGTTTAAATCTATCATCCTGTATAATTGAAGATTAATTGGATCAATATTTACAAGGATGGGATTTTCTTTCTTTGTTTTCTGCAGTTGTGAATAATAATTTATTATTTTGTAAAGCTTAAAACTCATTATCCAGGGCTTAATTTCTGTATTCACAAGATAGGTCTAATTGATTGCTACTCTACATTTTTTGTTTTAGCCAGAAACATTGATTTTTCATCGAGATAATCAAAATAATAGTCGATATCACAGCTTACAGCTTATGACAACTGGGTTTCAAATTTTATTTCAAAAAATGGACGAAAAATGATGAAAAAAACAAAATCGTTTAATTAATCATGAACTGCAAAGTAAGTCGGCCTAGCGTATTAAATGGTTTTTATACAGTTTTAAATTCTGCATTCATCTATATAAAATTAAAAAAAAAATTCACGTCGCAAAATGCAATTGAAATTTTGGAGGTTTTTTGAAGATACACGTCACTTTTTATAAGCAAATTTAAAATATAATAAACTAAAATGATGCGCAAATTAATTATCTATCGATTGAGCTATTGCAAAATTTTGTAGCTGCATTATTCGTAGAGGAAACAACATTTTTGTCAAAATTTTTTTCTGTTTCAGAATTTGGGATGAGGGTACACAAGGGGAAAATGGAAGCCAGAAATGGAGGTACCTTTTTGTACACATTTTTGAGGATATCTCCACGAAAAATTAATATTTTGAAAAACTCTAAATTGGATCTGAGAGAGCTCAACGAGCTAAATGACATGAATGCAAAAAAAATGTTGCTCAGTTTAACCAATATTTTGAAACCTACTATATAAATGCCCAAAAAAAATAAAAAAAAAAAATAAAAGTGCTCAGAAAATTTTTATATTAAAATATGTTATAGAGCGCTTTAAAACAAGTAAATTTTATTATTGAAAAATGGTAGTATAGCTTATTTTTTTCTAGAGATATGAAGCCTCAAAGTTTTCAATCCATTAGCAGTAAAATTCGCGTAAAAAATCTGAAACCTTAGCACTGAGAAATTAATACCAACTTCAAAAAGTAAGATATTTCCGGATACTTGTTTTTAGATTAAAGCTGGACATCTCAGGTACATTGGCATATATTTTGTTCTTGATGTTATTTAGTGGGAAAAGAAGTTGGGCAGAGATGAAAAGTGAGACCCAGTTTTCAAGGGAAAAGCAGTGAATTTTACGCGTTTGAGTCTTTCATGAAATATAAAATAAATTTAGGAATAGGTAGCATAATGCGACCAATTCATGTCTGTTTAGTAATGTCTAAAGTATATCTTAAAAATGTTTATTATGAGGTTAGTTATAGAAAAGAGAGCACGCTCCGATGTTGAATATTGAAAACTATGAAAATTTTGCTCGACCAGATACCTACAGAAAAAAACACAAAATCCATTTTAACGTATGGAATATAACCTTTTCTAAATATATCAAATCATTAAGTTTGTCAACTACAGTGTGTAACATTAGTCAAACTAGATAAAATTTTGTAAAATGAATATATTATTTTTATTATTGATAAATTAGAAGAAAATCATTAATGGTTATGGAGCATTATTGTTTAGCTTCTACAATAAAAAAAATATGTATATAAAAAATTATTTTTTACTATTAGAAGATGTCCCGTATAAGGAACAAATTCAATGACAAAGGCTTAATCTCAGTACGTCGTTGCAACAAAGGCTACCCTAGTACTTAAAATACCCCGTCCATTTCATGTCGTCTGCATGCGTTTTATCATTTTGATGTATCACAATATCATTAGCAAGTAGACCTAGCAACATTTCCGTTACCAAGCCTAGCTCACAAGTAAAGGCTTTCAAGCCGAAACTTTATTAATGCCATCTGGTACAATCAAAATACAGTAATATCATTTTCAACATGGATTCTGACTTAGAGGCGTTTAGCCATTATCCAACAGATGGCTGCTTAGCGGCACTGGTCTTTCAACAAGCTGCAAATACCAATTATCTGAATGAAAGGTGCCTCTCGTACTAACTTCAATTACTGTTATGATACCAATACCATCAGTAGGATAAAACTAACCTATCCCACGACGGCCTAACCCTAACTCACGTTCCCTATTAGTGGATGAATAATTTAACGCTTACTGAATTATGCTTCAGTATGGTAGGAAGAGCCGACATTGAAGAATAAAAAAGCAATGTCGCTATGAACGCTTGGCTGCCACAAGCCAGTCATTTTTTTCCTGCGGTAACTTTTCTGGCATTCCTAACCTCAAACCTTGAGATTCTAAAGGGTCAATAGGCCACACCTTCATGGTTTATATTTACACTGAAAATCAAAATCAAAGGGACTTTTACCCTTTTATTCTACACGAGATTTCTGTTCTCGTCGAGTTCTCCTTAGGACACCTGCATTATCTTTTGACAGATGTGCCGTCCCAGCCAAACTCCCGACTTGACAATGTCAATAACGTGGGTCGCATCCAAAGATGCTTAATACTAGAAGGTGAGTCTTACGACTCAATCCCACTTAATTATTGAAGTACAAAAAAAAAAACGATAAAGGTAATGGTATTTCACTGGCGCTGAAGCTCCTATTTATGCTGCATCCTCTATGTCTTTTCACAATGTCAAACTAGAGAATTTAATGCGCAAAATGAAAAAATCTGATATATTTGGAAAGTTTAATTAAGGACATATAGCCACCTTCACATGATCTGAATATACAGTACAATACAGTATATAATCGCTGAAATTCAATTTGAAATCGCCTGAATTTCAAGAGGAAATATTACGGTAAACTAGCAGGGCATATAGGTATATTTATATATTTTTAAATTGGAAACTGTGCAACAGTAAACACTTGGTGTAATTTCAATTGCTCAAGGGAAAAAAGTGGCTCGGCAAACCTAAAAAAATTATTCATGTAAGCCATCTCTTTCCATTCAAATCTGTAGATTTTTTTGATTCTCCACTAGTTAACACAAAACACTACATGAACTAAAATAAGACTCTAACTTTGTTTTCTTGTTTTTCTTTTTTTTTCTTTTTCATCGTTTATATTTGAATAAAAAATATATAAGATAATGTCTCGTCAACCTGTAACAGTACCTTGTAAATATAAAACCGGAAGAGTCCTTGGCAATGGTACCTACGCCACTGTAAAAGGTATTTTGTGTTCTTTTTTTTTATTGGTATATAGGCACTAAACTGGTTTTTTTTATTGCAATCTTAGAGGCTATGCGTGTAAGCTTTTAATTTTCAAGTATAGTTTCGTATTATTTATAATGTAAATATATTTTTAGATTGATACAGGCAAGTATTATGCTTGCAAAATCATCAATAAAAAATTGATGGAAGGTCGTGAGCATATGATTCGTAACGAAATCAACATTTTGAAACGTGTATCTCAAGGAAACAAGAATATTTTGAGTTTGGTTGATTATTTCGAGACAGTAAACAACTGTAGGTTTTTTTTTATATTTTCGAAATGGATGATGACAATAGGCATTTACAAAGCTTTATAGTGTACCTTGTGACAGATTTGGCGTCAGGTGGTGAATTATTTGACCGTATCTGTGAAAAGGGAAGTTACTTTGAAAAGGATGCTGCCAAAATCGTCCAAACAATTTGTAGTGCAGTAGCTTATCTTCATGATAATGGAATTGTTCATCGTGGTAAGTTCAGCTCCTTTTTAAAATAATATATCACAAGCATCTCATTATTCTCGGTCATCATTTTATTTCTAAAATTGTAGATTTAAAGGTAATTATTTTCTTTTGCATGACAGTAATTAATGAATAAATCTAATTAAATTGATTATAGCCTGAAAATCTCTTGTTCCGTGAACGTGACGAAGATTCTGATTTGTTGATTGCTGATTTTGGTTTATCTCGTATTATTGATACTGATAAATTTCATACTTTGAAAACCACATGTGGTACTCCAGGTTACATGGTATGTTGACATTATTTTAGTGGAGTGTATTCAATGAGTATTTTAAACAAGTTGGATATATTAGGCACCTGAGATTTTCAAGAAAACTGGACACGGAAAGCCAGTGTAAGTTGATTTGAAATTAAGATGGAAATATAGAACTTTCTTTAATTTTTTTTTGCATTAGTGATCTTTGGGCAATTGGTGTAATCACTTACTTTTTATTATCTGGATACACTCCATTTGAAGGATCCAATAATGTCGAAGAAATGCAAGCCATTATGAATGCTGATTATAATTATGATGATCCTTGTTGGGAAAATATCAGCAAAGAAGGTACATCAAATGTGTTGTGATTTTTGTTTATTCATGGCCTGATTTTTTTATTTTTTTTATTTTTTTATAGCTAAAAGCTTTATTGATCGTTGTTTGACAATCAATGCTGATGAGCGTATTACTGCACAACAAGCTCTTGAACATGAATGGTTACTTACCATCACAGATGAAAGTAAATCAACTGAAGAAGGTGGAGATTTGTTGCCTAATTTGCGTACCAATTTCAATGCCCGCCGTACATTCAAAAAGGCCATCAACATGGTTACTCTTTCAAATCACTTTGGACATAGTTTGAAGAATAACTCTACCAATTCAAACAGTGAAAATAACATTCAACCAGTTAATGAAGGAATTGATCAAGTATTAGAAACTGCATAAAAATAAACATATTTTTACCCCTAAATGTCAAAAAAAAAAAAAAAAGGGTTTAGCCTTCCTAAATGCGGGGCTCATGGCCTATATTCTATAAAAAAAAACAAAAAAAAAAGGACTTTCTTCTTCTGAAGATTAAATAAATAAAATTCTTATATATAAACCTTTTCTTTTTCAAACATCATTTTATTGCCTTTCTACATTGTATCTCACGGGAAAAGATGTTGCGATCACAAGTAACAGTTCTATCACGAAATGGGTTTCATTTGAGAAATTCCATGATCAAAAAACCTCAATCTTCCAGCATCATTAGAGTATGTTCTTGCCCAACATTATTTCAACAAAAGCAACATTTGACAGATTCGCCTCAACGTGTAACTAAATTCAAAGTTATAGAAGCAAATCCTCCAGTTAGTAAATTACCAGGCCTTTATAAAGAACTCGTCAAATTCAAGTTGGCAGCGTTAGTTACATTAACTACAATGGCAGGCTATGCAATTGCCCCTGGTGAAAGTACCGTCACGACACTCATTGCAACAACAGTGGGTACAGGGCTATGTATAGGTTCTGCCAACGCAATCAATCAATGGATTGAAACTCCATACGATGCACAAATGTTGCGTACAAGAAACAGAGTACTCGGTAGAAGAGCTTTATCACAAACACATGCGTTCGGATTTGGTACTCTTACTGGTGTTGCTGGTGTTTCATTATTAGCTACCTGTGTTAATCCCATTACAGCTGCTTTAGGTGCTGCTAATGTATTGTTATATACCTGTGTTTATACACCTATGAAGAGATCTTCTATAGCAAATACTTGGGCAGGTGCTATCGTAGGTGCTATTCCACCAATGATGGGTTATACTGCTGTCACTGGTAGTTTATCAGATCCAGCTGCTTGGGTATTGGGTGGTATTTTATATGCATGGCAATTTCCACATTTTAATTCATTGGCTTGGAGCTTGCGTGCTGATTATTCAAAAGCCGGATATCGTATGATGGCTGTTACTGATCCTAAATTAAACGCCCGTGTCTCTTTAAGATATAGTTTAGCCATGTTCCCCCTTTGTATAGCTGTGCCTTACTTGGATATGACTTCTTGGTGGTTTGCTCTTGATTCTACAGTAGTAAATGGTGCAATGGCATGGGGAGCATATAAGTTTTGGAGAAGCAGGTAAAGCAACCAAGCTTCTTTTCTCATATTATTTAAACTAATTTGATTTATGCAGTAATGACAAAACTGGAAAGCAATTATTCTTTGGAAGTGTGATTCATTTACCAGTTTTACTTGCATTATTAATGATACATAAAAGATGGAATTTGCAGGGCAATAACAATCCACATGCAGCATTAGAAGACGAAGAAGAGGAAATTGAAGAAATCATACAATGGGTGACAGATGATGAATAAATTTTTAATTTTTTTTACACACATAACAATAAAATCAAAACTGTTGTAATATTTATTACTCCTTGTTGAAATCACCCATGTTGGTAGCTTCAACAGGGCAACCAATGAATACAAGTTGTTGGATTTGTGTAGTGTCTTCATCCTCTTGATTATCTTCAATGAATAACATAATATGGGTAATATTTTGATATTTAACAAATCTCAAATTTACAACGGCATTTTCTTCAAAATTTTCTGGGGTCAATTCGAGTGTCTGTGTCTCGTTTACAGAATCAACATCATCGAAACCCAATACTGATCTATTAGTAAAAATCTTGACAGTTTTAGGAGCATTTGCTATATAAAAATATGTAATTAGTGAGGATTTTAAATGATGAAGCTATTCAGTCAAAATTACCAATGTTGGGAACCTTGAATTTTAAGGAATGAAGCTTGACAGCTAATCAAATTGTTAATTCACATATTTTTTTTTGGTTCAAGCACATTTCTCGTCTTACGTTGATTGAAAGGAACGCTAATAATCAATTGCTCATCAACATCACTTTCTAAAAAGGTATCGTCGTCCTTGAAAATGTTCTTGACATTATGCTCTTCTTGTTGATTTAAAGCGTCCATTTGATTAGGTGTAATGAATTCAGTTAAATCAACCTATCAATAAAATGTTAATATACATCATTTTGAATCAATTGCAATATCTTACATAACCAGGAACACCAACGCTCTTCTTTGCAGAGCCTGAAGAGGAAGAAGCAGCAGCATCTCCAGAGTGTTGCTTGACATAATGTTCAAGTTGTTGAGGATTAGCACCCTTCATTTCTGCTACTCTACTACCAGCCTTATAAAATTGGAAAGTAGGCCTATCATAAATAGCATGAATATCGTTAAACTATTACTAATACAATTGAAAAAAAACTCACATTGAAGTAACTTTACAAGCAGCAGCAACTTCTTTAACTTGATCTACATCAATTTTAGCAAATACAACTTGAGGATATTTGGTAGAAAGTTGAGCATAAAAAGGAGAGATCATCTTACAAGGCCCACTATGACAATATAAATTAATTATCATACTACGCGTATTGTGTTTATCGCTTTGAATTTTACCACCAAGTAGCAAAGAAATCTACAACAATCAATTTATCTGTTGTTGTTAAAAGCTTTTGAAAATCAGAAGCATTAGTAATTTGTTGAATAGCAGCCATGTTGTAAAGTATATTAAAGATAAAGAAGAATTCAATCAAGGCACTTTTTATCTACCTTACGTGTACTGTACCTCAACTTTTAGGAAGCTACGGGTATGCCTTAATTATGTCCATTGCTTTATTGAAGTCACATTTAATTCAAGCTTCTTGAATGAGAAAAGGGATATCCCACAGCTTGATCATATCATCTTGTTCAATCAATCAGTAATATATTCATCATGGCCAAATATGCAGTCATTTGTGCTAGTAATCAAAACAGATCTATGGAAGCACATCATGTCTTGAAGTAAGTTTCGAAAGAAAAGAAGAAAGGTATACCAACTAAACATAATCAGTAAGAAAGGGTTCAATGTTCACTCGTATGGTACAGGTACTATGGTCCGTTTACCAGGCCCTGCAATTGACAAACCCAATATTTATCCCTTTGGTACTCCTTATGAACAAGTATATCAAGAATTGAAAAAGCAAGATCAGGCATTATATACACAAAATGGTTTATTAAGTATGCTTGATCGTAATCGCAAAACAAAAGATGCCCCACAAAGATGGCATGAGTCGCGAGAATTATTTGATGTTATT
This sequence comes from Mucor racemosus, assembly GCA_027405735.1. NCBI lineage: Eukaryota > Fungi > Mucoromycota > Mucoromycetes > Mucorales > Mucoraceae > Mucor > Mucor racemosus. The sequence goes on from JAPEHQ010000005.1 coordinate 2,134,542, forward strand.
ATTACTTGTGAAGAACGTTGCTTTGACTCGGTCGTTGAGGATTTATCTAATCGTGGACAAAATATGAATCAAAGTACTCATGTTATTAATGTTGAAATCAAAGATAACCACGAAGATGCCTTATTAGGTGGAAGAGCAATTTTGCAATTGGCTCAAATGGTAAAAAGAAACAATACCTTATAATAGCATATTTACTAAGATTTTTGAATAGATTGAGGCTTCAAATGATATTGATGCAGATATGGATGGCATCATTGAAGAATTCACTCTTAGAAACCCGGGATTTCCTATTTTACACACAGTTGCTTATTTCTAAATATCATAAAGACTTCCCAACATTGTATATAATATATTTACTCTATTCTGCGTATTTTTTTGATGAAAATGGAAGATTTCCATTTTACCCATCCGATTCTGAATCGACCTGTAATTTCAAAAACATTTACTTTTAAATTGCTTCTTGAATCGTACAACTCTGGTTTGTATTTAAGCCAAGTATTTATCATGAAATCTTGTTTTATCAATAACTCCATCAAAAATTTAAGAAGTATACAGTATATAACATTGTCTTTTTATTTGCTTAACTATTAACTGCGGACCATCGATAAAGCGACTCATTCAGCTCTGGTATATTTGTAAATGCATAGTGCTTTGCAGAGATGTACAACAGAACTCATAGCGTAAACTTTTGGGTTTCGAATAGTAATTAAAGCAAAGTAAATGTATTACTGAGAATTCAAGATTGAATGATACACCGGCTTTTAATTACACATATTCTGCTGGCAAGGCCAAAGATTATGTTAATTACATTCGATATTTTGCTTGATGAGTTGCTTCAGTCCTTTTTGATAGTGTATCTTCAAATGTCATGTGCCTAAACATAATACATTCTTATAAATCTGACCTTTTTTGCAAAAGTTTCGTTATGCAAAATTAAATAAGATTTTACGCATATTTGTTTATTTCATAGCCATTTTCCACAGAAACACCCGTAGAAAGTTTATCAAACCAAAGCTATTGGTAGTAGCTTTGAATGATGCTATTGTTTACTAATATTTTTTTGCATATTGCCCTTGTCTCATCACATAATGTCCAAAAATTGTGAGACATTCTGTTTTTCAATCGCTTATATCTCTACCAATTTTTAAGCTTTTTAAGAGCATAATATACCAAATTGAAGATATAATTTAGGAGAATGATGAAAAATACTTTTAAAAGTGTTGCAAGGCCACTGAAATTTGTGGCATTTAGAAATGTAAAACATCGCTAAATAACTGGTTATCTTATCAATCAAAAAAATAGTATCAAGCAGTATGGAATCCGTTTAAATTTTAATATTATAATTTGTGCACAATTTGTATCTTTTATTTACATTATTTTGTTTGGTTCTTGTTGCATTTTTTATAGAGTAATAATGCATTAAATCCAAAAACCACAAAAACAACAAACATGACTGATCATGTTTATCAATCAAACACAAAGCATCTGAATTTTTACGTGTCATGTTTTTTTATACCAAAATGTGCACAACATGTGGCGCTTTTATTTTTACTATTCCAATAGACTCTACCTGAATTATTGATGGAGTAATGATACATTTTGGTTCATAAACAAATACCTTTGAAACAGTCGAAATAATAAGAGCCAGTAATATTGCTTGAAGTTTGAAAGAGCGTCAATTTTCTGGGTTATAAATTGGCAAATAATATCGCTCGATCAAAATCTCAAAAAAAAAAATTTCGGAGGCCATGTGATCCATTTCATCTCTCGGGCTTTAAATGAAATCACGTACTGGGAAGGGAGCTTTAAGCTGTGAAAAATGTGCAAAATACTGGAGACTAGAGAATATTTCTAACATTTGATAGAAAACTGTCTAGATACCGTTATTTGTTGATTAAATGTTTTTTGTAGCCCATCCAATTCTAAATTGCTTCATATTTTTTAAAATTAAGATTTATCTCCAAAATGTTTCATAAAAACAGATTTTCTGTGTTCATGAGGTGTGTTTTTACTTTTTACAAATACCTGTAAAAATCTGAAACCTTAGCACTGAAAAAGTAATACCAACTGCAAAAAAAATAGGACATTTCCGAAAATGCATTTTTGGATTAAAGCTGAACATCTCAGGCACATTGGCATATAATTTTTTCTGGCAATACTTAATGAAAAAAAAAAAAAGCAGAGCAGAGATGAAAAGTGAGACCCAGTTTTCAATGAAAAAGCGGTGACTTTTACGTGTTTTTGAGCATTCGTGAGATATAAAATAAATTTATGAATAAACAGCATGATGCGACCAGCTCGTATCTACCGTATTTAGCGGTGCCTGAGGTATGATATTATTAGAGGATGTTCCTAAAGGAATAAATTCTATAACAAATGCTACACTTGTACTTACTACTTACTATACTTTAGGCTGTCCATTCCATCATGTTGGTGTTTCATTTTTAACCGGATGTCAAATCCAACAATAGTTTAGGAACCAAAAATCAGATCAATTGAACATCAACGGAACCATGGTTTCAGTGTGATATTTGAGCATAATATTACAGCATAATGCTCCACCATCATGCCACATTAATATAATAGATAACGTCTATAACCCTTATCACTTCCTCATCTCCCTCAACTCAACTAGTATATAAACCTTCTTTATTTCCTTTCAATAAACAATATCACTTTACTTGATTAAATTTCTAGTTTTATTTTACGTGTACATATTCTGATAAACCACAAAGATTGGAAAGTAGTAGAGCGTTTAAAATTTTTATCAAGCTATGGCTACATAAAATATGTAAAATGCTTTCATTTGAATGCCATTTTTGTCACGATATTTTTATTAAGCTTTCAAGATTTTGTCTTTGCTTTGAAAATACATTAACATCCAAGGCGTCACCTAACAAGAATGATTTAGTAACAACGGAACAAGGTATGAAAGGAGTGTTGAATTCAGATACTATTAAACAACTGTTGGAAGAATCGAGAATTTCAGACTTGGAAATGGGATTAAATGATGTTCGTTTACAAATTCTCGAATTTATTTCAGCTAGACGTTTTAAGCAACATAGTTACCAAGGAGACCTCTGAAGCCTTGGAGCCAGCAGAGCTGGTACCACCGATCATAAGAAAAAAAAATCGGGTTAGGTTTTTTAATACAAATCAATTCTATTGATCGATAGCATTCGTTTGGTATGGTACCGGGCTTCAGAAAAGGCAAAGAACTTGCAAAATATAGCATTAAAATTGTTGAAATGGGTCAATTTTTGGGATTCAATAACATTTAACTAGTATCCTACAAGGCTTGTCTTTTGTGAATACATAGTAGAAATAGTTTATCTAGTTTTTATAGCATTCGAGAGCTAAAAATCGAAAAAGAAGGTTGTATATACGAAATTGTGTTACTAAAAGTCATGGGCTGAGTAAACTTACTTTTTAAAAGCTAGGTATAAATAACTGAGGCCTGGTGAATTATAAAACAACCGTATATTCATTCCTTCTTTCAGATAACAACATAAATTCATCAAGAAAGAGCCACACCATCTAGAATATTTCGATTTGCGGGGACTGAAATGCAATCTGGCAACCTGATTCATTTTTGTTCTATTCTGCCATTTTTGGAAAAATGTAATCTTTCAAGAATTTTTGTAACCCAAACTGCATAGTTAAATCTCTAAAGTATATTAATAAGAAACATGCAGTTATAAACCCCTAATACTATGCAAATTTTTGTTTTTAATTTTTTGTTACAAAATCTTTGAGAAATAATGATAATGTAGCATTTCAATTTTTTGAGGAAAAGTTAAAAAATTTAGCTTGGAGACCCTAAATAGACACTGCCATAATAAAAATATGACTATTTGGCACAAATAACTCCAGTAAATAGCTTAGTAAAAAGTCTCGTTTTTCGACCGAAAAATTGAAATTAGCGAAATTTGAGATTTTGGATGAGGTATCATAAGGAAAAAATCGAGTTGAAAAAAAATCGCGAAAAAATTAGGTTTTTTGCTATGAATCGATTCCGCTGAGCAAGAGTATTCGTTTGGTATGGTTCCAGGCATCAGAAAAGGCCGAGAACCTGCAAAATATAGCATCAGAAGTGCTGGAATGAGCCAGTTTTGGTCATTCTGCGTCATTTTATTTGCGATTATATAATATTGCAAAGTTATAATTGTGGTAAGCGGTCGATTCTTTGGTTTTATGGCATTCGACTGTTAAAAACTGGAAAAAGAAGATGATTTATATGATTATATTGTACCTTGTTTGAGTTCAATAGTGATTTTCAATTGTGTCAAAAAGCCAGGTTCAAACTCAATACTATTTCCTTGACCACTATCCGGATGGTTGTTTAAAATATGAATCACAATCGCATTTATACAGTTGACTTTTGAGTAAGTAAAGGAAGAAAGTAAGCGGTTTTTGAGTCATATTATAGTATACAAGCACTATTGATTATTTTGTGTCGGATATGATTTGAATGGTAATTTTTGGTTTATTTTATCAAATTAAAGCTTTGCAGATTTCAAATCTAATTGAGCAGCCTTTTCTAACTCTTGTCTTCTGTTACGAGCAGTGATCAAGGCAGCAGCAGCTCTAGAACTAGTAGGTCTGCCCAATTGTTTAGAGATCCAATCACCGGTATCAATAAGAGCATCTAAATCGACACCAGTCTTTAATCCCATGCCGTTCAACATGTAGACCACATCTTCAGTAGCTACATTTCCCTTGGCTCCAGGAGCATAAGGACAGCCACCAAGACCAGCAACGGAACTATCAACTACTCGAACACCATATTCTAATGCCTTCAAGATGTTGGCTAATGCTTGACCATAGGTATCATGACAATGAACAGCAACGGCTTCGATGGGAACAACCTTTATGACATGCTCTAATAAAGTAGCCATGGATCCAGCAGTGCCAACACCAATGGTATCACCTAAACTAATTTCATAACATCCGGCATCATATAATTCTTTAGCTAATTCAGCTACTTTTTCAGGATTGACTTTTCCTTCATAAGGACAACCTAAAACACATGAAAGATAGCCTCTAACTCGTAAGTTTTGATCCAATGCCTTTTTTAAAACGTCTTTGGCTCTCACAAGTGACTCTTGAGTGGAGCAATTAGTATTCTTGCGATTAAATGAATCGGTCACAGCAGTAAATAAAGCAACTTCTTCGGCTCCAGCAGCAACAGCACCTTCTAATCCTTTGAGGTTAGGAGTCAAGACAGGATAAAAAACACCGGGCTTCTTTTTGATTGAAGTCAATACTTGCTTGTTATCACCCATCTAAATGTTATTTTACATGTCAATCAGTGGTTTCATTGAGGAATAGTGATTTTTTTTTTTTTTACCTGAGGAACCCATTTAGGGCTAACAAAACTGGTGGCTTCAACAACTGATAAACCATTGTTTGCCAATCTTTCAATCAAATCGATTTTAACTTGAGCAGGTACAAGTGTCTTTTCGTTCTGAAGACCATCTCTAGGTCCAACTTCGACAATTTTAACGAAATCAGAAGAATATGGTGAAATAACAGGTCTTGAATAATTTCTTTTCAAAATCTAGTAAATTTTTTTTTTTTTTTGTTTACGGTCAATGTTTTGAATCATTCAAGTACAAACTTTATGAATCAAACCTGATTTTTTAATGACGCTCTGGCTGCGATTTTCGAGATAGATGAAGTATAGAAACGCATATTTTTGTTTATTATTTCAAAAAAGAAAGAAAGAAAATATTAAATACAATTATTATGTGTATATGAAGGATAGTTGAGGAAAAAAAAAAATTAAACAGAATTGTCTCACGGTCATGTGTAATGTTGAAATGTCTCTATGCCCATACAGTAACCAAACCAATTATTAAACCTGTCATTAATAGACTAGCCAAGGTCATACAGCAATTCACAATTTGAAAACCTCTTTGTTGTTTATGAATGAAGCTTTTATCTGGTTGCATAAAGAATCGCCATGTTCCAACCCACCAAAGAGGAAAAAATATAAATCCGAACAAGAATAAAAGCATATCTGTGTGTTCTACATTGGTTGACATTGGTATAATAGTTGTTTCCAATGCTGCAGGATGCGCTTTTGCTGCAGTAGATATAATTTTATTGTTTGATGCAGTAGTTGGATCCATTGGAATAGCTACAATGCCAACTGTAGTAGTCGTGTTGGTGGTAATTGCTGTATCGTCCTGACCAGCAGGAAAGAATAATTCATTACTATCATTGCTACTACTACTACTACTACTACTACTGTCGTTCATATCCACTACAACAGCACCATTTCTTTGTTCCTGGGATATTGGATCATGTGAGTAACCTTCATCATCTTCACTATTATCGCCATCATCTTGCTCCAATATCTTTTCGTTATCTAACTGTGGATTATATTGTCGGATAGTTTCCCATTTTATATCCAAATCTGATTCCACTCGAATTGCATCATCGTTATTTGATGAAGAAATGTTGCCACCAGTTACTGTACTACTATTACTTCTTGATAGATTTGATATAATATTAGCTAACGTTTCTCTTTTCTTTCGATTTTTCTGTTGTTGCTGCTGTTGCTGCTGCTGCTGTTGTTGTTGTTTCTTGGTGGTTGACCATCTTCGAATAATTGGAGATGCTGCTGTTATTGCGATCTCAATCTTATTACTATCTCGACGGCCATTTTGATATTGTTGAAATTCTACAGCTATTTTCTCTTGCGGGAATGTCTTTCGTCTGTTTTTGTAGTCTGATTGATGTTTTTTACTGATTTGCTTTGACGTTGTTACGTCAATGTCGAGTGATTTATGATGAATTAAAATATCATCACAACTGCCATTATTATGAGTGTAATAGTATTGAACAATTGGCCAATTACCATGTAAATTATCAATTGTATTTCTACGTTTCATACTTTATATAACGAAAGAAAAAGCAAGAAAGGTTGTTTATTGTTTGTTCTGTTTCTTTATTTATACACATAAAAGAGGCACTCGTCCCCCTTAATATATTGATGTAATCTAATAACGTCTTTGTTTGGCAACATTTTTATCATGTCAGCAAGTCATCATCAATGGGTATTCTAAGACGAATTTCTTTTTCCATCATCAAGCTAATAAGTTCATTTGCTTCTTTTTCATCCATATTCTCACCAAACGATTTAATCCCCAGCATATATAATTCTGGTCATACATATTAGTTTACATAATGCCCTCATTCTTATATAAACTCACCTTTTGACCATGGACATTCTCGAACAGATCGATAGAATAAACTACGAGCCTTTTGCATATTTTCTTGCAATAATTCAAATTGAATGTAACATTTCCATAATAAAATGGATGATTTTGTTCGAATATCTTGCGTAGATCTATCAAAATAATCTCTTACAGAATTAACATGATATGGCGTATACTTATGTAATTCACTATAAATAGCAGATAACCACAAAATGACATTTGAATCTCTATATTCAAAAAGAAATGCTATCAGTATCTTTGCATGCAAAAAGTTATTTTTCTCCTTACTTTTTAACTGCATCATTTAATAAATGTTGAACCCTATTATAAATCTTTGTTTTGGATTCATTCCATATATAAAAACCAAGAAACATCGTGTTATTAGGAAACAATACAAGTGCATATTCCATTGCCTGTCTTAATAATCCAGGTTTATAACTTGTGCTGGTTGTAGCATGTTTATAAAGCAATGTTGCATAATCAATCCATATGATCTCTGATTCGTATCCTCTTTCTGCTTGACGCTCTTTAATATAATCAAGTGCATGTTGATAAACAAGACATGCACTGTCTAATCCACTGGATAAATATTCAAACAATGCACTACATCCTATCATATTGATGGCTATTTGCCTTTCTGATTGTGAATGAGATAATGTTGATAATTGAGCTAGTTTTTGTGAGAAATACTATGCAATGTTGTTGTTAGTTTAGTTTTTACTTTATCCCCCCCCCTTCTTTTGCCCTATTTTGTACCTCTCTAGTTTTTAAAATTAAAGTCGAGGTTGGAGGTGGCGTTTGATCATCTACGAGAAAATCAGTACATTGTTTTGTTTCAGTAATACTCCTTACTTACTGTATGACTGATTATCATTCGACATGGATGTCAATATCTTGAGTGCTTCATGAGGTCTATTATTTTCCATTTCCAATTTGGCAAACATATAGTATAAAACGGGAGCATTCCTTTGATCATTTTCAGGAAATGTATGATACATGGATAATGCAGTCAAATATACTTTACGAGCCTATTATGATGCAATAAAATCATTAGGAGACATTTATCATAAACAAAACATGACGACGGCAAACCTCATCAATGCGATCATGGCTTTTTTCCATTTGCGCATAAGCATTCCATAATGTTAAACTGGTTCTTTGATCTTTCAATAATGTTTTTGCTAACCGACGACCCCTAAGTATATGCAATTTTAGACATTGGAAATGGCATATGCTACACGCAACTTACAATTTTTGGCCACAACTGGATTCAAATGCCAAATAACAAATGGTTAAATGTTCAGATTTCTCTATGGTTAGCAGTTGTTGAAATACAGTTCTATTCTGATGTTAGTAAAACAAGAGCAATTCATAATGAAACATACGTTTTTTTTACCTGATAAACTTTTCATCAATGTCGCATTGAATATATTCTTTTCCTGCACATTTGAACCAATTTCCGGATTTAGCAAAAAGTTCATTTAATCCAACAGGATATGAACTTGGTATATAGTATGGATTCATCTCGGATGCAGTTTCTTCGGGATTCATGGGAACACCAGCAACATACCAAACAAGATGCTTTGTAGCATTTTGATTAGCAGGCCAGAAATTATTCAATGGCATTTCGTTATGAGTGAATGTATCTGTAAAGAAATGTGTATTGGTTCCAACATGAGGTGGTGTGTAAGGCAAACCCATAAATACAAATATACTGTAGATCAAGCTTTGACGAGCACCTTTTGTTGTAATGTTGAATAAAAATGATTTGAGATCATCTGATAAAATAATACGATACGGATCTTCATCTACACTATCATCTTCTGCTTGATTCATACGTAACGGCATATGATTCTTTTGTTCGTTTTCCAATTCAGAGACAAACCAATCTTTCAACGACAATACTTCGTTATCGTCATCTTCATCTGCAGTGGCTGGTTTATCAAATTCTACATCGGGTATTTCCTCTCCATTATCTGTAGCTCTAAAATATTCATGCCATCCCAGAGCTCCCTCCTCACCAAATCGCAAGACTTCACTATCCCAAAATTCTACAAAAGCATTAACCTTTTCTTCGGATTGTCTCTGATCCATTGTAAAGTTGACAGGCTGATACAGGTTAAATTCTACAGCAGCTTGAATGATGGCAAATGCTTTTTCTTGATATCCAGATTGTTTGATAAATAAGCAAGCCCTCAATAAAATATAAACCATCAATGATTCAATATCTTCTCGTCGTTCATCATCTTCTTCTTTGCTGCACTTTTTAGCTTGCCTTTTCAATGTCGACAAAGCATCTTCAAACACCTGTACACAATTTGTGTATGAAAAACTAGCGAAATTTGTTTGACGAAGATTGATATATTCAGCCCAAAGTCGAATTGAATCAGGATGTTGTTTGAGCATTTCATCCCATTCTCTCAATAATTTCAATGTTTCCCAGGTTTCTGCTCCACAGGTCAAATATTCGTAGATCAGCTCTTCGTCCATAGGATTATAATCCAATGCCTTTTCAAAAATACTTAATTTGACTTCATTCAAGCTGGATTTGTTGGATTTATTGGTTGTAGCAGATGGATCTAATCCTGCCGCTGCTTCATCTTGGAAGTGAATAAAATCTAACCAAAGTTTTACATTTTCAGGTTCTTGATCCAATTGTCGGTTAAAATCAATAGTTCGTTGACGTATTTGATCATTAAAACTTTCGCCCTCCTCTTGTTCATCTTCTGTATCGTATTCTTCCTTTATGCGTTTTACTTTATTTCCTTCTAAAGATCTATAATCGACTCCACTGCTTGCATACGATTCGTTATCAATCGCTCTTTTTCCATAATTATCGTCAAATGTAATTGTATTTGTATGCGATGCAAACGGATCTGAAATATTCTTTTTGGGTTTAATACGAATTCTGTAAGATGTAAAATTTAGAAAATGCATTCATTCAATAATCCTCTTATAGTTTTACCTCTTCAAGCTTTTATCTAATTCCTTCCAAGAATAATTGGAATCCATGTATCTCGAAGGTTTTTTATCAGATTTATCGATGATTGACACTTGGCCTGCCTTGATGACAGAATTATCAATGCGTTTATTAAATGGCAATCCAATAATCCTTCCTCCTCCTCTTCGTCTGTATTCTGGTATCGAATATATATGATTTCCTCCATACCTCAAATTGTCAGAATCTCCTCTTCTATCCATAACAAACGAGATTCCCGTGTTCAAGGTGCCTGTATGTACAATTTCTGGCGATCTTTTTCGGTGAGATGATTTCTATTTTGCAAAGAGATTTAGGGAAATTGTCAAAAATGTCAAATACGAATTCTTACCTCATGGCGACGAGAATGTCCACTACTGCGACCTGAAGGAGATCGAGATCTACGCCGACTACTACTATGATAAGAAGAAGAAGGTGAGCGAGATCTATGACGACGAGATGGTGAGCGAGATCGATGGCGACGAGATGGTGAGCGAGATCGATGGCGACGAGTACTACTGCGGTGTACTGTTGATGTTGATGGTGAGTGATGTCTCGATCGACTGCTCTCAGATGGTGATGATCGATCATGTCGAGATTTTCTCTCTTCTATATTTACTTATATTAATTGAATTATTTACAGATTAATTGAATTCAACATTACCTTGTGAATTTTTTGTTGAAAAATCAGGTGCGCTTGAAAATGAAGGAATTGGTATACTGGCGTGAATGCTTGGTGCAGAATCGAATACAGGTGGTGGTGGGATACCTCGAACCAATGCCTTATGCATTATATATGAGTATATGCTTTAAATGTATTGTATTATTGTCTCACCTTGTTCTTTTCCGGGTCCATGTTTTATTAAACTAGAATAAAGTATTCAGGCTGTTTGAGAGGAAGAATGCACAAACAGGCTAAATATAATGGTAAACTTTGGTGACTGGTGATGGCAGTGTACCGCGCAATTCATTTAGTGTATCTATGACATTTTGCATGAATTAGAAGCTATTTGAGTGCTTTTGATTCCCTTGACTTGAATGATAAATAAATGAGGCTTTTATATACCACAAATAGCTTCTATTGAAAAGCTTAAAATGTGCATCTCGTGTTCTTGTATTGTATAGCCATATTCGAAGCCGCAAAGTTGATCCAGTTCTAATGTTCTCGTATGCTACTGAGCTCATCAAGCAAATCTATTACTGTCAACAAGTTTACGTGCAATTGGATTTTGTCAAGAAGGATTCTAACTTAATAGAAATGATGATGCTTCAATAACCGAATCACTGACTCATTATTTGCAAGAACTCTGCACAAAACCTTCCATGATTGTTTTTCTGTTTATAAATTCTACATGTCATTTACAACCCAGTAATAAACTTGATTCAAGATGATCTCTGAAAAACCCACTTAGCAACAGTATTCTCAAAGAGGGGTTGGCTACTAAATGGGTATATTATTATCTATGTTGTAAATCAACTATTCTTTACCGACAATGACATGCTTGGATTGCGTCAAATTGTTGAAAGGCAATTTAGTATAGGGTTGTTGTCGAACCCAGTTTATGCTAGTAAATTTGGCTGGCAAAACCCGGCTCGACGCCAATACATTTTTAGTAGTACAAACAAAGCAAACTAGGGTATCGTTTTGTTAAAGATGAAGAAAGTTAGTAACAGATTATTATATATGTATTATAAACCATCAAGCTTTATGGAATTGATGTATTTTCAGAGGGGTTGCATGACAAGGATCAAAGCGACAAACCCCAACGAGATATAACAAAACATTTGTCCTGGTAATTTTTACGTACTCTTTTATTGAAATCAATACTGGATATGTACTCAAGGCTTTCGAAGAAAATATATGTAAAACACATTGTACTACTACAACTTTAAGATTATACATAAAAGAGGACGTTTATTTATTAATGTTGGTAATTGTCAATGCCATATATGCTGTTTTGGCTGGTTTAGCACTATTTCTTACTTGAAATGGACTGCTGGCCATAATAAACCCCACTTGAAAAAAGTGGGCGCTTGAGTATTACGATTTAACCAGCATATCAATGGGATGCTAAAATTATATATCTGGATATTGTTACAGCTGCAGTATATATTTTGAAACTTGTAGTCCATTTGGATCAATATTCATTGATCTCAAGAATTTTTCGGGTTACTAAATTTCTTTCAAGCAGAAGAAAAGACTCTTTTTTTTCAAAAACGTATCCAAAAATCCTTCAAAAACAGCTGTTAGCTAATTAAATTGAGGTATTCTTCGTATATTCACTGTACATCAAGTGCAACTTTAAAATTTAATTTTAAACCATTATTCGATTTTCTAAAAAATTTCAAAGAATATCTAAAACAATCCATACAAAATTATTCAAACAAGTACGCATTTTCATTTTTCTATTTCTACAGCAGTTCAGGGAAGCTAAAACATTTGAAATTCTGCCGATCAACAGTAAAAGTACCTGTGGAATAAGTAGAGATATTCACGGAAAAAAAGTATAAAAAAACAATAAGAATTCGACTAGATAACATTAGGGTTTTCTTATCAACAAGTTAAATTCTGCTTGAGGACTTTTATAGTAAATAAATAACCTCTTTATATAGTTTTCATCAGAGAAATTAGGTAAGCATTCCTAGGTCCATACATAGCCAATAATACCACCCCGTATCAGATATAAGCCTTGATAGTAACCAATCGGTGTATTCATAGAGTTTATGGGTTCTTGATCATAATGGTGTGATTAGATCCACGTCAATGTATGTTGATTGGCCTTTAACTATAAGCTGCTAGGCCATATCAAAATTGAATAGCTAAGTCATCTCTTATACTATGGTATATCTAAATTTTAAATAAAGAGGCGTTTTTTTGAGCTTTTTTTATACTTAACCGTGTACGGTCTGAAAATTCAGGTTTTGTAGCGGACATTTTTGGTGACTCATTTTATCCTTACTAACACTCATGATTTTGATCAAAAAACAGAAAAATCAATTTTTGATACCAAAATCAACGTTTAAATGTAATATATTATGAGAGAAAATTGTAGCCATAACTAATACACATTTTATAAAAGCTTAATATTTAATGTTAAGTAATAAAACTTTGCACTTTTGCCCCAAAAACAGTTTTTTGATTAAAGGATTTTCATGTAATATTTTGCAATAAAAAAGTTTGTTATTTTGTATTGAGCAAATAGAGCATTAAATGTAGTACATGTGTATATTTTTTGTTTTTATAATTGTTAGTATAATTAACTCTAAATTTGCAAAATCAGAAAAAAAAATTAAAAAATGTCAAAATTGATGATCTGGAGAAGAATAATTTTCTAAATTAATATTCCGCTTATAAGCCTTGTAAGTCTTAAAAATAAGAGATTTTATAATACTTGGGAACTTTTTCAAGAATTAATGATGCTGTACCCACTTGATTCAAGCTTATTCCTGTAAATCTTCATACATATTAATATTGTGCGGTAGTTTATTTGATGATAATATAAACTTACTTGATAATTAATGTGCTAGAGGTAATTTACATTGAGTTTTATTCTTACCTCTCCATTATCATAAACATAAACATGGCCATCACTGGAACATATTGCCACCTTTTACCCTCTTTGCCCCAAGCCAATCTATTCAATGCTTTACCAGAACAAACTTAAGTACTTACAAATGGTTTCTTAGTATTTGCATTCAAATCAGATACTGTATATCAAATTAACTGGTTTCATCTACAGTAGTAGTATCAAACGTATCATCAGCCCACCATATGATAATGTCAATCTACAATTAGAAACATCTTATTGTCACTGTTTTAAGCTATGAAAAGCTTGATTTTTAATAGTACAGCAATTAAATAAAAAGCAAGATAATACTAATAGCATATAATGAGTATTTAACATCTAAATAAGTTTGATGAATTATGCTTTCAACCCCTTTTAAAAATCCTGAGGCAAACACAACATCTTGGTCCTGTAATTTCTATCCATCAAAATGTTGCGACTTCCACTACACTCTACACAATGAATGCATCTTTTATCGATCTTGACCTCGATGTACATTGAGTATCTGTTTTTTACCATTTATAATTTATCGAGGCTTTGTAAATTAAAATCAACGTAAAAAGTACCGTTTATTAGAATGAATTAAATATGGTTTTATATAGTTATTGGGATCGTGTGATAAGATCTAATGGACCCCTGTCCATTAGTGTGACAATAGAAATTATTATTAATGGGTATGGATATAATATGTTATGTTTCAGTGGTAATATTGGAACCATGAAATGTAACCTTTGCTTGATTCGTATGTTGAGCATCATGGTTTGACAGATGTTCGAAATTTGTAATTCGGTAATTCCTAATTCTGATAAATCAAGTTGTATTTTCTCTGATTTATTAATATTCAGTCATATTGAACGATGATTTATAGCATTACCAAAAAAAAAAAGAGTAGATGCTCCAAGAGTTTTCTGCATATCAAATTACGCATTTTATTAGTAGAAATGATTGTATCAGGGTTATATTATATTAGGGGCAAGAGACACAGACAAAGATTTACTTGTTATGTTTAGGTTTATTTCAGAATATATAATAATAAGGAAAATGATGAGGAGAACTGACGAAGAAATAAAAGGAATTATGAAAGTAAGGTAATTTTTTATACTAAATTATTCAAGAATCTAGTTCCCTTCATGAACTAGACTTTAGGGACATAGTGCTACTGAATTACTCTATAACTTGAATACGAGTAAGTTGATATTGTAATGTGGTCATTGGTTGTGTCGCAGTGCGTGTAGTAATAGAATCCTTGCATAGGCTGGAGATTGATATTGCTTACTATACATAATGAAGAACTAAAAAATAAAGTTAAAACTAGATATATTTATTGATGAGTATATTGTAGTAGATAAAAAGAGAATCCATCTCGAACGACATCAGGATTCAGGATATTAATATGTTTTGGAAGCGCAGATATAGAGTCTACAATACAGAATGTATGAAAGAATGATTTCATAGTCTTGAAAAACTACTAGTTGATTACAACATGATGATATAATAGATTGGCCAGAGCAAGTTTAGTAAGATACGACCAAGTTAAGTATATAAATATTCATGCTTGATTAACTTTAACCAGTGAATGCTTATACAGTATCCTTGGAATGATGTGAAAACAAAAAGAGAGAAACAACACACGTAGAAAGGGATTATTTTTAAGGCTTTACATTATTTAGCGCAATTAAAACCCTGCTAAATTGCATATTTTTTTTACCAGAAAAACCGTCTGTCATATCATACATTTATTACAAAATGGCAAAAGCGAGCCCCCTAGAGCGGCGCCGTAATTAAGCATAGCAAGACAGCAAGATTGAACAGCTAATAAGTCTCTTATACTATGGTATATCAGTTTTAAATAAAAAAGCGTTTTTTTTACTATTCTTATATTTAACCATGTAAGGTCTGAAAATTCAGTTTTTTAGCGGACATTTTCGGTGGCTCATTTTATCCTTACTAACACTCATGATTTTGATCAAAAAACAGAAAAATCAATTTTTGATACCAAAATCAACGTTTAAAGATACTACATTGTGAGAGAAAATTGTAGCCATAGCTCATACAGATTTTATGAAGGCTTAATATTAAATGTTAAGTAATAAAAATTTTCACTTTTGCCCCAAAAACGGTTTTTTGATTAAAGGATTTTCATGTAATATTTTACAATAAAAATGTTTGTTATTTTTTATTGAATAAATAGGGCGCTAAATTCTCTAAATGTGTATATTTTTTGTTTTATAATTGGTAGTATAATTAACTCTAGATTTGCAAAATCAGAAAAAAAAATTTGAAAAATGTCAAAATTGATGATCTGGACAAGAATAATTTTCGAAATTAATATTCCGCTTATAAGCTTTGTAAGTCTTAAAAATAAGAGGTTTTATAATACGTCAAAACTTTTTCAGGAATTTACGATGCTGTACCCACTTGATTCAAGCTTATTACTGTAAATATTTATACATACAGTGACCCCCAAAACTGTCCCAATGTTTCTTAGTTTTAAGTTTAGTATGATTTTCAGGTACAACAAATATATTTAAAGTACGATATATTTTATATATTTCGGAAGATCAATTAATTTCCTTTTATATTAAATTAAAAAAATCTCGAATTTTATTGGTCAATTGAATTTATACCCAATTTGGGACAGTATATGCATTGGGACAGTTTTGAGAGCCATTTTTGATTTTTAGATAATCGATGATTGTAGAACCATAATTTGCACTAGTATCTTGAACGCTTGGAAATCAGTAAATAAACACCTAATTAGGTAAAGAAAATAAAAAAGATGCATATTTCATATACAGATTCTGGTGCTTTGGCCTATTGAAAATTAATATGAAAAAACTTCAGGAGAATAAGGAAAATGATGCCATTAGTCTTTTAAACACCGGTAAATCAGTGCGCCAAGTTGCGGAAATACTGCATGTAGGTAAGCCTGTTGTGGAAAAAATTAAAAAACGGTGTTGCACAAGTTTGGGTGTGTCTAAAAGGGGTCGACTTAAATTTCTGTTTGAATCTGATGAAAGGTTTTGTGTTCGCCAAGCAACAAAAAAAGCAGTCAAAAATTCAAGTAACATTTTAAAATACTTGAGAGTAATTTCGGAGTTAATAAAAGCCCGGAAACTGTCCGAAATCGCTCCGTAGGGGGAGCATAGGAGCAATTATCAAGCCTAAAAAACCTATGCTGTCTCCGGCTAATATTAAAAGGCGTTTAGAATGGTGTCATCTTCGCAAGGATTGGACTTCCGACGAACGGAAAAGGGTGATTTGATCAGATGAGACCAACATTAATAGATTTAACTTAAATGGAAGAAGCTGGCTTTGGATTTGAGACGGTGAGAGCTTGAAATCTAATTATGTGAAGATGACCGTTATAGATGGCGGTGGGAGTGTCATATTTTGGAGGGCCATTACGTATGCCGGAGTTCGATAGATATGCAGAATTGAGGGTACTGTGGATCGACATTTGTATAAACAAATCTTTGAAGACGATTTGGAGCGGACTTTCAATTTTACTTTGGATAAATTAGGCCTTCGTCGTGATCAGATCATTTTCCAGCATGACAATGCTCCAAAGCATACATCAAATTTAGTCAAGGAATATCTATTGGATCAAGACTATGAAGTAATAAATTGG
Organism: Mucor racemosus; assembly: GCA_027405735.1. NCBI lineage: Eukaryota > Fungi > Mucoromycota > Mucoromycetes > Mucorales > Mucoraceae > Mucor > Mucor racemosus. The sequence goes on from JAPEHQ010000005.1 coordinate 2,151,942, forward strand.
TCTCCGCTATCTCCTGACTTGAATCCGATCGAAAATATGTGGATCTTATTAAAGAGGAGGCTTAATGAGTAAAAAACAGCGCCCAAATGAATCCTTGATCTTTCGGAGCGTGTAACTGAGGTTTGGTACAACACCATTAAACAGGAGGAGTGCCAAAAAGTTTTTGATAGCATGCCCAATTGTGTGAAAGTATATTTGGAAAGAAACGGCCTTTGGACGGACTATTAAATAGGATTATATTTTTTCCCGCGTAAGCTCCCAAAACTGTCCCAATGCATATGCTGTCCCAGACAGGGTATAAATATAGCGGACCAATGAAATTCGAGATTTTTTTAATTTAATATAAAAGGAAATTAATTGATCTTCCGAAATATATAAAATATGTCGTACTTTAAATATATTTGTTGTACCTGAAAATCATACTAAACTCAAAACTAGGAAACATTGGGACAGTTTTGGGGGTCACTGTACTTTTATAATCGCCAATTTTTTTGTAGGTTGATATCGACTTTAGACCAAAAAAACATTGGTTATAACGTAGATGATGGAACAAAATGACCAAGTCTTGGATAATTTTTTAATTCGAGAAAAATATTAGGATAGAAGCTTGGTAGAAAGTTTATATTAGTATGAATCAGCATATATCATTTAGTTGTTGTGTAATGTCTATTCACACCAGCTGTACGTTAATTGAGAATCAGATAAAATGGAGATCAATATAGTAGATAAATGTGTACATACTCCACAGTACCTTCCGCTTCAACGGAAGGTCATTTGGATCCATATCCATCGAGAACTGTGTTGCGTCCACAAGTCTGTGTATCTTCCTTGATCACGGCTATGACACAGTTTGATATGATAAGTTCAACATTGCTGTGTGTTATGTCATAAAGCTCAAATTATACTGTAAGTATTGAGAAATGTGGAACTAATGTGTGCCACCTAGACTTGGTTGGATATATATATAAATAGACTCACTTTAGATTATTATTCATATATTATAATTAGAGAATGTGAATATAAACGAAGATGTTTCGATCTTATAATAAAGTTCTTTAGTTTTAGTGCGTTCTTTCATTTTATAACAGTTTTCCTTTATTTTTATTAAATGATTTAGTACATATTTTAGCTTTGAGATTGATATAATCTCCTGGCGTAACAGACTGCTAAACGTACTGATCTTCAATGAGTGTAAATATTAGGTAACCAAGCACTACGACCCGAACTATGCTTCCCATGGGCATAATGATCTGCACAGATGGGCAGAATAAGAAATTTCATGCAGAACAGGTAGCCCAGATGAGCAGAGCAATGAGATCAAGGTTTTTTAGTCAATTTATTAAAGTATATCAATCATAATATAACTAATAACAAAGATAATTTGAATGGTTTAAAACAGATGTGAGTTACTCTGATTCAACAGAACTGCCTTATTGATAAGATATATCAATTTGAAATTTGGGGTTTGAAAGAGTTCTGCCCATGTTCTTCTTTCGTTGCCCAAATGGGAACAACTACAACAACCTGTTTGATAACACTAAAAATATTTATGCCTTTGTAAATTCCTGTTTGTAATACACAAAACCTTTTTTCTTCCCTAATCTTTCCTCAGCTCTTTTATTTACATTTAAAACTACTACAAAAGGACTAATATTTTTTTATAAACTGAAATCAAGTAGCAGGTACAAGTACATTTTTTCCTATTGTTTATTTGGAAATAAATTATAAATTGTTAATGTTAGGGCATATTATAATATCTTTCTCGAACAAAAAAAGCATCCAGGACTTAATCATTTTGTTCCATTATCTACGTTATAATCAATGCTTTTTTGGTCTAAAGTCGATATCTACCTGGAGAAAAACTGGTGATTATAAAGTATATATAGTATTGACGTGATTTAAATGAATGAATAAACTCATGTTAGTCTATTTAGTTTCTAAAAAGTACTTATTTCTATTTAGTGGCCAACAGCTAAGAAGAGGAAAACAAGATGTTGTCTTGTATATCACTACGAACTATCAAAGGTACACCATAATTATTACTTATTAGCTTGTTATTAATAATTGATTTTACTAATAAATCAATTTTTATAGGTCAAAAGTAGGTTTGTTCTGGTAAAGCATTGGATAAATTGGCTTGGGACAAAGAGGGTAAAAAGGTGGTAATAGGTCCCAGTGATGGCCATATTTATGTTTATTGACATTGGAGGCGTAAGACTAAAACTTAATGTGAATTACCTCTAGCGCATCAATTATAAAGTAAGACTATATTATTATCAAATAAACTACCACAAAATATTAACATGTATAAAGATTTACAGTAATAAGCTTGAATCAAGTGGGTACAGCATTGTAAATTCTTGAAAACGTTTTAACGTATTATAAAATCTCTTATTTTTAAGACTCATAAGGCTTATAAGCGGAATATTAATTTAGACAATTATTTTTGTCCAGATCATCAATTTTGACATTTTTTAATTTTTTTTTCTAATTTTGCAAATCTAGAGTTAATTATACTACCAATTACAAAAACAAAAAATATACACATATACAAAATTTAGCGCTCTATTTGTTCAATAAAAAATAACAAACATTTTTATTGTAAAATATTACATGAAAATCCCTTAACCAAAAATTCGTTTTTGGGGCAAAAGTACAAATTTTCATTATTTAACATTTAATATTAAACTTTTATAAAATGCATATTACTTATGGCTACAATTTTCTCTCACATTGTAGTATATTTAAACGTTGATTTTGGTATCAAAATTTGATTTTTCTGTTTTTTGATCAAAAATTTTTTTTTTTTTTTTTTTTTATATGGATAAAGATTTATTGAATAAACTTATCAGGGGGAATATTAAAAAAAGAGATTCAGGTGTATGGAATAGTGACCTGTCTCGGAAAAGCTATGAATTAGTCTAAGTTATTGAGCGTGGAAATGTAACGAATGAGCTTGGTAGAGGAGTCCAGTACGGCCTGGTCTACTATCTCAATTTGATCAAAGTAAAGTCGCCAGTGGGCGTTCCAAATGGATGTTAAAATACTCGAAAAGAGTTCAAAATGGTTAATTTTTAAGGCGGAATCTAATCGTTTGTAGTGGATAACATTCAAAGAGATTATGTCTTGGTATAGTTTGTCTAGTCGTAGTGGGGGAGTGAAATCAATGTACAGGTGAAAGAAATTGCGCCATATATCAAGATGGGTTGGACAGGTAATTAGATTGATCAAAATCATGAGTGGTGGTAAGGATAAAATGAGTCCCGAAAATGTCCGCTACAAAATCTTAATTTTCAGACCGTACATGGTTAAATATACGAAAAGTTATAAAAAAACGCATTTTCATTTAAGCTTATTAGTTACTGTACATGCCATAGTATAAGAGATTTAGCTATTTAATCTCGCTATGCTCGATTACAGCATTGTTCTACGGGCTTGCGTCTGCAATTTTTTAATGAATGTATGATATGACAGACGATTCTTTTAGTAGAAAACTTTATGTTTCTATTATAGTAACAGATATTGCTTATTTTGCTTAGTTTATAGGTTGATACGCTGTAATGCTGCTTTTACATTGGTTGGAATGTGCAATTTAGCAGGGTTTTAAATGTGCTAAATAATGTAAGGCCTAGAAAATCCTTTTATACGTGTGCTGTTTCTCTCTTTTTATTTTCATATTCCAAGAAGGATCTATTCACCGTTTGATAAGGAATATCAGACTATTAAGTTAGTATTCTTTTTTTGTATCTGAATACGCATTCTAACATAAGGGACTAATGTTTTTAATATAGGTAGCAGTCGTTATATTAGAGACTGATATTTTCATTTAACCGCATTTTAGGATCAAATGTCATTATTTACTATTGTATTATTGGACATATTTCTTGATTACCAAATCAAATCGAAGGCAATGATATTTATATCTACTCAATGAAAAGCTAGAACTAGCTACTGACCCACGAAATGTTCCAGAAAAGTGATGAAATTTCAAATGATATAGAAACAAAAAAAAGGATAATCTAATGTTTTGTCTAATAACCATAATAGTTTTGATCATAGCTATTGTACACTTGAAAACAAATCTTTTTACAGCTGACAATCGTAAACTAAAATAATAAGTTTAAATAAGGTTAACTTGTTTAAATTTTATGTGTGATAAAGTAATATCTATGGTAGCCTTAGATTCGGCTTGCATATAAATTTAAGCAGTAAGTGTTATTTAAGTTTATGCTCGAGCAAAAACCATTGTTGCTGTAAACATTATAGCTATAAACATATTTACAAATGATAATAATCGTAAATATATTGGGTCCTGTATGTATTGTTCTACATCAACAACTTATTGAATTGTATTGTCTATAATTATTATTAATAAAAACAAATGTCATTTAAAAACTCATTCGAGTTCAAAAATGCAATGGAATTTTTAAAACGGCACGATGCTCATGTACAAACTACTTTGTGCCCATACGATCAGCTCATTATGCTCATGGTCAGATTTCATTATTATGCACACATGGGATTAATGTTATGCACACAGACAGAATCTATAATTTTGTACATACAGGGTTAGCGTTGTGCTCGTGTGCAGTTTCTGTGAATTAGCTGATATAATAGCTAATAAAAAAATATAAAAAAACGGTAGTAAGTCAACTAAAATATAGTAATCTTTATTGACATTAAGAATAAACTGAAGATCACTATTGTTTTGTCCTGAGCTCCTCTTTATATATACATTTCAAATCTATTCTAATTTCGGTATTCATTCCTATTACAAGTGCTGTTATTTTCTATTATCTAAACTGTTAGTGATGGTTCCATATCTCATAAGGAATGCTATTCAAGTTTCCATAATATCTCTTCCAGGAATGCTATCTTGTCATGAATGATAGGAGTTGTCAACTCCAAATTAAGTAATTTATTTAATTCAATACCAGATGAAATGGAGATCATAGTGTGTCTTAACCACAGTTTCTTTTGTAGTGCCCATGTGCGTATTGTTATCTTTTTAACCATATTCAGTGGGCACAACAGCTCAGGCTACAGTGTGCAGCCCACCTGGGTAAAACAAAATCATCTTGTGCAGCACAGGTCGGCCGTAGTGAAGCTGTTATTCAAACTTACCGAATGCACAATGACCTATGAAAGCTGATATCTGAAATAATTGTAGTATATAGCTATTCATGCCCTATATCCATGCAGGCTGACAGCTTAATTGAATCAGTATTCATAGTGATCATATTTAAATTGTTTTCAAGAAAAATGTCTAGTAAGCTATAGGCGCACTTTGGTAATGATTTTCTCAACTTACAATAGGTTGTGAACAATGTCCTTTGAGGTCAGCGTGTCAAAGATGTGCATCTTTTATTAAGTAAAGTCGGAAGTTATTAGAATTGAAATTCGCTGAGATAGGAGGGTTTTTGGTTTTGGTTTTTCACGATTGTAAAAAGTAGGTTTCAAATATTTTTCGAATGTTTTCGCCCAGTATTGAGTCTAATTACGTAAAATCTTCAAAGCCGATGTGCCTTTATTCTATAGGACATTGATATCTCTCAGAAAATAAAAATATTAATACCAGAATATAAGTGCACTGGCCAAATATTGACCAAAAAATTTACCAAGGTTGATCTAAAATCGATTGTAAAAAATTGAGCACCTAAATTGAGATGTTCATTTTTTGTACTCACATGATAGATCCAACTGAAAGCTACTCTTTATTTTTTGTTTCAGCAAAAAGTATGGATTTTTCGTTGAGATAATCAAAATAATAGTTCTTATCACAGCTGAAAATCTGTCATAACGGCGTTCCAAAATTGATTTGAAAAAAAACGATCAAAAATGATTAAAAAAACAAGATCATTTAAATGCTCATAAACTGCAAAGTAGGTCGACCTAGCGTATTAAGCGGCTTTTGTACAGTTTTGAATTCTGCATCCATCTAAATAAAAATTAGACAAACATTCCGCATTAAATTGTGCGCAAAATGCAATCGAAATTTTGGAGGTTTTTTGAAGATACACATCACTTTTTATAAGCATATTTAAAATATAATTAATGGTAATGATGTGCAAACAATTATCTATCGATCGAGCTATTGCGGAATCTTCTAGCTGCATTTTTTGTAGAGAAAACAAGATGTTTATCCAAATTTTTTTGAAATTCAGAATTTGGGATGAGGGTATACAAGGGGAAAATGGAAGCCAGAAATGGAGGTACCTTTTTGTACACATTTTTGAGGATATCTCCACGAAAAATCAATATTTTGAAAAACTCTAAATTGAATCCGAGAGAGATTAACGAGCTTAATGACATGAATGTAAAAAAAATGTTGTTCAATTTAACCAATATTTTTGAAACCTAATATAGAAATGCCAAAAAAACGAAAAAAAATAAAGGTGCTCAGAATTTTTTTATATTAATATATGTTATACAACATTTTAAAATAAGTAAATTTTATTATTAAAAAGTACTAGTATAGCTTAATTTTTTCTAGAGATATGAAGCCTCAAAGTTTTCAATCCTTTAGCAGTGAAATACGCGTAAAAAATATGAAACATTAGCATTGAAAAATTAATACCAACTGCAAAAAATAGGATATTTCCGGATACTCATTTTTGGATTAAAGCTGAACATCTCAGGTACATTGGCATATAAATTTTTCTTGGTATTATTTAGTGAAAACAAAAAGTAGATCAGGGATGAAAAGTGAGACCCAGTTTTCAAGGAAAAACAGTGGATTTTTCATGTTTTTGAATCTTTTGTGAAATATAAGACAAATTCAGCAACATACAATATAATGCGTGGAATACAAAAACAGTAAATATATCTATACAATACATAACATTTTGAGTGCATTCTCATATTTTTTATTTTGACGCTACTGCTGAAAAAGTGTTGTATTGGATGATTAAATCAGACCTAGAATGCTCCTCGAAATCGTACATTTGATATTTAAAGGTCTATTTGGATATATAAATTTCTACTTTGGTATAAAGATATTTAAAAAAGTATAATTTGTAGCATCCAAGCAATTTATATCCATAATTTTATTTTTGAAAAGCTGCATGTACATGATAAATATCTGCTGAATTTATATATCAATTCAGCAATAATGTGCTTCATATTGATGTATCTCTCACTCTCATCATAGATTAAGAATAATATTGAAATCGAATGCTAAATAATTAGGGGCTATTCAGAGCATTGCTCGATGTATATATTCAGAATTAGTAATTGTTTTCACATAACTCTAGAAAATCGTGTGTTATTCATGAATATAGAAAAAATACTATAAAGCGCCCTAAAAGGAAATTAAGTATATTTTTATCCATTTTTACGAACGCCCTTATGAAACCATGCCATGTTTGTCACTATAACCTGCTTTAAAGCAGACAGTTGAGCATACGTTTGTTATATATGCAATTTGCTAAAGATAAAAGAAATAATAATTAGAAAATAATGGGTAAGGTTTACTCTTGGTTAGTTCGAATTTATTGTAACATTTTGTCAGCAATGAAAAAACTACTGGTACTTGGATTTGTAGCTCAGTTTTGCCCTGTATGTGTACCTCGATTATGTCGCGTGTCCTGCATAAAAGAGAAAAAATGGCCACCAAATACAAAAAAAGCATAAAACGTTATGCTATATGTAAGATAAGAAGGTAAAAAATGACCCTTTTTAAAAACCTTATTGAAGCTGCCATGCATTTCACAAAGAGACAAAAACATAGGCATTAATTATTATCTAATCTAATTGGATTCATGTGACAACCCAACAACAGAAAATACCATATAATTTTGATAATCAGAATAAAGTTCTTCTGGTATATAATTTGCGCGCTTCCACGGCATCCTCGACATGTAACATCAGAACCATAGAAATAATTTATTACTAATAAGTATACCTACTGCATTATCAACGATCGAATGCTGTGATGGAACATGTATTGTATCTAACAAACAAAAAAAAAAAAAAAAAAAAAAAAAAAAAAAGGGAAATAATGATTTCGGATTCAGGTTAAGCCAATCTTTCTATATCTGCTGATTGTATAACAAATTACTATATACAATCAGGTTATTTATTTCGGGTCAAAGTCTTGAGACGCAGTAAAGGAAGCGCTTTATAAGCCATATCTATCAGCGTAATTTAAATGAGCATTCTCATTTCAATTAAAGTCGTATACTGAATGCAATAAGTGTGTCTGAAGTAGTAGCGATTTACATGTAAATTATGTATTTCGTCTTTTCGTTTATCGCCAAGATTCGAATCAGTTATATATAATAGATTGATTTTCTTTCTGGCTGTTTTAATGTTACTCAAGTACAATCCTTGCACAACATAAGAAGCAACACTCCCAATGAGCAAATTTGACACTACTTTTTTTCAATTCGACCACTCCCAATTACTTGGACAAAATATAACCCCGAGTTACATGCAACTCATGATTATTATATACAAAAAAGGCTGCTTCAGGATACATGAGCATGAGGACAAAATGATGGATGAAGAAAATGCTGAATGTAAAAATGTAAAAAAATAATGAGGTGTGAATATGCTGTCAATAATGATAATATCACAAACAAGATTAAAATAGAACTTACTGTCCTCATGCTCATGACAAATAACCATAACTTTAAGGAATTGATATATAAAGAATTAATCTTCATTTCAGGAAATGCTACCGTCAAAATAGATAATTGAACTTTAATCAGGTGCTATTGTGTTACGATGGTTACCATTAGCTGATAAAAAAGTGCCGATCTAACTGCCTTTGAATTTTCCGCAATTTGTGTAAAACTAGAAAATTATGATTTTATTAGATGTAATTATTCAGATATAATTAATAGCAATACAAATAGCATCGATACCATTATAAACTGTACAACATTGCAATGACTAGAAAATTCATGGACATTTGAAACAGTATTATTCAAGTTAAACTCAAATAGTATAATCTTTCTTATTTCTACTTGATTTATCATTGGATTAAAGTTTAAATTTATAAATATGCTGATATGATAAAAGGAGATTTTGGTAAAAACGAGTTAGGACTTTTGCAGGCGTAGTATAACTGCGCCATCTCCGATAACAAATCAAAGTACACGGACTTCTAACTATAGCCATGTTAAATCCAATGAGTCATGTGTGTAGTTTGAAAAATACAGCACTTTAGTTTTTAATCATCGATAAAAGAAAAATATTCTTTTTAAAATCATTTTGCTAAAAGCGAATAATATATTCTAATCTAGAATTCTTAAAGATAAGAAAATAGAAGAAGAGAAAAAATGTTACGTATAACATGGGATGAAAAACGGATAATTTGTACATTTTTATTACAATGATCCCTGGTTTAATCCATTTGATAGATAGAAAATATATACCAAAATTGGACTGAATTGCCTAATCTAGGATTTTCTTGAAAGAGTGTCTGATATCGTGCGAAAATGAGTAAATACTGTGCGAAATGCATTTACCAGGATTGATTGGCTGTAATCGCCATCTCTGTATTTCCATTGGTTCAATTCTCTGCCGTATTGCTTGTTACATTTGATAACTCGCTTATTGAAAAATTTATGTATGGTGGTATAAAAAAAACCTCGTTGATTTAGATCTTGATTGCTTTTCATACTTCTTTCTTTATTACTTTCTTTTAATAAATAATAATAAATTGACTATGCCGGACGTAGCAGCATCACCTCCTCCTCCAGATTATAAAGATGAAAAAATCGAATATGACATCAACTCAACTCATGAACAAGTGATTGTAGATGGTGCTTCTGGCCATCATCTTCCCGTTGAAGAATATCAATTCACATGGCGTGCCACTATTGTAGGATCTCTTTTGGGTTGTTTAGTTGGTAAAAAAAAAAAAAAAAAAAAAAAAAGTTGAATTTATTGATTTGACATTAACAACATATTTGTATAGCCGCATCAAATACATATCTTGGTTTGAAAATTGGTTGGACCTTTGGTGCATCACTCTTCGGTGCCATTTTCTCCTTTGCTATTCTTAAACCTATTTCCAGAGTTCTTCCTCCCAAATGGGGTGGTGGATACTTTGGTCCTAAAGAAAATTGTACTGCTCAATCAGCCGCTACTACCGCAGGCGGTCTTTCTGCTGGTTTCGTGTCTGGTATTCCTGCAATGTATAAATTAGGTTTAATGACAACTCCCAAAGAAGATGCCGCTGCTTTAGTCCGTAAGTTGTTGATTCAAATTTGTTTTTTTTTTTAAATCACAAATATTAATATAAAATCATAGTCTTCACAATTGCCTCTGCTTTCTATGGTCTTTTCTTTGCAGTTCCTCTTCGTAATCATTTCGTTGTCAAGCAGGACTTGACTTTCCCTACTCCTCGTGCCGCTGCTGTTACCATCATGTCTCTTCATGACTCCGTTGAAGGTGAAAGGGAAGCTATGAAGAAGGCCACTTGGATGGGTATTTGGTTCTTTATCTCTTTCATTTGGAGTTTAATCTCTTACTGGGTTCCTTTCTTTGACACTATCCACATTCTTTGGTGGATTGGTCATGATGCTGGTTATATTCCCTTGCAAAGCGCTGATGAAACTTGGGGCTGGGTCTTCAAGTGGGATTTCCCCTTCTTTGGTGCTGGTTTGATGACTCCTGGTTCTACTGTCAATACTTTCTTCATTTCTAGTGTTCTCGTTTATGGTATCATTGGTCCTTGTTTAGTTCAATCTGGCTACTTTGTTCAAGCTATGGGTATCACTACAAAGGGTGCTACCACACAATCTTTCTTCTTGTGGCCTGGTATTGCTCTCATGGTTTTGACTTCATTTGCTGAACTTTTCGTTCGTTATGATACTCTCTGGCGTGGTGTCAAGGGTGGTGTTATCGGTCTTTATAACGGCTGCATTAATAGTTTCCTCTGGTTCAAAACTCACGTTTTGAAGAAGGATTTGAATGAAAAGGAATTGCTTCAAATGAACCCTCCTTTGGATGAAGATGAAATCTTTGCTGAAAAAGAATTAGTCCCTGCTTGGTGGTGGATTCTTGGTGTCTTTATCTCCATTATCTTTACTTGTGCTATTATGGGTGAATACTTTGGTATGCCTGTTTACCAATCCATTGTTGCTGTCATTCTCGGTTTCATCTTGTCATTTGTTGGTGTTCAAGCCGCTGGTGAAACTGATATTAATCCTACTGGTTCCATTGGTAAAATGTCTCAATTGATCTTTGCCGGTATGCCCGCTGATAACATCAACCAAGTTCGCAAGAACAATTTGATGGCTGGTAACATTTCTGCTTCTGCTGCTGCTCAAGCTGTTGACATGGTTGGTGATCTTAAGACTGGTCAATTAGTTGGTGCTTCTCCTAGATCCCAATTCTGGGCTCAATTCGTTGCCTCTTTCTTTGCTATTGGTATTGCTGTCGGTCTCTTCATTCTCTTTGCTGAAGCTTATCCATGTGTTACCAGTACTGATCTCGACTTGGATTGTGAATTTGGTTTGGTTGCTGTTACTGCTTGGTATAACGTTACATTGTTGTTGACAGGTGGCGGTGAAAAACTTACCAGAGAGTCCATCATCTTGACTGGTGTCGCTGCCGCTGTTGGTGTTATTGCTCCATTTGTTCGTGAATTCTTGGTACCCAAGAAGTATCACCGTTATTTCCCCTCTGTTTCTGCCATTGGTATTGCCATGATTAATACTAGTCCTGAAGTACCTTTGTCCATGTTCATTGGTTGGGTTGCTGGCAAGATTTGGAAGCGTGTTGATGCCGTTGCATACGAAAATTACATGTACAGTACTGCAGGTGGTATGATTGCTGGCCAAGGTATTTCCGCTCTTCTTCAAGCTGTCTTCAAATTAAGTAATGTTGCACCTTATGCCTACACTGGTTCTTGTATTAACGGTCTCCTTGATAATTGTCCATAATTGCATATCATTCTTAAATTACCATTTCATTTCATTTCATATATGACATGTATTTATTAATCAAATCAAATCAAAACTCTACAAATTATATAACTTTAAAACCGTAATACCATTAATCTAATATATAACATATCTTCTACAATAAAAAAAAAGAAAATTTATTCTTTAAATGATTTAGTTGAAATGAGGCTGTGTAGCCATCAATCTTAGATGTGTTAATTGAGCCTTTCTGAAAATTTCTATGATTTTTTTCTAACCTTGGTTTTGATCAATATTTCCTCGTTCGAAGTAATGAATTTATCATTTTTCACATAAAGTTACGAACTAATCAATCGTGCATATTGAGCTCAAGACTTTATTTTTATACCACATTCTTTTTCAAATTTAGCTCCTGAATGCTGTGAAAACTAAATAATATATTTCTAATTGAATTTATATGAGATAAAATCTGAAAAATACTAGTCGAATGTCGCTAAATCTTTAAAATTGACCTATTTCAGCACCTTTAATGCTATATTTTTGTAGGTTCTCGGCCTTTTCTGATGCCTGGAACCATATCAAATGAATACTCTCGATCAACGGAATCGATTCATAGCAAAAAACCTAATATTTTCGTGATTTTTTTTCAACTCGATTTTTTCCTTATGATACCTCATCCAAAATCTCAAATTTCGCTAATTTCAATTTTTCGGTCGAAAAACGAGACTTTTTACTAAGCTATTCACTGGAGTTATTTGTGCCAAATAGTCATATTTTTATTGTGGCAGTATCTATTTAGGGTCTCCAAGCTAAATTTTTTAACTTTTCCTCAAAAAATCAAAATGCTACATTATCATTATTTCTCAAAGATTTTGTAACAAAAAATTAAAAACAAAAATTTGCATCGTATTAGAGGTTTTTAGCTCCATGTTTCTTATTAATATACTTTGGAGACTTAACTATACATTTTGGGTTGTAAAAATTCTTGAAAGATTACATTTTTTCCAAAAATGGCAGAATAGAACAAAAATGAATCAGGTTGCCAGATTGAATTTCAGGCCCCGCAAATCGAAATATTCTGGATAATGTGGCTCTTTCTTGATGAATTTACGTTACTATCTGAAAGAAGAAATGAGTATAAGGTTGTTTTATAATCCACCAAGCCTCAGACGTTTATACTTCACTTTTAAAAAGTAAGTTTACTCAGCCCATAGCTTTAGTAACACAATTTCGTATATTATGGGAATACAAAAGTATTCAATTTTCTTTCATTTCTGATCCTTTTCTATTATTGTTTGTTATGGAGGAAATACTCAGTTATAATGAGTACGATAAAGTAATTTGCTTGTGTATGTCACTCATTGATAAATTTTATTGTTTATATTTATGAATTATTGTAACTTGATGTCTAATCTTTGTTCTCTAGCTTTTGATCAAAATGAAGACCTTGCTGTTCATCAAAGTCCCAACCGATTGATTAGAGCGAATGCAATTAAAATGGTATATACGTATTATTTTTATGGGTAGGATTTAGCACTAATGGCTTTTGTTACATGTAGATTAATACAGACACTTTTCTAGGCAAAAAACACCCGAATATGTCTACGAAAAGCCTGTTTCTGGAATATTTAGAGATTCATTCAAAAGATGAAAAACAACGAACAAAAAGCGAGAAGAATATGTTATTATCAATGACTGATTACATGAAAGAAGTGAAAAACTTTTTGCTAATATTCGATGTATCCTTATTTGATAAGAGTCAAATTCTTTTCTGTTTACCTGTCGAAGGGACAAAGGAGAGATATGAAAACGGTTTGCGTGTATTATTTTCGGAGGCTGGATGGATTGCAAACCATAATGACAAAAATTGTTTGGTATTTTCAACTTTTATGGAGAGTGCTGTAATTGCCATTCAGCGTGTATTTATGGAGACAGAATTTGAAAGAGAAAGAAAATATGTACTTTGCCATATAGACAAAACCTCGTTAAGAATTATATGTTTTCAAATGCAAAGCGCAAAGGAGTTAATTATAGTTTCAAAGAAACTGGCAGCAAGTGATTTCTTTCTTACCCCAACAGTTTTAGAGAATGAATTGTTTTGTCTATCAACCTTGGAGAACATGATATATAGTAAAGTCAAAAGAATGATCATCAAAAGTATCGTTAAAAGAGTGAAAAGCAACATTTACCGAAAAAGGCAAAGAATACACTTTAAAAATTCAAAAAAACTTATACATTCCCATAGACTAAATCAGCATCCAAAAAACGATTCAACATCTAATAAACCTGGGGTGCGTAAATTGATTAGAGAAAGTATAAAGCTTCTGATTTGGATATATAATCATGTAAGTTGAAAGTGGGTTCAATATAATACATGTAAAGTAACAATGGTATGAAATATATTTCAGCCTGAAGAAGGTGATTTCGAGACCGTGTCAAATGGAATGCTTTGGATGAATTCCAGCCTTTCTAATAACAAGACTATACAAAAAGTTCTGCAATATTGGACTTTTGGTTCATTTAAAATTGAAATTCTCAGCGATCCAGACATTCAGCATTTTATACAGAAAATTTCTGACTCGTTCAAAACTTTACTTTGCAAATACGGCCCAGTAAAAAACTCACCAGAAGGTATCCAAGGTATTTTTTTGTATACTAGCTTTGTCCAAGCCAATGAATTGTGCAGGGATATAGTAAAAGATACTTTATTGAACTCAAATATCATTGGTGCAAAATATGATGAATTTGGTTACGGCTTTGATGAAGGAAGCCTTTGTCAAGCTGCAATGCAAAAGCCTTACAAAATGGTTCAAATCGCCAATATTCTTTCACCACCAATATTATGGGGTGAAAATAGCTTGTTGTATCCCAACTTGATTGAATATGACTGGCATGAAGAAGGTCTACTGCAATCAAATTCATTTTATGTTCAAAGCCGTGTTTATGAAAATCATATCAGTTTTATCTTGAATAAAGTTATAGCAGTGCCGTCAACGAAATACCCTTCACAAAAGTCTATCTTTACTGTACAAGAAAGAACCATTGACATAGAAAACATCATTGATACAGCCTGTGATATCATCTGGGACCATTTGCAAGCGCTGGATTTTGAAAATTATGAGAATTGGCCTTTACAAAATCGTTGTGGCGAGCATTATAAAGAAGAAGTTTCGGTAGAAAACTATGCCTATTTTAGCAAAAACTTGAAGGTGTTGTTGAGTAAATGGGTACGTAAAAATCGGGAAAGACATTATCTCAAATAATGCTAACATGTAATATAGTTCCAAGATGAAACGATACTGTCTAATGACGATTTAGATTTGTATAAATCAGTTTCAATCAGTAATAGTTGCGATTGCGCTATAAGAATAACATATCGAATGCTCATGGAATTAGCAGTAAAACCTGCAATTAATAACATTGCCAGATCAATCACATCAACTTTGGTGTCGAATGATTTATTTGGTCTTTATGATGTGTCTGTATTGATTATTGCCAGTGATCTTAATAACATGTTCCACAATTTTTTGAAAGAATCAGTACAGCAGCGTTTACATGTACATCGAAGAAGCCTTGCTGTATTCTTTGACGAAGAAGAGCTAATGACCTGCAAATTATTAGGAAATTGGATCGCTGATGTGAAGCAAATTCTTGGAAAGGGTGACTATATACAGTTATCGAGTACAAGCTATATTGCTAGACTCAATTTTTACGATCGAAACTCTAACGAATCACGAGACTATGATTATAATATTGTAAAAAAATATGACAACTTGGTTTATGAAGGCGTGTCCAAAAGCACAATTATTGAAGATGGCGAATTACTTTCCTTTAGTAAGTGCTTATGTGGTACGCATACCCTTTTGCTGAAAAGCTAACCTATATTATTCATAGGTCTCCTCGTCCCAAATTCTGTTGAAGGTGTTGAAGATTACCATGATGTTTTTTCCCCGACGCCGTATAACTTAAATGGCACCTATCCTCTGACTTTCAGGATTTTACCACAGCATTATTCATCAGCTATCAAAATCGAATTTTCTTGCATAACGTCCACTCCAGTTGATTATTACACAGAATTCTATAGCGATTATGTTTATATAAGCGAAAAATTAATATTAAAACACCAATAATCACAATATTGATAAAATTTATATAATATCCGTAATTCAAAAGATGTTTTGAACTAGAATAATTGAGTGAGGAATTATTGAAAGTATAAGCTTTTATTTTGAACATCTGAAGCTATTTTACTTTTAAAGCTTCTTAAAATATGTGCAAAGCTCCCAATTCTTTTAAATCTATTATGTCATAGTATTCGAGTTTGCAAAAGTCGTATTAACCTAATCACCTATATATTGAGTATAAGAAATTGTTTGGTTTTGTTTGTATATATTTATACAACCTTCCTTTCGATTTTTAGTTCCTAAATGCTGTAAAAACTAAATAATATATTTCTAAATGGATTTATATGAGATAAAATCTGAAAAATACTAGTCGAATGTCGCTAAATCTTTAAAATTGACCTATTTCAGCACCTTTAATGCTATATTTTTGTAGGTTCTCGGCCTTTTCTGATGCCTGGAACCATATCAAATGAATACTCTCGATCAACGGAATCGATTCATAGCAAAAAACCTAATTTTTTCGCGATTTTTTTTCAACTCGATTTTTTCCTTATGATACCTCATCCAAAATCTCAAATTTCGCTAATTTCAATTTTTCGGTCGAAAAACGAGACTTTTTACTAAGCTATTCACTGGAGTTATTTGTGCCAAATAGTCATATTTTTATTGTGGCAGTATCTATTTAGGGTCTCCAAGCTAAATTTTTTAACTTTTCCTCAAAAAATCAAAATGCTACATTATCATTATTTCTCAAAGATTTTGTAACAAAAAATTAAAAACAAAAATTTGCATCGTATTAGAGGTTTTTAGCTCCATGTTTCTTATTAATATACTTTGGAGACTTAACTATACATTTTGGGTTACAAAAATTCTTGAAAGATTACATTTTTTCCAAAAATGGCAGAATAGAACAAAGATGAATCAGGTTATCAATTCGTATTCAAATACCGCTACCATTGTATTTCTCGATGTTTTTGAATATTTACTAATGATTCAACTTTACCAAAGATACCGGCTAGATAATATACCATTAAAGTTGCAGCATACAATACGAAAGAAGCAAAATTTTATATTTTTATGAATTAATTTATTTATTTGGGTATGTATGCACTACTTTTTTTTTACTGATTACATTCTTCCTCGTTGAAAATCCTTGAAGCTACATTTAATCATCCGAAAGCAATGCCCGTCTTTGGAATTACAAAAAGAAAGGGATCTCTACTTGCAGTAAACATAGATGACTATTACACCGACTGATTGTATTATACCAAGCAATATTTTCAAATATTTAAGGAGAAAAAAATATGAATTCAGGAATTATATAAAACTTTAATCTTTACGGTTTATATTTAGCGTTAATTCTTGCATAAATGACGGGTCAATTATATAGACATGATTGCCCGAGTAGAATCGGCACAAGTGGGTTTATATCTGGAAATATGAATATTCATGCGATCATGCAACGATTATAAGAATATGCAGAGTTTTTGTAGTAGACAAAAAAAAAAAAGCCATACATAATCCCACAATGCATTCAATTTTATTAAATGTACAAAAACATATGATAAAACCCGCCAACATGTTGGTGATTTAGACTCGCATTTAATAAATATATACAATGTGAGTTTTGGTATGACAAGTGCGAAGAAAAGCAGTTTATTGATAGATATAACATGTATATTAATTTATATTTATGTCCAATTATATGAATATTTGCTGTAATAAATTGTTTTAGAAAGGTGTTGATACGTCTTTATCATGCACTGTACAATATTATATAGAAACAAAAGTGCCCAGCACAGTAAAATATGAATATTGAAACAATTACTTTAATGATCTTTCGCTTAATCTTCTAACTAAACCACGTTCTTCCTTAACCAAAATAAATGTAGTAGGTTTGTTCAATATCACAACACGAGAGAATGTTACACGACGTTTTAATGCTCGCTTGTCATTGTTGATTAGAATGCCACAAGGAATTGAAGAATCAGAGTTTGATCGATAAAAATGAGGTGAATTTTTGATGGTCATTTTAAAAGAATGATTAATATAAATGATTTTTCATTAAAAAAAAAAAAGGGCTCTTATTTATAGTTGAGGTATGGTTCGATTCATAACAATTGTTTCATCCAAGTGATATCAAGATAAAGAACCTGGGCCAGGCCTTTGAGATCAAATTCAGGAACAAAACTTGATCATGTTAAAATTACTGGTTTGGGTTTTTACCCGGTTTGTCCCAATTTGAATATGTGATTTCTCCTTGAAATGTTACTGAAAGATTAAAACCCTTTTTTTTTTTTTATTCTCTTGTGATGAATGTTCTTTTACATTTACATACATGGTCATTTTTAATCAAGAACAGCATTCTCTGTATGTGCTTGACAACCTATCATATCTCTTAATCATGCATATGCAGTTGTTTATTTTTACATACAAGTATATCAATCTTCATTCAACGAATTCCAAGACTTCTTTGAAAATCGTCAGAAAAAAAAACAGCAGGTAAACTTGATTACTAGTTTGGTTTTAAGAATTAAATTAAACATAAATTGTTAATATAGACTAATATTGGATTAGCCAAAAATCCATGCAATGTCTTTGATATATGCGAGTCTATTTTTTATTTGGAGATATCATAAGTAATGCCTACATGGCGAAGACGATCAATCAAATCAGTCTCCCAGAAAGCAGTTGCTGGTGTCAATACACCACTGGGAACATAGCCTTGACTCTTATTGTTTAAAATGGCTAAAGCACATTGCAAGACAATACGAGGAGTGGCAACATATCCAGATTCAGGGCCACGTACAACAACTTTAATATTTCTATTGGGTGGTACATTATAATGAGGGTTTAATGCATGATCATAACCCTTTGATCGAAGAATAATCTCAAATGAGCATTGATCAAGCTGTGTCTCGGTAGGATGTTCTTTGGAAAACAAACCAGCAGAGAACCTTTCAGGATAACTCAATAAAAGATTACGGCCCCAAGGAGAGCCCGCCAAAAAACCAAAGATATAGCCGTAAATTGTATAAAGGATGACAGCCCAAAGAGATGGCAATAACAAATAAGCAGCGAATTGGATAGGTGGAGGAAGTACAACATCTGGCTTTTGTTTTTCAGGTTGAGCTAATCCAGTAAGGAAGATTTGTTGAGAGAGACGAACAATGGAAGGGTCGGCAAAAACGAATGGTACATGATATCCGAATTCTTGATCTTGATGGACACCTTTGTGGAATTGAAGCTTTTCACCTTGAGGATGAGGAACCTTTTTCAATGTAGATGCTTTACGAATTTCTCTTAAAAGTTCAGCAGAACCAAAGCCATGAACTAAATTTCATTTAGTCTATATTGATTTATTTTAATGTATCTCATATTACCTGCAGATTCAAAAGTTGCATATCCTCCACGCATACCATCAGGGCCGACATGAATCTTCAAGAACATTTCGATAGATTCAGGAATCCATCCATGTTGGGTATAAAGGTTTTTAGTATACACAACGCCCATATCAGTAGGTACCTAAATAAAACGTTTAGTCATGCTCATTTAATTGCATTAGAGGTCAACTTACACTATCGAAACCACAGGAATGGACAATGGTAACATGATTAGCAGCTGCTTTATCTTGGTAAGTACGTTGCATACGCTCAACGAATTCGGGTTCACCTAATGCATGGTTAATTTCTAATCGAGAAAAATATATCTGTAATTTACCTGTAACATCAACATAATCGCAACTGTTTTCAACACAAGAACGTACTACATATTCGCCCATAAAACGGAATGGACCAACAGCGTTAATAATGACTTTAGATTGACTGGTCATTGCATCTAATTGCTCTCTTTGGGTTATGTTAGCAACTAAAACGGTAGGTTTTTCAATAGTTGCATTAGGATATCTGTTTGCCATTTCATTTATAATTTCTTCGAGTTTTTCGGCACTTCGTCCAGCAATAGCCCAACGAAAATTTGTTGAATAAAAATCTGGTTTATCGACGGATAACTCAAATACATGTCTAACAATTTGTTTTCCTGTTAATCCAGTAGCACCAAATATTGTGATATCAAATAGTTTATTGCTCATTTTGTAGTTTTTTATCGAGAAATAGTAGAAAGTAAAAAAAGAAAAGAAAAAGAATAGGCTTATTTAATCAATGTTGTATGTAGGAGAAAAAGTTTGTTTATAATACAGTAGATGTGATTAGTGATGATTAAACCCCGAGTTTGTTTTACATTAGAGAGCTTCATCATGCGATAAACTCTATATATGATATATTTTAGATGTAAATCGTTTATTAAAACAAAAAAAAAGAAGGGAAATGTGTTGAATAATTGTGTTGTTAATTTGTGTATACATGTTTGAACTTTTTTCTTTTTCTTATATATATATATAGTTTTTTTTTTTTAAAAAAAAAATTTAGTGTTGTTCCATCATCTAAACAAAAAGAGAATGAGCATCGTGTACTAAATATTCATTTATGGTAAATTACCTCAGGGTCACCACCGCCTTGTTGAGGAGCAGGTCCTCTGTTCTTTGAAAGACCAGAAACAATATCATCAACACGCAATAACAAACATGCAGACTAAAGATACTTAATCAGTAACAAGATCATCTATAATAATACTAAACTTACTTCAATTGCAGTCTTAATAGTTTGTACTTTAACAGCAGTAGGTTCCCAAACACCATAATCCTTCATATCAACAACCTTACCAGCTTCACCATCAATACCGAATGAATGCTCGCCAGCAGCATGCTTGGCTCTTAATTGTGTCAAAGTCTTGATGGCATTACCACCACAGTTTTGAACAAGAGTACGGGGAATAACTTCCATGGCTTCGGCAACAGCTCTGTAAGGCCATTGCTCAACACCATCAACTAATTTAGCCTTTTCTTCAAGCTTGACAGAAACTGCCATTTCAGTAGCACCTCCACCAGGAGCTAACTTGGCGCTGAAAAATACGTTACGAGCAACGCACATGGCATCTTGAAGATTACGCTCGACTTCGTTAATAATATCTTTACTGGGACCACGCAAAATAACTGAACAAGCCTTAGGATCCTCACATTTAGTCAAGAAAGTGAAATATTCGTCACCAATCTTGTCGATATTGAAAAGACCACACTTGGTACCGACATCAGAATCACGAAGATCATCAACACGGTTAACAATAGTGGCACCAACAGCACGAGCAATACGGTTGTTATCAGTCTTACGAACACGACGAATAGCTGTAATATTTGCCTTGACGAAATAATGTTGAGCGAGATCTATAACCAAAGTTATTATACAATATAAACTCAATTAAAGTTTCACACAATTACCAGAAACACCCTTTTCAGTGAAAACTAAATCAGGCTTCAATGAAATAATCTTATCACACATAGCCTTCACTTGTTCTTCTTCGATTTGAAGAATACGGTTCCAATCAGCTTCCTTGGAGATTTCAATGTTTGTTTGAGATTCACCCTTCTTGTATTCAAGAGGACAATCTAATAAAATAACACGAGGATTTTCGATGCGGCGACGCATTTTGGGGTGAGTAACATCCTTGTTCAAGATGATACCATCCAAAACTTGAGATTGTTCAATTTCACCACCGGGAATCTTTTCAACACGAGCATAACGCTTGATATCAACTTCGGTTTTACCAGTACCCTCTTCTTCAACAGCAACACAACGAACAGCATCTAAAGCAAGCTTACACATTAAATCACTCCAAGTGCTGACGAACTTTGTACCGATAGAAGATTTAATAAGTGCCATCATTTCTTCTGTATTATCAACATCAACAGGGTTGGAGATATCTTCGACAATTTGTAAAGCATCTTCGAGTGCCTTTTTGAAAGCACTGATAATAACAATAGGATGAATATTATTTTGAATATGGGGTAAAGCACCAGCGAGAACTTCACCAGCTATTTTAAAGGATTGTCAGTTGAATGTTTATGATAATAATATGACCCTGAATTTCATTTATTTATTTTTTTACCGAGAATAATGACACTAGTAGTACCATCACCAACTTCTTCATCTTGTGTTCTGGAAAGTTCGATCATACTTTTGGCAGCAGGATGATCAACCTCAATTTCACGAAGGATGGCGTTACCATCGTTTGTTAATAAAATACCACCCATTGGATCAAGTAACATTTTAAGCATAGATCTAGGACCAAGACAAGTACGGATAACATCTGCTACGGTCTATACAATAAATGACATGCAGAATGAATAAACAATGTAAAATGTAGTTGAAAATAAAGGAATTTACCTTGGCAGCAGTAATGTTGGAGAGTTGAGCTTTACGCCCTGACTCACGTTCCATATTGGTATCTAAAATCATTCAAACTTAGCATCTTTCTCCATCGAAATTTATAATATACATGTTCATACTCATAACAAGAACTTGTGATTGCATTTTGACTCTTTTATCTATACTTTAAAAAGGGAGAAAGAGAGAGAGAAGGGAAGTAAATAGAAAGGATATTGAAAATTTTTTATTTAGAAGCGCGTGTTCCCTCGCTCTGTCATTATAAACTTTTTCTCTGACGTTCTAAAAGGGGTTGATGGAGGTACATTGGTTGTAATCTGATATCGGTTATTTAAAAAATCTTTTATAAATGGCCCTTCAATTGCCATAGCTGCGGTTTGATACCTCTCTTTTTTTTTTTCACCATTTTCATTTTACATTTCATTTATTATGAGTACTAGAGTCTTGGTAAGGAATTGCAATGATACTTCTTGTTTATAATTGCAGAAAACCAACTTTAAACCAATAGCTTGTTGGTTTAGGAAATAAAACATTACCGAATACAAGACATAATGTTGGTATGATGGTTCTGGATTCCATTGCAAAAACTTTAAACCTTACCTGGTCTCAGAATAAGAACTGGAAATCAGACATCACTGAAGCAACTGTCAGAGTTGAAGCCAAGAACGAAACAAAAGAGTATCAAGTAACATTGCTAAAGCCTAGAAAGTTGATGAATATCAGTGGTTCCTGTGTGGCACAAGCAGGTATGTAAATGTATCAATTCGGATGGTTGATTTCATTATTAAATGAATGTTATCTTTTTTTTTTTTTTCTAGTCAAAGATCTTGGGATACCGTTACAGAACCTATATGTTTTCCATGACGATATGCAAAGGGATTTAGGAAAAATCAATTTAAAAGGAAATGGATCTGCAAATGGACACAATGGCATTAAATCAGTGATAGAAAATCTCAAAACTAATGAATTCAAGCGAGTGCGTATCGGTATCGGTCGCCCACCTGCTGATATCGATGATCGCTCTTACGATGTCGTAGCAGGGTTCGTTTTGAGTAAATTTACACAAAGTGAGATTTCAAAATTAGAAGATTTGGTATACCCCATGTGGACAAAAAATCAAGGGTTAGAATTACTGTGCGATAAAGGTCAATTATTCAAAGCACCAAAAGTCAAAAACAAGAAAAAGGTCGTAGATCCCAGCAAATGGGAAAAGAATCAAAAGAAAAAACAAGGCATTGAGGATGATCAAGTAGAGCAAACCATCCTGGAAAATAATGCAACAGTAATAGAAGATGGAATCAAACAAGCAGCTTAATTTTTTTTTCAGTTTATTTTGCTTTGTACAGTATATTATCATAGATCATTTTCACGTTTATATTCCCTTTCATTTCTTTAATAAATTAGATTTTTAATACCAACTGCCAAGCCAAAAGCTAAGAAGTAAGATTTTGTAGTATATACCGTAGATTTAGGGGAGATGTCAGGCCATTCTTCATTAGAATATCCATTGACTAGAAAAAGTACTCTTCCAAGATTTGCCTTACTAGTAATGCAACTTAAACCAAAAGTATACAATAGACAACAACGTTTCGGCAGCTTTCCAATAAGCTAAAAAGAGCTCGCGTTATGTTTACCCCATCAGCAACAATTTATGAACATTGAAATTTGAGTCATGGATACGGCTTTAACTCTAGCATATTTTAATCTAATTTCAACCCATTTGAATCAATATTCATAGATTACGAGAATTTTTTCAGTCGATTTATTTTTTTAAGCAGAGGATGACAGAGCTTTTGTTGTAAATTGAGATATATTCCTTTAAAAATAGTTGTTAGCTAATAAAATTAGGATATGTTATTCATAAACTCATTGAGCATTTAGGACAACCTCAAAATTCAATTTCGAAGCATTATTATTTGATTTTATAAAGATTTTCAAAGAATATTTGAAACAACCTGAGTGAACTAAGCTAGATTCCCATCATAAAATACCTAAATTAAATGTCATCTCATTGAAACCATGCTGTCAAAGATAAGACTGTATAGTAATAATAGATAGTTGCATGAAGATAGCAAGGGTATAATACTCGAATAAAGAGATGTTAAAATACTAAAGTAATGTGGGATATCCCAAATAAAAAATACAAAAAGTACATGCTTATCAAATAGAACAAGTAAGGGCTGTTCTGAAAGCATGATTGACAGAATATATTTAAAACACCGTTTTTTATCCCCCAAACCAATAACCAAACAACCCAGCATTTATACTCAAAATTAATGGAATCGTTGGCAATTGCAATACAATTGCCAGATAGTAAATAATCACCAAATAATATAAATAGGGACGTAGAATAACCATTTTATTGCACATTATCCATATTTTAATAAAGAAGGATTTTAACAGTATTCTTTATCGCTTTTTTACATCCTTATTTTACTGCAAAGCCTTTGAATAATTAATAGCAATACAGTCGAACCTTAACTTTTGTACGAAATTTCGATACCTGCATCTTATAGCTGCTTGGAATATTTAAACAACCGCGTCCGGGCTGTCCGGTGATTTTTTCTAAAAATTTAAAGCCTGGAAATATTATTAGATGGCCGCTTCCAGAGATTGTTCGGCTGTTTTTTTTTTGAAGAGTGACCATTAGCAAAAATATGGATCATATTATACTATGTTATATATATGCCACCAAGTACCATATGTTATCACCTTCTACAGTACCAATACATCCTACAATCTATTGATTACGACATGTATTGAAGTGCAAAGCTTTGATATTAGATATAAGAAACATCTAGCGTACTAAGTTTAATCAAGTAGTAATTACCAAAAACGCTTGGACCTCAATTATGATACCATAGTATTTCATCCATGCGGTTAATCAATCAAGTAGCTATCAAATCAACATCCGAGAACAATTAGCGCAGCCTTGAAACAAAGCAACTCACAAGCTCTGCAGCAAGAACGGTTAAATTATGATTGATCCATTTCAATCCATAAATTGTTATCCAACAGATCTAATGATTCAATAGTATCTTAAATTACATCTCAGGATCGCAATGTCAAATCAATATAAAAAGCCATACTTTTATATCTAAATAAACGACATCTTATTTTTATTATACAGTTGAAGAACTGATTCATTACTCATCCTCTTTTTTAATTGTATTCTTTTTTAAGCATTATTCATCAAACCTGAGAATATGCGGCAAGGCTAAACCTTTTGAAATTCTGCAGATCAGCGCTAGAAGTACCTGCCATTGCAACGGGAGGTCATTTGGATTCATATTTGTTAAGAACTGACGTGCTTGCTGATCTTAGTAGGAGGTGTAAGTAGCAGGTAACCAAGCAACTTGTTGCTCAAACTGGATCAAAGTACGATGACCCATGGATGCTAGTAGTATTAATGTCGAGCCGGGTTTTGCCAGTCAAATTTACTAGTATGCATATCATAAAGTATGCATTAATGAAAAAGGAAAAAATTGCTAGACTTATGCAAAACTTACTAAGGAAAAAAAAAGGAGGATCATATTCGATGAGAAGCAAGGTTATCGGAGATTCTCTTTTGAAATTCATTATCCTAATAGCTAATACTAAAGGGCTTCCCCTTTGGAGGGTTTGAACTCACAAATATGTGTGTCGCACTCAATCTGTAGCGCATGTACTACCCGTTAAGCTTGTCACTCTCCTTTGGTCTAAAATTTTAACCCCCATACATGTAAACATGTATTTGTCCATTTTTCACTATTTTGGGAAATGCAGCAAATAAAGGTGTATTTTTTTTGAAAATGCTAATAGAGCTTTTCAAAAATTGGTAGTAGAAATTATCTTGAAAAAATGCCAATTTTTGATGGAGATTTAAACAAAACTCAATGTTAGTATATTAATATTAAGCTGTATTGAAATGTCAAAAGAGTCTATATAAATAATCTTGCCTGCAGTGGAATTACACACTAAAAACGCTTGATAAAAATAAAACAACCTAAATTTCAAGTGTCGCTCATAAAATATGATGCCACTTGAAATGTGAACAACGATAATAAACAAACGCTTCAATTGAACACAATAACAAACGCATGCTAAGACGGATATCTATAATTTTCACATCTTTTTAATTTTCTATATATATCCTATTTTTTTTTGTATATCTTCAGATTTCATATTTTTATAACTTTCTTTATGAATTAAAATGATTATTAAATATAATAAACATTATCAAGAAGGCAACTTTTCCATTTTGCATGAAAAAGCAACATTATATTTATGCTTTCTCTTAAGATACATACTAACTTCATATAAGATAAGATATCCGTCTAAAAATATGAAATACCTTTTTTGAACCATACATGTCGTGTAGATGATAGCACCCTTGATCACGGCGCAATCAATTACACAAATGACATATATATCAAAACAGGATTCTATCCAAATCAATAATGATAATAAACAAAGATATCAATTTAGTCAACTACTTATCTATATCGTAGTTGCACTATCAATATAAATAAGATTCAAGCATATAAAAACTACCCCTTAAAAATCAAGATTACATAAAATAGATATAACAGAAATAAACAAAAACAACCATTTCCCAAAAGGTCGATATTGTCACACTTGACATACAATCCCTTATGGTCAATGCTGTCGGTTTTCGAGGATATTAAACAGCCAATTTTGAAGCCAATTCCATTTCTAACTCATATTGAAATGTAATTCTTATAAATAGTCTTTTAAACCAAGACCTAGAAGCTCTTGGTTCTTTCTTTTACCATTAGTTTTTCTAGTAATAAAGCCTACGTTCTCCATGATAAATGTTACTAGTCTTTAATTATTATTATTCTTTCTATAAATAAGATTGTATGTATCCATAAACTTTCAAATGCTCTACACAATTTACCCCTTAAAATATCAAATCAATAACAATGTACTCACTGGAAGATTACTAAATATACATCCATTCAAGTTTGATGGTATCCAAATTCTCCAAATCACTATAAATACCCTCGTACTTTTCAATTATTTTAACTCTTTAGAAATCTTTTGTAATAAAAACTTTAGCTGATTATAATTGTATTTCGTAATGATCCAGTTACATTACATAAGCAAATTGCACATATAAATAACAACCAAGAACGGATCAATTGCACATTAGTGAATTTATCTGTTCTTTCCTTTCCCTTATTATATTTATAACCACAATCCAACTAAATATATATTATTACTTATTTATCATTGTTACTTATAACCAATTATTATATAACTCCATATAATCAATCATAGGTAATAATCGTATACTAGTAATAGCAATTACAATTAGTAACACGAACCTCTCATAATCAATCATAGAATCAAAGTCAGACATATAATCCTCTATATTATATATCCAGTTTGACAATCCATTGATCTATTACAGTATAAATTCACTCCTGTGTTCCTAATTGTTTCTGCGTATAATCTTATTGTCCCTAAGTTTATACATCTCAAGACCTACAATTTGATTGATATTATTTACCAAATTTACAAATTTCCGACATTTATTAGCATATTTCCGATTTCTCGTAAAATTATTGATTACAAAACTTCCGTCTACGCAATCAGTAATCATCCCCAAATCAAGAATATTAATTTCCTAAAAATGTCAACACCACAAGAAAGAGCAAAATCACTTGCTGATAAAATTGCAAATGGTAGCACTGAAAATCTATCCCACAGTGATGTTACTAGCCTTCAGCAATTATTGCAACAACTGACGCTAAATTCCCCAACTGGTAATAATCCTATCAGAGAGCCCAAGGTCAACGATCCCACTCCTTTTACTGGTGTGAACTCTGAAGGTTCAAATAGTTTGGAAAATTTTATTACTCAATTAGATATGGTATTCCGCCTTCAACCCTCTCGATTTCCAGATGATGTAGCCAAAGTATTCTACGCGGCATCTTACATGAAGGACATTGCTTTTAAATGGATACAACCATACATCGCAGCAGTTGGAACTAATGCGGAAGATTCTATTACTCGCAGCTACGTACTCTTTTGCGATGCCTTGAGGAAGATGTTCGGAAATGTAACCCTAGTTTCTGATGCAGAAAATAAAGTGATGAGAATGAAACAAGGAAACAAATCAGCAGCAGAATATACAACCGAATTTAAAAGATACGCAGTACTTACAGAATTCAACGAACCTGCCTTGTTTTGGGCTTATCGAAACAACATCAATACACAACTACAAGATGAATTAATTGTTCGTGATACACCTTCAACCTTAGAAGAATATCAAAAAATTGTCATCAACCTAGACCTATTGATAAGAGAAAGAAGACAAAATAAAGAATCTCGTAATAACGGAAAGAAATCAATCAATAAATCAGTTCACTTCCACCAGCACCAACAAACAAAATCTAAATTCGACAACAATTTCTCTGACAACGATGATGTTCGCCCAATGGAAATAGATAGCACTTCTAGAGGACAACAAAAGATGTTTAAAAAGAAAAAGAAGCGCGCTCCACTTTCTGAACAAGAAAAACAGCGTCGTCGAGAATTAGGTCTTTGTGTTTACTGTGGTGATCCAGACCATGAAGTTAATGATTGTACTGCCAAACCTATTATTACAAGATCTTTGAATGCTATCCTCTCTACTGAAAATTATAAAGCTCCACAAAAAGGAAACACTAAAATCCTTTATAGCTTCCAGGATTTTCAATCAACCCAAAGTCAGTAAGGCAAACTTTGGGTCACATTCAACAACAGCCTCTACAACAACAACCAACTTTAACTGCATTACCTACCAAATCAATTGATCTGGCAACTGCCTCATACGACAATCATGAACATATCATTGTCGACATCAACTTACAAATTGACAACAAGTCAATCCGGACTTTTGCAATGATAGACTCAGGTTCCATGGCAAACTTCATTGATAAATCATTTTCTGAAAAAAACAACCTAACAACTTGTTCCAAGGAGAAGGCAATCAATGTTATTACCGTGGATGGCAGCCCGATCAATTCTGGTCCTGTGGATAAAGAAATTCATACCAAATTGTTTATAGGTGTTCATGAAGAAGAAATCACTTTGGACATAACAAAACTAGGACAGTACCCAATTATTCTCGGTATACCTTGGTTAAGACATCACAACCCCAACATCAAATGGTCAGATCACTCAATTACTTTTGATTCTGATTATTGTGCTCATCATTGTTTCAACCAAGCTCAATGTGTCAAAACCCTAGACTCTCACCCAAACATTTCTACCTCTATTAATAAAAATGATATTAATGAATCCTATTCTAATCTGGCCCCAAATTCTAATGTTGATATTAAATTTGTGTCCTATGCTACTATCAAGAAAGACATTTCTGAAAATAATTCCTGTTATATCAATGCGGCCGAAGTAATTCGTATAGCTGAATACCTCATATCCAACTCAATCGCTACTGCATCCGCCTCCAATAATACGGAATTGACAGCTACAGAAGAAGACTACTCAAATGTTCCAGAAAAATATAGCGAATTCTTTGAAGTCTTTAGTAAGAAAAAAGCAAACACATTACCACCTCATAGAACATATGATCACCAAATCATTTTGAAAGAAGGAAAATCACCTCCTTTTGGCCCAATATACAATTTATCTCAAACTGAATTGGATGAACTAGCAAAATATTTGAAGGAAAACCTTGCAAACGGATTTATCAGCAGATCAACAAGCCCTGCAGCTGCACCAATTTTATTTGTCAAGAAAAAGTCGGGCGAATTAAGACTTTGTATAGATAATAGAGGCTTGAACGCTATTACTGTTCGAGATCCACCTGTTTTACCCCTGGTTTCTGAAATGATCGACAGATTAGGCAACGCTTTGTACTACACTAAATTGGATGTCCGCAATGCCTATTATAGAATTCGCATAAAATCAGGGCAGGAATGGCTCACCGGTTTCCGATGCAAGTATGGCCATTTTCAATATAATGTCCTAAATTTCGGATTAGTAAATGCCCCATCTACATGGATGGCATATCTTAATGATGTACTCAGAGAGCATATTGACGTCATAGCGGTATTTTTTTATGATGATATTTTAGTTTATACAAATGGTGACCTAGAACAGCATACAAGAGACGTGAAATTAATACTGAAGAAGCTCTTGGATGCAGAGTTATATATCAAAGCAGAGAAATGCGAATTTGACAAACAAGAAGTTGATTTTTTAGGGATCCGAGTTGGGAGAAATGGTGTTTCAATGGATACCGAAAAAATCAAAGCAATTATCGAATGGCCGACTCCTAAAAGTCAACACGATGTTATGGTATTCCTAGGCTTTGCAAACTATCACCGTTCCTTCTTGAAGCATTTTAGTTTACATACAACGATATTGACAAATCTTTTAAAAAAAGACAAGAAATTTAACTGGGGAAACAAAGAAGAAAAAGCTTTTAACGCGTTGAAAAATTTGTTTACATCCAATCCCGTACTAAAATTCTTTTCTCCGGACAAACATTGCGTAATGGAAACTGATGCTAGCGACTTCGCCATTGGTAGCATTCTCAGCCAGTACGACGAGGAAGGAATTCTACACCCAATCGCCTATTATAGTAGGAAACTCAAACCTGCCGAGATCAACTATGAAATCTACGACAAGGAAATGCTAGCTATCGTAGACTCATTCACACATTGGAGACACTATCTTGAAGATGCAAAGCATAAAACTCTGGTACTCACCGACCACAAAAACTTGGAATACTTTCTAGATGCAAAAAAATTGAATAGAAGACAAGCTCGATATGCGATCAAACTAAGCAACTACAACTTCGTAATCCAATATCGTTCTGCTACCAAAAATCAACGAGCTGATGCGCTATCTCGACGTCCAGATCTCGAGCCTAGTGAGGGAGAAAAGCAACCTGTGTACACCGTGCTTAAACCGGATCAATTAATGTTATCATCAACTACATTTAATATTGACTACAACATTAAGGACGAAATCCTGGGCGAACAGAAAAAAGACCAAATTTACCAAATTTTGTCGAATCTTCAAAACCATGATAAGAAAACAACTGATAGATACAAAAACTTTCATATAGACAAGGACTCAAAATTACTACTCAAAAACTCATTGATTTACATCCCATACAACGAACCTTTAAGGATAAAAATTGTCAAGATTCACCACGATTCTTTGTCAGCAGGTCATTTTGGTAGAGCAAAAACTGCAGAGGTTATTTCTAGAAATTATTGGTGGAAAAACATGAACAACTATATCAAAAGATATGTAGCAAACTGCCAAATATGCATGAGAGGAAAACCGTCTCGACAAGCTCCTCAGGGTCCTTTGAAACCATTGCAAATACCAGATACACCATGGTCATCGATTAGCATGGATTTTATAGTAAAATTACCAATATCGGATGGCTATGACAGCATTTGGGTAGTTGTAGATCGCTTAACTAAAATGGCTCACTTTATTCCCTGCAAAGAATCCATCAGCGCAAAAGATCTGGCTAACTTGTTTATCCAAAACATTTTCAAATTGCATGGACTACCATCATCTATCATTTCAGATCGGGGAGTACTATTCACATCCAAATTTTGGAAACACCTTCTGTCGAAACTCGATATCCAAAGTAACATGTCGACATCGCATAGACCACAAACCGATGGTCAAACAGAAAAAACTAATTCAACACTAGAACAATACCTCCGGATATTCAGTAACTACCAGCAAGATAATTGGGCGTCCCTCTTACCTTGTGCTGAATTCAGCTACAACAATCACCAACAGTCGTCTACCAAAGAATCCCCATTCTTTGCCAACTATGGAATGCACCCACGGATCTCCTTCTCAGCAACATCACCTCATAATCTACCAAGAAATGAATCAGTACCTGCAGCCGAGGAATTCGCTCGAAAGATGGAAGAAATACATGGGAAGAACAAAATCAATATCCAACTGGCTCAGAAATCACAAGCCTTATATTACGACAAGAAAACAAGACCTATAGCAAATCTCGAAGTCGGATCTGAGGTCTACTTGAATACTAAAAATATACAAACTGAACGGAAATCCAAGAAACTAGATCATAAAAGGATAGGTCCTTTCAAAATTATCCAAAAAGTCGGTACAAACGCATTCAAATTAGATCTTCCCGAATCCATGAAAATACATCCAGTCTTCAACGCTGCCTTATTGACACCAAAAGAAATAAAAGGTTTAGAGGACATAGAGAATCGAAAGATCGAACCCGCACCACCGGTTATTGTTAATGGATTTGAAGAATACAAAGTAGACGAAATTCTGGATAGTAGGATCAAAAGAAATAGACTGCAATACAAAATAAAATGGAAAAATTATCCAGACCCATCAGAAGATACGTGGGAAGACAGAACAAATGTCGAAAATTCACCAATGCTAGTACAACAGTTTTACAACAAGTACCCCAACAAGCCTTCACCTGCGTCACTTGTGCAACAACCTAAACCACCCACTCGTTCCTACAAGAGGGGGAGATAATGTAATGATCCAGTTACATTACATAAGCAAATTGCACATATAAATAACAACCAAGAACGGATCAATTGCACATTAGTGAATTTATCTGTTCTTTCCTTTCCCTTATTATATTTATAACCACAATCCAAATAAATATATTATTACTTATTTATCATTGTTACTTATAACCAATTATTATATAACTCCATATAATCAATCATAGGTAATAATCGTATACTAGTAATAGCAATTACAATTAGTAACACCAACCTCTCATAATCAATCATAGAATCAAAGTCAGACATATAATCCTCTATATTATATATCCAGTTTGACAATCCATTGATCTATTACATATTTCTACTGCTTTTATTTTTTATACTTTTTTATTTTAGTAAATAACTTCGTCATTTACTGCAGGAGAAAATATAACTGGTAAAAAACTTATACGCAATATAAAACGAGGTCAAGATTAATAAAAGTTACATTTATTGTGTGGGAGAAATTGCAACATTTTGATAGATATAAATTACAGGATCAAGGTGTTGTGTTTGCTTCAGGGTTTTCAAAAGAAGGGTTCAAAACTATTCTTCTTCATTAAACTCAACTAGATGTTGAATACTCACCATACGCGATTAGTATCATTTTGTCTTTTATTTAATTGTATTATTAAAAACCAAGCTTTTCATAGCTTATAACAATGGCAATGGGATGTTTCTAATTTTTGATTGACATTTATCATAAGGCGAGCTGATGATACGTTTGATATTACTACTGTAGATGGAACCAGTCAATTTAATTTATGAAATTTGAATGCAAATACCAAGAAACCATTTGTAAGTACTTAAGTTGGTTCTGGTAAAGCATTGAATAAATTGGTTTGGGACAAGGAGGGCAAAAAGGCGGCAATAGGTTCCAGTGATGGCCATGTTTATGTTTATGATATTGGAGAGGAGGTAAGAGGTAAGAGTAAAAAAAAAAACTTAATGCAAATCCCCTCTAGCGCAATAATTATAAAGGAAGGCTATATTATCATCAAATAAACTACCACACAAAATTAACATGTATAAAGATTTACAGAAATAAGCTTGAATCAAGTGGGTACAGCATCGTAAATTCTTGAAAAAGTTTTCAAGTATTATAAAATCTCTTATTTTTAAGACTTACAAGGCTTATAAGCGGAATATTAATTTATAAAATTATTTTTGTCCAGATCATCAATTTTGACATTTTTTAATTTTTTTTTTCTGATTTTGCAAATCTAGAGTTGATTATACCACCAATTATAAAAACAAAAAATATACACATATACAGAATTTAGTGCTCTATTTGCTCAATAAAAAACAACAAACATTTTTATTGCAAAATATTACATGAAAATCCTTTAATCAAAAAACCGTTTTTGGGACAAAAGTACAAATTTTCATTACTTAACATTTAATATTAAGTTTTTATAAAATGTGTATTAGTCATGGCTACAATTTGCTCTCACAATGTAGTATATTCAAACGTTGATTTTGGTATCAAAATTTGATTTTTCTATTTTTTGATCAAAATCATGAGTGTTGGTAAGGATGAAATGAGTCCCGAAAATGTCCGCTACAAAAACTGAATTTTCAGACCGTACATGGTTAAATATAAAAAAAGTTAAAAAAAAGAAACGCTTTTTTATTTAAAACTTAGATATACGATAGTATAAAATACTTAGCCGTTCAATCTTGCTATGCTCAATTACGGCATCGCTCCACGGGCTCGCCTTTGCAATTTTTTAATGAATGCATGATATGATAGACGGTTTTTCTAGCAGAAGATTTTATGTTTCTATTATAGTATGTAACAGATATTGCCTATTTTGCTTAGTTTATGGGTTGATGCGCTGTAATGCCAATGATATGAATGTTAAAAAATGATAATCGATTTAATGAATGCTTTGAAATCTACTACAAAAGTTTCAAAAAAAATGAAGTAAAAAAAAAGTGCCCAGAATTTTTTTATACTTGCATATGTTATAGAGCGCTTTAAAGCAAGTAAGTTTTATTATCAAAAAATGCTTGTATAGCTTAATTTTTTGCAGAGATATGAAGGCTCAAAGTTTTTAGTTTTAACAGTGGATAAGTAGTAAAATCCGAAACATTAGCACCGAAAAAGTTATACTATCTGCAAAAAATAAGATATTTCCGGATACTTACCTTTATATTAGAGATGAACATCTCAGGTACATTGTCATATAAATTTTTCTTGGTGCCGTTTAGTAGGAAAAAAAGTAGAGCAGGGATGAAAAGTGAAACCCAGTTTTCAAGGAAAACGCAGTTTTGCGTGAGATATAAAATGAATTCAGAAACATCTGGCTTAATGTAATCAATTCATGTTTATTGTTTAATATCTAAACTGTATTCTTAAAGTTTTTTTAGCATGCAGTTAGTTATGGAAAGAGTGGGATGCTCCAATTTGGAAGATTTACGAATTAGTGTATTAAGCGCTATAAATGCGATAACTGGTTATTCTCTAATAACTTAAATGCTCGCGTATTTCCGTGTTATATTGTATATTGGTAAACATGCTTTTACTTAGTACACAATTATATACTATAATATCTAAAATAACGCTTATGTAATGAATTCCAATTCACATTATATATGTGTTTATTCACCAAACAGATGATAAAGTTTTTTTATTCTTAGATACATTTGATTTTTTCTAGAGTACCCAAAATTCTATACCCATCTTTTTACTATTCGCATTTGAGTTATCGAAAAGGATGGAAGATTTCCATACTATGGCCAGCATAATGAAACCGTTTTGATTTATAAATATCTCCATTGACTCCTACTGTCTTATAAACGTTACTAAAGAACTTAACTATTTGAGGATGACTTTCTACAGAAGCGGATTGAAAAAGAACTAAAGGCTTTAATATCACCCAGCATAGGTAAATATCTCTCAACAATTTTCAAATATCTTTCTCCCCTTTCTCTACTGATAAATGTATATTTTTCAAGTCGATGCTATAATGGATCTTACAGATCGTCCACACGATAAAAAATAGGTAAGTCTTCTAAATCATTGATTTCCTTGAGATACTTCTTGACATTCTCCTCAGCAAATTCAGCGCAGTGTAACATCTATGCAGCTTGATTTTCTGTGATCATAACCATGATGAGTTTTTAGATGACATGAAATGGGACAAAGGCAGACAAAGACTGAATACTTTATATAAAATGCAAATATACAATGGAAACTAGTTACCGGGATTGGATTTACGAGTATTCTATCCAAACATAGTAGCAAAATAACCTCATCACAAAGATCGAAGAAGACAATAGTTCAACTTTCATATTGTAGAAACCTTGGGGTTTCTATAACTAAAAGAAAAATATAGATTTGTATCCTGATATTCGTTATTCTGATGCTTTTGACATTGATGTAACCTGAATGATTAGTTTGATTCATGCAAAGCAACTGCCTTTCTCTAGTCACGAAGGGATAATCAACAAGCCACTAAAATTATACATCCTTTCCGAAAAAAAAAAAAATTCGGTAGATTCTCAAATCTTACATCCTTGTATGATATAGAATTCAATATGAGTACTCAATTAGAAGACTATTACAAGACACCTAAAGAGGTTTCAGAGGCATTGAAAGTGAAAGACCTTCAAACTCTTATTCGAGGTAATCCTTGTTTATGATTGTGATTTACCCGAGAAACAAATTTTGACATTTTATTTCTGTGTATAGGTTTGTCGAAATTAAGAACACAACTTACAATTGCAGTGAAGGATCGAGTTGATCCCACCGAGAAATATACTCGACCTCTTGTTGAATATTGTCAATCATGCACCGATAGTCATGAGTTGAACAATTTATGGGATTATCAAGCTTCTGTAAGTGAATATTCTGTTTTTTTTGACATTTTGTTGTAATTGACATTTTGGTAATTGAATAGACAAACATCCAAGATTTGGAATGTATGTTGCCCGATATTGTAGGATTATTCATGAGATTATGTACAACACCTATTATTAGATCATACGGTATTCAACTTATCCAGGCAGTTTTACAAAGACAAATGAAATACATTTATCGTGGTATTTCATCCATGCGTATTCCTCACTGTCAATCAACCTATAGATTATTGACTTCGATGGTTTCATTCAATGAATCAACAGCTAGAGATTTG
Source organism: Mucor racemosus (assembly GCA_027405735.1). Classification (NCBI taxonomy): domain Eukaryota; kingdom Fungi; phylum Mucoromycota; class Mucoromycetes; order Mucorales; family Mucoraceae; genus Mucor; species Mucor racemosus. Next base: position 2,188,888 of record JAPEHQ010000005.1, read on the forward strand.
TTTACAACTTTCAACTTTCAAGCAGAAGTGAGTAGTTTTGGAATATGATTTACAGAATTAGTAAATGCTGACATGTATTGGAATGTTTAGGGTTTTTTGAGAGCTTCTAGATATAGACAAACCAAAAAGAACAAGAAACCACAAAGTTACATTTATGGTAACCTCAAATTAATACATGATTATCATTTGATTTGGACTCAAACATTAGTTGTTTTTCCTTAGATCTTCGTACCAACTATATACAATTCGTCCTTGCATTTTTCAAACATGGCGATGCCGAGATCAAAAAGCAAGTATTGGGAGTTAAAGGGCTTGTCAGCGGTGTATTTGTTGGCATGGACGAAGACGCTTATCCTTTAATCGAACAAACATTATCAGTCATGTACGAAAATTTGATTTTGGATACAAATGTTCCTAGAAGCATCAAAGCATTCTTTTTCTCATCATATATCTTGGAAAAACTCGCCAAAATTTACACTCGTTTTGAAGAAGAGGAGACAGTACCTGGAGAAACTGGCATTCCAGCAGATTTAGTACACCACTTTTTAATTTCGATCTGTAGTGTGCCTGATGTTGGTGTCTGTTTTAAAGACACTACATGGTATCCTGCTAAACCCAACGCTGCCACAACCACCACTAGTGATGAAAGCAATAAGAATTCTAAAATTACAAACAGAGTTTTGGCTAAATTTATTACAACATTGAAGCCTGCAGATGATATGCGTCAACAAGAGCTTGTTTTGAAGATTTTAGGCGCTTGTCCTGAGCTTGTTCAAGAGTAAGTTTACAAAGAATATGATTTATTGATGTAGTTTTTGATAAATTGTTTCAGATTTTGGAGCAATACAATCTTGATGTTTGAGCCTCGTATTTCCAGCAAATGGCTTGCTAATATCACAGTTTTACAAAAGGTTGTTCAATTGCCTGTTCCATCATTGTATTATGGAGAAACTCGCCTTTATCCTGCCGAGCCTCCATCTGTAGATACAATTCTTGACAATATTTTACCTAATGTATTTAATCGTTCACCAGCCAGTAAAGGTCTTCAACATGCTAGTCCACTTGTTAGATATACTACTATGCTTGTATTATCAGCCGTGTTTCAGAAATATGACAAGGTTGCTCAATCAATGAAGAAGGTTATCATGGCATTGGAAACAACAACATCAGAATCCAACAACAATAAGCCATCTGAAAATTGGAAAAAGTGTTTGGAAAGTGTTCGTGAAGGTTTACGTCGTAGAGTACCAGAAATTCAAACTTTAGTAGCTTTGCATAAACAAACATCTGTGAAAATGGCACAACAGAATGAAAATGTGGATCAAGATGAATTAAGCTCTCAAAATCAATTACTTCAAGATACTGCTTTCAGATTGATTCGTTATTATCAAGAATTTGTACCTGAAGCTTTGATGGAATCTAATATTGATCCTGGAAACTTTATCCCAACTGATATCTTATCGGTAAAGCCAGGTACCTTGATTCATTTATTAAAACTGTTTCTCAGTATGCCTGATTTCAACTGGACTAGTAAATCATGTAAGTAACCAACGTTGTTTTGGAAATTTGTAACGAAAACTGATCTATTTTCTAATATATAGCTGGATCTTCTACATCTCATATTACTACATTATTAACATTGTACCTTCAAACGCCTTACAAACATATCCGTGATTTGACAGGAAAGTTATTAAACCAAACTTTATCTGAATCATTCATGTTTACTCATGATCCTGAAGAAGTTCAGCTTTGGTTAAATGCTTTACCTCAAAACTTCTTTTCATCATCCAAAAACTTGGCCATGTCAGAAACTCAACAAGGTGTACTTCAATTCTTGGATAACTGTATCAATCGATTCAGTAAAGCACAATATAAATATACAGATCAATTAGTAGAGCTTGTTAATACCGTAAATGCTGATCATGTTGGCAGTGGTTCCGAAAATGTATTTACTAGAAATTTAATCCTGGCCAACACAAGCACTGATATTGCATCCGAATACAAGCATCCTTTCAGTCCTTTATTATTGACATTATGTGAAAACTTGAACTTTATCAAATCTGATAGACGTCCTGCTGTATTATATTTGACTAATTTGCTCACATTGCTTCTTACAAAACAACATGTTCCTTTCTATCTTCAAGCTATTGGCTCTAAATTAGATGGTGAATTGACTAAATCACAAGAAATTGATCCTCGTTGCGTAGAAAATTGGAGTAAAAATGAAATGATTCATCAAGCTAAATTGTGTTTGGGACAAAAAGTAAAATTATCTAAAAAGCAACGTGTCAACGAAAAGCTCGAAGATCGTTTGATTCAATTGATCAAAAGTAAGTTTCAATAATACTTAATAATTTTATATGCCTCTAACTTAACCAAACTGTAGAAGATGAAATTGATGATATTGTGGAATGCAGAAAAGAGTTTATTCAACTTTTACAACACTTGCCAGTTAATGTGCTTGATTGTCATTTTGAAAGAACTGCTTCTTATTGTCATCAAAAGTTGAATTGGGTATTATATGAGCCCCTTGTGGACTATATCATGTCTCGTCATCCACTTGCAGGCGATATTTTCTCTTATAGTGAAGTAAAAAATATGAAATCATTGATCTCTATGGAGCAGTAAGTTATCTCTTGCTTTATACATATTTTCATGCTAAATTATAGCATTTATTTTTATAGTGAGCATATTGCTTCTTTGTTAAAGAAGATTCCCTTTGCTTGTTTATTCAACAACACTGTCATTGCCAAATTATACAACCATGATTTCTCAATGATTGTATTAAAGCAATCCTTAGATTCTCTCAAATCTCGCGAAATGATGAATGCTACATCGTGTATTTTTCAACATTTGAATACATTGTTAATGCAAGCAAAACCCGAACTTTCAGGATTACAGTTCAGTTTTACATTATTGCGCCATGTTATTCAATTAATGAATCAAATCCAAGATGTCAAATCTAGAGCAGAATTAAAGAGTTTCATCTTTACTCATCCTGCATTGAAGCATCTTGACAACGAATTGACTAGCCAGATTCTTTCATATCAAGACATTGATATTTTCCCTTCAGTTGCTGATTTAACATATCTTCAATTGGCAATTTCATTTATGGATATCTTTGGTGAAGGGTCCAATGCAAAGACATTACTCGACTGTGTTATTCGTGTCGATTTCCAAGGTCTCTATACTTACAGCAAAAAGATTGCCAAGAACATTCATATCAATGATACAATGAAGAAACTTTTAATTGTCCTTGTTGAATACATGTATAGTTCATCTCAAGAATTTACTATCCCTAGCAAAGCATTTGAAATCATTACACAACTTTGGAAATTGGGTACAACTGAAGAATTCAATTTGGAAGTTTTATCTTTATTGGAATTGAGCATGACCAGAGAGCAACATGATGGTGATAATGAAGCTGAAAAGCATGCTGTGCATGTTTTATTGAAAGCTTGTTGTGAACCTATTATCAAGCACATCTTGGCAGGCAACAAATGTATTATCGATATCGATGCATTGCGTTCTTCATGTATTGCTTCTTCTGTAGATGTTCCTAGTATTGTGGTGAATAATTTGACTGAAAGTCTTTTACTCACTCCCAATTTAGTGGACGTTGTACAAATTGGTTATGATTTGTTGGCAAAAAGCACTGATGAACAAAGCGAATTCATTGAACTTGTCATGGACTTTTTGTTGAAACAATTAACTGCTGCTGCTGATGCAAATATCATGTCTGGTGAAACACCTGAAGATGCATTCTACGATAAACTTGTTCAATTTGTCAAGCTTTTGAATGGTAACTGGGCTGCTAACCTCAACACTGAAACTGTTCGTGATTTCATCTTGACTTCTCTGTTGGATAATATTGAAGATGCTGCTGCTATGCGTTTTGTGCGTGTATTAATTGAACATGTATATGAAAATTACGACAAATTAGAACCCATCGAAACCTATCTTCGTCGTATTCTTGATCACAAGGAATATCAACGTTTGACAGCTCCCGATGTAGCTAAATTATTGTTGAAACAAACTCCCGTTAATGATGCTCAACGATTTGCCATTATTCAATTGATCCATACACTCAACAAGATTCAACCTTTAGTTTTAGCTACGCATCATGGTTTATTAGACCCTCTTTTGACAAGTTATAGCGCAACCACAGGTACTACAGACAAGTTGATTCTTGACATATTAATGTCTTGTGAAAGCCATGGTCGTGAAACTATTCTTCCCAAGATGCTCATGTGGGGTCCTGGTTCTGATCGTACTCGTCAAGCACATGCTCAAGCAGGTACCTTACTACAAACTAGCGCCATTTCCATTGAAACACTTAGTCTCATTGATCCTGCTTTGATGAAATATACCTTTACTCATTTCCCTACTGAATGTACTCTCAAGCAAAGCAGCAGCATTGATGTTTCTACTGATAATAATAACTTGGCTCCTGTATATGATCCTTCCTTCTTTATGCCCTTATTTGCTAATTTAATCGCTTCTGGTGCTGTTGAATGTCGCAAATTTATTGAATGTAATGGTCTTGGCTTTGTGATTATGGGCATGTCTTCAACAGATGAATATGTTCGTCATATTGCCTATCAAATGATGGATCAATTTTACGTTATGGTGGAACATGCTCGTTTCCGTGAACAGCCATCAATTATCTTTGTTTTAGAGCAATTCAAGAATTCTATTCATGGTAGATCTGAAGCTGATGCTCCTCCTAGAGTACCTGCTGCTATTTCTGTTTGTGTTTCTCATGCATTATCTATTTTACTTCATCCTGAGCATTTTATGTTGCCTCATATTACCACTTGGATATTGCAAAATCCATCATACGATTTCAATGTAAGTTTTGAATGTGATACAAGCAATCTTTCGAGTTACATGCTAATCTTTCTTTTTATAGTATGTTCCAATGTTTACATTCTTATTCACATCGTCATCTCCAAACCATAAAAAAGAACGTCTTTGGTTACTTTATGTGCTATCATCTTCTTTAAGAACATATGAAGATTATAAAATCTTTGCTAGACAAAGTATTTTTGATATGATTGCTACATTTTACAATTCTGCCTATGCAGATCAATCAAGCAAAAAGGCTGTTTTAGAGGTAAGTAAAAGCATAGCATATCTTAAATATGGTTTCATTAATGATTGCAATTTAACGCTCATAGATTATGGAACAAGCTACCGCTATTCCAAGTGTCACTTCAAACTTGATTCAGTACAATGGCTTATTAGCTTGGATCCATCAAGCAATGGCTCTTGCTTCGGATCAAGAAGAGTTCACAGCTTGGGATAGAATCTTGAATGCAACAATGTCAAGTGCAAACCAAATAGAAAAGGTTCCTGAAAAGATCAAATCCATGTTGAACGATGAAAAGACCGTTTTGGCTGAATTAAAATAGAAATGTATCAATAGAATAATATTACTGATTTGTTGCAATGTATAAATATAAAACACTCTTTTTTTTCCTGTTTCTTTCTCTTTCCCTTTCTCTTAATTTTAATCAATATATCAACATGTCAAACTTTCCTATTGAAATCTTACTCAATATATTTCAACATTTGCCCATGTACAGTCAAAATGAATGCTTGTTTGTTTCCAGAACATGGCATTCTGCAGCTAGATCCTTTATCGATGTGAATGAAAATATTGTCCGTTTACATGGCTACTTTGCTATAAGACAATTATCAAGGGAAATCGCTGCAAATCCTAATCATGGTATTCATATTCGAAAGATGTTGTTTATCATGCGAACAAGCACTGGAGATCCTGTTCAAAGAGAAGAGTTCTTACGTATCTTGCGTGGTTGCCCCAATCTTGCTGAATTAATATTTGTAGATGTAAATCCAATCTATTACGTTCTTTATATGATTGATGCTGCTATTGATTTGCCTAATCTTGAGCTCATTCGTGTTGAAAATAGATTGCATTTATATTCACTTGGACATAATTTCGTAGAACTAGCTCACATGTATAGAGCCACAATCAATAGATTGAGTGTCCGTCTTGGTGATGGATATTTCTCTCATGCTCTTGGTATCAATGAAATCCCAGTTTATTTGAATGGATTTGTTAGTTTAAAACAATTGTCAATCACAACAAACAGCAGCATTGTATTTGATTCTATCATAAGATCATGTCCTCAATTACAAATATTGAAGCTTCACATTGATCATTCAAGATTCCAAGTACAAGATGCCGCACAAGATGCTCCTCATATTTCAGCTTCTCAACTTGAAGTCCTTCAAGTTGATGGTCGTGTAATCTCTCGTGAAATGTATACCTATTTGCTTAATCATTGCCAACATCTCAAAGGATTGGCTATCTCTGGTTCCTGTGAAGATATTGATCGCATTCTTCAAACTTTCCGTTCATTTGATCAAAGTCATGCATTACCAATCATCCATTTCTCATTCAATGATGATTTCCCTATCTCCAGTAAAGTACTGCAAGACCTCTCTTATTGGTTTCCTTCTGTACGCCAAGTGGAGCTTCGAGGCTCTGATATGTCTGCCCTGATTAATAATAGTCATAACATGATCTTGGACTTTAATGATTTAAACATTCATTATATTTCTATTGATCTCAGCGAATTATTCCCAGGCCGTAGATCGCCCGTAGGCAGAATTGTACTTGAAATAATCTCTGATGACTTTACTGTATGGTATCAAAAAGAAGGCAAATGGAGAAGCCGCTCTCAATTCGTAATCAAGAATAACAAAAGATATACAAATGCTACTGCTAAAGAAAGAAGAATGCGTTCAATTCGTACTGCCGTGATTTCGATCAGATCAGCTACCGTTCGAAACATTAGAGTTCATTTCCTTCACCATAATTCCCCACTCGATCAAATCATTAACTTGAATAGTAATTGAGAATATCTATATAATATCATCTAAGCATACCCATCATATCAATAAACATGGTTTTTTCAATTAAAGACCAGCGTCCGCTGAATGTTCAATTAATTATTTCCATCTCGTTCTATTCTGTGCCCTGGGACCTTTTTTTTTTTTTTTTTTTTCTAACTTTTCATAATACAATATCTTATACAACATGTCTTCATTACTCTCTTTTCAGATTCGTCAACAGGAACAACAACAGCAACAACAAGAAAAATCCAATGATCCAAGTGGGCTTCCATCTCCACCAAATTCATTTTGTGGTGAAGAAACTACTAATAGTAATTCAGCCCCTATTATTATAACTATTAATGAGAAACCTCCATCATTAGTACAGAATCGCAGAGATTCTCTTCAAACAGTATTTAACGATATGCATATTAAAGATTATTCAACATCTCTACCAGAAAACTACACAATTGATCATTCTAGCAACATCAGAAAGCATGCATCTCCTTCTATCATTGCTGGTACTGCTACTGCTACTGCAGCTGCTACAGGTGGACTCACTATACGTAATAATAATCGTAGACCTTCTGATATAATGATCAATGGCGGTGGTAGAAGAAAAAGTAGTGTTAGTCGTGGTCTTTCTGAATCTTTTAGCGGTCAATATAGATGTAACGATTGTGGAAAATCTTATAAACATCCAAATTGTTTACAAAAGCATCGTTGGGAGCACTCGGAAGAATGGCAATTAACTAAAAAGTTACCTTTAACTAAGCATCAACAAGTTCAAATGCTTGAAGCTGCTGCTATCTTGGTTGGTATGGATCGTATTAGATCAGATATCAAAAAAGATGAGGAAGATGAAGATGAGGATATTGTTGTTGAAGAAGATGAGGAAGATGAAGTAGACCTTGATGACGATGATGATGATGAAAGTCAATCATCACCAACAGCAGCAGCAGCAGCAGCAGCAGAAGATGATGATGATGAAGAATCTATTATTATTGATGATGATGATTCTATTTTTATGGAAGATCTTTAATAGGACATTCCTACTACTACTTTTTTTTATCTTATTCTGGGTGCACAGACAATTATAATATTCTCAAAACAAAGCAATTGCTATAAAAAATTGAAAAAAAAACACTTGAAAAAATGAAAAAAAAACACACACACACAACTATCTATTATAATAATCTCTCATAAACATTTATTAATTAATTCTATATCTCTTTCTCTTTCTTGTATATATACATATCATACTTTGTCAATAAAGCCTTTTTTTATTTCCAACATTAATTGCCTCATTCACCAATTACAATCCTATTTCATATATGCCCGATAAATGTGGCAACGTAGTTGGATTTTATAAAAGTACTTCATTTTGAAATGATTCCATTCGCTCAAAAGAAATGCCGTGGCGTACAATAATTGTTAAGCTAGTGGTTAAAGTCCAAGAGTTTACTTTTTAAAATTCTACGTTTCAAATAGTCAAGTTATCAAGGGGATTGCTTGATAAAACTTGATTTTTTTATTGAACATTAATAAATAAAAGCTGCTATCAAACCCTGCGCTTTACTTTCATATTATCAATGTGGAATTATCAGAGGAAACAATAGTAGCGAAGAAATGTACGCAATACAAAAAGTTATTGCAACTGCCTTCTAGATTGAACGATGTGTAACTATTACAAATATAGGCGCTTTAATTAAGGTATATCGAAATGTCAACAGTATGCATTAGTTATTGACTAAATGAATGAATAAAAGTAAACAAACACAACTGTTATATTATACTATATATGTCTAATTACCTATAAAGCCGCTAAAGTCATCAGAAAATAACATTTTTAAAGAATTATTTTATGCGCTTTTTGCTCAAATCTGGAGCTCAAACCATGTCAAAACCATTTTTTGGATTACATACCGGTACCTTGTTTCATTTTTTTTTTCTTGTCGTAAAAAACATGACGAACAACGACCTCTTAACCTATACAATTATTTAGTCAAAAATCGGTTGATTTCGTTAAATCGGGCAATTGACCTTGAAAGTGGGATTTTCAATATATCTTTTCTAAGCCCAAAATGATTATAGCTCTTCAAAAATTCGTATCAAAATATTCATTTGGCTATTAATTCTAATGGACCCCTATCCATTAAATCTTATCACGTAATTCCAATAGTCAAATAAACCCCATATTCAATTCATCTTAATGAATGGTGATTTTTAAGTTGGTTTTCATTATATAAAGTCTCGATAAATCATTGAGGTGTTTAATTTTTTGTATTCACAAAATAAATCCAACTTAAAACTATCCTGCATTTTTTGTTTTAGCAAAAAATATTAATTTTTCGTCAAGATATTCAAACTAACAGTTCACATACAGCTTAGAATCTATGATTGCTGGGTCCAAAATCGATTTGTGAAAAACGATCGAAAAATGATGAAAAAAATAAAATCGTTCAATAGCTCATAAACTACAAAGTAAGTGTGCCAAGCGTATTAAATAGTTTTCGTACAGTTTTAAACTCTGCATCTATTTAAATAAAATTCAGACCAACGTTTCACATTAAATTTTGCATAAAATGCGATTGAAATTTTAAAGGTTTTTTGAAGATACACAACACTTTTCATAAGTATACTTTAAATATAATTAATGGAAAAATACACAGCAAAATTATCTATCGATTGAACTATTGCAAAATGTTCTAGCTGCATTTTTCGTAGAGAAAACAATATTTTTGTCCAAATTTTTTTCTGTTTCAGAATTTGGGATGAGGGTATACAAGGGGAAAATGGACGCCAGAAATGGAGGTACCTTTTTGTACACATTTTTGAGGATATCTCCACGAAAAATCAATCTTTTGAAAAACCCTAAATTGGATCCGAGAGAGCTTAACGAGCTTAATGATATGAATGCAAAAAAAATGTTGCTCAATTTAACCAATATTTTGAAGCTTACTATAGAAATGACAAAAAAATGAAAAAAAAAAATAAAGGTGCTCAGAATTTTTTTATATTAAAATATGTTATAGAGCACTTTAAAAAAAGTAAGTTTTGTTATTAAAAAGTGTTAGTATAGCTTAATTTTTTCTGGAGATATGAAGTCTCAAAGTTTTCAATCCATTAGCAGTGAAATACGCGTAAAAAATCTGAAACATTAGCATTGAAAAATTAATACCAACTGCAAAAAATAGGATATTTTCAGACACTTGTTTTCAAATTAAAGCTGAACATCTCAGGTACATTAGCATATAATTTTTTCTTGGTGTTATTTAGTGAAAACAAAAAGTAGGGCAGGGATGAAAAATGAGACCCAGTTTTCAAGGAAAAAGCAGTGAAATTTACGCGTTTTTGAGTCTTTTGTGAGATATAAAATAAATTTAGGGATAGGTAGTATAATGTGATCAATTTATTTCTATTTAGTAGTATCTAGGGTATATCTTAAAAAGCGTTTAGTATCGTAAGCAGTGCTCAATCAGGATTACCGTACGAGTACAAACTGATTTCGTATTTGTAATGCAATTGCGTATTTCTTGAAAGTCTTTGAAAAGTATATAGAAAAAATTGTCAATCAAAACATGAATTTTAAGCAATAAGAATACAAAGTCAAATATTTAAGAGTTTACCATATCTTGTAATGTAAAACAGAAAAGATTTCTTCCATGTAAATTACTTTGTAAAATCTCAGGTATACTTCCATATGATTAATTTAAAGCTTTTATTACTGATACTTGATTGCTTTGATTTTAATGTTATTTACATCCGATGTTCAAAAATGAATTAGTACAGGCGTGCAAATAAAAGCCGTTAATTTTGATTATTTCATGGCCATTTTTCAATATTAGGAGAGGGTAGTTGTACATACTAGACATATACGGCATATGCTACTATGCAATATGTAAACTTAGTCCTGACCATTATTGTTGTAGTATAGTAAAAATGAATGTACATATGTAGATATAATATACGTTCTGAAAATATGTAACATCTACTGCAACTGTAGCAAAATCCATCTGACAAGCTAAATATATACGCCAAGCGTTTTTTTATTTATTTCACAAACAGCCTAGAAAAGAAATATTACAATAAAGTGCACATGCCACAATGCTGAATGTTCTACAGTCCAAACATCGTTGATTCCCTTTAAGACATCTCGAAGAACTTATTCTTGATTATTATATACTATTTAATTTGCCTTCGTATTTGCAAAAGTCTGCTAGAATAGTAATTAAAATTATTCGATAGGTATTCATTAATAGTCATTAACAAGTATGACTAATTTAGTAGTTTGATAGTATATGATAGGCAAGCAGATTGGTTAACATAACTCAATTTGTCATTTTTATTTTAAACTGTGATAAGCTACAATTATGATACTGTAGTGCAATCTGTTTGTGCTCAATAAACAAAGATAGGCGTATCATACGAAAACGGTGATTAATTGACTCAAAATACAATGTAGCATAGCAATCTTATATTGCTCATGTGTAAGACAAGACCCTGGTGTAGTAATTTAAGGGCCAATAATCGCTATTATCATTGACCTCATGAGTTTTTCTTGATTCATGCATCAAATAAAATGCCCAAAAACGGTACAATAAGGTTTAAAAAGGCAGCAGTGGTTACACGTCAGGTACAAATAGATGGTAAGTTTCTCATTTTTCATTTACAAACAAGACGTTGGGGCCACAAGCGCAGATTTGTCTAAAAGTAAATTACTAAAGGTTATCACACGTATAAGGTTAACAGCATATTCAAAGATAGATCCCTTGGCTTCATTTATGGTTAGGTGAGCCCACGTGTATAGGTGTATAAATCTCAAAAAGTTCTTGGTGCTACCCACTTTGAGTTGGGTGAAAGCCAGTCAGAAAGTACAATTTCACCCACGAGTAATTTTGGTAGAGATAAACTTGTAAACTATCAGATATAGGGTTTTCAGCAGTAAAAATCACTTGTTATTTCCAATCAAAATTGATTCTGAACACCATGCTAAATAGTTCATCTTCTCCATGTCTCGGCAGAAATACGTTGCACTTGTCAATCTCAATATTTCATGCTACTGTACCGTACTTTACGATATGCATATAAATAGAACAAGAAACCCTTTGCTGTACCCCCTTACCTCAGACAAATTTATTCCACTTTTTTCTATACTGGAATTAAAAAAACAAATAACCCAACAAGTTGTTTTCATTACAAATTCACAATGTCTACAACAATTATAAATGAATCTGTTCCAGCTCATAATGTGGACGATTACAAGCAAAAGCCTGATATCGTTCAAACTGAGTTTGTAACTTCAACCAAAAGCATTGATTCTGATCTCGAGAGAAAAAAGTCTTTCTCCCAAAAACTCTCATTGATCTTTGCAAGTATTGCATTAGGTTCTGATGGTTATCAAGCTAATATTATTGGTGCTGTTGAATCTTGTATTAGTAAAATATATGGTTCAAACGTACTCGCTAACGGTCTTTCTACTCGTGTCAGCAATGCCATGTTAATTGGTGATATTGTTGGCCAAGTTGGTTTTGGTGTCCTCATCGATCGATTAGGTAGAAAATTTGGTATTATTGCTTGTACCATATTTGTGTGTTTGGTTGGTTTATTCTCTGCATATTTATTTAAAATAATCTAACTCTGAATTAAACAGGGCATCATATTGGCCACTGCTTCAAGTGGTGTGACCCCAACAGGTCTTATTTGGATGCTTATCATCGCTCGTGGTCTCACAGGTGTTGGCGTAGGCGGTGAATATCCTTGCTCCAGTGTAACTGCTGGTGAAGCTGCTGAAGAATCTGGACGTAGTCGTGGAATGTGGTTAATTCTCAGTGGTAATTTTATTATCGAGTGAGTATATAAGTTCACGCATTTACAAATTAGCAACATTTACTAAGCCCATATTGTTTTTTTCAGTGTTGGTTTCGTCGTATCTACTATTGTACCTGTTATTTTACTAGCTATATGTGGTGAGGGAGGGCTTGAAGTTGTTTGGCGTTTATCTATTGGTCTTGGTTTACTTTTGCCTCTCAATGTCTTGTACTTTCGTTTGAAAATGTTAAATTCAGAAATGTATACCAAAGAAGCACTCACTCATAAAGTGCCTTATATATTGATTTTCAAGAAATATTGGCCCAAACTCTTAATTACTGGTGGTATTTGGTTTCTTTATGATTTTGTCTCGTATTCATTTGGTATTTTCTCTGATACTATTTTAGGTGTTGCGGTTCCTGGAAATTCATTAATGCAAACTTTCCAATGGAACATTGTTTTAAACATTTTTTATCCATTTGGTGCTGCTACCGGTGCTCTTTTTATTGATAGAATTGGCCCCAAGAAATTGATGGCTACTGGTTTCTTTATTCAAGCTGTCATTGGTATCATCGTGGGCGCTTTAGCTCCTCAAATTATTACTAATGCTTTCCCCGCATTTGTCATTTTATACGGTTTCTTTTTATTCTTTGGCGAATTTGGTCCTGGTGATTGTACCATTCTTGTTTCAGCTGAAATGTATCCTACTGCTATTCGTGGTACCATGTATGGTCTTTCTGCTGCTATTGGAAAGGCAGGCGCTGCAATTGGTACTCAAGTCTTTAAACCAATTTTAAATACTTTAACAGAGACTACAGGTGATTCTCTCAAAGCGCAAGGCTATTTATTTATTATTGGCTCTTGTATTGGTATTCTTGGAGGTATTCTTACCGTCTTTTTTATTCCCAATATCTCAAGAAGTTCAAAAGAGCTTGATGAAGAGTTTCGTCAAATGCTTGAAGATAATGGCTATGACATCAATCAATTAGGTTATGGTCAAGTTGAAAATACAATGGAAATCGCTGAACCCAAATAACACCAAAAAACAAAACAAGAGCAAATCAAGTTCTAGATATCTCATCTCAATTTATAACATACAAAATTATTTATACAACTACTAGTTAGTTACCTGACATCACTATTTATTGTTTATATCATTTATAAAAATCAACGTTTAATTATACTATTCACTGAGACTTTCACTTTTTTAAACAATTTTTTCAACCTTATGGAAGCAATTAAATCAAGCAAAAACTCTTTATAGCATTATTACAGACCATAAAAGCATGGGGATATTTTTTATTTTTATTTTGTGTGAACAGATTGGCTAGAAGAGTACGCATAAATCAGTGATATCAAGTCGTGAATATATATATAAAGCATTCTTGGATGCATAGCACATGTGGTGATTTCCAAATATATGATATCGCCGTTGTATGTATATTTTAAAAATCAGAAAATATGGTATATGTGCATACAGAAAAATACCTCAACAATGTAGAGAAAAAGACAGAAAAGAAGCTTGTATCAAAATCACTTATTTTACGGGTAAGTGATACAATATTAGCTGGTTTATCAAAGATTACCATAATTGCATATTATATATAATGATTATCAATTATCTTGATTATCAGGAGTGTTTATATATAGAAATGGTACATACATTATATGTGCCTTTGTTTATCATATACGATGACATATATAATCTGCATCCACATATAAAATTCAAAAAGGTACACATGTGTACATCATATCATAGAAAACATAACAATAGTATGACGAAAATTTAATGTAATACGTAAGGTGACCAATATTCTAAATTCATGTATATTTTTATGCTAATGTGCGAACTCAGATATGTATAATACATAAATATATGTACATATGTTGAATTAAACAGTTTGCTCAAACGAGATATAATATATGGATGAAACAAAACAAAAATGCAGACCATCATCAATGAGGAATGGACGATCATTGCCGTTGGCGTTCATCGTAATTTGTGTATGTACCCTCTAAAAAAATATTGATCGCCTGATAAGCCATACTAAAAATGCATTAAGTGAATATACATATTGTACCTGTAATTCAAAACCATATAAAAAGAAGCTAATTTTTAACCAATTCAAGATATTTTCAAATCATTCAAATCATTCAAATCATTCAAATCATGTTCAAATTTGTCTTACTCTTGTTAGCTACTTTTGCTGCTTCTTTCGTTGCCGCTGAAACCGCTTACTTTGCACTCAAAACTATAGGACCTGGAAATGAGTTTGTGATCAAACTTACTGATGATGCGAAAATTGCAGAAGCCAGAAAAATCCTGAACGGAGAAGAAACTGAGAAGGTTCATGTATTAGGAAGAATTATAAAGAGAACAGAATCTTACAATCCCCATTATGACTTTCATCTTAATCCTGATACTATTAGTTTCTTTGATCATGCAATTGAAGTTTGCGATGCTACTTTAAACTATGTAAATGACCATCTTGATGAAGTTTGTGGCGCCTTTTTACCTGGTTGTATCTATTGTCCTTGGTCATCTAAGCTTACCAGAGAAATCAAGATCTAAATTATTTCTTGGTCGTCATGTATACTTTCATGGATTTACTATTATCGCTTTTATGCAGCTTTTAATATGATTTAATAAACTTTCTGTTGTTAAATATTAATTTTGATCTTGTTTATGATGGTATAGCTCTAATAATTAGGCAACGTTAGTCTGTATGATATACCATATTATTGGCATTTGAAGGTTATAAAAAAGATATCATTGAAAAATACATCACGAGCCTTATTGTATTTGAAGCCGTTTATGGTAAAACAATGTTTAATAGCTGTATCGTTGAGAGATTTCTTAGAAGAATTATGGTAACTATGATATTTGATATTTGCATTAATATATCTCTGGATAGCAGCTATCGATTGTGATTTAACAAATCGAAGCTAAATGAAAACTTGTTTGACGATATCAGCATCGGTTAAATACAATAGATCTTTTTGGGGAAGCTCACCATGCTTTATAAGACTGGCAGGCAATTTTCTCCCATGAAAAGTAGAATTAACAGCTTTCAAACCAGCTTCACCTACTGCGACTCTTTCCAGCTTGAACAACATGCATTTTTGGGATAGCACAACATTTGAGATCGATGCCTGCCTCTTTGTTTGTCTTGGTGTGGCTAGTAATTTGGTTTTATCTAATCTTTGCCTTATTAAATCTTTGACTGTATCATGGGTTTTTATTTCGTCAATATTAACATGATCTTTTTTTAAATCTAAGATAAACGATTATGTTGTAAATATAGGTGCATTTCAATCGAAATATTATAATGTCTTATTTTAAGCGCTAAAATTTTTGTTATTTGACTTCCTCCATTATCTCTGGTTTTCTTCAATGCTTTCTTTATATGGCGATGATCAGTACTTGAATGAACAAGCTTCATTTTGGTATTGAGAGGCGTAGTGCCAGACTTCAATACTTTTTTGTTCTAGGCGTTTTTGTATCATCATTTGCAATTCAATTCCAAGCATTAAAGCTCCTGTGTTGTCATTTGTGGCACTTGAATTAGTCCACTTTAGGCAGCTATAAATTTATTGCACATGCTATTTCAATTTAGAGATCTTTCTATACATGCTATCGTATGTGAAATAATATCTCGATAGTTCTATAAACAATGAAACAGAACAATTCGGCACTCAAGTATGTCATAAGTATGTTTTCAGTTGAAATGTGCTATCTCCCAGGGTTTTGTTTATGTACAAAATGTGTAAAAAAAAACCAACCAGAACACATTTGGCAGAGTAAAGTCAAATTTGTTTATTGTTGGCATATTCGAGTTTACAAATGCCGCTAAGAACATGCTTTAAATACTGCATGATTAATTAAGATCGTCTGATGACAAACAAATATATAATAAATTGAATATATGTTATGATATCAATCTGATTAATTTTACTATAGGCAGATGTTAATATAAATTTAGTTAGTAGCTCAAGTTATGCAGTATTTTTAAAAATTATTTGGGTAGCTTTGATCATGTTTCTTGTCCAAAATTATAGCAACAGCTGTTTCTTAAACCATGCATGATTATGCTTTTCTACCGCTACCATAAACAGTGTGAAAAGTTAATAATTACTAATCGAATAACAATAAAAGATTGCTTTAATTGCCTTTTGAGCTGGAACAAACACAAATAAAAACATCGTTCGATTGCCACAAAATAGATGCCTTAATATAAATCAAATAAAATGTCTACATCAAGCATTACTTTTTGCTCAAATGAATGAATTAAAATATGAAAATACAGTTATATTATATCTTCAGTTAGACTTAATTCTGTTGAAATCATCGAAAAAATGTTTTGAAAGAACTTTATCCACTTTTCGCAGATCTGAAGCTCAAAATTGGTCGAAACTACTGTATTTCTCAGATACATTATTTCTGTATTTTTATCTCAAATTTTTGGAGTGATGAAAAACATGATCAATTGATAAGCTTCATATCATGTAGATACTCGAACATACGGCTGTATAGTTACCAGCGATAGGGTGTAGTTTTGCATTCATTTTATCACCAATGATTTAAAGAATGCCCAAGCAAGGATGTTTTTGAAATTTGGCAGCAAACTGTATAGAACCAGCATTTGCCAATTAAATGTTTTTTGTAGTTCATCTAATTCTGAATCGATTTATAATCTTCAAAAAAAAATTCTATAGTGTTCCATAGATATATATAATATGTATGTATGTATGTATATTTTACTATTATTGTTTGCATTCAAGCCAATAATCTGTTTAAAATCTTATTTCATAAGTAAACCCATCAAAATTAACATTTTTCTAGGATTTTAAAAAGTGTTCAGTAGATAATACTGTCTACTATTTGTTATATTATGAACTACTGATAATCTAATAAAGCAGCTCATTCAAGAAACAAAGATGTACACTTTTTTAGTACTTTTTTCTGGTATTTGTTGCTCCATTTCTTTCAAGCAGAGGAAGAGTGGTTTCGGTCAATAATCTGTGTTCTACTCTTTCAAAAACAGCTGTTAGCTATTGAAATCAAGATATGTTATTCATATATTCACTGTGCATGAAGGGCAATTAAAAAAATTGATTTTGAGGCATTACTTAATTTTATAAAAATTTTCAAAGAATATTTGAAACAGCCCGTATAAAATTGTTTAAAAAATGCGAGTTTTCATTTCCCCGTTTCACTACAACTTAGGGAGGCAGTTGCAATTTTGAAATTCTGTGGATCAATACTAGACGTACCTATCATTGCAATGGGACAGTATTTGGATCCATATTCGGCGATAACTGGTGAAACTTACTGGACTTAGTAGGTGCAAATAGAAAATAGCAGGTAAGTGTAATGTTCTGTAATTTTGGACTAATAACAAAGGTGGATAATATGCTTATGGATATTATTCTTGTTATTATAATAAATTGGTGATCACTGGATTGATGAAGGTTGGTGTCCTTATTTGTAATTTAGATATTTATTAGTGAATAAATAAAAGTAAAGGAAGTGTAACAAGACAGATAAATACACAAGGGATCATGTAATGATTTCCCTGTAGTATTTATATAAGGAATGAGGCAAGGTTTTGCACGAATGAAACTGAAATGTTTGACTAATTGCATATTAATCCCTTATGTTAGCACACGTATTCAGATAAAAAAAGAAAAGAATACCAGCTTGATATTCTGATATGCCTTATCAAACGGTGAATATATCCTTAGAATTAATATGAAAACAAAAAGAGAGAAACAACACACGTAGAAAAGGATTTTCAAGGCTTTACATTATTTAGCGCAATTAAAACCCTGCTAAATTGCACATTTCAGCCAGTGTAAAAGCAGCATTATATCGCATGAACCATAAATTAAACAAACTAGGCAGTAACTGTTATCATAGAAACATTCATTTTTCTGCCAGGAAAACCATCTGTCATATCATACATTCATTGAAAAATTGCAAAAGCGCGCTCGCAGAGCAATGCCGTAATTGAGCATACTGTAGCAAGATTGAACGGCTAAGTCTCTTATACTATGGTATATCTAAGTTTTAAATAAAAAGGCGCTTTTTTCAACTTTTTCTATACTTAACCATGTACAGTCTGAAAATTCAGATTTTGTAACGGACATTTTTTGGGACTCATTTTATCCTTACCGACACTCATGATTTTCATAAAAAAACAGAAAAATCAAATTTTGATACCAAAATCAACGTTTAAATATACTACATTGTGAGAGAAAATTGTAGGCATAGCTAATACCCATGTTATAAAAGCTTAATATCAAATGTTAAGTAATAAAAATTTGTACTTTTGCCCCCAAAACGGATTTTTGATTAAAGGATTTTCATGTAATATTTTGCAATAAAAATATTGTATATTTTTTATTGAGCAAATAGAGCGCTAAATTGTGTATATGTATATATTTTTTGTTCTTATAATTGGTAGTAGAATTAACTCTAGATTTGCAAAATCAGAAAAAAAAATTAAAAAATGTCAAAATTGATGATCTGGACAAAAATAATTTTATAAATTAATATTCCGCTTATAAGCTTTGTAAGTCTTAAAAATAAGAGATTTTATAATACTTGAGTACTTTTTCAAGAATTTACGATGCTGTACCCACTTGATTCAAGCTTATTACTGTAGATTTTTCTACACGTTAATATTGTATGGTAGTTTATTTGATGATAATATAATCTTGCTTTATAATTATTACGTTAGAGGTGATTTACATTCAGTTTTAGCCTTACCTATCAAATATCATAAAGATAAATATGGCCATCACTGGAACCTATTGTTGCCTTTATCCCATGCCAATTTATTCAATGCTTTATTATCAGAACCAACTGAAGTACCATCTACAAATGGTTCCTCGGTATTTGCAGTCAAATTTTATAAATTAAATTGACTGGTTCCATCTAAAGTAGTATGAAACGTATCATCACCCCGCCTTATGATAAATGTCGATCTAAAATTAGAAACTGATATATCATAAGTTTACCCAGATGTAGAAATCCAGGAACAACTATTGAAATCCAATATGGCATGACATTTAGTAACTCATACTAAATGTCATACATAACCACTAGCATTAACAGCGACTATCAGGAACATTCAGGAACAATCCGTAGCAATGAAACATAAACAATCCTACATCTTATTCAAATGATACAATCACAGATTCCCAATTCCACAGATTCCATTGTATATGATTTGTTCCCAAATCATATCAAGTACCTCAATACCCGGCAATTCATTAATAATATTGATAATTATATAACCATTTAGAAAACATATAAATACGAAGCATCAATGAATTAATAAAATGTATCTTTTAGCAGAGTATTTTCACATTAGTATCTTTTGATATAACAGAAACATCCCACTGTCATTTTTATAAGCTATCAAAAGCTTAATTTTTAATAATACAGCAATAATATAAAAAACAAGATGATACTAATAATAGCACATGGTGAGTATTTAACATCTAAGTAAGTTTGATAAAGTATGCTTTTAAACCCTTTCAGAAATCCTGAGGCAAACACAACATCTTGGTCCTGTAATTTTTATCCATCATCAAAATGTTGCAATTTGTAATGAATCAAACATTTCAGTTGCATTCATGCAAAACCTTGTCTCATTCCTTATATAAATACTACAGGGAAATCATTACATGATCCCTTGTGCGTTTATCTGTATTGTTACACTCCCTTTACTTTTATTTATTCACTAATAGATCAATCCAGTGATCCCCAATTTATTATAATAACAAGAATAATATCCATAAGCATATTATCCACCTTTGTTGTTAGTCCAAAGTTACAGATCATTACACAATTCCCACTACAACACAATGAATGCACCTTTGATGTATCTTGACCTTGATGTACATTGTTGGGTACCAGCTTTTTACCAGTTTTATTTTCTCTAATTCATTAATATCCAGCCATATTGAAGGATGATTTGCAGCACTGCCAAATAAAAGAATAAATGCTTCAAGAGTTTTCTGCATATCAAATTATGCGATTTGGTAGCAATGATTGCTGCACTTAACTATACTTTTTGAACCTGTTAATGTTACCCCGAATAATTAGTATTTTTATTCAAAATTAAGCTTTTCTTTATACATTTATATTCACCCATTCAATAAATGACATTGCATTTATTATCTGTTATATCAATCAATCAATTTTACCTTGATTCGATACATTTAACAATTAAATGCCTAAATTACAATACTTGAGCCAACAGATATTGCCACAAAAAAATCTGGTACAGGTCGATGAGGCATTACAATTTGGATTATTTTTTTGTGTTTATAGATTTGAGCTCTCTCTCTCTCTCTCTCCTCTCACATTTATAGATCTCTGCATGAACCATATCTCTGTCTGTTCAATTTAACTGATATACATTATATGCCAACATCGTACTTGATAAAACGCCTTACTTTATTGCAAGTCAACACAACTAATTTGATGCTAGTTTAGCATCAGCGGTTGAATCAGATAAATTTGAGATTAGACAATCCCTGTTAATAGTTTTGCATACCATCATGAGCTGTAGTAATAATGATGAACCGCTATTATAGATACGCTAATCAAGGATGGTGAGTTAACTCTAATGGACGAACGAGTCGATTAGCAGTATAAACAAAATAATATTAAAATAAAATATAGTAATTGAATGAACAAGAGATGATAAACCATATAAATTAGCATAATTGAATTATTTCAAGCGTTTTGAACTGAATATTCCTTTACTTTTGACGTATTATAAAAATTGATTCATTAGTAAAAAATCAATTAACAAGTCATGATTATAGTGTACCTTTGATAGTTTACTACGGCAGACCTGTGCTGCACAAGATGATTTTATTGTACCCAGGTGGGCTGCACACTATAGCCTGATGAGTTGTTGCGCCCATTGAATAATGGCTAAAAAGATAACAAGGTGTGCATGGGCACAACAACAAAAGAAAAACCTGCACACGAGCATTTAACGAAAAGCCTGTATGTGTAGAATTATAAATTCTGCCCATGTGC
This sequence comes from Mucor racemosus, assembly GCA_027405735.1. Lineage (NCBI taxonomy): Eukaryota > Fungi > Mucoromycota > Mucoromycetes > Mucorales > Mucoraceae > Mucor > Mucor racemosus. Next base: position 2,210,627 of record JAPEHQ010000005.1, read on the forward strand.
ATGACATCAACCACATGTGTGCATAATAGTAGAATTGCCCATAAGCATATCATTATGATCCCTATTTGTGCATAATAATGAAATATGATCATGAGCATAATGCGCTGATCGTATGGGCACAAATTGGTTTCTACATGAGCATTGTGCCGTTCTCAAAATTCCATTACATTTTTTATTGGAATGTGTTTTTAAATTACAATTGCTTTTATTAATAATATAAATTATAGACAATACAATTCAATACGTTGTTGATGTAGTAGTAGAGCAATATATTTAACAGCCAATATATTTACGATTATTATCATCATTTGTAAATATGTTTGTAGCTGTAATATTTGCAGCAACAATGGTTTTTGCTCGGGAATGAACTTAAATAACACTTACTGCTTAAATTTAAACCGCAAGACAAATTTAAGATTATAAATATTATTTTATTACTCATAAAATTTAAATAAATTAACCTTCGTTAAACTTACTATTTTAGTTTACGATTGTCAGCGGTAAAAAGATTTGATTTCAAGTATTGATACGATCAAAGCCATGGTTATTATGCAAGACATTAGATTATCCTTTTTTTGTGTTTCTATACCATTTGAAATTTTATCACTTTCCTGGAACATTTCGTGGGTTTGTAGCAAATTCTAGCATTTCATTGAATAGATATAAATATCATTATTGCCTTCTTTGATTTGATTTGGTATTCAAGAAATACGTCCAAAAATATAATAGTAAATAATGATAACATTTGATCTTACAATGCAGTTAAATGAAAATATCAGTCTCTAGTAATATAACGACTGCTACCTATATTAAAAACATTAGTCCCTTATGTTAGCATGCGTATTCAGATGAAAGAAAAGAATACCAGCCTGATAATAGTCTGATATGCCTTATCAAACGGTGGTGAATATACCTTTGAAATATGAAAACAAAAAGAGAAAAACAACACACATCGAAAAGGATTTTCAAGGCTTTACATTATTTAGTGCAATTAAAACCCTGCTAAATTGCACATTTCAGCCAATGTAAAAGCAGCATTACAGCGCATCAACCCATTAAACTAAATAAAATAGGCAATAACTGTTATCATAAAAACATGCACTTTTTACCAGAAAAACTGGCTGTCATATCATAGATTCATTAAAAAATTGCAAAAGCGAGCCTGTAGAGCAACGCCGTAATTGAGCATAGCAAGATTGAATGGCTAAGTCTCTTATATTATGGTACAGTCGTGATTCGATTTAGTGGAATCGTTGGGAGGGAGAAAGATGTCCACTAAATCGAATTTTCCGCTAAATCGAATTTTCCACTAAATCGAATAAATCATTTTCCGTAATATTGGATCAAAAAATGAGAATAAAAAGGCGTTACTAGTTTATAGTATTAAATAATATTTTTAATAAAGGCTTTTCATATTCGAGCAACTGAATTGAACAGTGGATAACAAGAAATTTAATAAAAAACTGAGGTAAATTAGGCACGTGATTTGGTTACTCTCCATATTTCCTCTAATTTCATGGCTACCAGATCAAGCTATTGCCGGCTAAATACAGTTTTATCCAATAGTATTTATATTTTACTAATATAGTGGACTGGTAGAAACGAGATTGTCCACTATCCACTGAATCGATTCAGTGGATTTAGGCAGTAAAATTATTAAAAAAAAAACGGGAGATTTCAAACTGTCCATTAAATCGAAAATCCGTTATTTATGAGTCCACTAAATCGAATCACGACTGTATATATCTAAGTTTTAAATAAAAAAGCGGTTTTTTTAAAAACTTTTCTTATATTTAACCACGTACGGTCTGAAAATTCAGACTTTGTAGCGGACATTTTCGGGACTCATTTTATCCTTACCGACACTCATGATTTTCATAAAAAAACAGAAAAATCAAATTTTGATACCAAAATCAACGTTTAAATATACTACATTGTGAGAGAAAATTGTAGCCATAACTAATACACATTTTATAAAAACTTAATATTAAATTTTAAGTAATAAAATTTTGCACTTTTGCTTCAAAAACAGTTTTTTGATTAAAGGATTTTCATGTAATATTTTGCAATAAAAATGTTTATTATTTTTTATTGAGCAGATAGAGCGCTAAATTCTGCATAAGTGTATATTTTTTGTTCTTATAATTGGTAGCAAAATTAACTCTAAATTTGCAAAATCAGAAAAAAAAAATTTAAAAAATGTCAAAATTGATGATCTGGACAAAAATGATTTTATAAATTAATATTCCGCTTATAAGCTTTGTAAGTCTTAAAAATAAGAGATTTTATAATACCTGAGAACTTTTTCAAGAATTTACGATGCTGTGCTCACTTGATTCAAGCTTATTAATGTGAATCTTTATTCATGCTAATATTGTGTGGTAGTTTATTTGATGATGATATAGTCTTATTCTATAATTATTGCGTTAGAAGTAATTTGCATTGAGCTTTAGTCTTACCTCTCTAATATCAGAAACATAAACATGGTCACCACCGCTGGAGCAACCTATTGCTGCCTTTCTGCCCTCTTTGTCCCAAGCCAACTTATTAATTCTTTATTACCAGAACTAACTTAAGTACTATCTACAAATGATTCCTCGGTATTTGCAGTCAAATTTTATAAATTAAATTGACTGGTTCCATCTATAGTAGTATGAAACGTATCATCAGCCCGCCTTATGATAAATGTCGATCTAAAATCAGAAACATCCCACTGTCATTGTTATAAGCTATCAAAAGCTTGATTTTTAATAATACAGCAATAATATAAAAAACAAGATGATACTAATAGAATATGGTGAGCATTTAACATCTAAGTAAGTTTGATAAAAAAGTACGCTTTTAAACCCTTTTAAAAATCCTGAGGCAAACACAACATCTTGGTCCTGTAATTCTATCCATCAAAATGTTGAGATTTCTACTACTACACAATGAATGCACTTTTTCTCCTTTTGTGAATCTTGACCTCGGTGTACACTGAGTAAGTATAAAAGACGAGCCGAGCCTAGGACGAGCTTGACCAAAGCTCGCCACAACGAGCCGAGCTTTAATAAAAGCTCGTTTGACAAAGACGAGTTTTTGACTTTTTTTAAAAAGCTCGTTTGAGAAAGACGAGCTTTTGACTTCTTTTCAAAAAGTTCAAATTTAAATAATAATTAGTAAATGCTATGACATTATTACTTTAGATAATTGTCAATTGACATTCATAAGTTTGCTTTACTTTAGATATTTGTCACTGGAAAGGTAAAATAAAGCTCGCATTGAGATGATGAGTTTTAGTCGCTGCATAAAAAAGCTCGTTTGGGGTAAACGAGCTCTAGTCACGCGCAAAAAAAAGCTCGTCGAGGTTGAACGAGCTTTTTTGTAAGCTCGTCTAACTTTAACGAGCCTTGAGAAAAGCTCGGCTGCATAAAAAAGGCTCGGCTCGTTTAATATCACTAACACTGAGTATCAGTCTTTTACCAGTTGTGTTTTTTCTGATGCATTAATATTCAGTCATATTAAACGATGATGATTTGTAGCATTGCCAAAAAAAAAATCAACGCTTCAAGAGTTTTCTGCGTATCAAATTATGTGATTTATTTAGTAGCAATGATTGCACTTAACTATGATTTTTGAGCTTATTGATATTAATCAGAATAATTAGTAGTACGTTTATTCAAAAGTAAGCTTTGCTTTATACATTTACATTCACCCATTTAATAAACGACATTGCATTTATTACCCGTTATATCAATCAACCTACTTCATCTTGATTCGATAGATTTGAGATTAGATGACCCCTTTTAATAACTTTGCATACCATGAGCTAATAATGGACCGTTACTATAATAGATAGGCTAATCAAGGATGATGAGTCAACTCCTCTAATGGACGAAGGAGTTAATTATTAGTGTCGTATATTTTCAGGATTGATAAATATTACTTAAAAAAGAATAAAATTATAAAAGAATGAGTAATTAATCAGTTCTTCAACTGTATAATAAAACAAGATATCGTTTATTTAGATGTAAAAGTATGGTCTTTTATATTGATTTGACATTGAAATCCTGAGATGTAATTTAAGGCACTATTGAACCATTGGATCTGTTTGATAGTAATCTATGGATTGAAATGGATCAATCATAATTTAACCGTTCTTGCAGAGCTTATGAGTTGTGCTGTTTCAATGCTGCGCTAAATATGCTTAGATGTTGATTTGATAACTACTTGATTGGTTAACTGCTGGGATGAAATAATGTGGTGTCATAATTGAGGTCCAAGCGTTCTTGGTAATTACTGGATTAAACTTGGTACGCTAGGAGTTTCTTATATCCGATATCAAGACTTGCACTTCAATACATGTCGTAGTCAATAGATTGTAAGATGTATTGATACTGTAGAAGGTGATAATGTATGATACTAGTAGGTGGAATACAACAATTAGTATAAACAAAATATTAAAATCAAATATAGCAATTGAATGAGCAAGAGATGATAAACCATGTAAATTAGCATAATTGAATTTTTTCAAGCACTTTGAACTGAATACGCCTTTACTTTTGACCTATAAAAATTGTTTTATTAATAAAATCAATTAAAAAGTAATGATTATGGTGTATCTTTGATAGTTGGTAATGGTATACAAGACAACATCTTGTTTTCCTCTTCTTGGATGTTGGTCATTAAACAGAAACAAATATTTTTTAGAAACTAAATAGACTAACATGAGTTTATTTACTCATTCAAATCCAGTCAATATTATGCATACTTTCATAATAATCAGCTTTTCTCCAAGTAGATATCGACTTTAGACCAAAAAAGCATTGATTATAACGTAGATAATGGAACAAAATGATTAAGTCCTGGATGCTTTTTTTGTTCGAGAAAAATATTATAACATGCCCTAACATTAACAATTAATAATTTATTTCCAAGTAAACAATAGGAAAAACATGTACTTGTACCTGCTACTTGATTTCAGTTTATAAAAAATATTGGTCTTTTTTGTTGTAGTTTTAAACATAAATAAAAAAGCTGAGGAAAGAGTGGGGAAGAAAAAAGAAACATAATCCGAAATCAGTCAATTTTGTGTGTTACAAACAGAAATTTACAAAGGCATAAATACTTTTAGTGTTGCCAAAAAGGTTGTTGTTGTTGTCCCCATTTGGTCTCCGAAGGAAGAACATGGACAGAACTCTTTCAAACCCCAAATTTCAAATTGATATATCTCGTCAATAAGACAATTCTGTTGAAACAGAGTAACTCACATCTGCTTTAAATCATTCAAATTACCTTTGTTATTAATTATATTATGATTGATATACTTTAGTAAATTGACTAAAAAACCTCGATCTCATTGCGCTGCTCATCTGGGCTGCCTGATTTGCAGAAAAATTTTTATTCTGCCCATCTGTACAAATCATTATGCCCATGAGAAGCATAGTTCGGCCGTTGTGAAAATGTATTGATACTGTGGAAGGTGATAAAGGTTAGTACTTGGTGACATACAACAGTACTTTTAATTGATTTCAATAAAAATGTGCAGTAAATTATAAATGCACTGACCAAACATTGTTGGCCAAAACTGGCCTAAAATTGATTGTAAAAAAATTGAGCATTTAAATTAAGGTGTTGATTTTTTGTATTCACGCTATCGATTCAACTCAAAGCTACTCTGCATTTTTTGTTTAAGAAAAAAATGTTGATTTTTCGTCAAGATATTCAAACTAATAGTTCACATACAGCTTAGAATCTATGATTGCTGGGTCCAAAATCGATTTGCGAAAAACGATCGAAAAATGATGAAAAAAATAAAATCGTTTAATAGCTCATAAACTACAAAGTAAGTATACCAAGTGTATTAAGTAGTTTTCGTACAGTTTTGAACTCTGCACCTATTTAAATAAAATTCAGGCTAACGTTTCACATTAAATTTTGCATAAAATACGATTGAAATTTTGAAGGTTTCTTGAAGATACACAACACTTTTTATAAGCATATTTAAATATAAGTAATGGAAAAAATGCACAGCAAAATTATCTATCGATCGAGCTATTGAAAAATGTCCTAGCTGCAATTTTCGTAGAGAAAACAAGATTTTTGTCCAATTTTTTTTCAGTTTCAGAATTTGGGATGAGGGTATACAAGGGGAAAATGGAAGCTAGAAATTGGGGTACCTTTTTGTACACATTTTTGAGGATATCTCCAGGAAAAATTAATATTTCTAAAAAAACTAAATTGGATCCAAGAGAGCTTAACGAACTTAATGACATGAATGTAAAAAAAATGTTGTTCAATTTAACCAATATTTTTGAAACCTACTATAGAAATGTCAAAAAAATGAAAAAAAATAAAAGTGCTCAGAATTTTTTTATACTAAAATATGTTATAGAGTGCTTTAAAACAAGTAAGTTTTATTATTAAAAAATATTAGAATAGCTTAATGTTTTGTAGAGATATGAAGCCTCAAAGTTTTCAATCCTTTAGCAGTAAAATACGCGTAAAAAATCTGAAACATTAGCACTGAAAAATTAATACCAATTGTAAAAAATAGGATATTTCTAGATACTTGTTTTTGGATTAAACTTGGAAATCTCAGGTACATTGGCATATAATTTTTTCCTGATATTATTTAGTAAAAAATAAAATAAAATAGGAATGAAAAGTGAGACCCAGTTTTTAAGGGAAAAGCCGTGAGTTTTACTTGTTTTGAGTCTTTTCTGGGGTATAGAGTAAATTTAGAAACTGGTAGCATAATGCGACTAATTTATATCTGTTTAAAAGAAGTATCTAAAGTATATCCTAAAAGCGCTTAACGTGAGGTCAGTTATAGAAAATAGAGCACGCTCCGATTTTGAAGATTGAAAACTATGAAAATTTATAAAATATGTATTTTTTTGATAATTAATTAGGAAAAAAAGATAATTGAGAATTATGGAGGAGAATAGCTATGTAGCTTCTACAATAAAAGAAATCAAAAGCTATTTTATTATTATTAGATGTTCCTTTTAGAAACAAATTCAACGACATATAAAGACTTAATCTTCCCTGCACATCGTAGTAACAAAAGTTATTCTGGTACCTACAACGCCCTGCCCATTCATGTCACCTGCATGGATATATTATTTTGATATATTAGCAAGTAGACCTCATAGGAACATTTCCGTCACCAAGTCTAGCTTCCAAGTAAAGGTTTTTAAACCAAAGCTTAATTAGTACTCATCCCTGTTTTGTACTTGATTCGTAAAATTAAGCACTTAAAAGAAGTACAAATTGCCAAAGCATAAACACTTAGGGTAAGCAGAGGTCTTGAGATTAAATATATTCGATCTTCGCAGCGTATTGCGAACTCATATGGCATGAATATTGAAATTATACTGTGTATTTTCACATTATTTTGCAATACGCTGCGTAAATTCAATAGTTAAACCTATCGAGAAAAACATACTAATAGTATCATCGTTTTTAAAAAAAAAATTTCTATCAGAATTCATACTAGGTTAAATATCAATAGAGAGTTCCTGACAAAAAATTGTAAGTCTGATTTTCTTAAAAAAAACAAGCCCTTTTTTTGGGCTTTTCTGCCAGGTCAGTGACATTGAGTATTTACCCCTTGAATCGACACGAAAAGCCTCAAATGGCTCCAATTATTTTGGTAAAAAAAAAGGGTAGTTGACGGATAATACGTGCTCAACCGTAATAATTAGTCTTATATGAAGATCATGCTAAAAAAAACACGCATTTAAGTGTATATATAACGTACATAATGTCAAAATGTCATTGCAGAAGTCCCCAAAATCAGTTCCATTCAACGTCTCTGCATTTATTTTTACGATCGGTGGTTGGTAAGCAAGTGAAAAAATCTAACGCATTATATTATAAATATATTGGAAGCCCCACCTTTAATCGTATCTACTCGAGCTTCTTTTCTACCAACCCCTGAATATTACAAAAACTATTTATTTATACATGAATGCAGGTGTTAATTCTTGTAATAAACCTTCAAGTACAGTGCGTTTTCTGAATAAAAATAGAGGAATGAAATGCGGGGGGTATTTGGTAATATTTTTGTAAAGATCGACGACGGCAATTGTATTCTTTATATAGGTTTCCAGAAGATGACAAAGACTTTCTGCTGCGGTTTGAGATTAGAATAGAAGCCCGTTGTGTATTTTTGGTATAGTTTGATCTTTTTTAAGGTTGTGTGCGTACCAAATCTATAACTGAGTGATACCGCCAAAAAAAGCGCATGTCCGAGATGCGGAAGAAATATATATATACAACAGCAGTAACTACATTTGACAACAATGTTTATAGTGTAAATCTGGTTTGAGCAGGTTGAGCAGTGTATTATTAATATAACCAAATCTAGGTTGTTTCATTGCTGAATAATTTATAAAATAGAAATAGGTTTTGCAGCAGAATTGAAACGGAGCTCAATGGTGAATCTTTGGAGTGATTTAGTCATATTGTTGCCGTATTTCCATTAAGCTTATTAAAGATGATAGACTCATTACATCATCTCAATCGCATTGACCATTATAATACCAAACATGTTGTATGAAAAAAAAAGACATGTACGCATCAATTGTATAAAACGCTATGAAGGATAACATGATTTATGCTTTTTGACCCGAATCTGGCTTTGTATATCCGAGAAAAAGCAATGTTTATAATCATCCACTAGAGCAAGTACGAATTAAATGACTTTGCTTAAACCATTTTACAAGGCAAAACTAAAAAATATAAATTTAATTTAAATCATACAAATAAAGGATATTTACATATGCTATTTCCTTGGGACACGATTGTAAAAAAAAAAAAAAAAAAAAAAAAAAAACAAGAAATGCTTAAGATACACAAGAGATTTTATTATCAGTAAATTTTTGTGCAATATCTAAATACGCCTTTGTCTCATGGCAATTTAATATTAAAGCGTTCTAACAATCATTCGAATCTTTACTATTGTGCCATTGCAAGAAATAACATTGGAATTACAACAAAAGAAAAAGGGTCATATCATTTATTCAGAAGTTAAAAAGACAAATATTTAAACTTCGTTTAGTGTAAATAAATAAAAAACAGAAGCAAGGAGGGTAGGAAGTGTGCTTTCGGATAATCTAATACATCCGACATCTCTTTCTATAATACAAGACCGATGTTAATGGCGCTTCATTGTTTGACAAAATTGGAATTTGGAGGGCGATCGTCACAATATGGTACATATAAAAAGGGTTTATTCACTGTTTTGTCCTTTTATTCCTTCTTCTTTCTACACAATTACAAAATGAACGTATTCAATAGACTTAAATCCAATTCCAATGCTAGTTTAAAGCCTCCAGTAGCTCCTCTTACTGAAGAATTCGGTCCTGTCTCACATGAACCCAAGTTGACACCTCCTGCAAATTTCAATCCTGCAATCCATCCACCCTTAGATGATGAACAAAAAGCCAAAGTTGCTAAACTTTTACAATACATTGAGTCAATTATGCTTCCCGAGACTGATAAATATTACCCAAGTGAAAGAGGTTTTATTACAGAAAGTACTGTAAAGAGATATATGCGTGCTAGAAAATGGGACTATGAGGTAAATGAACACCGATGAATTTTGAACTTCAGTCGTCTAAACGTTAAATTAAATGATAGCAAGCAAAGACCATGTTGGAAAACTCTGTTTTATGGAGAAGAGATTATCGTCCTGATGAGCTTGATCCTGATTACATTAAACCAGAGGTAATTGTTTTTCTGAAAAAGGAGAAAAAAAAAAGAGAAACACATAGATAAGTGAATGGGTCTATTGTGTAAATGTGTCATATGGTTTCCATGGGCTTGCTCTTTTTTTTTTTTTTTATATTCCCGGCAAAAGTTTTTCTAAACACCTCATTTCTTATTGTTTAGGCCGAAACAGGTAAAATGTACTTTAATGGGTTCGATAAATGTGGTCGCCCAGTTTGGATAATGAGACCCAGACTCCAAAATTCCAAGGATGGAGAACGTCAAATCAAGCATATTGTATATAGTTTGGAACGTGGTATTCGTTTAATGCCTAAATTAGTCGAAAACTTGGCCATCATTGTTGATTTCAAGGATTCTTCTGCATCTCACAATCCCAGTGTTTCAACATGTAAAAAGTTTTTGGATATTTTAGGAAATCATTATCCCGAAAGATTAGGTGTTGCATTTGTTGTCAAGTGTAAGTTTTTTGTTATATTGTATACAACGGTTTCTAATATTTTACTTTTATAGCACCCTGGTTCTTTTTTGCAACATTTAAAATCATTTCACCTTTTATGGATCCAGTGACCAAGAATAAAATTAAGTTTGTTTATGACGGAAAAGACGAAAAAGAAAACAAGAGTACAAGTAATGAATGGGTGCACATGGAAGAATATATTGACCCTGATCAATTAGAGTGCGATTTCGGTGGTCGTTATAATTTCCAATATGAAATAGAGGCATATTGGTCTGCACTTTTGGAAAAGACTGGTAACCCATACAAGATTATCGAATACAATTAATTTAACAAAAAAAAACAAAGAGACCATAACACATACACAAACACATACACAAACGAACACGCATATAAATAGTATTACATTACAAATCCCTTATATACATTGTATTTTGAAATAAATATACGCCCCATTTTTTTTTCTTCTTTTTTGCGTAAATACTTCTAAAGAAGTGCATATTCTTTATTATTCCCCACCCCCCCCCCTACCTTCTTTGATTAAATCATAAATTGCAATCAAAATAAAATAAAACAATTTAACGCTTAGACATAACTTTTAGAGTTCATGTAACTTGTTTATTTTATCTACAATGGTATATAATGCGAAAGACGATGGTATTCGGTCAAAGAGTTTTTTCGGGTTGAAAAAAGCACATTTTGATAAGGCATTTACTAATACAAAAGAACCGCAATAGTCTATTCTTTGCTGTCATATTTCTTGCTTTAATGTTTACATGTGAAAATCTGATATTTTCCAATTTTTACAGCAGTTTCTGCCTTTGTTTTGGCGGATATAATTTAGCGATCAACCAACGCTGCTTGTGCATAAATATTGTATACAAACAACTTTAGCGAATAGCAAACATTATATTTTTGTATGGTTAACACATAGGATGGGAAACCTATATTAAGTTGTTTCACATTAATTTTATAAAAGTTTATCTTTGAATAAAACAAACACCACGAGCAGCTCATAAACTTTTGTATTGAATCGTAACGATACGGGGCGTTTGACCCTTGACGGGCCGATTTTTCCATTGCAAAACGGACAATCATTCTCCCATACTGACTTTTTCGTATGATGTAAAAGTTTTTTTTTATTAATTTGAAACATTTAAACAAATTCTTGAAATCGAGTAAACAAGTAATTACTGCTAGAACAAGATGATTTAAATGATAATACATCAATAGCACTATCCATTTCGTCAGAAATACTGGAATTACATGAATTGGTTGTCTCTAACAAGTTGATTTGATCAAAATGATTGGATACAATCGAAGATGTAAAACCCATAATATTCATTGGAAATTCTAAATTCACAACCTGTTTATCTTGTAAATTACAGAATGCAAAAGTGAATTTGATATAATGCTCTACTGAAACTCTCTGGCTTTCCATCATAGTAGGTAATATTGAGATGTCATCCATTGTTAATGCGAGTTGGCACGGTTGGGACCAGGTCTTATTGGGTGAGGTTAATAACTGAGTACCAGTGGCTAAAACTTGATTTTGGCTTTTACTAATGTAGTATAAATTATGTAAGCATACATGAAAGTTTCATCAATGAAATGTTTGAGCAAAATATTACATTTCTTCATCTTTTCCTCTTCCTTCTTCTTCTTCAAATGCCACATGAATTGATTGGATAACTTGATAACCTACAAGACAGCATTCGTCCTTTCTTGATGGAAACATTGCTTTTAATCTTATGGATATACTTTCAGAGGTAGTATCCAGATTTATAGTGTTTGGAAATTCTAGTTCGTATTGCCATTTCTGTTGTTTACACTGGTTTGTAATTCCCCAAAATGTTCTTTTTGGTAATATTGCTGTCTTTTGAAGAGCCATTGGGTAACAAGATCGATGTAAATGTATAGGTTGCAGTAATTTTTGATCTATAGATATTGAGGTGGTGACAATAAGAAAATAATAAATTAAAGTTGTGTTATTGAGACTATTAGGCGAATCAATGTGAAACGAATTTGGTATATTGCTCGGAATAGACGATAAAATGAATGGTAAACTATATTCTTTACTTGTTACAAAGAACCAATCAGTTGGTTGACTTGAGAGATGATAAGTGTCGTCAAGGAACGTTTTAGCTGTATCCCCAACCCTTTCTTTGCCTACTAACCGTATTTGTGTCCAACATGGAGCTTTGAAACATGTTGATTCGGAAGTAAGATGTATTGCACCGAATACTTTTGAGGTTGAGTTTTGTGTGTTTAATGCAAAAGAATCTTGACCTAATTTCATGGAGAGTTTATAGCATTGATCTGAAGGCATTTTGTATGTACTTGTATATTCTTTTATAATATATTAAAGCTGAATGTATTATATGTTTGTTTAGTTTGTATATCAGTTAAAGAAGAAGAAAAAGAAGAAGAAGAAGAAGAAGAGAGAGAGAGATAGAGAAGACAATTGAAACGGCATCTTTAGTTATTGTTACTGTATTTTATATATTTTTTCATATGAGCTATTTATTTCGCATGCACCTCAATCAAACAATAAATCTGCACACAAATATATCAACATGTTTATCAGTTGTTATTATTAAAATTCATTATTTTATTGTACGTGGTACATGTGAGAAATCCTAAAACATACAGTACATTTATAAACAAAAAAGTAAAAATAAAATAAAAATAAAAGGGTATAGTAGAGTGTGTGATGTTTATGCTATAATACTTTACGGATGTGTGTTTCTTCTATGTTTCTTATCATCTGCTTCTTCTGATCTTACAACTCACTTAGTGCATTTTCCTCTTTTGGTATATCCATTGAAGCCAATAATTGATTTGGCTGATGTTGTTGCTGTTCTTGTTGTATGCGCATTAATGTATCTTCTTCTGACATGTCTAGTAGTTTTGCGAGTTTATTACTACTAGTACGATTCTTTGGCTTGGTTTCTTGTTCTTCCTCCTCTTCCTCTCCATCCAAAATGGCTAAATCAAGACCCATATCATTGTTGTAATCTGGCTCCCCTTCTTCTTCGCTCAATGTAATGTTTGGTCTAATGGTCCTTGTATCAAAGAAATCTTCCATATTTACATTGTCATGAGTTTTTTTCTTGAACCTTGATTGTTTTCTTAATGACGAATGACTAGTAGTTGGTAAGAGATGAGGCTTTTTTGATTTCTTAGAAGAGATCGAGCAGCAGTTGTAATTGAAGCAGGTACGACGCTTTGAGTTTTTCAAACGACGATAACGGTAATTGGGAATGACGGCCCTTAATGTCACAATCCAGGCACGTCGTAACTTGTGTGCAACCATGCGATAAAGACGATAGATAGCCCATTTATGATGTGGTTTAGGAGAAGTTTCTTTCCATGAATATGCCTCAGAATAATAATAATCTGAATCATAATCAATATCATCGTCATCTTCGTCGTCATCGTCCATGAAATCAGAATCTGAATCAAGATTGTTATTCCTGTAGGTTGGTAAATTAAGGTATTCGATTGTCGTAATATTCATTTTAGCTACACAATTTAAGGTTTTTTTTGAGGGATATTTGATGGGTGTGAGTCTTTTTTTTTTTTTTTTTTTTCTAGAGGTATGAAATTTGGGAATGATAATTACCGAGTTTAATATGGAATATCAATAATCTTGTGATGGACACAAATGATATCAGGGCAATGAGAGTGATAAATACTGTTATTGCCGCACTTGTGTAATAGATGCGATTTATATTGATTTCTTTGTAATTCGTTAGATCCATGTCAAAAAACCGGAGAGCTTATTTTTAAACATGATTAGAAATTACGTTTGCTTATCAAATGAATCAACTCATAACAAATGACATACCGTTTAAAATAAATGAATTCTTGTCATAAAGGCATGACCAAGAAACAAACAATGCGACATAAGTATACCAAAATAACGCTGTAAATGCTGAAATCACCAACACCAGAAATAACCTATATACAGATTTGCTCAGTGTATATATATTTACAATGACCTTGGTGTATTTACCTGTAATTACTCTGTCCAATACAACAATTCAGCCATTTGCAATGGTGATCCATTCGGTCTACACATTTATTACATAATTTACAATGGCGAGTGTGCTTTGATCTATTTTCTAATATAATAAGAAATAAATTCGCAAATTATTGGCCTTAAAGACTCACACTTTGATTCGACAAATATTACATATTCCTGTAAAACTATCTATGACAGGAATTCCGTAGCGTCTTGCATAAGTTTGACTTCGGCTGATTTGTTGACGCTGTTTAGTAACAACCGGGTCCTCAGTTTCTACCATTGAAGTTGATATGCTTAGAATTTTAACTAACGTAGTAAGACCTATCATGATGTAAAATTTAAAGTTAAGGATAGGATGTGCTTATACAAGACAAAAATATTAGCATGCAATCTACAAAAAAGGATATTTTACAGCTCCAAGAGCTAAATGAATCGCTATATGAGTTGTCAAAAACTGGCGGTAATTCTTTCAAAAGCGCTTCCAATGTTGTTTCTGTTTCAGATGTTGATTTGGTGGTAAAATAAACGAGAAAACCAAAGAATCCTAAATCCAGTAATAACAAGCAAACCCATTGCAAGATTAGATATAAATCTATCGGCATTTGGTAGCCATGCCTTCTAGCCCAATCGTTCTTTTCCCATGTATAGACGATACCTGGGGCTCTTTTGATAATGGAAAATGGAAAGCCCATATCTAAAGAAAAAGAATCAAGATAATTTACAACGAGAAAGGGACGCAAAAGGAGAAGTAAACAAAAGAAAAAATATATAAATTTGCTGTCACTCTTTCAGGAGTAACTTTGAATTCGATATGATAGGCCTAAATTCATGTAAAAACAGGAGTAATTTTGTGTTACTTGTACATACTTTCATTTAAGTATATTATCGAAACAACATTAAATCAAGGTTTTGAATGTCAAAACACTCAAAACAATATAATTTACAATAAAGAATTATATGTTATATACCTGTTACAATTATTGTGTGAAAATAAGACAAGTTATGTTTGATAATGCTTGTCTTAAAAGGTTTTTTCAGGCTGAGAAAGTATTGTATATTCAAGTCTTTCAAAATAAGATTGATCACCGGATGCTAATATCTTGGATAGTCTTTTTTTGAATTATTATGTACATAGATAAAATTAAGTCTTGATTGTTCTTGGTAAACATTATGTATGTCCAAGCAGAGCAAATTAAGTGACATTATTATGTACATGAGAATCCATGTTGCATCTGGATCGCAAGTAAATACTGAATAGCATTCTTGGTCTTTATTCGTACTTTACTAGCAATGCCAAAGATAATGATTAATTCGGCTTCTTCTTTGATATTAATTTGAAAGCTGATGAACTGCCCTGGTCCTTTTTGTTGATTTGATTTCAAATGACATATGTCTCATAAACAGCGTAATGAAAAGACATTAAGAATAGATATGCACCGTATTCAAAATTTCAATTTTTAATCATACAAATCTGATTGATCTGTAGCCAAGTTGCCACAAAAATCAACTTGGTAAATCAAGGCTATTAATAAATAGTTTTGAATGGTACAACATCTCCAAGTGCCATAATATTGAATCTACACCACCAGATATGAAGTGATTTGATACAAGGCGGAAAAAGTAATACTTGCTTTATTGGAGTATATACATAAAATAATTGATTGTATCATGAGATTCATTGGCTCTTCCACCATCCAAAATACAAATCTTGCAATGCACAAAATCAACACAAGCATCACTACATTTATTAAGAATCTATTTTTCAAGAGTTGAGCTCCTGAATTAGGAAATGTGTTTAAGATGAGTATTTTTGAAATAGGCTTTCGAAAACAGATGTTTCCTGATAACATTATAAAAAGAAAGAGTTAATCAATTTCGCTTCAAAAATCAATCGAATCACAGATTGTTGGATATGAGTATTTTTTCAGTTACATTATTCTTTTAAGCCGAGGAAAATAGTTTTTTTTTTTTTTTTTTTTTTTTTTTTTTTAGAAACGTGTGCTAAGCTTCTTTAAAAATAGACTTTAGCTAATGAAATCAAGATATGTTATGCGTAAATTCACTGCGCATTAAATGCAACTTCAAAACTCAATTTTGAACCATTATGTATTTGATTTTATAAAGCTTTTCCAAAGATTTCTGAAGCAGTTCATACAAACTAGGTGAAGAAAGCGCAACGCTATTATTTCCACATCCTCACAAGAATTCGGAGACGCTGAAATTTTATAACTCTAGTGATGAATTTTGGACGTACCTACTATTTCAACGGGAGCTCATTTGGATCCATATTCAGCAAGAACTGGTGAGTTTACTGACCTTTGTAGATGTAAATAGTAGCAGGTAACCAACTTGCTGTTCAAAATAAAGATCTTAATTTTTTGTATTCCCAAGAAAGTTCCAGCTCGAAGTTACTCTACATTTTTTGTTTCAGCCGAAAATATTGATTTTTCATCGAGATAATCAAAATAATAGTCGATATCACAGCTTACAGCTTATGATAACTGGGTTCCAAAATTTATTTTAAAAAATGGACGAAAAATGATGAAAAAAACAAAATCGTTTAATTGATCATAAACTGCAAAGTAAGTCGACCTAGCATATTAAATAATTTTTGTACAGTTTTAAATTCTGCATCCATCTAAACAAAATTCAGACAAACATTCCACATTAAATTTTGCGTAAAATGCAATTGAAATTTTGGAGGTTTTTTGAAAATACACATCACTTTTTATAAGCATATTTAAAATATAACTAATTGAAATGATGCGCAAAACCATTATCTATCGATTGAGCTATTGAGAAATTTTCTAGCTACATTTTTCGTAGAGAAAAAAAAAGACTTTTGTCCAAATTTTTTTGAAATTCAGAATTTGGGATGAGGGTATATAAGGGAAAAATGGAAGCTAGAAATGGAGGTACCTTTTTGTACATATTTTTGAGGATATCTCCACGAAAAATCAATATTTTGAAAAACTCTAAATTGGATTCGAGAGAGCTTAACGAGCTTAATGACATGAATGCAAAAAAAATGTTGCTCAATTTAGCCAATATTTTGAAACCTACTATCGAAATATCAAAAAAATGAAAAAAAAAATAAAAGTGCTCAGAATTTTTTTATATTCAAATATGTTGTAGAGCACTTTAAAACAAGTAAATTTTATTATTAAAATGTGTTAGTATAGCTTAATTTTTTCTAGAGATATAAAGCCTCAAAGTTTTCAATCCTTTAGCAGTGAAATACGCGTAAAAAATCTGAAACATTAGCATTGAAAAATTAATACCAACAGCAAAAAATAGGATATTTTCGGATACTTATTTTTGGATTAAAGCTGAACATCTCAGGTACATTGGAATATAATTTTTTCTTGGTATTATTTAGTGAAAACAAAAAGTAGAGCAGGGATGAAAAGTGGGACCCAGTTTTCAAGGAAAAAGCAGTGAATTTTACGCGTTTTTGAGACTTTCGTGGGATATAAAATAAATTTAGGAATAGGTAACATAATGTAACCAATTTATGTCTGTTTAGTAGTGTCTAAAGTATATCTTAAGCATGTTTAATATGAGGTTAGTTATAGAAAAGAGGGCAGGTTATACTTTTATTAATTGCTCAAGGAAATTTATTCAAAATGTGGTAAAATGCAAGGTTTTGAATATAAACAACCAAAAGCAATTCGTAGAAACTGATATCTAACATATTGATAAATGAATAGAGCCCCCCCCCCCACCCAATTGTAAGTGGGAAGGATCAGTGGTATTGAGCAGTTGTATATACTTCAATCAGACATGAATTGCTTCTAAGTGCTTGAATTTTTTTAATACAGGCTTTATTACGTGATATTATGTTTTGAATGTTTTATCTTGTTATTTATTATAGACACACTTATCTGATATGTGATAAAACCTTGGCGTTTTCACGTTTTCAGTCTAGTGAATTAGTAGGTCATTTTGAAACAAACAATTATATAAACCAAACAGTTTAAATATACTTTTATAGACATCTGAGAGTATATGCATTTAAATTATTGTATATAGTTATTTTATGTAGTAGTAGGCTGTTCCTTTTTTGTACAAATTTGATTGTATTATAATGCTTGAATAATACATCTGATATCATACTAGAGAGGTTTGATAGCATTTGAAAAATATACAGTATATCTCACAATTTCTTATATTAAGTTTATCTCGAGTACTCCGAGTTTGTAGCTAGAAAATTTCGAAAATCTTTTTTTATGGTATGTATGGGCTTTTTATGGTCCATTTTTCGTTGCATGTTTAATCGTTAATTCTTTCAAGTAAATATATATACATATATATAGTAAAACACTGTGATATTTTGTAATAAACAGAGGAGCATTCGAAAGGCAAACGACACCGTTTTATTCAATGAATTATGCTATGATATTGAGTATGTTTTTGCATTACATGGCAAGTGGCGCTATTTTTAAATGGAGTGATCTAATGATCGATGCCGTTACACAAGTATACTTTTAAAGGTACAGAAAGCAGTAAGAGTAAACATCAACAGGGTCACATTATACCTGTCAAAAAAATATGGAACTTTATCTCAAATTTGTAATAAATAGCGTTTGCATTTCGAGTGTCTATTGATTTCGGTTAAATAGTTTCTTCGAATTACCGCAAAAGTAATGAATAATCATGTAACAGATGACAGTCGTTGTGTGAAACATCTGGCATCATGATTATAAAATGAAAGGGTTTGTGGTGATCGATTGCCAATTCTCATTTTTTCTTCAAATTAACTAAAAAAAAATTTACTAAAAAATGACTACATTGTGTGCAGCAGTTCGTGATTTAATCACGAATATGCTTTCCATCTTGGTGAATTGTATATGTTTGCCTTTTGCTTTTTGGAATGTCGTCAAGACAGGTCTTTCAACTTTCACCTTTTGCGGTAATAAAAAGAAGTTTTCCCCTAAGGTAGTTGCTATCACAGGTGCCAAGTAAGTTCTTTGTATTCTTATCTCTTTTTTCTTTATCACTAATCTGGTTTATTGTTAATGTAGCTCTGGTATTGGTGAAGGTATTGCCTATGCATATGCCAAGGATAAGGTTTCCTTAGTTTTATTAGCCCGTAATTTGGGTAAATATTTACTACGTTTTTGTTTAATCATAACAAGTATGCTAAATCACATTTTATATAGAGCGTTTGGAAAAGGTTGCTGAAGCTTGTCAAGAATTGGGTTCTCCTGATGTTAAAGTTGTTCAAATGGATGTTGCCGATACTAAATCTGTCACCGACTTCTTTGATGAAAAGACTGCTGAATATGGCATTGATCTTTTCATTGCCAATGCTGGTATTGCTTCTGTTCCCAAGACTCCTCTTTTGCATCAGGCCGAAAAGGTTTTGCAGATTAACGTAATGGGCACTATTGCTGGTATTAACTCTGTCTTTATGGCTATGCAAAAGCGCGGTCGTGGTGGTCAAATTGCTGTTGTATCTTCCGTCTGTGGTTTCTTCAACCCTCCCAACTTGCTTAGTTACGGTACTTCCAAGACTGCTGTCATGTCTTATTGTCGTGATCTTCGTTCCTTGGGTAAAGATGATAATATTACTGTTAATACCATTGCTCCTGGTTATATTGCTACCAATATGACTACAAGTTTCTCTAGAAAAAATAAGCGATTCTTCTTGACACCTGAATATTTTGGTGAACAAGTCAAGGATGGTCTTGAGAATGATGTTCCTTTGATCTCTCTTCCTCTTCATCAATTCTTTGGCTTTGCCATCATGTCTGCTTTGCCTCCTGCTGCTAAGCAATATCTTGCAGATCTCCTTCACAAACATGTCGACCCCATTTTGACAAAGAAGAGGGCTGAAAAGGTTCTTCCTGAAAAAACGAGCTAAATTATCATTATAAAAAATTATGCATGCATTCATAAATATACATTTTCATTTATCAAATAAATAAATAAAAAAAAACTTTTTTTTATTTCTATTTCTTTTTTTCGGGTCAATTCCAGCTGATCCTGTATTTACAATGAACAAAAAATATGTGTAATTCTGTGTTGGAATGAAATCGAGATTAGAAAAAAAAAAACAAGGGCAAGGTATATTATAACCAAAAATAATATAAAAAAATAAAAGCACAAATATAGTAGGAATGAGGAGAATAATATGACAACAGGTTGTGAACGAGAGAAGGAGATCTATAGAGGAAAAATGTTTAGAAAGGCCTGCAATCTGAACTTTATAAAGGAGGAGATACGCGGGCAGAATTGGGAGCAGAATTAGAAGGAGTTCCATTAATACTTGTATTAGCACTAATGTTGTTGGCAGCGCTAGCTTGCTTTTTACCCTTGAGCATATTTTTCAATGCACGTAAAGCAAATACAGTCAAGCCAATACCACTCCAATCTTCATCATGCAAATCACGAAGATCGCCAACTGTCATTATATCCTGATCCTTCAATTTGTTTGCCCATTCATGAGCTTTTTCAACATTACGATGGCTTGCAATAGCACAATCCCTCACGAATAATTCAATGTCAGTATCATCTGCATATTCTATTATGTTATGAAATGTTATTAGTAAATCCGCCAGATGGTCAATATCAATATATAAATTACCTTCAAGAATTCTAGAAACCAGAGCTTCACGAGTAATATTGGCAGTCAGTGGAGGAGAAGGGGAATCATACACATTTTCTGATTTCTTTACAGGTTCACTTTTGACACTTCCGTTACTACCTGTTGATAAAGCACTTTGAGGGGGTACAGGATCACTAAAAACAGAAGCAAGACGGACAGCAGTCGTAGAAGTAGAATTCTCTGAACGTTTGCGAGAAGTATCAATCTTCAAATCATGATTGAAACGAGGGTTCTTTTTAAGAACCTCCAATTGCTCGGTGGAAAGTTGCTGCGTTTCTTTGATTTCACGAAGACTTCGAATAGCATCGCGATATCTAGTTTCAGCAGCACGAGCGCGATTCTCATATCCATCACATTTGTTTTCTACTTCAACCACATGTTCAGCTGCTCGCTCCAACTCTTCGCGAGTTCTTTCAAGTTCAGATCTAATATCACTTTCGCGTCTCCATACAGATTCTCTACTTTGATCATCCTGATCATTCTCATTCCCACTATTGGTTGGCTTTTCAATATCTCTCAATATACGATTGATCTCTTTTGTAATATGATGTTGATATCTTTCTGGAAGTACTTGCTCTTCAATCTATTTGAATTTACAAAACAAGTTTAGCGGCTTAATTTAAAGGGTAATGTAACACCAAGTATAATTTTTTTTTTTTTTTTTTTTTTACCATCTCACGAACAACTTGTTCGGCAGTGTCTGTTTCTACATTGAAATCAAATTTTACAGAAAGTTTATCCATGCCTTTAAAAACAACCTGCAGAGTAAGATGTACATGAGCTGGATCGGCTGCGAGTAAAACAACATCGGGTTCAACAGCCAGGAATGTATGCTCTAAAATATCCTGAGCTGTCATTCTTTCATCTTCTTCGCCTAGACAATTATCGATAATTTTACGGACTTCTTCATTTTGGACTTCCAATAAACTAGCAGGTTTAACACCCTTTATACCCGATTGAAATTTATAATTAGATTATTTACGGTATAATTGCTTTAATTAGATACTTACAGAAGAAACTTTCTTGTAAATTTGAGCAGCATTTTTACATTCTCCATAAGGATAATCACCTGTTACCATTTCTAAAAGACACATGCCAAATGCATAGATGTCTACTTTTTCATTGTAGCCTTGCTCTTCATACATTTCTGGTGCCATGAATTCAGGAGTTCCGATAATAGTATATTTCTTACCCATTTTCATTTCGGCTGTACCCATATCACCAATTTTAACTTCACCGTGAGCACCGTTGATAAAAATGTTATCACATTTGATATCTCGATGAATAATAGAGGGATTGTATCCATGTAAATAAGCTAATCCTTTGAGAATTTGACGAGACCAACGCTTCACAATCTTGATATTAGGTAAACTCAATTTACGGATGTATTCTCGAAGAGTACCAGAGGTCATCAGTTCGGTCACAAAAACGAATTCATTCTTTTGATACCAAGCATCGTGAAAAGCAATGATATTTGGATGACGAACAGATTTCAAAATACCAATTTCATGCTCCATTTCTTTGTTGTCAATAGATTTAGTAGCTTGCATAGTATTCCATGCAACTTCATAGCCTTCTTCTCGATCGATGGCTTTATAAACTACTTTGTAAGCACCTTTACCTAACAATGTATTGAGACGGACATATCGTTCATTGGGTGAAACTTCAGTAACTTTTTCGGCGTCATGAGAACGAGATTGATCGATTATTTCATTCGAATGAGGCATTGGACCAGATCGACGTTGTTGAAATACAGTGGTTTTTTGTTGTTGCTGCTGCTGTTGTTGTTGTTGTAATGATATGTAGAGACTTTCATCAGAATCGTTGTAATAACTACGCTGAGATTGATGTTGTTGACGATTGTCCAGTGGATCATCATCGTAATTGATGATTTCGTCTTCGAAACTAACTGATTGAGAACTAGACATTTCGTATTTAAATTTATCTTGGTGTATAATGCGCAAAAGCCCGAGAAAAAGGAGAGTGGGGTTATATATATATATATGTATATAGAGAGAAGACCAGAGCCGTAAGAGGGAAAGTTTTTATAAACAAAAAACGGAACCACACTTTGCTATTTTGTCCAAATGTTATTTCTTCTTGATGTAAATTTTTGTAAAGAAGAAAAGAGATTTTTCCAAATCAAAAAAAAAAAATCTATTTCTACTGTTCCCCAAATGGGCCAGCCGCTACTACCTGTTGGAGGGAAGGCTTGAAGCAAAACTTTTCCCATTGGTAGCTACGTCATGCTGGCTAGAGTCATTGGCTCGGATGTGCTTCTGGTCCGGTGCACATTGACTAAGATCAAAGAACAAACAGTCTTTTCACACGCAAGAAATAAGGTAAAGTCTCCCCCATCCCCCCCCATCATCTCAGTCTCCCCTAATGTGATACCATCGTGCAATATCTGCCTGGCAATATGCGGTTATTCAATGCAAATCCAATCATAACATACCTTTATTTGTTTTGAGGAACTCCATTTCTATCAAACGGGATAATGTGAGGACAAAAGAGTACATCCCGAAAGGAAATTGTTGATAGGTACCATCATTTACCCTGTTTAGAAGCTTATTATTATTATCTTTTTTTCAATTGCAGTATCCCGAGTTTCATTTCCCATCTCATATTTTGTTTAGAAAACTAATTAGCATCGATGATATGAAACATTTGCTATCAAATACCCAAGGACATCTTTTGAGTCATTGTGATGATTTGGGGTGAATATTTATCATTTAAAATATTCTGCAAGAATGGTTTCTGCAATACGCATTTATAGTTTGAGCTTATTTGTTTATCAGATTTGGACGTAGTAAACCAACATGCTGTAAATCGTCGCTATCTACATATTTCATATTCTGTTTAATCAAAAATGATACGATTTATCGCCGCTTTGACGGGAACCAACTGAGTAATTGCTGTAATTTAGAATAATTTTACCGATGCAAATTTGATATATTGATGGTTTATTTATGGCAAAATTAAATATTTAACTTTAGATGGCATCATTTCAGAACTTTAAAACATAACCATAAGGTACAATTAATTATGTAATCTATACGAAGAATTCATCAATGTTCAGTGTATATTGAAATGCGAAACAAAGTTTCTAGGACATCTTCTTCGAGTGCAGATAATTAAGGTTATCAGTGTGTGATATATTTGATGCATTTCCTTTTAAACTTCAGTAAGGTACTCTTTTGATAGTGGTATCTTGACTTATTAATATAGTGCAATCATCTTGGCACTCAAAACTTTATATGGTGTGTCGATGGAAATGCACATATAAAATTTAGATCATTACTTGTGCTAACACCTTGTATAACTTTGATGTAAAGGGATTGTTATTTGCACCATTTTACTTGTGATTCAATTTGAGGATCATGATTCCTGAAATAATAACGGTAAATGTCGCAATAAACACATAGGCTTGCCTATATTTTTTTTGTCAGAATGACTTTTATAAATGTCAATTTTGAAATGATAGATATATTGAAATTATAAAAAACTTATACATCCTTAATGGTACTATCTACAAAAGCATCCCTTGGCTAACGAATAACTTATATCTTGTTCATAATGAAAACCGGCCCTTAATTATAATGGAAAAAGGATTGAAGCAGCAGTTCAAGTAGGAGAAACGAATCAATCCACGAAAGCTTTGTAATTAATTATACAGTCAATCAATAAAAAGCACTTATATATATATCTTTCACCATAAAAAATTGAACTTTGCTCATAATGAAGAAAGGATTGGGATAATAGTTTACAAAAGAGAAACCAGATATATGATATACAGAACTACAGTGTTTTCCAAATTATGAAGGGTATTTTCAAAAACAACCAAGAATGTTCTTGGAGTTAATGACCATCGGGTAGGATTCCAAATGAAAGCATCTTGAATAAAAGCGGAAAGCGCATGAATTAAAAAAGAGAGCAGGCTTCAAATAAGTTAAGAAGTTTTTTATGTTATCTGAAGCAGTGTATGTGTAAAAGCAGTGAATATTGCATCTCATTGAAGAAATGTCCATGAAGTTCCAAATTTGTCGCATCTCCAATCTCACTCGAGTAATTTAAATGATGCTATTTCGTGGTATATTATACCATTGTATTTAGTATTTTGTTCAATCTTTTTTATATTTTTGTCAAAATCTCATTGATGATACGATGTAACCATATGCTTATAAACAATTGCAAATGTGAATAAAAGACTTTAATAATCCAGAAAATACTCTAGGAAGAATAATACAACAAATATGAAGAAAAAGGAATAGTACAAAATTTATGATGCAATACTTGAAAGTGAGGCTCTCTTATTAAATTCTTTATCCATAGTATAATAAAATAAAGCTTCTTTCAGTTCTCAAGGCCATTACGATTTTGATTTAACAGGATCAATCACGAGAAGGTAAGAAGCTATCTGATCCCAAAAATTAAAATGTGAAGCGGACAAATTTCCAGCCAGAAGACGTCCCAAGGCATAAACAACTCTGTAATGAGTATCAGCAAACATAGTCTTTCATGAAAGGCTACAAGTATCCATCCGCATACAACACAATTAAGTGTAGAAGAAGATAACAGTTGATATGGATGATATTGACAATACAGTATATCATAAACGCAGTAATTTTAAGAGCGATCGTTGTTAGTTTGATGAATATTATGGAGTGTATCTTCAGAGTGCCAAGTTTACGACAGTGCAATCAGCTGCAGTAGTAACGCATTAATATGATCATGTCTTCCTTGTTTGCCTATTGTTGAAAGAGTATATATGTTACATCATCTGTTCATAAAAATGAACAGCAGCGGCAATAGTTGGACTAATAGTACAGTAAAGCATGTACATGAATTATGCAAGAGTAACCTATCTCTATAGGTGAAAACAACTTATTTTAACCTGTACTTTAATAGATACTCTTTAGAACAAAGAATAAACGGTAATTACATATTCTAGATGTGTCACCTGTCAAATCTGTTTGAGTCGTTTAGGGTTACCATTAGACAGTGAAAGAATCTCGTCATCATACATTCAAGCTTTAAACAAAACCACTTATCGTGTAGGCACCGTGCTTTCCAAAATGTAACGATTTTATTAGAAATAAATGAGGTGCTCATTATTTCTAACTGATGAATTTGCTAACAGGTTTGTCCAAATTTATATAGTTTTAAGATGATTTTCATTCCTGAATTGCGACTAATTTCTTGTAAATTTGAGAAAGATTTTGCAAAACAGAGACAACCAGATTTTATAAATGAGACCACCAAACTCTATGAGAACCCATTAATTTATAAACAATAAATATTAGAACCGGTTTAATACGATATTAAATTAAATTGGTGTTGGTACACCTAAAGACTAAGTTCGAGTAAGGTCATTCCATCATGTAGCAGCTATGAGGTTTTATTTTGCAAGTACAGTATATATGTTAACTATTATTTTAATGAGAGGATACTGTAGACAAATCACTAGCATTAAGGAAGAACTTAATCTTTCACGGTGTGCTGTAACTTTAACTAATGCTCGAATCCACATAAGTGTATTTTTTGGGTTTGAATCTTGATTACCATTGACAGAGAAGGATACTATTATGGATGTTCTTATACTAGCATGATAGTGATGGATTTTCTGTCATGCAATAATTAAGGTTTATGGTGACACAATATGCAATTTGTAATAAATGGCCTATTTATTATGTTGCATAATTTTTGTACCTTGAATGATACTTGATCCATAATCACTGATACATACGTCAATTTGACAAATCAACAAATTAATATACAATGTCTCTCTTTTTTTTTTTTTTGGCATTAGTCTCAGATTCTCTCTGAATTTATGGAGTAAAATTACCAGAATTACAGGGAAATTTTTTTGAATGTATTTTTCCTTTTAATATAATAAATATATTACGCTAACTTTAACACAGGTTTTATAAAACTATGTAACTTGAGAGCAATTGAATTTAAGAAAGCCAGTTTTCAAAGTTGCGATTCTTAAAAGCTGATGCACGCCACCTTTTCTATGACTAACATCATACTAAACACTTTTTATATAATACTTTAAACACTGCTAAATAGATATTGATTGATCACATAATGCTACATTTCCCCAACTTATTTTTTATCTCACGAAAGAATCAAAAACGCGTAAAATTCAATGCTTTTTCCTTGAAAACTGGGTCTCATTTTTTATCCCTGCTCTACTTTTTGTTTTCACTAAATAATACCAAGAAAAAATTACATGCCAATGTACCTGAGATGTTCAGCTTTAATCCAAAAATCAGTATCCGGAAATATCCTATTTTTTACAATTGGTATTAATTTTTCAGTGCTAAGGTTTCAGATTTTTACGCGTATTTTACTGCTAAAGGATTCAAAACTTTGAGGCTTCATATCTCCAGAAAAAATTAAGCTAGACTGACACTTTCTAATAATAAAACTTACTTATTCTGAAGTGCTCTATAACATATTTGAATATAAAAAAATTCTAAGCACCTTTATTTTTTTTTCATTTTTTTGGCATTTCTGTAGTAGGTTTCAAAAATACTGGTAAAATTGAACAACATTTTTTTACATTCATGTCATTAAGCTCGTTAAGCTCTCTCGGACCCAATTTAGATTTTTTTAAAATATTGATTTTTCGTGGAGATATCCTCAAAAATGTGTACAAAAAGGTACCTCTATTTCTAGCTTCCATTTTTCCCTTATATACCCTCATCCCAAATTCTGAATTTCAAAAAAATTTGGACAAAAGTCTTTTTTTCTCTACGAAAAATGCAGCTAGAAGATTCCTCAATAGCTCAATCGATAGATAATGGTTTTGCGCATCATTTCAATTAGTTATATTTTAAATATGCTTATAAAAAGCGATGTATATCTTCAAAAAACCTCCAAAATTTCAATTGCATTTTACGCAAGATTTAATGTGGAATGTTTGTCTAAATTTTGTTTAGATGGATGCAGAATTTAAAACTGTACAAAAACTATTTAACATGCTAGGTCGACTTACTTTGCAGTTTATGATCAATTAAACGATTTTGTTTTTTTCATCATTTTTCGTCCATTTTTTAAAATAAATTTTGGAACCCAGTTATCATAAGCTGTAAGCTGTGATATCGACTATTATTTTGATCATCTCGATGAAAAATCAATATTTTCGGCTGAAACAAAAAATACAGAGTAGCAATCAATTAGATCTATATTATGAATACAAAAATTAAGCCCTAGATAATGAGTTTTAAGTTTTAAAAAATAATAAACTAATATTTACAACTGCAGAAAACAAAGAAAAAAACCCCCATCTTTGTGAATATTGATCCAATTAATCTCCAATTATACATGATGGTAGATTTACATGTATTCTGCATAAAAATTTATATTTCTGCCCTCACAGATTACTGTGAATTGAGGAAACCATCCGCAAAACATGATATTTCTGTCCAATAAAACCACGTGTTGTGTCGTATGTTTTCATGTTAAACAAATAATACTTAAAAAAGAATATAATTAAAAGAGAATGAGTAATGAATTATTTCTTCAACTGTATAATAAAAACAAGATATCGTTTATTTAGATATAAAAGTATGGCCTTTTATATTGATTTGACATTGAGATCCTGAGATGTAATTCAAGTCATTATTAAACCATTATTAGATCTGTTTGATAGTAATCTATGAATATAAATGAAGCAATCATGATTTAACCGTGCTTGCAGAATTTGTGAGTTGCCTTGTTTCAATGCTGCGCAAAATGTGCTTGTTGGATGTTGATTTGATAGCTACTTGTTGATTGATTATTA
The DNA here is from genome assembly GCA_027405735.1 of Mucor racemosus. Lineage (NCBI taxonomy): Eukaryota > Fungi > Mucoromycota > Mucoromycetes > Mucorales > Mucoraceae > Mucor > Mucor racemosus. The sequence goes on from JAPEHQ010000005.1 coordinate 2,239,230, forward strand.
ATCGCTGAGATGAAATAACATGGTGTCATAATTGAGGTCCAAGCATTCCTGGTAATTGCTGGATTAAACTTAATACTCTAGGAGTTTCTTAAATCCGATATCAAGACTTTGCACTTCAATGCATGTTGTAGTCAATAGATTGTTAGATGTACTGATACTGTAGGCGGTGATAAAGTATGGTACACTTGGTGGAATACAATATGCATGATGATAAATAATAAATTGATGGAAGCTACATACGTTTGGGCATTATTCTTGAGCTTTTACATATAAAGTGCTTCTTGAGTGAAGAGTGATATGCCTTAAATAGTACTGTTCATGAAGTAATAATTACCCTGAAGTCCATTTTTAAGGATAAGTTAAAGTTGGTGATAGACCGATTTTTAGCTGATAATGACTGAAGCAGGAACTGATAGAAACTCAAATATGATTAAGGATGTTATTCGCGGAGCTTGTTTTAAGTCTCTCTGAAAAAATGACTAAATATATTCCATTATGTATGCCTTTATGTTACAATTAGTAATGCTCTATTTGTTACTTACTGGATGAAAACCAAAATCAAAATATACAGACAGTAGTAGGCTTACAATACAGTTTATATTAGTAAATTATTGGGTGCAGAATGTGTCTCTCTTGTGCTTGTGAAATAAGATATTCATAATAAAGAAAATGGTTTTCCGAAATAGCACTAAAAATACTGGAGTAGAGAAAAGAAGAAAACAATTGGTATTCTCTTTGAAAGCCGCGTATTGAAATGTAAAACGAAAAAAAAAGTGAGGGGGTGATTAGCTGCGCGTCTAGCCCGGCAAACACAAGTTCCGAAGAAAATCCGTTTACACGAGTTTCGAACCCACAACCTCTCCGTTTGAACTAGCTGTAAAGCGCATAAGTCTAGCAACTAGGACAAACGTCCCCTCTATGTTTGCTTTTTTTAATTGCCGTCCTTCTACTTATCTGTTATTTTTTTCTTAATTTGTGCAATATTGAGTAATTTGACCGTAAATTTTTTTTTTTGAATATAATACTGCTATTTGTTGGGTATCAGCAGCAGTTTGATGTACAAAAGAATCTTTATTCCTGATCGAAATATAAAGAGAAATCTGTTATTTTTGCCCTATATTATGTAATTATGCTAGGTACACTAATGCAAAAGCTGACTTTATTTCATTTGGATACATAACTGAAGTTTCCAGTAAGCATATAATCAATAGATACAAAATAGCGCTACGTATATATACAAAAATTTAGTAGTAGTAGATAAAACGTGTATTATATATAGTAAACAAAATTTTTATAATCTATAAAAGTTACGGTCATTAACGTTGAAAATACCAGATCTCGTCTTATCTCCATAAGAAGACAATATCTGTTGAATACAGTATATACTGTATAATAAAAATTGATTTTTAGATTTATTCTATGTAGAAGCTAAACAAGCACACTGTATGATATTTGTTGTATGATTATTTTTCTTACTAATTAATCAATAAAAAAAATTTACAATCTATTTTGTTTGTTCTACGTACCCTTCACAACCTATTTTGACTCGCTGTAGTACACGAAGAAACTACGCTCGATAAGTTGAAATAAATTCTAATATTAGATTTGAATTTTCAAAAAACAATTACATGATTTCAATTTTCAATATCAGAGTATGCCTTCTTTCTATAACTAACCTCATAATAAACATGTTTAATATATATTTTAGACACTACTAAACAGATATACAGTGACCCCCAAAACTGTCCCAATGTTTCTTAGTTTTAAGTTTAGTATGATTTTCAGGTACAACAAATATATTTAAAGTACGACATATTTTATATATTTCGGAAGATCAATTAATTTCCTTTTATATTAAATTAAAAAAATCTCGAATTTTATTGGTCAATTGAATTTATACCCAATTTGGGACAGTATATGCATTGGGACAGTTTTGAGAGCCATTTTTGATTTTTAGATAATCGATGATTGTAGAACCATAATTTGCACTAGTATCTTGAGCGCTTGGAAATCAGTAAATAAACACCTAATTGGGTAAAGAAAATAAAAAAGATGCATATTTCATATACAGATTCTGGTGCTTTGGCCTATTGAAAATTAATATGAAAAAACTTCAGGAGAATAAGGAGAATGATGCCATTAGTCTTTTAAACACCGGTAAATCAGTGCGCCAAGTTGCGGAAATATTGCATGTAGGTAAGCCTGTTGTGGAAAAAATTAAAAAACGGTGTTGCACAAGTTTGGGTGTGTCTAAAAGGGGTCGACTTAAATTGCTGTTTGAATCTGATGAAAGGTTTTGTGTTCGCCAAGCAACAAAAAAAGCAGTCAAAAATTCAAGTAACATTTTAAACTACTTGAGAGTAATTTCGGAGTTAATAAAAGCCCGGAAACTGTCCGAAATCGCTCCGTAGGGGGAGCATAGGAGCAATTATCAAGCCTAAAAAACCTATGCTGTCTCCGGCTAATATTAAAAGGCGTTTAGAATGGTGTCATCTTCGCAAGGATTGGACTTCCGACGAACGGAAAAGGGTGATTTGATCAGATGAGACCAACATTAATAGATTTAACTTAAATGGAAGAAGCTGGCTTTGGATTTGAGACGGTGAGAGCTTGAAATCTAATTATGTGAAGATGACCGTTATAGATGGCGGTGGGAGTGTCATGTTTTGGAGGGCCATTACGTATGCCGGAGTTCGATAGATATGCAGAATTGAGGGTACTGTGGATCGACATTTGTATAAACAAATCTTTGAAGACGATTTGGAGCGGACTTTCAATTTTACTTTGGATAAATTAGGCCTTCGTCGTGATCAGATCATTTTCCAGCATGACAATGCTCCAAAGCATACGTCAAATTTAGTCAAGGAATATCTATTGGATCAAGACTATGAAGTAATAAATTGGTCTCCGCTATCTCCTGACTTGAATCCGATCGAAAATATGTGGATCTTATTAAAGAGGAGGCTTAATGAGTACAAAACAGCGCCCAAATGAATCCTTGATCTTTCGGAGCGTGTAACTGAGGTTTGGTACAACACCATTAAACAGGAGGAGTGCCAAAAAGTTTTTGATAGCATGCCCAATTGTGTGAAAGTATATTTGGAAAGAAACGGCCTTTGGACGGACTATTAAATAGGATTATATTTTTTCCCGCGTAAGCTCTCAAAACTGTCCCAATGCATATGCTGTCCCAGACAGGGTATAAATATAGCGGACCAATGAAATTCGAGATTTTTTTAGTTTAATATAAAAGGAAATTAATTGATCTTCCGAAATATATAAAATATGTCGTACTTTAAATATATTTGTTGTACCTGAAAATCATACTAAACTCAAAACTAGGAAACATTGGGACAGTTTTGGGGGTCACTGTAAATTGGTTGCATTATGTTACCTATTCCTAAATTTATTTTATATCCCACGAAAGACTCAAAAACGCGTAAAATTCACTGCTTTTTCCTTGAAAACTGGGTCTCATTTTTCATCCCTGCTCTACTTTTTGTTTTCACTAAATAATACCAAGAAAAAATTATATTCCAATGTACCTGAGATGTTCAGCTTTAATCCAAAAGTGAGTCATCCGGAAATATCCTATTTTTTGCAGTTGGTATTTTTCAGTGCTAAGGTTTCAGATTTTTTACGCGTATTTTACTGCTAATGGATTGAAAACTTTGAGGTTTCATATCTCCAGAAAACATTAAGCTATACTGACAATTTCTAATAATAAAACTTACTTATTCTGAAGTGCTCTATAACATATTTGAATATAAAAAAATTCTGAGCACCTTTATTTTTTTTATTTTTTTTGGCATTTCTATAGTAGGTTTCAAAAATACTGGTTAAATTGAACAACATTTTTTTACATTCATGTCATTAAGCTCGTTAAGCTCTCTCGGACCCAATTTAGATTTTTTTAAAATATTGATTTTTCGTGGAGATATCCTCAAAAATGTGTACAAAAAGGTACCTCCATTTCTAGCTTCCATTTTTCCCTTATATACCCTCATCCCAAATTCTGAATTTCAAAAAAATTTGGACAAAAATCTTTTTTTCTCTACGAAAAATGTAGCTAAAAAGTTGAATAATAGCTCAATCAATAGATAGTTTTTTCCTTCACCATTTTCATAACTTATATTTAAAATATGCTTATAAAAAGTGGTGTGTATCCTCAAAAAACCTTCAAAATGTCAATTGAATTTTACGCACAATTTAATGTAGAATGTTTGTCTAATTTGTATTGAGGTGGATGCAGAATTTAAAAATGTACAAAAACTATTTAATACACTAGGTCAACTTACTTTGCAGTTCATGAGCCATTAAACAATTGTGTTTTTTGATTATTTTCTGATCGATTTTACAAATCAATTTTGGAACTCAGATATGATAAGCTCTAAGCTGTAATACCAACTATTATTTTGATTATCCCGATAAAAAATTATCGTATTTCTCTAGAACAAAAAATATAGAGTAGTTTTTAGTTGAATACATTTTGTGAATATAAAAAATTAAGACCTCAATTTGGGTGGTTAATTTTTATAATCAATTTTAGGTCAATTTTGGTCCATGTTAGGCCAGTGTGCTTATATTCTGTTATTAACTCTTTTTTTTAAAAGATACAGTAGTCGCGCTATTATATAAGGCTACACTATATAAGGCTATGCTCTCTATAAGGCTAGGATTTTTGAAAACCTTTTTTTTAGCAGGGAAATAGCCTTATTAGCCTTATTTTATATAAGGCTGTGCTAAAAAAAATTAGCCTTATTCAAAACGTCACGAGGAGCAACATAATCGCAAAGATCAGATTGCTTTAATATTTCTAGATCTTCAGATAATGTCTAAGATTAACCTGACTGCCAAACAAAATTGATATTTGTAGTTTACTACACTACATATTCGGATAATGGGAATTGATGAGGTGAAAAGGAAGGTATTAAAAGACGGCCTGTGCGTCCCGACACAACAGGTATAAAAAATAGCCTTAATATAAATTGGACTGTTCTATATTTCACAGACATCCACTTTATATAAGGTCATGCTCTATATAAGGATGAAAACCTCTTCCAAAAAGTTAGCCTTATATAGCGCGACTACTGTATCAATGGCCCATAAAGGAGAAAGAAGGACCATACTTGTTGAAAACTTCACGGAATTCAAATTAATATTGGATGAAAAAAATCAAAAAACATCTGAGCATGCTCTCATACCATATCACCAATCACAACGGTGTTCAATCCTCCTCAACTTCCTTTGCTTTTGCCCTTGGCCCGCAAGCAGCTTACAAGAAAACAACGAGTGATAACCATTGATATGTTATATAGAGCTATTGACATGTTGCCTAGAGATTATGGCTCTGTTACCATCAATCATGCCACTGGTCTCATTTTGCCTCTCGCCACCATCCTGTACCTGGTATCTACCAGCTCATACAAATTGCCACAAAATTTGAAAGCAATGGCTGTCTCAGACGTATTTCAATTGCATCCCTCTGATCAGTTTTTACAGTGGAAAGATACTGCTTACACTAGTTTACTCCTTTGGAAACAGGCACCTCGTCAATTGTTTCGAGGCATCGAATCAGGCGATATCAAGTTACAACCCTTTTTTCTACCTCTCTGTAATCCAACTGCTGTTATAGATACCACGTCCACCTCAGTCTCTCTGCGTCCTTTTATTCAAAAGTTACTACCTATGAATGCTACAAATGGACCTCCCATTAACCCCTAGGCACCCTCTCATCTCATAATTATGATTACTCTGGCCAACATTTGGAGAACTCACTATCGGTTTGTCTTTAACCAGAAGGCTTTTGAAACTACTGCCGTACTAATCAGTATCCGACTCGACATCTACAAAATGATCGACGAAGATCAAGTTCGTGCTATTTTATAGTCTCTCTCTCTCTATTATCCTTTCTTTTAGTATAGTTATTCTTCTATTTTTTTATATTATCTTTTATCCATTTTATACTTTATTCTTCATATCTTATCCTTCTATTCTTATATAATTGATGATTGCGCCCGCCGCTTGATTACACTCAAAACTCTGTAATTTACGCGGGGCAAATAATAAAAACCTTTAAAAAAATCAAACATCTGAGAAATATCCGGAGCCTACTTTTTGCAATCATAGAATACCAATAACAAAATCCTTATCTCACCAAATTTTGGCGCTAGTAATTTCCAATTTCATATGATAGTAGGTATCCGTCTTTGACACAATAATTATGATCTCAAATGAAAACTCCCACATGCTATTGTGTGACGAAAAAATTATCTCCAAAGAGCGTGTTATATCAGAAATTATTATGATGATGCTATAATGAAAAACACTCTGCTAAAAGATAATACATTTTATTAATTCACTAATGCTTTCTATTTATATGATTATGTTGATAATCATATAAATACTGTATGCTGGGGATTAAACATGAACTGGGAAGAGATTATACAGTATGTAATGTTGTAAGATTGGTAATTGGTATATACCTGATTTAGACGTTTCTTTTTTTGTTGCCTATTTATTATGATTGTATATATTTATTGATATTTGTTGTTGTCAATGCTGATGGTTTGATAAGACATTTTGTATTAACTACTACAGTATATATCATTTCATGTTGGATTTCAATGATTGACATCCGATTTTAATAATTGTTCCTAAATTTATGGTAGATTTTTTGCCTATTACTGTTGTATTGACACTACGGGAAAAATAATGCAAAAATATGTTACATATTGTAAAAAACCATGTCAACAATAATTAATATGTACGTAAATGTACGCCAATTTACTTACTGTAAATTTTATTATTATTTATTCAGATTACTTAATGTTACTATGTTTTTGCTACTTAAATAATGTTAAAAATCAAAAATTACATTATTTTCATGTATCATGTATCATGTATCATGTATTTACATTTGTTTTTGTAGTGCAAAGTAAGTGGTATTTTAGATTCATTAGTGCAGTAATTTGAGCTGTCTGTCTTACTGTAAAAGGCCATGCTATTTTCTTTCTCTGTTAGCGCATATAAAATCAATGATTTAGATCTTACATTATTGTAATAAGTTAATATTATGATCTTATAATAGATTGGGTCTATTAAGAAAGAAGTACTAGAGGTAAATGTTGTTGGTGTTACTAATTGTAGTTGACTATTACTTTGGTCAATACTTGCTATGGATTAAGTGTAATTAATATGCGACAAGTAAGTATTAAGTTATAGATCGATTAGATTGTTGTGTTTAATAAGTTTACTTGATTAAAATTATTAATAAAGGAAGAAAACAGATATTTTCACTAATGTTCAGTATCTAATTTAACATTCGCATATTTATATAAAATATGCAACTGAAACTAATTTATGCAATTACTGTTGAAACAGCACCATGTAATGTGAATCATTACAATTATGTTTTTCTAATAAATTTAGTTTCTCATCCTCCCAAAAGTTTAATTTGGCTGTGGCAACAGTTTTAATATTTTTCTTGAATGAATAATTATTCGCATTCTCATTCAAAACTTGAATTTAACTTTGTTTTTGTAAAAAATAACTCTACTTTTATGGATTTTGTAAATAAAATAAGTGTCATGATACAAAATCCCTAGAAGTATTGATTTTATATATATTTTTATGGCTAAGTTCCCTTCTGGATGGTTAATATTCATAAATCAAATTGACTTTTCGCAGTGGTGATATTGTAGCACTCGGAAACTATAAAATGGGGAATCTTGTTGAAATTTACAGAAAACGTATTTTTGGGTTCTACCTACCATTCAGATCCGGGCTGTCATACAGTCTTACTCTCAGAGACATGGCCAACAAGGATCAGTTCTTCCGAGTTATTCTGTAATAATTATGTGTATATTTACGATTGTTTTGGTTTTTAACAATGTAAAATAAATTGATTGATGAAATGATTTCTTGAAGAAACCAGACTGGCTATAAGTTTAAATGTACATATCATATTAAAAACCAGAATTTTCTTATCTATTTTAACTCATAAATAACTATACATATGGTATGTATTATGCATCATAAGCAGTTTGATTTGTTATAAATCATCTCGGTTTTACAATAAATTATTACAAAAGTTATAGTATAGTCCCTAAAACCAGAACAACACCCATAAGAAAACTAGACGAGTGATTATGGTTAAAAATGTTATTTACGGAGCTGGACGGCATCTTATTAAAGTTTATATTATAATTTATCATATAAAAAAATACATAAATAAAGAGTCCATTCAATACAATAACAGCTGTCGCAGTTATAGTGCTCAATAAACATATTTGACAAAAGTTTAACTTAAAAATGGCTAATTTATAAAACCGGAGTGTGCTATCTTTTCTCATACTAAAAATCTTTTAGATTTAATATCCTAGACATTACTAAACAGATATAAATTGGTCTTATTATGCTACTATACCCATTCATAAATCTATTTCATATCTCATGAAAGACTCAAAATCAAGTAAAATTCACCGCTTTTTCCTTGAAAACTGGGTCGCTGTTTAACTTTCTTTTTACTAAACCCCCAAAAAAATTATATACCAATGTACCTGATATGTTCAGCATTAATCCAAAAACGAGCATCCGGAAATATCCTTCTTTTTGCTGCTGAAATAACTCTTTTCGTGCTAATGTTTCAGATTTTTACAGGTATTTTACTGCTAAAAATTAAAAACTTTGAGGCACTATATCTCTACGATGAATTAAGCTATATCAACACTTTTTAATAATAAAACGTACTTGTTTTGAAGGACTCTATAATATATTTCAGTATGAATAAATTATGAGCACTTTTTATATTTTTCATTTTTTGGACATTTTTGTAATAGATTCCAAAATACTCGGTAAACTAAGCAGTATGTTTCTCTCCTTTATGTCGACATTGATGAAGTCGTGGAGCTCTCTCGGACCCAATTTAGGTTTTTTAAAAATATTGATTTTTCGTGGAGATATCCTCACAAATGTATACAAAGAGATATCTTCGCTTCTAGCTTCAATTTTCCCCTGTATACCCTCATCACATATTCTGAATTTGAAAAAAAAATTGGGAAAAATTTCGTTTTCTCTACGAAAAATACAGCTAGAAGGTTCATTAATGATTTGATTGATAGATACTTTTTTTGCACATCAACTCAATTACTTATACTTGAAATATGTTTATAAAAAATGGTGTGTATCTTCAAAAAACCTTCAAAATTTCAAATATATTTTACGCAAAATTTAATGTAAAACATTTGTCTGGAGTTTGTCTAGATTGATTTAGAATTCAAAACTGCACAAAAACTATTTAATACGCTAGGTCAACTTACTTTGCAGTCCATGAGCCATTAAACAACTTTGTTTTTTTGATTATTTTCTGATCGATTTTACAAATCAATTTTGGAACTCATATATAATAAGCTCTAAGCTGTAATATGAACTATTATTTTGTGTCGAAGTCCTCGGAAGTCCCGGAAGTCCCCTACACGATTAGAACCCAGTATGCTAATAAGCTCACTTATTTGAGAAACAACCGTAAATAAGTGCACTTATTTACGGATCAAGTCCCCAGGGAAAAAATAATAAATTTATGTCAATACAATCATGGCAAGATCGACTTTATTTTGTAAAATGTTATGCTTAGACTTCAATATGATATTATGATACTTGTTGTATTTACAGTAAGCTGAATGATGTTTATTTATTGAATATATATGTATATATATAAAAATAATAATAAAATATAAAGAAATGCAAAGAAAGAATAGAAAAAGCTATTACAATGAGCCATCATTGACTCCAAAGATTTCAATTTTGTTATTCGCCAACCAATGCAACGAGTATCCTTTCTGTGATCTTCTTCGTTCTGCAATATTTACTGCAGTTTCTAAACTAATGTTCCTTTTCATGGCGTAATCCTCGATTGTCTTGATGATAAGTTTTCTTCTATTGAAGAACTTCTTTTCCTTCTCTGCTCGTCTCCATCTTGTTCCAAACTTTTCTTCCAAATCTTGTACCGCATATCCACCGCACAAACCATGTTTCCACTCTCTCCACAAGTCTTTGATGGACACAATTCCTCGACTCATTTAGTAATGTGGTACCTTTTCTGTAACTTCAAGAGAATTTGATGATGATGAGGATAATGTTGGTGGTGGTGGATTGGAATTTGACATCAAGTTTTGTTGTGGTTTTGTGGTTGCTGAGATGTGAGATTGGCCATTTTGTAAATCTGGTAAGTTCACGCTGAGGTTTATACTTGCTTGACCTGTAATTAGACGGGTTATATAATCATTAGTTGTTTCTTGAGTAGTGAGATGATCATTCAATTTTGAAGAAAGGTCATTATGCATTATGCGTATCTTTTTCTCTAAAATTGGAACACAACGTTGGAGCAAAATGTTTGCAGGGTCATTGTTATCTTTCATGATCACTGTCATGCGTCTTTGAAGAAGATTTATTAGTTTATACTATATAAAACACAAACAAGTGCTTACTCTTTATATTCTAAAAACATAGGATTAGAAAACAATTCATTTTGCCATAATGGATGATTGGGGAATTTCTCCATCATCACAATTGAATCTTGAATAATAATTTTTCTCAACATAAAAAACAGTTGAAAGCAAGCTTTTGCAGCCACGGTAACTTCCATAGGGTCACCATTATTCTTACCAACATTCTTAGCTAGTAATCGATCGTTCCATTCATCCAGTAGAGGAAAAATCAACTTGGTCAAATCTTCAGGAGGATCCAGTGAGGCCCTGGGAATGTAAAATTGTCCTTGCTGAATAGTAAAACCCGCCATTGCTCGCATTGCTTCCCTGGGCAAACCAGTAAGGTAAGCACCATTCATTGTTGTGTTATTCCAACGACCGAGACGACGAATTTGGTCTTCGTGAACACCAGCAAGATCAGCCATCCTCGCAGAAGAGCCACGGTTTATATGTGTTTTTGTTTTAGAGAAAATTTTTGCTCCATCTAATCCTCTTATAACGGCATCACGATGGCTGTTGTAGCTCCAGATTTTCTTTAAATCCTGGTTATCAGATTTAAAAAGCTTTATAAAATACCAATTATGAGAAGTAGTGAAGTCGGGAAACGGCTCATTCTCAACATGAAAACGCCAAAACAAATATAGGCCAAGAGACATTATAGGGCAAATTTCAACGCGAGTGTTACGGATGCAGCCACCAAGTTCCAAGCGGTTATTTTTGTTTGTTTTTCCCTGTCGCAACACCATCACCAGAGCAGGACATTCTATGTCAGGCCTGATACTCTCATTATCTAAATTAACTGTTTGAAAATCTGTCAATTCAGCATGCCTGATAGATTGTCCTCGTAGTAGAAAATAATGGGAGAAAAGAAATGCGGCAGCATCTCTCAAGTTTTCTCCATGATTTCTTTGGCTATTCAAATAGAACTGTATGACATTTGCTACTTGATCTAATGAAGTATAACCATCGGCAAGTGTTCCTTCTCCACGATCTTCGCAATTAGATCTTTTGGTCTGGAATTCTCGTTCTTTAGCACTTTTCAATACGCTTGCAATTACTTTTCTTGGATTTTTATTACAATTTATTTTCTTTATAACTTGTGTCTTGTATAGATCTGTAATTGCTGCTATGTATTGTTCGACAGTTGAAAATTTGATTCTTTGAGCTGCTTTTGTTTTCGTTTTTCTGCGAGAGAAACGATTTAAAACCTGGGATAATAAGGGCGTACAAGACAGTTAGTATCAAAAGCTAAATTCATTAGCAATATTCTTTGCTTTCACCTCCTTGTGTAGAAAATAATTTAATTTTTCCCCAGAAACAATTCCTCTTTGCAATTTATCTTCATGTACAAAGGTTTTCTCTGCCCATGTAAGAAACTCTTTAGCTTTCGCTGAATATGCTTTTTTAGTGTTTATGGGCCTATTATCTTGAGCTTGTTCAGCAGTAATTTCAAGACTCCTTGCCATGTCATATATTACATTGGAACCATCATTTTGGTTGTTGTCAACCATATCAGTATTGACCGTATCAATATCATTAGTGACAATCATATTGATCATATCAATATCATTATCAATCAAGGTAGAAGATGAAGCGGACATTCTACTATCAATAGATGCAGTTGCAGTTTTCTTAGTCATTGTATAAGTGGATTATTCTTTTTCAAATGGTTTGTTTATTATTTATTTGTTAAAATTAAGAATATTCTCTTCGATGACAGCTCTCAGTAATATTTATTTGTGAAACATTTCATGCAGAAAGCTGATCATAAGACATTTATTGATTTGAAGTCCCTCATTAGGGTGGGACTTGAGTCCGGGACTCAGTATGCGAACTTGAAGATAAGTCCCTATTATTTTGATTATCTCGACGAAAAATCAATATTTTTTGCTGAAACAAAAAATAAGGTGTAGCTTTCAGCTGAATCTACAGCAAACTGTGAATACAAAAAAAGTAGCAACTCAATTTTGGAGCTTAAATATTATAATTAATTTCAGGTCAATTTTTGACCAATGCTAGGACAATACACGTGTATTCTGATATTAATTCTTTTATTTTTGGACAGATAATTTCAATAGCTCATAGAGAAAACTAAGGTATATGTTCTTTATTCTTTGATAATGTTGTATTCTACCAAGTACCATACTTTATTACTTTCTACAGTATCAATACATCTTACAATCTATTGACTACGACATGTATTGAAGCACAAAGTTTTGATATCGGATATAAGAAACTCCTAGCGTACTAAGTTTAATCCAGTAATTACCAAGAACGCTTGGACCTCAATTATGGTACCATATTATTTTATCCCAGCAGTTAATCAATCAAGTAGTTATCAAATCAACATCCAAACTCATTTAGCGCATCATTGAAACAAAGCAACTCATAGGCACAATTAAATTATGGTTAATCTATTTCAATCCATAGATTACTATTAAACAGCTCTAATGGTTCAATATTGCCTTAGATTAAATCCCAGAATCTCAATGTCAAATCAATATAAAAGGCCATACTTTTATATCTAAATAAACGATATCTTGTTTTTATTATACAGTTAGTTGAAGAACTAATTCATTACTCATTCTCTTTTAATTGTATTATTTTTTAAGCATTATTTATTAAACCTGAAAATATATGACGATATTAGGCCAATTTTAGGCAAGTGCATTTATATTCTGGTATTAACTCTTCTATTTTCAGTCCGATATCAATGACCCATAGAGGAACAGTGCATCTTTGAATATTTTTTGACGTAATTCGACTTAATATTGGACAAAAACATTTGAAAACCATTGAAAACCTACTTTTTACAAGCATAAAAAATTGATATCAAAAACTTTATCTCGGCGAATTTCGATCATACAGTAACAACTTCCAACTCCACATGAACGTAGGTACACATTCCTTCATCTAGTTTGTCTGGACTGTTTCAGATATTTTTGGAAATTTTTTATAAAATCGAATAATGGTTCGAAATTGAATTTTGAAGTTATACTTAATACGCAGTGTATATATGAATAACATTTATTTATTTCATTAACTAGCCGTTTTTTTTGAAGGAGTAGAGCACATTTTTTTGAGTAAAACTACCTCTTCCTCTGCTTAAATAAATAAAGCAACTGGAAAAATGCCCGAAATTAATGAATATTAATTCAAACATGCCGAAAGTTTCAAAATATATACTATAGCTGTTTGTTCATAGAAAGCGAATGAGAAATATTGATAAACCGGCCCTATTTCATGCGAAAAGCCAAACTATATGTACGATTTCATATCCAATCTATACAAAAAAAAAACAATAGATTTATCAATTCTCGATTAATTTTAGCCTCTTGATCGAGACTTCAAAAGCTTATTAAAACAGGTAACCTTATGCAATATTTATACTAGATTATATTTCGTAGTATTTTAGGTATATCTCTTTAACTGTTTCTAATGGAAATTAGATATAGAAACAGTAGTACGCTCTAATTTTGAAGACTGGCGATTTTACTCATAAATCCAACACGTTACATACTAATAACCAATTTACCAAAACGAAAGATCATAGGTAGTACCTTTTGTAAATCTATGCAAATCAAATGAAAACTTTTGCCCAAAAATTTATTTAAAATAAAAAATTACATGAAAGGATTAACAGGATAAATATTAATAATAGGTGGAGAGCGTTCCACATTGACTTGAATACGAACAGTTAATTTAGAGAAAGACTCAAATCTTTGCATTTTAGTGCTTTCATCAATCAAGTTATCGCTCAACAATTCCTTGGGGATATCGTAAGCGATTTTGGATGCTACAGAATAGTCATTATCTTGTTCATCTTCAATTTCATTGCTGTCGACACCATAATTAAGTTGAGTGCCAGAGGGCTCTACGTAATTTTCGTCCAATTTCCTATTGTGATCCCATTCCCTGTTTGATTCGATGCCCTCCTTCCAATAAGCAGCCAAAGCGTTTTTATGAGGATCATAAACAAACTTTTCAATGGGAAGAGCGTCCATATGAACACGTTTCTCGAGACCGTATTCAGGTACCAAAATTTCAAAGCAATCCTTCAATACTTGAGTGACAATTGCAGTGCAAATAACAGCCTTTTGATTCTGCTTTTCAATCATGTGAAGGTAATGAGCCAAATAAAGTTGGATATTCATATCTTGAGAGTTCTTGGCACCTTCCTTGCGTTCATTACAGTGGGATGCAGCGGTCGTAACAGAGTTTTTCTTGTAACCACAAGACTCTTTGTTATTGATAGCAGCTTCTAATTGACGATGAACGATAATATCTGCAAAACGACGGATAGGAGATGTGAAATGAGTGTACAAAGGTACATTTAAAGCATAGTGCCTATATTTGGCAATATCGCAAGAACCAGTACAGAAATATTTGGCTCGTTGCATGGGCTTTACAGCCAGCAATCTCAAAACAGATTTCACATCCTCACTTTCAATAGCTGCAAAAGATTTTTGCATGGAACCAGCTGAATATCCGTCAAAAGAGTATCCTAAATTTTCAGCGATTTTGATAAATTCATTCTACAGAAATGTTAATAATGTATTGCGTAGAAATGTTATATTGAAAGCCTACCAAAGTTCTCTCATGAGGAGGTGAATGTTGACGAAGTAAGGCTTCGTTGGGATAGTGCTTTGCAATTTTCTCTGCAACACTCATATTTGCACAAAGCATAAACTCTTCAATTAATCGATTGGCATCTTTTTGTTCGTAAATAGAAACACCACAGGGTTCTCCAAGGTCATTCAGCTTGAAAGAAAGACGGATAGAGTTGATCGACAAAGCACCGTTAGTAAAGCGACGTTCACGCATCTGTTTCGATATTTTAAAAAGATATTTGATATCTTGTTCAACTTCGGAAACAGTAAAAAATTTAATAGAAGCAGCTTTGGGTAATCCTTGATCTTCAATAACACTTTGAGCATCTTCATAAGCTAATTTAGCGCAAGATCTAAGAAATAACTCTAGTTAGTTGTGCAATGATGTGATGTTTTATACAAAAACTTACTTGATAACAGATTTACCAAACCATGTATCTTTGATATTACCAGCACCATCCATTTTCCAGATAACAGAGAAAGCAAGCCTTTCTACACCAGGATTAAGACTACATAATTGTTCACACAAAAGCGATGGTAACATGGGAATGACTCGATCACATAAATAAGTACTTGTTCCTCTATCAAAAGCTTCATGATCTAAAGCAGTATGTTGATGGACAAAATGGGATACATCTGCAATGTGTACACCAACTTCAAATTCGTCCTCGGAAAGTTTTGTAACATGAACAGCATCATCCAAATCTTTGGCAGTAGCAGGATCGATTGTAAAAATACGAGTAGCTCGAAGATCACGACGTTTATCAATATCAGATTGACTAATTGACCAAGGAGTAGCAGGTAACCCCTTGAGAGCTTTTTGACCGAATGGTTGTTCAACGATGCCGTTATCTTCCAAAACTGCTTGAGTTTCAGCAACAATATTACCGATATGTCCCAATTCACGCAATACGGTACCAAAGGGGTTGTTTGAATCAATGGGCCAACGTGTAATCTTTGCAACCATCAACAAATTCTTGTATTTTTCTTCATTTTTGAGGATATCAGCAGGAGCATTCTTGAGCTGGATAGCGATAAGAGGTTTACGAGTATCTGTAGGTCTAAACCATACAAGGCGAACATTCTTATTATTATCTGCCGCAGTAGTTGTAGCTTCATTACTGTCATCACCATCAGGAGTAACGTTGTTGGAATCATCATCATCATCATCTTGTGTTGGAAGCTTAACTGGAGCAGGCGCATTTCGATTAATTGAGAGAATACCAGAGCAAACGTGATTCTTATTTGTAGCTGTAATCGCAACTACTTTACCGACAAATTTGGGTTTACCCTTATCATCTTGACCTTCTTCTTGAGGTGGTCTTTCAGCCGCAGTACTATGTCTTTGCTCACGCTTTTGAATCATGGATTCCTTCTTTTTCGCCCAAACAGACTCGAGATCTAATAATTCAACTACAACTGTGTCACCATCTAAAGCACGATTACGATCATGTTGACCATTAATGAATATATCAGATTCCAAGTTATCACAAGTAACATAAGCATCGGAGCGATTACGCTTATTGATGCGCAGTACACCCTTATAGAAAGTATTGCTATTAATCTTTTCTTGACATATCTTTGGATCTAAATAACGTTCGAAACGAACTCTACTATTCTTTACGTTGTGGATAATATCATTAGGATGACAATAATCTTCTTGATCGTGGCTCTTCATTCCCTTTTTGATTTCCTTATTTTCTCGTTTTCTTTCATTGTTAGTAACTTGATTTGTTTTCTTGGCTGATGTAACAGTTGTCTTCTTTTTCTCTTCTTTTACAAAAACGATAGGTTTGACAGGTGTTCCTAATGCAGTAATCGGCTTTTGCTTTTTAGCATCATTTGATTTGGTTTTCTCAATTGATCTCTTGTTATCGACAGTAGCAATAGGCTGATTATTTTCATCCACAGTGGATTTCTTGTTTGGTTTAGCATTGGTTTCTTTGGTTTTAACAATGGTAGATTTATCATTATTCGCATGTTTAGCTGATTTCTTTTTTTTGCCCAATTTTTCAGTGGTCATAAAAGCAGGAGGAGGGATCTCTGCATGACGATCTAATATTATGGCAGCATTAGGTTTTACTATTTAAGCAATAAGTCAAACACTTACTTTTAGCACTAGGGGATGACTTGTTTGAGTTTCTTGATGCATCTCCAGTTGAAGAGGTTGAATAAGAAAATTTAGGTGTTGAATTCTCATATTTTTTTTTGGATTTGTTGGTCAATGGAGCAAAATGAATTGGGCCACGTTTATCGTCAAGAGTGAAAGATTGACGAAGAGCATCATGCAAACTTTTATAATCAATTGAATAATCTCCTTGTTCCATTTCCTTATTGACAACTTCTGAAAGAGGCTCTCTGGTAGATGAATGCTTTTTCTTTCCACTTGCCTTTTTGCTACTCTTATTAACAACTGTTGCGTTTTCATCATTAATATCAGTATCCGCAGTATTTGCAGTCTTGGCTTTTGCTTTTGAAGAATTAACTGATTTTAATTCATCATTTTGAGGAACTATATTCTCCTTGTCTTCTTCGTCATTAGCCTTTTTCTTGTTTTTTCTATTTTTCTTCTTCTTTGGCTTTTCTTTGAGAGTCTCAGCGTCTGTTTGCTGAATTTCCTCCTTGTTGTTATCCTCAGTTGAAGCAGGCTTTGCCTTTTTCTTGGAGCTATTGCGACGCGTTTTAGGCAATTCGTTAGTTTTACCTAAATTATCCACTTGAGTTTTCTGATGATCATTCACGTCCTTTTCGACGGCCTAAAGTAATGTTTTATCATGTATTAGTCTTTTGTTTTCAGTTCCATATGATGCTAATCAGCACATGATCAGCTCAAAATAACTTACTTTTGTTGACTCATTAATATGAGTTTTTTCTTCTCCTTCTTTCATACAGATTAATATAAAATACTGAAGCGATTAAAAAGTCTACGGATTTATATATTATCAAACAATTGAAGAAGGTTACTTACATTAGCTTTCTAATGCTCTTTTTAAATGCTACAGTATCTGCCAAGACTGCTTTGTTGCTAATTACTACGGCAGGGAATTAGAGCGCGAAGCAATCAAATCGCATGATTCGATATGCTACTACTAATGAGAGGCTCCAGCAACAATAACCACAACAAAAACAGTCCGTCGTTGACGCAGTAAAAAAAATCGATATGATAAAATCAAAGCCTGTTGAAACATTGATTTTTTTCGTATAAATATACCAAAAAAATTAGAGCTTATAGATTAATGTATATTAGACAGGATTCAAAAAAACTATTTTCAGATGTCTTGTTGACTTGATCCTAAAATATTCTTCAAAGTAGAATACAGTAAGGATTATTCATTTTTTTTTCGTCGGCTGGCTGATTTGATTTGCACCCCGCTGTAAAACTGTGTGCGGTCTGAAAATTCAGACTTTGTAGCGGACATTTTCGGGACTCATTTTATCCTTACTAACACTCATGATTTTGATAAAAAAAACAGGAAAATCAAATTTTGATACCAAAATCGACGTTTAAATATACTACATTGTGAGAGCAAATTGTAGGCATAACTAATACACATTTTATAAAAGCTTAATATTAAATGTTAAGTAATGAAACTTAGCATTTTTGGCCCAAAAACGTTTTTTTGATTAAAGAATTTTCATGTAATACTTTACAATAAAAATGTTTGTTATTTTTTATTGAGCAAATAAAGCTTTAAATGTTGTATATGTGTATATTTTTGTTTTTATGATTGGTAATATAGTTAACTCTAGATTTGCAAAATCAGAAAAAAAAATCGGAAAATGTCAAAATCGATGATCTGGACAAGAATAATTTTCTAAATTAATATTCCGCTTATAAGCCCTGTAAGTCTTAAAAATAAGAGATTTTACGATATTTGAGAACTTCTTCAGCATTTACGATGCTGTACCCGCTTGATTCAAGTTTATTACTGTAAATCTTTGCATCTGTTGATACTATGTGGTAGTTTATTTGATGACAATCTAGTCTTACGTTCTAATTATCGCGCTAGTGTTGATTTACATTGCACATACAGGTTGCTATACACTATTGAAAAGTTTCAGAAGCTTGAATCCTGGAAGACGTAATGAAAAGTATAACTCCAAAAAACACTCACTCAAAGGTCAAATTACGGTCTTCATTCAGTACGTAAAAGCCTTGAGTTTTATTTCTTAAATAAACATGGCGAGTCTTTTTATAAAAATAAAATTTATTATCAAGAAATATGTAATTATTTTCCTCCATTAGGATTTTCTTGATTTGAGATCATTTCAAAGATATTTTCGTCTTATTTCTCCTTTTTACCCTCTTTATTTCAAGCCAATTTATTTAATGCTTTACTAGAATTAACTTGAGCATTTACAAATGATCCCATCTACAGTATCAAACAGGGCGGGATGTGTATGAGACCATTTTACATCATACACATAAACATCTGCGTGCTCAAATGAGTAAGAGGATGCTTTCTAATAATATACTACAAAAGGTGGCTTTTTCTAAAAAAAAACGGGGCAGGCAAACCAGAGATCAGAATTTTATTTTAAAAAAGGATGTTTATAAACCTCATTAATATCTGTTATAAAAGCGTACATTTTTTGACTAGAGAGAGAGTAATCGAGCGTAACAAGTTAGAACCACCAATCATATGATATATTCATTAAAAAAATTGCAAAAGCGAGCCCGCAGGACGACACCTTAATTGAGTGTAGCAAGATTAGACGGCTAGTAAATCTACTATGCAAAATACAGCTAAAACACTAGAGCCAAATTCGATGATATGAGCTAGTTTTCTCATTTGTTTCCCAAACATAGAAGTTCGGGGCCATTACAGGCCATACAACAACACACAATATGAAAACGTTGTATTTATCACATGATTGGATCTCAACAGCAGATATACTAAAATCAATCTATCAAAGCTAATGCATCTTGCGTAAAGGTTAATATCTGATATCTTTTATACAACGTGATAAATAAATAACAAATGATTGATCCTGTTTTTGTTCATTGAGTTACAAAAACTCGTTTGTATAGATAATGTTAAATTGTTCATTTTTTTTAATAACTACTAATTTTATTGTAAAAATAAAAATGTGCAATCATATTTCATATGTTATAAATTGTAAAATTTGGTTAATTTAAGTTGTCGTATCTCTTTTAGTGTGCAAAACAATTATTTGAGGTATATTTTCATTATTTCGTCGGAACGGAAATTAGGAGATTTCAAATCTCAGCTCAGGGGTAAAGGTTTGGCTTCTTTTGAGATGTTTTCGTCAAAATGAAAGATATATTCTAAATATGATGCAAAGGAAAGCATAAACCTATGCTATCTGGAATTATACTGCATAAAACTATTATAATTTAATTTTTTTTTTTAGCTTGTAAAACCTGTTTAGCGCTAAATACCATATCTAATTCATTATTCATTATGCAGTATCTGGCTTGTCATACCTTAAACAATAACCTTTCATTGTACATATTATACAACAATTTCGAGTCTCAATATTGTATTTAATTGTTTTGTCTTGGCATGAATGCCATTGATAATTGAAAGGTATATTTAGCGATAATTTCCCAAATTGGCGCCTCGTAATTAATGCAATTTATTATATAATTGGTACATTAAATAGGTAAAATTAAGTGTCTATATCAATAGAAACAGAAGTTTTTTTTTTCAGCCACACCAAGTTTAAGCTTTCTTGGCAGTTCCTACAAACGTTGCATATAGAATTTATAGTTTTCCCCTGAAAAAAGAAAGCCCTTTCCCTCTAAATCTAAATTTGAAAAAAAAGAGCAATTTATTCTGTTTTATTGCCAAGCATTTAAATAGTTATGAAATGTAAGAAATTCTTAATTATCCGTGGATTTTGTAGAATATCGAGTATATTATGTATAAGATCTACTGCATCATAATGTAATATAGTATAAAAAATTAAGCTGGCTGCGTCTCATGATGATGTGATGAAATGGGTTGCCATCATAATGATGCTTTTTTCTCGTAAAAAAGGTTATCCACATATCTCGTCCTGAGCCGAAGTAAATGATAACCGCCGCAATTTTTATATATAGTACGGAATAATATAAATATATATATATAAATATACTCCCGAGACATTTTTGCGAAAGGATAATCTTGTGTGTTTGGCAAGGAAATCTACGGCAGAAAACGGCGTTGTTGTCGTTGTTCGTCATAATGTTGTACAACAGCTTAGTTTTTGCTTTTTCTCTGGACGACATTAGTCCAAAAAATCAAATGTTCAGCTTTAACATTGTAGCTTAAGCATAATATATCGGCATGCAGCCACTATTTTTTTTTTTTTTTTTTTTTTTTCAATCCATTTTAGGATAAAAAAGAACATTTGAGCTGTATGGCGAGTGTGTTTGAATCCAATATATTTGATTGAAGCTAATGCTATCTTTAATTTACATTCAGATACATACAATAATGTATTTAATCATAAAGTGCTTGATATTGCATGATGTTTGATTTAATATGCTTAGCATTTCTTTTTTTTTTTATTATTTATGTATTTAATGATTTTCAATGATTTTATTTGCACGACATTCATTTGTTTTTTTTCTTCTTCTTCTTTAAAAAACGATGAGATAAATGTTTATATAGAAAAAGAGTTGTGTAACTTTTTTATAACCAACAAGTTAAAATAAGATTGCTGGTTGTACAATTCTTGTTCATGTTAGCTTGTAACAAGCAACAAAAATCAAGAAATTTATTTTTTCGTGAATTTATATAAACAAAAAACAGTGTTTGTGTTTTGCATGTTTATTATATAAATCTGATTTATGCGACGTAAATAATCAAACGATTTAGATGTAAGGAAAGTTGTACTTTTCATGTCATACCTAAAGAAATGGACTTTTTAGGTTTGTTCCATTTATATAAAAGAGATCTTTCCTGTATAAATGATGTGTAACAGATTGATTTATGAAAAAAGAATTAGTATAGATGTACATTTATTAGAAAGAAAAGAGAAAAAAAAGGACAGTGAATTATATATGTTGTCAATGGAGTGTGTGTGTGTGTGTGTGTGTGTGTGTGTGTGATTAGTAAAACTAAGTAGCAATTAATTGTATTAATAGTATAATATTATGTTGTTGTTTGGGTGTATAGATTTGATGAAAAATGTGGCTGTTGTATTTTTGGAATTGATTTCTAGAGTAAAATGTTTAAAATTATTGCTCATTATCTTCATCAAAAAACTTTTCAGCAACAATATATTTATCATTTGTCTTGTAAAGTCTCTTGATACAAGCAATAGAAGCAGGTAAAGTCATGAAAGCCCATGCGGCAATAGGTAAAGATATGTAATCGAAAACGTTACGCAAGGTACGAGACTCCGACTTGCCATACAGTTCCCGATCAACAACTCGATGAAGGTGCTCGTAAATGGCCAAAGTACCAAATAGCGGAAGAGGTAAAAATACAGTGATAATCTTGACAATGTTCCACAAGGTAGCGAATAATTCGGAGGTGAGGATAGGATTTTCAGTTGGTTCGACAAAAGCAACCATTGAATGAGGTGGAAACAAGATAAACTGCATCAATGGTACTGCAGCAAACATGAGCCAACCCGAAGTGACAGGAATCAGATGAGCCTCCATAACTTTGGTACACATGACAAGTTTGTCGAGCCAAAAGCTAGGTGAAGCATACATACTTGTCTTTTTAGCAGTGAGAGAAGCAAATACATGGCTTCCATCTAAAATTGTATCTTTGACACCAAATGAATTACGAAGAGTATAAGCAAGATCAGCGATACCATTATAATGACGTTTAGCTTGTACAAAACGAGCATTCAAGTTTGCAAAATAGCCAGGTGTTTGAACATTTGTCAAATTAATAGGTACAAAGATAGGACAACAACGCGCAAGTCCGTCTGTTTTGAAGAAACATTTCAACATCATGTGCATATCTTCACCAACTGAATCAGCATCTGTATCCCAGTAACCAACTCTCTCTGCTAAGACCATACTAAGACTATAAGTAGAGCAAGGAAAAGAAAGCCCACGACTATTACTTAAACTAGACATAACCATAGCAGACCAAGTGATATCAGTCATTCTAACTGCAGCAGGTACTTCATAGCAATTGCGAGAAAAGAAAATAGGTGGAGCAAATAATAAAAAGTAGGGATCTTCTGCTCTATTAAATGATTTCTCAACCTAAGTGTAAATGGATTAGTAAACTTGTGGTACATGATATCAGAATTATCTCCATACTTCTTTAGTGTATAACTCGGGAATAGATGAGTCAGAATCAGATACAGTCAAGATAACTCTTCTTCTATCGATGCCTTGCTGCAACATTTGTGCACAACCATGTCTTGCAGCAAAGGCTACATTAGAACCCTTTCCGCGCGTTTCACCGGGAATGTCAGCAGGATGAGCAGTTACAATAAATTGAAGGAAACTATCCTTGAAATAATCTGCTAAATTGTCTGATTTCTGTTCATAATTCAATTCAGATGCTTCCATAGCCAAGATAATGACATAATTAGTTTGAGCATTCCTATAAAAAGTTGTTGGTTGTTTAGTAATTTTGCTATAACCCCCTTCTCTTCTCCCCCCTTTATTTACTTGTGATTGGCTAAACGTTTGATAGTATCTCTTAATAAAGCCTCTGGTTCTGCATAATTAGGTACGATAAAGGCATGAATAAAGTGAGATTCATCATATGGGTTTAATGAGGTCTCCATTTCTTCAAGTTCGTCAACCGATGTAATTCTTTCACGAGTAGTAGCAGTAGTATTAGTAGTTGTATCCGCCTTTTCTGTAGTATTGCTTTTATTAGATCTTTGATTCCATTCACGAATTGTCTTTCTCATCCTAGCTGCTGTGGTATAAAATTTGAATACATGGTTTACTTGAGTGTACAAAAAGATTGTGAAATAAATCAATAAAAATACGATATAGGTGCGAGGAATTAAAAGCGGACCAAGAGGTAACAACAAGACTGACCCAATGGCTGCCATAGGTGCCACTAATTCAAATGGATAATTTAATAGTGCCGCCTTCATAGTTTATAATGTATAGAAAAAGGGAATAAAAAAGGGAAGGAAAAAAAGAAAAGAAAAAAAGAAAAAGCTCGTATACTCTCTATTTATCTCTTTTTGGTCCACACACCAAGCTTTTTTTAAAACCTCATTTTCACATTTGAGTGTAACCCAAATGTTCTTATTTTAAACGCACTCTAAATGTGGAAAAATAGTGCAGCGCCCTACTGCCGAGATTACGCAAGAATATTTATCCATTGTGATAACTTCTTGCAAATTAAAAAATGTAAATATCGATTGTTGCCCGACGTTGTTGCCTTTATTGTTGTTGTTATATTTAACCCTTGATCCTTTTTTTTTTTATGAAATTGAAAGGAGGAATTTTATTTATTTAAATAAAAAGCAAGGGGATACACAAATTTCATAAAAGTATAAATTATGATTGTTTTTGTTGCATTAGTAAATAATTTTACTTTATTCCTCTTCAACACAATCATGTCATTAAGTGTAACAAGCGTACAAAAAAAAAAAAAAATGTTTTGAAACGTGATGGAATATGAAATACATCATTGAATGAAAATTACAATGGCTCAACTAGATTTCATGATAGTAAAATTATTCTTTACATTATAATTTTATATCATTTTTGAATTGTTGTTGCCCTGTTTTTTAGCATAGAATTAAAAATGATCGGATCAGAAAATTGTGAACGGGGATTTGAATGCTCAAAAAAGGAAATTGATAAAATAGTGTCTAGTATTTTCGCAGTTTTTTTTGACATTGATCCAAGCTTTAAGGTATTTTAAAGACCTGTGCTATTGAAATAACATGGCTTTTCAATAAGGGCATAAAATATTCTACTATTAGAGTAGATGGGTATTTTTTAAACCAACTTTTTTGCTGCAAACATTGTCGTTTACAAAATATATTCATCATGTTTAACAGCATTGAATCGAGTGCCAAGCTTTGAAAATTCATGAAAAAAAAAAAAAAAAAGAAGTTGCAATATGTAACAAGGCATTTTATATCATATTGCATGTTTCCATCGACATGTTTTAATTCATTGATGATATCATTTGTTTTATATAGTGTCTCTTTGGTTGGTATGTATCGATCTACACATCTTTGAATACCCTAGAAAACGCTCCCTCCTCCACCCCCTCCTCCGCGTGCCTTACACAGCGTCAAAAGAGAATGTAGATTTATTTCCTATCAGATTTCCACAACATCATGTGTTTATTTAAGAGTAATTATAAAATAAAATACCATTAATCATATTACACCTTTTATTTGCATATGATTACAAATTTTTTAAGGAGTCAAATCAATAGATTCCAATCTCATTATTCATGCCAAATGACGTGCTTTGATCGATTCGATGTATAATTAAGCTATGTTATGTTACAAAGCAAGCAAACAAGCAAGCAATTCTTTATTACAATGTCTATTTCTTCTTTTTGCTACTAGTTTTAATCTTTCTCTTCTTTTCGGCCTTGGGGAGTTTATGCTTTCTACGTTCTCTAGCCTCTTCCTTGGTTTTTTGTTTTCTTTCCTTTTTATCGTCTTTATCTTCATTCTTTTTGCCTCTTGGAGTTCTAGGTTTTCTTTCTCCATTCTCATCTTCAGAATCATCGTCTTCGTCTTCTGAATTACCATCACCACCATCATCATCAGAATCATTATCCGCAGCAGAATCACTATCTTTTCCTGCTTCAGCCACAGATTTATCATCATTTTCGTCATCATCATCAATGTTTAGTTGCTGAATTGACTTTGTTACACCAGTGCCAAGTAAATCAGCATAAACAAGGTTTTTTCCTTCACCTTGCTCGACTATTAATGTATCTCTATCAATATCAATGACTTCTTCCAATGTAGTAGGTATATAAGATTTCATAAAAATTTCATCTTCCACTGTATTGATTTCGAGATTGGGATTTGCGTTCATTTCTTCTTGAATCTAATAGATAGAATATAAGTTAAATGTGCATAATACATTGTAATTACTGCATTTTACCTTTTCTAAGCGAGCATCTACCTCTTCTTCTTCATTACCAAATGTAACATCAGTAACAAATTTAAAAAGTTCCATAATACTCATCACTCGCACTCCCTTTTTAGCAAAATAATCTGTAACATTGGAAAGATCCTTTCTTAAAAATTCTGATGCGTGAGGATGGTCATGCTCCACAGACTGAGATACATCGATAATATATAATTTCTTGGAATGATACAAAATATTATATTCACTCAAATCAGCATGCACCAATTTACAGACTTGATACATGGTACGCACATTTTTAACGAGTTGATAATACAAAGCTGGATATCTTGAATTCTCGATCTGTGCATCCTTTAAACGGGGATAAGCCCATCCATTTTTATCACCCAAAAATTCCATTACCAAAACATGCATTCTCAATACAAGTGCGTTGGGTGATGGAATGCCTGCTTGTTGAATACGTCTTAAATTACGCATCTCCTTTTCTGCCCACACTTTGACCATCTTTCTAGGATTGGACTTGGAATAACCATGTCTGAAACGGAATTCACCTGTAACATATCTATCACGATCCTTGAATGTTAAAATAGATGTCTTATAAACCTTGATGGCCCTATGTTGACCATCTTCAGTCATGGCATGATACACATTGGCTTCTTTACCAGTACTGATACAACCGTTAATTTCATAGAAAACACCTCTATTCAACATTTTGAAAAGAATGATACGAGTACGAGGATCGAGTACTTGTTCTACAGTAGCACGATCAGCCTTATCTTTCTGAACAGTCCTATTGAGTGTATTAGTAACATATAAATAATTGTGAAATGTTAGATCAATTTACTTGTCTCCACTGGCTTTCTTGGAACTCAATTTAATATCACTTGCAACAGAAGATGAAATTTTAGAGGGATTGTAATCTTCTCCAATGTGAATTCTACTAGCAAAATGACCTAAACTATCAATTTGACTATCCAGCATTTGCTTTTTATCGGCAGTAACTTCTTGTCCATCTGCTGCTGTTGCTGCTGCTGCTTTACGAAGAGGTGCAGGTGCAAGTTTTCTGTTGACTGCAGGTGCTGGTTTATCAGCAGAGACAGAAGGTGCAATTTGTTGACGAAGTTTGTTGTATTGTTTAGTGAAATCTATATATAGATACTAGTTTAATATCTTGATTTGATATACTACATCAATTGCTTTTTTTTTTTTTTTTTTTTTTTTTACCTCCAGTGGCATTATCCCACATGTCTGTATCATTGAGTTCATCATCGAGATAATCGTCATAATCGTCATAATCATCATATTCTTCTTCGTCTTCTGCTTGTACTAATTCCTCATCTACTTGACCTTCAGAAGGTAATTCTTGGGTAGCTTCTAACTCTTTCAAGTCTGCTGACATGATATTTATTGCTAAAATATGAAAACTGTCAATGAGATATAAAAAAAAATAGCTGGAAAATCTTTTGACATGGAAGAAGCGTCTATAAGCCACACAAAAAAATGAAAAATAGTATATAAATATAAAGCAGTAATTGATCTTGAACAATGGTATAGGGTTCTCTGTTATCAGTTTCGTCAAATATGTCGTTCCATGCATCCATACGCTCTGTATTTATCGCCGTTTTCGTACTGCTTGTGCCGAAAATACAGTTTTTCAAAGCTCATGTTTCGACAGTTTGAAGCAATTTTTTCGAGCAGAAAGCAACCCCAACATCATCCTTCATTTGTAGAGACTCTCTGCACTTCTCTCGATCGAAAAAAATTGGGATTTCTTCCTTGCTACTATATCATACTAAGAAGCTAGATTTCTTTTGTTTTCTCTAAGCTTTGAAAAAGAAAATTATTGCTGAATTTTTAGACATAAATTTAAATCAGTTTCTGATGAGATCACAACAGATTATATGATGTATATACCGTCGCTATTCATATCATATTAAAGGCTATTTCAAAACTCGATTATACTACACTATATACTAGCGACAAATTACTTTTCAAATTGTTTTTTTTTAAAGAAACTTTTTTGAAGTATTCATAGTTTCCAGTATTTAAAATTGCGAGTGTCCTCTCTTATCTATAAATAACTCCATACTAATTTCTTTTTATGATATACCTTAGACACTGAAAAATAGACATGCATTGATCGCATTATGCTGTCTACTTTTGAATTTATTTTATACCTCATGAAAGACTCGAAAACAGATAAAATTTGCTGCTTTTCCTTGATATCAGAGGTCCGACTTGTCATCCCTACTCAACTTTTTTTTTCACTAAATAACACCAAGAGGAAACTATATGATAATCTACTTGAGATGTTCAGCTTTAATCCAAAGATGAGTATCCGGAAATATCCTATCTTTTGCAGTTTATTTAAGTCTTTCAGTGCTAATGTTTCAGATTTTTACAGGTATCTCACTGTTAGAAATTATAAACTTTGAGGCTTCATATTTCCATGAAAAATTAAGCTATACTAACAATTGTTAATAATAAAACTGACTTGTTTTTTAGCACTCTATAACCTATTTAAGTATGAAAAAAGTCTGAGCACTTTTATTTTTTCTTCATTTTTTTTGACATTTTTATAGTAGATTTCAAAATATTTGTTAAATTTATCAGCAGTTTTTCTTTACTCATGGCATCAACCTCGTTGAGCTCTCTCGGACTCAATTCAGATTTTTTAAAAATATTAATTTTTCGTGGAAATATCCTCAAAAATATGTACAAAGAGATACCTTCGCTTCTAACCTCAATTTTTCCCCTATATACCCTTATCCCAAATTCTGAATCTGAAAAAAAATTGACAAAAATCTCGTTTTCTCTACGAGAAATGCAGCTAGAAGGTTCATCAATAGCTCATTCGATAGATACCTTTTTTGCGCATCATGTTCATTACTTATATTTGCAATATGCTTATAAAAAATATTGTGTATCTTCAAAAAACCTTCAAAATTTAAATTGCATTTTGCGCACGATTTAATATAAAACATTTGTCTGGATTTTATTTAGATAGATGCAAAATTTAAAACTGTGCAAAAACCATTTAATATGCTAGGTAGATTTATTTTGCAGTTCATGAGCCATTAAACGATTTTGTTTTTTTATCCATTTTTCGACCATTTTTTAAAATCAATTTTGGAACTCAATTAGCATAGGTTGTGAGCTGTAATGTGAACTATTATTTTGATTATCTCGACGAAAAATTATTATTTTTTGCTGAAACAAAAAATAAGATGTAGCTTTCAGCTGAATCTATAATACCGTGAAGACAAAAAAGTAATATCTTAATTTTAGAGCTTAAATTTTATAATTGATTTTAGATCAATTTTTGGTCAACGTTAGGACAATACACGTATATTTGGATATTAAGTCTCTTATTTTTGGAAAAATAATATCAATAGCTCATAGAGGAAGTCAATATATATATACTTTAACAAATTGATGGGATTCGACGCAATACTGGGCGGGGAAGTTCAATAAACGTCAGAAATCATCTAAAGAGTAGATTTCTACCACTCTAAAAATTGATAGCAAAATCTTTATCGGCAAATTCTAATCCTAGATGCTTTTCAACATTACATGATGAGGGTATGTAGAATATATAGATACGCCTATTTTATACAATGATCTCGCATGGCAACTTTCACAGATCTACTATGTGTCGAGAAAATTATTGCCGAAGTGCGCCAATGATTTTTTGCGCATTTCTTGTTGTATGCCACCTAGTACCATATGTTATCACCTTTTACAGTATCAATACACCTTACAATCTATTGATTACGACATGCATTATTGAAGTGGTGCAAAGTCTTGATATCAGATATAAGAAACTCCTGGAGCGTACTAAGTTTATCCAACAATTACCAAGAACGCTTGGACCTCCATTATGACACCATATTATTTGATCCCAGCGGTTAATCAATCAAGTAGCTATCAAGTCAACATCCAAGCGCATTTAGCGCAGCATTAAAACAAGGCAGTTCACAAGCTCTGCAAGAACGGTTAAATTATGATTGATCCATTTCAGTCCATAAATTACTATCAAACAGATCTAATGGTTCGATAGTACCTTAAATTACATCTCAGGATCTCAATATCAAATCAATATAAAAAGCCATACTTTTATATCTAAATAAACGATATCTAGTTTTTATTATACAGTTGAATAATTGATTTATTGCTCATCCTCTTTTAACTATATTCTTTTTTAAGTATTATTTATCAAACCTGAAAATATGCAACAAGTATTATCTTTATTCAATATGTGTGCAGTAAATAACGATGTTGTTTACTAAAAAAAATATAAAATATAAAAATGAAAGCGGTAGAAATACAAGTATACTGTAATCAGCTAAAGTTTTTATTACAAAAGATTTTTGAAGATATAAAATAATTGAAAAAGTATGAGGGTATTTATAGTGATTTGGAGAACTTGGATTTCATCAGACTTGAATAGACGTATATTTAGTAATCTTCTAGTTTTGAGTACATCATTGTTATTGATTTAATATTTCAAAGGGTAAATTATGCAGAGCATTGGCGATAAGAGACTGATGTCAAATGTGACAATAATATCGACCTTTTGGGAAATGGTAGTTTATTATTGTTATACCCATTTTATGTAATCTTAGATTAAGAGGTAATTTTT
Organism: Mucor racemosus; assembly: GCA_027405735.1. Lineage (NCBI taxonomy): Eukaryota > Fungi > Mucoromycota > Mucoromycetes > Mucorales > Mucoraceae > Mucor > Mucor racemosus. The sequence goes on from JAPEHQ010000005.1 coordinate 2,269,980, forward strand.
ATATGCTTGAATCTTATTTGTATTGATAGTGCCATTTCAATATAGATGATTAGTTGACTAAATTAATATCTTTGTTTATTATTATTATTGGTTTGGATAGAATCCTGTTTTCATATATACAGCATGTCATTATTTATGTAATTGATTGCACGTTGACCAAGGGTGTTATCGTCTACACGACATGTATGGTTCAAAAATTATTTCATATTTTTAGCATGCGTTTGTTATTGTGTTCAATTGAAGCGGTTTGGTTATTATTGTTGTTTACATTTCAAGTGGCATCATATTTTATCACTACGGCCGAACTATGCTTCCCATGGGCATAGAAATCTGCACAGATGGGCAGAATAAAAGCTTTTATGTAGATCAGGCAGCACAGATGAGCAGAGCAATGAGATCGAAGTTTTTTAGCCAATTTACTACTAAAGTATATCAATCATGATATAATTAATAGCGAAGATAATTTGAAAGGTTTAAAGCATATGTGAGTTACTCTGATTCAACAGAATTGCCGTATTGACGAGATATATCAATTTGAAATTTGGGGTTTGAAAAAAGAGTTCTGTCTATGTTCTTCTTTCGGCGACCAAATGGAAACAACCACAACAACAACCTGTTTGGCAACACTAAAGTATTTATGCCTTTGTAAATTCCTTTTTGTAACACACAAAATCTTTTTTCTTCCCTAACTCTTTCCTCAGCTCTTTTATTTACGTTTAAAACTACTATAAAACTAGAAAATTTAATCAAGTAAAGAGATTTTCGTTCATTAAAAGGAAATAAAGAAGGTTTTTTATATACTAATTGAGTTGAGGGAAATAATGATGTGATGAGGATTATAGGTGTTATCTATCATACTAATGTGGCATGATGGTGGAACATCATGCTGCAATATCATGCTGTAATATCATGCTGGAACCGTGGTTCCGTTATTGTTTAATTAACTTGAATTTCGGTTCCTGAACTATTGTTTTACTTTTAGATTTGACATCCGGTTAAGAATGATACATCAGCAGCATTTTGATGTATAGAAATTACAGGACTAAAGCGTTGTGTTTGCTTCAGGATTTTTAAAAGGGTTCAAAAAAAGCATACTTCATCAAACTTACTTAGATGTTAAATACTTATCATATGCTATTAGTATCATTTTGTCTTTTATTTAACTGTTGTATTATTAAAAACCAAGCTTTCCATAGCTTATAACAATGGCAATGGGATTTTTCTGATTTTTGATTGACATTTATCATAAGGTGAACTGATGATACATTTGATATTACTACTGTAGATGGAACCAGTCAATTTAATTCATAAAATTTGAATGCAAATACCAAGAAACCATTTGTAAGTACTTAAGTTGCTTCTGGTGAAGCATTGAATAAATTGGTTTGGGACAAACGGGGTAAAAAGGCGACAATATGTTCCAGCGGTGGTGACCATGTTTATGTTTCTGATATTAAAGACTAAAGAGGTAAGACTAAAGCTCAATGTAAATCATCTCTAACGCAATGATTATAGAGTAAGACTATATCATCATCAAATAAACTACCATACAATATTAGCATGTATAAAAATTCACAGTAATAAGCTTGAATCAAGTGGGCACAGCATCGTAAATTCTTGAAAAAGTTCTCAAGTATTATAAAATCTCTTATTTTTAAGACTTACAAAGCTTATAAGCGGAATATTAATTTAGAAAATTATTTTTGTCCAGATCATCAATTTTGACATTTTTTAATTTTTTTTTTCTGGTTTTGCAAATTTAGAGTTGATTTTGCTACCAATTATAAAAACAAAAAGTATACACATATGCAGAATTTAGCGCTCTATTTTCTCATTAAAAAATAATAAACATTTTTATTGCAAAATATTACATGAAAATCCTTTAATCAAAAAACTGTTTTTGGACCAAAAATACTAAGTTTCATTACTTAACATTTAATATTAAGCTTTTATAAAATATTTATCAGTCATGGCTACAATTTTCTCTCACAATGTAGTATATTTAAACGTCGATTTTGGTATCAAAATTTGATTTTTCTGTTTTTTGATCTAAATCATGAGTGTTGGTAAGGGTAAAATGAGTCCCGAAAACGTCCGCTACAAAGTCTGAATTTTCAGACCGTACGTGGTTAAATATAAGAAAAGTTTTTAAAAAAACCGCTTTTTTATTTAAAACTTAGATATATACTATAATATACGAGACTTAGCTGTTCAATCTTGCTATGCTCAATTACGGCGTTGCTCTACGGGCTCGCTTTCGCAATTTTTTAATGAATCTATGATATGACAGCCGGTTTTTCTGGTAAAAAATGCATGTTTTTATGATAACAGGTATTGCCTATTTTGTTTAGTTTAATGGGTTGATGCGCTGTAATGCTGCTTTTACATTGGTTGAAATGTGTAATTTAACAGGGTTTTCATTGCACTAAATAATGCAAAGCCTTGAAATCCTTTTCTACGTGTGTTGTTTCTTCTCTCTTTTTGTTTTCATATTCCAAGGATATTATTCACTGTTTGATAAGGCATATCAGACTATTATCAAGCTGGTATTCTTTTCTTTTATCTTAATACGCATGCTAACATAAGGAACTAATAATGTTTTTAATACAGATAGCACTCGTTATATTAGAGACTGATATTTCCATTTAACTGCATTGTAAGATCAAATATCACTATTTACTATTGTAATTTTGGATTTTGGACGTATTTCTTTAATAACAGATCAAATCGAAGGCAATAATGATATTTATATCTATTCAATGAAAAGCTAGAACTCGCTACAAACCCACAAAATGTTCCAGGAAAGTGATAAAATTTCAAATGACGTAGAAACACAAAAAAGGATAATCTGATGTCTTGCCTAATAACCATGGTTTTGATAGTATCTATACTTGAAAACAAATCTTTTTACCGCTGACAACCGTAAACTAAAATAGTAGTAAGTTTAACGAAGGTTAATTTGTTTAAATTTTATGAGTAATAAAATAACATTTATAATCTTAAATTTGTCTTGCGGTATAAATTTAAGCAGTAAGTGTTATTTAAGTTTATGCCAGAGCAAAAACCATTGTTGCTGCAAATATTACAGCTACAAACGTATTTACAAAAGATGATAATCGTAAATATATTGGCTGTTGAATGTATTGCTCTACTATATTGACAACGTATTGAATTGTATTGTCTATAATTTATATTATTAATAAAAGCAAATGTAATTTAAAAACATATTCCAATAAAAAATGCAATGGAATTTTGAGAACGGCACAATGATGCTCATGTACAAACCAATTTGTGTCCATACGATTAGCTCATCATTATGCTCATGGTCAGATTTTATTATTATGCACAAATAGGGATTAATGATATGCTTATGGGCAATTCTATTATTATTATGCACACATGTGGTTGATGTCATACACATGGGCAGAATCTATAATTCTGCACATACAGGCTTTTCGTTATGCTCATGTGCAGTTTCTTTTGTTGTGCCCATGTGCATCTTGTTATGTTTTTAGCTATATTTAGTGGGCACAGCAGCTCAGGCTATAGTGTGCAGCCCACCTTGGTACAACAAAATCATCTTGTGCAGCACAAGTCGGCCGTAGTGTATGAGCGACACTTGGAAAATAGGTTACTTTATTATTAGCAAGCGTTTTTAGTATGTAATTCCACTGCAAGGGTATACCTTATTTAGACATCGCTAAATAGATATAAACTGGTCGTATTTGTCGGTTTTCGAGGATATTAAACAGCCAATTTTGAAGCCAATTCCATTTCTAACTCATATTGAAATGTAATTCTTATAAATAGTCTTTTAAACCAAGACCTAGAAGCTCTTGGTTCTTTCTTTTACCATTAGTTTTTCTAGTAATAATAAAGCCTACGTTCTCCATGATAAATGTTACTAGTCTTTATTATTATTCTTTCTATAAATAAGATTGTATGTATCCATAAACTCTTAGTATTATAATACCTATTCCTAAATCTATTTTATATCCCATGAATGATTCAAAACAGGTAAGTTTCACTGCTTTTTCCTTGAAAACTGAGCTTTACTTTTCCTCCCAGCTCTAATTTTTTTTCGCTAAATAACACCAAGAGGAAACTATATGATAATCTACTTGAGATGTTCAGCTTTGATCCAAAGACGAGTATCCGGAAATATCCTATCTTTTGCAGTTTATTTAAGTTTTTCAGTGCTAATGTTTCAGATTTTTACAAGTATCTCACTGTTAGAAATTATAAACTTTGAGGCTTCATATTTCCATGAAAAATTAAGCTATACTAACAATTGTTAATAATAAAACTTACTTGTTTTTTTAGCACTCTATAACATGTTTAAGTATGAAAAAAGTCTGAGCACTTTTATTTTTTCTTCATTTTTTTTGACATTTTTATAGTAGATTTCAAAATATTTGTTAAATTTATCAGCAGTTTTTCTTTACTCATGGCATCAACCTCGTTGAGCTCTCTCGGACTCAATTCAGATTTTTTAAAAATATTAATTTTTCGTGGAAATATCCTCAAAAATATGTACAAAGAGATACCTTCGCTTCTAACCTCAATTTTTCCCCTATATACCCTTATCCCAAATTCTGAATCTGAAAAAAAATTGACAAAAATCTCGTTTTCTCTACGAGAAATGCAGCTAAAAGGTTCATCAATAGCTCATTCGATAGATACCTTTTTTGCGCATTATGTTCATTACTTATATTTGCAATATGCTTATAAAAAATATTGTGTATCTTCAAAAAACCTTCAAAATTTCAATCGTGTTTTACGCAAAATTTAGTGTAAAGTATTTGTGTAAATTTTATATAAACGGATGCAGAATTTAAAACTGTACAAGAAAAATTTAAAGCGCTAAGTGTACTTACTTTGCAGGTCATGAGCTATTTGACGATTTTTGTTTTTTGTTAATTTTCTGATCGATTTTACAACAACAACATATCGATTTTGAAACTCAATTACCATAGGCTGTAAGCTGTAATGTGAGCTATTATTTTGATTTTCTCGACGAAAAATCAATATTTTTTTGCTGAAACGAAAACGACAATGTAATTTTTAACCGAATCTATCTTGGGAATACGAAAAGTTGGTATAACAATTATAATTTACAATTGATTTTAGATATTTTTCCAAAATGAAAAATGTTGAAAGGTACAGCATACATTTACAAAGTATTTTGTTGCTTTTAAATGCTTATAATATATTGCTTTTAAATACACGGAAAAATTTCAGAACTGAAAAATAATAATGGAAATGCATCTATATTCAAATATGGAATGGGTTTTCACTGATGGTTTCAAATACTCAAAGACAAATACAATTTTGATTTATCGGCGTAACGACTAAAATCTATTCCCAAATAACTGTTTCAATAAAAGTATATACCGATTTTGATAATACAAGCGTGCATTGATGAAGAATCATTCGTTTTCACCAAGATATGGTCGTCAAAGACCAACCAACCACCACAAATATTGTAAAAAAGCCAGTCCAAACCTTCAAGGATTCTATAGCTACTCTTCTACTTTACTCTGCACATTATGACATCCAAAGCAACACAAGAATACAGATCATCGTTCATCACACTTATATCACAACTCTCTGAGATAGAACAGAAAGGACAAGAATTCTTTGACAAAATGTAGATTAATAACGAAAAGAAAATATATTGAACGTGATTATTGATATTTTTTTTTTGTCTAGTGAAAAATCTGTATTCACACCATATGATCCAACAGAAGCAAGAGGTCAGTATATACTCATTTCAGATGGATAATATACTAAATTGAATTACTATTAGCTGATTACAATCATTTAATGAGTACATTGGAAGCATTAGAAACACATGCTAGAAGTTGTGGTTTATTGAGCATATCAGGACAAGCAGATGCACAAAACACAAGAAACTTGGCAACACGTAATGCAGAAACACTGCAGGCAGTAGACACATTTTTTCAAGAAAAGAATCGTTTATTAATGAACATTAGAGCAGCTGTCAATGCATCTTCAATTGTGGGAACAACATCTTCAACAGCTACAGCAGCCAACACTACTAAATAAAGAACAAGAAATATCTGGGCTTGAATACAAAAGCAACAAACAAATGCTTTCACCATCATATTACGGTACCATACATAAAGTTGTTTAAACGAAATTGTTCACTTTTTGTACCTTGTTTATGCGGAAAGAAAATTAATTTTATCCAATAAAATACTGCCAACTAAATTAAGTTTTACTGCTGTATGATCCATCTTTTAAAGTTGATGATTTGTGTGAAAGGGTACAATTGTTTTTTGTTTTTCTCTTTCTCTCACACGCACACCAACAATTCAAAAATATGAGACTGAGGCATATTCTATTGCTGCTTACAACTGTGTTGGTATTCGTAGCAACATCTGTGTTGGCAGATCAAAGTCAACAACAGCAACCTATAAAAGCAGTTAAATCAGACCAACAACAAGAAGAAGGAAAGCCAGTTGATACTAATCCTTTGGCTGGTTTACCAAATGAAATTCCTGAAGAAGAATTGGCTTCTTTGGAAAAGGAAAAATTCACATTTCAGGTATATTAATAATGTTTTTTTTTTAGGACGTACCTGAATTTATTAACTAATGTTATAATTAGACTGAGGTTTCACGTTTAATGCATCTCATTATCAATTCACTTTACAAAACGCGTGAGATCTTCTTAAGAGAATTGATTTCCAACGCGTCTGATGCTTTGGACAAGATTCGTTTTCTCTCCTTGACTGATCCTGAAGCCATTGTAGCTAATCCTAATCTGAGTATTACAATTGCTGCTGATCCAGATAAAAAGACATTGGTAATTACTGATTCTGGTATTGGTATGACTCGTGAACAACTTAAAGACAACTTGGGTACCATTGCAAAGTCTGGTACATCTGAATTCTTGGCTAAAATGGAAACAGGTAATAGCGATATTACGCAGATTGGGCAATTTGGCGTTGGTTTTTACTCTGTATTTTTGGTTGCTGATAAGGTTACTGTTGCCTCTAAATCAAATGACGATCCCGATCAATATATTTGGATGAGCAGTGCCGTAGATGATTTCACTATTGCTAAAGATCCTCGCGGAAATACTTTGAAACGTGGTACTCAAATTACACTTCATTTAAAGCCTGATGCTTATCGTTTTTTGAAAGAAAAGAATTTGAAGGAATTAGTGCATAAATATTCTCAATTCATTACTTTTCCCATTATGGTGTGGAGTGGAGAAGAAGAAGAAGTTCCTGTACAAGAAGATGATTTATCAAATGATGATTTAGTTGAGGAAAGCATTGATGAGGATAATACCAATAAGAGCAAAAAAAAGACTGAAAAGCGTATGGTCTACGGATGGCATCATGTTAATGTCCAAAAACCTATCTGGATGAGAGATCCTAAAGATATTTCCAATGATGATCACAAAGAATTCTTTAAATCATTGACTCGTCAAGCAACTGATCCTTTAGCATGGACACATTTCAAAGGTGAAGGTGAAATCGAATTTAGAACATTGCTTTACATTCCTTCTATTGTAAATGATGCCTTTTATCAAAATTTTCAAAAGGAAGAATCCAATCATCCCATCAAATTGTTTGTCAAGCGTGTATTCATCAGTGATGATGTTGAGTTGTTGCCTAAATGGCTTTCTTTCCTCAAGGGTATTGTTGATGCTGATGATATGCCACTTAATGTATCTCGTGAGACATTACAAAAGCATCGTAGCCTTCGTATTATTACTCGTCATTTGGTCAAGAAGGCATTGGATATGTTTACTGCTCTCAGTAAAGATGATCCCGCTGCATTTGCTACTTTCCTTGGCCAATACAGTACCATCTTGAAATATGGCGCTATTGAAGATCAACCTTACCGCAAAAAGATCACTAGTCTTTTACGATTTGCTTCTTCATTCGACACTAAAGCTTTTAGTAGTAGTTTGGATGATTATATTGATCGTGCCAAAGCAGATCAAAAGAGTATTTACTTTATGACGGGTAGCAATGTTGCCGAAATTGAGCAATCTCCTTTTATTGAAAGCTTGCTTGCCCGTGGATATGAAATCCTTTACTTTACCGAGCCACTTGATGAGTCCTTTGTTGAACACATTCCAGGTTACAATGGCAAACAATTCGTGAATATTGCAAAGGGTGATTTGACATTTGAGGAGGATGAAAAAGATGTAGATCGAGGACTAGAAGCCAAATTCAAGCCCTTGACAGATTGGTTATTCGACACTTTAAACGAAAGTATTGACAAGGCAATCATTTCTCGCCGTTTAACAACCTCTCCATTTGCTATTGTTGCTCCTAAAGCAGGTCTCAGTGGCCACGCTCAACGTGTGTTGGATGCTCAAGGTGCCAATCACAAAAATCCCAACATGGAACTTATTTTAGAAAGCATGCGTTTACAAAAGAAGATCTTGGAAATCAACCCTAATCACCCTGTCATCACTACTTTATTGGACCATGTAGAGGAGGATAATATCACTGATGAAATGAGAGATTTGATTCAACTGATGTATGAAACAACTGCAATTCGTAGTGGTTTCCCATTGAAAGACATGACACAATTTGCTGGTCGTGTGGAAGGTTTGATTCGTAAAGCAGTGGGTGTATCTGCCTTGGAAGAAGCCAAGATCAAGGTTAAGAGAGCTAATGAAAAGACCGAGGAAGAAAGAAAGGCAGATGAAGAATTAAAAAAGACAAATATCGTTTATGATGCTGATTTGAACGATGATGTTGACCATGATGAACTTTAAAAATGAAACTATATAAATATTTATAAATAGTATTAAAAATTAAGGGCTTGGCAATTAGTGTAAAAAAGTAATAAACAGCAATGCTAATTTATACATGAAAGCATTTACCAAAACTGCGCTTCTTTTTCTCTTTTCTAATGATATTATGACATATCATAGCAACAAGATCAAAAATAGAAGCTGTTGTTATGACAACCAAAATCTAGATTTACATTTACGGTAATACGGCTGTTTTGATTTGCTTGTCGTAATTAAAGTGGTACCTGTTTTTAGAATATTATACATTCAGTTTATTTTGGTACCTTCCATATTTAGCTACCAAGATATATACAAAAAGCCAAGCTTAATTTGTTATTGTGTTCTAGTGTTTGCTCCTTTTATATTGAATCTCTTTTCTTTTCTTCTCTTCTTTTTCTACTTTTTTTTTCTCACATCTCTAAAGCTCCAGAAAAGAATAGAAAATATGCCACCTGTCGAATACGCAAGTTACGAAAATTACTTGGTAGCACGACAAGCAGTTGCAGAAGCAACCACAAATAGACTTACACCAACAGATGATCAAAAGATCATTCTGATCATTATTGGTGTTTATACAGCTGCGATTTTGGTTTTATGGAATATGCCTATAGCAAAGATCATTTTATCTCCATTCAAGGTAAAAACGACAGCATTGATTTTACATTACTTATATTAAAAGATGGTCCTCTTTTCTTTAGTTACTTACTGTCGGTTTACATGAATTTTCACATGCATTTGTGGGTTGTCTCACTTGTGCCAAGATTGAATCTATTGAAATTGATCCAGATGAAGGTGGAGTTACTAGAATGGTAAAGTGTACCTGGTGAAATACATTTTTAATTTCGAAATAATTAAATTAATATTGTTGAAATAGAGAGGCGGTATCCCAATGTGTACGTTACCTGCTGGTTATTTAGGTTCATCATTGATAGGTGCTATTTTAGTAATGTGTGGCTTTAATATTATGGCATCAAAGATTGCTAGTATCTTTTTGGGTGTATGTCTATTGTTTACTTTATGGTGGGCCAAGAATTGGTTGACCAGAGGTATTGGACTTTTATTTATTGGTGTCATGATCTTTTTGTGGTGGTTGGCTCACGGTGTGGGTCTTCGATACTTTGTCTTGTTTGTTGGTGTCATGTCATGTCTCTACTGTCTTTGGGATATCTTGGATGATCTAGTGTTTCGGAAAGTGCATGAATCGGATGCCTCTAAATTTGCTCAGTTGTGTGGTCATTGTATGTCCAGTCGAGTTTGGGGTGTTTTCTGGTTCATTATTAGTTTAATCTTCTTTGTAGTCGGTATTCTCATCGGCTTGGCAGCTTTTAAAGAAGATCAACAGACTCAAATGCAACAAGCACAAGGGTTTGGTTGGTAAAAAACTAAGCATTTAAGCTTTAATCACTTGTATATACCCCCCCCCCTTTACTTTTTTTCTTTTACATTCACTCCTCTTTCTTATTTTATTGATTATAAATGAAATAATAAACATTATCATGTATATAAATGTTGGCTATTGAACTGTTTTTTCTATTAATTGAACTAAACCAAGCTAAACTTATTGCTTAAAATTTTAAATTTAGTTAATTCATATGACATCTACTGGTAACACCATATACATTCGATGATACTATATAAGACCTTTATTATCTAAAAATCATTAATTAATTAATAAAATAAAATTTCAAGATACTTCCATCAACAGCCCAAGGCTGGGAGAAAAAATTCAAAGATGGCGATGACATTTTTACAAGAAAAGAAGGAAGTGGTAGACCTAAAGGCAGGCCAGCCACTTTAAACGAAGAGCATCAGAAGCATTTTGTGGAACTGGTCGACGAAGATCCTTCTCTGGTTCTGGATCAAATGATAGAAAGCCTTATTTCCCAATTTGAAGATCTTAAGGTTTCCAAAACTGCGCTTTATAATTTCGTAAAGGAAAAGTGTAAAATCAGCGTAAAACGTGCTCAGTAGAAAGAAATAGTCCGGAGAAGATTCAAGAAAGAAAAGAATGGGTTCAGTGCTGGTGGAAGCAAACAGATATGGATTACTTGAGTAGCTGTATCTTCATAGATAAATTTGGCTTCAATATAAATATAAATCGCTCCATAGCTTGGGCCGAAAAAAGGTGAGCGAGCCATTGTAACTGTCCCGAAAACGAAAGCAGGCAATATCACCATCCTTGGTGCCATCTCTTCATGTGGTGTTATAAATATAAGTGTAAGACGCCCAAAAAGAGCCGAACCTTCTAAGAAAAGAAAAGTTGTAGGAGGTGTTACACCTATGCAAAATAAGAATAAAGGTGGTATTAGCACCAATCATTACTTCAACTTCGTGGCTGCAATCTTAGATGTACTTGACAGGCATGAGCAATTTAAAGGGCATTATATCGTTATGGATAATGCCCCCATTCATATTCATATTCATATTCAGAAATTCATGAAGCAAAGAGGTTATGGTTGCATTTATCTTCCTCCATATTCTCCCGAGCTTAATCCTATTGAACAATTTTGGTCAGTCTGCAAGAGTAAACTAAAAAGAGAAAAGCTTTTAAAGGAAGAAACAATGACAACGAGAATTGGTGAAGCATCCAATAATATCTACATTAGAGATTTACAAGGCTTCTGCTGATATTCTGAGTCAAAGTTTTAAGATTGTTTAGATGAAAAACCATTGTTGTAGTTCCTCTGTACGAAATAAAGTGTACGATTTTTTTTTTTTTGTAAAGATGTGTTTATTTTTTAGAGTTTTACAATATATTTGAGTATCAAGAATATTTTTTTTTATATTGGTTTTTATTGGTTTTGACGATTATATAAATGCTTGTACATAATATTTATGCATCCATAAACTCATATAATAGGGCTTATTGGTATCTACCAGCATCAATTTACCCCTTCAAAAAATATTGATTTTTGGTGGAGAAAAATGGAATTTAGTCAATTGCCAATTTCATTGAGGTTTGCCCTTGCATCTAGTCGTCCTGAAAATTCGGAATTACAAAAAAAATGGACAAAAGTTGGATTTTCTCGATGAAAAATGCAGTTATAATTATGGTCAAATACTCAAAATGTAGGTAATGATCCCAGGCATCATATGGTTACGTTAAAATTCAATAATCAAACCAAAAAGTATGAGTTTTGCCTCAAAAAGTGCTATTTTAAACTTATTAAATTAAGTAAAATTTTACTAATAACTTATGTTTAAAAATTGCATGGTTGGATGGAGAATAAAAGGTGGTGTCTAAAACTCTTATACCGCTAATTCGACTTACTATGCATTTTCTTTCATAAATGTGGTTTGAAAAAAATGGAATCATTTTCCATCAAATTTGTATAATATATTTTAAACTCCGCACATAACTTTCAAATTAGAAACGAAAGGTAATAATTGTAAGGTATATCCTTGTAAAAAGATTCTGGTTGGTGATGTAGCATATGTTCTTAGTTATTCAAACGTCTTCTCTAATTCTCTCTCTCTCGGAAGCAATTCATGTATTATTTTCTTTTAATTTAAGGGCTTATTTGATGATTGAAAGCAAAAATGTTGAAAAATCCGTATTTGCAGCATTGCTATTTATTCGTCTCCAAGCAATAATCTGTTTGAGTCATCTTTTGTATGAATTTAAGCTATACTAGTATAGTTGCTGTTGCTTACTGATTTAGTTTAAATCACGAGAATAAGGCAGTGTATCTAAGAAAGTTGCTTGGAACCCTTAATAATCATCATTGTAATTTTGAAGAAACCATCGTGTATCAAATCAGTGGAAAAAGACCTGCCCCCAATACCAAGGCTTTAGCGGTTAGTTATGAGTCTACTTAATTTTTCTTTTCAATTGCAATGATCATCCGTTTTTAACTTCGATATCCATCACAGATGTCGTAGAATTTTAATGAGAGATGGACAACTTTCTTTGCAAAATTGACCAATTTGTTGAATACGATCAACATCTTCCTACAATTTCTATCCTTTCAGCACCTTTCTGCTATTGTTCAACAGGTCTATCCCGGGTGTTAAATCTATTAATTGATGACGTGAGGTATGAATCCGCGCACCAGGCCCCCACATTGAAAGACCAAAAAAAAAAGAGGTTCCGTACTTTGGTTATCATATTTATTTATTGTTTCCTCTCCCCACTCTAAATTATTTCTATTTATCAACTAAAAATGGCTTCAAGGCTCCTTTCTAATACCCTTCAAGCTAACGTTGGCTTGACCAAGCAGGTAAAATCAATCATTGAATTGACAGCTGAATTTTTCGCCCATGATTGGACTGACACCCTGTTATTTCTATTTTATTATAAACATTAGTTTGTTCGTCCTTTGGCTACCGCTGCCAAGCAAGCTTCAGCTACTCGTATCACTAACTTGCCTAATGGTCTTACCGTTGCAACTGAGGAAAACCGTTCATCTGGTGCTGCTACCGTTGGTGTTTGGATTGATGCTGGTTCTCGCAATGAATCTGCAAAGACTAGCGGTGCTGCTAACCTTTTGGAACATGTTGCCCTTCAGGTAATTATATCTTTTATTTTTTATTTATTAATTTCAATATAGAAGAGAAAAAAAGATTGCGGGAATGAGAGATATTTGGTTTTGGGGTTTCGACATTTGTAGATTTAGAAGCGATGATTTTTGGAATAAAATGAAATAACGATTTTTTTGATTTAAATCAATAGGGTCAAGCTGCCAAATTTGACAAGATTGGTGGTGTTCTCACTGCTCAAACCGGTCGTGAAATCACCTCTTACTCTGCCAAGACCTTGGGAGCTAACGTCAACGAATCTGTTGATATTCTTGCCGATCTTATCCAAAACACCAACATTGATGCTGCTTCTATTGACAAGCAACGTCAAGCTGTTTACAAGCAACAACTTGCTGCTGAGACTGATTACGAGTCTGTTGTTTTCGATCACTTGCACGCCACTGCTTTCCAAGGTGAAGGTTTAGGTCGCCCCGTTGTTGGTATCAAGGAAACCGTCGAACAATTGACCGCTGAAGATTTGCTTGCTTTCCAAAAGCAAAACTACGGTGCTGATCGTATGGTTCTTGTTGGTTCCGGTGATGTTGATCATGATTCTCTTGTTCGTCTTGCTGAAGAGAAGTTCGGTGGTCTCCAAACTGCTGCCCCTGTTGCCCAAAAGAAGACTACCTTCACTGGTTCTGAAATCCGTCTTCGTGATGATGTTTTACCTCAAGCTCGTATTGCCCTTGCTGTTGAGGGTGCCCCTTACCTTACTGAAGATTACTTCAACTTGCTCGTTATGCAAGCTGTCATTGGTTCTTGGGATAAGAGTTTAGGTGCTGCTGCCAACCTTTCTTCTAGATTGTCTACCATTGTCCACAACAACCATCTTGCCAACTCTTTCACTGCATTCACCAAGGGTTATAAGGATACCGGTTTGTGGGGTATGTATGTTGTTACTGAGAACAAGGATCAAATCGATGATTTCGTTCATTTCACCCAAAAAGAATGGGCCCGTCTTTCCACAACTGTCACTGCCTCTGAAGTTGAACGTGCAAAGCAACAAGTTAGAGCTAGTTTGTTGTTGAGCCTTGATAATACCAATGCTGTTGCTCAAGATATTGGTTCTCAAGTTCTTGCTTCTGGTAAGCGTCTCACTCCTGAAGAGTTGAAGGCTTCCATCAACAAGGTCTCTGCTGATACTGTTCACAAGACTGCTAAGCAATACATTTGGGATCAAGAACTTGCTGTTGTTGGTCAAGGTCCTATTGAATGTTTGACTGATTACCTTAGAGTTCGTGGTTTCATGGCTTACAACAGGTAAATTTATTATGCAATTTTGATTTTTTATGTGTATACTGACTTTTTTTTTTCCTTTCTTTTCTTTTAACCTCTAGATTCTAATTTATATATTTTTCCTCTAATGATAATAAAAAAAAAAAGACAATAAAACTTTCGCTTTCTCCTTTGACATGTAATAAAAAAATAAAACGTTTAAACAATACAAAAAAAACGGAGAGCTGTACATCCACATTTAAATGTTCAGATTTTTACATCCATTCATCCAATTTGATTGAAACAAAAATATAGATCTACTATGGATGTCCTTGAAGATGCATACAAAGTTTTTGATTTGTCACTCTGCTTTTGACAGCCCTGAAAATCCTTAGGCACAAGATTTCACTCCCAAAAGTTTAATTCACCTCCGCAAAACGAAATCAAATATCATGGCGCTACATGTCGCACGAATTATATTGATTTTCGTTTAGCATATCAAGCAAAAACGTGCATTAATTTATTTACAATCCAAGAAGAGAACCGCAATATTGTCTAAGATAAGGAGTAGCAGCTAAAAAATTGTCTATGATAGGTCCAAGAGGAGTAAAACTCTGTAATTTGAACAATCCCCAAGGAGCAAAGCAGTTAAAAAACCAAGGGAAAGTAACGAATGAAATATAAATCACATATAAATGTCTTGCAAATCTTGTAATTGGTGATTTTACAATTGATTTAGGAAACATTGGCTCCAAGAAGTGTCCCATAGTCTTTTCTACGACGACTAATACGCCATGAAGGGCAAAGAAAGACATTTCATGGCCCATATATTTCTCAGTATAGAGTGTCCAGCCGGCATTACATAACACAATGTACTCATGGATAATACCAGATGCAACAAATACAGCCAGGTTGGCTAAACCGATGGCCAAATGCTTGAATTTAGGACTTTTTTGGGTCATTTGACGAATTGAATAATATACAGGCTTAAAAGCACTGGTTACCCAGGCAACACGGAAGATACGATGCCAGCGATGTGACCAAAGATCTTCCAAAGAGATGCTTAAAAATGGATAATTCATCATAATCCTCCATTCATCTAAATTGAATGAGTTGAAAATTCTTTATATAGCAATATTCTATGTAAATTACCTGAAGCATAAGACCCATGTCCTACTACAATACAGTGAATCAATTGAAGAATTGACCCTGACATATTGAACAAAACTGTCAAAAAAGTAATGCCAAATAAAAAAAATATAAAAGCTTGCCAAGGATGATATTTTTGAATATTCAAGACATCTTGTGAGGTAAAAGTTTTCAAATAGGATACACAAATATCATATGCTAATGCATTCAGTATGATAGATGGAAAAAGATGATAGAATTGCTATTGTAATGTAAGGTTTAGTCATTGTTACGTAAGCATTTGCGTTAGTTGGGTTCTACCTTGTCCTTAACTATTGTTTTCTTTTTATTATTTTCTTTGATCTTCTTGTCACGTCTAATGCAAGACCATAATTCAGCATTAAGGTCAGATGGAGATATATATGCGTCCTTTTTATACAAAAATGGATGAACCCAAAAGATGTCGCTAAGCCTTTGGAACCCGGAGAAAGGTAATGCTTGACAAAGTACACAAAACATGTCTTTAAAAGAATCAGCAACACAATAAACAATAAACAATAAACAAACTTTGTATAGTATTACCATCATTTTCATCCATATAAAGATATGGTATAGTAACTAGACATACCATTAACGGAAATGATACTACTTGCTTTATCCTTGTTCCTAAAATATGTGTAGGTATAGTTGCTAAAACATATAGAGCTATCATCGGTGCCAATGTACAAAAGGCAAATCGACCTAATGGTAAGACTGTCCTGCCCTTACCAACAATTTCATACTCGTTCATTCTTGAACATATAAATGAAAGAAAGGGTAAATATGTATAGATATATATATTTTTTTTGCTTGCTTTATTGAGCGCTTCTGAGATCATAAAAGTTTCAAATAAATTTGGGGGCGTGGTTCAAATAAAAATATATGTGAACCTTTACATGTAAGATCCAATCCTGGGATTTCGACGACGCACAAAGCAAATCGAACGTTTTGTGGGCTTGATAACTTCTAGTTCTACATACAAGGCCACTAATACGACCATATTCGAAGGTATTGAATGATACCAGCTTCCAAAATGTAGAATAATATCAAATGTCACTGAGTTTTGTATATATGATTTGTAAATCTATTTTGATGGGCATTCAAGCTCCATCGTTTCTCCAGCCCATGTCTGAGGTTAGAAGACTCCTTTATACGGCCACAGACAGCATAAATTTTATATGAATATACGACAATGGTATTAAGCTTTATTTAAATGTACTGAATGTCCCTGATTTCACAATAAGAATAATTTTTCTTACACAAGTTTGAACACATGAGGGATAGGAAGTGCTATGATTGTCAACACATTTGCATTCAAAAAGGCCTGTCTAATGAAGCTATCTTAAAATTGATGCATACAGAAACGATTTGTAATGGTATTTATTCAAGTGGCGAACTAATACATTGGTAAAATAGCTATTGATTGATTTCTTTATTATATAAAATGGTAGCTTTTTAAACTTTGTGATTGGTGAAATGTAAACTCGGACCCATATATTTAATTAAACAAGCATTTTCCATAATGAATCAAGGCCTTCAATTACATTTAATATTCAATTTTATCATCATCTCATACTTGATGGCAGATCCATTCACTGACGTGCCTTGATTATTTTGCTTTGATTTACATATTCAACTGTGTGAATATTTGTTATAAGCAACAATTGGTCACAATTAAACATTATTTTCCTTCCATTTTTCTAAAATCAACTATTATATACCGGTATATGCATATATATATTAATAATACAATATGTAAAATACAGCGCTTTGTTAGAATCATACATATTCAATTTAGAGCATATACTAGGAATTTACATGTTAAATAAAAATATGAGGGGATGTGATACTACATGAGTATTCATTCTTTTTTGATATATATATAGTTTTTTTTTTTCATGTCCTCCTGAATATATAATGTCGCAATTAAAATGCGAATCATCTACATTTGACAAATTAGGAACTACATGAAAAGGTTAGCAGATTACATAATATTATTTTAAATATTGTAATATATAATTCTATACTATATAAATAAATGTATGCTTGCCTAAAAAATATGTAACAAAAACCTATATACATATATCCCATACATCCTATATGAACAGTTCAGCCATTAAAAAAACAGTTGCTGTAATCATTATGCCTAGCGCTCGATAAACCGATTTCAGAAAAGTTAAATTCTGAAAAATTGCTAGTCTTCAAGATTGGAGCATCCCATGTTCTATATGTAATTATTAACTTCATAATAAACATTTTTTAAGATATACCCTAGACACTACTAAATAGATATAAATTGGTTGCATTACCTTACCTGTTCCAGAATTTATTTTATATCTTCCAGAAGGCTCAAAAACACGTAAAATTCACTGCATTTTCCTTAAAAATGGGGTCTCACTTTTCATCTCTGCTCTACTTTTTTTTTCACTAAACAACACCAAGAAAAAATTACATGCCAATGTACCTGAGATTCTCACCTTTAATCCAAAAACAAGTATCCAAAAATATCCTATTTTTTACAGTTGGTATTAATTTTTCAGTGCTAAGGTTTCAGATTTTTTACGCGTATTTCACTGCTAAAGAATTGAAAAATTTGAGGCTTCATATCTCCAGAAAAAATTAAGCTATACTACAACTTTTTAATAATAAAATTTACTTGTTTTAAAGTGCTCTATGACATATTTTAATATAAAAAAATTCTGAGCACTTTTATTTTTTTCATTTTTTTGGGCATTTCTATAGTAGGTTTCAAAATATTGGATAAATTGAGCAACATTTTTTTTGCATTCATGTCATTACGCTCGTTAAGCTCTCTCGGACCCAATTTAGTTTTTTTAAAAATATTGGTTTTTCGTGGAGATATCCTCAAAAATGTGTGAAAAGGGTACCTCCATTTCTGGCTTCCATTTTTCCCTTATATACCCTCTAAAATGTCAAAAGAGTCTCTATGAATAATCTTGCCAGAATATTACACTTTTATTAACAATACATCCTTTGGATGTATTTATATACATTAATTATAACTATTACTAGGGTTTTACTATCTAAGAATATGATGTAAGTCAATGATCCACATTGATTTACTGTAACACTAATTATAGACTGTGACCTTGGATGTGAGACATAGGATGAGTATTGACATAACACCCTCATCCCAAATTCTGAATCTGAAAAAAATTGGACAAAAATCTCATTTTCTCTACAAACAATGCAGCTAGAAGATTCCGCAATAGCTCGATCGATAGATAATTGTTTTGCAAATCATTTCAGTTTATTATATTTTAAATATGCTTATAAAAAGTAATGTATATCTTCAAAAAACCTCCAAACTTTCAATTGCATTTTACGCAAAATTTAATGTGGAATGTTTTTTTGATCTTTATTTTGATGTATGCAGAATCCAAAACTGTACAAAAACCATTTAATATGCTAGGTAGATTTATTTTGCAGTTCATGAGCTTTTAAACAATTTTGTGTTTTAAATCATTTTTCGGTCATTTTTTCGAATCAATTTTGGAGCCCAGTTAGTATAGGTTTTAAGCTGTAATATAAACTAATATTTTAATTATCTCGACGAAAAATCAAGATTTTTTGCTGAAACAAAAAATGCAGAGTAGCAATCAATTAGACCCATCTTCTGGATACAGAAATTAAGCCCAGGATAATGAGTTTTAAGTCTACAAAATAATAAACTATTATTTACAACCGTAGAAAAAAAAATCCATCCTTGTGAATATTGATCCAATTAATCTTCAATTATACATGATGGTAAATTTAAATATATCTTGCATAAAAGCTTGTACTTCTACTTTCACAAATGACTGTGTGCTGAACTAGGATACTATTTCCCCACATAAGAAATTAAATGTTATCTCACATAAAACCATGCTCTAATATTTCAATAGAGATAACATGAATTTAACAGTAAATACAGAAAGTATTAGTAATTTAACATATAAATAAAATAGACCGAATCATAAACAAAGCAAATTGATTCATAAAATAAGCTGAAGAAACACATAGATCAAAGTAAGGATTGCTCTATGCGGATCATTAACAAATATGCCAAAAACGGGCATTAAAAGACCGCCTTGATTATGTAAATCAAGAAGCTCAATATAAACTTTAAAATCACAAACAAACTAATTGATTTACCAAAAAGAATAAACATATGGATATTGCATGAAGACAATGGAATCATGCTTCAATCATTTAATAAGTAGCATGATGATATATGTATGGAATGCAGCATTGTCTGATTCGCATGTTAAACATCACGGTTTGACAGAAGTCCTAAGTTGGTAATTCG
The DNA here is from genome assembly GCA_027405735.1 of Mucor racemosus. Lineage (NCBI taxonomy): Eukaryota > Fungi > Mucoromycota > Mucoromycetes > Mucorales > Mucoraceae > Mucor > Mucor racemosus. The sequence continues at coordinate 2,289,976 of JAPEHQ010000005.1, forward strand.
GTTATTCCTAATTCTGATAGATCACTGACAGTTACGGTGCAACTCCCAGATATAACAAAAGCACAACTAATATAAATAGAGTAGAAATATAGACCTATTGCACACTATCCATTTTTTGAATAAAGAAGGATTTAAACTGTATCTTTTTTCAAAGCTTTTATTCTACATTTTACTGCAGACTGTGAATTTAAGAAAACCATCAGCAACATATGATAGCTCTGTCCAATAAAACCACCTGTTGTGTCCTATATTTTCGTGTTTAATAAATAATACTTAAAAAAAGAATATAATTAGAGAAGAATGGATAATGAATTAATTCTTCAACTGTATAATAAAAACAAGATATCGTTTATTTAGATATAAAAGTATGGCCTTTTATATTGATTTGACATTGAGATCCTGAGATGTAATTTAAGGCACTATTAAACCATTAGATATGTTTGATAGTAATCTATGAATTGAAATGGATCAATTATAATTTAATCGTGCTTGCAGAGCTTATGAGTTACCTTGTTTTCTAGGCAGCGCTAAATGTACTTGGGTGTTGATTTGATAGCTACAGTAGCATTGCCAAAAAAAAAGAATAAATGCCTCAAGAGTTTTCTGCTTTATCAAATTATGTGATTTAGTAGCAATAATTGCGCTTAACTATGCTTTTTGAACCTGTTGATGTTAGTAAGAATAATTAGTATTTTCATTTAAAAGTAAGCTCTGCTTCATTATACATTTACGTTCGCCCATTCGATAAATGTCATTGCATTTATTATTCGTTATATCAATCAACCAACTTTATCTTGGTTCGACACACTTGAAATTAAATGCCTAAATTATACTTGAGCCACCAGGTATCGCCACAAAAGAATATCTTACAGCTCGACGAAGCATCACAATTTGGATCATTTTTTTGTGTTCATAGATCTGAGCTCTCTCACACATTCATAGATCTTTGCATGAACCATATGTTTATCTGTAGTTCAATTTGACTGAAATACATTGAACGCCAACATCGTACTCGATAAAACGCCTTATTACTTTATTGCGAGTCAACACAACTAATTTAATGCTAGTTTAGCATCAGCAGTTGGATCGTTGGATCAGATAAATTTGAGATTAGACGACCCCTTTTAATAGTTTTGCATACCACCATGAGCTCATAATGGTCCGTTAATTATAGATACGCTAATCAAGGATGGTGAGTTAACTTTACTAATGGACGAACGAGTCGATTAGCAGTAGAAACGAAATATCAAAATCAAATATAGCAATTGAATGAGCAAGAAACAATAAACCATGTAAATCAGCTTAATTGAATTATTTTAAGCGTTTTGAACTAAATATGCCTTTACTTTTGACCTATAAAAATTGATTTATTGGTACAATCAATTAGCAAGTAGACATTATGGTGCACCTTTGAGAGTTGGTAGTGGTATACAAAACAATTACCTTATTTTCCGCCTTCTTCTTGGCTGTTGGTCATTAAACAGAAACAAATATTTCTTAGAAACTAAATAGATAAATATGAGTTTATTCATTCATTCAAATCAAGTCAATGCTATATATTATACTTTTATCATTACCAGTTTTTCTGCAGGTAGATATTGACTTTAAACCAAGAAAGCATTGATTATAACGTCCAGATGATGGAACAAAATGACTAAGTCTTGGATGTTTTTTTTTTTTGAAAAAAATATTACTGTTTAGGACACTAGACTAGACTGGGTACATGTATTACGAGTAGAAGTGCTCAAATGGTTATTTAGACATGATTCTTAGCATAGAACGATGAGTATTATAAAGTGGTAATGATGTATTGCAATTTCATTTCATTTAGTTATGTTACATTTAGTCTTTGATGAAATGGTGTAGCCTGAGATCCTAAAGTTGAGCCAATCATGAACTCGTTCCTGGGAAGGGAATTCAGCTATTCCATTTGTATAAACATTCACTGTCTAAAGTTAATCAAGCATGAATATTCTATATACTTAACTTGGCCGCACCCTACTAAACTTGCTCTGGCCAATCTATTATATTATTATGTAGTAATCAATTAGTTCCCCAAGACTATGAAATCATTCTTTCATACATTCTGTATTGTAGACTCTATATTCGCGCTTCCAAAACATATAAATATCCTGAATCCTGATATCGCTCGAGATGGATTCATTATCTTTTTTACCTAAAATATACTCAATAAAGTATCTAGTTTTAACTTTATTTTCTAGTTATTCATTGTGCATATTAAACAATTACAACGCGCCTTAACAATAATAGTCAATAATTTATTTCCAAAGAAACAATAAGAAAAACATGTAGTTTTACCTGCTACTTGATTTCAGTTTATAAAGAATATTGGTCTTTTTGTTGTAGCTTTAAATATAATAAATAAAAGAGTCGAGGAAAGAATGGAGAAGAAAAAAGGAAAATAATCCCAAATCAGTCAATTTTGTATGTTACAAACAGAAATTTACAAAGACATAAGTACTTTTAGTGTTGCCAAACAGGTTGTTGTAATTATTATTCCCATTTGGTCTCCGAAAGGAGAACATGGGCAGAACTCTTTCAAACCCCAAATTTCAAATTGATATATCTTGTCAATAAGGCAATTGTGTTAAATCAGAGTAACTCACATATGCTTTGAATCATTCAAATTATCTTCGTTATTAATTATATTATGATTGATGTACTTTAGTAAATTGACTAAAAAACCTTGATCTCATTGCTCTGCTCTTTAGCGCTGCCTGATCTGCACAAAACTGTTTATTCTATTCATCTGCGCAGATTTTTATGCCCTTGGGAAGCACAATTCGCCCATAGTGATTGGCCAAAGTTAACCTAATATAGATTATAAAAAATTAGGCAACTAAATTAAGGTATTAATTTTCTGTATTCCCAAGATGTGTCTAATTGATTGCTACTCTGCATTTTTTGTTTCAGCAAAAAATCTTGATTTTTCGTCGAGATAATTAAAATATTAGTTTATATTACAGCTTAAAACCTATACTAACTGGGCTCCAAAATTGATTCGAAAAAATGACCGAAAAATGATTTAAAACACAAAATTGTTTAAAAGCTCATGAACTGCAAAATAAATCTACCTAGCATATTAAATGGTTTTTGTACAGTTTTGGATTCTGCATACATCAAAATAAAGATCAAAAAAACATTCCACATTAAATTTTGCGTAAAATGCAATTGAAAGTTTGGAGGTTTTTTGAAGATATACATTACTTTTTATAAGCATATTTAAAATATAATAAACTGAAATGATTTGCAAAACAATTATCTATCGATCGAGCTATTGCGGAATCTTCTAGCTGCATTGTTTGTAGAGAAAATGAGATTTTTGTCCAATTTTTTTCAGATTCAGAATTTGGGATGAGGGTATATAAGGGAAAAATGGAAGCCAGAAATGGAGGTACCTTTTTCACACATTTTTGAGAATATCTCTGTAGGTTTTTGCCTATTATTTATGTTAAATCTCATTTCAATCCCATATTGAACCTGACATCCAAATGGAATTGAAATGGTATAAATACTTTTAGAATCCAGGACCTGATGGCTCCTGGCTTCCTTTTTTAACTTAATAATAAAGACCCTACGTTCTCCGTGATATAATCGCTTGTAGTCTTTATTTTATTTGTATTGGAAATAATCGTTATCTACATATAACTCTCATTTTTTTATATCAACGTTCTTGAACGATAGCTCGAATATTATTAAGATAAATCCCCTGTAAATCTCGTCTATTTAAACTATGTCCGAAATTTATCAAAATTCTCAAAGAAGTAACCAATCTTCTAATGCTGAAGTAACTGGAAACAGTAACCGAAGTGAAGTTGACGGCGGTAACTCCAGAACCTCTTATGAGGATGGAAATATTACCCACTCTCCTATACAATTGATCGAGCTCGATGAACTTGAGAATATGGACCTTGACGATGGTAATATTGAATACCCTAGTCTGTCGTCTATTAAAAGTTCAGGACCTCCAAATCTTTTTATTAATCCCATGGGTAATAACCAAAACCATGAAATTCAATTTAATAATCCAACTGTGGTTGGTGGTGTTGTTACGTCCGACATCTTAAGCGGCTCTCAAAACACATCAGTTTGTAACAATCATACGGATAAGGGTAAAGCTCATGAACCATCAGGTTCAATTGCTGAAAATACTAGTGTAAGCACTTCTTTTCAAAATAACTTTACTCCCTCTGCAATGAAATCTAAATTTGCTCCTGTTGCCCAAAACGATTTTGAGGATAGTGAGAAGGAGACTAGAATGATGATGGAGAACATCCATCGTCAAATTAGACAACTTCTTATGTCTGATGATCCGGATGCGGATAATAAGATACAAATTTTGAAAACTAAATCAACCACATTAAATGGGATGTTAACTGAAATCCGTAATATGGCACCTAAAGACCAATCGGTAACTACTAATCCAATGATGAATAATCATGGTCAACCCCAAGTATTAACCATGATGGAACAGAATAAATTTAAGGTTCCCATGGATAAGATTCCTAAGTTCGATATTGAAATTTGCAACTATCCCACGCAAACATATCAAATGAGGGCTCTTGATAAAACAACTATTGTATCGTACCGAACAGTTGAAGATTTTATTGAAGCATTCGAATCTATCTTTGTATTCTATAACACGAACATCGATAAGCATTGGGACAAAGCTTTGAAACAATCGTTCATCACCTCGATGGATACGGCACCAAGAGATTGGCTGCTCCATGAAATCAAGGTTAGCAAGTTTCGATACAAATGTTGGAATGACATGAAAGATAAACTAATCAAAAAGTATTTGGAAACATATACTAATGATGATTACGTTGGTCAAGTGTTTCTGATGCGTCAACATCCCACGGAACCCTTAATGAATTATCTGCAACGCTATGTCATTTTGCTTACCAAGGCAAAAATGCAAGATACTCACAATAAGGCCGTCGAATGTTTCATGTCCTTGCAGGGTTACGTTAAAACGTACCTCAAATCTAAATTACCAGAGTTACGAAGCTCTAAAAACAATGACAGGATCAGTTGTCCCGACCCTCTTCTTCCCAACGAGAATTTACATTCTCTAATGGAATTATTGGAATCGCATACACACAGTGTCCATCGCGAATTATCAGATCGATATGCAGTTGAATCAGCAAAGCGATCTAAAGCTAGAAGTATCAATGATAAAAAACGTACTCGCCCTGAGGATGAAATTCCCAATGAGGATACTTCTTCACCTCCTAAACGAGTGGATCGTAGAGAACCTCAACGTCCATACCAACCTTTTACTGGTAACCCCACCAAATCTTTATGTGGCCACTGTAAAAAGGTTGAATACGTCCCTGGTCATCAATGTCCTGAAAGATCAGAATATTATCGTCGTCGTGCTGAGAAAGAGAATGCACTTCCAGATAATAATAGAACAGGTACGTTCGCTGTAAGACGAAAATCTTTCATTGAACATTTATCTAATCCAGATCATCATGAACCTTACACTATAGTAAATCAAGCTAATGTAAATATGGTTCGATCATCGAAAACAACCGCTGGTCAACTTAATCAAGCGACCTCGGACGCCATTGAGGATACGGAAGATATGGTTAGAGCATTAGCTGATATCCTTAAAAAATACAATCCCATGTCAGACGACGATGATCTAATGGAATACGTTGATCAGAGTTTGACTACGGAACCACTTGTCGCTCCTGGCATTTTAGAAAACAATGGTAAATACCACAAATTCTTATGTAGTATGCTACATACTACTAAGAAAAGACAAATGATTGATGACAATGATATACTAAATCAAAATCCTTACTCTCCTTTGTCACCTTTCTTATTGTTGGGAACACATAGGCAACTAGCGTTAATTGACTCTGGTTCAGATATTTCATTATTATCTTCTGACTTATGTAATAAATACAATATCACAATCAACCCTTGCTTGAATATTCAGATAACTCTAGCAAATAATGAACATGTACCTTTATTGGGAAAAACAGATCAGATCCTAATTAAATATAATGGACGTAATATCAAACACTCCTTTTTTGTGATGAACGAATTGGGAAATGGAAAACAATCCCTGTTTGGTTGCGATCTCTTTTCCAAATTGGGCATATCTCTGTCAGGTGTTGCATTTAATTGGGATGATAATAAAGTTCTATATAATGATGCCATTGTTGATGAACAATACCAGCCTAATATATCCAACGCTGGCACTGAAAGTGAACACGCTCGATTATTGAAAGCGCTTGAACCAGCGATCCAACGTAATCAAGCGATTGACATTCGTGAACATTGTCCTCACCCTTTAGCTCTAATCAAGCTAGATACTATACCCAATGAAACCAGAGCTCGTCGTCAATATAAAATTGCTGAAAAATTGATGCCTGTGTTTGATGAAACTGTAAAAGAATGGTTAAAGAATGGTGTTATTAAACCCGCACCACCTAGTCCTTGGAACAATCCAGTGACCTTTGCTCCTAAACGAAAGGGCGATGGCACCATGTCCTGGCGAACCTGCTTGGATGTGCGTGAACTGAACAGTATCCTTTTAGAGACTAGCCTTGACCATTATAGCATCAAATTACCATCAGATATTTTCAAGCAAGCGACTGGCGCTGCTATATATTCTTGCATTGATGTCACGACCGCGTACCTGAGACTACCCCTAAATGTTTCAGATCAAGTTAAAACAAGTTTCCAACATCGTAATTCTGCATATTGCTTCATTTCGTGCCCTTACGGGATTACTTTTGTCGGGAGCGCTTGGTCGCGTTTATTAGACAACATTCTCGGGGATCTTCCGTTCTGTTTGACATATATCGATGACGTTTATTGTGTAACACAAACAAACGATATGGATCTACATGCAAAGCAGTTAAGTATCATTATTGATCGTTTAACAAAGAATAAACTCATCCTGAATATGGCTAAAGCTCACATTGGTAAAACAGCCATTGTGGTATTGGGTCAAACAATTAGCCGTCAGGGTCGCAGCATTTGCACCAAGCGTCTAACTAATATTTGCGATGTACCATATCCACAACATCCAAAAGCTCTTAAATCTTGTCTGGGTATGTTCACTTATATGCGCGATCATTGTCCAATGGCCAGTAAATTAACTTGGCGACTCGATGCTCTCCGTAATATTGGTGATTCTGTCCCTATTCAATGGACACCCGAACTAAAACATGATTTTGATACAATCAAAGAAGTATTAGCATCCAAGCTCGTATTATCTCCTATTGATCCATCCTTACCTTTGATTGTGGCAGTTGATGCCAGTGATCACGCTTTAGGCACATGCTTATTTCAGGAGCTCAAATATACCCAAGCGAGTGGCGATCATGATGACGCTACCCCAAAAACAATTACCAAAATCAGATATATCGCATTTCATAGTCGAAGCCTATCCAAAAGCGAACGCAATTGGCATGTGCAACGTCGTGAATTGGCTGCTATTGCCATGGCATTAAAAGTGTACGATGACTTTCTCTTCGGACGTCATTTCATACTATATTCAGATCATCGCAGCTTGACATATCTCTTCACACAAACACCAATTAATGAACACTTTGTTGATTACTTTGATACTCTACTAAGACACTCTTTTGAAATTCGTCACTTGAGTGGATTACAGAATGTATTACCTGATTTTTTATCACGCCTTTATCATTCTGATAATCAAGCTGATGGGGCCGATGGGAATAATAGTTCCAAAGTATACAAACAACGAAAGGGTTTTTCATTGACAAATGCGGTGAATAAAGAAACCTCGTTCAAACCTAAAAGTATTGAACATTTTACCAATAACAAATCTACAAGATTAGTAGCGTTTGCTCAAGCAACCCACAAATTTAGTGAACAAAACTATGTGATTGTACCAGAGGCTGATAGAAAAACATTATTGAAGGAAATTCATAATGAAAGTGGCCATTTTGGAGCAGACAACATTGTAAAATCAATCCGAAATCAAAATATGAATTGGTCCGGGATACTACAAGACGCAATTGATATTGTTAGTAGTTGTTCGACTTGTGCCAAATTCAATATAAAGAAAAAAGGATACTCCCCTTCACGATCTGTTTATTGCTATCTTCCAGGAGATGGTTATGTAATGGATTTAGCGGGTCCGTTCTCATCTAATTCAAACCTGTACACTTACCTATTAATAATGGTAGATGTATGTACTCGTTTTGTAATCCTAAAACCCTTGGTTGACAAAACAGCTAAAAGTGTTGCGGTCGCAATGATCGAAGCATTTGGCATTATCGGCCTTCCACGATTTTTTGTAGCATCAGATCATGGTGCAGAATGGGCGAATCAATTACATACGATGCTATTTCAATCTATGCAAATTGAGAAACGCTATTCGACACAATACCATCCTGAAGGCAACGGAATTTCTGAGCGATATGTGGGCATTGTAAAGAAAACTTTAGCAAAGTTGTTAAATGGAAACATTGAAGACTGGCACAACTACCTACCTATATGTGCATTGCTAATTAATAACAAAATATCAAAGAAATTACAAAGCTCACCTTTTTCATTAATGTACGCTCGTAACATGAACGCACCTATTAATTATTATGACCCTCAAGGCAACTTGAAAAGTAAACGCTACATGTCCAATGAAGAGCTCTTGAAGCGCATTGATTACATGGGACAATTAGTTTTTCCAGCAATTGCAGAACAACATCAACGGTACACTGATAAATTGCATGGTAAAATTGATCAGAAAAATGTGCAGGTTAATTTTAAAGCAGGAACTTACGTGATGCATAAAATTCTACACAAAACTAATGCGTTTGCACCATCATATGTGGGACCATATCAGGTTATTCGACAGAATGATGGGGGTGCATATATTTTACGGGACGAAGAAGGCATGTTAATGTCTCGGAACTATGTAGCTTCTGAACTAAAGGCAATCAACCAAGAAGAGATCGTTCCAAAGAGCGAATTATTTGAGGTTGAGGCAATTATTCAAGATAATGGTAATCCACAAAATCGCGAATATTTAGTGAAATGGAAAAATTATAATAAGGATCATAATTCATGGGTCAAAACTGATGACTTTACTGATACGGAATTTATTATTGATTATTGGAAAAAAGTAAAGAAAGATCATGCAGGACGACCTGTTGATGTAAAGAAAATAATTAATGATAAAAGAAAACAAGCACAAAATCACATAAAAAATGATTTCGCGCCAAGTAATATTTATCGTGAAATTGCTGAATCACCTGATTTTGCAACTGATATTCCACAGATCCAAACAAATATTATCCATAAGAAGCATTCGGGACTGAAAACCCCAACTAAAATGATCACACGACAAATGGCCCAGAGAAATTTCCAACTTAGTGAAGCAAATTCTATTGAAATCCAAGATGGTAAACGAAAATTTGGGACATTTGACTACCACCAGCTAAACAATTCAAACAAGAAATCTAAGGATGAATTGCGTAGCAAACAACAAACCTATTAGAACTAACAACTGTAGACGAGTTTGGTGGGGGAGAATGTAGGTTTTTGCCTATTATTTATGTTAAATCTCATTTCAATCCCATATTGAACCTGACATCCAAATGGAATTGAAATGGTATAAATACTTTTAGAATCCAGGACCTGATGGCTCCTGGCTTCCTTTTTTAACTTAATAATAAAGACCCTACGTTCTCCGTGATATAATCGCTTGTAGTCTTTATTTTATTTGTATTGGAAATAATCGTTATCTACATATAACTCTCAATCTCCACGAAAAACCAATATTTTTAAAAAAACTAAATTGGGTCCGAGAGAGCTTAACGAGCGTAATGACATGAATGCAAAAAAAATGTTGCTCAATTTATCCAATATTTTGAAACCTACTATAGAAATGCCCAAAAAAATGAAAAAAAAATAAAAGTGCTCAGAATTTTTTTATATTAAAATATGTCATAGAGCGCTTTAAAACAAGTAAATTTTATTATTAAAAAGTTGTAGTATAGCTTAATTTTTTCTGGAAATATGAAGCCTCAAATTTTTCAATTCTTTAGCAGTGAAATACGCGTAAAAAATCTGAAACCTTAGCACTGAAAAATTAATACCAACTGTAAAAAATAGGATATTTCCGGATACTTGTTTTTGGATTAAAGCTGAATATCTCAGGTACATTGGTATATATTTTTTTCTTGGTGTTACTTATTGAAAACAAAAAGTAGAGCAGAGATGAAAAGTGAGACCCAGCTTTAATGAAAAATGTAGTAAATTTTACGTGCTTTTGAGCCTTCTGAGAGATATAAATTAAATTCTGCAACAGGTAAAATAATGCAACCAATTCATATCTATTTAGTAGTGTCTAGGGCATATCTTAAAAAATGTTTATTATGAGGTTAATTATAGAAAGAAGGCATCATACTCTGATTTTGAAAATTGAAACTATGTAATTTTTTTTTTGAAAGCTCAAATCTAATATTAGAATTCATTCCAACTTATCGAGCGTAGTTTCTTCGTGCACTTCAGCAAGCCAAAATAGGTCGTGAAGGACAGAACTAACAAAATAAGTTGTAATATTTTTATTGCTTAATTAGTAAAAAAAAATAATTACATAAATATCATAAAGTGTGATTGTTTAGCTTCTACATAGAAGAAAAATCTAAGAATAATTTTCTATTATTTATACTGTATTAACAGGTATTGTTTTCCTGTGGAGATCGGACGATATCTGGTATTTTTAACATTGATGACCGTAACTAATTATAAATTATAAAATTTTTGTTATTATATGTTATATACTATATATACACGTTTTATCTACTAAATTTTTGTATATATACGTAGCGCTATTCCGTATCTATTGATCATATGCTCCCTGGAAACTTCAGTCATTATATTTTATAGTGAAATAAAATCATCTCTGCATTATTGTACCTAGCATAATTACATGATATTGTATAGGGCAAGAATGACAGATTTCTCTTTATATTTTGATCAGGAATAAAGATTTTTTTGTAAACCAAATTGCTACTGGTACTCAAAAAATAGCAGGATTATATACCAAATAAAAAACATTTTGTCAAATTACTCAATATTGCACAAATCAAGAAAAACAAAATAACAGGTGAGTAGAAGGACAGCAATTAAAAAAAGCAAACATAGAGGGGACGTTTGTCCGAGTTGCTAGACTTATACGCTTTACAGCTAGTTCAAACGGAGAGGTTGTGGGTTTGAAACTCGTGTAAACGGATTTTCTTCGGAACTTGTGTTTGCCGGGCTAGAAGCGTAGCTAATCACCCCCTCGCCTTTTTTTTCGTTTTACCTTTCTACGCACAGCTTTCAAAAGACTACCAATTGTTTTCTTCTTTTCTCTATTCCAGTATTTTTAGTGCTATTTCGGAAATCCATTTTCTTTATAAATATCTTATTTTACAAGCACAAGAGATTTTACAAAAGTAGTAGACACTTTCTGCATGCAATAATTTAATAATGTAAACTTTATTGTAAGCCTACTACTGTCTATATATTTTGATTTTGGGTTTCATCCAGTAAGTAACAAATAAAGTATTACTAATTGTAACATAGAGGCATACATAATAGAATATCTTTAGTCATTTTTCAGAAAGACTTGAAAAGAGCTCAGCGAATAACATCGTTAATCATATTTGAATTTCTATCAGTTCCTGCTTCAGTGATTATCAGTTAGAAATTGGTTTGTCACCAACTTTAACTTACCCTTAAAAATGGACTTCAAGGTAATTATTACTGCATGAACAATACTATTTAAGGCATATCGCTCTTCACTCAAGAAGCACTTTATATGTGAAAGCTTAAGAATTATGCCCAAAGGTACGTAGCTCCCGAGAATTTATTATTTATCATCATGCATATTGTATTCCACCAAGTACCATACTTTATCACCGTCTACAGAATCAATATATCTTACAATCTATTGACTACAACATGCATTGAAGTGCAAAGCCTTGATAGCGGATATTATAAATAAGAAAATCCGAGCGTACTAAGTATATCCAGCAGTAATTAACAAGAACGTTTGGACCTCAATTATGGCATCATATTATTTCATCCCAGCGGTTAATCAATCAAGTAGTTATCAAATCAATATCCAAGCACATTTAGCGCAGCATTGAAACAAGGTAACTCATAAGCTCTGCAAGCATGGTTAAATTATGATTGATTCATTTCAATCCATAGATTACTATCAAACATATCTAATGATTCAATAGTGCCTTAAATTACATCTCAGGATCTCAATGTCAAATCAATATAACAGGCTACACTTTTATATCTAAATAAACAGTATTTTGTTTTTATTATACATTTAAAGAACTGATTCATTACTTATTCTCTTTTAATTGTATTCATTTTTAGGTATTATTTATCAAACCTGAAAATATACGACAAAATGAAAAAGTACCGCTATATTCTGAGTTTATACAGAGGGTTTATATACTAATTGGATAAGTGTATGAAATGTGAAGGATAATATAACTAGAAGAACGAATATAAGGATATTATTATGTGAATATACTGGAATCATGCTTCTACGATTCAATAGTAGTATGATAATACACACATGGAATGTAATTTTGTTTTATATGTATGTTCAAAATCGTGGGTTAAAAGACGTTCTAAATTGGTAATTCAATAATTCCCAATTCTGATAGATCAGAGTTAGCTTATTAGCGGTTAAAATGCACCAGTTTCTGTAGTTTTGATTGCCATATATACCAGGTTTGGTTGATTTAATATCAGCATGAAGCATAATATTAATTTGTAATATAGAAAACCACAAAACCACCAAAAAAATCAAACATTTCCTTTTTACGCAGTAACCATCTAATTAATGCATGCTGGAATTTGGAAAATTGATACAGTGCCAGCTGTAATATCTTTTATTCTAATTTTAGCTTGTTTGGATCATAATCCATTGAAAACGAGCTATTTTCCAGTTTTTTTAATATCTTTTGACTCGACAAGAAAAGGCTTTAGATTTTCATAGATTTATATTTATCTACTCAGAATTAGCTATTGCTAATAAAATTGAAAAGAATCATTTGCATTATCTTATTCTTTGTCTATTTCAAGCCACTGTTTTCAGTTGAAGCTTTTTCATTGATTTTTACTATTGTTGTTTAACTGCAATTCATCTTGTTGGCTGTAAACGTGTAAATTAAGCCAAGAAATTTATCGGTTATTTGTCTAAATCTTTGTTTATTATTAAAATTTTAAAAGTAGTGTATAAATACTGTATAATATATATATAAAAAATACATAAGAAAGGAATTCTCAGTATGCGTAGTTGCATGATTCTTAAATAAATAAAATAATGGCAACTGAGCGCTTCTACAATTTGCTTACATTGTCATTATTGGGTATCAAATTCTTGATTTTCTCTTGTTCCCGCTTAGACAATCTGATGAGTCCTTCTTGTGCAGTTGTGGCAATTAATGTACCATCTCTGCTATAAATTCTACCAAATGCCATACCACGACCACTATTACTACGAGGACTATGCATATCATAAAGCAACCTATTGTATTTTATATTAAATTAATACCCAATGATTGCAATTCTATAATATATAAAAAAAAAATCTTACCATTCATCAGCTCTTGCAGGATAATGGAACCACATGGAATGATCTAAACTTGCCAACATACTGATACCTCTTGCAGGAATTCCATTTGCTTTAGCAGCGGTACCAACAAAACCACTATCTGATGCATAAGCGATAACACAAGCATGAAGTCTTTTATCAGATCCAAGTTGTCCTCTAGTCTTGAACCAACGACGCTATTATTTTTGATAAAATGCATCAATTAATCACATTCTATAAATCCACAAGAAAAACCACTTACAGCTTCAAATGTTGGTTCAGGAATATTGATCTCACGATAATCTACAGGCGAGCTCTCTTCAATACGAAGTTTGATGTGTTCACGATATTTAGGAAGTAAATCAGGTTGCTCTAAAGCCTTTTGTAATAACTCTACATCACTGAAATAAATCAAAAAATATTAGTCAGGATTTCAAATTACTCAATTGTGAATTGTAAACTCACGAAGGAAGAGATTCTGGCTCAGGAACCTTGGGCATTTCAGTTTGATGAGTCATTTGGATACTAGTATCAGGTTTAGTGAAACTAAAACTGCTAACAAAGATAGCTTTGCCTCTTTGAGAAGCAGTGACAAATCTAGTGGTAAAAGATCGACCATCACGAAGTCGAGATACTTGATAAATAACAGGAACTTCGACATTTCCCGGTAAAATAAAGTAACTGTGTAATGACTAATGGGTTATCTGTTAGTTTCCATGATTGCAAAAGGAAAATCAAATTTGTTTATACGTTACATGAATGTCAAATTCTTCTCCTACAGTGTAAAATGCGGCTCTTAAAGCCTGGGCTACAATCTAAATTTACAGTCAACAAATGATTTATAAAGCAATATTTGTTTTCGCTCTAAATTTACCTGTCCACCAAAGGCACCACGAGCACCAGCAGGTAACCAAAGTTCCTTACTCATATATAAATTTACATCTACTTCTTGTACTTCTACTGCATTGGCCATACGAACGCCAAAATCTTCATCATTCTCATCACCAAACTTTGCTGTAATAACCGGGGTAGAGTTTTTCTTATCTGCAAACGAGATGACCGCAGGGAAAGTTGAATTGGGCATTTTTGTATTTTTGTATTGTGTGGAGAAAAAGAAAGAGTTAATATTAAAATAGTTTAATAATTATAAAAGCATTTATATAAATTTGGAATGATTACTCAAGTCACGAGAATGTTTTTCAAAGTTGCAATTACAATGACTAAAAGAATATTATATATATATCTTGGGGCAGTTAATTTGTTGATTCCTTTAATATATTGCGATTACAAATGCCAAAAATTGGGAAAATGTATTTACCCACTTATATATTCATAATTTGCGCGGTTGTTTAATATCCATGACAACAGTGATAGTAAACCGCCCGGTGTTTCTACTTTTATAGGCCTAATGAGAAATATTAGGAGCTATGATGAAACTCTTATGCAAACTTTGTGGTTGGTAGGGATTGACAAGGGATTTTGCTTAATATAAATAGCTGCTTGAAGCTATCCTTGTTTTTCTCACATCCTGTTTACATTTTATTAAACACATACAACTACAAAATGACCTCTGTTCTCGATCAAATCAAGAAATTTACTACTATTGTCGCCGATTCCGGTGACTTTGAAAGTAAGGGATGAAGATATAGCAAACTGATAACGAATATTGTATTCTGACATAAGATAATTTGTGATTAATCTAGCCATTGCACAGTATAAACCACAAGATGCTACTACTAATCCTTCTTTAATCTTGGCTGCTTCTCAGAAACCCGAGTATGCCAAGCTTGTCGATAATGCTATTGAATTTGCTAAAAAGAAGAGCAGGTAAGTCATTTTATCACCAATTGGGATGTTTTTCAACTTAGTAATCACATTTGATTATATTTTAGCGATATTAAAGAACAAGCTGATTGGGCTTTTGATAAACTTTTAATCAATTTTGGTACAGAAATCCTAAAGATTGTCCCTGGCCGTGTCTCTACTGAGGTTGATGCTCGACTTTCGTTTGATAAAGAAGGCTCTATCGCAAAGGCTAAGCGATTGATTGCACTTTACAAAGATGAAGGCATCGATAAGGAACGTGTATTGATCAAGCTTGCTTCTACATATGAGGGTATTCATGCTGCTTATGAATTAGAAACAAATCATGGCATTCACTGTAATTTGACTCTTTTATTCGGGTTCCCTCAAGCTGTTGCTTGTGCCGAAGCAGGTGTCACTTTGATCTCTCCCTTTGTGGGACGTATTCTTGATTGGCACAAGGCCAATAGCGGCAAAGACTACTCTCAATCTGAAGATCCTGGTGTCATCTCCGTCACCAAGATTTACAACTACTACAAAGAATATCACTACAAGACTATTGTTATGGGTGCTTCTTTCCGTAATACTGGTGAAATTGAAGAGTTAGCAGGCTGTGATTTCCTTACCATTTCTCCTAAATTGTTGGGTGAACTTCAAAAGGACACAAAGAGATTGGAACGTAAATTGAGCCCTCAAGGTGGTAAAAAGCAAAAAAAGGTTGCTTACTTTAATGATGAACACAAGTTCCGTTGGGATATGAATGAAGATGCTATGGCCACTGAAAAATTAGCTGAAGGTATCCGTAATTTCGCTAAAGATGGTATTAAATTGGAAGAAACTTTAATCTCTAAATTGAAAAACTAAATAAAAAAAACATGTATGCACAAAGTGTAACATTCATTTAATCACCATTTAATTTTGTTTATTGTTTGATTTTTGTGTGATGGTTTAGCCTTGGTGTACACTTTGTGCAAGCTAAACTTGTCGATATCTCAACAGCTTCACAGCCACATCATTGCTACCATCAAATATAAATGGAATTTGAAGCTCGGCATTTGGGCACTGACATTCATCACATTACCGAGTAAAAGTATACTTTCCAGCTGCTTTATAGCAGATAAAAAAGTATGAATGCATACTGCACATGTATAACTACGTTCCCATTATGTGTTTAATATATAATTGATCATGTCAAACGCCAGAAACAATCGCTGAAAGAAGAGGAGTCGCCAAGTATTTTAAAAGCCCCGCTAATTCAAAAATGGACAAAAGTTGGCATAACTGGGCTTACATCAACATTACAGATGCATCCAGCAGTAAATTTGTCAGTTCCGAGATCTGTTGATAGATTGATCTCGTTTACATGGACTGATCTGATACTTTTGTAAGTTTAAACCTTAATTGTTTTGGCTAATATTTTGAAGTCGAAAATTTAGTAAATAATCGTGGCATTTACGCATTCCAAGCAAGTAATAGAAAGTTTTACAAGTATATTTAATGCATGTCCATGTTTACTTGATATTTATATGTTGCTGTGTATCAAAAAAGTTAGAATCAAACAAGAAAACCCAACCAGCAATTAAGTAGAAAAATGAAATGTTTGATAATAATTTTGTGCAGTACCAAATACGAACCTTGATCCATCAGTCATTGCGGTACTTAATCACAAATAGAATATATTTTTAATTATATTTTGCTTAATTAGATGACCGAAGTAATTAAAAAAAAAAAAAAAAAAAAAAAAAAAAAAAAAAGTTTAGATGTATCTATAAAGCAAAATGATTTAGGAATGTCAAGGAAATCAATTTTCTTATACATGATTTTCTGTTCTCTGATCAATACATTCAATAACGTGGCTTGTAAATTCAAATGTTTTTCATAATGGAATATAAATACAAAAAAAGGGATAATAGATCTTATGTGGCTAAATTTAAATAAATATAAAAAAAAAGCTTGGTGTATTACACAAAATGATTTGACTTCGGAATGATTGGTGAACACACTTCACCATCAAGTCCGTTCTAAAAAAAAAAAAGACAGTTGTGCAGAGAAAATGGAAATAACCCAGCCCCACACTGGTTGTACAATAAGCTAAAAATGTTTACTTGAATACATTATTTATATAAATTGCTTGTTTACCTTTTTATTGCTTTTTTTTCTTTTCTCCATTTTGATTTTTTTCTCATTTAAACCAAAATGTATCAACCAGGTCAAAAATCAGAGCAGGATCAATTCCCGCTACAAGATACTCAATTCTCAAATCAACCTCCTGTAACTCGTTCACCTTTTGATGATGACCATTATCCAGCAGATCAACATATGCCTCAATATGACCACCAACCTTTGTTAGCTTCTGGTATGGCTCCTACTCCTCCTGTTGGAGGAGGTTATCCACCTGTAAATAATCCTCCATATCCACCTAGTCCTGGAGAGACATCACCTTATCCTTCTTATAATAGCAATTCTCCTACTACTCCACAGTTTTTCACTCCACCATCACCAAATATGCATTATGGTGAAGCACCTAGACGCCAACCTCGTCGTTACAAGACAAGTAAGTAATTAATGACAGTTGTACCTGAATTTTTTTTTTCTAATTAAACTTTAATTGTTATTTTATAGCCAGACAAGTTAAATTGACAAAGGGTAATTTGGTTTTGGATTGTCCAGTTCCCACTAGTTATTTGCAAGATGTACCATTAAAAGAAGGCAAAGAATTCACACATATGAGATATACTGGTAAGTCTTGTTTCAGGTTTACAATTACTTGGATTTAACATTCATTAAATAGCTGCTACTTGTGATCCAAAGGATTTCGTGAATGAAGGTTATACTCTTCGTCAACAAATGCTCGGCCGTAAAACTGAATTATTCATCGTTTTAACCATGTACAACGTAAGTTAATATCTTAAGGAGAGATCAAACTAAGCTAACCAAATATAATTTTACAGGAAGATGAAGTCTTATTTGCACGTACAATGCATGGTGTTATGAAGAATATTGCTCACCTTTGTTCACGTGATCGTTCAAGTACTTGGGGACCTGCTTCAGGTGGACCAGGTTGGCACAAAGTTACAGTTTGTATTGTATCCGATGGTCGTAACAAAGTTAATCCTCGTACATTGAATTTATTATCCTTATTGGGTGTTTATCAAGAAGGTGTTGCCAAGAACGTTGTGCATGGTAAACCTGTTACTGCTCATCTTTACGAATATACAACACAAATTTCTGTAAACCCTGATATGGAAGTGATGAAGGCTGGTTCAAAGAATGTTGTGCCTTGTCAATTATTGTTTTGTTTAAAGGAAAAGAATCAGAAAAAGATTAATTCGCATCGTTGGTTCTTTCAAGCTTTTGGCCCTGTGGTTGACCCTCACGTCTGTGTTTTGATTGATGTTGGTACAAGACCTGGTGGAACTTCTATCTACCATCTTTGGAAAGCCTTTGATATTAACTCTAATATTGCTGGTGCTTGTGGTGAAATTCGTGCTATGGCAGGTACTGGTGGTGTTGCTCTTTTAAATCCTTTAGTTGCTGCTCAAAACTTTGAATATAAAATGTCTAATATCTTGGATAAACCTCTTGAATCTGTATTTGGTTATATTTCTGTGTTACCAGGTGCTTTCTCTGCTTATCGTTTCAAGGCCCTTCAAAATGATGTTGATGGTCATGGTCCATTAGAGAAGTATTTCTTGGGTGAAACTCAACATGGTGGTGATGCTGATATTTTCACTGCAAACATGTATTTGGCTGAAGATCGTATTTTATGTTATGAATTGGTAGCTAAAAAGAAGGCTCATTGGGTTTTACATTATGTGTCTAGTTCATATGGTGAAACTGATGTTCCCGATAAAGTAGATGAATTTATTTCTCAACGTAGACGTTGGTTGAACGGTTCTTTCTTTGCTGGTATTTATGCTCTTTACCATTGGCGTAAGGTGTGGGCTTCAGATCACTCTTATATTCGTAAAATGATGTTCATGTTTGAAGATCTTTACAATACTTACAATTTGATCTTTTCATGGTTTGCTCTTGGTAACTTTTACCTTACATTTTTCATTTTAACTCGTGCTCTTGCTCCCTCTGACGATGGAACTGGCCTCACAACTGCTCCTTTCTCTGCTACTGTTGCAAATTTATTGCATAATATTCTCAATTATATCTATATCATCTTGCTGGTCATTCAATTCATCATGGCCCTTGGTAATCGTCCTCAAGGCTCCAAGATTGCTTACACTATATCTATGGTTTTCTTTGCTTTACTAATGATTTACATGATGTTTGCTGCTATTTGGATTACTGTTGTTGGCGTCACCACCATTGTGGAAGATACAGATGGTTCATTCATTACTCTGCTGGGTCAAAGTACATTTAGAAATATTATCATCTCGTTATGTTCTACCTATGTCTTGTACTTTGTGTCTAGTTTCATGTTCCTTGATCCCTGGCACATGTTTACCAGTTTCATTCAATACATCCTCTTATCCCCCAGTTATACCAATGTTCTCAACATCTATGCATTCTGTAATACTCATGATGTATCTTGGGGTACTAAAGGTGATAATACTGTAGCTACTGATTTGGGTGTGGTCAAGGCCAAGAAAGATGGATCAGGTGATATGGCAGTTGAGGTTGAAGTACCAACTGAGGAAAAGGATATTAATGGCGCATACATCGAAGCACAAGTTGAATTATCAAAGAAGGTTGAACCCGAGAAGTCTCATCGTGATGCCAAGACCAAACAAGAGGATTACTATAGATCTTTCCGTACTAGACTTGTTTTGTCATGGATTATTTCCAATTTGGTTTTGGTTGTTGCAATCACCAATACTTCAGTAATTACAACCGGTGATCGTTCCGCTGCTTACCTTGGCTTCATTCTTTGGTCCGTAGCTGGTTTAGCTGTAATTAGATTTACTGGTTCTACATTGTATCTTATTTTCAGAATCTTCACTGGATAAATTTCTTTTTTATTTATATTTTGCTATTTTCCCTCTATATTTTTTAATCCATTTCCGAACTTATATATTTTCTTCTCATCTTCTACCAAATATCCCCTTTTTTTTATTATATACTTTTTTAAAAAACTAAAAATAAAATGCTCATCAGAAAATTGATAATACAAAATGTATATAAAAAGAAGTTTGATCCGTTTAAATGCATTTCCATCCAAATTAACTGCCGAATTTTGTATCTAAAAATATATTTCAAAAATGCCCTATTTGGGCAAATTATTGCATACATGCGTATTTGCTTGGCAATTTATTCATGCATGTAATATATGAATGCTGGCAGTGTATGACATCAATTATTAACATGAGCATAATTCTATTATAAGCTTCTATGGTAGGTAGGTACGTGTTATTAAACTCCTCGATGTTCCTGAACCTCAATAATACTGTAGGGATAATAGCTTCATTGCCATGGCCACCAACATATACATGAAATGCTTCAACTTGAATTTGGTTATTTAGTACCCATTTTTGTGCAAACAGATTCAATTTTATCAATCGCATGATATTTTTTTAACATAGATACGCAAAACTTTGTATATATCCACTATAAAAAAATGTAGCAAACGATTTACAATAATGAGTAACTTTTTATATTACCTTTCTTAACATTATTGCTCTTACCACATCATATCATGGATATAAGTTGGGCACATTATGCTACCCCTCCCTAGATTTATTTATGCTTCAAAAAAGTCTCAAAAACACGTAAAATCCACTGTTTTTTAATTAAAAACTGGGTCTCACTTTTCATCGCTGCTATACTTTTTGTTTTCACTAAATAACACCAAGAAAAAATTATATGCCAATGTACCTGAGATGTTCAGCTTTAATCCAAAAATAAGTATCCGGAAATATCCTATTTTTTGCAGCTGGTATTAATTTTTCAGTGCTAATGTTTCAGATTTTTTACGCGTATTTCACTGCTAAAGGATTGAAAACTTTGAGGCTTCATATCTCTAGAAACAATTAAGTTATACTAACTTTTTTTAATAATAAAACTTACTTGTTTTAAAGCGCTCTATAACATATTTCAGTATAAAAAAATTTTGAGCACTTTTATTTTTTTTCATTTTTTTTGACATTCTTATAGTAGATTTCAAAATATTGGTTAAATTGAGCTACATTTTTTTTGCATTCATGTCATTACGCTCGTTAAGCTCTCTCGGATCCAATTTAGTTTTTTTAGAAATATTAATTTTTCGTGGAGATATCCTCAAAAATGCGTACAAAAAGGTATCTCCATTTCTAGCATCCATTTTTTCCTTATATACCCTCATCCCAAATTCTGAATCTGAAAAATATTGGGCAAAAATCTTGTTTTCTCTACGAAAAATGCAGCCAGAAGATTTCGCAATAGCTCAATGATAGATAATTTTTTTGGGCATCATTTCAATATATTTTATTTTAAATATGCTTATAAAAAATAATGTGTACCTTCAAAAAACCTCCAAAATGTCAATTGCATTTTGCGCACAATTTAATATGAAATATTTGTCTAACTTTTATTTAGATGGATGCAGAATCCAAAACTGCACAAAAACTATTTAATATGCTAGGTCGACTTACTTTGCATCTCATTAGCCATTGAACGATTTTGTTTTTTTGAATCATTTTTCGTTCATTTCAACAAATAAATTTTGGAATCCCGGTATGATAGATTATAAGCTGTGATAAAAACTATTATTTTAATTATCTCGATGAAAAATCAATATTTTTTGCTGAAACAAAAAATGCAGAATAGCAATCAATTAGACCTATCTTGTGAATACAGAAATTAAGCCCTGCATAATGACTTTGAAGTTTTAAAAAATAATAAACTAATATTTACAACTGCAGAAAACAAGGAAAAAAACCCCCATCCTTGTGAATATTGATCCAATTAATCTTCAACTATCCATGATGGTAGATTTAAGTATATCCTGCATAAAGGTTAATATTTCTATTTTTACAAATCACTGTAAATTGAGAAAACCATTAGCAAAACATGATATTTCTGTCCAATAAAACTACCTGTTATGTCCTATATTTTCATCTTTGATAAATAATACTTAAAGAATACAATTAACGGAAAATGAGTAATGAATCAGTTCTTCAACAACAACTGCATAATAAAAACAAGATATCGTTTATTTAGATGTAAAAGTACGGCCATTTATATTGATTTGACATTGAGATCCTAAGATGTAATTGAAGTCATTATTAAACCATTAGATCTGTTTGATATTAATCTATGAATATAAATGGATCAATCATGATTTAACCGTGCTTGCAGAATTTATGAGTTGCCTTGTTTCAATGCTGCGCTAAATGTGCTGATTGAATGTTGATTTGATAGCTACTTGATTGATTAACCGCTGGGATAAAATAATATGGTGTCATAATTGAGGTCCAAGCATTCTTGGTAATTGCTGGATTAAACTTAGTACGCTAAGAGTTTCTTATATCCAATATCAAGACTTTTGCACTTTAATGCATGTTGTATTCAATAGATCGCAAGATGTATTGATACTGTAAAATGTGATGAAACATAATACTTGGTGGCATACAGTAGAATATCAATATTGGATGAACACATTATTCAAAAACTATTTAAAAGCCATTGATATATCAGAAGTTTACCCAGATGTAGAAATCCAGGAACAACTATTGAAATCCAACATGGCATGACATTTAGTAACTCATACTAAATGTCATACATAACCACTAGCATTAACAGCGACTATCAGGAAGATTCAGGAACACTCGGCAATTATTAAACATAGGTAATCCTACATCTCATCCAAATGATACAATCACAGATTCCCAATTCCACAAATTTCATTGTATATAATTTGTCTCCAAATTATATCAAGTACCTCAATATCTGGCAATTAGTTAATAACATCAATAATCATATAACCATCTAGAAAACATATAAATATGAAGCATCAATGAATTAATAAAATGTATCTTTTTCTTTTAGCAGAGTATTTTTATATTAGTATGATTTGATATAACATAAAATATTCATAAAGAAAATGGATTTCCGAAATAGCGCTGAAAATACTGGAGTAGAAAAAAGAAGAAAACAATTGGTAGTTTTTTGAAAGCTGCGCATTGAAATATAAAACGAAAAAAAAGGCGAGGGGGTGGTTA
Source organism: Mucor racemosus (assembly GCA_027405735.1). Classification (NCBI taxonomy): domain Eukaryota; kingdom Fungi; phylum Mucoromycota; class Mucoromycetes; order Mucorales; family Mucoraceae; genus Mucor; species Mucor racemosus. Next base: position 2,313,550 of record JAPEHQ010000005.1, read on the forward strand.
GCTGCGCTTCTAGCCCGGCAAGTACAAGTTCCGAAGAAAATCCGTTTACACGAGTTTCGAACCCACAACCTCTCCGTTTGTACTAGTAGCTGTAAAGCGCATAAGTCTAGCAACTAGGACAAACGTCCCCTCTATGTTTGCTTTTTTTAATTGCCATACTTCTACTTATCAATTATTTTGTTTTTTTTCTTGATTTGTGCAATATTGAGTAATTTGACCATAATTTTTTTCTTTTGAATATAATACTGCTATTTGTTGGGTATCAGCAGCAATTTGGTTTACAAAAAAAATTCTTTATTCCTGATCGAAATATAAAAAAAACTCTGTTATTTTTGCTGTATATTATGTAATCATGCTAGGTACAATTAGTGTAAAAGCTAAATTTATTTCAGTAGAAAATATAACTAAAGTTTTCAGTGAGCATATAATCAATATATGCAAACTAACGCTACGTCTTCTATATTCAAAAATATAGTAGTAAGTAGATAAAGCGTGTATATATATACATATAATATATAGTAACAAATTTTTCATAACCTATAAAAGTTACGGTTGATGCATCATTCTTGAACCGGATTATGTCAAATCCAAAAAAGTAAACAATAGCAGATTCGGAACCGGAAGTTACTTAATTGAATATTAACTAAACCATGCTCCCAAGAGCATGGTATATACGCATGGTATATACGCATGGTACAAAAGCATGATGATACTCCAATGCGATATCTCAACATGATATACTAACATGATAATATATTACTATTAAATAACATCTATACTGTCCTATCACATCATTAATTCCCTAAATAAAATAGTATATAAACCCTATTAATGCCATTCCAATAAACGATATCTCTTTACTTGATTAAATTTTCTAGTTTTATTTAATATAAACATATTCTGATAAATCAACGCTCATCAATGTTGGAAATCCCAGATCACGTCCAATCTCCACAAGAAACAATATCTGCTAATACAGTACATGTAATAAAAATTGATTTTTAGATTTATTCTATGTAGAAGCTAAACAATCACACTCTATGATATTTATGTAGTTATTTTTCTTACTAATTAATCAATAAATAAATTACCTTTTATTTTGTTCGTTCTGTCCTTCATGACCTATTTTGGCCTGTTGTAGTATACAAAAAAAAACTACCCTCGATAAGTTAAAATAGATTCTAATATGAAATTTGAATTTTCAAAAAAAAATTGATAGTTTCCATCTGCAAAATCGGAATATGCCTTCTTTCTATAACTGACCTCATAATAAACATTTTTAGGATATACTTTAGACACTACTAAACAGAAATAAATTGGTCGCATTATGCTATCTCTTCCTAGATTTATTTTATGCCTCAAAAAAGTCTCAAAACCACGTAAAATTCACTGTTTCTTCCTTGAAAACTGGGTCTCTTTTTCATCCCTGCTATACTTTTTGTTTTCACTAAATAACACCAAGAAAAAATTATATGCCAATGTACCTGAGATGTTCAGCTTTAATCCAAAAATAAGCTTCCGAAAATATCCTATTTTTTGCAGTTGGTATTAATTTTTCTGTGCTAATGTTTCATATTTTTTACGCGTATTTCACTGCTAAAGGATTGAAAACTTTGAGGCTTCATATCTCCGGAAACAATTAAGTTATACTAACTTTTTTTAATAATAAAACTTACTTGTTTTAAAGCGCTCTATAACATATTTCAGTATAAAAATATTTTGAGTATTTTTATTTTTTTTCATTTTTTTGACATTTCTATAGTAGATTTCAAAATATTGGTTAATTTGAGCCACATTTTTTTTGCATTCATGTCATTAAGCTCGTTAAGCTCTCTCGGATCCAATTTAGTTTTTTTAAAAATATTAATTTTTCGTGGAGATATTCTCAAAAATGTATACAAAATGGTACCTCCATTTCTAGCATCCATTTTTTCCTTATATACCCTCATCCTAAAATCTGAATTTCAAAACAATTTGGACAAAAATCTTTTCTGCTCTACGAAAAATGCAGCTAGAAGATTCCGCAATAGCTCGATCGATAGATAATGGTTTTACGCATCATCTCAATTAGTTATATTGTAAATATGCTTATAAAAAGTGATGTGTATCTTCAAAAAACCTCCAACATTTTAATTGCATTTTACGCAAAATTTAACGTGAAATGCTTGTCTGAATTTTGTTTAGATAGATGCAGAATCAAAAACTGTATAAAACCTATTTAGTATACTAGGTCGACTTACTTTGCAGTTTATGATCAATCCATCAATTTTGTTTTTTTCATCATTTTTCGTCCATTCTTTAAAATAAATTTTGGAACCCAGTTATCATAAGCTGTAAGCTGTGATATCAACTATTATTTTGGTTATCTCGATGAAAAATCAATATTTTTGGCTGAAACAAAAAATACAGAGTAGCAATCAATTAGATCTATATATCTATATTGTGAATACAGAAATTGAGCCCTGGATAATGAGTTTTAAGTTTTACAAAATAATAAACTAACATTTACAACTGCAGAAAACAAAGAAAAAAAAACCCCCCATCCTTGTGAATATTGATCCAATTAATCTCCAATTATACATGATGGTAGATTTACATATATTCTGCATAAAAATTTATACTTCTACTCTTATAGATCACTGTGAATTGAGGAAACCATTAGCAAAACATGATATTTCTGTCCAATAAAACTACCTGTTGTGTTGTATATTTTCATGTTTGATAAATAATACTTAAAAAAGAATAAAATTAAAAAAGAATGAGTCATGAACCAATTCTTCAACTGTATAATAAAAACAAGGTATTGTTTATTTAGATATAAAAGTATGGCCTTTTATATTGATTTGACATTGAGATCCTGAGATGTAATTTAAGGCATTATTGAACCATTAGATTTGTTTGATAGTAATCTATGGATAGAAATGGATCAATCATAATTTAACCGTGCTTGCAGAGCTTATGAGTTGCTTTGTTTCAATGCTGCGCTAAATATGCTTGGATGTTGATTTAATAGCTATTCCATTAATTAACCGCTGGGATGAAATAATATGGTGTCATAATTGAGGTCCAAACGTTCTTGTTAATTGCTGTTGGATATAATTAGTACGCTCTGATTTTCTTATTTATAATATCCGATATCAAGACTTTGCACTTCAATGCATGTTGTAGTCAATAGATTGTAAGATGTATTGATACTGTAGATGGTGATAAAGTATGTTACTTGGTGGCATACAACAGAAACCATAATTTTTGAATGGGAAAAGCTGGTAAATATAAATATCTAATCATAAGGTTTTCATCATATACGAGAGGTTTTAGTTTCTGTTCTACTATTTGCAGTCTTTGCAAATCAAATGCATTTTAGTTTTCACAGTAAATTATTCCTGACAAAAAGCTAATTTTTTGGACAGAGGCTGGGGAAATGATACGTTATTATGTTTGCTTGGTATACTGATATCCGGATTTTACATTTTACATAATAAAAGATGTAATTATATATAGCAGTTAGTATATTATGCAGGAGGCGTGTGTTTAGTATTTAGTCCATTGGTTAAATTCCATTCAAATTGAGTAAGCATACATACACATGTGTGGAATATGTATATATTTATCCACTATATTGATCTCCATTTCATCTAATTCTCAATTAAAGTAATACTGGTATAAATAAACATTATACTACTAAATGATATATGCTGATTCATACTAATATAACTTTTCTACTAAGCTTCTATCCTAGCAGCTTACAGTTAAAGTCCAATCAACGTAATGTGGATCTAATTACACCATTATGATCAAGGACCCATGAACTCTATAAATAAACCGATTGGTTACTACCAAGACTTATATCTGACGAGGGGTTATTATTGGCTATGTATGGACCTAGGATTGTTTACCTAATCTCTCTGATGAAAACTATATAAAGATGACATTTATTTACTACAAAAGTCCTCAAGTAGAATTTAATTTGATAATAAAACTCTAATGTTATCTAGACGAATTCCAATTGTTTTTTTAAACTTTTTTTTCGTGAATATCCTCATATATTCCACAACATGCCTTACAGTCAGATTATTTCGCAGCACTTTTAAAGTGACTTCAACCAATATATACCATTTTTGATTTATCAGAATTAGGAATTACCGAATTACCAATTTAGAACATTTGTCAAACTATGATGTTCAACATGCGAATAAAGCAAGAAGGTTACATTTCATGATGATTCCAATATTACCACTGAAATATAACATATTATATCTGCAGTAAAATGTAAAATAAAAGCTTTGAAAAAGATACAGTTTAAATAATCCTTCTTTATTCAAATAATGGATAGTGTGCAATAGGTCTATATTTCTACTCTATTTATATTAGTTGTGATTTTGTTATATCTGGGAGTTGCACCGTAACTGTCAGTGATCTATCAGAATATCAGAATTAGGAATAACCGGATTACCAACTTAGGACTTCTGTCAAACAGTGATGTTTAACATGCGAATCAGACAATGCTGCATTCCATACATATATCATCATGCTACTTATTAAATGATTGAAGCATGATTCCATTGTCTTCATGCAATATCCATATGTTTATTTTTTTTGGTAAATCAATTAGTTTGTTTGTGATTTTAAAGTTTATATTGAGCTTCTTGATTTACATAATCAAGGCGGTCTTTTAATGCCCGTTTTTGGCATATTTGTTAATAATCCGCATAAAGCAATCCTTACTTTGGTCTACGTGTTTCTTCAGTTGTTTATTTTATGAATCAGTTTGCTTTGTTTATGATTCGGTCTATTTTATTATATGTTAAATTACTAATACTTTCTGTATTTAATGTTAAATTCATGTTATCTCTATTTGAATATTAGAGCATGGTTTTATGTGAGATAACATTTAATTTCTTATGTGGGGAAATAGTATCCTAGTTCAGCACAATATCCTCCATACACATTAATAATAATTTCTACTGTCACATCTAATGAACAGTGGTCCATTAGATCTTATCACACAATCTCAATAACTATATAAACCCATATTTAATTTATTCTAATAAACGATACTTTTTACGTTGATTTTAATTTACAAAGTCTCGATAAATCAATCTTGTTTTGAGCACATAAAATAGTTCCAGTTAAAACCTACGTCGTCTCGTTTATTTTAGCGAGGAATATTAATTTTTTGTCGAGATAATTAAAGTAATAGTTCAGACTACAGCTTACAACCTAGGATAACTGAGTTCCAAAATATATTCATGAAATCGATCGAAAAATGGTTCAAAAATAAAAAAGCTTAAAAGCTCGTGAACTGCAAAGTAAGCTGCACTCACGTATTAAGCGGCTTTTATACAGTTTTGAATTCTGTATACATCTAAACAAAAACCAAAAAAACATTCCATATTAAATTTTGCGTAAAATGTAATTGAAATTTTGGAGGTTTTTTGAAGATATACATCACTTTTTATAAGCATATTTAAAATATAACTAACTGCGATGATGCGTAAAACCATTATTTATCGATCGAGCTATTACAAAATCTTCTAGCTGCATTTTCCGTAGAGAAAGCAAGATTTTTGTCAAAAAAAATTTCAGATTCAGAATTTGGGATGAGGGTATATAAGGAAAAAATGGATGCTAGAAATGGAGGTACCTTTTTGTATACATTTTTGAGGATATCTCCACGAAAAATTAATATTTTTAAAAAAACTAAATTGGATCCGAGAGAGCTTAACGAGCTTAATGACATGAATGCAAAAAAAATGTAGCTCAATTTAACCAATATTTTGAAATCTACTATAGAAATGTCAAAAAAAATGAAAAAAAAATAAAAGTACTCAAATTTTTTTCATACTGAAATATGTTATAGAGCGCTTCAAAACAAGTAAGTTTTATTATTAGAAAAAGTTAGTATAACTTAATTGTTTCCGGAGATATGAAGCCTCAAAGTTTTCAATCCTTTAGCAGTGAAATACGCGTAAAAAATATGAAACATTAGCACAGAAAAATTAATACCAGCTGCAAAAAATAGGATATTTCCGGATACTTATTTTTGGATTAAAGTTGAACATCTCAGGTACATTGGCATATAATTTTTTCTTGGTGTTATTTAGTGAAAAAAAAAGTAGAGCAAGAGTGAAAAATGAGACCCAGTTTTCAAGGAAAAAGCAATGAATTTTACGTGGTTTTGAGACTTTTTTGAGGCATAAAATAAATCTAGGAAGAGATGAAATAATACGATCAACTTATCTGTATTTTGCAGTATCTATGGTATATCCCAAAAAGCGTTTAGTATGGGATCAGTTATGGAAAAAGGAGCACGGTCCTGTTCTGAAGATTGGGAAATTTGAAAACTTAATTCTACTGGCTTGGAAATTATCGAAATCTATTTAACATTAAAGCAAAGCAATTATTTTATTAGCTGGTGCAGTTAAATCGTTAACCTCTTTCTAGTGATCTAAAAAAAAAGCAGAGATCAAAGATGTACCACGGGCCATAAATCTCAAGTCTGAACAGTGTTTCATTGAATACGAGCAAGTTGATTTGGTATTGGATCAAAAATGCAATCAGATCTCTGAGGCCTTCTCGATGGTAAGGAGATTTTGAATATGAACGTTTCCATTAAATTGAACAAGGGGCACAAAGGAATATTCCGCTAATGTCGATCTATCGCTGTGTAATTCGGGGCGACCCGTTCTGAAGTTATTCTTTGTGCTTGGACGATTTATAATATATAACTTCCTACTATATACACAGAAACCTGATGGTTTGACAGTTCGTTGTTACAAATTGATCTAGAGCACTGACCTAAAATCAAAATTTAACCTATTTCCTCTACAGCATGATATTATGCATTCATGATCATGATATGTAGAATTATCTATCTTTTAGATATTCTACACGAAAAAGATGTAAATCTAATCTCCTTAATGATACAATGCATAGATATGCATCCTATTTAAAAAAAAAAAAGCAAAAAAGTTGTCATGTGAAAGCAACTTTAAAGTTATGGGCATTCCGACTAAAGTTGAAAGCGTTTTAGTAATTTTGACTAATACGATTGGGCTTGTAAAATTGAGGGAAACACAGATGATGATTATGATGCTTTCTATTAAATCCCAGATAGTCATAGCATAACCCAATTTTCGATTAAAGATGAGTAACATGCTTTTGTGTTGCATTTCTGGCTATTCGAACATGTATTATTGTAGGAAAAAAAAAAAAAAGTGTGTGCGCTCCAACTGATATAATGTACATCAATCAAAGCAAATCACTGATTGGTTCATATATATTATGAATGCATATGAAATAAAGAGACATTTTCTATAATTATTGTTGAGAAAGGTCAATTGTTTACAAGTAAAAGAATATTCTTTAGTAGCAAATATACCTATTGAGTATATATTCAACATACAAATTCACGTCATAATATACTTAAGAGATTGTGTTCCGTTGAAAATTAGTAAAACAAGTCTTTATGGATCAAAAAAAAGATCGTAAATTGAAATTTAGTTCACACGATATGTGAATATTTTCTAAAAACGATGTTATTGGGTCAACTAAAATGTGGGGAAAATGATTCATCTTTGACCTTGAACCTTTTCCTGATTTCTCTCTTGGATTTCTACGCTTAATCTTTCTTTCTAAAGTATATCCATATACTACTGTATAGTATATCAACATGATAAACATTCTTTGATATCAAGGAAAAGGCAAATCATCTCGATATTTGCTTAAAGGAGAAAGTCGGACAACTAAGGGCATGTTTGCACTTCCGTCATATCCCGTTCCAGTAGTGTTTAATGGTTTACAAATTTCACACTATAATTACTCGGAAAGAACGGGCATTCAAATGTGATGGTAATATGTACACCTTGGTACTATATCCGGTTCTGGACGAATGTAAATATCACAAAATACAACATGACAAGCCCGACTTTCCCGAGGAAAGGAAGAAACTCATGTTAAGTATAAATAGGGAGCATGAATCAAAAGTTCTGTTCTTTTCAGTTCTTTGATTTAATATCAATAAATTATATTTACATCTCTAACAAAAATGGTTGCCTCAAGACCCGGATCTCCTTACACTGGTGGTAGACCCATCAGCTCTGCCTCTCACACCAAGGTCGAAGAAGATCTTCACGAATTCGCTGGTATTGATTATGATAAGGTAAAATTATAAAAACATTCAAAAAATCAAACAAATCGAATTAAATTCATGGTTATTAGGTTACCATTATGCGCAATCCTTCCGTTGCTGTCCTTTACGAGCAAGCATTGACTTATGAACAAGGTACCGTCATCTCATCTGCTGGTGCTCTTTGTGCCTATTCCGGTAAGAAGACTGGTCGTTCTCCCAAGGACAAGCGTATTGTTGAGGAAGAATCATCTCAAAAGGATGTTTGGTGGGGTCCTGTCAATACTCCCATCAGTGAGCGTGTCTTTTTAATTAACCGTGAACGTGCTATTGATTACCTTAACACTCGTCCTCGTTTGTATGTCTTTGATGGTTATGCTGGTTGGGATCCCAAGTACCGTATCAAGGTCCGTGTTGTCGCTTCTCGTGCTTACCATTTATTGTTCATGCGCAACATGTTGATTCGTCCTACTGAGGAAGAACTCGAAAATTTTGGTACTCCAGATTTCACTATTTTCAACGCTGGTGAATTCCCTGCCAATCGTTATACCACTGGTATGAGTTCTACCACCTCTGTCTCTATCAATTTCAAGCGTAATGAAATGGTCATTCTCGGTTCTGAGTATGCTGGTGAGATGAAGAAGGGTATTTTCACTGTTATGCATTATTTAATGCCCAAGGCTGGTGTTCTTTCTCTTCACTCTTCTGCCAATGAAGGTCCTGATGGCGATGTTTCTCTCTTTTTCGGTTTGTCAGGTACTGGTAAGACCACTCTTTCTGCTGATCCTAAGCGTAAGTTGATTGGTGATGATGAACATTGTTGGTCAGACGATGGTGTCTTCAACATTGAGGGTGGTTGTTATGCCAAGTGTATTGATTTATCTGGCGAAAAGGAACCTGATATTTTCAATGCTATCAAGTTTGGTGCTATTTTGGAGAATGTTGTATTGGATGAAGAGACTCGTGAAGTTGATTATTCTGATGATTTCTTGACTGAAAACACTCGTTGTGCTTATCCTATTTACCACATTCCCAACGCCAAGTTACCTTGTATGGGTTCTCATCCCAAGAACATTATCTTGTTGACCTGTGATGCTTTCGGTGTCTTACCTCCTGTCTCCAAGTTAACTGCTGAACAAGCCATGTATCACTTCATCAGTGGTTATACTACCAAGGTTCCTGGTACTGAAGATGGTATTGTTGAACCTCAAGCTACTTTCAGTGCTTGTTTCGGTGCTCCTTTCTTGGTTCTCCACCCTCAACGTTATGCTACCATGTTGGCTCAAAAGATGTCTACTCACAAGGCTGATGCTTGGTTGATCAACACTGGTTGGATCGGTGGTTCCGCCGCTACTTCCAAGCGTTGTCCTCTCAAGTATACTCGCGCTATCTTGGATTCTATTCACAATGGTGAGTTGGCCAAGGCTGAATTCGAGGATCTTGAAATCTTCAATTTGCAAATCCCTAAGGCCGTTGCTGGTGTTCCTTCTGAGCTCTTGAACCCCAAGACTGCCTGGAACGGTACTGCCACTGAATTCAATGAATCTCTTCGTAACGTTGGTCAAATGTTTGTTGAGAACTTCAAGACTTATGAAGATGAGGCTGCTCCTGAAACTTTGGCTGCTGGACCTAAGCTTTAAATAACCCGTAGCTTCTTTTTCTTTATCAATTTCATTCATTCCCACTTTCTAGCATTACAATCAAACGCACTAAAAAAATGTATATTATAACAATTTAACAATAAAGAAATTATTTATTTATTTAAATTTATACATGTCTACAAAACTTGAGAGTGAGATCTTTTTCAATACAAAATCTTGAATCGAAAAAATATCATCGTATACAGTACCTGAGGTGCTAAGCAGTATATGGTAACAATTCTTTCCATTTTATAATAGAATATGCACTCAAATAAATCCTTGAAGCCTCAAAAAAAGAGAATTTCGAGCAATTTTTTATTTTACAGTTAGATGTAATTTATGTAATGTAATGTCGATTCTAATGCAGAAAAAAAAAGGAAACAAAAAGGGTATATAATATCTATTATTCCAACATCTGAAGGCACAGATTACGCCTAAAGAAGAGCAATTAGAAGTGAGATTTCAATAAATAAACCATCTTTTTAACTTACAGGAATTGTAACATACTCTCGTCTAGCCAGCATGGCTTTTACCATGGCTTTACGAGATTTCGAATTTCTATTTCTCCAAAGACGAGCACATTTCACCCAAGTAAAGAAGCCAACCAATATCAAGATGATAACACCACCTACGATGGATGTTCGGATCAAGGATGAGTATTCTTCACTAGACTATAAATTCATAATTGTCAAGCTTTGATATTCTATCGAAAAAATGAAAACTTACAGTGCTTGACCACCAGCATGTGCCATATCTTCCAATAACCCAACATGCTCTCACATTATAAACTAAATTAAGATTAATCCATACTTTTTCCTCTGTAACATTCTCAGTAACCATAAGATTTGCCAAAATAGTGTTTTGTCGTGGTACTCGAGGGGCATCAAAGATATAATTTTCAGGACAGGAAGAAAAAGATCGATCATAAGTCAAGACACTTTTAGTCAAAACCCAAGCACTGGGATTATCTGCTCTTCTACAAGCAGCACGATATTTATCCACACAATCATTTGCTTCCCAGCGACCACTGCTCTTTTTGATGGCAGCACAACGAAGTTCTTCATTATCTTGAGGTTCATTTACATCCCAAGACCATATAGTTGATAAAACATTATCTGCTAAATGACCACTATCGACTGCAGAATATATAGAAAACGGGTTTGAATAGTTGGGCTGTGTAAAATAAGGTGAATAGCCACATTTTGTCTTTTTAATAGTGTTAAATACAATTATAAATCAAATTCCATAAATAAGTTCTTACTAGATTTAAAGCAGATTCATATGAAAATGGTGTCTTGTCATCATCTACAAAAGCCCAGGAACCATCATTCACACAAGTTGTTTCTGTTGTATTCATTAGTCCGCCCACACTTTCTGAACTAAAGATAGTATTATTGTCAAACATGGTAAGTCTAAATGTTGTGTTTCCAGTAGTGGGGATAGTTCCATATCCAACCATTAATTGAACTTTTTTCTCAATCAAATATAGCCATTGAGGCCAGGCTATTTGTGCAGCTTGTTGTCTAATTATAGGAAAATAGGGTTCTCGTCCGTGCGCATAAAAAGATGCGCTAATGTTGATTCTATCAACGGTTAAATTTGAAGGTGTATAAATACGAGGTAAAAGTGCTGCATTGGATGTAATTGCATTTTGAATGATTTGACCAAGATTTGAATCAGTTTTAGTTGTATCATTTGTAGAAGAAGAACCAAGATCATGTAAATTCAAGACGAGGAATATAAGGTCTGTCTTCAATGGTGATCGACTCATTTCTGTTGATACTAAATAATCATTCACTGTATCTAAAAAGTTACTAAACTTGAAATTTGATGCACAAATGTATCCATTAGGCAACGATATATCCCCTGATGCCAAGATAGTGGCATTGTGATGGGTACTCAGTGGACATAGTTGCCAATCTAAATCTTTCGGATCCCAATACAGATCGACTACAAGTCGTTTATAACCCATTACGAGTGCATTATCCACTTGAGATAATCGTTGTGTTGAATAATCTTTTCCAAAAAAGGCAGTTGATAGGTCTAGTGCAGGCCATATGAGTTGGTCGATTGTTATATTCATGGCTATATCTCTTTGGATACGCATAGCTTTTGTTACATTGGGAGAATTGAACGTAATGTTTTGGTATGGTGTATCACCGAGATAGGTGTAGGGCTGGAGTATTTGATCATATATTGGCCATGTTGTAGCTAGTACTGTCTTGTTTGACAACAATAACAGCAATAATAGTTGTAGATATATTGAAACTATCATGAGTTTCTGCCTCGTTCTATTCCTCTAATGTTAAATTATACAAACAAATAAAAAAAGAGTGTTGAGAAACCCTATGAAATTCTCGGTAAAATATTAAAAAGATTGGATAATTGTTGATCAGAAACGGGTTAAATCAAAGTCAGATTTGATCAAATTCGGTAAACTCACTATGAATCTTTGCCAATTTTCCAACAGTAATCAAAATAAGTGATTGATTTACTATTTTGTCTTTCTGAAGCTGCAAAACTAAAAAAAATTTAATTGGTAATTCAACTTCTTCTTATAGTATATGGGTCCACTGGTCTCTCCTTAAAATCTATAATCATTTTCATCAAATTGCCTTTTAACCTTAAAATCTACTTCATCAAAAATAAAAAATAAAACTGTAAACTGAGAATCAGTGATGCGCAACTCTTTATCAAAGTTTTATCCCCTTTTATAAACGTTGATGAAGGGCAGATAAATATGGAAGCATTCCCTTTAAATCGCTCATTTCAGATGCATGAAAATTAGCCAGTCCAATTTACAACAATCGTATAAGCTCTGGAGATCGAATATTTTTTGCAATATGCTTCGCATCTCTATTTTATTGGAAAAAATAGCTCCAGATATCAGAAGTATGCCAAAAAATAATTAGGGAGGTTACGCAAATTTATTCACAAAACACTGTATTATACGATTTTATCGCCTTTAACCTGCTGGTGTCGGTGTTTTAATTTTGATTGTCAAAAATATTCTGATGTGATAAAATGGGCCAAAGTTTTCGGTTTTTGCTAAATTAAACACAAATGTTGTAACTAAATGCCCCGAGAAAAAATGCTTCTCTAGTACAATGTTCTGGAGCACCTATCGCTCCAGGTAGATCTCAATTCTCGTTGCATTCTCATTCCAATCCAATTTTTACTTATTTTGTCGGAGTTTAAAATAGAAATACTGTAATACCACCACTACCATCGAGATTATAGGAATTAAACCTTGATTAAACGGTATTGAAACTAGTGATAAAATAACAAAAAGTATCAGCATATAGCTTATCTGCTAGACGTAAATTCCAGCTTTTTTTTGTTATAAAATTGAGTTATGAAAACAAAATAAAATCCTTTGAATGTGTATTTGACAAATAAAAGCTACGGCTGGATTGAATTAATCGATTTTTTGGGGTCATCATTCCATTTGTAATTAAAGGATGGATGGTGCATAATGATAATTGACAGCTTCACTTTATACAAATATATTGTTTGAATTTGTGTAATACACCGGATAAATTTTATTTGATTTTTTTTTTCTAATTTATAATGCAAAATTACCTTTTTTTTTTAGAACAAAAAAAAAAAAAAAAAAAAAAAAAAAGAGAAATCATGCAAAATAATAGATTAAAAAAAAAAAAAAGATATATAAAGAAAGGGAATAAGATAGAGACAGATTGTTTGTGTGATATAAAGAAATATAAAATAATATATATATATATATGTGTGTGTGTGTGTGTGTGTATGTGATAAAGAGCGAGAAAAATAAAATGGTTATTCCTCAGAAAGTGTACCCAATTCATTACTGCGTCGAATTGAAGGAGTAGAAGATCCAGATGATTTTCTTGATGCATTCTCAACATTATCATCTTCACTTAAAGAACCTACAGCACTATCATTACTTACAATAACAGGAACTGGAGTTGCAGAAACAGGTTCTTCCTTGACAGTAGCCCAACCAATACCACTCATTCTACGCAATGCTTTAGCCCAACCACCATTTGTACTGCCGTTGCTACCCGTGGTAGTAGTAGACATGGATCTTTCAGGTTGTGGTGGAGTTGCATTTTGTACGATAGATGAATGTCTGCGTTTTTCTTCTTTTGTTGCTAATCCATCAATTTCTTGCTGTGAAGTAGATTTACTAGGTGGTGGGGGAGGTGCTTTATTACCCCAATAGGAAATAGTTCTTCGACGTTGACGATTGTTTGTAGTAGGCGATTTAGATGCTGATCCATTTGTGGCTGAAGCAACAGTTGATACAGTTTTTGTAGGTGCTGGTCCTACTCCTCCTCCTCCTCTGTTTCCATTTGTTCCTGCTGAGCCTCCTATTCCTCCTTCTGCTGAACTTTTCTTGTTTACTGCATCAGATGATTGATGATTTGTTGATTTTGAGGGTTGATCAATACTAAGTACATCCTCCAACTGTTTATTATTGATAATCTTCATTAAAATCTTGTTCATGTACAGTTGAAGAGCACGATTTGTGTCTTGAAGTGTTTTGTTTTCTTCATTTAATTCTATATGAAAAAGGGCTGAGCTAACTGTATATATCTGTATATGTCTCTATCTTACTCTGAATTGTTTGATCTGATTCGCTTTCTTTTTGATTATTCCAGTCTGGTATAGATGAAGCTAATTCAGCAGCTAAATTCAAGCCTTGGTTATTGCTAGAGGTACTAATTGATTCTTTCATAGCCGGGTTATCATCCACCTGTTGTTTAGATATTTAATTACTATATTTATATTTATAGCACAATAATTGGTAGGAATTGAGATTTTACCTGCATAATTGGATTCATCATGAATTCACCGTTAATGGTCTTTTCATGTAACAAAATTTGATAACTTTCATTCTCTTCCATTAAACCTCGATTTACTTCTTTTATACTAGCAACTTCATGTTGTAAATGAGACGCATGGAGTGATTGAGTTTGTGATTCAGTTTGTTGTTCTTGAATAACTGCTTTCAATTTCTCGACTTCACTTTTCAAATCGAAAATCATTTTATCTTGTGCTTTAATAGTTCTTTGAGCAATTTTAGTTTCACGAGCATAAGAAGAGTCAATTGCAGCTAATTTTGGAGTTGGTCTTTCATCTACCACTGATAATGTATTACCATCATTGTCATTTGAAGTTGTATCTGCTTGATTTTCACCAATATCAACTAGACCACTTGTAAATGGGCTCATAATACCTAATGTAGTTGCAGTTACACTGCGTCTTCTGGGTGTACGTGGTGTACGTGGTTCACCTAGGTTGTTAATGCTAAGAGATCTAATTTGATTATACAGATCTGCTTCTCTTTGTTGCCAAATTGATTTATCATTTTCATAATCTTGCAACTAAAGTAAACATGTAAAATTTTAATTTACACAAGAAAATGCTTTTGTGCTACATTAGTTTCCCTTACTTCAGAATTCAACTTTTTTTCGACATCTTTCTTTGATTTTGTTAGTAGCTGAATGTCTTTTCTCAATTTGCTCATGTCCTGTTCCTGAGCATATAATTGAGTTTCAAGGCGTGCTTGAGTATTGCTATAATTTGAATTATCTAATTGAATAGCAGCTAATTTCTAATATTATAAATTTGTATTAGAAAAATTCCCTTTTTTTATTAAAAACCACGAGAGATCTTACTTGTCTTAAATAATCATTATCGTTGTTCAATGCTTTTTGTTGTCTTGATTGATTATCTATATCATGTCGAAGCTATTTTGTATCGTAAATACCCAAATCATTTTTATAAAACCTTATTAAAAATCAAACCTCGTTTTCGATTTCTTGTCCTTGCTTTATTTGTTCTTGCAAAGATTGTATTAATATAGTAAGTTCCTCGGTAGTCATCATTTATAAAAGGATAAAAAATATTTTTTTTTTCTTGGATGAACAAGAAGACAAAGAAAGTTTAGGGGTTTCTTTTTTGTTTTTATGTAGAAAAAATAAAGGTGAAAGGGGAAGATTTAAGAAATCCAAAGGGATAAAAACTAGAAAGAGAAAAAGAGAAAAAGAGCGAGAAAGAGAGAGAGATGAAAAATATTTAAATACAAACAAACAAAAATTTAGATTATCCCAACAAGATACGGCAAAGACAGACAATACTTGCCTATTTGTAAATAGTTAAGCAGTAATGGTGTAATTAATACACAGACTTTTTTTTTTATTCAAGTCGAATTGTCATGTTGTACTATTTGTACCACAGGTAACATGTTGTCTCCTCCTTTTCTGGATTTTCACCACAGTAAAGTTGTAAGATACAAAATCATGGGACCCCTTTTGTTCGTTTGTAAGCTCTATGTATTACATTTATAATTGACATTACATTGTTGCTCATTTAGTAGTTTGATCGAGACGTTTCAAATAGTAAAAATCGCTTTTCTACTCGAATTTTACCCAAAGATTGACACGTTTTGCTTTGACTTTTTCACAGTTTACTGTATACAGTTGAGGAATTGGACTACCGATGTATGGTTTCAAAAGTTCTGTCAAATTACTACATTTCGCTTAAAGCAAAAATGCTCAACAAAAATAATGGTGATACTAAGATCTGTTCTTTAAAAAATCATACAAACACTTTTTAAAGGATTGTTTCTCAAGGTTCCAGAACTAAACATACACATTGTTTACCATCCTTACATATTCTAACACGTCAGAATTTTTATAATAGTTTTTATTCCAAAAAATCTAGATTACACAGATATTTACCAAGGAATTTAGATGATGTATTAATTTGAGACTTTATGGATTTTAACTGATGCGAGCGCAAATCAAACGCCGCTTGTGATTCTAATACAGCATACAACAGCAGGACGATGACCCAATTTGTCCATTTGGCAATTCATGTTAGATTATTGATGCGTAACAACCATCAACGTTGATTTATATTCCAATAACAACTCTTGTACTACTCTTTCATGTGCATATAATATAATCTAATATCAAAACTTGTCTTTTTTGATCACTTGTTTCATACCTACATCAATGTTGATTGATATGAATAATCATGGATGAAAATGTGGAGATGTCTTTAAATGCCCGAAGATGAAGTGTAGATGTGACTCGAGCGACCAAGAAGAAAGAGTCAATGAAAAGGATGAACCCCGCCCTTTGATTATATCAAAAGCAAAAAGCCAAATTGCAACTCTTTCTCTTCCTTTTTCCATCGTTCTTTATCCAATTGAAATGGCACAATACGCACACTTACTCGCAACCAATTATAAGCAACTTATTGCTGATTATCTCGCTGAAGATGTCCCATCTTTTGATTATGGAGGATATGTCGTTGGTGAAGATGAACAAGTAGCCATTCTTTACTGCAAGGCCGAAGGTGTAGTTGCTGGTGTACCATTTTTTGATGAAGTATTCAAACAGCTTGACTGCAGGTATAACCTTAATTTCATGTTTATCAGTCGATCGATTTACCCCCCGAGAAATTAATTTCATTATGTATACTTAGAGTTGAATGGGCATGTAAGGAGGGAGATTGGCTTAAGCCTGATGGTAAACAAGAGATTGCTAGAGTTTATGGTAGTGCTCGTCATATCTTACTGGGCGAACGTACTGCTTTAAACATCATTTCTCGTTGTAGCGGTATTGCTTTAAGGTAATAGTAGTGAATGTAAACAATAATAGATTAAATCTCCTACTATGATAACATTACTAATTGCATTGGATATATATGATAGAGCTCGTATGGTCTCTGATTTACAAAAGGCAAAAGGATTCAAGGGTGTTATTGGTGCTACCCGTAAAACTACCCCAGGTATATATTTTTATTCATTTTATCATCTGAGATTTGATAGCATATGACAATGACTAACATTTCGAATTAGGCTTTAGATTAATCGAGAAATACGGTGTTCTTGTAGGTGGTTTAGATACTCATCGTATGGATCTCTCTTCTATGGTTATGCTCAAGGATAACCATATCTGGAGCTCAGGTACATAGATTACAAAATGGTATGACATTCCCTTCCGTTCGTGAGAAAATTAATGGTTAATATAGGATCAATTACAAAGGCCGTTCAAAATGCTCGTAGCGTTTGTGGTTTCGCTCTCAAGATTGAAGTTGAATGTCAATCTGAGGAAGAAGCAGATGAAGCTATTGCTGCAGGTGCTGATATTGTCATGTTGGATAACTTTACTGGTGAAGGTTTGAAGGCTGCCGCAAAGAGTATTAAGGAACGCTGGGCTGCAAAGGGAAAGAATCACTTTTTGATTGAAAGTAGTGGTGGAATTACTTATGAAACATGTGCTGGTTATTTCTGTGAAGGTAATATATATATATATATATATTTCTAGTAAGTTGATCAGTTATTCTAACAAGTTTATCTATAGATATTGATGTGCTTAGTATGAGTACTATCACTCAAGGTGTTCCTCATGTTGATTTCTCATTAAAGATCAGTAAGAAACAATAAGTCACGAATGTAGTCGAAACGAAGCTTGAAGCTTTCGATGATGAATCATCCCTTCTTTAAATATCTTTTAAAAAATGCTACTCAATAATTTACATCATAAAAAACTATTAAATGTACCTTGGATCATTCGTAGAGTCGAAAATAAAGCATATTATATCAAATACATTTTTGAGGAGAATGAATATGTGGTTTTAGTTACTGATTTATGTTTAGTTTGGCTTGAACATGGCGATTTTAGACGTATTCAGCGAAATGCAAAAGTGCAAAATATTGACATTGAATCAGAAAAAGAAGCAGTAGCAGTGCTAATTCGATTAAAACAACTATTTCTTGATAGTATCTCACGCTGTAATATAAAAAAAGAGGCTGGTAAACTCAAATTACACTGTAAACCTAGCAGTAGCCAAATTCAGAATAGAATAAATACCCTTTCCTGGGTATTTAATTGTGAGCTACTCGATCAAGAGACCAAAAATGATGATGCATTGAGTGGTCCGCAAGTGATTTATGATCATTTCATACAACCAAGTCAAGCAATTGTTAATCATTTTACCGAGAATATGTCAGGTAACCCCTCCCCCATTTCTTTATAATGCATTATAGATCGCTTGGCTAAACAAAAATGTTTGTGCGCTTGAAATAAAAATCACAAAATAGATGAAAACCAAATCAAATTAAAAATGGTAAGACCAAAGAGAAAATCAGGCACTGTTGATTTTTCATCAAGTATTTGTTGATAGGCAAAAGCATCAGCATCCATGTATTCCACTACATCTTTGAGTTATATTTCTGAATTAATAAATGATAAAGGTAAGATGCACAAACGAAAACAGGGAAGTGTTTGTTTTTGTAATTGATCATCGAAAAAACACACACATTTTAGATACTCCAATTGCAACAGTTACACAGATGCCCCTAGATGAACCAGAATCTCAAAGCCAAAAAGAAAAGATGCATATTATGGTCAGTAGTATCACATAATCTAACTTGAAATGCTTATTTTTTATATTTTTCCTTTTTTTTATTATTTTTTTTATTAATTTTTTTTATAATAGACGAATGAAGAATTAGAAGAAAGAAAAAGACAAGAGTTACAGTTATTAGAGCAAGAGGAAAGAAAACGATTAATGGCCGCTAATAAGAAGAGAAGAAGACTTTAAAGTCTTGTGGATGGGGTAAATAAACTTCCTTTTTCGGTACACATAATAAATTTTTTGTCATAGCATGGTATATAGAAATTGTCTTGATATTGTTGTTGTTGTTGTTGTTGAAAATCAAAATAATTCTCGAATTTATCGTCATCTGATGGTGAAGGAGGCATATAAATACCAACATTATTAACTGTAGATAATTTGATCATATCTGTTGGTGTAGCGGGTGATGTTGGCAATGATAAACTAACAGATTTACGCTTCAATGTGAGTGTGTCAATAAATGATGTGGTTGGAAGTCGGTTTTTCTTCTTTTTTAAGCTTTCCTCTTGAGTTTCAACTTTTTTAATGCTTGATCCTGATTGCCAGAAAGAGCCTTTTTTTATAGGTACATTTTGAGGTTCTAAAGAAGGCATTGTGTTGAATATTAAAAAGAAGAAAGTAAGCAAAATAAAAAAAGTAGATCTTTTTTCAGAGATGCGGGAAGAAATTGTCTTTATAAGTAACATTTGTACAGTAGTAAGTTGCTCATGACGCACAAACAAGTTGAATCCTATCTGTTCTTCATTTCATGCATGTACTACTGAGTTATTCCTCCGATCCATCGATTATATCCACACATATTTAATCTTATAAATAGGGCAACCCATGTTAAAAAGGCTACTAAGCTCATCAACTCCTCTTATTCCGCCCATAACCTTGAGTGTTTCATATTATTGACATGCATCATGCATTACTGACATGATTATCAAGGTTAATCGACTCGATTAAAAGTGAAGTTTCATCCTATTATATTGCGATACTATTGTTTAAATCTTTTGTGATTGAGATATACTCCCCCCTCCCCCCCCCAATTCAAATCAAGTTGCGTTTATCCATCTCATATTACAAATATAAAAACTTTTTAAGCTTATTTGGAAATAGTTTGATTGGATATCATGTTTGTGAAACAATGCTACCATGGTAGTTTGAATCTAACATGTCCCAATTTTCGATGATCAGATAATTCTCAATGTCTAAATTATTTCAATAAGCATTTATATGGCGAAGATTGCAGAAATACATACATAATCCGCATTTTACTGATATATACATGACACATAATATAAAACTGATTTAACAATGCGACACCAAATATGCATACATTTGTGCCTCATGTCGACTCTTAAAAGAAAAGAATACTTGGCACTTCGATTTAATTAAAAGACCAGACTATATTTAGTGAACCCAATATCAGGTATTTTAATTTGAGTTAATTATTGCCCATATATATATCATTTTTGTACTTGATAACCGGAATATATTTTCTTATCAAAATACTATATACTGTACACACAGATGAGGCAGGGTAAACCATGATGTTTTTTCATATATTATACTCTCTCTCTTTCTCTGCATAATATTATCAAATCAATTTAATTTACCACGCTTATTTCGTTTACATACAAGAGAGTTGTATGCACAACATGCTATATAGAAACTTGACATCGGTTATTCGTGTATATTTTAGTTGTTTTTAACACCAAACCAAATTTGAAAACAAAAACAAGTTTTAACATTTCCATCATGCTGATATTATGTGAACTTTCATTACAAGTTTTTGTTTAGTAACAAATCTAATATTCTTATATTTGTACCTAGTTTTAATTACTGAAATATCACAGGCACAGCAATAGACAATATCAGCTACTAGAATCAAAAAAGTGAATGCACACAATGGAATTTACCATCGATACCCTTTTCCTTTTCGGAAAATGGTTTAACTTGATTAAAAAAAAGGTATATACTACACAGCTTATAAGTCAATATTTGATCTTCAAAAACTTTGATGTATTAATAAAGCTTTCTAAATAACTGCAAAATTTATATTTTAAAACTTTATTGTGGTATTTACATGAAAATATCAACAAGTTACCTTTAAATCTACAACACAGACTCATTTTTAACATTTTAGCCATGCTTCCTCCAATTATGTACTTTGGAAATCAAATCTGAAGTTACAATAAATGCGAACAGGCAACCAACGAATAATCTAAATATAATATCCGTTTAGATTTAAGTGAAATATAATAATTCTGCATACATATACATATACTCATGAATTACCAAATATATGGAACACGCCCCTAAAAAATGTGCCATTATTCCCTAAAAATACTCCATAACTAAAAATGGGAAAAAGATCATCAAAAGTTAGATTTTTTTGACTTCAAATAAAGATACATACAGTTAATAATAACACTCTTAAATGCAGACAAGAATGAGGACCATCATATACCTTTTGTATGGTACATAGCTTAATAGCCAGTCGATGTAGCTTTCATGCAATGTTTAGTTCTTCAGCGAAGAATAATTGCCGCCCTTCTTTTGAAGCATTTTTACTGAATTAAAAATTAAGCTGGATTTAAATGAACCTTTTGTCAATATTCTATAGTACTTCAAGTATAGTCTCCCATTTTTTTTCCCTGATTATCTATTGAAATGGGGGCACGCTCCGATTTTGAATATCACCATATAAAATTGTATCATTAGATATGCGCAGGTGACTGAGCTTGAATCTAAAAAGTGTCCAAATGAAAAAAAAATTCAAAAAAATCCAAAAAAATCCTTGTATGTTTAATTACTCACAAAATGCATAGTAAGTTGAGCTAGCGTATTAATTGTTTTAGGTTTAGTTTTTAATTCTGAGTCGATCTATGTAGGTTTTAAAAATGTTTTTCTCATAAAATCACTAGTAAATTCGATGTCAAATTCTAACGGTTTTTGATCGAAAAGTACCCTTCATTCAAATGCAACCCTAAAATATTTTATTTTCACATTATGCGCAACAAAATTATCTACAGAATGAGTATTTATACGTAGCTGTAGCCCTATTTTTTGTGTGGATATTAATTTTTTTTTATCATTTTTTTGTATCGGCGAAAATTTATCCTTGTATATCCTCGTCCAAAATGGATCCTTTTTCGTATCACCAAAAATCAATCATTCAATCGCAATTTTCTCGACGAAAAATTAATATTTTTTGACGATGTAAAATTCGTTAGATAGACGCTAACGAGTGCTATCCTATGATTTTAGCTTTGCATACCTATCATTCTTTCATGGATCTCTATAATAGAAAACGTGCTCTCACAAAATTTATAAAAAAATAAAAAAGCCTTCACAACGATCCAAAACCTAGATATCCTGGTAGAGAATGAAAAATAAAGTAGACTTTACTTAATAACCATTATTGCAATACATTAGTATTTCCTCGATTTATTTTCATTTCAAATGCCGTTTTTCAATCTTAAGCTGGCCATTTCTGCAATGTTCAAATTTATAAAACAATCACTATAGTAACCATCCTTGCTTCATTTAATAAAGTTTATAGTCGGGACAATCTTGAATGGATCCGTACTGTTTTTCAAAGAAAGTTTCTGCCAAAATTAATCACCAATATAAATATTCACGTTTTTTTTTGTTTACTTTGCCCTCTGAAATTGTTGAAACCAGAATTAGCGTTTAACATTATATCTCAAAATGTGTGGAATAAATTGTTCAACAACTTTTATTATGTGTTCAAGTAAGACTTTATAATGAAATTTAAGGGCTGTCATAAGTATATATACTAAACTCCAGCAAAATTTGTATCATAAAAATCTCAATGATATTAATGGATATAACAAAATAAATTGCAGACTCGTTTTCAGAGAAAATTTTTGGTTTAGTAAAGGGTTTTGTTCTAATTCCTAGCAATACTTTTGTGAAAATTCTCCAAATTGTTACAACTACAAGGTTCGACTGTATAATTACAGTAATTATTCAGAAGCTTATTTTATTTTTTATTTGTGTGAAGGATAAAATACAACGTACAGCATTAGTCTAATAGCAGGGTTTAACTTGGGAACTATAAGATGGTACAATCAGCTTCGAAAAAGCCTAAAAAATCACAAAATTTGAAGGATTTATAAAAGTAAAATATACATACTATTTGTTTAATTTTAAAATATATATCCATCTTTGTATCCAAATACATATAATGTATTTTCGATGGTAAACTAAAGAATGTGCGTAATAAATTCCGATAGCGTTGGCCATGACGTTTTTGTACAACTAATATGTTATTTGCATATATATGGATTTACATGATAATAACTGAAATTAAATGAATAAATTGTCATAAATCATTAATATTCATCTCAATTGAATAGAATACAGTAGAAAAAATTAGTAAATCTAAGGAGGTTTTCTCTTGAAATGAAAGACAAAAAGATGCAAATGAAATTTTTATTTGTGGCATGAAACATATCTTTGCACAACCAAAAAGAACCGAGTAATAATATTTATATCTCTTAGCTCTTTTTTTCTATATTTTATCAAAATAAACAAAAAAAAAAAAAAAACACGATGTCTACCATAGTGATATCAAACGATAACTTAACATTGGATGATTTTCTTCAACTTCAATCATTGCTTAATCATGAGCAAGAAGAATGCGATAAGCATATTGAAGCTTGTCATCAACAAAATAAATCTCACGTCCATCCCGATCATTATCATTCCCCTACCATCAAATTCCGTCGTGCAATTAACCCTCAAGCAGCACACGAGTCTCAACTTGAAAAGCAACGTCTTGCACAAGCTATATTAGCTTTACAATATCTCAAGGATCAATACAGACGTCAACGTGCTATTCAAATCCAAGCTTACTTGGAGGAATATCGTCGTCAAGCTCTTATCCGCGCTGTATTACAAGAAGAAGAAGAAAGATATTATCGTCAATGCATAGCCGCTGCTTTGGAACAAAGACGTGTTAATTTGCTTTGGCAACAATTTGTAGATGCTAAAAGACAAGAGGCTTTAGTACAGCAATTACAACATCAACAATTGAATAAACAGGAAGAGCAAGTAACTGACGATGCTACTGACGATGGCGAAAGTTATTCAGAGTATCATTCTCAACAGTTGGCTGATTTATTGAAGAAAATATTCAATCAGCAGCATCCAGAGCAAGAGCGAACAGCAGAGAACCCAGAATCTGAAACCTCCCCCAACGTTAATGTTAATAACAAATCAGAAGACGAACAACAGTCGATGGCAGAGGTTTGGAAATACCTCAATGAACAAAAAGCCGACTCTGAGACCCCTAGAACTGCATTTTTATCCTCAGAACATGACAGGGTATTGGGTGCAGGAGAAGAGCAAAATGCAGAATCTAATGAGCAACAAGAAACAGAATCTATTGGTAGCCCTGCATCTTTATCAGATTATGATCAAATTAAAGCACTGCCTCCTTTACAAGATCATGTGGTTACATTACAGGATTTAATCCAGAAATTAGCTGCAGAACCTGTGCTAGTGGGTGAGCAATATAACAAATATGATGCTCCTATTCAATCTTTTACAAAAGAACCTTTGCGGGAAACCACCACTACTCCTCCTCCTCCTCCTACTACTACTACAAATGAAAACAAGGATGATGAGACAGAACAATCCAAGGAAAAGACAAAAAAGGCATTCTTGCCTCAACATATTCTCACAGAAGCAGAGCCTACACCTACACTTGAAAACATGCCAAATACGCCACTCGATAATGTATCAATTAAAGATGATTCTCATTTTGTTGATACGATCGCTGCTGAGCAACAAAATCAAGAGATGCCTGCAGATCCACGCAAGGAGAAGGCATTTGAAGAATTAGATAATATCTCTGACCAATTGTCTAATAACAGTGATCTTGTCAAACGTTGGAACCAGGTACTGTTACATTCTGCGAATCTTAGTTTTAATAAACAGCAAGACGGTACATTATTGTTAACTGCATCTACAGATGCCAATAGACAGTTTCTTGGCTCTGAAGATGAAATTATGAGAGTCATGCTTAAATTAGATTCTATTGATTCACTTGGAGATGAAGATATTCGCTTAAAGAGAAAGAGCCTTGTAAAGAAATGTGAACACATGTTGGAGGAGTTGGACCAAGCCAAGAAAACTCAATGGGAAAAGGTTGTTTCCTCCGATAAACAAGGAAGAAACAAACATCGGCGCCATAATAAAAAGCATCACAAAAAATAATAATAAAAAGAGGGTATAATTTACCCTTCTCCAGGTTACTATTTTTACTTTATAAACTAATCGTGAGAAACCCTTTTCTTTCTTGTTAAAAAAATGTTTATTAAGAAACTTCCATATATTTTATCTTATTTCCTTGGTTATAGAAAACCAAATCATGTTGTTAAAAAGTTACCTGTGTGGAGGATATATTTGTGGGGTTTCATTGCTGCTTGGGCTGGCATTGCAATAATAGAAATCATATTTGCTTATGGTCCATCATTTCAATCACATCACACACCCATGATTATAGCATCTTTTGTAAGTATGAATGTTTATTTTACATATCAAACAAAACATATAAACTAAGCTTAAATTAGGGTGCATCAGCAGTTTTAATCTATGGTGTAATAGAATCTCCTTTAGCACAACCTCGTAATGTTATAGGTGGTCAAATCATTGGCGCTATAGTGGGTGTTATTATATCGCAATTATTCTTGGGTATAGAGAAAAACTGGGCATCAGAAGGTCAATTCACTGTTGTGCAATGGGTCACTGGTGCTACAGCTATGTCTTTATCGTTAGTAGTGATGCAAATAACTAAATGCGTTCACCCTCCAGGCGGTGCAACTGCGTTGATCCCTGCAGTAACAATCGCTATTCTTGATATAAAATGGTTTTATATTGGTGTAGTAGCATTATCTTCAGTAATTCAAGTATTGATTGCATGTTTGATTAATAATATTGAAAGAAGATATCCATTATATTGGTGGGCACCAAATGAATTACCAACCAAGGTGAACCCAAATGAACTTGCTGCAGTTTTATCTATTCCACAATCAATGCATGGACCTGAAGATGTTGTGCTTGATAATTTGACAGAAGCTGAAGAGGGTAGATTAAATGCGTCAAAAGTTAAAGATAATGATAACGATAGCGATAACGATAAAGTTGCGCAAAAGTACCATAATAATTTTTCCTCTTCAACATCCTCTTCCGTCACAACATATGAAAAACACCACATGGTAATAGATCAAGCCATTACCACATTACAAAAACATGCTCAAAATTCAGATACCAAATATATATTATTAACCACAAATTCCTTGTTTCATTCTCCAGGAATTTCATTAACAAACGATGAAAAGACAACATTAGAAACATTAATACAAAAATTAAATTCTCAGTAAATTTATTTATTTTGACCTTGTAAAGTTACAACAACACGACGAGATCCACCAGAATTACGATGCTCACACAAATAAATTCTAATTTTAAAATATTGTTATTTATACAAATTCATGGAAACGGATAAATTAGTGATAAAAAAATACTTGCCCTTGCCAAGTGCCCAAATTAAGTTTGCCATTGGTGATTGGAATATTCAAGGATACACCCACAATTCCAGATTTTAAATGTCCAGGCTATGAAAGTTATTGTTAGATAAAACATGAAATGATTTGAAATGCATTCGCTTATACCATATCATCAGCACCTTCTGCTGTATGAATGTAAGGAAATGTTTCTGGCACAATTTTATTTAAACCCATTTCCATATCTTTTTGAACATCAGAATCATAATTTTCATTGATCATCAAGGAAGCAGAAGTATGTTGTACTTTATACAAGTAGAAAAAAAATTAGCCTTTTTTATTCTGCTATATTGATAAATAATAGTGTAACATTTGAGATTATAAACTTACAAAATACATTAGCCATGCCCACTTTAAAGTTTTTCAATTCGGGCAGTTGACCTACAATCTCTTTATGAACTAAATGACAACCTAAAAGCAAAATGAATAATTGATTTTAAAGGGTTTTTGCAGGTGAAATACCTCTTCTACGTTCATTTAAACGAATTTCTTTTTGAACCCAAGACATTATAATGTAAGAATATGTTAAAAAAAGAGAGGAAAGTAAAAGCGTGCTTGGTGTCGGCGACATGAAGTATATACTCCAAGGTGGAGTCATTTGAGTCACGTATCGTTAACGTCATTAAATGTATATATATATTTCCCGGGTTCTTTTGTATAATCTATTCCCTTGGCGAGCTTCCTTTCATGGTAAATTTCCTCTTTTTGAGATTAATAAGGTTACCTAAATTCCTAAAAAGTAATAAATTTACCATATAATCACCGGGAAAGAACTTTCCCGCAAATAGAAAGTGTATAAATACAATAATGAGTTTTTTGAGGGATTTATTTTCTTTTTTTCATTTATGGATTATTTTTCTTTTTTCTGTCCTTTTTTTTTTTATTATTATTATTATCAACATCATCATGTCTTGCTCTTATAGATTTATGAATTCATCGTTATCTCAATTATCCAATAATAGGTTAGTTTGGAAATATATGTTATTGATAAATAGCAGTAATAATCCTAATACATACTCTTCAGGGACTATGATATTATACTAAGACAACAACCAACAAGAGCAAAAATTAGTATACCAAATGAAAGAGATAAAAGATCTATAGAACCACCACCTATTTTACAAATGCAATGGGTCAATTTTTCAAATGAAGAGAAAAAGTAAAACAATCCAAAAAATCCCAAACTTGGACAAATTATAATAATCATATTGTAAATAGACAATCATTACAAAGTCCATTTTATTTTGTTATGGTTAATATCGTTCACGCAGAAAATCCAGATACAACATGTCCATTACCCACGAAAGAATATTTATCAGGTGCTACAGTATCTTCACTTTATAGACTAAGAGATATTGATAACACAGACGGCGGCTTTTTCGTATTTGGGGATTTAGCAGTAAAAAAGCAAGGTTATTTTCGACTTTATTTTAGTCTTTTTGAAATGATAGAGTATGTGTACAAATTTATAAATTATTCATGTGTAACTTTTTAATTGATGTGTATAAATAGTGGCATAGTTGAAAATCGCAAGAATACTTTATCCAACTCATTTATGGTTTACACAACAAAACAATACCCAGGCCCTATTGAATCTACATTTTTATCTCGTACATTTTCAGACCAAGGTGTAAAAATAAGAGTAAGAAAAAACCATCAATTATCAACTAATACAACAACAACAACAACCACAACCACAAAAAAGAAAGGGTAAATAGCTTTATATTTATACATTATATCCAAAAAGAGTAAATATTCAATTTTATGGTTTGTAGTGGGACCAACGTCGTTGTAGCACGTAAACGAAAGTACGATAATACAAGTATTTGTCATCAACCTTTAAAAAAAGAAGTTTTGTCTCCACCTCCATATGCTTCTGATAATATTGTACATTTTGGTAGATGGCAATCATCATTATACAAATGTAAATCCTCTTCTTCTTCTTCTTCTTCTTCTTCTTCTCAGTCATCCAATAACAACAATAGCAACCCTATAAATCATGATATCTCTGATAATACCCCTCCTTTACCTTCAATGGCGTCTTCTCCAACTCTTTCCTCTTGTTCATCATCAAACATCATTTATTTACCTCCTATTGCTCAACTTCCTTGTAATATAGAAACCACATCTCCCCCATTTTATCAATTACCTCCTCTCTGTGAAATCATGAATAATAAGCATTCAAATGAAACTTATACTTCTTTTCCGATTGACACTGCATTCTTTAAATAAAAACACTTATTTTAGGTGGGATTATTATCCTAAATTGTATTGGGAAGATCTTGAAAATCGTGCAACATATCTTTATAGCGTATGTACATTTATTAGCATCTAAGATCTCCCGCACTTGTAATTTTCTCTCTATAAACTCTAATTGTTTTACTTCATCATATGATAGTATATGTAATTTGTTAGCTCACGTTTACTTTTTAGCATGTATGATGTTATCTTTTTATTGTACAACTGATTGAAATCGCATGTTTCAGGTACAAAAATCAATAACCAAAAGCAAAAAAGTCAGCACGCGCGGCGCTTGAAATGTTTAAATCTTTTCTCGAATGAATGGTGAATTTTTTGCGATTTTTGAAAAAACTTGGCCATTTTTTGCGATATACTCCTATCTTTACTAATCAATTACGCTTAGATAATTAATTGAACTTTGTAGTACTTTTTGATAGGAATCGAATGGTGCAAGCTTTAGAAAAATGTTGCACGTAAAATTTGGCAGAATGTTTGAAATTCAAAAAATCAGTAATTCGAAGAAAAATCAAAATTATTTATAGATAATCTGGAGTTGAAACATTTTCAGATGAAAGAATGAGCCTTTCTGGTCATTTGGTGTCTATACATATCTTAGTAAAATGCTTCATTTTCGGGGTGAAAATTTGAATTTTCTCTTGATCGATGATTTTTGCCTATGATACCTCATGAAAAGTTCGAGGTAAAATTAATGATCTGAAAAATTGAGTTATTGTTATAGGAAGTATCTATTAAATGAAAGGAGTCGTTTGGTATGCCTCTGAGCATCTAGGGATGCTTGTATCTAGAGATATGCGCTCTTTAAAGTTGATGATTAATGCGGTTTTTAGTGAAACCATGACAGGAAAATGCATAGTTTTACGTAAAATTGATATACTGTTGCAAAACAAAAAATTAGATACGTATTCTTAGGTATTTTGAATCATACTTACACCATTAAAAAATGTTGGCAGGCTGATTAGATGGTATAAAAATCCTTTGAAAAATGATTTCTTTCGTAGTCAGATTACAGAAGATACACTGTTCCAGAGTTTTTGCAATGTACCCATTGCGCACATTTTATAGCTTGCTTTTGTAATTCAATGCTTGGTATATAAAGTACAAAAGGACACTTTTTGTTGTCAAGTCTAGTATTTGATTTACAATGATATCGAGCATAAATGAGCTTGTGAATATCCAATTGTAGTTGCTATATGGAAAGAATTGATTGGCTAACGTGTCAATTGTGACCATGTAGATGGGGTTAATGCTTTGGTATCTAATTAAAATCCAAGAAAGAAAAGCTTCCTTTATTCTCTCTTCGTAGCCAGTAGCCGTTAGAAGTGATAGTGGTAAAAATATGGAAGATATAGACAAAGAAATTACAGTGAATGTGCGTTCCCCTTCTCTCAATGAGACACTTGAAATAAAAACTGTTTTGAATGCAACCGTATTGACATTAAAGAAATCTATTGAACCCGTACATCCTCATCGTCCAAAAACTATCAACCAGCGCATTATTTACAGTGGAAAGTTATTAAAAGATTCTGATATATTGGCAGAGGTGTTGAAAAAGATTGACGAGGAAGTTATTCCCACTTTTCATCTTGTTGTTAAACCTTCTCTCGACTCTGCCATGTCTCGTGCACAAACTCCTGTATCAGCTACTACAAACTCTTATCCTCAACAACAACAGCAACAACAACAACAACCTTCTTCATCTTCAACTTCACCTTTTTCAAACCCCATAACTTCTGAAGGAATGCCTCAAAATACAGGTTTTGCCATACCACAGTATCAACAACAACAGCAACAACCACAACCAATGTATCCTTCCTCTTTGCCGGGAGGATATCAAGTTGTATCTATCAAGTATGGAAATGTTTAACGTCTATTATATAAATTACTAACTTTTTTTTTCGTATAGTGGCCAGTATTATCTTGCACCAACCCTTGTTCTTTCTCAGAATTTATCACCTCAACAAACATTCAATACCCATAATCTACCCACAGCCCAGCCTCCTCTTTATCAACATCAAGCAAATGCTACATCATTTTCTTCTCCTCAACCACACCAACAACAGCAACAGCAACAGCAACAGCAACAGCAACAACAGCAACAACAGCAACAAGAGCCTATTGTGCAACCTTACATCAATCAACTTCCTCAACAACAACAGCAAAATAATCCACTTTTTGGTGGAAATGTACCTATTCTTGTCCGACCTGCCAATGCTCAACGAGCAGCATCCATTTGGCTTGCTTTAAAACTCATTGTTGTATTATTCATGGTTTGTCAAGGTGCAAGTATTGAACGTATCTTTATTTTTCATGCAATTGCATTTGTATTCTTTTTGTATCAAACTGGTAGATTGAGATTTGTTTTACGTCGTGTTCGAGTTGAAGATTTAAACAGATTTAGACCTGGCGGAGGAGGAGGAGTAGGAGGAGGATTGCAAAGACCTGCTGGACCCGCACCTAATGCTCCCAATGTCGATGCTAATGCAGAAGGTGCTTCTACTTCAGTTAACAATGCCAACAATTTACATCAAAGAAGACAGGATAATGGTGAATCATCTAGTACATCAAATGAAGATGCTGCTTCCGGTTCTGCTGCTGTCAATGAACCTGCTAGACCCCTTACGGCTTTGGACGTCTGGAAAAGAGGGGCTTATACTTTCTTTGCTTCTTTATGGCCTACTTATGGCATTGATCCTCAAATTGCTCAAGCATTTCAAAATGATAATAATAATCAAGAGCAACAAGATTAATCATTATTTAGACTGTAAAATAAAAAAAAATAAAAAAAATGAAAATGAATAAAAAAAACTTGCACATACACCCTATTTGTAAAGAGTTTTTGTAAACGATACAAATAAGCCAAACAATAACTGATGCATTGAAAACATTCCTTAGAATCTCAAGTTTATGGCAGTATATTTTGTTTTTTATTTATTGAAATATATCGACGCTGAAAACACAATCCATGTGGTTTGCATGAAAAAAAAAAAAAAAAAAAACGTCAAAAGATATCTATGAATCAGAGCAATCATACTATATATCAACATCAAGATACTTATTCCAGTTTGCATCAATTGATTTGGATATGCTACAAATTCGTTTTAATCGTGCATTCCATATTTTATAAGTGGTTATTGTAGTTCCCAATCAATTCGATGTCATCAAAAGAATATTTTTGAAAAAGAGAGTCAAATAAGAATGGCAAAATTAGTTTTCCATTTGCTCTTCTCCCTTCCCTCACTCACAAATATTACATGGAAATACAAATGAAAACAGACAACTTTATATACGAAGAACCACCACAGCAGCCAAAAAGAAAATTAATACCAGATTCTATCAAAAAGAAGCGTAAATTAAAAGAATTAGAACGCCTTAATAGTGACCAACTCTCATCATCAGAGGATGACTTTTCTGATGTTGATTCGAATTTATTACCCAGTGATACTAGTACAGCAAAACTCAAAAAGATGCACCACAAAAAAAATAAAGCAACGGCAGCGGCAGCAGCAGCAGCGAAAAAAGAAATGAGCATGTCAGATCGATATAAATTAGCAAAAGCACAACTTCAATATATTTCAAGAGAGAATGAAATGTTATGCGATGAATGGGCATCAACAGAAAAGGTTTTAAAGAAATTAAAGACAGAAAGAAAAGTATTATTAGATGCTCTTGTTAAAAAGAGATATAGGGATGATGAATAATAAAGAAAAAAGATATTTTTAATATGATGTTTGTATATATGTCTTTGTGTGTGCGTGTGCGTGTGTGTGTATGTGAGTGATTCTATGTATTAGCATGTAATAGATTATGCGGATTCTTTTTCATGAAATTCTTTTGCAAATGTTTCAGCAACAATCAATGGGAAAACAAGTGTAGCGTCAGCATAAACCTTGCAAGATTTACTATCAGCACGGATTTTACCCCAAGATACAGCCTCATCAGGACGAGCACCTGCATCACTACCATCAAATTCTTGTCCAGTGTTGATGTATACAGCATAATCAGCACCATTTCTCATCAAATTAGCATTACAGATGTGATGTTTAATGACACCACCACCCAAAATAATCATACCAGTCTTTTTGGCAAATACAGCTTGGTTGTTCATGGCACGAATATCAGCAGCAATGTCGACAATTAACCCAGGATTTTTATAAGAATGGA
Source organism: Mucor racemosus (assembly GCA_027405735.1). Classification (NCBI taxonomy): domain Eukaryota; kingdom Fungi; phylum Mucoromycota; class Mucoromycetes; order Mucorales; family Mucoraceae; genus Mucor; species Mucor racemosus. The sequence goes on from JAPEHQ010000005.1 coordinate 2,346,738, forward strand.
AATAAATCATATCGCCCAAAGAACCATCAGTAATAGCAGGACAAAATACAGGGATCTTGTTCTTGGAAGTCCAATAATAGATACTGGATTCATCATTGATTTCATTACCAAGACGTTCAATCATAGTAGAAGGGGTCCAAGTAATGCCTTGTTCCTTTTGTTCTTCCAACATTTTATCAAAAATAGGAATAACCCAATCCTCAAATTTACAATAATTGTTGTTGGGGACCAACAAGTTACCAATACGATTCAAACCCTTTTTACGAAGATCGCTGCCATTTAATGCAAATTCACCGAGATAAGTGGGAGCAAGACATTTGATGAAATCTTCCTCTACACCACCAGCTGAAGCGACAATGACATCGACCATTTTGTGTTGAACCAAAAATTTAATAATCTCACGCAATCCTGAAGAAACTAAATTGGATGTATAACCTAAAAAGATTTTACATTTGGTATTTTTGCGAACTTCAGGGTCAAGGTATTCTGCTGCTTCGTCGGGAATAACAGCTTCATCTGAAAGACGCCATTTTCTCTAGAATTGGTATTCTTGGATTACTATTTGATATACAATATGAGTGATTGTAACTTACCATCTCCTTGATGATTTCCATGGCTTCACCGAGACTACTGCCTTGATAACCAATTTGTTTATAAGCACCTAATAATTCGGAAAGTGATAATTTCTTGTTGAAATCAGGGCCTTGAATGAGGACAGAACCTTCGGGCATTTCAACGGATTCAACGAAAACTGCATCTAATGCACCAGTAGGCTGTGATGCTGTGTTATTTCCGTTGCTTGACATTATATAGAAAGCTGGAGAGAAGAGAAATGTCAATTTTCTCAATTAAAACTTTTTCCAATTTTGATATGAATTGAGCGTATAAAGTCACATCATGTATGGGTAAAGAGAAACCGGAGACGAATTCTGATACACTGTTAAAAGAATTAAGGTTGCAATAGATCTTGTTCATAATTAAAGATATTGGAGTTTCATTGTATATTTAGATTTAGATAGATATATTATTGATTTAATGCAAATTTATAGTCCAAATCATCTAGCTCAATTACATTCAGGAACATTTGAATTGCTTAAATCCGTATTTCCAACGCAGTTTAACTCTGTTCCTGAGTGATATGACTCCTGATATACAAAAATAATCTTGTTAGTAGACGTAGCAAGTGCATATTCTTGATTGCGATGAAGATCAATGCGTTATTTTACGTATTTTCTTCTAGTTTTGAGCAACATTTGCTGTACATTGTTCCCTGAATCTTATCCCAGTAATCGCTAATATTGTGTTTGCCATGTACACAACTCGCATATACAATATATACTAATACAAGCATATATAATTCAATACCCAATGCATGAAATATGTATTTTAATCTTGTGGATGCAATTTATTCTATATTTGACTTGTTTTTTCAAGACGACAAGAATTTTTCAAAGAATTTTTCAGAGCCATAAAAATTACATAGATATGAAAAAACAAATTCCATGTGTATCCAAGAGCCATTAGAGTATACTAGTGTTTTTTATTCCATGAAAAACGGACGTATTGGGGTCGAAATACGTACATTTAATGAAAAAAAATAGTGGCAGCGCAGGATTGCCAAATTTGTTATTTTTTGGTTTCTTTTGGCGCTTTTACTATCAATCTAATGAAATCTAGTTCTCTCGATATAATAAACATGCAACAGCAATTCGGAAATAATATACACTAGAGGGGATATCATTTATAGCAATCTAGTTACATTGCATGTCTTGGGCTGTCATTTTTATTAATAGATTCATATTTTGTAGTGAATTTCAATGGATTTATAGATGCTGATAGCCCTCTTCAGCATCCGAAAGCTGAAACATTTCAAGCATATCCCGTTTGATATATCTTCAATTTCAGATACTTGCAAAGATCAGGAAACCTCAACTAGTAAGTTATATCTTACAACGCTACATTTATGAGATTTGATGACACGTAAACTGCATATTTCAAACGTTTTCTTTGACAATACATGACATATGTATATCAAAAAAGTCTCATGCTTTCTGATCTTTAAAGCTTCAGCGGAAGATGTAAATGCCATTGAAGCATGCCATCTTCATTTGGGCCACCACTAGAAATGTTATATCAAAATTTTGTAGCTTATATCAACAAACACTATCTTCAAAAATTATAGATAAAATTGCTATGGGATTTATGAATTACGCTGCTTCTTTTGCAAATTTCCTACGCATATGGCAGATTGCATTGAGATCAAAAATCACGAAGAAAGATGAGTGATTTTTATTTGCGACAATCCTGGTTTCGAAGCGGGGTCAGAGTAGACATTTCAAACGACATCTACATAGTATAAAACGATATCTACATGGATTTTTGCCGAGATATTGTGAATATATATCGCTATACATGTTCTTTGGATGAAGAGCTCAAGATATATCGAAACATTAAGGGAGATCATTGCATCTAATGATCTTGAACATCGTTTCGTGACGTTTCCACGGACATACAATTGTTGACGTCAACGAACCACAGATGTAAAAGGCTTTTTTTCGCTGTATTATTGTTGTTTTCTTCTTCTTCATACCAATAAAAAAACTTTTCCCCCTTTTTTAACGTACAAAGAGTTAGTATTGTCACTTTAAAATGATAGATATCTCATGCAGGGACATTTGTGTTAATATTTTGAACCTTTTATAGATAAATACACAATAAAAAATGAGTGAATATTGGTAGGTTCCTTTTTGAGATTGCTGAAAATATAATTTTTGTTAACATTTATACAATTTTCTAGTCCTGTTTATGCACCTTTCTTCGGTACTATGGGTTGTGCCGCCGCTATCGTCTTCAGTTGTAAGTATACCATTTTAAAGGCACATTTAGAATGAAAAAAAAGTCGCGCTTTCGTTACGCTTTGTTTTCCTTGGTGCCTTTCTCGTTTTAGATGTGTTTTTCTTAATTTGTTACACGATTTTTCTAATCGTTCTTTTTGAATGTAAAAGGTCTCGGTGCTGCTTACGGTACTGCCAAATCTGGTGTTGGACTTTCCGCTATGGGTGTCTTGCGTCCTGATTTAGTTTTGAAGTGTATTGTTCCTGTCGTCATGGCTGGTATTTTGGGTATTTATGGTGTCGTCGTATCTGTACTTTTGTCTGGTGGTCGTAAGTATCATAATCCTTAGATGTTTCAAGATTTGATTTAGCGCGTTTTCGCAAGTAATTTTTTTTTACTAAATGCTTTTTGATATCATCTAGTTGCCATGAAGCAAACCCTTTTCAGTGGTTTCATCCAAATGGCCGCTGGTCTTTCTGTCGGTCTCTCATGTCTTGCCGGTAAGTTTGTGATATTGCACACGATATGAATTGTATTCTAATCTTATGATATCCAATAGCTGGTATTGCCATTGGTATTACTGGTGATGCTGGTGTTCGTGCTACTGCTCAACAACCTAGAATGTTCGTTGGCATGGTTAGTATCTGAAGAAATTATAAACCAACAAGCTTCATACTGATGTAACTTTCTTAGATTTTGATTTTGATTTTCGCTGAAGTCTTGGGTCTTTACGGTCTCATTGTTGCTTTGATTCTTAACACTAAGGCCTCTGGTCAAGAGAATGTCTGTAACTAAGTTTCAGAAATCGAAAATGAAAAAAAGTAAAATAACGAAAAGCAAGAGAATCGAAGAAGAAAAAAGAAAAATTTGGAATTCTTTATTCCCATTTTTTTATTATTTTAACTAATATCATATAGTTTATTCCTCACTCCCTTCATCTCCATATATCGATTAAAGCTTTTAAAAAACAAACAAAAAAAGATATCAGTAAAATACCGTTAAATTTTGATTTTATAAATCATGTTTCATGCATACTTACGTGATGTAAATTAATGATTATCTAATGTGTAGCTTGTCAAATGAGAACATTTGTGTCTATCACTGTTCAATATCTTACGATTTCATTTTGTTGTAAATATCGCTGATCTAATACGTGAAAATAGTGCCTGAAAAGCAACCCACGTTTGTTTCATGATTACTTTCTATAGTAGACTTGCCCTACTATTGCAACTCAAAAATCAATTTGCGTTGTCCCTGATTATTACAAATCACGTAAAAGTATAGTTTCATGTAGGCTGCTTCTCTCCTTCAAGAATAGAATTCGCGAATCAACAAGTTTATTGTATTTTCTTTGCATAGAAATTTCTTATGCACCTTATATTTGTCGTTCACAGAATATACATGAAGATTATACTACTCGATATGAATTCTGATCCCATTGGCATGTCTTACATTTATTAAACGACTCGCTGAAGCAGCGCGGATCAACAACAATAGTATTATTTGTAAACCGACGTTTCGGCAGATTTGATGTTGTCTTTGATCTTAAAAATCGGAGCGTGAGGAGTTTTCAATCAAAACTTGTCAAATAAAAAATGCTCTAAGGCTTTGGAGAAACTATAAAATATTATTTTAAACTTAATCGCATTTTGCATTACATTAAGTGCAGAAATAAATCCCTTAAACTTTGATAGATGGTAAGGAAATTTCATTTTTTTTTAAAAAACAGAAAAATCGGATCTGAAACTTTGCATTTTGTGATTTGAGCAAAAGCATGGCCAGGATCCGAAATAGAAATGTGGTACGCTTTCATTAAATGAGACTAGATTGATATTAAGAGGGTATTCTCAAAAGATTATTTAGTTGTTGCGTAGAAAAAGCTTCCTTGTATCTGTATCCTAGGCTTATATATTTTCGAGGGATATTACCTTATTCTATCATCATTCCAGCATCCCAATTCACCTATCTTAATTTACTGGATTCTGGACACTTGAGTCTTTTTTATATCCTTAAGAAACAGTATCCTAAAGGTGGTTTCACTAGTAAACATGAGGTACCAGTGGATATACGTATACCGTCCTTTATTGACATTCAAATGTCAGCGGCTAGGATTAATTGTATTATTATATAAACATTAGATATATGTATGAAATTTTTAACAGGTGGATGTACATATAAAATTATTCGGATGAAAAAGTATTGTTTTATTATTATGAGTTTACAGAGAAGCTTTATTTTTACTAGTTGAACGAGCATGTTAATAAATGTAAATAACTGGCTTGAAAAACAAGGTTGCCGATTTTCTGGTTTCTTTTTAACTATCTATTCATGCGTAAATGTTGAAATTAATATAGGATATTCAAGTTTTTAAAAAATAGAGGTAAAAAAAAATGCCCTACAAGCTACAACTTTGATCATACATAAAAACTATAATCACTTCTCAATTTCAATAGCTGTCATTATCATATATATATGCAGGTTTTGGCTGATTTAACGCTAATTTATTCAAAATGGTCTACCATGGAAATTAATCGTTTTAATTATGGATACTGTTACAGCTGCAGCATATCTTTTAAAAGTTTCTGCCTTTTTCGATTAATATTCACTGATTTAGAGCTTTTTTTTCAATTGCATTATTTTTCAAGTTGTCCAGGTCTTAATTTCTGTATTCACAAGATAGGTCTAATTGATTGCTACTCTGCATTTTTTGTTTTAGCAAAAAATATTGATTTTTCGTCGAGATAACCAAAATAATAGCTTTCATCACAGCTTAAAATCTATCATACCGGGATTCCAAAATTTATTTGTTGAAATGAACGAAAAATGGTTCAAAAAAACAAAATCGTTTAATGACTGATGATCTGCAAAGTAAGTCGACCTAGCATATTAAATAGGTTTTGTACAGTTTTGAATTCTGCATTCATCTAAATAAAAGTTATACAAACATTTTACATTAAATTGTGCGCAAAATGCAATCGAAATTTTGGAGGTTTTTTGAAGATACACACCACTTTTTATAAGCATTTTTAAAATATAATTAATGGTAATGATGTGCAACAAAATTATCTATCGATTGAGCTATTGCGGAATCTTCTAGCTGCATTTTTTATGGAGAAAACAAGATTTTTGTCCAAATTTTTTTGAAATTCAGAATTTGGGGTGAGGGTATATAAGGGAAAAATGGAAGCTAGAAATGGAAGTACCTTTTTGTTCACATTTTTTAGAATATCTCCATGAAAAATCAATATTTTGAAAAACTCTAAATTGGGTCCGAGAGAGCTCAATGAGCTTAATGAAACAAATGTTGTTCAATTTAACCAATATGTTTGAAACCTACTATAGAAATGCTAAAAAAATGAAGAAAAAATAAAGGTGCTCAAAAATTTTTTATATTCACATATGTTATAGAGAACTTTAAAACAAGTAAGTTTTATTATTAGAAAGTGCCAGTATAGCTTAATTTTTTCTGGAGATATGAAGCCTCAAAGTTTTCATTCCTTTAGCAGTGAAATACGCGTAAAAAATCTGAAATCTTAGCATTGAAAAATTAATACCAACTGCAAAAAATAGGATATTTCCGGATACTTATTTTTGGATTAAAGCTGAACATCTCAGGTACATTGGAATATAATTTTTTCGTGGTGTTATTTAGTGAAAACAAAAAGTAGGGCAGGGATGAAAAATGAGACCCAGTTTTCAAGGAAAAAGCAGTGAATTTTACGCGTTTTTGAGTCTTTCGTGAGATATAAAATAAATTTAGGGGTAGGTAGCATAATGCAATTAATTTATATTTATTTAATAATGTTGGAGGTATATTCGAGGAGTTGTTTTATATAGACAATACGTTTCAAAAGTTTTTACTGTATATATATATATATATAATATAGGGCGTTTTTTTTTAAAGCATAAGGTTTGTTTTTCATACATGTATTGATGCAATATGGTGCCCCAGAGCTTAAAGCAGCTCTAATATCAAATTAAGCTATTGTCTATTCAGTGAAGTATAAAACAATTACGGTAGTATACTTTTATTTATAACTTATAACATGCCATATCATGTAAACAAAAATCTCTTCGTAGTATAATAAATGATGTATATACATTTAAGATAATGATATTTGTCAGTGAGTAATATCCTACAACAATATGCATCAATATTCACAGTGATGCATAAGTCGAACACATACTATATTCAGATTAGCATTGCTATATATCTATCAAATCCTGATTAATATTTATTTTAAGACGGTATATAAACTGAATTCTATACCTTGACTATATATCCATTTACATCTCTTTTCTATATCTAAAAAACATGGAAAATTTTAAAATAGTATCTCTGAAGGTTAAGGATGAATGCCCCAGGCCTGTTTTCTTTCGAGGAAATAGTCCTTATTCTATCCTTATTGATATATCCCAATTTGTGGGCCTCGAGTTGCCAAGTTCTGGTCCAACAAGTATTCTCTCTGTTCTTCGAAATCAGTACCCAAAAGGTATATCTATTGCCGAACGAAATATTTCACAAATACACGACGGTCGGAAAACTGTAGTGGAATATATTGAAATATTTTTTGACGGAGAAGAATCTCGCGAAGGTGCTCTATCTACTTCTTTCTGTATACAAGGCCAAGATATCAAAGTCATTGCCACTATTAATCTGACTGATTGTAACATTTATCGTATTAAGATTAGTAATATTCAACTTTTGGATAATCCGTCTTCATTCAAATCAGATGTTCATAATCACCTACAGTTGTCGGGTAATGTCGAGTCTCTTCATCTTCATTATACTAATGATGGCAACTGGTTTACAGGTAATGCTTGTGCTTTCTGGAAAGGGTCACCTACTGTTAATAATAGAAGATTTACATCATTTCCTTTTGAATATGATTCAAAACTATCTTTTTCTATAAGCAAATTATCGGTAAATGAGTAGAATTTGACAAATAATCATTCGCTATATATGATGAAAGACATTCAAAGACATGGGAAAAAATATATAATACTAGTATACATAATATTCATCAGTCAAATAAAATATATGTATGTACACTGATATATCTCTACTATAATTCTGGAAGTTTGGGTCTCGCTCCTTATAATATTCATATACAAAATATCAATTTCATTTATATGATGTATCTTACATTTACACATTATTATTGATAAATGAAAGGCTTTTATATACATCCAAATATTTTGTTTAGAGGTTTACACAATTTAACAATACTATTAATAACCGACTGACGACGCATTGTGATTTATTTACTGCTAGCATATACGAGAGTAGCGACCTTACACAAGTTACTTTTAGCATGTTTGATGAATTTACCACACTTTTGCTTTGGCTGCAATCGTAATAATGTCGCTTTATAGGAATATTTATAATAAATTTACAATCAAATTAATATTACCTGTCATTATTGAAAGCTGGATAATTTACTCCAATGGCAGTTTGTATTGAGTTAATCATACAAATCAAACTTGCCTGGCAGTAGATAGCCACGCCTACCTTATCACTAACGTCCCTGTGTTTCAATTTTTGCTAGAACTTTTCAACTTTCTTTAACAGTGATCCATAATTATGACAAAAGAAGATATAGACAATGAGGGAAACGACTCTGATACTACACTACAATCAATCGAAACACAAGATCCGAATGAACTGTTGGTAGATGAGCTTCTCTCTATGCACTTGAATCCGCAGTACACTCACAACCCTTATTTTTACAGGGGTATAGAACGGTTTTCCATCATAATTGAGATTAATGATTTTGATGGTTTGACATTTGAAAAGTCAGGTCCATCAAGTCTCCTTAGCATTCTTCGAAATCAATATAAAGATGCTCTAGGTCTTCGTAAATGTTCTACTGGGGATGATGATATAGGCGACTATCTTGAAATTGGCTTCCAGAATGCAGCTCTCCGAGGAGAGGCTCTACGAAAAGAGTTTATCGTCCAGGATCGAAAGATAGAAGCTGTAAGGCCAATTAGTTATGCTCCTAGTCGTATAACTCGTATGGATGTTTCGGGTTTGCCTTTTGACCTTAAAGAGGATTCTCACATCTGGATTGAACGAAATTTCAAAAAGTTCGGTCAAGTATTACATTACTGTCTTCATTGTACCGAGGATGGGGATTGGTTTACTGGGAATGCTTATGTGATTGTAGCAAGTAATGAACCTTGTGAAAAGAAATATGGTACATGTACTACCGAGCGTTATGATCAATTGCGTACGATGCAAGTAAAATGGAGCAAAGCGGTAGTTTATTAATAAAGAAGCCTGAATAAATCAAATCATGTACATAGTTTATTCACGGTTAATTGTCAGCGATTAGATATTGGTTGATTGTATAAACCACCTAATAAAACAATATCTTTCTAACAGATATTTACAGATCATAAATGGATAGATATATTGATTTAATCTATGCTGATTCGACATGAACTTTTAAAAGAATACATATTTAATAGACTTGAAAATCTCGGCTGTTTGCAATCTTTTAATCGATTTATGCAAAATTCAAAAACAATTTGCTAAATAAAAAATGTATCAACGTACCAAAACCATTGTAATTGCCATCGAAACATTATCTATCTTCAAGATTGTATGGTTTGTCTAAAAAAAATCTTCAAATGTTTATTGTATTTTAAATTTTGTTATTCTGAAACTATTCTAAATGATTTACAGTGGTATGTATCTATACTTTAATTGAAAGCAAGATAAATATATATATATATAATACAATGATTGAAAGAAAGAAGATATTAACCGAAGTATATATCTGATATGTAAATTTGGGTGTGAGTGTGAATGTGTTGAAATTAATAATAATAGTGTAAGGTTTTGGTAACGCTGTATTATTGTATTTAGTTGTTCTTAAAGTCCTCATTCAAGGCTTGAATGGCAGAAATAGTACCAAAGATCAAACCTACTACACCAAGCAACAGAGTCAAAAAGGCTAAAATGTATTCATACCAAGGTTTTCCCTTAATTCCGGTGAGCTTATAATAAAAGACGACTGGAAAGATGAACACCAAAGCACAGTTGGAAAAGGCACCCAATAAGGACATGAAATCACCAAAGAAAGGCACAAAGATAGCGATTGCAGCGATTAATACAATAAGAGCACCACGGAAGATGAAACGAAGAGTCCATTCAACAAAAAATGATCTGTGTTCAGGATCAATTTTGAGCATCTTTTCAACATCGATAGCAAAAGACATCAACAATAAGGGAGTAGTCAAGATAAGATGAATGGTGATGATGATAATGGATGCAAATTTGGGCCCTTTGTTGGTATTAGAAAGAGATTCGTAAATAGGTGAAAGAGAAGCAGATCCATAAACATAATAACCAGGAACGGCAGCAAAGAAATAAAGAACAACACAAAAAGTAAGACCTATTGTAATGACTTTATCCCAATCTTTTCTATTACGCATAGATTGCTCAACATGAGGATACACAGGATTACCACCTAATGGTTATACAAAATGTCAATGTCACCTTTTTTTTTTTTTTTAATTTTGCGCCAAATCTGCGTATAATACTTACCAAAACTAAAGGAAATGGAACTGAGAGCAATAGGAAACATGTTCCAGATAACACCATCATGATGAGAATCAACATGATCAGGTGCTTCTTTAACAGCGACGCCGAGAACGATCAAAACAACAATCACAGTAGAAAGCATACCAAAGACACTCAGAAATCCCATTTCTTTTAATGATCTGAAAAATAAGAAAGGTATAGCGACGATACAAGTACAAATGATGACCCAAATGGGAAATGTCAATTCTGCAGAACTTCCTTTTGCTACATTATGCAAGTTTAAACCAGATAAAAGCAAATAGAGTACAGGTACACCGACTAATGTGATGGCGGTAAAAAAGAAAGCTACCCAACCACCAATTACACCGAATGCAGCGGTAGCAACCTCTTGATATGATGATAAACGAGTTTTACCATCGTAATACATGGAACGAATCAACAAAATACCAGTATCTATTCCAGTATTAATAATGGATTTATAGGATTTTGTGATCTCATACTTACAAACTGATAAAATCCAACTAAGACAGAGGATAAGAAGACCAATCCAACCACCCTGGGCTAAACCATATGGTAAACCAAGGGCACCAGTACCAGCTACAACACAAACTACGCTAAAGAAAGCAGTGAAACTGGATCCTTGCTTGGATCTATCGATACCAAATTCAATGTGGTCATTTTCATCATGATCGTCTTCAGTGATGACTTCCTCCGAAACTACATATTTTGTATTAGTGAAATCGAAAATTATTGATCTCCTGTAGGTTACCTGGAGGAGAACCTTCTTTTTTATCACTAATTACTGATGCAGAATAGCTTGTCATTGGCTTGTTCAAATGTTGCGATTCATTCATCTTTCTATATTAAATGAGAAAGAAATGAGGGAGAAAAAGGTGAATGATTAAAATTTTTCTGTTCGTTCCCGTTCAAGTGTGCCGGGGAAAATGTTGGTTCTTCCTTATTTATGGTAAACGTTAAAAGAAGAAAATGCTTCCAAGCGGAGACATGTTATGTTTATGAGACACCATTGAATTTTAGGACATCCATTTCCCCGATTCTAATCTCAAATAGAACAAAAAGATTTTTTTTGATTGGATCTTGCTTTGGTTTGATTACTGGTGAGAATTTAACAGTATTCGATATACATATATCCAAAATGAACATGTATTGAAATATCAACCAATAGCTTGATTTATGCTACAAACATTACTGATTGACAACCGAAAAAAAATAAGACTAGTTGTGTTTATGGTAGCACCAACTTTTTTTTTTTTTCTTGATCCACCAAGTTCTCTTAACTGCGTAAGACCATTCATATTTTAAAATTCCAGATTTACATATGAAAAGCAATATTAACCGTCTATCTGTACTTTGGATAACTTATTATTTCATAATATTTGGTCAAAAGGTCATAATATTCTACACTACATTGGTAGGCCTTTTCATTCGACCGAAGCGTGGAAAAATGTAACCAAATATGATTGAATGACAGCATATCACTAAATTCCAAATTACGTTTAACCGTACACCAATTTCAGTTGCACACTTTCAAATTATTATTTTGCTCACAATCTGGTTTTATTGAGCAATTTTGGTCTGTTGTAAAGAGTAAACTGAAAAGGGAAAAACTTTTGGAAACCGAAACTCTTAATACGAGGATCACTGAAGCCTGTCAGAGTGTTCTTTTTAGTGACCTGGAGGGTTTCTGTCGCTATTCATCCTCGAAGTTTGAAGCTTGTTTCAATAAAGAAACAAATTTGAGAATGTGTGATATAATTTTTATTATAAATTCGCAGGTGTAAAACTTCATGTGTGATAGAAGCTAATATGATTACATATTTTGAAACTCTTCGAGGTATCGTATCTTATTTTGTAGCTTTGAGATTTCCTCTGATAATCTTTCCATTTCCTGTACTTTTCTTTTTAGCGTTTTTGTTAATTTAAGTTTTACATTCTCAATATCAATATCAATATCCAAGTCATCATTAGTTGTACTAGCATTGGTTTTAGCATTGGTAGTGGTATTGATGTTGGTATTGGCATTTGTAGTAGTATTGGTATCCAGTTCACCATCAGATATACTTGCTGCGGCGTTAAGATTGGCAGTAGTATCGACTGAAATCAAGTAACAATGAGATTGACACAGATGTTCCACCAACAGTCTGTTAACCGCGTATATGACACTGATTTAATATACATTACTGTTAAGCTGACAATATAACTATAACTACACGATGGTACTCAATCAAACAATTCATAGTGTACGAACCTATACTGCATTCAGATAAACGGGCTTATATAACATTCCCATCATCTTCAGTCTACCACATCCACTGGTTCATATTAAATCATCTCAACATCTACTATTTGATTCACATCATCTTTATTTCTTAAAATGTCAACTTGCACTCAAAACAGTAATATCATTTCCATGCTTTTTATAGTAATTGACTGGTCCAGCTGAGGCGGTAGCCTTCTTCTTGGGAGTCTTGGGAGCCTTTGCTTCTTCAGGCGGTTTGAAATCCAGGTAACTGTCGAAATCTACGGCATCAGCTAAAGGATAGCCCTCATTATCTACATCCATCAAGACTGGCTCTCTGCCATACTCATCCACGGCATTTCCATGCCCGTCTTCTTGATAGAATTGAAAGTTCATTGGATTATGTATTTCTCAAAATTGTGCAAAAATAAAACCAGATTGTGAGCAAAAAAATAATTTGAAAGTGTGCAAATAATATCTGAAATTAGTGTATACTAAATATTTAAAAAATACTGTACCTGCCTCCCATCATCGAGATCTCTTCATCAGCTCATCAGACACGCAAAATTTGTATGCCGATCCCTTTTTTGATGATCTTCAAAGGATTTTTTCTGCATTATCCAAAAACTATATTTTACAAAACACTGTTTGCATTACACTTTGAGCATATCCATCTCTTGCTGGCATTTTTTTTTTTTCTATTTTAAATGATTAGAATTGACATTGAAATGCGTATTACATTGGCAGCACAAAAAATCGAAATACCCTCCGAATCAAAGCAATTTCTAATAATAAATACAAATAAAAATCAGGGTGTATATTTCATGTGTTGATCGCTAATTTTGTATGATTTTAATTGAAAATTATAGCATTTTGATTTGCGGGAAAATCCTTTAAAGAATGCAATCCATTTCTTGGATATACCGTATACCAAAATCCTGGTATAATTTTATACTAAGAATAAAGACTTCTTACATCTACTTGTATGCACCACACTCTCCTCTCTCTTTTTTTTTTATTATAACAAACTAGTATTTCAAAAAATACGGATTATATACGGAAAAAGATGTATACGACAATAGGTAAGTCTTTCCATATATCTTGCATTTCTATTGTATATGATACATAATAAAAGAGAAAAACTAGAAGGTCCACAAGATAGCCATCTCTTTTAGATTATGTATATTTATGCATAAATTTAACTATAAAACAATAAAATAGAATAGACTTCTGTAATGCACATGCACCTCTTCTTTTAATAGTAAATTCAATTTTAAAACTATCTTTCTATCCCTTGATACTTTCCTCCTTGTTATTTTTATTATTTCTTTATTTAATATACAAAACAAGAGATTTTGCATTATTATTATTGTATGAAAATGATGTTTAATGATTGTTCAAGTTTTTTGTTGTGTTGTTATTGTTGCAGTTGTTGTTGACAACAAGGCTTTCTTTTTTTATTAATTATAGTGTTATTAGTATGATGGTAAAAATAGATATAGAAAAAAAAATACAACAATCATTTATATGAACAATCTATTATGTTTAAATAATACTACTCCTATTTATATAATAACGTTTTTCTCTTGTCGCAAGTCAAAAGAAAACCCCCTTGATATTGTATATATTATATTTATTGTTGTTGGTATTGCTGTTGTTGTTGAGAGAATGAAATAGGTGTAGTTGAACGTTGTTGCTGTTGTTTGTTATTCGTATGAGTTGACATTGCGCTTCCAGGTCTAGTAATAGTAGTTTGTTGAGGTGGTTGAGATATCATTGAGGTATATAAGTTACCATTACTCATATAGTTGGGTAATTGATAGAAAGGCTGTTGTGCTGAATACATGTTATGATTCATTGGTGGTACAGAAGACCTGCCATTACTGTAATAATCATACATGGAAGGAAGAGCAGGAGTATATCCATAAGGTGATGGTTGTTGATGAAGAACTTGTCTATTGTTGTTGTTATTGCTGTACTTTTTAGTATTAGTAGTAGGTACAGGTGAGTTCATATATTGTTGTTGTTGATGAATCTGCTGCTGTTGTTGCTGTTGTTTTTGTTGCTGTTGTTGTTGAATTTGTTGAAAATTGATATTATGTGTACCTGGTTCAGGTAATTTACCTAATAATCCTTCGATTTTAACTTTTCCTGGATTCATTTTTGGTTTTTGGCGTTTAGCCTCGGCTTTCTCTTGTTCTCTTTGAATCAGAAGATCCATGCCTGACATTGTAGTCATGCGTTGTTGTTGTTGTTGTTGTTGTTGTTGTTGCTGCTGCTGCTGCTGTTGTGATTGCTGCAATGGTTGCTGCTTTTGATTTCTAGGCTGCATAGAAGTATTAGATACATATTGATGTTGAAGATATTGGAATTGAGCCAAATGCTGTTGCTGTTGTTGATATTGTTGATATTGATGCATATGATGTATTGTAGGGGGTACATCTAAATTGTTAGAAGCATGTCTCAAGTGTTGACCAATTACTTCATCATCATCATCTTCTTCTTTTTCTTCGTCTTTATCTTTTTTTAATCTTGTTAAATCATCAGTTGAAATTGAACGATGATTATTAGCAGCAAGCGAGGAACTATGGTTGCTATTTGTACTGCCATCGGAATGCTGCATGAATAAATGTTGACTTGGATGTTGTTCAAATTGCTGAGGTAAAGTCGGTGCAGATCTATTGATTCTATAAGGTAAACTGACATTCAATGGTCTTCTCATAGATTGATGAATAGGCAATAATTCATCTTCATCTTCATCTTCATCATCATCACCATCATCATCATCTAACATTTTGTGTTATTGAATAATATGCTTACATGTTTACTCCGATAAACGAGGAGAATTTAAAGTATATAGCATATGTAGAAAAAAAAAACCAAGGGGATGCCTACCTGTATTATCTTCTTCATCACTTGGTAATGGGATTGTAGATTTTGGCTTTGTAATAATAGCCTTTTGTTTGGTATATTTCTTTGTTTTGGTCTTTGAAATGCTTTCTTGGTCACTGTTCTCTGATGAATAAATGGCCTCATCTTCATCTTCATCTTCATCATCACTGGGCATAATTTGAAGGTTGCGGTTACTAGTTCTTTGATGATGGCCTTTTTTTTATATATGTAAGAGAAATATACTTTTTAGGATTTTCAAACTTTAAACAAACCAGTTAACCATGCTTGATGAGGCGAGGAATTGAAATTTATGCGATCAAAGCTTTCAGTAATATTTTCTACGGTAGACATTTCAAATGAAAAGTTTGGAGAGAGAAAAAGAAAAAAAAGTGATTCTTTATTTGACATTGCCTTTATTTTTATATTGTTCTTTTTTTATTATTATCCACATTTTATTTAAACAAATAAAAGACTCCTTAAAGAAACAGAAAGAGTGAAATAGTAGTTAAAAATAGATTGTATTGAGCGTGTCGCATAACAAACGCCACCCTTAGCAAAATCCAATTTTTCAATAGGAGAAAACGTGCTGTAGATTATCGAAAAACTGTCCTCTGATAATTTAATGTGGCTTACTATATATAAAGGCATAACATAATCCATTTCAATAAAACTTCTTGATTGTCCCCTCTCACAAACAGAATAAAGCTATTTTTTGATATATAAAAAGTGTATTCTTCTTACATTCAGATCATGTCCTTGGAAAGAGAAGGTAAATATGGATTTATCGTTGATTTACTGTACATTAACAAAGATTAAAATAGACCGTAAAGGCAAGAGGTCCTTGCACCATAGTCACTCATACACTACATCAAGCAGAAAATTGAGTTATCACAGACAAGATCATAAAAACATGTAAGAAGATGGAATTACGAAATACTATAGATCTAACATTTAATATATTAGGCCATACAGAGCTTCGCATCCACATAGACACGCGCGTCCTCAGTACAAACCATCAAAAAGATATAGCCGTGAGCCAGAATGTTCAAGGCATCGATCTTATTCTAGAGGATCATTTTCTGATGATAATATGGATGGAGATGAAGAGGAGGAGGATAGAAAGGACTATTGTAAAGGAGGCTATCATCCAGTTCATGTTGGTGAGAAATACAAGGATGGTCAATATGTTGTAATCAGAAAATTAGGATGGGGTCATTTCTCAACTGTATGGCTGGTGAAGGATCAAACGTAAGTTGTGGTTTTTGATGTTTTAACAACAAAAAAAAAAAAAAAAAAAAAATGCTTACCAGATTTATGTAAAAATGTAGTACTGGAAAGTATTTCGCTATGAAAGTAGTTAAATCTGCAAAGCATTATACCGAAACAGCAATAGATGAAATTAAATTGTTAGAAAGAGTAGCAGAAGCAGATCCAAAATCATTAGGTGCTCGTTATGTAACCGCAGTAGTGGATCATTTCATGGTAAATGGGTCCAATGGTACTCATGTCTGTATGACATTTGAAGTTTTAGGTGAAAATCTTTTATCCCTTATCAAAAGGTACAAGAGTCGCGGTATACCCATGAACCTCGTGAAACAAATTGCGAAACAAATGTTATTAGGCCTCGATTACTTGCATAGAAAGTGTGGCATTATTCATACAGACTTGAAACCTGAGAATGTGCTCATGTATCTTGAGAATGCAGAGGAACTATTGAGAAAATTAGACATGGTTAAAGCGGATCTGGATGAATCTGGAGAGAGTAATGCTGCTAGTTTTTCCCCTGATAGTCGTAGTAGGGGAAGAAGTCCGGTGAGAAAATATCGTCATGTTAAAATGGTTGCTTCACAACCGTTATCGTCTGAAAATGATACCACAATAGAAGATGAAAGGGGCCGTAAAAATGGTTCTGGGAAACGTTCACGGTCAAGGTATGTTATTATAGTAAATGTGGTTGATCTCTGTTTTTTAAATGTCCAATTTATCATTAGATCAGATTCACATTCTCGACATAGTATAGATGATAATGGAGAGAGTATAAAGATTAAAATTGCTGATCTTGGTAATGCCTGTTGGGTCAATCATCATTTTACAGAAGATATTCAGACTAGACAGTATCGATCACCAGAAGTAATTTTAGGGGCTAAATGGGATGCTGGGGCTGATATTTGGAGTTTAGCTTGCATGGTAAATCAGAAACAATCTAGATTGTTGGCTGTTATTAATTCATATACATTTAGATTTTTGAATTATTGACTGGAAACTACTTGTTTGATCCACAAAAGGGCTCTCGATTTAGCCGTGATGAAGATCACCTTGCTCAGATCATTGAACTCATGGGACCCATTAGTAAATCATACGCATTATCTGGTGCAAATTCAGCTGAATTTTTTACTCACAAAGGAGAGCTTCGACATATTCATCGTCTTAAATATTGGTCGCTGGAGGATGTCCTTCATGACAAATACGGATACCATCGAAGAGAAGCAGAAGAAATTGCGAGTTTTTTGAACCCAATGCTTGCGTATAATAACAGAGCAAAAGCATATGATTTAGTGAATCACCCATGGTTACATGGTGCCGACCCTATTTTGCCAGAAGAAACTTCAGATAAAGCTAAATGGAGAAGAGATCGCCCCTGGAGGGATTGGGAATTAGATCAGAAAAGAAAAAGACAACAATAACATATGTAATATAACTTTTGCTTTTCATCATCCACAATTTTAATCTGTATATTACACATAAAAAAAAAAAAAGGCTATCTAAATTCGCTATAAACTACCTTATCATCCTTTTTTTTTTAATACATATATACGGTATATATTTACAATGATAAAATTTTGTTATTACTCTGTTTCCATTTGATAAAGATTTGAGAGAGTATATGTTTAATCATTGTGGCCATATCTTTATTTCTGATCGGTATAAGCATTACTCGGATCAAATTCCTACATAAATTGCTTACAAACGAATCTTTTAATGCAAGA
The DNA here is from genome assembly GCA_027405735.1 of Mucor racemosus. NCBI lineage: Eukaryota > Fungi > Mucoromycota > Mucoromycetes > Mucorales > Mucoraceae > Mucor > Mucor racemosus. The sequence goes on from JAPEHQ010000005.1 coordinate 2,365,264, forward strand.
TACGATAACATTTGGCATCTTCATGCTGCAGAGCCTATGGTCTTTATCGAACTGAATTTAGGCAGATATTTACAGTCAATTCCAGTCAATTTACTGCTAAAACTTGGGTGAAACTTGACTGCAAAATCACTTGCCACAGTTTTAATTACGCATCAAAATAACACTCACTTATGAAATTTAAGAGTTTCCATGTATAATAAACAAATTTCAGAATATGCCTTGAATGAGCACTGCTAGAATAGAATTATAAATCTTTACTGATAATACAGGAAAGCGATTCAAAAAGGTTATCACTGGATTTAAACATGGCATTTTGGCCCAATCAATTATGCTCCCCTGAGCTTAAGAAAGTTGTGTAATATGTTTGTGTGATACCTTTTTTTTTCCAGATGTATAATTCTAGGCCATAGCAACTTGATAATACATTCTTAAAAACATTTAAATAAAATAAAATATACTAAAATACTACTTAAACCCCTCTGGATCACCAAATTTGGTCTATTTCAGCTCTTTCAATGCTTTATTTTGCAGATTTTCGGCCATTTCCAATGCCAGAAAGTATACCAAACAGTTGCTATCGTTTCATAGATTCATTTTGATGCAAATTTATAAAGTTTTGTAGACTTTTTTTTCAGCTCAATTTTTCCCTTATGATACCTCATCCAAAAACTCAATTTCGACAAAATTCGATTTTTGAAGCAAAAAACGGAACTTTTTACTAAGATAAATATCAGAGACATATGACCTAAATAACAATCTCCATCTACTGGCAGCGTTTATTTAAAGCTTGCAAATCAAATTTTTTGACTTTTCCTGAAAAAATTAAAATTATACATTATTGCTATTATCCAAGAATTTTGTAGAAAAATTCTGAAAACAAAAATTACGATCGTATAGAGCGTTATTGATTGCATGTTTTGCATTAATACATTTTTAGGTTTCAATCATACATTTTGGGTTATAAAAATTCTTTAAAGATTATATTTTTTCCCAAAATGGCAAAATAGAACAAAAATGAATCCAGCTTCCAATTCGTATTTCAGGTCCCGCCGCCACTGTAATTTTCAATGTTTTTCAATGTTTTTGATCGTTATCGAAGAATTAGGCATTAATAAACCTATAAAATAAATTTAGTAGTAGATGAATTAAAGTGACAGACACAAAGCAAGATAATAGAGCAGAATTTTTACAAATATCTTGATTTCCCCTAATTTTAGCGTTAGTTTTATGCATCATAGAATATATGGTTGTAATTTGTATTTTGCAGTACTTACAAGGAACGTTAGAATATACATAAGAGATTTATATATTCAGATGAAATTTAACAGGCTTAAATTGCCTATAATGTTGATTGATGCGTATTTTCAGTCGTGTGCTCGTTTGCAGAAACCAGTTTTATAAATTTTACCCCACAATTGAATTTAAATAGAAAAAAAAAACGTAACCTAATGTATTCTGATTTTAATACTTTGACACGGCCAAATTTGATGTAAGAGGCATCATATTTCATAAACTCGGTTGTATATATAGCCTTCTGATGTAGCCAACTCAATTAGATGGGTTTCTCCTAACGATTACTGTGTTGTGAATGAGTGGCTTTCCTTCATAAGTCTTCAGAATATTCGTGTACCCTTTTTGAAACGACAGTAAGCAAATCTCCCCTTTTTTAATCATAAATCAAGAAAAATAAAAGTATGAATGTTTGGTTTACAGAAGGCCCATTGATATATACCGTGGCAATATGCACATAGGTTTACAGCAAATTTCATGTAGAATCAAATAGTGTCAATTTAAGGTCCAAAAGTAAAAGGTAGCTAGATTGAAGCTTAAAAAAAACAATGGAGCTAGTCTGTGGGTATTTTTACTACGCCAAAATCAATATAAAAAAGAAACGCCCTTTGCAGCAAAAGGTTCAATGGCCCCAAAAGGTATTATATCCACATGAAAAGATTTACAACCTCTCTCTTTTGGGTATATCCCGCAAGTGGTAGAGAGTACATGGTTTTTGATAGTTCGATTACTATTTAGTATCCAGTAAGTGTACAAACAAACAAATAAAGAAGCCTGTATTCTAACGAGTTCTATTTTATTTTAGCTCTCGTCTTCCCATAGCTGGTGGGAACATATGAACTCTCACTTTCTCGTAGTTGTTCCTGTTAGTATCATTGTGGATCTAATTCACTTTGAGAAGCCAAGAAGAGTTCAATTGGTCTCTGTAATGGAGAGCCGGACTTAGTGGTTTCAAAGTAGTTTTGCTTGAACGGTGGGCCTTTAGCTCATCCGAGAGGTACTTCCACATCACTTGCTGTCTTGAAATGCTAGCTTTCGCGCATGCTTTGAAATAGTAAATTCGGGGCTTCTCTATAAAGTTATCATCTATATCCACCTTGATTTTTTTTTTTTTGGAAACAGACGAACTCTCACTTTCTCGTGGTTGTTTCTATTAGTATCATTGTAAACTCTATTCACTTTGATAAGCTAAGGAGAGTTCATTTTTTAGAAATTATATAAATGAAAAATCATTTTTAATAATAAAATTTGTCTTTGTATATTGCCTTGTTATCAAATGTATCATCCTTTAATTAAGTATAAAGCAAAGATTGCCTTCATCATTTGCCAGTACTATTCCTGACAAAACATTGCTTGATATACGCCTCGTCTTATTTATTCAAAACCTAGGTATGCATGTGAATATTTATTGAAGGATTCACTTATTCAATCAATGCTCCCAATAAAACTGGTTTTGAATATTTCACCCATAGAGCAATGAAACTGTTGTTATCAGTTGTCGGTATTTGTACCGAGATAACGAATTTGTTTCAAAATAGCACCTGTAGAAGAGAATTAGACTAAAAAAAGCAGGATGATCACTTGCATCAAGTTACCTCGGCATAAATGTAATTGAGATGCTTTGTTTATAAAACGCCAATGAATGATAGACTATCTGCATTTGTTAATTTATGCATATTTTAAAAATAAACCTATTCGAAAAAAGAGACAAACCAGAAAATTGGCTTTAGAGGAATTGCGAAGCTTTTTTTTTACTGAAATAAATAAAACAAGAGACAAGAAAACTATGTACAAATAGATAGAAACGAAAAGCTTAACAACGTATTATTAAATATTACATGTATAAATTTTCAAATAACAAAAGAAAAAGAGCGTATAATGGTATTGATGTAAATGCTTCCTGGTTATTATGCGATTTTTTGTGTGATTTACAGCTTGGAGTCATCAGTAATGAATGAGATGCCCTTAACGATATTGCTTTTTAACTCGGGAATAGCAGAAGTTAAAAGTCGATATTCAAATTTAGACATCTTACCAATAGGTAAAATACGTTGAACACCTTCACGACCGAATTCAAGAGGAACCGAGAAATACTCCATCTCTTCACCGGCAATACGATGAACAGATTGAGCGCCTTCAGGATCAGAAGCAAGATTGACATAAGCACATTCAATACGAGTAACGCCGTTAAAGACAGATTCAACCAAATTAAGAGTAAAACGAGCACCAGCATAAGCCATAGACAAAGTAGCGCTACCAGCACCGTTTTTGGCTTTAACCACCTCATCACCGGCAAATTGGATACGTTTAGTAAGATCTTCCAATTGCTTTTCAGATAATTTATCTGTACCAGGAACTTGAGATAAAAGAGGGATGATAGTAACACCACTATGTCCACCTACAACAGGAACATTTACTTGTCTAGGATTTGCTTCCAAGAGTTCTGACAAAAAGGTAGAAGAACGAACAAGATCTAATGTAGTAACACCAAAGATTTTGCGAGGGTTATATACATCATATTTTTTGAAAACTTCAGCCACGATAGCAACTGTTGAGTTTACAGGATTTGAAATAATACACATGAGAGCATTGGGAGCATAATTTGCTGCTGCAACAGCAAGATCTCTAACAATACCAGCATTGATTTTGAAGAGATCATCTCTTGACATACCAGGTTTTCTGGGTACACCTGCTGGGATAACAACTATACATAAAGATAATCTCATTTAACATTGCTGTTTCTGGATTAAGTAATCTACAAATCTAAATTACCAATATCGGCATCTTTGATGGCTTCTTCTAATTCGAGGGGACCAACATGGCCAGTGACCTTGCTGCTAGTGTCGATATGACTAATGATAAGATATAATCAGATAAAGTTCATTTTTATAATCCCTTGGTTTCCAAGTATAGGAATTGTAACGTTACCTAAGGTCTGCAGCGACACCATGAGCATTTACAATATCGTATAAGGCGAGGTGAGAAATGAGATTGGATTGTTTCAATAAGAGAGAAAGTGGTTGACCGATGCCACCTGAGGCACCACAAACAGTAACTTTGACCATAGTTTATAAGGAAAATTTATTTTGTATAGAAAAAAGATGTATTCCAAGTAAAAATCTTTTTCTTTCTTCCTTTTATACTGTTTTCGCTTCTTTAATATCGATGTTTCAATACCCAGTTCAAGTGGTGTTCTACTCTAATTACATGATATCATTGGTTTGATCACTGACTGACTCAATTTTGCGCTATTCGTTTTTTTAGATCCTTTCTCATTTGGTACGTGCTTATGAGAAAAAGGACAAACACATACTTACATGTCAAAAGCTCATCTCAAATTATCGCACAAAAATTGATTATTGTGAGAGATCAATAGAAAATATCATGGAAAAAAAAACGAGCATTTGGTTTATGATGATCAAACCGAAAAAAAAAATACTTCCTTTTTTACATCATTTTACTGAATTTTACTCGAATTGACAGCAGCTAAATTGATTGATTGATGTCACTATATTAAACTTGGCAAGGTGCATCCTTGTACTACCTGTTTATTTCCCAGATTTTACCATCATACTCCATGATATGTTGTAAATGTCTTCTTTGTCAATGGGATACGTTTCAGATGAGAGATGTCATAGTATAAACATATTCCGATTACAACAAGTTTTTTATTTATTTCTTTAATCTGAATCACGGATCATTAAAGAGCCGAGTTGACATATAATCTGAACTACTCCACTCGTTAACTTTAAACAGACAGCAAATAAACAAACCTTGAGCCGATTAAAATGGCGCTAGGTTTTGACACCTTATAAATCAAATAAAGTCTATTTTTAATTAAATATGGGGTAAGTTGAAGTTTGTGCATAATCAGACAGATCAATAGCACTCACACTCTATTCCAGACAAAAAAAAAAAAAATTATTGTATTTTGTCGAAACAGAAAAGATTATCAAGTAGATCTAATATTTCCCAAACGGTTTATATTGAAAATTAGAGCACTGCTTAATATGAAATTAGAGAAATCTGTAAATTTAACATTCATAATTTTCAGTATACGAAAAATGAGATGTAAAGGATTTCTCGATTTTGTGAACTGCACAACTTGATAAGCAATACAAGCACTCTCTATTATATTACATGTATGATAGTTTATTTGTATATAATATTCTCATCTATTCAGGACTTCAATCTCAAAACTACTATTGCAACTCTTTGCAAATACTGAATCAGGCCATAATATTATAATCCTGTACCCACTCAATAGATAGCTTTGTTTATTGAACATTGTGGTTTTGTAAATTATATATTGTTATAATGTCATTAGCTGTGATTAAAAGCTATATATAATGTCCAGATCTTTACAAACGATACATTCTCGAATTTCTTAGATTATATGTGGAATATAATATATATATATATATATATCTTATCACACAATCTCAATAACTAATATAAACCCATATTTAATTCATTCTAATAAATGGTGCTTTTTACGTTGATTTTAATCTACAAAGTCTCGATAAATTAGAGTATAAATCACTACAGCCGAACTATGCCTCCCATGGGCATAATGATCTGCACAGATGGGCAGAATAAAAACTTTTGAGCAGATCAGGCAGCCCAGATGAGCAGAGCAATGAGATCAAGGTTTTTTAATCAATTTATTAAAGTATATCAATCATAATATAATTAATAACGAAGATAATTTGAATAGTTTAAAGCAGATGTGAGTTACTCTGACTCAACAGAATTAGATTATTGACGAGATATATCAAATTGACATTTGGGGTTTGAAAGAGTTCTGCTCATCTTCTTTTTTCAGGGACCAAATGGGAACAACGACAACAACCTGTTTGGCCACACTAAAAGTATTTATGCCTTTGTAAATTTATGTTTGTAACACACAGAATTTTTTTTCTTCCCTACTTTTTCCTCAGCTCTTTTATTTACGTTTAAAACTACAACAAAAAGACCAATGTTTTTTTTATAAACTGAAATCAAGTAGCAGTTACAAGTACATATTTTTCCTATTGTTTATTTGGAAATGAATTATTAACTGTTAATGTTAGGGCGCGCTATAATATTTTTTTCGAATAAAAAAAATATCCAAGACTTGATCATTTTGTTCCATCATCTACGTTATAATCAATATTTTTTTTAGTCTAAAGTCGATATCTACCTACAGCAAAATTGGCGATTATAAAAGTATGTATAAATATTTACAGTAATAAGCCTGAATCGATTGGGTACAGCATCGTAAATTCTTGAAAAACTTCTCAAGTATTATAAAATCTCTTATTTTTAAGACTTACAAGGCTTATAAGCGGAATATTAATTTCGAAAATTATTCTTGTCCAGATCATCAATTTTGACATTTTTTAATTTTTTTTTTTTGGTTTTGCAAATCTAGAGTTAATTATACTACCAATTATAAAAACAAAAAATATACACATATGCAGAATTTAGCGCTCTATTTGCTCAATAAAAAATAATAAACATTTTTATTGCAAAATATAACATGAAAATCCTTTAATCAAAAAACCGTTTTTGGGCCAAAAATGCAAATTTTCATTACTTAACATTTAATATTAAGTTTTTATAAAATGTGTATTAGTCATGGCTACAATTTTCTCTCACAATGTAGTATCTTTAAACGTTGATTTTGGTATCAAAAATTGATTTTTCTTTTTTTTGATAAAAATCATGAGTGTTGGTAAGGATAAAATAAGTCCCCAAAAATGTCCGCTACAAAAACTGAATTTTCAGACCGTATGTGCTTAAATATAAGAAAAGTTATAAAAAAAGCGCTTTTTTATTTAAAATTTAGATATACTACTGTATATACTATAGTATGAGAGGCTTAGCCGTTCAATCTTGCTATGCTCAATTATGGCGTCGCTCTACGGGTTTGCTTTTGCAACTTTTTAATGAATGTATGATATGACAGACGGTTTTTCTGGTAGAAAAATGATGTATTATGTCTCGATAATAACAGATATTGCTTATTGTATTTAGTTTATGGTTGATGCGCTGTAATGCTACCTTTACATTGGTTAAAGTGAACAATTTAGCAGGGTTTTAATTGTGCTAAATAATGTAAAGCCTTGAAAACAACCCTTTTCTACGTGCGTTGTTTCTCTCTTTTAGTTTTCATATTCCAAGGATTTATTCACCGTTTGATAAGGCATATCATACTATCAAGCTGGTATTCTTTTCTTGTATCTGAATACGCATTCTAACATAAGGGACCAATGTTTTTAATATAGGTAGCAGTTTATATTGGAGACTGATATTTTCATTTAACCACATTTTAGGATCAAATATCATTATTTACTACTGTATTATTGGACGTATTTCTTAATTACCAGATCAAATCGAAGGCAATAATATTTATATCTACTCAATGAAAAGCTAGAACTGGCTACAAACCCACAAAATGTTCCAGAAAAATGGTAAAATTTCAAATGATATAAAAAAAAAATCTAACGTTTTGTCTAATAACCATAGTTTTGATCGTAGCTATACTTGAAAGCAAATCTTCTTATAGCTGACAATCGTGAACTAAAATAGTAAGTTTAAAGAAGGTTAATTTGTTTAAATTTTATGTGTGATAAAGTAGCATCTACTGTATAATCTTAGATTTGGCTTGCATATAAATTTAAGAAGTGAGCGTTATTTAGGTTTATGCGCGAGCAAAATCCATTGTTGTTGCAAACATTATTATAACAATAAACATATTTACAAATGATCATAATCCTAAATATATTGGCTGTTGCATGTATTATTGCTCTACACCAACAATGTATTGAATTGTATTACCTATTATAATAAATCTATATTAATAAAAACAACAAATGTAATTTAATACTCCATTCCAGTAAAAAAAATGCAATGGGATTTTAAGAACGGCACGATGCTCATGTACAAAAAAATTTGTGCCCATATGATCAACTCATTATTCTCATGGTCAGATTTCATTATTATGCACAAATAGGGATAATGACATGCTAATGGGCAATTCTACTATTATGCACACATGGGATTAATGTCATGCACATGGACAGAATCTATAATTCTGCACATACAGGCTTAGCGTTGTGCTCGTGTGCAGTTTCTTTTGTTATGTCCATGCGCATCTTGTATCTTTTTAGTGATATTCAGTGGGCACAACAGCTCGGGCTATAGTGTGCAGCCCACCTGGGCACAACGGCACAACGAAATCATCTCGTGCAGCACAGGTCTACCGTAGTAAATGTTGGGTTGTTTGATTATTGATGATTTGGTGGATCAATAACGGCGCCTTAAATATATTCTGTCAACCATGCTTTCAGAACAGCCCTTACGTGTTCTATTTAATAAGCATGTACTTTTTATGTTTTTATTATTGGGATACTCCACATTACTTTAGTATTTTAACATCTCTTATTTGAGTATTATGCCCTTGTATCTTCATGTAATTGTCTATTTACTATACAGCCTTACTTTTGGTAGCATAGTTCCAATGAGATGACATTCAATTTAGGTTGTTTATGATGGGAATTAGGATTAGGCTTCGATTTGAGTTTGAATCGAGTTCTAACAACGGAAGTGGCCATTCAATTCGAGCTGGAAAACGGCCTATTTTTTTTGTAGTCCAGCTAAAAAACAGGGTGGGAGCAAGTGTTGGTTCACCTTAAGGAGGCTGTTAATAGCAACCTTATTAAGTTAATGCGGAATTATGAATTGATAATAATAGTTTATTTGACAATTTCATAACTTGAAGTATTTTTTTCAATCCTGTTTTCGAGTTTAGCTGATAAAAAAAAAAAAAGAAACTCAAATACCCCTATCCGAATTTGCATAAAAAATAGCCTGCTAAAGCCGCCAAACTCGGTTAATCGTAATACGATGCGTTGTTTGTGAAATCCTAATAGGTTCAACTGAGAACTACTCTGTCATTTTTGCTTCAGCAAAAAATATTGATTCTTAATCGAGAATCAAAATTATAGTTCACAGTATAGCTCATATTTTATTACATCTGAGTTCTAAAATTGATTTGCGAAACTGATCGAGAAATGATTGAAAAATCAAGTTCATTTTAAAGCTCGTGAACTGCAAAGTAAATTAGACTAGCGTGTTAGATGATTTTTGTATATCTTTGAATTTTGCATCTAACTGTATAAGATTCGGATAAATGTTTCACATTAAATTTAACGTAAAATTCAATTAAAATTTTGACAGTTTTTTGAATATATGCATCATTTTATATAATGATAATTTACATATAAGTTATAAAGATGTTGGGCGACAAAATTATCTATCGATCTAGCCATTACTGAACCCTTCAGCTGCATTTTTCGCAGAGAAAACAAAAATTTTGTTGATTTTTTTCAAATTCAGAATTTGAGATGAGGATATACAGGGGGAAATTTGACGCTAGAAATGGAAGTACCTTTTCGTACACATTTTTAAGGATATCTCCACGAAAAATCAATATTTTGAAAAAATCTAAATTGAGTCCGAGAGAGCTTAACGATCTTAATGACATGAATGTAAAAAAAAATGCTGTTCAATATAACGAAAATTTCGAAATCTATTACAAAAATGCCAAAAAAATGAAAAAAAATAAAAGTACTCAGAATTTTTTTATATTGAAATATGTTATAGAGCACTTTAAAAAAAGTAAGTTTTATTATTAAGAAGTATTAGTGTAGCTTAACTTTGTGTAGAGATATTCGGGCTTGAAGTTTTGATTTTTTAGCAGTGAAATACCTTTAAAAATCTGAAACATTAACATTGAAAAAATTACACCAACTGCTAGAGATAAGATATTTCAGGAAACGCGTTTTTGGATTAAACTTGAACATTTGGGGTACATTGTTATATAATTTTTTCTTGGTATTATCTAATAAAAAAAAATTGGTCAGAGATGAAAAGCCAGATCCAGTTTTTAAAGGAAAAGTGGAATATCTTAATGTTTTTGGGTCTTTTGTATAATATAAAATATTTTCAGGAACAGGTATCATAATGGGACAAATCAATATAAATTTTGCTATATGAAAAAACACATTACTTGCCATCGAAAATGGTGCCTGAGAGATCTATATTCAAAAAATTGTTTATACAGGAGGCAATTTTCTTTGTTTATTTAAATAGATTTTAGATATTAAAATACATATGCGTATTAATTGATTATAAATTAATCAAGTAGATCCATTAGAGCTATTTTATTAAATAAAGGTCGTTAATATTAATGGAATAATCAAAAATAAACAAAATTATTCCTTACCTTGAAGAATTAATGAACCAACCATTGTACACAGTAATACAATGGCGTCCAATTTAGCGAAAGGCAATGCGCACAATGACCACAGCACAATAGCATTTATGATTCTTGATCCTATGATAATTTTACCATATAAATCTATCAAGATATGACATTTGAGTATGGGGTTTCTATTGGTTGTAAAGTATATTCGTACCTGAAACTCTCGTATTAAGAGCTTTTATCAATGAATTAATCACTAAAATGATACCAGCAAAGATGAGAAATATTTTGTAAACAAATACATTTTCAGCTACAGTCATTGTATCTGTAAAAGAAGCTTCTCCTTCTGTTGTAGATTCAGATCTGCGCATTAAATGATGACTACTACTAGTTGTTGAATAATCACTGGATATAGTATCAACAGCACCACCAGATGAGATTATTTGTAAAGTGCTTGTGACAAGAGAAGCAGCTAAATATTTACACCATGTAGTCCAATGGTCTTGGGTACTGGGCCAATGGCTATCATTCTGCGCTTGTTTTTGTTCATTTATTTGTTGAGCTATCTCCATAGGATTGTAATCAACAGTATCTTGATGAACATATTCGTCACTAATCATAAGAATTGCTCGTTTGGCTTTACTATGAGCTGATTCTGCAGTTGTTTCATGAGCTGCTGAAGCTGTTTCAGATGCTGTACTGGCAGTGCCATGTTCTGAATCGGATGATTCTCCCGAGGAAGTAGCGGGATGCTCAGAGCTGCTGCTACTTCCTCCTGTAGTAGTGGCAGTGCCATGTTCTCCTTCTGTGGCGGTAGATGTAGATGAAGTATCTTCAAGTTTATTATCTCTAACTAATTGATATCTGTAGATCTTGAGGCTACACCAGAAGCATATTATTAGAATGATAAATTATGAAATTTATATGAAAACTTACATATCAATGAGTGAAATACCAAATGCAACTTGACATAAATGAAGTGGGAAATGAAGATAAACCCAGATTTGATGATATTTGTTATGCAAAAAGACCTAATAATAAAAAAAAGGTTGGCACATGCAAACTAACTATTGCTGGATATAAAAATGCATACTTCTTTGTTAAAATCTTCAAAATACATGAAAAAGAATCCAAAAATGATAAATACAGCCATGAAATTTGGCACACTACAATAGATCAAATTAAGTTAGAATACGAAATATATTGATTTCTCCTTGGTAATAATACTTGCACTATAATCAAATCATTGCCTGCTACAGATACCAAAGTAACCAAACCCATTAAATTCTCTCCCAACACAATCAAGGTGAGTAAACCAAGTCTTTCAGCTAGATGGCTTGCTGCCCAAGAAAGTGTTTTATCTCCACGAACAATGATATTCACTAATACCTCGGATAAAACGCCTAAATACCAAAGAATACGATGTGTTCCCTTTCCTAGAATAATCAATGAGGAGGCCCATAAGGCTATAGATAGCAAATTGGCACCGACGTAGAATGCCAAGGCAATGCGGGATTTGGATTTAGCAAGAATTGCAACCACAAATACTATAAATGAGCTTAATAAATATATTAGGTGCTAACTAAAATTATGTATGAGACTTTACCAACAAAATATTCAATTGCCAATACGCCTTTCAATGCTATATTTAAATATTGTTAGTAAGCGAAGAATACATGCAAGACAACTATTTACCTATATAACCATAAACGTAGCCAGATGAATTTAGGAAATATTCAGATGAACCTGCCATTCCAACTATAGAAATCCATTAATTTCGTGAGCTTGAAAGATGATTATGCATAACTTACTGACTGCGCACATTTCTATTAATTTATAAATATGGTGTACGACATCATCTCTATTATTATGCATAAGTTAGTTTTGCTCTATACCATCTAAATATATTAAAAATCTTACGTATCAAATCTTGTAGTATATCTACATTTACTAATTAGTCAATTTTTCATAAGTTTTTAAGATTTAGATAGCTTACAATGAACTAGCGCACCAAGCCCACCAAGTGATAATGAACCATTGTGCATATAGACCCAGAGATTCCCAATCAGTAATATGATGACTATGCGTAAATTGGGTCAATGTGGCTACAAAGAATAAATCATAGAACAATTCGAGCCATGATGCTGCTTTTTCTTCTCCAATGTCTGCGCTAATATCTGGTTCAGGATGCTGAAAGAAAGGGCGTCGAGTGGATTCAGCAGACAAGACAAGATCGTGATGGTTATGTTTTGGTTTAAATTCAATATATACATTTTCATTAAATTCAATAGTATGATTATCTGGATGATGATGGTGATGGTGATGTTGTTCTGTATGAGAGGTTTTGTGATGAATTTTAATGGAAAAATCTCGCTTAATTTTGTATAAAAATTCAGTTAGTCCATCTGTATCGTGTATGCCGTTAAATGCAATGCGCTCTTGCTGAGTAAAATTAAGCTATTGTATAAATGTACATTGTCAGTAACTTCCTTTGTGGTACAGCATGTTACTGCTAATCAAGTGATATAATCTTTACTCTTTTGCAAAAATCTGTGGCTGCATCATGGTCTAAAACAAATCGCTGATTACCGCGAAGTTGACGGAAATGTAAAACTATAATAAAGCTATAAATATGCTGTACAAATGGTGATTTCAACTTGTATACATACCTATAGAATATACAATAGCCTCTTGAATGGGGTCACTTTAATAATAGAAATGATTAGCCAAGGAAATAACAAAAAAAAAGGGGGAGGGGGCTGATCGTAAATGCCTATTTGATATAATTTACCTATTTGAGTATGGTTGCTGATGTTGTTGTTCTCCTCCTTCTACTTTTCCTCTGTCTCCTTGTCCGCTAGCTGGAGAATGAAGTGCTGACCATCTTGACGTTCTTGATTTAAAACTTTGTTTACGATATTGATGAGCATGGAGTTCTTGGACAGGATGAGTAATCAAATCACCAAATGTCTCATCTCCATGGTGATAAAGTGGTTTTCCATATTCATCTGTTTCTAACTTTTCACTAATAGTTTGATGATCTGCCAAATTAACATCTTCAACTGCCTCGAAGTGAAATTTCTCGTCGTCATCATCACTGCTTGTGTTTGTTAATCCAATTCTTTCTTCTTCATCAATTGTACCTTGTTGTTGTGAAACCTGACGCATGCTTCTTCCGATGGCAGGTCTAAATCGACCACCTCGAAGTGTAGGCCCTCTTCTTACAGATGTGGATGCTTTTATATTTGATGTAGGAGATGTATCACTCATAATAAGATTTGCGGTTAAAATAAAGAGAAACGAGAAAAAGAAAAGATAATGAATATGATTTAATTAGATTAATTTATATACAACTACTGCCCCTCAAAATGAAAATCTGGGGGAAAGTATAATAGAGTCTTTTCGTTTGATATCCGCTGCTAGTAAACCTATTTAGTGCCCTATTTTGTGTCGATCCCTTAGATTTTCTTTAAATAACAGCAATCTTTCTACTGGTGATACCACATAATATCACTCATTTTTAAGCCCTATTAGGATAAATAAGAAGACTTTGGCACATTTGTACATATTTAACAAAAAGGCCCTATATAAACAATATATTCTATTTATTGATTGTTGAGAAAAAAAAGACCTTTTCACAAACTATTGTCATGATCTAATTATATATCGTATTTACCAAGACTTTTATTTCTTACTAAATTTGGATCGCTAATCAAAAATGCCATCTAGAACCCAATTGCAGCAGTAAATCGCGAAAATTTAACGTTTTGTTTTTAGCATAGTTCTACTTTTTTGGAACATTTAATAATAAATATATTAATTGGTTGCTTTTGAATACAAAAGGATCCATGTCGGGTGCATTCAGATGTAATGTTGTACAGTTTCACAAAATTATAGGTCGGTTTCCATATTGGAAATGTCTTAACCTCGGTAATCACACTCCTTATAAAGCCCACTTGAAAGATTAAATATAATACATCTTGATGATATTGACCCCCGTTTCTTTCATTTGATTATTTAGAGCTAATTAATGAAATAAACAAATAGTAATCTAATATTAAAAGTGCCATATCGATAGGTACTCGATTTTTTACTGAGATTTATTGGCCGTTCCTGGAAAGTCGGGTTGATTTCAAAGGATTCTTAAACGATATTGATGCCATTTTGAGGGTATATAGTTACTCAAAAATATCATTAACATTTAATGTCTCTCTCTTGGTGTTTTTACTCCTGTTAAATACTGTCAAAATAGCTAAATAAAGCTCTGATTTGAAATGAGGTGCAAAATAAAAATTCGGTTCCTGAAAAATTCGAAATAAGGTCCGTTTTATGCAATTTTGCATCATTGGCATTCTTCTCACCAAGCATTCTTAAAGCAAATGTGTATATATACATTATTTGGAAGTAAAACAATACAAAGCTTAACATTCACATAATGTAGGGTCTTGAGAAATAATATTTCATCAATTGTCAGATGTAGCTTTTAATTCAAAAATTATTCATCGATCAAAATTAAAGCGACACACGCTCTATAAAAATAAACTTTTAATAAGTAAATGGTACATTTATATACAAATATTAACTTCTTTTCAATAATGTTAAGACAGTAGCAGCTTCTACTGCATCTACGCCAAGCGAATGATGATCATGATATGCTATATCATCAACTATCATGGTATTATCTATCGAGGAATGGTGATAATATTTCAAGTTGGTGGAATGCGGTGAAGCTGAAGATGAAGATGATACACTATCAGATACCAGTAAAATGTCATCATTGTTGTTGTTTTTCGATTTATTGACATGGTTTAGTGAATCCGTAGCCACGATAGGCGTGCTTTTTTTCCCTTTTTGAAGTTTGGTTGGTGGTATCGATGTTGATGTATCCTCGGTTGATTTTCTCTTGGCCCTCAAGCTAGGCAATCTTGTTGTGATTGAGTCCACTTTCTTGTCAGTAGCAACCGTGGGCGGTGTTGCTTTTATATCATAATTATCGCATAAAATCTTGCCATGTCTCCATTTTACACCGCATGCATTACATAATGTTCCTGGACCATCTGGTCCTCTACGCCACATGGGTGTAGTTTTGCGGCCACAATACAGGCATTCCCTGTTGTTGTTATTTGTAGTATCTGCACTCTTTGGACGAGGTTTATTTGATGTCGAAATCTTTGATTTTGTCGGTACAGGCTTTGATTCATCTAGATCAACTAGATTTTTAGAATTGAAAAACTTCTTTTTCTCATCATTTTCCAATTTAGTATCTTTTGGTGCTGTTTCTTCTTTCTCAACTTGGTTTTGATGCAAAGCCCTCTATTCATATAATCAATACAACCGTGTATCCTTTGGCTATTTTACATACCATTTCTGTCATGTAATCAAAAGTTTCTTGGAAATTGATGTTCATTTTTTCTAGGACTCTTTTAACTCGAATAGAGATATCTGAAAATCGAAAACTAACGACGGTCGATCTTGTTTTGTATAAATTAAATCTGACATTTTGAAATCCAAGAGAAGAGCATGTATCATGACTATAAACCTTTTCAAATAAGCGAATTGATACTATAGCCTACACAGGTTAAATGCTTTAATTTGAAGTTTATACATAATCTCATCAATCATTACCTCGTTATCATTAAGAAAATTAATCATTGCTTCCTCTGGTAATTTAAAATATTCTTTCGAATCAGTAACCGCAAATTCTCGATATCGTTTTTCTTTGTCTTCCAAGCAAAAAATCACACACACAAGTTGCTGTTGTTTGGGATCATTACCATCACGAAATACATTATAAAAGCTGGCACAAACTGAAAATTTACCATCCAATGTAATATTAGCTTCTTTCAAGACTTCATAGCAATAGTTGTGAAAACCATAGTCTGTGTATCTTGGAAAGGTGTTCATGAAATAAGACCTAAATAAACGATTAATACAATCTTAATTAACGCCTTTTTCCTGCTATGGTAACAAAAATCTGAGCTTTGTTCCTATGTCAACAGGGAAATTTTCAATCTACTGCAGACTTACCACGCCTGCTTGTAATCTGTTTTTTGGTCTATGGTAGTAGTGGTGGTGATAGACATGTATGTTTACTTTTAATTTGATAAAATTGGTAAAATGTATTATAATTGCCAAATAATTAAACTTGTATTTTTATCTCAGGGAGCGATGGTAATAGAAAAAGAAAGAAAGAAAGAAAGAATAGTACGATTATTCGAAAACTTTTGTGTTCTGAAGTGGTGATTGCCTGATAAACCGGCAAAGCATTCAACCGTTATAAACAATGCTAATGATTATATGTTTTTTATTTAAATGGAACTTTTTAACCAGATCCACCGGAGAATTTCTTTCCAAACATAAGCAATTGAAGCTGATCATATCCAGAAAGTACACCAGCACCAGCAATAGCACGAAGAATATTAGCTCCTGCACCTTTAAAAAGAGATTTAGTGCCTTCTTTAGCAACAATTTCTCGGAAAGCATGAAGAGAAGATTCATATTTGACAGCAGCACCAGAAGTCATCATCATACGACGACGAATCGTATCAATTGGATACGATGCTACATGTATTTAAATTAGTTTAAATAACTCCAATATACACTGTACTATAAAACTAATTCAAGAAACTCGACCCGCCTTCCTTTGCTTCCCTAAATAATCAACAACTTACCAAGACCTGCGCCAGTAGTAACAGCCCAACCAAGCAAGAAAGTAGCCAAGAAAGAAGATTGAAGATGTTTAGGCATGACAGGCTTAATTGAATCATACATGCCAAAATAAAGACCACGATAAACAATGATACCAATGCAAGAAATGTTGAAACCACGATATAAACCAGCTATACCATCACTCTGCAATGTCTTTTTATAAACATCTACTAAACCATTGAATTGACGCTCACCTCCCTTTTTGGCCGACTTGTTATCATTTGCAAGACGAGTACGAGCATAATCCAAAGAATAGACAAATAAAAGAGATGAAGCACCTGCAAGACCACCAGAAGCTAGATTACCAGCAAACCAAGCCCAGTAGCCATCATTTTTATTTCTGTTGAACATGCGCTTGAATTTATCCTTAAAAGCGAAATTCAAAGCTTGTGTAGGGAAATAACGAATGACATTAGCAGTATTACCTCTCCACATGGAAACAAGACCCTCTTCTTTGACAGTACGATTAAAGCAATCGCCAATGCCTTTGTAGGGAGTAGATAAACGGCCTTGTTTGATCATTTCATCTTGATTTTGGATCAAAAGCTTTATACGTTCAATTGGAGCAGCAGCAGTTTTGGATACAGCAGCAGAGACACCGCCCATTAAGAAATCCTATGAAATTGCATTTAGTTGTTGAGATTTTAATGAAATAGGATAATACTTGCAATGATGAATTTATTTTGATCAGTAGCCATTTTTTTTTCGTTGTTCAAATGTTGTTAAAAGGAGAGAAAGATATCAGGAAAGAAAATCAACACAGCCTCAATCTATTTTAAACGTTTCATCTCTGATCAGCGTGATAAATAAATCACAAGGCTTGAACCAAAGATGGAAATTCAGGGGAATATATCTTTGAAAAGTTGATTTATTCGAGATAAATGTGCATTAAAGTATAAATAAAGTCATATGTAAATTGAACCTCCAGATAACATAGTTACATAAGTTTACGAAAAGCAATTAGCGACTGTAACAGATAATATGCTACTTTTGGTCAACACATATATCGCTCGAGACTAATTAACCTTCAATATGTAGCACAACCATGCTTATACATTTAAAACAACATTCATAAACAATTTAAGTGCTTGATAATTTCCTTTATTATAATACAGTATAGATATGAATACATGATAATCCCTGTTCCTGAACATCAAACGAGTTTCTTTCTTGATCTTTTGGTTATAAATCTAATGCCCGATTCTTCCAGGGTTTCTCTTCTATGGTGGATGGGGGGTTGCTAAATACTTGGAACTCAGTAAATCTTGTCTAGGTCAATATCATAAGAGATATTACAACCACAACTATGCTTTGCATTTGGATTGTCAACGACTTGAAATGTAGATCCAATTAATTCTTGTACATAATCTACCATCGATCCTCTCAAAAATTGAAGTGAAACACTATCAATGACAACTCTAACACCCTCTTTTTCAAACACTCTGATAAAAGATATTAAAAACATATTCCATGTACCCCACAAAAAAGAACTTACGTATCATCTTCATCTAAAGTATTTGTTAACTCCATCTTATTTTGGTATCCATGACATCCACCAGAATCAACTAAAATTCTAAGCATTTGTTCGGTATCTTTTTCTCTTTCTTGAATTAGTTGTAATTGCTAATATAAGAGTTTGATTATTAATACAATTCTACATATGACAAAAGATATATAACTACCTTAACTGCTCGTTCTGTTATATCCAACCCTTCTTGTGTAGAAGCTGCTTTAACAACAACAGACTCGGGTACGGTTACAAAATGTCTAATAGTAGGTTGAATAAATCTCAAAGGAAGTTTCCTTGTTGTTGTGGTGGTGGTGGTATTAATAGATTGAACTGCGCAAGTATTCAACGCTCTTCTCTTTAATGTAGATTGTACTGATGATTTGCATAATTGCATTGAAAGTGCTTTACTGAATGCACTTCGAAACATTTTATTGTATTTATAAGATTAAATATATAAGTTTATTAGAGAGAGGGGGGATGGGGTTGAAGAAGAAGCGAAAACCATATAAGACTTACTTAATATATAAACCTTTGAATTATTAAAGCTCAAAACGTCCGGTCCGGCTAAAATGAAATGCCCTTGGATGAGCATTGATGAGTGTTACAATCCAAAAGCTCTCCCTCCTCCTAATTCATTTTGATGGCACGGTTACACTATTCATATTCACAGTAAGCTGGCAAGTTTTGATATTTCTGTCGACATTTCATGATTACAGATTTATTCTTATATACGTATAAAACTGATAACAAAGCATGTAATGTTAGCGTAGAATTTGGCATAACCAGCTAGTAGCATGTACCCTGGGCTTAAAAGATGATTCGTAAGTGAATTAACACTGAAAAGCAAAAGAAAAACCAAGTAAATACTAAATAAGATGGCTCTAAAATATCGAAACATTAAATTTTACAATGTACATTAGATTTCTAGATATCCATCTAAATGTTTTTGTAGACTCTCAGGAATCTTTTATAATAAGCCAAACATCGCAGTCTCACTCATGCAAAACCTTATCTCATTACTTGCACAAGTACTACAAGGAAATCAATCCATGATTCCTTGTAGATTTATATGTCTTATTACTCTCTCTTTACTTTTATTTACTCACTATATAATAAATATCTAATTTTGCAAATAAGAACACCAACTTCCATTAATTCAGTGATCATCAATTTATAATAACAAGAATAATATCTATACGCATACTATCTACTTCTATTATTAGTCCAAAATTACATATCATTACACCTTCGTGCATTCAAAATTTACACAAAGGATGTCTAAAAATGTTTTTTTTTCTCAAGAATTGGAATGAGTAATTATATAAAATTCGGTCTTATATATGGTGTAAACAAGGTATACATACAAACATTTTATTTAAAAAATGAGGGCCGACTTTTCATCTCCACCCAGCGTTTTTTTCCACTAAATAACACGACGAAAAAATTATATGGCAATGTACCTGAGATGTTCAGCTTTAATCCAAAAATAAGTATCCGAAAATATCCTATTTTTTGCAGTTGGTATTAATTTTTCAGTGCTAAGGTTTCAGATTTTTTACGCGTATTTCGATGCTAAAGGATTGAAAACTTTGAGGCCTCATATCTCCGGAAAAAATTAAGCTATACTAATACTTTTTAATAATAAAACTTACTTGTTTTAAAGTGCTCTATAACATATTTTAATATAAAAAATTTCTGGGCACTTTTATTTTTTTCCATTTTTTTGGACATTTTTGTAGTAGATTTCAAAAAATCCGTTAAATTGAGCAGCAGTTTTTTCACATTTATTTCATCAAGCTCATTGAGCTCTCTCGGACCCAATTTAGAGTTCTTCAAAATATTGATTTTTCATGGAGATATTCTAAAAAATGTGTACAAAAAGGTACCTCCATTTCTAGCTTCCATTTTTCCCTTATATACCCTCATCCCAAATTCTGAATCTGAAAAAAAAAGTTACAAAAATCTTGTTTTCTCTATGAAAACTGCAGCTAGAAGGCTCAGCAATAGCTTAATCGATAGATAATTTTATTGCACATTATTTCCAAAAATTATTTTTAAAACATGTTTATAAAAAGTGATGTGTATCTTCAAAAAACCTCCAAAATTTCAATTGTATTTTACGCAAGATTTAATGTGAGATGTTTGTCTGAATTTAATTTAGATGGATGCAAAATTTAAAACTGTACAAAAACTATTTAGTATACTAGGTTGACTTACTTTGCAGTTCATGAGCAATTAAACGATTTTGTTTTTTTCATCATTTTTCGTCCATTTTTTAAAATAAATTTTGGAACCCAGTTATCATAAGCTGTAAGCTGTGATATCGACTATTATTTTGATTATCTCGATGAAAAATCAATATTTTTGGATGAAACAAAAAATACAAAGTAGCAATTAATTAGATCTATCTTGTGAATACAGAAATTAAGCCCTAGATAATGAGTTTTAAGTTTTACAAAATAATAAACTAATATTTACAACTGCAGAAAACAAAGAAAAAAACCCCCATCTTTGTGAATATTGATCCAATTAATCTCCAATTATACACGATGGTAGATTTACATGTATCCTGCATAAAAATTTATATTTCTACTCTCACATATCATTGTGAATTGAGGAAACCATCCGCAAAACATGATATTTCTGTCCAATAAAACCACGTGTTGTGTCGTATATTTTCATGCATGATAAATAATACTTAAAAAAGAATACAATTAAAAGAGAACGAGTAATGAATCAGTTCTTCAATAACTGAACAATAAAAACAAGGTATCGTTTATTTAGA
Source organism: Mucor racemosus (assembly GCA_027405735.1). Classification (NCBI taxonomy): domain Eukaryota; kingdom Fungi; phylum Mucoromycota; class Mucoromycetes; order Mucorales; family Mucoraceae; genus Mucor; species Mucor racemosus. The sequence continues at coordinate 2,386,807 of JAPEHQ010000005.1, forward strand.
TATATGTAATGGATCGATTGGTTGTCAAACTGGATATATAAAATGGAGGATTATATGAATGACTTTGATTCTATGTTTGGTTATGCGAGGTTGGGGTTACTAATTGTAATTGTTATTACTAGTATACAGTTATTACCTATGATTGATTATATGGGATTATATAATAATTGGTTACAAGTAGCAGTAATAAATAAGTAATAATATTTATGTATTGGGATTGTGGTTATAAATATAAAAGGGAAAAGGAAGAACAGGTAAATTCACTAATTTGCAATTGATCCGTTCTTGGTTGTTATTTGTATGTGCGATTTGTTTATGTAATGTAACTGTATCATTACATTCTACAACCTACTGTGTGTCGGGAAGACCATCACCAGAATGCACCTATAGCGTACTACGCATTTTAATTGAAAATAATTAAAGATACGATATCTATGAATGATGACCCAAGTAAACTGCCATTCTAAATGGACATAGTTATTAATAGATATATACTACAAATATTTTGGATATCAGCATCGATGGATCAATGTGCATTCGATAAATTTGAACAACAAGTTGATTACCTGTTATTTACGCCTACTATGCTACTAAGAAGGACAATAAACTAATGCGCTCGACCTTTCGATTAATACAGGTTCAAATGGGATCCCATTGCAATGATAGATAATTTTAGGGTCTATCCACGAAACGTTATATTTTCAGCCGCTCCGAGTTCTTGTGGGGATTGTAAAATGGAAACGTGTACTTCCTTAGTATTTTTTTTTTGCCTCAATCGTAGAGGTTGTTTCAGATATATTTTGAAAAACTCTATAAAATCAACCTGTGATTCGAAATTAAATTTTGAAAAAGTCCTAAATGCACAAAAAATTGAAGAATAATTTGTTTTATTTCCATTAGCAAATAGCTGTTTTTGAGAGAATAAATATAAATAAACATATGAAACCTATGCTCGTCGCGTCTAAAAAAAAATAAGAAAAAATAAAAACTGGAAAAAGTGAATATTAATTCATATGCGCTGAAATATGAATACAAGATAAGCAAGCACTAATTGTATTGATAATTAATTGAACGCTAGACAACTGACACAAATCGTAGTGTTTGAAAATATGATATAGAAAAGTATCCAAGCTATTTGCCTGATCCAGTCAAACGACATGTCATTTAGCAGTTTTTAGATATCATCTAGATATTATATAAAAATGCCATAAGCTTTAAAATTCTTCCAAAATTAATGCAGATTTTATTATGAATTCCACTCTTAATTTGATGTATCATTATAAATATATCAGTGATCAAAAGACAGGAAGTTATGCATTTTTTTACATTACTTGATACGACGAAGGCAAACTATAAGAAACAATGCCAAATACGATAGAGGTATGATGTATTTGAGGCCATTTACTAGTAGCAGTATATTTGTGAATTATATATATAAAATTGAGCATGTTTCCCTTTAATTGTCTCCAATATATAATATTGACTGTACTAGTTCATCATAAAAACATTTGTATGTACAATTGATAATTTAAAAGATGCGCCTCAAAGCGAGGATAATTCACCTATGTGCATCAGACATTTAATACTGGTACTTTAAAAAGTTATAAAATTAAGGAACATCAAGTAATTAAATGTCGTTCATAGAACCTGACACTATACCATTGTATGATAGGTTGATTACTAATTTTTGTTTTTAATGTTTCGTATGCATGCAATTATATTGTTCACTTGCACATAGAGAAACCCAATTAAGCATATCATAAATTACACGATGTATCTCCCCAGCAGGGCGTATTATTATCATTATTGGCGTTACATATAAAACATTATTATACAGTATACATGAATATGGCGATCTCCTTTATGTGTGTGTATATCAATTAACCCCCCCCCCCAAGCCCAACCCCTCAATTTTAATATATGCCGATCTTGTATCATGTACCAAAGGAATTGCAATGGGAAAGAAATAATTTATTTACAATGTGTTGTGTATATACGGAATTTTAGGAATAATAATCAGGCTTTTTAATATTCACACCATAATCAGCCAATGCAGCTGTAAGGTCTTCCATTGTCAATACAGTTTTACGATCCTACATGTATAATAAATTTAGTAAAACAATCCATTATTTAAAGCTGTTTCCAATTTTTTTTTTTTTTTTTTACCTTTCCAGATTTCCTATTTCCAGATTGTCTAACCTTGCAATATTGAAAAGCATCTGTAGCTATATCTGCAACAAACTTTTGAGTAGCTAAAGCCAGTAAACGTTTACTGATAATACATGTTAGATTTTCTTTCTTTCCTTTGGATGTAATCGCAAATTATTTTTTTCTTACATTCGAACATCATCACAATCAAATCCAGATTTATTGAGGTAATAGTCAGTTACTGCATCGGGTATCTATATACAATTGTGAATATTTCTATATCGAAAAATCAGCTCATGAGCTTACAATAGGCGCGTAGTTGTCCATTGAAGCAAGAAACTCGGCCATTGTCTTTGATTTCTTTGTATTATCTAATTCAAGTCGAGGAACTTCAATCATTGATGATGGAGGAGGAGGAGGAGGCATTTCATTATTATTATTTGATCTATTCATTGCTCCTCCAAGGGTAGGTACTTGAAGCGAATTTGTATTGTTAGTGTTGCTGCTGCTGTTGCTGTTGCTGTTGCTGCTGCCGCTACCGTTTGCTTCACTCATGTTATTATTATTGAGGAAAAAAATTGGTTTTGCTGCGTTATAGCGAGAAGGTTATTTCCTGTCCGGCATTGGGTCGAGTCACATACGCAGGTTTGAAGCAGAATTGAAAACCCTTTAACCCCCCTTAAATCAGAAAAAGATATTTGTGCATTTGTATAAAATCTACAATGCGATCGAGCGATTCGGGTATTTTGATTATATCTTTAAACAATAATTTGTATAATTAAAAACGAATGCAATACCACTGCTATCCATTTTCATGCGGGGCTTTGGCATTGCATTATCTTTTTAACATGTACAGCACATTTATACTTTCTGGTCCTAACGAAATGTGTAAAAAAGTCGAATAAGAAACATAAGTTAAAATACTGCCAAGATGCGCATGTACTGTACATTTAGTTTATAGATATTGTTGATATACAAATATATAAGCTTTTAAACTATTCACGTGATGGTCTAAACCATACAAATATAACATGAAAGGCGTTTGTAACACAGGATGTTTATATTTATTTCTGGACAAAAGAGTGAAAGAGGGAAACCTTTTTTTATTCTGTTTTTTCCATCCCTTTCTTTTATTTTTTCTTTTTCTTCCTATTACTTCTATCACTTCTTCCTCATACTGAAACCTCTTTTTTTCTTTTAATTTCATAATGATTTCATCTAATTCAATGATTGCTAATACCAGTAGTAAAAAATTGCAAGCAGAAAATGATCCAATGTTGATGATGTACGCTCCAATGCCAAATGAGCATAATCTTAATAGCAATATTATGATGGAAAATGCTTCTGTTCCAGGTTAGTTAGACAGCATATGTAATGTCCTGCTTTTGCTCATGTATTATTTTTACTTTCTATCCGATAGATTTGTTAGCCGAGAACAGTTATAATAATGATAATCAATCTGGACCCAGTTCAGCCGAAGAAGCCGCATTTCCCCCGACTTATGCAGCACTGCCGACAACGAAACTTGAAGAAGAACTGAATCCATTTGAACAAAGTTTCGAGAATATTGAAGACAAACAAAAGCAGCCATTACAGCACAATTTGCCAAGTTTACAAATGTTGGAAACAACCTATATGAATGATGAAAACGAATGGGATAGTAGTTCAAGATCTGGTATTCTATCACCTTCTATGCTGAGCCGAGCAACTAATACAAACACAACGGGTAAATTAATATTCTTATTGATAGTGTATTGTTATACTAAATGTTGCTATATTCGTCTTAGTTTACAATTCGACATTTAATACTGCATCAACTACATCAAATCAAAGACCTTTGATCGGGCAACAACAACAACAACAACAAAAGAGATCAAGGCAAGTATCTGCAGATAAAAGCAGCTGTTCTGAAGATTCATCGTTTATAATATCAACCCCATTAAAACCAAAGAATAAAAAATCAAGAAAGCAAAAAAAATCAAGTATGGAGCAACCTGAAGATGAAGAGAAACGAAAGAACTTTTTAGAACGAAATAGAATAGGTAAGAATGTCACACACATCAGGGAACTCGAAATAGTTATTTAACTCCAATGAATATAATACTATCATAGCCGCATTGAAATGTAGACAGCGTAAAAAGCAGTGGCTACAAAATCTTCAAACAAAAGTGGAATATCTTGCTTCAGATAATGAACAATTTCAAATGCAGACAAACGCATTACGAGATGAAGTTATTCAATTAAAAACTCTATTAATGATACATAAAGATTGTCCAGTGAATCAAACGGCTGTTCAAGCTGCTTTGAATCGACCTATACCAGGTATCTTTGATTCTTCTTCATCAAATTCTCCTCCATTAGCATTATTAAGATCTACACATTCTAGTACAGTAGCATCAAACCCAAGCACTTCTCCACCTCCTTCATTTACTAATACTGCTTCAAACTAATCTCTTTTATTAATAAAATTTGTTGCCATTTCTAAAAATTCTTGAGGTTTTTCAGTTTGCACTAAAAATTCATGCAAAAAGAAATCAGCATAATATTACTACAGGGTGCAAACAACTCTCATACTTACCCCAATGGCCAGCATCTTCAATATTCTCAACGATGGAATTTGGAAATTGAGCCTTTATCAATTCTGGATGGTCTACAAACTGTTTGCGGAAAGGGCTCTTTCCACCGGTGATGAATAAAGTAGGACCTTTGTATTGTCTTGTGTCAGGCAAAGGTTGCGCTTCAAACGAGAAACCACCCATTTGACTCAGGGCTTCACCTAAAATGTCATATGGAATCCTAAACTGATAAATACCTGTAGATTTGGACTTTTTAAGGTTGGTCAATAGAAATTGACGTACAACCAAATCTGGCTCAAACTTCTGCAAGATTTCATCGGCTTCTTTTTGTGTAGTAAGTTTTCTTGATTGAATGTCTCTCATAGCTTCAATATGGTCTGAATATTCTCGGGTTAGTTGAAGTTTTATAGGTGCCATATCAATGACAATTAGTTTTGATGGAATTTCTGGATTTCTTAATGAAACATTCATCATGACTTTTCCTCCCCTGTGGATCTTTTAATACATTTGACAGGTATATATAATTATATACATACATGGAATGCCCCATCAACATGGGGTTTTTAATATTGTGGTCCTGGATAAATTGCATCAAATCGCTTCCCATGAGGTTGTAGGTATGGTTTTTATCATGAGGGCTATCACCATGGTTACGTGCATCCTAATGGTAATATAAGCTGCCTATTTAATAATTTATATTGTTTCACTCACAATAGTATAGACTTCGCAGTTACATTGTAAACTGATGGATTTCGCTAATGATCTCCAATTTTGTTTAGAACCAAATAAGCCATGGCAAATAATAAGGGGTTGTTTTCTACTGACTAATTTATCTTTTGCGGGGATATCGTATTTAGTAAACGATAAGGGCAAAGTTTTAGAAGTAAAAGAAGAATACAATCTCTTAAATTGGTTCAATAGAATTCCTCGAGTCATAATCAAAAATGAAATAATTTAGCTAGAAATAACAATTCAATCATTTATTATGAAATAGGATATTGATGTTGTTTTTTAAACTCCGAGTCGGACGATCAAATATCTATTTTCATTAAAGAATTTATTTCGAGTTGATTTACAATTATTTCACTTTGATACAAACAAGAAACCAATACTTAATCATGTTAATTTAATGAAAATATTTTTTTTGAAATAAATAGAAGCGAAAGTGCAATTTATTCATAATGTTTGAAATTTTGGTTTTGCGGGAGTTTAATTTTAGCAGACTCAATTTTGTTACCCCTGGTTTGTAATAATGATAAAAGTTTTATTTATTAAATGGAAAAAAGGAAAATGAATTGTAAATGAGGAGCATATATATATATAAGAATTCATACGAATAAAGGAAAAAAAAGCGGTTATAGTACATATGTAGCATAAAATATAAAAAAAAAGAAAAAAAAGAAAAATTTAGCATATTAATCATCTTTTTAGATAAATAAGAAGAGCGTCCCTCGTTGGATGGTGGTTGTGTTACAAGTTGAATTCTTTGATTTCCGGATGTTCTCTTTCTCTCTGTCCCAAATGATTGTCAAGAGTTTTTAATATAGATAAAGTAAATAATATATATATACACAAGTTTACACAATGGGTGCTGTGTTTTTTTATTTTTTTTGTACGCCATTTGTCGAACTATTGCTATTATTCGAAGATCGAGTTGATGTCAAGTCTTTCCATACAAAGCAAGAATTTCCAGCGATATGAGTTTTTGGTTTTCTACCTCTTTTTTTACGAGGCATGTGTAATATTGTATCCATATTTGAGTTTGTAAAGGCATTCATAGCATCATTCATTAAATGCTCGTTATTTGTATTTTGTGGTAAAGGAATTGGCGCATTACTGATTCTTTGATCTGCTTGAATTTCTCTTTCTTTTTGTTCTTCAGAGACATGTACGTCCCAGACTGTTGGTGCTAAAAATGTCCAACCACCATCAAAACTGTTCGTATCTCTCATGGTTGGTGGTCTTCCTCTTCTTCTTTTTAGAACAGGTTGACCAGATGCATCAAATACAATTTGTGTGCTAGGAATTTCATGAGATGTAGAAACTGATCGTTGTCTTTGTTGAGGAACTTGTAATTCATGATGTAGAGGCGGTGGAGAAGGGGATGCGGATTGAGTGAAACGGTGATGATTTAAAGATGAAGGATGATTATGATGTGTGTATAAATCTTCACTCAAAGTACGATGTCTGAAAGGTGTCGGTTGAGATGGTGCTGATACTGAAGGAAGAGAAGGAGAAGCCAATGGCATCGAGGCGGCAGAAGACGCAGTTGAAGAAGAAGAGGATGATGATGATGATGTTGATGAAGAAGAAGATGATGATGATGATGGTGTAGGCCATTTATTCAACATGTGTTTTGGTGAAATTGGACTTGTTGGCTGAGGAGATGGAGAAGGTAAACGCAATCTCTGAGGTGGATCATCACCTTGTAATGGAGGTAAAGAATGAGGAGAGTCAATAGGAGATAGTAGAGGTGAAATACTGTATTGATCTATTGAAAGATAACGTGGTGATTTATCAGAATGTGGTGGTGTCGATGGTAACAGTATAGGTGAAGCTGGAGATAAATTTAATGTGGGTGGATCATTATTATTCATTAATAAATTTGAGATGGAGGGCAACATTGTTGTATGAGTTTTCATATTGAAATCTTTTAGTGTATAATATGTTAGAGAAAGAAAGAAAGAAAGAAAGAAAGAAAAAGAGTGAGAGGAAAATGAACCTTTTTGTAATGTTTGATTTTTGTACCAAACTAAGAAATTTAATACCAAAGAAGAAGATCGAGAAGGATTCCTTTTGACCAATTAAAGAAAAGTTGGCCCTTTCTGTCCTTTCTTGTACTTCTCCAATCCAATAATGGTGAAAATTGAAGATCCTCATGTAATGTAAAGATTTCTTTTAATGTCACCAAGTTTCCCAATTAAGCTATATATCACACAAGCAAACCATGTAATATTCCTATTAACCTTTTTTTTTTTGCGTGCGATTTTGGTTGTTATCTGTTGCTATATGGAAAGTAAACGTATGGGGTTACCATGGCAACCCAAAGTAAATATATTCTATACTATTGTATTAACGATGAAAAGATTTGCATCTCCATTACAACAATACCTAGATTTTTTATACACAACAAATAATGGTGCTTTTTTAGAAAATTTGTCAAACAAAAAGTTAACCTCACTAAAAGTGGCGCTGTATTTTAGCACTGGCAAAAAGTTAGGATCTCACGTGGCTATAACCATAATAAATCAAATAGAATGAATAGAAAAAGGTAGACACCTCTTTATATTCTATTGATTGAAAATATACATGTAAGAATGTGCATAAAAATGATGTATTATTTAGATTTTGGGATGTGATAAGAAAACAACGATAAACGATACAATAAAATATTATAATATGGTGCTGGATTTCATATTATTATATACTATTTCATTTCTTTTCTCTAAAAACTGCTATTAAAATGTCTATATTTGTTATATTTTAGTGTCTATTTTTAAATATAATTTATTTGTATCAGGTCAAAATAATTATATATGTATAAATTGTAAAGTTGTAACCTTTGAGGATAATATTTATTTATGACAAGAGAGTCAAGTGCTTTGTTTCTTTTTTCTTTATCAAGTATATCATATGTAGATCATGCTTTACTACAACCACCACAACTCGTTGTTTTTGGCTACTACTTGTTAGATAAATTCTCATTGACTAATCTACAAATTGACAACAATTGCCTGGTAGAATACAGCGAAAAAAAATAGCGATCAACATTCAAGTGTTATTTACATGTAATGTATGCAAAACGTGCTCTTTTCTTTATGCATTTTAGTGCAAGTATGGATAGTAAAAATATTATTTGTTTGTTTCAGTAAGAACCAAATCCCCCCTTTGTACTGTAACATCTAGTATTTTATAACATGGCCAAAATAGTTATAGAAATACAAGGAATTTACGTTGTTTTGATACATTAAATTTTGGATTCAATGAGGGGCTATTGTTGTTGTTGCACATCCATTAAATCTCAGTTTAATCACACCTGCCGTGCTTTTTGTCTGAAAAACTTCTTTCTTTATACAACGTAATACATGCCTACAACAATAAAAAGGTTTACATTTAATCAGCTATTCTCAAATCAACATGGATTAGAATCCGAGAAAATATTACAGCAAGGTATTCATCTACTTTCTTTTTTCTCTTTTGTTATTAATCTTTTTACTAATCTGCGTAGTGGACAAGTATCACCAACATCATAATATTTATTTTTCGCGGCCAAATAATCCACACCATGTCCAATTATTTGCGGGAAATACCCATAAACGTCAAAATTACATGAGCATAATCCGTTGTCATGACTACCAATGCATCGAAGCAATTCAAAAAAGATTAATACAAATACCCAGAGCAACAATAACAGTATTACTTGGAGCTTGCTTAATATCAGATTCTATTGTTACAATTGATAAACCTGCTACATTATTCATATTATTGGATGCAGAAAATTACATACAACGATCATTTACTGTCAATATGTCTTGGTGCAGAAGGATGTGGAGCCTTGCATCTCGAGCACATATGATATCAGTGACAGGAGTTTATTATTCTGTACTGGGAGGAGCATATTGTTCGTTGGGGAAGAGTAATTCGAAATACGTAAGTTTTTGTATATTATTTATCAAATACATAAACAAAACAATTAACTACATCAAAAAACAGGCTTACAAGGCTGGTGCTTTGGCAATTGAACAGATCAAATTGGCTAAGAAATTAAAAGACCCAATTTTGGAATGTAAATGTTGGCTTTATTTTGCAGAAGATGTGATACAATTGGGTGATGTTGATAAAGCAGAAGAGATTATAACGCGCCAAAAACCATTTGTTGAACGAAATGGAGATGCAATGGTAATGTAGATGTGTAGTTTGTATGCGTGTATATGAAATTAAGTTATAATATAGTTGAAAAGTATGTTGGAAGCTGTTTGTGGTAAATTGGAAATTGCTGTCGCTAATACCAAAGTTTTTCAACAATAAATCCACCAATATACGCCGTTATTAGAACAAATGCCAATAAACATATATTTGCCAACCATGCAATATTATCCGTCATTGGATGCAGAAACCATTTCGAAAACAAGCTTGAATTTTTCTGTTCATTTGCTGCTGCTGCTGCTTCATTTGTTTCGATTGAAGATAATAAAGGCGCATTATCTAATTGTTGATTTTGTTCTTCAATATCGTCATACACTGACTATACTTGAATCATTAGAAACAGTTTCCCCATCTATTTTTCTGTTTTGTTTATTTACCATAATCGTTTTTATCTTTGGTTTTTGGTTTATTTGTACAACAATATGAAAAAGAAAAGGAAAAAAGAATGTTTACAACGATCCCGATATTATTAGCTCAGTTTTATTTGGGGATTTTCAGTTCTGTTTATCATAGCGGCAGAGGTTGTTAGGGTGTGCTGGATAATGAAAGAAAATCTATTCAGCTTTGAAAATACATAATCAAGCATTTCAAACTGAATTTCCTGTATATTTGATCTGATAATGCAATTCATATAAGATAACCTGGCCAAAGCGCTCAAAGCGGAGAAAACCTGTACTAATCTTGTATCGTCCTCAAATCAACATTTTACAAATCAATTGCGAAAAGAAAAAAATATCATTGTAGAGAGCAACATCTGGCATTTATTTTGCAAAACAACATGCTGTAGCAAATCATGCTTTTTAAAGCTATAAAAAATTGTATAAAAATAATTTTATCGTTTGCGGGCTAATTTTTTTTATTTATTTAAAATATGATTTACATAACAGTACACTTGTCATTCGAAGTTTCTCTTGGATTATAAACGGATTTTTTTCTGCTAAAACTAATAGGTCTCTGTTCTTCTACTTCTGTTTCTTCGTATTGTGGTTGCATCATGGGTGATTGGCCCATCATACCATTAGGAGGCACCATATAATATCCTCCTCCACCTCCACCTCCCATCATGTAAGGTTGAGGGGCAGAAGGCATCATCATTGGCTGAGGATAATACATTGGTTGCTGCGGCATAACATACATTGGCATTCCTCCTGCTGCTGCTTTACGAGGTGTATTGCTGCTAGAGTTTTTCGATACAGTAGCTTCATTCTTTTTCTTTTTAGAAGATTTTGTTTTGGGTTTTCTTGGTGTGGGGGTCTTGAATGCCATTGGACGTTTAGGCTTGCTAATAGAAGGTACCTTTTTAGGCACAACTACTCGTTTAACAACCACTTTTTTAGTTTGCCTTGATGAAGAGGGTGCCATTACTGGTTGATCTTCATCTTCTTCTTCTTCTCCGGACTCTTCTTCTTGGGAATCTGGGATTTCTTGTTCTTCATATTCAATTTCTTCTTCGTAATACTCTTGTTGAGGTTGATTTGATTTGTTATCTTGGTTTCCTTTCCACCATCCTTTAGGTTTTTCTTCTCTAGGTTTCCAAAATGAGGATTCTCCGGCAATTCGTTGAGGTTGACTGGATATAGGTTTTATTGAATTACTTTTCTTCCTTGTAGGTACATTTCCTTGTTGCTGATGTTGTCGTTGTTGTTGCTGTTGTTGCTGTTGTTGCTGTTGTTGCTGTTGTTGTGGAACTGTTTCTCTTCCTTTGAACCCCCGCCTTGACCAAGTTCTCTGTAAAAAACTCTTTTTCTTCTGAAGAGCAGGCCTCTTGGCATCGACTAATGCTTTTGCTTTAGGTGTTGCATGATGTGATAAAGCAGCAGCAGCAGTAGCTCTTACTAATGCATCAATAGGCGGATCATTTTCTTTTTCGTTTGGTTTAGATATGATTGCTGGTACGGGAGCAGGAGATTGCGCTTGAACAGGTACTCGAGCGATCTTTTTGACTTTCTCATCAGATACAACTGGAGGAGGCGAATGCAGCTCAGTTATTTGCGGTGATGAAGGCACATCTGCTGCTACAACATTATTGCTAGTATTGGGTTGTGGAAGAGTTAAACCAGACAAAGTCGGACTTAATGCAGACAGTAATTGTTGCCTTTCCAGTAACTGCTTCTGTTGTTGTAATTGTTGCAATAGTAGCCATTCATTATTAGCATTGTTTAATTTTGTTGGGGATGACATTTGTGCCAACAATTGGTTGAAAAATTGGTCTTCGGCGCTCTGCTGTATAGGAGGCGATGATGGTATAGTTGTTTGTTTAGCACTTTCAAACACACTGTTTAAAAGTTGATCTGCATAATGATCGTAGTTGCTCATTTTATACTTTGTAAATGAAAATAAAAAGAATACTTTGTTTGAAAAAATAAGATATAAACTATATGTATATTTATACTTGAAGATGAGTTTAATATACATCAAACGTCTCGATTAGGCAAAATGTAAACAACATTTTAGCATAGTCCAAGTATGTAGGTAGTACAATGGACAGGATAGATCAAACGTGCATCTGATCACTATTTTTAAATTTGAATGCTTTAAGATTTTCTTATTTTAATCATCCCAAAAAATAAATTGCAAATTGGTTGGAATTTTGAGAAGTATACAAATGTATATAAAAGTTTGTTAACATACATCATGAAGGTGTGCACTTATAAAAATAAGCCCTTACATAATCATATAATTCAAATTATCATAACCTTATTTTGTTGTTGTGGTTTTATCTGAAATATCTTCTCTAAGTTGAGAGTACAACGCTCGAAGAAATCCAAAAATATGTAGAATTCATTGCTTTGTCCTTAAAAATTGCGTTCAACTTTTCATCACTGCCGAATTTCTTTTTTTTTTCACTAAATAACACTAAGAAAAAATTATATGCCAATGTACCTAAGATGCTCAGGTTTAATTCAAAAACAAGTATCTGGAAATATCCTATTTTTTTGTAGTTGGTATAATTTTTTCAGTGCTAATGTTTCAGATTTTTATAGGTATTTCACTGATAAAAACCAAACACTTTGAGGCTTCATATCTCTGCAAAAAATTAAGTTATACTAACACTTTCTAATAATAAAATTTACTTGTTTTAAATTACTCTATAACATCGTTAAGTATGAAGAAATTCTGAATATTTTCATTTTTTTTTTCATTTTTTTGACACTTTTCTAATAGATTTCAAAATATTCGTTAAATTGAGCATCATTTTTTTTAAATTCATGCCATCAACCTTGTTGAGCTCTCTCAGTCTCAATTTAGTTCTTTTCAAAATATTGATTTTTCATGGAGATATCCTCAAAAATATGTACAAAGGTATACCTTCACTTCTAGCTTCAATTTTTTCCCCTGTATACCCGCATCCCTAATTCTGAATTTGCAAAAAAAAAAAAAAAATAACAATACGTTTTCAGGTTTAATGTGAATTCTTATTTCGATTATTTCGACAAAAATCAATATTTTTCGCTGAAGCAAAAAAATGCAGAGTAGCTCCCAGTTGGGTCTATATTGTGAATACAACAAGTTAATGCATCTTATTTTTATAATTGCTCTCATTTCTTTGTCAGCTTCCTCATCTATTACAGTATTACATATTCTGAAATAAACCTAAATATAAAAAACTAAGTCTCCAACTGCGTATCCTGTCTCTTATACGATACCATCCTAATATGAAGTATTAAAAAGCAGTAAGATTCCCTCTGATAAAAATTATGCGTAAGCTTTCAAAATATCAAAACACTGGTTTGACATCATCTTAAATTGAGTTTTTACTTTTGAAGCCGGAGGAAAGCAAGTGTTTCACTTTTGAAACCTTTATACTCGCTGAAAGGTCGATATGAATAGAAATAGCTCTTTTGGCAAGATTCTGTAACATCTCAAGTATAGCCCTACATTTTTTATTTCCTGATTATCTATTGAAATGGGGGCACGCTCCGATTTTGAATATGACCATATAAAATTGTATAATCAGGTATGCACATGTAACTGAGCTTGAATCCAAAAAGTTTTCAAATGGAAAAAAAATCCAAAAAATCCAAAAAAAAACCTTGTATGTTTAATTACTCACAAAAATGCATAGTAAGTTGAACTAGCGTATTAAATACCTTAGGTTCAGTTTTTAATTCCAAATCGATCTGTGTAGGGTTTGAAGATATTTTTCTCATAAAATCTCTAGTAAATTTAATGTCAAATTTTAACGGTTTTTGATCAAAAAGTACCCTTCATTCAAATGCAACCCTAAAATATTTTATTTGCACGTTATGCACAATCAAATTATCTACAGAATGAGTATTTATACGTAGCTGTAGCCCTATTTTTCGTGGGGATATACATTTTTTTAATCTTTTTTTTGTAAAACCGAAAATTTTTCCTTGTATATCCTCGTCCAAAATGGATCCTTTTTTGTATCACCAAAAATCAATCATTCAATTTCAATTTTCTCGACCAAAAATCAATATTTTTTCACGAGATAAAATTCGTTGGATAGACGCTAATGAGTATTATCCTATGGTTTTAGCTTTGCATACCAATCGTCCCTTCATGGACCTCTATAACAGAAAAAGTGCTCTCATAAAATTTATAAAAAAATGAAAAAGTCTTCACAGCTATCCAAAAACTAAATATTTTAGTAGAGAATGAAAAATAAAGTAGACTTTACTCAATAACCATTATTGCAATACCTTAGTACTTTCTCGACTTATTTTCATTTGAAATGCGGTTTTTTAATTTTAAGCTGGCCATTTCTGCATCATTCAAATTTATGAAACAATCACTATAGTAACCATCCTTACTTTATTTAATAAAATTTGTAGCCGGAACAGTGTCATAGAACGGTAATTGTTATTATAGTAAAAGTTTATTATTTGAATCACAATTAAATGTCAATCTCGCGTACATACAATTGACATCCTGTGCAACCAAATCAAAGTGTATTCAAAGATAGAACCAAGGAACTTGTTGATAAACAAGTCCATAAATTTTTATATTCATGAAGAACCAATAACTTTGCCATCTACCAATGTACATAACAACTCAACATATTTAATCAACCTTTCTAGATAATCATTGGTCAGTTACAATGGCCCATTATTTTTAGAATCCCATTTCCTTTAGATTAGACAATTAATATAAATAGCAAAAGACTTTCATTAGCCATGAAGTTCTTTATCTTATTTTTAAAGAATAAAACAACATCTTGTATATTATTTCTTACGTGTTTTATTTTCAATTTTTCACAAACAGCGTTGAATGGATGGTGTTGGTTTACGAGGATATTAAACAGCCAATTTTGAAGCCAATTCCATTTCTAACTCACATTAAAATGTAACTCTTATAAATAGTCTTTTAAATCAAAACCTAGAAGCTTTTGGTTCTTTCTTTTACCATTAGTTTTTCTAGTAATAAAGCCTACGTTCTCCATGATAAATGTTACTAGTCTTTATTATTTTTCTTTCTATAAATAAGAATGTATGTATCCATAAACTCTCAGATGGATACTGGTTTTGAAAAAAACTTTCTGCTAAAATTGATCACCAGTACAAATATTCTCGTTTTTTCGCTTGGTCTGCCCTCTAAAATCCTTGAAACTAGACTTACCATTAGAAGTTATATATCAAAATGTGTGGAATAATTTGGTCAACAACTTTTATTATGCGCTCAAGTAACATTTTTTAATGAAATTTAAAGGTTGCCATAGGCGTATATACTAAATTCCAGCAAAGTTTATACCACAAAAATCTCAACGAAATTCATAGATGCAGTAAAATAAATCGCAGATTCGTTTTCAGCAGCCAATTTTACCCCAGAAAACTTTGTTGCCGGATTCCTAGCGATACCTTTGTAAAAAAATGTGAAAATTCTCCAAATCGTTAAAACTACAAAACAGAAAAACAAAACAAAACAGGATTTACGATTACCAGATGTAGGGGTCCAAACTTTTTTTGAAAAAAACCATCCCTGAAATTTTGATATGTAATAAAACATTGAAAAACAAGAAGATTTTGCTAAGTAGCTTTTAAGTGCAAGCTTATTAAAATCTTGAGATATTTCGCATCTTAGGTTGAGTTTTTGAGCGGGGTAAAAGCAAGTGTTTCACTTTTAAAGCCCTTATGCTCGCTGAGAAATCAACATGAATAGAAATAAGTCTTTTGTCAATATTCTGTAGCATATCAAGTATAGCCCTACATTTTTTATTTCCTGATTATCTATTGAAATGGGGGCACGCTCCGATTTTGAATATCACTATATAAAATTGTATAATCAGATATGTACATGTAACTGAGCTTGAATCCAAAAAGTTTTCAAATGGAAAAAAAATCCAAAAAATCCAAAAAAAAACCTTGTATGTTTAATTACTCACAAAAATGCATAGTAAGTTGAACTAGCGTATTAAATGTTTTAGATTCGGTTTTTAATTCCAAATCGATCTGGATAGGTTTTGAAAATGTTTTTTTCATGAAATCGCTAGTAAATTCGGTATCAAATTTTAGCTGTTTTTGATCAAAACGTACCCTTCATTCAAATGCAACCCTAAAATATTTTATTTGCAAGTTATGCGCAACAAAATTATCTACAGAATGAGTATTTATACGTAGCTGTAGTCCTATTTTTCGTGGGGATATACATGTTTTTGATTTTTTTTTTGTAAAACCGAAAATTTTTCCTTGTATATCCTCGTCCAAAATGGATCCTTTTTTGTATCACCAAAAATCAATCATTCAATTTCAATTTTCTCGACCAAAAATCAATATTTTTTCACGAGATAAAATTCGTTGGATAGACGCTAATGAGTACTATCCTATGAGTTTAGTTTTGCATACCAGCCATCCCTTCGTGAATCTCTATAACAGAGAAAGTGCTCTCACAAAATTTATAAAAAAATAAAAAAGTCTCCACGACCATCCAAAACCTAGATATCCTGGTAGAGAATGAAAAATAAAGTATGCTTTACTTAATAACCATTATTGCAATACCTTAGTATTTTCTCGACTTATTTTCATTTGAAATGCGCTTTCTCAATTTTAAGTTGGCCATTTCTGCATCATTCAAATTTATGAAACAATCACTATAGTAACCATCCTTGCCTCATTTAATAGAATTTGTAGACGGGACAATGTTGAATAGGATGACGTGCAATATGCTTGTTTTGTAATAACAAATAGATACAAAAAAATATGCAATAGTGGATAAAAAATATCTCATGGGTAAAGTTTAGGCTTCTTTTAGAAGCCAAAAGATGTTGTATAAAAGAAAAAGTGCACACGTTCTTTGTCTTGCAACCTCTTAGTGTGATGTTGGCTCCCATCAACATGTGATACTACAGTAAACATGTTTGAATATGCAACAAAAAACCCATAAAAATCAATATGGAAATATACTTATAACTCTTTTAAGTTTATCAAAGTTGATTAAAAAGTAAAGCAAAGATTACAGGTTACCATAATCTTTGTGATACATATATTATTTGCAAACTTATATTAATAATTAGTAATAAGATCTTAAAGCAAGATCTTAGTGGTTTAGTTCCTAGTTTGGATATATCAGTGGTACAATTTGACATTTCAGTGAATTTGTGATATAAAATTTCTACATCTTTAGATGGTATTTAAGGTAAACCTGACTACTAAACAAGTTTGATTTGTGTAGTTTACTACAGAATAGATAGAATCCATGTAAACACGATTTTCATGTTGGTCTTTTCAAAGAAAAGAAGATGTATTCAAAAATGAGCGTGATAAAAGAAAGATTCCTTAAAATGTGTTGATTATGATGAGTGTAGAAATATAAGAAAAGTATAAAAATTTGACCACAACAAGGAGAACACAGAGACTTTATAGTTTTATAATAATACCAACCCTTTATTAAAATGATTTAAATGTGGAACAGTATTGCCAAAAGAAAGTAAATCAAAAATTTTTGGATCTCTATAGATACAGATACAACAGGGATACACACTTACTTACATTGAGCGGAGAAGATAGAGTGGTTTAGCATTCGTCGTAAAATGACAATAGCCTTTTCCATGACCAGAACAGCAGAATATCATGTAGTTCCAGTAAAAAAATGCCATAGTATGCCCCAAACCCCTAAAATCTTCATAAAACATAAGTAAAAAACAAGTAAAAAAAGAAAAAAAGAAAACAAAAATAAGACAAAAGGCAGATTGCTCCTACTTCCTTAAGTAACCGTAAATTTCCCCTCGGTAGACTGAGGAAAACAACAACCATTGCTATGACTGTGTAAAACTAGAATACTGTACGACAATGGATACGTTCTGAGTAACTTCCTTATTACGATGTGTCGAAAGGTGAACGTATAAAATTAATCAAATGAAAAAGTACCGTTCTATTATGAGCTTATAGAGAGGTTTCATGTACTAATTAGATGAGTGTATTTAATGTGAATGATAATATAATTAGAATGAACATATGGATATTGTGTGGATATGCTGGAATCATGCTTCTATGATTTGGCACTTGTTCTAAATTAGTAATTTGGTAATTCCTAATTCTGATAGATCACCTTAAACCAACAAAATATTTTCTGAAAAAAATTTTAAAGCAGTATCTGATTCAAATATCATACATAAAAACTCTTAAGAAGTCTACACAATATCTTAATGTAGTTGTCGGCATTTTGTTTTATTTAAATATCCTTCAGGATATTGCTATTGTTACGCTATATATAACTACTGCATCACCTGATGATCTTCTTTATATAAAAACTCACCTTTTACTCTGGTCGAATTCTTATTAATTAACGATATAACAATAGTGATGAATAGTCGGGCCCAGGTTTTTTAAGGAAAAAGCGATGGATTTTGTGTAGTTTTGAATATTTTGCAAGACGTAAAATATTTTCAGGAACAGGAAGCATAATGCGATCAATTCATATCTATTCAGCAATGCATAGAGTGTTTTCAAAAATTGTTTAACATGGGATTAGTTGCAGAAAATAGATAATCCTTGAGTGGAAATAAAGAGCCCTTTCCACATCTGATTATAGCTTCGTTCGAATGGGTACGACAAATATAATGTTTATATAAATTAATAATTTGCATGTTTTTATAAAATATATGTAATTCTAGAATTGAGGAAATCTTTTCAAACTTTGCATGATATACACAGGTAAATGGTTTTTAGAGTTATATCGACTTGAGAGTAGACTTTGTCCTACACGAAAGGTTGTATTTTTCAAGTATTTCCCATATTTTAAGGATTTCTAAGAGAAGTAGTAATTGAATAGTTGGTATGTGTTATAATTAATGAATCGACAACAACGGCAATAGTGTATCGTATTAAATCGATAACAATGGTAATTTTTTAGTGATATTATATATGAATGGCTGCCATTATGATTAGCGCTGTTTCAGTATCAATCTTTCATGAATGGTAATAGATTCATGTTGTAAAATTGGAAATTTGGACAACCTCACAAAAGTGAATTCGACTTTGATTGTTGATGAGTAAGTTTGTGGCAAGATTTTTATAGTAAGAGGATACGTGTGATTCATGTAAAGACTACCGGGAAACCAGATACGTTGCCAATTCTTATCACTTTGAGAAGAATTTAGAGTATATAGCCCTATAGGATGCATATTAGCATTTTTCCTCGGTAATATTATACAATCTCTTACCTATACGGTGAATATCATAGTTATGTAACACTACTCTTTTAATTGATCCATCCTGGGTCAAGGAATCATTCCTTGACAAGATGATGATATTAGGAAAGGCATTTACAACCCTATTCTTTTTGTAAGAAATCCCATCATATTCGTACATGCCGTTGAATGAGCCATGCTTTACAACGTCTTTCGCAAAAAACTTAATGCCATAACTTGCACTAGAAAGTTGTGTATAACTTCCTTTTCCAAAGATTTGCTTCTTGTTACTAACCCAGTCCCCTAGAGATTTACAGGCCATTAGGTCTTCTTTATTAAAGAATATAGTAGGATTTTTCTGATATCCCTGTAAACATTTGAGCACAAAGCCTTGGAAATTGGCATTACTATAGTACTTGTAATATGAATTACAAGCAAATATATTCAGATCGTCAATGATTATCAGTGCAGACACATTGTAATTGCTAAACAAGTCATCAGAAGCTAGAGACGATACTATGATTGTAGCAATATTCTTGATTGCAGATTTCAATCCTATTTCTAGAAGCATTCGTTGAGATACTTGCAAAGAGCAGTTGCAATCTTTGCAAATAGAAATCGATTCATACATGTCTAATTCATCACTAGAAAGCGTGCTTTTGTTTCGAAACTAAATACTTGCATAAGTGTCTTTTCAAGTGGTTCATTTGCTGCTACTTACCCAGTTGCTCATTGAGTTTTTCAAATTTGCACAAAAACAATAGTAACTGCTTACAGAAAATACTTCATAGCTGTGAGCAACACAACATTCATCTGAAACTTTCTCACCAGAAGCCAAATTCAGATTCTGGAGGTGATTCCACATAAAATTGCAGGTTGAATTGAACATGTCTTCTACACTTACTGTCTCTTCTTGCACAGTAAATGTTGATTTTTGCACAGCATTATTCGTCGAGGCCACTGCAACAACTTTGTTCAGAATAAATTTGACGCGGTTTTCATAGATATGGGCTTGAAGATAAAAAGAATTGGGTGGGAGTAGGTCTGTTTTATCTCTATTAATTTCCATCAACTTGAAATCTTCCACGTTATTTCCGTTCCATATCACTGGTGGCGATAGAGCATTTGCAATTTGAATCATTTTATACGGCTTCTGCATTGCGCCTTCACAAAGCTTCATTTCATCAAAGATGTTAATAATTTCATTTTCATCGTCTATAACATTTGCTTGTGACAAAGCATCCCTGACTAAGTTTTTGTAAAATAAATTGTTGTAATCATTATTAGTATACAATATTATATCCTGGATTCCTTCAGGTGAGTTTTTCACGACGCTGTATCTACTGAGTAAACTTTTAAACGATCCAAGGGCTTCGTGTATAGTTCTTTTAATGTCTGTATCATTTAAAATCTCTGCCATAAAAGTACCACATGTCCATCCTTTTAGAAACTCTTGCACTGCTTTGTATTCAAAAAAAGAAGAGTAATGTGAGAGCACTGCATCCAATGGGTCATTAGCTCTGCCCTCCTTATCCTACATATATTTTAAATAATTCAGTTTACAATTTGCAATTATATTATGGGGAAATTTTTAGCTTACAGCAATATAGATATAAGCTATATTCTTGACAATCTTTCCAATTAGCGTATGCACCCCGGGTTTGTTGTGTATTGTATTCTTTGGTCCATTACTAGTGATGTGGCTAGTGACCATATTTTTGACTTTGATATAAATCATTGTGTCGAAACTTGATGTGCAAATTGACTCATCATCCAGAATTGTGGGAGATAGCAGGAAATCGCCTGCAGCTAGTTTCTTGGATATTGCTATCAATTCTTTAGCGCTTTGCATTTGAAAGCATGTCAATTTCAAAAATGATTCATTGATATGACAGAAGAGATACTTTCTTTCTCTTTCAAATCTCCTGTTTGTATGATGGCCATCTTGTAGATAGTTTACTAATCTCTCTACAAAAGTGGAAAAAATCAAACAATTCCTATTTTCTGCAGTGGTGATCCATCCAGCTTCCAAAAATAACGAGCGTAAATCATTTTCATACTTTGTGTCAATCCATTCAACGGGTAAACAAAAGAGGATTTGGCTTTCATCAAATATAGTTCTATTATCTTGTATTAAATCATGCTTCAAATTTATCATAAAATCAATAATCGATGATTGTATACATTTGTTTTCTTTTGTTTGTTGATTTTCATTTTGCGAAAGAATCTTAAAATATTCTGGAAACATATTTTTCACAAGTATACCCAGTTGTTTGTTTACAATAGTGTCCACGCCGATCTACACGTGTAGCATACATACTGTTTAGTTTTTCAATTCTTATAACTTTAATGAGGATATATTCATACACGCTTTATTTCTTCCATTTCAATCAAACGGTTTGAACTTCGACATATCCGAAGATCTTTATATTCATTAATAGCTAGCATATAAATTGATATATTAAATTCGTTTAATGGATAAATGCAACTACGTTATCTCATCAATTTATGACTTACAAATGCATATAACCTGTTCATATTTGTAATAACTCAATAGATCTTCCATGGAAAATATCTCAAAAAGGTCAAAAAGCAACTGCTTCTACACTACTTTCACAACGACGACAAGTCGTGTTACCAAGATTCAGGAACGCGTGTGTGTATATACTACGTGATTTAACAGCGAGTTCCATCATAACCTCAAGCAAAACATTATACAGTATCTGGTTTGCTGTCAAATTTCAAAACCATTCTTTCTTGAGCATTTTCTACACTATTTTTGATGAAAAAAATTTAAAAATGCATTTGTTTATATATCAATTAATCATACATCATAAATCTACGAAGGTTTTTTTTTTTCACATTTGCTCATATATTTGACATATTTCATACAATGAATTCAAAAAAAAATTTATTTAATATTTAGCAAACAGTTTTATACGTTTTGAATTATACAATGTATTGAGAACTACTTTATAGCATATCTATTTTACTTCTTTCCTAAAGAAAAATTTAACCAAACTCTATTTATTCAAGAGTATAAATTATGCAACATTTGTGGTAGGTTTATTAAAACCAAAAACTGTTATAACTAATTATGGAAGAGGTGAATGTTTTGCTGTGCAAAAGGATACACAATGTGTTTGTTATTTAAGAAAAAAAAAAACCTAGGTTTATATATACAAATGTACATACTTATTATCAGTTGCAGTAAATGTAAATAATCATAGGTGAGTCAATCATAATTGCTTAATCATTTTTTACTCTAGATATGTATTGAGATTATGTTTTTTAATTTAAAATGCAATTGTGGAGTAAATACGATCTTTTTATAAGGGATTCCACACATGAAATCTGTTGATTATGTTGGTAATTTAGATCAAATATCTAAATATAATGGTAGTATCAAATCAAAGGGTTAAATTTATGGTTATGTTTCAGAAAAAAACTTGATGATTTCCATCAAATCTTTAAATATGCATGAATAGCGTTACTGATATTATATGCGCGCTTGAATTATCGCGGGTCATTGCGATTTTTCATTTTGCCATCCATTTGATAGCCTTTTTTTAATGTGATTTGGTATCGTAGCCCTAATTCAGCAAATAAACTTGGTTATATACTAATGCTTTCATCTTGTACATTGATTATAGTGTGTCCGTTGGTACAAATAATAAAGGTTTTTCGGGAATCAAATGCCGTAATATAGGACATTTAGTAAACAATGAGTGAAGATATACAGATTCATATGAAAAACAGTAAACAAAAGATACAATATAGATTTCAGAAGCTAATCATTGATAAAAACAATATTTATTATTAATTTGGCTACATTTTAATGGCATAAAAAATCTTTGAAACTAATAAAATGAGCAAACAGTTCTTTTTTTAAAAAAAAATAATTTAATCATACAGCTTTCAATAAACAACCGTTTCAAGCTTGAGCAACTTGAGCAACTGAGGGGAATGGATTGTCTTTACTTAAAACTAAAAACATCTTTTCATGAGACAAATAGCCCTTCATATAACCCTAATTTGATATTAATTACTAAATAATAAATAATAAAATAGTAACCTTCAAATATTTACCTTATAAATCATGTTGGCCAACATCCATTCAGCTTCTTCGATTTCGACATTCATGCCTTCAAATTCTAGAGCCTTTTTAAATGTTTGAATAGGAATTCTAGTGTTGAGACCCAAGACAAGATATCTAATGTTTGTGACATATATATGATTAGTGTTTCATGTCAAATCAAAAATAAAGTAAACCATACACTTTTCTGAATAACTGTCTGATAGCAATGCTCTCTGCCTTTTCAATTGCAAAATAAGTGCCTTGTCTAATTAGCAATGATTCGAAATCACTTAAAACAACATTGAAAGTCTTAATATCACCCATTTTTATTGAAGTTGCTAATCCACTGTAAGTTCGGCGTGCTCTTGGAAACTGTTTAAACAATGCCTTTGTAGGTAAGATTCCTCGCATCAATCTAACAGGTAATAATGTTTGTAAAATAAGCCTATAGATATATACGTTAATATGAGGTCCAATGCTTTCAATTATTTATCTCACTCTTTGTTTTTGATATGTTGGTTGGTACATTCTTTGAAAGCTAAATCCAATTCATGCTCGGCTTTTACGTAATCCTCTTCCAAGAAGTAAAGTCTACCAAGATAATATCTAAATGTAACTCTATCACTCTTTGAGAATTGTTCGATTGATGGCATATCGGCAGCTTTCACAGCTTTGAGAACATTTTTGCATAAGTTTTGCTGCTTTAACTATCAACATATGAGTGTTAAAACAGGCAATAAATTTACAGTAATCCATATGATAATTACCTTGAAATAAATTCTGAATAAAATACCAATCATGCAGTAAGTACCATACTTTTTGGAAGAATTTAATACACCTCGGTCAGTGATACAATATGTGAATGATTTACTAATGACATTGGCTGCTTCTTCCAATTTCTTTCGTTGTCCTTCAATGGCCATATCCGCTTCATCGTCAGCTTTAGAAGCAATGATACGTAAATCATTATTGATAATATATAATGCAGGTAAACACCAACGAGTCATGTTGGACATTCCTCTTTGAAAGGCTCTATATATATAACGTTTAAAAAAAAATTGCTTCTGTTGGTTTTTCTTATATCAATACTTTACTGAACAAGCTCTTTCTGTGTCTCAAATGCTTCATCATAATCTCCTGCATCTATGTGAACAAGTGTTTTTAAATGGTTTGATGCTACTTCGTTCCAAGGAGCTTCTAATCTATTTTTACAAGTACTATCAATTTGGTGAAACTGATATAAATAAAAAAAAAAATAAAAAATAAAAAAAATTGTTAATTCATGTATCTGGCATGTAAATAATCCAAACGTACCTCAACATTCTGATTCAAGAGCACGTTAACATGACTATGATTAAGCGACAATAAAAATGAAGTTTGTTTTCCGTTTTCATTGCCAATGTATAAATTAAGCTTATTGATATATGTATTCAAGTTCATGGTGACAGAATCGAATACAGGTCCAGGAAAAAAAACTGGTCGTGCTTTATATTACTTTACTACGACTTCCTGTGACTATGTAACCTGCCTTCAAAGACCTTGAAAACCTGTGCTTCTTTGTGCTCTTTCGCCAATCGATTCAAATAATATGCAAGACAAGGTTTGTAAAGTAAATAGATCATTGATCCATCGACTAACAGCATAAACAGCAAGATACAGAACTGTCGCGTGAAATTACATTGGATCCCGATCATGAATTTCGTTTTGAGGTCGAATTCAACAACAAAGTTCAAATAAAATTAGCTAAAGGTACCGCAGAAATTTTTGGTACCGAGTTGGCTGTTGGCATTACATACACATTTACAGGCAGAAAAGCAGCTGTATACACATGGCACGGATGTACATTGGAAGTAAAAGGCACATTTTTAGTTGAATACACAGCAAATGAGACACCCATGACAAGTTATTTAAATACACATTTAGCATTAGAACAGTTGCGACAAAAAGCCAAAGATGAAATGAATTTAGGACCTCGTGTGCTAGTTATTGGGCCTCACGATGTTGGAAAGACTTCATTATGTAAAATTTTAGTTAGTTATTCATTGCGACAAGGAGGAAATCCGATCTATGTATCTCTTGATACAACAGAAGGATCTATCACCATGCCCGGTACCGTTACAGCCACTTGCATTAGTAACATCATTGATGTTGAAGAAGGATTTGGGTCATCAGCTACTACAGCCGCATCGATGGGATCCTCTACCATGCCGTTGGCGTATTATTATGGATTTGAAGATCCTAGTGAAAATGTTAAATTGTATAAATTGGTGACATCTCGTCTTTCAGAGGCTATCACAAGTAGAATGGCTGTGGATGAAGAGTGCCGTAACTCTGGATTTATCATCGATACCGCAGGTTTGATAGATCAGGTTGGCTATGATATTATTCAACATGTTATTGAGGATTTTTCTGGTAAATTCAACACGACAAAGCAAACTAAAACCATGTAACTCACCTTATACTCCTTCTTCTTCTTTTTTTTTTTTATTAGTAAATGTACTGATTGTGTTGGGTCATGAGCGTCTTTACAGCGATATGAATCGCATGTTTAGTAATAAAAATGTTTCTGTTGTCAAATTATCCAAGTCTGGTGGTGTTGTTGAACGTGATAGACAGTTTAAAACTCGCCTTCAAAGAACTAAAATTCACGAATACTTTTACGGTACACCTAAATGTGAGTTATCACCATACAGCATGCTTGTTAATTATGATGATATCAAGATTTGGCGAGTAGGAGATGTCATTGCTCCATCGAGTGCTTTGCCGTTAGGAATGGAGGGATCTTCGAATGAAACACAAGTAGTTAAGGTAGATAACTACGATATGTGCTTGCATTCTATATTGGCTATTTTAAATGCGGATCAAGATGAGCATGAAAATAAATTGCTAGAAAGCAATGTCGCAGGTTTTGTATATGTGTAAGTTTAATATATCAAATTTGATAATTGGAAATGATGATTTATTATCTATACTTATTAGGTCGGACGTGGATGATGAGAAACGAAAAGTTACCATTTTGTCTCCCTCACCTGGTAGATTACCAAAGAAACATATTTTGATGGGTTCATTCAAGTGGATGGAATCTTAATTTTTTGTTTCTTTTGCTTTTTAACATATAAAATTAGTTCAATATTTATATTGTCTTCAAGTATGTTTGATTAAAACGATGTACAGTCCAGATATTTTGATATACATAGATTAAATAAAGAATATAGTAGCTTTGAATACTACACTTTTGCCCAAGAGTTGCCTTCATCATATCACATAATGTTACATAAAAATGGTAAATGCTCTCTTTTTTTAACCATGATGCATACAAATCTCAAAATTCCTAAGATCAAAATACATCAAATCGAGATTAAAATTCGTAAACGCGAATTCTTGGACATCTATAGTATCCAGATGTGCAAAAATAACTAAACGGCCGGTCGCTTTCATTAATCAAATAAGCAGAAATAGATCATTTTTATGCTTACCTCTTAATACCATCATGCGCGCAAAATATGTTGCTTTATTTTGCACTAGACTATTTAATTTTAACTGCATTTTTGATGAAAGAATGACACATTACATCATTTAAAATGATGCAGATGAGGAGGCAAATTGTCGAAATTGACGGGTATCATATCATCCGGCCAATAATATTATTAAAGAAAATCGAACCCTACTTTACGCATATCAAGTGTCTCACCTTACCTTATCTACGGTATCTCTGCTGTAAAGCGTGACACACAGCTTTCTAGCAAAAAAAAGTGGCCATTCTACTATTACGAATTAAACAGCAAATTAATAAATGCTAAACATTATATCTTAAATACAATCATAGTTTTAGGATATATTTTGAAAACTTTAACTCATTTGGATCAATATTCATTGAATACGAGCATTTTTCCATTTGCTTCATATTTTTTAAGCAGAAGAAGAGATGGTTTCAGTCAAAAACGTGTGCTCTATTCCTTTAAAAACAATATTTAACTAGTAAAATCAAGATATGTTATTCATTGGTTCACTGTGCATTAAGTGAACCTTCATAATTTGATTTCGAATCATTCTTTGATTTTATAAGAATGTGCAAAAAACATCTGAAACAACCCATACAAAATAGTTTAAAAATGTGCCCGTTCGTTTCCATTTCTCCAGTTTTACAGCAACTCGAAGAGACTGAAGATTTGAAATTATGTGGATTAACACATTAGAAGTATCTATATACCGTTGGAATGAAAGCTCATTTGGACCCATCATATCCAGCAGGAACTGGTGGTGAGCTCATTGAATTTAGTTGATGTAATTGATGTATTATTTTTAGCGAGGGGTCAAACCCAACAGTGAAGCAATAGTTCAGGAACCAAAATTCAAGTCAATTAAACATCAACGGAACCACGGTTCCAGCATGATATTACAGCATGATATCACAGCATGGCATTAAAGCATGTTATTCCACCATCATGCCACATTAGTATAATAATAGATAACACCTATAATCCTTATCACATCATCATTTCCCTCAAAACAGTAAAATTCACCTGTTTTGTAGAGACTTTCATGAGATATAAAACAAATTTAAAATATGTACCCAAAGACAATAATAAAAAACGCTTCAATTGAGTACAATAAAAAACGCATGCTAAAAATATGAAATACATTTTTGAACCACACATGTTGTGTGAACGATAGCACGCTTGATTACGGAGCAATAACTAATTTACACAAATGACATACAGTACAGTATATATCAAAAAAAGTTTCTATATCTAAATCAATAAATTATAATAAACAAAGATATCACCTTAGTTAACTACTACATCTACAGTATATATCGTAGTTGCACTATCAGTATAAAAAAATATTCAAGCATATATATATAACTTACTTCTTAATTCGAAGTTACATAAAATAAATATAGCAATAATAACCAATCATTTCTCAAAAAGTCGATATTATCACCTTTGACATACGATCCCTCATGGCCAATGCTCTTCATAATTTACCTCTTAAATATTAAATCAAGAGCAATTTACTTAAAACCAGAAGATTACTAAATATAGATCTATCCAAGTATGATAATATCCAAGTTCTCCAAATCATTATAAATATTTTCATACTGTACGCTGTACGTATAGTCTCTCTATTAATACACTGTTATGGCATCGCCATAACAGCTCGCTTTTGCAATCCTTTTAATGAGTGTATTATAACACTACGGTTGACCTGTGCTGCACAAGATGATTTCGTTGTGCCTAGATGGCGTGCACACTATAGCCTGAGCTGTTGTGTCCACTGAATATGCTTAAAAAGATAACAAGCTATATATGGGCACAACAAAAGAAACTGCACACGAACGCAACGCTAAGCCTGTATGTGCAGAATTATAGATTATCCCCATGTGCATGACGACATTAATTCCATGTGTGCATAATAGGTAGCGAGTGATGTGAACTACTGGCAGTCTTCACACATCAAATTGAATTAGTAATGAATAACATAAATCTGGTGTGAGAACCAAGATCATGAAATATAGAAACTTAACTATAATTTAAAATCACAAACAACAATTATAGATAATTGTATAACCTGAATTAGTAATTGCTGATCCCTTTTCCCATCAGCTTTAAAACCAAGAAGATCAAATTACTGCATTAGCAATTTGAATGAGATATTTAATATAAATACCACAATGATCCATCGTTTAGATGAATCGTTGTTGCTTTACTTTATACCTTCAATAAACTTAGAAGAGTTATAATTGTATTTCCTATCGCTTTTTATAATTACGTTTTTGTAGTAGCGAGTTCTAGCTTTTCATTGATGAATAGATATAAATACCATTATTGCCTTCGATTTGATCTGGTGGTATTCACGAAATACGTCCAAAAATACAATAGTAAGTTATGATATTTGATCTTACTACAATGCAGTTAAATGAAAATATCAGCCTCTAATATAACGACTGTTACCTATATTAAAAACATTAGTCCCTTATGTTAGCATGCGTATTCAGATAAAAGAAAAGAATACCAGCTTGAAAGTCTAATATTCCTTATCAAACAGTGAATAATATCCTTGGAATATGAAAACAAAAAGAGAGAAACAACACACGCAGAAAAGAATTTTCACGGCTTTACACTATTTAGTGCATTTAAATCCCTGCTAAATTGCACATTTCAGCCAATGTAAAAGCAGCATTACAGCGCATCAACCCATTAAACTAAACAAAATAGGCAATAACTGTTATCATAGAAACATGCATTTTCTACCAGAAAAACCGGCTGTTATATCATAGATTCATTAAAAAATTGCAAACGCAAGCCCGTAGAGCAACGCCTTAATTGAGCATAGCAAGATTGAATGGCTAAGTCTCTTATACTATGATATATGTTTACGTTTTAAATAAAAATGTGGTTTCTTTTTACTTTTTCTATATTTAACCATGTACTGTCTGAAAATTCAGACTTTGTAGCGGACATTTTCGGGGCTCATTTTTATCCTTACCATCATTCATGATTTTGATCAAAAAACAGAAAAATCAAATTTTGATACCAAAATCAATGTCTGAATATACTACATTGTGAGAGAAAAGTGTAGCCATGACTAATACAAATTTTATAAAAGCTTAATATTAAATGTTAAGTAATGAAACTTAGCATTTTTGGTCCAAAAACTGTTTTTTGGTTAAAGAATTTCCCTGTAGTATTTTACAATAAAAATGTTTGTTATTTTGTATTGAGCAAATAGAGCGCTAAATTCTGTATATGTGTATATTTTTTTTTTTATAATTGGTAGTATAATTCACGCTAGATTTGCAAAATCTGAAAAAAAAAAATTGAAAAATGTCAAAATTGATGATCTGGACAAGAATAATTTTCGGAATTAATATTCCGCTTATAAGCCTTGTAAGTCTTAAAAACAAGAGATTTTATAATACTAGAGAATTTTTTCAAGAATTTACGATGCTTCACCCACTTGATTGAAGCTTATTACTACTACTGTAAATATTTATACATGTTAATATTATGTGGTAGTGTGTTTGATGATAATATAGTTTTTATAACTATTGCGCTAAAGGTAATTTACATTGAGTTTTAGTCTTACCTCCAATATCATAAACCATAAACATAAACATAAACATAAACATAAAGATGACCATCACTGGAACCTATTGCCGCCTTTTTACCCTCTTTGTCCCAAACCAATTTATTCAATATTTCACCAGAACCAACTTATTAAGTACTTACAAATAGTTTCTTGGTATTTGCATCCAAATTTCATAAATTAAATTGACTGATTCCATCTACAGTAGTAATATCAAACGTATCATCAGCTCGCCTTATGATAAATGTCAATCAAAAATCAGAAACATCCCATTGCCATTGTTATAAGCTATGAAAAGCTTGATTTTTAATAATACAACAATTAAATAAAAGACAAAATGAGACTAATCGCGTATGGTGAGTATTCAACATCTAGTTGAGTTTAATGAAAAATACTTTTGAATCCTTTTGAAAATCCTGAAGCAAACACAACATATTGGTCCTGTAATTTCTATCCATCAAAATGTTGCGATTTCCATCACGCAATTAATGCACCTTTTATCATTTTTGACCTCGTTTTAGATTGAGTATCAGTTTTTTACTAGTTGTATTTTCTCTGATTCATTAATACAGTATATATTCGGTCATATTGAACGATAGTGTATTAGATTACAATTTACTAGTATGCTGTTGGTAGGTTTTTATTATTACTTTAAAAACTTGATTCTATTACTATTATTATTACCACTGATTATAATTGTCAAACTGATTGATTCATACAGTATATCATATTATTATTTCGCATTGGTAGAGATTATACAATTGATACTTCCATTTAACACTGGTGAATTGGAAAGTTGGTGTCTGTCTTTAATTCGATGAATAATGCGTACTTTGGTTTTCCAGTACAATTTATAATTCTAGGTGTTTCTACTCCTAAAAACTGAATTTCCAAATGCAACTGCATTTGTTGAATATCACTTGAGTTTCTTCTCTGCGTTGTAGCTCATGTTATGCTAACTCCTATTTTGGCAAATATTACTTTAAATTCATCCACATTCAATTTTTGTGTTATACAGCTTAATATCAATGTACTTACGTTGAGTTTTGTTTATATCTCCATCAAAAATTGGCATTTTTTCCAGATGGTTTCTATTACCAATTTTTGGAAAGCTCTATTATCATTTCCAAAAAAGAAAAAATACACCTTTATTTACCGCATTTCCCAAAATAGTGAAAAACTGACAAATACATGTTTGCATATATGGGGATTAAAATTGTAGACGAAAGGAGAGTGACAAGCTTAACGGGTAGCGCATGCGCTACAAATTGATTGCGACACACATATTCGTGAGTTCAAACCTGCCAGAGGTGAAGCCTTTTGGTATTAGGATATGATTTTCGAAAGAGAATCTCCGACGACCCTTGATTCTCATCGAACATGATCCTCCTTTTTTTCTTCTCTTAGTAAGTTTTGCATATGTCTAGCAAATTTTTCTTTTTCATTAATGCATATGGTATGCATACTAGTAAATTTGGCTGGCAAACTCCGGCTTGACACCAATACTATCAGCATCCATGGGTCATCGCACGTTCAGCCAGTTTGAGCAACAAGTCGGTTACCTGCTACTTACACCTACTAAGATCAGCAAGCCCATTAGTTCTTCTCAACGAATATGAATCCGAATGACGTCCCGTTGCAATGGCAAGTACTTCTAGAGCTGATCCGCATAATTGCAAAAGGTTTAGCCTTGCCGCATATTTTCAGGTTTGATGAATAATACTTAAAAAAGAATACAATTAAAAGAGGATGAGTAATGAATCAGTTCTTCAATTGTATAATAAAAACAAGATATCGTTTATTTAGATATAAAACTATGGCCTTTTATATTGATTTGACAAATTGACATTGAGATCCTGAGATATAATTTAAGGTACTATTGAACCATTATTAGATCTATTTGATAGTAATCTATGGATTGAATCGGATCAATCATAATATAACTGTTCTTACAGAGCTTGTGAGTTGCCTTGTTTCAGCGCTGCGCTAAATGTGCTTGGATGTTTATTTGATAGCTACTTGATTGATTAACCGCTGGGATAAAATAATATGGTGTCATAATTGAGGCCCAAGCGTTCCTGGTAATTACTGGATTAAACTTAGTACGCTAGGAGCGTCTTATATCCGATATCAAGACTTTGCACTTCAATACATGTCGTAGTCAATAGATGATTGTAAGATGCATTAATGCTGTAGCAGGTGATAACATATGATTTATATTTTTGCCAATGGTCACTCTTGAAAAAAAAAGCCGAACAATCTCCGGAAGCGGCCATCTAATGATATTTTCAGGCTTTAAATCTCTAGAAAAAATTACCGGACAGCCCGGACGCGATTGTTTAAATATCCCAAGCAGCTATAAGATACAGGTAGCGAAATTTCATACAAAAATTAAGGTTTGACTGCATTGCTATTAATTATTCAAAGGCGTATTTTAAGTAAAGTGTAAATACAACCTACAGCGTTATTAGCCTAATAACGGGTTTAACTTGAAAAGTTTAATATGATACAACCGGATTCAAAAAAAGTGCATAAAATTACAAATTTAAAGAATTTATATATAAAAGCACCACAGCCGACCTGTGCTGCACAAGATGATTTTGTTGTGCCCAGATGGGCTTCACACTATGGCCTGATGAGTTTTTGCGCCCACTTCATAATAATGGCTGAAAGGATAACAAGATGAACATGGGCACTGAGAGTTTATGGATACCTACAATCTTATTTATAGAAAGAATAATAATAAAGACTAGTAACATTTATCATGGAGAACGTAGGCTTTATTACTAGAAAAACTAATGGTAAAAGAAAGAACCAAGAGCTTCTAGGTCTTGGTTTAAAAGACTATTTATAAGAATTACATTTCAATGTGAGTTAGAAATGGAATTGGCTTCAAAATTGGCTGTTTAATATCTTCGAAAACCGACAGGCACAACAAAACAAACGGCACACGATCATAACGAAAAGCCTGTATGTGTAAAATCATAGATTCTGTCCATGTGCATGACATTAATCCCATGTGTACATAATAGTAGAGTTTCCCATAAGCATATCATTATTCCTATTTGTGCATAATAATAAAATCGGACCATGAGCATAATGAGCTGATTGTATGGGCACAAATTGGTTTGTACATGAGTACCGTGCCGGTATCAAAATTCCATTCCATTTTTTTTACTGGAATGGGTTTTTAAATTACACTTGCTTTTATTAATATAGGTTATAGACAATAATACAATTCAATACGTTGTTGATGTAGAGCAATACGTGCAAGAGCCAATATATTTACGATTATTATCATTTGTAAATATATTTATAACTATAATAATGTTTACAGCAACAATGGGTTTTGCTCGAGCATAAACTTAACTAACATGTACTGGTTAAATTTATATGCAAGCTAAATCTAAGACTATAGATGTTACTTTATCACTCATAAAATTTAAAGAAATTAACCTTCTTTAATCTTACTATTTTGGTTTACGATTGTTAGCGGTAAAAAGATTTGTTTTCAAGTATAGGTACGATCAAAACTATGGTTATTAGACAAGTAGATTAGATAAGACATTAGGCTATTATTTTTTTTTTTTTTGTTTCTATACTATTTAAAATTTTATCACTTTTCTGGAACATTTCATGGGTTTGTAGCCACTTCTAGTTTCTCATTGAGTATATATAAATATCATTGCCTTCGATTTTTTTGATATGGTAATCAAGAAATAATACGTTCAACAATACGGTAGTAAATAATGATATTTGATCCTAGAATGCGTTTAAATAAAAACATCAGTCTTTAATATAGACTGCTACTTATACTGTATTAAAAACGTTAGTTTCTTGTATGTTGTTAGAATGCGTATTCAGATAAAACAAAAGAATACCAGCTTGATAGTCTGATATGCCTTATCAAACGGTCAACAATATCCTTGGAATATGAAAACAAAAAGAGAGAAACAACGCACGTAGAAAAGGGTTTTCAAGGTTTTAAATCATTTAGCGCATTTAAAACCCTACTAAATTGCACATTTCAGCCAATGTAAAAGCAGAATTACTGCGCATGAACTATAAACTAAACAAAATAGGCAAATCTATTACCATAGAAACATACATTTTTCTACCAGAAAAACCGTCTGTCAGATCATACATTCGTTAAAAAATTGCAAAGGCGAGCCCGCAGAACGATGCTGTAATTGAGCATAGCAAGATCGAACGGCTAAGTCTCTTATACTATGATATATGTTTACGTTTTAAATAAAAATGTGGTTTTTTTTTACTTTTTCTATATTTAACCATGTACTGTCTGAAAATTCAGACTTTGTAGCGGACATTTTCGGGGCTCATTTTTATCCTTACCATCACTCATGATTTTGGTCAAAAAACAGAAAAATCAAATTTTCATACCAAAATCGACGTTTAAATATACTACATTGTGAGAGAAAATTGTAGCTATAACGAATACACATTTTATAAAAGCTTAATATTAAATGTTAAGTAATGAAACTTTGTACTTTTGTCCCAAAAACGAGATTTTGGTTAAAGAATTTTCATGTAATATTTTGCAATAAAAAGGTTTGTTATTTTCTACTGAGAAGATAGAGTGCTAAATTCTGTATATGTGTATATTTTTTGTTTTTATAATTGGTAGTAGGATTAACTCTAAATTTGCAGAACCAGAAATGAAAAATTAAAAAATGTTTAAATTGCTGATCTGGACAAAAATAATTTTCCAAATTAATATTCCGCTTATAAGCCTTGTAAGTCTTAAAAATAAGAGATTTTATAATACTCGAGAACTTTTTCAAGGACTTATGATGCTGTACCCACTTGATTCAAGCTTATTACTGTAAATCTTTATAAATGTTAATATTGTGTGATAGTTTATTTGATGATAATATAGTCTTAATGTATAATTATTGCACTAGAGGTGATTACATTCAGTTTTAGTGTTACCTCCAATATCATAATAAACCATAAACATAAACATAAAGATGACCATCACTGGAACCTATTGCCGCCTTTTTACCCTTTTTATCCCAAGCCAATTTATTCAATGCTTTACCAGAACCAACTTAAGTACTTACAAATGGTTTCTCGGTATTTGCATTCAAATACCATAAATTAAGTAGACTGGTTCCATCTACAGTAGTATCAAACGTATCACCAGCCCGCCTTATGATAAATGACATTCTAAAACCAGAAACATCCCATTGTCCTTGTTATAGGCTAAGAAAAGGTTGATTTTTAATAATACAGCAATTAAATAAAAAAAAAAGATAATACAAATAGCATACAGTATTTGTATCTGCTACTTGATTTCAGTTTATAAAAAATATTGTCCTTTTTGTTGTAGTTTCAAACATAAATGAAAGAGCTAAGGAAAAAATAATGAAGAAAAAAGAAAAATAATTCTAAACCAGTTGATTTTGTGTGTTACAAACAGAAATTTACAAAGGCATAGTTACTTTTAGTGTTGCCAAACAGGTTGTTGTCGTTGTTCCCATTTGGTCTCCAAAAGCAGAACATGGGCAGAACTCTTTCAAATCCTAAATTTCGAATTGATATATCTCGTCAATAAGACAATTCAGTTGAATCAGAGTAACTCATATCTGCTTTAAACCATTTAAATTACCTTTTTTATTAATTATATTATGATTGATATACTTTGGTAAATTGACTAAAAAACCTTGATCTCATTGCTCTGCTCATCGGGGCTGCCTGATCTGCAGAAATGTTTTTATTCTGCCCATCTGTGCAGAACATTATGCCCATGGAAGCATAGTTCGGCCGTAGTGTATGACTGGCAACTCTACCTCGCTGTCGGTTTTTGAGAATATTAAACAGCCAATTTTGAAGCCAATTCCATTTCTAACTCATTGAAATTTAATTCTTATAAATAGTCTTTTAAACCAATACCTAGAAGCTCTTCGTTCTTTCTTTAACCATTAGGGTTTCGAGTAATAAAGCTTACGTTCTCCATGACAAATGTTACTTCTAGTCTTTACTACAGTGAGTCGCAAAACCCTTTCAATGATTTGGAAATTTGAATGAAAATAGCCATAACTTTCTCAGTTTCAATCGGAGATACACTAAATTTCTATTTTAAATAATTCAAACGTTTTTAAATTATTTGCAAAAAGTCCGATATAATTAATTAACGTTCCGCAAAAACTATGCAAGTTTAAAAAAAGGTACATCATTGAAAGGGTTTTGCACGCATTATCAAAAAAAAATTGAAGCTTATTTAAATGCAGTCAATAATCAATACCGTAACCTTTTGCTTTAATACAAGCTTTTACATGATGAGGCATACTCGAAATAACTTTTTGATATTCCCCAACTGTTATGTTGTCATACCAAATCTCTTGAGTTCTGTCCCAAATATCATTCATCCCTTTTGGGGATGTATCGTATTCGTTTAGGCGGATTTTCAATAACCTCCACATATTTTCAATGGGATTAAGGTCTGGAAATTGCGCTGGCCATAACATTACTTCATATTTTTTTGTTTTGAAGTCTTCTTTCATTAAATTAGAGGTGTGCTTAGAATCGTTGTCTTGTTGAAGGATGACCTAATTACGACGCAACTTCAATTTTTGACACATATCTTCAATGGATTTCTCCAAATCATTATCAATAATAGTTCTGTATAGGTTGGAGTTCAAATTACCTTCGACCTTGGACAACCAAACGACACCAGACCAAGAAATAGAGCTCCAAACCATGATACGACCATCTCCATTTTTTCTTGTTTTTTGGTATGCTTAGGTTTTATCTCCTCGCTGTCTCTTTTCCAGCACCAAATTCGATCATCCGAGTTAAAACAATTAATTCTAGCCTCATCAGTAGATATAACACGCTTTCAGTCATCCAAAGTCCAATCAATTCTGTTTTTACATCAGCGGAAGCGATCCTTTGCATATTCACCACTAATTTCTGGCTTTTTATCTTAGGTAATGCGCCTAAACCATTATCCCGAAGAGCCCTAGTACAGTATTCGCACTGCCATTAACGTGTACATTACGATAAAGCTCTTTTTTGGCTTGTACCGCATTATCCAAGCCACCTTTGGTGATTTTATGGACACAATATCTCATATCCGCAGTAGGCAGCTTAGATGGTCGGTCTCCTTTAAGTTTTTCTCGGTCAGGACAGGCCTTTTTTCCAATACGACATACTGTGGCTTTACTAACAACTACATGACGAGCAATTTTTGATACGGTATGGCCTGAATTTAACAGAGAGATAACGTCATTACGTTCGGCATCCGATACAGTTTTCATCTTGATGATTTTGCTTGAAACTACTAGTAAAAAAGGCAGGGTAAAAGTTGAAAAACATCTCATATATATTTCCGCATATTTCTCTGTTTTATAAGATATCCAGCGTTAATGTACAAGTTAGGGGTTACAAAATTGTAATTTTAAGCCTGTGCGTGCAAAACCCTTTCAATGATGTACCTTTTTTTAAACTTGCATAGTTTTTGCGGAACTTTAATTAATTAGATCGGACTTTTTGCAAATAATTTAAAAACGTTTGAATTACTTAAAATAGAAATGTAGTGTATCTCCGATTGAAACTGAGGAAGTTATGGTTATTTTTATTCAAATTTCCAAATCATTGAAAGGGTTTTGCGACTCACTGTATTATCCTTTCTACAAATAAGATGGTGTGAATCCATAAACTCTCACTCGCTACGCTCAATTGCTACCTCTCTAGTCAAAAAATAATTTTTTGTAGTGTTCATTTAACGTAATAACAGATATTAATGAGTTTTATGACCAGTCTTTTTTTGATGAAAATTCTGAACTTTGATTAATCTGCGTTCCTTTTCTAAAGAAGTACTATTTGTAGTATAATATATAAGATATTTGTATATTTTAGCTTATCTATTTTGTGAACAAGTAATAAATGATGTTTCTATTTCTTTTAAGTATATATTAAAGCATCTACTTTTGCGGCATAACACAATAATGTAGGCACTTCTTTGATATACTGAATACTAAACGATTATGTATTTACCCATATAAGTATGTACTCTGTATTGATAAAGAATTTAACTGTTGTTTTTTATGTACCACAACAAAAACAATTCTGAGAGTTAAATTTCAAGAAAAAAGTTGGTTACTAAATTTTGTAATCTTCTAAAACAGAGTGTGCCATCTTTTCTTTAATTAATCTCCTCATAGCAAAAAGCCCCTTCAAGATATACCCTAGACACTGCTATATACATATAAATTGGTCTCAGTATGCTACATGTTCTTAAATTTATTCTATATTTCACGAAAGACCCAAAACAGGTGAAATTCACTGCGTTTCCCTTGAAAACTGGGTCTCATTTTTTACCCCTGCTCTACTTCTTTTTTCGTTAAATAACTACAGAAACAAAATATATGCAAATATACCTGAGATGCTCAACTTTAATTCAAAAATGAGTATCCAAAAATATCCTATTTTTTGCAGATGATATTAATTTTTCAGTGCTAATGTTTCTGATTTTTACGCGTATTTCACTGCTAAAATTAGAAAATTTAAGGCTCCATATCTCTACGAAAAATTAAGCTATACTAACTATTTTCAATAATAAAATTTACTTGTTTTGCAGTGCTCTATAACATGTTTTGGTATAAAAAAATTTCGAGCACTTTTATTTTTTTTTCGTTTTTTTGACATTTTTGTAGTATATTTCAAAATATTCGCTAAATTGAGCAACACCTTTTTTTACATTCATGTCATCAAGCTCATCGAGCTCTCTTAGGCCCAATTTAGTTTTCTTCAAGATATTGATTTTTCGTAGATATATCTTCAAAAATATGTGCAAAGGGATAACTCCGTTTCTAGCTTCAATTTTTCCCTTACGTACCCTCATCCCAAATTCTAAATTTCAAAAAAGTTTGGACAAAAATCTCGTTTTCTCTACGAAAAATGCAGCTAAAACGTTCAGCAATAGCTCAATCTGTAGATAATTTTGCGGTACATTAGCTGAACAATCTACATTTAAAATCTATTTATAAAACGTGCTGTGTATATTCAAAAAACCTCTAAAATTTCAATTGCATTTTACGCCAAATTTTATGTGGAACGTTTTTTTGAATTTTATTTCAATAGATGCAGAATTTGAAATTATACAAAAACCATTTAATACGCTAGGTCGTTTTACTTTGTAGTTCGTGAAGCAGTAAATAATTTTATTTTTTAAATCATATTTCGATCATTTTTTTCAAATAAATTTTGGAACCCCGTTACTATAGTATTAAGCTGTAATATGAACTATTATTTTGATTATCTCGACGAAAAATCAAGATTTTTTGCCGAAACAAAAAATACAAAGTAGTTTTCGGTTTTATCCATCTTGTGAATATACGAAATAATTTTCACACTAGCTTTTGGAAGGTAAAAACCGATAGAGTTTATGAATTCTGTGCTTGTTACTTTTTTATCATATCTTGCATAATTTCTGCTCTTTGTACATTTACCTTCCTTCGAAGAAAAGTGCATTTGGGGCTTGGCAGCTTTAGCTGCCATGGATTAAAGTTTATAGCTGATTTTTGCCTTGATGTGCCAAGAAGGGAGGGGAGGGGGGAGGGTTAGACTTTGCACCAGAATGGGAAATAAACTCTTTAGCATAGCCTTCTCTTTGGTTTAGATTTGTGCATCTATATAAATCGTGAATAAAGAGATAAATTATATATATTTGTGATAATAATTACCTTTATTGACTATGACTAAAGCTGGGAGTAGTCGTACCTGGCATTTTGGGCGAAGAATCGGCATGAGCAGCATCAAAGGGGTTTTGAATAGCTAAGGACCTGTAGGATAAAATATATTTACTTTATATAGTTTGTAAATGTGTATAAGAGAAATGATGATGATGGAAAAAATAATTGATCATAGTAAAAAAAAAAAGAGGATGTATTGATACTAAATGCTCTTGCTGATCTAATCGAAAAACTGCCTCTGTATCTAACCTGATTTTATTGCAGTTTTCTCATGAACGTAGACTATAAAACCTGATTTAATTGCAATTTTCTCATGGACATCAACTATAAAGAGGGATAATATCAGTATATTCTCATAAAATTTGATTTAAATATATCTTTTGACTACATCAACATCGAAATATAATTTATTCATAAAGTGTTAAACTGTATTGTACCTAAAATTAAAAATGCTCGAATGCTTTTTGCGGGTAGTATAACAATGCATTTCTTTTTTAATTAATTATTTATTGATAAAACTATAATACGAAACTATACAAAATGATGAAAATGATATTTTTCCTGATATAAATCTAATGAGGAGGGGAGGGGAGATGATTGATTTAATAGTTTTCCCATCCAACATTGTCAAGTTTGTCAACCTTGGTCAAAACTTCACCCTCCATCTTCTCCATATAAGCAGCCATTTGCTTTTGGATACCAGGAATTGAAGCACCCAAAATACGGATAGCAAGCAATGCAGCGTTAGTACTGTTGTTGACAGCGACAGTAGCAACAGGAATACCACGAGGCATTTGTACAATACTGTAGAGAGAATCTACACCATCAAGGGAGCTACCCTTAACAGGAACACCAATGACAGGCAAAGGAGTCATAGCAGCAACCATACCAGGCAAATGAGCAGCGCCACCAGCACCAGCAATGATTGCCATTAAACCACGTTGAGCGGCAGACTTTGCATATTCAACCATACGCAATGGAG
Source organism: Mucor racemosus (assembly GCA_027405735.1). NCBI lineage: Eukaryota > Fungi > Mucoromycota > Mucoromycetes > Mucorales > Mucoraceae > Mucor > Mucor racemosus. Next base: position 2,427,911 of record JAPEHQ010000005.1, read on the forward strand.
TACGATGAGCAGATACAATAGATAATTCAAATGGAATACCGAAATCCTTTAAAATTTGAGCGCCGATCTTCATGACAGGTAAATCACTATCAGAACCCATAATCATACCAACCAAAGGTCTCAATGTCAAAGGTCTCTCAACGCCAGGTTCAATTTCTTGCAAAATAGGCTTCAAATTCTTTTGTACTTGCATCATGGATTCACCAACTAAAGTGATGTGACCCATCTTACGACCAGCTCTTGATTCCTTTTTACCGTATAAATGAATAGTTGCACCATCTGCTAATAAAGCAGCTTGGCAAGGCTTATAACAAGCTTCCATATCACTGTTCTCACCCAAAATATTGACCATAATTGAGGCAGGAACCTTCATGGCAGTTGATCCCAAAGGTAAATCTAAAATAGCACGCATATGGTTCTCATATTGAGAAGTTTCACATGCCTCAATAGTGTAATGACCAGAGTTATGAGGGCGAGGAGCAATTTCATTCAATAAAATATCACCATCAGCCATTACAAACATCTCAACACCGAAAATACCAGCACCAGGGAATGATTTAATAGCATTTTCAGCAATTTGTTGTGCCTTGACAGCAACACTGCCATCAATTTGAGCAGGAGCAATAACAAGATGACAAATACTGTTCTTGTGGATAGTTTCAACTACAGGATATGAACGGATCTCGCCATTAGCACGACGAACAACCATGACAGCTAATTCTTTGACAAAAGGAGCCCATTTCTCAGCATATAAAGGAGTCTTGGAGAGAGCAGAAACAGCCTTTTCAACATCGGCCTCAGTTTTAACAACATAATTGCCCTTGCCATCATATGCCATGGTCTTGGACTTGAGCATCAAAGGATAACCAAAATCTTTAGCTGCTTGTTTCACAGCTTCAGCATCTTTAGTCTCACGATATTCAGCAACAGGAATGCCATGAGATTCCAAATATTTCTTTTGGTTGTATTTATCTTGAATAGTCTTGACGGTGAATGCAGAAGGGCAAACACGCACACGGCCTTCTTGTTCGATCTTTGCCAATACATCAGCATCGACATGTTCGATCTCAACGGTCAAGACATCAACTTGAGCAGCCAATTCGGTAATTTTGGTAGCATCATTGAAGGCGCCTTCAATATGAGATTGAGTGGATTCGATTTGTTTGGCAGGAGAGTCGACAGGAGCATCAAGAATGGTGACTTTAAGATTAAGTCTAGATGCAGCTTCAACCATCATACGGCCCAACTGACCACCTATATACAATTACATGGGGGGTTAATAAGGGAACAAATCAAACAAACATTTAAATGTTATTACCTCCAAGAATACCAACTTTTTGACTATCCATTTTTATTTTTTATGTGTAAAGCGTTTGTAAAGAACAAGATAAAAGAGCTTTTTGAAAGGTTGAAATATAGATGTGGAGTTTGCATCTATGTTTGAGGGGCTTGAATACAGTTAAAGCAATGATTACAGGTGACTGTCCATCTGGTGTGAGTAATGTACATACCATACATCTGCATATCTCTTTGATTTGTATATATGATCTGTTCAGATTCTTGAAATCTTTTGAATTAATTTATAGAGATGGCTCGTCAACAGTTAATCTGCGGCTTGATGTGCTTTGATTAACTATAAAATCACTCACTTTGGGATGCATGTCAATGGAAGGTTTACAGATTTGATAGATCTGACGGCAGTTGAAATGAGTCAAAGCAATCCAAATTTTGAAGTCTTTCCATCAGTGTTACACCAAGAAATGGTCCGTAACTGCTTCCCCACTAAGTTTCTTGATGAAATTACTTTGCTCAATGAGATATATGAGCATTACGGTTCATTCCAAAGTATTAAATGAAACAAATGCAAATTCAGAGCTACATTTATGCAAATAAAAAAATAAAAAAAAACTTGTTTTGCTTGATTTTTCTAAAAATTTATCTCCTTTGAAGGATTTTTTCTACCTGTTGAAAATAGCTAATAGTGTTTGAAATGCATGTTTATTATACTTTGACATGCTAAAAACCATATACTATTCTTTATCGTGGAATATCATCGAAGAAAGAATGGTTCATGTGCAATCAAATCATAGAGTTTGAGATATGAGATCTGACCTTTTTAATCTTTTTTCGTACCCTTTTCTTGAAAATTTTATGCAAGTTTCATATAATTCACGTTTGTCAAAGAATAAGAATAATAATAATATCGTAGAAAAGCTATTGATTTTAATAATATCATACTATCTATCAGTTCAAATCCAAGTTGCAATACAATTTTTTTTTTGATAATTCGGAGTTACAGGTTGTGGCAGCAACTTTCGCCACTACCTTGTACTGCAATAACCTATTTAAAACACCTTTTGAGCTTGTTAACTTCTCTTCTTCAAACAAAAAAAACTATTATGCCAAGCGTCTTACATTTTGTAGCTTATGGTGCAACTGGCCTTGCATTCTGTTTTGTTGTGCTAAGTTTAGGTATTTTAATAAAACGTAACATTTGATGATTTATCAATACTAAATATCATGGTAGCTTGTGGTCTTTATTACCTCGCTGAATTGGTATAGTTGACTCGACTAAATAAACAAGTTTCTCGAGCTAACGTCTTTCTATAGGTAGAAGAATACTCTGTATATACTAAAAAAGTGATTAAATGGATGACAGCTGTAGGTGGATAACATGTTGCTATAGAAACAAGATTTATTAACGTGTCAAAATATTCAATAGTTTATTATTTCGTTGCATGTTTTATTCTGGATATTTGACCGTTTGCCATTCTTTTATTTGGCATTTTCCATCATCTGCCATTGTGTTTATAGTTTGAATTTGAAGAATTTCCCTTTTATCAGCCTAACAAGTATTCCATTCCTTAGTAGTTGTGGTAAGTTTCGAATATGCAACATGATCTTGTTTCGCTGTTTAAAGCCTAATTTCATTGTAGTCCTTGTTTTTGTCAATCATTTCTTGTGGTTTAATTATTTTACATCTCACTATAAACCATTTATGGATATCGCTGCATTTTTTGGTTTGTGTGTATGGCTTGTACCTTTTGCTTATTTCATTAGTTTGAGTGCAAATGACAATGCATTGCCCACAAGTGGTAAGTATATTGATGAGTTTGAGGGAATAATTCACTAAAATATGCTATATAATAGATCCCGCATTTGTCGACGCTATTCCAAATCAACATAAGCAAGGATTAATGAAGACATTGTTGAGTACAATCGGTATCAAAACACAAGATACAACAATGCCAACAACATCTGCACCTACAGAATTCAATTCTACTGCATACACATCGCCCGTACCGCCTTCATCCTATGGTCAATCATCACCAAATATGGGTACAGCTTCTGGAATTCATTATTCACCATCCAGAGATATTCAAAACAGAAAAGCATTATAAGATTAGAACCATAATTAAAAAAAAAAGTTTATATACAATATTTATTTATTTTTTGGATATTAATTCCATTTGGTTTGCTTCCACTTTAAGTGTAAAACGACGAATTTTGCCGCTATATGTTCTAGGAAATGAGTCGACAATAGATACACCACCACGCAAGCGCATTTCATCTGGCAATCTATCACCTATATACTTGATTATCTCTTTTTTTAATTGCTCTTGTTCAGTTTCATCGAGAATTTGAGTTTCAATGAGACGAATGAATGCTTTAGGAATTTCGATATTCTTGGCAGGTACCTTGATACCAACAACAGCACATTCTAAAATCATAGGATGCTTCACTAGTACAGATTCTATACTAGTAGGGAAAATAGAGCTTTCGTAATATCTAATCATATCCTTGTAGCGATCAATATAGTGGAATAAACCTTGCTTATCACATCGCAATAAATCACCAGTCATTATATACCCTTCACTATCAAAAGTAGAAGCCGTTGCAGCAGGGTCATTGTAATAACCAAGACACACAGTAGGACCTTTAATGCACAATTGACCAATTTCACCTCTAGGAACATCATCGCCATCTTCATCAACTAAACGAGCCTCGTAGCCTCTTGCTAACACACCAGCGCCTCCTTTTTTCGTATATTCCATGTTGTTTTGAAACATGATTAGTGTTTCTGTCAAACCATACGTATCAATCACAGAGAGATTATGACGATCTTTTAACTTTTGAATAGCTGAATGATGTAATTTTGTACCAATATTGTAAACCACAATCAAGGAAGACAAATCGTATTTATCAGCAACGCTTTTACTGCACATTTCAGAAATATTATAAAACAAAGCCATCATAGAGTTAATTTTATACTTTTCAATGGCAATACACAGATCCTCGAGTAAGAATTTGTTGATAACATAGACCTTATCACCGTTATAAACGCATAAATGAAGGGCCAAGATTAGAGATGAGACATGAAAAAGCTTATTACATGCCAAGATTTTGACTGCTTCGTTGCTTGGATCCACAGGTCGATTCACCAGGACAGAAACCGCGGCATATTGTGTTATCATAACAGCCTTACGCTTACCAGTAGATCCTGAAGTAAAGAATAGATACGAGGGAGCATGTATGATATCATTTTCTGTGTAACGATAGCAAGCATCCTTTTCTAATTTTTCTAAATCAGCAAAATCCGGACGATGGGAAAGAAACAGCTTTTGTATGGTACGAACGCCTTGTGCGTTGACTTTTTTGCACTCATCTTCTTCTCCTACCAAAAGAACATGGGATTCGGGCACACCTACAGAAGGTAATAATGGAAGAACCTTGTCCAGAAACATGGGATGGAGAACCACAACCTTTGGCTTGATTGTTTCCAAATCATCGATAATATCTTGAGCCCTGAAATTAGATGTCGAATGGGGTATAGCTGCAATAATACCGCCTATATTAAACAGAAATAGGTTAGCCATGTACTACTGTTTCGTTTATTTCATTCCGACTTACCTGCACAAACTGTGCCATGGAAAATACTAGGAAAATGAATAGTATTTGGACAACAAAGGGCTACAACATCACCATATTGGAGATTAAATTCCTTTTTTAGACCAGCGGCAATCAAGAGAATGTCTTGCTGTAATTGACCATATGAAATGAAGTTTTTATCATTATCAGCATCTATAAACATTGGGGATTCCGGGTTGATCTTGTTCTTGTTTTGTTTAAACAACATTTCATACGATGTAATATCTGTAGGAAGAGCTTGATCCGAGTCCTTTAAGAGAGATTTGTAAATGATAGGTTGTCTTTTGAGGACATTTTCATGAGCAATCTTTTGATTTTTGTTGCCAACTTTTAACATTTTGAAAAATGAAAGAGAGATATATAATGTTTAGAATATTGATCAATAGGCCTTCTTTTATAATAATAGTTGCTTTATTGTACTACACTGTTATTTTTAAAAAAGGAGGACCCTTTTTTTCATTAAAAATTATACAATGTTCCGCAGACCTGCATACAATGGCAATAATAGTACCGTTTTCTAAAATAGCTTGATATTAAACAGTATATTTATATTTCAAAAGTGTATATATATAGTTGTCATAAATGCTGTAAAAGAGGTGCCGTTGGTCTGAATGTCTCATTCTTATTAACGCAGTAAACCCGATGTCCATACCCAACACCGAGAGTGACGCAATTTAACTGAATCCTTAGAAAATATTGATACATTACAAAGTAAAACCTCAAGAAAAAAATACTACATGAAAAAACAACATTGTATAATCATTTTTGATTATAATATTGTGTGTAAAAACTTGCTATTTTGTACTTTTTAAATTCCTTGGAAAGCTATCATCCGCAAAACCAGCGGAATTCTTTCTATATTGCAGTGCCAAAAGCATAAAAAGTAATAGGTAACCATCTTCAAAAAGCCGAAAGTCTGTACTGCGCTTAAGTTTAGTCATTTGAATCGTACAAATAAACTTTTATAGAATAAACCAATTTATTTCTGGTTCCATTTCCTTGTCAAAGTTCGGAATAAGGAAGTATTTAGTGTGGGTATAAAACTGATCATCTATAGATGTTTGTACAATCAAGAATTCCTTCTCATATAGCAGCCAACGACTATCTTGAAAAGTAACCATATGCTCGAAGTTTTATGATAATCTTTTCATTTTATTCAAATTTAAACAAGGTTCATAATTACATTATCGCTTTCCGGTGTTGTGCAACAATAATGATAGTTGAACCTTTTTTTTTCGTTGTATGACACAACTTTAAGTTGTAACCAGATAGTATTTTATATATTAAAGGAACATGGTTTTTCTTTTATCCATTATAAAACATGTAATGCACATACGATTACTTGGTTTCCAAGAGAACCTACAGCATTTGCTGGAATACTCGTAATAGTTGGGATGGTTTTAGAGTGTTTAAGGATCTCTGTAGTTAATAGATTACTGCAAACTGAACTTGTCATGTTCAAATTCTCGCAGTAAAGTGCTCGGATGGAAAGAACCTGTTCCCACTTCTTTTTAGCTTGCTTTAATGCCTCGTTAATACTATATACTAATCCTTCTAAACTGGTGGCATCTATTATACTCAATATATGAATATACAAAATCAAATGGAATCATTGTGATAAATTAAATACCTGATAATGATTGTGCAACAATGCTGGTAATATTTCTCTTGGACAGAACTTTGCAGGAAATCTCATCATTTGTACTAGTTTCTATATCCGTCTTTTTCATAAGTATGTGTCAACAAGTTACCATTTATATTGCACTAACCGAAACAATCTTCTCTAACTTGCAATGATTTCATTTGTCTAATAGCTTCTTCATCCTGCTCTTCATCGGTTGTATTATCATATTCTTCTTCACCAAAAGGCGTAGGTAAAGGTGCATCTAGCATTACTTGCCACTCTACCATTGCACCTCGAGGCAGTGATGGAATAGCAATGTATAAAGTAGGAGGAGGAGCATCTTCCATATAAGAGTTCCAGGCAGCTTGCGCTAATGGTAAATAACTTGGGTCGCTAACATAACAGTAACAAAGAGCAATATGTGATTTTAAAGGTAATTCTAATACGGATACAATATTTTCTAAATTGCGTAACGATAAGGCTGCTTCTTGAGCAAAAGATCTAGGTGATGGTAAACCTAATGTATTTGGTACAAGGCCAATTTGACCGGCAATAAAAGCATGTCCTTGTGTCTACATTTGAATAAATCACTTAGTTATGCATAGACACATATACATCTATACTTACAACAACGCTTTGTGAATAGGGTCCAATGTTGGCAGGAGCCCAGTAAGAAATACCTTGCACATGCATCGTATCTCTTTTGACATTTTCAATGTGTTTGATCGCTGTTAGATCGATTTGTAACTTGGCTGACCCATTCAAATTAGCCCCAACCAATGCTCTATATATTGAATTAGTTGATTTTATGCACTATTTCGTATCTATGCTTACCTTGGAGAGGGATTGATATCGAAAAACTTTTTATACACTGCATTGATTCGGCCAAAATCATCCATATTAGTGACAAATACATTCATAGTAACTACATCTTTCCAATCTAAATCCTGCTTTAAAAGCTTATCCTGCACAGCTTCCATGCATGCTTGTGTCTCCTCTTCAATACTATTGAATTTCAATATCTCGTCTTGATCAAATGCAGTTGTTCCACTGATGGCAAAAAATGGATAATGATCATTGGCTACTGTAGTGCTTTTTTCAACGTGAGGTAACTCGGTGTATGATACTGACTTTGGTGCGACTAATGATATATCATTTGCATTATCTACAGCAGAGACAATTTCATCGTATGATTCCCAATCTTTCCAGTCTTGAATCACTACATTACTCATATCCATTTCTTCTGCAGTTTTATCTACCACTGTACATTTCTTGAATTTTAAATAAGCTACTTGAGCAAACGCATCATCAGAGTGAATGATTGTCTCTGTTTCCTCGCTATTATATCTATCAGTATTTTGTAGACTTTTTGCTTCACTTTGTCATTTACTTTACACTACAATTCGTTTTTTAAACAATGGACAATCAATCGTGAATGTTTCATATTCTCCTCCTTCACCACAAATATGCAAATCATACATATCATTCTTAAATTTTGATGATTAGTTGCATTTTCCTTTATCAAAAACTTTAAACTTACCATTTTACACAAAAAGGGGTACATTTGCCCGATTGATTTCCCAAGATGAGTAGGTTTAAGTCCAATTGCAGCAATTTTAATTAATATAGCATTTACGCCTGCATTTGCCATTTCATAAAGCAACTCCTTTTGATCTCTTCTCCATAAATATGCAAATGAAGTCAAACCTAATCGATTGCATCTAGATAATAATACTGTAAATATAAATGTATAGTCTTCTTGATTCTGATATAGTTTACACATGTTCTACTCGAACTCTTTGATAATTTGATAAAATAGCACCTACAGAAATGCCTTTGATATCAGGATGGTCATTCTATGCAAAATCATCAGTATGACAAATCAGACATGCAATTATGCATTGTTATTTATTTTTTTATTTATTTTTTTACCAAAACATCCTTTAGCAACATGTACAAATCTTCAGTTTCATCGTCGGCTGTCACTGTGTAATCCGATCCTTGAAGGACTGAACCACCTTTGATTTCTCGTCTGTATAAAGGTACATCCATACATTCAGAATATAAATGTATAGCGTCATGACCCACAGTTTGATACATGAAACTATCCAATTCATCTATTAAATGTTAGAGATCATCATGTATAGATAATGCAATAACCTTGCTCACCTTTTCCTGATTCGCTTGGAGGCTTCAAATTAGCAATGGCAGTAATCTCGTGACCATTAGCAACGCACTGCATCATATTATAGCAGCTGTCTTTGCCACCACTGTAGAAATAAATATTATTCATATGATTTTTGGATGTGGTCGAGGAGTGTATGTATCTACCTTACTAAAGCGACTATCTTCATAACTGTCAATATATCAAAAGAGTGTAAAGTTTCAAATGAAAAATGCGAGAAAAAGTTTTTTAATCTGCTTTTCATCCCATTTTGAGAAGATTTGATGCGATTTAGCCAATCAATACTTTTGAAAATATTTATGGCTACAGAGCCTGTGCAATCAAACTGCTTCAAATGGAGGGTATGGGTTTGAACACAAGCTTTTGATCCAATCAGTGATAGCTATTGCTATATACTTGAGTCAATGAGTCGAGTCTCCTGCACCGTTTCTTTCAGTTTCTTGCATTCCAAAAACTCGTTAATCATATTGTCAAACGCATCTTAGGTTGATATTAGACACTTAACATGTAATGGATTCTATAAAATGCACAAAATTGCATAAAATTACTCAAAATTGCCCTGAATTTGCACTTTGAAAGCTAATTTTATACAGTTTGCGCCTTTTTCCAGCGCTCTAAAGCATACCAAACAAATGCTACCGACTAATAGGTTCGTTTTGATGCCTTTTCCCCTTTTTTTACAGACTTTTATTTCAACTCGATTTTTCCCTTATGATACCTCATCTAAAATTTCAATTTTGAAAAAATTCGATTTTTTAGTCGAAAAATGACGATTTTTACTAAGGTATTTACTAAGAACATAAGAGCACAATTATTTCATCTATGTATTGAAAAAGTTTATTTTGAAATTGTATGTTAATTTTTTTGACTTTTACCCAAAAAACTGAAATTCGACATTTTGAAGGATATCAAAGTATTTTATGCGCAAAATGTCAAAACAAAAAGTTCTATCGTATAGAGCAGTAAATTTTACATGGTTCATATTAGAGGCCCTAAAGATATCGTGTTGTAAATTCTGGTAGTAATAATTCTTTAAAGACGAAATTTTTTTTAGAAATGCAAAACTGAATCAAAAATCGGTCAACTGCAATAATTTCGTTTTAAAGCCCGCTAATTGTTAATTTACACAACATTTAACTAAATGAATGTTGATAATGCAGCTAATTTCAAAGAAAAAAGGAACAGATATATAATGAAGGTTCTACAAAATGAATAATTTTATTTTAAAACGAAGAAAAAAGCTTGTTTGTTTGTTGTTGTTGTTGTTGTTGTTGTGTGTTGTAAGTACAATAGTGAAAAAAAAAAGAGGGAGTATATTAAATTTAGTCATCCTCATCCCAATGACCATCCTTCTTGAGTGGTTTAGGGCCACCAGCAGGTTTGGACATGATGATTTGATCAACTCTGAGAACAGTTATCGCTGCGTCAGCAGCCAATTTATATGCGCTATACTTGGAAGCAAGAGAATCAAAGATGTTTGCCTTGGCAGCATCCAAAGTACCATCATTCTCATTCTCAACATCAATACCAACACACAAACCAGCATCACCTTCTTGATAATGAGCAGCATACAAACGAGACAAGACAGCAGTGGCATCCATACCAGCATTTTCACAAAGTGTACGAGGGACAACTTCTAATGCTTCAGCAAACTTCTTGATTGCATGTTGATTTAAACCAGGAGTCTTGGCAGCAACAAGTTGAAGACGTTTGTTCAATTCCATCTCAATGGCACCAGCACCGGCCAAAAGAAGAGGGTTACGAGTAGCAGCCTTAATAACATTGACACCATCATCTATAGCACGTTCAATATCATCCATATGGTTTTGTGTAGCACCACGAATGACAATAGTAGTTGTACGTGATTTTTCTGATTCTTCTTGACGGAAAACAGTAACACGATCAGAACCGATTTCGACAGTTTCGACAATATCACATTGACCCATCTCTTCAGCCATAGGTGTACCTAAACGAGCAAGTGCAGTAGCACCAATGACACGACAAAGACGACGTAAATCAAACTTGGAAAGGACCTTGACAGCCATAATATTATATCTATTTAAATAATGAAGGGCAAGTTCACCAATACCGTTACCAGTAACAACAACCTTGACACCTGCATCAGCCAAGTCTTGGAAAATCTTTTCAACTTGTTTTTCTTCATCTTTACTAAAGTTTAACATTTCTTGTGCATTGTGGATCAAGACTGTACCCTTGGTTTCAGTTTGTGAAATGTCTAAAGGACAAGTGAAAACTGCAATCTTGGCATTGGTAGCATTTTGGATGTGACCCTCGGGTTCACGACCAAATACCATACCACGAACAACACGAGATTCATGAATACTGGAACCCATCACCTTAACAACACGGACATTATCGACATTGAAATCTTTAGGGTTCTTGGGCATAATATTTAAAGCTGCTTCAACAACCAAATCTCCCAAAAATTCCTCGTAACCATATTGCTTTGAGGAAATGGTGGCTTTAATAGTCTTTAAAAGTTGTTCACGATCAGTTAAAGATTCAATCTTATCGACAGATAATTCTAAGGAAACAAAGGGTTTAGTTGTGTTCTTGTTTCTTTTTTCTTAGATTTAATCAAGAAATAAAGAGTGAAAAAAAATTTACCTTCAATGATAGATAAAGCACGATCTCTGGCTAATTCATAACCTTGAACAATTTCAGAAGGATGAAGACCGAGCTTCAAAAGATCAGCAGCTTTTTGTAAAAGTTCACCAGCAAATACAATAACTAAATTGGTATTATCACCCAACTCACTTTCTTGTTGTTGAGATGCCATAACCATTAATTTAGCAGCAGGATGAACTACATCGAGTTCACGAATAATGGTGGCAGCATCATTTGTGACGAAAAGTTTCTCGAGGTGATTAATGATCATCTTGTTACGACCTGATTTATGAGTATATAGAAAGAAATTAGCATTTTATTACTGATTTAACCTTGCAAAAAATTACCATTAGGACCCATAGAAGTTCTAACAACTTCAGAGAGTTCATGAGTAGCATCGATGTTACGGAGAACAGCTTCCTCTACACCTTGTTGGAACTGGAGAATAAATGTTTAATCATTTTTTTGTTCTTTTTCTTTCCCTCCGTTATTGACATTAACTTTACCTTGTAACCATCCTTGAAAAGTTGGGGAAGAGTGCTTTTAGGTACACGCAAGGCCATATTGATCTATTTAAACGCGTTATCAAGTAAAAAGACCTAAATGAAAAATTTATTCCAGGAGTTTCTTTTTCAAAACCTGTCAAGAGGGCACGCAAAAGAATAGCGAGTCCGGCTGGTAAAAGTGTGGTAGGCTTTTCGACGTCATGATGTTAGTGTACAATTTGGTACCTGAAAAACGAGGATGCAAAATAGTACATTGAGCTGTATGAAATCTTATTATAAGCTTTAACTCAAATGTCATTAGAAAAGCGCTATTGATAAAGTATATCCTATTAAAAAAAAAGTCTACATACATCTGATGCTATTGATCGGAAACATGCTTTCCATCAACTTTTTAAGATACTTCAAACCTGATCAGGTCTATATACATTTGAACCAACATTGAACATTTTGCAGTGCATCAGCTGCTTTAAGAGACCCTTTTGTATTTAAGAGAATTGCATGCTTTCTTTCGAAATTTGTATTCTTTATCTTTTACAATATTTCAACAATTCAATCATACAACAGGAATTCAACTATTTACATTTTAGGAATAGGTGCTATCGGGTGCTATCTTGGCGTTGCTTTAAAATCGTATCGAAATGGAGTAACTCTACTGCTTCGATCACAATCTAGATTAAGTGAATTCAGAGATCAACAAAACAGCATTGTTTATAGACGAAAAAGCAAGGGCACAAATGTTATATCTGATTTCAAGGCTTCCATTGTCGAGGATACAGCAGACAACACCCCGATTAAATCTCTGATCATTTGTACTAAATCAACAGATACATTGAAAGCAACCAAGTCCATTGCCAAACGCATTAATTCACACACAACCATACCTGTTTTCCAAATAGCTACGGAATAGTCGAAGAACTCATTGAAAATCTGTGGCAAAACACTATGCCGCCCATTATTTTTGTAGCAGTTAATCGAAACAGCATTGAACGCTTATCGACATATAATATTTGTCATCATTCTGGCCATTCTGATCTAGATGCTATACGTATTGGTCAATTCCCTATAAAAGGTCAACCACAAGCAAATAACTGTTTCTTGATTCAGAAAATACTACAAGTTCCAGAGCTGCATGCCGCCGTTTTATCTTGGCCTGAATTGCTCTCAAGGTTATACAAAAAACTGATAATAAATGCTTGCGTTAATCCCCTTGCAGCAGTTTTAGTATGCAACAATGGTGAGTTAATTAAAGAGGGAAACAATAACGGAGTTGCCCTTATCGAATCTTTATTATTTGAAGCTCATGCGGTTTTAGGCGACTCAATTCCAGAAGAAACCTATGAATCACTTTTGAAGATGGTCTTGAATATTCTACAAGAGACAAAAGATTACTTGTGCTCTACTCTGCAAGATGTGAAAGCTAAAAGACTGACAGAAATTGACTATATCAATGGATATATTTGCAAGCTGGGTCGCAAGAAAAATATCAATGTCACGACTAACGAAATATTTATAAGCCTTGTTCATTTTAAAAAGCTATTATACGATCAACAATAAATTATATGCGCATTTCATAACTTATGAGCTTGTTTCTTATATACTTATCATTAAATAATAGCAAAAAGAAAAACTATCATATATTTCTGTAAATAAATGCATTCATAAGTCCTATGAATGATAGAATATTTATTACTATACATATATATAAATGATAGTGATGCTTATCAAAGCCAAATGGTATGACGAAAACTTTATATGCCTTTTTGTGTATATATTCGCAATATACAAACATCTAGTGTATTGTAAAAAAGCTCAACTATAGCACTTTTTTTTCTGGTATAACAATGTACTATGAAAGAGTAATAAATAGCCAATTTTATATGAATAATATCTTGAGAAGATTCTTTGGTATATATCTTCATTTTACTTGGTTTCAATCTACAAGTGATGACCAGGTATGAAATGCAAAAAGATATTACATAACTCTTTTCCAACCTATTTTGTGAGAAATTGGGTTAATAGTTTGGTTTCTTTTGATTTTCGATTATGAAATCGAAATTGAAAAGCATCGTCTTGATGTGACCCTAGAACATAACGGCACCCAACAATAAAAATTAGTTTCTATGTTTTTTTTGAAGTTACCACACTACACCTAATAATTTTTTGTAATGAATCAAAACAAAAATATCCACCTGCATTACTTTTTTACATATTGTTTCGTTTCTCTACAATCTATAGTTAACAAAGTGATGACTCGATGTGATGGCTTGAGTAAGTATATCATAGTAAGAGTTACATTCCTCAAGTTAAAATAGATTTTGATTAAAATTTTGTACTCTCCCATTAGAAAATTGAGTTTTCAAAAAACTAGTTATCAAATTTTCCAATCTTCAAAATCAGAGTGCGCTCTCTTTTCTATGATTAACCCCTTACTAGATATACCTTAAATACTGCTAAATAGATATGCATAGGTCGCATTATGCTATCTGTCCTTAAGTTTATTTTATATTTCACAAAAGACCCAAAACAGGTGAAATTCACTGCTTTTTCCTTTAAAACTGGGTCTCACTTTTCATCCCTGCTCTATTTTTTTTTCACTAAATAACACCAGGATAAAATTATATGCCAATGTACCTGACATGTTCACCATTAATCCAAAAACAAGTATCCAAAAATATCCTATTTTTTGCAGTTGGTATTAATTTTTCAGTGCTAAGGTTTCAGATTTTTTACGCGTATTTCACTGCTAAAGGATTGAAAACTTTGAGGTTTCATATCCCTAGAAAAAATTAAACTTTACTAACTTTTTTTAATAATAAAACTTACTTGTTTTAAAGTGCTCTATAACATATTTTGGTACAAAAATTTTTTGAGCACTTTTATTTTTTTTTCATTTTTGGCATTCTATAGTAGGTTTCAAAATATTGGTTAAATTGAGCAACAATTTTTTTGCATTCATGTCATTTAACTTGTTGCGCTCTCTCAGACCCAATTTAAAGTTTTTCAAAATATTGATTTTTCGTGGAGATATCCTCAAAAATGTGTACAAAAAGGTACCTCCATTTCTAGCTTCCATTTTCTCCTTGTATACCCTCATCCCAAATTCTGAATCTAAAAAAAAATTGGACAAAAATGTTGTTTTCTCTACGAAAAATGCAGCTAGATAATTTTGCAATAGCTCTATCGATAGATAATTTTTTTGCGCAGCATTTCATTTTATTATATATTAAATATGCTTATAAAAAGTGATATGTATCTTCAAAAAACCTCCAAAATTTCAATTACATTTTGCGTACAATTTAATGTAGAACGTTTGTCTAATTTTTATTTAAATGGATGCAGAAAACATAACTGTACAAAATCTATTTAATACATTAGGTTGAGTTTCTTTGCAGTTCATGAGCCATTAAACGATTTTGGTTTTTGAACCATTTTTCGTCCATTTTTTCAATCAAATCGATTTTGGAACCCCGTTACGATAGATTATAAGCTGTGATAAAAACTACATGCCAAACCTGCTTGGTTTAATGTCACATCAAAATCTCTGCTTATACTGTAATAAGTTACGCATATTATGTATTAAATGAACAATTTTGATTTTGCATGATTAAAAAAATTGGTTTCTTATGTATCCCGGCCCCAAAGATTTCTTCTTGGTTAGTATTTGAAAGTTATATTTTTATGTTTACACTTGTCATTTTAAGAAGATTAAAAATACAAGCACACTCAAATTCATCCAAACTTATGCTAAATAAGCTCCAATTGCGTTGGATACTTTTTTTTTTTAATTAGAAAAACTCTTTATAATATTAAAAACGAGGTTCAAATATATAAATGTAAATGAGCATCTTGTTTTGTCTGAAACATCCCGAGGCAAGAGTAAATTTATACACCATATAATTATTTCCATCACATTTGTCATCAGTTAAAAAAAAAACTTATGTTCAAATCGAGGGGCTGTATAACGTCTGTAGATGTTGAATTACGCCGATGATGCGGCGCTTTCCCACACAAAGGTTTATTGTCTATTTGTCTAAAAATATGGTTATCCCGAGCTTAAAGTTAACTTTAATCCAGACGATCACCACTACTGCTATTTCTACACTAAGTTATGCATACATGCACAGTTTTGTGGTCAAACTTTATCTTACAAAAAGACTATTCAAGCCGTCGGAAAAACACATTTATAGCAAGGCTACAGAAAAAAGGTTTGGTCTTCTCCTTTTCTCCCGCCTACTTTTGGTATGTTTTATTCCATAAAAATAGGAGAAATAAACAATAAATCGTACCACTTTTTCTTTGATTCCATGTTTTATGTATTAAACGAACAATTCAAATTAAAAAAGAAGAATTTTATTCCTTTGATTCATGCATGGAATAAAAAAAGAAACAAACACAAGAAATTCCTTCCATTTTATATAGGAGAGGTGGGTAGAGGAGGGAACCCACGGCCCTTTTACTCTTATTAATTAAAGAGAATAGAAATATATGATAATAAAGTATGGTCATTATACGAATAGTTTAATTTTGATTTAGGTATCATTTAATTAATAACATGTAACTTTTTTTTTTTTTTTTTTTTTTTATGTATTGGGATTTTCTGTAATACAATTGCAGTTATACATGTAATATAGAAGTATATATATATTTAGAAGCATTTATATGCATTCGATCGAGTTTATAGCCTGTAATAGGAATGATCTTCATAGTTGTTGTTACGTTATGCAGGATAATTTGTCTTTAAAGCTATCATGAAATCATCTTTTTTCGAAACGTTATTTTGAAGTACATTACAAGTGATTTTCAATTAGTTATTGCACTCTATAAAGATATAATAATATATACTCCTCATTCTACTAAATAATAATGAGTTAGGAGAGATTGAAACTATGAAGTCGAAAGGGATACTGAAACACTAATTATTATATTTATATCAAAGGGGAATAATCTTTTTACAGCTAAGCTATGACTGATTAGGAGATTGCATGACATACAAATGTGTTCTAATATGGCATTTTATACATGATCAAAACTTATATCTAAGACATTTTCTCACATTCACAATTAATAATCCTGTAAACCTCCTCAATTGATTTAGTTGACAAACAATTTACATCGATAAATGTTTTGAGCTTCTTTCTTTTCGAGGAGGCAAACCGACGTTGAATAGGGGTTGATTTACGCTTTTTTTTTTCTTGTTGGTATTATCAAGGAGTACTAAGACTGAAGAAATGATCACGTATTAAATTAAAATATATATATATATATATATATAGCGTTTAACCGATACAAAGCAATATAATAGAATTATTTCGCTTAATGTCAAAATAGGATAACAACGTTTATAATGATATGTTAAACATTTATATATATATAATATTTTCAAGCAGAGAGAGGGAGAGAGTGAGAGAAAAAGAGAGAGAGAGAGTGAGAGAGAGAAAGAGAGAGTGAGAGAGAGTGAGAGAGAGAAGGAGGATCAGAGTAAAAGGTTTATCCAAAGTAAACCTCCTAATAAATTTAATACCTGTGGGTTACGAATGGCACAATGCCATAAATATGGTTAAAGCAATTGGTAAAAATAAAGGTATTATCTTTGACGCACAGATGAATGTCAATTACTAAGCTTTTTATTTCACGATAAGCTTGGTTTACCTTGTCTCCTCGTGCCTCCTTTCTTTCTGCATTGATTATTTGTACGTTTATGTACGTATTCACCTTTAATCTGACACAACAGTTTAAGTTTACAATGAAAAATGAGAAATATACTATCTTAAAACGTCTTGCGCCATTATTGTTACATTCATATAAAGTTGCATGCAGCCATAAACAATTCTTATTCTGTTAAATGACTTGAGCTGCATTAATGTTGTACATGAATTCTAGTGATTTTCGGTTTTAAGCCTTAAATATATACCTTTTAATCATTGTATGATTTTATGGACCTTTGATTAAAAAGGTAATAAAAATGAGATTTATTCTATTATATCCCTCTTTCTGTTTCTACACCCCTGCATAGCACATGAATTACTACAAAAATCTGCAAGAAGAAGGAAGAAAAAGATGTGCCATATATTTGTTTTTGACCCCGTTAAATATTAATACTTTTATAAACACAAAAACTATTTAACTATAATACAATAAATCAGCAAAACAATATTTCTTCTTTTACTCTTCAATTATTTCGCTTTATACATCGTCTCTGTGGACAATTTTTTCTTTATCTTTTTTGCATATTATACACATCTTTTTTAAAATATTCTATATAACCACCCTATACCCCTCATTACCACAAAAAAAAACAAAAACAAAAAAAAACAACATTATTAGATATGCCAATTACTGAAACTTTTTCTGGCTTCATTGAAACCACAACTGATGCTTTATTAGTTTTTGAAGCATGTCGCAGAGGAAAGTTACCTAAAATTAGTCGAAGATTACAAGACCGAGAAAGAGGATCAATTCAATCAGGAACCGTGTTTGTTTTTGATGAAAAAGAATCAGGTAAGTTGTGTGATGTCTAAAATATACATGAAATTAATAATAAAGTTAGGAATCAAGCGTTGGACAGATGGTCTCGTTTGGAGCCCCTCTCGCATTCTTGGAAATTTCTTGATTTACCGTGAATTAGATGGGCGTGAATCATTATATCACAAGGCACCATTCGAGTATGATTCACCTTATTTGCCAATTCCAGTTCAACAACAGCATTACCAACAACACCAACAATTTAGTGCTCAAGATGACATTGAGCCTCTTTTAGGAGAACTTTCCAGTGAAGAAAGAAACAGAGAGCGCAATTTAGTTGGATCTCTTACTGATACGTACAAGTTCAGGAAAGGTGGCCTTATAAAGAAAACAATCAGCATTCACTTGAATGGATCTACGCAACATATGATTAGTTATTATACAAGATCAGACGTTCTTGACGGAAAATTAGCCCCCCATCTTCTATTTCTGACTTGTCCAACTTGCAGATCTCCCCTGAACTTTTATTAAAGCAAAGTTTTCGAGTTCCTCCCTCAGTTGAATTTGCAGAATTAATGCTAAAAAGACCTAGTTTATCACCTTCCTCTACAAATTCAACTGCATCAACTACAACAGCTTCTACAATGCGCAGAAAATTCTCTCATGCTTCAATTACAACTCATCATTCTTTGTATGAAATTCGACATCAAGCACGAGTAAACGAAGATGATCAGCCTTTACGTAAGTGAACCTGCATTTTAAGGTTACATTACATTTGGCAAAATAAAGAACGTGCATTGAAATTTATTTCCTTTTTAAAAATAGCCTTGGATCATTCTCGAAGACTCAGTTTTGAATCCATCGGCAACTCGAAAAAGTATGCCAGAATGACTATGGATGATCAGCATGAATCAATTCGTAGACGCTCATCACTTTTTTTGCCTTTAAATTCAAATACGAATGAATCTAGAGCACCTCTACCTTTGAGTGTAAATACTGATAAGATGCTATCTTTTCCTCCTCTGCCTCCTCCACCACGCCCTCATTACATACATCAACATCATGAGGGAAAAGATGTAACAGCTCCTAATTTACCAATAAGCGATATTTATACTAGGTAAACATCAAAATATTTTTATAGTTTTAAACCACTAAACGCTTATTATAGATCTGCTACTGCAATGAATTCATCACCTAGTAATAGTAGATTATCTTTTGATACAACAGATCTTTTCTATGATAACAGAGTTACAGAAAAGCAACGCTATCAATCTTCAGTATCCAACGATATGTCTAACAGAGCCCTATTCAAACAAGACGCTCAAGATGCTTATCCTTCTCCTTTTCGTTTACAAAAAAATTACGGTAGTAATTCCCCTTCTTACGAACGAAATAACGGCCCCTCACTTCCGTCCCCTTCAAGCTTAATCTGGTCGTCTACTAACAGTGCTCCAAATAGTAGCGCCAATGTACATCAATCACAGCAGCAAGATTATAACGATGGCAATAGATCAATGGAGTATAATCGTTTATCTCCACCTCCATTATCTCAAACAACAGAAGCATCACCTTTGTCATTTGAACCTACTAGCATGTACAGTAGTCCTACTAGCACTTACTATCATCGATATGAGAAACAACAGGAAAACAGTGAAAGCAACCACAACAAATACTATTCTTCTGCTGCTTCTACTTCTTTTGCTGCTACTTCTGCTTCTTCTGCTGCTGCTGCTTCTGCTGCTGCTGTATCTTCTTCTTCTTCCCCTTCTTCGTCCACCATGTTCAATTCACGAAACTCTATTCATTATCAATTGTTCTCTTCTGGCAATAACATATAGTTACTTGATATTTTGTATATATCATGAATAATATGCACTGACAATTCGGTAAAAAATCATTGCTCTATTGGTATCGTAAGCAATTCACATACTCTTTAGTTTGAAAATATAAATAATTTTATGGCAATTCTCTTTCCCTCTTTTACATATACATATATACTATGCTTTTCCTCTCTTATAACCATTTAAAAATGTTGTTGCTTGTTTGAACTTAATATGCTTATACATAAAAATAAAATATCACATACGCACGTAAAATTATCAATGTTATTCCTACTGTGTAGCTGCAACTACCGCTTCTGCTGTCCATTTAAGTTTATCTATACATCGAAAATTCACCAATTTTTTTTTCAGATACTAGATCAGAAATAATAAATTCATAGAAGCTTTTATACTATTTGGCACCATCTGAAATATGAGATAGAGGCTTTTGTTTGGTAAAATATGCTAATTTGAGAGGCATTACATCAAATTTAAAGAAAGTGTCTTTGACACTGAGTTGTTAAAATCAAATAAAACCGCTATCATTATTATTATGAGTACGGTTAGATATAAAGATATTTATTAGTTTATTAAATTATAAATCCAATAACAAACAAGTCTGCTTATGCTTTTTGCACTAAATGGACTACAACACTACTATAAGCTTTTGAAGTCAAATAAGGTAAATCAAGACCCTTATTCATCAATGCAGAACCTGACATGGTACCAGTAAATTCGGGTTGCTTGGGATCTCGGTTCCAAATTTTAATATCGTAAAGGGCAAATGCAGTAAGACCTCTCAATCGAACAGGGCGTAAAGGCAACCAAAATGGACTGTATTGTCTAAATGCAAGTGCAACAGCAGCATTTGCCGTAGATGTACTTGTTTGAGTAACAGCAGTATAAGAAGATGGTTTGGATGAAGGTACAACAAGCCAATCCAAATTACCCATTTGCAAGATACCTCTAAATTCCTTGTATAATGATATCCAACCTTTGTATTCTTCCAATTCGGCTTTGGATAAGCCATTGAGATTTGATCCAATACCCAATGCGCCCATAAATGAAACATGGAAGCGATATGAAATAGGGATGTTTGTATATGTGTCATCATTTGGAGAATCTGTTACCCAGCAACTCATTGAATTTGAAGGCATAATAAAAGATGTGCCGTATTGAATCATGATTCGAGCATCAGGCCTTGTATTATCACTTGGCCAACAAGATTCAGTTTTCTTTAGGATTGAAAGATCTGCCCTACCTCCACCACTGCAACATGTTTCGATACGAATCAAGTTGGTGGCGAGTTTTACTTTTGAGATCAATTGATTATAAGCATGAACATGCTCTGTCCAAACAGCTTTATCAAATTCTGAGCCAGCTTCTGAAATTGGACGATTCATATCCCACTTGATGTAGTCGACACCTACTAATTTTACTGTTGATATAATTCTTTCCAATAGATAAGTTTGTACTTCTTGCTTTGTTATATTGAGCACTAATTGATTTCTTTCTAAATGTCTTGTACGTTCAGGATAATGATATACCCAATCTGGGTGTTTTCGATACAAATCTGAATCAGGATTTACCATTTCAGGTTCAAACCAAAGACCAAAAAGCATACCAAGAGAATGGACATAATCTGCAAGAGGTTTCAATCCATTTGGAAACTTGACACTATCAGAAAACCAATCGCCTAGGCCTGCTTTATCGGAATTGCGCTTATGAAACCACCCGTCATCTAATACAAAGAGCTCTGTTCCTAATTCTGCTGCCTTTTGTGCCATTTCTTTTTGATTTTCAAATGTAACTCTAAAATCATAAGCTTCCCAACCATTGTACAAAACCGGTACAACATCCTTTGGCTCCTTCACTAGTGTTTTATCCTTGTTATCTCTGATATGATTTGCTAAACATTTGCGAGCACCTGATAAACCTTCTATAGTGAATCCTGCTACAAATTCAGGCAACTCAAATGTAGTGTTCTTTAACTGATGTTCAAAATCACGATCATTCATGCCACCTGTGATGGCTATTTTTCCTTGAATATCTGTATGTAATTCAATTGACCAATTGCCACTCCATCCCAAAGACCCGAAATAGACTTGGCAATCATTGTGTTCACCATCACTGACTTGATCCTTGACGGCAAAATAAGGGTACGCTTGTGCTGAAGGAATTCCTCGAGTAGATTGCAATACATGAGATGTTCCAGGCTCCAAGGAATGTTTTTGTACCTGAGTTTCAGCAGCCCAAGCGCCTGCCAATGTAATTAATTCACGCTGACAACTATTAGGTGGTGATGGAATATGCCAAGCAGCTGTATGTGCCTTTGTTAGACAAAGTGTTTCCTCTTCTGAAGCATGTATAGTCGCAGTACGAACAATCAAATCGTTTTCTATATCTAGTGCATATTTTATTTTGATTTTGCAGCCTGTGTGAACTTTATCTACAAGCGTAATCACTAGCTCGGTTTTCTCATTATTGAGTTCCCCCTTGTTATAAACTAAATCTAACTCGCGAGTTCCGTTTTCAAATTGAATACGCAACAAGTCAGGTCCATAACGAAGACCACCAAATACAGGAAACTCTTCAGATGCAGAAGTGATGGCTGGGTCCTGTGAACTTCTTTCTGGTGCAATTTTGTTATCAAGGTCTATATCTGTAAATGTAACTAAACGAGAACCCCAATACAAGTTTAATACAAGACCGGTTTCAACCTCGATGCCAATAACATAAGTAGTGTTTTTTGTGGAGAGAAACCAAGCGTGTTTGCTTTTGTGATATGATATTCCTGGTTTCAAAATAAGCATAATTAGTTTTAGATATAGAAGAAGAAATATATGCAAGTGTTTATGCAAATTGCTATTTATATTGCGTGTGGAAAATTTAATGCGGAATTGGGCGGTTCGTAGAGGAGTATTGTGCAACCCTATTCATATTCTTTTATGGGATGCCTTCACTGGGGCAAGAAGAATATGTTAAAAACGAGTGGGTATTCCTGTATATATTAACTGTATTAAATGAGGTTCATAGCATTAAAAATCGCACTTGATACAATGGCATTTGATACTTGAGCGTAGAATATATTTGATATTTCAGAATATACGAAAATTTATAAAGCTCACATTTCTGGTGTATTTTTAAGTGTTTGAAAAAGCTGAAGACCATTCTAAGTACTAAAATAGGTTTATTCTGCTATATCAATAACATTTAATGTCGTATTATTTGGAAGCATTGTATGGGTGCCGAAATTCAATATTAATTACTCTTATATACGGTATGTCTAGTATATATTTGCTGTATTGAGTTGAAAAGCACAGTTTTATATGTTATAATCCATGATTCAAGTTAAAGATTTGAAGAATACACTTTCTTTAGAATCAATTAAGCCAGCTGAAAAAATTACTTTTTGTAAGTGGTTGCTAAAGTAAATAATATGCAAGCAAAAAAAAACATTGGCGAAGCAATTTGTTCAATGAATTGCTATATGAAATACGTTGTCATTATGCTTAAAAAATCTCAAAGGAATAGCACGCAAGCGCTTGTCAAAGTAATCAGTGTTGATTATAATTAACATTACATACATTTTCATATACGCAATCAGATGTGTACAATGCCATTCGTTCGTTTGTTGGATAGCATAAATAAATATTAGTTCAAATTTACTGTTCCTGTATATATGCTTTAAGGAGGCAGAATGGTGTGACAGTAGAGAGATTGGTGTTACATACAAGCAAATGTTGATGTAAAAATTTTCTTAGCAACCTTTTCATTTTTAATAAATAACGTAATTTCAATTAAATATGGCCATTTCTAAAAGAAGAAAAAGGATGACTCGTGAGCAAAAACTTCTCGCAAGCCTAGAAGTTTCTGATGAAGAGCCAACTATAGATTCTTTGAAATCAATTAGAGCATTTAGAAGAGAATAGAAAAGTTACGGGACGCCAGTGAGAAGAAGAACGTTATCCCCAAACCTGTACTTTTTTCTACCGTTGATGATAAAATGTATGATGACTTTGGTATATATGATATGAAAGACGATAACATCGAGCATCCAAAAAAACAAGATGAGAAGCCCAGAAATGATTATTGCAAGGACCAAAATCCCCCAAAATAATCAGTAGATGAAGGATGAAGTTATCCAATATTATCATTTTCATTATTAACTACTGGCCATATAATAGAACGACACATCAAATAAAGCAAAGGTTTATAATTCTCTGGTAGTTTTTCTGGTATTTTTTTGTTTACAGTTGTTGAAAACAATGTTGGACATCCAATATGTAAAATTTATTGCATTACAGTTTTGATTACAAATACAGAGGGCGTTTATTTATCAATTTCGGTAGTTGTCATTGCCATATATGCCGGCTTTGACTGATTTAGCGTTAATTCTAATTTTAAATGACCTGTTAAGCCATAATAAATCTCACGTTTTCCACATGGGCAGTTGGTTCCTACGATTTAGCTAGCAACTCAATTATAATGGAATGCCAAAATTATAGCTCTGGATATTTTTACAGCTGTAATATACATATTGAAAATTGCAGCCCATTTGGAATAATGTTCATTGATTACAAGCATTTTTTCCAGTTGCTTAATTTTATTTAAGTAGAGGAAGAGGTGATTTCACTGAAAAACATGTACTAAACTCCTTCAAAAACAGTTTTTAGTTCATGAGCTCAAGAATGACATTTATATATTTACTGTACATTAAGTGCAACTTCAAAATTCAATTTCGAAACATTATTTGATTTCATAAAACATTTCGAAAAATATCTGAAACAGCCCATACAAAAAATATTTGAAAAATGTGAGTGCTTTCATTTCCTAATTTTCATAGCAACCCGGGGAGGCTGAAGCTGCACAATTATGCGGTTGCGCCCTAGATATACCTAATATTATTGCAACGGGACGGAGCTCATCATTTGGATATATATTTGGCAAGAACTGATGCATTTACTACTGATCTTTGTAGGTGTAAATAAAAGAGAATCAACTTACTACTCAAACTCAAATATAACGGATGCTCAACGACCCATGGAAGATCACTGCGGTCGAACTATGCTTCCAATGGGTATAATGATCTGCACAGATGGGCAGAATAAAAAAGTTTGTGCAGATCATTATGCCCAGATGAGCAGAGCAATGAGATCAAGGTTTCTTAGTCAATTTATTAAAGTATATCAATTATAATATAATTAATAACGAAGATAATTTGAATGGTTTAAAGCAGATATGAGTTACTCTGATTCAACAGAATTTCCTTATTGACGAGATATGTCTATTTGAAATTTGGGGTTTGAAAGATTTCTGCCCATTTTTTTCTTCTGGGGACTAAATGGGAACAACGACAACAACCTGCTTGGTAACATTAAAAGTACTTATGCCTTTGTAAATTCCTGTTTGTAATACACAAAATCTTTTTTCTTCTCTACTGTTTCCTCAGCTCTTTTATTTATCTTTAAAACTACAACAAAAAGACTAATATTCTTTTATAAACTGAAATCAAGAAGCAGGTACAAATACATGCTTTTTTGGTCTAAAGTCGATATTTACTTGGAGAAAAACTGGTGATTATAAAAGTATGCATAGTATTGACTTGATTTGAATGAATGAATAAACTTATGTCAGTCTACTTAGTTTTTAAAAAGCATTTATTTTTATTTAGTGGCCAACAGCTAAGAAGAGGAAAACAAGATGTTGCCTTGTATATTACTATCAACAACTATCAAAGATACACCATAATTATTACTTATTAGTAGCTTGTTATTAATAACTGATTTTACTAATAAATCAATTTTTATAGGTAAAAAGTAAGTTTATTCTGGCAAAGCATTGAATAAATTGGCTTGGGACAAAGAGGATAAAAAGGCGGCAGCAGGTTCCAGTGCTGGCCATGTTTATGTTTATGATATTGGAGAGGTAAGACTAAATCTTAATGTAAATCACCTCTAGCGCATTAATTATCAAGTAAGTCTATATTATCATCAAATAAACTACCACACAATATTAACATGTATAAATATTTACAGTAATAAGCTTGAATCAAGTGGGTACAGCATCGTAAATCTTTGAAAAAGTTCTCAAGTATTATAAAATCTCTTATTTTCAAGACGTACAAGGCTTATGAGCGGAATATTAATTTAGAAAATTATTTTTGTCCAGATCATCAATTTTGACATTTTTTAAATTTTTTTTTCTGATTTTGCAAATTTAGGGTTAATTATACTACCAATTATAAAAACAAAAAATATACACATGTACCAACTTTAGTGCTCTATTTGCTCAGTAAAAAATAACAAACATTTTTATTGCAAAATATTACATGAAAATCCTTTAATCAAAAAACAGTTTTTGGGCCAAAAATACAAAATTTCATTACTTAACATTTAATATTAAGCTTTTATAAAATGCGTATTAGCTATAGCTACGATTTTCTCTCATAACGTAGTATATTTAAACGTTGATTTTGGTATCAAAATTTGGTTTTTCTATTTTTTGATCAAAATCATGAGTGTTGGTAAGGGTAAAATGAGTCCCGAAAATGTCCACTACAAAAACTGAATTTTCAGACCATATGTGGTTAAATACAAGAAAAGCAAAAAAAAGAAACGCTTTTTTATTTAAAACTTAGATATATACCACAGTATAAGAGACTTAGCCATTCAATCTTGCTATGCTCAATTACGGCGTTGCTCTACGGGCTCGCTTTTGCGATTTTTTAATGATGAATGTACAGTATGATATGACAGACGGTTTTTCTGGTAGAAAAATGTATGTTTCTATGATCAGATATTGTCTATTTTATTTAGTTTATGGTTCATGCGCTATAATGATGCTTTTACATTGACTGAAATGTCCAATTTAGTAGGGCTTTAAATGCACTACATAATGTAAAGCCTTGAAAATCCTTTTCTATGTGTGTTATTTCTCTCTTTTTGTTTTCATATCCCAAGGGTATATTCACCGTTTGATGAGGCTTATCAGACTATCAAGATGGTATTCTTTTCTTTTATCTGAAAACGCATTCTAACCTAACGGACTAATGTTTTTAATATAGATAACAGTCTATATTAGAGACTGATATTTTCATTTAACTGCATTTCAAGATCAAATATCATTATTTACTACTGCATTTTTGGATGTATTTCTTGATTACCAGATCAAATCGAAGACAATAATATTTATATCTGCTCAATGGAAAGCTAGAACTAGCTACAAACTCCCGAAATGTTCCAGAAAAGTGATAAAATTTCAAATAATATAGAAACACAAAAAAGAATAATCTGATATCTTGTCTAACAACCATAATTTTTATTGTAGCTATGCTTGAAAACAAATCTTTTTACAGCTGACAATCGTAAACTAAAATAGTAAGTTTAAAGAAGGTTAATTTGCTTAAATTTTATGAGTGATAAAGTATAGAACTTCCGGTTCCGGGTCTGTTATTGTTTACTTTTTTGGATTTGACATGACCCGGTTTAAGAATGATACATCAATCAAGAAATACATCCAAAAATACGGTAGTAAATAATGATATTTGATCTTGAAATGCAGCTAAATGAAAATATCAGTCTCTAATATAACGACTGCTACCAATATTAAAATCATTAGTCCCTTATGTTAGCATGGGTATTCAGGTAAAAAAAGAATACCAGCTTGATGATAATTTAATATGCCTTATCAAACGGTGGTGAATAATATCCTTGGAATATGAAAACAAAAAGAGAGAAATAACACACATAGAAAAGGATTTTCAAAGCTTTACATTATTTATCGCATTTAAAGCCCTACTAAATTGGACATTTCAGTCAATGTAAAAGCATCATTATAGCGCATGAACCATAAACTAAATAAAATAGACAATATCTGATCATAGAAACATACATTTTTCTACCAGAAAAACCGTCTGTCATATCATACTGTACATTCATCATTAAAAAATCGCAAAAGCGAGCCCGTAGAGCAACGCCGTAATTGAGCATAGCAAGATTGAATGGCTAAGTCTCTTATACTGTGGTATATATCTAAGTTTTAAATAAAAAAGCGTTTCTTTTTTTTGCTTTTCTTGTATTTAACCACATATGGTCTGAAAATTCAGTTTTTGTAGTGGACATTTTCGGGACTCATTTTACCCTTACCAACACTCATGATTTTGATCAAAAAATAGAAAAACCAAATTTTGATACCAAAATCAACGTTTAAATATACTACGTTATGAGAGAAAATCGTAGCTATAGCTAATACGCATTTTATAAAAGCTTAATATTAAATGTTAAGTAATGAAATTTTGTATTTTTGGCCCAAAAACTGTTTTTTGATTAAAGGATTTTCATGTAATATTTTGCAATAAAAATGTTTGTTATTTTTTACTGAGCAAATAGAGCACTAAAGTTGGTACATGTGTATATTTTTTGTTTTTATAATTGGTAGTATAATTAACCCTAAATTTGCAAAATCAGAAAAAAAAATTTAAAAAATGTCAAAATTGATGATCTGGACAAAAATAATTTTCTAAATTAATATTCCGCTCATAAGCCTTGTACGTCTTGAAAATAAGAGATTTTATAATACTTGAGAACTTTTTCAAAGATTTACGATGCTGTACCCACTTGATTCAAGCTTATTACTGTAAATATTTATACATGTTAATATTGTGTGGTAGTTTATTTGATGATAATATAGACTTACTTGATAATTAATGCGCTAGAGGTGATTTACATTAAGATTTAGTCTTACCTCTCCAATATCATAAACATAAACATGGCCAGCACTGGAACCTGCTGCCGCCTTTTTATCCTCTTTGTCCCAAGCCAATCTATTAATCAGGTTCCTACAAAAAAAATATCAAAATCCATTTTAGCTTAAGGAGTGTAACGTTTCCGAAGGTTTCATAACAGTCCATATGGTTATTCAATTATAGACTGTAACAATACAATACAAAATGTATTAATATATGTAGTATTAAAGTAGTGAACATACTTTTTTATTGATTAATTAATTAAATAAAAGCAACATGAGGCTACGGTGTGTGAGTTTTTAGCTTGTACAATAAAAAAAAACAACATAAAAACCTATTTTTTATTATTAGATATTCCTAAAGGAATAAATTTAACGACAAATGCTTGAACTTAGTATATAATAGCATCAAAAGCTATTCTAGTACTTAAAATACCCCCATCCATTTTACGTCGTCTGCATGCGATTTGTTATTTTGATATATTGTACAGCAAGTAGACCTAGCAACAGTTCCGTTATCAAGCCTGTCTTGTAAGTAACGGTTTTAAGGCCGAAGCCTTATTAGTACTCATCTTTGTATATACTTGATTTATAGAATTAAGCGCTTATAAGAGGTAAAACTTGCCAAAGCATAAATAATTTTGGAATACGCTTCGTTTGCTTTGTTTGCTTAAGATTTAGCAGTTCTATTAAGGGTGTGGAAGCAGCAGGTATCGAAAGTATGGCAAGAATCCTTCAAGTTCTGATATGAATATTGGGCATTTAACTTTTGGCAACAAAAACAAATTACTTTTTAACGTAGCATAGCTGCAAGATATTTCATCTGCTATACTGTATCAAGTAGGCAGAACATATCACACTAATGACAGATACTCTATTCTAAAGTTGCATAAGAAACTGGATCGCTATACCAGTTTAAATTAGTTTACAGTGCATAGATCAGGATATTAGTAATACCCATTGATAGTCTACAATCCATCATCGTTGATGTAGATTTACAAATAGCATCTTGTAATATTGCTTAAGTAGCAAAGCCTTATCAATAAATTCAATTCATGTATTTGTTCGGTTAGTACAAGGGCATTTGAAGCACCTCCTATATCTTATAGCAAAATAGCAGTAATCATCGTGGTAGTGATTCATTACCCGATTATAAGTAATAGCATTTCAAACTAGTCTTTTTCCCCTCTTCTTCTTCTTTTTCTTCTTTCTTGAACTCTTTCTTTTTACATAATGGCATATGCTCCTCCTTCGCCTACACAATCAACAACACAATCAACATCAAATCAATCTTTAATAAACAATGGTGGAGGACGTGAGCCAGCTCTTAATACAGATGTAGATGACCCATCTCATCCGCTTTATCATCATCGTCGTATAGTTACTGACTTTGATTACGGTGAAATATTAGGTGAAGGATCTTATTCTACAGTAAGTTTAAGAAAGGGGAAGGATTATATATATATATATATATATCTCCTTAGATTATTCACAACAAATTTAGGTTTTGATAGGTAGAGACAAAAGAACTGGAAAACAATATGCTATCAAAAGATTAGATAAAGCACACATTGTTAAAAACAATAAAGTCAAGTATGTCATGATTGAACGCGATGCTCTTAGTAGAATGAATCATCCTGGAATTGTCAAATTGTATTGGACGTATAAAGATAGTAGAAGTTTATGTGGGTCTGGAATTGCTTAAAAAACAGAATTATTTATTTATTTGTTTGCATTTTGTATAATCTTAGATTTTGTACTTGATTTAGCTCGAAATGGTGAGCTGTATACATATATTAGAAGGGTAATGTAAATTTTAAATTAATATCCCTGTACGACATTTTGATTTATTTCTGTACTATTAGTTGGCACCATTTGATTTAGAAACCACGAAATTTTATGCTGCAGAGATTTTATTATCCATTGAGCATATTCATAATAGAGGTGTCATTCATAGGTATTACCTGATGTATTTGGTTATAAAATGCGATATTAACGAGTTAAATTTAGAGACATCAAACCAGAAAAGTAAGTTTTATCGATAAGCATGCCATTTAATACAAAGACAACTCACAAAAGCCCTAAAAAAAAAGTATACTACTGGATGATAATTTGCATATCAAGATTACTGATTTCGGATCAGCGAAAATTATAAACGAGAACGAAAATGCAACATCAGGCGATGGAGAAAATACAACGACTACATCTGCCAGATCGTTTGTAGGTACAGCAGAATATGTTTCACCCGAATTACTTCGTAGTGATGCTGTATCCAAAGAGTGAGTTGGTTCACATGTTAGATTTTGGATTCAATCTTATTAAATGTTTATATAGAGCTGATTTATGGGCATTTGGTTGTGTCATTTATCAAATGTTATCCGGAAAATCACCTTTCAAAGCAGCAACAGACTACCTCATCTTTCAAAAGATCAAAAATCTAGAATACACCATGCCCGATGATTTTCTGCCATCAGCAAAAGACATTGTTCAGAGATTATTAACCTCTGAGCCAGAAAAAAGATTCGGATCAGCAGCTACAGGTGGTATTGACGCTATTAAAGAACACCCATTTTTTGAAGGCATTGATTGGGATAATGTTTTTACTTCTAATGCACCACCTCTTCGAGAAAGATTAGAAAAAGAAGCTAAAGCACATCCTATTATACCACCCTCATTCGATTTTGGAGCACAGGATGATGATGATGATGATGATTTATGGCTTAATAACACTAGTAAAATCAACAATGGAAGGGTTGTATCTTCAGCTGTAGCACCAGGATCAGCGTTGGCAGGTGCTTTAGCTGGAGCTTTAGCACAAACAACTACGATTGAAACAACACCACAAACAGAAGCATCTAATGCACCAAATCCGTTTTATGACCATAATAATAAAATACCACCATCTACCTCAAGTACATCTACCCCATCAACACAACCCAATGAACCATTGCTAACAACAAGAAAGGTTCAACATAGTCGGCAATCATCATCCGGTTCTCAATTACAACCTCAAACACAACATCAATTAGCTCAACCACCATTAAATTCAAATAGATCAAGCCATATAAGCAGTGAATTATCTTCCAGTCGAAATAGTACTTCACCAGAAAGATTAGGCAATGGAGGAGCAGGAAGAACACAACCACATCTCCCATGGTAAATTAATATAAACATTTGTCGCAATAAATTTATTCATATATAATTTTTATAAAAAAAAAAAAAAGGATTCCACATTTATATCCAAATGAATCAGTAATAAAATCTGGCCGAGTGAATAGAAAAGGAAGATTTACATCAAAAAAGAGAAACTTGATATTGACAAATCGACCTCGGTTGCTTTATCTTGATGAGGGAACTGACGAAACCAAATTAGACGGTAATTTGAGATGTGAAATACCTTGGACATCATATTTGTTACCTGAATTGAAAGGAAAATCTACATTTAGTATACATACAGTAAGTAATTTCTTGTTTCAGTTACAAATTTGTATTCACATGTTTTTGTTTCAGCCAGAGAAATCATGGACATTTGTAGATCGTAATCATGCACAAGAATGGGTCAATATAATAAACTCAATGTTGGTTGATTCATTTGGTGTAGCTGCTTAGATTTTAATAAAAAATCTTTTTATTTTAAAATAAGAAAATATATAATAAAAAATAATAATAATTATTAAGTGTAAAAGAAAATATGTGGAGGATCTATATAAAAAATAAAGGTAGGAAAAGAAGAGGAAGAAACATTATTTACGATATTAGAGATATTTAAATTCTAAAATAAAAAAGAAAAAAGGGGATAAAATATATGTAAAAAGAATTAGAAAAAGAGAAATATCTTTTAAATTGGTTAATTTAAATGCTTTTTTGTTGTTTTTATGTAAAAATCGCCTAGTTTTGTTGTGGGTTTTCTGGTTTGTTTTTGTGGGGGAGTTTTTTTTTTTTTTTTTTGTGGGCGAAAAAAAAAAAAAAAAAAAAAAAAGAATTTACATCAATTAGATATCAATACCTGGTGGAGGTCGGGATCCTTTACTGTTATTGTTATCATAATCAGTATTTGAAGAAGAAGGTTGACGACGAGAATCAAATGTTGTATTATCATTAGTTGATAGATTTCCAAGCATACTCTGAACCACTACAAGAAATCGTTAGTCATTCATGGAAACAAAGCAAAAAAGAACAATTTAAATAGACCAACCATTAATTTCTTCGTTGTTACTATTAAAAAATTGATCATGAGTAGGTGGTGTATTACGAGAAACAAATCCACCGCCAGGGTTTGATTGTCTATAATTTCCAAGATTCAATTGATTAAACCCTTGTTGATGGGATGGGTGAAAGGAGCTTGGCGAAGTTTGTTGTTGAAATGAAGAGCGACCTGCATTAAAATGACCTTCAAGCATGGGTTCAGGCATCGATTGGCTTGATTTCAATGATCCTGTTGCAGATGTATTATCATTGTATGGATTAAATTCACCGGCATTTGATGCTCCAGAGCCTGCAGATGGAGGAGGAGGAGGCATATGGCCATGACCACGCCCCATTGTTGCAGGATAAAAGGCATTATTGGCAGATTCATTGTATCTCTATATATCATAAGCAGTTAGTAAAAACATAAATCAAAAATGTATACAAACAACTCACCCTTAAATTAAGATCATTTCCTGTATTACTTCCATAATTACTACCAACAGAATGTCTTGGTTGTGGTGGACTAGTCATACCAGATGTTGAAAATCCAGCAGATCTACGATTTGAAGACGCTGGAATTTGTGAAGGTGTAGACCAAATATCTGTATTAGTTGGTGCAGGAGGAACTGCTTGAGGAAATCCAAAATTGGTAGTTGGAGGCATACTCATTCTTTGGTAGCGATAATTTGATAAAACTACTCGTTCCTGCTCAGTTAAATCCATGGGTGCATCAAAAATAGCTCGAATTGTATTATCACCACCGCTTCCATTAGAATGTACAGATGTTGTAGTAGTTGTAGTGGATGGTATGGGTTGTTGCTGTTGCTGCTGCTGCTGCTGTTGTTGCTGTTGTTGTTGCTGTTGTTGCTGTTGTTGCTGTTGTTGTTGTTGTTGTTGTTGTTGTTGTTGTATATGGGATGAATTAAGTGGCGTCCAATTACTGCTGTTATCAATAGTGATGTTATCATGTTGTTGAAAACTAAAAAACTGATATGCTTGAGGTGGGGTAGCATTATTGCTGTTATTATTACTACTGGTAGCCATAGGTGAAGTATATACAGTATCATTCGAAGATCGCATCATTGAAACAGATGGTGGATTACCAATGATTGACTGAGAAGTACTTTGATGTTGTTTTAATAAAGAAGTTGAATCCAATAAATTGCTACTCGTATTGCTGCTTGGCATGATTGTCTTTCTAGTAGTTGAAAGAGCCAATTTCTTTTCTACAGTAGCGAATAAAGCGTCTGCATTAACGTCTTCATTTAGCGTAACTTGTTGGCTCTTGAGATAATCAATAACAATTTTCAAAGCATCATGTAAAACATCCAAAACTTTGCCTTTACTCATATTTAGTCGAATAAACGAATCTCCAGTTTCAACAATAACATCATATTCTTGATGAAGACGAGAACCCACTTTTTCTTGAAATAAATCAGATGAAATGGCATCAGTAAAAGCAGCACCACCATTAGGAACATGTAAATCATAGGCTTCTGGAACAATACTTTCCAACATCTTAAAAGCCAATGGCATATGAGCTTCTGGACCTAATAATTCCACTGTATTACTAGCTAATTCTGCATCAGGCCATAGAACATGTGTATTTGTCTTTTTGACCAATTCTTCTGCAATAAAATTGTTCTGGTATTCGTGAATTAAATCTCTATGAAGACCAAATGGAATTTGAATAGTTTCCGTAATATAATCTCTATCTTTTAAATGAATCAATTCCATAACTGCATGGCGTAAATTATCGAGATTGATTTGATTCTTCATGGGTGTACGAGCAACAACATTATCTTGATTATTATAATATCCACCCAACGAGGCGAATTCTTCCGTATTTGAAAACTTGACATAAACACCATATTTCTTCATGATGCGTTGAATGTTTTTTCCGCCAACACCAATGATGCGTTTGTGATAAGATTCTGGAACATAAAACGAAATTTCAGCTGGAAGTTCTTCCTGCAACAAAGTAAGACCATCCAATGCTTTAGTGAAACTAGTACTTTCCACTTCAATAATGAAATTGTATTCATTAATAAACGGCATAAATCGAATCTTTGCTCCAGATGTCTTCATAATTTTGTTGATTTTGCCATTCTTTTTTCCAGAAATAAAATCTCGTTGTTCATTTGATGACTCAACCCTGAAAATAGTATATTGATGGAATACTTGAAGGAATTGCATTTCCTGTAATCGTTGATAGACATTACGAATTGCACGTTCAGCACCTAAAACTTCAACACATCCCGGATCGGTCTTGTAAATAACTTCAGAACCAGATACTTGAGAAAGCTGAGATACCAAGCTTGACAGATTGGAAGTTGAATCAAAAAATGTGTGAGCGCCTGCAGAGTCATAAATTGCACCATCTCTGTTGTTGAAATAGAAACACGCTTCGTAAATGTTACATGCTTGGAAATTAAGGGCTCTCAATGTACGTTCAGCATTCACTCTGTTCTCGGCATAAACTGTTACTCGATTATCACCAGAGCCAATAGGGGGAAATTCAATGTAAGCACCTAGACAAGGGGGAATTAATACTAAATCGAATTTCGAAATGATTAGTGATTTTTACCATTATCATGCATAATTTTACGTAATTCATCTCGACGATGTAATAAAAGCCAATCTATCTTTCTTGCATAAAGTGCAGTATCTTTGTGATACATTGACTTTGCCTGTCAAAAATAAAGAAAAAAAAAAAAAAAAAAAAAAAAAAAAAAAAACGTCAGGATAAAAGTTTA
Source organism: Mucor racemosus (assembly GCA_027405735.1). Taxonomy (NCBI): domain Eukaryota; kingdom Fungi; phylum Mucoromycota; class Mucoromycetes; order Mucorales; family Mucoraceae; genus Mucor; species Mucor racemosus. The sequence continues at coordinate 2,463,754 of JAPEHQ010000005.1, forward strand.
AATTGAATGAATGACATTGACTTACTTTTTGAACAGCGAGTTTATTCAACATGTCTTTTACACGCGACACATGATTAGGATCACCTGTGATATAAATTGCAGGCTGAGTCTCATCTTGATCAGTATCTGTATTAGTTGTTGTATTAAGTGTAGTTGTATCAATATCTGATGTATAGTTTGTTGTATCGGTAAATGGAGAAGGGAAATAAATGTTTGTTGAAGTTTCTTCAATAATTGGTAATAAGCCAGCTCTTTTTCTGCCACAAATTAAATATTGTAGTTTCAATGGTAATCTAACAATTTCAGTTTTGAATGATTTCTAAATGTGAAATTACGTAAAACAGCGTGAGTGAATTATTTGATTTAACAATAACCGGAATTTTTTTGTTCTCGGGGTGAAATGTCTCATATATATATTTTTTTTTTTTTTTTTTTTTATATATCAAATAACTTACCAAAATTTCATCTAGAACCACCAATACACGCACGCGGCATAGTTCAACTTGAATTGGAGTGCCAACAATGTTAATATAAACAGGATTATCAGAAACAAGTGAAGATACATTTGGTTTTTCTGGAATTATACTGATTTTTGTGGTCAATTCTTTTTCTAATTTCTCGAAATGTTCAGTCAATTGAGATAGATTTGTTGTTGGAGGGAGTTGAAGTGTCAATTTGATCTAATTAGAAATTAGTACAATGTACAATATTTAGTATGTCTTAATTGCTAACCTCTAATGGACATTTTGATAGTAAATCACCACGGGCTTCCATCAAAGCTTGAGCAGAACCAGTCAATGAAAGATTAACATCAGTATTAGTATTATTAAAAGTAGTAGTAGAAGAGGAAGATGTATTATTATTAAATGTGTTATTTTTAGTGGTCATCACAGAGATTTGACAGTTTCTTGCTGTCATTATATTTTGACATTGTTCTTGTAAATTGGAAACAATTGAAGATTCTTCATCGTCTGTTATATACTGGGTGTACTGACCCGATATAGGAGGTGCGTAGCTAAATGACAGCGCAGCCATATATTGATTAATAGAAAGGTAAAAATTTTGTGGTGGTGTACTTGTTATTGTCGTCGTCGCTCTTCTATTTATTCGCGTGTTATTAAATGTATATCTTAAAATTTAGAAAAAGAGTGTAAAAAAGGAGAGGAAAAGAAATTTAAAACATGCGAAGGAGAGTTTAACTGAAAAAAAAAAAAAATAGCAAAATTTTAAAATGGGTAAAAAAAAAAAAAAAAAAAAAAAAAAAGAAGGGAAAATAAGGCTCGGTTTGGTGAGAAACATGGTGAATAAGAACCATCAGATTCTTTAAGCGTCGCAAACCACCTTGTGTTTAGGGACGTTCTTTCAATTTATGGTACATGTCCAATCAATACATATTGATGTTTAAACTTTTTCCGACTCGTTCTATACTTTTTTTCCACTTGCGTAATGTCTCGTTTTTCCATGTAAACAAATGTTTGTGTAATTATTTTCATGGTCAAGTTGCTCAGTAACTCAATTGATGGTTTTTGATCTAATACTACTTTATCCTGGATACCCATTTGGTCCAATTGAATAGTATCTTTTTACGATTAGTTTAAACCTCTATTGGTCATGTTTGGGGGCGAATCGCGACGTCACCTCGCGTGTAGATGGTCAAATCTGATCCGGATCCGTTTTAACAAAAGAGCAAAAAACATCAGCCAGCATTTTGTAACATGTTTGTGTTCATTGCAACCACTACTTCGTTACATTGGAATTCCGAATGGCATAGTATACCATGGCCTTTCGTAAGACTTGACAATAAAAGAATGGCCGCGTACAAAGTTTGAATTAAGATTTATGTCCGAGCAAACAATGGGAACTTTGCTTGAATAAAAAGATCGTCCGAGGTCAGAATAGTATGGTTATTAAATAAACAAACCCCGGAATATTCCAAGGTACCAATGGCCCTTTTTTTACTGAAAGAAATAACCATAAAATACCATCACATTCTTTCTCGATGTTCATGATGCAAAAAAAGTGCAATGTATTACGTATACTTGATACACTTTTTTCTCGGCTTACTGTGTGACACAAGCAATAAACAAAATACGATGGTGACACTTGTTGAACAATGTCATCCGCGATATGCAAATCATTTCATTTTTCTTTTTCTTCTTATACAATCGAGACTTTTTCATCGTCAATTGATAAAATGAAACACTGTATCGTGGCCAATTGATGAGTGTGAATCTATATGCAATTACTACATCACTTTTTACATTGATAAATGGTACTAAAACAATGTGAATTTTCACCTGATGCCATGTCGTCATTACATAAGCTCCGCATCTCTTTTATCGTGGCGTGCCTGATCAGGGAGTTTCTAAATACTGACACCACTAACTTAGCCCCAATTGTTTAGTATAATACATTATATAATTCCTCTTACATTATTGTTACATGTATATTTTTGCGCAAAAGGATCAAATAATGTGTGTGCATTTACCTGAATATGTACAGTCAAAATCTGCATGCTAATAATAGCTTTCTTAACTCAACTTCCATTTTTTTATTTATAGAAAAGCTTTTTCAGATATATTCTGACGATGAATTTATTTCATACTCTCTTTTGGTGACAGAAAATTGATGATTAAGCATACACAATTCACTACAATGGGATTTCTTGTAGAAGATTCATTCATTATCTCGACCTGCTAAAAGTTATTTATATACATATAAGAATTAATATACAGTCGTAAATCATCGCATAACTTTAGTAGATATATGTATGAGTGTGTATACACCATGGAAATTTTAAATCGACTGCAAATGATAGCATACTGATAAATAAGCCTATAACTTTACTGACCGCGATTTTCAAGTATTATTACACTTCAAAAACAGAGCGTGCCCCCTCTTCTATATTTAATCCAATAAAACACTTTTTATATTATACCTTAGATACTGCTAAATAGGTATGCATAGGTCGCATTATGCTACCTGCCCTTAAATTTATTCTATATTTCACAAAAGACCCAAAACAGGTGAAATTCACTGCTTTTTCCTTTAAAACTGGGTCTCACTTTTCATCCCTGCTCTACTTTTTTTTTCACTAAATAACACCAAGAAAAAATTATATGCCAATGTACCTGACATGTTCACCTTTAATACAAAAACGAGTATCCAAAAATATCCTATTTTTTGCAGTTTGTATTAATTTTTCAGTGCTAAGGTTTCAGATTTTCTACGCGTATTTCACTGCTAATGGATTGAAAACTTTGAGGTTTCATATCTCTAGAAAAAATTAAGCTATACTAACTTTTTTTAATAATAAAACTTACTTGTTTTGAAATGCTCTATAACATATTCTAGTATAAAAAATTTCGAGCACTTTTTTTTTTTTTCTTTTTTTTTGACATTTTTGTAATAGATTTCAAAATAGCCGTTAGAGTGAGTAATACCTTTTTTACATCCATGTCATCCAGCTCGTTGAGCTCTCTCGGGCCCAATTTAGTTTTTTCAAAATATTGATTTTTCGTAGAGATATCTTCAAGAATGTGTACAAAAAGATACCTCCATTTCTAGCGTCCATTTTTCCCTTATGTACCCTCATCCCAAATTCTGAAAATGAAAAAAATTGACAAAAATTTCGTTTTCTCTACGGAAAATACAGCTAAAACATTCAGCAATACCTCAATTGATAGATAGTTTTGCGGTGCATTAGTTCAATTGCTTCTATTTAAAATTCATTTATAAAAAGTGTTGTGTATATTCAAAAAACTTCCAAAATTTCAATTGCATTTTACACCGAATTTTATGTGAAACGTTTTTTTGAATTTTATTTAAATAAATGCAGAATCCAAAATTATACAAAAACCATTTAATACACTAGGTTGGTTTAATTTGTAGTTCATGAACCATTAAATGATTTTACTTTTTAAATCATTTTTCGATCGTTTTTTCACATCAATTTTGGGACCCAGTCATTATAGGCTTTAAGCTGTGATGTGAACCATTATTTTGCTTATCTTAACGAAAAATATTGATTTTTCGCTGAAACAAAAAACTAAAAAATAGTGTTGAGTGGATCTATCTTGTGGATACAATAAATTATTAATACCTCAGTTTAGATGATCAATTTTTTACTATCAGTGTGGACTACATCCATTTAGATCTCCATTTCATCTGGTGTCTAACTTGAATTACCGCTGGGATAAATCAGGAATCACTTTGATTTGACATGTCTGATTGATACAGCAAATAATCTTATAACCGAGATGTGGATCCTAGCAAATTATAATTATTGACCTGAATCATAAATACACCATTATTCAATATGGCCTGATTTCATTCATGATAAAATCAGGACCTAAAGATATCGGGTAGATTATGGAAATGGCATGTTCCTATTTGTTCTCATTGATTTATAATATAGATTAGAAATTGTGTATAAATAGAAGGACATCTTCCTTTCAAAGAAGAGTCAATTAAGTTCTACTTGATAATAAAAGCCTAACGTTATCTAGTCGAATTCCTATTGTTTTTTTATACTTTTTTTCCGTGAATATCTCTACCTGTTCCACAATCAGTTTTAGATCAATTTTGATCACACTATGACACTACGGCCAAACTATGCTTCCCATTGGCATAATGATCTGCACAGATGGGCAGAATAAAAAAGTTTGTGCAGATCATTATGCCCAGATGAGCAGAGCAATGAGATCAAGGTTTCTTAGTCAATTTATTAAAGTATATCAATTATAATATAATTAATAACGAAGATAATTTGAATGGTTTAAAGCAGATATGAGTTACTCTGATTCAACAGAATTTCCTTATTGACGAGATGTGTCTATTTGAAATTTGGGGTTTGAAAGATTTCTGCCCATTTTCTTCTTCTGGGGACTAAATGGGAACAACGACAACAACCTGCTTGGTAACATTAAAAGTATTTATGCCTTTGTAAATTCCTGTTTGTAATACACAAAATCCTTTTTCTTCCCTACTCTTTCCTCAGCTCTTTTATTTACGTTTACAACTAAAGCAAAAAAACTAATATTTTTCATAAACTAAAATTAAGTAGCAGGTGCAAGTACATGTTTTTCCTATTGTTTATTTGAGAATGAATTATTAATTGTTAATGTTAGGGCTAGAGATGCTGTCGAGCTCAGCTTATACTAGTAAATTTGGCTGGCAAAACCTGGCTCGACACCAATGCTAGTTAGGGGACGTTATGATATTTTTTTTCGAACAAAAAAAGCATCCAAGAGTTAGTCATTTTGTTCCATCATCATATACGTTATGATCAATGCATTTTGGTCAAAAGTCGATATCTAACAACAGAAAAATTGGTGAATGTAAATGTATTGCAATGAAATGACACCTTTTATAGACCGAAGTCGCCATTGTCATTTTAGAAAAATAACTGATCTCGATTCGTACCTGAATCTCGCTCCATAAGGACTGAGTTCCAATCAGATCCCAATAAGCATAACGAGGAAACTCTATATTGCTGGTGCCTGTAAAAGGAAGTATTCCTGATCAAAATACAACCTTCTACAACACGACACCTATGATATAAAGCTGTACTTATTTTGCATTAATAATATATTCCAAAACTCCTGCTCATGAAATCGCAGTTGCAGTAATTCTAGATAAGGAATCACATCCCATACAAATAAGCTCAGTTGCATTTTAAATTATAACTGGAATGTTGAAAAGATCAACATCCATCTAATGATATTCTATCATATCAAACAAAGTATCAACATCTCAACCAAGTATCTTATAAAAGAATGTTAATAAAAGACATTATGATTGAACACCTGTAAAATGGCATCAACACACAAACATCCACTATTTTACAATTCCTATAAATATAGTATACTTTATGAAGATATCATTCTTTTTCTTTAGATTTCTTTTAATCACAATAAAACCGTGGAAAGACTATAATTGTATTTATCAACGCTTTTATTTTTTATTTTATTTTTTATTTTTATAAAATTACTTCAATTTTATTGCATGTATAAAGCAAAGCTTACTTTTGAATGAAAGTACTAATTATTCTGATTAACATCAATAGGTTCAAAAAGCATAGTTAAGTACAATCGTTGCTACTAAATCGCATAATTTGATATGCAGACAATTCTTGAAGTATTTATTCTTTTCTTTTGGCAATGCTACAAATTATCGTTCAATATGACTGAATATTAATGAATCCGAAAGAACACAACTGGTAAAAAACTGACACCCAATGTGACATCGAGGTCAAGATTGATAAAAGGTAATGTATTCATTGTGTAAGTGGAGATCGCAACATTTTGATGGATAGAAATTACAGGACCAAGATGTTGTGTTTGCCTCAGGATTTTCAAAAGGAAAGTTCAAAAGCATACTTTATCAAACTTACTTAGATGCTAAATACTCGCCATATGCTATTAGTATCATCTTGTTTTTCACATTATTGCTCTGTATATAAAAATCAAGCTTTTCATAGCTTCTTATAATTATGACAGTGAGATGCTTCTGATTTTAGATTGACATTTATCATAAGGCGAGCTAATGATACGTTTGATAATACTACTGTAGATGGAACCAGTCAATTTAATTTATGGAATTTGAATGCAAATGCCGAGGAATCATTTGTAAGTCCTCCTTAAGTTGGTTCTGGTAAAACATTGAATAAATTGGCTTGGGGCAAAGAGGGTAAAAAGGTGGCTGTTTTACCAAAACTGATAAGAATTAGACTAGAGTAAAAGATGGGTTTTATTCAATGTAGAGGATGACATTATATATAGAAGAGATTATCGAGTGATGCAACAGCTATTAATGGTGTACCAATAACAATATCCTGATAATACGACTACTGTAGCGCTATATCTATATCTAGATTCTGATATAACAGTGGCAATAGGTTCCAGCGATGGCCATGTTTATGTTTATGATATTGGAGAGGTGGTAAGACTAAAACTTAATTTAAATCACTTCCTCTAGCGCATTAATTATCAAGTAAGTCTATATTATCATCAAATAAACTACCACACAATATTAACATGTATAAATATTTACAGTAATAAGCTTGAATAAAGTGGGTACAGCATCGTAAATCTTTGAAAAAGTTCTCAAGTATTATAAAATCTCTTATTTTTAAGACATACAGGGCTTATGAGAGGAATATTAATTTAGAAAATTATTCTTGTCCAGATCATCAATTTTGACATTTTTTAAATTTTTTTTTCTGATTTTGCAAATTTAGGGTTAATTATACTACCAATTATAAAAATAAAAAATATACACATATACAGGATTTAGCGCTCTATTTGCTCAGTAAAAAATAACAAACATTTTTATTGCAAAATATTACGTGAAAATCCTTTAATCAAAAAACCGTTTTTGGGCCAAAAATACAAAATTTCATTACTTAACATTTAATATTGAGCTTTTATAAAATGTGTATTAGTCATAGCTACAATTTTCTCTCATAATGTAGTATATTTAAACGTTGATTTTGGTATCAAAATTTGATTTTTCTATTTTTTGATCAAAATCATGAGTGTTGGTAAGGATAAAATGAGTCCCGAAAATGTCCGCTACAAAAACTGAATTTTCAGACCATATGTGGTTAAATACAAGAAAAGCAAAAAAAAGAAACGCTTTTTTATTTAAAACTTAGATATATACCACAGTATAAGAGACTTAGCCATTCAATCTTGCTATGCTCAATTACGGCGTTGCTCTACGGGCTCGCTTTTGCGATTTTTTAATGATGAATGTACAGTATGATATGACAGGTAGGTATCAAAGACGAGTCGAGCTTTGGACGAGCTTGACCAAAGCTCACCACAACGAGCCGAGCTTTAGTCAAAGCTCGTTTGAGAAAGACGAGCTTTTGACTTCTTTTCAAAAAGCTCGTGTAGGGAGAACGAGCTTTTGACTTCTTTTTCAGAAGCTCGATTAGTGTTAACGAGCCTCTGAGTTTCCTTGAAAAAGCTCGTATGAAAGAGACGAGCTTTGTGTCACTCAAATTTAATAATAGCTAGTAAATAATATAATATATAATACTACTGCTCGCTCTTTATTTCTTTAATTTTTTATTAATCAAAAACTATCATAAGCTCAAAGAACCCTATATTCTTTCATAATACAACATTATTAGTAGACATTTTCTCGATACCAACAATTTAACAATACATATTTCTCGGCCGTCGAGGCCTCCAATTTTGCTCTCTCCTTATTTATAAATCCATTAGCTTGTGAGAATAACCTCTCAGAGGCTACGCTAGTTGAGCAAATACCTAGATGTTTGGCTGCAAAGATCGACAATAAAGGGTATTTTTGAGAATACATTTTCCAATATAACAATGGACGCGTTGCAAATTCTAAACCTAGTTTATGATTTGTTGCATTATCTACATTTCATTCAAAAATAAAATATTTTAATATTATAAGGCATTTGATCATGGAATTTCTATCACTTTTCATACCAATGTTATTTGAGGCATCTACTACGCAATGTAATTGTTTTTGCCCAAATTGCTGCTCATCATCAGACTTTAAATATTCTTCAATTTCTTTATTCGACAAGACTTTTTCCTTCACCCACATGGAGCAATCTTTCAGAATAGTGTCCAGCATTAATTTTCTTTTTTTATTGATGTTGTTTTTGTTGATGTTGTTTGCATGTTGCTCATCATATTCTCTTCTCCTTTTTGTAATGCCTAAAACTTTAATAATAGAACCAGAATCTAATAATGTTTCATCATCAGCATAATTGTTTCTTTCATGAGTACTCAAAATTGTGCTAGATGACTTCTGCTCAGCTAAAACATAAATGTTGGTGATTTTGCCAGAAAATGCACATATCACAGTTTCTAAATATATACTTACCATCTTCTATATAAATGTTTCTTTTTTTTTCTTCATCAATATAATAATTCTTGAGAAATAAATAATAGGAATCTTCACATATGGATTTTTGCATATCAATTAGATGTTTATCCCATCCTTCATCAACTCTCCTGATATATGTATGTATCAATGAGGTTTCAATAAATTTTTCATTTCGTACCTACCAATAATCACACTTCAGCGCTGGATCAACAAAAGTGGAACAAGCAAATATCTTGCTGAGATCAGTTCTCGAATAATACTTTGACAATTTTTTTTGCAAATTCTGCATGCTGTTACCAATACTTTATCGTCTTTGTTATCATCTTCAAAAACGTCTAAGTCATCAAATAATGCATTATACAAAACAATTGTTCGGTTGATGGTAGTGTAGCTAAAGTTTTATTTCCTTAGTTAAACTGTAAATGTTGAGTTAATAAAAAGAATAGAATATTACCGTTGAGATGACAGCCAAAGCGTTATATATTCAAAAACAGAGAGAAGCTTATTCACTTTCTTGATGTACAATATTTGATTATTATTTAACGAGCAGGAATCTCGGATCTTTTCATCAGGGCAGCCATTAATAGTCATTAAATACGCATCTTCCAACAACAGAAATCTATCAATCATGTATTTTGTTGAGTTCCATCTAGTACAAACATCATTTATTAAGGTCAAATCTGGCAGATTCATTTGGTTTCTATAACATTCGAAATTCTGATTTAATTTATTTGACAGTTTAATGGTAATACATCCTCTCCTTAAACGATAGATGGGGTTTGTACATTCTGCGTCATTTTGATTGTTTTCAACCTATATACAATAGGGTAAATAAAAATTTATTTTATTTAAATACTGTAGTCAAGTTTAAATTAAACAAAATATATATATAATATTTACATGTTTCATCATATCATGAAGATTTGATGTGTCTGGTGGAGCTTTGCTCTTCAATCCTTTGACGATAAGCTCTTGGCAAGCTAAATTTATTATGTGATTGAAACACCCAATCATTTGCTCATTCTTGTGAAATATTAAGTCGCTTCGTTCACTAGATGCAGCTTCCAAATAATCACCCATAGCGAAGTTATTCGAAGCATTATCCGTTGTGATACAATTAACCTTATCAGCAATTTTATAATCATCAATTACTTCTAAAAAAAATTTAGCCAGATTTTCTCCTATTTTTGTCAAAATTTAGACAGGATTAGATACAGTTGATTATTGTGGGTATAGTAAAGTAGAACTACCTGTATGAGCAGCATGTTTGATGTCCTTTAAAGCCAATGTAATTTGCTTTGGCTCCCATACTTTAATATCAATGAAATGGCAAGTTAAACCCATGAAGTATTTATCTAAATTCATGTCAGTAAACGCCAAAACCTATTAAAATGTATACCGTACTTGTTGGACTCTTCCAAAGATCAGCCGTAAAATTGAGTGACATCTGGCTTTTTAAAACCTCTTTCACTTTGTCCTTCTTAATATCAAATTCGGCTATAATATTATTTTTTATTGTTTGTGTGCAAGGCAGCGTCAATATGGTTGTTGCAGATATAGAGGGTGATGTTGGCGAGATTTTTTTGGCATTATTAATCATGTTTGCACAAAATCCAAAAATTTTGCTGAGTGTAGGATTGTTTTCCGTAAATGAAATTGGCAGTTTATTAGCAACGATGAAACTACAAAGAAGATGCAAGAAGGTTTCTCGTGTAAAATCAGATACATCTTTATCACTGTCAAATTGCTTTTGTGCTTCCATGAAAGCTTCAACGACGGATTCGTTTTCCGGGTGTGTAAATTCTTCAAATAACATATTAGAGAATTTCTCTTCGGTACCATGCAATGCTTTCCAGTTTGGCGTCGTTTCTTTGCTGGCATTTACAAGCTCTAAAAATCTAATGTCTAGCAATAAAAAACAAGGTTAATGGATTTATCATTAGGTTACAGAACTACCAAAACATACGTTTCTCTTCCGTAAATTTATGTTTATTTACTATATGTCGAGTGATGCTTGATGATTGTGACCCTTTACTTTCAAATTTTGAAATGCACATTGATTCTGTGTTAACCTTAGTATTTTTTCGGTTAAAAGTACAATAAATCAAATTATCAACCCTGAGACCGTAACCATGAGAACTCCACCATGAAATTGCTGCTCTTGTTGATATTGCTGTTGTTGTTTCTGGTTCTCTCAGGAAACCTGGGGATGGAATTGCGTACTCCATTGCATTAATTTCTGATATAATCGTGCTTCTACTAGTGTTATTGTGGGTTTTGATGGCATTTATTTGAGCCTCATCCAAAACAGTAGCTTCCGAAAAATGGATATTTAATGAATTGGTGGTTGATGTTGTTGACGTTGTTGACATAGTTCGCATAAGTTGAGGGAAATCAAACCCGTTATTGCCCACTTCATTGCTCATTTGTGAAATTCAGATATATGTTTTTATAGTTATAAGTTATAAAGATTGAATTGAATGGGAAGTAGAAAAAATATATCAAAGTTTGAGATAAGATAGAGAAAACTATACACAACTGTGAGAAAATAACTCTTGGTTTTACTTGAATGTGATCTATGAGAACTAGGAATTACCCAATAATAGTCAATTTAGAATATCTTTAACATGATGCTTAACATGTATATATACATATGATATATCAAAACGTATATTATAAAAGGAAATAGATATTTAATCAAGTAAAGAGATAAGGTTGATTGAAATGAAATTAAAAGAAGAGTTGATATACTATTTGGTTTGAGGGAAATAACTATATGATAGGTATTATATATGTTGTTTAATAATAATAGACTGTGATGTAATGTCGATATCATGTTGGAGCACCATACTTCTGGAAGCATGGTTCAATTGATATTTGATGGACCTGACTTTTTTCGGTTATTGAACTATTGTTTACTTTTGAATTTGACATCGAGTTAAGAATGACACATCAATGCAAATTAGACAAAGTTGTATTCCATGCGTCTATCATATAAATTATGCTGCTATTAAATTATAAAAGTATGGTTCCATTATATTCACACAATGTCTATTTGTTCATTCAACTAGTATATAAACCCTCTCTATAAGCTTATAATGAAACGGTACTTTTTCATTGAAATAATTTAATACTTTTGCCTTCCCTCTTTCAATAAATCAGAATGGTTTGATTATTTACTGTCTGCTAATTAATGATGAAAATTGGAAATATTAGATGGGAAATACATGGACATGGGGCAACGCCATCATTCCCAAATTAATGTTGCAAATAATATTTAGTACACATAGCAGCCTAAACATTCATTGACAATAACAATACAACTAGATATTTTATGAATTGCTTCATTTATCTCAAAATTAAAGGAAGTGACGAAACAAAATATTGACATTCATAAGTCTGCTTTACTCTAAATATTTGTCATTTGACTTTTGATAGGTAAAATAAAGCTCGTTTACCACACTCGAGCTTTTGTTTCATAAAATTGAAACTCGTTATCTTAATCCGAGCTTCAGTCACTGTACAGGAAAAGCTCGTGTGGGATGAACGAGCTTTAGTCACACTCGAAAAAAAGCTCGTTTACCCTGGACGAGCTTTTTTGTAGGCTCGTCTTATTTCAACGATCCTGGGAAAAAGCTCGGTTGCATAAAATAGGCTCGGCTCGCTTTAAATGCCTAATGACAGACGGTTTTTCTGGTAGAAAAATGTATGTTTCTATGATCAGATATTGTCTATTTTATTTAGTTTATGGTTCATGCGCTATAATGATGCTTTTACATTGACTGAAATGTGCAATTTAGTAGGGTTTTAAATGCACTACATAATGTAAAGCCTTGAAAATCCTTTTCTATGTGTGTTATTTCTCTCTTTTTGTTTTCATATCCCAAGGGTATATTCACCGTTTGATGAGGCTTATCAGACTATCAAGATGGTATTCTTTTCTTTTATCTGAAAACGCATTCTAACCTAACGGACTAATGTTTTTAATATAGATAACAGTCTATATTAGAGACTGATATTTTCATTTATTAGCTGATTTCAAGATCAAATATCATTATTTACTACTGCATTTTTGGATGTATTTCTTGATTACCAGATCAAATCGAAGACAATAATATTTATACCTGCTCAATGGAAAGCTGGAACTAGCTACAAACTCCCGAAATGTTCCAGAAAAGTGATAAAATTTAAAATAATATAGAAACACAAAAAAGAATAATCTGATATCTTGTCTAACAACCATAATTTTTATTGTAGCTATGCTTGAAAACAAATCTTTTTACAGCTGACAATCGTAAACTAAAATAGTAAGTTTAAAGAAGGTTAATTTGCTTAAATTTTATGAGTGATAAAGTAGCATCTATAATATTAGATTTGGCTTGCTTGCATATAAATTTAAGCAGTAAGTGTTATTTGATTTTATGCTCAAGCAAAAATCATTGTTGCTGTAAACATTATAGCTATAAACATATTTACAAATGACGATAATCGTAAATATATCGGCTATTACATGTATTGCTCTACATCAATAATCATTTTTGCTTGAGCATAAAATCAAATAACACTTACTGCTTAAATTTATATGCAAGCAAGCCAAATCTAATATTATAGATGCTACTTTATCACTCATAAAATTTAAGCAAATTAACCTTCTTTAAACTTACTATTTTAGTTTACGATTGTCAGCTGTAAAAAGATTTGTTTTCAAGCATAGCTACAATAAAAATTATGGTTGTTAGACAAGATATCAGATTATTATTTTTTGTGTTTCTATATTATTTTAAATTTTATCACTTTTCTGGAACATTTCGGGAGTTTGTAGCTAGTTCCAGCTTTCCATTGAGCAGGTATAAATATTATTGTCTTCGATTTGATCTGGTAATCAAGAAATACATCCAAAAATGCAGTAGTAAATAATGATATTTGATCTTGAAATCAGCTAATAAATGAAAATATCAGTCTCTAATATAACGACTGCTATCTATATTAAAATCATTAGTCCCTTATGTTAGCATGGGTATTCAGGTAAAAAAAGAATATCAGCTTGATGATAATTTAATATGCCTTATCAAACGGTGAATAATATCCTTGGAATATGAAAACAAAAAGAGAGAAACAACACGTGTAGAAAAAGATTTTCAGAGCTTTACATTATTTATCGCATTTAAAGCCCTACTAAATTGCACATTTCAGCCAATGTAAAAGCATCATTATAGCGCATGAACCATAAACTAAATAAAATAGACAATATCTGATCATAGAAACATACATTTTTCTACCAGAAAAACCGTCTGTCATATCATACTGTACATTCATCATTAAAAAATCGCAAAAGCGAGCCCGTAGAGCAACGCCGTAATTGAGCATAGCAAGATTGAATGGCTAAGTCTCTTATACTGTGGTATATATCTAAGTTTTAAATAAAAAAGCGTTTCTTTTTTTTGCTTTTCTTGTATTTAACCACATATGGTCTGAAAATTCAGTTTTTGTAGCGGACATTTTCGGGACTCATTTTATCCTTACCAACACTCATGATTTTGATCAAAAAATAGAAAAATCAAATTTTGATACCAAAATCAACGTTTAAATATACTACATTATGAGAGAAAATTGTAGCTATGACTAATACACATTTTATAAAAGCTCAATATTAAATGTTAAGTAATGAAATTTTGTATTTTTGGCCCAAAAACGGTTTTTTGATTAAAGGATTTTCACGTAATATTTTGCAATAAAAATGTTTGTTATTTTTTACTGAGCAAATAGAGCGCTAAATCCTGTATATGTGTATATTTTTTATTTTTATAATTGGTAGTATAATTAACCCTAAATTTGCAAAATCAGAAAAAAAAATTTAAAAAATGTCAAAATTGATGATCTGGACAAAAATAATTTTCTAAATTAATATTCCGCTCATAAGCCTTGTACGTCTTGAAAATAAGAGATTTTATAATACTTGAGAACTTTTTCAAAGATTTACGATGCTGTACCCACTTGATTCAAGCTTATTACTGTAAATATTTATACATGTTAATATTGTGTGGTAGTTTATTTGATGATAATATAGACTTACTTGATAATTAATGCGCTAGAGGTGATTTACATTAAGATTTAGTCTTACCTCTCCAATATCATAAACATAAACATGGCCAGCACTGGAACCTGCTGCCGCCTTTTTATCCTCTTTGTCCCAAGCCAATTTATTCAATGCTTTGCCAGAATAAACTTACTTTTTACCTATAAAAATTGATTTATTAGTAAAATCAGTTATTAATAACAAGCTACTAATAAGTAATAATTATGGTGTATCTTTGATAGTTGTTGATAGTAATATACAAGGCAACATCTTGTTTTCCTCTTCTTAGCTGTTGGCCACTAAATAAAAATAAATGCTTTTTAAAAACTAAGTAGACTGACATAAGTTTATTCATTCATTCAAATCAAGTCAATACTATGCATACTTTTATAATCACCAGTTTTTCTCCAAGTAAATATCGACTTTAGACCAAAAAAGCATGTATTTGTACCTGCTTCTTGATTTCAGTTTATAAAAGAATATTAGTCTTTTTGTTGTAGTTTTAAAGATAAATAAAAGAGCTGAGGAAACAGTAGAGAAGAAAAAAGATTTTGTGTATTACAAACAGGAATTTACAAAGGCATAAGTACTTTTAATGTTACCAAGCAGGTTGTTGTCGTTGTTCCCATTTAGTCCCCAGAAGAAAAAAATGGGCAGAAATCTTTCAAACCCCAAATTTCAAATAGACATATCTCGTCAATAAGGAAATTCTGTTGAATCAGAGTAACTCATATCTGCTTTAAACCATTCAAATTATCTTCGTTATTAATTATATTATAATTGATATACTTTAATAAATTGACTAAGAAACCTTGATCTCATTGCTCTGCTCATCTGGGCATAATGATCTGCACAAACTTTTTTATTCTGCCCATCTGTGCAGATCATTATACCCATTGGAAGCATAGTTCGACCATAGTGATCTTCCATGGGTCGTTGAGCATCCGTTAAATTTGAGTTTGAGTAGTAAGTTGATTCTCTCTTATTTACACCTACAAAGATCAGTAGTAAATGCATCAGTTCTTGCCAAATATATATCCAAATGATGAGCTCCGTCCCGTTGCAATAATAGTAGGTATATCTAGGGCGCAACCGCATAACTGTGCAGCTACAGCCTCCCCGGGTTGCTATGAAAATTAGGAAATGAAAGCACTCACATTTTTCAAATATTTTTTGTATGGGCTGTTTCAGATATTTTTCGAAATGTTTTATGAAATCAAATAATGTTTCGAAATTGAATTTTGAAGTTGCACTTAATGTACAGTAAATATATAAATGTCATTCTTGAGTTCATGAACTAAAAACTGTTTTTGAAGGAGTTTAGTACATGTTTTTCAGTGAAATCACCTCTTCCTCTATTTAAATAAAATTAAGCAACTGGAAAAAATGGTTGTAATCAATGAACATTATTCCAAATGGGCTGCAATTTTCAATATGTATATTACAGCTGTAACAATATCCAGAGCTATAATTTTGGCATTCCATTATAATTGAGTTGCTAGCTAAATCGTAGGAACCAACTGCCCATGTGGAAAACGTGAGATTTATTATGGCTTAACAGTTCATTTAAAATTAGAATTAACGCTAAATCAGTCAAAGCCGGCATATATGGCAATGACAACTACCGAAATTGATAAATAAGCGCCCTCTGTATTTGTAATCAAAGCTGTAATGCAATAAATTTTACATATTGGATGTCCAACATTATTTTCAACAACTGTAAACAAATAAATACCAGAAAAACTACCAGAGAACTATAAACCTTTGCTTTATTTGATGTGTCGTTCTATTATACTTTTACATCGACATTTGTTTGTATGTAACACCAATCTCTCTACTGTCACACCATTCTGCCTCCTTAAAACATATATACAGGAACAGTAAATTTGAACTAATATTTATTTATACTATCCAACAAACGAACAAATGGCATTATACACATCTGATTGCGTATATGAAAATGTCTATAATGTTAATTATAATCAACACTGATTACTTTGACAAGCGCTTGCGTGCTATTCCTTTGAGATTTTTTAAGCATAATGACAACGTATTTCATATAGCAATTCATTGAACAAATTGCTTCGCCAATGTTTTTTTTTTGCTTGCATATTATTTACTTTAGTAACCACTTACAAAAAGTAATTTTTTCAGCTGGCTTAATTGATTCTAAAGAAAGTGTATTCTTCAAATCTTTAACTTGAATCATGGATTATAACATATAAAACTGTGCTTTTCAACTCAATACAGCAAATATATACTAGACATACCGTATATAAGAGTAATTAATATTGAATTTCGGCACCCATACAATGCTTCCAAATAATACGACATTAAATGTTATTGATATAGCAGAATAAACCTATTTTAGTACTTAGAATGGTCTTCAGCTTTTTCAAACACTTAAAAATACACCAGAAATGTGAGCTTTATAAATTTTCGTATATTCTGAAATATCAAATATATTCTACGTTCAAGTATCAAATGCCATTGTATCAAGTGCGGTTTTCAATGCTATAAGCCTCATTTAATACAGTTAATATATACAGGAATACCCACTCGTTTTTAACATATTCTTCTTGCCCCAGTGAAGGCATCCCATAAAATCATATGAATAGGGTTGCGCAATACTCCTCTACTAACCGCTCAATTCCGCATTAAATTTTCCACACGCAATATAAATAGTAATCTTATAAGCACTTGCATATATTTCTTCTATATCTAAAATTAATCATGCTTATTTTGAAATCAGGAAAATTCCGACTTTGTCTATTCTGGATGGACGAATTTTTTATCAATTTGAATATCGTTAACACAAATGTGTACTTTTCGTCCCACAATACATACCAAACCAGTTTTAGGTGCCTAACACGATTTATACATATTTTTATGCCAAATTTAACTAAGTAATCAGTTTTTTGATACCTTGATTATAAGCTAAGATAAAACCCAAAAACCGAAATATGGTTTTCCCACGAAAAGTATGAATTCTCAATAGTCAACGTGAAAATAAATGCTTTCATATGATAGAGTACGATTTTCCGAACTTTCAGATATAGCATATACCTTAGTGAAAAGTTTCGTTTTTGCACTCAAAAATCGTATTTTAGTTTTAGATGGTCCACGGACGAGGTATAGCAAGGCAAGATCTGAAGAAAAATGATCGATTTTACATGAAAAAAAAAATCATGGGAAATGGTTCCAATGTGTTCTCCCATGCCCCGGATTCATGTAAATGCAAAGAATTTGCTTTAAAATGCATTCTATCGCCCACAAAATATCTTCAAAATATGCAAAAATCAAGTATTTTAAACCTATATCTTATGTATACTAGCTATAATACATTACTAAACATTTATTACACTTGTTAATCTACTTGACTGTTCAACTCTTGCTCATTTGTCTTTCTCTCCAACTCTTCTGCTACGCGATCAATCTTATTAAATTGCCATTTCCAAGAAGCGTTATACAAAAAAGGTCTCAAATCAAAGCGATTATCATCTGTGCTGTAAGCTTCTGCGTGGTAAGCAGGAGTCAATGTTGTTAATTTATGACGATTAATGGAATAGTAAAAGAAGAAACGCTTGACCTTGGTGGCTACCTCAGAAGGAGGCATATCATCACTCCATTCATGGACCAATTTAGAGAACATGGAATAAGGACCACAACGATCAATCTTACGAAGACGGCCATAGCGAGAGAGATCGTCATAAGACATGCCCATATCAGCTTCATCAGATTGAACATAGTTTTCAGTAATGGGTTCTAATTCTGCTGTAGGAACAGCGTCCAAGAAATCACCAAGGATGGGCATATCAAATTTGTCTTGAGCATAAGCAATGAAACGTTTGAGATCATGCTTGGAAATGGCACCGATAGGATTGACATCGGCACTACTACAATCGTATTTTGTAAGATATCCTCTCAAACTTTCATCAACATTGGCACTACCGAGAACAAGTAAACTTCCCTTGATAGTACGACACCAAGGTAGCAATTGAGCAAAGAGATAGGCAAGCAACATACGCAAACGAGCTTGGATATTTTGAAGAGCCAAATTCTCAGTATCAGAGCCACCATGAACTTTATATTTAGGTGATTTACCAGTAACCAACGTGAACAAACCATGAATTGATTTAACAACGGTATCCATATTGATATCAGTATGATAACTACCAATAACCTCAGCTAAATCCTTTGCACGCTTACGAGTTTCTTTACTAGAGTTTTCAGTACCCATATAACATGTATAAAAGATACGATGGGCAAATTCACGAGGATCTGTAGGAGTATAGCTTTCGCCTTCACCAGCTAAACGTCTAGCATCTTCCAAAACATGTCTGTTACCTTCGCCAGCTTCCTTTACAACTAAACGACACATGGATGCTACAATAGTAGCTGTTGCACAACTATCAATACCACCACTCAAAGGTAAAAAGTAGCCTGCAGTTTTGGATCGACGTAAATAATCCCATAACCAACAAGCAGGACCCAATGCAATTTCTTCCTCAGGGCTATGATAAAATGGAGGTTGAGATTTAGTGGGACGTACATGGATATCATCTTCAATATAACTATGAGTTAAAGCCATCTTGACTTCCTCACGTTGATAAGCAGGAGTAGACACAGCTTGAATACCACGACTAACCATACGAGCACGATAAGAACGAACATCTTCTAAATCAACAGTGGCAGTAATAACCTCAACATCCTTTAAAGAGAACTGAGAACCTTGAGCAATGATTTCACCATTCATAACAACCATAGCACAACCGTCATAATACAAACGATCACCATCACAACCTTGTTGATTGGCATAAAGATAGATACCACCTACTTTGGCAGTAGCAGCTTTGATCAAATTAATACGAGTATCTAATTTGCGCAATTCATGATGACTTCCACTACTGTTTGTAAAAATCTCAACGCCATCTAAACCCATGGTGATATGAGGACTAGCAGGTGTAAATAATTCTTCACATGTTTCACAACCAATACATGTATCCAATGTACTGATAACACAATCACCAAAAGGTACCAATGTCTGGTTGCATGTTAATATACTGTATTTATCAAATTCGGATTTTGTATTTTACCTGGTTTGTCAATTTTGAAATCATACGAGGTAAGTAGTATTGCTCGACTTTTTTAGATATCCAAGGTGTGAAAAAACGCATTTCACGATAATTGCCATCATTAGCCAAGAAGATCTTGGGTCGGATAAGCACAATTTTACCATCTGCGATAATAACTCTACAATTGTATTTGACAGACTTGTGCATAACTGGCCTTTTTTTTTTTTTTTTTTTTTTTTCGAAAATGTTAAAAAATCATGTAGCTTCTGTTTTCTCTTATAATTGACCTACATGCCAATATCCAAAATCATATCTTTTGCTTCATCGCTTTTGATGATCTCGGCCAACACTTCCCAAGAATGTAAATAGGTATCGCCTAGAAATGCTCGCTCATAAATTTTTCATGCTATTTCTCGAAAAAAAATCGTAATTTTTACCTTCCAAAAAATGATCTTGACAGCCATATCCACTGATTTAAAGAATTAATTTTCGATAATTAACATGTATTTTTGATAGAAAACTTACGTGACCTCAAGCTCGGGACCTACACGTATCTTTGCACCTTTTTCTTTAGCGATACGAATACTTTCCAAAATACGCTCAAGATTTCCTTCAAAATCTAAAGCCCATTGATTTAACGAACAGGTTGCTAATGTGATACTATAAATTTTTTATCGATATTAAAGCTTAGTAATTATAATTGCTGATGATGGTAATGAAAATATGCGTATATTTACAGATGACCCATAATTTAATGCTTAATGATATGAAAAGAGACTCAAAATAATAGTAGATTTATATAGATTTTATTGAATTTTGGTGATCGGTGAATGAATAAATCAGACGGTCACTGGTATGAAAATTACATTTAGTCATCGTTAGTGATAACGACCTTGATAGTTCCTTCGCGACCTTCTTTAACATGTTGGAATGCCTTGATTGAGTCTTCAAATTTGTATCTATGAGTAATTAAGCTCTTAAGATCAACTTTCCCAGAAGCCAACATCTCGACAGCAGTAGGATATGTCTATATTTAAAAGATCAATATTGGATACATTTTCCACTATTTTTTCAAAACTTACATTGCAGTATCTCATCACACCTCTAACATCAACTTCTCTTGCAGAGACATCTGCAACAGAGATTGATTGAACAGAGGCACCCATACCAACTAGAATGATTTTTCCGTTGTTTTTGACGAGCTATAAAATGAAGTTAGATTACAATTTCTCCTTTTAAACAGTTCGCATTACTTACGTAAACAGACATTTGAACACAAACTTCTACACCAGTACAATCAAAAACGACATTAGCGGGTGCAACCCCTGATTGGAAGATCTTTTCAGCCTCTGATTTGGCAAATTCATTTGTATCTACATCCTTGGGAGGCTTGCTAGTTAAATGTATAATTTCATCAGCAATATAAGATTTAGCAAACTTCAATCTTGATTCTGAAATATCAGCAATAGTAACATGAGATGCACCAGCAGCCTTTGCAGCTGCAGCAGTTAAAAGACCAACAGGACCAGCACCGAAAACGACTACTCTGTCACCTAATTTAACCTCACCTCTTCTAGCAGCATGAATTCCAACAGATAATGGTTCAATTAATGCACCTTCCTCGAGAGAAACGTTTTCAGGAAGCCTAATTCACTCAATTAGAATCCCCTCGATAAACTATTGTAATTAGAAAACTTACTTGTAACAAAAATCAGCAGAGTGTCTATAATAATCACAAAGAGTACCATCATAAGGAGGTGTAGCGGCAAAGGCCATATCAGGACACAAATTGTATTTACCAGTTTTACACATTTCACATCTACCACAAGGTACACCAGGTTCAAGAGCAACGCGGTCGCCAACCTTGAGATCAGTGACACCTTCACCAAGGGATGCAACAAGACCAGCAGATTCATGACCTAAAACCATGGGTCCATTACAAACAAAATGGCCAATGCGACCATGAGTCCAGTAATGAACATCTGAACCGCAGATACCAGTAGCTTTAATATTTACAATAACTTGGCCTGGACCAGCAATAGGAACAGGTCTATCTTCCTGATATATAAATGGATTAAATTGAATTCTCTCTCGCTATTCCCATTAAGATTTACTTACAAATGAGATTTCATCTTGCTTTTGAAGGACAAATGAGTTGTTCTTTTTGGGATCAGAAACTGGAGACATTGGAATATAGGAGAGTGTGTGAATAAAAAGCTTTAAGTTGACCATCCATCCCCTCCCTTTTTATATAGTGTTGTTTGCCGGGAATTTTTTTTGTTTTTTTTTTTTTGGCATATCACCAATTACTCCATTTAGATTCAATTCTTAGAACGCCATTACTCTCTTCTCACGTAAATGTTTCAAACCGCTGGTACTTGTAAATCCTGGTTTTAGACATAGATTTACTATTGGATTTCAACATTGGAACACATTTAAATGAATCAAACCTATAATTTATTTTGCTTTCTCGGTGATTTTCATCTAGAATCGATTCCAATAGTACTGTATTTATTGTTTTCTCGGATATTTTATCTTAAAAAGGCAAAGACTTAATGGTTATCAAGGGAAACTCTAAATTTTGAAAGGCCAGCGGGATAAAATTACGACGTTTTCCACCTGCAGTGAGCCAGCCCCAGAAACTAAATGAAGACATCTCCGCTGAACTACTACTACCACATTTATCGTACTACGCCAAGGTTTTTCATGGTGGCTTATTAGATATGTCTAGGTCATCAATTTTGATTATATGTTAAAGGGGGCTACTGCAAAGGGGATATTTCTTTTTCTTCTTTTTTTTTTCTTTATTCATTAGATTTGATCACCAAAATAAAAAACTATTAAAAAAGATGGCAGATTATTCTTCACCTCAACAGCAATCTCAGCAAAATGTGGATGATTATCTTCCTCCCCCTCCTCCTCCTCTTAACAGCATTCCTCCTCCTTCATCCGCCTCAGTAGGAAGAAATCGTTCTCCCAGTGGACGTGATAGATCATTATCTCCATCTCGTCGCTCTTCTAGCAACAGTAGATATTACGATGAAAGACGCTCTTACCGTGATGATGATCGTTATGGCGGCGGAGGTGGTGGAAGAGATAGATATGAATCTTATCCTCGCCGTGATTATTATGATAGCAGAGACCGTTATGATCGAGGTGACAGATATGATCGTTACGATAGATACGAGCAAAGAGACCGTTATGATCATAGAGATCGATATGATCGTTACGATGATAGAAGAGGTGGTGGACGTTATCCTCCTAAATCAAGACAAAGAAGACCTGTTGATAGAGGAAGCGAACAAGAAAGAAAGACTACAACTACCATTTATGCCGGAAACCTTCCTTACGATTTCATTGAACGTGATGTAAAGTATATATTTTCTGTAATGGTGAATTTTTTAAGACTAATGATCATGTTAGGTTGCTACTATGTTTGAACGTTATGGTCGTTTGAAGTCTATTACTGTACCTATGGACGCTGTTACCAACAAAAACAAGGGTTTTGCCTTTGTTGAATTTGAAGATCGTCGTGATGCTGAAGATGCCTTCGAAAAGTTTGATGGATTCAGTGTAGAAGGTCGTCGTTTAAGACTTGATTGGTAAATCAATTGATGTAAATTTAAATGGTAAATTAGGATGAGTCAACTTATATTTGGCATTTAGGGATATTGGACTCTCTAAAAAGGATGAACATCGTCCTGCTAGACGTGCACCAAGTGGTCCTCCTCCTCCTATGGATGATCACCGTGAACGCCCAATGACTGATTCTTGTAAGTTGCGTGTTTATTTTGTTTGAATCAATTTATTTTAACGCGTGCTTAACTTCCTAATAGATTCTGCCCCTCCTCCCCCTCCTCCCCCAATGGACTCTCGTGGATATAGACGTGAATCACCTGAACCTTACCGCCGATAATCAGATTGGCAGACAAAAAATTGCTTTTTTAAAATATTACTACACACGAAAAAAACTTTTTATATTTTTTCTTTAAAAACATACTGCGCGTCGATTTAGTTGATTGATGAAATTGGATTTTATATATTAAAAAACTTATAATTGCAATGTGGATTTGATAAAAAAAATTATATCTTTCATTAGAGCAGACTCTCAAAATTGCGAGGATAAGCATAGAGTGGATCAGATGTGGAACCATCGGTTGAGATGTTTAGAGTGCGAGCGAGAGAGGGTTGTGATTTTGGATATACTTTTGATTTTATAATTTGCCAGATTGAGACATTAGATTGATAAATAAGACGAGGGGTAAGTACCTGTAAATTTCATTTAGATTTTATTTTATACACTTCCCCATATATTATCGCTATTATTATTATTATTATTATTATTATTATTATTATTATTATTATTATTATTATTATTATTATTATTATTATTATTATTACTATTATAAAAAATGCATTAAAAACATGTTTGTTCGTTAAAAGTTGCTTTTTTTATGTCAGTATGTATTGGTGGGATACGATTGATCTGATAAAATATGTACGGATCTTTTATTGTTATTAATTAATTAATCATTTCTTTTCATGATTTTTCAATTATTTCTAATTTTGAGTTGAAATTCTTCTAGATCAAAGGGTTTTTACGTTTGTTGAAATGGAATCAAATAGGTAGTAAAACTTGATTTCTGAAGCACTAATATTTGGAATATCTTGCAGTGTCTTTATTGTCAGTCCAAGACCATCAAGAAGATCAATGAATAAAAAATGCCATTTGGATTTGTGTTTCAAAATTATATATCGTTTGAAAATTTCGTCGTATCCGAAGCTCATCTTCATATTTTTCAAAACAAAATACATCCAAATGCATCTTGGATGTTAGAGAATAGTAACATATGCTTTTTTGCTCGAGAAAATACGTCTAAAAGTCTTAATTTCCCTTCAAAAACGATTTTCAGCCATTATCAAGCATTGTTTATTTATTATTTTTTTTTCAAACTAAAAGCAAAAAAGAGAGAAGAAACAATATAAAAAACTAAGTATATAATATCGGTAATAACTATGTTACACCTGATTACATATATCCATGAAATATTACATATTTATAGATATTTGAATTAGAAATGCAAAATCAAAATGGCAAAAAATTAAATGAGTAATTGTATATGAATAATTTATTTACTTTATTGAAGCAGAATTTCACGCAATAATATACAACTATAGTAAGTTGGTGTAACTTTGCACTGAAGATTGTATATTTATAATAAATTACATTATTTATACTTTTTATTCTGCTACAATATTATTGTTTCTTTGATTTTGTTTAGGTGTAGCTGCTTATTTCGATATAAAAGTACAAGTATTTTTCATCATTGTTGTTATCCCAAGTACCAAATGCGGTGCTATTACAACTAGCAATAATATATTGCATTTCCATCCCAGCGATCAAGAGAATTTCTTATAAAAGTCTTGGCCGGAAGCTTAAAAGTGTCAAAAACTGGTTTATAGACAAGCTTTCCTATAATATGGGTACCATACCATAAATGTAGGAACTAAATTGTGATTATACATACATATACATATACATATACATATACATATACATATACAGTATGCCTAAGATGTTTAATTTTGCAAATATAAGATGGCTACATTCTATACAATTTTAAATGTAATTGCTCGAACAAGCGCTATACAAAAAGGGAACAGAAATGGTAATATATAAGCAATCTTTCATAAAAGTAATTTACAACAACTCTTGACAGATATAAATATATCTCAAATATCGGATACTTGTTTAAAGGGCCCAGTTACAATATTGGTGCCAAGCAGCTGTAAAATTTGAAGGACAGTTTAAGCGAAACAGATGAAAATGTCTTGTCTGCCCTTATATAAAAGGCGATCAAATCATTTCTTTTTTTTTATAGAACCTCTCAAATACTTAATATGCAAATTTCCTCTGGTAATACATATTCTTCATACAATGCTTAAATATACTAATCACCATAATTTGTTACATATAGCCATTACATTGTTATTAGTCGGCATTGCCTCTGTAGCAACTGCATCTTCCAATACAACATACAAAGTTATATCACTTGTACCTGATAATCAAACTCTTGCCGTCATTGTTGATGAACAAGTATATCCTTTAACCTCTGTCAGTGAGACTTCCTCCTTACTTCACACTGGTAAAGCGCCTATTGCAACTACAAATTACAGATATGCTATTCTTGAGAAAAACAATGAATCAAATGTTATTGAAAGAGAGAATTTCACTCGCAATCCCATTACTGAAGACAGCACCTTGAATGAATTCTTTGGAAGATCTTGGAACTCTATGAATTTAACTCAACTTCCTCGTATTTTGGACCCTCTTCCTATTATTAATCGTGTTGAATCCAAGTTACATATTGAAGGCGAAATACCTACTATTCATATCACCGGAAATCAGACAGCTCTTGATTATATTCACACCAACCAACATCTTGACATTAATGTTGAAGGATTGAAAATGACCTATATTAGGTAAGCATATATACTTTTGTAGAGATGTTTGCGTATATTAACCATAATTTTTGATAGTCCAAATGATGTTCAGACTTTTGAAGATGTTAGATTTGCAATTGCCGGTATGAGTACAAGATACTTGGATAAACTTTCTTACAAGATTAAAATCCCAAAGGGTAGTGATCTTTACGAGTATCGTCGTATTAAATTGAGAGCAATGGGTACTGACATATCATATATGAGAGAAAAGCTGGCATCTGAAATTGCTGACTCTGTTGGTCTCCCTACAACTAAATTCAGTTATGTTCGTGTCTTTATTAACAATCGAGCTGTTGGTCTTTTTGGCCTTGCTGAAGACTTTAAATCTCATTGGGTCAGAAATGAGTTTAATAACGGGAAAAAAAATTCTAACCAAGGTGCTTTGTATATTTGCGATCTCAATGGAAAGCTAGATAACTCGAGCCTCTCAGGAAACTTGACAAACACCACTACGCTATCTGATTTATCTTACTTTAGTGATAACGCTACTCTTTACAGCATTCCTTATCCCGCTAAAGAAGACCCTGCTACTGGAACCGCTAATTACACTCGTATCATGGATTTCACAAAGTTTTTATCTGAACAAAGCATAAGCGTAGATGATTCTGTTGTACCTCTTTGGGAAGAAAAGATTGACGTTACAAGTTTTTTGCGTGGTTTAGCTTTTGAAGTCATTATCTCTAATATTGATGGTTATCTAAATTTTAATAATTATATTTTGTACGATGATTTAAAAAATGAAAGACTTGTATTTAGTGCCCAAGATTTTGATTTGACTATGGGTAAATTGAATTGTGATGCAAAATTATTTGGGTAGCAACAAAGAAATTAACATTACATTTTCTTTTACAGGCACTACATTTACTCGTTCGGCAGCGTTCGTCGGTGGGAACTATACCGCATTCCCAGGTCTAAATTCAACTCCTTTAGCAACTCGCATGCTCGCTGTTCCAAAGTTCAAGAATGAATTTGACCATTTGATTCGCAATTACACAACTGGACTCGTCAACGCAGATACAATGAATCCTCGTATTGATGATCTTATGACATTTTTGAACGACGATGTTGTCTGGGACAAAACTTTGCCTCGCCTTGGGTCGCTCGAGTATGCTAATTTTATGCCTGAAAACTTGACTGTCGCAGACATTCCACTTTCCATAGGTGTCAACGGTCCTATTCCATTCGGTCTGACTGTAGGTCTTAGAGAGTGGGTTGTCAACCGCTCTAACAGTTTATATGAATACTTTAATGAAACTGCTATTTCTAATGTCTAATTGTATCACATTCTATTATTCTGATAACTACAAAAATAAATTTTATCATGCCTAATCCAATAATTGCACTATCATAACTCCAGTTGTATTGTGAATATATAGCCTTTCACGATTATATATTTAGAAACAAATTACTCTCATATCATAGCTACAACCAATGGTATATAACTCCTATAATATGTAAAATAAATCATCATCGAGAAAGTATTTCTGTTAAATTTCTATGATATACGTATTTAATATAAATATAAGCTTATTTATCTAATCAATCTTATATATACTGTATATTGAAAGAGTAATTGAAAAAATGTATGAAATATCGGAACTCACAGTAATTATTGCTTTCTAAGCTGAGCAAATGAAATGTTACTAAAATAGAAGTAGGTTATATAATCTCTAATATAGTCTATCGCACAATACAGAATGCGCATCCTAAATTGCGCATACTATAGTTAAAATGCTAAAAAAAAAAAAAAAAGCAGCATTTTAATATAATTGACTTTACACAATTTTTTCATAAATCTGAAACGTAAACATGATCCAAGATGTTTCTGGGTCACATATCTTCCTTCTATATTTTTTCTTTTATTTCTGGGATATATAATGAGAAGCTGAAAATAAAAGCTTTAATAATATGATTGAAGAGCTACGGCTATCTTCAATTTTTGTTGTCTGTATTCATTATGGAATAAATATTCTTGAAATCCGAGTTCACTTTCTCGCTGTAGTATATTCCGATGAAAAATTGAGAGGCAGGGTTTATTTTTAGTGGAATATGCTTGTTTCCAGATGGCTTTTAACACATACAATCATCGAAAAAAATTCATGCTGTATTTTTTGCGTTTTTTATAACTCTAGCGCATTTTACGAAACATTTTATTTCCTTAAAAACTGGTCCGACTATTCATCCCTGCTCAACTATTTTTTCAATAAATAACGCCAAGAAAAAAGTATATGTCAATGTACCTGAGACGCTAAACTTTAATCCAAAAACGAGTATCCAAAAAAATCCTATATTTTGCAGTTTGTATTAATTTTTCAGTGCTAATGTTTCAGATTTTTGTCGGTAGTTCACTGCTAAAAATTAAAAACTTTGAGCCTTTATATCTCTGCAAAAAAATTAAGCTGTACTAACAATTTTTAATAATAGGGACTTATTTGTTTTGAAGTGCTATATACCATATATCAGTATAAAACAATTCTGATCACCTTTATTTTTGTTCATTTTTTTTTACCTTTTTTTAGTAATGAAATATCAAGAGTCTTAAGAGATAATCTTGTCAGAATATTACACTTTTACTAACGATACATCATTTGGATGTATTTATATATATTAATTATTATAACTACTACTAGGATTTTACTATCTAAGAATATGATGTAAATCAATGATCTGCATTGATTTGCTATAACACTAATTATAGGCTGAGGCCTTGGATGTGAGACCTATGATGAGTATTGACATAACAGTTGGCCACTAAAAAAAATACTTTTTAAATACTAAATAGACTAACATGAGTTTATGCATTCAAATGAGGTCAATACTGTACATAATAACTGTATAATCACCAATTTTTCTGCAGGTAGATATTGATTTTAGACCAAAAAGGAATTCATTATAACGTAGATGATGGAACAAAATTACTAAGACTTGGATGCTTTTTTTGTTCGAGAAAAACATTGTAAGGCACCCTAATATTAACAATTAATAACTTATTTCGAAATAAACAATAGGAAAAACATGTACTTCTACCTGCTACTTGATTCAGTTTATAAAAAACATTGGTCTTTTTGTTGTAGTTTTAAACATAATAAATAAAAGGGCTGAGGAAAGAGTGGGGAAGAAGAAAAAAAATAATCCTAAATCAATCGATTTTGTCTGTTACAAACAGAAATTTAAAAAGGCATAAATACTTTTAGTGTTGCTAAACAGGCTTTTGTCGTTGTTCCCATTTGATCTACGAAAGAAGAACACGAGCAAAAGTCTTTCAAACCCCAAATTTCAAATTGATATACTGTATTTCGTCAATAAGGCAATTCTGTTGAATCAGAGTAACTCATATCTGCTCTAAACCATTCAAATTATCTTTGTTACTAATTATATTATGATTGATATACTTTAGTAAATTGACAAAAAAAACCTTGATTTCATTGATCTGCTCATCTGGGCTACCTGATCTAAAAAATAGTTCTTATTCTGCCTATCTGTGCAGATTATTATGCCCTAGAAAACCATAGTTTGGCCGTAGTGTTTTCATAGCCCAAAACAATGATAATGAATGGGATGTTTCTGATGTTATATTGACGTACAGCATTATATCATAAGGAGGGCTGATGATACGTTTTTTGGTACTACTGTAGGTGGAACAAGTTAATTTAATTTATTAAATTTGAATGAAAATACCGAGGACCCATTTGTAAATAGTACTTCAGTTGGTTCTGTTAAAGCATTGAATAAATTGGCTTGGGACAAAAAGGAGGGCAAAAAGGCGGCAATGGATTCCAGTGATGGCCATGTTTATGTTTATGATATTGAAGAGATAAGACTAAAGCTCAATGTAAATTACCTCTAACGCAATAATTATGAAATAATACTATATAATCATCAAATAAACTACCACACAATATTAACATGTATAAAGATTTACAGTAATAAGCTTGAATCAAGTGGGTACATCATCGTAAATCCTTGAAAAAGTTTTCAGGTATTATAAAATCTCTTATTTTTAAGGCTTACAAGGCCTATAAGCGGAATATTAATTTCGGAAATTATTCTTGTCCAGATCATCAATTTTGACATTTTTTAATTTTTTTTTTTGGTTTTGCAAATCTAGAGTTAATTATACTACCAATTATAAAAACAAAAAATATACACATATACAGAATTTAGGGCTCTATTTGCTCAATAAAAAGTAACAAACATTTTTATTGCAAAATATTACATGAAAATCCTTTAACGAAAAAACCGTTTTTGGGACAAAAGTACAAAGTTTCATTACTTAACATTTAATATTAAGCTTTTATAAAATGTGCTTTAGCTATGGCTACAATTTTCTCTCACAATGTAGTATATTTAAACGTTGATTTTGGTATCAAAATTTGATTTTTCTGTTTTTTGATGAAAATCATGAGTGTTGGTAAGGGTAAAATGAGCCCCGAAAAATGTCCGCTATAAAAACTGAATTTTCAGACCGTACATGATTAAATATAAGAAAAGTTAAAAAAAAGAAACGCTTTTTTATTTAAAACTTAGATATACCATAATATAAGAGACTTAGCCGTTCAATTTTGCTATGCTCAATTACAGCATCGCTCTAGGGGCTCGCTTTTGCAATTTTTTAATGAATCTATGATATGACAGACGGTTTTTCTGGTAGAAAAATACATGTGAAGTTTTATGGTAACAAATATTGTCTATTTTGTTTAGTTTATGGTTC
This sequence comes from Mucor racemosus, assembly GCA_027405735.1. NCBI lineage: Eukaryota > Fungi > Mucoromycota > Mucoromycetes > Mucorales > Mucoraceae > Mucor > Mucor racemosus. The sequence goes on from JAPEHQ010000005.1 coordinate 2,494,994, forward strand.
ATGCCTCATGCGCTGTAATACTACTTTTACATTGGCTGAAATGAGCAATTTAACAGGGTTTTAGTTGCGCTAAATAATGTAAAGCCTTGAAAATCCTTTTCTACGTGTGCTGGTTCTCTCTTTGTGTATTCATAATCCAAGGATATATTCACCGTTTGATAAGGCATATCAGACTATCAAACTGGTATTCTTTTCTTTTATCTGAATATGCATGCTAACACAAAGGACTGATATTTTTAATACTAGGTAGTAGTCGTTATATTAGAGACTGATATTTTCATTTAACCGCATTCTAAAATCAAATATCATTATTTACTACTGTATACTTGGACGTATTTCGTGAATACCCGATCAAATCGAAGGCAATAATATGTATATCTACTCAATGAAAAGCTAGAACTGGCTACAAACCCACGAAATGTTCTAGAAAAGTGATAAAATTCCAAATGATATAGAAGCAAAAATAAAAAAAGAATAATCTAATGCCTTGTTGTATAATGGCCATAGTTTTGATCGTAACTATACTTGAAAACAAATCTTTTTACAGCTGACAATCGCAAACTAAAATAGTAAGTTTAAACAAGGTTAATTTGTTTAAATTTTATGAGTAATAAAATAATATTTATAATCTTAAATTTGTTTTGCGGTTTAAATTTAAGCAGTAAGTGTTATTTAAGTTCATTCCCGAGCAAAAACCATTGTTGCTGCAAATATTACAGCTACAAACATATTCACAAATGGTGATAATCGTAAATATATTGGCTGTTGAATGTATTGCTTTACTACATCAACAACGTATTGAATTGCATTGTCGTCTATAATCTATATTATTAATTAATTAATTAATAAGAAAAATAATTACATTGTTGTATTCCACCTACTAGTATGATACATTATCACCTTCTACAGTATCAATACATCTTACAATCTATTGACTACGACGTGTATTGAAGTGCAAGTCTTGATATCGGATATAAGAAACTCCTAGCGTATCAAGTTTAATCCAGTAATTACCAAGAACGCTTGGACCTCAATTATGACACCACATTATTTCATCCCAGCAGTTGACCAATTAAGTAGTTATCAAATCAGCATCCAAGCATATTTAGCGCAGCATTGAAACAACACAACTCACAAGCTCTGCAAGAACGGTTAAATTATGATTGATCCATTTCAATCCATAGATTACTATCAAACAGATCCAATAGTTCAATAGTGCCTTAAATTACATCTCAGGATCTCAATGTCTAATAAATATAAAAGGCCATACTTTTACATCTAAATAAACGAGATCTTGTTTTTATTATACAGTTGAAGAACTGATTAATTACTCATTCTTTTATAATTGTATTCTTTTTTAAGTAATACTGTATTTATCAATCCTGAAAATATACGACATACATAAATATCATAGAGTGTGATTGTTTAGCTTCTACATAGAAAAAAAATCTAAAAACCAATTTTTATTATATATTGTATATACTGTATTAACAGATGTTGTTTTCCTGTGGAGATCGGATGAGTTCTGGTATTTTTAACATTGATGACAGTAACTTTTATAGATTATAAAAAGTTTGTTACTATATATATATACACACGTTTTGTCTATTACTAGTACTACTACTAACTTTTTGTATATATACTTAGCGCTATTTTGTATCTATTAATTATATGCTCACTGCCTCACTGGGAAACTTCAGTTATGGTTTTTAATGAAATAAAGTCAGCTTTTGGCCTTTTGCATTATTCTACCTAGCATAATTACATAATATAGGGCAAAAATAAAGGGGGTTTCTTTATATTTCGGTCAGGAATAAAGCTTTTTTTGTAAACCAAATTGCTACTGATACTCAACAAATAGCAGGATTATTATATACCAAAGAAAAAAAATATGGTCAAATTACTGAATACTGCATAAATCAAGAAAAACAAAATAACAGATTAGTAGGAGGACGGCGATTAAAAAAAGCAAACATAGAAAGGACATTTGTCCTACTTGCTAGACTTATGCGCTTTACAGCTAGTTCAAACATTCAATTCAGATGGTATCCAAGTTCTCCAAATCACTAAAAATACCCTCATACTTTTTTACTTACAGTCGTGATTCGATTTAGTGGAATTGTTCGGAGGGAGAAAAGTGTCCACTAAATCGAATTTTCCACTAAATCGAATAAATCATTTTCCGTAATACTGGATCAAAAAATGAGAATAAAAAGGCGTTACTAGTTTATAGTACAGTCGTGATTCGATTTAGTGGAATTGTTGGGAGGGAGAAAAGTGTCCACTAAATCGAATTTTCCACTAAATCGAATAAATCATTTTCCGTAATATTGGATCAAAAATGAGAATAAAAAGGCGTTACTAGTTTATAGTATTAAATAATATTTTTAATAATAAAGGCTTTTCATATGCAAGCAACTGAATTGAACAGTGGATAACAAGAAATTTAATAAAAAACTGAGGTAAATTAGGCACGTGATTTGGTTACTCTCCATATTTCTTCTAATTTCATGGCTACCAGATTAAGCTATTGCCGGCTAAATACAGTTTTATCCAATAATATTTATATATTACTAATATAGTGGACTGGTAGAAACGAAATTGTCCACTATCCACTGAATCGATTCAGTGGATTTAGGCAGTAAAATTATTAAAAAAAAAAAAACGGGAGATTCCAAACTGTCCATTAAATCGAAAATCCGTTATTTATGAGTCCACTAAATTGAATCACGACTGTATATATATAATTATTGGTGATCTATCAGAATTAGGAATTACCGAATTACCAATTTAGAACATCTGTCAAACCATGGTGTTCAACATGCAAGTCAAGCAACAAGGTCATATTCCATGCGTCTATCATCATGCTACTATTGAATCATAGAAGCATAATTCCAATATACCCACACAATATCCAAATGCTCATTCTAATTATATTATCACTCACATTTAATACACTCATTCAATTAGTATATAAACCCCCTCTATAAGCTCATAATAAAACGGTACTTTTTCATTTGATTAATTTTATACGATTTACCTTTCGATAAATCAATTGGGCTCATTTTAGATTAGTTCTACAACAATTAGAGAATGTGAATATAAAAGAAGATGTTTCGATCTTATAATAAAATTCTTTAGTTTTAGTGTGCTCTTTCATTTTATAATAGCTTTCTTTTATTTTTATTAAATAATTTAGTATATACTGTATTTTAGCTTTGAGATTAATACATCCCCCTGGCATAATAATAGACCCAGATTTTATATGTTTTTGTTTAAGCATATTTGTATGGTTTTGTCATGATAAAGTGATATTAAATTTCTCTTTCTTCATTGGGTTTGGGTACTCATTACAGTATTAGTTGAATAGCATAGTCCATTTTTGGGTTACATTATGTTATTATGTTCATAAACCTCATTAATATTGGTTACATTAAATAAACACCATAAAACATAAAACCATGCATTTTTCTACTAGAAACTGTCAGCCATGCCATACATTCATTTAAAAAAATCGCAATAGCGATCTCGCAGGGCGACGCCGTAAGTAAGCGTAGCGAGATCAAACTGTTGACCCTCTTTTACTATAATATATCCAAGTTTTAAATAAAAAGCACATTTTTTCGACTTTTCTTGTATTTAACTATGTGTAGTCTGAAAATTCAGTTTTTATAGCGGACATTTTTCGGGGCTCATTTTACCCTTACCAACACTCATGATTTTCATCAAAAAACAGAAAAATCAAATTTTGATACCAAAATCAACGTTTAAAAATACTACATTGTGAGAGAAAATTGTAGCCATAGCTAAAGCACATTTTATAAAAGCTTAATATTAAATGTTAAGTAATGAAACTTTGTACTTTTGTCCCAAAAACGGTTTTTTCGTTAAAGGATTTTCATGTAATATTTTGCAATAAAAATGTTTGTTACTTTTTATTGAGCAAATAGAGCCCTAAATTCTGTATATGTGTATATTTTGTGTTTTTATAATTGGTAGTATAATTAGCTCTAGATTTGCAAAATCAGAAAAAAAAATTAAAAAATGTCAAAATTGATGATCTGGACAAGAATAATTTTTGAAATGAATATTCCGCTTATAAGCCTTGTAAGTCTTAAAAATAAGAGATTTGACGATATTTGAGAATTTTTTCTAGAATCAACGATGATGTACTCACTTGATTCAAGCCCATTATTGTAAACTTTACTCCTGTTGATACTGTGTAATAGTTTACTTGATAACATTATAGCCTTACTTTTTAATTATTGCGCTAGAGCTGATTTACATTGCGCATACAGTTTACTATGCACCATTGAAAAGTTTCAGAAGCTTGGATCCTGGAAGATGTTATGAAAGGTATAACTCGAAAAAACACTCGCTCAGTCGTTTTTTAAGGATTTCAATTAACAATCAAGGTTTACAGGCAGTCCTCTCATTAGCTAGTCTTCATATCATGTCTCTGAATGCTTGATCATCGTTTTGGTTGTTAATTTATATGTTCATTATAAATGTTATCGTTTGATAAAAAACATAACAACAAATGTTAAGAATGAAGTTATCAACTCTGTGCATACCTGAATGGCTTGTGCCTCCGTGCGTGTTTCAAAAATTTCTAATAACTATACAAGGGAACAATCAAATTGGGTTTAATTGATTTATTTAAATAGATTTGATAAGGCAATAAATATTATTATTGATAGCACTGGTTTTACGATTTTTCTTCAGGATTACTTGAACAACCATTGTTGATAGTACTTTCTTCAACATCTGGATGATTGGTCTTCCAATTAAGTTTCTTTTTAAAATAAAGTGTAACGTATACAAGAATTACAAGCACAGGTACTTCAATGAGGGGACCTATAGTAGCTGCTAATGCTTGCTCAGAATTAATACCATATGTACCAACAGCAACAGCTATAGCTAATTCAAAATTATTACTGCCAGCTGTAAATGATTGAGTAACAACGAGCTCGTATGGGAAATGAAATACCATTTTAAGGACAAAGAAAGGTATAAAGAACATGATGATGAAATAACAAAATAGGGGAACAGCAACACGGAAAACTGAGCCAATGTTGTCAATAATATGATGACCTTGATTAGCAAACATGACAATAATTGTATAAATCAAACCGATTAAAGCCAAAGGACCAAAATGAGGTAAGAACTTATCATTATACCATTTATCACCCTTCAACCAACGCAATGAAAAGCGAGTGATGAAGCCTGCGACTAAAGGAATACCGAGATAAATCAGTACAGACTGTGCTACAGGCCAAATATCAACATTAATAGCAGTATCTTGAGGTGCGCCAAACCATGATGGTACAACGTTAATAAAAAACATGGCGTAAGGCGAGAATAAAGCAATTTGGAGGATAGAATTAATAGCAACCAAAATGGCACAATAGTCTGCATCACCACCAGACAATGTATTCCAGATGAGAACCATAGCAATACATCTATGAAGTAAATAAAAAGGTGAATACATGCTTATGTTAAATTTACATCACTCAGTGCACTTACCTTGCTAAACCAACCATTACAACACCTGTACGGAAGCCTGGCAGATCTGGTAAACAAGCCCAAGCGAGACCTGTCATAACAATAGGACCAATGATCCAGTTTATAACAATTGATACAAGGATTTGAACCCAGACTTTTCTGTCCTGTAAAATGATATGGAGGCGCTCATATTGAATTTTACAGAGAACAGGGTACATCATGACAAGCAAGCCAATAGCAATTGGCACAGAAACAGAGCCAAATTGTACGGTTTCGAAGGATTCTTGAACATTAGGGGCAAAGTAGCCAATAATCACGCCAATGATCATTGCTAGTAGGATCCATACAACCAAGAATCGGTCCAGAAACCCTAAACGGCGAATCAAGGCTGTAAACAAAAGAGAAGAAAGAAGTTTTAACATTTAGCGATTTATACATGTTTAGTTCAAGATAAGTTACCTGTCTCTTCTTGTGTATCACTGCCATTGCCTTCAACTGTCATTTTTTGATATTCGTTTGTAGCAGGATCAACACAGTAATCGTAATTACAATCAGCGCTTTTATAACAGACAGATGTTTGCTCGATGCAATAAGCTTCCTTGCAAGTTTCACTTCTGTAGCAATCTGATGTTGACATTATTTAAAAGAGTTTTTAATAGAGAAAGAAAAGAAAAGAAGATATACATGGTTGAGCAGATCAGACATGCTTTAAATCAACTTTTTCTGGGGGGAGTGTTGGACTTTTAAAATTGATGTCCTGATTTGACTCTTTAGTGTGAGGTATAAAAACCTTGATTTGTATAAAAAAATCCCATGTCTCTTTCCTTTAACAACAAATTACAAAAATGCCTAGATTAACTGTCTTTCACAACCCTACATGTACCAAGTCTAAGCGCAGCGTAGCTTGTTTGCAAGAAAATAAAAATGATACCAATTATGATTTGGATGTCATTGAGTATCAAGTCAATCCTCCTTCCACTGAAACTCTCGAAATCTTGTCTGAATATCTTGGTTTAACCAAGAAAGATGCCTCTACTACCCCTTGGAATTACTTGCTTCGTCCTGAAGCTCAAGGAAAGGCAAAATCATTCCAAGAAGCCTATGAAATTATCCAAGCTGATCCAGTCCTTCTTGAAAGACCCTTCGTAATTGATTGGGATCGCAAATTAGCTGTTCTCGGTCGTCCTGACATTTCTCTTGTTGAGAAACTTGTTGCTGAGCGTGTTGAACTCGCCAAACAACAATAAATCGTAAAATACAATTAGCAGTATTTTATTTAACTTTTAAATAATGAATAAATCTACATTAAATTTACATATATCGTATTTTATCTGTTATGAAGAATGTTTAACATGTACAGTCGTTTCCCTAACAACCAGGAACCGATGTTTTAATTTTGCCTAGCAACCAAATTCGATTTTGACAGCTGAACCCTAACAACGATTTATATTTTGCAAAAAAAAGCATAAGTAGATATCGATCTATTAGTTTTATCACAAAATTTTCTCTTTTTATTGTTGATTGCGATCAAGTTTTGCACGAAAGATTGACATCCTCTTGTGGAATTTGGGGGGAGAGATGTACATCTATCAAGAATTATTGTGAAACATAACATGATCGGAGGTCTATTTCTTATTTTTTCGAGGATTATTAATCCAATTTTCCAGGTCAAACACTGTTTTTTCATCAAAACCCATTAGATCCAGCTAGAAAAATTGTTACACGTGATACATTCATAACGTAAAAACTAATGGAAACCGTTTTTCTTTTATTTCTGCATTTGAATAATATTCGCTCTTCTAATGATGTATAATAGATTGCAATTATTCATATAAAATACTCTTATTGATGATAAACTAGGTTGTTTGTATCGATATATTATATATATATATATATATATATTTGCATACATGTTGAAGAAAAGCATGTAAAGTTACGTTAGTGTTTATATGAATGGTTGTCATGTTCGCATTGCACTGTTTCTGTGTTTGACATCAAAGTTTCCCTGCGCTGCCAAATACCCAAACACGAAATTTTCAAAGTATCATAAACTAAGCAATTTGAATTGATTTTTAGTAAATAAAAAAATATCATCAAATTTGTGATGACATTAGAAACGCTTTTCAGTTTACAGTAATGAAATTGTAGCTGCTGATAAATGAAAACAATCCTTTAAAAATAAGTTGCCGTACTAAAAATTTCATTGCCAGTACCATCATCATCATCCCCTCAGCGTGCTCCTCTTCTCCTTCTCCTCATTCATCCTTCGTGAGCAATCTCTCAAGTTCATAAACTGTTTGAAGAGGTTTTAGACCAAGTATGAAATCGGAATCGATGTAAAATACATCAATTGAATTGAAAATGAGAAAATGAATACTAGGCCGATGTAAATTGATCTTCTGAGAATTTGGAATGATTTATTAACAGATCATTTCGTATATACATCTAATATCGTGAATTTTTAATGGTAAGTACGCATTTTTAGAATTAATTAGTAAAAACTTGGCTTTATAAAGTTTCTGGAACTATATAGTTTGCTTGAGACAGTATTTACTGATTTGCTTTGCTATTTCCGTAACTGTCGGTGCTTTTTGTCCTACTTGGTATAGATGTGACACACATGGCTTCACATATTCACAAACATAACATCTTTTGTCTATAGAAAATAGCCCAAAATAATGTTAATTCTAATAGCAAATGTTGTAAATATTATACAGTTTCTGCGTAGTAAATTGTACCAACCTCTATAAGCTGGGTTGCCTTGCTGATTTACTGCACAGCCATCACAACAGCACCGAAAAACAGTACGTTATGATAATGATGCTGACCAATCAAAATGATAGAGAAAGGTCAGGAATCTTGTGGAAAGAAAATTTTTTTTAATTAACGATTAGAAATAAGTCTAAAAAGAGGGCTCTTTCTTTCCCTCTTTATTCCCCCTTTACATCCTTTTTATTTAATACGGAACTATGGTTAGAGAAACAAAGTTTTACGATGTTTTAGGCGTCAGCCCTGAGGCCTCTGAAAGTGAACTCAAGAAGAGTTATAGAAAGTTAGCTTTGAAGTATCATCCCGATAAGGTACAATTTACATTTTGAAATAGTAAATGTTGTTTCATCAATTAACTTGTTTTTTTTTTTTTTTTTTTTTTTTTTTTTTTTTTTTTTTTTGCTTAATCAAATTAGAACCCTGAAGCTGGTGATAAGTTCAAGGAAATCTCTCATGCTTATGAGATTCTTTCTGACCCTGAGAGACGTCAAATGTACGATCAATATGGTGAAGAAGGATTAAACGGTGGACCTGGTGGTATGGGAGGTATGGATGCTGAAGATCTCTTCTCTCAACTCTTTGGTGGTGGATTTGGTGGAGGACGTAGAGGTCCTTCAGGTCCTCGCCGTGGTAAGGATATGGTTCATGCCTTAAAGGTTAGCCTTGAAGATCTTTACAATGGTAAGACCAGCAAGCTCGCTCTTCAAAAGCATATCCTTTGTGCCAAGTGTGAGGGTAAGGGTGGTAAAGAAGGAGCTGTCCAAAAATGTAAGACATGTAATGGTCAAGGTATTCGTCTTGTAACTCGTCAAATGGGTCCTATGGTTCAACAAATGCAAGTTCCTTGTGAAAGCTGTCAAGCTACTGGTGAAATCATCGATGAGAAGGACCGTTGTACTGGTTGTCGTGGCAAAAAGGTTGTTGGTGAGAAGAAGATTCTCGAAGTTCATATCGATAAGGGTATGCGTGATGGACAAAAGATTACATTCTCTGGTGAAGGTGATCAAGCTCCCAACATTATCCCCGGTGATATTATCATTGTCATTGATGAGAAGCCTCATGCTCATTTCAAACGTCAAGGAGATGATTTGATCTTTGAAGCCAAGATTGATCTTTTGACCGCACTTGCTGGCGGTAAGTTTGCTATACCCCATCTTGACGATCGTGTCCTTATGGTCAATATCTTACCCGGTGAAGCTGTCAAGCCCAATGAGCTTAAGGTTATCCCTAACGAAGGTATGCCTGCCTATCGTACTCACACTCGTGGTCATCTTTTTGTTAGATTCACTGTTGATTTCCCTGCTCCTAACTGGACCACTCCTGAAGCCATTGCTCAGCTCGAAAACATTTTACCTGCCCGCCCTGAAGTACCCACTTTCGGTGATAAGCATGTTGAAGATGTTGTCATGGCTGACGCAGAAGCCTACCAAAGAAGCTCTAGACAAGGTAGCAACGCTGCTCATATGCATGATGGTTATGAGGATGAGGATGATCACCACGGTGCTGGACCCGGTGTTCAATGTGCTCAACAATAAGGATATTATGAAGAATCTTTTTAATTTTAATATCATTTAGACCGTTTTCTTCTTTCTATATCTTTATTTTTTTTTATGTTGTAAATTTTTTTTATTCTAACCACTTTCCATTTTGCTTAAATTTTTTTTATATATACTCATTTCTCCTTTTCATCACTTTTTTTTTACAAATAAAAAATAATAAAATACAAAATTACACGAATGAGTTTATATTGATTGCACTACCGAATAGTTTTATCCAATAAATCTTGTATGCAATATTTGTGTTGTATATATTCCGTTAAATTATCTCTACATCTCTAAATGAAAGGAGCGCTTTATTTGCATGAATGCTGTCCAAAAACCAATTTGAAGTCCTGTGATAGTACGACGAAGGATACATTCATTTATACAGCCAGAAAAATCGTCCTTTTCCGGGATATGATTTCTACATGTTTCGCAATTTTCATCTCTTGAAAAGATTACTTACTATCGCTAATGGTGTAAATTTCTCGTACGCAAAATTGAATTTTTAAAAAAAGACTAATTTCAAAATTACCAGCCATCAAAATCGAAGCTTTTAGTTTTTTCTATACTGTACTTAACCTTATACGAAACACCTTTTAGGATATACCTTAGACACTCCTAAATATATGTCAATTAGTTACATTGAGCTTCCTGTCCTAGATTTATTTTAAATTTATTTCACATCTCATAAAAGGCTCAGGAACGCGTAAAAACGCGACTTCTTCTTTAAAATTCGGACGCAACTTTTCATCTTTGTTCAACTTTTTTTTTCATTAAATAACTTCAAGAAAAAATTATATGTCCATGTACCTAAGATGATCAACTTTAATCCGAAAACAAGGATCCAGAAATATCCTATTTTTTGCAGTCGATATAACTTTTTTAATGCTAATGTTTCAGATTTTTACAGGTATTTTACTGCTAAAAGTTAAATCCTTTGAACCCCCATATCTCTGCAAAAAATTAAGCTATACTAACTATTTATAATAATGAGACTTACTTGTTTTAAAGTGTTCTATAATATGTTTAAGTACGAAAAAATTCTGAGCACTTTTATTTTTTTTTCATTTTTTTGACTTTTTTGTAGTAGATTTCGAAATATTCGTTAAATTGAGCAGCTTTTTTTTTACATTCATGCTAATGACCTCGTCGAGCTCTAACGGACCCAATTTAGTTCTTTTTAAAATATTGATTTTTCGTGGAGATATCCTCAAAAATGTGTACAAAGAGATACCTTCGCTTCTAGCTTCAATTTTCCCCCTGTATACCCTTATTCCAAATTCTGATTTTAAAATTTTTTTGGCAAAAATCTCATTTTTTTCAACGAAAAATGCAATTAAAAGGTTCGGTGATAGCTTGATCGATAGACAATTAATTTGTGCATTATCTCCATTACTTTTATTTGAAATATGTTTATAAAAAATGACATCTATCTTCAAAAAAGCTCCAAAATTTCAATCGCATTTTATGCAAAATTTAATGTGAAACATTTGTCTGCATTTTGCTGAGGTAAATGCAGAATTCAAAACTGTACAAAAAATAATTAATACGCTAGTTTAACTTACTTTGTAGTTCATGAGCCATTAAATGAATTTGTTTTTTGCATCATTTTTTGGTCGATTTGGCAAATCGATTTTGGAACTCAGTTAGCATAGATTTTAAGCTGTATTGTGTATTGTGAAATATTATTTTAATTATCTCGACGAAAAATCTATATTTTTTGCTGAAACAAAAAATCCAGAGTAGCTTTCAATTGGATCTACTTTTTGTATACAAAAAATTGATAACTTAATTACGGATTTTAAGTTTTGCAATCGATTTTAGGTCAATTTTACGGCAATACTACACACACATAACATATAACGCACTTGTATTCCGGAATCAACCTTTTATTTTAGGACAGATAACAATGGCTTATAGAGGAAAGGTAAATTGTCTTTGAAAAGTTGATAGAACAATTCGATTCAATATTAGGCAAGGAAACTCGAAAACCATCTGAAATATACTTTTTGACATCTGTAAAAAACTGAAAACAAAATCCTATATCGACGAATTTTGATCTTAGTAAATTTCCAATTTTACACACGATAGTAGGTTCACAAATTGGGCACAATGGTCTCGAATGGCAACTTCCACAAATTACTGTGAGTCTGTGGTGTGTCGAGAAAAGCACTGCTAAAGTGTGCCTATTGTGGAATATATACATATTTATTCACCACATTGATCTCCATTTCATCTAATTCTCAACTAAAGTACAGCTGGCATAAATAAACATTAAGCTACTAAATGATATATGCTAATTATACTAATATAAACTTTCTACCGAGCTTCCATCCTATCCTAACAGCTTATAGTTAAAGGCCAATCAACATAATGTGGATCTAATCACACCGTTATGATCAAGGACCCATGAACTCTATGAATACACCGATTGACTACTATCAAGGCTTATATCTGACAAGAGGTATTATTGGTTATATATGGACCTAGGAATGATTATCTAATCTCTCTGACAAAAATTATATAAAGAGGAAATTTATTTATTACAAAAGTCTTTAAGCAGAATTTAACATGGTAATAAAACCCTACACTTATCTAGTTGAATTCCTATTGTTTTTTTATACTTTTTTTTTCGTAGACGTCTATCTAATCCATAGATGTCTCACACCTAAGTTAACTGCGCATTATTATTGAAAATAATTAGAGATACGATTGATATATGTTTCTATGAATATTGATTCAGGTAAGCAGCAACTCTGCATGGACTGGAATGTTAAAAGCCAAAAGGGTTGATAACTTAGAAACAATCTTGCTAAAATATTACACTTTTATTAACGGTACATCCAGAGAATGTATTTATATTATTATACATTATAATTATACACATTCATTATAACTATTACGCATATATATTATAACACTGATTATGGATCGAGACCTTTGGATGTACAATCTACGGTATAATATTGAAATAATAGTTTTGTCCTTACATGTCCCTTCCTTAGGATAAATATCCATAAATTTAAGGACATTGTCCCTAAATTTATGGTATTTTACAATTCTTTTAGCGACAAAGTCCATAATTTTAGTGATTTTCACCCTAAATTTGCATACTTTCATTTTATATCGACTATATAATATATATCCTAAAAGTTATTCGCTTAGTTCAGTAATTAAGGCTTGTGTCTTGATACATGAGTCTTCAATTCAACCATTGCCAAGTACGCTTTTATTTATTTTACTCGAAATTTTACCAATAATTTTATGGGCATTGAAACTAAAAGTATGCATTTAATCCATAATTTTAATAAAAATGTCCATATTATAATTCAAAAGTATTCAATTTTGAAGTAGAAAGCGCCTTGTTTTAGGGAGAATTTCCATAAAGAAGTGTCATTGTCCCTAAAATTGCTCATAAAATAATCAATTCTGCCCATATATCGGATATTTTAGGGACATGATTTCGTCCATAAAAGAAGGGTACATGACAATACATTTAGGAAATACGTGCGTCATAGTGAATGATTTCGATAGTTTGCAAAATACAAAATTTATTATTATAGATCTAAAATAAAGCTATTAAGAAGACTTAGCAGCTGCTAAAGCTGCAGCTTGAGCACCAGCGAAGGAATCCATGATGTGAGCGTAAGAAGGTAAACGTTTAGCGAATAATGCAGCCATACCAGTGAGATCTCTACGCCAATCACGACCTAATTCACAAGCAACAGCAAACCAACTTGTGAGTTGAGCACCACTTTGTTGCATTCTTAACCAAGAAGCATCACGAACAGCTTCAGAGAATGTACCAGAAGCATCAGTAACAACGAAGACATCATAGCCAGCCTTTCTAGCAGAAAGGGTAACAAAGGAGACACAAACATCGGTGACAATACCAGAAACAATTAATTGCTTTCTACCAGTCTTCTTAATAGCCTTAACAAAATCCTCATCATCCCAAGCGTTGATTTGACCAGGTCTAGCAATATAGGTAGTGTTAGGAAACAAAGCCTTGAGCTCAGGGAGCATGACACCATTGGGACCATCTTCACGAGAAGTAGTTAAAATGGTAGGAATACCATAATACTTGGCGGTTTCAGCAAGACCCATTACATTGTTCAAGTAAGTATCAGGGTTGTAGTCACCAACCAAGTTCAAGAGACCAGTTTGATGATCAACGAACAAGAAAAGACTGTTGTCAATATCAAGACGATTGTAAAGATCAGCAGATACAGAAGAGATTAAGGCGGCAGCACCAACAAAAGCAGCAGTAAGAGAGAAACGCATTGTTAAAAGATGTTCTTGAAAGAAGTATGATTGAATACAAAGATGTTGATAGTAAAATAATAAATTGACAAATAGGCTCTGTATTTATACTAAAATCTATGTCTTTACATGCATTGTATATTCTGATATTTCACCTATTTGGGTAATTCTTTCGGCGACCTTATTAGGAAATAGTTCCCTTGTTAACAATCTTCTCCCCACATGGTTGTATAATCGAGTTTTATTCTTACGCCAAGATCAAATCCTCTCTTTCAATGTTTGTAAAGATGGTTCGTACCTGAATTTTAAGATAATCATAATTGTGATTGTATAATTAGGTTTGTTTCATATCCAAAATATAAAGTTTATCACTCATGTTAAAATGCATTTGGGTATTCGGTCTTGATTCACTAATTATAATTGCAAATTCTAATTATGACAATAATTTTACAGAATATGCCCTTATATGAATTAGTGATACTTGCATAATCAAGGCATTTAATCTTAGTTTGTGTTCATTATCAAAATTCAAGTATACGAGTTTTATAGATTTGTTTATCATTGCTTACAAACAGTTGTTGTTTCCTCAAATTCAACGCCCCATTTAGACCTGTGCAATGTAGTTTGATTTATATAGTAAATACGGCGTTTAGATCTACCGACATCATGCAAAATCTAAAGTATAATACACTAACTCCATCAACTTGGATAGTCTACAAGTATAGTAAAAGAAGATTTATATATGCAGTGCCTCCTTGAAGCATATTCATACACGAGTGCAACTAATACTGATTAATTATTGACGAATATACAATAATATTTGATTCAGGGACGATCAACTGTTTTGATTATCAATAAATTTGGAGATATACCTATCAAAAACAGGGTCATAAAGCATGCAGCAATCTTTAGAATATAGTGGTGTAATCTTCCAGTAGTTTCCCAGACCATTACCAATGATTTTGCGCCTCAAAATCATAAAATTCAAACCTAATTAGTAATACAACCGTTATATATGCTGTATATATATAAAAATATATACAAATTTTCCAATTCGGAGAATTTTAATTTGCATATGTAACCTGGTTTATATTACATGAGCGCAAGGGAGCCATATACACTCTAATAAACTATCATAACCATATTGAGTTTACATTTAATTTGGCAATTGTGTAACCACGCTGGGTTGTTTCAACCAAGGATCGCATAAATCAACAGTTGGTGTAGCGCTATTGATGTTATTGACACTATAGTCAACCAAACAAATACTCTTCATGATACAGACGTAATTAATTGCTCTTTTTTTCATATATGTTTATATATATATCTATGGTTATGACAGCATGTTGAAACTGCAAATGTAGATAAGAGTTTCCTCCGTATTAAGGGAATGAACATATGTATATTAATGGATGACGGTTTTATCAAAACAAAACAAGGCAAAATGTATATCTTTTAAAACATTGTTTTTCTTGAGCAATCTTTAAAGAAACTTCCCACTTTATTGTCCCAACCAAATTATTTCTGTAATCTATAATAAAACCAAGTTCGATGCTTTTGAAGAGCCATCTTTGATTATGGCAATTATAAACTGATAATAAAGGGCCATCAGGGTAAGATCTTCATCGCATACAAAAATTTTACCCTAAAAAGTTGTTCGAAATCCAATATCAAGCTAAATTATTTGGAATTTAATGAAACAGGAATACTTTAAATTATGTTGCTTATCATCATGGGCAATGTACTATCGGGAAGAATTTGAAATCTTGTACGGTCATGATGCGGTTTAATGGATACATACATAAGGGATATTTGGTTTATAGGACCCTTTGTAATCTCTTGATATTGTTTTCATACCTTAAATTCATAGATTAAATTTAGTGGGTACTAAATGTCTTCGTTTCTATACCCTGTATTCGTGGTTAGAGTCTGATCCAGCCATGTAAACTTTATAATATCCCAGGAGAGCGACAGTCTTCATAAAAGCAAGTAATGACAGGGGAGCTGATGCAATGATTTCGTTAATTACGTAGAGCAATAGTAATTAAAAACTGTGTATGCTTCCTATATAATCCCCAAGGGTGAATCGCACTAATAGAATTTGATAAATACAAATAGAAAGATGTATTAAATCAAATTTGATATGTGATTTGTTACATAAATCGAGTTGACAACGCAAAACCTAAAAATTTAGAGAATTTTTACGTCCCAATTGTAATAACAGAGCCTCAAATGTGTAATAATAAAATGCATGTACTTTTGCGCAATCTATTACCATAAATTTAATTTTGTAAACTTGTGGCAGAAAGGGTATAGATAATTGCATTAAAGTAATATTTTAGTTTTTTTTTCCAGAAAAATCAAAAAATTAGGCTCACAATGTACAAAATGAACGCTTCTTTCATCATAATGCTAAGTTTATTTAAGTCATAAAACTCCAGTAATCACCTTAGTAAAAAGTTTCATTTTTCGAACGAAAAATTGAATTTAATGAAATTTGAAATTTTGGACGAGATATAGTAAAACATTCGTTTGATATGCTCTTGAGCTTTGGAATCGCCGCAAACTAGTAAAATCTAACATTTAATGTATTGAAGTATGTTCATTTTGGTAAATAAATGATATTTATTACGTTTTATATCCGTTTAGTTGATTTTAAATGCATTCAATGATTGTAACAGCCAAAGCTAACGTATTTAAGCTAAATAACTATCTTATTGGATCAGAACTCATGAATTTACCTCGACTTTTCGTAACGAAATACCTTGATTTTTACACAACAAATAGATTTACTTGATATAAACACTTTTTTATTTTATTAGGTTATAATTAAGAAAGTTCAGCAGCCTTTTGATATAAACTAGAAACAACTTTATCGACCTGCTTTAAAGTTTCAACAGCAGTTTCATAAGTCTTATCTTCCTCAGGCTCGTCAAAAACAATTAAACAACCAGCACCTTGATCAAGAATACCATGGAATTTCTTATCCAAGATCATTTGTGATAATTTAGCTTCGACTTGTTGTGTAGGTAATTTAACCATATCGGCAATATGACTAATCTCAACACGAGAAAATGGTTCAATAATGCGAACCAAATTTTGTTCCAAAAGAGTATCGTACAATGCTGCAAGTTGGGTGCGAATGATGGGATCGTTATTCAATTCGTTGGTGTATGTGGCCAAGGCTGTCTCAAACTCTTGGAGATTTCTATTTTTATGGGCATGAGCAACTGCCTTCATGGCATCAATTTCTACACCTGCATATCTTAATGCAACCTTTCCACCAATAATTGAATGAACATCTTCAGTCTAATCAAAGTGTTAATTTTCATTTTTAAAAACACAAAGCACATACACACACACATACACACTTTCTCTCTCTCTAAAAAAAAACTTACCAAATTCAACATGATTTTACACAACAACATATACTTGAGTGCTAAAATAGCTTTAGGATCTTCTTGGCTAGAGAAACCTTCAAATGTTTCAAAAAAGTAAGAATAAGCTGTCTTGTAATCCTTTTCTTCAGCATGAAGAACACCAGATTGCATATCTAAAGCAGCTTGTAATAAAGGTGGACAGTAGATAGAGTTGGCAGAAGTACGAGCAGATGTCAATGCAGCTCTTGATTTAGGAAGATTTCTTAAAGCATGACAAACACGACTTTCAAGTAATTGAACCTCAACAAGAACCATTTTATCATCTAAGCGTTTCAATTCCTTTAAAAGTACTGAAATCAAACTTAAGGATTCGTGATACATCTTATTATCCAAATAAAGAGCAACTAGACGAGTTTCGAGTGCTTGCTTCAAAAAGAGACGCTTTTCTTGGACACACCATTCAATATTTTCTTTACAGATTTCAATTTGAAGAGGAAGACAGTTGGGAATGTCGCTGAAATAATCAATGAGCGAGCGAGCTATACATTTGATTAGTAAACTATATGAATCATTGGAATGAGATGGTATTTACTCAATTTAGCAGTTTTAGCTTTGGCAATTGTCAACATGAAAGGACGGGATGAACGAATCAATTCTGCGAGATCTTGAGGAAGTCTACATTTGACAAGATTGTTAATTTCTACATGATATTCCATCAAAAGCAACTAAATATTTACTGAAGATCTCTATAAATTTGAGCAAGTTGAGAAAGAGCATATTCCTGCTCTTTTAAAGTTTCTTCAGTAGTAGATTCCTCTGCCATGATGGCTTTGTAAGAAACAACAGCTTCCTCAAACTTCTTTGCTTCCTTCAAATCATCTGTTTGTTGCAATCTATTTGTGGGAGCGGGTTTAGTTGTAGCAGTAACCATAGTTGTGTATTTAATGTGTATATATATATAAGAAAAGAGATTCTAATTGAACGCACAAATGGTTATAATGCCTCTACTTGACCCTTATTGACCATGTATTCAAGAGGTCACCTTGGAACGATTACGCGTTCGCCGTCACGGACATGCAATGGTATATGACGATTACCTTCTTAATTACCCTATGCCCTCAAGGTCAAGAAGCAGCAAGCGCAGCTTGGAATTGATGGGCCCATAGTGAGGGGGGCGGATGAGAGCAGGAAAGAAATCCAATGCGTACGCGTGTCCCCCTATTCTATTCTTCTTCTTCACTTTAAATAACATTTCAATAAACAAAATGTCTGCTCCTATTGATGATAATCAGGTACCCAAGATTCCTGACCTTGCTCTTGCCGTAAGTTTTAGATTAAATCATTGTTGACATTGGATGAGATATACTGATATACAATAAATAGCATCAACGTTTCATTATTAGTCAAGGCCCAGTCGAATTAAGAGATGAAGCCAAGAATAAGCTCTTTGAAGCTATCAAAGAAAGCAGTATGTTGTTGATTTGGATATATATATAAACAAAGAGCAGCATTGATATTGATATTTAAACATTAGATATGGCACCTTTCTATAAGATTATGGTTGAAGAACTTCAAGCACCTTTCGATCAAGCTTTGTACGATTCTATGGTTGCAAAGAATGAAGAGGAATTGAAGAAGTTTGATGATAAAGCAGTAGATGCCGAACAAAACCAAGGAGAAACTGAGATCAATGAGGCATTTTTATCCAAAGCAGATTATTATGCTAAAATTGGAGATAAAGTAAGCAAAGCTACTCTTCGATTGATACAATTATATAACAAAGAAATTAGGAAAACGCTTTGACAGCATACGAAAATTTATTAAAGCGATCAATCACATTGGGTACTCGCATCGATATTGTCTTCACTTATGTCCGTATTGGTTTCTTCTTTAATGATAATAATTTAGTTCGTCCCAACATTGAAAAGCTTCGAGAATTGATTGAACAAGGTGGTGATTGGGATCGTCGTAATAGATTGAAGGTTTATGAAGGTGTTTATCTCATGTCTATTCGTGATTTTAAGGGCGCTGCCTCTTTATTCTTGGATACATTGAGTACCTTTACCAGTACTGAAATTATGTCTTATCAAGATTTTGTTAAATATGCCGTATTGACTAGTTTGATCAGTATGAAGCGTGTAGATATCAAGAAGAGAGTATTGGATGCTCCTGAAATTTTAGAAGTTATTTCTGATATTCCTCATCTCGAAGATTTTATGGCAAGTTTGTACAATTGCAAATATGCTCAATTCTTCCGTTCATTAGCAGCTGTTGAACAAGCCCATTTACGTACATCTCGTTACCTTTTACCTCATATGCGTTATTATACTCGTGAAATGCGTATTCAAGCCTATGCTCAACTGCTAGAAAGTTACAGATCTTTAACAGTTACAAGTATGGCACAAGCATTTGGAATGAGTGAAGATTACATTGACAAGTATGCCGTTTTCGATAATGTAAAAATGAATAATTAACTAAATGCTTTTTTGATTTTTATAGGGATCTTTATAAATTTATTGCTGCTGGTCGTCTTAATTGTGTCATTGACAAGGTGAATGGTATTATTGAAACAAACAGACCTGATGCAAAGAATGCCCAATACCAAGCCGTTATCAAGCAAGGTGATCTTTTGTTGAATAGAGTCCAGAAATTGAGCCGAGTTATTGATGTTTAAAAAAAATTTATATAATAAAAAAATCCATGATGTTTTAATTGACGAATATTAGATGTTTGAACTCTTGCTGCACAGTATTCCCTTTTTTGTATGGTGCAGAGAATTTCAAGTATTCTGTAAACATTAAAGAATCAAAGAATTTTCATTCAGTTTCAGAGAAAGCCTTTTAGGTATATCTAACCTTTTACTGTGTAGTACTATGTATGATTTAATGCTAGTCATTTTTTATTTGGGTCTCATACGTGCGTTTTCGTATAAATTCGCATTTCAATTAATTTTTGCATGTAAAAATTAAAGAAAAGATCCGAAACTGTTGTCAATTAAGTATACTATATAATGTTCATAGATGGCTAATTGATAACAGGGCCATATCTGCATTTATACCTTTGTTTGACTAATAAAAAAACTCATATAACAGTTACAAAATATCTTCTATTATGTACAGTACATATTACATTTCTGATTTTCAATTACTCTAAATGAGCAAATTGCTTTATACAGACCAACCATTTTTACAAATGTGAAATAGACAAAGGTATCCATGATCAAATTTGATTAATTACAAATTCGATATGCATCTATGGATGTTTCTTGTAAAAATGTACTATTTTATTTTGGTGAAGATCCTAGCAATATCAAACCAGACGAATTCTTGAGTATGTATATTTGTCAAGTTTATGTCAGATTGAGAGATAAAAATATACTTTTGTGGTACTTTTGTGATATGAAACTGATTACTATTTCCATATCTAGTTTGCCCGAAAAGATCTCATGATTATAAGAGAAGAAATTGAGTGTATGAATAGAGTACGTCAATCTGAAAAAGATGATTAAAAGTATCTCAAAAATAAAATATTTATTCATTCGTAACAGCTGCTACACTATTACTATTACTATTACTATTGTTATTATTCTTCCAAATGGAATATGATTTCTGATATAATGGCATTAAAATATCTGTTTGAGATAGAATTAAAATGTTACGAATACGATCCAAATGACTAATATTTGGTTTAAATAACTCTTGACGAAACTTATCAAATTCATAATGTGTAAAATCATACATTGTTTGAATAGTTGGACTAAATTTTGCCTTGAAGGATTCCATTTGTTCTTGCAACTGTGGCCATTGTTGTTGTTGATGCTGTGTCATTACATTAACTTGTTCTAATACCCAACTACGAATCATTAGTTTGATTTGTTTCTCTTCTTCTATTGTAGCGGATGCTTTTTTAGAGATCTTTTTAGATGTTCTTGAAGATAAAATATTGACAACATGTAATAGACGATCCATGCCATGTTTCTCTTGATTATCTTGTTGTTCTTCTTGCTCATCATCACCAGGTAGATATTGCTCAATCAGTGTTTCAAATTGATTAGCAATATAATCAATACGGGGATTTACAACATTTGCAGCGTTTGCAATATGACCTTTAATAGGCTCAACTAATAACTTGTCTGTTGGTGTATTGATAATTAAAGGGAATTTACTTGCAATTAAATCAAGAGATCTGTTTCCAATGTGATTAGCACAAAAGACTACTTTGTTATCACAGTAAGGCTGAGCAGTAGATAGCATTGTTTGTAGTTTTGTTTCAGCATAATCAAGTGCTTTTTGGCCAACTGCATGTTGTCTCACCATATTTTGAGCTCCAAGGAAACTGTCTTGAACAATTGGAATAGCAGCAAATCTTGAAAAGAAGCTTGTTTCTACTACAGTGATTTCAGGCTCTTGTTTTTTATCATGTTGTTGTTCATCATCATCTTGACCTATGCTAAATCCAGAATCGCCACCAGTACTATAATTATCATCGTCTGCTGTAATACATAACATGTGAAATGTTAGGGTTATATTATTCATTTAATCATATTGCTACTTTACCACAAGATGATGAAGTCATGGATTGATATTCTTCATGTTGAATATCGGGTGATTCAGTTTCGGTAGCAATCATTATATTTAAATTACAAGAAGATAAAGAAAAAGGAAATGAAATGAATGCTTATATATATACAAAAACATATAATATAAACAAGTTCATATGTCTATGGGGAAATGATTACAAACTGAAACACTTGTTATATGTTATATTTCATAAAGAAAGATGTAACTGTTTATAAAACAATTGATCTAAATCATCTGATAAAACAAAAATAAAAAAAAAAAAAACTACAGTGTAGCTAGTACAATATGATCTAGATGATGTTCCACTATATATGGATGCTTATATAAACTGTAATGGTATAGCAACTAATAAAAAGACAAATTATGATTAGTCGAAATCAAATGAAAATGTAATGCTCATGTCACTTGGCAAAAAGTAAATTTGATTATTGTAAAATTGAAAGTAGGGTTTATTATACATTGAGCCGTTTCTATATGCAGCAAGACCAATTGCTAACGCTGGTAGCTTGTCCTTACTAACACATTTATTTCTTGCAAGACATTTGGGATTTAGACAAATGAAAGAACCCATTTGACTTGTTGACAGTACCGTTTGACGCAAATGGGATGACTTAGTTTAGCAAAGCAGAAAATGCAGGTTTGCAAGCTGTTGTTTTCATTAGTAATGAACAAAGGTGTATACCGAGCATGATCTCTCTTTCTCTCTCTCTCTAAAACCCCTCCGGATCTTCGATGCTCCTTGATTTTGTTCCGTAGCCTTTATCTCCCAGCGAAATTATAAATCATGCCTTAGTAGGCCCAGCAAAATGAAGCAATAACATTGGTTTACGGTAATAAGCACAATTACTGCGGCAAGGCAAAGTAAAACCTCTTAAATGTAGAAATTTTTACATGCCAAAATTCTTTATTTCTTTTTCATATCCTAGTATAACAAAAATGGAAGCTACTTCTTCAAACAATAATACCAATTCTTCTTCTACAGAGACGAATAACAAGAAAAGAAACAACTATCGTCGTCGTAATAATAATAATGGCAATAAAAAGACAGAAGATGGTAAGAAAGCGCGTCCAACTACCGCTGATTCCAGTAAAACAAATGGTCAACAACAAGGTGGTAAGCAACAAGAAAAGAAGCCTTTAAAAGGGTTTAAAAAGAACCCAAAAGAGGATGAAGAGCAGGAAGATGATCCCGAAGGAGAAGTCTGCTTTATTTGTACTCGTCCTATCGATTATTATGCTGTCGCTCCTTGCGATCATCGTACTTGTCATATGTGTACTTTAAGACTTCGAGTTCTTTACAAAACAAAGAATTGTGCCTATTGCAAGGTAAAATATATATAAATCGCTTAGCAATGTCTCGAAATATTAATTAAATGGACCATGCATAGGCCGAAGCCAAAAAGGTAGTATTCACGAATGATAATGAGAAATCTTACGAGGATTATAAACGAGAGGATACACCTTTTTACGACAAAAAATATGGTATTCGATTCGAGACAGAAGATATGTATAAAGACACATTGGTATTACTTCAATACAACTGTCCTGAACAAGATTGTGAGGAAGCCTTTGAAAATTGGAATGAATTAAAGCGCCATGTAAAGCAAGCACATGATAGATTATGTTGCGATTTATGTCTTCGCAACAAAAAGATCTTTTCGCATGAACATACCTTGTATACCCAATCACAATTACAGAAACATCATCGTGAAGGTGATGCATCATTCAATAAGGATGATGAGACAGGATTTACGGGACATCCCGAGTGTGTGTTTTGTAAAACAAGATTTTATGGTGCTGATGAATTGTTCGAGCATTGTAGAGATAAGCATGAAAAGTGTCATCTTTGTGAGAGAAAAGGTATTCAGCATCAGTACTATGCCAATTATGACAGTTTAGAGAAACATTTCAAAAAGGAGCACTTTTTATGTCAATACAAGGAATGCTTGGATAACAAATTTGTAGTGTTTGATTCAGATATCGATTTGAAGGCACATGAAGTAAATGAACACGGAAATTCACTTTCTCGTCACCAAAGAGCAAAACAATCTGAAGCTCGTCGTGTAGATGTCAATTTGAATTACTCCAGCAGCAATAGTCAACAACAACAACGCAATAACAGCAACAATAACAACAGACAAAGAAACTTTAATTTATCTGCAGAAGACTTTCCCGATATCAATGGATCTATCGTTTCTTCATTACCATCTCAAATGGCCTCAGCAAGTTTATCTGAACAAGAGCAATGGCCAACGTTAGGTGAAGATACTACAGCTAGTGGAAGAGCTTCACCTGGAGGAGGAGGAGGATCCGGAAGTGAGACAGAATCTGGTATCGTTTCTCGACATGCTGCTGCATTAGATCGTGTTGCGGATATTTTCAAAAATGTAGAAAAAGTAATTAAATTTCGTCAAGCTACAACGAAATTCACTAGTTTGAGCATTGATGCAGATACTTATGTGAATACTATTTTTGATCTATGTGGAAAAGATGCTGAACTCACTGCCAAGGTTTTGACGGGTGCAAAGGATTTGATCGATAATCGTACATTAAGAAGCAATGTGATTCACATTTGGAATAAGAAAAAGAATCCTTCTTCTTTAGCCACAACAACAGATGACAATAGTTCGCCTCGTGTATTAGTTGTGAATCCTGCTTCCAAACAAAAAAGACAACAAGCAATTTCAAACAAGAAAAAACCAGGTGTTTGGGATAAAGTTGCATCTGCAGCAATTGATGCAGGCGCATTTAACTCGGTTCCCTTTCCACCAACTCAATCGAAAACACCATGGAGTGGTACATCAACACCGCGCACAAATTCAGATGGTAGTTTACAACAATTATTCCCTGCTTTACCATCAGCTGGACCTTCTAGACGAGCTGAATTAGATAATTTGCTCAGAAAACCAAATAGAAATGCATGGGGAGAATCCTCCATGGCTACAAGTGAATCTGAATTTTCATCAGATAATAATAATGATACCGTTAATAGAAAGAAAAAGGGAAAGAAAGGAAAGCAAGTTTTGTTTCGCGTTGGTTTATAATAAGGAATAAAAATTTTGATTTTGTAAATATATTATATATATATATAATCAACTACATGTTGGCATTGGCTTGAACTAATGAAAATGGCGATAATGCAATTGCTTTTGGTAAAGATCTCTTTTCTGTTGTATAATCCCATAATTGACTTAATAACTCGGGTCCTAATGAATATAAATCTACCATAAATTCATCTATTATCAAACAAAGCATTAGAAACAAAACGACATGTGGTTAAAAAAATAACATTTGTTACCATCGTTATCTTCCACTACTGTATCATCTTTTTTGCTCCTGATGATTAACGCCTGAACCTCTTCTATTTGCTCAGGTGTTAATAGTGTTAATCTTTTCGCTAATTCCAACATATCCAGTCCCTATAATATATAAATGAGTACAAATCATTCAATGCTAAACAAAGCAGCATTACCACTGGTATTCCCCATGCTTTTCGAACATTTTCATCTACTTGTTTTGTATGTATACTACTAGCATTTTCTATGTCTGTCTCATTATAAATATCATCTATAATCACACCATCCAGATTTGTCGATTTCTTTTGTCTTCTATAACCATGCACGGATCTATATAAATCATCTGATTCAGTACTAGATTCATGATCAAATTGATATAATATGTTTGAAGATGGTGATGTAGGGTATCTGTTATTATTGGAAGAAGAGGGTGTCATTGGACCATCTGTGTTGTATTGTGAAGGTGAAGATATAGATGGTGGTGTCTTGATTTTTTTAGCTGCCAACGTGGTCGGGCTGGGTCGTCTTTTTCTATTATCGATGTGAATTGTTGTTTGTAAATCACTTGTAGGGATTTCCATGTGTAAAACTCGTATCAATTCTGGTGAAGGATTATTGAATACAATTGTATGCTTGATGGTATAAATTGGTTCACGAAAATGCAGATCAAATAGAATTTCCTCTGGATCAGGTTCGTGTAGAGAGTCTTTAAAGTACAAAATGACACGCATATCAAACTCTCCCCATCCTTTTTCTTGTAATAAATATGGTTCCTTTTTAAAATCTATTTAATTCATACTATTAAAATACTTTTTGATATATGACATATTGAATACTATACCTCTGACAGGGTTAACAAATGTTGGATGCAACCAGTATTCAACATGGTCCAAAAGATGGTTCAGTTTCCCCTTTTTCTCTCGATTATTATCTACAGCAACAACTCTGATCTTCCAATTTCTCCAAGGATGTCCATCAGCTGCTTTTCCACTTGATTTTAATACATGATTTTGACATATAATTTTGACATCTTGGGTATAAACGCTCTAGTAAAAGTTAATTTCATTGTACAGACTTGCAGTTTTCAGGATTTACCATTGTTATGATTGACTGTTCTGCTTTTTATTCTCTAGATATGTATAAATATGTAAAAAGGGATCGAGAATTTTGAGTCTTACAGCTTGAGTATATATTATTAGACAGGTGAATAATCGTGAAAAAAAAGTCAAAAACTCACTTTAGATACAGGTATTTATATAATGATAATCACAGAAATCAAAAATCAACGATATATGCAACTCTATTTACAGCAAAGAACAGTGACCTAGCGAGTTTTGCCTAAAAATACAATTTTATATCGTTTATAGTTGTACAAAAGGAAAAAGAAGAGGAGATACCTCTTTTAGAGAATCGACCTTTTTTCAATTGTCTTGTCTGGTAACATATTTTGCAGATACGTCACCTTCCATACGTTCAAGAAGCACTGGGATTTAATTGATACATCTCAAACGTTTATATCGTATGCATTAAGAGCTTTTGAAGTTTGATCTACTCCTATATCGCAAAGAAATGCAAAACGAATTCTGCGAAAGGAAATCGAGTTTGCAACATTACTTTTTTTAAGGTATCTAGTTGAAAATTGATGCCTAAATCTTTTAAGAGATAAGATTATGCGTGCGTTGATCACGAATCTGTCATTTCCATGATGTCTGTCATATCTATGCGCATCCAATGACAATGACTAAGATATCATATATTGGATATATATATAACACGAGTAAAATTTGACGATAAAATCTAACTCTATAGATGTATAATGATACAAAGTATGCAAATTAATTAAAAACTGACATCATGCTATGGTATACAGTACACAACATTTTTTGAATTTCTACATATTATTAACGCTCTTCAGCACATTTTTAAGTAACCTTAGCTGACAAGTAGTAGTTTTTTTTTATGCACAAGATAGAACTGGCTGGAATACACTTTACATTTTTTATTTGACAGAAAGCTATTCATTTTTCGTCAAGAAAATTGAATATTTTTATTCAACACTAATACATACTGCATTGCAAATAGCGATCAGTATAATTGGCATACTTCAAATGCCTAGAAAAAGCTTTACAACTTCAATGTTTGAGCAATAAAGTTTTAAATAAGTCTGTAATATGCTGCAAAGATTGGTTATATTTAATCTCGATGCGCTTTGCCAAGTTGTACCTGTTGTGTACTGTTTAAATATACACAATGAATAACTAGAAAATAAAGTTAAAACTAGATATATTTATTGAGTATATTGTAGGTAAAAAGATAACCAATCCATCTCGAACGACATCAGGATTCAGGGTATTTATATGTTTTGGAAGCGTGGATATAGAGTCTACAATACAGAGTGTATGAAAGTATGATTTCATCTTCTTGAAGAACTAGTTGATTACAACATGATGATATAATAGGTTGGCCATAGCAAGTTTAGTAGGATACGACCAAGTTAAGTATATAGGATCTTCATGCTTGATTTACTTTAGACCGTGAATGTTGATGCAAATGGAATAGTTGAATTCCATTTCCAGGAACGAGTTCATGATTGGCTCACTTCAGGATCTCAGGCTACACCATTTCATCATAGACTAAATGTAACATAACTAAATGAAATAAAATTGGCATACATCATTATCACCTCATACTCATCCTTCTATGCTAAGAATAATGTCTACATAATCCTTTGAGCACTTCTACTAGTAATACATGTACCCAGTATAGTCTATGTCCTAAACAGTGTACAAGTGCTTAATTCCATAATTAAATACGAACCAGAGATGGATACTAATAAAGCTTCAATTTATTGAAAACTTTTACTTGTGAGCTAGGGTTGGTAATAAATATATTGTTATGTCTACTTCCGAAGTCATCAAAATAATAAATCACATATCAGCGACATGAAATAAACGAGGTATTACGAGTACTAGAGTAATCTTTATTTCTACAATGTAGTTTATGGAATTTGAATGCAAACACGGAGGAACCATTTGTAAGTACTTGAGTTGATTCTGGTAAAACATTTAATAAACTGGCTTGGGACAAAGAGGGTAAAAAGGTGGCAATAGATTCCAGTGATGTCCATGTTTATGATATTGGAAACGTAAGATCAAAGCTCAATGTAAATCACCTCTAACGCAATAATTATAAAGTAAGACTATATTATCATCAAATAAAGTACCACACAATATTAACATGTATAAATATTTACAGTAATAAGCTCAAATCAAGTGGGTACAGCATTGTAAATTCTTGAAAAAGTTCTCCAGTATTATAAAATCTCTTATTTTTAAGACTTACAAAGCTTATAAGCGGAAGATTAATTTCAAAAATTATTCTTGTCCAGATCATCAATTTTGACATTTTTTAACTTTTTTTTTCTGATTTTGCAAATCTAAAGTTAATTATACTACTAATTATAAAAGCAAAAAATTTACACATATACAGAATTTAATGCTCTATTTGCTCAATAAAAAAAACCAAACATTTTTATTGCAAAATATCACATGAAAATCCTTTAACCAAAAATCCTTTTTTGGGGAAAAAGTGCAAATTTTCATTACTTGACATTTAATATTAAGCTTTTATAAAATGCGTATTAGTTATGGCTACAATTTTCTCTCACAATGTAGTACATTTAAACGTTGATTTTGGTATCAAAATTTGATTTTTCTGTTTTTTGATCAAAATCATGAGTGTTGGTAAGGATAAAATGAGTCTCGAAAATGTCCGCTACAAAAACTGAATTTTCAGACCGCACGTGGTTAAATATAAGAAAAGTTAAAAAAAAAACGCATTTTTATTTAAAACTTAGATATATACCATAGTGTAAGAGACTTAACCGTCCAATCTTGCTATGCTCAGTTACGTCGTCGCTTTACGGCCTCGCTTTTGCAAATTTTTAATGAATGTATGATATGACAACAAACGGTTTTTCTAGTAGAAAAATGTATGTTTCTATGATAACAGCAGATATTGCCTATTTTGTTTTATTTATGGTTTATGTGGTGTAATGCTGCTATTACATTGGCTGAAATATGCAATTTAACAGGGTTTTAACTGCGCTAAATGATGTAAAGCCTTGAAAACCCTTTTGTACGTTTGTTGTTTCTCTTTTTGTTTTCATATTTCAAGGATATATTCACCGTTTGATAAGTCATATCAGACTATCAAGCTTGTTGATGTGAACTACTGACAGTCTTTCACACATCAAATTGAATTAGTAATGAATAACATGAATCTGGCGTGAGAACCAAGATTATGAAATATAGAAACTTAACTATAATTTAAAATCACAAACAAGAATTATAGATAATTGTATAACCTGAATTAGTAATTGCTGATCCCTTTTCCCATCAGCTTTAAAACCAAGAAGATCAAATTACTGCATTAGTAATTTGAATTAGACATTTAATATAAATACCACAACGATCCATCGAGTAGATGAATCGTTGCTTTACTTTATACCTTTAATAAACTTAGAAAAAGAGTTATAATTGTATTTCCTATCGCTTTTTATAATTACGTTTTTGTAGCACTTGTCTTCTTGTCTTTTATCTGAATACGCATACTAACGCAAGAGACTAATGTTTTTAATATAGGTAGGAGGTAAGAGTCTATATTAGAGACTGATACTTTCATTTAACCGTATTCTAAGATCAATATCATTGTTTACTACTGTATTAATTTTGGACGTATTTCTTGATTACCAGATCAAATCCAAGGCAATCATATTTATATCTACTCAATGAGAAGCTAGAACTGGCTACACATGTTTAGGGTATAGACTAGACTGGGTACATGTATTACTAGTAGAAGTGCTCAAAGAAGGGTTATTTAGACATGATTTTTAGCATAAAATGATGAGTATGAGGTCAAAATGATGTATGCCAATTTCATTTCATTTAGTTATGTTACATGTAGTCTATGATGAAATGGTGTAGCCCGAGTTCCTGAAATGAGCCAATCATGAACTCGTTCCTGGGAAGGGAATTCAGCTATTCCATTTGTATAAACATTCACTGTCTAAAGTTAATCAAGCATGAACATCCTATATACTTAACTTGGCCGTATCCTACTAAACTTGCTCTGGCCAATCTATTATATAATCATGCTGTAACCAACTAGTTTCTCAAGACTATGATATCATTCTTTCATACACTCTGTATTCTAGACTCTATATCCACGCTTCCAAAACATATAAATACCCTGAATCCTGATGTCGTTCGAGATGGATTCGTTATCTTTTTTACCTACAATATACTCAATAAATATATCTAGTTTTAACTTTATTTTCTAGTTATTCATTGTGTATATTTAAACAACACACCCGCGAAATGTTCCAAAAAAGTAATAAAATCACAAATGATATAGAAACGAAAAAAAAGGATAATCTAATGTTTTACTTAATAATCATAGTTTTGATTGTAACTACTGTATACTTGAAAACAAATATTTTTGCAGCTGAAAATCGTAAACTAACACACTAAAATTCTAAGTTTAAAGAAGGTTAATTTGTTTAAATTTTATGAGTGATAAAGTATCATTTATGAGAAACGATATATAAAATAAAAATATACTTATAATTAAAGTTTATTATTAATAACACGTGACATGTGATAATAAGATATTAATCAAATTATCGAAATTATTTATTTTTTTTGCAATTAATAATTTTAAAGAAAATAAGATCATAATTAATTATTATATTACTTTTGATATATTTGTTAATTATGTGTTATATGTAATATTCTTTCTAGATTCATTTCATTCAATATTAGAATATTCCACAATTTTTTTTTCTTTATAAAAATCGATTAAAAAAAGCACCTCGTAAGTTTATGGTAACTTACAAGTTTCAATATATGTGACTATTTTTAGTATTTCTATGTCATGTGATTTTTTAAACAATATGAAAATATAATAATATTTGTAGTATTACACGTTTCTCTATAGCCTTATATTTGGCTTGCATATAAATTTAAGCAGTAAATGTTATTTAAGTTTATGCTTGAGCAAAAAACCATTGTTGCTGTAAACATTATAGGTATAAACATATTTACAAATGATGATAATTGTAAATATATTGGTTCTTGCATGTATTGCTCTGTATCAACAACATATTGAATTGTATTGTCTATAATATATATTAATAAAAACAAATGTAATTTAAAAACCCATTCCAGAAAAAAAATTCAATGGAATTTTGAGAACTGCACGATGATGCTCAAGTACAAACCAATCTGTGCCCATAAGATCAGCTCATTATGCTCATGGTCAGATTTTATTATTATGCACAAATAGAGATAATAATATGCTTATGGGCAATTCTACTATTATGCACACATGGGACTAATGTCACGCACATGGGCAGAATCTATAATTCTGCACAATAGGCTTAGCGTTGTGCTCGTTTGCAGTTTCTTTTGTTGTGGCCATGTGTATCTTTTTGTTATTTTTTTAGCCATATTCAATGGGCACAGCATCTGAGGCTATAGTGTGCAGGCCACTTGTGCACAACAAAATCATCTTGTGCAGCACAGATCGACCGTAGTGAAATTGCATATTTCAGCCAATGTAATAGCAGCATTACACCACATAAACCATAAATAAAACAAAATAGGCAATATCTGCTGTTATCATAGAAACATACATTTTTCTACTAGAAAAACCGTTTGTTGTCATATCATACATTCATTAAAAATTTGCAAAAGCGAGGCCGTAAAGCGACGACGTAACTGAGCATAGCAAGATTGGACGGTTAAGTCTCTTACACTATGGTATATATCTAAGTTTTAAATAAAAATGCGTTTTTTTTTTAACTTTTCTTATATTTAACCACGTGCGGTCTGAAAATTCAGTTTTTGTAGCGGACATTTTCGAGACTCATTTTATCCTTACCAACACTCATGATTTTGATCAAAAAACAGAAAAATCAAATTTTGATACCAAAATCAACGTTTAAATGTACTACATTGTGAGAGAAAATTGTAGCCATAACTAATACGCATTTTATAAAAGCTTAATATTAAATGTCAAGTAATGAAAATTTGCACTTTTTCCCCAAAAAAGGATTTTTGGTTAAAGGATTTTCATGTGATATTTTGCAATAAAAATGTTTGGTTTTTTTTATTGAGCAAATAGAGCATTAAATTCTGTATATGTGTAAATTTTTTGCTTTTATAATTAGTAGTATAATTAACTTTAGATTTGCAAAATCAGAAAAAAAAAGTTAAAAAATGTCAAAATTGATGATCTGGACAAGAATAATTTTTGAAATTAATCTTCCGCTTATAAGCTTTGTAAGTCTTAAAAATAAGAGATTTTATAATACTGGAGAACTTTTTCAAGAATTCACGATGCTGTACCCACTTGATTTGAGCTTATTACTGTAAATATTTATACATGTTAATATTGTGTGGTACTTTATTTGATGATAATATAGTCTTACTTTATAATTATTGCGTTAGAGGTGATTTACATTGAGCTTTGATCTTACGTTTCCAATATCATAAACATGGACATCACTGGAATCTATTGCCACCTTTTTACCCTCTTTGTCCCAAGCCAGTTTATTAAATGTTTTACCAGAATCAACTCAAGTACTTACAAATGGTTCCTCCGTGTTTGCATTCAAATTCCATAAATTAAATTGACTGGTTCTATCTACAGTAGTA
This sequence comes from Mucor racemosus, assembly GCA_027405735.1. NCBI lineage: Eukaryota > Fungi > Mucoromycota > Mucoromycetes > Mucorales > Mucoraceae > Mucor > Mucor racemosus. Next base: position 2,528,046 of record JAPEHQ010000005.1, read on the forward strand.
TCAAACGTATCGTCAGCCCACCTTATGATAAATGTCAATCTAAAATCAGAAACTTCCCATTGTCCTTGTTATAGGCTAAGAAAAGCTTGGTTTTTAATAGTGCAACAGCAATTAAATAAAAAACAAGATAATACTAATAGCACATGTTGAGTGTTTAACATTTAAGTAAGTTTGATGAAGTATCCTTTTAAACTCTTTCAAAAATCTTGAGGCAAACACAACATCTTGGTCCTGTAATCTCTATCTATCAAAATGTTGCGATTTCCACCACTACACAATGAATGCACTGTTTATCTATCTTGACCTCGATGTACATTGTTGGATATCAGTTTTTTACCAGTTGTATTTTCTCTAATTCATTAATATTCAGTCATATTGAACGATGATTTGTAGCATTACCAAAAAAAAAAAAAGAATAAATGCTTCAAGAGTTTTCTGCATATCAAATTATGCGATGCTTTTGTAGCAATGATTGCACTTAACTATGCTTTTTGAACCTATTGATATTAACCAAAATAACTAGTACTTTCATTTAAAAGTAAGCTTTGATTTATACATTTACATTCACCCATTCAGTAAATGACATTGCATTTATTATCCGTTGTACTAATCAACCAACTTTATCTTGATCCGATACATTTGACATGTAATGATGAGTCAAACATTTCAGTTTTATTCCTGCAAAACCTTGCCGCATTCCTTATATAGATACTACAAGGAAATCATTACATGATCCCTTGTAGATTTATCTGTCCTGTTATTACACTCCCTTTTTTACTTTTATTTATTCACTAATAAATACCTAATTTACAAATAAGAACACCAACCTTCATCAATCCAGTGATCACCAGTTTATAATAACAAGAATAATATCTATAAGCATATTATCCACCTTTGTTGTTAGTCCAAAATTACAGATAATTACATGACAATTAAATGCCAAAATTACACTTGAGCCGCCAGGTATCGCCACAAAAAAATCTCGTACAGCAGGTTGATGACGAAGCATCACAATTTACATCATTTTTTTGTGTTCATATCGATCTGAGCTTTCTCTCTCATTTATACATCTCTGCAAAAACTATATCTCTATCTGTTCAATTTAACTGAAATACATTGAACGCCAACATCGTACTTGGTAAAACGTCTTGCTTTATTGCGAGTCAACACAACTAATTTGATGCTAGTTTAGCATCAGCAGTTAAATCAGATAAATTTGAGATTAGACAACCCCTTTTTTTAATAACTTTGCACACCATGAGATAATAATGGAGCGTTGTTATAGATACGCTAATCAACAAGGATGGTGAGTTAACTCTAATGGACGAACGAGTCGATTATTAGCAGTATAAACAAAATATTAAAATTAAATATAGCAATTGAATGAGCAAGAGATGATAAACTATGTAAATTAGCATGATTGAATTGTTTCAAGCGGTTTGAACTGAATACGCCTTTACTTTTGACCTATAAAAATTTATTTATTAGTAAAACCAACTAACAAGTAATTATTATGGCGTACCTTTGATAGTTGGTAGTCGTATACAAGACAATATCTTGTTTTCCTTTTCTTGGCTGTTGGTCATTAAACAGAAACAAATATTTTTTAGAAATAAAATATATTAACAAGAATTTATTCATTCCTTCATTCATTCATTCATTCATTCTTCTATCGTATATTCTCAGGTTTGATAAATAATATTGGAACGTTGGTGTCTGTCTTTAGTTTGGTGAATAATGCGTACTTTGGGTATCCGGTATAATTTATAATTCTAGGCATTTCTACTCCTAAAAACTGAATTTTCAAATGCAACTGCATCTGTTGAATATCACTTGAGTTTCTTCCGTGAATTGTAGCTCATGTTATACTAACTCCCATTTTGGCAAAGATTGCTTTACATTCATCCATAACTGTATAATAAAACAAGATATCGTTTATTTAAATATAAAATTATGGCCTTTTATATTGATTTGACATTGAGATCCTGAGATATAATTTAAGGCACTATTGAATCATTAGATCTATTTGATATTTGATAGTATTCTATGGATTGAACCAGATCCATCATAATATAACCGTTCTTACAGAGCTTGTGAGTTGCCTTGTTTCAATACTGCGCTAAATGTGTTTGGATGTTGATTTGATAGCTACTTGTTGATTGATTAACCGCTGGGATGAAATAATATGGTGTCATAATTGAGGTGGAAGCGTTCTTGGTAATTGCTGGATTAAACTTAGCACGCTAGGAGCTTCTTATATCTGATATCAAGACTTTGCACTCCACTACATGTCGTAGACAATAGATTGTAAGATGTATTGATGCTATAGAAGGTAATAACATATGATACTTGTTGGCATACAATATAGTATATTATTCATATTTTTGCCAATGGTCACTCTTCCAAAAAAAAGTCGAACCATCTCCGGAAGCGGCCATCTAATGATATTTCGTTCCAAGTTTTAAATCTCTAGAAAAAATTATTACCGGACAGCCCGGACGCAGTTGTTTAAATATTCCAAGTAGCTATAAATAAAATGTAGGTATCAAAATTTTATACAAAAATTAAGGTTCGACTGCATTGCTATTAATTATTCAAAGGCTTATTTTAAGTAAAGCATAAATACAACCTACAACATTATTAGCCTAATAACGGATTTAACTTGAAAAGTATAACATGATACAACCGGATTTAAAAAAAGTCCGTAAAATCATAAATTTAAAGGATTTATATATAAAAGCACTACGGCCGACCTGTACTGCGCAGGATGATTTTGTTGTGCCAAGGTGGGCTGCACACTATAACCTGAGGATTTGTTGCACCTACTGAATAATTGCTAAAAAGATAACAAGATGCAGATGGGCACAACAAACGAAACTGCGCACGGAGCATAACAGCATAACGAAAAACCTGTATGTGCAGAGTTATAGATTCTGTCCGTGGTGTGCATGACATTAATCCCATGTGTGCATAATAGTAGGATTGTCCATAATAAGCATATCATTATCTCTTTTTGTGCATAATAATTAAATCCGACCATAAGCATAATGAGCTGATCGTATGGGCACAAATTGGTTTGTACATGAGCATTGTTGTGCCGTTCTCAAAACTCCATTGCATTTTTTACTGGAATGGGGTTTTAAATTACATTTCCTTTGATTAATATAGATTATAGACAATACAATTTAATAAGTTGTTGATGTAGAGCAATACATGCAAGAACCAATATATTTACAATTATCATCATTTGTAAATATGTTTATAGCTATAATGTTTACAACAACAATGGTTTTTGCTTGAGCATAAAATTAAATAACACTTACTGCTTAAATTTCTATGTAAGCCAAATCTAAGGTTATAAATGTTACTTTATGCCTCATAAAATTTAAACAATTAACCTTCTTTAAACTTACTATTTTGGTTTACGATTGTCAGCTATAAAAAGATTTGTTTTCAAGTATAGTTACGATCCGAACTATGGTTATTACACAAGATATCAGATTCTTTTTTTTTTTTATATTTCTATAACATTTAAAATTTTATCACTTTTCTGGAACATTTCATGAGTTTGTAGCCAGTTCTAGTAGCTTTTCATTGAATAGATAGTTATAAATATCATTGCCTTCGATTTGATCTGAGAATGCGGTTAAATAAAAATATCAGTCTCTAATATAGACTGCTACTTTTATTAAAAACATTAGTTCCTTATGTTACAGTAGCAGGCGTATTCAGTTAAAGAAAAGAGTACTAACTCGATAGTTTTATATGCTTTATCAAACAGTGAATATATTCTTGGAATAATATAAAAATAAAAAGAGAGAAACAACGCACGTAGAAAAGGATTTTCAAGGCTTTACGTTATTTAGCGTAATTAAAACCCTGCTAAATTACACATTTCAGTCAATGTAAAAGCAGTATTACAGAGCATTAACCATAAATAAAACAAAATAGGCAATATCTGCTGTTATCATAGAAACATACATTTTTCTACTAGAAAAACCGTTTGTTATCATATCATACATTCATTAAAAAATTGCAAAAGCGAGCCCGCAGAGCGATACCGTAATTGATCATAGCAAGATCGAACGGCTAAGTCTCTTACACTATGGTATATATCTAAGTTTTAAATAAAAATGCGTTTTTTTTTTAACTTTTCTTATGTTTAACCACGTGCGGTCTGAAAATTCAGTTTTTGTAGCGGACATTTTCGAGACTCATTTTATCCTTACCAACACTCATGGTTTTGATCAAAAAACAGAAAAATCAAATTTTGATACCAAAATCAACGTTTAAATGTACTACATTGTGAGAGAAAATTGTAGCCATAACTAATACGCATTTTATAAAAGCTTAATATTAAATGTCAAGTAATGAAAATTTGCACTTTTGCCCCAAAAAAGGATTTTTGGTTAAAGGATTTTCATGTGATATTTTGCAATAAAAATGTTTGGGTTTTTTTATTGAGCAAATAGAGCATTAAATTCCGTATATGTGTAAATTTTTTGCTTTTATAATTAGTAGTATAATTAACTTTAAATTTGAAAAATCAGAAAAAAAAAGTTAAAAAATGTCAAAATTGATGATCTGGACAAGAATAATTTTTGAAATTAATCTTCCGCGTATAAGCCTTGTAAGTCTTAAAAATAAGAGATTTTATAATACTGGAGAACTTTTTCAAGAATTCACGATGCTGTACCCACTTGATTTGAGCTTATTACTGTAAATCTTTATACATGTTAATATTGTGTGGTACTTTATTTGATGATAATATAGTCTTACTTTATAATTATTGCGTTAGAGGTGATTTACATTGAGTTTTGATCTTACGTTTCCAATATCATAAACATAAACATAAACATGACCATCACTAAACCTATTGCCGTCTTTTTATCCTCTTTGTCCCAAGCCAATTTATTCGATGCTTTACTACGTATAATCAAAGTTGTAGTGCAATGCGTTCTTCATCTATTTTTCGAAAAAAAAAAAAAGCCCAAATTTAAAATATTGATTAAGTAACTGTCGTAAGCAAATAGATGCTAGAAAAAAATATTAGAAAATCGTAACCCTTTTTCTCTTGAATACGTTACTTTATTACGTGGCCATTAATTCATTTTGTAATGGTTTATAGCTTATAGATTTAGACATTGCAACTCTACATAGTATGTTTTGTAGCACCCACGATGGTCCAGAAACTTTTGCGTTTGATATTACCTGTTTTAAGATATTACGCTTCGATATATTACATATATCCCTAGGCATGCTTACAATTATATTGAAGTACAATACATTTAAATTTTGATCGCTGTATACTACTATTCATAACTAAAAATCATCAAGAATTAAAAAAAAAAGAGAAATATGGAGTATTTATATAAAAATTTGAGTTTGTGCAAATAGTATCCTATTGATAAAACAAATGTTTGAAGGGAAAAAAAAGTGTTTTGAGTAGGGAGGAGGGGAAAATTACAGGTGCTTTGATTTTTAAGCGAAAGCAGGCAACTTGGTTTCAAGTTTTTCCATTCTTTCAGTTACGTGCCCAATATCAGAAGATCTATAAGCAAATAAAGGTTGTCAGACAAATGAAAATTGTTTGGTTTTATATAAAAACTTACTGTTGTTTCAATGTGCTAAGGATACTCTTGAGTTGAGTAGGGTTCATACCAGCAAATTTATGTGTCTTGGGTTTGGTTGCTTGAACTTGTTGTTCAAATTGTTCTTTCAACTGTTAAGAAAACTATTAGATATGTGATAATACATAACATTAATAGATATTTACCATTTTGATTCTTGCAAGATAACCAGAATCCCCAGAAATTTGCTTTGAAAGCTTTTCCAATTTATTGATCCATTCCTTCTCCTCAATTGATAATTCAGGCTGGTAGCTCTTCATCAAAGTGCGTAGCTGTTCATCGATTCGTAAACGTAATTTGGTATGTCTTTGAGAAATATCTTTTAATTTTTGTTGTTGTGCTTGCTTGGCTTCTTCTGAATTTGTTTCTTGTAATTTGAAATACAAGTCTCTTACTGCATTGACTTGTCTTTCGAATTCTTTTTGTTGAGTGTTTAATCTATTTTACATACAGTTAGATAAAATTAATATAATTTCAATCATAACTTTGAACGTTACCTGGAATCAATATGTGAAGCAGCCTTCTTTAAATCACGAGTTTCACGACGGATTTGTTCTGTAGATTTGGAAAAGAATCGAAGAGTTTCTTCATTGATTACAATTTCTTGTGGGCCACTCATGCCAGGGGGGACGACAATCTTGGGTTGCTTTGGCAATGTATCGAGTTGTGGAGGAGGTTTGAAGAGAGGCAAGGATAGAACAGGTTCATATCCTTTCTTGCTTCCACTTTCTTCAGAGCCAATATTATGCAATTGTGCTTTTACTGCCTTCTCAGCTTCTTCGGGAATGCCGATTTCACGACGCATATTTAAATCTCTTGTTACCAATCTGTAATCAGTAGTCAATGCTAATAAGGAATAAGACAAGTAAATATCAGAAATTAACACTAAGCCAATGATGGGGGCGAATGCATCTTTGAAAGGAGAAGCATTGACAAGTAGTCTCACTTCAGATTTACTCTTTTCCTTCAATAAAGTATCAAGCGCACGTTGTGATTCGGGATTACTTCCAGATTCGTATTTGAGAATGGCACTACGAAGGGGTTGAATCCATGTATTCATAGCAACTGCATGAACACCAGCAGCATGATAGACAAAGTAAGTATCTTCGTATAAAGGATCAGCAACGAAAGTAACAGTTTGGTATTTAGGTAATTCTTGATTCTTGAGGTTAATGACTTCGTACAAAGATGCTTTAGGAAGACATGCTGAATCAGATAACAATATACCCAGCTAATGAAAATGCATAGCTTTAGTAAGATTTGATCAATATTTGAATATATTTTTTTATTACCTCTTTTTGCCATGTATGAGTAGCATTTCCAATTGGCATTTGCCATTGAGCATCGACTTCACCGCTGAGTAAATAATTATGAACAGATCCACTAGTTAAACCCAATGCAAGAACACAAACAGGATCGACATTGATGAACAAAAGATCGGAAGCTTCGATGCCATTATCAAGAACTTGGGTGTGACTAATCAAGAATGGGCCTTGTCTAAGAACTGGATATTGGCTATGCTTATCATCGCTCACAACCACCAAACTATCACTTTCATTTGATCTACGAGCAATTTTTGCGGTTTGGAACAAGTCGTCAATCCAAATACTATGTAGGTTGAATAGATGAGATAATGTCTTGTGATCATGTTTTGTTGCATTCTTGGCTTGTTGATATTTAGCATCGGAAATGCAAGCGAGATTATCCAAATGGCTGCGGCGAACAACACTTCTGAAAGGGATAACAGGACAAAGCGAGTAAAGGTGACCACTACGAAGAGCGTAAAATACTGTGAATGGCTCCCAACCGCTTTTATCTTTACTGGATCCACCAAGTGTAAAAGTAACTGCATCCTCATCTGAATTTTCTTCATCATCATCAATTGAAAATCCAATTCTTTGAATGGGCGAAACGGTTGTTGATTTACGTTCCAATGGTGATAAATCAAATGATTGTTCTGGCTGCTCGATATCGTTGCTTACGTCAAAGATTCTAATGTATTGGAAAAGATTTAGCATTTTTTGAAGGTTGCATGAATGCATACCAAAGAATTTACCTCAACATGTTGTCGTTTCCGAGAATGACAATGTGTGTATTTGTCTCACTAAGAGAATGCCATTCAATCTTGAGGATGTCAGCTTTTGATTTCTCGTAATATTTTCTACCAACTGATAAAGTACGGCAATCAACTTTTCTCTTGGGAATGATGCCAGCAGATGAATAGTCTGAGAATGCTTGTCTAGGTAAACATACAATCTCCAAACGATGCTCGCCACAAACTGCTAAAAGACGACCATTCTTGTTGGGAAGTAAGTATTCAATGCTGTAATTGATTTCAGGTGTGTCTAAAATCTACTCAAAGAAAAGTGTCAATCCCATGTTTTCTGTATGAATGCGAAACATGTGGACATTTTTTTTTTTTTTTTTACCTTGAAAGGAACAGACAAAATCCAATTTTCGGGCAATTCAATCTCTTTATCAGTAGCTTCTTGAGATGCCTTTAACCAGGTATCCTTAAAGTTTGACAAGTTGAGCACTCTAATTTGGGAACCAACAGCTACAAAAAGATCATTGTCTCTAATAGTAATGACACGAGAGTGATGTTGGAGAATGAAATTTGTAACATTATTATCTTGACGTGTCTGCTTTGATTTTATGATTTGAGAGGATTGTTTCTCTGTGTCGTCCAATTCAAAAATAGAGTGTTTGACAAGACAATCCAACCAACTGTCGTAAAAGTTGCTCATGGTTGTAAAATGTGTATTTGTTAAAGCAAAAAGGAAAAAGAACCGTTGTTGAACGCGATTGATTTTGATTGATTAGCCAGTTTCGTGACAGGTATTCCTTTTTTCTCAAGTCTATATACAAGTTGTTTGCAACATTTTTTGCTACTATTCTTCAAGTAAAAACCATGTTTGACGATGACGAAGAAGAATTAGAGCTGCTTAGGCAGTATGAGAACAAAGATTTGGCAGAAGATGATGACAATAAATCGAGGTAAATCATTCATCGAGTTGTAAATGTACATGAAATAACGTTTATATTTCGACGCAAGTGATGAAATGGATAGCGATCTTGAGGATAAGATTATGAGTATGGTACAATACGGTTCTGGTATTACTAAGAAAAAGGCATCTACATCAAATACACAAGATGATGCTGCTAATGCCAATGATGCAAAAGAAAGCAATGTAGAAGCAAAAGTTGTTTATGCACCTTCGGATATTGATGATGAAGACGCAGAGAAAACTGCCTTTTCATCCGCCAATGAGTTCCAGATCGATGATACTGATTCTGAAGATGATATCAATCCAAAACCTGTGTATAGTGATGAGGAAAGCACCGACGGTGATGATGAAGAAGAAGAAGATATTGGTGTTCCTGAATTAACTGCAGATGTTCCTATCAAAAAAGACGTCGAGCAACCCCAAATTACTAGGTTTATTAACATGGATGATGAAGATAAGCATTATTTAGATGATGAAGAGACATCTGAGGAAGAGACAGAACTTGGAATCAAATTACAAAAGTTGATTGATGATCAGGTAGGAAAGAATTTCGAGAGGAGTGTAAGCTAGATTTTAACGATTGATTTAGATTTATAATCGTCAAAGTAAGAAACGTTTCTTGTCAGAAAGACCAGTGCGAGTTTGTTTTAGTTGTCATCAACCAGGACATGAACGTGTGGATTGTAAACTATGCATTGATTGTGGTGGACCTAAACATAAGGAAAGTCGCTGTTTAGGTGCTCGATATTGCTCACGATGTAAATATCGAGGTCATAATGCCATGGATTGTGAAAATTTGAAAACGACAGACAACTGTAGCCATTGTCATGCAACATATCACCATTCAGACATGTGTCCTAGTTTACTTCATACCTATGTAGGTGAAGTAGCTGCTAAAACAACTCCAACTGCTTGGTGTTACAATTGTACTGCTAGAGGTCATTACGGCGATGAGTGTCCAGTCTTACCGCAATATAAAATCACCATACCATCTGCATTTTCAAAATTGAGTCTCGGTTTAGGAAGTCGTTTTGATCCTAAAAAAGCAAAGAAAGCTTCCTCCTCTTACCAGGGAGGATATACATCGAAGCATCAAAGATGGTCTGATTCTAGTAGAGAAGGTAGTCCTCGCTATGATAACCATGGTAGTAATCATCATGATAAGAAACGAGCTAGACATAAGTATAATAACGATAGTGATGATGATTATTCTTCAAGATATAATAACAATAACCGAGCAAATCCATCAACATCGAGCTCATCCAAGAATAACAACAAGAAGAAACACAATAACAATAATGATCAAGGCTTGAATGGCTTCTTTTCTAATCAATTGCCGCCTTCATCAAAGAATAAACAAAATAGTAGATCTGGTAATAATAATTGGAAGGCAATGAATAACAATTCTTTGCCTCAGCCTACTCGATCAGGAACTGTAAATGTAAAATCTTACAATAGCAACAGACAGCAGCGTCAAGATTATGGTGATTTTCCTCGAGGAAACAATAACAATAACAATAATAGCAATCTCCCAAGGCCAAGTTCGAGTGGTGTTATTGATTTGACTGTTAGTAATAATAATGGCAATTCCAGAGGAGGAGGAGGATCAGGAGGATCAGGAGGAAACGAGTATTCAAACAGAAGACCTAAATACCATGGAGGATATAGTCGCAATCGATAGTTCTTTTTCTCATTTATAATCATATTAAAAATATTATTTTTGTTATTGTTCATTTTTCAAAAAAAAAAAAAAAAAAAAATGTTAAAATAATTTTATGTCGTATTCAAATGAATGCAATCAAAGATTTTTATTTGATTAATGACACAAAGACATGCAAGACATCCTCTGATATTTTTTGATTTTGTTTGTTCCTCAATATTGCACATTCCATAGTAATAGAAATGAATGCCAAAAAACTGTATATCATTGCAATAGGATACTTTATGTAAGTTATAAACTATTTTTTTGAAAATCAAAAACACCAGAATGTATTTCAGGTGCTATCTTCTATTGACCGTCCAGTAAAATACTTGTTGATTGAGTAGGAATATGATAGATGATGTATTCTACCTCTTTCTTCAATTCATCACAATATCTATTCAATGGCAAATCATTGTCATCATAACCAACTATTCAATTGAGTTTAGTAAAACTGTAATAAAGGTGCTTTCATAAAAACTTACATGGATTCTCAATTTCTGCTCCAATAGCTTCAATACCAAACAATGTGAATGAGCAGAGGGCAACAACAGGTGCAACAATCCAACCTAATGTATCGACTAATGCAAATGGTAAAAAGAAAATATACAATACAACAGCTTGTTTTCTATATAATAAGATTATTAATAAAAAGGTCAATCAGACATCATGTAAATTTAACTTACAAATGAATATTGTATGCTTTTGGAATTGGTGTATGAACAATTCTTTCAAAAGCTGTCAATGAATTAACCAAGATATCTATAGAGTTTGTGGTAACTGAAACAAGAGTTGATTCAATCTTGTTTGCTGCCTTTGCTTGATTAATGTATAATGCTACGCGAAACAAAATTTCCAGGGGTAAAGATATATCAGAATCACCTTGATAAGGTAAATCTTCTTCACTAGTAAATTCAGAATGATCCAAATGTCTCTTTTTAAACTTATTATGTTGATCACGAATACGGTGTTTAATGTGATGTAAATCTGCTTCTGTTCTTGAACCCATTTTTTTACTGGTAGTAGCATTTCTTGATTCACCCTGTTCGCTATCATCTTGGTCTGGAGAATCAGAAACAGCAGAAGAAGGAGGTAAATTGACAGCTTCATCTAATAAGTTACCCACTTGTTGCTCTTCTTCATCTGCAATGGTTTGTTCAAGGTTTGCACCTGTCATTGTGCTTTTGATTTGAGCAGCAGATGCTTGAAAAAAATCTGAGTTTGGATACTCTTGCTGGATCAAGGAACGACGAACATTGGAGATGTGTGTTGGATCATCAGATTCCATATAATTATCATGTTCTCTTGGTTTGATAGAATCAGTAAGTGACACTACAATAGCAGGCGCATTATCGAATATATGATAGTCTTTTCTTTTTTTGATAGTAGATCCATCAACAGATGTACTACGACCTTCTGGTTCAAGGCTTTCGTTTAGTTTAAAGTTCACTTTTGTTTTAAGCCTAGGTTCTGGCATATTTTGTCCTTGTGGTACGGGTGCATTGGCTTTTGCAGAACTTGCAGGTTCCCATTTAGGGGGTAATAATACTTCCACTACAAAGGATAAATAAGTCTGTGCAATTACATCATTATTATGAGTTATTGTAACTTACAATCATAATAATGTGTACCGTATTCATGGCGGAGATGATGCTTTGTAGCAACAAAAAAGGCTAATAATAATTTAATACAGCGCATTTTCTCTAAATGATCTTGTTCAGTTTCTTCAGGTATATTAATCCAAACTTGGCGAGCTACATTTCTGATAGTTGCAGTTACAGTTTGAATTAATTTTCTGCCTTCCCAGTATCTATCATATGCGGTATTAACACGAAATGCTAATAATAAACCTAATGCAACGGAAACAGTTCCCACTTGTTTATAGTAGTTTACAATTTAGCTTTGTGTAATCAATCAAATCGGATCCAAAACAACTTACAAACGGATACAGGCACGCTAATATATACTTCAAATGTAAGGTGAAAAAGACAAATTAGACATGAAAACCCTGTCATTCCAATTACACCAGGTAATGTAGGTAAAAGAACCTGTTTTTTTTTTTTTTTTTTTTTTTTTTGTTTAATTTTACGCATTTTTTGTAATTGACATTTGTATTTTACTTACGGAACCCTTCCATCGAAGTACATCAGGCCATACAAATTGACTCTTGAGATACAGTGTTACTGCACCCAACACAGTAGGTTTCTTTAGGTACGAGTATCCTAGTAATTATAATATACAAATAAGGTATAGGCACATGTAGTTCAAATATATCAATTTTACCTTCAACTGTGTGTGTTTGCAAATGAGGCATTTTACTCAAACTCAATGTTTATAAAAGGATATATTATACTAATATGAAATAAAAAAGAAAGAGAAAAAAAAAAGAAGGGAATATATTGAAAAGTGAATTGATCAAAGCACTTTATATAATGAGTACAACAGCGTATCAAGTTGGCGTAATTTTTCATTGATTGGGCTTCAATATATATAATCAAAATGTGTAACAAGGACGACAGTTGCTTATACATAAGGCATCCAAATAGAAATCTAAGCCGCAAAAAAAGTGAATAGCAATTAGTGAAAACTTGAATTGTACATCTAGCCATGTGATATCAAAATTTTGCATAGTAATAAAGTGGTGTATTTGCATATAAAGCAGTAATGGCCACTTCTGAAGGATTTGTAGATGTATGCAACACATGCAGGCTTAATTTTAATAAAAATCTGATGTTTAGGATAATAGGCAATTAGGACTTGTCAAATATACAAATGTATTATTATATCTATGTTTATTATTTAATACAAAACTTCTCTAGCGTGAATAAGGTTAACAATTGCTTGATTAGATTTAACATTAATACCCTTTTCTTGACCTATTTTACAGATATAGCCATTAAGATAATCAACTTCTGTCTGTCTTTTGGCTCTGATATCTTGTAAAGTAGAACTGACGTTTTCACCTGCTTCTTGGTTAGTTCTTAAAACCAATTCCATTAAAGATTCAACAGTTTCTCCAGGCATTTCATCTTTAAAAACTTCATAACCTTCTTCACAAATAGCTCTCATCATGGCAATTCCACCTGGATTACCGTCCTTGATAACACCAATATTTTTAGTCATTAAAACAGATGCTACACCGTTGATACATGAATTAACAAATAACTTTTTGTAAATCTTGACCCTGATTTCCTCCCAAGGTAATACAGCGGCCTGTAACTGTGGAATTTCGGTCATCTTTTGTAGAAATTCAGGCACCTCTGATTGCGCTTGAGCATTCGTGGGAAATCTACCAATGCGCAAAGCGTCAGGGTCGTTATACCCAGAATGTCCATGGACATCATATGGCGCTATACGTTCAACAGCATGTCGATTTACACCAACAAATATATTGGGTGGTGTTGTATCTGACCAAAAAGTTTTCATGAGTTCTTCTGCAACTCCCATGCCATTTTGCATTAACAAAATGTTGGATTTTGGTGATAATCTAGATGTTATAGGCTCTAATGCTTTGAGAGTATGATGGGTCTTTGTTGCTAAAACAAGCGAATTGATAGGCGATTTATCACTGGTATCCGTTGTGACGCTGGCGCCGAAGCCAGATATGATATCAGTTTTCTCCTGACAGCGGTAGGTAATGCTATTGTTTCGAGCTTTGAAATCTTTCAAATGATCTTGTGAGCGAAGCAAGAGAGTTACTTTGTTTCTATTTGCTTTGAGTGTAGCAGCGATATGACAGCCTACAGCACCAGTACCAAGGATATGAATACCCATTTTTGTTGAAAAGAGTGTGAGAAATAGGAAATCTATTTGCTTTCATGATTTATGTATTGAACTCTTATCCGAAGTTTCGGAGATGGTGACAATTTAAATTATCAATCTTGGATAGATAAACTCTAACTTGAAATCGTATCTCTGTTACAGCTCAGTTATTTACTCTCAAAAGGGACTATCAAGTACAAAGGAATGAGAACAAAAGGTATTTCTATGGTTTGTATGATATATGCCAGATCCAATATACGATTTCATAAATATTTCATTCATGTAAACCGATTAAACAAACTCGTAAAGCAGTGTAGCAGTCAATCGTACAATGGAGAACGTGGATGTATCTCATCAAACCATGGAATACGACGTTCTTGATTCATCAATCCCTCTCATCGATGACCAATGTAGATGAGATTCAAATTTTGCAACTCATTCTTAAAGGATTTTTTCTCAAGGTAGACTTAAGAAAAACTAATAAAAATTGTTTCAACTTGTAACCTTGTCTATCATGTTGTACCAGTTTTTTTTTTATTTTATTTTTTCAAGTTCAAAATAGCATGGATGCGTTATTTTCAAAGAAAAACAACTGCATACTATACACGCGGAGTTTAAATTATGCAAGATGCTGCAGCCCCATTTTTACTGCTGAGAAGTTTTTTTTTTCATTTAAATTATATACAAAGAACAAATCTTTAGCCAGAGCATGAAGCCTTAGATAAACTGATAATCATCCTTGGTGATTAATCTGGCTCGATTTTATTTTACCTGTTCTTCGAAGAAGAACCGCTTATAAGTTATTTAACAACAATAAGAACGGCGGTAGCAGGTGTTAATTAAAGAACAAAAAGGTTTTCGCCATTTATCTCGAGTTTTTATACCTTTTCGATTTCCAAGCCGCCGCACACACTTACAAAAATTTATTCATTCCAGTCACTTTTTGCCAATCATTCAGACATGTTGGATGTCTTACGATCTTCAAATGTGTCTCGAAATGGGTAAATGTATTAGCCTTCCTTTTACGAAATGCTGTATTGTGTAATTTTTTAGTTTCATAATTATTATTACTATTATATATTATGACAGATTTAACAGTTACTAGGTATAATAACATTGATTTATTCCTAAAAGAGACAGAACCATATTTACAACAATATGAAATCAAAAATACATTTGTATTGGTAACAGCATATCAAATGCTAAAAGAAGAGAAAGAGGGTAAAATTGCGACTTTTTACTGTGGTGCAATTTGGAATGACAAACTTGAATTGATATTTGTTATTCTTGCTCAAGATAATGCTTTCTTGTATGCTTCTTCTTTATTTGATGAGACTCGATCTGAAGCAATCGACTTGCTTACAAAAGATGTACTTGAATCTTCGCTCAATTTCCAAGGTTTACATGGCTATCAACCTGTATTAAATTTAGTACTAGATTCTATCGAAACTCAATCAGCAATGACATTTGTAAAGAAATTTGCTACTATGAGCTATGAATTAAAACAAGTGAAATGGTCATCCAAAACAAAAGAAATAGCAGAAGCTGGATCTACGAGTTTACGTCTTGCTTCTGCATCTGATGTGGATATTCTACACCAATGGACGTTTGGTTTTATTCAAGACGCATTTGAAGATCCTAAAGTTATCACTCAATCTGTTGATTCCATTTCTCAAGACATGATTGCGTCCAAAGGACTTTATCTTTTATGTTTTGATGGTATTCCTGTGAGCATGGCATGGAAAGTTAGACCATTACGACATGGTACATCATTAGCTTATGTTTACACGCCAAATGAACATAGGAATAAAGGATATGGTGCTGCTTGTGTTGCCATGACAAGTGAAGCTATCTTGAGAGACTATTCATATATTACATTATTTGTAGATATAAAGCGAAACCCTGATGATAATTTATATACCCGTGTTGGTTATAAATATGCTGGTGAGGCAGGCAGATTAGAAAGGCTTACATAGAAAATAGGCAGAATAGTCCTTGTGCATACCATATTTGTTTCGGTTGTAGTTCAACGAATTTTTCATTAATTTCGAATAAAAAAAAACTACCGTATACAAGACATGTCGCAGTATATTTTTGCATGTTATTAAATGTATTACAACGTGCATTAAAGTGTATAAAAAATCCTTTAAAAGTACGTAACGTATAAAATAGGCTGTTGCCACTGTTTTACAAAATTGTTCATTTTTAATCTATCGCCATCAATTTCAAATCCAAATAGCTCCAAATCAGGTCAATTTGTTCAATATAATAGAACATGTTTGTGTCATTGCGTTTGAGTAAATCTTGTGCAAGTTTGGCGTGGAAAATTATGGATTTCCCGATTTTTTCCATACATCAAACATTAAAAACTGTCTACAGTTCTCTCTCTCGGGAGCTCTAATTTTTGATAAGCACTTGCAAAAACAGATATTGTTCGAATACCATATTCTTATACAGGTCAATAAATTATTCCGTACATAATATCCCCTTATTGATGTATTTCTTGCGACGGTAAAGACAATACATATAATTTATCGGCCAAAATTTATCCATCCGTAAATGATCAGATGTGGCTGTTGATCCGAAAAGAAGTTGCATGAATGTTGTATTATGTATAAACAGAGGCCAACATTCTCACACTTTTACTTCTTTATTATTAACTAAACAATGACAATTAAAGTAGATATATTTGTTAGTGGAGCAGGTCCAGTAGGCTTATTTTTTGCTTACCAAATGGCTCAATGGGACCACTCCGTATTCATTGTCGATCCCAAACCTGGACCGACAGATCAAAGTCGAGCCATATTAATTACCTCTCGTTCAATGGAAGTTCTGGAAAATGCAGGTCTAGCTGCTGATATCCTCCGAGAATCTTTTGTGAATTGTGGTATGCGTGTGTTTAAAGACGGTGCTATGGTAAGTGTGCTTGAATCAAATCATGTAGAAAGACATTAAAACATAACATTTAATTAGGCAAGTCAAGTAGATGTTTGTGGAGATACACCATTTGCTCACAACACTATATTGATGCAAGGAAAAACTGAAGAGATCATAAGTCAAAGATTAACTGAAGATACCAGTTGTAAAATTCATTGGGAAACAGAGCTTGTAACTTATACTCAAGATGAGAATGGTGTAAAATCTACTATTCGTGATATCAATACGAAACAAGAGCAAGTGATTGAATCTACTTACATTGTTGGTGCAGATGGAAGTCATTCAAGAGTTAGAAAAGACAACCCAGATTGGACTTATGAAGGCGTAGCTATTCAAACTAAATTTATTTTGGCTGATTTAATTCTTAGTGGTGATAATGTCGAGCCATTGATGGATAGAATGAACGTATTCTTTACAGGAACAAGTAAATAGATAATGTTCTTTATATATATATCAATAATTAATATCTAATTGCTTTTGTTATATAGATGCTACCGGTATGGTTCGTCTTATCCCTCAATGTCCAACCAGAAATGACTCTCATGTGTTCCGAGTTTTTGGTAATTTAGAAGCATATCAAATTAACAAACTTGAACAAAATAGAGTCAACTATGGACTTGATAAATCTGGAGGACCACCTACACTCGAGTTTATACAAGAATGGTTGAATAAAGCAACTGCACCACTTAAATTTACAGCAAGCGATGTTATTTGGGCAGCTTATTTCAAAATCAATGAAAGAATTGCAAATGGATTTAGAAAGAAGAGAGCATTTTTGATTGGAGGTAAGTTTTTATGAAACTAATTAATCGAACAGTTAATCGGTAACCAATCTTTATGCAGATTCTGCTCATTGTCACTCACCTGTTGGTGGGCAGGGCATGAATTTAGGATTACAAGATGGTATGTGTGTGTTCAAACTCTACATGTAATGTTGTATCTCATTTTTGTTTACCTTAGCGCATAATTTGGCATGGAAAATGTCGGCTGTACTCAAAGGTTCATCTTCTGATCCCGAAAAACTCTTGGATTCATACAACGAAGAGGTACAGTACGCAATATTTGTAAAATACAAACTCACGACTAATATCTCTAACAGAGGGAACCACAAGCTCGAGCAACAATTCAATTTACCAGCAGTACGACAAAAGTTGGATTACAAGGAAATGCCATTGTTGCTTCAATAAGAAATTCGATGGTTTCGATGGCTCTTATGTTGCCTCAAATCAGGCAGATGTTATACAAGACTGTGATGCAGGTATGTAGATGCTATAATGTCTTTTATTACCGTATACTCAAATTATTGTATTAGCAATTCATTGTGGTTGATTCCAAGCTATCAAGTATCATGAATCACGTATCTGACAAAGGATTGATTGAAGCTGGACATTTCTTACCAGAGACTGGAGCCTTGAGAAAGAGCATTGTTACTTCTAATTCAAGTCATCGCACTCATCGTATCGAACGTTTCAGTTTACGGGAACTCTTGGTTGCAAATGACAAATATACGGTTATTTTTGTTGGCACATGTTTGCCAAGTAACATTCCCAACTTGCACCTAATTGAAAAGTTCTGGAAAGATACAATATCCAAGCCGATACGTCGTCTTGTAATTCAATCAGCCTGTCATTCTAATTTCATGGCCAAATTACCTGAATATGTATTGGAAGAAGAAGCATCCATTGCCGAAGAATCATTTTATTCTGAAGAACAAATTGATTTCCCCAATTCTGTTTGTAATCGAGTTGGTCTTTATTCATTCCTTAATTCTTATTTTGCTGGTGAACATCCTTACAGCGTTGTGCTCTTTGTTCGACCTGATTTGTATGTATCACATGCAAAATTGGTTAAAAATGAATCAGAACTCGATGAAGTTTTACAATGTATCAATACATTATTCTAGGTCAATTTTTTTTCATCATTAAAATTAATTAATTGATAATTAATAAAGTAAATTTGAAGCAGACACTGTTTAGCTGTGATACAGCACTTTTTTTAAGGAAATCGTTTTCTTTTGATAGTATTGAAGGTTCTGAATTACTCTACACTTGTTTACAAACGGCTCGAAAAAGCATTTACCAGGTGAGGTTTACTGCATTTTTCTTAAAAATTGGATCTCGCTTTTCATCCCTGCTCAACTTTTTTTTTCATTAAATAACACCAAGAACAAATTATATGTCAATGTACCCGAGATGTCCAGCTTTAATTCAAAAACAAGTATCCGGAAATATCCTATCTTTTTCAGGTGGAATTAATTTTTCAGTGCTTATGTTTCAGATTTTTATGCGTATTTCGCTGTTGAAAATTAGAAAATTTGAGGCTTCATATCTCTACAAAAAAATTAAGTTGTACTAACATTTTCTAATAATAAAACTTACTTGTTTTAAAGTCCTCTATAACATATTTTAGTATAAAAAAATTCTGAGCACTTTTATTTTTTTTCATTTTTTTGACATTTTTGTAGTAGATTTCAAAATATTCGTTAAATTGAGCAATACCTTTTTTACATTCATGTCATCAAGCTCATTGAGCTCTCTCGGGTCCAATTTAGTTTTCTTCAAAATATTGATTTTTCGTGGAGATATCCTCAAAAATGTGTACAATGAGATACCCCCATTGCTAGCTTCCATTTTTCCCTTGTATACCCCCATCACAAATTCTGAATTTGAAAAAATTTGAACAAAAATTTTGGTTTCTCTACGAAAAATGCAGCTAAAAATTTTTGCAATAGCTCGATCGATAGATGATTTGTTTGCGCATCATTTCAGCTAATTATACTCAAGATATGCTTATGAAAAGTGATGTGTATCTTCAAAAAACGTCTAAATTTTCAATCGCATTATACGCAAAATTTAATGTAAAACATTTGCCTAAATTTTATTTAGATGAATGCAGAATTAAAAACTGTACTAAAACTATTTAATAAGCTAATTCAACTTATTTTGCAGTTTATGAGCTTTTAAGTGATTTTGTTTTTTGGATCATTTTTCCATCATTTTTACAAATCGATTTTGGAACTCAGTTATCATAGTTTTAAGCTGTAATATAAACTACTATTTTGATTATACTGGCGTTTTGTAGTCGACAAAACCATGTTCCTACCTGTCAATGTTGTTGCTGCTACTTCCTCTGCCCTCTAAAAACGGTATGCCGAGGATTATCTTTGTGATATTGTAATGATCCAGTTACATCACATAAGCAAATCGCACATATAAATAACAACCAAGAACGGATCAATTGCACATTAGTAAATTTATCTGTTCTTTCCTTTCCTTTTTTTATATTTATAACCACAATCCAAATAAATATATATTATTGTAGGTTTTTGCCTATTATTTATGTTAAATCTCATTTCAATCCTATATTGAACCTATCATCCAAATGGAATTGAAATGGTATAAATACCTTTAGAACCCACCAGGACCTGATGGCTCCTGGCTTCCTTTTTTAACTTAATAATAAAGGCCCTACGTTTGCCGTTGCAGTGGAATTACATACTAAAAACGCTTGATAAAAATAAAACAACCTAAATTCCAAGTGTCGCTCATAAAATATGATGCCACTTGAAATGTGAACAACGATAATAAACAAACGCTTCAATTGAACACAATAACAAACGCATGCTAAAAATATGAAATACCCTTTTTTGAACCATACATGTCGTGTAGATGATAGCACCCTTGATCACGGCGCAATCAATTACACAAATGACATATATATCAAAACAGGATTCTATCCAAATCAATAATGATAATAAACAAAGATATCAATTTAGTCAACTACTCATCTATATTGAAGTTGCACTATCAATATAAATACGATTCAAGCATATAAAAACTACCCTTTAAAAATCAAGGTTACATAAAATAGATATAACAGAAATAAACAAAACAACCATTTCCCAAAAGGTCGATATTGTCACACTTGACATACAATCCCTTATGGTCAATGCTCTACACAATTTACCCCTTAAAATATCAAATCAATAACAATGTACTCAAAACTGGAAGATTACTAAATATACATCCATTCAAGTCTGATGGTATCCAAGTTCTCCAAATCACTATAAATACCCTCATACTTTTCAATTATTTTAACTCTTCAGAAATCTTTTGTAATAAAAACTTTAGCTGATTATAATTGTATTTCTACTGCTTTTATTTTTTGTATTTTTTTTATTTTAGTAAATAACATCGTAATTTACTGCAGCCGTGATATAATCACTTGTAGTCTTTATTTTATTTGTATTGGAAATAATTGTCATCTACATATAACTCTCAATTATTACTTATTTATCATTGTGCATGCAAAAAATTAATACATCAATTTTGATGATCAATTTTTTGAAATAAATGTGAAGCCAGTTCTGTTTAATGTTTGGCTAGTTCACTTATATTCTGGTATTAATATTTCTATTTTCCGAGGGATATCAATGGCCTATAGAGTGAAGATACGTCTTTTTTGAATATCTTACGCGATTCGAGTCAATATTGAGCAAAAACATTCAAAACCCATTTAAAATTATTGAAACGTATTTTTTACAACCGTAAAAAACCGGCAACAAAAACTTTATATCAGTAATTTTAACCTTAATAGCTTCCAACTTTACACGATGCAGAGAGTAGAGATATAGAGATACATCTTTGACACGCTGATTTCAGAGGGAAACTTTCACATAATGTCCTCAAGAAAAATGTGCACAATGAAATGTGAGGATTCTATTTTGATGCGCGCTGATGATGTTAAAGTTAGCGAAGAAAATATTCCTAAATTGATTAATTTATTCTGGAGTTTTAGAGTAGTAAGTTTTGACTGAATTGGCTTTTGATATCTTGATGTATCATTCTTAAACCGGATCATGTCAAATCCAAAAAAGTAAACAATAACAGATCCAAAACCGGAAGTTACTAAATTGAACATTAACTATACAATGCTCCTAAAAGCATGGTATAGAAGCATGGTATAGAAGCATGGCACAAAAGCATAATACGCCAGTGCGATATTCCAATATGATATACCAACATGACACATTACTATTAAATAACATCTAAACTATCTTATCACATCATTAATTCCCCAAATCAAATAGTATATAAACCCTATTAATTTCATTCCAATAAACGATATCTCTTTACTTGATTAAATTTCTAATTTTATTTAACCTAAACATACAGTGAGTCGCAAAACCCTTTCAATGATTTGGAAATTTGAATGAAAATAACCATAACTTTCTCAGTTTCAATCGGAGATACACTAAATTTCTATTTTAAGTAATTCGAACGTTTTTAAATTATTTTCAAAAAGTCCAATCTAATTAATTAAAGTTCCGCAAAAACTATGCAAGTTTAAAAAAAGGTACATCATTGAAAGGGTTTTGCACGCATTATCAAAAAAAAATTGAAGCTTATTTAAATGCAGTCAATAATCAATACCGTAACCTTTTGCTTTAATACAAGCTTTTACACGATGAGGCATACTCGAAATAACTTTTTGATATTCCCCAACTGTTATGTTGTCATACCAAATCTCTTGAGTTCTGTCCCAAATATCATTCATCCCTTTTGGGGATGTATCGTATTCGTTTAGGCGAATTTTCAATAACCTCCACATATTTTCAATGGGATTAAGGTCTGGAAATTGCGCTGGCCATGACATTACTTCATATTTTTTGTTTTGAAGTCTTCTTTCATTAAATTAGAGGTGTGCTTAGAATCGTTGTCTTGTTGAAGGATAACCTAATTACGACGCAACTTCAATTTTTGACACATGTCGTCAATGGATTTCTCCAAATCATCATCAATAATAGTTCTGTATAGGTTGGAGTTCATATTACCTTCGACCTTGGACAACCAAACGACACCAGACCAAGAAATAGAGCTCCAAATCATGATACGACCATCTCCATTTTTTCTTGTTTTTTGGTATGCTTAGGTTTTATCTCCTCGCTGTCTCTTTTCCAGCACCAAATTCGATCATCCGAGTTAAAACAATTAATTCTAGCCTCATAAGTAGATATAACACGCTTTCAGTCATCCAAAGTCCAATCAATTCTGTTTTTACATCAGCGGAGGCGATCCTTTGCATTTTCATCACTAATTTCCGGCTTTTTTATCTTAGTTAATGCGCCTAAACCATTATCCCGAAGAGCCCTAGTACAGTATTTGCACTGCCATTAACGTTTACATTACGATGAAGCTCTTTTTTGGCTTGTACCGCATTATCCAAGCCACCTTTGGTGATTTTATGGACACAATATCTCATATCCGCAGTAGTCAGCTTAGATGATCGGTCTCCTTTAAGTTTTTCTCGGTCAGGACAGGCCTTTTTTCCAATACGACATACTGTGGCTTAACTAACAGCTACATGACGAGCAATTTCCGATACGGTATGGCCTGAATTTAACAGAGAGATAACGTCATTACGTTTGGCATCCGATACAGTTTTCATCTTGATGATTTTGCTTGAAACTACTAGTAAAAAAGGCAGGGTAAAAGTTGAAAAACATCTCATATATTTTCCGCATATTTCTCTGTTTTATAAGATATTTAGCGTTAATGTACAAGTTAGGGGTTACAAAATTGTAATTTTAAGCCTGTGCGTGCAAAACCCTTTCAATGATGTACCTTTTTTTAAACTTGCATAGTTTTTGCGGAACTTTAATTAATTAGATCGGATTTTTTGAAAATAATTTAAAAACGTTCGAATTACTTAAAATAGAAATTTAGTGTATCTCCGATTGAAACCGAGAAAGTTATGGTTATTTTCATTCAAATTTCCAAATCATTGAAAGGGTTTTGCGACTCACTGTATTTTGATGAATCATATCTTTTTAACTAAAATATTTACTCGTAGACTTTGCTGTTGGTTGATTCATTTTCAGCTATCATCCATAATTTAAAATAATCTCATATTGAAAATATGAATGATCTATCAGAATTAGAAATTACCGAATTACCAATTTAGAACATCTGTCAACAAACCATGATGTTCAACATGAGAATCAAGCAAGGTTACATTTCATGACTAGTCTCCTACACATCCCACCTTGCTTTGTATTGTGGACGGAACAGGCCCATTTGATACACCGTAATTTTACAGTAATAAACTTGAATCGACTGGATACAGCATTGTAAATTCTTGAAAAAGTTCTCCAGTATTATAAAATTTCTTATTTTTAAGACTTATAAGGCTTATAAGCGGAATATTAATTTCGAAAATTATTCTTGTCCAGATCATCAATTTTGACATTTGTTCTGAAACGAAAAATAGAAAAAAAAAAAAAACTGTTGTTATGTTAGGTATGCCAGGTGTATGGCCATAATCATTTGTTTGTTTACCACTCTTGTTTTTGTATATATAAGTCTGGTAATTGTGTAATGACCTTTCTTTTCTCTTGTCTGTTCAAGAATCTAAAAAGTGTCATTGCAGGTAATTCATTTTTGTCAATAAATAAATGTCTGTTCAAGAATCTAAAAAGTGTCATTGCAGTTGCAATATTTAAGTTAAACAGATCAAACATTCTCTAAACTCTTCAAATATATAAACTTTAAACCTTGTCCCTTTTGAATCTTCACTACCAATTCTATTCATTTCCAAATTACTGATAAAAGCAACCAAAGATTTTACCCCCGCAACACATTTTTTGAAATTTTTTTTCTGATTTTGCAAATTTAGAGTTAATTCTACTACCAATTATAAAAACAAAAAGTATACACATATACAGAATTTAGCGCTTTATTTCTTAGTAAAAAATAACAAACATTTTTATTGCAAAGTATTATATGAAAATCCTTTAACCAAAAAACCGTTTTTGGGACAAAACTACAAATTTTCATTACTTAATATTAAGTTTTTATAAAATGAGTATTAGTTATAGCTACAATTTCCTCTCACATTGTAGTACATTTAAAGGTTGATT
The DNA here is from genome assembly GCA_027405735.1 of Mucor racemosus. Taxonomy (NCBI): domain Eukaryota; kingdom Fungi; phylum Mucoromycota; class Mucoromycetes; order Mucorales; family Mucoraceae; genus Mucor; species Mucor racemosus. The sequence goes on from JAPEHQ010000005.1 coordinate 2,553,000, forward strand.
TTGGTATCAAAATTTGATTTTTCTGTTTTTTGATGAAAATCATGAGCGTTGGTAAGGGTAAAATGAGCCCCGAAAATGTCCGCTACAAAATCTGAATTTTCAAACTGTTCGTGGTTAAATATAAGAAAAGTTTAAAAAAAAACTGCTTCTTTATTTAAAACATATATATATATATACCATAGTATAAGAGACTTAGCCATGCAGTGGAATTACATACTAAAAATGCTTGATAAAAATAAAACAACCTAAATTCCAAGTGTCGCTCATAAAATATGATGCCACTTGAAATGTGAACAACGATAATAAACAAACGCTTCAATTGAACACAATAACAAACGCATGCTAAAAATATGAAATACCCTTTTTTGAACCATACATGTCGTGTAGATGATAGCACCCTTGATCACGGCGCAATCAATTACACAAATGACATATATATCAAAACAGGATTCTATCCAAATCAATAATGATAATAAACAAAGATATCAATTTAGTCAACTACTCATCTATATTGAAGTTGCACTATCAATATAAATACGATTCAAGCATATAAAAACTACCCTTTAAAAATCAAGGTTACATAAAATAGATATAACAGAAATAAACAAAACAACCATTTCCCAAAAGGTCGATATTGTCACACTTGACATACAATCCCTTATGGTCAATGCTCTACACAATTTACCCCTTAAAATATCAAATCAATAACAATGTACTCAAAACTGGAAGATTACTAAATATACATCCATTCAAGTCTGATGGTATCCAAGTTCTCCAAATCACTATAAATACCCTCATACTTTTCAATTATTTTAACTCTCCAGAAATCTTTTGTAATAAAAACTTTAGCTGATTATAATTGTATTTCTACTGCTTTTATTTTTTTATATTTTTTTTATTTTAGTAAATAACTTCGTCATTTACTGCAAGCCATTCAATTTTGCTATGCTCAATTACGGCGTCGCTCTACTGGCTCGTTTTTGCAATTTTTTAATAAAAGTATGATATGACAGACGGTTTTTCTGGTAGAAAAATGTATGTTTCTATGACAACAGTTGTTGCCTATTTTGTTTAGTTTAGGATTTATTCGCTGTAATGCTACTTTTACATTGTCTGAAATGTGCGATTTAGCAGGGCTTTAATTGCGCTAAATAATGTAAAGCCTTGAAAATCCTTTTCTACGTGTGTTGTTTTTTGTTTTGTTTTCATATCCCAAGGGTATCATTCACCGTTTGATAAGGCATATCAGACTATCAAACTGATATTCTTTTCTTTTTTCTGAGTATGTGTAATGAGCCAAGCATTTCGGTTTTATTCATGCAAAACCTTGACTCATTCCTTATATAAATACTACAAGGAAATCATTACATGATCCCTTGTGGGTTTATCTGTCTTGTTAAACTCCCTTTACTTTTATTTATTCACTAATAAATATCTAATTTACAAATAAGAACACCAACCTTCATCAACCCAGTGATCATCAATTTATAATAACAAGAATAATATCTATAAGCATATTATCCATCTTTGCTGTTAGTCCAAAATTACAGATTATTACACCATGAGCATCTTGTTATCTTTTTAACCATCATATTCAGTGGACACAACAGCTCAGACTATAGTGTGCAGACAACCTGGGCACAATAAATTATCTTGTGCAGCACACAGGTGGGCCGTAGTAGTGCAAATTTATGTGATTTAACTGCTGATGCTAAACTAGCATCAAATTAGTTGTGTCGACTCGCAATAAAGTAAAGCGTTTTATCAAGTAGGATGTTGGCTTTCAATATATTTTAGTTAAATTGAACAGATAGAGGAGATATGGTTTATGCAGAGATATGTAATGTGTGGGAGAAGAGCACAGATCTATGAGCACAAAAAAATGATCCAAATTGTGAAGCTTCGTTGACCTGTACGAGATTTTTTTGTGGCGATACCTGGTGGCTCAAATGTAATTGAAACATTTAATTATAAAACGTATCGAATCAAGATAAAGTTGGTGGATTGATATAACGGATAATAAATGCAATGTCGGTCATTTATTAAATGGGTAAAGAAGAATGTAAATGTATAAAGCAAATCTTACTTTTTTATGAAAGTACTGTACTAATTATTTTTATTAGACCAATAGGTTTAAAAAGCATAGTTAAGTGCAATTATTGCTACTGAATCGTATAATTTGATATGCAGAAAACTCTTGAAGCATTTATTCTTTTTCTTGGCAATGCTACAGATTATCGTTCAATATGACTGAATATTAATGAATCAGAGAAAATACAACTGGTAAAAAACTGATATCTAATGTACATCGATGTCAAGATTGATAAAAGATGCATCCATTATTATGCAGTGGTAGAAATCGCAACATTTTGATGGGTAGAAATTACAGGACCAAGATGCTGTGTTTACCTCAGGATTTTCAAAAGGGTTTAAAAGCATACTTTATCAAACCTACTACTTGGATGTTAAATACTCACCATATGCTATTAGTATCATCTTGTTTTTACTTAATTGCTGCATTATTAAAAGTCAAGCTTTTTTTCATAGCGCATAATAATGACAATGGGATGTTTCTGATTTTAGATGGACAACATTTATCATAAGGCGAGCTGATGATACATTTGATACTACTGTAGATGGAACCAGTCGATTTAATTTATGGAATTTGAATGCAAATACCGAGAAACCATTTGTAAGTACTTAAGTTGGTTCTGGTAAAGCATTGAATAAATTGGCTTGGGATAAAGAGAGCAAAAAGGCGGTAATAGATTCCAGTGTTGGCCATGTTTATGTTTATGATATTGGAGAGGTAAGAGTAAAAAAACTTAATGTAAATCACCTCTAGCGCAATAATTATAAAGCAAGACTATATTATCATCAAGTATGCTACCGCACAATATTAACATGTATAAAGATTTACAATAACAATCTTGAATCAAGTGGGTACAGCATTGTAAATTCTTGAAAAAGTTCTCCAGTATTATAAAATCTCTTATTTTTAAGATTCACAAGGCTTATAAGCGGAATATTAATTTCGAAAATTATTCTTGTCCAGATCATCAATTTTGACATTTTTTGAAATTTTTTTTCTGATTTTGCAAATTTAGAGTTAATTCTACTACCAATTATAAAAACAAAAAATATACACATATACAGAATTTAGCGCTCTATTTTATTAGTAAAAAATAACAAACATTTTTATTGCAAAGTATTATATGAAAATCCTTTAACCAAAAAACTGTTTTTGGGACAGAACTACAAATTTTTATTACTTAACATTTAATATTAAGTTTTTATAAAATGAGTATTAGTTATAGCTACAATTTTCTCTCACAATATAGTATATTTAAAGGTTGATTTTGGTATCAAAATTTGATTTTTCTGTTTTTTGATGAAAATCATGAGCGTTGGTAAGGGTAAAATGAGCCCCGAAAATGTCCGCTACAAATTCTAAATTTTCAGACCAAACATGGTTAAATATAAGAAAAGTAAAAAAAAAAAGATTCTTTTTTTATTTAAAACTTAGATATATCGTAGTATAAGATACTTAAGGGCTCGATTTCGCTACGCTCAATTACGGTTTTGCCCTGCTGTCTCGCTGTTGCAATTTTTAATGAATGTGCCATATGAATGATAGCTCTATCTCGTAACATTTGTAATATACTATATATACAGGATGATTTAACATCAGTTTTTCATTAGAAATTAACTGTAGAAATTGTGGCACACTCTATGATTTGAAGATAAGGTGTCATTTTTATTAAAATTATTTCAAGTAGGCATCGCCCAAATCCAGATTGGTAAGAGTGTTCTTTGCATTTGTTGTGGAAGTAGAAATACTTCCTTTGGGGAATAATTGAGGGCTAATGGGAATAATTGGACTCATAGGGTCTCTTACAATTTCACCACTTGCCCCTACAGCAGGTAATTTCAATGAAGGCATTAATTTACGAATAGATTTGGACTTTTTGACTTTGGGTCTATGAGTATCTACAGCATCAATGTCGACTAGACGAGTGAAACAAATGTCAGTTTACAAAAATACAAATATATAATATTCAATTACATACCCTTAAATCGCTTTTCTTCACATCCATATGCTTTTGGTGTTAATTCAATAACGGTATGAAGGGGGATTTTGATATATGGGAGATCTTCATGACTATAATTCATGAAATAAGCATAAATACATCTTAAAATGGCTTGATGACCAATGATGAGAATGTTTTCATGTCTTTCCAATTCCATGATAACAGGTTCCAATCTAAGAACAACATCGCCATATGATTCGCCTCCTCTGTATCTATAATTAAATTTGTCTTCATCACGATTTGCATAATCTTCAGGATATTTTTGCTTTTGTTGTGTGTAAGAAAGTGTATCAAAAAGTATAAAATTAAAATTTACCTCTATTTCTTCATAAGTCATTCCATCACAAACACCAGCATCTAATTCATCTAATGCTTTCCATTGTAATTTCGGGTAATCTAATTTCTCACTTGTTTCAATTGTTCTATTCATGGTAGAAGTCCAAACAGTTAAATCTTGATCTCCCAAGTTTGTCTTTATCAGATCAGGTAACTTTGAAGCATATAAACGACCCCTTTCAGAAAGATTAGAATCGCCACCAATTTTACCCATAAGATTGTATTGAGATTCACCATGTCTACTAAAATAAATCTTTCTGGGTGCAATATGAAGATTCATTAGATAATATACAATTCTTGATTCCAAATAACCTTGAATTTGATTGATAATATTTTGACTACCAACATTGATTAGTTTGATATAAGTGAGTTCTTGTTCTGTGATTGTTTCATATTGCTCCTTGTAATGATCAATACGAGCTCTAAAATCAACAGCGGCTTCATCAGGATCCATTTTAGCATAATCAGGAGATGATAATTTGACATCTTTGATATTTGCCAAGATCAATTCTTCATCTTGACAAATTGACTCAATGAATAAAACTTGAATATCTTGTTTTCCTAACTTTTCACATAACCATCTACGTCTTGCAGTTGTACTATTTGTTGCGTCGTAAATTGCAACAATGCCTTGTTCATCTCTAAACCATCTCATCATGTCTTCTAATGCTGCTGCTGCTGCTTCTCTTCTTTGTTGTTCACCCAATGTGTTGTGTGGATCAAAGAAAGTGTGGGGTAAATTTGCGCCATGTAATTGGCGACGGTAATTTCCAACATTAAATACCTTTGTCTTGATACCCAACCAAGTGAGGTATCTGCAAACTAAAGGTTTGAATGTGTGAATCTTTTATCATTCTTTTGGGGATGTTGCTATTTTTTTTGAAATTACCTTTTTGTGAAATATAAGTTTTACCTCTAGCAGGTAATCCTACCATCTAAAAAAAAAAAAAAAAAAAACATAAATACAATACATGTGTCAGTATCATTGGTATGAAACAATAGGGGTAGACAAGCATATTTACAACACAGGCGATTTTTAAATCTAATTTGCATTTGATAGGGAGATGGGGGGATATTAAGTATACTATATAATAAAACTTACAATGTAGAAATTCACTTACTGGAACTCATGTTCAATAAAGGGATAAAAAGATAGTGTAATAGCGATAAAGAAAATATTAAATGTAAAAGATTATCCATTATTTATACTAGTTTTATTTTGAAACTACTAAAAATTTGATTTTTTTTATAAACCAATCAAATGTTACATGATCACTTCATCTAATGAAGACTCTGTGATGATGTTTTCATTTTGAGTGCCTAATCGTGGTATACGAACATAAGCATCTGTACCATAACCTTCCATGGTTACAATATTAATGTCACCTCCCCAATATTCTGCATAAACACGACTCATTGGTAGTCCAATACCTAATCTCATTACCATTTTATCGTGTTCATTCAATTTAGCTTCTAATTGTTCAACATGTTCCATATTACCAAATCGTTTATAGTTTCCATATGACCATAATTCACTGAATACTTGTTTATTCATCCCACCACCTTGATCCGATATACGAAATAATACATCTTGATCATTTGAACATAAAGTTACTTTAATTTCTTTGGGTATAATTGTTGTTGTTGCAGAGTAAGGTTGTGTTGCATGTCGGAATGCATTAGATAATAATTGAAATATAATATATTCTACATGATCAGATACATATGTAAATTCTGTATCCGTGCCGTTTAATTGTATTTTAGGTAAAATCATTTTCATTGAATTTTGTTGTTGTTGTAAATAAGTTGCATGTGCTTGGACCAAATGTATGCATTTTGTCAATACATTATGTGACGAACAGACATTAAATATTGATTTCTTCCTTTTTGATAACACTAGATGATGTTCAGTTAAAACGCGTCTTGAGATCCGGGATCTTAGTGTAGCATTCATGAATCGATCCAATCTATCCATCGACATGATACCTTCATGCTGTTGTTCACATTCATTTATACCTTTTGCTAATTGAGGAATTACTACCAAGTGAGCATCTAATGATTCTTGTAACATGTCGCAAAATGCTTCGTTCTCTTGTCTTGTTTCAATTACAGGTATTTTACGAATACGATCAAATGCTTGCCAGTATAAATCATATACATTTTCAATATGTGGATTTGTACCTAAAATATATGGCAATTTTTGAAATTCTCGGATACGATGAGCAATACGAATAGGTAATTCTGTTCTAACATAATTTGCTGATTTTAGTAGACGTTCTGTATTGCAATGTCTTTCATAAAAGATCAGTTGCCGTAAGGTAAGAGGAGTCGGACTTTGTGAGTAATATGTATCCAAGGTTTTGTTCATGTAGAAATGCTGACCATGCGATATTGTAGGGATAGGAGGAGGAGGAGGAGGCTGTGGCGGCGATATACTTGCAGCTAGCGTAGATAATTTTCTCTTTGTGCAAGATCTTAATAGACTCATTTTCATATATATAAAGAAGAAGGGAAGAACTAAAAAAGGTCCTGAGAAAATATGATATGGATTTTGTAAGCAGTTTTGTATATAATGCGTTTCCATACGGTCACATTCACATTTTGTACGACTCCTTGAGATAGAAAATATTCCATAATCCCCGTACTTTTCGTAATGCAATTGCTCATTGATTCATTTAAAATAGAGTAGTGCCAAATGCGCATGACGATGCACAATGGCACATATATTTCCTTATGAAATTAAACTGATTTTTTTCATGACTAAAGCAACGAATAATACCGAAAAAATCACTAATTTACCTTGAAAGTCCAAATTTCACATACTCTCAACTAAAACAAAAAATACTACAGCAAAGATCTTTTCATAGCAATCAATTACTATTATAATATATATAGCAAATTTAGTTATTTTTGGCCTTTAATAATGTTTTGAAATTAAACACTACAGTTTTTTTATACGGAATATCACATGAAAAAAGTAATTGTTTTTGTTTATTTACGAATAGATGAGGGTCATTAAAAGCAGGTGGTTATTTTACAGTAGAAGAATAATGAATGGGTAGAGTTAAGGGGGTAAAATTGTACAGATGGTTCTAAGCATAAGATGCTAATGGAGAAGCTTTACTAGCTGGTTGATAAGCTGGAGGTGGTGGACAAGCTAGCTTGTTACTTTCCTCTTGACTAATCTTTTTAGTTACTGATTCAATATCATTTACAGTCTTGTAAGAATACTGATCATTGAAGCTTCTTTGGTCTGTTTCTATACGGTATTGACGGCCCATTTTCTTGATTTTACCTGTGTGAATGCACATGATTAAGATTGCTATTAATGGAAAATAGACAATAAAGGATTCTAGTACGATCCAAAGTGTAATAGAGATTGCCATAGGTTCATTGAAGCAGTAAATCCAAGAAAGTATAGTCATTCCAGCCATACAGATCGAGAATAAGATGGGAGTTACCTTTAAAAAGAGCATATCATCTCGATTTCGACGAATTAAACGAACATGTCTTGTTGATCGAGTATATGAAATGACTACCAATGTATTAAAACATGCAATCAGGAACATCAATGTAACACATATAGCTGCACCGATTTTCTTTTCAGTAATCGATGAAGCGATTGTTAAAAGAATGACAGAGCAGATAGCCACCAATGTATAAACAGCTAGTGAAACTAAACTTGTATAATAAGTCCATGGTCTCGCCTTCTTTTTATTATTGCCAGCAGGCTTTTTCTTTTCAGGTTCACGCAGATAGAGACTTCCCCAGTGATCACGATTATGAATTGCAGTAGCAATGTGGCGGATAAAGATTAATTGAGCTTCCATGATACCAAGAAACACCAACACAGATGCGGCAGGTAATAAGCTCAGTACCAAGCTTTTACTAACCCAATTCACAGATACGCTTGTTTCACCATAATGAGCAGCCAATAGACAAATACTTCCAATTGCCATCAACATTCCAAAGATTGCAAATGGAATCAGTAAAATGTTGTTTCGACATCTACATGTCAGAATGATTGAAAAAAATAAAAATAAAGCAGTGTAAACACACCAAGCATTTTCTTGAGCACTAAGCATGATTTTTTATTAGAGAAAAAGGATAGATTTTATATAATGAAAATACAGTTCTTTTATACAAAGTCTTGATTTAGTACTATTCAAAAAAACATTTGACCTTTTTATAGAATTGATGTGAATACAAGCCAAGCCGCATTATTGCCTTATTCGAATGTTACTATAAATAATGTTTATATATCGGTGATAGAACATCATTTAGAGTTTCACTAGTGGTAAAATGTCATAAAAAAACTACAATGCATATTTAAAATCTACGTGAAAAACAATATAAAAGGTAAGAAATGGAATAAAAAAAATTATACAATAATTTTAGTATTATTGCTTATATTATAACATTTGTTATTTAGGTTTACTACATTTTTATTGCCTCTAAAATATCCTTTAAATTCAACATATTCCTTAATTTATGCTGTGATACAAATTGAGACTTGCAGTTATTTATTCTTAGAACCAATAGGTTAATTATAAACATTCAATGACGATAGCGGAAGCTCCTCCACCACCATTACAAATAGCGGCAGCACCATATTTAGCCTCCTTGTGCTTCAATACAAAAGTTAAAGTAGCAATAATTCTAGCGCCAGAACAACCCGATGGATGACCCCTAGCAGCAGTACCACTCCAAATGTTAACATGATCTTTGTTTAATTTCAAAATCTTGGAATTAGCACAAGCAACAATAGAAAAAGCTTTATTAATTTCACAATATTCAATATTTTCTGATTCAAACCAGCATGTTTGATAGCTTTGGGCAAAACAAGTGCAGGAGATGTTGTGAAACGAGCGGGTGCTTGAGCAGCATCATCACAACCCTTAATCTTGGCCAACAATGGCAAACCATACTTTTCAGCAGCTTTTTTGGAACAAAGAACAATGGCAGTAGCACCATCACTCAAAGAAGAAGAATTAAGAGCGGTAACAGTACCTTCTTTACTAGTAGCAAAAGCAGGACGAACAGCACGTAACTTTTCTTGATTCAATTTAAGCATCTCATCATCTTGTTAAATCACACGATCAGGTTTACCACAGCTACCACTTACGACAACAGGAACAATTTCATCTTTATAAAGACCAGAAGCATGAGCAGCTTGAGCACGCTTATAAGATTCAATAGCAAAATCATCTTGCTATTCGCGAGTGATACCATATTCAGCAGCAAATTCTACAGCAGCAACACCCATCAAGTAGTCATTGTAAATGTCATACAAACCTTCTTTGACAACGCCATCAATAACCTCACTGTTACCGTAAACGGGATCGAAACGTTGTTTAGGAAGATAATAAGGTGTATTAGTCATGGATTCCATACCACCAGCAATAGTAATATTTGCGTTGCCGAGCATAATTGTTTGTGCACCAATGATGACAGCTACATTTTAAAAAGGTTTGCTTAGCACATAGTACATATACATCTTAAATCTTGGCATTTATATGCATATATGTACATTTCATGGCAGAAGCACAAACTTTGTTGACAGTAGTAGCAGTGGTCATATCGTCAAGACCTGCGCCAAGAGCAGCAACACGAGCAGGTTTTTGACCAAAATTAACAGGTAAAACACAACCAAAAAACAAATTTTTCGACTGCATCAACAAGGACAGTAGATTTCTTGATAACAGCTAAAATGAATTTAATATACCAAATGCATTTGAGCTTTACTCGTAAACCTCATTCTCAATAGCAATAGATCCAAGGTTGGTAGTCTGAAGAGAAGCCAAGGAGCTATTGAAACCTCCAATAGGAGTACGGCTAACATCAGAAATATATATGTACATTTAATGAATTAGTTTGATCCGGTAGATCTTTTTTTTTTTTTTTTTTTTTTTTTTTTTTTTTTGTCTCTGTGTTACATACCACGAGAAGCCATTTTTGATGTTATAATTATACATCTTTTGTCAAAAAAAAAAAAATATGCCGCATATATAATTGTTCATTAAATAGGACGGCCTGCAAGGCATTTATCAAAACGTTTAACGGAGTAGTGTGCAAACTCTTCAAAAGATGACTGAGAAACTTGGTTGCTAGCATCTGCAATCATTTCAGGAATAGTATTTTTTTTTAAGCACAAACTCTCTTTTCAATGAAATAGAGTCTTAGAGTACGTTTTAAGTCTCAACAAGAGCTATGTCTTTCAGGGATTTTTTTTTTTAGCATTTTACTCTTTTTCTAGGACTGGTCCGGACGAACCAAAGGACCGATAGTTCTCATCTAAACTCTCATCATTAGCCAAGTAAGGCTACTATAGACGAAAAAGATCTCAATCTATTTCTCAACTGTCTAAAAGATAATAAAGGATTACATCTCGACACGTTTTATAACAAGATTCAATTGCTTAAATGTCTTAAACAAACACCTTGAAGCAATTTTTTAGTCCAATCATTCACTAATCTGACAAAAAGTTTTACATTATGGAAATTGAAAAATAAGAGAATCAATCAATATAAATGTATTGTAAATCTAGTAAATGTACAGAATCTACAACAGATTATAATACTCATTGTATTGATCTGTATTGTACAGGGTCTAATGTTATTGTTTAACATTTACTATGATGATTTGCAATATACTCCGCTTATTTCAGCCAACCCCAATTTCTGGAAGATTATCATAAATCATTACGGAATAATTCTTTTTTTCTAAAATAAAAAATATCATCGTATACTAAATATTTCGAAAAATTATATTTTGCAAAGAAATAGCTTTTAAAAGATGTATAATGCTGCTGAAAAAACTCTTTAATAACCTGAGCTCGGGATTTCTACATACTTTTTTTGGATTAAGCATGGTTATTCGTGACTAGTATGGCCGGATTCTATCAGGTAATCATAGTAGTTGAACGCGGAGACATGTTTATTATTCATTCATTCATTCAATCAATCAATCATTCATGGCAAAAGACGAGAACAAGGATAATTTCGATAAAGACGAAAAGGTGCTATGTTATCATGGTCCTTTTATATACGAAGCCAAGGTAACAAAATTATAGTTCTAGCTTTTGATTGATACTAATAAATAACTTTTTATAGATATTAAAGCGACAAAAGAAAGAAGAGGAAGGAGAAGAACCAGAACAAGAATCATATCAATATTTTGTTCACTACAAGGGTTGGAAACAAACGTATGTTCAAAATTGATTGATATGAGTTAATTGCCCTGGTAACTAAAGATAAATGTTATAGTTGGGATGAATGGATCACAGAAGACCGTGTTTTAAAATATACAGATGCTAATTTACAAAAACAAAAGCAACTAAAAGAATTGAATTCTAAAAGAAAACCTTCACGACCTGCTAATACATCAGCATTAAATGATACAATGGAATCTAGAGGCAGAAAAAGAAATCGTGATTCGAGTATAGACAAAGCAAGATTAGTAAGTTACTTATAGATGTATAAAGTAACTTTTTATTAAGTAGAATATAGGAAGAAGAAACAAAGAAACCAGATTTCAAATTAGCGATACCAGATTCATTAAAAGGATTGCTAGTAGATGACTGGGAACATGTAACGAAAAATAGACAGGTAAAATAGAATGAAAATATAATAATGCATAATGTATTCATATTATTTCAAGATTCATGAATTACCACGGGAAATCACTGTAGATAGAATTTTAATGGATTTTAAAGACTCCAGATCAGACCAAGGAGAAATTTTAGATGAATATATTAGAGGAATCCAACTATATTTTAACAAGACATTGCATACACAATTATTATATCATACTGAACATGAACAATATGATCAAATGTTTGAAGAAGAACAACAACTGCAACAACCTAGTAGCGTTTATGGAGCAGAACATTTACTACGTTTATTTGTAGAAATGCCGCGATTAGTAGTAGAAACTAATATGGATGCAGATACACTACTTGAAGTAAGAGAGAAATTAGAAGCTACATTAAGGTATTTGGTTTTTCGAGGAAATCAACTAGAGGTGTATAACTAACGAAAATGACACAGATTTATTCAGGATCATGAGAGAGATTACTTTGTAAATGAATATCAAGATTCACATGCTAAATAAACAAAAAAGTAGTAATAAATCTTGGGGTATATTGTAAACAGATTACTTAATAAAGGATACTATATATATATATAATATATATAAAAGTGTGAGGATACTAGTAGCAGTATAGGTGTACTTGATGAATTCTTAGAAAGATACAATCGACATGTATTCTGATATGGATCCACCAACGTTGGGTGTACTTTGTAGCTTTTTGCTTGTGTCATCGTCTTGTTCTTGTTGTTGTTGTTGTTGTTCATCTTGCTTTTCTTCTGCTGCTGATGATTTTAATAATTGCGTATGATTCTTGAGATAATTTACAATAATTCTTAATAATATCAGAAATGCAATAATGTAATGTAAAGCCATTTTTTATTAAAAAAGAAAGTTTAAATATATAATATAAAAGAAAGAAAGAAAGAAAGAAAGAAAGAAAGAAAAAACCTAAAACATGAATAATAATATATAAACATACATGTAATATAAATAAAGCCTGTATATCTTGCAATAAATCGATTTAAATTTTTTCTACAAGAAAAGCTTTTTCATCATCTCAAACTCTTTCAATGGTTTAGCCGCATGAACAGATGAATGGAGTTTAAAGAGAACTCCACTACAAAATATACACACGGCCAACAGGAGAATTACTTATCTTGTTTCTTATATATGGTTTCTACTGCAAGAATAGAAGAAACAACGCCACTGTTGTCTAGGATAATAGACACTCCAGCAGTTCCAGAACAGAAAAACACTACAAAGTTAATTTACTCCTATGTGTTTGGATTTTTATTGCTATTGATCGCCTTTATTTACAATGTTCGAAGTACTTTACCTACCCCACTATCTGATATCCAAGGCCGTGAATTAAATGACTTTCCCGGTATTCATTGCTATAATGAATATTTGTCTCATTTCAATCAACCACACTCTGCAAACCAAAGAAATAATCAAGTGATTAAAGATTGGATTGTTCAGTTGGCTCACGAGTTCAAAATTGAAGCTACTGAAAACGGCATTGATATGGAAATTATCGCTGACGATCCCACAGATTCAATATCCAAAAGAAACAAGTTTAGCTCTGGTAAAAGTTGATGTGATTTTATATTCACGAGAAACTAATCATTGTTATAGATGAATATTGGCTTGTTGAATCAAGAAATGTAATCATTAGATTAATTGGTAAATCAAACAACACTAACGAGTCTTTTCTCGTAAATGCACATTATGGTAAATATATCCGCAAAGGTTTATATATACAGAAACTGACTATTTCTTTTTTCTTGCATAGATAGCGTATCTACTAGCCATGGCGTTACTGATAATGGTATGGGAACAGCCGTTGCCATTGAATTGCTCCGTTATTTTGTACAACATCCACCTCAAAATACCGTCATTTTCTTATTCAACAATTTTGAAGAAGGCGGCCTTATTGGTGCTGATGCATTTGTCAAACATCCATGGTTCTCTACCATCAAACTCTTTGTCAATTTGGAAGGTACAGGTGCAGGAGGCCGTGCTTTGTTATTTAGAAGTAACACATTGGCTGCTGTCCATGGTTTAGCTTCTTCTGGTGCTCATCTTTTGCATGCATCTCCTCTAGGTAATGATTTATTGCAAGCTAAATTATTAAAAAGTGATACAGATTACACTACATTCACTAAATATGGAGTTCCTGGTCTTGATATTGCCTTTTATTATCCTCGTTCTCATTATCATACTCAAAGAGATGATTTAGCTCATACTACCCCTGAATCCCTTCAACATATGGGACAAATGGCATTAGGATCCGTACTAAGCATTGATGGCAGTAGCACAATGTTGAAACAAGCAGGAGCCCCTGAACCTGTCATTTATTATGACATTTTGGGCCGTGTCATGTTGGTTTACAGTTTCTTTACATGTCAATTGATCAACATTTTAAGTTTGTTTTTTGTACCTCTTGGTCTATTTACTTGGTTCTGGTTCTCCACAACAGCAAATATTGATGACAAAAAGGCACTTTTGAAGAGTAATCTTTATCTTATTGGTAAGGGCTTTATTGCTGCTTTGGTTGCTCTGGTATTTATGGTAGTTTTTACTGCTTTCTTTGCCTGGATCATGATCATGATTAACCCCTCTGTAACCTATGGTAGCATTAATATTGTTGTGCTTTATTTGACAGTTGCTGCATTTTTGGGTTTGGTTGCATCTCAATGGGCTATGATTCGTTTGTCAAGATCGTTTGGAAATAATTTAGCTAATATGCAAACTGGTTTTTATGGATTGACTGGATTTTGGTGGTTGTTGCTTGTAGTTGCTACCTATTTGGGATCTCAAAAAGTAGCTGCTGTTTATTTTGCTGTTTATTTCTTGATTAGTAGTACATTAGCTACTGTACTCCTTGTAGGTACTCCTCCCAAAGAGATTGAGGGTGGTAGTGAATTGGCTTCTGGTGTAAGTCGTTTCTGGTCGATCGCTTTCTTGATTCAAGTCTTGATGCCGGTTATTTTGATGACAGAATTTTTATTGCTTGGTATGGATTCAATGCGCCATACTTCAGCAGATGGTACACCTGAAGGAGCTAGTAAGTAATATCATTGTATGACGAGTATATCAGGTATTAACAAGTATTTGTAGTTTATGTTTTACTGGCTACTCCCATCATTTTGGTTGTTCTTCATTTGTTGCCCTGGGTACATGCCGCTGGTGAATTGCAAAAGACAACTTGCTGTACTGCTCTTGTATTTGTTATGTTTTTCATTGCTTGCTTATTGTCTTCTCCATTCAATGGTGAATCATCTCCTAATCGTATTGTATTCAATCAAGAATATAATGCCTCAGATGCTCTTTCTACAGTAGCTCTCATCACAGGTTCTTCTTTTGGTATTTTGCAAAGAACATTAAAGAGTGTGTTGCCTAAATCAGAATATGAAACAATGGAATGCGATGCATATTTAACCTATCAAACTCGTTGTACATATCAAACCGCATTGACACCTGTTTATGGCAGACATCCCGAGAAAGAAATCAGCATATCGTACTCGCCAGTTAGCTGTGATTCCAAAACGTGTAACCTCAATATTACAACCACTGTTGAAAATAGTTTGTTGTGTCAATTGCAGTTTAGTAATGCTAAAATTGATGGTTTGCAAGCATGGATCAATGGAAATCATGTCAAGACAGGACAAAACGATACCATTCATGCCTTGACTACATACTCAAAAAAGCAAGCAAGCGCTATAAATTGGGATCTCTCTTATGATGCTCATCAACAAGATGCAGTTGGCGAAGCTCTATTCAGTTGCATCTACGATGACTGGACAGAAGGCGAATTACCAGCTTTTACTACACTCAAAGATGATTTACCTTACAATGCCTTACTCACCATCAAAGGAGGTGTAGGTCTCGCCAAAATCCATTATTCTCCATCCATCCCATTAAATTAAAGATTAAATAAAAAACTTTCTTTATTAACTATACATTTATTTCTTTGACTTTTCTAATTGTTCTTGCTTCCATAAGGCTTGAAGAGGTTGGAAAGCCTTACCAGGTTGATCTCTTAAATAAAACAACTTGGCTCTTCTAAACTTGATCTCATTAGGCTTTTGCATGACCTTGATGCTCTTTAATAATGGTGAATATAATGAATATCTTTGTTCAACACCAACGCGCATGACAATGTTACGAAGTGTAAAGTTTGTATCAATTCCTTTTCTACGAATAGCGATGCAAACACCCATAAAAGTAGAAGAAGTAGTTTCTCCAGGCCCATTCAATGTTTCTACAAGAACGATAGATCCAGGCTTAACTCCTTGAGCATTGTTGCGACTGAAAAGTTCACTACGGCCATCTAAATTGGATTTCTCGATTTGTTGTTTTGTGATTTGTTCCATGACATTAATCTTGGGTACTTTTGTAACTGCTGCTGCTGTTGTGTAATTATCTGGAAAAAAAAAAGTTTGTCAAATGTCTTTTTATTTGATGATAAGAAACTTACATTTGGAAGCGACATTAATGCATGGACGCACAGTCTTTGTTGATAATCTGGTAGCTACAGTTTTGAGTGCGTTCATATCTTGTTATATTGTCTGAAAATGTCAAAATGAACAAAAGGAAACCCCGGTAGAGTAGTAGGGGCAGCCTTTGATGCTTTCAAATTGAGGGGTCTTGTTGCACTCCCAGTCACAAGCAGTCAGAATCAGGCAGCATCTAATGCTCAATTTCACTTGAAAATTGACATGAATTCAGCAATTAAACTTTTTAATCGACAACTGCTGTATGTTGTATACATAGTTTTTATTCTGTTTTTAAGAATTTATATGTATATTTGAGAAATAATATTTAATCAATTCAATCGGTGATCCAATTTTTACTGACAGTTTTAAGAGCTGCCACGATAGAATACAAGAAAATGTAATTGTAATGATTCAGTTGCATTACATAAGCAAAGCTCATATACTGTATAAATAACAACCAAGAGCAGATCAATTGTACATTAGTGAATTTAACTGTTCTTTCCTTTCCTTTTATATTCATAACTTTAATCCCAATCATAAAATCAAAGCCAATCTTATAATCGGCCATACTATATATTCCAATTGTCATCCTCTTGATCTATTACAATAATGATAAAATTAGAAGCGCTTCTTATATACATTCATACAGAATGCTGCGTTAAAAAAGAATGCCTACTCTGAGTGTTTATTCTCTGGAACTTTATATCTGTATCAGGTGCTTAATTTTATGAATTTTATATAAGGCTCCAATATTCGATATCGAAGCGTGCACTCTAATCTTTAACTAATCCAACACAAAATGCTTTTTAAGATATACTTTAGACACTACTAAATGTATATGGATTGGTCGCATTATGTTACCTATTCCTAAATTCATTTCATATCTCACGAAAGACTCGAAAACAGATAAAATCCGCTGCTTTTTCCTTAAAAACTGGGTCTTATTCTTTATCCCTGTTCTACCCTTCTTTTCACAAAATAACACCAAGAAAAAATTATATGCCAATGTACCTGAGATGTTCAACTTTAATTCAAAAACAAGTATCCGGAAATATCCTATCTTTTTCAGGCAATATTAATTTTTCAGCGTTAATGTTTCAGATTTTTAAGCGTATTTCACTATTAAACGTTAAAAATTTGAGCCTTCATATCTCTAAACAAAATTAAGCTATACTAACACTTTTTAATAATAAAACTTACTTGTTTTAAAGCGCTCTATAACATGTTCAAGTATAAAAAAATTATGAGCACTTTTATTTTTTTCATTTTTTTTTGGCATTTTTATAGTAGATTTCAAAATATTTGTTAAATTGAGTAGTAGTTTTTTTTTACTCATGTCATTGCGCTAGTTGAGCTCTCTCGGATCCAATTTAGTTTTTTTTAAAATATTGATTTTTCGTAGAGATATCCTCAAAAATGCGTACAAAAAGATGCCTTCATTTCTAGCTTCCATTTTTTCCTTATATACCCTCATCCCAAATTCTGAATATGAAAAAAATTTGACAAAAATCTGGTTTTCTCTACAAAAAATGCAGCTAGAAAATTCCGCAATAGCTTAATCGATAGATAATTTTTTTGCGCATCATTCCAATTACTTATATATTAAATATGTTTACCAAAGGTGATGTGTATCTTCAAAAAACCTTCATAATTTCAATTGCATTTTACGCAAAATTTAATGTGAAATGTTTGTCTGAATTTTATTTAGATGGATGCATAATTCAAAACTGTACAAAAACTATTTAATATGTTAGGTCGACTTACTTTGCATCTCATGAGCCATTAAACGATTTTGTTTTTTTGAGTCATTTTTCATTGATTTCAACAAATAATTTTGGAACCCCGTGATGATAAGTTTTAAGCTGTGATAAAAACTATTATTTTGATTATCTCGACAAAAAATCAATATTTTTTGCTAAAACAAAAAATGCAGAGTAGCAATCAATTAGATCGATCTTGTAAATAATACAGAAATTAAGCCCTAAATAATGAGCTTTAATTTTTACAAAATAATAAACTAATATTTACAACTGCAAAAAATAAAGAAAAAAAACCCCCTCATCCTTGTGAATATTGATCCAATTAATCTCCAATTATACGTGATGGTAGATTTTCAAGTCTCTCTGAAAAATGACTAAATATATTCCATTATGTATGCCTTTATGTTACACTTACAGTACCAACATAACACATTACTATTAAATAACATTTAAACTACCTTATCACATCATTAATTCCCCAAATCAAATAGCATATAAACCCTATTAATTTCATTCCAATAAACGATATCTCGTTACTTGATTAAATTTTTAGTTTTTATTTAACATAAACATATTCTGATAAATCAATGAAAACCAAAACCAAAATATACAGACAGTAGTGTTAGGCTTACAATACAGTTTACATTATTAAATTATTGCGTACAAAATGTGTCTCTCTTGTGCTTGCAAAATAAGATATTCATAAAGAAAATGGATTTCCAAAATAGCACTAAAAATACTGGAGTAGAGAAAAGAAGAAAACATGTCAGGTACACACAGACTTTGTGTGTAACCTTTTTAATTAGTATAAAATATCAAAACATATAATAATAATAAAGATCATCTTTTATCTCATATATAATCTTTTGTATACATTTATTTGAATCTACTGTAAAACATATATCTCAGCACACGACAAACAATTGGTAGTCTTTTGAAAGCTGTGCATAGAAAGGTAAAACGAAAAAAAAGGCGAGGGGGGTGATTAGCTGCGCTTCTAGCCCAGCTAGCACAAATTCCGAAGAAAATCCGCTTACACGAGTTTCGAACCCACAACCTCTCCGTTTGAACTAGCCGTAAAGCGCATAAGTCTAGCAACTAGGACAAACGTCCCCTCTATGTTTGCTTTTTTTAATTGCCGTCCTTCTACTTATCTGTTATTTTGTTTTTTTTTTCTTGATTTGTGTAATATTGAGTAATTTGATCATACTTTTTTTCTTTGCTTGGTAAATAATCCTGCTATTTGCTGAGTATCAGTAGCAATTTTGTTGCATCCACCGGGTAATCGTAAGATAATGAACCTTTTGATTTGTAATCCTTAATTTCAAGAAGTCAGCTAACTGATCTATGATAACATTCTCGATTGTTCTTATTTTCTAAAGCAAGATCCGGGAAGCAGGATATGTGAGACATACCCACTTGTTGGATTTAGCTATATAAAATAAGCTGAACTTAAATGTGCTGTGTTACTAATGTAAATAAAATGACCTGACAATGGAATGTCAGAAAGATATAATCGATCCAAAGTTGATCTTACGGATAATTGTAATATAGAATTTGTATATAAATAGGACAAATTATTGATATTAAATAAAGATTCTCTTCAGTTTTTGTGTGTGATTTAATTTAACCTGTTTTTTTATTAAATTATACATTTTTTTCTTGCTACAATATTTATTCTAAATCTTGTGCAATTCAATATTATATATATATATAATAACAAAATTTTTTAATAATCTATAAAAGCTACGGTTACCAATGTTAAAAATACCAGATCGCGTCCGATCTCCACAAGAGAATAATATCTGCTAATACAGTAATACAGTGTATGTATAATAAAAATTGATTTTTAGATTTTTTCTATGTAGAAGAAGCTTAAACAATCACACTCCTTTATGGTATTCATGCAGTTATTTTTCTTACTACTAATTAATTAATAAAAAAAAATTGCAATTTATTTTGTTCATTCTGACCTTCACAACCTATTTTGACTTGCTGTAGTGCACGAAGAAACTACCCTCGATAAGTTAAGATGAATTTTAATATTAAACTTGTATTTTCAAAAAAACATTTCATAGTTTCAATCTTCAAAATCGGAGTATGCCTTCTTTCTATAACTGATCTCATAATAAACATTTTTTAGGATATATCTCAGAGATCCCAAAATAGATATAACTTAGTCGCATTACGCTAGCTATTCATGAATTCATTTTATATCTCATGAAAGACTCAAAAACAGGTAAAATTCACTGCTTTTTCCTTGAAAACTGGGGTTCATTTTTCATCGCTGCTATACTTTTTTTTTTCGCTAAATAACACCAAGAAAAAATTATATGCCAATGTACCTGAGATGTTCAGTTTTAATCCAAAAACAAGTATCTGGAAATATCCTACTTTTTACAATTGGTATTAATTTTTCGGCGTTAATGTTTCAGATTTTTTACGCGTATTTTACTGCTAATGGATTGAAAATTTTGAGGCTTCATATCTCCAGAAAAAAATAAGCTATACTAACACTTTTTAATAATGAAATTTACTTGTTTTAAAGTGCTCTATAATATATTTGAGTATAAAAAAATTCTGAGCACTTTTATTTTTTTCGTTTTCTTGACTTTTTTGTAGTAGATTTCAAAATATTTGTTAAATTGAGCAGCATTTTTTTACATTTATTTTATTAACCTCGTTGAGCTCTCTTGGACCCAATTTAGGTTTTCTTAAAATGTTGATTTTTCGTGGAGATATCCTCAAAAATGTGTACAATGATATATCTTCGTTTCTAGCTTCCATTTTTCCCTTATATACCCTCATCCCAAATTCTGAATCTGAAAAAAATTTGCACAAAAATTTTGTTTTCTCTACGAAAAATGCAGCTAGAAAAATGTTTAATAGCTCGATCGATAGATACTTTTTTTGTACATTATAGCAGCTAATTATACTTAAAATATGCTTATAAAAAGTGATGCGTATCTTCAAAAAACGTCCAAAATTGCAATCGCATTTTGCGCCAAATTTAATGTAGAACGTTTATTTAATTTTTTTTGAATTGGATGCAGGTTTTAAAATTGTACAAAAACCATTTAATACACTAGGCTGGCTTACTTTGCAGTTCATGAGCTATCAAACGATTTTGTTTTTTGAATGATTTTCTGGTCGATTTTATAAATCAATATTGGAACTCAGATCCCATAGCTTTAAGCTGTAATATAAACTATTACTTTGATTATTTTAATGAAAAATCAATATTTTTTGTCACTGAAACAAAAAATGCAGAGTAGGTTAAAATTGGATCCACCTTTTGAATTTAAAAATTGATAGCTCAATTTAAGTGCTTAATTTTTTATAATCAATTTTAGGTCACTTTTGGTCAATGTTAGGCCAATGCACTTATATTCTGGTATTAACTCTTCTATTTTCGGACAAATATCAAGGGGATAATGGCTCATAGATAAAAAGTACGTAATTCGACTCAACATTGGATGAAATCGTTCAAAAACTATCTGATACTTACTTTTTACAATCGTAAAAAACTGGCAACAACAAAACTTCATATATATCTCAGCGAATTTTGATTTTAATAACTTCTAACTCTACTTAAAAGTAGAGACACATCTTTGACAAACTTATCTCAAAGAGCAGTATCCACAGTCTGCTGTGTTTTGAGAAAATTATAGCTATTAAGGTGCACCTATAATTTATTTTCCACTTTTATTGAGAATAATTTAAATACAATCTTTATGAATACGAATCCAAGTAAACCACCACTCTACGTTAATATAGGTATAATAGGTATTAAAAGTATCTCAGATATATCAGCTTCCATTATGGATTATTGTGCATTTGGTAAGATTGAACAACAAGTTGGTCACTTGCTATTATATATTTATACCCACTAAGGTCAATAAGCATGCCAGATGTAATGAATCAAATTACCACGATAATAATTTAATAATCATCTCGAATGTTTTTATAAATACTACAAGGAAATCTTTCCATAATTCCTTGTAGAATTATCTGTCTTTCTTCCTCTTTACATTCTTAATTATTTTCCTTAATAAACATCTAATTTACAAATAAGATCACCAATCTTCCTTCAACCAATGCTTATCAATTTCTAATATTAAAAATCATATCATTCACATATCATTTTGACCATAATATTTATCCAAGATCACAGATCACTATCCCAGACCTCACCAAATATGGATCCAGTGAGCTCCCGTTATAATGGTAGGTACTTCTAGTGTTGATCCATAGAAGAATTACAAAAGATCAAAAGATTCAACCTCCTCTGGTTGCTGTGGAAATGGGGAAATAAAAACGTATACCTCCTGTTCAAACTATTTTGTGTAGGTTGCTTCAGATATTTTCTGAAAATTTTCATAAAATCAAATAATGGTTCAAAATTGAATTTTGAAGTTGAACTTGACGCGCAGCAGATGTACAAATAATATATCTTGTTTTCATTAGCTAATAGATGTTTTTGAAGGGGTTTTGCACAAATTTTTGAAAAAAAAAGTGTTTTCCTCTGCTTGAAAGAAATCTAGCAGCTGGAAAGATGCTTGCAATCAATGAACACTGATCCAAATGAACTACAACTTTAAAAATATATACTACAGCTATAACAGTATTCAAGTCTATATTTTTGGTATCCTCTTTATTTCTTGGTTAAATCGTAGGGATCAAGCGCCCATTTGTTTCAAGTAGTGTTTGTTGATTCGCAGACCATCTTAAATTAGAAATAGCATTAAATCAGCCAAAATCAGCATATATGGCAATGGCAACTACTGGAATTAATAAGTAAACATCCTCTTTATATGTAATCAAAGTTGTGGTGCAATGTGTTTGCTGTATATACATCCATTTTTTTTTAAAAAAACGTAAAATCCCAAATATTCATTTAAATAACTGTAAGCAAGTAGATACCGGATACCAGAAGAAATACCAGAAAATCGTAAATCTTTATTTCTTGAATTAATTGATTTAATAGAAGATCCACTTGATATCTAACCTGAACCTGTACATGAAGCCTTTAATATATCAATTCAAGCTACTCTGTATGTATTTTGTTTCTTAGTTTGATATATTCATTTTTTTTTTAGCAAATTATAGTTATACTTCAGTCCGGATCCTGAGACATTTCCATTTTGATCAGAAGGCCAAAAATCATGAGCCTATATTGAGTTGTCGTTGTATATGCCTTATCAATACATACACTTTAATTGTGCAAGTGCACTGCTAGTTAAAGATAATAATGCATATAGCTTCAAGCCATCTCAATATAATGCAAAATACGCAATCTGATGCGTTGAATGCATAAAGCCTTATGCATCTTCATTGCAAGTAACTACATTTTTGCTATATTGAATCAGCTTTTGAGTGACCCTTATTCATGTGTCCATTAAATCTATTCATGGCTGTATTTACATAACCTCTTGTTATGATATTATATTTAAGATCTTTCAAAAACGAATAACATAAAGCCCTCCATCTTTTTACAGGACAACAAAATACAACATTGAGGTCTGATTCTTTTAATGCGAAGGTTTGTGTATTACTGAACGAATTAAAATGATCTGTATACAAAAATTATCACTTCTACAATACAAGTATATAACAAAATTTCTCTCGCACTGCAACAAACATAAGATTTTGTGAGAAATATGTTTATTTCCTCTCTTAACCTAACAAATCATCCAACCAGGCTTCATCATCAACCGCTGGTTCATCATTTTTCACCATTGGTTTCTTTATTGATCCTGGTTTGGGTAACATTGTCTTTTTTGGCGCTTGAGGTCGAGTAGGAAAAGAAGCAACTTCTGCTGGATTTTGTTGCTTCAAAGCTAATAGTTCATCTAAATCATCTACCTGCTGGTGTTGTTCAGGTTTTGGTTTATCTTTGGGTATCACACGATGATTTGAGCCATCATTTCTTAAATATATACCATCTGCTTCTGAAATGATATTAGGTTTTGCTGATTGTTGTGCTTTGAGTAATACATATCCTTTAGCATTTTTTGAGAATGATGGTACAATCGGTTTGTCCAATACAACAGGATGCTCATTCAACACATCGTTTACCTATTCCAACGAATTTTAGTTGTTGGGCGGAGGAAGTTGGATTATTTTCATTGTTTATATACCAAATCTAATTCGTCTTGTAATCCAAGTAATGATTCTGTATCGTATAGTTGAAGTGTATTTTCAAACATGTTGAAGTCTAATTGCAAAATATTGCGGTTCATCTGTAATGTAATAGTTAGTAATGTTACAACATATGCTTCGTGTGGTGGTCGTACCATGTCCTGTGAATTAGCTGATGAATCGAATATTTTCTCTTCTTTGAATTTGAAAAAAGTAGAGCTTCCCTCCTCTATAATTTATATGAGAAATCACAAATACCAACATAAAATTGACTTGAATTACCTTTTTCCTCCAACATCGAGACAAGATCTGTGGTTTCACGATCAATACCTAATTCAGCATCTCTCTCCAAAGCATCTAGATGATAAACATAAATATACAAACATTTCACTTTATAACTACTGACTCACCTTGCTCAGTTTCCTCTTCATATCTACTCTGATTAGACTCAATCTTTCTCCTCGAGAATTTCGCTTGGCGTTTCTTTCGTTCTTCAATCTCTTCCTCTGTTTCAACAAAATCGCCGTTACGCCTACGAATAGCACCCATACCTAAACCTCTATCGCGTGCTTTTGCTGCTTTCTTTCGAGCATCAGCTATCTCAGCAGCCGAATTATCGCCTGCTTGCTTCTTTTTCTGTTGATATTTACGGGATTCCTTTGATTTGTGTTCGTCTGGTCTCATTATTATAATATAAAAGGTAGAAAAAGAAGTGCGTTGGATTGTATGTGAATGCTTTCAACAGCCTTCATCAGGTTTGTTCGATGTCCGATTTTGATGAAGAACCAAGATACATGGAAAACATTAATGACAATATCAAACTATTACGATCAAATATTCATACAACTATTATCTTTTTTTTTATTTTAAGGTATATATATACAATTTATAAACAGATGTTTTTCTATTCATTTTCCAAATCTAAATCTTCAATGACAGTGACAGTAGTTAATGTAGATTTTGTTTTGAATTCTTGGACTTTAGGTCCCTTCTTCTTCTCTTCCTTTTCTTCATTATCCTCTTCTTCAGATTCAAATTTATCAGAATCTTCAATATTTCCACCAAGACTTGTTCTCAACATGGCTGCCATTTCCTCTACATTTTTATCAGCTAAACGTTGACGTTGTTCTCTTGCTTCTTTACGATTACGAAGCTTTTCTTCCTTTGCTAATAAAGCATACTTTTCCCTGGTCTTATTCTTTCTTTCAACCTTGCGTTTATGAAACCCTGTTAAGAATTCACTATGAAATAGTCAATTAATCTATGCTGTCCAGGTGTAATAAATTGAATGCAAATGTTTCTTACGTTCTACTAGCATCGTCAAAATCAACACTTTCGACGGTTTCTTTTCTAGCCTTTCTTTTCTTTGCATAGACTTTACTACCAGCAGACAAAATCTCGGTATTCTTCATCTTTTTCTTCTGGTTGATCTTCATTTTCGTTAATTAATTCGTTTAATAAAGACACAATTGCAAAAGAAATTCTCCAGCATGCCGTAGATCAATTGTAGCATGATATGAAAGAAGGTCACTGGGCAAGCCACTATAACCAGCATTCAAGTTACTGTAAATTAGATTTCAGGTTTTGGCCCTTATATTAGATAACTCTAGCAATCATTAGAAATGGTTTTGTATTATACTAGCAACAGTAAATATCAAAACAATCTTGAATTTTTGTTGAAAAATGATTTAGCATTACTAAAAAAATATGGATAATTGATCTAGTCGTTGATCCTCCTGTTACCATATATATGGGAAAGGACAAGTTTGAAAGTAAAATACTCGATAATGTTGAAATTCAATCACCTGTTTTTCTAATCTGATTGATATAGATGATGATTTGATTAAATATGGCTTTTTAGAAGATATTTGGTATGATATGCAATGTGAATTTAACATGATTAATGCTAAATTGTTTGTTTAGGGTAATCAACTACAAAAAGCTATATGTATCTCCTCGTTTTTAACCAATTCCAGTAGTTCCACGTTGATAAACTTTCCAGTGCTCATGTTTACGTTCGCTTACAACCTGGTCAAACATGGCTCGATATACCTGAAGCTGTTGTCCATGATTGCGCTCAATTAGTTAAAGCCAACAGTATTGAAGGTAACAAAAAGAATGGTATTACCGTCATTTACACTCCTTGGGACAATCTTAAAAAGACACCTGGTATGGAAACTGGCCAGGTTACTTTTCACAACAACAAGAAAGTGAAGCGGGTTTTTGTGGAAAAGCGTCTCAATGAAGTTGTTAACAGACTTAATAAGACTAAAGTAGAACGCTTCCCTGATTTGTTGCAGGAAAAAGTTCAAAGAGAAAAAATTGATAGATTAAAGGCTCGTGAAGGTGAATTTGCTGAAAAGGAAAAGGCTCGTATTTTAGCAGAAGAAAAGAGAAGAGCTGAAAAAGAGATCAACGATATGTTTGATCCCTCTCAAATGAAGAGTAATTATAGAGATACTGAAGTAGATGATATTAATGCAGCTGAGGAGGATTTCATGTAAAAAGTAAAATATTGCTTTTTTAGTGTAATGATCCATCGGGTTCAAGCAAACTGTAAAAACGAAAAAGTATACAATAAAGAGTAATATCTGATGGTCATTTTGTATTAGCATATATCATAGTAAATCATGCCGTACTGAGCCTTCATAATTCTTTAAAAAATTGGAGTTTGGTTTGGCCGCCACGGCAAACGGAATATTTCTCTATTTTTATTACACAAAATACCATTTGGGGTCATATTCTTTGACATTCTCTTCTTTCACAGTATGAGCAGTATCCTAAATATAATAGAATGATGAGATATAAAGTGTATAGACATTTTGTTCTGACATATTTACCTCCTTAATCAATGTAACTTGGTTATCCTCTAATCTATATGGTGATTCCTCAACTGTGGTATTATGTCTAAATAAAAAATTAGCCATTTTATAATTACACAAATATATACCCTGATTACTTACACATCTAATTTGTAAGTGTCAGTTGTACAAGGTACTTTTCCTTCAATTAGTTTCTTCCAAGCTTCATGAGTTTCTTCCACAATCGAATGCGCATAAGCCTGTTGACAAAGAAATATAAATATCTTTGTGCCTTATATTCAAATTTTGCATTACCTTGTCTTTGCAGTCTCCATTGAATGCAAAAGTATTCTCTGGTTTACCATCAGGAACTTTATAAATTCTGAAAAATGTTCTTGTAGCGTCAATTAATCCAGGGAAATAGCGATCTACATCCTTCACATCTATACCAGCAAGAAATTTCATTAGTATCGAGGCTTTTTCTCTTGAAACACTTTCTTACCGTTTACTTTGGATGACATTGGATCATTCACATCAATAGCAAGAACTTTCCAATCAGTTTCCCCTTCATCCAGCATGGCCATGACACCTAAAACTTTAACTTGCTTGATTTCTCCTTGTTTTCCAATAGCTTCACCGATCTCAATTACATCAATTGGATCATTATCACCCTTTGCATTTGTCTCGGCATGAATATATGTAGGATCTTCCCAGGTCTAATCACAGTAACAAAATAAATACAAAATTTATCAATCCTGACAGTAATATTACGCATTACCTGAGGCAAAGCACCATAATTCCAAATATATCCTTTAAAAGGGAAGCAATTTCTTACAAATCTTGGCTTTCCTTTCTTGATATCTTGCTTCAATGGGTTATATTTTTCTCCAGTAGCAATCTATGTGAAAAAAAATCAAGTAATGAATATCGTTTTCGCATATAATGATGGTCATATTTCCGTACCTCCACTTTAGCGTTTGTCCAGCGAGGGATTTCTACCACCATATTCACAACGCTTTTATCTTTATTTCCTTCGGCGTAAAGTGGAATATCATGGAAAGGAGAAATGACTTTACCATCCTTTTCTATAAAAAGATCAAATTGAGTATGTTTGTTTGAAATGAGGTTGATATCAATTACCCAAATAAACACGGTGAGTTGCTGTAAATGGTTGACCAACATTAACTGTTCGGTATGTTGAAGAAAAACGTACAAAAGCTGTACTTAGAAGCTTTCTGCCTGTCGATATATTCATACTTTCCGAAAAGAGATATAACCAGGAAATGAAAGGTCTTCCAGGGGATAAAAGAGAAATGCTTTAGCCAATAAAATCGGATACACATGAGCTCCGAGTAAGGTCCAAATCACAGCAATAAAATCAGGGCCATCATCTTTTTCTTGTTGAGTCGTTTAAGAACAGCCCTGAAAACAACTTTTGTTTGCAAATTTGTATACTATCATGCATTATAATCGGATTTTATGCTTTTTGTGTATAATTGGATGATAATGTTATAATTCTTTTAATATGGAATCAATTAGTCTGCAACCTCTAGTTTAAATACTCAAATCATTATTCGCTATATAAAAACAACCCGAGAATCGATTGATATATGTACTTGCATTTTTTATTTTTAAGAATTCAAGGTGGTAGGATACCTTTGAACGACAACCAAATCCTTAATAATATACGCAGATTTTATATATTGTATATGTATTCCGGCAAATACGAAAAATTATGATTATGTTTTTTATAATACCGTAGCAGTTAAAAGTTGCTAAACTATTTATCTCAATTGAATTTGTTAAATGTGATATCTGGATACAGCACTAATATTGACTACCTAATAAAACAGCTCATTTGGCAAAAAAAAAAAAAAAAAGTTTACAATTTTCCAGTGATTTTCCCGGTGATTTTTACATACAGTTGTATGAGTCAATATTTAATATCTGATATATTTTGAAAAAATAGATTTATATACAGTAAACACATTGCACCACACTTTGATTACGTATAAAGAGGATGTTTACTTATTAATTTCAGTAGTTTCCATTGCCATATATGCTGATTTTGGCTGATTTAACGCTATTTCTAATTTAAGATGGTCTGCGAATCAACAAACACTACTTGAAACAAATGGGTGCTTGATCCCTACGATTTAACCAAAAAATAAAGTGAATACCAAAAATACAGACCTGAAGTGCATTGGCCTAACATTGACTAAATTTGACCTAAAATTGATTATAAAAAATTAAGCACTTTAATTTAAAAGATGTATCCAATTTTAACCTACTCTACATTTTTTGTTTCAGTGAAAAATATTGATTTTTCATTGAAATAATCAAAATAATAGCTTATATTACAGCTTAAAGATATGGTAACTGAGTTCTAATGTTGATTTTGTTGCAAACCAGACCTTTCGGCCCTTAAAATATTATCCCCAACATGAATTCATTTTCTCTTCAATCCTTAAATCAGTAAAACAATAACAATCCTTTTTCTATAAATATGCCACCAAAATATGATATTAAATAAAAATTAGCTCTTTTCTTATTTAAAATCTCAATCCCTTATACATTAGTATATTTTTACTTGTTTATAATCTAAATCTTAAGCCTGGAATACATTCTATATAATAGATAACTATCCTCTTAAGTACATTATTGAATACATCCTTGTTAAGTCGTTAGGAAACCGTCAATATTGTTATTACAAATCTTAAGCCTGGAATACATTCTGTTACTAATAGACAGGAAACTATCCTCTTAAGTACATTATTGAATACATCCTTGTTAAATCGTTAGGAAACCATCGATATTGTTATTACAAATCTTAAGCCTGGAATACATTCTGTTACTAATAGACAGGAAACTATCCTCTTAAGTACATTAATTGAATACATCCTTTTAAATTAAGAAAGGAAACCATCATTTTTGTATCTTTTATTATTTACTCTTGACAATTATTACTCTTAAATACATTACACATATCATTTTATAACGATCAGTAACACATTATCTGATCTATCCACTTTATTTCTACTATTATTTTAAATCCCGAAACCCATTTCTCAACAATTTATAAAATCGACCAGAAAATCATTCAAAAAACAAAATCGTTTGATAGCTCATGAACTGCAAAGTAAGACAGCCTAGTGTATTAAATGGTTTTTGTACAGTTTCAAATTCTGCATTTAATTCAAAAAAATTAAATAAACGTTTTACATTAAATTTGGCGCAAAATGCGATTGCAATTTTGGACGTTTTTTGAAGATACGCATCACTTTTTATAAGCATATTTTAAGTATAATTAGCTGCTATAATGTACAAAAAAAGTATCTATCGATCGAGCTATTAAACATTTTTCTAGCTGCATTTTTCGTAGAGAAAACAAAATTTTTGTGCAAATTTTTTTCAGATTCAGAATTTGGGATGAGGGTATATAAGGGAAAAATGGAAGCTAGAAACGAAGATATATCATTGTACACATTTTTGAGGATATCTCCACGAAAAATCAATATTTTAAGAAAACCTAAATTGGGTCCAAGAGAGCTCAACGAGGTTAATAAAATAAATGTAAAAAAATGCTGCTCAATTTAACAAATATTTTGAAATCTACTACAAAAAAGTCAAGAAAACGAAAAAAATAAAAGTGCTCAGAATTTTTTTATACTCAAATATATTATAGAGCACTTTAAAACAAGTAAATTTCATTATTAAAAAGTGTTAGTATAGCTTATTTTTTTCTGGAGATATGAAGCCTCAAAATTTTCAATCCATTAGCAGTAAAATACGCGTAAAAAATCTGAAACATTAACGCCGAAAAATTAATACCAATTGTAAAAAGTAGGATATTTCCAGATACTTGTTTTTGGATTAAAACTGAACATCTCAGGTACATTGGCATATAATTTTTTCTTGGTGTTATTTAGCGAAAAAAAAAAGTATAGCAGCGATGAAAAATGAACCCCAGTTTTCAAGGAAAAAGCAGTGAATTTTATCTGTTTTCGAGTCTTTCGTGAGATATAAAATGAATTCAGGAATAGCTAGCGTAATGCGACCAATCCATATATATTTATTAGTGTCTAAAGTATATCTTAAAAACGTTTTGTGTTGGATTAGTTAAAGATTAGAGCGCACGCTCTGATTTGAAGATTTAAAAATATGGAAGAATTTTTTTGCAAATTCAAATTTTTCTCGCGTAGGTACCTGCAAATAATATTATACATTATCATATACCGTATAACGTATAATGTGTTGCTTTGTCTTTAAATAAATCGTTATTATTAATCGTCCTATTTCCACTTCAAATTTGCTAATGTTTTTATGATGTTTGACATTTTAGAGATTGGTACAATATCATGAATCCATTTTTTTTAAGCGGGTATCTTTTGTAGTTTGTCCGTTTTGAAGAAGTTTGATTGAAATTTGCAGTAAGACATAGATTTTAGAAGGATTTCGAATTTACTCACCCAGAAATAGTGTTATATATGACATAAAGTGAACATAGAGCCGATTAAGACTCGACTCAGTCAACGTTATTAGTTATCACCTTGATTTTGTGCATAATTTAAAATGTGCAGAGGAATAAAAGAAAATCGACTTGTTTTGTTGAGACTTGAGTATAAAGCATATTAGGGAATCATTAAATATGCCCATTTTATTATCAAACAAGTGCCGCAACTTGCTTTCATTCTGATGTTTTGCAGTGAGAATCCTCTTATTCTGATTTTGAAGACTTTATTGTAGCTCATTGTTCATTTTTGATCGGTTGAGGACTACAATAACACTGAATAGAATTTTAGGTGTACTTTTATATTTTATTATATATAATTATCTTTACAAAATGTATTGTTTTCGTATTTGAAAGGCTTTTATGCAAATCTAATCGCCAAACATTTTAATTCTAGGCTTTCTTGTTGCACTCTCAATACATTCCTTCTGTGTGAATTTTCCAAATTCTTGTACCTCCAAGTGTTCAAAATTAAAAACTAAAAATATGATTTACATTCGTCATATGGCATGTCTGTTCTTGACTTTAAAAGCAACTCCTTGACATGATGGAAACGAGAAGGGCGTATATTCCGTTAATCATGTGTAAGCCTGTCTTTTCATTGTATTCACAAGGTACAAATCAATATGATTATTTAATGTCTCCTTAAAATTTGTTTGTTTTCAATTGCTCCCTTTTCTCTCTCCCTCTTTCTCAAAACAATAATAATAACAACAGCAAAATGTCCTCTTATATGGCCCATTCTGATTTACCTCAACCAGCTATCTTCAAGTATATGAAGCCCCGTCATGATGAGCTTGCTAGCACCCTTCAATCCTTTCTTGATCTCTATGCTGCCAATGCAAGTAAATTGACAATTGATTATGATAATGTAGGTAGAGGGTTAGTGTGTGCCTTTGCAAATAAATCTTCCAAGATTGAAGGCGTTATGCTTTATGCAATGAAACAAGACATTCAAAATTATTTGGAGAAACAAGGCTTCGAATGCACTTCTTCCCCTGGTTCTGAACTAATTCAATGTGTTAAGAGCAAGACATTGGCAAAGTTGTAATAGACCTTTTTTTAATATATGACAGCAATAAAATAAATCGTTTATTTAAGCTATTTACTATTGTTTTTTAATTCTGTTGATGTATCCCACATACAAACAGTTTTGTTCTTTTCAGCAGTATACAGAAAGTCTCCATTGGGATTCCAGGAGACACCACAAATAACAGAGCTACAGAATAAAAGCGTTAGCTTATATAATATTCGCATAATTTCAATTGATTTACCTATGCTCTGCAATTGCTCTCTCTGGTTTACCAGTTTTAGCATTCCAAATATGCAATGAACCATCTAAATTAAAAAATTAGAGACATGAATAATTATAATTAGGATTAATTCTTTATCACCTGCTGAACCAGCTGCCACATATTTCCCATCAGGACTACAAAAACAACATATTAAGCTATCATATTTTTAGGCAGTAGAATAATGAATAGATTACCTGAACGTTGATCGAGACCAATTTAGGCCATTGCGGTAAGTCTCAGCTCTAAAACAGAGTATTAAGCCGATATTAACTTTAAAATAATTGTATTACTTACTGAAATGATCGCACGATATCATACATTCGCACGTCTATGGTTTTAAGAGTGTTATCCCTCGAATTAGTGAGTAATGTTGTCCCATCTATTGTGTCCAAACATTAGTACATCTAAGGCATATCATATATACTCAATTTACCTGGAGACATGCTCACAGATGTAATTTGTCCACTGTGAATTCCTGTCAACTCTTTGATCCCTACACCTGTTCTAGCATCCCATAACCTGATATTATTATCCAAATGTCCACTAATAACTGTTTGACCATCAGGATCCATCAAGCATACATCGTTACAACTAGAAAATGTAAATATTGTGCGAATATCTAAAAGACTAAAATATGAGCACATGGATAAAACTTGTTGTTATCAACTTACTGTATCCTTTCTGTAGATCCCAAACTTTGAGGGTACGATCATGACTTCCGGATATCTGCAAAAAGCCATTAGTAAATCATTCTTATCAGCAAGGTAGTGCTATCAATTACCACTCTATTTGAGTCTACTGTAAATTTGGCTGCATAAACTTTACCAATATGACCAGTTAAAGTGTGCTTTGGAATAGAAGATCAGTAATTTAATATCTAGTAATCACAATAAACAGTCTTACCTTGAGTCTATGTGTAGCTAAACTCCAAATTCTAGTTGCATTATCTGTACAAGAGCCTAGAACAAGTTCGTCTGTGGAATTAAATGATACAGATGTGATGGTTTGTAAGGCTCCACTCAGTGAATGTGTAATATTTCCAGTTTTCGCATCAAACAATTTAATCTTTTTATCTGCACCACCTGTAGCAAACATTGTTCCAGTAGATGAAGCTGATATACAATGTATTTCTGCATCATGCACATTCTAATGAAATGCTTAGATAAACTCCTCATTTGATGCTATACATACTTACAATTCGTTTATTCGCTTTTTTTGGTAATACTATATTGGAAAATTGTATCGATTTTGTCACATCTATCGAAGAAGAAACATCTCGTTTTCTGGATTGTTTGAGTTTTTGTCTATCAGCATCAACTCTCGCTTGTTCCAAAGCGCTATAATATATTGATTAGCAATAGTGACATTTATAAAATTTATTAGTTTACGTTTCGTAGAATTGAGTTGCCTCATTCATTTTTTCAGCTTCTTCATTCATCTTGCTCATCCATCGTTGAAGCAACTGCTCGTTTTCTTTTCTTAATGTTTTGATTTTATCATCTGTAGTAACCATTTCAAGTTGTAATGCTGCTAATTCATCTTGAAGAATCTAAGGGTTTGGATGTTAGTAAATCTATGAATGACAATTATTCATTGTACCCATGTACCTGAATTGTAACATCTTTTTCTCGTAGCTGTTGCACTTGTAAATCGCATTTTGTCGTAAGTTTTTTAACTGAGTCTGATAATTGCTTGATTCTACATGAAAAACATCTTTAATGCTGAACTATGTAAATGAACATCTTTATTTGTTCCTACTCTTCAGTTTGTTTTACATCCTTTTCTTCCCTTATTCTCAACTGTTCATTCAAATTGACAAGTCGCTGAGCATTTTCACTTTGTGTTTTATACATATCTGCACGTTCTTCATTCAATTCCCGTATTCTGCGGTCGAGTTCAGCAACTCTTTGTGTTGAACTATATATCCTAAACTCTTAGCAATTTATATATCCTCCGAGAATATGAGAAATTACCCAGCATTTTCTGTATTGGAACCATCGTTTCTTGCTGCTTCAATGGCTTTATTCTTTTTCTCGAGCTCTATAGTTTGTTGTAAAAGCCTATTATCTGGTTATATTATGTTGAGTAAAAAAAAAAAAGAGCTTTAGATCAAAATGATAGCATTACTTGTAACAATAATATCATGGAAATTATTTGCAACTTTATCACGAGCCTGCAATCTCTCTAAAAGTGTTTCTCTAAAAGTCATATTAAAGAAGAAAAACTATACACTCCACTTGCTTGCTGTATTTGGCTTAAATTTCAATCGCTTGAGCGGTGCTCTAATGCAACGCATATGATCATCATCATGCGTAAATCGCTCTCTCGTCTCTACTGTTCGATAGAAAGCAATCCCTGGGTATTTATTCGAATAAAGCATCACTGTGTAGTAATTTATGCATTTTCTGTTTGCTCAAACAGCGTAAAATGTTACATATCTTATTATTTGATCGATGGTTCCTGCAAACTTTACCAATCAAATACCAAAACAAAACATATTATTATGTGGATTATCTACTGTTCAAGCTTTTGATGATTAGATTTATTTTATTCGTCAAACACATTTACAAAAGCCCAATCATGATCATAATACATTTCTCGAGTGTGAACATCTTCTACATGATATAAAAATTCAAATTTACCACGAGATAAAAAGCAAAGAGGAATCTCATGTGTGATTTCACCATTTGGTGGTATTTCTGGTAAAACTAATTGAGAAACGCCTTGCATCAAAAGCTTTTCTGTAAGGTCATATTCCTTTGCTCCATCGTTATAGCTCTGAACGGGTTGAACACGTAAAATTAATTTGACAGGTCGAACTAGAATATCAGGTAATATTAGTGATTGAATAAAAAAATAGTATAAATGCATGATTAATACCTTGTCTATTGGCAATTGTTACGTTCATGTGCACAAAGGAATTAACTTGACATCTAAATTGACGATGTCCAGTGGTTTCCACACCTTTCTTTGACATGTCTACAATGAATTCAATGTCTTGCTTCTTGAGTACATTTAACTGAAGACCCGTTAAACGCAAAGAAGGACGCAAATTAATAATACCACCACGACCATTTGATCGACATTGCCAAGTAGCCTTAACACGAGATAACATTTGCTCTCTGTACCAAAACATTTGCAAGCGGGCTCGCTCTTGTTCAGGTGCCATCTTTGGTGCTTGAAAAACAACAAATTGCTTATTTGGCTCAAAACTGGGAATAGGTTGTAATCTTTGTTCAGATGTGAGGAACAGTTTCTTTAGTGGCAAGACCATTCTATATTGACATGTTGAGCATTAATCGACGCTTTTTTTTTTTTTTTTTTTTTTTTTACAAATATAACGTGAATTTACCTTTTAGTCAGTGCTGGTTGTATAGTAACTACTGATCTCAATAAAGTATCTATGTTGGTATCATCGTTTTCGTTTGAATTATCAACGGTAAATTCAATATCAAATGGTATAGTCCAAGTATTTCGAACATCTAATGTTAATAAACAATAAGGATTTTTATCATCATTGTCGTTTGCTTGTTGTGTTATCACTAATAATTGCTCTACTGGTTGCTCGGCAGATTCAATATGTTTGATATCAATGCTTTGTATTTTATCATTAGCCTCCTTCACCATTAACTCTGTTACAGACATGTTGTCTCTTAAATACAATACATCCCAATTTAAAGGTTCTAAATTCTGATATACTGTAATCATGATAGGCAAGTAAAGCTGTCTAGTATACAAAGTAGCAGGTAAATCATCATTAACAGCTTCTTCTTCTATTAGCTTTTCTGAACGATCTTTGATAGCTCTATCTAAATAACCATAATCCACATGAATAGCGCCACCAGTACTATAAGATCGTTAAATATTTTGAAAATCAACATGGCAGCATTTCTTACCATCCTTGCTTGCCATAAATATTGACAAGGATCTCGGTATGTTCTCCTGGAGGAAGATTAATCTTTTTTCCAATTTGATTGCTGTCAGCTTTTGAACCTTCCCAAGAGAAAACAGGAGTTCCTTTGGTATATAACTCAATTTCATATTGTTCTTCAGTAGGTAATTCTGGATTGATAGGTTTGGGGTGAATTGTAGTGGAATCTGTAAATGATAGTGTCAAGAAATCTACAGGGATGTTGCCAATATTCTCTACTTCAATGGAAATATGTGTCATTTCTCCCTCGAATAACATTACAGCACCATGCAGTAATGAGGTTGATTTGATTTTTAGCAATGGTTGATCATCAATAACATTCAAACTTTCTTGATTTGTATTGTCTGCTGATACTTTTTCTGTAGGCTTATGATCTGTTAGAGCGATAATATATTAGTATCTGTTTCAATTTGATTTGGTTGATATCCCTGATTACCTTGATCTGACTTTTTAGATAATGCTTGAAGACCACTAACCAATTCATATACAATGATTAAATATTTGAACTAATACTGATTATTGGTTTACTTACGTATACTTGTATCGTTCTGATTCTATGGATTGTTGAATGATATCTTTACTGTTCTTTGGTTGCTCTACTTTTTTAACTTCTTGCTTTTCATTCATAAATTCTTGCTCTGCAAAACCAGTAATTTTGATGATACAACCACGAATAACCAAAGATCCAGTTTCTAAGGGTGTACCCATTAATCTCAAAGCAAGAGTATCATTTGCAGTAATAGTTGTGGCTGTAGGTATAGCTAAAAACTCAATACCAGATGTACTATATGCTAATTAGCAATTATGAAATATTTATGCAAAACTTGATGATTACCTCAATACAACGTTACTAAGTTCCAGATCAAAACCAAACGGATTTGTTAAAACAACCTTAAATTCACAAACTTCATCTTTAATCAAGTTGATTTGAGGCTATAATATGATTTTAGTTGAAGGTTTATATATAAATATATGCAATTTTACCTTGTCATCTTTCTTTTTAGCAAATGGATTGTATATAAATGGATCACCTGAACTTGCACGACCTTCTTTAGATGCAGCTAATGCTTTAGCAATTAATAATGGATGTTGATATATAGCTTTTCGTGGTATAGGTGGGATAGGCTGAATTGATTTTACAATATTAAATCCCCAATAATTGACATTATTATCTACCTGGCCTGATCTTTTACTGATATTCACAATGCGTTGAATTGATGAAGCAAGTCTAATTTGTTCATCTTTTGAAATATGTTGATACAGGTTTTTCAATAAAACTGTGGTATAGTACAACATTGAAGCATGATCTATACAAATAACCGCACATAATAAGTTTATGAAGCCCTATGTTTATTTATATACATTTACCTTGTATAGCTTCAGATATAACAATACACTCTCGTAAAATGTCAATTTGCAGCGCAGCCCAACCAAATCCAACAATATCCGCTTTAACAGCATGATCCGTCTTTTCTTGTTGAATATTGAACTTGTTTTGCATCATTTGTAAAGTGCCACCATCCTGCACATTACTCTCTATTTGATTTGCATATTGAGTTTCTTGATATAAATGTATATCGTTTTTTGTAGTTTTATCTTACCACCAATGCCATAAACTTCGCAAATTCTTTTTAAAACTTCCAAAATTCCATCATCTCCTTTTCCAGGGCTTTTTTTATTAGGGCTAGAACTTGCCATAGCGGCTCTACCTTGGATCAGTAATGGGATCATACGATTTAATGTTTCGTACATGAACCATGCAGATTTGCGATGATAGCCAATAGTTGACAAAACTGAAGACATTTGAGTCATAATATTGATCTACAATCAGCAATTAACATTTCTGTATACAAAAATTACGCTACTCTTCTTACTTGATCTATCATTGGCATGTCGTCTACATCCATAATCCAAATTTTGGTGATCCATTTAGCGATAGAAAATCGACTTAATCCACTTCCCTTGCATTTTACTAGATCAGACACCGACATGAATCTGCCTTCGCGTTTCAAAATACTTTCAGAAGGTGATGTTTGTACAATTTTAGTCAATAAAGTATCGTTCCAACCACCATTTAAAAAGATAATCATCAAAAACCTAGAGATCTTTAAACATGCTTCGGCAAAAACTAGCTTGGGAATAGGGATACTCGTAGTCGAATTCACTTTTACGTACGTCTGCAACAAATCTTCATACATGTTTGTTATTTCAGTGACAATGGTGAGTGGTTTTTTACTTTCTTCATTTGGTGGGGTTGTTGTGGTGGGGGTAGGTGTAGGATCTGCTACTGCATCGTCTTCGCTTGTTAAAGTTTGTCTCGATACAATGTGCTATAGATTTCAAGTTTTTTTTTTTTTTTTTTCAATATATCAAACTAAAAATAGAGCATTTAACCAACACTTACACCTGTATCAGCTTGAAGGAATGCTAATAAAATATTTGTACATGCTAATCCTTCTTTTGCGCTACTGAGCCATAAATAATCGTATGAATTTTGTGCCATATCAATGGCCTCATTATAACTATATTAAGTGCAATTAACGTCAATTTACCCATAAACATTAATTGTAAAATAACCTACTGCTTAACTGCATCTGGCAATCTACCTGCCAATAGATAAAAATCTGCCAATAGCTTTTTGATACGGCCAGGTGTTCTTTGCAATGTTCGACCAGCATCTCCAGCAATGGTCATTGCAGATCCTGTAAATGTAGTTGACCGAGACAATGATGGTTTAGGTGTAGGAGGTGAATTAGCTGATGCTAGATTTTTACGAGAATTAGCAGCTGTAGTGGAAGCTCTTTTGAGGAAAGAAGATGAAGTGGAAGGGGTTGGCATTGGTCCAACAGGTTGAGAATTTCTATTCGGCTGATGTGGTGAACTGCTAGAAGGTTGAGGTTGTATCAATCTATTGTTTCCATTGGTGGAATCAAAACTTCTTGGTATGTAGCCAGCAGGAATTGGCGATTCTAAAACCTTTAAACTTTCAATACGTTCCGCCTAAATAATTGTTAGAAGAAGATCAACAGCCAGTTAAAGAAAAACTTACTATGGAAGCAAATTGATCCAAAATTTCACTAGCAAAATCGCAAATCATGGTGCTCATATAAAATGACATGTTTCCAACATTGGGGATCATGATAAGACCTTTGGTATCATCTGGTTGATTTTCAGTTGGATCAAAAGCAAAGCATCTAGTGGCGACTGCTGTTGGGTACTGTAACTAACAATTAGCATATTGATTGATGTTGTACATGCATTATTGCTTTTTAGTACCTGATCCAACATTTCTACAAACTTTTTATAGCCTTCACTTAAATCTTTATCTTTCCATTCTTGGCAATCCATAATACCAATAACCTATTGTATGCTTTTTAAGTTTTTCTATAATTCAGGGGAAAAGGTTATTTTGATGATCACTTACACCGAAAATACGTCTATGTGGCTGAAAATCTTCCAGGTGGCAATGATCTCGGTTATATTTTGTTACAAACTGAAAATGCATTTGACCTTCTTGGAAAACTTGGCTACTAAACTTGGCTTCAAGACAATGGGTTAGTTTTTTTTTTTGAACGTTGGTATGCAATAACGATTTACCATTAGCACCTTTATGGAGGTCAGGCGTAACGTCCCCGAGACGAACAAGACTGAATTTTCGAACAAGTTCAACATGATGCCAAAATGTAGACTTTTTGATGGGAGAAACAGGAACTAATAATACGCGTACTCGACATGCTGAAGTTATATCGAGAGCGAGGTCCATTTTTATATTTGATATTACAAGAAAGGGAAAAAGCTAAACTAGAAGTAAGAGACACAATAAGCTTTAATTATTTGATCATATTTGAGCACCGAATATATGATTCTTTTACGGGATCCTAAATTTAGGGTCAGGGGCAAAGAGTATGTGTAGTTGTGTGCGTTGATAACAGGTATAAAAACGGTATACAAGTCTATTATTTTATATATAACACTCATAAATTTTATAAACTACCCCATTTTTATTTATTAGTTTGCTTTACGATAAGTATCTCGTTTCAGGAATTATACTCCAAATGAAATCCCCTATTTACGCAATCAAATTCGCCTTGATTTTCAATAGCATCCCAGAATTTCAAACTTCTTGGTATCTATAATGTAAAAATTTGCTAAATTCCATGCCGTTATAAACAATTAGACAAACAGAACCAAGCCTTTGTTAACCTCATATATTTAGTGATATTATATCTGCGAGATGTCTAGTTTTTATTAGCACTATTTTGATTCATTTTGGCTGCATTTTTTACGGTGTAATGATACATTATGTATTTGAAACTTCAAAACAAATCAATGGAATACTGCAAATTTAATACTGAATGATGTTACATCTCTAGCATATATTTTAAAAGATTCAGCATGTTGTAACCAATATATTCATTGATTACAAGTGTTTTTTCCATTACTTTACTTTTTTTTTAGTTGAGAAAGATTTTTTTTTTCCAAAACGTGTGCAAAAATCCTTCAAAAACAGCTGTTGGCTAATGAAATTAAGATATGTTCTTCGTGCATTTACTGTGCATTAAATACAACCTCAAAATTTAATTTTGAACTATTATTTGTTTTTCTAAAAAATTTCAAAGAATATCAGAAACAATTCAAACAAAATAGCTTAAACATAGTACACATTTTCATTTTCCCATTCCCAGTTCAAACTCACTGAATTTACAATGACTCATGGAAGCTGAAGCTTGAAGCATGTATTCATCAAACATAATACTGAATGTTCGTAAAATCAGGGCTTGGATCTATATTTATGGAAAGAAAATTGCACTGGTTTCAATAAAAATGCGCAACACTACGGCCGACCTGTGTTGCACGAGATGATTTCGTTGTGCCCACTGAATATGGCTAAAAATATAAGATGCACATGGGCACAACAAAATAAACCGCACACGAGCACAACGAAAAACCTGTATGTGCAGGATTATAGATCCTGTCCGTGTCCGTGTGCATGACATTAATCCCATGTGTGCATAATAATAAAATCTGGCCATGAGCATAATGAGCTGATTGTATGGGCACACATTGGTTTGTACATGGGCATCGTGCCGTTTTCAAAATTCCATTGTTGCATTTTTTACTGGAATGGGTTTTTAAATCATATTTGTTTTTATTAATATAGATTGTAGACAATACAATTCAATACGTTGTTGATGTAGGGCAATACATGCAACTGCCAATATATTTACGATTATCATCATTTGTGAATATGTTTATAGCTATAATATTTTCAGCAACAATGGTTTTTGCTCGGGCATAGACTTAGATAACATTTACTGCTTAAATTTATATGCAAGCCAAATCTAAGATTATAGATGTTACTTTATCACTCATAAAATTTAAACAAATTAACCTTCTTTAAACTTGCTATTTTAGTTTACGATTATCAGCTGTAAAAAGATTTGTTTTCACGTATAGCTACAATCATAACTATGGTAATTAGGCAAGACATTAGATTGTTCTTTTTTTTTGTTTTTGTTTCTATATCATTTGAAATTCTACTATCACTTTTCTGGAACATTTTGTGGGGTTGTAACCAGTTCTAGCTTTTTATTGAGTAGATATAAATATCATTGTCTTCGATTTGATCTGGTAATCACGAAATACGTCCAACAATACAGTAGTAAATAATGATATTTGATCTTAGAATGCAATTAAATAAAAATATCAATCTCTAATATAGACTGCTATCTATATTAAAAACATTAGTCCCTTATATATATTAGCATGTGTATTCAGATAAAAGACAAGAATACCAGCTTAATAGTATGATATACCTTATCAAACGGTGAATAATACCCTTGGAATATGAAAACAAAAAAAAAGAGAAACAACACATGTAGAAAAGGATTTTCAAGGCATTACATTATTTAGCGCAATTAAAACCCTACTAAATTGAACATTTCAGCGAATGTGAAAGCAGCATTACAGCGCATCAACCCATAAGCTAAACAAAATAAGCAATATCTGTTATTATCATAGAATCATGCATTTTTCTACCAGAAAACCCGGCTGTCATATTATAGATTCATTAAAAAAATTGCAAAAGCGATCCCGTAGAGCAACGCCGTAATTGAGTATAGCAAGATTGAATGGCTAAGTCTCCTCTTATACTATGGTATATATCTAAGTTTTAAATAAAAAAACAATTTTTTAAAACTTTTCTTATATTTAACCATGTCTGGTCTGAAAATTCAGTTTTTGTAGCGGACATTTTCGGTGACTCATTTCATCCTTACTAACACTCATGATTTTGATCAAAAAACAGAAAAATCAATTTTTGATACCAAAATCAACGTTTAAATATAATACATTATGAGAGAAAATTGTAGCTATAACTAATACGCATTTTATAAAAGTGTAATATTAAATGTTAAGTAATAAAAATTTGTAGTTTTGCCCCAAAAACGGTTTTTTGATTAAAGGATTTTTATGTAATACTTTACAATAAAAACGTTTGTTATTTTTTATTGACCAAATAGAGCATTAAATTCTGTATATGTGTAAATTTTTTGTTTTTATAATTGGTAGTATAATTAACTCTAAATTTGCAAAACCAGAAAAAAAAATTTAAAAAATGTCAAAATTGATGATCTGGATAAGAATAATTTTTGAAATTAATATTCCGCTTATAAGCCTTGTGAATCTTAAAAATAAGAGATTTTATAATACTGGAGAACTTTTTCAAGAATTTACGATACTGTAACCACTTGATTCAAGTTTATTTCTATAAATATTTATACTATATTAATATTGGTGGTAGTTTATTTGATGATAATATAGTCTTGCTTTATAATTGTTGCTCTAGAGGTGATTTACATTAATTTTTTTTACTCTTACCTCTCCAATATCATAAACATAAACATGGCCATCACTGAAACCTATTGCCGCCTTTTCACTTTCTTTGTCCCAAACCAGTTTACTCAATGCTTTATGAGAACCAACTTAAGTACTTGCAAATGATTCCTCGGTATTTACATTCAAATTTCATAAGTTAAATTGACTGATTTCATCTACGGTAGTATCAAACGTCTCATCAGCCCGCCTTATGATAAATGTTGTCAATCTAAAATCAGAAAAAATATCCCATTGTCATTGTTATGAGCTATTATAAAAAGCTTGATTTTTAATAATACCGCAATCAAATATAAAACAAGATGATACTAATAGCATATGGTGAGTATTTAACATCTAAGTAAGTTTGATGAAGTATGCTTTTAAAACTTTTTAAAAATCCTGAGGTAAACACAACATCTTGGGCCTGTAATTTCTATCCATCAAAATGTTGCGATTTCTACCACTACACAATGAATGCACTTTTTTTATCTATCTTGACCTCGATGTACATTGTTGGATATCAGTTTTTTACCATTTGTATTTTCTCTAATTTATTAATATTCAGTCATATTGAACGATGATTTTTTGTAGCACTGCCAAAAAAAAAAGAATGCATACTTCAAGATTTTTCTGCATATCAAATTATGCGATTTAGTAGCAATGGTTGCGCTTAACTATGCTTTTAAAACCTATTGATGTTAATCAGAATAATTAGTATTTTCATTTGCTAGTAAGCTGTGTCGCTTTATAGGATACATTTACATTCACCCATTCAA
Source organism: Mucor racemosus (assembly GCA_027405735.1). NCBI lineage: Eukaryota > Fungi > Mucoromycota > Mucoromycetes > Mucorales > Mucoraceae > Mucor > Mucor racemosus. The sequence goes on from JAPEHQ010000005.1 coordinate 2,597,606, forward strand.
TAAATAGCATTGCATTTATTATCCATTATATCAATCAACCAACTTCATCTTGATGCGATACGACGCTTGACAATTAAATGTCCAAGTTTCACTTGAACCACCAGGTATCGCCACAAAAAAATCTCATACAGGTCGACGAAGCATCACAAATTGAATCATTTTGTGTTCATAGATCTGAGCTCTCTCACACATTCATAGATCTCTGCATGAATGTAATGATCTGTAATTTTGGACTAACAACAAAGGTGGATAATATGCTTATAGATATTATTCCTGTTATTATAAATTGGTGATCACAGGATTGATGAAGGCTGGTGTTCTTATTTGTAAATTGGATATTTATTAATGAATAAATAAAAGTGAATGGAGTGTAACAAGACTGATAAATCATGTAATAAATTAGCATAATTGAATTGTTTCAAGCGTTTTGAACTGAATACGCCTTTACTTTTGACCTATAAAATTGATTTATTAGTAGAATCAATTAACAAGTAATGATTATGGCGTACCTTAGATAGTTGGTAGTGGTATACAAGAGAATGTCTCGTTTTACTCTTTTTGGCTATTGGCCACTAAATAGAAACAAATATTCTTTAGAAACTAAATAGGTTAAAAACGCGAGTTTATTCATTCATCCATTCAAATCAAGTAAATGCTATACATGCTTTTATAACCACCAATTTTTCGGCAAGTAGATATCAATTTTAGACCAAAAAATCATTGATTATAACGTAGATGATGGAATAAAATGACTAACTAGCCTTGGATGGTTTTTTTTGTTCAAGAAAAATGTTATAACACGTCTTAACACTTAACATTAAATAATCAATAATTTATTTCCAAATAAACAATAGGAAAAACATTATGTATTTGTACCTGCTACTTGATTTCAATTTGTAAAAATATTGGTCTTTTTGTTGTAGTTTTTGAAATGTCAAAAGAGTCTATATAAATAATCTTGCCAGAATATTACACTTTTATTAACAATACATCCTTTGGATGTATTTATATACATTAATTATAACTATTACTAGGGTTTTACTATCTAAGAAGATGATGTAAGTCAATGATCCACATTGATTTACTGTAACACTGATTATAGACTATGACCTTGGATGTGAGACCTAGGATGAGTATTGACATAACAGTTTTAAACATAACTAAAAGAGCTGAAGAAAGAGTGGGGAAGAAAAAAGAAAAATAATTTTAAATCAGTCGATTTTGTGCGTTACAAACAGAAAACTACAAAGGCATAAATACTTTTAGTGTTGCCAAACAGGTTGTTGTCGTTCTTCCCATTTGGTCTCCGAAAGAAGAACATGGGCAGAACTCTTTCAAACCCCAAATTTCAAATTGATATATCTCGTCAATAAGGCAATTCTGTTGAACCAGAACAACTCACATCTGCTTTAAACCGTTCAAATTATCTTCGTTATCAATTATACTGTGATTGATAATATACTTTAGTAAATTAACTAAAAAATCTGGATCTCATTGCTTTGCTCATCTGAGCTGCCTGATCTGCACAAATTTTTTTATTCTGCCCATGGGAAGCATATTTTGGCCGTAGTGTTATGTATAATTGGGGATTACTTGGGACAATATTCACGTTTTCTTTTGTCTGTTTCTACGGTTGTAAATGGTAAATTATTATATTGTAAAAATTAAAACTCATAATTAAAATACAATCATTTTTTACTCACAAGATAGATGGAGCTAAAAGCTACTTTATGTTTTTTGTTTCAGCCAAAAATATTGATTTTTCATTGAGAAAATTAAAATCATAGTTTACAGTATAACTCACAGCTTATTCCAACGGAGTTCCAAAATCGATTTGCTGCTGCTAAACTGGTCGAGAAATGATTCAAAAATTAAATTTGTTTGAAAGCTCATGAACTGCAAAGTAAGTTGGACTAGTTTAATAAATGTTTTTTGTACATTTTTAAATTCTGCATCTAATAGTATAAAGTTTGGACAATTGTTTCACATCAAATTTTGCGTAAAATGTGATTGAAATTGTAATGAATTTTTGGAGATATACACCACTTTTTATAAGCATGTTTCAAATATAAATACTGGAGATAATGCGCAAAAGTATTATCTATCGATCTAGCCATTGAAAAATATTTTAGCTGCATTTCTCGTAGAGAAAACAAAATTATTATCCAATTTTTTTTTGAAATTCAGAATTTGGGATGAGGGTATAAAAGGGAAAAATGGATGTTAGAAATGAAGGGATCTTTTTGTATACATTTTTGAGTATATCTCCACGAAAAATCAATATTTTAAAAAACTCTAAATTGGGTCCGAGAGAGCTTAACGAGCTTGATGACATGAATGTAAAAAAAAATGTTGTTCAATTTAATCAATATTTTGAAACCTACTATAGAAATGCCAAAAAAAAGAAAAAAAAAATAAAAGTACTCATAATTTTTTTATATTAAAACATATTATAGAGCACTTTAAAACAAGTAAGTTTTATTATTAAAAAGTGTTAGTATAGCTTAAGTTTTTGTAGAGATATTCAGGTTTGAAGTTTTGATTTTTTAGCAGCAAAATACATGTAAAGGTCTGAAACATTAGCATTAAAAGAATTATACCAACTGCAAAAAATAGGATATTTCCTGAAACACATTTTTGGATTAAAATTGAACATCTTAGGTACATTGGCATATATTTTTATGTGTTGTTATTTAGTGAAAAAAAAAGTTGAGCATGGATAGAGTCAGACCTAATTTTTAAGGGAAAAGCAGTGAACTTTATCTGTTTTGAGTCTTTCCTGAGATACTAAATAAATTTAGAAATATGTAGCATAGTGCAACCAATTCATGTCTGTTTAATATTGTCTAAGATATATCCTAAAAAGCGTTCAATATGAGGTTAGTTATAGAAAGTAGGGCACGCCCTGATTTTGAAGATTGAAAACTGAATATTATTTATTGTTTTTTTTTAAACTTTTTTTTTCCCAAATTGAGCATCTATAAAAAAATTATCAAATCCTGATTAAGCATATGGATTATGTCTTTTTTAATATTGTTTTGTTAATACGATAACTCAAAAAAGTACTCTTGAAATATTGCTGGATAAAATTTTAGAGCCTGTACTTCTTTCCTGCCCTAATCGTGTAAACCGATAGCCTCTTCCTTCCTAGTATTTTAAGACATTGATTAATAAACTGATATTTTGAATAAAATTATCTATACATATTCAGAGTGTTCTACATTTTTATTCGGATTTAGGACTCGAGTACAAATATATAAGATTTAGCGAGTGGGTTGCTACATGATTTTCAAGGGGGGGAAAGAGTGCAATGTTTCAGGAGATTTGGTACAATAATGAACAAACAAATAGAATGATATTATCTTGAGATGAGCTCATATATTCTACTGGTGACATTGCTGATTTAAATATAAATATTTTTATAGTTTATAGAATAGAAATCATGATATTATTTTTATGTGTATATAAAATATGAACAAATACCTGTAAGCACAACTAAACATCTTTGGTTTCTGGAAATAGCTGTTGCGTATTAGAGGTTAAGGCATCATGGTCAAAAGATAAGGCAAGCACTAAGATGCATGTATATTTAGTCAATATATAATTCGTTATATGTATATTACAGCGATACCGATTGTTTTGCAGCATATATGGACACAACTTTTGTAACACAAACTGTAAAAAAAAAAAAAAAAGTTGGGTTGAATAATCTTAGTAAATTACGTCGTTATAAACTTTACAGCTATTTACATGCATTATTTTAGTTCAAATAAAAGAAGAAAGAGCTATAAATAGTAATGACGAAAGCCATCAATGAATCCAATAAACTTTATCATGTGCGAATGGCTCAATCTTCAAATATAAACAATTGCAACCATAGCAGTGTAACCAGCGCTTTTTACCAGGGATTTAATCATGGACATCTTTTTTTATAAATGCAAATTGATGAGCTTTTGTTATTGTTGAAATTATGGAGTAAATTAATAATTATATAACTATGAATACACTAAATCATAATCTATTAGTAAAATAATGAATTAGTGATATTATAATAATGAGGCTGGGCTGATGATTATCTAATAGCCCAATGTTACATGTAGAAATTGGGCTTTTTTTTATTTGATTAAATATACAAAATTTACAAAGTGGATCTTCTCTATTAAACAACGACTTCTCTCTTTTCTGACATGGGATGTGATTCATGAAGTAATGAAGCTTTTTGTTCGTATTTATCTTCATGCAAATTTACAGCAGTGGGTAAAACTGATTGTTGAGCAGCATTTCTCTTTAAACTTAATTCTACATGTCCGTACCAAGCACCACCCAATAATGTAAGAATGATACCGAATGAATTTGTTGCAGTGATAATATAGTCAAACAAGACGACTGATAATACAATGGATAACACTTGCTTGACGTTGCCAGCTACAGTCATTGTAAGAGCACTTGTCTTTTTGTTTGCTGTAAAACTAACTATGTTCAATGCAAATGCGATAAGACCGTTCAATAATAAACCAGAGGCTAAGCTCATGGTCATGTTTTCCCCAGCAAATTCTCTTACACTTTGTAATTCTCCAGTGGCGTATGCATAAGCAATGCATTGGATAAATGCAAGTGGTGACATACGGAATAATAAATCGAGAGGATTTAATTTGAGTCTACCCACTTGAACACGATTTGTTACAATTGTTTTGATAGAGGCTAATACTGCACCTAACACTGTGAGGAAAAACCCCATATATGTGAATGAATATTCATCACGAGTAGCAAATCCGACGCCAAGAACGACCTTTTCATGAATATGGTTAATATAAAATCTTTGTACTACACACACGGACAACTTACAGGTAATAAAGACAAATAGATTTGATTTGGATATGATTTTCTGAGAAATAAAATGGATATGATTACGGTAAATACAGGTGTCATTGCACGAACAACTTGATGGAACTATTTATAAATGTGAGTATACTGAATGATTTCATAGTAAAATAAAGATACTTTACAGGTACAGACACAAGGTTTCTACATGGTATAAATATTTATTAGTGTCTAAATACAAAAGTAGACATTGTTTGCAACTTACAATGAGACATTGCTAATAGCAATATTAATGGTATAAAGCACAGAGAACATGACCATGATGACATTTTCACGATCACCTAATTTTGAAGGAGTAAAGACGCCCAAAAGATAGAGAACATAGCAACCAATGGTTCCACACAATGTATGAATGGCTGTTAATGTATAAGGAAATTTGAAATTGTTCAAGATGATTTTGTTATACAGTGTTAATGATAAGTTGAGAATAAAATATAAACCCAACCACATGTAACCAGAATCAACCTTGTTTGCCATTTTTTTTTTTTTTTTTGTATAAAGAAAGAGGAAGAAAAGGAAAGATATAGAAAATCAGGCTTGTTTTTCTCTTTTTTAAATTTTTTTTTGTTAGTACACCAACAAAATCGCAAAAAGATAATCGTTTTCGGGGGGTTAATTACCATAATCATATTTTACTGGTAAACGATCTCGAACCTGCACTATACCCCCCAATTACACAAAAGAGAAAATGTATAAAATACTAATAGCATACAATCCATGTTTCTATACATGCAATATTTGTTTGGAACTGTACATATGCTTACTCAAAGATATTTTCGTATGTTACATTTTGTAAATTTCCAATATTCTGTAAAATAAAGATTATTTAACCCAGCCCGAAAATGGAAATTTCCAGGGACCGAGAAACAAGATTCTATAAATGATTTTATTGTTGAATTTACCACTATTCTGTATAGAAGATTGATTTTCTACATCATCTTTTTATTTTTTCGACACTTATAAATGAAATAAAAGGTAACACCAAGTAAGGCGTACAACGTCCACTAATGTAATGCAGCTTGCAGAAAAAAGGGTTCCGTTTTAGTCTGGACAAGAAAGAAAAAGAGAGAGAGAGAGAGAGTTTCAAATTCATTTGTAGTACATGCCCTCAAAAATCTCCTCTTGAATGTTGTAGAATGAAAAAGATTTGGCAAAAGTGGGTATTTTCGTCATGTCAACGTTATGTGATGTTCTTATCAGATCCATCTAAATTATCAGTTCATGGAATAAAATGTATTAAAGGTGATTTGGATCAATCAAAAACATAAGGCGTGTTTCTTTAATGAACGCTTGTAATCTTTAATCCGTAATTTACTGTTTTTGTTCTCACATATATATTGTATTCAACATAAGATTCATTCCAAGTGAATGCCAAGGATAAAATTTGTAAACAATTGCTACATTTATAAATATACGTTGGGGGGTCTGACTGCAGTTCAAATTGCTAAATATTATCAAATAATTGAGCTATTAATGTATGAGAATAAGAGGAAAAAGAGTGCATTTAATGATGGTATTATCGAGGAGTAGCCACGCATTTAATTGTAGTAAATTGCTTGTATAAAAAATAAGATAGAGACCTTTCAGGATATCATAATCCATATGTTTGCCATCATGTAATGACCCCCAGCTTTTTGAAATTGAGAATTTTTTTTCTTTTGTAAAATGATTGTAACGTTCTTTTTGCTATCCTTTTCTGTCCGGTATTATTGTATATTGACTTATTTTTAAAACAATATGTATAAAAAACGGTAAAATAGCTCAAGAGTCGATCATATAGAATACAGAAATCCCTGGGTAAAATTTGGAAAGTTTATTTGAACAGGATTCTACATTACCAAGGGTATTGCATCAACCTACACTACTGATAAAGTTAAAAAATGATATTAAAGAGACGATACAGAAGCAATTATCTTCTTAGCTATGTACCTGCTTGAGCTAATCTGATTGAGAATTTTTAGTCTTCAATGTAAGGCGAGAGAAGTATGTTCTATCCTGATGATGCCTTGAAAATGGGGGTAGCCGAGGAATCCAGCAAGATAGGATCATCTACTCTCATGAACATTAGCCAACACTCTATAGATATGTTTGATAAATGTCTTTGAATGGAACCTCTCTAATAAATTATATCTGGACATTGTTAATAATTTTATTTTGAAGATACTTGATGTGTACTAAAAATGCTATTTGAGATTGCTAAAAGCACAATTTGAGTTACCTAAAAACGCTATGTGGTTTAGTCAAATATGCAAATTGGTCCAGTCAAATGCGTGAATTGGATACTGTAAAAAGCGTTAATTGAGATGTTCAAAAGCGCCAACTAATTTTATAAAGCATCATTTAGCACCGGAGGCACTATATATACACATAATCATAAATAGAATAGCGTGGTGATAGTATTACAGTAAATAAATGCCACACGCCGACGACGATCTCTTTAATCCATAGACTGGGCTCCTTTGATGTGATACACAGTGGGGTGACACATTTTCTCTTGGTATTTCATTGATGAGTAAACATCAAATCAAGTGGTAGGGAAAAATCAAAATTACCAGTGTATTTATTTAATATGAAAAATATGAATTGTTTTGATATACTTGGTAACATTGCATATATACAAATCCACAATTCGAGAGAGCCATCGATCTAAATAAAACCTGTTTATGTAAGTGACGCTATTAAATATCGTATATAATAATCGTCTCATCATTATTACATACGGTGAATGATGCTTATTCATCATGTCTATTAAAAGATAATCGTCTGATTCTCGGAACTGATCGCGCATGACTTTAAGAGTGAGTTTATTGATTAAAACCAATTTTATATAGCATATGTCTATCATTTAATAAAGACATTTTTATTAACATTTACAACTGGATAGTGCAATAAACATCTATTCAATGCAACGTATCTGAAATTGCTTTCTGTTCAAAAAAGGACAACAGAAAACAACAATCAAGAATAATAATAGATTCAGTATATTTGTATGATTTTGAATGAAATTACACGATATTATGCTCAAAATAGTGTGTCAAGGCATCATATTGATCATCATGTAATTCATAACAGGATATATTTGATAACGGCTTTTTCTTTTATTTAGTACGGATTTACGGCAACTTGAAATACCGTCGCACTAGGCAAAAAAGAAAAAAAAAACGTGCCTCACAAGGAGAGCTCACGGAATTACCTGTTACTGCATCTCCAATGTTGTTATTATTACAAAATAAAAAATAGTACGGTCAATTTGACGTACTAAAAAACATATTTCCGTTGAGAGAGTTATTATAAATTTATGAGAATTACAACAAAAAATATTTTAAAGATAGTATTTTAATATGACTTTTCTGCTTGATTTGACAACGTTTGCGTCTTTTCTTTTGTTAGACACTTGGCCCATACATACATCACTCCACAGTTTATTTACCTGATTGGTAACACTGAAGATCAGGGGTTATGTAATAAACCCGCGCGCCTCAATATGTCTTACACACAATTATCATTGACTGACATGCCTTCTAATAGACTTCATTGCCACTTTTTTTTTTTACCAACGTATTAAAATCCCGGGTATCCTTAGAATAAAGAAAAACGTGCCCAGTGTCACTATGATGTATATTATTTATAAATTGAAAAGAAACAAGTTGATCATTTCAAAGGAGTTTTGGTGGAATCATCATAAAAAGAAGGTTAATTTTAATAATATAATTGATAAATTTTTATTGATATTCGCGTGGCAAAACCTTTAAGGGGGTTTATTATACGGTATGTGATTAGTTTTTTACAACTATACAAAAAAAAAAAAGAATACTTAGCATTCGTTGGTATGTGCCTTTGTATCATGTACACTGGACAATGTCTTTTAAATTTGAATTAAATCAAATTCATACATATATATATATATACAAAATCAACTCTTATCAACTTACACTATTCAGAAAGAAAGATTGCAACAAACATATCATTTATCTTAATTTATAATGTAGGAATACAAGGTTTAATTTGAAGCACACAAAAAGTAGAGCCTATTTGCCTGAAAAGTAAATTTTACTCGGGTATGAACATTTAAAAAAAAAAAACTACTTGTAAATGTCGTTGTATAATTCTTCTTTATTTCTTCTTCCTTCTCTTTTTTTCTCTCTCTCTCTCTCCTTTATATATATATATATATATTTGAACAAAAGCTGTACTGAAAACCCTTCTTCTCTTTTTTATCTTTTATAAAAAAACAAGAAAAAACAAAAAAGTTGGCTTTTAGTATTTTCGGTACCTGACATTTTTATTTGAAAATACGACGAATTTTATGATCTTAGTCAACACATGTTAAATGATGAAACTCATAAAGCGAAGAATAGAATGCCTCAATTGTTTATAAATGACTCAAATAATTTCTTGCGAAATAAAAAGACTCAAATTAAATCATGGTGGCGTCAACTTAAAATAACCAGCAAATCCAATATCAATAATAAATCACCAAGCAGTTCTTCCTCGTCTCATACAACACTTGATTGGAGATCACTTTCTCCTGATCGACCTCCACTCCCATTCTTTTTACCCGATAGTTCACCCAATTCATCAACTGCATCAATTCATAATGACATCCCAACTGATAAAAAGATAATAGCATCAATACCAACTTTATTAACAGATACAACTTTAATTGACCCAAGCATAGAATCTAAAACAACATCATCTTCATCCGCAAATAGTAATAGCAATAATAATAATTCCAAGGTAACTATTTTTATTTCAAGAATTATTTTTCCTTTCTCTCTATTTATATAATGCATTACATATAATGTATGTCTGCCACGTTTTATAACATGCATTTATTCATCGTACATTACATGACATTTACAAAAAAAAAAAAAAAAAAAAAATCTTAATGTTGCACACATACATTTTTTATATAAGCGAACCCGGAATTATGGCTTCCGAGAGAATGCTATTTTTACCATGGTTTATATAGTGGGATATAAGAAATGTAACAATCAAATCGCTCATTGTTATTGTTTTACCTACAATGAGAATTTCATAATATAATTATATCATAGAGAGACAGAGAAAGCCATACGATATATAATCATTTCCCATTGATATTAATTCTCTTTTTCCTTTTCATTCTCTTTCTTTAGTCTTCTAATAGCAGAAATAATACAATAGATAATTATCAACCTTTGTGTCCTATCCTCGAAGAAAGTGAAACTATGGCAACTGAATCAACAGAATCAAATGTATTATTAAACAGTAATAGTCAAATACAACGACAAAATAGCTCCTCATCTCAAGCAAGTCATGAGGCAACAGATTCCACTTCTTCTATTCAACTAGAAAATATTGACAACAAGCAATCTGTTTCATCTTTGGCAGCTGCTGATGCTGTTGTTGTTGCTGCTGCTGCTGCTGCTGCTGCTGCTGCTGCTGCTGCAAGTGTTCAGGAACCTTCCATAAATCAACAACAACAACAACAACAACAACAACAACAACAACAACCAGAATCTTCTACTTCCGCTGCTGCTGCTTCATCATCATCTCCTTCTTCAATTGATACTGATTCCAATAGACCATGGCCCGAAATTAAAGCAGTTCAAAAGACACCTAGTGATCGTTACATGCCGCTTGACCTTGTGGGTAACGAAGACCTTTGTAAACGTAAATTTGCTAAAATGGTTCTTGCTGCCAACAAGTTTCAACAACAACAACAACAAAAGCAACAAGTAAAGGATGAAAGACCTAGTCAGATGGCGCTATTATTTGACGTTGATGGTAATATCGATATGATGCGAATGGTTCGTCAAGGAAAGTCAGAATATCATAAATTTTGCGGTAACTCTCAATATGTTCCCCCAGAACTCTCGGTTAATATTGAATATCAAAGTGAGTTGGCAGATATTTGGGTGCTGGGCATATTTTTATATCGCATGTTGGTGGGAAAGTATCCCTTTTCTGCTGTTAATGACCAACAGTTGTTCAAGAAGATGTTACATAGCGATTTTAGTATACCTAATGAGCTTTCCGATGGTAAGTAATGAACGATATGAAATAATTTCCACTCTTACTAATATGATTCTCTGGATAGATGCCAAAGATATTATAAAACGCATGTTGGCTCCTGATTCTTCAAGAGCTTCGTTAGATTTAATTATATATCATCCTTGGATCAAGTCCTATCGACCTCTCTTATTGGACCATTATCATAATAATAACAATAATAACAACAACCACACTGGTAACACAATGAAAGCCAATAGACCCATATTTATCAATAATCAAAACACAACAACAACAACAACAACAACAACAACAACAACAGCAGCAGCAAAACGCCCGCCACTCTTAAATATACAACAACAGAAACGAAATATATTAAGTGGTAGATCAATTAGAAGATCAAATAGTGTCAATACTACAACACCTTCTTCCACTTCCTCAGGGATAAATGAACCTAAGCATAAGAAATCCAAACCAAATACTAAAAACAAAGGATTCATAAAGAAGGCATTTCTGCTTTTATTTCAAGGTCCCTTTCCACCACCCAAGAAACCATATCAAGATTTAGCTCATCTGGGTACCCGTGAATCTGTATTTGCTAAACATAAACGTAATACATGAATTACAGCAGAAAAAGGTAGACTTTCTTCAGTCCATGCTCTTGAATTAGTTCCACCCATCAACAATGCCAACACCATTTGTATAATATTTTCTTTATTATTATTATTACTATTATTATTATTATTATTTGTATCATAGATATTTTAGATTGTTTGACCCCCATTATTTTTATTAATAAATATTCTCATGTACTTTAAGAAAGATATGAATTAAATCATGATTTTGACATGTTGACTACATTCTTGAGGTAGATGCTGTCAGTAGGGGGGGGGTGAAAGAGAGAAGAGGGCAATATTCCCGTTTTGATCTTTTTACTACAGGTATCATATTTGCATATTTATCACATATTACCGGTACTGATATGATCCTGAGCCTTTCTCACAATTTTATTGTCATTCAATTTGTATAAATGCATACTTGAGGAAATTGGATTTCCCCAATTCTCATAAAACAAGCGTTCATGCAATAAAACATGCCTCACATAAATGTTTATCAATGTATGGATTGCTTACAAATAAATATGAGGAGGAATCTCATGTAATTGTCTTGGCTACATGTGGGGATCAAGGGAAACATGAAAGTTTAAAAAATAGTCGCAACATATTACATTATCCCTCTCTCTTTTTTTTTTTTTTTTTTTTTTTTGTCAGGAAACATGTTTCATATACTATGGCTATTAAGAGTAACCGAAAATGTAGTTGTATTTGTAAATCCCTTAGCAACAAGTTAAGGGGCATTTGAGGAGGTTTATGGGGGGGGGGAGGCAAACAAATACCTATCAAGTTTAAATTAAACTCACTATTAATAATATGATCGACAAAAAGATGTATGTAATGCATACTAACCTAAATAAATCGTTTGTTTCGTAATACCTATATGGTTTGTAGTATATCGAGTTTATGATCAACCATCCGGAAACATATATTCTAACAATCTCACAACACTGTATAACTACAACAAGTATGTTTGAATAATACTTTACTAGAAAATTCGATAATACGATATAGTAGATTTAGTACTTGATGTACTGCAAAAGACCTATCTATAGTACTTTGCATTAAATATCTATATTATTTTACCATTCTGTAACAGCAATTGTAATATAGCGCATCAATCGTGCTACTAGTCAATTCAGATGCTGCTCAACTGTGGAGATCGGACGGGATCTATTTCGCTCAACATTGTATGGCCATAGGTAATAGTTTATAAAAGTCCTGCTACTACAAACGTACATACACTAGTTTTTTATTTGAAGAAATAATATATAGCACCTGGAAAGTTGCTGAATTGCCTCATCCTTTTTATTTATTTTTTTTGGCAACATACTGTGTCCAATATGTACGGTGCAGCTTTAATTTGAGTTATCTCACTTGATTTGAACTGCATTTTTGATAAACTAGTCGTGCATTCTTTCCAGAACTATAAAAATGACTGAATAGCAGCTCATTTCCATCAATTACATGAACAAAATTAGACCTTTAGTTGAATATTATTTGATGATTATTCCATCAAAAGTCCATATTTCTATAAAACTGAAAACCAGTTAGTTGACGGCATTGTCTACTGTTTTTTATCATCGATAATTGACCACCTGTAACAAGTGATTTAACTAGCATTGGTGTCGAGCCAGATTTTGCCAGCCAAATTTACTAGAACAAGCTTGGCTCGACAACATCTCCTAAGTTTAACAAAACAAACATTTGCACTCAACTTTCTGGTATATAATATTTGACTTGCAGGTGTTGAAATTAATATTAGTTACCCAAATTTTTAACAGAAATAGAAGTGCAAAATATTGCTGAACAACTTTGATCATGCATAAAATGGAGGTTTACTAAATAATTTTGGTAATATTCATTGTCATATATGTTAGATTTGGCAGATTTAGTACCTATTCATATCTATATCCATTTAGAGTGACAGGTTACTTGGATTAGTATTCATAGAGATTGTATTTTTAATTGCTTTCAATAAAAGTGTGCAGTAATCTATAGGCATTCTCTGGTGATAATTTTTTCAATACACAATAGGTTGTAAATACTACCCTCCTTTAAGTTTAACGTGTCGAAGACATTTCCCTACTCTCATGTAAAGTTGAAAGTTATTAAGTTCAAAATTCGCTGAGATAGGGCTGTTATATCATACTCTAGATATAGTGCTACAGTAGTCGTATTATCAGGATATTTTTACTGTTACACCATTAATAGCTATTGTATCACTTGATAATCTCTTATATATATAATCTCATTCTCTACATTAAAACTTTTATCGAGGGTCTACAGAACTCAAGGCATTATCAACAAAGATATTACCTCTATCTAATGGTAATAATCCAAAGTGTCACATATTTGACTCATTCGAAAACGTTCTCTCTAAAAGAATATATATTCGCAGAAAATACATAATCCTAATGTCATTATTATCACGTATCCATTTCTCTTAATTTTACTTGGAAATTGCCTTTGCCACATCATAAACAGTAATGTTCAAAAATACAAAAAAAAATTACTTTTGATTTATTGATGTCTCTACCGATTACATATATTTTACAAACCACTATTATACACCGGATTAAAGATGCATATCGGAAAAGTAATTACGTTACATTGAAGAGCCTGATAAAAGCTTTTCACATTTGCAATAGCCAGAAATGACAAATTTATCAAATAATTGGTCATTCGCAAAGCTCGAGTAAACAGAATTATATCGTTTTTCAAGCTATATTTCATAATGCATCAATTGGATGCAAATGTGCAGCTTTATTTGCGCTATTTTGCTTTAGTTTAAGCACATTTTTGATGGAGTAACAACACATCATGCAGAAATCTTTAAAAATCAGCTAAATGACTAATCATTTTTATTAATAACAAATTGAAACATGAAGACCCTTGTAGGTCTTTATTTTTAACAATACAAAATGTGCAGCATTTTCTTGTTCATTTGCATCATTTTACTGGATTCTAGCTACAATTTTGATCGAGTAATGATGCATTATCTCCAAATTTATAAAAATTAACTAGATGACTAATGATTTTTATTAACTCAAAGCGAAGCATTAGAGCATTTTTATCTCTGTTTTTTTGGTACTGCAACGTGCGCAAGATGCGCCATTTTTATTTCCATCTTTTTCTTTGATTGTAGCTGCATTTTTCATGGAGTAATGACAGATATACCATCAAAAACATCCTCAAGATATGGTTCAAATGACGGGAGCCACTAATATTGCTTGAAATTTGAAAGTGCGTCAATTTTGCTGGGCTATAAATTGGCCAATCATATTGTTCTATCAAAATCTCGAAAAAAAAATTTAATGCCTTGTTTCAAAATCGACTCTCTCGGACTTTCAATGAAATCGCGCACTTTAAGCTGTAGCCTATTTTTAAGCTGTAAATGTGCAAAATACTGGAAATTAGGAAACGCTTCCAATATTTGACAAAAAACTGTACATTTACCGTCACTTGATCATTAAATGGTTTTTGTAGCTTATCCAATTCTGAATCGATTTACGATTTTAAATAAATCATTTTGCTTTCAGATTGTTTTATAAATACGGGTATTCTGTGCACCACAGCTTTGCATTTAAGTTAATTATCTTTTGAGAAATCTTAATTTATCTATAACTCGATGAAAAATTTATATTTTTTGAAGATTTAAAAATCATCCAGTAGATAATTTTGCATAGAATGTGTTGGCTATTTATTGCGACTTTTTAGTACATAAATTCATTCAAGGAACAAAGGTTTTCCATTTCCTGGTACTTTATAGTATTTATTTGCTTACAGTTACTTAAATTAATATTTGAAACCTAAATTTCTTTAAGAATTAATGTAAAAGACGTTGCAGCAGCACAGCATTAATTTTGAATGAATGAGATGTTTACTTATTAATTTTGGTAGTTGTCATTGCTGTCCTATATTTTTATGTTTGATAAATAATACTTAAAAAATAATACAATTAAAAGAGAATGAGTAATGAATCAGTTCTTCAACAACTGTATAATAAAACAAGATATCGTTTATTTAGATATAAAATTATGGCCTTTTATATTGATTTGACATTGAGATCCTGAGATATAATTTAAGGCACTATTGAACAATTAGATCTGTTTGATAGTAATCTATGGATTGAAATGGATCAATCATAATTTAACCGTTCTTGCAGAGATTGTGAGTTGTCTTGTTTTAATCCTGCGCTAAATGCGCTTGCATGTTGATTTGATAGCTACTTGATTGATTAACCGCTAGGATGAAATAGTATGATGGTGTCATAATTGAGGTCGAAGCGTTCTTTGTAATTACTGGATTAAACTTGATACGCTAGGAGTTTCTTATATCCGATATCAAGACTTGCACTTCAATACATGTCGTAGTCAATAGATTGTAAGATGTATTGATACTGTAGAAGGTGATAATGTATGATACTAGTAGGTGGAATACAACAAGATCTGTTTGATAGTAATCTATGGATTGAAACGGATCAATCATAATTTAACCGTTCTTGCAGAGCTTGTGAGTTATCTTGTTTTAATGCTGCGCTAAATGTACTTGGATGTTGACTTGATAGCTACTTGTTGATTGATTAACCGCTGGGATAAAATAATATGGTGTCATAATTGAGGTCTAAGCGTTCTTAGTATTTACTGGATTAAACTTAGTACGCTAGGAGCTTCTTATATCCGATATCAAGACTTTGAACTTCAATACATGTCGTAGGCAATATATTACAAGCTGTATTGATGCTGTAGAAGGTGATAACATATGATGATACTTGGTGGCATACAACGTAGTTTATGATTCATATTTTTGCCAATGGTCATTCTTCCAAAAAAAAGCCGAACAATCTACGGAAGCGGCCATCTAATGATATGTCCAAGCATTAAATTCTAGAAAAAGTTACCGGAAAGCCCGGGAGCGGATGTTTAAATATTCCAAGCAGCTATAAGATGCAGGTATCGAAATGCCATGCAAAAATTAAGGTTCGGCGACTGCATTGCTATTAATTATTCAAAGGCTTATTTTAAGTAAAGCATAAATACAACCTACAGTACAAAATTATTAGCCTAATAACGGATTTAACTTCAAAAGTATAAGATGATATAACCGGATTCAAAAAAAATCCATAAAATCACTACGGCCGACCTGTACTGCGCAGGATGATTTTGTTGTGCCAAGGTGGGCTGCACACTATAACCTGAGGATTTGTTGCACCTACTGAATAATTGCTAAAAAGATAACAAGATGCAGATGGGCACAACAAACGAAACTGCGCACGGAGCATTACAGCATAACAAAAAACCTGTATGTACAGAGTTATAGATTCTGTCCGTGTGCATGACATTAATCCCATGCGTGCATAATAGTAGAATTGCCCATAAGCGTATAATTATTCCTATTTGTGCATAACGATAAAATCTGACCATGAGCATAATAATGAGCTGATTGTATGGGCACAAATTGGTTTGTACATGAGCATCGTGCCGTTCTCAAAATTCCATTGCATTTTTTTACTGGAATATGTTTTTAAATTACATTTGTTTTTATTAATATAGATTATAGACAATACAATTCAATACGTTGTTAATGTAGCGCAATACATGCAAGAGCCAGTATATTTACGCTCATCATCATTTGTAAATATGTTTATACAGTAGCCATAATGTTTATAGCAACAACGTTTTTTGCTCGAACATAAACTTAAATAACTCTTATATATTGCTTAAATTTATATGCAAGCTAATAAATCTAAGATTATATATGTTACTTTATCACTCATAAAATGTAAACAACAAATTAACCTTCTTCTTTCAACTTACTATTTCAGTTTACGATTGTCAGCTGTAAAAGATTTGTTTTCAAGTATAGCTACGATCAAACTATAATTCTTAGACAAGACATTAGATTATTCTTTATTTTTGTGTAATGAGTCAAACATTTCAGTTTTATTCATGCAAAACCTTGCCTCATTCCTTATATAAATACTACAAGGAAATCATTACATGATCCCTTGTAGATTTATCTGTCTTGTTACACTCCCTTTACTTTTATTTATTCACTAATAAATATCTAATTTACAAATAAGAACACCAACCTTCATCAATCCAGTGATCACCAATTTATAATAGCAAGAATAATATCTATAAGCATATTATCCACCTTTGTTTTTAGTCCAAAATTATAGATCATTACATTTTGTTTCTATGTCATTTAAAATTTTATCACTTTCTGGAACATTTCTTGAGTTTGTAGCCAGTTCTAGTTTTTCATTGAGTAAATATAAATACCATAGCCTTCATTCGATTTGATCTTGTAATCAAGAAATACGTTCAACAGTACAATAGTAAATAATGATATTTGATCTTAGAATGCAGTTAAATAAAAATATCAGTCTCTAATATAACGACTGCTACCTACAGTGACCCCCAAAACTGTCCCAATGTTTTCTAGTTTCGAGTTTAGTATGATTTTCAGGCACAATAGATATATTTAAAGTACGACATGTTTTATATATTTCGGAAGATCAATTAATTATCTTTTATAATAAATTAGAAAAAACTCGAATTTTATTGGTCGAATGAATTTATATCCAATTTGGGACAGTATATGCATTGGGACAGTTTTGAGAGGCTTTTTTGATTTTTAGGTAATCGATGATTGTAGAACCACAATTTGCACTAGTATTTTGAACACTTGACAGTCAATAAAAAAACACCTAATTTGATAAAAAAAATAAAAAAAAAGCATATTTCATATACAGATTTTGGCGCTTTGGCCTATTGAAAATTAATATGAAAAAACTTCAGCAGAATAAGGAAAATGATGTCATTAGTCTTTTAAACACCGGTAAATCAGTGCGCCAAGTTGCGGAAATATTGCATGTAAGTAAATCTGTTGTGGGAAGAATTAAAAAACGGTGTTGCACAAGCTTGGGTGTGTCTAAAGGGGGTCGACCTAAATTGCTGTCTGAGGCTGATGAAAGGTTTTGTGTCCGCCAAGCAACAAAAAACGCAGTCAAGAATGCAAGTAAGATTTCAAAACTACTCGAGAGTGATGTCGGAGTTAAGTCAAGCCCAGAAACTGTCCGAAGGGCGCTCCGTAGGGGGGGATTAGGGGCAATTATTAGGCCTAAAAAACCTATGCTATCTCCAGCTAATATCCAAAAACGTTTAGAATGGTGTCATCTTCGCAAGGATTGGACTTCCGACGACTGGAGAAGAGTGATTTGGTCAGATGAGACCAAGATTAATAGATTTAACTCAGATGGTAGAAGCTGGGTTTGGATTCGAGGCGGTGAGAGCTTGAAACCTAATCATGTGAAGATGACCGTTAAAGGTGGTGGTGGGAGTGTCATACTTTGGAGTGCCATTACGTATGCCGGAGTTGGATGGATATGCAAAATTGAGGGTGCTATGGATCGGCATTTGTATAAGCAAATTTTAGAAGAAGATTTGGAGCTGACTATCAATCATACTTTGGACAAATTAGGCCTCCGTCGTGATCAGATCATTTTCCAGCATGACAATGATCCAAAGCATACGTCAAATTTAGTTAAGGAATATCTATTGGATCAAGACTATAAAGTAATGAATTGGCCTCCGCAATCTCCTGACTTGAATCCGATCGAAAATATGTGGGCCTTATTGAAGAGGAGGCTCAATGAGTACGAAACAGCGCCCAAAGGAATCCTTGATCTTTCGGAGCGTGTAACTGAGGTTTGGTACAACACCATTAAACAGGAGGAGTGCCAAAAAGTCATTGATAGCATGCCCAATCGTGTGAAAGTATGCTTGGAAAGAAACGGCCTTTGGACGGACTATTAAATAGAATTTTATTTTTTTCAGCTTGAGCTCTCAAAACTGTCCCAATGCATGTGATGTGCTAGATCAGATATAAATTTAACCAGCCAATAAAATTCGAAATTTTTTTAACTTGATATAAAAGAAAATTAATTTATCTTCCGAAGTATATAAAATATGTCGTACTTTAAATATATTTGTTGTACCTGAAAATCATACTAAACTCAAAACTAGAAAACATTGGGACAGTTTTGGGGGTCACTGTAGGTCCTAGTGATGGCCATGTTTAATGTTTATGATATTGGAGGTGTAGGTTTTTGCCTATTATTTACGTTAAATCTCATTTCAATCCCATATTGAACCTGACATCCAAATGGAATTGAAATGGTATAAATACTTTTAGAATCCAGGACCTGATGGCTCCTGGCTTCCTTTTTTAACTTAATAATAAAAACCCTACGTTCTCCGTGATATAAACGCTTGTAGTCTTTATTTTATTTGTATTGGAAATAATTGTTATCTGCATATAACTCTCAGGAGGGGTAAGACTAAAATTTAATGTAAATTACCTTTAGCGCATTAATTATGACGTAAGAATATATTATCATCAAATAAACTACCACACAATATTAACATGTAGAAATATTTACAGTAATAAGCTTAAATCAAGTGGGTACAGCATCATTAATTCTTGAAAAAGTTCTCAAGTATTATAAAATCTCTTATTTTTAAGACTTACAAGGCTTATAAGCGGGATGTTAATTTAGAAAATTATTTTTGTCCAGATCATCTATTCTGACATTTTTTAATTTTTTTTTTCTGTTTTTGCAAATTTAGAGTTAATTATACTACCAATTATTAAAACAAAAATATACACACATACCAAATTTAGCGCTCTATTTGCTCAATAAAAAATAACAAACATTTTTATTGCAAAATATTACATGAAAATCCTTTAATCAAAAAACCGTTTTTGGGCCAAAAGTACAAATTTTCATTATATAATCTTTCATATTAAGCTTTTATAAAATGTGTATTAGTCAGGGCTACAATTTTCTCTTAAAATGTAGTATATTTAAACGTTGATTTTGTTATCAAAATTTGATTTTTCTATTTTTTGATGACAATCATGAGTGTTGGTAAGGATAAAATGAGCCCCGAAAATGTCCGCTACAAAAACTGAATTTTCAGACCGTAAGTGGTTAAATATAAGAAAATTAAAAAAAAAAAAAAAGAACGCATTTTCATTTAAAGCTTAGATATATACGGTACCATAGTATAAAAGACTTAACCGTTCGATCGTGTTATGCTCAATTATGGCGTCGCTCTACGGGCTCGCTTTTGCAATTTTTTAATGAATCTATGATATGACAAACAGGTTTTCTAGTAGAAAAGTGTATGTTTCTATGAAAACAGATATTGCATATTTTGTTTAGTTTATGGGTTGGTACACTGTAATGCTGCTTTTACATTGGCTGGAATGTGCAATTTAGCAGGGTTTTAAATGCGTTGAATAATGTAAAGCCTTGAAAATCCTTTTCTACGTGTGTTGTTTCTCTCTTTTTGTTTTCATATTCCAAGGATATTATTCACCGTTTGATAAGGCATATCAGACTATGAAACTGGTATTCTTTACTTGTATCTGAATAGGCATTTTAACATAAGGGACTAATGTTTTTAATATACAGTGACCCCCAAAACTGTCCCAATGTTTTCTAGTTTTGAGTTTAGTATGATTTTCAGGTACAACAAATATATTTAAAGTACGACATATTTTATATACTTCGGAAGATAAATTAATTTTCTTTTATATCAAGTTAAAAAAATTTCGAATTTTATTGGCTGGTTAAATTTATATCTGATCTAGCACATCACATGCATTGGGACAGTTTTGAGAGCTCAAGCTGAAAAAAATAAAATTCTATTTAATAGTCCGTCCAAAGGCCGTTTCTTTCCAAGCATACTTTCACACGATTGGGCATGCTATCAATGACTTTTTGGCACTCCTCCTGTTTAATGGTGTTGTACCAAACCTCAGTTACACGCTCCGAAAGATCAAGGATTCCTTTGGGCGCTGTTTCGTACTCATTGAGCCTCCTCTTCAATAAGGCCCACATATTTTCGATCGGATTCAAGTCAGGAGATTGCGGAGGCCAATTCATTACTTTATAGTCTTGATCCAATAGATATTCCTTAACTAAATTTGACGTATGCTTTGGATCATTGTCATGCTGGAAAATGATCTGATCACGACGGAGGCCTAATTTGTCCAAAGTATGATTGATAGTCAGCTCCAAATCTTCTTCTAAAATTTGCTTATACAAATGCCGATCCATAGCACCCTCAATTTTGCATATCCATCCAACTCCGGCATACGTAATGGCACTCCAAAGTATGACACTCCCACCACCACCTTTAACGGTCATCTTCACATGATTAGGTTTCAAGCTCTCACCGCCTCGAATCCAAACCCAGCTTCTACCATCTGAGTTAAATCTATTAATCTTGGTCTCATCTGACCAAATCACTCTTCTCCAGTCGTCGGAAGTCCAATCCTTGCGAAGATGACACCATTCTAAACGTTTTTGGATATTAGCTGGAGATAGCATAGGTTTTTTAGGCCTAATAATTGCCCCTAATCCCCCCCTACGGAGCGCCCTTCGGACAGTTTCTGGGCTTGACTTAACTCCGACATCACTCTCGAGTAGTTTTGAAATCTTACTTGCATTCTTGACTGCGTTTTTTGTTGCTTGGCGGACACAAAACCTTTCATCAGCCTCAGACAGCAATTTAGGTCGACCCCCTTTAGACACACCCAAGCTTGTGCAACACCGTTTTTTAATTCTTCCCACAACAGATTTACTTACATGCAATATTTCCGCAACTTGGCGCACTGATTTACCGGTGTTTAAAAGACTAATGACATCATTTTCCTTATTCTGCTGAAGTTTTTTCATATTAATTTTCAATAGGCCAAAGCGCCAAAATCTGTATATGAAATATGCTTTTTTTTTATTTTTTTTATCAAATTAGGTGTTTTTTTATTGACTGTCAAGTGTTCAAAATACTAGTGCAAATTGTGGTTCTACAATCATCGATTACCTAAAAATCAAAAAAGCCTCTCAAAACTGTCCCAATGCATATACTGTCCCAAATTGGATATAAATTCATTCGACCAATAAAATTCGAGTTTTTTCTAATTTATTATAAAAGATAATTAATTGATCTTCCGAAATATATAAAACATGTCGTACTTTAAATATATCTATTGTGCCTGAAAATCATACTAAACTCGAAACTAGAAAACATTGGGACAGTTTTGGGGGTCACTGTATTGCCACCTTTTTACCCTCTTTGTCCCAAGCCAATTTATCCAATGCTTTACCAGAACAAACTTACTTTTGACCTATAAAAATTGATTTATTAGTAAAATCAATTATTAATAACAAGCTACAGTCGTGATTCGATTTAGTGGACTCGTGCGGCGAGAAATATATGTCCACTAAATCGATTTTTCCATTAAATCGAATTTTTAGCGCTTATGTAATAAAATTACTCAATTTAGAAACTAAAATATAATTGGCTATTAATTCAGGGATCTGTCATAAAAAATAAAAAAAGGTACACATAATTTTTGAAAACTCTTTCAACTTCTTATGGTAAATTTACAAGCTCAAAAAAACGCCAATGAAAGACGTAATCAAAACCGTCGATCAGGCTATTTAGATCCTAGATCTACCACCATTACGAAAACGAAAAGAGTTCGACTAGACAAAAAGCAGAAATTAGCTATTTGCCATTATAGTGAGGAAAATCCAAACCACACTTATAAAGAAATTAGCGAATACATGGAGCGCAGCTATGGTGTAAAACCAAGTAGAAGCGTAATTTACGAGACATTAAGTATGTCCGAAAAATTAAACGCCCTTCCTGCAGATCAACTCGGAAAACTTAGCGATAAAAAAGCTAAATTCCCAAAGCTTGAAAATGAATTGAGGAAATTCATCAACGATATGGCACGAGATAATATTGCCATCAATTATCTTTCAATCCTGACAAGAGCTGAAATCCTAGCTGTTCTAAAGCCAGAGTTGTTAGATGGCGCGGAGAAGCCTGAATTGTCAAGAGGTTGGGTCCAAAGATTCATGGCTCGAGAAGGCCTTCGTGTTCGATCGGTGAATGGGGAAGCAGGATCAGTTCAGATAGATGAATCCAATATACAAGTTCAGTTGAAAAATATAAGAGAAATCTTAAAAGATTATGAATTGAAAGATATTTATAATATGGATGAAACTGGTTTATTCTACAGAAATGATCCTAGCAAAACCATTAGTCGAGAATCCGTTTCAGGAGTTAAAGCTGATAAAACCCGGGTAACTATTGGTTTTTTCTGCAATGCAGATGGATCTTCCAAAATTACTCCTATTATCATTGGAAAACATGAAAACCCTCGCTGCTTTAAACGAAAAAATGCTTCTGATTTTGGCTTCCATTACTATTCTAGTAAGAAGGCATGGATGACAACCTCTATTTTTCGAAAGATAATAGGTAAATTCAATAGCAGAATGGCAAAAGAGCATCGAAATGTCGTCTTACTCATCGATAATGCTCCTGTTCACGATGAAAGATTATCTCTCAGCAATGTCAAAATTGTCTTCCTGCCTCCTAATACAACAGCACATTACCAACCATTAGATGCTGGTATAATTGCAAACTTCAAGACCAATTATCGAAGAATTCAATATAGACATGCAGCAATTAAATACTCGTCTTTATCAAACAACAGGGAAGCTATTGGTGCTTCTGAAACATCTAAAAGAAAAGAAAAACCCTTCTTTTGGGTTGACCAACTACAAGCAATGAACTGGATAAAAATCTCTTGGGAGAAGGTTACCAGTGAATCAATCAAAAATTGTTGGAGACGTACGACGCTTTTGCAATTAAACAATGCAATTGAAGAAGGTGAAAACGTGGAAAATGTCGGTGATGATGTTGATAGCGTAGAGGATAAAGAATTCGACGACGAAGAAAACAGCGAAATATTCAGCAATGAATGTATTATTGCTGATGAAACTGATGCTAATGCAACACTCGTAGAGGAAGATGATGATGAAAGAGAAGATGAAGATGTACATCAAGTTAAGCAAGAAGATCTCGTTAACGCAATGAGGTTTGTTGTTGACAATATTGTAGCAAAAACAGATGAAGAGTTTGATGTTCTGGAAGCTTTTTCTAAAATGTACATATCTCGCAGAGATGAAATGTTCTCAAGTAGGACAAATCAAACAACAATTAGCTCTTATTTTTCAAAATAAAACGTCCCAAAAAATTTTTAACATAATTTCACATACATCTTCATTGGATCAAAGCTTTGTAATAAAATTTTGACCAGTAATAATCTTCCATTTTTTAAAAATAGTGGACTGGTGGAAATAAAACCGTCCAGTATCCACTGAATCGATATAGTGGATTTAAGCAGTAAAATTATGAAAAAAAAAACGGGAGATTTCAAACTGTCCATTAAATCGAAAATCCGTTATTTGCGAGTCCACTAAATCGAATCACGACTGTAATAAATAATAATTATGGTGTACCTTTGATAGTTGGTAGTGATATACAAGGCAACTTCTTGTTTTCCTCTTCTTAGCTGTTGGCCACTAAATAGAAATAAATGCTTTTTAGAAACTAAATTGACTAACATGAGTTTATTCATTCATTCAAATCAAGTCAATGCTATACATACTTTTATAATCACCAGTTTTCTCCAGGTAGATATCGACTTTAGACCAAAAAAGCATCGAATATAACGTAGGAGGTTAATTATAAATGAAGAATAATTAATTAATTATATATAGCTGTTTTATATCTAATTATACTTTAAATTCTTATTTTAGAAAAATTGAATTTGGATATAATATAAAATTGATATATTAAAGAAATCAATCATGGTGAGTGTAAACTTTTTATATGTACTTTCAAGAGAATTATGTAATACGTTGCATGGTAGAGAATATGACCTGTAATAAGTCAATAAACTATTACTATAAGTCAGTGATGATTGTATTAATTACCTAATAGACCTAGAATTAGTATTATGAGTTGTACTTGTATATTACCTTATTGTTACAAAACGAAAAAAAAACGAAAATAAAATTACATAAAAAAAAATTATTATATGGTATAAATATGATCACGTGATAATTGCTAGGGAATAGTACGCCTTATACTTCTATTATATTTATTTTATTAATTCCTTTATCTATCAGGCTTTTCAATATATACAATACTTTTTTTAACTCTTTTATGCTTTAATGAAACTTCTTCTTCCATAATTTCATCTTCGTCAAAATTGATAGAATCGACTTCTAATTCATCAAGGCTCATATTTAATAATTTATTTTGTAACGTACTTATTTCAATTAGATTTTTATTTATCTTAATCTCATCATTAAATGCAATTTGTATCTTACTTTCTTTTATAGGAAACTCAAAGCCATCACTATACCAAAGCTTATGATGCGGTAATTCTTCTATATTATAATCTTTAACCATTTGCCAAATATTTTTCAGTAAACAAGATAATTTAAATTGTATATTGTAATGTTTTATATCAGATACCTGTACAGATGCTCTGTTATTATTAAACCTCTCAAATTTACTTCCTATAACACTAAATTCATTCTCTATTATGGATCTAAAGCTTCCAAATACGCTGTTAAAATGTAATTCATTCACACTCAATTTACTATCCTTTTCTTTTCTAACTGGATACATAAAATGCATATCTTTAAATTCATATCCAAGATTAATTCCATTTTCTTTAAATTGGTTTATAAATAGTGGATAACCTCCATCCATAGCCAAACAATCACCAATATGTAGTTTATTATAGAGATTCATTTTTAAGAACATTGTACCATCATTAGATTCACCACATTTTTCGGAGTCTGAAATATAAATTATAATTTTATTCATATCACAAACAATTTGAGTTCTGACACCTGGTTTTTTTAATTTATAAGAATGTAATTTTATTCTTTCTGTATCTGGATTGTAGTATTTTATTTTTGAGTCATGACCATCTATAATTAAAGTTACATTCTTAAATCCTATTGGGTTATATAGTTTTGCAGATAATAATCTTATCTTTATATTTGAAAATAAGTTTAACAAATCTGTGTTTATTATTTTATTGATTCTTTTATAATTGTCTATCCAAAATTTTTTATATAAATCATAAAAAGTAGCATAGCACATAAATTGAGACATTTTCTGCCCTGATAGACCACAAACTAAATGATATAATAAAATAAGACCTTTATCTAATTCAGGATATGGACCTGGATACTCTTGTGTCCCATATAAAATATTTAAAAAGTAAAATACAGGAATATAGCCTAATTGATTAAGTAATACATCTTTTATAAAATTTATATCTTTCATATATTTTAAAGTAGTTCTATGATTATATTTTTTACTAATTATTTTCCAATTAGATTCATAAAAATACCATTTATCAATTATTAATCTATTAATCTCTATATTAATCTTTTCTTTTATATTCTCTTCTTCTGTGTCATTCATTTATCATTGTATACCTTTTTCAATTATTAATATTTAAATATGCATTAAATGATAAAATGAGATTATCTGTCTGAATTTAGGATATAAAAAATAAAAAGAATATAAATTCAATCTGACCAGACGCCGTAGATAATGGAACAAAATGATTAAGTCCTTGATGCTTTTTTTTGTTCGAGAAGAATATTACAAACAGAAATTTACAAAGGCATAAATAATTTTAGTGTTGCCAAACAGGTTGCTATCGCTGTTCCCATTTGGTCCCCGAAAGAAGAACATGGGCAGAACGCAGAACTCTTTCAAACCCCAAATTTCAAATTGATATATCTCTTCAATAAGGCAATTCTGTTGAACCAGATTAACTCACATCTGCTTTAAGCCATTCAAATTATCTTCGTTATTAATTATACTATGATTGATAATGTACTTTAGTAAATTGACTAAAAAAATTTCGATCTCATTGCTCTGCTCATCTGGGTTGCCTGATCTGCACAAATTTTTTTATTCTGCCCATCTGTGCGGATCATTATGCTCATGGAAAGCATAGTTCGGCCGTAGTGCCGTGTATAATTGGGGATTACTTGGGTCAATGTTCACATTTTTTGCTTTTGTTTGTTTCTGCGGTTGTAAGTGGAAAATGGTAAATTATTGTATTGTAAAAATTAAAACTCATAATTAAAATACAATCATTTTTTACTCACAAAATAGATGGAGCTAAAAGCTACTTTATGTTTTTTGTTTCAGCGAAAAATATTGATTTTTTATTGAGCAAATTAAAATTATAGTTTACAGTATAACTCACAGCTTATTCCAACTGAGTTCCAAAATCGATTTACTACCAAACTGATTGAGAAATGATTCAAAAATTAAATTTGTTTGAAAGCTCATGAGCTGCAAAGTAAGTTCGACTAGTTTAGTAAATGTTTTTTGTACATCTTCAAATTCTGCATCTAATAGTATAAAATTTGGACAATTGTTTCACATCAAATTTTGCGTAAAATGCGATTGAAATTGTAATGGTTTTTTGGAGATACACACCACTTTTTATAAGCATGTTTCAGATATAAATACTGGAAATAATGCGCAAAGTATTATCTATCGGTTGAGCTATTGCAAAAATTTTTAGCTGCATTTTTCGTAGAGAAAACAAGATTTTTGTCCAATTTTTTTTCAGATTCAGAATTTAGGATTAGGGTATGCAAGGGAAAAATGGATGTTAGAAACGAAGATATCTTTTTGTACATATTTTTGAGGATATCTCCACGAAAAATCAATATTTTGAAAAAAACTAAATTGGGTCCAAGAGAGCTCAACGAGGTTGATGAAATAAATGTAAAAAAAATGCTGCTCAATTTAACAAATATTTTGAAATCTACTACAAAAAAGTCAAAAAAATGAAAAAAAATAAAAGTGCCCAGAATTTTTTCATACTCAAATATATTATAGAGCACTTTAAAACAAGTAATTTTTATTATTAAAAAGTGTTAGTATAGCTTAATTTTTCGTAGAGATATGAAGCCTCAAAGTTTCTGATTTTCAGCAGTGAAATACGCGTAAAAAATCTGAAACATTAGCACTGAAAAATCAATATCACCTGCAAAAAGTAGGATATCTTTGGATACTTGTTTTTAGATTAAAGCTGAGCATCTCAGGTACATTGGCATAAAATTTATTCTTGGTGTTATTTAGTGAAAAAAAAAGTAGAGCAGGGATGAAAAGTGAGACCTGGTTTTTAAGGAAAAAGCAGTAAATTTTACCTATTTTTGAATCTTTTATAAAATACAAATTGCTGTTAGGTGCCTGTGCCCAATCAATTAAAATGCTTGGATGATATCTTCTGTATACCAAAATAGTTATGCGACTCTACAACAGTGCAATTTTGAGACTAAAATATGTTGTTATGCGTGGAATGTGAGACCATAATATATCCGTTCACAGACTAAATCTGTATAAAGAATCAATAGATGTAGGGCTATAGATAGAAAATCAAGTTCCGCGGGATTCATCAGTTATTGAGATTGTCGAGATTGACTGATGTACTACATGTAGTCATGTAGACTGGAATTTTAGTTTCTGATCGTTAGTCTGCGAGAAATTCGCATGTTATTGATCTAGTACTAAATAGCGAAAGAACAACAGTATATTTTTCTATGATTTAACAATGGATTTCTTTTTGTGCATATGAAATATAGATTGTCTGTAGATTCAATCTTAAATTTTAAAATTTATACACATCTATTATTATTACTGTTCAGGAGCAAAAAAAAAAAAAAAAAAAACCAGCTCCGATGGTTACAATTTTTACATTCAAGCGATTTTCCAATGCAATTAATAAAATAGAATTAGGTTCTATTTTAAATGAAAAATGATATTTGACATGTCGAGTTTATTTATTTATTTCTTTTTCTTTCGCATTTTCACGTCAAGAAACGCCATTTGAGATTATTTTTTTAGATAGAAAAAGACGTTATATAGAAGATGGGAAAACGCAACTGAGAAATCTAAATCACTAATGGCTTATAATAATAAAAGAAAGGAGAGAAAAGGGAGAACAGAAAGAAGAACGCAAATAACAACAGCAATAATATTAATAATGAATAGAAAAAAAGGAGAAATATACAATAAGAAAGAATGAATTACTACTACAAAATACTCAATTGTCCCAGTCAGGATCATCTACAACGTTGTATTTATCTTTCCAGATCCATGAATTTCCAATTTGACCTTGACCTTGTCTTGCGGCCATTCTATAATACTGAGCAGCTTTGTAAATATTCTTTTTTACTCCATGACCATGATTATAACAAAAAGCCAAATCATTCATGGCATCACAATCACCTAAATTTGCAGCAATTTCAAAGTAATAAAATGCAGTTTCTTTACTTTTTGTAACACCCCAGCCCTGCTGAAATGAAACACCCAACTCGTAAATAGCCATAATAAGTTCACCTCTTGATGCAAGTGCGTATTCATCCCCCTGCAAAAGATCATCTACAGCATGTTCTGCTGCTGTTTGTAGATATTGAAATGCAAGGGAAGTATTTAATCTACAGCCCCATCCATGACGCAAAGAAATACCGTATAAAAACATGCCAATTGGGCAACCTTCTTTTGATGCTAATCGAAAGCAATGCGTTGCTTTTTCTAGTTGACCTAATTCATGATGTTGAATACCAGATTGAACATGCTGATCTATTTGTTGGTCTTTTATAGTTGATCTTGCAATGGAACAAGGTAAAGAAGTTGCTGACTATAGTATACACAAACAATAAATAACCACACACACACAACATTGTATAGAAAAATAGGAGAATGATTTCCTTCTTTTATTTCTTTTATTACCTGTTGAATAGATTCTTGAGAATACAATTGAGCCCTAAAATAACAAATTTGGTTTTTTGTGTGTGTAAATATAATTATCAATTTATTGCACAAGATTAATAAAAAAATATAGTTTTTACTTGATGGATTTATTATCGTTAAATAATGACTGCAGTCTCTTTAGTAGCATTTTTGTAAGAAAAGAGAAATAATAAAAATCAATTTTCAAAGGGAGATAAAAAGGAATAAAAACTTCAGTTGTATCAATTTTATTTATTCATTATATTTGTATGTTCGATTATATACAAAATGGTGATATAGCGTT
Organism: Mucor racemosus; assembly: GCA_027405735.1. Lineage (NCBI taxonomy): Eukaryota > Fungi > Mucoromycota > Mucoromycetes > Mucorales > Mucoraceae > Mucor > Mucor racemosus. Next base: position 2,628,121 of record JAPEHQ010000005.1, read on the forward strand.
AAGGAGAGAGGAATAAATCACACATACAACCAAAGGAAAAAGGGGGGCCCTGATGTATATATATTACTGACCAATCAAATGCCTTTACCAAATTTTTACACTGGATGGTTACCTAAAATAATAGCAAAACTTCACAGATTTCCAAACCTTCGCAGTGCAAATAATAATCAGAAAAAAAGAGTAGAAGTTGGTAATATAACTTTCAAGTATCTTCCTGACGTTCTTTACCTTCTGAGCTGCTTTTTATAAGCCCGAAACACCCATAAAATGTCTTTTATGATAAACTTCTTTTCTTCCTTCTTCTCTTTTTTGTTGTTTTTTTGTATTCATATCGCCTATTGCTGTTTTCTTTCGAGTTTGAGAGAAAAAGACCCATTTTATAATATATAATTCTCGTTTTTTTGATAAATCAACATCTTTTCCCGCTTTAAATAATTCCACAACCAAATAAACTTCAGTTATGAAACCTATGATTGTTCCAATACAAAATGACATGTATAATCATCAGAATCATGCCAATAGGTAAAATTCTACAAGAAATGAAAAATGCAGAAAATATCTTGACTGAATTGCTTTTTTCTTTTTTTCTTCTTTTTTTTTTTTTTTTTTTTTTTTTGTTCATTAGTGTAACATCCAGCAACAACAACAACAGCAACAGCAACAAAAATCTCTTTAAAAGATCAGCCTCAGGAGGCTCTACATTTGCAACGCATACAGAACATACACCTGCATTTAACACTGTACATATAATTGCCGCTGTCATTGGAATTGTTGGTGCTGTTGCAATGACAGTTACTATATTTCTCATGTGTAAAAGAAAACGAAATCGACGCAACTCACAAAATAGAAAAGCAACACCTACTGCAGCAGTGAATGATGTTGAAAGTAACATGACCCAAATAATCATTGAGAATAATAATAATATAAGATTTGGTCAATTTGCAAGTGATTTTGACAATCATGTTGAACCACCTAAACCAGCAGTTACTCATGTGGAAGATGTGAGTCCAATGATGCAACAATATCAATTACAATTGAAGTTATTACAACAGCAAAAAGCTCAAAAAGAAAGAAAGTTAAATGTTGATCCACATTTAAATGCTGCTACATTGCATCAAACAGCATCTTCTTCAAGTGCATCATCATCACCCAATTCATTGTTACCACCACCACCTTACCAGCCTTAATGCTTAGCACATCCATCTTATACATATATATATATATATATATAAAAACGGCAAATCACTTGTAAATACTATAAATACAAACACGCATATCTATATATCCAAATAATCTTTACTTTTTTTTTTTTTTTTTTCCATTTTTATTTAATTAATTAATTAATAATAAAGTATACGTCTATTTTACATAATGTTACATTTTGTATCTGATTGATTTTGACTCATTCTCATCAATTGTTCTCCAGTGTATTTTTTACCAGTCATTGCTTGCACATCTTCAATTGCTTGCTCACGTTCATTCTCCCGCTTCTTTTCTTTAATTTCTTGCGGAAAGTAAAGTTTAAGAAAGTTCTGTAAACTTTCGTCTAAATTTAGAGCTGTGGCAGATCTTACAGCTGTAGGATGGCGACACAATGGACAGCTATCCATCTTTTTCTTTTGTGCTTTAATCAAACAACGGACACAAAAAACATGACTACAAGCTAGTCGAATAGGTCTCCAAGCTACAGACATACAAACTGGGCAAGCTATATGACTTGATTTAGTAAAAAAAAAAAAAAAAAAACGTTATTTTACCATAATCTTCGGGCTGTGGTATAATGGTTGTCAATTTAGATGTAATTGTAGCATACAACATGGTTGCTAATTTTGGACTAAATAATGAATCTGTAGATACGATTTCGGGGAAACTTTGACTTGCAGTAAGTCCACTCCTCTTGTCATGCTTTTTCAAGATCTTTCGCATTGCGGTTTCATTCAACATTTGATAGTGTTTCATGGTGATTAACTCGGTGTTTAAAGCGATAAATTGCTCAAAGGCAGATTTGGATTCTTTGGATTTCAATTTGTTTAGTAAATCAGCTCTGCCCAATTGTTCCACAAACCAGGTCATTTGCTTTTTGGCTCTTTCGACTGAACGAAACGTTCGATCTGATTCCGCATTTCCTTGAAATATTTGAGCATCCATATAGATTGAGAATATTTTGCGCCAATTATACATGTCTGTCTTTTGTGTTGGTGCTGCTACTTTGGTCATTCTCGACTCTAAATCAGAAATATCATGCTTGAATTTTTCTGCTGTGACATTTTGCAACATGGCTACTTGTTTTAATTCCTCCATCAACATTTTAAAAAACTCGTCATCCTGTTCCAGTTCAATAACTAGTGTCTTGATATGTTTTTCATGCTTTTCCTGTGTTTCTTCTTTTTGTTCTGGTTCGTCAGACTCTTCTGCGCCTTCCTTTTCTTTAATTTTGTCCTTTTCCTCCAAAGTTAATATTAATAATTCTTTAACCAATGTTACAGTTGAGTTTCTTCTTTGTCTTTTCACAGCCGGGGATTTAATTAAAATCCGTTCATCTGGTGAATCATCCAGTGTTGTATCATCGTGCCGATCCGCACTTTCATCATTTGCTGCTGCAGCAGTTGACAGAGAAAAAAAATCCTTGTTGTTATGACTCCTCTTGAATTCTAACTTTGGTCTTTCAACATGATCAGCTGCTGTAGTAGATGAGGATAATAGTTTTGAAAGAACTTTTTGAACTTTGGGCTCCTTTGAATCATAGGTAAATTCTATATTTGGCTTTACATTTGGAGGTTCGCCTAGTGATAATTTATTTTTAATTTCGTTGCCTAGTAACTAATATGGAATTACTCCAGACTTACCTGTAAAGTAATACTTTATTTTTGGTATACTTTCATCTTCATCGTCATTTACAGTAGAAGACAAACCACCGTTTCCACTATCTTCTTCCAAACATTCATGTAATAAAGAAGTAGAGAGACCTCTGCTTTCAATCTCTTCAGCAACTTTTGTAATAAGCTTTTTCAAAGCTTTATATTGAATGAGATAGGGTCTCCATTCTGAAGGGATACCTTCTGCCTCAGTTTCGAGTTGTTTACCAAACTTCATTTTTAAAGTTTATTTTCAAGGTATCATTAAATTAAAAGAAAGAAATAAAATAATAAAAAAGAAAGAAAGAAAGAAAGAAAGAAAGAGAAAAAGAAACACAAAAAAAAAAAAAAATTCACCAAACTTGACATTTTTCACTTTTCGGGTTCATAAAAGAACCCTTTTTGCAATGAAAAGTCTTTGAAAAATGTCTCGAATTGATCAATGGACCGTTTACACGAAGTCGATCAGGTGCATAATCCTTTACGAGAAGCTAAATTCAATAAAAATGAGCTCATGTTTGTTGCTATGATTTGCAATTTAATTACCTTTTGTTCTGCTGTACTCTTGCTACATTTCATTCTAGCAAATTGTATATACGCTAATTGGTCGTTTGTCCATGGATCTAAACCCGGAATCTTTGTTGTTGTATTTGCTTTTTCTAAATATTCTATCAAAAGTCCACCGTGGTCTGCAAAATTGTTATTCAATGTTCTTTTTCCATTTATTCCAAATGCATCGTATTGATCTATTAAGCATTGATTTTGAGAATTTAAATGGTCAATTGTATCATTTGCCCACCATTGTCCGAAAATTCCCTCAGTATTGTAATTCCTTCCTATTGTATCAAATCCATGCTACATAAACAATGCACGTGGGGTCAGACGAGTCGATTTGTATCATCTGATTGGATGCCAATCTCAGCTTACCATTATTTCATGACCAATCATCCATCCAATTGTTCCGATGTACAAATATTGAGGCCCGTTTGCATCGAAATAAGGTAATTGTAACAATCCACCAGGAATGATGACCTAAAATAAAGAAGTTTAGACACGGGAGATTTGTTATTTCTTTTTTTATTATTTACTTTGTTTAGCTCTCTATTATATGAAATATCTACACTTTGAGCATTTATTTTCCATGCATGTTTGTCAATACTAATTTGACTCAATGATTTCCAAGTTTGTCTGACATGATGCTTGTTATTTCTCATCATATTGCCAAAAAAATCATCCTTATTAATCACAACATCCCCAAAATATTCAGCAAGAGAAATAACATCTCGAACACTAGGTTCTGCAGTAGAAAATCCTACTTCAAACTCGATATGCTCCAGCTAATTTTCTATCTATCAGAATATATTCATGCTTGTATGACTCATTTACAACTACATACCTTGCTCATGATCTCATTGCGAGTGGTGCCATCATCTTTCGGAATCCATTCTAAATAAGGCACACGCTCTTGTAGTTTTTGTACAATCACGTGAGCCATATCCTCTATTTTTGTTTTGGCTTGCACAATATGTTGCTGTTGATGATCCATTACAAAGTATCGACCCATTAATAAGCCCATTGCGCTCTGATCAATCAATTCAATACAAGTATCACGACGCTCAGGCTTTGCTCTTGGTTCAATGCCACTCAATTTTGCGTCTAATTTTCTTTTAGGTGCTACAAACTCTTCTCCCATGACATTTAAATATTTCCAAATTGTACGCCAGATCAAATACATTTGCAATGTGCGTCCGTTGGATGATCTCAAGACACTATTGTAGTTTTTAATAAAAGTAGGTGTTGGGATTAGTATATGATCAGGTAGTGTTGTGTGATGCTCAATAAATGATTGCCAATCGATATTAGGTGCTTCGTCCTGCAATCGTTCCAAACTCCATCTCTCGGGATGTTGAGCATCGGTAAATGTTGCTTGTGCTAATTTCTTTTCAAATTCTACAATACGACGCGCTGTTGCAATTGTGCTCCATGTTTTCCAGCCAAATTCATTGTCTGTGTCCTTTTTAAATATGGTATCTAACAATGAGGTCACCACATGCATGTAAACCGACATAATTTCAGGATCATCATACAATTCTCGATGAGGTAAACCTATTTGTCCTTGTGATAAGGAGAGACTAGGTTTAGTAGGATGCAAAGTGTCGGGCATGGTCTTCATCTCAAATAATGCCCATATTTCTCGGTCTGATAAAAACGCCAATGTTTTATGCAGATTTTCTGAATGGACGGGTTCATCCAAAGGAATTGATTGTCGGATTATACGGAATATATCGTATAAAGGCGCTACGCCTATTTCTTCAATGGCATCTTGATTCATGCAGGATTGATAAAAATCGCTTAGTTTGATAAATAATTGTCTGTCTAAAATACGATCAGGGTTAGGTAATAGAATTTCTTCCTCTTCCTGTGGATTGAATTTTTCAAAATCTCGGCTCAAGATTTGATCTAGCCGATGATGAATTGCGTCGGTTGTCATGGATTGTACGTCAATTCTTGATTTTACATCTGGTATTAAATGGCTTTGTTTCCATTTATTACCTAAAGTTAGCAACAATTAGTTTAATAAAAAGAACTTTTTTCTTTTTTTTTTGAAAAAAAAAAAAACCTACATGTATATGCATAAAAATCCTCACAAGGATCCAATTCACGATCCACATCCTAATTTAAAGAAAAAAGGTTAAAACCTTCATTCGTATCCAAAGAAAATAATAACTTACTTGTAATATATGGGCTGCAGTGATGATACAACTATAGTCCAAACAATAAGACTAAAGAAATAAAAACAAACAAATAAATAATCATGTACAATCTCATAACCCATCGTTCTTTTTGGTACCTCATTTTTTGTATGATTTTTTGGTATTTTTGGCGCTGGCATTCTGGACGCTGGATCATCATCTTCTTTTTGACTACTTCTTGCATACAATCCCACAAATATAAATAATAGAATCAATAAAAGTGAGCAAAGAAAAAAGAATAGTTTTTCTAAAGAAGTGAAGTGACCTGGTTGAAGATGTGGTGGATAATGATATATTCCACTGCCGTAATCTGTTGTACGCCTTTCTTGTCCGTCCTCATCATCAAAGTTGTGTTGTTGTTGATGAGAATTGTATTCGTCCTCTTCTTCTTCTTCTTGAGTTCTTCTCCTGGAGATTAATGGTGCATGAATATCTGACATAAGAAGAATTAGAAAAATAAAAGAGATAAAGAAAAAAACAAATGAAGTTTAGGAGAGAACAAACAACAAGCCCGAAACACTTGCTTGTGTAATCATTGGCTCTTTTAGATAGCAGCGTAAAGTAAAGTGTCATGTAAACACACCCGACAGTGTTTGTAGTAGTAGAAGAAGAACCAGTTGGTGTTACGTAAAATAGCAAAAAAAAAAAAAATGGCAGTTTGAATTAATGTTTGAAAGTAAACCTTCTTTTTTTACTTTAAAAATGTATTTGTATGCTTCACATGTATATCAATTTATATTGTACGTAAAACAGTTACATTTCAAGCATAAATGCATTCGTAAAAACCCTTTAAAGATGAACATATTTCAAGATATTGGCCAAAAATAATTCCTATTCTGCATCTATTTCTTCATTTCATTTTCGTCAAACTCGACACAGTTTGAAAAAAGTTGATATCTTTTCATTGATTTTTCAAAAATTAAGCATATAAAGTATCTATAGCTCATTAAATGTTATTTGTACAATCACTAACGGCGTATTGATTGGCAGCCTTCATTGACAATTTTTTCATTGGAAGTTTTTTTTTTGTAAATTACGAAATTCAAAATAACAGTTTTTTGTTGAAAAGTCTTTATTATGAATAAATAAAAGTAAATCAAATTATTTATAATAAAAAATTGAAAAAATTCGATTATTTTAGGGTTATAAATACTAGCCGATCGATCTCGCTACGCTCAATTACGGCCTTGTCAGGGGGAGGGGGCTCGCTTTTGCAATTTTTTAATGAATGTATCATATACTTGGCAACTCTACCTTGTTATATACGCTTGACTACTGTCTCTAGGGATGGCCATGTTTATGTTTATGATATTGAAGCTATAAAGGTAAAACGAAAAATTGGTATAAATCAACTCTAGCGTGATAATTTGAAAGTAAAAATTTATTGTCATCAAATAAACTATTGCACAGTATTAAAATATATAAAGGATTACAGTAATAAACTTGAATCGAGTGGGTACAGCATTGTAGATTCTTGAAGAAGATTTCAAATATCGTAAAATCTCTTATTTTTAAGACTTACAAGGCTTATAAGCGGAATATTAATTTAGAAAATTATTTTTGTCCAGATCATCATTTTTGACATTTTTTAATTTTTTTTTTAGTTTTGCAAATCTAGAGTTAATTATAGTACCAATTATAAAAACAAAAAGTATACCATATACAGAATTTAGCGCTCTATTTGCTCAATAAAAAATAATAAGCATTTTTATTTCAAAATATTACATGAAAACCCTTTAATCAAAAAACCGTTTTTGGGCCAAAAATACTAATTTTCATTACTTAACATTTAATATTAAGTTTTTATAAAATGCGTATTAGTTATGGCTACAATTTTCTCTCACAATGTAGTATATTTAAACGTTGATTTTGGTATCAAAAGTTGATTTTTCTTTTTTTTGATCAAAATCATGAGTGTTGGTAAGGATGAAATGAGCCCCGAAAATGTCCGCTGCAAAAACTGAATTTTCAGACCCTACATGGTTAAATATAAGAAAAAGTTGAAAAAAAATACTTTTTTCATTGAAATCTTAGATATATCATAGTATATAAGAGACTTAACCGTTTAATCTCGCCAGGTTCAATTATGGCATCGCCCTGCAGAATATATTTTGCAATTTTTTTCAATGAAGGTATGATTTGACAGACAGTTTTTCTAGTCTTAAATAAACTACATTTACTATATCAGTAAGCAATATTATGCAGCACTAATTTTATAGCTTAGATAAAACACTACTTGCTCTAGCTCTACGGCACTGTGAAATGTGTTAAAATCCGTATTTTGAAGAGCTTTGACACTTTTAATTGCCCCCCCCCAAATAGAGCTGATTTTACAAATTTAATTTTTAAAGAGGATTTAAAGTCGACCGAAACGAATCTGATGTCAATTTTGTTTATAATATTTCAAATTAATAATTAATTCTGCTTTAAAGGTCATCAAATGTTAAAGACTTCATTTCCAAAATAGCAAAATTTGTAAAATAAATGGTTTAATATCCTCGCATAATGAAAAACTACAACTTATTTTTGCATAATTTACAAAATATACGAAATAAATTCCAATTTTTCTTATGCTAAACAGCTGCTTTCCAAGCGTGAGAACTCGTGGAAACCCTCTGGATGAATGAAATGAGGGCTTCTCCAAGTTTTCCATAGCAAAATATATAATAACATTAGAAGCGTTCAAATGGATCAACTTTGGGAATTCAATGATATTTAACTAATATCCTACGAGTTTTGTCTCTTGTGGATGCATTTAGAAATAGGTTTAGTTTTTATAGAATCCAGGAACTAAAAAAAATAAGGTTGTACACAAACAAATTCAGATAATTTCTTACGCTCAGTATACATAGGTGATTAGGTCAAAATAGTTTTTCTAAACTCGAATATGAAAGCACGATGTAGATTCAAATCGAATTAAGAGCTGTGCACGTATTTTAAGAGATTTTAAAAGTAGACTAGCTTCAGATGCTCAGTATAAAAGCTTATATTTTCAATATTTCATTGTTGAGTTATTGTACTTAAAACATCATTCGAATTACAGACATTATATGAATTTTATCGATATTGCGATTATTGTTGTTTTAATACTAATGTTTCGTTTATATCAAAACAATTACTATCTAATTCTGTGTAATTGTCAGCTGGAGTAGACGTTACATAAGAAAATGCGATTTTGACAGCTGATGAATAATGTTGTGGTATAATCCTAAAAGTCAGAGGATAAGTGTAATTTAACTTATACGGGAACCAGGAAATAATAGTATCATAATCTTCATCAGCTTCAACACAATTTGGCATGAAGATTTCTATGAATAGTATTGGTTAGTTTTTCAGAAAAAGGGGATGCGTATCACACAAACACTTGCCTAAACAACTAAATTCACCATCTTTAATAATTATGCTTTTGCTCACACCTTCGTGAGCCAAGTTATCGTATTTTTTTATGATATTATAATCAGGTTGTCGATGAGTGTTGAAGTTTTCATCGTAAAAGCTGAGCCTAACAATGTAACTCGTACTTGATAACTGTATATAGTCTCCCTTTCCAAGAATTTGCTTCACATCAGCAATCCAATTTCCTAATAGTTTGCAGGCCATTAGCTCTTCTTCATTAAAAAACACCGCAAGGCTTCTTTGATGTACATGTAAACGTTGCTGTACTGATTCTTTCAAAAAATTGTGGAATATGTTACAAAGATCACTGATAATAATCAATACAGGCACGTCATAAAGGCCAAATAAATCATTCGACAACAAAGTCGATGTGATTGTTCTGGCAATGTTGTTAACTGCAGGTTTTACTGCTAATTCCATGAGCATTCGATTTGTTAATTTCATAGCGCAATCGCAATTATTACTGATTGAAACTGATGTATACAAATCTAAATCGTCATTAGACAGTATGGTTTTACCTTGGAACTATATTACATGTTAACATTATTTGAGATAAAGTCTTTCCTAATTTTCACTCACCCATTTATTCATCAACATTTTCACGTTTTTACTAAAACAGGCATAGTTCCCTACTGAAACTTCATCTTTATGATGCTCACCACAACGCTTTTGTAAAGACCAATTCTCATAATTTTCAAAATCCAATGCTTGCAAATGATCCCAGATAATATCACAGGCTGTATCAATGATGTTTTCTATATCAACGGTTCTTTCTTGTACAGTAAATGTAGACTTTTGTGAAGAATATTTAGTAGAGGGCACCGCTACAACTTTATTCAAGATAAAACTGATATGATTTTCATAAACATGGCTTTGAACATAAAATGAATTTGATTGCAGCAGACCTTCTTCACGCCAGTCATATTCGATCAAATTGGGATACAACAAGTTATTTTCATTCCATAATATTGGCGGTGAAAGGGTATTAGCGATTTGAACCATTTTGTACGGCTTTTGAATTGCAGCTTCACAAAGGGTTCGTTCAAGTAAACCGTAAATAAATTCATTATATTTGGCATCGATGATATTTGCATTCAATAAAGTATCTTTTACTATGCTCCTGCAAAATATATTGGTGCAGGCATATTTAGTATAGAAGATAATACCTTGGATTCCTTCTGGAGAGTCTTTTACTGAACTGTATTTGCCAAGTAAACTCTTAAACAAGCCAGAAACTTCCTGTATAAACTGCTGAATGTGTGGATCGTTGAGGATCTCAATTACAAACGAACGAACAGTCCAATCTTGTAAAGCGTTTTGCATAGACTTGTGATTAGAAAGATCGGGATGCATCCAAAGCATTTCATTTGACAGGGCCTCGATACCACGGTTTCCATACTAAAATATATATTTATAACATCGTTATTTTACATGTATTTTATTGAACCCACTTTCAACTTACATCTGTATATATACGAATCAGAACCTTTATAATTCCTCCGATTAGCTTATGCACGCCTGATTTATTAGATGCCAAGTCGTTTTTTGGATGCTGATTTATTCGATGGGAATGTTTAAGTTTTCTTGAATTTTTATAGTGTATTCTTTGCTTTTCCCGGTAAATATTGCTTTTCGATCTTTTAACGATACTTTTGATGATCATTTTTTTGACTTTACTATAAATCATGCTCTCCAAGGTTGATAGACAAAGTAATTCATTTTCTAAAACTGTGGGAGTAAGAAAAAAATCGCTTGCTGCCAGCTTCTTTGAAACTATAATCAATTCCTTTGCACTTTGCATTTGAAAGCATATAAATCTTAGAGAGGTTTTGTCTATATGGCAAAATAAATATTTTCTTTCTCTTTCAAATTCTGTCATCATAATTGAACGTTGAATGGCAATTACAGCTCTCTCCACAAAAGTCGAAAATATCAAACAGTTTTTGTTATCATGATTTATAATCCATCCAGCCTCCAAAAATAATTCGCGCAAATCGTTTTTATACCTTTCCTTTGTCCATTCGATAGGTAGGCAGAAAAGAATTTGACTCTTATCAAATATGGAAATTTTGACTTCTATCAAATCACGTTTCAGGTCTTCCATGTAATCAGTTATTGATAATAATATATTCTGCTCGCTTTTTGTTCGTTGATTTTCATCTTTTGAATGTGTCTCTAAATATTTCAGAAGCAGGCTTTTCATAGAAATATCCGAGTATTCTTTGTTTAAAATAGTGTCTGTACTAACCTACATGTAAAAGAAGCTATTGGTGACATGTCTAATACATACAAATAATACATATATACCGTTTTGATTTCATTCATTTCAATAAATCGGTTGGAACTTCGATAAAGAACAAGGTTTTCATTTTCATTAAAAGCTAGGAGAACAAATATTAGATATCGAGATACAATAATTCATAAATGCAAGTATTTTATTTTATTAATCTATGACATACTCACGCAAAGTACTTGATTGTACTCATTATAACTGAATATTTCCTCCATAACAAACAACAGACAATAATAGAAAAAGTTCAAAAATTGAATACTTTTGTACTCCCACAATATACGAAATTGTGTTACTAAAAGCTATGGGCTGAGTAAACTTACTTTTTTGAAAGTTAGGTATAAGTAACTGAGGCTTGGTAAATTATACAACAACCATGTACTCATTCCTTCTTTCGGATAATAACGTAAATTCATTGAGAAAGAGCCACATCATCCAGAATATTTCGATTTGCGGAATCTGAAATACAATTGGCAACCTGATTCATTTTTGTTCTATTTTGCCGTTTTTGGAAAAAAATGCAATCTTTCAAGAATTTTTGCAACCCAAAATGTATAATTAAGTTTCAAAAGTATATTAATAAGAAACATGAAGTTAAAAACGCCTAATACGATGGAAATTTTTGTTTTTAATTTTTTGTTACAAAATCTTTGAGTAATAGTAATAATGTAGTATTTCTATTTTTTGAGGAAAAGTTAAAAAACTTAGCTTGGAGACCCTAAATAGACACTGCCACAATAAAAATATGACTATTTGGCACAAATAACTCCAATAAATAGCTTAGTAAAAAGTCTTATTTTTCGACCGAAAAATTGAAATTAATGAAATTTGAGATTTTGGATGAGGTATCATAAGGAAAAAATTGAGTGAAAAAAAAATTGCGAAAAGATTAGGTTTTTTGATATGAATCGATTCCGTTGATCGAGAGTATTCGTTTGGTATGGTTCCAGGCATCAGAAAAGGCCGAGAACCTACAAAAATATAGTATTAAAGGTGCTGAAATAGGTCAATTTTAAAGATTTAGCGACATTTGACTAGTGTTTTTCGATTTTTATCTCATATAAATTCATCTAGAAATATATTATTTAGTTTTCACAGCATTTAGGAGCTAAATTTGAAAAAGAATGTAGTATAAAAATAAAGTCTTGAGCTCAATATGCACGATTGATTAGTTCGAAATTTTATGTGAAAAATGATAAATTTATTACTTCGAACGAGGAAATATTAATCAAAACGAAAGTTAGAAAAAAATCATAGAAATTTTCAAAAAGGCTCAATTAACATATCTAAGATCAATAGCTACATGGTCTCATTTCAACTAAATCATTTAAAAAATAAATTATCTTTTTTATTGTTGAATGTATACTTAATATTAGATTAATGATATTACGATCTTAAAGTTAGATAATTTGTAGAGTTTTGGTTAATAAATACATGCCATATATGAAATAAAATGAAATGGTAATTTAAGAATGATATGTAATTATGGACAACTCTCAAGGAGACCGTTAATACAAGAACCAGTGTAGGCATAAGGTGCAACATTACTTAATCTGAAGACAGCTTGAAGAAGAGCGGAAATACAGTACCTTGGCCAGCAATCATACCACCTGCAGCACTGTACGTGTAATTTTTGTATGCAACGGCATCAATACGCTTTCAAATCTTGCCAGCAACCCAACCAATGAACATGGACAAAGGTACTCCAGGACTAGTATTAATCATGGAAATGCCAATGGCAGAAACAGAGGAGAAATAACGGTGATACTCCTTGGATACCAAGGATTCACGAAAAAATGGAGCAATAACACCAACAGCAGCAGCGACACCAGTCAAGATGATTGACTCTCTGGCAAGTTTTTTACCGTCACCTGTCAACGACAATATAACGTTACATCAAGCAATGACAGCAACCAAAACAAATTCACATTCCATGTCGAAATCAGTACTGGTAACACATGGACAAGCTTCAGCGAAGAGAATGAAGAGACCGACAGTAATACCAATAGCAAAGAAAAAAGCTACGAATTGGGCCCAGAATGGAGGTCTAGGAGAAACACTGACTAATTGATCAGCCTTAAGATTGCCAACCATGTCAACAGCTTGAGCAGCAGTAGAAGCAGAAATGTTGTCATCCATTAAATTGTTCTTGCGAACTTGATTGATGTTATCAGCGGGCATACCAGCATAGATCAATTGAGATGTTTTATCAATGAAACCAATAGGATTAATATCAGACGACATAATAGCATTTATATCTACCGCTTCATTAATAGAGCACTTATTTACACAATAAGAGCTGAGTAATGTGAATGTTTGAAGAATCATATTCAGGGCAGATTCAGTTGGGATTATCTACGTTATGAGGCGATTACTTTTACAGTGTCTGATATTTTGGAGTCCAATTTCTGTATCAAAAACATAAACTCAAATATGTGATCAAGCAATAAAAATAATATATCATTAGTTTTAGCTAGAAGTTATAAACCAGCTTAATTCCTACAGGGAGAAAACATATTTTGCTAATACATTGGCTCATGTTATTGCAGGGCAAAGTTATGCCATTTCAGTAGTGATGTTTTAGTATATATCAACTTTTTAAAGAGTTTTTTTTTCACTTAATTCTATGCTCCAAACAAATATCATTTTAGTATATCATTTAGAGGCTAAAATACATACAGTATATAAATAAGAAATGAAAGTAATAACGCATGATGCGGCACTTGAATTGCTTCAAGCAGTGAAATACAAAAATTACTAAAAAGTAATCTGTACTTTTGAATTCACACAACAAATTGTATTATAATAGTGGATATAAAACTAAATTTTATCGATAGCTCTTTACGGTATTGATTGATTTGTACTATTTTTTCTAAAGAATTCCTTCGATTTCTTTCATGAATCTACCCAAACTGCAATTTTTTGATGGGGGTTGAGGTCAAAAAACAGGATTACACTTTATAATCTTTATTACTCCATCAAAAATCAATATTTTTTTAAAACAAAAATTAATCTTTACCTGAATTAACCGGCTTTGATGTCGGTTAAAGTAAAAAATGACTTATGAGGCTGACTGAAAAGTTATACGTAATTTGAGCGTTTTTTGAGTGTTTTATTGACTATTATTTCTGAAAACTAATATTATCTGAACACATGGTTAACTAATAACATGTAAATAACATAAATAAATAAATTTGATTAAAGAAGCAACTAACGTTCAATTAAGAAAATTAGTAACTATCGCTGATTTTCCAAATGTTTGTGAATTTTTGAATGACGATATCTCATCATTGCATTTAGCTACAGACATATAATTAGCGCCATCGTAATTGCGCAAGCAAACCTTATTAGAACCAATGGTTACAGTATTCAAATATTCATTGTGCATTTTGAGAAGATGTTAGAGATCTGATTTTTTTTGAAAAAAAAACCAGCAAATTAGCTTCTAGAGTGTACCTTTTCAAACCTCGAAATCATTTTGGCTTTTTTTATTCCACCACTACCTATTAAACCAATATAAATGCTACAAGTATGCTGTGTGTAATGATCTTTGGTCTTGGACAAATACAATTTATGGATTAGAGTGCAATGGATGCCATTTTATTTATTTTATTTTGGCTTTTTGCTATAAAAAAGTACAATTACAATAAGGATAAGACAAAACATTATTGGAATTGCAGTAAAATGTAAAATAAAAAAGATTTGAAAAAGATACAGTTTAAATCCCTCTTTATTCAAAAATATGGATAGTATGCAATAGGTCTATGTTTCTACTCTATTTATATTAGTTGTGAGTTTATTATATCTGGGAGTTGCACCGTAACTGTCAGGGATCTATCAAAATTAGGAATAGCCGAATTACCAACTTAGGACATCTGTCAAATCGTGATGTTTAACATGCAAATCAGGCAATGCTGCATTTCATAAGTCTATCATCATGCTACTATTAAATGATAGAAACATGATTCCATTGTCTTCATGCAATATCCATATGTTTATTCTTTTGGTAAACAATTAATTTCTTCATGATTTAAAGTTTATATTGAGCTTCTTGATTTACATAATCAAGGCGGTCTTTTTTAATGCCTGTTTTTGACATATTTGTTAATGATCCGCATAGAGCAATCCTTACTTTGGTCTATGTGTTTCTTCAGTTTATTTTATAATTCGATTTGTTTTTTTTATGATTCTATCTATTTTATTATATGTTAGATTACTAATACTTCTTGTATTTACTGTTAACTTCATGTTATCTTTATTTAAACATTAGAGCATGGTTTTATGTAAGATAACATTTAATTATTTATGTGGGGAAATAACATCTTAGTTCAACGCAGGAATAATGTATTATGATCTTGGAGTCCAACAACAAAGGGAGACAATGCGTTTTGTAATTAACATTCTTTCGAATGAAATGACCAATACAACATTAATTATGTTAGAAATATAAATAATTAATCATCTGCATATTATACAATCGCTTTATCAGATTATATACACTATGAGTTTATTTGAAATCTCAAGGCGGTCTTTGTAAATAACCTTACCAGAATATTCCACTTTTATTAACAATGCAACCTTTGGATGTATTATATATACGCATTAATTATCAATACTACTAGGTTTTGCCATCTAAGAATATGATGCAAATCAATGATTTGCATTGGTTTACTATAACGCCAATTATAGACTGAGACCTTGGATGTGAGACCTATGACGGATGTTGTCATAACATTATGAGATTTGAATAGTATAAACTCGTTTTTAATATGATGAAAAATAAAATACTGGTACTTTGCTATTAATTTAAACAAAATGTAACTTACTTACAGTCAACGTGATTTATCAGAATATGGCAATGTTGAATAAAACTAGAAATATAGTTAAGTAAAGAGAGATAGTTTATTAAAAGGAAATAAAGAGGATTTATATACAAATTGAGTTGAGAGAGATGATGATGTGATAAGAATTTTAGGTGGTATATATTATACTAATGTGGACATGATGGTGGAACGTCATGCTGGAACCATGGTTCTGTTGATGTTTAATTGACTTGAATTTCGGTTCCTGAACTATTGTTTTACTTTTGAATTTGACATCCTGTTAAGAATGATACATCACAATGTAATGAGGGATCACAATAATAACTATGTGGTACATTTCATGGCTCCGACATCTCTGTCTTCTTAGTTTTTTAAGTTATTGTACTTGCTAATGTTGTTGGTCTCTGAAAATGGGGAGAAAACCTATTACCACCTCGAACAAACATCATGATATAATATGAGTATAATTATCAGTCCGTGTTGACGATGCATCTTCAGGGAAGTCAAGATTATTTGCTAGTAAATCAAAATCAAAAGCACAATGTAAGTATATCACTGTTAAAAATGAAAAACTTTGAGCCTTCATATCTCTACGAACAATTAAGCTATACCAACACTTTATAATTTATAACTATCACACTTACTTATTTTGAAGTACTCTATAACATACGTAAGCATCAAAAAATTCTGAACATTTTTATTTTTTTCATTTTTTTTGGCATTTTTGTAATGACGAATTTCGAAATATTTGTTAAGTTGAACAACACTTTTTTTACATTCAGTTTATCAACCTCGTTGAGCTCTCTTGGACCCAATTTAGTTTTTTTCAAAATATTAATTTTTCGTGGAGATATCCTCAAAAATGTGTACAAAGAGATACTCTCATTTCTATCCTCAGTTTTTCCCTTGTATACCCTCATACCAAATTTTGAATTTCAAAAAAAAAAATTGGACAAAAATCTACTTTTCTCTACGAAAATTGCAGCTAAAAGGTTAAATAATAGCTCGATCAATAGATAATTTTGCTATGCATTATCTCCATTATTTAAATTTAAAATATGCTTATGTAGTGATATTAAACGAGCCGAGCCTTTTTTATGCAGCCGAGCTTTTCTCAAGGCTCGTTAAAGTTAGACGAGCTTACAAAAAAGCTCGTTCAACCTCGACGAGCTTTTTTTTGCGCGTGACTAGAGCTCGTTTACCCCAAACGAGCTTTTTTATGCAGCGACTAAAACTCATCATCTCAATGCGAGCTTTATTTTACCTTTCCAGTGACAAATATCTAAAGTAAAGCAAACTTATGAATGTCAATTGACAATTATCTAAAGTAATAATGTCATAGCATTTACTAATTATTATTTAAATTTGAACTTTTTGAAAAGAAGTCAAAAGCTCGTCTTTCTCAAACGAGCTTTTTAAAAAAAAGTCAAAAACTCGTCTTTGTCAAACGAGCTTTTATTAAAGCTCGGCTCGAGCTCGAGTGATACAAAGCTCGGCTCGTTGTGGCGAGCTTTGGTCAAGCTCGTCCTAGGCTCGGCTCGTCTTTTATACTTATGCTTATGAAAAGTGTTCTGTATTTTCAAAAAACTTTCGAAATTTCAATTGCATTTTGCGCAAAATTTTACGTGAAACAGTTTTTTAAATTTTATATAAATAAATTCAGACTTCAAAACTGTACAAAAGCTATTTAATCCTCTAGGTCAACTTACTTTACAGTTCTTGAGTCATCAAGCAATTTTGTTTTTTTGATCATTTTCTGGTCGATTTGTCAAATCGATTTTGAAACCCCGTTACTATAGGGTTTAAGCTGTAATATAAAATATTATTTTGATTATTTCGATGAAAAATCAATATTTTTTGCGGAAACAAAAAATGCAGAGTAGTTTTCAGTTGGACCTAACTTCCAAATACAAAAACTTGTCTCCTCTATTTTGGCGCTTAGTCTTTTTACGATTGATTTTAGGTCAATCTTGGTCAATGTTAGGCCAGTACGCTTATATTCTGACATTAACTCTTTCGTTTTCGGACAGATATCAATGACCATAGATAAAAGATACATCATTTCAAATCAACTACTAAATTGTGGATATATAATCATATAGTAAAATTAATCAATTAATACTACAGGGTGTTCCAGGAAATGGTTTTTACATTGAAACTCAGGTTCCCAAAAGTCAATTTTAACGTTTTTATTGAAAAATAGTACAACTTTAAGAAGCTATAATTAATTCAAAATGCAAGAAACGTAAACAATATTGACACATATAATTACTATGCTTCTTGGATTTTCAACGGTTTAGTTTTTGTATCTTTAGCATGCTTATATAATATACGCTCTGATTTTGAAATTTAATTCTTCTCGAAAAGTCAAAAAAGTGTTGTTATGATTTTGATGTCAACTTAAAGGCAATAGAAGCTTCAAAAAACTTGCATAAATTTGGTATCAAAAGATGAGTTACACTTTTCTGCATTATATAATATGATTTTTTTTGATATATACAGTAAAGCTCGTTTAATATGGCTTTCCCGTTGATTCCTTTGTTGTTGTTTTTTTCTAATTCTATGCTTTGCGGCGTGCTTTAAAAGTTCTAGCTGGCTAGAACTGATAAAAGCTATGAATATGAAGGTATAAACAGCATATATTGCAATACGGAGCTTTTATTTATGCTTGTTATGAATAAAAAATAAAGCATAAATTATGCACATATTTTTTTTTTTACATGTATGTGTGTATATTAATTCACATACTAAGTGTATTTGTATTTTGTGAACAGATCAAATTAGTTTAAAAAACTGCAAAATCTGTTGCTTCACCTAAAGGTATGATATCAAAATCCAATTAAATCAAGTATTTATAAGAGATAAAATCGTTGGCACTCAATTTGAAGATTATTTTGTAACAGAGGGGCAAAAAAAAATCATGTGATTGATATCTGTTTATCATTTTGTAGCCATTCCAAAAATGATGTTATGTGCTTAAAGGATATTTGTAAGCTTGATTTTGGCTGCCACGTACTACAAGCTTTGTCAGTCCCGATTGAGACTATTGAGCCGAAAAAAAAGGCTTTATTATGAAATAATTGCGCAAGGCGAAGATTTTGCACAAAATATCAATCTTATGTCTGATAATTATGCAAAAGAACCCTTTCTCCTTTTATCATTGAAGGTTGTTTTCGATCTGAACATGTAGATTCAAGGCAATGAACGTCACATTTCTAGAAATGCCTGGTATCATTGTCCCCTGAGAAACACAAACTTTTACTTTTATTTCACATTTTATCTATTCATCATGTCAAAAGCATCATCAGCAACAACGGATCAACCAGTAGAAGACAAGATAACCACATGGATTGATAAACAATCTGAATCGCCTTACCCCATGTGGGTATTGTCAGCTGCCAGTAATGTTTAGTTCATTTATATTATTAGCTTTATTACTTATATTGTGATGTAGCATTGGCAGTGTTACCACTTGCTGTTAGAAAATCTCCTGGTATTCCTGGTTTGTTTCAAACAATGGCATTTGCTGGTATTTTTGCTGGAGCAGGGTAATTTTAAAGAGATAAGGCAATAAAAATGTGTTTTAATTGTTTAAAATATAGTTATGTGACCAATGCAGGTGATGCAGAGAATGGATCTGGAATTGCAACAGGTAAGAAAAACATTGTAAAATTACAGAGAATCAAAAAAAAAAAAACTTAGATTAAAATTAGCCTGGTGTCTATCATGGAGTTTTTTGAATGCAAAAACTGCAATTAAATCAATGAGGCCCATTCCAATTGCTTTACTTGGTGCTGTCACTTTAAATACTGTTATTTATGGTAAAAAGACTTTGCAAGTGAATGGTTACATTTAAGCTTTGCATAATGTCAGCAGTGTCTGTGAATTTGAATTTTTGTTTATTTATTGCGTAGCTTATATTTTTTCATTTTTTCATTTCTAAACCCCCTCCCCGCCCCTTTTTTTTTTCCTCTTTCTAATCTGTATTTTTAATCAAACACAAAAAAAAAAAAAAAAAAAAGAATATTTTCTCTTTATATATAACTATAATAAAATGGATGACCGAGTAATGTATAAAAGGTCTCAAGTTTTACGTGAATACGTTGGCTCTTTTCAACTGTGTGTTATGGTAAAACAAAAAATCTAATTTTTCTTTTTTTAAAAAAAAAAAAAAAAAAAAAAAAACTCAAATACTCAAGAAACATGTTAGTTTATTGGACTTGCCATAACATCAATAGGTATAAGCATATATTATTTGATTTGGTTATAAAAGACTAAAATATATATATATTGAAAAAAGGTGCATATTTCATCAACTCGTCGATAAGCAAAACAATATCGATTGCATTGTTAGTATTGGGCGGAATAATTACATTGACAAGTTTTATTGGATGTTTCGGTGCACATTTGGAGAATACAGGATTTCTAAATACATACAGCAGCATAACTGCAATTGCGTTGATAATGGAATTAAGTAAAGTATTTTATATTAATATATTACTTGAAATACTAATAGTCAATTTAGTCGCAATGGGTTTGGCTTATACGCATCAAATACAAGTAAGAAAAAACAAATGCATAATGTATTCACTCCCTAATCCATTCATTGTTTTTATAATAATTAGCTCGATAGTTATGGAAGCAAGTCTTGGGATTTTTTTCAACAACAAGATTCTAGATTTTTACTGGATTTGGAGCAAAGGTAAAAAATGTTTTTAAAGAAGAAACAAAGCAGAGATTGATATATTTCAAAGCTTAAAATGTTGTGGTTATGAATCAATTCAAGACAGAGCCATTCCAAAGACATGTTCGGTTTCTTTAAAAGTGAATATTGGATGTAAACAAGCAGTGATTAGCAATATTCAACAGTGGCATCAATACATTACAATTGCAATCATATTTTTATTAGCAACACAGGTAATATTTCTACATAAATTAATTGATTAATTAAGACAGGATATTCATTCTTTGCTAGTTGATTGCTTTATTAGTCTCAGTTATCCTAAGTTTTATCATTGATCGTGAAACAAGGGAGGAAGAAACCTATATGGCATTATTATCAAGTCAAAATAACAATCATCACCATTCTTGGTTAAATCATGGAGAATCTAGTTACAACCCTAGTAGTGGATATTTTGGTAGAAATACTCGATCTAGTCAAAGATCTATACCAAGATATGGTAGTACACCATCCACAAAACTATAAACAATGTATACCAAAACTAAACAATAAAATCTAAGCGCTTCTTTAATAATAAATGAAAAAAAAGGGGTGTACGGCAGTTATTGATGTCGCAAATGTTTGTTGTATTTTGTGTGGGTAGGTGTGTGATTCGGTTTGAGTCGGACTCACCTATTCATCATATCAGGAAGGGAAAACAGGGATATTTATATCTTCCCTCTTTTTTTTTTTTTTTTCTATAAATTTTTCCTTTTTCCTCTTTCTTCTTTATCTACAAACCATGCCTAATCATCTATCAGCTTTACCGCCGAATAGCAGTGCATCTTTAGCGACAACATCGACATCAACATCAACATCATCCTCTTCTTCCTCAAGATCCAATACACATACTAGTGATATACCACTATTAACAGCCCCTTTCTTACATTATATACCCACTTCACCTCCTTCTCAAGAATTGGATTTTCACTTACCTTCCCGTACACCTCTTCATGGATTAACTGTATCTGAATGGGCAGGTACAAAATCAAATAGATGTCCTTGTAAGTAGTTGTTTGTTTATTGGTCGCTATGGAAACCAAATAAAGAAATTTTTTATTTTTACTAACTATAAATATTACTGCAGCAAGTACTACAACAACAGCAGCAGCATCATCAACAACAACAACAACATCAACATCCGCAAATATCACAGCGTCAGCTACAACATCACATACATTTACAAATACTACGACATCCACTGCAACTACCAACAACAATAATCTAAATAAACCAATCGTATTAAAGGATTCTACTGAAGATAATTGGAAAGATGTTTATCGCAATATCAAATGTATGGATCAACTATATGATGCTTCATTTTATTCCTGGTTAAAATCAGAAGAAAATGTGTTGGTTACTGCAATGTATTTACATCGTATTGCTAACGAGTATCCTTTGGTTCGTATTATTAATGCCTTGAAATGGCTTATAAGCGATTGGCGATTAGAGAGTATAAGTACTCTAGTACGGCATGTGACCGTAGACTGGTGTGATGAAGCAGGCAAGTACATATTCACAAACTTATATAGAATTCTCTCCTAGATAGTAAAGATGATGATATTAACTATTTTTTCAATGTTTCTTTTTTATATCTCTCTTTCTGTGTGCGTGTCTTTTTCCTCTCCTTTTATATTACATATATACACACACATGTAAAATTTATTATCATCTCCCCTTAAAAAAACATTACATTTAAATAGGTGACCTACGGCGAGCTCACCTTTTACGTCACTTGACACAAAGTTGGGCAACACAATATACAACTACATTGATTACAATGGTTTTATCATCTGCACCATACACAACAACGTCAAGTTTCCAAAGAGAAAGGTTTTTAAGAGCATTTACGAAGGAATGGGATTTTTCAAAATTATCTGAATTTTTCATGTATTTACAAAGCCCCGCTAATATTGACTATAAAGTGAAGTGTGTCATGCTTCAAGAAGCTGCTAGAAGAGAAAGAGAAACATTGGGCGCTAAACTCAGAAAAAAACGTGTAATTCCATCTACTGCTAGTATCATATCTGAAAAGATTGATCCTCTATTATCCTCCGCTTCCGCTTCCCCTTCTTCATCATCTACTAGTGCTAGTTCCATTGCTGCTAATACAGAGCCATCTGCTATTGTGGTAATACCTTCTCCTACTTCTTCTTCTACTTTTCCAGTTGCAGATAACACACATCTTGACAATGATATTATTATGGAAAATGCATCTTGTTCTTCTATTACAAATACTAATGGTGCTCCTCTTACTACTGTTGCTACAACCCCTTCCATATCAACTACAAATTCAGATGAAATAGTGGCGGCGGCGGAGGCGGCGGCGACAACAGCAGTTACAGTTTTACCCTTGATGGAGTCAAACAATAGTAGTAGCACAACAACAAGTAGAAGACATCATCGTAGAACATCTAGTAACGATGTAAATGATATAAAAAGGCTTCGATTATCAACACCAGACCTACTAGATCAAAATAGTTCAGATATGACTTCTAATAATAGTGATACTAGTTCTATTGTCAATTTAAATGCGGATGCATCATCTACATCAAATACTGCTACTTCTACATTGATCAACACAAATAACCGTCGATCTGCTTCTCCTGATCAACATCATCACCATCATCACCATCATCACCATCATCTTCATCACCTTCATCATCATCCTGTACGTTGTGTTGCAAGCAACAACAACAATAACTCTTCCACTTCTGTAAATAGTAATGGAACTGCAACATCTAGTTTGATGAGTAGTGAGTTGTCACACCTACATTTAGATCAAAGCCATGTTACCGCTGCAATAACGTCAACAACAACAGCCACAAGTAGTACAGATCAACAAGAACAGCAAGATGTTTTTAATTGTTGTCCTTATACAAATACGAATCATTTAAGAAGGAGATCAAGTTCAAATGCATCAAATCAAAGTAGTAATGATATGATTGTAGATGATCCAATGGAAACAGATATTACAAATAATAACAAAAAAAGAACAGGAAGTGGTAGTGGACCATCTTCTTCGATAACACATTTTGCTACCACCAATTCGGATGAAGCAACTTAATAAAATACTATATTTATATATTATGCATTCTTGATCGAATGTGTATTTGTTTAATGTATGTACTAGATGGATGAGGGCGAATAAGAAATATATATAGCTTTATTCAATCATCTAAGTGCCTTTTAAGGAGTAGTATAACGGACGAAATAAAAACTGTAATAAAGGACATTGTATGCACATAGAGAGCGAACATATATACTGCTATTGTTACTAGAGTTGCCCATATTGATGCATTTATGATACTTTTTTTTTTTTTTTAGCTTCAATATAAGATTTCAAATAATATATATTCCTGAAATCCTTCGTATCTTGTCGAAAAGTTATGAATAATAGGCTTTTCCTTAAAAGCCGGGTCCAACTTTTTATCCGTACTCAACTTTTTTTTCACTAAATAACACCAAGAAAAAATCATATGCCAATGTACCTGAGATATTCAACATTAATCTAAAAACGAGTATCCGAAAATATCCTATTTTTTGCAGTTGATACAACTTTCTTAGTGCTAATGTTTCAGATTTTTACAGGTATTTCACCGCTAAAAAATCAAAACTTTCCGCTGCCCGTTTGGCTCTAGATGTAGCACTTTATTAGTCAATTTCTTTCCCCTCTTTCATAATATCATCATATAGCGACCTTGTTTACAGTAGGCCCACTTGTGGAGACCTCTCAATCTCTTAACCATGGTTTACGATAGGATTTCACAAACAACACATCGTATTACGGTTAACCGAGTTTAACTGCGTTAACGACCGTTTTTTATTCAAATTCGGATGGGGGTATTTGAGTTTTTCTTTTTTGTCAGCTAAACTTGAAAACAGGATTAAAAAATACTTCAAGCTGTGAAATTGTCAAATATGTTATTATCAATTCATAATTCCATGTTAACTTGATAAGGCTGCTATTAACAGTCTCCTTGAGGTGAACCAATACTTTCTCCCACCCCGTTTTTTATCTGAATTACAAAAAAAGGGCAGTTATACTAACAGGTTTAAATAATGACACTTACTTGTTTTGAGGCACTTTATAACATATTTTAGTATGAAAAATTCTGAGCAATTTTTTTTTTCATTTTTTCGACATTTTTGTAGTAGATTTCAAAATATTTGTTAAATTGAGCAACGCTTTTTTTTTTATTTATATTATTCAGCTCGTTGAGCTCTCTTGGACCCAATTTAGTTTTTTTCAAAATATTGATTTTTCGTGGAGATACCCTCAAAAATGTGTACAAAGAGATACCTTTGTTTCTAGCTTCAATTTTTCCCCTGTATACCCTCATTCCAAATTTTGAACTTAAAAAAAAATGGACAAAAATGCCGTTTTCTCTACGAAAAATGTAGGTAGAAGATCCAGTAATAGCTCGGTCGATAGATAATAATTTTTTGCATCATTTCTATTACTTATATATAAAATATACTTAAAAAAAGTGTTGAGCATCTTCAAGAAACCTCCAAATTTTCAATCACATCCTACGCAAAATTTAATGTAAAAGCCTTGTCTGAATTTGGTTTAGCTAGATGCAGAATCCAAAACCGTACAAAAATCATTTAATATCCTAGTTCAACTTACTTTGTACTTCATGAGCCATTAAAGGATTTTGTTTTTTGAATCGTTTTTGAACCATTTCGACATATTTATTTTGGAACTCCGCCAGCATAGGCTGTAAGCTATGATGTGAGCTACTATTTTGATTTTCTCGATGAAAAAACAATATTGTTTATTGAAACAAAAATTGCAAAGTAATTTTCAATTGGGTAGATCTTGTGGATACAAAAACTTAATACTGTACTGTCATCTAGATGCTCCATTTTAATCTATTTTAAGTCACTTTGGTCAATAATGCTATTAGTTTGTTAGACCAGTGCTGATTTATCAGAATTGCAATATTCCAACAAATATAGACAAATCTTGCAGATCCTATTGCTCAGCAGCTGGTTTTTATCATCCTCCAGGAACTAATAATGAAACATAACATAGACGGATATCTTATCTTATATGAAGTTAGTATGTATCTTAAGAGAAAGCATAAATATAATGTTGCTTTTTCATGCAAAATGGAAAAGTTGCCTTCTTGATAATGTTTATTATATTTAATAATCATTTTAATTCATAAAGAAAGTTATAAAAATATGAAATCTGAAGATATACAAAAAAAAATAGGATATATATAGAAAATTAAAAAGATGTGAAAATTATAGATATCCGTCATATTATACCATACACACTTAACGTCTAATACAAAATAGTTTATATTGTCACGTCTAATGGATCTCTATCCGTTAGATCTTATCGCACATGATTTATCAAGACTTTGTAAATTAAAATCAACGTAAAAAGTACCGTTTATTAGAATGAATTAAATATGGGTTTATATTATAGTTATTGGAATTGTGTGATAAGATCTAATGGACAGGGTTCCATTAGATGTGACAATAGAAATTATTATTAATGTGTATGGATATAATATGTTATGTTTTAGTGGTAATATTGGAGTCATGAAATGTAACCTTGCTTGATTCTCATGTTCAACATCATGGTTTGACAGATGTTCTAAATTGGTAATTCGGTAATTCCTAATTCTGATAGATCAGCACAATCCCAATAACTATATAAACCCACATTTGATTCATTCTAATTAACGGTATTTTTTACATTGATTTTAAACTACAAATGTGGAATATGTACACATTTATCCACTATATTGATCTCCATTTCATCTGATTCTCCATTAAAGTGTAATGATTCACATTACATGATGTTTCAACAATAATTGCATGAATTAGTTTCAGTTGTATAATTCATGTAAATATGTAAATGTTGAATCAGATATTGAACATTAGTGAGAATATCTGTTTCTTTCTTTCTTTCATTAATAATTTTAATCAAATAAACTTATTATCACAACCATAACCGATCTATTACTTAATACTACTTGTCAAATATTAATCACACTTAATACATAGTAAGTATTGACCAACATAATACTCAACTACAATTAGTAACACCAACAACGTCTACCTCTAGTACTTCTTTCTTAATAGACTCGACCTATTACAAGATCATAGTACTTATTACATAAAGTACAGCTGGCATGAATAGACATTACACTACTAAATGATATATGCTGATTCATACTAATATAAATTTTCTACTACCGAGCTTCTATCCTAGCAGCTTATACTTAAAGACCAATCAACATAATGTGGATCTAGTCACACCATTATGATCAAGGACCCATAAACTCTATGAATACACCGATTGGTTACTATCAAGACTTATACAGTATCTGACAAGGGGTATTGTTGGCTATGTCTGGATCTAGGAATGCTTACTTAGTCTCTCTGATAAAAACTATATAAAAAGGACATTTAGTTGTTACAGAAGCCCTCAAGTAGAATTTAACTTGATAATAAAACCCTAATGTTGTCTAGTCAAATCCGTATTGTTTTTTTTATACTTTTTTTCCGTGAATACCTCTACCTATTCCACCACATATGTAGAGCAATACATGCAAGATTCAATATATTTACGATTATTATCATTTGTATGTGTGTTTATAGCTATAATGTTTACAGCAATAATGGTTTTTGCTCAAGCATAAACTTAAGTGTATAACACTTACTGCTTAAATTTATATACAAGCCAAATCTAAGATTATAGATGTTATTTTATCACACATAAAATTTAAACAAATAAACCTTCTTTAGACTTATTATTTTAGTTTACGATTGTCAGCTGTAAAAAGATTTGTTTTCAAGCATAGCTACGATCGAAACTATGGTTATTAGGCAAGACATCAAGTTATTCTTTTTTTATGTTTCTATATATATAATTCGAGATTTTATCACTTTTCTGGAATATTTTGTGGGTTTGTAGCCAGTTCTAGCTTTTATTGAGTAGATATAAATATCATTGTCTTCGATTTGATCTGGTAATCAAGAAATACGTCCAATAATACAGTAGTAAATAATGATGTTTGATCTTAGAATGCGGTTGAATGAAAATATTAGTCTTTAATACACCGACTGCTACCTACATATTAAAAATATTAGACTCTTGCGTTAGCATGCGTATTCAGATAAAAGAAAAGAATACAAGCTTGATAGTCTGATATGCCTTATTATCAAACGGTGGATAGTGGATATATCCTTGAAATACAAAAACAAAAAGAGAAACAACAAGCGTACAAAAGGGTTTTCAAGGCTTTACATTATTTAGCGCAATTAAAACCCTGTTAAGTTGCACATTTCAGCCAATGTAAAAGCAGCATCATTACAGCGCATGAACCAAAAACTAACAAAGTAGGCAATATCTGTTATCATAGAAATATGCATTTTTATACCAGAAAAACCGTCTGTCATGTCATACATTCATTAAAAAATTGCAAAAGCGAGTCCGTAGAGCGACGCTGTAATTGAGCATAGTAAGATTGAACGGCTAAGTCTCTTATACTATGGTATATCTAAGTTTTAAATAAAAAAGCTTTTTTTTTTTACTTTTCTTATATTTAACCATGTACGGTCTGAAAATTCAGTTTTTGTAGCGGAAATTTTCGGGGCTCATTTTATCCTTACCAACACTCGTGATTTTGATCAAAAAACAGAAAAATCCAATTTTGATACCAAAATCAACGTTTAAATATACTACATTATGAGAGAAAATTGTAGGTATAGCTAATACGCATTTTATAAAAGCTTAATATTAAATGCCAAGTAATGAAAATTTGCACTTTTGCCCCCAAAACGGAATTTTGGTTAAAGGATTTTCATGTAATATTTTGCAATAAAAATGTTTGTTATTTTTTATTGAGCAAATAGAGCACTAAATTTGGTACATGTATATATTTTTTGTTTTTATAATTGGTATTATAATTAACTCTAGATTTGCAAAATCAGAAAAAAAAAATTAAAAAATGCCAAAATTGATGATCTGGACAAGGATAATTTTTAAAATTAATATTCCTCTTCTAAGCCTTGCAAGTCTTAAAAATAAGGGATTTTATAATACTTGAGAACTTTTTCAAGAATTCACATTGCTGTATCCACTTGGTTCAAGCTAATTACTGTAAATCTTTATACGTATTAATATTGTGTGGTGGTTTATTTGATGATAATATAGCTTTACTTTATAATTATTGCGTTAGAGGTGATTTACATTACGTTTCAGTCTTACCCCTCGAACATCATCATAAACATAAACATGGTCATCACTGTGACCTATTGCCATCTTTTTACCCTCTTTGTCCCAAGCCAGTTTATTCAATGCTTTACCAGAACAAACTTACTTTTGACCTATAAAAATTGATTTATTACTAAAATCAATTATTAATAACAAGCTAATAAGTAACAATTGTGGTGTATCTTTGGTTGTTGGTAGTGATATACAAGACAACATCTTGTTTTTCTCTTCTGAGCTGTTGGCCACTAAATAGAAATAAATGCTTTTTGGGAACTAAATAGACTAAAATTAGTTTATTCATTCGTTCAAATTAAGGCAATACTATATGAGAGTTTATGGATACATACAATCTTATTTATAGAAAGAATAATAATAAAGACTGGTAACATTTATCATGGAGAACGTAGGCTTTATTACTAGAAAAAGTAATGGTAAAAAATAGAACCAAGAGCTTCTAGGTCTTGGTTTAAAAGACTATTTATAAGAATTACATTTCAATATGAGTTCGAAATGGAATTGGCTTCAAAATTGGTTGTTTAATATCCTTGAAAACCGACACTATACATACTTTATAATCACCAGTTTTTCTGCAGGTAGATATCGACTTTAGACCAAAAAAGCATTGGTTATAACGTAGATAATGAACAAAATTATTAAGTCCTAGACGCTTTTTTTGTTCAAGAAAGATATTATAATGTGCCCTAACATTAACAGTTAATAATTTATTTCGAAATAAACTTTAATAAATAGACTAAAAAAACTTGATCTCTTTGCTCTGCTCATCTGGGCTGCCTGATCTGCATAAATTTTTTTATTCTGCCCATCTGTGCAGATCGTTATGCCCATGGGAAGCATAGTTCATCCGTAGTGCAATTTAATATTTAATTGAACAGATAGAGAAATGGTTCATGCAGGGATTTATGAGTGCGTGAGAGAGCTCAGATCTACGAACACAAAAAAATGATCCAAATTGTGATACTTCGTCAACCTGTACGAGATTTTTTATGGCAATACCTGGTGGCTCAAGTGTAATTTAGACATTTAATTGTCAAATGTATGGAATCAAGATGAAGTTGGTTGGTTGATAAAATAACGGATAATAATAAATGCAATATTATTTATGAATGGGTGAATGTAAATGTATAAAGGAAACTTTACTTTTGAATGAAAGTATTAATTATTCTGATCAACATCAATAGGTTCAAAAAGCATAGTTAAACGCAATCATCGTTCAATATGACTGAATATTAATGAATTAGAGAAAATACAACTGGTAAAAAACTGATATCCAACAATATACATTGAGGTCAAGATAGATAAAAAAGTGCATTCATTGTGTAGTGGTGGAAATCACAACATTTTGATGGATAGAAATTACAGGGCCAAGATGTGTTTGCCTCAGGATTTTTAAAAGGGTTTAAAAGCATACGTTATCAAACTTACTTAGATGTTAAATACTCACTATATGCTATTGGTATCATCTTGTTTTATATTTAATTGCGGTATTATTTAAAGTCGAACTTTTCACGGCTTATAACAATGACAATAAACAATGGAATGTTTCTAATGTTATATTGTCGA
The DNA here is from genome assembly GCA_027405735.1 of Mucor racemosus. Taxonomy (NCBI): domain Eukaryota; kingdom Fungi; phylum Mucoromycota; class Mucoromycetes; order Mucorales; family Mucoraceae; genus Mucor; species Mucor racemosus. The sequence goes on from JAPEHQ010000005.1 coordinate 2,658,781, forward strand.
CATTTATCATAAGGCGGGTTGATGGTACATCTGATACTACTGTAGATGGGACAAGTTAATTTAATTTATGGGATTTGAATGAAAATACCAAGAAACCATTTGTCAGTGCTTACGTTGGTTCTGGTAAAGCATTGAATAAACTGGCTTGGGACAAAGAGGGTAAAAAGATGGCAATAGGTCACAGTGATGACCATGTTTATGTTTATGATGATGTTCGAGGGGTAAGACTGAAACGTAATGTAAATCACCTCTAACGCAATAATTATAAAGTAAAGCTATATTATCATCAAATAAACCACCACACAATATTAATACGTATAAAGATTTACAGTAATTAGCTTGAACCAAGTGGATACAGCAATGTGAATTCTTGAAAAAGTTCTCAAGTATTATAAAATCCCTTATTTTTAAGACTTGCAAGGCTTAGAAGAGGAATATTAATTTTAAAAATTATCCTTGTCCAGATCATCAATTTTGGCATTTTTTAATTTTTTTTTTCTGATTTTGCAAATCTAGAGTTAATTATAATACCAATTATAAAAACAAAAAATATATACATGTACCAAATTTAGTGCTCTATTTGCTCAATAAAAAATAACAAACATTTTTATTGCAAAATATTACATGAAAATCCTTTAACCAAAATTCCGTTTTGGGGGCAAAAGTGCAAATTTTCATTACTTGGCATTTAATATTAAGCTTTTATAAAATGCGTATTAGCTATGCCTACAATTTTCTCTCATAATGTAGTATATTTAAACGTTGATTTTGGTATCAAAATTGGATTTTTCTGTTTTTTGATCAAAATCACGAGTGTTGGTAAGGATAAAATGAGCCCCGAAAATTTCCGCTACAAAAACTGAATTTTCAGACCGTACATGGTTAAATATAAGAAAAGTAAAAAAAAAAAGCTTTTTTATTTAAAACTTAGATATACCATAGTATAAGAGACTTAGCCGTTCAATCTTACTATGCTCAATTACAGCGTCGCTCTACGGACTCGCTTTTGCAATTTTTTAATGAATGTATGACATGACAGACGGTTTTTCTGGTATAAAAATGCATATTTCTATGATAACAGATATTGCCTACTTTGTTAGTTTTTGGTTCATGCGCTGTAATGATGCTGCTTTTACATTGGCTGAAATGTGCAACTTAACAGGGTTTTAATTGCGCTAAATAATGTAAAGCCTTGAAAACCCTTTTGTACGCTTGTTGTTTCTCTTTTTGTTTTTGTATTTCAAGGATATATCCACTATCCACCGTTTGATAATAAGGCATATCAGACTATCAAGCTTGTATTCTTTTCTTTTATCTGAATACGCATGCTAACGCAAGAGTCTAATATTTTTAATATGTAGGTAGCAGTCGGTGTATTAAAGACTAATATTTTCATTCAACCGCATTCTAAGATCAAACATCATTATTTACTACTGTATTATTGGACGTATTTCTTGATTACCAGATCAAATCGAAGACAATGATATTTATATCTACTCAATAAAAGCTAGAACTGGCTACAAACCCACAAAATATTCCAGAAAAGTGATAAAATCTCGAATTATATATATAGAAACATAAAAAAAGAATAACTTGATGTCTTGCCTAATAACCATAGTTTCGATCGTAGCTATGCTTGAAAACAAATCTTTTTACAGCTGACAATCGTAAACTAAAATAATAAGTCTAAAGAAGGTTTATTTGTTTAAATTTTATGTGTGATAAAATAACATCTATAATCTTAGATTTGGCTTGTATATAAATTTAAGCAGTAAGTGTTATACACTTAAGTTTATGCTTGAGCAAAAACCATTATTGCTGTAAACATTATAGCTATAAACACACATACAAATGATAATAATCGTAAATATATTGAATCTTGCATGTATTGCTCTACATCAACAACGTATTGAATTACAGTGACCCCCAAAACTGTCCCAATGTTTTCTAGTTTTGAGTTTAGTATGATTTTCAGGTACAACAAATATATTTAAAGTACGACATATTTTATATACTTCGGAAGATAAATTAATTTTCTTTTATATCAAGTTAAAAAAATTTCGAATTTTATTGGCTGGTTAAATTTATATCTGATCTAGCACATCACATGCATTGGGACAGTTTTGAGAGCTCAAGCTGAAAAAAATAAAATTCTATTTAATAGTCCGTCCAAAGGCCGTTTCTTTCCAAGCATACTTTCACACGATTGGGCATGCTATCAATGACTTTTTGGCACTCCTCCTGTTTAATGGTGTTGTACCAAACCTCAGTTACACGCTCCGAAAGATCAAGGATTCCTTTGGGCGCTGTTTCGTACTCATTGAGCCTCCTCTTCAATAAGGCCCACATATTTTCGATCAGATTCAAGTCAGGAGATTGCGGAGGCCAATTCATTACTTTATAGTCTTGATCCAATAGATATTCCTTAACTAAATTTGACGTATGCTTTGGATCATTGTCATGCTGGAAAATGATCTGATCACGACGGAGGCCTAATTTGTCCAAAGTATGATTGATAGTCAGCTCCAAATCTTCTTCTAAAATTTGCTTATACAAATGCCGATCCATAGCACCCTCAATTTTGCATATCCATCCAACTCCGGCATACGTAATGGCACTCCAAAGTATGACACTCCCACCACCACCTTTAACGGTCATCTTCACATGATTAGGTTTCAAGCTCTCACCGCCTCGAATCCAAACCCAGCTTCTACCATCTGAGTTAAATCTATTAATCTTGGTCTCATCTGACCAAATCACTCTTCTCCAGTCGTCGGAAGTCCAATCCTTGCGAAGATGACACCATTCTAAACGTTTTTGGATATTAGCTGGAGATAGCATAGGTTTTTTAGGCCTAATAATTGCCCCTAATCCCCCCCTACGGAGCGCCCTTCGGACAGTTTCTGGGCTTGACTTAACTCCGACATCACTCTCGAGTAGTTTTGAAATCTTACTTGCATTCTTGACTGCGTTTTTTGTTGCTTGGCGGACACAAAACCTTTCATCAGCCTCAGACAGCAATTTAGGTCGACCCCCTTTAGACACACCCAAGCTTGTGCAACACCGTTTTTTAATTCTTCCCACAACAGATTTACTTACATGCAATATTTCCGCAACTTGGCGCACTGATTTACCGGTGTTTAAAAGACTAATGACATCATTTTCCTTATTCTGCTGAAGTTTTTTCATATTAATTTTCAATAGGCCAAAGCGCCAAAATCTGTATATGAAATATGCTTTTTTTTTATTTTTTTTATCAAATTAGGTGTTTTTTTATTGACTGTCAAGTGTTCAAAATACTAGTGCAAATTGTGGTTCTACAATCATCGATTACCTAAAAATCAAAAAAGCCTCTCAAAACTGTCCCAATGCATATACTGTCCCAAATTGGATATAAATTCATTCGACCAATAAAATTCGAGTTTTTTCTAATTTATTATAAAAGATAATTAATTGATCTTCCGAAATATATAAAACATGTCGTACTTTAAATATATCTATTGTGCCTGAAAATCATACTAAACTCGAAACTAGAAAACATTGGGACAGTTTTGGGGGTCACTGTATATTGTCTATAATTTATATTAATAAAAACAAATGTAATTTAAAAACCCATTTCAGTAAAGAAATGCAATTGAATTTTGAGAACGGCACGATGCTCATGTACAAACCAGTTTGTGCCCATACGATCAGCTCATAATGCTCATGGTCAGATTTTATTATTATGCGCAAATAGGGATAACGATATACTTATGGGCCATTCTGCTATTAGGCACACATGAGATTAATGTCCTCCACATGGACAGAATCTATAATTCTGCACATGCAGGCTTAGCGTTGTGCTCGTGTGCAGTTTCTTTTGTTGTGCCCATGTGCATATTGTCATTGTTTTAACCATATTCAGCCAACACAACAGCTCAGGCTATAGTGTGCAGCCCACCTGGGCACAACGAAATCATCTTGTGCAGCACAGGTCAAAGGTAGTGATCATTTGAAATTTTATCACTTTTCTGGAATATTTCGTGGGTTTGTAGCCAGTTCTAGCTTTTATTGAGTAGATATAAATATCATTGTCTTCGATTTGATCTGGTAATCAAGAAATACGTCCAATAATGCAGTGGTAAATAATGATATTTGATCTTAGAATGCGGTTAAATGAAAATATCAGTCTCTAATATAGCGACTGTTAGCTATCTATTATATTAAAAACATTAGTCCCTTATGTTAGAATGCGTACAGTAGTATTCAGATACAAGAAAATAATATTAGCTTGATAGTCTGATGTGCCTTATCAAACCGTGAATATATCCTTGGAATATGAAAACACCACACGTCGAAAAGGATTTTCAAGGTTTTACATTATTTAGCGCTGTCGTATATTTTCAGGATTGATAAATATTACTTAAAAAAGAATACAATTATAAAAGAATGAGTAATTAATCAGTTCTTCAACTGTATAATAAAAACAAGATATCGTTTATTTAGATGTAAAAGTATGGCCTTTTATATTGATTAGACATTGAGATCCTGAGATGTAATTTAAGGCACTATTGAACTATTGGATCTGTTTGATAGTAATCTATGGATTGAAATGGATCAATCATAATTTAACCGTTCTTGCAGAGCTTGTGAGTTGTGTTGTTTCAATGCTGCGCTAAATATGCTTGGATGTTGATTTGATAACTACTTGATTGGTTAACTGCTGGGATGAAATAATGTGGTGTCATAATTGAGGTCCAAGCGTTCTTGGTAATTACTGGATTAAACTTGGTACGCTAGGAGTTTCTTATATCCGATATCAAGACTTGCACTTCAATACATGTCGTAGTCAATAGATTGTAAGATGTATTGATACTGTAGAAGGTGATAATGTATGATACTAGTAGGTGGAATACAACAAGCGCAATTAAAGCCCTGCGAAATTGCACATTTCAGCCAATGCAAAAGTAGCATTACAGTGCATGAACCATAAAAAACTAATAAACAAAATAGGCAATACCTGTTATCATATAAATATACATTTTTCTACCAGAAAAACCGTCTGTCATCTGTCATATCATACATTCATTAAAAAATTGCAAAATCAAGCCCGTAGAACGACGCCGTAATAGAGCATAGCAAGTTTGAACGGCCACTAAGTCTCTTATACGATGGTATATCTAAGTTTTAAATAAAAAAGCTTTTTTTTTTTACTTTTCTTATATTTAACCATGTACGGTCTGAAAATTCAGTTTTTGTAGCGGAAATTTTCGGGGCTCATTTTATCCTTACCAACACTCGTGATTTTGATCAAAAAACAGAAAAATCCAATTTTGATACCAAAATCAACGTTTAAATATACTACATTATGAGAGAAAATTGTAGGTATAGCTAATACGCATTTTATAAAAGCTTAATATTAAATGCCAAGTAATGAAAATTTGCACTTTTGCCCCCAAAACGGAATTTTGGTTAAAGGATTTTCATGTAATATTTTGCAATAAAAATGTTTGTTATTTTTTATTGAGCAAATAGAGCACTAAATTTGGTACATGTGCATATTTTTTGTTTTTATAATTGGTAGTATAACTAACTCTAAATTTGCAAAAACAGAAAAAAAAAAATTAAAAAATGTCAAAATTGATGATCTGGACAAAAATAATTTTCAAAATTATTATTTCGCTTATAAGCTTGCAAGTCTTAAAAATAAGAGATTTTATAATACTTGAGAACTTTTTCAAGAATTTACAATACTGTACCCACTGGATTCAAGCTACTTACACCTACTAATGAGGTCAGTAATCTCACCAGTTCTGGACGGATATGGATCTAAAAAAGGAGCTCCCATTGTAACGGTAGCTACGCCTAGTGTTGGTCCATAGAATTGCAAAAGGTTCAGCCTCCTCGAGTTGCTATGAAAATGGGGAAATGAAAACCCGTACTTGTTTAAACTATTTTATATGGGTTGTTTCAGATATTCTTTGAAAATTTCTATAAAATCAAATAATGACTCAAAATTGAATTTTGAAGTTGTACTTAATGCGCAGTAGGTGCACAAAGAACATATCTTGATTTCATTAGCTAAAAGCTGTTTTTGAAGAATTTTTGCACATGTTTTTGAGTGAAACCGCCTCTTCCTCTGTCTAAAAAAAAAAATAAAGCAAATAATAGAATGCTCGCATACATTCAAAAGGTATTGATCCAAATGGACTAAAAATTTCAAAATATATACTACAGCTATAGCTTTAGCCGGGTAGTTTTTTTTTAACATCCATTGGTTTTCTAGTTAAATCATAAGTTTAAAACGCCCACTTTTTTTAGCTTATAGAAAGCTGTGTGTAAAACTTTACAGCATGGTGATATTGTGCAAATCATAAAATCAAATTTATTTGCCCAAAATCGCCACGAAATGTAATCAGATTCGATTTAGATAAATAAACGTACGATAGGTCTAATATATATATATATATTACATCTGAAAGGGCATTTATCCAAAACACATGATAAAAATAATTCGGGTAGCTTATCAGTTCTCTGATGCATCTCCTATAATTGTATATGTTTAAATTCATTAGGATATTCTGTTTCAAATACTATTTAAGTGATTGAATTTGATATTGATATATTTTGTGGAGGGAGATTTCATAAATAAAGTTGATAGCAAGACAACAAGAATATGTATTATGTTATATTTTCTGTATAACAATACAGTGATAGCAAATTATTCGGATATACGTATATAATGAAGCTTGCAAAGCTAGGTTTTACATAATAAGCAAGCACTTTTACCCCTGAATTTTGTCCCAAATCAAATCAGATTTAAAATTGGTTAAAATCGTTCTGCCATTCCCTTTGAATGATTGCTTTATTTTTGCCCCAAGGGAGTTGTGCACTTTCCAAATTAAGATTTTTTCATTACATTAACTGATAGATGCTTACTGATTATTTTTAGAAAATCGTTGTAAAGCTATCAAGGCATAGACACAGGATCGTAATTTAAATAATGGGTGAATTGGTTTTCTAGGTTGAATACCATAATAATCGTTTATCTCTTGTTGGCTATGGTGTACACAAATATATTCGGAATTAATAAACGAAATCATTATCTGATGTAAATCAATCATATATACCTTTCTTTAAGAGCGTCATTTTCCATTAACAGAAACTTTTTCTGAAAGATTAAATCTAATATTTGATTTTCTTTTTCAAGTATAATTTGATCTTGCTGGGTATTTAAGTTTTCTTTATATGTCTGTTGCTATATAATATAATATATATAAATAAAGGGATGAATTCACTTACAAATACAAATCTCTGTGGGGTATTTTTTACCTTTTGATTCTCAATTAAATTTGTCATTGTATCTTTCAATCGGGAAACAATATTATCGGTTGTTTCCGTTTGTCGTTGAATGAATTTCTCCAATTCTTCTTTCTCACGTCTAGATTGCATTAAATTATTGTTGGTCTCATGTAATGAATTTACTAAGCTTGTATTTTCAACTTGTAGTCTGAAGACCAAACTTTTCCAATCTTCATCCTATTGATATAATAAAAAAAGAGTATAAAAATGAATACCAATTCAATACATTTTATTTACGACTTTTTTACTTGACTTTGTGTTGCTGACTAAATAAATATATATAAAAAAAAAACCTTTAATGAATCTTTATTGATTTACCGATTAAACTAAAATTTTTCCTTTTAGATATTTACATTAAAATCTTGTTCCTGTTGACCTATTTCATCGTATAATGTACGAGGTGGATTATCAAATTTCTCCATGCAAAGTGAAGATTGATCGTCTTGACTTGTTAAAGAAGATTGTGGTAATTCTTTTGAAAATATTATACTCATTTTCACGTGTATTAAAAGTTAATAACAGTGCGAAAAAAAAACCCACTTAAATCGTTGATTAAACCTCCTACTCTTAATATAATGGAAGAAGAGGGCCCAAAGAAAAACTGGGAAAAGGAAGGGCAATTTTTCATGAGTTGAAGCCCGAGATTTCCCGGATGAACAGGGCAGTACTACATAGGTTATTCAACATCTGCCTTCTAAATGAGCCTAGTAAATTTCCAACGTCACCTTGAAAGTTTAATAATAGGGCTTTCTCCACCTTTTTTCCCTATTGAATTCCCCCTGATTAAAAAAAGCGTTTCTTTTTCTTTTTTATTTTCTTGCTTCTTTTCTTTCTTTTTTATATCTTTATACATATAATAATCAAAAATGCTCTCAGCTACCAAGGTTTCTTCCGTTTTACGTTCAACCGTCAATGGTAATATATATATTGCATTTGCCATGGCAACGAATTATCTGTTGCCTAGCAACCACATGTCGCCCTCCCAACATTTTTGCTGATTTTATTTATTTATTCCATAGTTGCTCGTCGTACTTATTCTAACCAAGGTGGTTATGAATCTACTTACAAGAACTTGATGATTAACAAGAACACCAAGGTTATCTGTCAAGGTTTCACCGGTAAACAGGTAAAATAATATTTTCACAAAAATGTCGGATATCCATTTCAACATTTTGAATATTGGATATGTGGGGAAAACCCGCTGGGAAAAAAAAATATTACGTGTTTGAGATACTAAAACCCTTTTTTTGATGATTAGGGTACTTTCCACTCCCAACAAGCCATTGAATATGGTACCAACATGGTTGGTGGTGTTTCCCCCAAGAAGGCTGGTCAAACTCATCTCGGTCTTCCCGTTTTCGGTTCTGTTCGTGAGGTAAAATTTATTGTGAAATAGAATTAAAAAAGGAAAACTTTTAGACTAAATATTTAATTTATAAACTAGGCTGCTGATGCTACCAAGGCTGATGCCAGTGTCATTTACGTTCCTCCTCCTGCTGCTGCCCAAGCTGTTTTGGATGCTATTGAGGCTGAAATTCCTTTAGTTGTTGCTATCACTGAAGGTATTCCTCAACATGACATGATCCGTGTCAAGCAAGCTTTGATGACTCAAAACAAGACCCGTTTGGTCGGCCCCAATTGTCCTGGTATGATCTCTGCCGAGCAATGTAAGATTGGTATTATGCCTGGTTCCATCTTGAAGCGTGGTAAGGTTGGTATCGTTTCTCGTTCTGGTACTTTGACTTATGAAGCTGTTCAACAAACTACTGATGTTGATCTCGGTCAAACTTTGTGTGTTGGTATTGGTGGTGATCCTTTGAACGGTTCCAACTTTATTGATTGTCTCAAGGTCTTTTTGGAAGATGATGAAACTGAGGGTAAGTGCCGAGGGGGATGTTTTGATAAGAGAGGAAATAGAAAAGTTTCTAACTCTGTCGTTTTATTTAGGTATCATCATGATCGGTGAAATCGGTGGTACTGCCGAAGAAGAAGCTGCTGAATTCTTGACTCAATACAACTTGTCTAGAGCTGTTCCCAAGCCCGTTGTCTCTTTCATTGCTGGTTTAACTGCTCCTCCTGGTCGTAGAATGGGTAATTTTGAATTGATTTATTTATAAACTTGACATGTTGATTAACGAAATGATTATAGGTCATGCTGGTGCCATTATTTCTGGTGGTAAGGGTGGTGCTGGTGATAAGATCAAGGCTTTGGAACGTGCTGGTGTTCATGTCACTCCTTCCCCTGCCAAGTTGGGTACTACTTTAAAGCAAGCCATGCAAGATGCTGGTTTAGTTTAAATAACCCTTTGAATCTATTACAAAAGAAACACTCCTTTTTTATTATCCCCTTCTCTTCTCCTCTTATTATGTGTTATTTATCCTATTACTGTAAAAACAACGAAAAATATACAATATGCTTATTAAAATATATTATATGTTAGAAAGCAAAAAACAAAGATAACAATGGCTATATTTTGAGGTTTGATGCGTGCTATTAAGGGATTTTATCATTATTAAAACTTTCTTCATTATTATTGCTGGGTTGATTTTCTTGGGCTTTTTAAATTTAAAACCCCATCAATTTTGAAGGGTTTTTTATGCATCAAAAAAGTAGTTTAATTAACAAAATGTCATATAATTATACACTCTAGCATTTGAACTGTATTTTTGTATTTTTTGTTTTGTAAAAAAAGGGCTCGCTCATGTTTTTTTATGCACCTTTTTGGTATGGCATCAAATTTTGTGACACCCATTTAAAAAGGAACATTTTGCAAATTCAAATGCATTTAGTCAAAAATAAAAAATATATACGAGAAAATGCTTTACATCGTAATGCTGATTTTTGTATTTCATGTTATTTGATTGTTTGCTTTTAAATGTATGTAGAAACTCTTTGAATTCACGTATTTGTTTGCGGAAGAGAGGCCATTAGAAAGCCTCCTCCCGCCTGCTTTTCGATTAGAAATAAAATGAATTCAATATGCACCTAACATCATTCATCCTGCGTACAATTATATGAAATTATACCAAAAATTGCAACACAATTCAAAGTCTAGATGGTGCCTATTTAAAATGAAAAAAAAAGCCGAATTGATCAACAAGATTATATTATCATGTTGATAACAAACAAATTAAAAATCCAAAAGCGTATATTACCGAGATGATTGTATTTTGAACCTATACTACTCATAATAAAATTGAGATATTGGAACTAAAAAGAATAGCTTTGTAGTTGCACCCTTCCCCTGGCTGAAGTGTGCTATAATTTTATATGCTCTCAGCATGCACAGTTGCATATTAATAACGGTATCTAGTAACGGCAAATATTATAAGGTGTCAATCTGGGTTGAAACAATACCAAATGGCGTTCTGAATGAAGAATATATGCCTTACCAACAGAAATTACTTGTTACATAACGCATTGAGGTATAGACGTAATTTATGCATTTAATACATGTACACAGTCGTGAATATCGCTTCAGTATCACATGATGGAGATATTAATATAAGTATATTCGGTAAAATCATTATACAATTCTCTCCGGTAGAATATTGGGTGCATGATTGTGAATTGCTTCTTTAATGCTTATCTATACAGAATATTGTAAAAAGAATAAAAACTTTGTTGTTTTTCATCATCACATCGAGAAGGTAAATGATCGATGAAAAATAAGTTTATATTGAAATTGTGGATAGATAGTATTTTATTGAAAATACGGGAAATCTCATTGTATATATCATATCATGGCCAGATTCAGTGCTCAAAATATAATAAAACGATGAACTACTGAACCCTTATTTCTTCAGGGTAATATTTAACCATGGTATGTCCATCAACCTATCTTTAAGCCATTCAGGGCAAGGGAATTAAAAATGACCCTGACCGAAATTTGAGCCGGGAAAGATACACCTTTTTAATATGAATTCATCTGATCTGACTAAATTAATTGTACAGTAATGATATGATTATTCGGCATGATGGTTAAATATATATAAAAGCATTATCATATTACGTGAAAATAACCTTTTTTTTTTTTCTTTATCTTTTTTTTTAAAAAATTTTAGATGCTAAAAAATGTCTTTAATATTAGCCAATTTTCCTTCTTTAACTGGTAGATTTGCAGTTGGCTGTCATGATATTGAATGGAAAAATAAAAAGCCTATAGACATTAGCAATAAACTTTCGGCAAAATCAGTATTGATGCGATTATATTATCCAGCACATATAAAAAAAGGTGACCATAAAGCCAATTGGATAACACATTCTCAATATGCCAAAGGTTTGTATTATACAACAGAAAAACTACACACATTAAACTGATACAGTAAATGACAGCATTGTGCGACATTGGTAAATTACCAGCATTTTTATCAAACTGGCTATCAGGTTTAGCGTCTATCAAGAAAACCAGATTTTACAAGGATGCAGAAATCCTAAATAATCAAAATAAGAGATATCCTGTTATTGTATTTTCACATGGTCTTGGTGGCAATCGATTGATTTATTCAAGTATTTGTTCGGATTTAGCTAGCCATGGATTTGTTGTAGTAGCTATTGAACATAGAGATGGTTCTGCAAGTTTAGCAAAGGGATTAGAAGATGAATGGATACAATACGATAACGTCCCTCCTGAAATTTGGGGTTTTAGACATCATCAACTTGGACAAAGAGTGTCCGAAGTAGATTTATGTCTAGCTGGTTTAGATGAAATTGCCCTGAAAGGGCTCAATGACACAAACGCGCCACAGTTTAAAGGGAAATTAGATATGAAATCCTTGGTTATGGCAGGCCATAGTTTTGGAGGAGCAACCACGGTAAATATTCTCATTCATAATTTAGAGTTTATATACTGATGTATATACATTTAGATGCTTGCATTGAATGAGAAAAACTGTAGATTTCAATGTGGAGTGCTGTTAGATCCTTGGGCGCAACCATTAATGATGATGGTAGATAAACATATTCAAATCAAAAAACCAGTAATTGCTATATTAAGCGAACAGTTTACTTTTTGGCCTGATAACTTTGAATCCGTAAAAGAGTTGATTGATAATTCAACATGTTCAAATCAAAGCATTTGTTTGACATTAAATGGAACAGAACATCAACATCAATCTGATGTATTGCTCGTATTGAGATATTTCACTATATTTGATTTTAGGTCTCCCTTTCAAATTGATCCCGTACGAGCCATAGATCTGAATACAGAGGCAGCTGTTACTTTTATCAACAAATGTATAAAATCGACAGTATTTCCTAATAGCAAAAAACGTAAAAATATAAATACTGCGGTTAACAATGCCAATTTTGGATTTACTCGCGTCATAAAAAAGTCAAAGCTTGCAGCACAGTGAAAAACAAAACATATTTTTCCCACCTATAAAATCTAATATCTGACACCATTTAAAATTTTTTTGATATTCCTTCTATCGCTTTCTTTTTTTTTTTTTTTTTTTTTTTTTAATAAAAAAAGGATTTTTCAAAAACTCTCTTTTTTCTTTTTGAACTTTTCTATTATATCGTTACATGTCTTATCCATTTGAGTTGAATTCTCAGCTGGTTCCTAATGAACAACAAAAGACAACTCTTTGGTAAAGCAAAAAAAAAAAAAAAAAAAAAAAAAAAAAAAAAAGATTAACAAATGTTTTAGGATGGGAGAACTTGAACAGTGGCAAGATGAAGTTTATATTCAACAGTTGTGGTTTAATTTAAATGAAAAAGTCATGGTTAAAGTGATTAGGGATAAAGTAACAGGGTAAAGTATCTTTTATAAAGCGTGTTGTATATTCAGATTTTGATTATTAAGACCACATAAAGTATTAGCGCAGGTTACGCCTTTGTTGATTTTGGTACTGCGGTAGCTGCAAGAAGGGTCATGAATAATTATAATGGTGTCTTAATGCCTAATTCACTCAAACCATTTAAATTAAATTGGGCATCTGGTGGTGGTCTTATTGATAGAAGGTATTTTATATATTCAAAAGATTTGATATTATAATGGTATAATTAACCCCCTTTATTTTAATATAGAGAGGATAGACAACCAGAATATTCTATTTTTGTGGGTGATTTGAGTCCTGAAACAACAGAACTTGATCTTTTAGTCGTATTTCAATCAAGATATATTTCTTGTAAATCTGCTAAAATCATGACAGATCCTAGAACAGGTATGACTCGTGGTTATGGGTTTGTTCGTTTTGCTGAACAGTTGGATCAACAAAGAGCTTTACTGGAAATGCAAGGTTACTTTATTGGTTCTCGTGCTATTCGTGTATCTGTTGCAACTCCAAAGAATAGATCTTCTCAACAGCAACAACCACAGCAACAACCTTTGTTACAATCTCAATCTCAACAGTTACAATTACTTCAACAATTACAACTTCAGCAATTGCAACAGCAACAACAACAGCAACAACAAGCATTTGTTAATACAACTGTATCAACTCCATCTTCTTGTTCGCTCTTGACTTCTCCAAATAAATCACCCTTGTTACAGCATCTTCAATCACCTTTGATCAAACAAGAAATGATGCCCATGAATCATCAAAACAATACAACTGTATTTGTTGGTGGATTATCTGCTCCAATTCGTGAAGAGGAATTGCGTCAATATTTTCAACATTTTGGTGAGATTGTCTATGTCAAGATTCCTCCTGGAAAAGGTTGTGGATTTGTTCAATATGTTTCTCGTTCTTGTGCTGAACTAGCTATTCAGCAAATGAATGGATATCAAATTGGCAATTCTCGTATTCGTTTATCTTGGGGTAGATCTCAAAATGAAAAATCTACTACTACTACTACTTCTGTTAACACTACTCCTTCATCTGTTGGTTCTCCTCCTCCAATGAAATTACCTCATCCTGCTGCCATGTATAATGCTGGTTATCCATCATTCTCATCTCCTTTTATGCCTATTACACAACAACAACAGCAGCAACAACAACAACAGCAACAACAGCAACAACCTCTTTCACAACAACAGTTTCCATTTCAATCTATCCAACAACAACAATTTCAACATCAGAGTTATCCTACTGATTTCAAATTTTTGGCTACTGATAGTTTGCTTGATTCAACTACTGATGATCTTTTTACCACGGTCACTAGATCATTGTTAGATACTACTGAACAAGATAGAAAGCTCCTTCACCACCAACAACATCAGCATCAGCAACAACAGCAACAGCAACAACAGCAACAGCAACAACAACAGCAACAGCAAAATGTTGACTGGAGATTGAATCAAATCTATGCTCAGTAATTAACTATATCAAACAAACCATATTCATTATTATTTTTTCTCCCTCTATATTTTTTATTATATTTTTTTAGCATCTATATTTTACTATAATTATTTTACTATCCCTCTTTTTTTCACCCCTTCCCCCTTTTTTTGTACCTTTTTTTTTTCTTTTAGTTCTGCTTTTTTTTATATCTTTTATTTACTATAGCTTTCGCATTGATTTTCTTATTATTATAATTTAGTTTAGCTGTCCGTCCGTCTGTCCTCCCCTCTTTTCTTATTACTTTTTATATTCCTTTTTTTTGTAACCCTTATTCTATAAACATTATAAATATTATAGCATCATTTTATTGTTTTTTCAGGGCTGAGAAAATGGATGAGATCTTTATATGTCAATATATCTTCATTAGTCACAATCAACCCCTTTTGAAACCAAAGGCTTATCTAATCTCGCGTAGCAGCAATGCCGCTAGCCCTTCTGCTCTTCATTTTACGAAGGCCAGAGGTTAATTCTGAGATTCCAGTGTTGAATTGGCTAGGTCTGGATGCATAAGGTTGTAATCTTGCCTACAGAATAGTGGTGCTCGCACCAACTAGGGCAATTGATAATGCTGAAAGCGCATCTCTGGCTTTTCTTGCTTGACGGTGTTTGTGAAGAGAGAAATCAACTTTTTTGTATGCTTGATCACATTTCTGTGTATAATGTAATCTGAAAATGGATGACTTTGTTCCTGAACCGGTTTTTCTGTCATCAATTATCCCAAAATCAGTCTTCAGTCTTAACAGTGATGCTAATCTCTATTTTTTCACTTTAGAATAAGCAAGAGGAAGAAGAAGAAGAAGAAGAAGAAGAAGAAGAAGAAGAAGGAGGAGGAGGAGGAGGAGGAGGAGGAAAGGCAAATCTTTTTTCTTTCCGCACCTCCAAATCTCCATTTTGCATCTATCTTTTGAGTCAACTTTTGGAAAAAAGGATATACTTCTCGACCGCTTGAAGCAAAGAATAATTTGAAAAAATAGCGTTGAGTAATACATTTCTCACAATTCAATGAAGCACTACACTATTTTACCCAATTTATAACCTATTTGACCTTAATGCGGTTTGATATTGATATACGGTAAAACAGCATTCGAAAATGGAAGTGTCGGAGCGTAAATCCAAAAACATTTTTTTGAACAAATTTGTCCATTTTTTTGTTTTGGGAAAAAAAATCACTGTTTTTCTTGATTTGTAAAACATCCTTCTAATTAACTTTATTTAAAATTGTGATATTCTGATACTTTAGTTTATGCTGCATTTGATGGTGTAATTGGCTTAAAAAGTTTACTGCCAAAATAATTTATGAATTGCGAAAAACAGTCAATTTTTCAATAATCCAAAACGCAAATTTTTCAATAATTAATATCTAAACAAACAATTAGATATGGTAGAGGCAGTTTGTAGTTACATTTCGATCTCATATTGTATGAGGTTTGAACGTAGTCTTTGGGGAGAAAAATGCGATTATTTGATTTTTGCAATTTTTTACTTACCTTTACAAGGGTAAAGTATGTGACTTAAATTCTCTTAATTTTAAGTGTTTTACTGTTCAAGATGACTAAAACATGAAAAATTGGACATAAAAAAAATAAAAAACGATTAAACTTAGGCATATTATACAGCTTTAATTATATATCATCAAAAAACTTGTTAAAATTGAATAACTATTGAATTCCCAGAGATATTGATGTTTAATGACAAATTTTTTACAGTCTGACGGAGTAAACATACGGTTGTTCCAGGACGTATAAAGAAATTAAAATCTATCAAAGCAACTAAAAAAAAACTAAAAAAAAAGCATTTGATTCAATGAAGCAACACATCAAAAATGCTTGTAGATTTTTTATTTTTAAAAAAATGAGCTATCTTTGATTGTTTTGGCATAATTTTAAAGATGTGTACAATTTCGGAGGTTAAAGCACAAATGTGGAAAAATCTAAAATCAATCTTCAGTAGTTTACTAACTAATAATATTGATTATATAGATACAAATGTGCTAAGATTATTGAGCAACAGTACTAGAAGATAATTATAACGAAATTTGAAGATAGAAATCCAAATTTCCCCTGAATTTGCAGGATTTTGACATTTGAAGACTGGTTTTCCTTCCAATGATTGTCCGCTGAAATAGACTTTTTTTTACAAAAGCAAAACTTCGGGGATCCCTCAGCATTGCCCTTCTTTATTACTTGCATAAGATATGAATTCAATACTCCTAGGCAAAACAGCAGCAACATCTAGTTTAGAATCCTGTATTCGTTTATTCTCTGCAACGTCCATTGCTTGTTCAAAACGTTCAGCTCTTCGTAAACCCAATGTTTCATCATTAACAAAGCATCTGAAGCCTGACGGCTTGAACGGCCGTGAGCGTCGTGATGCGCTCAAAGCAGCACTAAAAACCAACAAACCTAAGACAAACGCACCTTATGTTCCCGTAAAGAGAAGGTTAGAAACTATTAAACCAAATGTTTTACCATTATCAAGAAAGAATCCCGATTTGGTTACTGAGAAACAGCCTAGCAATGCAAAGCAATTGTCTGCATTCTTAGCTACACAAACTTTTAATGATTTGGAACTTAGTTCAGAAACTGTAACAGCAGCCAAGACAGTTTTAGGAGATACAGAAAGTCTTAAACCTACAGAAATTCAAGCATTGGCTATACCTCAGTTATTGGATCGTCGCAAGAAACATGTATTAGTAGCAGCAGAAACTGGATCTGGAAAGACCTTGTCTTATTTATTACCTACCATTGACATGTTGAAATCTGATGAAAAGACAAAAGGCCTTGTGAAAAGACGTTTAGACCATCCTAGAGCTATTGTATTAGTGCCTACTCGAGAATTGGTTAGCCAAGTTGTCAAGAGTTGTAAAGGATTGAGCCATGTCACTAAATTTCGTGCTGTTGGATTAGGAGGAAGAACACCTAGAAGTCAAGTTTCTGAAATGCTCGCTAATGGGCCTATTGATATTTTGGTAACAACACCTACTACATTAGTTGCTTATCAAAAAGATGGCACACTCTCTATGACCGATACTCGTTATTTGATTATTGATGAAGCAGATTCATTGTTTGATGCAGGATGGGGAGATGATTGTCGAAAGATTATTAAACGTGTACAAGAAACTGCAGAGAAGTCAAAAACATCTGAAAAAGTGATTGTAGTTTCTGCAACATTGCCTCGTTCAGTTCATAACGCTCTTGACACACTTTTCCCTCAACTTGTCAAGATTACAACACCTTCTTTACATAAAGCATTACCCAATTTGAAACAGTCGTTTGTTGATCTTCAACGTCTCCAAGGAAATAGACAACTTGCACTTTTGGAAGTATTAAAAAAGAATATCAAAGATGACAAGACATTAGTGTTTTGTAATACCAAGAAATCAGTAGAACTTGTGCATAAATTTTTGCAAACCAAGAATTTAGATGCTTTAGCATTGTACAAAGATGCTCCAATGAGTCGAACTGAGGCTTTGGATTTATTTTCAAAACCTAAAGCCGTAGAAGGTGAAGAAGAAGGAGGAAAAGTGGATCATAATGTGTTGATTAGTACGGATATTGCTTCTAGAGGTATTGATACAACTTTTGTGGATCATGTTATTTTATATGATTTCCCTACTTCTGTAGTTGATTATTTGCATCGTGTTGGTAGAACTGCTCGTGCAGGCCAAACAGGAAAAGCTACTTCACTTATTGGACGCAAAGATAGAATGATGTCTGATCGTATCAAGAGATCAATTCGTGAAGGCACTGTCATGACTTAAGATTTTTGAACATATCCTACTACATATTTTTAGATTTTATTGTAAATAAATATATATTAGCTACTAAATTGATGTAAAATTTGATACAGAATTTCTAGTTTCAACAGCCCTAAATGGATTCATATTGATTTATTTTTAATCATGTCGTTTAGAAAAAGATTTCAATTGGGCATTCTTAATCATACTGAATAGACACAAGGTTTATTGCAATTCTCAAAAAAATTAAAATATAATACCAAATTTCTGCTGTGAATGTATTAATATGTATAGAGAGGTCCAAGATTACATGCTTATCATGCCTTATATAAAATATGGTACGATATATGTAGAGATTCACTATTAAGGTCATACTCTCTTTAACAAAAAGGTGTCATTAGATTTATGTTTGAACCATATCATATAAAAATGCGTCAATTTATAAGCATAGACGGAGAAGAATATAAAAAACTGAAAGATTCATATCAACTATCATTATTCAGTGCTCGAGTCGAGTAAAAGTTTCTATGCTCAAGGGAGACTATTACTTTATGATATAACACTACAAAAAAAAAACTATAAATCACTGCTTTTCTTGATAAGAAAACAAGAAAAAGATTGTAATATTACATATTTAAGCTTACAAACGCAATAAAAATATGAATAGTTTAATGTAAATGTTCTTTATTCAAATATACATAAATTTTAGTAAAATCATCATTTTCCGTAGAAAAAAAAACACTAAATCAATCAAAATACTGCATGCATATCCAGATATTGATTCGATATTTTTAAATACAAATTTCGTATCATATAATGTCCATGCTTAATACGAATAATTAAGTAATGTGCAAAATTTACTTTATTTACTTTATTTGAAATGTCGTATGAACAAACCATTTAATTGAAAGGGAGAGTAACAGATTCTAAAATTTGATATCCAAAACAATATATATAATATATATGGCTGTGATACTTTTGGGAAAAGGTACACTCCATAAGTTAAAATGGATTTTAATTGTATGTACTCTAGCAAAATTTAGATTTTCAAATATATAATCAAATTTTTGTAACTTTTAATCTTCAAAATTAGAGCGTGTTCTCTTTTCTATAACTAGTCTCATACTAAACATTTCTTTAGGATATACCTTAGAAACTGCTGAATAGTTTTGAATTGGCCGCATTATGTTATCAATTTCTATGATCTATCAGAATTAGGGTTGCTGTCGAGCCAGCTTATTCTAGTAAATTTGGCTGGCAAAACCCGGCTTGACACCAATGCTAATCAGAATTACAATAAACAGATTTAGCAAGTCCTATTGTTCAGTAGCTGGCTCCTGTCATCTAGGAACTAATAAAACATAACATATTATATCCATACACATTTATCAATTAATAATAATTTCTATTGTTATATCTAATGGACCCCTGTCCATTAGATCTTATCGCACAATCCTAATAACTAGATAAACCCATATTTAACTCATTTTAATAAACGGTACTTTTTACGTTGATTTTAATTTACAAAGCCTCAAGAAATCATTCTATATTTATTCTATATTTGACAAAAGGCTCAAAAACTGGTAAAATCTACTGCTTTTCTCTTGAAAACTTGACCTCATTTTTCATCCCTGTTCTATTTTTTTTTTCACTAAGTAACGCCAGGAAAAAATAATATGCCTATGCACCTGAGATATTCAACTTTAATATAAAAACAAATATCTAGGAATATCCTATTTTTTGCAGTTGATATAACTTTTTTAGTGCTAATGTTTAGATTTTTACACGTGTTTCACTACTAAAAATCAAAAACTTTGAGCCTTCATATCTCTACGACAAATTAAGCTACACTAACACTTTTTATTAATAAAATTTATTTGCTTTGAAAGGCTCTATTACATATTTCAGTTGGAACAAATTCTGAGCAATTATTTTTTTCGTTTTTTTTTGACATTTTTTGTAGTTGATTTCAAAATATCAATTTAAATCGAGTAGTATTTTTTTTTTACATTTATGTTAACCTCGTGGAGCTCTCTCAAACCCAATTTAGTTTTTTTCAAAATATTAGTTGTATCTTGAATGCCACCTAGTATCATATGTTATCACCTTCAACAGTATCAATACATCTTACAATCTATTGACTACGACATGCATTGAAGTGCAAAGCCTTGATATCGGATATAAGAAACTCCTTGCGTACCAAGTTTAATCCAGTAATTACCAAGGACGCTTGACCTCAATTATGACACCATATTATTTTATCTCAGCTGATTTATCGAAAGGTAAATCGTATGAAAATTAATCAAATGAAAAAGTACCGTTTTATTATGAGCTTATAGACAGGGTTTATATACAAATTGGATGAGTGTAATAGATGTGAGTGATAATATAATTAAAATGAGCATTTGGATATTGTGTGGATATATTGGAATCATGCTTCTATGATTCTATTGTAGTATGATGATAGACGCATCTTGCTTGATTTGCATGTTGAACATCATGGTTTGACAGATGTTCTAAATTTGTAATTCGGTAATTCCTAATTCTGATAGATCACCAGCGGTCAATCAATCAAGTAGCTATCAAATCAACATCCAAGCATATTTAGCGCAGTATTGAAACAAGACAACTCACAAGCTCTGCAAGAACGGTTAAATTATGATTGATCCATTTCAATCAATAGATTACTATCAAGCAGATCTAATGGTTCAATAGTGCCTTAAATTAGATCTCAGGATCTCAATATCAAATCAATATAACACTATGAAGAAAAAATCTCTTAATTGTCTTAATTGTGCCACATTAAGGAAAATAAGAAAACTTTCACTGCTTATTTTTTTTAAATTTTGTCCTATTTTCCTTAATCTGGCTGCAGTAAATGACGATGTTATTTACTAAAATAAAAAAATATAAAAATAAAAGCAGTAGAAATACAATTATAATCAGCTAAAGTTTTTATTACAAAAGATTTCTGAAGAGTTAAAATAATTGAAAGGTATGAGGGTATTTATAGTGATTTGGAGAACTTGGATACCATCAGACTTGAATGGATGTATATTTAGTAATCTTCCAGTTTTGAGTACATTGTTATTGATTTGATATTTTAAGGGGTAAATTGTGTAGAGCATTGACCATAAGGGATTGTATGTCAAGTGTGACGTGTGACAATATCGACCTTTTGGGAAATGGTTATTTTGTTTATTTCTGCTATATCTATTTTATGTAACCTTGATTTTTAAGGGGTAGTTTTTTATATGCTTGAATCTCATTTATAATGATAGTGTAACTTCGATATAGATGAGTAGTTGACTGAATTGATATCTTTGTTTATTATCATTATTGATTTGGATAAAACCCTGTTTTGATATATGTCATTTGTGTAATTGATTGCGCCGTGATCAAGAGTGCTATCATCTACACGACATGTATGGTTCAAAAAGGGTATTTCATATTTTTAGCATGCGTTTGTTATTGTGTTCAATTGCAGCGTTTGTTTATTATTGTTGTTCACATTTCAAGTGGCATCATATCTTATGAGCGACACTTGGAATTTAGGTTGTTTTATTTTTATCAAGCGTTTTTAGTATGTAATTCCACTGCACTGGCATAATTAAGAGAATTAAGGGATTTTTCTTCATAGTGTAAAAGGTCATACTTTTATATCTAAATAAACGTTATTTTGTTTTTATTATACAGTTGAAGAACTGATTCATTATTCATTCTTTTTTAATTGTATTCTTTTTTAAGTATTATTTATCAATCCTGAAAATATACGACATGTATAAAGATTTACAGTAATAAGCTCGAATCAAGAGGGTACAGCATCATTAATTCTTGAAAAGTTCTCAAGTATCATAAAATCTCTTATCTTTAAGACTTACAAGGCTTATAAGCGGAATATTAATTTAAAAAAATATTTTTGTCCAGGTCATCAATTTGGCATTTTTTAGTTTTTTTTTTCTGATTTTGCATATCTAGAGCCAATTATACTACTAATTATAAAAACAAAAAATATACACATATAAAAAATTTAGGGCTTTATTTGCTCAATGAAAAATAACAAATATTTTTATTGCAAAATATTACATGAAAATCCTTTAACCAAAATTCCGTTTTTGGGGCAAAAGTGCAAATTTTCATTACTTGACATTTAATATTAAGCTTTTATAAAATGCGTATTAGTTATGGCTACAATTTTCTCTCACAATGTAGTACATTTAAACGTTGATTTTGGTATCAAAATTTGATTTTTCTGTTTTTTGATCAAAATCATGAGTGCTGGTAAGGATAAAATGAGCCCCGAAAATGTCCGCTACAAAAACTGAATTTTCAGACCGCACGTGGTTAAATACAAGAAAAGTCAAACAAAAAAAAATACTCTTTATTTAAAACTTGGATATATCATAGTATAAGAGGAGACTTAGCCGTTCAATCTTGCTGTGCTCAATTACGGCGTTGCTCAACGGGTCGCTTTTGCAATTTTTTAATAAATGTATGATATGAGAGCCAGTTTTTCTGGTAGAAAATGCATGTTTCTATGATAACAGATATTGCCTATTTTGTTTAATTTATGGGTTGATGCGCTGTAATGCTGCTTTTACATTGGCTGAAACGTGGAATTTAGCAGGGTTTTAACTGTGCTAAATAATGCAAGGCCTTGAAAATCCTTTTCTACGTGTGTTGTTTCTTTTTTTTTTGTTTTCATATTCCAAGGATATTATTTACCGTTTGATAAGGCATATCAGACTATCAAGCTGGTATTCTTTTCTTTTATCTGAATAAGCATGCTAACATAAGGGACTAATTGTTATATCAAAATATATACATGGCATTGCCGATGTTTATTTTCATAGTCTCAGTCCTGGGTGTACCCATATCATCATTGTATTACCCGAGATTGCCGTTTATTACTACATATATCCTCACATTGTATATTGAATAAACTCCACCTTTTACTCTTGTTCAATTCTTATTGTTAATTGATAAAACACTAATGTTTTTAACGCAGGTAGGAGTCGTTATATTAGAGACTGATATTTTCATTTAACTGCATTCTAAGATCAAGTATCATTATTTACTATTGTACTATTGGAAGTATTTCTTGATTACAAGATCAAATCGAAGACAATAATATTTTTATCTACCCAATGAAAAGCTAGAGCTAGCTACAAACTCAAGAAATGTACCAGAAAAGTGATAAAATTTCCAATGATATAGAAACAAAAAAAAAGAATAATCTAATGTTTTCTCTAGTAACCATAGATTTGATCGTAGCTACTACTGTATACTTGAAAACAAATCTTTTTACCGCTGACAATCGTAAACTAAAATAGTAAGTTTAAAGAAGGTTAAATTGTTTAAATTTTATGTGTGATAAAGTAACATATATAATCTTAGATTTGGCTTGCATATAAATTTAAGTAATAAGTGCTATTTAAGTTTATGTTTGAGCAAAAACCATTGTTGCTGTAAACATTATAGCCATAAACATATTTACAAATGATGATAATAATCGTAAATGTTGTATTCCACCTACTAGTATCATACATTATCACCTTCTACAGTATCAATACATCTTAAAATCTATTGACTACGACATGTATTGAAGTACAAGTCTTGATATCGGATATAAGAAACTCCTAGTGTACCAAGTTTAATCCAGTAATTACCAAGAACGCTTGGACCTCAATTATGACACCACATTATTTCATCCCAGCAGTTAACCAATCAAGTAGTTATCAAATCAACATCCAAGCATATTTAGCGCAGCATTGAAACAACACAACTCACAAGCTCTGCAAGAACGGCTAAATCATGATTGATCCATTTCAATCCATAGATTACTATCAACCAGATCCAATAATGGTTCAATAGTGCCTTAAATTACATCTCAGGATCTCAATGTCAAATCAATATAAAAGGCCATACTTTTACATCTAAATAAACGATATCTTGTTTTTATTATACAGTTGAAGAACTGATTAATTACTCATTCTTTTATAATTGTATTCTTTTTTAAGTACTATTTATCAATCCTGAAAATATACGACAGTAAATTTATTGGTTCTTGTATGTATTGCTCTACATCAACAACGTATTGAATTGTATTGTCTATAATTTATATTAATAAAAAAAAATGTAATTTAAAAACCCATTCCAGTAAAAAAATGCAATTGAATTTTGAGAACGGCACGATGCTCATGTAAAAATCAATTTGTTCCCATACAATCTGTTTAGGATATTGACTAAATATTGAACTGGATTATGTAATACTAATAATGAGCGCAAAAGGTATGGTTCATCGTAAGTTCTTAATAGGCTATCTGGATATGATCGTTAGAGTTAGGAACTGTAAGGAATGATGTATATCAACTTTATTATTTCAATTATGGAATAAGGTGGAGTGATTATATTATGTATTATATTTAATATTTAATCTAAGATGATGTGATATTATTTTAAGCTGAGCCAATGTAAATCTTTACCTGCGATTCACATTGATTGTTTCTGTTATAAAGAATATTCTCCCGTTTAATCAACTATCAAAAAATATTCTATCTACTTAACTTTGCCTCCTCCTTGTTGGAACTGATTCTGGTCATATCTATTCATATCAAAACCCCATACAACTGGCCTTCTAACTTATGAAATCAAGATTTAACTATCGAATGTTATACCCTATATCCGTGCTCCTAAAACATATAAATACCTGGTCTTTATACTCATAGTTTGACATCTTCATTTTTTTTCTTATACATACAGTATACTTAAATAAATATATCTAGTTCTAATTGTATTTTAGCTGACTATCTATCTTAAGTATATATATAAACACAATCAGCTCATTATGCTCGTGGTCAGATTTTATCGTTATGCACAAATAGAAATAATTATACGCTTATGGGCAATTCTACTATTATGCACACATAGGATTAATGTCATACACACGGACAGAATCTATAATTCTACACATACAGGCTTTTCGTTATGCTCGTGTGCAGTTTCTTTTGTTGTGCCCATGTGCATCTTGTTATCTTTTTAGTCATTATTCAGTGGGCGCAACATCTCCTCAGGCTATACGGTGCAGCCCACCTGGACACAAAAAAATTATTTTGTGCAGCACAGGTCGGCCGTAGTGCTTTTATATATAAATCCTTTAAATTTGTGATTTTATGGACTTTTTTTGAATTCATTTGCATGATATTATACTTTTCAAGTTAAACCCGTTATTAGGCTAATAACGTTGTAGGTTGTATTTATGCTTTACTTAAAATAAGCCTTTGAATAATTAATAGTAATACAGTTGAACCTTAATTTTTGTATGAAATTTCGATACCTGCATCTCATAGCTGCTTGGAATATTTAAGTAACCGCGTCCGGGCTGTCCGGTAATGTTTTCTAAAAATTTAAAGCTTGAAAATATCATTAGATGGCCGCTTCCGGAGATTATTCGGCTTTTTTTTTTTTGGAAGGGTGACCATTGTTGGCAAAAATATGAATTAT
Source organism: Mucor racemosus (assembly GCA_027405735.1). NCBI lineage: Eukaryota > Fungi > Mucoromycota > Mucoromycetes > Mucorales > Mucoraceae > Mucor > Mucor racemosus. The sequence goes on from JAPEHQ010000005.1 coordinate 2,684,648, forward strand.
ATACTATGCTGTATGCCACCAAGTACCATAAGTTATGATCTTCTACTGTATCAATACATCTTACAATCTATTGACTACGACATTTATTGAAGTGCAAAATCTTGATAACGGATATAAGAAACTCCTAGCGTACTAAGTTTAATCCAGTAATTACTAAGAACGCTTGGACCTCAATTATGGCACCATATTATTTTATCCTAGCGATTAATCGATCAAGTAATAGCTATTAAATCAACATCCAAGAACATTTAGTGCAGCATTAAAACAAGGCACCTCAAAAGCCCTGAAAGCACGGTTAAATTATGATTGATCCATTTCAATTCATAGATTACTATCAAACAGATCTAATGGTTCAATAATGACTTAAATTATATCTCAGGATCTCAATGTCAAATCAATATAAAAGGCCATACTTTTACATCTAAATAAACGATACCTTGTTTTTATTATACAGCTGAAGAACTGATTCATTACTCATTCTCTTTTAATTGTATTCTTTTTTTAAGTATTATTCATAAAACCTGAAAATATACGACAAGGCCAAACCTTTTGCAATTCTGCGGATGAGCACTAAAAGTAACTTTCATTACAACGGGAGGTCATTTGGATTCATATTTGTTGAGAAGAACTGATGGGCTTGCTGACCTTAGTAGGTGTAAGTAGCAGGTAACCAACTTGTTGCCCGAACTGGCTGAACGTACAATGACCCATGGATGCTGGTAGTATTGGTGTCGAGCCGGATTTTGCCGTTTTTCCAGCCAAATTTACTAGTATGCATATCATATGCTGCATTAATAAAAAAGGAAAAAATTTGCTAGACATATGCAAACCTTACTAATTAAGGAAAAAAAGGAGGATAATATTCGATGAGAAGCAAGGTCATTGGAGATTCTCTTTCGCAATTCATATCCTAATACCAAAGGGCTTCCCCTTTGGCGGGTTTAAACTCACAAATATGTGTGTCGTCCTCAATTTGTAGCGCATGCGCTACCCGTTAAGCTTGTCACTCTCCTTTGGTATACAGTTTTAATCCCCATACATGTGAACATGTATTTTTCAGTTTTTCACTATTTTGGGAAATGCAGCAAATTAATGTGTATTTTTTTTGGAAATGATAATAGAGCCTTCCAGAAATTGGTAATAGAAATCATCTGAAAAAAATGCCAATTTGTGATGGAGATATAAACAAAACTCAATGTTATTAGTATATTAATATTAAGCTGTATAAAATAAAAATTGAATATGAATGAATGTAAAACAATCTTTGCCAAAATGGGAATTAGTATAACACCATCTACAACGCATAGAGACCCAAGTGATATTCAACAGATGCACTGGCATTAGACAATTCATTTTTTAGGAGTAGAAACACCTAGGATTATACTGGAAAACCAAAGTACGCATTATTCATCAAACTAAAAACAGGCATCAACTTTCCAATCCACCATTGTTAAATGCAGAAATCAATTGTATGATTTCTACGAATGCGAATTAGTAATATGACATACTGCTGTCTGAATCAATCAGTTTGATAATTATAATTAATGGTAATAATAATAATAATAGGATTAAGGTTTTAAAGTAATAACAAAAAACTATTAACAGTATACTAGTAAATTGTAATTTAATACGTTATCGTTTAATATAACTAAATATTATCAATGAATCAGAGAAAATGCAACTAGTAAAAAACTAATACCTAATGTACATCGAGGTCAAGGTAGACAAAAGGTGCATTCATTGTGTAGTGGAAATCGCAACATTTTGATGGATAGAAATTACAGGACCAAGACGTTGCATTTGCCTCAGGATTTTTAAAAGGGTTTAAAAGCATACTTTATCAAACTTACTTAGATGTTAAATACTCACCATATGCTATTAGTAATCTTGTTTTATATTTGATTGCGGTATTATTAAAAATCAAGCCTTTTATAATAGCCCATAACAATGACAATGGGATGTTTCTGATTTTAGATTGACATTCATCATAAGGCGGGTTAATGATACATCTGATACCACTGCAGATTCGACAAGTTAATTTAATTTATGGAATTTGAATGAAAATACCAAGGAACCATTTGTCAGTGCTCAAATTGGTTCTGGTAAAGCATTGATTAAACTGGCTTGGGAGAAAGAGAGTAAAAAGGCGGCAATAGATTCCAGCGATGGCTGTTTATATATATACTTAAGATAATCAGCTGAAATACAATTAGAACTAGATATATTTATTAAGTATATGTATAAGAAAAAAAAGATGAAGATATCAAGTTATGAGTATAAAGATCAGGTATTTATATGTTTTAGGAGCGCGGATATAGGGTATAACATTCGATAGTTGGATCTTGATTTAATAAGTTGGGAGACCAGTTGTATGAGGTTTTGATGTAAATAGATATGACCAGAATCAGATCCGACAAGGAGGAGGCAAAGTTAAGTAGATAGAATATTCTTTATAACAGAACAAACCAATGTGAATCGTCGGTAACGATTTCCATTGGCTCAGCTTCAATAATATCACCTCATCTTAGACTCAATATAATATATAATAAAATCACTCCACCTTATTCCATAATTGAGATAAAGTTGATATGAATCATTCCTTCCAGTTCCTAACTCTAATGATCATGTCCAGATAACATATTAAAAACTTACGATGAACCATACATTCTGCGCTCATTATTAGTATTACATAATCCAGCTCAATATTTAGTCAATATCCTAAACAATGGCCATGTTTATGTTTATGGTATTGGAGAGGTAAGAAGACTAAACCTTAATGTAAGTCACCTCTAGAGCATTAATTATCAAGTACGGTTATATTATCATCAAATAAAATACCACACAATATTAACATGTATAAATACTTACAGTAATAAGCTCGAATCAAGAGGGTACAGCATCATTAATTCTTGAAAAAGTTCTCAAGTATTATAAAAACTCTTATCTTTAAGACTTACAAGGCTTATAAGCGGAATATTAATTTAAAAAAATATTTTTGTCCAGGTCATCAATTTTGGCATTTTTTAGTTTTTTTTTTCTGATTTTGCATATCTAGAGCCAATTATACTACTAATTATAAAAACAAAAAATATACACATATACAAACTTTAGGGCTCTATTTGCTCAATGAAAAATAACAAATATTTTTATTGCAAAATATTACATGAAAATCCTTTAACCAAAATTCCGTTTTTGGGGCAAAAGTGCAAATTTTCATTACTTGACATTTAATATTAAGCTTTTATAAAATGTGTATTAGCTATGCCCACAATTTTCTCTCATAGTGTAGTACATTTAAACGTTGATTTTGGTATCAAAATTTGATTTTTTTGTTTTTTGACCAAAATCATGAGTGCTGGTAAGGGTAAAATGAGCCCCGAAAATGTCCGCTACAAAAACTGAATTTTCAGACCGCACGTGGTTAAATACAAGAAAAGTCAAACAAAAAAAAATACTCTTTATTTAAAATTTAGATATATACCATAGTATAAGAGACGTAGCCGTTCAATCTTGCTATACTCCATTACGGCGTTGCTCTGCGGGCTCGCGTTTGCAATTTTTTAATGAATGTATGATATGACAGACGGTTTTTCTGGTAGAAAAATGCTTGTTTCTATGATAACAGATATTGCCTATTTTGTTTAATTTATGGGTCGATGCGCTGTAATGCTGCTTTTACATTGGCTGAAATGTGCAATTTAACAGGGTTTTAATTGCGCTAAATAATGTAAAGCCTTGAAAACCCTTTTGTACGTTTGTTGTTTCTCTTTTTGTTTTCATATTTCAAGTATATATCCGCCGTTTGATAAGGCATATCAGACGAAAGTATCGAGCTTGTATTATTTTCTTTTATCTGAATAGGCATACTAGCGCAAGAGACTAATATTTTCATTTAACCGCATTCTAAGATCAAACATCATTATTTACTGCTGTATTGTTGGACGTAATTCTTGATTACCAGATCAAATCGAAGACAATGATATTTATATCTACTCTGTTGTATTCCACCTACTAGTATCATACATTATCACCTTCTACAGTATCAATACATCTTACAATCTATTGACTACGACATGTATTGAAGTGCAAGTCTTGATATCGGATATAAGAAACTCCTAGCGTACCAAGTTTAATCCAGTAATTACCAAGAACGCTTGGACCTCAATTATGACACCACATTATTTCATCCCAGCAGTTAACCAATCAAGTAGTTATCAAATCAACATCCAAGCATATTTAGCGCAGCATTGAAACAACACAACTCACAAGCTCTGCAAGAACGGTTAAATTATGATTGATCCATTTCAATCCATAGATTACTATCAAACAGATCCAATAGTTCAATAGTGCCTTAAATTACATCTCAGGATCTCAATGTCTAATCAATATAAAAGGCCATACTTTTACATCTAAATAAACGATATCTTGTTTTTATTATACAGTTGAAGAACTGATTAATTACTCATTCTTTTATAATTGTATTCTTTTTTAAGTACTATTTATCAATCCTGAAAATATACGACATACTCAATAAAAAGCTAGAGCTGGCTATAACCTCACGAAATGCTCCAGAAAAGTGATAAAATTTCGAATGATATAGAAACAAAAAAAAAAGAATAATCTAATGTCTTGTCTAATAACCATAGTTTTAATCGTTGCTATTGTATACTTGAAAACAAATCTTTTTACAGCTGACAATCGTAAACTAACATAGTAAGTTCAAAGAAGGTTAATTTGTCTAAATTTTATGTGTGATAAAGTGACATATATAATCTTAGATTTGACTGGCATATAAATTTAAGCAGTAAGTGTTATCTAAGTTTATGCTCGAGCAAAAACTATTGTTGCTGTAAACATTATAGCCATAACCATATTTACAAATGATAATAATTGTAAATATATTAGCTGTTGCATGTATTGCTCTACATCAACAACGCAATGAATTGTATTGTCTATTATCTATATTAATAAAAGCAACTGTAATTTAAAAACCCATTCCAGTAAAAAATGCAATAAAATTTTGAGAACGGCACGATGTGATGCTCATGTACAAACTAATTTGTGCCCATACGACCAGCTCATTATGCTCATGGTCAAATTTTATTATTATGCACAAATAAGGATAATGACGATGATATGCTTGTGGGCAGTTCTACTATTATGCACACATGGAATTAATGACATGCACATGGACAGATGAATCCATAATTCTGCACATACAGGCTTAGCGTTGTGCTCGTGTGCAGTTTCTTTTGTTGTGCCCATGTGCATCTTGTTGTCTTTTTAGCCATACTTAGTGGGCACAACAGCTCAGGCTATAGTGCGCAGCCTATCTGGGCACAACGAAATCATCTTGTGCAGCAGCACAGGTCGGCCGTAGTATTAAGATACATTGAACGCCAACATCGTACTTGGTAAAACGCTTTATTACTTTATTGCAAGTCAACACAACTAAATGGATGCTAGTTTAGCATCATCAGTTGTTGAATCAGATAAACTTGAGATTAGACGACTCGACCTCTTTTAATAGTTTCGCAAACCATGAATTAATAATGGACTGTTATTATAGATACGCTAATCAAGGATGGTGAGTTAACTCTAATGGACGAACGAGTCGATTAGCAGTATAAACGAAATGTTAAAATCAATTAAAGCAACAATTGAATGAACAAAAAATGACAAAGCATGTAAATTAACATAATTGAATTGTTTCAAGCATTTTGAACTGATTACACCTTTACTTTTGACCTATAAAAATTGATTCATTAGTAAAATCAATTAACAAGTAATGATTATGGTGTACCTTTAAGAGTTGGTAGTAGTATACAAGACAACGTCTCGTTTTCCTCTTCGTGGCTGATGGCTACATTTTAATCAATGTGAACATGGATTTTTTACATTATTTAACATATTTTTACATTATTTTCTCCATAGTGTAAGGACTTTTTTTGTAATAAATAAATATTCTCTTTATATAGCGTTTATCAGAGAGGTTTGGTAAACATTCCTAGGTCCATACATAGCCAATAAAACCTCTTGTTAGATATAAGTCTTGATAGTAGCCAATCGGTGTATTCATAGATTTTATGGGTCCTTGATCATAATGGTGTGATTAGATCCACATTATGTTGATTGGCCTTTAACACTATAAGCTGTTAGGATTGAAGCTGGACAGAAAGTTTCATATTAGTATGAATCAACATGTATCATTTAGTAATGTTATGTATATTCATGCCAGCTATACTTTAATTGAGAATCGGGTGTAATAGTAATCAATATAATGGATAAATATGTACATATTCTACAGTATTACAAATAAAAAAGTTTAAAAATTTTATGTCAATAAAATAGATCAAGTAGGAGCTGTTCTAAACGCATGATTGACAACTGGGGTTGCCAAAAACCAATTTAAGAGCCGTTCTTGTGAGGATGGAAATATGGAGATGCCCAATTTCCTCTACCTAATTTGTATGGGCTATTTCAGATTGTTGCATCCACAGATCTGGGTGCATTCCTTGGTTAAGATTACGACACAGTTTGATATGTTAAGTTCTACATTGCTGTGTATTATGTTATGAAGCTCCGTGTATGCAGGAATATGGAACTAGTGTGTGTCACCTAGATTTGATTGGATATATGAATATATATAAATAGACTCCTTTAAACAGGTCATATAATTAGAGAATGTGAATATAAAAGAAGATGGTTCGATCTTATAATAAAGTTCTTTAGTTTTAGTGTGCTCTTTCATTTTATAACAGTTTTCCTTTATTTTTATTAAATGATTTAGTACATATTTTAGCTTTGAGATTGATATAATCTCCTGGCGTAACACAGATATTTTTTGCAAATTCTTATATAATTAAATAATGGTTCGAAATTAATGTTTGAAGTTGTACTTAATGTACAGTAAGTATACAAATAACATATTTTGGTTTCATTAGCCCAGTTGTTTTTGAAGAAGAATTTTAGCACAAGTTTCAATAAAAAAACTCTCTTCCCCTGCATAAAAAAAATAAAGCGACTGGAAAAATGCTTTTAATCCATGAATATTAATCCCAATGGGCTCAAAGTTTTAAGATATATAATACAGTTGAAACAGTATCCATAATCCAATTTTTTAGTTTCCTTAAATTGTTAATTAATTCGTAGTACTAAAACACCCACTTTTTCGGTTTCTGAAAAGTTGCATGTAACGGTTTATAGCATGATAGGTATAATTAAGGTAGTGGAGTTTGTGACATAATCAAATAATTTTAATGGCATTTGAATATCAATTTATATCATAATTCCATCAAAATGCAGCTACAATTAAGCGAGATAATGCAAATGAAAGCTAGACATCTTGCGTAGATTATAAAAATAAGAGCTATGATATAAAAAAGTTTACTATCCTCTTTGGGTTAATTAAACGACCTGTTATTTAGCAATCATTTTCATTCTTTACAATTCTAGATACCAAGATTGTCAGAAACTTTAAAATGCTTTTAAAATTAATCCAAAATTTATGTCGTAAATTGTGTTATTGATTTGGGGGGGGGGTATCAAGACCTTAAAAATTATTAGTGTCGGTAGATATACAAATGATTAAAAAGAAAAAAAAGCATTTTTGCATTGGTTAATATTATATATTTATGATTTAAGGCAACTCCTGGGCAATCATATTAAATAGTTGTAGCATTCAAAGCTGCTGACTGATAGCAACGATTTTATAAATTGTATTTTGTGCGGCCTTAAAACGAAATCAATTTTTTTAAAGATTATGCTATATCTAAGGTGCATGGTGTCCGAAAACACCAATTGAGCCTGTTTCAATCGATATTTTGTATCTCGATGGTAGGAGAGCTTTTCAATATAAAATAGCAATTCACGCTTCTATATATTTTTATGAGCAATAGATTAAAAATTAAGTGGAATGTAGGAGAAAATATTTAATGGCAAAAGCACTACCAAGAAGTTTTAATGTTGTATGAAAAGGAGTTTTTGAAGCCCAGTAAAATTTTTTCGTTCTTTCATCTTCTTTTGTTTTGCGTGTTTGATAATATTAACTTTTGTGTTCACCATTTTGATATCAAATACCATGTCAAATCTCACAGCAACATATAACAACGCAACCAAAAATACCAATAAAGTTATTGAGATACCACTTGATAATAGTAAAACTTTGACTGACAATATTTTGAACTTGAAGGAGCAAGTAAACACATTTCTGACAAATGTTCTAGAACAAGAAAAGCAAAGTAAAGTAACTTCAGTGGAAGAAGATGAAATTGAAAAGCAAAAGCAAGAAGAACAGGAACAAGAAGATGAAGATGAAGCAGAACAAGAAAAAGAAGAAGAAGAAGAAGAAGAAGAAGAAAAGCAAGATTCTCCAATGACAGTTGATAAACCTGAACTTTCTGAAGAACAAGCTACAAAAAAATTAAAAACAGACCCTTAAAAAGATGCCTCACAAACGCGAAATATCTTGTACATATATAAATCAGACTAATAAATTAGCTATTCATTGTTATGTTTAAATCCAAATATGTACAATATAATGAAATTAAGTTTCCAGACCCGAATGTAAGCTAAAACATACAAGCCAACATTAGCAGCAATTTGTTTAAAGAAGAGAAGGGGTACAGTATCTCTTCAATCAGCCAACAAGAAGATCAGAGCCGGACTTTTTAATGGTCGTGTCTCTTCCAATTTGTTTCTATTTAAATATACCATCTTGTTTCTTATTTTCTTCTTTTTCTTCTTCTCTCTTTTTTTCCCCTTTCTTTTCATACTTTTCTTTGTCGTTTTTTCGTTCATCCAAGTGTAAGTTAAATCAAGTAAAATGTTGTAGAATTTTATATAAATACATGACAATAGAAACAAACATGGCTTTCTTTGTCCGCCCCTCTAAATACCGCCACGTTTATGGTACTTGTGCCAAAAGAGATTTCAGTTATGATAATCTTCGTGTAAGCGCTAATGCTTGGGATACCAACATGGTGAAGGCAAATCCTGTAAGTTTATTTAGCTTTTTTTTTTTTTTTTTTTTTTTTTTTTTCTCTAAAAAAAAGGGGGAAATAGAAACTAAAATGGTAGTACAATAATTAGTTGTTCATTTCTGTTAACTGGCAAGCCTCAGGTGGTGGTGCTTTTGCTGTTATCCCTCACACTCAAGTTGGTAAGCTTTCCTTGTCAAAGAAAATGTATAGAAATTAACTGTTTATATAAATAGGCAAGTTGCCTGATAATTATCCTCTTTACCGAGGACATACTGGCCCTGTTCTTGATACCGATTTCAATCCCTTCAATGACTATGTTATTGCTTCCGGATCTGAGGATAGCAAAGTTATGATTTGGAACATCCCCGAAGAGTACGCCGAAAATCAAGAGGAAGTTACTCCTGTCTTGAAGTTATCTGGTCACGGCCGGTAAGTTTTTATGCGTTTCTGTTTGTGCAAGAACAATGCATAACCCCATTTAAAATCATTTATTTGTAGTAAGGTTGGCCATGTTCTTTTCCACCCAGTTGCCGAGAATGTTTTAGCTTCTGCAAGTACTGATTTAACTATCAAATTGTGGGATATTGAAAAGGGAATCGAGAAGCAAGAGATTACAGGCCATGGTGAAATTATTCAATCTATGGCATGGAATTATAATGGTTCTCTTTTGGCAACAACTTGTAGAGACAAGAAGCTTCGTGTGTTTGATGTCCGTGCCAATGAAATTGTTCAAGAAGGTCCTGGCCATCAAGGTATCAAGGGTTCTCGCGTTGTATGGCTCGGTGATTCTGATCGTTTAGCTACTACTGGTTTCTCCCGCATGAGTGATCGTCAATTGAATTTGTGGGATTCTAATAATTTGGCTAAACCCATCAAATCTGAATTTTTGGATACCTCTTCCGGTGTCCTTATGCCTTTTTATGATACAGATAACAAAATTTTGTATCTTGCAGGAAAAGGGTAAGCACATTTATTTTAGCACACAATAATCTACTCCTTAACCCCCTTTCTTTATATGTATGTAGTGACGGTAACATTCGTTATTACGAGTATGATAATGATGCTTTATACCCTCTTTCTGAATTCAAAGCTATTGAACCTCAAAGAGGTATGTGTTTCTTGCCTAAGCGTGGTGTTCATGTCAATGAATGTGAGATTGCTAGAGCTTACAAGGTTGGCACTACTTTGATTGAACCCATTTCTTTCACTGTGCCTAGAAAGGTAAAATGCAAGTTTACATATACTGCGATGATTATATCTTAATATTTCCATTTCTCTAGTCCGATGCATTCCAATCTGATATTTTCCCTCCTTGTATCAGTGATGAACCTGCTCTTACTGCAGATGAATGGTTTGAGGGTAAGAATGCCAATCCCAAGTTGATTGATCTTGAAGCTGGTTTTACTGTCAAGGCCAAGAAGGAATTTACTCCTTCAGCACCCGTTGAAGAGGCAAAGCCTGATACTGCATCTGCTTCCTCTGGAACTGGTAGCGCCAATTCTGGCGAAAACAATGTAAGTGTCTATTTTAGGCAACGTCCATTCCCACCAATTAACATTTTGGATACATATTAGGTTCAGGAACAACTCAAAGATATGAGCAAAGAAAACGAAGAATTAAAGAATGTAGTTGCTCAAAAGGATACGAAGATTCGTGTTCTTGAGATTGAAGTTGATAAACTTCGTACTGAATTGGCTGAATTAGCTTTAGCCAAGAAGAATGAGGAACTTAAGGCTGAAAAGCTTGAGGAATTACCTCACTCTGGTAATGCTTTGGCCGAGTAAAAAGAGAAAGCATAATATCTACAAAACCAACTGCTTTGTTATTCAACATTTACAATATGTCAACAACTCATTTAATTATCTAATCCCCCCCCCCCTAACCAACCTTATAAACACGCTTAAACTACAACCACAAGATACTCATATCATGGAAAATTTATATTGTGCATTTTGTATATATAATGCCAAGATTATGCTACAATTTTTTGAAATTAAAAGAATAAACATAAATATGTATAAATAATAAATTCGTGTATCATATCTTGCTTTTAAAAATGATTACATGCTTTTTACTTTGTGCAAAACGTAGTGTAATGGCAACAAGAGCCCTTCTTGTGACACAAATGAAGGCACCAAAGAATCAACGTCTTTCAGAAAACCTGCAGAAATATTGGCGAAATTGCAGCGAGCATGTTTTGCTTAGGTATAATAGTATTTAATAAACAACACAAATATAAAAAGCCAGAAAATGGTGGTATCTAATCGCTTGAAGAATTTTCTGGAGAGTGCAAATTGTTCTATTTGTTTTTTTTTTAGCTATACATTTTTTAGCATCTTGTTGTCATCCATGTACTTTCTATTTCACATCTGTGTATGTTATTCATGTACAAGTAGTCCTCAAACTTCAAAAATATCGAAACCTCAATAAGAGTGAATGTTTAAGATGGGAAATTTTATGTCGCTTTTGCTCGGATCAAGATTGACATTATCTTCATAATGAAGCATGTTTCCTTTGATTTGCATTCCTTGATAAATTTCTTATAAAACATAGATGATTGGCAGGGAATATGTTGATTCCGATCATAGTAACCATCTTGCAATGATTGGCTGTAACATCAATTTTTGGTTGACTGTCCGATTGTTTTGCGGTGCCCGGGACATTGAAGGTCTGTTAAATATCCATAGTGATTCTTTAACGTATCATCCTCTTTTTCGTGATTGCCAAAGGTATATATAAGAGATAATAATAACAAGGGGAAGGAAGTGATAGATAGATGATTATAACATCATAATGGATGGATGCAATTATACAAAGATTGTATTCATCATTCAATTGAATGAAGAAGAAAAAAAAAGTATAATCGACCATCAGGGAAAAATCCACCACATCCAGTATAAAGATTATCCAATGTATTTCCATCCATCCTTTGGTAATACGATATGAACATCGATACATTAGATATACATCTACATCAATATGAATTACAGCAATCGACACATCCTTAGTTTCCGGTCGAAATGTCATGTTCTGATCGTCCACGTCGCTTTATGCTTGAAATGTTTGGATACAAGCTCAACATGAAATGTCAAAGTTCAGATACACTCAAAGGATTTTCAATAGACATTTCAGTTTGCACATGTTCAATACTATCATATTTAAAAGGAATATCAATTAAATCAACGTAGGAAACAACGTGTATGCACAATGCCGATATTTCAACAGTATCATTATACTTTTTTTTTCTTCATTTGGGTTGAAATTATGTTGAATAATCGTTTATCTTGAGGATGCCTTGGTCTAGAGAATATGAATGAATAGAAATACTAATATAATTGATTTCTATTTAGCTATAATGCCCCACGCACCTAGAAACAGCTTCATTGCTCCTGGCGTCTCTCGCTTCTCTCGTTCTGCTGCCTACTCCAAGAAGGCTCAGTACAAGCGTAAGCAAACCGCTGTTGCTGCTCCTGCCAAGGCTGCTGCTACCGATAAGACTGTTGAGGTTAAGGGTGCTAAGAACGGTAACAACCGTACTGTCCCTGCCCAAAAGGCTTCTCGTTTCTACCCCGCTGAGGATGTCCCTCAACCCAAGGTTGGTCGTAAGTCTGCCAAGACTGGTTCTCTCCGTGCCTCCATCACCGCCGGTACTGTTGTCATTCTCCTCGCTGGTCGTTATCGCGGAAAGCGTGTTGTTGTCTTGAAGCAACTTGACTCTGGTCTCCTCCTCGTCACTGGTCCCTTCAAGGTTAACGGTGTCCCTTTGAGACGTGTCAACCAAGCTTATGTTATTGCCACCTCTACCAAGCTCGATCTTGCTTCCGTCTCTATTGATGCCAAGTTCAACGATGCTTACTTCAAGAAGTCTGCCAAGACCGAGAAGGCTTTCCTCGAAGGTGAGTCCAAGAAGGCTGCTTTCCCCGAATCCAAGGCTGCTGACCAAAAGGCTGTCGATAAGGCTCTCCTCGAAGTTGTTGCCAAGACTCCTTTCCTCCGTCAATACTTGTCTTCCAACTTTGGTTTGAACAAGGGTCAATTCCCTCACGACATGAAGTTCTAAATGTTAGTTCTTGATTATAGCTTTGAGAAATAACAAAACCTTTTTTAAAATAAAATTTATACGATATTATATATAAAAAGGGAAAAAATTGATGGTTATTTGTTGCATTTTAAAATAAAGTATTCAAAATGATAATTATCTGGATGGGTCTGTCGGTAATGTAAGATTTGGTATTGAGTGTCGGATTTTTGAGAAATGGGTTAAGTAGCTGACAAGAAATGGTTCATGTCAATTTGAAGGAAAAAATAATATGTAAAAAACATCAAAGCGCTTTTCATGATCATTACTACGATTATCTAGTGTATATGGGTAGATATGTGAGCGTTTTGTAGCTTGAAGATTTTTTTAAACATAAAGGGTAGGCTTAAATTAGGTACTTGAGGAACGCATTATTGGCCGTATCTCGATCAAAAATTGAGATATTTTCATTTTCTTAATTGCAATATGATTGCCTGATGCTATGTTACTAACCCAAATCAAGAAAAATGGAATCATCTACATTTTTAGGGAATACTCCAACATTGTTAAAAAAATCTTAATTTTTAGACATTTTACGACAAATTATTCTTACGCAATTCTCCTGTTCTAGATTTCTAAATGCAATGACAACTGCAAATCACCTGACCAGCTTTGTTTATTGGCGATCATGACAAAATTGGTAAATGCAAATCCATAACAAACACGTTGACCACAGACTTCAAATTTCAAGGACAAGTACGATAATTGACGGTGAAATAAGGTTGCTTTCTTTTCTAATGATGTGTTTTCCGTAATGGTTCCCCTTCTTTAGGTGCTCTTTTTCTTTTTGTAAAACCCTTTTATGGATAATGACATCACAATGAGCGGTCTCCATGCTGTTCAAGATGACTGTATAAAAGCTGTGAAGCGAGAGATGTTGGAACAAAAAGCCCGAAAAGACGTATATATTTTCCATTTTCTATTTCCCTTTCCCTCGTCTTTTTTCTTTTTACTCTATTTTTATAATCTGAAATACAACATGAAGATTTTTGCCTTATCTGCTATTGTTGCTACTGCTCTTGCAACTGTCTCTGAAGCTGCTGTTTCAAGGTAATTATTGAGCATACATTTTTGACATTTTGTTTATTTCGGGCTATATTTGCGAGATGTTATGCATGAGTATCAGCATAATTCCCGCTTATATCTCTTTGAAATACGCAAGTTTAATACAGGGATTTGTATGACTAATATAAATGAAATTTGTTTAGAATTGCCATCAAGAAAGTAGATGAATCCCCTTCTGAAAAACTTCAACGTTATGCTCATACCGGTGAATATTTAACCCAAAAGTACTTTGGTGCCAGTCGTTATCAAGATAAGAGTGTTACTCCTTTCCAGATTAAACCTGATGGTAGTGTAGAGCATGGCGTTCCTATTTCAAATTATATGAATGCTCAAGTAAGTAAATTTATGTACACTTGTCAAAGGTTGGTCATCTGATATCAATGCTTGTTATAGTACTACGGTGATATTGAGCTTGGTTCTCCTCCTCAAACCTTCTCCGTCGTTTTTGATACTGGTTCTTCTAATCTTTGGGTTCCTTCTACTCATTGTAATTCTATCGCTTGTTTCATGCATCGTCGTTATAACTCTGCTCAATCAGAAACCTTCAAAGAAAATGGCACCGAATTTGCTATTCAATATGGTACTGGCTCTTTAGAGGGTTTCATCAGTCAAGATACTTTGCGTGTTGGTGGAATCAAGGTTGAAGATCAAGGCTTTGCTGAGTCTGTCAAGGAACCTGGTTTCACTTTTGCTTTAGCCAAGTTTGATGGTATCTTTGGTCTTGGTTATGACACCATTTCCGTTAAGCAAACAGTTCCTCCCTTTTACCACATGGTCAACAGGGATTTGGTTGATGAGCAACTCTTTTCTTTCTGGTTGAATGATGTTAACAAGGGTGATTCCGAAACTGGCGGTGAACTCGTCTTTGGTGGTGTTGATCCTGAACATTATAAGGGCAACATTACTTGGACTCCTATTAAAAGAAAGGGTTATTGGGAGATTGAGCTTGAGAACATCAAGTTTGGTGATGAATACATTGATTTAGATCCCGTTGGTGCTGCTATCGATACTGGTTCTTCTCTTTTGATTGCCCCTACTACCATTGCTGATTTGATTAACCATGAGTTAGGTGCTGAAAAGAATTGGGCTGGTCAATATACTCTTGATTGTTCTGTTATTCCTACTCTTCCTGAATTCTGTTTTGTTTTCAATGGTAAGGACTTCTGTTTGAAGGGTGAAGATTACGTTCTCAAGGTCCAAGATCAATGTATCTCTGGTTTCATGGGTATGGATATCCCTGAACCTGCCGGTCCTCTTTGGATTGTTGGTGATGTCTTCCTTCGTAAATTCTATAGTGTTTATGATCTCGGAAACAATAGAGTTGGTCTTGCTGAATCCAAATAAATTAAACAATCTTACAATCTCTCCTCCTCCTCCAACAACCTTTTTATAATATAGTAAAAATAAATTAAATTTAATTATGCCCATTTTTTTTCTGTTATTGCAAGAAATCTTACAGTAAACTATTAAATATTTGGTCTAATTATTGATGCGAACATTATTCTGGATTTTTATCCATGCTTGTTGAGCTTTGTTTGTCTAAAAATTGATATTGAACGATGCAAAACGCAATATATTCATGCTCTCCATACGAAAATGCACGAAATGGCCTGTAAAACTTCATTTATGCACGAAATTTGCAGTAGAAATATGATTTATATTTTCTTTCGTGTAATGCACTGCATTTTTGTTGTCGTTTTATGCATCAGGACGTCAAATCCATGGATACAGAACTAAAGCATTGATAATTGCAGTTGTAGCGGCACTTGAATTTCGAATTGGCAACTGGATCCATTTCTGTCCAGATTTGCCATTTTCGGAAAAATAATAATCTTTCGAGGATTTTTGCAACCCAACATGTAAAATTAACATCCAAAAGTGCAATAATGTAGAATATTGAATTTGTTGGCATTTACATGTTTACATTTTTTTTTTTTTTTAATTTTTTACCCGAAACAATTCTATAGTTGCAATAATGTACAATTTCAATTTTTTGAGAAAAATCAAAAATATTGGCGTACACACTGTAAATAAACATCACCAATGTATAGAGGCAATTATTTAAGACTTATAACTCCAATAAATGCCTTAGTAAAAAGTGTCGTTTTGCGACCGAAAAATTGAATTTTCTGAAAATTGGGATTTTGAACGAGGTATCATAAGAAAAAAATCGAGTTGAAAAAAAGGTCTACAAAACTCTATTAATTTGCATCAGAAATGATCTATGGAACGATAGCATTCGTTTGGTATGCTTCTGGCCGTCAGATATTATC
Organism: Mucor racemosus; assembly: GCA_027405735.1. NCBI lineage: Eukaryota > Fungi > Mucoromycota > Mucoromycetes > Mucorales > Mucoraceae > Mucor > Mucor racemosus. Next base: position 2,701,045 of record JAPEHQ010000005.1, read on the forward strand.
GAGAACCAGCAGACTATAGCATTGAAAGTGCTGAAATTAGAAAGTTTTGGCATTTCAATTACAATTACATTAATTTTATCATCTGTAAATAGATTAAAATATATAATATTTAGTTTTAAAGCGTCCAGGTCTTGACAGCTGGAAAGAAAGTGATTCGATTATGTATTTTATTCAAGCTAAATCGACATAATTGGTTGATCCAGGACATCGCTTTCGAATTCAATTATCTCTATGTAGAGCCAGTAAATCTACTGTTGAAACAGTGGACCCATTTCTCATAAAGCATCCTATAATTATCAAATGTAGGCTAAAAATGTGATATGTATCTGATGATGCTTTATGATACACAGAAGCATTTACGTTTTCCTCTCATCATTTGTACAATATCGTATAAAATAAAGCTTCCGTACATAAACCTTGAGGTTTAGTGATGAAATACAAATCGATGGCAACTGAAACGAAGAGGACTACTGTAGTAGTGTGAATAGAATTTCACAAATGACAACTGGAATTGGAAACATTGTATGAACCTTAAATACATTCAAGTTTATTTATAAGTTAAACGCAACTTGTGTTATTAAAGAGTGGGTTTATTACTATTAAAGAATATAAAAGGAACTCTTCTTGGCTTCTCAAAGTGAATTAAATCCACAATGATACTAACAGAAACAACTACGAGAAAGTGAGAGCTCATCTGTTTCCAAAAAGAAACGGTTATAGAATATAACTTTATAGATATGCCCCGAATTTACTATTTCAAAGCATGCACGAAAGCTAACACTTCAAGACAGCAAGTGGTGTGGAAGCACCCCTCAGATGAACTAAAAGCCCATTATTTAAGCAAACCTACTTGGAAATAACTATAACTGGTACTCCATTAAAGAGACCAATTGAACCCTTCTTGGCTTCTCAAAGTGAATTAGATCCACAATGATACTGACAGGAACAACTACGAGAAAGTGAGAGTCCATCAGTTCCCACCAGCCATGCGAAGACGAGAGCTAAAATAGAATAGACCGCGTTAGAATACAAGTTTTTTTATTTGTTTGTTTGTACACTTACTGTACTGGATACTAAATAGTAATCGAGCTATCAAAAATCATGCACTCTCTACCACCTGCGGGATATACCCAAAAGAGAGAGGTTGTAAGCCTTTTCATTTGGGTATAAATACCTTTCGGGGCCATTGAACCTTTTACTTCGGATTTAAAGTGGGAAGAAGAAGAGGAAAAAGGGTAAAAAGGCAAATGCAAAGGATGTTTCTTTTTTATATTGATTTTGGTATAGTAAAAATACCCACAGACTAGCTCCATTGTTTTTTTTAAGCTTCAATCTAGCTACCGTTTACTTTTGAACCTTAAATTGACACCATTTGATTCTACATGAAATTTGCTATGGAACCATGTGAATAATACCACAGTATATATTAATGGGCCTTCTGTAAATCAGACATTCATACTTTTATCTTTCTTGATTTATGGTTAAAAAAAAAGGGAGATTTGCTTACTATCGTTTCAAAAAGGTTACACGAGTATTCTGAAGGCTTATGGAGGAAAGCCACTCATTCACAACGCAGTAATCGTTAGGAGAAGCCCATCTAATTGAGTTGGCTACATTAGAAAGCTATATATACAACCGAGTTTATGAAATATGATGCCTTTTACATCAAATCTGGCCGTGTCAAAGTATTACAATCAGAATACAATAGGTTACGTTTTTTTTAATTTAAATTCAATTATGGGAAAAAATTGGTAAAACTGGTTTCTGTAAACGAGCACACTACTGAAAATACACATCAATCAACATTACCGGCAATTTTAGGTCTGTTAAAATTTTATCTGAATATATAAATCTCTTATGTATATTCTAACATTCCTTGTAAGTACTGCAAAATGCAAATTATAACCATATATTCTATGATGCATAAAACTAACGCTAAAATTACGGAAAATCAAGATATTTGTAAATATTTTGCTTTATCATCTTGCTTTACGTCTGCCACTTTAATTCATCTACTATTAAATTCATTTTATAGGTTTATTAATGCTTAATTCTTCGATAATGATCAAAAACATTGAAAAACATTGAAAATTACAGTGGTGACGGGACCTGAAATACGAATTGGCAGCCGGATTCATTTTTGTTCTATTTTGCCATTTGGGGAAAAAATATGATCTTTAAAGAATTTTTATAATCCAAAATGTATAATTGAAACCTAAAAACGTATTAATGTAAAACATGCAATCAACAACGCTCTATACGGTTGTAATTTTTGTTTTCAAAATTTTACTACAAAATTTTTGGATACTAGCAATAATGTATAATTTTAATTTTTCCAGGAAAAGTCAAAAAAATTGGTTTACAAGCTTCAAATAAGCGCTGCCAGTAGATGAAGAATGTTATTTAGACCATATGTCTCTGATATTTATTTTAGTAAAAAGTTCCGTTTTTGCTTCAAAAATCACATTTTGTTAAAATTGAGATTTTGGATGAGGTACCATAAGGAAAAAATCGAGTTGAAAAAAAGGTCAATGAAAAACCAAAAAATTGCAACAGAACAAATCTATGAAACGATAGCAACTGCTTGGTATGCTTTCTGGTTTCGGAAATAGCTAGAAACCCACAAAATAAAGCATTTAAAGTACTGAAACTGGTTAATTTTGTTTGTCTAAAGACTTCAAATTAGTATCATGTAAGGTTGATCTTCTGTAAAAGTATATAAATTGGATCATCTAGTTCTTATAGTATTCAAGACTTAACAACTAAAACAAGAAGGTAGTGTCACACAAGTATTTCGTACTATTTCCAGCTCAATGTACATAATGTGATTGAGCCAAAAAATCATGCTGAACTCGTTAAACTTGCTTCTGCGGAAGCGTAATTAATAGTCCATCCAAATAAAAGTATTTGAAGTTGATTTTGACATACTTAAAAGTGCCTTTTGTTATTTTATTTTTGCTTTCAAGCAATGTATCTGTAACAACTCTCAAACAATTTTAGATATATATATGGGCCGAGCTGCAAATGAAATTGTCGAATGAATAAATATAATATTACATTGCTTTGACTTTCATAACTCTAGAAATTGATTCTTTAGAAAACAAAAAATATTTTATTGCACTTGAAATGCCTAGCTTTAGTACTATTAGTTTTGTTTTTAGGATTAATAGATTCCAAACACATGAAAAAAATCTTTAAATCAGATGGGATATTTTTACAGGGCTGAAAAATTATGAGGATTTTTAATTATTAGCAATTGAAAAATGGATTGAAAAGGGTTCTGAAATAATGATTATGGTATGCATACAATTAAAAAAGAGAAGCAAGGACAGCAGTAGCAACAAGAACGCCTACAACAAGCGGGGTAGATGCAGAATTGGAATTTGCAGCTGAAGTGGATGCTCCGGCAGAGTTACTAGGTTGAATAGCAGCAACAGATTTACTAGCTGCTGCTAATGCAGAGTAAGCAGAAGCTTGGTATTGAGAAGGTAATTGGCTTACTTGATCAGAAGCCTGATTTTTTGGAGGTCATGTTAATAAATATTCGATCGTTTTACTTACGTATTAGTGATCTTACCACAGAGATATAAGAGTTGATACCAGAAGGATTTCTGATTAAACTACTTACAACATCAGCTATTTCGGTAGGAAGTGAAAGATTGCTTGGAATAGCAGTAGGAATAGTGATTCCACTGGCAGTAGGAGTGGCTAATTTATTATGCTTGGATTAATACAGAATTTATACATTAAAAATATTTGATTTCTACCTTCTTGGGCTATAATTACAGAGAAAACTGTTGTAAGAGAAGCGAGAATATATGCAGATTTGACCATATTGAGATAAAAGAAGAAGATAAAGTAGAAGAAAAGGGCAAGTGTCTTGTAGATCATCAACTTATTTATATTCTTTTTGATTCAGGAGATACAAAAAGCTGTACGACAAATAAAAATAGCTTAGTAAATTTTCATTTGTAGCACTGTAAATGGATTGGTTTAAATTGAAGATATTAAATCAAGTTGGAACTTGAATAAAGCAAAATGGCTTGGAAATGACGATTTGTTATTGAGATTATACATATAACAAAGAGAGAAAGAGGGAAAGACTGCATCAAAAGGTCAAGGTCTAGCCTTTTTTTTTCCAATCTTATCAATCAAGGTTCAGGGAACGGCTGTCAATTATACATGTTACAGTTTAAACGAAGGGCTATTTGTATATAAGGAGCATGTATTTATAGTGATTACTTGTAAAAATAGATTTTGGCATTTATAAGGAATCCTCGTCTAGAACCATCACATTCAATGAATCATATTAACTTGGCTGCTCTTCTGCAGGAGATAGATTTCAGGATGCAGTCGATGTATTCTGCTACTATATTTTTATTAAATTAATAGATTTTTGGCAGTTTAGTTATAAAATTCAATCAATTTCTATCGTGTTCTACATGACAAAAAATTAGATCGAAAAGTTATATTGATCCCAGGTAATTCGAGTTACTCACATCTTTTTTAATTAAAGTCTATTTTATTATACGTATATATATATATATATATATCAGAATATGTATACATTGAATGAAACAACTATATAAAATTAAAAATATATACAAAAGATTCTATATGATTTAATTAATAGGAATGCCTGTGTCTATTCTCTCTATTTTTAGCGATTTTTGAGTTTTTTCATGCCATCTTTTACAGATAGATCGAACAGCTGAATCAACATCCCAATGAAAGCATGGGAACCGGTCTATCGGCGTATAAGGAGTGGTATTCTTATTATTATTGTTCAAAGACGTGCTATTATTGCATGCATTAATACCAGTAGCCGCTTCACCCGTATTTGTAGCAGATCCTGTCTCTAGGTCATAACTGAAATTTCTAGAGCCAAGTCCTTCTTGATGATTAACAATGATCTTTTGCATTGGTAATTTAGGTGATGTTATTGAAGAGGACGGTATATGATGATCATGTGCTGAAGCTAATGAAACCAAAGAGCAATTTCCTGAACTTTCTGATCCAGATAATTGACAATAAGAACCAAAACCAGTATGTAATAAAGAACGTCGAACACTCTCATTTTGTATACCGGTGAAATGCCATTCCACTAAATTTCCGGCGTATCTATCTACGGTATCACGAGTGGTAGCAAGAATTTGAAGAGCTGTGGCATCTATTCTACAAACAGCCCCAAAATCGAGAACAATAGCCTCTAAAACTGGTAATTGCAAAGCATCGAAGTTTTGTATTTTTACACTGTGATTCCAGGGACGATCGCTATGGCTTTTATTCATATCAGCCGTGTTTCCACATCTCGTCTTTTGCTTGATGGTATGAATAATAGTATCAGAAATATGTTCTGCATTAGGGTACAGAATTGAATCGCAAAGTTTGAGTATGATAATACCAGAAGGTAAAGCAGTGATATAATCTTTGAAATTTGGATCTGTTTCATCGACATAAATGTAATGCTTATCTTTATCTGTTGAAACATCGGTAATTGTTTTGTTGCCTTGAGCATCCAAGAACATTTCATTTGTTGCTGGCTTATTATTACTATCATCATCTTGAGTAGATATTCTAGTTAATGTCTTGATTGGTGGTCTTGCAAACTTGTAGAGCATCAAAATTAATGAAAGGCCTACAGCAGCGTAAATACCAGTTTGAACATCAACGAATATAGTTACTATTACAGCACTAATCCAAACAAAGAATTCCGCATAACTAGCGTGCCATAATTCTTTAAGGTATTTACTTCCGGAAGCTAAATCAGAAACAGCATGAATTACAACGGCGGCAAGGACAGCATCAGGGATATAGTAAAAAGCAGGGGTAAGTGCGTAAAGAGCTAATACAACAATGGCACCGGAGAAAACGCCTGCAATTGGAGTTCTTGCACCAGATCTCGCCATAATTGCAGTACGGCTGAAAGCCCCAGTAGAAGGATAGCCACTACAATAAAAAAGTTAAATTAAAAAAAGTAATGCATTGAAGGGTGTTTCCGTTTTTACCCAAAAAATGAACCAACAATGTTACTAATGCCAATAGCTAATATTTCTTGGTCAGGGTTAATTTGATAATCATAAATTCTTCCAAATGATTTTGCGACAGAAATATGTTCTAAAATCAAAATAAGAACAATGGAAGGAAGAATACCACCAGCTTCACTTAGAATATCAAAATGAAGTGTAGGTACACCCATTGCATCAAAACCGGCAGGTACAGATTGAATGACAGAAATTGGACTTGTTGGTTTACCTCTACTGATCATAAATGAAATAAATGTACCCACAATAACAATCAATCCGTTTCGCATGATACCAAATAGAAAGACAGCCTTTTGAAGTGTAGGTGATTTACAAGTATATCTACCACATAAAAATCGAACTGAATATAAGAATATCAATGATGTTAAACCAAATGCAACATCCAATTGAGTGTGAGGCAATTTAGCTAACACATTTCCAAAAATTAAATAAGGCGATGCATGTGTTGAAACATCTGGAATACCAAATAGTTTTGGCCATTGACTGAGAACAATTGTGATAGCTGACCCGGTCATATATCCAGCAATAGCAGGTTCTACATAAAAAGGGTCAGATTTAATGTAAATATTTGCATAACAAAATAAAGTTTTACCAGGTATAAAATCAATCAAGATACCCAAGCGAAGAAAGCTTATAACAATCATGATAATTCCAGCAAATAAACCGAGAGTAACAGCAACTTCAGAAGGCGTGATACTAGGATTTATCTTGATTACGGAATTAACAACGGAACTTACTAATAAGGATACCGTGGCTAAATGGAAAATATATGTCAATGCCATGTATAATTGTTTGTTATTTATTTTGGATTATACTTACATATAGGCCCAATACTGATGTCTTTGGATGTGCCAAAGAAACAGTATAATGTAACACCAACAAATGAAGTACTATTTTTTATCAAGTATTAGGTTACTGAAATACTATACAGAATGTTCATCACTCACTATAATCCATACTGAGGGTCAAGATTTGCAATTTTAGCATAGGCCATGCTTTGAGGCACAATTACGATGCCTACTGTAATACCCGCAATAAGATCTTGTACCAGCCACTATTGTAACAGTTAGTATTTAATCCATGATTCGAATCAAGCGTTACTTACAGTTAAATTATATCTATGAATCCATTGGACAATGGGAAATATGCTTGAAAAATAAGACTTAAAGAAACTAGGCAATTGTTTAAAGAATTTTTTCGCCTTGACTTTGAAAGGCACAGGTGTATAATCAATTACAATAGAGTCTTTCATATTGAATTGTAGTAGTCGTATATTTTTTCAAGAAATGTAAAGACAAAATAATAAAAAAAAAAGATTGCAAGTTGGTCTGTATTTATATGTGTCAACAAAAAGGGATAACGATTGAAAAAGGATATTGGTTTTTGTTAAAGGAGGTGTCAGGAGATGGATTAAAATATGATTTCTTGGTAAGCATAGCAACATCAACTAGATTAAAATTCAAATCGTTTGTAAACGAAACGTATTCTGAATATATATCATGACCATATTAATAAAAACGTGTGCAATTTATGCTTAATTTTGCGAAAAAATAACTCTTTTTTCATGTATGTATAATATATGCAGTTTCATGCAACCATTTTTTATATATAATAGAGCAGTTGTATCTTTAATATTAAAAATGTCATTTAGCTTTCATGTAGCCGTTTATAAAACTACCCTTGGAATAAAGATGCCTTTGTATTATATCATAAACCAAAATAATACTGTACACAAATCAAGTAGAAATGTTGTGTTTAAAAGGGCTTTCTGTCTGGTTTTTTACTAATTGAATCAGCAGAATTACTGCCGCACAAGATGCATCATGATGCAATTAATAGAATAGCGCAATAACAAACTTTCCATCGAGAATTTTATTGTACTATATGTTATTTCATTCCATTATGCTGGAGCCTATTTTTGATTTGAGCTTTAGTGTGAGAATTCATCATTTTCTTATATGCAATGCTGTCCTCTTCTATTCAAGTGAAACGTCTTTTTTTTTTTTTAAAAAAAAAAAAAAAATAACCACTGGAAGAATTAGATTTACAAAGAATAAATTGTTATAAATGCTACATTAGCATTATAGCTTTGTTTTTCTATTGATAATCAATTGGATAATCGAAAAGACTGCAATCAATCAGCTGAGCAGGTTTACACTGTCTTGTTTGACATATTATACGGAGATTCGCTTGGAGATACTAGTTCAACTATATAAGCTAGTGTACATAAGGAATGTGTACTTTTTCTTTCTCATATTCTGGCATTTTAATAGAGGCGTGTGTATTTATCACTTCGATGCAACAAATGTTATTCTCTATAATCAATAAGCCAATTTGTTATGATTTTATTCATGTTATTTACATATATAAACACATACAATTTTATGCAGAGAGAAAGCTCATATGTTGTATAGCTTATCGTCTATATACTCGGATTTTATTATAATATGAAAATTTTAATCCGGGATTATGATCAAGCCCAAACTGTATCGTGAATTCAGTATGAGCAACAGTTCTATAATGTGCATAATTGGAAACCTTAAAGCGATGAAAAAGGAATAGTGGATTACACGCTGCTCTGCATGCGAGTACTATACAATTACCGAGCCTCATCATTAAGTTTATTGTGCGGATAACCTTATGTAATTGAAAATAGGGATAAATTTATTCCAACAGAAGGAGGAGTCTATAATTTATCCCATAACTCTTTAGCATATCCAATTTTCCCTGATACACCTTCAAGTCCAATTGTTGTCAATCGCATAATTTCAAAAGGATTAGTGCCATATATATTAAACGCACAAGTGATATTGTATTTCGAAGCAGGTTCAAATACAAATTTTGAATAATAACCCTTATGGCCGAGTATAGTGATTGAACGAAGGTTCATCTCGGCTGCCTTTCTAATTCCTTCTACAATCAATGCTTTACCAACTCTATTTCTTTGATATTTAGGGTTAATAGCAAGTGGAGCCAAAACTATACTTTCATAAATACCTATCTTTCCAATGGTAAATAAGATGTAACAACTAATGGTAGTGCGTCGGCATTTCCGCGAAGCTTGTCAACTAATTGTGTTTCACCTTCTTGTCCAAATGTTTAAGCATTGATTCTACCAACTCTACCATGATCAGCCTCGATGTATTTTCTTATTAGAACCATTCTTAAGTGTAGAAATATTAACCTAAAGAAACACACATCACGCTTTTATAGACACAAACTGCAGCAGATCAGAATATTATCTTTAAGCGGAGATACTTGAAATGCAAATTAACATTATTGTTCATTTCATTTCACTAAAACAAAATTTCTGGATGTACAATTGATAAAAACCGAATTCGAAAACTATGCAAATCATAAGCATAATTCATTGAATAGAATGTTGTTGCTTGTTGTATGAGAAGTATTATGCAGATTTTTGATGTAAAATGGCATTTAATGGCGGTAAATGCCTATTCAATGGTAAACAAGATATTGTACAAATCAAAGTGGTTTATAATGCTTTGGAAGGTATCAATTAGTTACTCTATAAGGAAGCTTCCGTTTCGGTAAAAAAAAAAGTGGGACGGGAATTATCCTAATTAAAGTGTGCACACTGAAGCTTTCAATCTTGACCAGGAATAAGAAAAAAGGTGAATGGTCTCATCAGGAAATTGGATTGAAATAGTTTAAACTTTGCCAGATTTTACTCTCATTTACCGATATTTATATAGAAGAAATTCATAATAGAATTTATTAGATACATATATTCTTATTTTCTTTTTACATAAGGGTATTAGTATATTATCCGGAAATGTAAAGGTACCATTCTTATCTGACATGCATCTGAAGTACAACCAAATTTTGAATGACATACGAACTTGCACTCATATATTAATGGCAATACTAAGAGTAATGATAAATAAAACGACGTTTCTCTTATTTGGTAACTTTTGTAAAACTAATAACCTGCTTTAATTATTTATTGTTTCGTTTTTTCAAATGCTATGCATCTCAGGTACAACATAATCCAAAGAAATTGATCATTTTTCCTTGAGAAAAAGGTATTCAATTTTTAAAATCGTACAAATTTAACTACATAATGTACAATATTTTTCGCAAAACACAACCTATAGAATTAAATGGGATCAGTAGGTAGCCTTGGATGATATCATTATTAAGCATTTTCAGTCTGTAGAAAGGTAATATATATATATGGCAAGCAATAAATTCTTGAATCAATCGAACAAATAGTACCATATCATTTTGATGCTAAGTTGCATATTATTACTTTATTACACATACAAGCCTGTGAACTTTTAGTTGCACTATTCTTCTTGACTTTGGTTACATTTTGAATTCTGTAGTGATACATTATGGTAAGGAGTGGCAAAGTAAAACAATCTATCAATATAATCATTCTAAGTACCTCAAGGGTTTCTTACGTCTTACATCACAGACTCAGTTGCATTTATTACCTTTACATAAAAAAGAATAAACTTACTTTACAAAATGTTATCTAGTTTGATTAAAGTTACAATCTTTATCTGACAAACTTGATCAACATTCTAATATATTCAGAGAAGGTTACACTCCATAGTTTAAATGGTTTTGTACCGTATTTTTTTCTATAAGTATCTGGTCGAGCAAAATTTAAATTGTCAAAAATTGAGTTTTTATAATTTTCAATCTTCAACATCAGAGCCTACCCTCTTTCTATAACAAATCTTATACTAAAATTTTTTTAGGATATACCTTAGACACTGCTAAACAGCTGTGAATTGGTCGCAATATGGTATCTATTCCTAAATTTATTCTGTATCTCACGAAAGACTCAGAAACACGTAAAAATCACTGTTTTTTTTCTTGAAAACTGGATCTCTCTTTTCATTCTTGGTATAATTTTTTCCCCTAAATAACACCAAGAAAAAATTGTATGTCAATGTACTTGAAATGTTTAACTTTAATCCAAAAATGAGCATCCAGAGATATCCTACTTTTTGGAGGTGGTATTAATTTTTCAGTACTAACGTTTCAGATTTTTACGCGTATTTCACTGCTAAAAATCAAAAACTTCGAGGCTCCATATCTCTAAAAAAAATTAAGCTATACTAACACTTTTTAATAATAAAGCTTACTTGTTTTAAAGCACTTTATAACATATTTCAGTATAAAAAAATTTTGAACACTTTTATTTTTTTTCGTTTTTTTTTTTGACATTTTTGCAGTAGATTTCAAAATATACGTTAAATTGAGAAACGCTTTTTTTACATTCATATCATCAATTTCGTTGAGCTCTCTTAGACTCAATTTAGTTTTTTTTATAATATTGATTTTTCGTGGAGATATCCTCATAAATGTGTACAAAGAGATACTTTCATTTCTAACCTCAATTTTCCTTGTATACCCTCATCCCAAATTCTGAATTTGAAAAAAAAATTGACAAAATCTCGTTTTCTCTACGGAAAATGCAGCTAGAAGGTTAAATAATAGCTCAATCAATAGGTACATTTGTTGAACATTATCTCATAATTTAAATTTAAAATACGTTTATAAAAAGTGCTCTGTATCTTCAAAAAACCTTCAAAATTTTAATTGCATTTTACGCAAACTTTTATGCGAATCATTTTTTCAAATTTTATTTAGATGGATGCAGAATTTAAAACTGTACAAAAACTATTTAATATGCTAGGCTGACTTACTTTGCAGTTCATAAACATTTAAGCAATTTTACTTTTTGAACCATTTTTCGTTCATTGTTTTCAAATCAATTTTGGAGTCCCGTCACTATAGGATTTAAGCTGTAATATGAGCTATTATTTGATTATATTGACGTAAAATCAATATTTTTTGCTGAAACAAAAGATGTAGAGTAACTTAGAGTTGGATCTATGTTGTGGGTACAAAAAATTAATACCTCTGAGAGTTATATGTAGGTAACGATTATTTCCAATACAAATAAAATAAAGACTACAAGTGATTATATCACGGAAAACGTAGGGTCTTTATTATTAAGTTAAAAAAAAAAGCCAGGAGCCATCAGGTCCTGGATTCTAAAAGTATTTATACCATTTCAATTCCATTTGGATGTCAGGTTCAATATGGGATTGAAATGAGATTTAACATAATAAATAATAGGCAAAAACCTACTACAACCTCAATATACTTTACGTGCTAATTTTTTTATAATCAATTACTACAGACCAATCTTGGTTATTAATTTTGTTCACTGCTGGCCAGTGCACTTATAATCTGGTTATTAATATTTCTATTTTCTGAGAGACATCAATAGTCTATGGAGTAAAGGTACATGTTCTTTGAAGATTTTATCTGATTCAATTTAATATTGGGCAAAAACATTCGAAACCCATTTAAAAACCATCTGAAACTTATCTTTTACAACCATAAAAATCTACAACAAAATCCCTATCTCAACAAATGTAATGATTCACATTACATGGTGTTTCAACAATAATTGTATGAATTAGTTTCATTTTTATAATTTATACAAATATGCAAATGTTAAATCAGATACTGAACATTACTAATAACCTCCAGTTATGAGAGTAGGGAATAAGGGTACATTTTTGATACGGTTATTTTATAGAGCAACGTCCACAACCTACTACTACTTTGTGTTGAGAAAATTATTGTTAAAGTGCACCTATAGCTTACTGCGCTTATTCAAAACAAAAAATCCACAATCACTACGGCCGAACTATGCTTTCCATGGGCATAATAATCTGCATAGATGGGCAGAATAAAAACTTTTATGCAGATCAGGCAGCCCAGATGAGCAGATCAATGAGATCAAGGTTTTTTAGTCAATTTATTAAAGTATGTCAATCATAATATAATTAATAACAAAGATAACTTGAACGGTTTAAAGCATATGTGAGTTACTCTGATTCGACAAAATTGCCTTTTTGACGAGGTAATATATCAATTTGAAATTTGGGGTTTGAAAGAGCTCTGCCCACGCTCTTCTTTCCGAGACCAATTGGGAACAACGACAGAAACCTGTTTGGCAGCATTAAAATATTTATGTCTTTGTAAAGTTCTGTTTGTAACACACAAAATCGACTGATTTACAATTTTTTTTTCTTCCCCACTCTTTCCTGGGCTCTTTTATTTATATTATTTAAAACTACAATAAAAAGACCAATATGTTTTATAAACTGAAATCAAGTAGCAGGTACAAGTACATGATGTTTTTTTATTGTTTATTTGGAAATGAATTATTAACTATTAATGTCAAGGCGTATTATAATATTTTTCTGGGACAAAAAAAGCATCCAAGATTTAGCCATTTTGTTCCATCATCTACGTTATAATTAATGTTTTTTAGTCTAAAATCGATATCTACCTGCTGAAAAATTGGTGATTATAAAAGTACGTATAGTATTCACTTGATTTGAATGAATAAATAAACTTATGTTAATCTATTTAGTTTCTAAAAAATATCTGTTCTATTTAGTGGCCAACAACAGCTAAGGAGAGGAAAACGAGATATTGACTTGTATACCATTACCAACTCTCAAAGATAAACCATAATTATTACTTATTAGCTTGATTGCTATTAATAATTGATTTTATTAATTAATAAATCAATTTTTATAAATCAAAAGTAAGTTTGTTCGTTCTAGTAAAGGATTGAATAAATTGGCTTGGGACAAAGAGGATAAAAAGGCGGCAATAGGTTCCAGTGATGGCCATGTTTATGTTTATGGTATAGGAGAGGTACGAATAAAAAAAAACGTAATGTAAACCGCCTCTAGCACAAAAATTATAAAGTAAGACTATATTATCATCAAATAAATTACTACACAATATTAACATGTATAACGATTTACAGTAATAAGCTTGAATCAAGTGGGTACAGTACCGTAAATTCTTGAAAAAGTTCTCAAGTATTATAAAACCTCTTATTTTTAAGACTTACAAGGCTTTTAAGCGGAATATTAATTTCAAAAATTATTCTTGTCCAGATTATCAATTTTGACATTTTTTAATTTTTTTTTTCTGGTTTTGCAAATCTAGAGTTAATTATACTACCAATTGTAAAAACAAAAAATATACACATATATAAAATTTAGCGCTCTATTTGCTCAATAAAAAATAACAACCCGTTTTATTGCAAAATATTACATGAAAATTCTTTAATCAAAAAATCGTTTTTGGGGCAAAAGTGCAAATTTTCATTACTTGACATTTGATATTAAGCTTTTATAAAATGCGTATTAGTCATGGCTACAATTGTCTCTCACAATGTAGTATATTTAAACGTTGATTTTGGTATCAACGTTTGATTTTTCTGTTTTTTGATCAAAATCATGAGTGTTGGTAAGGATAGAATGAGTCCCGAAAATGTCCGCTAAAAAAACTGAATTTTCAGACCGTACGTGGTTAAATATAAGAAAAGTTGAAAAAAGAACCGCTTTTTTATTTAAAATTTAAATATCTATCATAGTATAAGAGACTTAGCCGTTCAACCTTGCTATGCTCCATTACGGCGTCGCTCTGTGGGCTCGTTTTTGCAATTTTTTAACGAATCTATGATATGACAGACGGTTTTTCTGGTAGAAAAATGTATGTTTCTATGATAACAGTTACTGCCTATTTTTTTTAGTTTATGCGTTGGTGCGCTGTAATGCTGCTTTTACATTGACGGAAATGTGCAATTTAGCAGTGTTTTAATTGCGCTAAATAATGTAAAGCCTTGAAAATCCTTTTCTACGTGTGTTATTTCTCTCTTTTTGTTTTCATATTACAAGGATATTATTCACCATTTGATAAGGCATATCAGACTACCAAGCTAGTATTCTTTTCTTTTATCTGAATATGAATGCTAACACAAGAGACCAATGTTTTTAATATAGGTAGCAGTCTATATTGGAGGCTGATATTTTCATTTACCCGCATTCGAAGATCAAATATAATTATTTATTGCTGTATTGTTGGACATATTTCTTGATTACCAGACCAAATCGAAGGTAACAATGGTACTTATATCTACATAATCAAAAGCTAGAATTGGCTACAAGCTCACGAAATGTTCCAAAAAAGTGATAAAGTTTCAAATGATATAGAAGCAGAGAAAAAAAAGAATAATTTAATGTTTTGCCTAATAACCATAGCTTTGATCGTAGCTATATTTGAAAACAAATCTTTTTACAGCTGACAATCGTAAACTAACATAGTAAATTTAAAGAAGGTTAATTTGTTTAAATTTTATGCACGATAAAGTAACATCTATAATCTTAGATTTTGCTTGCATATAAATTTAAGCAGTAAGTGTTATTTAAGTTTATGCTCGAGAAAAAACCATTGTTGCTGTAAAAAGTATAGCTATAAACATATTTGCAAATAATGATAATAGAAATATATTGCCTCTTGCAGTTATTGCTCTACATCAACAACGTATTGAGTTGTATTATTGTATATAATAATCTATATTAATAAAAGCAAATTTAATTTAAAAACCCATTATTCCAGTAAAATATTCAATGTAATTTTAAGAACGGCGCGACGCTCATGTATAAACCAATTTGCGCCCATACAATCAGCTCATTATGCTGATGGTCAGATTTTATTATCATGCACAAATATAGATAATGATACGCTTATGGGCAATTCTACTATTATGCACACATGGGATTAATGACATGCACACGGATAGAACCTATAATTCTGCACATACAGGATTAGTGTTGTGCTCGTGTGCAGTTTCTTTTGTTGTGCCCATGTGCATATTGTTATCGTTCTAACCATATTCAGTGAGCACAGCAGCTCAGGCTATAGTGTGCAGCCCACCTGGCACAACGAAATCATTTTGTACAACACAGGTCGGCCGGAGTGAGTCTCTATAAATACTGATCCAAGTAAGCTGCCACTCTTCATGGATACAGGTATGAATATGTACTATAGATATTTCAGATACCAACCTCCATGGGTCATTTTGCATTCCGTAGGTTTGTACAACAAGTTGTTCACCTGCTGTTTATTTACGCCTACTAAGGTTCGTAATCTCACCAGTTTTCGACAAGTATTATGTGATTTATCGAAAGGTAAATCGTATAAAATTAATCAAATGAAAAAGTACCGTTTTATTATGAGCTTCTAGAGGGGGTTTATATACTAATTGAATGAGTGTATTAAATGTGAGTGATAATATAATTAGAATGAGCATTTGGATATTGTGTTGATATATTGGAATCATGCTTCTATGATTCAATAGTAGCATGATGATAGACGCATGGAATATCACCTTGCTTGACTTGCATGTTGAACATCATGGTTTGACAGATGTTCTAAATTGGTAATTTGGTAATTCCTAATTCTGATAGATCATTATGGATCCAAATGCCCTCTCGCTGCAATGGTAAGTACGCCTAGTGTTTATCCACAGAACTGAAAAAAGTGTAGCCTTCTTCCCGAGTTGCTGTGGAAATGGAGAATGCAAATTCGTACTTGTTTAAACTATTTTGTATGAATTTTTTCAGATATTCTTTGAAAATTACTACTATACAATTAAACAACGGTTTGAAATTGAAATTCGAAGTTGCACTTAATGCACTGTAGATGTACAAAGAATATATCTTAATTTCATTAGCTAACAGCTGCTTTTGAAGGAATTTTGGACACGTTTTTGAAAAAAAAAGTCTTTTCTTCCGCTTGAAAGAAATTTAGTAATCGGAAAAATGCATGAAATCAATGAATATTAGTCCAAATGAGCTGCAACCTGCAAGTTTCAAAATACACACTACAGCTGTAAGAGTAGTATCCAGAGATATAATGTTAGGATCCCATTAATTTGCTGGTTAAATCGTAGGAATCAAGTGCACGCTTTTTCCAAGTGGGTTTTGTGGCTCAAGTAGTATTGCTGTCGAGCCGGGTTTTGCCAGCCAAATTTACTAGTGTAAGCTGGGCTTGACAATATCCCTAAGCTCAAGCCTCAACTGACCATTTAACTTTAGAAATAATGCAAAATCCGCCAAACCAGTTTACATGATAATGACAACTAAAAAAACTAATAAGTAAACGTCCTCCATATATATATGCATAATTGAAGTTGTAATGTTGTCACTATGAAGCGAAAATCTCTTAATTGTCTTAATCGTGCCACATTAAGACAATATTTAGAATAGGGATGTTGTCGAGCCCAGCTTATACTAGAAAATTTGGCTGGCAAAACCCGGCTCGACACCAATACTAATTCAGAAAAGTAAGAAAATTTTCACAGCTTATTTTTTTGAATTTCATTTTAATATAGCACAATTAAGAAGACAATTAAGAAGACAATTAAGAGATTTCCTCTTCTTAGTGTGTAGTGCAATGTATGTTAAATCTATTTTTCAAAATGTTATATTTCACATTTATATATTCTGATAAATCAACCAGAAAGATACCAAAAAATCGTAACTCTTTGTTTCTCTAATGAGATGACTTATCGATGGTGTAATTAATCCAAAATTTTATGTTTTATTCATGCAATACCTTGCCTTGTTTCTAATATAAATACTACAAGGAAACCATTCCATAATCCCTCCTTGTAGATTTATCTGTCTCTTCATTCTCTCTTTACTTTTATTTATTCACTATATAATAAATATCTAGCTTACAAATAAGAACATCAATTTCAAATTGTCCAGTAATCACTAATCTATAATAACAAGAATAACATCTACGAGAATACTATCTATCTTTATTATTAGTCCAAAATTACAGATATACAGTATATG
Organism: Mucor racemosus; assembly: GCA_027405735.1. Lineage (NCBI taxonomy): Eukaryota > Fungi > Mucoromycota > Mucoromycetes > Mucorales > Mucoraceae > Mucor > Mucor racemosus. The sequence continues at coordinate 2,718,809 of JAPEHQ010000005.1, forward strand.
CCCACAATTAATAGCCAAATAAATAGTGGGCAACATCATCTACTGGATACTCTTTAAGTTTTTGATGAAGTTATTGATAAAACAAGACTTTAACCCAATTATGCTGGCGTAAATGCAAACCTCACTAGCAAAAACATATACATGGTTTGCTGGCTAAACCATTGTTAATAAAGTCAATGCAAAAATTTACCCTCTCACCGGTTGCTACACTTTATCCAGCCGTATGTTTCTGTATATAAATATATGATATAAAACTCACCAATATATCTTATATACTTTATGAAAGTTTTTTTTTGCATTTATTCATATTTTTGGCATATTCGTACGATGCTAAATAATTTTTACTTAATATTTAGCGAACAGTTTAGTACATTTTCGATTTATATTATATTGGGAATATTCATAAATCATGTGCATACATATACTGTATTTCTATTCACACATTCGTATGCTCGTTTTTGTAATATTCTTATCAAAATTGATGCATTTAATCCTCAATTCCAGGTATATCTATAGTGCCTATTGATTTATACCGAAAAAAAGGCAGGTCATCATCAGATAACTTTTAGACGACCTCTCACCAAATTTTCTGGCACACAGCTTTGGACGATCATATTCACAAACGCTGTATTAAAGTCTGCAGAGAAAAATAATAATAAATACTACCCAGAGTGCTATAAATAAAATGGTAAAAAACTGGTCGTTGTTTGTCATAACCTTACTAAAACCCTTCGATAGCTAAGCTGGCGCATTTTACAACTGAGAAATAACATGCTTGTTGAGCTCTATATCAATAAGAAATCTGATTAAAGCATGGTTTTGATAAATTATTTAGATCCTGACACTTTTGGCTGCATAAGTGCCAAAATTTTTAGCAAACTCTTTTTTAGTTTCGCTGATAGTAACTGGTATTTGAAAATAATGGATACAAAAATTAAGTGCTGTTTGTACTCGTAGCATTATGTTAACTTATATCTATTCAATGAATTAGATTTTTTTTTTGATTTTTTGATGGATAAATGGGCAAAAGTGAAAATAACCATATTTATGAATATTTCCATGGGTATTCACCCCTCATTTTCTCAGATTTGAAAAAAAAAAAAAAAAAAAAAAAAAAAAAAAAAAAAAAAAACTATCAAATTCTGTATTTTTTCCATGAAAAATATAGCCATTATTGCAAATAACCACTTGGGCTATAGAATATAACATCTGTGTTGATATAATGAAATTTATTATTAGAAAAATATTCGAGAAATGAACTTTCGGCTCAAAAACCGTCAAAATTGTACCTCGAATTTATGATGAAATCATGCTTGAAACCTAATATTTTAGTAGAGTACTACATGTTCTTTAAAAAGTATTCATTACACCAGTTAATTTCACTATGCATTTTGTATTTCATTTTGAGTTTTTGATTTCTCGATCTTTCAATTGATTTTTCTAGATATTGCGGAAAACCTGACTTAACTCCATCTATTTCTTGATTAAATTTAGATTTGCACCTTACAAATGAAAAAGGTGTAAATAAATAAAGATACAGGTGATTTTTGACTTTTCACAAGCTGTGCTACAGTGTTTTTACTACGTATTTCTTGTATTACACTTTCAATATTTGTAAAAATAGCACATTTTATTGCAAAGCAAAATAAAAATAACCTTGGAAAAATGTATACACGTGTGTTTTTAGCCTCAATTGCATGATAGCCATAGTAGATACACTTTTTCACTAATAATTCAGTATATAGCTAATATGTTTAGTAGTTATAGAAATTGAAATATACAAAGCCACATTGAAGTTTTATCGAAGCGATTGAGGTAAATGCGTATGTTTGTTAACCGTTTTAGAACCCTGGTTTGCTAGTTCCACAAAATTTGCAGGTGTGAAACTCATATACAGATAAGAAAAGCTTGTTTATAATTTCAGGAACACGTCCTTACTTAATATGCATTATAAAGCATTTTGAAAATCTATTAAATATAATGAATGGTATACAATCCTGGTTATAATATTTGTATTCATAACAATAATGAAAATCTTCTCCCACTACCATGAATTTACATTAATTTCGTGTACAAATTTGTTACACAACATGTATATATTACAAGCAAATGTTCAAATGAGACCTGCATAAATAAGTTGCATGTAACCGCTGTATGTGATCGGTGGAACCTGTCACCTTGGAGATTTGACTATTTGAAAATGGCAACAAATGTTATTTGTCGACAAAGCAACAGCACATTATTCATCTTTGGTCAGGGTCTATCATAGATATTATATATATATATATATATATTCACCAAAATAATAATATCACTTTACTAAACATGTATCAGAATTTACTGCACGATGTGTTTACTCTTACGCTACTTAAACTTGTTTATATTCAATGTGTTTTATAGCAGAGGCTTCTTTCTTCTATTTAAGGTATCATTTTCTAATTAAAGAGTAAGATAGAACAACAAGAAGATTTATATTATTAGGATAATAATAGGGCATCATAATGTAAAATTATCCCGCCTTTACCAACAAACTGATGATCCTTTACCATTCGGTTACACGTCTAAAATGTTTCCCCACTTTACAAAGGCATATGTTAATTTTACACCCAGTTCTCTAAATGCAAGTTTAAATTGATAAAGTAACGTTGATCCAACAACTTAAAAAATGCAATAAACGAGTACCAAGTACTACAATGTTCTGATTAAGATTGATTACTATCATCATATGAAAATGAAATGTTGTGAGCTCTTCATATTTTATATAAATACACATTTGCAAAATCAAATGTATCTTCTCATTATTAGCTTCTACAAGTCCCCTTACCTCTCCTTTTTCGAATGGTCTTGATTACTTCCCTTACCAAGGACGTCAAATTTGTCCTCGCTGCTTCTTATGTCCTTTTTGCTGCAGTATCTAACGCCGCTCCAACCACTATTCCTCTCATTCAAAGATCTTCTGCTTCTTCCAGCAATGTTAAGCATGTCAATGGAACCTTGACTGATTCTGATGTTACTCTTCCTCCATTAATCCCCAAGCGTATTATTCCTGCCAGCAATTTTCCCAAGGAAAATGATGTTGAATCAGAGTATGTTTCCAAGAATACTCATTGGTATACCGAGCATGGTGGCAATTATACTGTAACCAAGCGCTCTGATGGCGAAACTGTCGGTGGTTATACAATGGATCTTCCTCCTAATCCTCCTCCTTTTGCTGATATTCCCAAGAATGCCTTGGTTGTCAAAGCAGATGCAAACAGAATCAGTGAGCTTACAAAATATGCTGGCATTGCTGCCGCTGCTTACTGTCGCGATGTTGTACCTGCTAATAACTGGAAGTGCAAGCAATGTTTGAAGCAAATTCCTGATGGCAAACTTATCAAGACTTTTACTTCTTTTGTTTCTGACACCAACGGTTTTGTTGTCAGAAGTGATAAGGAAAAGGTCATCTACCTTGCCTTCCGTGGAACCAATTCTATCAGAAGTAGTATTGCTGTAAGTTATATTGATATATAACCAAATAAATAGTATGTTAATGGATTTTATCACAGGATATTAAATTCGATTTCATTAATTACCCCAATGTCAAGGGCGCAAAAGTTCACAGAGGTGTGATTTTAGTGGCAACATTAGTAGATGTATCATATTAACCCTTTTTATTGCTAGGATTTTTGAACTCTTATAATGAAGTTGTACGCTCCTTTTTCCCCGATATTCAAGACCAAATCACTTCCTTTCCTTCTTATAAAGTTATCGTTGTTGGGTAAGTTTTATTATAAAAAAAATTGGGTCATACTGACTTTATTATGTAATAGACACTCACTTGGTGGTGCTCAAGCATTGCTTGCCGGTATGGACCTTTACCAACGTGATTCCAGATTATCCTCCAAGAATTTATCTATCTTCACGGTAGGAACTCCTAGAACTGGTAACGCTGAATTTGCATACTATGTTGACTCAACAGGCATTCCATTCTCTCGTTCTGTCAATGAAAGAGACAGTAAGTTGAGCATGATTATTCGGTAGTGAGTTCGTTTTATTTACATATATTGCATAGTTGTACCTCATGTGCCTCCTCAAGCTTTTGGTTATCTTCATCCTGGTGTAGAAACATGGACCAAGTCATCCGGAAATGTTCGTAAGTATTGAAACTCTTTTTAGGAAGATTGACCCATTTACTTAATTAATGTTTATTTAGAAATTTGTACTGAGAATATCGAATCAGATAAGTGTTCCAATACAATTGTTCCTTTTACCTCTATTGTTGATCATTTGAGGTATTATCTGATATCGATTACATTAATATTTTTTGACTAATATGTATTCTTCTTTTAGTTATTATGGTATCAATCAAGGTCTTTGTCTTTAAATCACATAAATCAACTTATAAATAAACATAACCTTACAAAGCATACAGTTGGCGTAAAATGTTTGTTACACTTTTTATTTGAAACACTATTAAAGCAAGAGAGAAAATTGTTATCACTCCCACCCCTTTTTTTTTTTTCATTTTTCTTCGTTAAAAACATAATGAGAACTATTTGTAGCATATGCTTGGAGGAAGTTGGAAAAGAGCCCTTGATTTCACTCGATGGTTGTGGGCACGTGTTTGATTTAAAATGGTAAAAAAAGATGCTTGCTTATCTATTTACGAATAATTAATGCACAAGTATAGTATCCAAGGATGTTTAAAATTGAGTAATAAGTGTCCATTATGCCGCAAAAGTATCAATGGCTCCAAAACCGGTCGACTATGCACTCGCATTTACTTGTCTACTGAAAGCGATGATAATCCTAGTGAATGCTTGCAATTGAAGAAAAATCTCGCAACAACTAAAATTATCATAGATGACTTTCAAGAAAAGCTTGCGATTGCCGAAAACAACTTGGTTGTGGCTCAACGTGATTATAATGATTTGCTGCAATCCACCAACGAGAAGAAACATGATATGGAAAATCTCAAGCAAGAGTTGGCACAAGTAAAAACAGGATATCTCGAGGAACTTCACCTCAAAAGTGAATACGTAGGCAAGGTTATTGATTTGACATCATCTAATAAGACACTTACAAATGAACTTGAAGGCCTTAAAAAGAAGAACACATCCTTGGAGAAGGCTCTTAAATTTCAACAAGAAAAGAATACTCAAATTTTAAAAAAACATAATTACGAAAATGACTACTTTAGCTTAAAAAGATCTTTTAATGATTTGGTAGTGAAGCAAGATATCCTTCAATCGAAATTCATTGATTTATCGATTGCAGGCACACCAAAGGAAGATGAAACCAAATCGTATATCCAAAATCTGGAAAAGCAACTGGTAGATTCAAAGACAAAAGAAACCAAATTACTTGCAGATATCAAAAAAATGAGCAAAAAGAATCAAAATGCCATTAATGACAAAAAGCGAATAATCGATGAGAAACAGAAACTGGAGAAAAAGTTTAGCATGATTAATGAAGATGCAACCAAACTCAGGGAATACAAAAAGAACTGGGTGAATGAGAATCGTAATTTACATGAGCAACTTAAAACTGCAAGAGAAAATCTTTCAAAATTACAACAATTTAAAGAAAACTGGATTGCCGAGAACCGTTCTTTGCATGAAAAAATCAAATCTTCCAAAGAGAACATGAGAAATCTTCATGATACCCAAAAAAAAATTATGACTGAGAAGAAAGCTTTGCAGACAAAACTGAATATTGCATTGAGAAATTCTTTGCAGTCAGTTCAACATAACCAAACATCAACTCAAGGGAGTCTAATGGCAGCAAGATCATCCGCAATTCCCGCTGTGGATTTTGATTCAGATTTTGAAGATTATTTCTAAATTTTTCATCAATAATCGAGATGATACACACAAATGTATTTTATAAAAATATAATCATACATCGCCATCTTATTACCAGAAACTTTTAACCATTTTCAGGTCAAACTATATATTAAATAAATTGGTATATAATACAAATAAAATTGCATTGTTTTTATTATAATTTTTTTGTCTGTATAGCTAATATTTATTTATCGATATTAAAACATGCATACATTTTTGTCGCATTCATATCTCTTCGCTTTCTCTAACAGTAACGTATATATCAGGTTTTTTCAAATATTTCAATACTAAAAATTAGAAGCTTTATGCTTTCATATCTCTGCACAAAAAAAAAAAAAAAAAAAAAAAAAAAAAAAAGAGTTATACTAACAGTGCCTAATAATACAACTTGCTTATTTTAAAGTGCTCTATAACAGATTCAATTATGAAAAATTCTGAGCACTTATTTTTTTCATTTTTTTAACATTTTTACAGTAGATTTCAAAATATTCGTTAGATTAAACAGCATTTTTTTTAACAAAAAACTCATGTCCTTAACCTCGCGGAGCTCTCTCGGACCCAACTAAATTCTTTTCAAAATATTGATTTTTCGTGGAGATATCCTTAAAAATGTGAATAAAGAGTTACCTTCGTTTCTAGCCTCAATTTTTCCCTTGTATACCCTCATCCCAAATTCTGAATTTGAAAAAAAAAATGACAAAAATCTCGTTTCCTCCACGAAAAATGCGGCTAGAAGGTTTAGCAATGGATCAGTCGATAGTTACTGTATGTGTACATTATTTCCATTGCTTATATTTAAAGTATGTTTATAAAAAGTGTTACGTATTTTCAAAAAATTCTCAAAATTTCAATTGCATTTTATGCGAAATTTAATGTAAAACATTTGTCTAAATTTTCTTTATATAGATGCATAATTCAAAACTGTAAAAAAATTATTTAATACTCTTGGTCAACTTAATTTGCAGTTTATGAACGATTAAACAAATTTGTTTTTCGGATCATTTTTGATCGATTTGTGCAACAGCAAATCAATTTGAAACTCAGCTACCAGAGTCTTCAAGTTGTTATATGAACTATTATTATTTTAATATCTCGACAAAAAATTAATATTTTTTGCTGAAGCAAAACACAAACAATAGCTTTCAGTTGGGTCTATCTTGTAAATACAAAAAATTAATAGCTCAATTTTGATGTTTAACTTTTACAGTTGGTGTTAGATAGGGTAATTTGGTCAAATATTATGATCAAAATGATACGCTAATAGTATAAATTTTAATCTTAGAGATCGATGAACATTAGTCGAAGGTCGAAGGAAGGTTGGTGTTCTTATTTGTAAATTAGATAGTTATTACATAAGGAAATAAATAAGAGGATATAAAGAGTCAGGCTCACTCTATGTATACCTCCTACTGAATAATGGCTAAAAAGATAACAAGATGCACACGGACACAGCAAAAGAAACTGCACGCGAGCACAATGCTAAGCCTGTATCTGCAGAATTATAGATTCTGTCCATGTGCATAATAGTAGAATTGCCCATAAGCATATCATTATCCCTATTTGTTCATAATAATAAAATCTGACCTTGAGCACAATGAGCTGATCGTATGGGCACTGATCTATCAGAATTACAACATTCAATATATAGAAGATCTCCGACAAATCTAGCAGATCTTATCTATCCAGTAACTGGTTTCTGTCACCCAGGAACTAATTATGAAACATAATTTATAGCAATATTACCACCACTGAAACACAACATGGTATATCCATACACATTAATAATAATATATATTGTCACATCTAATGGATTCCTGTCCATTAGATCTTATCACACAATTCCAATAACTATATAAACCCATATTTAATTCATTCTAATAAATGGTACTTTTTACGTTGATTTTAATCTACAAAGTCTCAATAAATCAGGCACAAATTGGTTTGTGCATGAGCATCGTGTCGTTCTCAAAATTCCATTGCATTTTTTTACTGGAATAGGTTTTTAAATTACATTTGTTTTTATTAATATAAATTGTAGACAATACAATTCAATATGTTGTTGATGTAGAGCAATACATGCAAGAACCAATATATTTACGATTATCATCATTTGTAAATATGTTTATAGCTATAATGTTTACAGTAACAATGGTTTTTGCTCGAGCATAATAACACTTACTGCTTAAATTTATATGTAAGCCAAATATAAAATTATAGATGTTACTTTAGCACACATAGAATTTAAACAAATTGACCTTCTTTAAACTTACTATTTTAGTTTACGATTGTCAGCTGTAAAAAGGTTTGTTTTCAAGTATACAGTAGCTACAAGCAAAACTATGGTTATTATACAAGACATTAGGTTATTCTTTTTTTTGTTTCTACATATATTATTTGAAATTTTATTACTTTCCTGGAACATTTCGTGAGTTTGTAGCTAGTTCTGGCTTTTCATTGAACAGATATAAATATTATTATTGCCTTCGATTTGATCTGGTAATCAATAAATACGTCCAAAAATACAGTAGTAAAAAATGATATTTGATCTTAGAATGCAGTTAAATGAAAATATCAGTCTCTAATATAACGACTGCTAGCTATATTAAAAACATTAGTTCCTTATGTTAGCATGCGTATTCAGATAAAAGAAAAGAATATCAACTTGATAGTCTGATATGACTTATCATACGGTGAATAATATCCTTGGAATATAAAAACAAAAGGAGAGAAATAATAACACATCATGCAGAAAAGGATTTTCACGGCTTTACATTATTTACCGCAATTAAAACCCTGCTAAATTGCACATTTCAGTCAATGTAAAAGCAGTATTACAGCGCATCAACCCATAAACTAAACAAAATAGGCAACATCTATTATCATAGAAACATGCATTTCCTACCAGAAAAACCGGCTGTCATATCATAGATTCATTAAAAAAATGCAAAAGCGAGCCCGTAGAGCAACGCCGTAATTGAGCATAGCAAGATTGAATGACTAAATCTCTTATTATACTATGGTATATATCTAAGTTTTAAATAGAAAAGCAGTTTTTTAAACTTTTCTTATATTTAACCACGTACGGTCTGAAAATTCAGACTTTGTAGCGGACATTTTCGGGACTCATTTTATCCTTACCAACACTCATGATTTTGATCAAAAAACAGAAAAATCAATTTTTGATACCAAAATCAACGTTTAAATATACTGCATTGTGAGAGAAAATTGTAGTCATGACTAATACACATTTTAAAAAAGCTTAATATGAAAGATTATATAATGAAAATTTGTACTTTTGGCCCAAAAACGGTTTTTTGATTAAAGGATTTTCATGTAATATTTTGCAATAAAAATGTTTGTTATTTTTTATTGAGCAAATAGAGCGCTAAATTCTGCATACGTGTATATTTTTTGTTCTTATAATTGGTAGTATAATTAACTCTAGATTTGCAAAACCAAAAAAAAAAATTAAAAAATGTCAAAATTGATGATCTGGACAAAAATAATTTTCTTAATTAATATTCCGCTTACAAGCCTTGTAAGTCTTAAAGATAAGAGATTTTATAATACTTCAGAACTTTTTCAAAGATTTATGATGCTGTACCCACTTGATTCATGCTTATTCCTGTAAATCTTCATACATATTAATATTGTGTGGTAGTTTGTTTGATGATAATATAGTCTTACTCGATAATTAATGCGCTGGAGGTAATTTACATTGAGTTTTAGTCTTACCTCTCCAATATTATAATCATAAACATAAACATGGCCATCACTGGAACCTATTGCCACCTTTTACCTTCTTTGTCCCAAGTCAATTTATTCAATGCTTTACCATAACCATCTTAAGTACTTACAAATGGTTCCTCAGTATTTACATTCAAATAAGATAAATCAAATTGACTGGTTCTATCTACAATAGTAGTATCAAACGTATCATCAGCCCGTCTTACGTTAAATGACAATATCGTACATTTTCAGGTTTGATAGATAAATAGTACTTAAAAAAAAAGAGTACAATTAAAAGAGAATGAGTAATGAATCATGTCCTCAACTGCATAATAAAAACAAGATATCGTTTATTTACATATAAACGTAAGGCCTGCAGTAAATAATAGAGTTGTTTACTAAAATAAAAAAAAAAGTAAAAATAAAAGCAGTAGAAATACAATTATTATAATCAGCTAAAGTTTTTATTGTTTAGATATACGAAATAAAGAGCAAGAATTAAAATCAGAAATCAATATATTTATTGCGTATATTTCTTAAAGAAAAAATAAGATAAGCTCTAATCAAATGTATAATGAGTCATGTATTTATATGTTTAAGAAGCGCAGATATTGGATGGATATCCAAGTTAACCAGAACCAGTAAAAGCAAGAGATCCAACGTTAAGTATATACAGAATATTCTTGATCGAACAATAGAATTGAAGATTCTTTTACATCATGAGTCAGTTCATGTAGAGTATCCCATATCTATTCCTCCTAACTGGCTGATTCTCAAAGAATATCTCAACCCTTGGATTAATTGTCACAAAACCACTCATGCCTATTCCCAATGTTGAAGTAAATTTTACAGCATCCTTCATGATATCTCCCCCATCTACAACCAAGTCTGGATAATCCATTTATAATAACTCTAAAAGTGAATGATGCCATTAATCCTATTTCCATTATGTAATCCATAATGCTCGTTAATCTAGTCTACCCTAAACAATCAGATTATCCTTTTTTTGTGTTTCTATATCATTTCAAATTTAATCACTTTTCTGAAACATTTTGTGAGTTTGTAGCCAGTTCTAGCTTTTCATTGAGTAGATATAAATATTATTGCCTTCGATTTGATCTGGTAATTAAGAAATACGTCCAATAATACAGTAGTAAATAATGATATTTGATCCTAGAATGTGGTTAAATGAAAATATCAGTCTCCAATATAAACTGCTACCTGTATTAAAAACATTGGTCCCTTATGTTAGAATGCGTATTCAGATACAAGAAAAGAATACCAGCTTGATAGTACGATATGCCTTATCAAACTGTGAATAAATCCTTGGAATATGAAAACTAAAAGAGAGAAACAACACACGTAGAAAAGGGTTTTCAAGGCTTTACATTATTTAGCACAATTAAACCCCTGCTAAATTGCTCATTTTAACCAATAATGTAAAGACAGCATTACAGCGCATCAACCATAAGCTAAATACAATAAGCAATATCTGTTATTATCGAAACATACATTTTTCTACCAGAAAAACCGTCTGTCATATCATACATTCATTAAAAAGTTGCAAAAGCGAACACGTAGAGCGACGCCATATTTAAGCATAGCAAGATTGAACGGCTAAGCCTCTCAGACTATAGTATATACAGTAGTATATCTGAATTTTAAATAAAAAAGTGCTTTTTTTATAACTTTTTGTATATTTAAGCACATACGGTCTGAAAATTCAGTTTTTGTAGCGGACATTTTCGGGACTCATTTTAGCCTTACCAACACTCATGATTTTGAACAAAAAACAGAAAAACCAAATTTTGATACCAAAATCAACGTTTAAATATACTACATTGTGAGAGAAAATTGTAGCCATAGCTAATACGCATTTTATAAAAGCTTAATATTAAATGTTAAATAATGAAAATTTGTACTTTTGGCCCAAAAATGGTTTTTTGGTTAAAGGATTTTCATGTAATATTTTGCAATAAAAATGTTTATTATTTTTTATTGAGCAAATAGAGCGCTAAATTCTGCATATGTGTATATTTTTTGTTTTTATAATTGGTAGTATAATTAACTCTAGATTTGCAAAACCAAAAAAAAAAAAAAATTAAAAAATGCCAAAATTGATGATCTGGACAAAAATAATTTTCTAAATTAATATTCCGCTTATAAGTCTTGTGGGTCTTAAAAATAAGAGATTTTATAATATTTGAGAACTTTTTCAAGGATTTATGATGCTGTACCCACTTGATTCAAGCTTATTACTGTAAATCTTCATACATATTAATATTGTGTGGTAGTTTGTTTGATGATAATATAGTCTTACTCGATAATTAATGCGCTGGAGGTAATTTACATTGAGTTTTAGTCTTACCTCTCCAATATTATAAACATAAATATAAACATGGCCATCACTGGAACCTATTGCCGCCTTTTTACCTTTTTTTTGTCCCCAACTAATTTATTCAATGCCTTACCAAAACCAACTTGACTACTTACAAATGATTTCTCGGTATTTGCATTCAAACTCCATAAATTAAATTGACTGGTTCCATCTACAGTAGTAGCAGTATCAAACTTGTCATTAGTTCGCCTTATGATAAATGTCAATCTGTTACGCCAGGAGATTATATCAATCTCAAAGCTAAAATATGTACTAAATCATTTAATAAAAATAAAGGAAAACTGTTATAAAATGAAAGAGCACACTAAAACTAAAGAACTTTATTATAAGATCGAGCCATCTTCTTTTATATTCACATTCTCTAATTATATGACCTGTTTAAAGGAGTCTATTTATATATATACATATATCCAATCAAGTCTAGGTGACACACACTAGTTCCATATTCCTGCATACACGGAGTTTCATAACATAATACACAGCAATGTAGAACTTAACATATCAAACTGTGTCGTAATCTTAACCAAGGAATGCACCCAGATCTGTGGATGCAGCACAATCTAAAATCAGAAACATCTCATTGTCATTGTTATAAGGTCCAGAGCAGACACCCTAGAAAATAATTAATACCAGATAGCATAACTGGTGATGCGATAAATTTCTTTCTCCATATAGCGTTAAATAGATGGTGCTTTTAAGTTGCTTCTTGGTTGTCTTATTCAAATTAACATCAGCAGCTTGATCTTTTCTTCTTTCATTTTCCTCCTTTTCAGATAGATAAACGCCAATAGCCTAACGTTGTTGATAATGATAGAACCTACAAAAAATCAGTATTGAGCGAGAGTTTATGGATACATATAATCTTATTTATAGAGATAATAATAATAAGACTAGTAACATTTATCGTGGAGAACAACGTAGGCTTTATTACTAGAGAAATTAATGGTAGTGCAGTGGAATTACATACTAAAAACGCTTGATAAAAATAAAACAACCTAAATTCCAAGTGTCGCTCATAAGATATGATGCCACTTGAAATGTGAACAACAATAATAAACAAACGCTTCAATTGGACACAATACCAAACGCATGCTAAAAATATGAAATACCCTTTTTGAACCATACATGTCGTGTATATGATAGCACCACCCTTGATCACGGCGCAATCAATTACACAAATGACATATATATATATCAAAATAGGATTCTACTATCCAAATCAATAATAATAATAAACAAAGATATCAATTTAGTCAACTACTCATCTATATTGAAGTTGCACTATCAATATAAATAAGATTCAAGCATATAAAAACTACTACCCCTTAAAAATCAAGGTTACATAAAATAGATATAACAGAAATAAACAAAACAACCATTTCCCAAAAGGTCGATATTGCCACACTTGACATACAATCCCTTATGGTCAATGCTCTACTGTACACAATTTACCCCTTAAAATAACAAATCAATAACAATATACTCAAAAATGGAAGATTACTAAATATACATCCATTAAAGTCTGATGGTATCCAAGTTCTCCAAGTCACTATAAATACCCTCATACTTTTCAATTATTTTAACTCTTTAGAAATCTTTTGTAATAAAAACTTTAGCTGATTATAATTGTATTTCTACTGCTTTTTTTATTTTTATATTTTTTTATTTTAGTAAATAACATCGTCATTTACTGCAGGTAGAAGAAAGAACCAAAAGCTTCTAGGTCTTGGTTTAAAAGAATATTTATAAGAATTACATTTCAATATGAGTTAGAAATGGAATTGACTTCAAAAGTGGCTGTTTTGAAAACAATGAACGAAAAATGGTTCAAAAAACAAAATTGTTTAAATGTTCATGAACTGCAAAGTAAGTCAACCTAGCGTATTATATAGTTTTTGTACAATTTTAAATTCTGCATCCATTTAAATAAAATTTAAAAAATATATCATTTAAAATTTTGCGCAAAATGCAATTGAAATTTTGAAGGTTTTTTGAAGATACAGAACACTTTTTATAAACGTATTTTAAATTTAAATTATGCGATAATGAACAGCAAAGCTATCTATTGATTGAGCTATTATTGAACCTTCTGGCTGCATTTTTCGTAGAGAAAACGAGATTTTTGCCCAAAATTTTTTGAAATTCAGAATTTGGGATGAGGGTATACAAGGGAAAATTGAGGTTAGAAATAAGGGTATCGCTTTGTACACATTTTTGAGAATATCTCCACGAAAAATTGATATTTTGAAAAGAACTAAATTGGGTCTAAGAGAGCTCAACGAGTTTAATAACACAAATGCAAAAAAGCGTTGCTTAATTTAACAAATATTTTGAAAACTACTGCCAGAATATCAAAAAAATGAAAATAAAATAAAAGTGTTCAGAATTTTTTCATACTGAAATATATTATAAAACACTTTAAAACAAGTAAGTTTTATTACTAGAAAGTGCTAGTATAGCTTAATTGTTTTTAGAGATATGGAGCCTGGAAGTTTTTGATTTTTAGCAGTGAAATACGCGTAAAAATCTGAAATATTAGCACTGAAAAATTAATACCACCTGCAAAAAGTAGGATATTTCTGGATGCTTATTGTTGGATTAAAGTTGAATATTTCAGGTACATTGACATACAGATTTTTCTTGGTGTTATTTAGTGAAAAAAAAAAGTAGGTCAGGAATGAAAAGAGACACCCAGTTTTCAAGGAAAAATGTAATGATCCAGTTACATTACATAAGCAAATCGCATATATAAATAACAACCGAGAATAAATCAATTGCACATTAGTGAAGTTATCTGTTCTTTCCTTTCTTTTTTTATATTTATAACCACAAACCAAATAAATATATATATTATTACTTATTTATCATTATTACTTATAACCAATTGTTATATAATCCTATATAATCATTTATAGGTAATAATCATATACTAGTAATAGCAATTACAATGAGTAACATAACCTCTCTCTCCAATAATAGAAGCAGAGTTATTCATATAATCCTCCATATTATATATCTAGGTTGACAACCAATTGATCTATTACAAAAAAGCAGTAAATTTTACCTGCTTTTGAGTCTTTCATAGGATATCAAGTGAATTCAGAAATAGATAGTATAATGAGATCAATTCATAACTATTTAGCAATGTCTAAGGTATATCCTAAAAAATGTTTAGTATGAGGCTAGTTATAGAAAAGAGGGAGCGCTCTGATTTTGAAGATTGAAAATTACGAAGATTTGATTTATCGAAAATCCAAATTTTGCTCGAGCAGGTACATACAAAAGTATCAAAATCCATTTAATCTGTGAAGTGTAGCAGTTTATGAAAGTATCACAGCATCAATGAAGTTTGTCAATTATAAAATGTAACGATACAACACAAGATATAATTTGGTAAGATGAATGTATATTTTTTTATTAGGAGTTCCTAAAATAGCATATTCAATGACAAAGACTTAATCTCAGTACATTATAGCAACAAAGACTACTCTAGTACTTACAATAATCCGTCCATTTCATGCGGTCTGCAAGTGATTTATTGTTTTGGTATCTTCGTACGTAGACCCAGCAATATTTACGTTACCAGGCCAAACTCACAAGTAAAAATTTTCAAGCCGAAGCTTTATTACGTAACATTTATTTCTCTTTTTTATTTGATTTATGAATTAAGCACTACTTATGACAGGTACAGCTTGCCAAAGCGCCTTGAGATCAAATACATTCTTGCTTAAACTTTGAAATTACGCAATGTATGCCCAAGTTAATTCGCAATACATTGTGTAAATTCCTAGAAATATTAAATATTTCGGAATATGCTTGATTCCTTTTTTTTTTTTTTTTTTTTTTTTTTTTTGTTTAAACCGGGTAAATTATGAATTAAATCTAATTAAGTTTATTTCATGTCTAAAGTTATTAAATATTGGTAAGGGGAAAGAGGAAGTTGTACAAGGCTTTACAAGAAATTTGGTATGCAGTTATAAGAAAGAAAACAAAACAAAACAAAAAACAAAAATGCATATTGTACTAATAAAATGAAAGAATTTTCTTAAATATTGCTATTAATTAATTTTCTTCATCCATACTGATAATGCTCACTAATGAATATATTATATTAATATACACCATTTTCTTTAATTTCAATCATCATCAGTACCCCCTTGTTTTACATAAAGTGGGCATTTAATCTGCGTCATGACCTTAGTGCGAACATTCATAGCTGTCAATTCATTGCCATAAACACATCCAGTGTCGAGCCCAAAAGTGTAATTCTTCAAGTTTAATCCTCGACTAGCATCATGGCCATAAAAGATCTCTGTATTATCCAATGTCAGATTTTGTTGTTTCTCATTCCATATAGTTCCCCATTGAGTTCCAACATCATTTTCAGGCGAAGGTCCATTATTATCAATATCTCTCATGTTCATAACTAAATAAGGAATTTGGTCTTGAAGCGAAGTAATGCTTGGATCTAAACCACCATGAACTACAATAGCATCATTCAAGAATGGCATATGCAACATAACAGGACAAGATGCCAAATAATCGTAATCATCTTGAGTCAAATTCCTACAAATAAAATAATTGATATCTTGATTGTGATTAAAATAGAACAAAGCAACTTACTTGGCAATTGCAACATGATAATTCTTGAATTTCAATGGATCTGGAACATTTCCTTCAGGCATAGTGGCACTGAGAGGATACATTGCGTTTTCACCTTTTTCAAGTTCAAATGTCTTTAATCGAACGATTTTATCATCATGATTGCCACGCACACAGAAAGCACCCAATTCCTTTGCTCTTCGAATAACACCAACACTATCAGGGCCCTTTGCAGTTAAGTCTCCTGCAAGAATGAGCTGGTCTGTTGATTGACTAAAGTTAAGCTTTGTAACCAATTTGTCCAATTCGCTCACACATCCATGTACATCACCTATAACATAGATGTTCTCCTTTTGTTGTAATGATTCATCGTTATTGGTTACAATGGTGGTCATGTGAGCGTAAGGAGAGATAGGATATTGGCTATTACTTGTGCCATTTCCACTGCTATTGTTTTTACTCTTGTTGTGTTGTGTCACAACTACAGAAACGACTACAACAATAATAATGACGACGATAGTTGCTACGGCAATAGCTATCCACTTCCACATGCGTTTTTGTTTAGCCGTTTTTTCATTTCTTGGAATGGCATCAACATATTCTACGCTACTATTGTCATCTCTATCAAAATGAGCCATTTTTATCCTTCAATAAAAAATAATTAATTAATAAAAGAGAAGCTCCAGAAACAGAGAAAAAGAATGTGATTTACATTTTTATGTTAAAGAAGCAATCAAGAACAAGTTACGAAGTGACTGGCTACGTTTCCCCCATTGTAACCTACATTGCCCTCTTCCGAGGCTCCAAAACCTCCCAAATCGTATCAAAACCTATTACAAACATACTAGGTGTAACTTGAGCCTGATAAATGTTTCTGTTTATTCTTTTGTTGAGACTTAATTTTTGTATCACCAACGTTTATCTTCCTGCTGAGACATCCTGAAATTGTTTAGGCATCTCTCGAAAAGTAAAATGTTAAAAATAACAAAATTTCCATACAGGGTATTTAAAATTCATATTTACGCCCAGACTTTCGGGGGTTTATTCGGACCAAGTAAAATTCACAGACCGATTCTTTTTTTAATTTACTTCAAACCAATGTTTTTGTTCAAGCAACTATCCCAATAAGTCTCTACATGTCATATCCAGCCTTGACAGCCGCCCACAGTTTTTGTCTTGCAGGATTTAGCTATACGAGGTGTGAGTTCGTCTCCTTTTTTCAAGAGGCTTTGTCAAATATTTTGCTTGATTTTAGAACAGCGCTCCTTAATACAGTTAATCAACCATTCTAAATATTCACAGCGCATTGATATTATTTGATACAAATAGCTAGGTAAATGATCTTGAAAAGTTTAGACATAACCATTCATATTGACCATATTTGGTAGTAAATCAAACAGTCGTCTTTTTTATCGATGAATTAAAATGTTGCTTTTTAGTCATACTACACCACGTGCGTCTGAGTGAATTTATGGGCTAAATGATATTTTCTGTACTTTTAAACAATATGTAGAATTTTAATATAGGTTTTTTTCAATAAAAGTCATTAAAATTGGCATTTAATTATAATTGCTATGCTGTTCCTGGAATTTGAAAATGAAAGCTATCAAAAATAAAGTGGTTGCTATGCAACAAAATTGGTTGGCGTGTAGCGAAATCTCGATCTTTTTCTTTAGGATATTAATACACAATTGATTATAAACGAGCCTGTATAAGATAAAATGACATCATGGCATGCCTTCTATTCTTCGAAATTGATATAATGATGAAAACCATTTTAGCTTTCTCAAAGGGTACTTTTAAAAAGTGACTATACAGTAATTAGGGTCATAATGGATCAATGTTTAATTCAGGGAGGGCGTCATAGATTTTATCAGCTTACAAAACAAATGCTTATTTAAGCAATATCAAACTGAGATTGAACTATATAATCATCGATTTTCACATACATTAATATACGATACATTATTTGTTGCATGCTTACCATAATAAAAACAAACGTAGATATGTATTTACATAGTAGAAAACAGTCTGCCAAGTTGAATCATCTATACAAACCTTATGCAGATCCGAGATTTTACAATAATTTTACACCAATCATGACATAGAAATTAGAAAGAGATCATAGCCGAAATATATAACCGAAGTAAAATGTCTTGTCATATTAAATGTAGTGAAATATGATGATGATCACTGTCAATTAAACTATTTTTCTTCTTGTGACAAGAAAAGTATCATTCACTACTTCGAGATCCCTAATTGGTTCCTAATCATTATTTCCTAGAATTGATTAAATGTATAAGAAATCAAGGCCATGTATATAGCAAAAACCTATCAAAATGTTGGTGAAATATCGCATTTTACGGTATAGATTCAACACATTATTCTTCCTTATGGATTGCTGGTATAATTACGAGATTAAAAAACTGTTATAAACAGTTCAAAAAAGCAATATATTCATTAGTTTGATTGGTCAAGTTTAATTATCGAGTGAAACCATACCGTTGTAAGGTTGCTTTTGTGTGTCTCTGTTTTTCTTCTTTTTCCCAATTATAAAATACTTCGGTTAGTATTACAAGTGCTTTTCTTTTCTTTTTTTTTTACTATACAAAGAGTTTTCAAAAAAATAGATTGTATACATCATTTGTTATTTGAATGTATATGTATCCAGTCTTAACGTCGAATCCTTCAGAATTATCCCCAACAAATACCAATTCTACAACAACATCAACAACAATAAATATGCCCCGTAATAGAAGCGCATCATCTGCATCAGCTACAAGTCCTCCTCCTCCTGCTTTAATTACTCGAGGATTTCAAAGTCTTCGTCGTGCTCATAGACGTCTTTCTAATTCAAGTCCATCATCACCTATTCCTTCATCGCAAGAAACTAATAATGCTTCAGATGTAGCCACTTCTCAACAACATCCTACAGAAAATATTACAAATACATTTTCCAGACCTTCGGCAGAGTCTGCTGATTCTGGAAATAATAATAATAATAATAGTAGTAATGTCGTACGACCGCGCATGAGATTAGTACCCAATGTTGGAATTTCCAGTCGCAGTTTTGTATTTGAAATTATTGATAGAGAATTAGAACCTGGTGTCATATATCGAATTGGTCGTTTTTCTGATAGAAATGCTCTTTCTGACAGATTATCGTTTAAGAGTAAAGTTGTAAGTCGTAATCATGCTGAACTTTGGACTGAACAGGGCAAGGTAAAATATACATACATCATAATGAGTAATTTTATATATACATATATTAATTACCTTTATTTTTGTTAGGTATATCTTCGTGATATTGGATCATCAAGTGGTACATTTTTAAACCGAATTAGACTCAGTCCGCCTAGTCATATTAGTCAACCTCATGAAGTAAGAGACGGTGATGCTATTCAATTAGGTGTGGATTATCAAGGTGGTTTGGAACCAATTTATAGAGCTGTTCGAATTCGCGTAGAGTTGAATAGACAAACACAAAATTCAAATAGTCCATTTACTCGTACCGCTTTTCAACAATTGAGAAGTCATCTTATTGGCACCAACGTACCTCCTACCAATGGTCCACAACAACAGCAAACACAAGCATCACCTTCAAGCAGTAATAGTAATGATGTCCTCGTTCAACCTGCTGATTTAGGTCTTCATCGTGAACCTACTAAAGTACACGAGCATTCGAATGACATTGTTGTTGCCGCTGCATCAGATTGTCCTAATCAAGTACCATTATCTGAAATGGTGAGTCGTATGCCAACTGATATGTCAAGAGCCGATATTCAAGAATGCTGTATTTGTTTATATGCTATTGCTCCATTCCAAGCTTTATTCATTGCTCCATGTTCTCATATTTTCCATTTCAAATGCCTTCGACCCATTGTATTCCAGAATTACCCAGGCTTTTCATGTCCGCTTTGCCGTAGTTATTTTGATTTAGAAGCTAGTGTCGCAGTAGAGGTGGATGAAGTTTTAGAAGCAATCAATGCTGCAAAGGACTTACAAGAAAAGCAACAACAACAACAACAACAACAACAACAACAACAACAACAAAAACAGCATCAATCACCAAAACAATCAGCCATTTCACCAATTGATACAGTACCTGAATTAAATGAAGACGAAGAAGATGAAGAGGATAGGAACGAGGAAGTAGATCATCATTTAGATACTGCTGAAGGTTCATTACACCCAAGTGGTAGCATTCAATCTGATTTAAGTAGTGATATCGATGAGAATCATAATGAATCTACTGCAGCGGATGATGTTGTTGTTAAAACTCGTTTAGGAGCATCTTCAACTACAACTACAACTACTGATAACAACATGACACCTCCTGTACCTTTTATTTCTGTTCCAGAGGATGAAGTTGCAACAACAACTAGCTCATCGTCATCTTCACCATCTCAAGCAATCAATGTCAACACAAACCGCCATCGTTTACAAACATTTGGTAGAACAAACCGAAGTGGTGAAACTTTATTGTCAACAACATTAGTTGAATCGCCTATATTTGATACAAATGTATTGCCTACATCAACTGATAACAATGCATAATTTATCTGTCTTTTGTTATCATTTACTGTAACACCACATGTATACACTACCTTTTCTCTCTCTCTTTTTCTCTCTCTTTTTCTCTTTCTTTTTTTTTTTTTTGTTTTTTTTTTTTTCTATGATATATTATTTATAACTTTGCCTTCCTTTTTTTTGTTTTGCTATATTTTCGGCATTTCTTATGCACATACACACATTTATATACATATTGGCACCCATTTTTCATATTTAGACATTTTACAGCAACATTAACAAAAATAAAGGCACAAAGCTTGCAGTAGTAGTCTTGTTACAAAAATAAATTATTGTATTTTAAACGTACAGTATATATTATATATTTTTCTTTCTTCCGTATAAAGGCACGCAATCAATTAAAACGGCTTGATACTGCAACCATTAATATGAAATAAATACTTCCTTTGGTATTTTGTTTATTGTAGATACCAGCATTTGTCATTTAGTACACGTTTCTTCTTATAGACCATCTAAATTGGAATCGTCTAGCGGTGAAATACCTGTAAAAATTTGAAACATTAGTGTTGAAAAAGTTATATCAACTGCAAAAAATAGGATATCTCCGGATACTCATTTTTGGATTAAAGCTGAACATCTCAGGTACATTGACATATAATTTTTTTTTGGTGTTATTTAGCGAAAAAAAAAGTAGAGCAGGGATGAAAAGTGAGACCCAGTTTTCAAGGAAAAAAACAATGAATTTTATGTGTTTTTAAATCTTTCGTGAGTTATAAAATAAATTTAGAAATAGATACTATAATGCGACCAATTTATATCCGTTTAGTAGTATCTAAGGTATATCCTAAAAGTTGCTTAGTGTGGGGTTAGTCGTGATTTTCCAGAAATATTTGTAGCAGCTTCTACATAGATAATGTGCTGATTCAAACATTTCAGTTTTGTTCATGCAAAAACTTGCCTCATTCCTTATATAAATACTACAAGGAAATCATTACATGATCCCTTGTAGATTTATCTGTCTTGTTACGCTCACTTTACTTTTATTTATTCACTAATAAATATCTAATTTACAAATAAGAACACCAACCTCCATCAATCCAGTGATCACCAATTTATAATAACAAGAATGATATTTATAATCGTATCATCCACCTTTGTTATTAGTCCAAAATTACATATCATTACAGATAAGGTGAAAAGTGTTCCAGGAAGTCCATATTTCCGTTATACCATTTCCGTAATAGCTTGTAGACTTAGACTTCAGCCTTTCGTGGATGTACCATAGATGTATCTTCCATTGCAATGGAAGCCCATCATCTGAACCTATAATCATCTAGACCGGGCTTGTTTACTGTTGTTATTTAGTGTAAATAGAGGGTAGCCAACCTGTTTTTTTTTTCAAACTTCCTGAATACAAAATGACACACGGAGAAACTCAAACTAGAAGCAAATATATATAATACTAATTTTTTGTAAAAGTAGAGCTAATCCTTCTAGATCATAAGTGAGCTCAAACAAGTTCAACAATAAACCCTAACAGAGGTATGCATATAAATAGAGATTCAGTTTATAGCTAAGGTATTGCTTGTATACATTTACCTCAAGAGCTGACAAACCTCTGATCAAATTTGCGCTTACGTAGATGCTAGACAATTCCTCATAGTTGGGTATTCGAAGAAAATCACTTGAATGATTTTTATATGAACCACTCTGATGCGGCTCCATGTAATAAATTGCAGCATTAAATCCAAATATATTCAGAAAGGTATCTTGATTCTATAAACTGATTGTTCACATATACGATAAACTTTCAAAAGCTCGTTTAGTTGACTAAACGTCTTAAAATTGATTTTTTTGCTCCAAAATTTGGTCATTTCCCAACAGCTAAAGAAATTAATCAATGGATATTGTTGCGTGCTACCACAATCATGGCTGATATATTATGCAATCAAAATAAAGAGAAAAGGTATATTGACGTAGTTTGAGCATTGAAGCTGTGAATCTTTAATGTGCAGAAAATGTAAAAATGTTTCTGTTTATAATCATGCAGCAAGCATTATAGGCATATAGCAGTGCTTCCCAGATAAATCTTATTCATGTCTTATAAAGAAGTTTCCTGCTAGAATTTCTCGCGATGTTGAATTTTTTGTGTTTCAATGTGGTTTTGAATGAACTGAAAGTTATACACTCTATTGCCGATGCGCATGCTACATCAAACATCAAGTGGATTTATTTTCAATAAATAATACACAGATTAGTTCAAATTTCAAAGTTTATTATCAAATGTATTTTTGTTAAATAATAACTTTTTCAAAGCTTGAAAAAAAAAAAAACTTTAAATAGAGGTAATATCAGATGGATGCCAAGAAATAGATAAATCATCCATTTATCAAGCTCCATAGGTAAGTGGTCTTTCCAAAATTTCACGAATAACAGTCGATGCACCTTCAGTAGGTGTTCTAACAGTGAGACGATACATCTATACATACGTAATCAAATTAATATTTTCTTTAAAAACCTTCCTACATTTAAGCAACTTACATTTTGCTCCAAGTTCGGTTCCAGCCGTAATAAGATACCAATTTTACCCCCTTGTTTTCCAGAATCCACAATACCGGCACCTACAAAATTATTTGGATTTGGATCTACACCAGTCAATAAACCAATACCAAATCCTTGCAGTAACGAAGCTGCAGTTGTCAATTGGATAGGTATTTCACTTTTGAAAATGACTTGATTCTCACGAGGAGCACCACCGATTTGATTCCATCTCTTGAAGAAGTTTGTACCATCCATGGTTGTAATGGGTTCCTGGAATTTAGATAATACAATGGGTAGTTTTAAATGTAAAACTTGTGTTTCAGGGCCAACAGTATAGGAGATAAAAACTTCAGGTGAATTCATAAATACATCGTTGCATTCTACAGTAATTAAGCGTTGCATTTGAGAGCCTGCAGAAAGTAAATTATTGCCTTCCAAAGGTGTTAAATTTGTCTCTAAACCATCAGCAGGTGTAATCATCACATTGATATCAGACATGATGTATTGTGTCTTGTTGGTTAAATATAAAGCAAGACGACCTTGTGAGCCATGATATTCGGATTTAATTGAGGCTTGCATTTGTGAGTCTTCATATAAGACACCTTCACTATTGTATTGCAAAAGTTGAAAGCCAAGTTCGTAACCGGGTGCTAAAGGTGTGTTGGTATTAATATTAGATATTTGGAGGGGTGTAGCAGTGGTAGTAGTAGCATGATTATCTAATGACAGATCATTAAAGTTTAACAAATCTGGTTCATCAGATAATTGTGAGACAGTAGTTAGAGGCATAGTATTAGAACGAGTGGGCATTGTGGCGGGAGCAACAGGTGATGATGATGCAGCAGCAGCAGCAGTATGAAAGTTATCAGCAGAGCTGGAACGAACAGATACCATACGTTTAAGACTATCTTGACGCTCCATATTAGCTTCACGACCACCAATGACCCAAACACGTTTATCTTCTGTATCCCCTTGTTTTTGATTCAATTTAAGTAATAACGTAGATTCTCTTTCGGGGAAAGGTGGCATTTCTTCACAAACAGTTTGTAACATGTCATCAGAGGGCATAGTTGAAATTGAGAAATATTCACAAGCACGTTGTTGAAGTTCTGCATCTAATACATATCTATACTGATTCATAACAGGTAAAATTTGTCCCTTAATCTCTGGGAAGAGATTAACAAATTTAACATAAGTGGTTAAGAGTAAAGCACGAGTTTGCAAGGAGCAAAGATTGAATTTAGCATGAACAGCATTGAATTGTTCAATAGGACTACAGCCAGCAATATTGGCAATTAAATGACCAAATTCACCAAGGATATAACCACCTACTTTGACCATAGTTTCATTGTATTGAGGTGATCCTAAATAATTCAATACAGTCTTGGCTGCATATTCTTGTAATTCTTCATTGTTGGTAACAATTTGGACAACACGAAACCAAACTTCTTCTCCAACCTGCTCACCAGCAGTAGATATCAATTGCAAAATAATGTCAACATACCAAGAATATGTAGATGCAAATTTCTCTGCTAAAATAGCAATTTTCAATACCATTTCTTCTCTCATGGCATAATCTGCTACTTGAAGATATCGCAACAATTCAGATACAACAATCTTGGCATTTGATGTATCACACATGGAATACAATAAATCCAAACCACGTCTACGAACACTGATATCTTTATCACGCAAGGATAATAGAATAGTTTCTTGGTGCCTTTTGATGGGTTCAAGTGAATCAACGCAAGCAGCTAAATGTGCCATTGTTTCTAAACCAAGATATCTAACATTGGTTTCTTTACTGGAAATAAATCTACCTAAAAGTGCTGCTGCTTGAGCGCAGATACTGGAATTACTATCCAAATGAATTGCGAGATTGATAGCTTCGAATAAAACTGCATTTTGAGCATTGCTATGCTGAACATTCTTTGGTGAATCTTGAGAATTGGTAATAATGATTTGCAAAAGTTCACTAATGTCTGAGCGAAACTTGGCATCATCTGGAGGAGGATAATATTGCAAAAGACGAAGACATTTGACTTGCAACCAAGGTGTTGGTACCTTGTAATAAATGTAATCCAAGCTATAATCTCTTTCAACCAAAATCCTCTTTAAACGATTAACAGCTTTTTCGTAACATCCACTATATTCAACTGGGAAACTTTGTGCTAAAGCAAGAACCAACGTGGTGACACTAAGTGCAACACCCTAATTTATATACACAAGTTTTGTTAACATTTCCTTCTTTTCATTAAATTGATTTTTGAAATTTACATACCAAATCATACTCATCCATTAAAGATATAATTCTTTCAGCCCAGTCAGTAACAGGAATAACATCAGGGTGTTTACGGAATAAACGTAATAAAGTCAATGCAGCCTTCTTTTTAACAAAACTCTTTGATGTTCTACAAACGAAAAATCAATCTTTATGTTTGCTGTATAACAAAAAAAAAAAAAAAAAAAGTTAATTCTTACGGTGAAATCAATAATCGATGAACATCAACTGCAAGACTTTCAGCCATTTCTCGGCCACCAATGTTGGCAATAGCATGTAAAGCTAAACAATTATTAATCTCGTTCATATCATCTAAATCCTTCTTTGTTGAGTTTACAACAAGTCGTACAAGGTCACTATTCTCGTGAAATAAAAGCGTAACTGCCAAATAACCCTATTACAAAAGATATACATGAATAATTCGAGTATTTTGTATATCCAAAAACTCAACTTACAATTTGCTTTTCACTGTATTTTTGACTTGAAATAAGATTCACAGCTTCAAGATGACCAAAATCAATGTCCCAGCCGAGAATATACATGTACAATAACTTGCAAACGTACTTTTTCTTTTGGTAGCCGTTCAAATTACCCTCTGTTGCTTTGCTTTTAGTAAAATCTCTCAATCACAATTACAGTACACAAACATACCTTTAAATTTAGATCTAATGTTGGCCATTTCTTTATTAATTCTCTTTTCTTCTAATTCTCGAACTCGACCTAAATGAAAATAGTTCAAATGAATTAAGGTACGAACCACACTAGCAACTAAAAAAACACCATACATTTTCTTATATCGGCTATGGGTAATGTAAACATATAATTAGCAAATGAATACATATGATACAATTAGGCTTTTTTTTACCAATAAATACCGTCAAACCACGCATAGCACTCATTTTGAAAAATAGACCAAGATGAACGAGAGGAAAGGAAAAAAGAACGTAAACCAAAAAACTAGGAAGGAGATATGTATAGAAGTAATATAGCGGAGTAGGTATCTAAATTGAATGAAAAGGGAAACCACTTTGATTGCCCAATGTAGTAAATGCTTGGAAATTGGGACATCGCTATTTCAGTTTCAATTCTAATCAATTGGGGGTTGAGTAGACTCATGTACCATTTGCTTTATATCTAATTGATTGTATTGTGAGCGATTAAAAAGTACAAAATCATATGAGTCACCATTACCGTCAATTTTATTTTTTATTTTTTGGTAGATGAAATTTTCTTACATTTCAAAGCGTTTTTTTTAACAACCCAGACATGTTTTCAAATGAAGAGCTGTTTTACTATCAATGAATTTCATCACAAGGCATAAAAACTGTTTTCTATCTTTTTATTATGAAAAGAGTAAAAAAATGGTATATCAAAAACTTGAAATTTGTGCTAATTTTCTTTACAGTCTTTGTTTAATCAACTTGAAGTACATTTCGCTTGATCATCACATTTATCCCAGAAACAAACGTTAGATATCTATAGAATATATGCCTATATATTATGCTGCTAAGTGCATTATATAACTAGTTTCGAAATCATAAAAAAATATTTGATAATCCTGCCCAAGAACATTAAATTGAGAGCAATCTAATTCGAATGCCCTTTCTTCTATAACTAACCTCATACTAGATACTTTTAAACAGATACATGAACAAAATTTAAATTTTTGACTCATTACACACTATTAATACTTATATCCATGCAGAGTTGCAGCTTTTCCTTAGCAAGATTGAACGACTAAGTCTCTTATACTATGGTATATCTAAGTTTTAAATAAAAAAGCATTTATTTTTTACTTTTATTATATTTAACCACGTACAATCTGAAAATTCAGTTTTTGTAGCGGACATTTTCGGGACTCATTTTATCCTTACCAACACTCATGATTTTGATCAAAAAATAGAAAAATCAAATTTTGATACCAAAATCAACGTTTAAATATACTACATTGTGAGAGAAAATTGTAGCCATGACTAATACACATTTTATAAAAACTTAATATTAAATATTAAGTAATGAAAATTTGTACTTTTGCCCTCAAAACAGAAATCGGTTTAAAGGATTTTCATGTAATATTTTACAATAAAAATGTCTGTTATTTTTTATTGAGAAAATAGAGCGCTAAATTTGGTACATGTGCGTATTTTTGTTTTAATAATTGGTAGTATAATTAACTCTAAATTTGCAAAATTAGAAAAAAAAAATTAAAAAATGTCAAAATTGATGATCTAGACAAAAATAATTTTCTAAATTAATACTCCGCTTATAAGCCTTGTAGGTCTTAAAAATAAGAGATTTCATAATACTTGAGAACTTTTTCAAGAATTTATGATGCTGTATCTACTTGGTTCAAGCTAATTACTGTAAATCGTTATACATATTAATATTGAGTGGTAGTTTATTGGATGATAATATAGCCTTACTTTATAATTATTGCGCTAGAGGTGATTTACATTAAGTTTTAGTCTTATCTCTCCAATATCATAAACATAAATATAAATATGACCATCACTGGAACCTATTGCCGCTTTCTTACCCTCTTTGTCTCAAGCCAATTAATTCAATTCTTTATTACCAGAAGCAACTTAAGCAATTACAAATGGGTCCTCGGTATTTGCAATCAAATCCCATAAATTAAATTGACTAGTTCTATCTACGGTAGTATCAAACGCAACGTACCATCAGCCCGCCTTATGATAAATGTCAATATAACATCAGAAACATCCCATTATTTATTGTCATTGTTACAAGCCGTGAAAAGCTTGATTTTTAATAATACAGCTGCAGTAAAATGTAGAATAAAAGCTTTGAAAAAAGATACAGTTTAAATCCTTCTTTATTCAAAAAATGGATAGTGTGCAATAGGTCTATATTTCTACTCTATTTATATTAGTTGTGCTTTTGTTATATCTGGGAGTTGCACCGTAACTGTCAGTGATCTATCAGAATTAGGAATAACCGAATTACCAACTTAGGACTTCTGTCAAACCGTGATGTTTAACATGCGAATCAGACAATGCTGCATTCCATACATATATCATCATGCTACTTATTAAATGATTGAAGCATGATTCCATTGTCTTCATGCAATATCCATATGTTTATTCTTTTTGGTAAATCAATTAGTTTGTTTGTGATTTTAAAGTTTATATTGAGCTTCTTGATTTACATAATCAAGGCGGTCTTTTAATGCCCGTTTTTGGCATATTTGTTAATGATCCGCCTAGAGCAATCCTTACTTTTATCTATGTGTTTCTTCAGTTTATTTTATGAATCAATTTGCTTTGTTTATGATTCGGTCTATTTTATTTATATGTTAAATTACTAATACTTTCTGTATTTACTGTTAAATTCATGTTATCTCTATTGAAATATTAGAGCATGGTTTTATGTGAGATAACATTTAATTTCTTATGTGGGGAAATAGTATCCTAGTTCAGCACAACAGCAATTAAATAAAAAACAAGATGATACTAATAGCATATGGTGAGTATTTAACATCTAAGTTTGATAAAGTATGCTCTTAAACCCTCTTAAAATTTTTGAGGCAAATACAACATCTTGGCCTTGTAACTTCTATCCATCAAAATGTTGCGATTTCCACTACACAACGAATGCACCTTTTATTTACCTTGACCTCGATGTATATTATGTATCAGCTTTTTACTAGTTGCATTTTCTCTGATTCATTAATAATATTCAGTTATATTGAACGATAGCGTATTAAATTACAATTTACTAGTATACTGTTGATAGTTTTTTGATATTACTTTAAAAACTTGATCCTATTATTATTATTTACCATTAATTATAATTGTCAAACTGATTGATTCATACAGTATATATTATATCATATCACTAATTCGCATTGGTAGAAATTATACAATTGATATCTGCATTTAACACTGCTGGTGGATTGGAAAGTTGGTGTCTGTCTTTAGTTTGATGAATAATGCGTACTCTGGTTTTCCGGTATAACCCTAGGTGTTTCTACTCCTAAAAAATGAATTGTCTAAGGCAACTGCATCTGTTGAATATCACTTGAGTTTCTATTGTTGCGTCCACAGATCTGGGTGCATTCCTTGGTTAAGATTACGACACAGTTTGATATGTTAAGTTCTACATTGCTGTGTATTATGTTATGAAGCTCCGTGTATGCAGGAATATGGAACTAGTGTAGTTTCACCTAGATTTGATTGGATATATGTATATATATAAATAGACTCATTTAAACAGGTCATATAATTAGAGAATGTGAATATAAAAGAAGATGGTTCGATCTTATAATAAAGTTCTTTAGTTTTAGTGTGCTCTTTCATTTTATAACAGTTTTCCTTTATTTTTATTAAATGACTTAGTACATATTTTAGCTTTGAGATTGATATAATCTCCTGGCGTAACATCTATTATGCGTTGTAGATGATGTTATAGTAATTCCCATTTTGGCAAAGATTGTTTTAAATTCATTCATATTCAATTTTTATGTTATACAGTTTATTAATATTAATATACTAATAACATCGAGTTTTGTTTTTATCTCCATCACAAATTGGCATTTTTCAAATGATTTCTACTACCAATTTCTGGAAGGCTCTATTATTATTCCCAAAAAAAAATACACATTAATTTGCTACATTTCCCAAAATAGTGAAAAACTAAAAAATACATGTGCACATGTTTGGGGATTAAAACTGTAGACCAAAGGAGAGTGACAACAAGCTTAACGGGTAGCGCATGCGCTACAAATTGAGGGCGATGCACATATTCGTGAGTTCAAACCCACCAAAGGGGAAGCCTTTTGGTATTAGGATATGAATTTTCGAAAGAGAATCTCCAATGAGCTTGCTTCTCATCGAATATTATCCTCCTTTTTATTCTTAATTAGTAAGGTTTGCATACGTCTAGCAAATTTTTTCCTTTTTTATTAATGCATATAATATGCATACTAGTAAATTTGACTGGCAAAGCCCGGCTCGACACCAATACTACCAGCATCCATGGGTCATTGTACGTTCAGCCAGTTCGAGCAACAAGCTGGTTGCCTGCTACTTACACCTACTAAGATCAGCAAACCCATCAGTTCTTCTCAACGAATATGAATCCAAAAGACCTTCCGTTGCAATGGCAGGTACTTCTAGTGCTGATCCACAGAATTGCAAAAGGTTTAGCCTTGTCGCATGTTTTCAGATTTGATAAATAATACTTAAAAAAAGAATACAATTAAAAGAGAATGAGCAATGAATCAGTTTTTCAACTGTATAATAAAAACAAGATATCGTTTATTTAGATATAAAAGTATGATGGCCTTTTATATTGATTTGACATTGAGATATTAAGATTCTGAGATGTAATTTAAGGCACTATTGATCATTAGATATGTTTGATAGTAATCTATGGACGGAAATGGATCAATCATAATTTAACCGTTCTTGCAGAGCTTGTGAATTGCTTTGTTTCCATGCTGCGCTAAATGTGCTTGGATATTGATTTGATAGCTACTTGATTGATTAACCGCTGGGATGAATTAATGTGGTATCATAATTGAGGCCCAAGCGTTCTTGGAAATTATTGGATTGTACTTAGTACACTAGGAGTTTCTTATATCCTGTACCAAGGCTTTGAACGTCAATACATATTGTAGTCAATAGATTGTAAGATATAATGATATTGTAGAAGGTGATAAAGGATAGTACTTGGTGGCATGCAATAAATAGAGTAGAAATATAAACTTATTGCACACTATCCATATTTTGAATAAAAAAGAAGGATTTAAACTGTATCTCTTTCAAAGCTTTTTTTTATTTTATTTTACATTTTACTGCAGTATTTATCAATGCTTTTATTTTTTTATTTTTCATTTTCATTATGAAATTACTTCAATTTTATTGCAGTGAGTTACTGGAGATCCAACTGAAAACTACTCTGTATTTTTTGTTTCAGCAGAAAATATTGATTTTTCATCGAGATAATCAAAACAATAATTCGTATTACAGCTAGTTGCTTATGATAACTGAGTTCCAAAATATATTTGTTAAATCGGTCAGAAAATGATTCAAAAAACAAAATCGTCTAGTAGCTCATGAACTGCAAAGTAAGTTAAAGTAGGGTATTAAATATTTTTTGTACAATTTTGAATTCTACATCCATCTAAACAAAATTCAAATAAATGTTTTACATTAAATTTTGCGTAAAATGCAATTGAAATTTTAGTGGTTTTTTGAAGATATTCAACACTTTTTATAAGCATATTTCAAATGTAAATAATTGAGAGTATGTACAAAAACATTATCTATCGATCAAGCCATTGCTCAAGCTTCTAGTTGCATTTGTCGTAGAACAAATAAGATTTTTATCAATTTTTTTTTTCAAATTCAGAATTTGGGATGAGGGTATATAGGGGGAAAATGGAAGCTAGAAGCGAAAGTATCTCTTTGTATACATTTTTGAGAATATCTCCACGAAAAATCGATATTTTGAGAAAAACTAAATTAGGTCTCATAGTGCTTTACTAGATCAATGACATGAATGTGAAAAAAATGCTATTCAAATTAACGAATATTTTGAAATCAACTACAAAAAATGTCAAAAAAATGAAATAAAAAAAAAGTGCTTAAAATTTTTTCATACTGACATATGTTATAGGGCACTTAAAAACAAGTAAGTTTTATTATTAGAGAGTGCTGGTATAGCTTAATTGTTTATAGAGATATGAAGGTTTAAAGTCTTTAATTTTTAGCGGTGAAATACTTGTAAAAATTTGAAACATTAGCGTTGGAAAAGTTATATCAACTGCAAAAAATAGGATATTTCAGGATAGTTAATTTTGAATTAAAGTTGAACATCTCAGGTACAGTGACATATAATTTTTTCTCGGTGTTATTTAGCGAAAAAAAAAAGTAGAGCAGAGATGAAAAGTGAGACCCAGTTTTCAAGGAAAAAAAACAATGAATTTTATGTGTTTTTAAATCTTTCGTGAGCTTTAAATAAATTTAGAAATAGATAGCATAATGCGACCAATTTATATCTGTTTAAAAGTATCTAGTATGAGGTTAGTTATAGAAGAAAGGGCATACTCTAATTTTAAAGATCAAAAACTACGAAAATTCGATTTTTTTGAAAATTCAAACTTTACTCGTGCACCTACAAAAAAATTTCAAAATCCATTTTAACTGATGGAGTGTAACGTTTCCTGTAACAGCGAAAAGATGTAATTTTATAAAATAAGTAGTAAATGTTTTTTTAGGTTGATTAATTAATTAGAAAGAGAAGCAAACAAATTTTGTAGGGACAAAGGCTACGAGAGTCTTATTTGTTTCGCTTGTTGTACGTTGATGAACCATATTGATTATATACATTCATAACATAACAGTAATTCAAATCTACTTGACTAATGCTTTATTATTATTATTGGAAGGCAAATCCAGTTGAGCATTCACTAATTGCTTTGAAAAGGTTTGAACGAAGATCTTCATAAGTAAGATATTGAGGAAGATCAATTTGATTGAAACTATACAAAATTGAAGAAAAAAAATGAGATACGAAACAAGAGCATGTATGAAATAAAACTTACCAAGTGTGTGCAGATGGCAAACGATTCACATCGCCAAATTCTTTGTGTATTTGGAATTTCTGAACCCCATTTGAACCTTGTAATTCTGCAAAGCCTTCTAATGGAACCTTAGACGTACCCGTAGAAAATTGCAGCAATTTTGCTCTTTCTTCTTGATCAAAAGATCGTACAGCACGCCAGAACCATTGGATTTGAGGTGAAGATAATGTATAACCTTCATATACAGTGTTAGCTTTCCATTCGTCAATATCAATATCTGGTAAACCAGAAATAAGCAATTCCAACTCTTGTTCATTAAAGATTTGAATCAAAGTAGCAGGAATAATATCATGGAAACCTTCGAGGAAAGCATTGACTTGGTCTTTGATGGCCAACACCAACTTTTGCTCGGTTACTAATGTAACATATTCATGCTTATTCTCTTCAGTAACAGGAATATCTCGTCCACCAGGCTTCAAATCAATAGTCTTGTTAGTACCAAAATCATCAGTTTCAACGCTAAATGTAAGATCGATAATATCTGTAATGTCATTATCCAACATCCAAACTAAACTCTTGTAATAAGCAGGGTCCACAGCTTCAACATCACGATAATCAACAGAGCGTTCAAGCATTAATTTATAAAATGAACGAGTGAAATAAGCATCCAATAATCTACCATCATGAATAGCTTTACCAATAATACGACCGACAAATTTGAAGTAACTTAAATGCTCTGAATTAACACCAGAAGCCCGATTAGGCTGATAAGTGAGTTTGTCAGCGGCAGAGGTAATGAATAATGCATAATTGGGATCAAACATTTGACGAGCTAGAACAGAAAACCATTCACGTGCAACACCGCCAGCATCAACACCTTCCTCGCCATGGAAATGAACATTGAGTTTACCATACTTGATTTCATCGCCTGTAAGTCCCTGTAATTTTTGATATGTATCTTCAAAAACATTAGCACGATCCAAAGAGAGTCTCAATGAAGGATATTGTTCACGACGATTAGTACGTTTATGCAATTGTTGTACAAAATAATTTCGCTTATTATCAAATTCCAAAATTTTAGGATTATGAATCAATAAAGAGAAAGAACCGCCCATCAAAGAAGGATTGTTGCGCACCATTATATTTAGGATCTTCTTATGTTCTTCTGTAAAGTTCAAAAAGAATTCTTCAGCTGGATCAGTTGCTTCAGAGCTTGATTTAACAGTATATCCTTTGTTATTTACATATTTAGAAACAGCCATAAATGACTCTACTAAAGGCAATAATACAGATGCTACATTGAGTAAATCCTCTCTTTCTTGAATCAAACCAAGGCAAGCACCAAGCTTTGTCCATAAAGGTAAAAAGTCTAATTTGTCGTAAATCTTGAGCACAGCCTTTTCATTTTGTTCAGCATGATCTGATGACACATTGCGCTTATTGTTGCGAGTATAAAGGTAATCCATGGCTTTCAATACACGTAATAATCTAGCTTGATGAGAAGTAGCAGCAGAAAATTGAGCTAATGCAGATCCTTCTAATTCAGCACCGGCCTTTAATTGATCCAAAATCAAGTACAATTGTTGAAGATCAACAATGATTTGGTTACCACAAGCATTAGCGATGCTTGTTAAACCATCGATGATGGTACCCATTGCACCATCTAATGGTGATAAGCGGGAAAGAACATTAATTGTAGATCTGAAAGTATGGCTAGAGCATTCACCAATAGAGAGAACATCCACTACTTTTTGAATGTATTGGTCTGGGATACATGGTGGTTGAGGGGCATGACGATGTGGTTTCTCATCTTCAGCATTATCCAATTTTTTTTTGTTATAGCTGGAGACCAAATTGGGTATAGGACGACACATTACTTCCAAAAGATTCATCAATTGTTCCATGAGTGTTACATTATTCAAGAATACAGGTCGATCCAAAAGTCCAATTAACACAAGGATGGGATATTTCACAGAAGCACTACCTGCCAAGGCTTTTGACTTTGGTTTACGACTACTACTAACGGAATGACGACGCTTTAAATAGCTTAAACTATCATGCTCTGTCAAAAAATAAGCAAGAGAACGTTCATTGAGAGTAACTACATAGTATAGAATTTCCAAACATCTGTGAGCAATCAAATTGGGAGCATTTTCTGCTGGAGCTGCTACGGTATGTACAGGCTCTTCCTCCATTTTAGATGGTTTGCTGCTTGCTTTTTGGATTGATAAATCCATAAAGCTACGATCAACAGCTGCTAAATCAGTGCTACCATCTTGTAAAATGCATACGAGTAAAGAGAGTAAATCAGCGCGAGTTTTACTGTTTTCACACAAACTCAATAGCAATCTATTGAGTAAAGCTTTTGAAATAGATTGGGGTACAAATACTAAACGTGCAAGAGTAGCTAATTGAGATTTGTCTACAATACGAATAGCATCTTTGTGATGATGAGTAGATGATTTTGATGTATTGTTGGCAGCATTAGCTGTAGTGTTTTGATTATCATCGTTAATACCCATTTGTTGACCTTCATTAGACGTCCTACCAATTCTCCATGTTGTATTTGCATCATCTCGAGTAGGTACAGGACTGGAACCGGGAAAGTTGACACGAGAAGCAAGGCCCAAATTAGGATGCATTTGTACACCTTCCAGTTCAGTTGTATTGACAGCGATATTAGGAGGATTAAGACGAGTGTTATTGTTATCATCCAAATTACTTTGTATCAATTGATCCATATCTTCATTATTTAAAAAGTCTCTAGCTTGACGTCTATTACGATCAATCGATTCTTGTCTAAGCACTTCATTACGAATATCTGGTGGTAAAGCAGCTAAAAATTCAGGACTAATCTCATCTTCATCCATACTTTCGATAGATGGGCGACGTTCTGCCATTTGTTGACTAATAACTTCAGCTCTTAAATCGTCGGGAAGTGCTTCTAAAAACTCTACATCGATTCCTGTTCCAGTGATGTCAACTACTTCTCCATGAATAGTAACTGTAACACGATTTTCCTCTTCAACCTGGTCATGCACATCTTCGTCGTCATCTTCTACTTCGCCATCTTCATTGATATCTTCTCCATCTGCTTCAAAATCAAAGGTATTGCTGTCTTCTTTACCAATTACGACATCAACTTCTGCATTATCCAAGTTGGTATCTACTAAATTGCTACTTTCAGGCTCATTTTTAGAAATTTCGGTCAATTTAGCTATAAGAGTAGCAGTTAATTTAGAAGCCTTTGCAGAGGCAACTGCAGGAATGTAGACCATATGAGCTTCTTGGGTCCAGCGATCAGTAGTGTGGGAAGGTTGGAATTCCTTCAAAAGATCGAGAGTCTCTTTATTCTCTTGAGCTGCAGTTTCACTTTGGCCATCATTTGCATTTGTTGCTGCTGTCTCACTAGTACTACTGTTTGAAGCAGTATTTGTAGCATTTTGATCATTTCCAGTAGTAGATTCATCAACACCATTGTTTCTTTGTCGTTGTTGAGTAAACAAATTTTCCAAAATGCGTACAGCACTACCACCAATGATGTCTTCATAAGCTTGTAAATGATTACTGTTGGCTCCACATAAAATAGCAGTTTCAGCAGAGAGAGATGATGAATCTGCAGACGTATCTGCAGTATTAGATGGCGTGCTTCTTAAAAGCGGATGCAAAATGACGCTATCAAAAGGTCTTCCTGCTCCATTACCATTGCTTGAGTTATTGTTCAATGATCCTCTTACTGTAGGGTTGATGATTTGAGTTGCTAAATGCGATGTTAGGGTTGATTATTGAATATATATCATCATAATTACGTACCATCTCCACCTCCACGAGTCATGCTGTTGAATAAATCGACTACAATTTTGCATTGTTAAGTTAAATATTTTATCAAATCTTGACTCAACTTACGATTACGCTCCACATCTTCAAGCTCTTCAGCATTAAGACCATCAGTATCCAACTCATAATCAGCAGGATCAATGTCCATATCATCGTCATCTTGATTATCGACACCATCAGTCTAATAACAATATTAGTATATAAGTCCATAATAACAATATATATATAACTTACCAAGCTCATGCTATCTCTTCTGTTGCGTCTAGAATGTCCATTCATACGGCCTTCTTCAGTTAATTGCCATGCTAAATCTCGGCTGTCATTTGAATGAATTGAATCACTTCTATCAGAATTGAGAGATTCATTTGATGAATCATATTCGTTAGATGAAAAAGTACCGCTTTCACTCTGAGAATCTGATTCAGAATCACTATCATCAGTGTCAGTCTGGTAAAAATTTCGTATTAGCAAATCATCGTATCTATCAATGTTTGTATTTACATACCTCATCTTCTTCATCAGTATCAGCATGGTGAAATCTATGGCGTCTAAACGCAATGTCTTCATTCTCCTCTTCATCAGATGAATCAGAAGTTAAATCAATTTCCAAACCACTTCCATCACTATCATCTTCAATGATTTCCTCACCAGAGCTATGATATTATACAATCAGATATATGTTTCAAATAATAATTGCATTTACAAACAAACCTAGCCATTGAAATATCATCATCAGATTCATCCTCACTACTTTCTTCTTCCAATGCTGTACCATCAAACATAGCAAGAGATGAATTTCTATATAAATCATTGACTTCTCCAGCTTCTGTATCTTCCTCGTCTGTATCCATTGGGATATACATGTCTTGATCATCGTTTTCATCATCTTCTCCATCATATTGTTGATTAGCTGCATGAATAGCTTCGTTAGCTTGATCAATTTCCCTTTGTATATTATCAAGAGGAGAAGACTCTCGATGAATACGGATAGCTGATTTAGTCAATTGTTCCAGAGGTCTTAATATCGAGTTCAAAATAGATTTGGCTTGAGGATAATTAACATCTACATCACTGATTGCAGATATTAAAATAGGTACAAACCCCTTTTCCAACATCAATTTAGAGACTTCTCTTACAGCATCTTCTTCCTTGATACCAACATCTACATTAATGCCAGTAGGACGAGCATTCAATATACGGTGGCATAGTTCTGTCAAGGCGAAATAACTGTTATATTTAACACTTTTGTTTGCATTGGATTGCAATGTATCTTTAAGCGAGCGTGCAACAACATCAAGTACATGATTTCGTACATATGCAAGCGATTTTTCATGATTTTCCTTGTCCTCTTCATGTACATGTGCAGTATCATAGCACATACCAACTAAAAGAGATGCAACCCACATTGAAACACCCTGCTTTTTGCGATCTTCATCAGTAAATGTATTAATAGCATTGTAAGACAAGAGCGTATTTGTCAGTTTAAACAATATCGATTGGCGTATGCGAGCATTTGGTGTGTCTTCTGCATTTTTTGAATC
The DNA here is from genome assembly GCA_027405735.1 of Mucor racemosus. NCBI lineage: Eukaryota > Fungi > Mucoromycota > Mucoromycetes > Mucorales > Mucoraceae > Mucor > Mucor racemosus. The sequence continues at coordinate 2,757,645 of JAPEHQ010000005.1, forward strand.
ATTCGATGAGAAATCTACAATTTCATATTTACAAGATGGATATGATGATACAAGTTCAAAAATGCACTGTAACAAAAATCCAGTATAAGCGAGTTTAATGTTGGATTCTTTCTGATTTGCTTGGGTTTGTACAAGTTGTTCAAGCAAAAAGTGAATTACAAAAGTTGTTGTTCCCAAGATTGGTGTTGTGATAATACGATTATCTTTTGTTCCGACGTAGCGAATACATTTGGTATTGTTGCCTAATCGACACATTTGTGTGCTGACATCTAGGAAAACTTCAGGATCACGTAAAACCAAATTGCTGTGATTTCTAATGAATGCATCGACATCTACATTATCTGTACGTGGGTTTGTAAAAAAGGTGAGCAGCCATTCATGCATCAAAACTGTCAAGAGTGGTTTGCTTTCAATAATATGACGTAAAATCATAATAACATACGCTTGTTGAATCTTGAGAGCTTTGAATCCAGAGCTAGGTCGTTTGAATAATGGTTCAAGACCACCCAATTTTACGAAATCCAATGCTGCTTCATTATGTTTGGTGAGACGTACAATGATTCTCAACACAGAAATCAAATTATCTTCTGTTAAAGTATCCATTTTGAGTAAATCAATACAATATTTCATAAGTGTATTTCTGTTTTCAGATGTAACAATTGCTGGTAGAGATCTAGATTCTTCGTTTTCTTTTATTTCGGTTGTTGTTGTTGTATCTTTTGGTTCATCTGATTGAGCTAAAGCAGCTTCCAAGATCAAAAATAGCGTAGTTAACCATTTAGGATCAGGGAATTCAGGATGAGCAACAATCATATCCAAGAATTCAAACCAGCTCATATAATCTGACATGGTAGTAATCAAAAGGGACATGACATCTTGCATACTGGGTTCACGTAACATGAGAGCAAAGATACGGATCTTGTTGATCGAAGATTCAAACATGGAGCGAATGTCTTGATCTTTGCTAGAACCACCAAAGAATAAACGAACAGTTTGCTTTGTATTGAAATCCCATTGGTTAGGATCACCACAGCACAGCATTGCCATAAGACCACGTACTTCAAAATCGAGATCATTACGTTCATCAACAAGATGAGACAAAATTTGAGGAATATGAGCACGCATTTCTTTGCGAATCTCTTCTAAATCTGCGCGAGTTTTCTCTATTTCTATTTCTCCTACAGTTGAAGCTGTTTTCTTCATTAAATGATTTGATATAAATGAACTTCCATTGTCTAGCTTCTCCTCTTCATCGTCTTGGTCTTCTTCAGTAGTGTACATGTTCTCGTCTGCTTCTCCTTCTTCATCTTCAGAAGCAATATCTTCGTATTGATCATCATTATCATCTTCAACCGCAACTTGTTCTGACTGTTGATCAGAGGGTGGTCTCAATGCAGAAGGTCTATATCTTGCTAATGACAATGCAGCTTGAGCAAGGTTATTGTTTTCCCGTAGTAATTCAGTAGCCAAAGTAGGATCATACCACATGTTTACCAAAATGCGAACACCAGCATCAAATTCAACAGGTGTTAAAGGATTTGAGCTTTCCAATTCAAAAGATATATCTAATTGTGGTGGACCTGCTTCTACAGTATGTTGTACTAAACGACGACTGAAAAGATTATCTAAAGCGCAAATTCCATAACGCATATTGCGTAAAGCATCATCTATACGATCAGGTTCAAATCCCATTGAAATCAAAGCTCTACGATTAGTGTCAAAATGTTCAATTGGACTATTATCGACAGAGATTTTCTTGGCATTATTAGTTCTTCGAGGAGGAGATTCACCTTCATGCTTCATATTTTGGGTCACACATCTTAGTAAGGAATGCAGGACATGTCTTGAAAACTTGTATAATACAGGGCTTTGTAAATATTTGTATAAGCAAGTTAATTTGAGTTGCATTGAAGCGACCCAATGATAAGGATCCATTAATTCTGAAGAAGTAGTAAAATCATCATCCGGATGAGCAGTTGTAAGTATACTTGTATGTGGCGAATTGAAGAACAATTTAGATGAACCCAAATGATGAAGAATAGCAAGTAAAAGTTCAATACATGTATTAATACGTTGAGCTAATGCATCATCTTGTTCATTTGCCTTGATTTTCTCTTCTGCTGCATTCCAGAAACGTGGAAGCATTGTATTTAATAAGAAATCAATGACACCAACATCTTCAAATGCAACTGCAATTGGGGTTTCCAAGGCTGTACGGGAACGGTCATCTAATAGCAACATGGATATCATAGAAAACATGGATGAATAGTAATCATATTTGCAGTCTGGAACATCGTCTGCATTAAACATGTAATGTAAACTAAGGTCAAATAAATTGGCAATATCCACAGCAATAAATTTTGCACGATCAGGGAAAGACAGGCTGGATCCTGCAGCAGTAGGGATACGACGATTAGTAGATACTTTGATAATGCCTTGTAAAACAGGCATGAGAGCAGGTGGAACTTCACTCAATAATAGTTTAAAACGTCTAACATTGATGACTCGAGGATCTTTCAAATCTGGTTTCTCTTCTGCGCTTTGCTGTAATTGTGTTGTGGTGTACCATGATTTAGGAACAGAATCTCTTAATAGAATGTTTTGCCAAACCATAGTTCTGTGGATATCACCCAGTAATTGTACAATGCTTCTATATTCGTCATTTTCTTCAATGCACCATTCAACCAAACGCCCAGCAAATTTGTTGTTTGTTAAAATAGCAGATGAGAAAATAGTGGATAGTAATCCAATGTATCCAAATAACATACTGAATTTACGAAACATGTCATTTCCTAATTTTCGAGATGCTTCATCTTTACCTAAATAACAAAAAAGTTAAATTAATACATGATTCTATCGTATAGTTTGATGTAATTTTACCGTTTGCTTCAATATATTTATAAACTGTAGATGTTCCCTTGTCCAAATCAGTAAAAATAAATCGAGATGATTCATAAACTTTTGCGGATATCAGTTTGGCAAGAGCATTTGGTGATACATCTGCAATAACTCGAAACACAAAACTAAGAGAATCAAATGCATTTGATACAGAAAAATCATAAGGAAGCATTGGAAGTGAATAATAGCGTAAAAGTAATTCTGGACCACCGTATTTAACAAACTCCTTCACATTATCTACATTTCTCAAAAATCCCTCCAAAAACTATACAACCATGGTTAAGTTTGACATGCATTTTTGGTACTCAATATCTACTTACTCTTGCTACTAAATCCACAAATCCAAGTAATAAACACTCTGCTTTTTCTGTTGGTGGATCATCTGATCTTTTTTCATATACTAATTCATGACAATCATCCATTGGTTTGCCCTTTTCTGAATGTCCAATTTCAATAACTTGCTGTAATAATTGATTTGCACATCGAAACACCTCCCCTTTCAATTTAGGATGATGTCTAATCAATTCATCCATAGTTGTGCCTAGTGCTGTTGCATTTCCAACATCTGATGCATTTGTAACAAAACTAGGTGCTGTCATTAGATTGAAAAAATGAGGTAAAGGGTTTGCTTGATTGAACATGTCTAATCCAGTGCCATTAAGACAAATTGCACCAAATGAATGCACAGATGCCATCAAAACTTCAAAATTGGGTTGTTGGTAAGTTTCAAATGTTTTCAAAAATGTTTGTGGTAATTTGATTTCTTGTAATACTGATAGTGATGTTGGCTCATTATGAATAAATGTGGTAGCAACGTTAATAACGAGAGCAAATACACCAGGTCCAAAAATACTATGATGCTCCATAACCTTCATTATAGTATGAGGAATACTAGATTCAATCAAATTACGTAAGCCATCTGCTGTATCACTGGATTCCATCATACGAATCAAGAATCTCAATGCATTTTTAACAAGAGTCAATGCGTCATGATTAGGTGCTTGTTGATTGACAATGCTTTGCTCTATACATTCATCTACTTGTGTTTTGATAACTTTGAGTAATACATCCAATCCATTTGCATTACAAAATGATGAAAATGATGTATTAATGTTGCTCATAATTGTATCTAATAATCCTATCACTTTGATGAAGGCCTTTCTATAAATGGGATTTGAATTGCTAGGATGATCCAAGACTTGGATTAATGTTGACATGATACCAGCTGACATGAGCATGGTTCCACCAGATGATGTTTGTAATAAAAAGGTTAATAGAGTAAATAATGCGTCCAAAAAATCGACTGTATAAGCTAATAAGAAGAAAAAGGGATTAAATTGATTAAACATGTAAATATATATATATATATATAACTTACCTGATGTTGATTGACATAATTGACGAAGAATATGAAGCAATACTCCATGATTAGCAGAAGCATTAAATGCAGCTAAAACTTCAGTAACCTTTGTTCTATGCCTTGCAATACCATCCAAGGCATATAATGCATACGTTTGAATATCTACAGGAATACTATTATCATAAGATACAAGTTGAGCAATTTGAGGCACTAGATGAGGCTCATAGATAAAAACTCTATTCTGTGCAATAGTTTCAGACATGGTGTGTGCTATTTCAATATTGTTAGCTGTCATGTATTTATCCTTTAGTCAAAATGTATTTACCCATAATAACAATTGATATAAATCGAATAATCAGTAATTGTTGACGAACTGTAATCTCTGTCATATGATTAGCAATTCTAACCCGATTCAAAAGTTCAAAATGATTCTCTTTTGGCACTTGATGTTCTTGTACAAGTTTCCAAAATAATTCTCGATCTGTATATTGATTTGGTGCAACATTTATATTGATAGCATGCAATCCCTCTTCTTCTTCTTCTTCTTCTTTATCTCCTCCTTGTCTACTAGTACGAAAAAATGACATGCAAATCCTACTATTGCCAATGATGGTTTCTGCTGAGGACAAGTCTGCAATAGATCCTCCTCTCGCTAATTCTGTTATTTTGTCCTGATGTGCCAAAAAACTGGATTGAACTGCTTTAGGATTATTCACGCGCTGTGCTGGTCTTAACATGAGTCGTAACACAGCTTCCAAGATATCAATATCCGTTGTGTTTAACAAATTATTTAAATGCTATCAGAGAATATAGAGTTAAATACAAAAAATCAACTAATTGAAAACGCCAAAAAAAAAAACATACCTCATAAGAGTTATAGATGTTTCTATTTGTACAATTTTCAAATAAAATCTTTGAAAAATTCAATATGGCCAGCAGCATTTGCTTGGTTTCTTCAAAAAAGGGTTTCTTTTGTATTTGATTTTCTTCAAGTTCGTAATCATGGCATATAGCTTCTAATATTGTATCGAAGTGGTTCAATACAGCAACAAATTGAAATAAATCACCTCTAGGAAAAGACCAAGAGTGTAATACCCAGGTCTTTATATCGTTTTGATCGTCTTCTACCAAGTGCTTGACGGCAGTTGCTAAAACCGCAGGCTTTTTTTTTTTTAGTTGAAATTACGTAAAAGCATTTACAGGAAAAAACTTACCAATGGAGCAGGTTTCCTAATAGGAACTCTGGTTATCTTCATACTATATTTATATTCTTTTTATGCTAGAGTTTTTCACCAAAGAGATTATACAAAATGGTTAAAGTATTAGAACAAGGAAGAAATTTTTGGAAATTTTTTTCTTTTTCGAATATGGATAATGTTTCTTTCGTTCTCCAATGCGGAGTTGTGGGGTTTACCAAGAAGAAGAAGCAACATTTACAAGGCATTTACCTTGATAAAATTAATGAATTTAGCTACTATTTGATACGAAATAATTAATTTATATGTCCATTTTATTCTTAATTCGGTCAAAAGTATATATACTCATGGTTTTAAATTATTTTCAGGCACACAATTTAAAAATGTGGCGCATATTCTACAGACGCATTTGTCCGGTTAGATTTGGGAGGCAAGATGATGTGGATCAGAAATCAAACAAAATATCGATAAATATACAATTTATTAATTCTCATTATGACTCTTGATTTATTTGAAAAAGGAGTTTGTATCTTTTAGAAATCTTGTGTATATGTTGGCCTTCAGAAAATAGTAAATCAAGCTTTTTGAAATACATTCACTTGTAATTACAACATGATGTAATCTGTAAAGAGGCTATTTACGAGTATATTTGCATATTATTACAATGTAAGATGTGTAAGAATACAGTATTATTATTTTTTCTCTTGCTTTATAATACGCAATTCATTATTGGTATACAAACGCTTGTATTTACTTGTGCTTTAGTATCAATTTAACAAACAAAAATGCAAAAATAATGCAAAAAAAGGACTATGCGGAGTTTCAATTTCAATTTGCAACAGGTTGATGAATTTCATCCGATTTGCCATTTTAGAGAACAAACTTGTTCTTTAAAGGATTATTTCTCCACAATTTTGGTTGTAACGTTTTTTATTGCTTTAAATATTTATGTATAAGTTTACGCAATCTAAATTATTGTATTTTTTATTCTTATATTTTATTAACAATATGTTGCTCTATTATTAAAAAGATGGAGTTTCGGTTATTTGGGAAGCGTCAAAATTATTTGCCCAAAACACCCAGAATTTAAGTTTTTATCGTATAGACATAACAATTTCGGTTATTTTTTATTAACCAATACATTAGTGAAAATCTTCATTTTTGATGCCAAAATTTCAATTTATGTAATTATTGGATTCAATCTTACTACCCCTCGACAAAATTCGAAGGAAAATTTAGGTCTCTGAAAATCTATAAAACTGCAATAAAATAAATGTAGTGAACGAAAATGATCGTTTGGTATGTTTTTGAGTATCAGGGAGGGCTGAAAATTAGCCAAAGAAGCCCCTCAAAGTTGCCAATTTGAGCTATTTTGACATTTAAAGGATTTTCCATTCAGATACTTGATGTATAATTTCAGGTGTTGGCTGTTGAATCTACGCAAATTTTTGTGCTCGAACTTTTGGTATTTTTTTTTCATTTAAAAATCTTTTTTGAAAAGGGATTTTGTGGTTTTCAGGCGAGAAAAATTAAAAAAATATCTTGTAACTTTATTTGAACATCTAAGTTTAGTTTTAAAGTGCATTGTATAGGTAATATTATCAAGGATTACCGTCTATAATCAGTATTTATTGAAAGCTGCTGTATTTTGTTTATGCAAATTGCGTTTTAAGCGGCTAAATGCTTTGATTTCCTTGACCCTGTTTTCTGTTTCAGCCATATTATTAGCACTTTTGGGTCTAATATCTAGTGATACTAAAATAAACTTTTAATGTATGTTTTGGAGCTGAAATAAATTGCATGCTGATCTATTTCATGTAAATGAAATAAAATAGCACCCCTCTTTAGTACTAAAACCGTCTCAAACGACATGAGATTACTACATGGAATTGTTTATATTTGCGCCATGTACTAATCAGCAGCAAAGAAAACAAATATAGAAGCATGATCAACATGCTGCCAAGTGGAACTATAATTCTAAACTAAAAGAAGCAGTAATTTATTGTTTGATAAATAATAAATTGTCGTTTTATATGGTTTAATGATATTTTAATTGAATTGGTATGTTTGTCTTACATATATATATATACTAAAAAGAACATTTTCTGTATATATGATTATTTATTTTCAAAACTACAAACAATGCATATGTGTGTGTGTGTGTGTGTGTGTGTGTATGTGTGTTGTGTGGAAATTGATACGTAAAAAAAAAATGATAAAAAAAAAAAAAAAAAAAAAAAAAAGAAAGAAAAAAGTAGATGATAGCAATGGTTAAAATGATTAATAGACTAAAAGAGAAAATGATAATGATGATAGTGATGAAAATGATGAATAGAGTAAAAAAAATGATATTATAGAGAAAAGGACTTTGTTATGTTTGTGTAAATGATATTATAAACAGCAGTTGGTTTAGTTTTTTTTTTTTTTTTTTTTGTTGAATTGTTTAGTTACAGTAGTGTTTACTGTGCTACTGTTGCATTATCTACGTAATTTAGAACCACGCCAACGAATTCGTCTAATATTTTGTTTGAATCGACATATTTAATTCCACCTTTTGTAGTAATTGTAGATATGCAACATTGTTCTTGCTGTTCTTGTTGATTTTGTTGTTGTTGTTGTTGTTGTTGTTGTTGTTGTTGTTGTTGTTCAGCAGCAGGTGATGATGAAGATGCATTATTATTGTAAGATAAAAAAGCATGCATTGATGGTAGTACACAAAAGTCATCTTTCACTTCCCCTGCTTTCTTTCCTTCAACTTTTACAAGTGACATTGTCGATGCTGCTTGTGCTACTGCTTCAGTTGTTGTTTTAGTGTGTGATTTATTAGATCCTGTGGCTGTTTTTTTTGATGTTGGTACTGGAGTAACTGAATGATAAGAAGATGATCGACGTCTTTTGTTGTTGTTGTTGTTGTTGTTGTTTTGGTTGTCACTTGTGACACTACTGACACTACTAATGCTGCTACTGCTGGTACGACGTTGTAATGAAGGTGACAGATGTGGAAGTACAGGGCTGGATGAGGCTGATGAAAAAACAGGTGGAGAAGAAGACCATGAATTAGTACGAGTAAATCTATCAATCGATGGCAGTTCAATTTTTTGTTGTGGTGCACTATAAAATGGTAATTCAATGATATCACTTGTGCTTGATGCAGTACTGCTTGGAGATGTAGGGCTTGATGATGATGATGGACTTGTCGGTAAATATTGTAATACGGGACTCATTAAGCGCAAAGAATCCCGCATACGAAGAGGTGGAGCCCAGCCATTGGATTCTCTTCTTTCCATCATCATGCGTCTACCTAATCTTCTTGCAATTTCTTCTCTTACAAAAGCTTGTTTATCAGCGGAATCATGTTCACCATATTTTTGGCGCGCTAAACGATATACACGACAGCGTAAATCATTTTGTCTATTTTTCTCTCTGTTTTCTGCTCTCCATTTACGCATTCTATCATTGTTACTGAAACAGATCAGAAATTTTGTCAATGCAACAATTATTTGATTTATTGATTTTTTATTCTTTACCTTTCAGTAGTTTCTTCTTTTGATACAACTTTTTTAGAATGTCCTTTCCATCGTTTTTGATCACGACTTCGAACATATGGAATATTATGTATATTTGGGTTTTCCATGTGGCGTTTCCTAGTAGTGATATATCAAATTTAGTATTTGGTTTTTTATTATATTTTTCAAGAAATAAAACAGAAGGGATACGCGTGGAGAGGGAGGGGGGTGCAAGAAAGAAGAAAAAGAAGGGGTACAGATAGGTTTACTTACAAATTTGAACGGGTGGCAAAGACTAATCATGTTATAAAAAAAATATCATGTTAATTACACGGTAAATAGCTATCATTTTCTGTAAAAAAAAATTACTTTTAGGGCATTGGGGACAAGCAAAAATTCTTGAGGAATTTTGATCATCATCTGAAGTCAACATTTTTTTTTTTTTTTTTTATAAATGTATATGGAAAAAAAAAGTAATGAGAGAAAGAAGAGAGAAGTAAGGAAAAAAAAAAGATTAAAATACTGATGAAATAACAAATAGATAAACAAAAGAAAAATTCATCTATCCATATATTATTATACACACAGATCAAAAGCATAAATACAGTCCATTATAGTATTGAACATTTATGATTGCATTAAACTCTGGGAAATATGGGGGGTGTTTTGGCGGGAAACAAGAAGGAAAGGGGAGGAGGAGGAGGAGGGGGGGTGGAGGAACACTAGATCAACTGATATAAAATGTATCACCGTCTGATTTATAATAATCTTCTTCATTACTACGTTATTTATTTACAATGCTGCTTGTATGTTTATATATACATATATCTATATATATCTATATATCTCATTACACTCTAATCAAAGGTAAAAATAAAAGTTGTTTGTTGGTCTCATTGAGCAATGTAGTTTATGGTCAACTTGGATTTTACTCTTTAAAAATGGAAACTATTGAACAAATATTTTCTTTTTTAATATAAGCACATTTTATAAACAAGACCATTTATTATTATTGTTGTTGTTATTATTATTATAATAATAATAATAATAATAAAAATAATAATAAAAATAATAATAATAATAGTCATGTACATGAATATTATACCCTTCAATCATTCAATCATTATTATATACACGTTATCATCATTATCAACATCATTCCGTATATTAGCAAAACGGAATATCCCCGCATTCCCGAGATGGCAAGAAACTTTAAAGGATTAACATTGCACGCGTCAATTGTGCAGCAGTAAAAACTATTTTGTTTTTGGGGGATATATTAAAAAAAAGTATTTACTCGGTATTTGCTTCCGATAAATCAAGTATAATTGCACCTCCTGTGATTTCTTGAAGTTTGTTTTTTCCCCTTGAATTTTGGATAAATATTTGAACATTTTACTGCCAAAATATAACATTTTTAAAGGAGTCGAACCATTTTACATTAAGAATTTCTTGAATTTAGAAATTGTAAAATGGAATCAACACGGACATTTTTAAGGACTATATAGTTTAAAGCAGTAACGTTTCAAGAAGTATATATCATATGTAGATCAATAGGATAATTATTATTTCATGAAACCAATTACATATATTATATCATATATATTTCAACAACAAATAGTTTTACTGTAAATCATATATCAATCAAGTCCTGTACTACAAAACATCTCAAGATCACTATTACTATACTTCTTTATCCATACATCCACCCTCTTTGCTCTTCTTCTTCCTCTTCTTGTACTTTTTGCTCTGTTTCTACTTCAAACCGACACATTGGACATGTATGATGTAGCTCTAACCAAGGTACAATACATTCACGATCAAACAAATGTCCACTAAATAAAGAGAAAACTGATTAGAATTGCTTTGAAACAGTAAATAATCATGTAATGTATAAATCAACGACTTACCATGGCATCCGTGTTACCGTACTCTCGCTACATTTCAAGTTGTCTTTACAAATAATACAGGTTTCCTCACTAAAAAAGAAACATATTACTAAACTAGCTTCTCTCTCAGTGCTACCCTTTTACCTATCCAATGTATTTTGTTTAACAGTGGGTAATGTATCAATAAACCTTCTAGATGCTGGTGGTGGTCCTTTTGCATTACTTTGGGATTCTTCTAATAGTTGTGATACGAGGTTGTCTAAAAATTGCTCTTGATCAGCATCACCTCCTGCTTGCATTTGTTCTCGGAATTGACTGAAAAAACTATAATGTTTATTATTAGATTGTATATAATAAAAAAAAAGTATTGATAGGATATTTTACTTTGCTGTTTGAATCAATTGCTGTACATTGGCAGTAGTATCACCTCCATTTCTATTTGAACCTGGTGATAAAATTGAACCAGAGTTAGGGTTCATAAATGCATCTAGGTCGACATCGTACGTTTTCTTTTTGTTTTGAGTCGAGTTAATACCAAGTTCATCTATTAAAGATATTAATTCAGGTAATTTGCTTGAAGGTTTATAATGTTAAAAGCGTACCAAAATAGCTAGACATTATTACTGTATTAAAAGTTGTTGTTGAAAAAGTAGCTACTACAATATACGTAAGTGTCCTCCTTATAGGTCGTGCGTAGTTTCAATCAATCTAATGTTCAGTGGTGGTACAGTACACCACAGTAACATGCATACGATTTGACTCGTAAGCGTTATTAATTCTATTTAGTTCTATTTCATGCAAATGAAAAATTACGAAATTCCATAAGTTGAAAAATTCGAATATTTTCTTATTATTTGAATTATCGATATGAGGAAATTGAAGATGGGCAATGCTATTTCTATTTGAATGATTAGTAATCTTGAAGATTGATGGAAACAACTGAATTTATTTGCAGAATAACGATGTTTGATATATGAGAGTATCAATTTTCGTTTTGATGTAGAATATTGAAATATTTGCAATATCAATCACTAAAACCTGCAACTCATTTACGTAGTATTTAAAATATCAAAAGGGTTTTTATAAATAATCTTACCGGGATATTACGCTTTTATTAACAATATATCCTTTGGATGTATTTATACACATTAATTATAACTACTACTAGGGATTTACTATCTAAGAATATGATGTAAATCAATGATCTGCAACGATTTACTGTAATATTGATTATAGACTGAGTCCTTGGATGTGAGACCTATGATGAGTATTGATATAACAGCATTGGCGTCAAGCCAGGTGTAGGTTTTTGCCTATTATTTGTGTTAAATCTCATTTCAATCCCATATTGAACCTGACATCCAAATGGAATTGAAATGATATAAATACTTTTAGAATCCAAGACGAATAGTGTGGTATTAATTTCTTCAAGAGATCCAGCTAATGCTACTCTGCGTTTCTTTTTTTAGCAAAAAATATTGATTTTTCGTTGAGATTATCAAGATAATAGTTCACATTTCACATTACAGTTTAAACCCTATAGTAACTGGGTTCTAAAATCGATATGTTGTCAAATCGATTAGGAAATGATCAAAAAAACAAAATCGTTTAATAGCTCATGAACTGCAAAGTAAGTAAACCTAGTGTATTAAATAGTTGTCGTACAGTTTTGGATTTTGTATCCATTAAAATAGAATTTAGACAAATATTTTGCATTAAATTTTGCTTAAAATATAATTGAATTTTTGGAGATTTTTTGAAGACACGCATAACTTTTTATAACCATGCTTTAAATTTAAGAGGTGGCGATCGTAAACAAAAGCATAATTTATCGAACGAGCAATTGCTGAACCTTCTAACTAAATTTTTCATAGAGAAAACGAGATTTTTGTCGATTTTTTTTCAAATTCAGAATTTGGGATGAGGGTTTACTACACTTTTTTTTAAGCTTGAACCGAGGATATACTTTTTTACACTTTTTTGAGGATATCTCCAAGAAAAGTCAATATTCTGAAAACCTCTAAATTAGACCTGAGAGTGCTCAATGAGGCAACGATATGAATGGAAAAAACATATTGCAAATATTTTGAAATATGCTACAAAAATGCCAAAAAAATGAAATAAAAAAGAAGCGCAAAAATTTTTTATACTGACATATGCTATAGAGCGCTTCAAAACAAGTAGGTTTTATTATTAGAAAGTGATGACGATATAAAATAATTTTTTTGCAGGGATATTAAGCCTTAAAATTTTTGATTTTTAGCCGTGAAATACCCGTAAAAATCTGAAACATTAACACTAAAAAGGTTATACCAACTGCAAAAGATAGGATATTTCCGAATACGCGTTTTTGGATTAAACTTAAACATCCCAGGTACGTTAGTATATGATATTTTCTTAATGTTATTTAGTGAAAAAAAAGTGGAGCCGGAATGAAAAGTGAACCCACACTAAGGCTGTTGTCGAGTTCAGCTTATACTAGTAAATATGGCTGGCATAACCCGGCTCGACACCAACACTAACCCACACTAGGGTAAAAATAATGTTAATAATTTTTTATGTGTGATCTTTATATCAGAACTAGGAATTACTGAATTACGAACTTAGAACATCATCATCTTGTTATATATGCTTAAAAGATAACCAGCTAGAATGCAAGTAGAACTAGATATACAGCCGTGATTCGATTTAGTGGACTCAAAAATAAAAAAAAATTGTTTTAAGGGACAATTTGAAATCTCCTGTTTTTTTTTCGTAATTTACAGCCTAAATATTTTGTGTCAACCGTACATGTCGCCTTCTATAATGTTAACGCTAAATCCAAACAAGAACGTTTGAAGTAGGGTTGAAACCCGAAATTCAACATGTCCATAAATAATATATTCTATCCCACGACATAAATCCATATGTGTTGCACCTCATAAATATTATAAACAGTGGTTTGTGTTCAGCTATATTTGTCCACTTCTTTCTATTATATTGTAATACTACGGTATAATTTACAAACTTATTTCTCACATTTACTGTATAATCATCAATAAAAGATCAATTCTCATAATACTCAAAAAGGGCAATGCTTACAATCTTACAATATTAATAATTTCAATTTCCATATCGATCATTTACACCATCACAAAATATCGTAAAAACGTACGGATTTGTGCTGGCTAGATTATATGATGAATAATAATCCTTAAGGTATATGTAATGAGTCAAACATTTCAGTTTCATTCATGCAAAACCTTGCCTCATTCCTTATATAAATACTACAAGGAAATCATTACATGATCCCTTGTAGATTTATCTGTCTTGTTACACTCCCTTTACTTATATTTATTCATTAATAAATATCTAATTTACAAATAAGAACACCAACCTTCGTCAATCCAGTGATCACAAATTTATAATAGCAAAAATAATATCTATAAGCATATTATCCACCTTTGTTGTTAGTCCAAAATTATAGATCATTACAGTATAATTTGATGATTATTTCCATGGTATAATTTAAGGCAGGCATTGTACCACCAGCGTGGTGCCGGATAAAACTTTAACAACTAAACATATAAAAGCAACCATATTTTACTTATTAATTAGTAATCGCAAGCGAGCCCTATGTCTGGGCTCGCTTGAATTGCGCTTTTTACAGAGCATTACTTGGTTTGGCTTTCTTGATTAATTTTTTTAGCAATTTTCTGCTTGGCACTCGATGAAAACATTGAAAGCTTGCTTGTATGTCGGCTCGAAATGCTTCAAATTGAAAAAAGCACTACGGCCAACCTGTGCTGCCCAAGATGATTTCGTTGTACCCAAGTGTGCTGGGCATTATAGCCTGATCTGTTGTGCCCACCACTGAATTTAATATGGCTAAAACGATAATAACAAGATGCACATGGGAACAACAAAAGAAACTGCACACGAGCATAACGCTAATTCTGTATGTGCAAAATTATAGGTTCTGTCCATGTGCATGACATTAATCGCATGTGTGCATAATAGTAGAATTGCCCATCATAAGCATATCATTATCCCTATTTGTGCATATTAATATAGATTATAGACAATACAATTCAATACGTTGTTGATGTAGAGCAATAGATGCAATACCCAATATATTTACGATTAGCATCATTTGTTTTCAAGTATACAGTAGCTACGATTACAACTATGGTTATTAGACAAAACATAATATTATTCTTATTTTTTTTATTTCTATATCATTTGAAATTTTATCACTTTTATGGAACATTTCGTGGGTTTTTAGCCAACTCTGGCTTTTCATTGATTAGATATAAATATCATTGCCTTTGATTTGATCTGGTAATTATCAAGAAATACGTCCAATAATACAGTAGTAAATATGGATATTTGTAATAAATACTATGCTCTTGTAATAGGTTGAGTCTATTAAGAAAGAAGTACTAGAGGTGGACGTCGTTGGTGTTACTAATTGTAGTTGACTATTACTTTGGTCAATACTTACTATGTGTTAAGTGTGATTAATATTTGACAAGTAGTATTAAGTAATAGGTCGGTTATGGTTGTGATAATAAGTTTATTTGATTAAAATTATTAATGAAGGAAAGAAACAGATGTTTTCACTAATGTTCAATATCTGATTCAACATTTACATATTTATATAAATTATACAACTGAAACTAATTCATGCAATTATTGTTGAAACATCATGTAATGTGAATCATTACAATATTTGATCCTAAAATGCGGTTAAATGAAAATATCAATCTCTAATATAACGGCTGCTACCTATATTAAAAACGTTAGTCCCTTATGTTAGAACGTATATTTAGACACAAGAAAAAAATACCAGCTTGATAGTCTGATGATATGCCTTATCAAACGGTGAATATATTAATCTTTGGAATATAAAAACAAAAAGAGAGAAACAATACACGTAAAAAAAAAAATTCAAGGCTTTACATTATTTAGCACAATTAAAACCCTGCTAAATTGCACATTTCAGCCAATGCAAAAGCAGCATCACAGCGCATCAATCTATAAACTAAACAAAATATGCAATATCTGTTTTCATACAAACATGCATTTTCTACCAGAAAAACCGGCTGTCATATCATAGATTCATTAAAAAATTGCAAAAGCGAGCCCATAGAGCAACGCCGTAATTGAGCATAGCAAGATTGAACGGCTAAGTCTCTTATCCTATGATATATCCAAGTTTTAAATAAAGAGTATTTTTTTTTGTTCAACTTTTCTTGTATTTAACCACGTACAATCTGAAAATTCAGTTTTTGTAGCGGATATTTTCGGGACTCATTTTATCCTTACCAACACTCATGATTTTGATCAAAAAATAGAAAAATCAAATTTTGATACCAAAATCAACGTTTAAATATACTACATTGTGAGAGAAAATTGTAGCCATGACTAATACACATTTTGTAAAAGCTTAATATTAAATGTTAAGTAATAAAAATTTGTACTTTTGTCCCAAAAACGGAATTTTGGTTAAAGGATTTTCATGTAATATTTTACAATAAAAATGTTTGTTATTTTTTATTGAACAAATAGAGCGCTAAATTGTGTATATGTGTATTTTTTTGTTTTTATAATTAGTAGTATAATTAGCTCTAGATATGCAAAATTAGAAAGAAAAAATTAAAAAATGTCAATATTGATGACCTGGACAAAAATAATTTCCGAAATTAATATTCCGCCTATAAGCCTTGTAAGTCTTAAAACTAAGAGATTTTATAATACGTGAGAGCTTTTTCAAGAATTTATGATGTTGTATCCACTTGATTCAAGCTTATTACTGTAAATCTTTATACATGTTAATATTATGTGGTAGTTTATTTGATGATAATATAGCCTTACTTTATAATTAATGCGCTAGAGGTAATTTACATTAAGTTTTAGTCTTACCCCTCCAACATCATCATAAACATAAACATGGCCATCACTGGGACCTATTGCCACCTTTTTACCCTCTTTGCCCCAAGCCAATTTATTCAATGCTTTACCAGAACAAACTTACTTTTGACCTATAAAAATTGATTTATTAGTAAAATCAATTATTAGAAACAAGCTAATAAGTAATAATAATTATGGTTCACCTTTGATAGTTGGTAGTTGGTAGTGATATACAAGACAACATCTTGTTTTCCTCTTCTTAGCTGTTGGCCACTAAATAGAAATAAATACTTTTTAGAAACTAAATAGACTGACATGAGTTTATTCATTCATTCAAATCAAGTCAATGCTATACATACTTTTATAATCACCAGTTTTTCTCCAGATAGATATCGACTTTAGACCAAAAAAGCATTGATTATAACGTAGATAATGGAACAAAATGATTAAGTCCTGGACGCGTTTTTTGTTCTAGAAAGATATTATAACGTGCCCTAACATTAACGATTAATAATTTATTTTCAAATAAACAATAGGAAAAACATATACTTGGACCTGCCTCTTGATTTCAGTTTATAAAAAAATATTAGTCTTTTTGTTGTAGTTTTAAACGTAAATAAAAGAGCTGAGGAAAGAGTAGGGAAGAAAAAAGATTTTGTGCGTTACAAACAGGAATTTACAAAGGCATAAATACTTTTAGCTTTACCAAACAGGTTGTTGTCGTTGTTCTCATTTGGTCCCCGAAATTAGAACATGGGCAGAATTCTTTCAAACCCCAAATTTCAAATGGATATATCTCGTCAATAAGGCAATCCTGTTGAATCAAAGTAACTCACATCTGCTTTAAACCATTCAAGTTAATCTTCGTTATTAATTGTATTATGATTGATATACTTTAATAAATTGACTAAAAAACCTTGATCTCATTGTTCTGCTTATCTGGGCTGCCTAACCTGCACAGAATTTTTTATTCTGCCCATCTATGCAGATAATTATGACCATGGGAATCGTAGTTCGGCCGTAGCGCCATGTGCCATGCATATTTGGGGATTACTTGGATCAATATTCACGTAGATGGGGTTTGCTTTTGTCTGTTTCTGTGGTTATAAATGGTAAATTATTATATTGTAAAAATTAAAACTCATAATAAAAATAAAATCGTGTTTTATTCACAAGTGAGATGAAGCTAAAAGTTACTTTTTGTTTTTTGTTTCAGCCAAAATATTGATTTTTCATTGAGAAAATTAAAATCATTAGTTTACATTATAACTCACAGCTTATTCTAACTGAGTTCTAAAATCGATTTGCCAAACTGACTGAGAAATGATTCAAAAATTAAGTTTGTTTAAAAGCTGGTAAACTGTAAAGTAAGTTGGACTAGTCCAGTAAACATTTTTTGTACATCTTTAAATTCTTCATCTAATGGTATAAAATGTGGACAATTATTTCAAATCAAATTTTGCGTAAAATACAATTGAAATTGTATTGGTTTTTTGGAAATGCGCACCACTGTTTATAAGCATGTTTCAAATATAAATACTGGAAATAATGCGCAAAAGTATTATCTATCGATCGAGCCATTGCTGAACCTTTTAGCTGCATTTTTCGTAGAGAAAATCAGATTTTTTTCAATTTTGTTTTTCAAATTCAAATTTGGGATGAGGGTATACAAGGGAAAAATTGAGGCTAGAAGCGAAGGTACGTTTTTGTACGCATTTTTGAGGATATCTCTACGAAAAATCAATATTTTGAAAAGAACTAAATTGGGTTTGAGAGTGATCAATAAGGTCAATGACATCAGTGCAAAAAAACGTTGCTCAATTTAACGGATATTTTGAAATTCACTACAAAAATGCCAAAAAAAAAGAAAAAAAAGAAAAAAAAGTAAAGGTGCTCAGAAAATTTTCATACTGAAATATATTATAGAACACTTTAAGACAAATAAGTTTTATTATATGAAAATGCTAGTATAGCTTAATTGTTCATGGAGATATGAAGCCTCAAAGTTTTCAATTTTTAACAGTGAAATATCTGTAAAAATCTGAAACATTAGCACTAAAAAAGTTATACCAACTGCAAAAGATAGGATATTTCCGAATACGCGTTTTTGGATTATACTTGAACATCTCTAGTATATCGGCATATAATCTCATTTTGTTGTTATTTATTAAAAAAAAAGTTGAGCAGTGATGAAAAGTGAAACCCAGTTTTCAGTGAATTTTACCTGTTTTGAGTCTTTCGTGAGATATGAAATGAATTTAGGAATCAGTAACATAATGCGACCGATGTACATCTGTTTAGCAATGTCCAAGGTATATTCTTAAAACTACTTTGTATTAGATTATTTATGAAAAAGGTACCGCTTCTTGTTTTGAAGAGAAATAGCAGCCAACTTTCAACTTATTTTGGATTAATACTTCAAATGATCGAATTACATTGCTATAAAAATGTTTCTCAATAAAAAGGAATTATAAATTTTATATTGACTTTATTAAGGATAAATGATATTTTAAAAGGTGTTGTATTTATATTTTTTATTAATCGATAAATGTATGTGCGTATGTTTGTATGTAAATATATGAGATTGTATATTGTAAAAAAGAAAATAAAGAAAACCAGTTTCTTTACTCTTATTATATATTCTATGCAGCAATAGTGGATAATGGTAGACTTAATTCAGTAATTTGAAGGGTATAGGTCAAAGGAGGAGGAGCCATAGTCTTAATTGGCTGAGGCTGTGGTGGTCGTAAAATTTCCTTTTTTAATGCTTGACCATCACACAATGATGACTCTAAAGTATTGTTGACAGCCGATGCAGAGGGCAACCTGGTAAGTGCGGCATGAACTTGGCAGGCTTCATTTTTAATATCTAATTCTAATGTTTTGCCTTCTTCCATTCCTTTTTCAACAGTGATGATAAATCCATTTTGATTATAAGATTGAAATTTAGCAGTTTTCTTTCGAAGTAAAGAGCAATGAATTGGACGACGATGATCAAACATAGTTTTCACCTTCACAGGATCCATTAGAACTGAATAATGAGCTTTCTTTGTTTTAGCATCAAATCCAATTGGCTTTGCATTTACTTGACCTAAATGAATCTTTATGGGGAAGGGGCAATCAGTGTCAATAAAAAAAGAAAGATGTACAATAATTTATTATCTAGCTTACCAAAATTCCCCATTCATCATTGGATTTGACGATACGTTTTTCGATTTCACACAAGGAAAATGATTGAAATAAGCGACAGGTTCTTTCAATGCGAACCAAATCAGTCATTGACATGTAACTAAGAATATTTGTAATGATTTCTGCTGGGAGTAAATAGTCCATTTTTTATTATTTGTTTAGTGGTAATGAAATTATAAATGCATTGAGGAATGGAAAATAAGGCAGAAAAAAGGTAGAAATCAAGAAAAAATCATGAAAAAGCCAGCCCTTTTTATACTCTAATAAGCATACAACTTGCTATTTTCAGATAGATAATAATCGAAAAACTCCGTTTATTATTGGACTCGGAGTACTTTCAGCAAGTAGCTATTTAGTATATAGTTCGCTTTTAACCAAATCAAGAAATCTCGTTTGCCCGTAAAAAAGTGGGTCCACTTGAATTATAGGTATTTATCTTTTTGCCATCGATAACAAACTTATGGTGCATTGCGTAAGAACTATAATAAAACAAGTTTCCTTTATTTATGCAGCAAATATGATGAAGCAACACCTTTTGCTCTCTCTCTCTTTCTCTCTTTCTCTCTCTTTCTCTCTCCTTTTTGATTATATTTAGTGTATAGGGTTCCGATCCTGTTTAGATTTATCGGGGTTAAATCTATTAGTTATCATCGATAAAAAAAATAGCGAAAAAAGAAGGGTCACCCGCAATTAAAATATACATCATACAATAAACAGGTGCCTGGCTGATTGACCGACTGATTAAGTTGAGATTATGGTTTGTATCAAATCCGAATAACTTTAAGTCATTTTTTAAATTTTGATTTGCTACTCACTGTGTACGCACAGCAAATACTGCACATAATCTCAAAGCTTATAATATTTTAAATGATTGTACAACGATATACTACGTCAGGGACATTTTAGTGAAATATTATAATACAACTGTGTGGGGAGAAACACCCACACTACACCACATTCTCATCATTAAATCGGAATACACAACTCGTCATAGTGCTTAGATTACACCGTACATTCAAATAACCTTAATTTTGCTTTATATGTAGATATTCATTATCGTATATTTTATTAAAATAAGACCCTATGATACTATTGCCATCATTATTCTAGTAGTACAAAATGTATCCTTTTTATTGCTATTTACATTCATTATATTTTTTTTTTGATAATCTATTTTGAACAAGAATAAGGCAATGCCTTTCTAAGCATTCTTTTTTGGGTGTTATCGACAAAAACTGTTCTTGAAAGTCTGTTTGTTCTCTCTGGTGAAAAGCCAGAGTTCAAATGACGAAGACCAACTTGCCAACGCTTATAATTACCATTAGCTGTAGGGAAAAATCTATAGTTTTTGTGAGTTTTTGTTTCAACTTGAAATAATCTTGTTTTTGTACCTTTTCTTTGCGCCAGAATGAGATTTTAATTTGTTGGCCATGCCTCTTGAAGATTGACCCAAAGGAGCCAAAGGCTTCATGAATAAAGCAGATGTAGAACTTACTATTATCCAAACATTTAGTATGTAATCCTATTGTTTATTCTTCATTATCATACCTAAAGCACGAAACATTATGAGAGCAGGGGGTTGTTTCTTGTTTGAAAATCAAGGAAAAAAAAAAACGAAAAAGTATGAGGGTACCCCCCCTCCCCCACAATCAATCTCGATACTTCACTCTTCTGCTCTCTCTTTACACATTGCCAACAGAGACAACCAGTCACCAAGGTGTGTTTCTTTAAATGCCGAGTGTTATTCAGCTAATAAAAGCATTTTTTTTCCCAATTACAAAACGATGGATTTTACTAGCAATTCAGAATTAGACGCTAATACTATCAAATCTCAATTAAACTCTTTGGATTTATTAAGGTAGAACTCAAAAATATAATGTCAGTTCATTGCATTCAACTTAATATCAAAAAAAAAAAAAAATGCAGGAGCAAGACACAAGCTCTAGTTGACTGTAAAGCCACATTATTATCAAAGACCGAAATACTTGACAATAAGAAAAGCTTATTAGAAGAGACGAATGCAGAAAAACAAAAATTACAGAGAGAAAGGAAAGTGTTGCGAGAAATGTTGCAGAATATCACACAAGACTTGAACTCGGTAAAATGGCTTGAAAGAATCCTTTAAGATTGAATATTTTGATTTACATGATTTAAAAAAGATAGCGGAAGTTGAACAAACACTGACAAAAGAAAGTGAAGACCTCGAAAGATCTGTCAACAAAATGAAAATGGAGCAATACGAGCCTTTGCATGGTAGATGATTTAAAATGTACATAAATATATTTGTGTATACTAAAGCGTTGTTTTAATACAGATCAAGTAAATGAAATTCGAGTACAAAATGGAATGACTAAATTACCTCACATCCAACAAGAATTGGAAGCACAAATGGCCAAGTAAGAAGAGATTAATTGGATTCTCAAGCAATTCAGCTTATTTATTTTTTTATATGTTAGGATACTTGAAGAGAGAAGAATGAAATGGCAACAGGAAGAATCCAATAATAATAAGAGAAAAAATAATAAATCAAGAAAAAATTAAAATTCCCCGAGGATTTGATATATACATTTGATGCTTAAATTCATTTATACCTCCTTGTTTCAATATACAACATCTTTTTTTTTATCCCTACTAAAATGGGTACTAATACTTCAAAATTGCATAAAGCAAAAAGATCGTTAAATTCAAATGATTCTAATGATCAAATACACAAGGCAACATCCGAGGAATCTTCGTCTAATACCGGGAATCTTTTCAATAAAGGTTTATTTATGCATAAAAAAAATAGAGCGTCATCTCTCATGTTGGAAGATCAAAAATCACATTCAAGTTCCACATTAGCATCTGGTGCAACAGATTATGATACTTATAATATATTAGATCATGATCATGATTATAATTGTGATAATGCAGTTATAAATGCCGCTGCTTTTAGAGTTAATGAAAGATATGAACAAGAAAAAGCAGCAATACTACAAGGACATTCTTCTTGTACGCCATGCATTATATCTCAGCATCCCGCGACCAACAAGAAAAACCTTGATGATGATGCTAATAGTATCTATACTGGTAGCACAACAATTACATATCCATCACCACCACCACCACCACCACCAGAATCATCATCAGCATCACCTACAACAACGCATAAAAGAAAATCCTCGCAATATAGCGATTGGCTTCAAAGTGGTGGTATATCAACAATACGTAAAAAGGTGACTAGTCAAGAGGTCATACTTGATCTATTTCTTCAACCTAATGGCGAAGTTAATCGTAGAAAAGAGAAAGATAGACAGCAGAGACTAGTAAGTTTCAGTTATTCCCACATGCATTTCTCACACCATTTTTAAACCAAATGCGCACAAAAACTAAAAACATACATATTTAGCATTATTTACTAAAACGAATTTGGCAAGGCATATATCGTGCAGATTTAAAGGATCCTTCAGTCATAGTGAATTGGTGTTGTGGTATAGGTTTATGGGATATGGAAATGGCAACATTATTTCCTGATGCAAAGATCATTGGTGTTGATTACAAAGAGGCTGCACTATCTAATTTGCTACACGGATTACCTAATTTAGAATTTAGATTTGCTGTGATTCATGATACATATACAGGTTTGGAATCATTTCACGATAATTCTGTTGATTTTGTCATTTTAAGAGATACTTGGTTAATAAATGCTCCTGTTTGGAAATGGGATAATTTGTTGAAGGCCATCTATCGTATATTAAAACCTGGAGGATGGATAGAAATTGAGGAGCATTGTATGTGCATGAATGCACGGATAAAAGATTAGATCATGATGCTAACTTTTAGTACTATAGCACTGGGAATAGAATCAAATGGTCCTAGTAGTAAAAAGTTACACGCATGGTTTGATGTATTCTTTAATGAAATACAAGTAGACAGAAATTTTGCAAGGAAATTAGGAGGCTATTTAGTTCGTGCTGGATTTATTAATATCAATAAACAATCTGTAGCTATACCAATAGGAGAATGGTGTTCTACAGAATGTATGTATATAATATATATCAAATGCATAATATGATTGATTTCGCTGATAGTTATGTATTTGTACAGATTTACGTGAAACAGGTTTCTTATTTAAAGATCTCATTGAAAGACGAATACGTGTATTAGCTAAATGGGTTTGTCAACTGAATAATATAGAAATGAAGGAAATGAATGAAACGATTACTATAGCTATGGATGAAGAAGTAGATTCATATCATCCTTGTATTGATTGGTTATCTTATACAGCAAGAAAAGCAACAACGACAGCAACAGATGATGTGTTTACATTTCCAGCTACTACTACCGTAAAAAAAGAGAAACATCTATTGTCCCCCCTTCGTATTGATTCTTCTTCAAATACGACGCCACCTCCACCATCACCACCACCGCCTTCTGTTATATAAAATTACGTTTATTTCAAATAATTAATTCTGCTCTTTGCATATCTTGTTCGTTATCTTGTTCCATTTCTCCTTCCATATCTCTCATTTGTTCTGCAATTTCTTCTAGTTCCTGTAAATTCCATCCCAATTCGTTTTTATTCACTTGGAAATGATGAAGCTCATGTGCTAAGGTTCTCAACACATTTTCACTATATAGAAATAATATTAGCATGATTTTGATACTACCAAAAACAGAAAAAAAAAAAAAAACCTACTTTGCATGCTGAATCCATACACAATAATCATCTAGTAATATTTTGCTATATACATAATATACATCATGATGATCGAAAAGATCTTTCATGTCCAATAAAGCTTTAAGAATGGCCCTTTTTCCAAGTTTAAACAAAATGTACACATCTTGAAGTACTTTTTCACATAAAGTAAAGTTTCTATACAATGGATAAGTCAACGCTCTACGGAAAGATGATATTAAAACATCTTTCAAAACTGTAAATTGCTCCAAAGATGACAATGTAGGACTGATTCTACCAACACACCATACAGATTCGACATTATTATCTCCTTCAGTAACACGCAGATTATAAGAATATGCAAACATAAGATCAACTAATCCAAGGTAGGTGCCTTTTTCATAAGATAACAAATACTCCTTATTGGGCAAATCACGCATAACTGCTTCCTCTTTACTGCTGAATTTTAAAAGGGTATCTTTTGTATCCTCGATTGATAAATTGTCCATATCGAGATCTCCAGAAGCATCAGTAGGATTGATTTCCTGGATCAAAGGTCCTATAAAAGAGTGGTTAGACGTATAGATCATATAAAACCCATACTGAGACTTTACTGTTTGCTTGCTTTGTTTCCTCATTTTTCTGGTTCTTTTGAACACGTTTCAATTCCTTTGCATAAATAGTTTTAAATCTACATAAATCCTTGATTTCCTCATCATTTGCATAATCCATGCAATAATGATCTTCATCAAAATGAGTGTTTTCTGATGCAATTCGTTGCTCACGTCTGCTTTCTATTGTGGATTTCTCGGGCTCATTAATCTCATTGATTTCATTCATTGTTTCATGAACGTGTGTAAAATATCCATTATATTGATTATTGAAACCGTATTGTGTCGTAATGGAAAGTTGTTCATCAGTAGAAGGTACTTCTTGTGGCAATTCCCAATTAAAATCAATTGCATCTTGAATTTCATTTTCATTCAAAGCTGCTGTATTTCCTTGATCATCATCACCTCCAACTACTTCAATCAGTGGCTTTTTAGGTTCACTTGAGGTTTTTTCACCAGTTCTGGCTAATAGTTTGGTCAATAAATCGAGATCAGGAAAGTTCTCGCCTTTGGTTTCCTTGGTTACTCGGATACTAAATTGACCGGCTGATGGGTCATATACCGCTTTTGAGTTATCATCTTCAATAATATTTCCAGGGAAATGTAATCTAATAACAATAATAATAATAATAATAATGATAATAATAATAATAAAGAGTTAAATAAACTAAAGCTTGCAAGAAAAATAGTCATTTCGTACCTCAAGAAATATGGACGCAAGTAAAATCTAAACTCGCTTCCTTCGACATAAAGATCAACATCCTGAGCCTAATTTAATTTCAAGTTTTAGTTGTAATCCATCTGGTTCAAATTCATGTTTTTGCTTACTCTAACATAGGGTGTGTTGATTGTAATATTAACAGAATCATTGTCCTGGTCTACTTTAAATGTTGGTGTAATCATATCTTATAATGAAATTGGTGGTTATCAAAGTATGCAATTGTCAATTTTTTCTCTTCAAATGACTGTTTAAATGCAAGCTAATGTTGTATTTCCACAGTGACTATTTACAAGAAAGTAGGCCAGGTTTGCTATGCTTGTGTTTCTGATTTATAACTGTTTTTTAAACCTGTTGATTGAAACATCGCTCCACAGGAAATTGTAGCTTTAAAGGATTTTCAAGCGACCAAAACCTTACTATATTGAACAAAACCTTACAGATAAATTTAAGTTGTGATAAAGATATGCACGAATTTTTTATTCGTATAATACTAATAAATTGGGCAACTACTATGCATTTTAACCTGGTTATCACCAAATTTTGTTTAAACCATTACTTTAAAGAGACCATCTACCTCATCTGGCTTCCCCTGAACCTCAGAAGCGTACCAAACGATTTCTCGTTCAACAGATGCTTCCTATAGCATATTTAAAAACTCTTTAAATTTTTGGTTGTAATGCAATTTTCACAAAATCGATTTTATCTCTCTAAACATGAAACTTTTTATTATGGTAAATGTATATATAATATATGCAGAATGACGACAAAAGCTTAATGGATTAGCTGAAATCATATATTTCAAAGTTGACAACCCCGAGTATTTGAAAATGTAAGAATTTCGATAGCGAATTTTAGAAAGAAATACACACAAACTTGCAAATAACAAATATCACATTATCCACACGCAATTCTCGACGTACTATAGCCTAAAAATGTACTAAACTCTTTGATATATAAATATTGAGTAAAAATTCTTTGAAATTACCGTGTATATAAAATATATCGAAAATATAAATAACATTTTTTGAAATTTCTTTAAAAAAACATACAATAGATAACATTGTCTATTGTTGGTTTTTCTAATAGCTGCTGACAGTCTAATAAAGAAATCTTGATGTAGCATTCTTAACCAAATGTCAATTCCAAAAGTAAAATAATAGTTCAGGAACCAAAAGTCAGATCAATTGAATATTCACGGAACCATGATATTCCAACATGATATTCCAACATGATATTCCAAAATGATATTACAGTATGATATTACAGTTGTTGTATACATTTTGAAAATTTTAGTCCATTCGGATTAATACTCATTGATTGCAAACATTTCTCCAGTGTAAAATCCTTTAAAAACAGCTGTTTACTAATGAAATCAAGATATGTCATTTGTATATTCACTGCACATTAAATTCAACTTCAAAATTCAAGTTTGAACCATTATTATTTGATTTTATAAAAATTTTCGAAAAACATCTGAAACAACCCATACAAAATAGTTGAAAAATATGCGTGCGTGTTTTTGTTTTCTCATTTTCACAGCAACTCGACGAGGCTGAAACTTTGCAATTATCTGGTTAGGCCCTGGATGTATCTACGATTGTAAAAGGAACTTGTCATTTGGATGCATGTTTTGCTGATGGTTTTCTTAATTCATTGTCATTTGTGAAAGTAGAAGTATAAACTTTTATGCAAGATATATTCAAATCTATCATCATGTATAATTGAAGATTAATTGGATCAATATTCACAAGAATAGGATTTTTTCTTTGTTTTCTGCAGTTGTAAATATTAGTTTATTATTTTTAAAACTTAAAAACTCATTATCTAGGGCTTAATTTCTGTATTCACAATATAGATCTAATTGATTGCTACTCTGTATTTTTTGTTTCAGCCAAAAATATTGATTTTTCATCGAGATAACCAAAATAATAGTCGATATCACAGCTTACAGCTTATGATAACTGGGTTCCAAAAATTATTTTAAAAAATGGATGAAAAATGATGAAAAAAACAAAATTGTTAAATGGCTCAAGAGCTGCAAAGTAAGTTGACCTAGAGTATTAAATAGCTTTTGTACAGTTTTGAATTCTGCATCCATCTATATAAAATTTAAAAGAATGCTTCACGCAAAATTTTGCGTAAAATGCAATTGAAATTTTGAAGGTTTTTTGTAGATATAGAACACTTTTTATAAGCATATTTTAAACTTAAATAATGAAGATAATGCATAGCAAAATTATCTATTGATCGAGCTATTATTTAACTTTTTAGCTACATTTTTCGTAGAGAAAAGAAGATTTTTGTCCAATTTTTTTTTTGAAATTCAGAATTTGGGATGAGGGTATACAAGGGGAAAATCGAGGTTAGAGATGAGGGTGTCGCTTTGTACACATTTTTGAGGATATCTCCACGAAAAATCAATATTTTGAAAAACTCTAAATTGGATCTGAGAGAGCTCAACGAGCTTGATGATAAGAATGTAAAAAAAATGTTGCTCAATTTAACCAATAGTTTGAAACCTACTATAGAAATGCCAAAAAAATGAAAAAAAAATAAAAGTGCTCCAAATTTTTTTATATTGAAATATGTTATAGAGCACTTTAAAACAAGTAAGTTTTATTATTAAAAAGTGTTAGTATAGCTTAATTTTTTCTAGAGATATGAAGCCTCAAAGTTTCCAATCTATTAGCAGTGAAATACGCGTAAAAAATCTGAAACATTAGCACTGAAAAATTAATACCAACTGCAAAAAGTAGGATATTTCTGGATACTTGTTTTTGGATCAAAGCTGAACATCTCAGGTATATTGGCATATAATGTTTTCTTGATGTTATTTAGTGAAAAAAAAAGTAGAGCAGGGATGAAAAGTGAGACCCAGTTTTTAAAGAAAAATAGTAAACTTCACGAATTCTCGAGTTTTTTGTGAGATATATGATAAATGTAGGAGCCTGTAACATAATCCGATCAATTCATACAGTATCTATTTAGCAGTGTCTAACATATAACATCATAAAAAACGTTTAGCACGAGGTTAATTATGGAAAAGGTGATATGCTCTAATTTTGGAGATGTACAGCTTCGAAATTAGCTTTTTAGCTCTATTTTTTTGAAATGAATAAAAGAAATTGCCCTGTCTACATGATATATTTAGAAAAAGTACAATATAAAGCTAAAAGGGCTAATGCTTTAATGTATTATATATGTTGCAATATATGCGTAACTTTTATTTTAATTTGAAATGTTTTCTATACATGTTCATGTATTTAACTAATCTTGAATTACGATCGGATCATAAGGCATTGATGACTACCAATTATTCTCTTCTATCATTGACTTTTCCCCTTGTTCTTATTATGCAGTTTCACTTGAAAAAAAGCAGGATAAAAGCACGCTCCTATTTACTTGCACAGATCGCCAAGTCGAAGCAGTTGCGGCGTTTGCAATGTGTTTACAACGATTCACTTGATTGTGCCATAAATAAAAGTTTCCCATAGGTCATTTTCACTTCTAAACAAACAAAATAAAAAAATGCCAAAAGCAAAACTAATTAGTGAAGACATTTGCTCGTAAAATAATCAATCATCACTAAATGAATTATATACACAGGTGTAGTAGTTCAGTCTATCGACATAAAAATCAAGTAATATTCAGTGGATGATCTCTCCTGACTTGATTCAGGTCGATCCGTATGCTAGATGGGCTACATATTTCTTCTATGACAAAAGAACCATATAGTTTTCAACCATCAGCAGCCAAATGCCAGCAACATTTGAACCAGACAAGACCCAAAAGTGCGACAAGAAAAATTCTGTCCAGAAATCTTTCTTAGAACTGCCTTCACCTATTCAATAAAAAATGTATTGATCCGAACAGTACATACAGCAATCGGTTGCACTGGCATGCAATATCCAAGATCACTGTTTATACACCAGCAATGCATAAACGTACGGCAGCTACGCAGGCTTTCTTTTTTTCCCGTGTAAATAAACTTGATTGAAAAGACAGAAGACGTGAACTAATAAACCAATATTTATGATTCATTAAGTGATTGAAATACAAACCTATGATTAAAGTCTACGCACCTAAAGAGAAACGTAACAATTTGAGCATTGAAATAACAAGAAAAGAAGAAGCAAATTATACTTTTGAAATCATCTTTCCAAGCAAGTTATATCCAGTGGATGATCTCTCCTGACTTGATTCAGGTCGATCCGTATGCTAGATGGGCTACATATTTCTTCTATGACAAAAGAACCATATAGTTTTCAACCATCAGCAGCCAAATGCCAGCAACATTTGAACCAGACAAGACCCAAAAGTGCGACAAGAAAAATTCTGTCCAGAAATCTTTCTTAGAACTGCCTTCACCTATTCAATAAAAAATGTATTGATCCGAACAGTACATACAGCAATCGGTTGCACTGGCATGCAATATCCAAGATCACTGTTTATACACCAGCAATGCATAAACGTACGGCAGCTACGCAGGCTTTCTTTTTTTTTTTCCCGTGTAGATAAACTTGATTGAAAATTTGCGAAATCAATCGACCAAACACGAATCAGTAGTATTTGAAGTTAATCTAGAACCAATTATAAATAATCAGTAAATGGCTTTGTGAATAAGAGTTTTTAAAAAAAATATAAGCATTACTTGCACCCAAAGGCTATGCTGAGGATTGATATAATTACACATTATTATAAAGAAGCAGGTGGAAGCCGTGTATTTGGAACATTAAAAACAAAAAGCGCGCGTAAGCAGTCTTGGAGTGAAGTTGGCAAAAAGCTTTCAACTGCTGTCGCCCAATCTATTTTGAATTTTAGGACCAGTTCATCACGATAATACGGTATATTCCCTTGTCTTCCTTTACTACATGTATTTTTTAACCACGGATTTCAATGAATGGGATTTGAAAAAGGCGTTCCTACACTATTTACAAGACAATGGATTTTCAGAAGCAAAGAGCTGCATAAAAGATGATTTAATAGCGTATTTGAAATTCCCAAATTTAGCGAAGAAAGCGAAATCTAAAGCAGAAATGATTTTAAACAATTTGAATGTGAGTATTAGCTCAGTTTTCTTAATTAATTATTACAAAGTGTACTGATCTAAATTCTAGCGAGAATCTGCTAAATTAAAAGCGATACATGAACAGGTAAATTATATTTACATATTAACAATCAATTATACTAAAAACGGTTCATGAATACAACAATAGTACGCAAATCAAGCTTCAG
This sequence comes from Mucor racemosus, assembly GCA_027405735.1. NCBI lineage: Eukaryota > Fungi > Mucoromycota > Mucoromycetes > Mucorales > Mucoraceae > Mucor > Mucor racemosus. The sequence continues at coordinate 2,788,799 of JAPEHQ010000005.1, forward strand.
GTTCAACATCTGCAGCAATCAACAGGTACCGTAGAGCTACATCATTTTCATCATGCAACTGCATCTAATATCAGCTTATTTTATCAGTCAAAATAATGAATTTGTTACAGTCAATGGCAATGTTAATGTTTCAAGCAATATGAATCATCATGTAGGAAATGCGCTTGTATGATTATAGTCAATATGATTAACCAGTTCTCATCAACAACACAGGGCTCAAACCATGCCACATTACCAATTCCCACAATAAACAACAAGTAGGTCAGCTCCATTTACCATTACATAATATTTTACTGATGTCTTTTTTTATAAGCCAAACAAACGATTTTCATACTGTTAATGGAAATGTGAATGTATCAAATAACACTTCAAAGCGAGAAGCAGTAAGTAATCGATCGGATCCTTTATTATGGACATTTTCTTATTTTGTTTAACCAGGCAGATGATACAAGAATTAATGATCGCAGACCTGATAAAAAGAAACAGAAAGAAAATACTGAAAATGACAATGATAACGAGGAAATGTAAATGATTAAATTAATATTTGTCAGTGCAAGTGTTAAATTTATTTGTCGTAGTGATCTTTTCAATCCTCCAGTTGATGAGCATGAAGAGTAAGTATCATTACATAGCATTAACACTTATTCGGAAACACTAATAGTGGTTTATAGACATAATACAGTAGACTTTGACAATTTACCAATAACTGTAGATCCAATGTTAAATCAAGAAGTGTTGAATAGTTTGAAAGAAATCAGTAGCTATAAAGTTGATGATATTGATTATCATGAACTGTTTATCAAATTAAAGATCAAAGCCTTTAAAGACCTTTGTAATTTGAACGTTATTTATTTGGAACCTAACTTCTACAAACTAATGTAAGGATACTAAGGTATATAAATGATTCTCCACACACTAATTTTTTTCATTATATAGTGCTTTAGAGCACATTTTATTTCTCAAGCCGGGATCCTTTTCTCAAGACATGATAGAGACTTTTGGAGAGAGTAATTTGTTAAAGCTGTACAAACATATCCACAGAAAGCATTTTAGCCATGATACCTCAAATTACAATAATATTATCAGTAAAATCAGTGGTATTTTCGATGCACCTCTGTTAGACTACCAGGAAATCGAGGAAGAATTGGAAATGCTGTACACTGGCGAAAAGGACACTTGGAGTCGAAGAATAATACGTTGTTTATTAGAACTGATCTCATTGCTGCCTCCTTATAAAGAGAATGATATAGTTAATGAACTTGATTTAAAAATTCGCTTCATAAATCCTATCCTTAAATACTTCATGAATGATGTTGAAAAGAAGTTCCGTCTTCGCTGGCCAGAAACTAGTCCCCCAGAAAGAAAGGTTTATCATAAACAAGTACAACGACCGGATGCTTTAATTACCAGAACCTCACAAGCAACATATCATGAAAATATTGGTTTTGCTGAAGTAAAATCAAGTCTATACAACAACAAAAATAGAGCTCTTATATTGGATATGTATCGTTTGATTTACTTTTCAAAGAACACCATTGATATTAGCAAGATTAACTCCCCCATTATGATTCAAGTTGTGGGCGCCAAGGTTAACGTGTACATGCAAATCTTGATCAGCAGAAAGTTTTATGTCACTTTGTTCTTATTTGAAATGACTATGCCTCTCTGTTTAGGCGAGATTAAAAATTTCATACCTAGCATAAAGAAATTGATTTCATTAAATCTTGCATTGGCCACTTGCAACAAAGAAGACGGTTTCGTCGATGAAAATATGATTACCACCAGCAAGACAACACCATTGTTTGAACAAAGAATTGAAAGTAAGGTCTTTCAAGGTGATATGGACAAGATTCAACTTTGTTGAAATGCTATTGTAAATAGCTTCAAATAAATCATAGCCACATGTATTGACAAATTCAAGATAATCTTTATACCAGATCGTATGATTTCCATATCATGCCCATATTCAAATATTTCTGTAATAAATAAAAATATAAATATTAATAAAGTAATGTCATGATTTATCCACTGTTCTTCAGCCTAAGATCACCTTTAATGCAGAAGTTTTTAAAACGTTGTCAAATTCACCTGCGGGATTTTAGATCTATTCCGTGTATTTCAAGACATTATCACAATGAAACTTTTATGACAGCAATGCCTGGTATTGTCCTCATACGTTATTTTTATAAATTCAAGCTTGATAGATTGATTTAGCCTAATGGCATGGATTATGTTGAATTGGAAATCATTGTTTTGCTGCCAGCGATACACTGGAGTGTGGATAAATTAGAGCTGTGAAAATTACTTTTACACAAATTCATGGCAAATATACACAATCTATAGACTTTTGTTGAAAAAATTATATATCAATTTGGCACTTTGTTAACTATTGTAAGATTTGGTATTATCAAAAGTAACTTTTAGTAGCTTTGAACTGCTAAAATAATTCATTAAATCAAAAAATATTGTATCGGACATTGAATAATGAATTCAGGGGTAAGATTTCGTTGTAGGCCTACCTTGCTTAAGATTTTCCCATATTGTAATTAAAATAGCTTACATGATGGATGATAATCAATATTGTTTTAATATCAAAGATTTAAGATATGTCAGTATTCTGTTTCACTTTATATCGTGAAAGTGGTCAATTGTTCTTTGTTTGTATCAAGTGAATTTAAAGGCCGCAAATGGTCTGTGGCCAGCCATTTTGACAAAGTGTTATAACCATTTAGATGTATCAGCGGAACAAGACACCTACAATGCTATTTACTTATCAATTCATAGCTGCAAGTACGGTAGTACCATGAAAAGATTAAAAAAAATAATTAGTAATGATTGCTGAATAATTATACATTTCATGTTGAAAGATGAATCAAATTTTTCCTGGTTCAGGAACCTTAAATAATGTAGTAGTAAATTATATTAGGTAATCCGACTTTTTTTTTTTCTCTTTTCTTCTCTCACACAATGACAGTTTATTTCCCATGGTTAAATAACATTACAACAACGATTATCACTTTTTGCAGAAATTCCAATAATGTACAGGGGTACAAAAAAATGACATTTTCACTTTTTTCTTGTTTTATTGTTGGATTTATGCCATACAAAACACATGAAGCCGTATAACAAATGGAAGAGAGAACCCCACCCAAAATGTTTATTGAATATCAGATTAACAAATTGTAGTCATGACAAATAAGGATTGCCATCTTCTTGGGAAACCAAACAAGTTGTTTGGCTCCGATCAAATAAAATAATAATATGTGGTTATTATAATCTCATGTTGTTTTTATTCTCTCGTCTTCTTTTTCTATTTATTTCTCAATTTTAAAATATTTTGAATAATGAATGTTGTAGGAGCAAGCGTTTCTGAAGCATTTTATGCTGCACACGAAACAAGGGATATTGTATTGCCAAATCAAACTGAACACGTTTCTCAGATTGCTGTTGATGTAAAGTTTTTTATTTGTAAAAATTAAATAATTACTAATAGTAATTAGATTGGTGGATCTCTTGCCAAAGTCATTTATTTCACTCTCTCAGCAGATCGTAAAGGTGGTCGTCTTCATTTCAAAAAATTTGAAACAGAAAAAGTTGATGAATGTATTGATTATATTGTGGAATTGCTTAAAGATGCTCAGCATTATAACGTGCAACATGTTTTAAAAGCTACAGGAGGAGGAGCCCATTTGTATTATGATAGACTTGCTTCAAGATTACCTGGTGTAATTGTTCAAAAAGAAGATGAAATGGAGTGCTTAATAACAGGCTTAAGTTTCTTTATTACCGAGATACCCTATGAAGTATTCACTTATAATGAGCTTGATGCTGATCCTATACGATTTGAAGAAAAGACTAAAGATGTATACCCATATATGGTAAAATGTCTAATATTTTGTGTATCTGTTTGGTTTATTAAAACTAAATTTTATTTAGCTTGTAAATATTGGCTCAGGCGTCAGTATTCTCAAAGTAGATGGTCCAGGACCAAAAGATTTTACTCGTATTAGTGGAACCTCGGTAAGCTTATTATTCATTGCTATTATAACATGCATTTTAATCATTATAACATTAGCTGGGCGGTGGTACACTTTGGGGTTTATTGTCCATGTTGACAGATGCTTCATCTTTTGATGGTAATTGTTAAAGAAAAAGAGCTCAATTCGTGCAATAACCCTAATTCATGTGTTTAGACATGTTGGAAATCTCAAAAACAGGCGACAACAGAAACGTAGATTTATTAGTTGGGGATATATACGGTTCAGATTATAGCAAACTGGGATTAAAGTCTTCACGGATAGCTTCAAGTTTTGGTAAAGTTTTCAAGAAAGGAGCTCGTCAAAATAAAGATAATTTTGCATCTGGAGATATCGCAAAAAGTTTATTGTTTATGGTCAGTAATAATATTGGTCAAATTGCTTATTTAAACGCACAACAACATGGCATTAAAAGAATATATTTTGGTGGATGTTTCATTCGAGGTAAAAAAAAAAAAAAAAAAAAAAAAATCCAATGATAAAATATATAAATGCTGATATTTCTGAATAGGCCATCCTATTACCATGAATTCTCTATCTTATGCTATCAATTTTTGGTCAAATGGAGACATGAAAGCACTATTTCTTCGTCATGAAGGTCATTTAGGGGCAACGGGAGCAGTAAGTTGAAACTTTTTGGGGTGATATTTAAACTTTTTTGTTTGATAACTGACATTAAATCAACGTAGTTTTTAAAACATCAACCTGTTCGTAAAGCAAGACATTCATTTTCGTGTTCAGAGAATTACAAACCAGATGTTAACAATAATACAGTTTTTGAGGTTTTAGACAATTCTGATAATGTAGAGCTTAGATCAGCGGAAGGCCGTGAATTGTAATAATTTATAATTTATATTTATATATATATACTGTATATATATACACTTGATCATTTGTATAATCAACCAAAATGTACCTACATATACAATATGATTTCCTATAAATCAATTTTGAATAATAATCGTAATAAATAAATAAAAAATACCTGTTTACAAATAGTAAAGAAATGAATGTTAGATTATATTATTGTCGAAATTTTGGGCGAAATGATACAGATCTCCCTTTTTTTTTTTTTTTTACACTGATGCCATTAAAATATACAAAATGAAACGGCAAAACAAATAATACTACGTGAAAGCCTTATATCGAAATAGCATTTGCAGTAGTCGCCACCTACATGTTATGTTTGCAAAATCTTGTGTGAAAATCCTGTAAACAAGACCATCATCTGGAAACCTAATATTTTTCATTTGCCGTGCCATGATCGTTATTGCAACTGTTGCTTATATGATAACAACCAATGCTTTAAATGACTGGATGCAACAAACGTATATAGTGTATAGACCATCTTTCTTGTGAAATGGGGGATATGATGTGACACAGCTTTCTCAACTTAATGCCTTGAGTTTTTGTCAATAATTAAGCGCTGCCTTCTAAATTACTAGATAATATTCGTTACTCAAGCTTCTTCTATTACCTTTTTTCGTTTTGTTTTTTGGGATATAATGACACAGTATCTTATAGCTGTATGGGATTATGTCGCAGAAGGCGAGTTTGAGCTTTCTTTCAAGCAAGGCGACAGAATAAAATTATTAGAAAAGCACAACGATGACTGGTATGAAACAAAACAAAAAAAAGAGAGATTATTTAAATTTCAAGGTGAAATTAACTATATTTTTTTCATTTTAAAGGTGGGAAGGTAAATAAATGCAGAGTGTCTATAATTAATCATATACTAAACATAAATCAAGGCGAGTTAAATGAAGAAATCGGCTTCTTTCCTGCAAATAGAATACGCTTAGAAACATCTGAAGACTTGGGTAACATATATGATAAACACGAAATACAAAGTCCTGTTTACTAATTTCATATTATAGCTCAAGAAAATGTAAACAGTTAACAGAGGGAAAAGCCAGCAAATACTAATTACTACTCTATTCGTTTAGGAATACAAGCCAAGCAGCAATAACACTACAACACCACCTGAAGAAGATGACATCCCACCTAATCTACCAGCAAGACGAAATCCTTCAATTCAATCAAATGTATCCAAACCAACACTCAAATCAACAAACGATACATCTTCTGTATCTATACCATCTACTATTGTTACTACAGAATCTCCTTTACCTGCAGGCTGGGAACATGCCTTTGGTATGTATAATCATGTTGATTTGCAAATTTTGCTCATTTTCTTTTCTTTATTTAGATCAGGAAGGAACTATTTATTACTTCAACGAATCAACTGGTAAATCTCGATGGGATAAACCTGGCGAAGAGGAAAGTGATGATCCCCCTCCATTGCCTCAGCGTGATGATAGTGCTGATACGTTTATTCAAGGCTTAAACTCTAACGAATTACAGAAATTGGTATATACAGCTACAACATTGATTATCATATCCTATATTAAAATGGTTTTAATAGGAATTCGATAGGTTGCAAACAGATTGGATCAGACATAAAGGCTATATTCAAATGAAGATGATTTCTGAGAAAGAAGATGGGGGGAAATTAAGTTCTTGGAAAGTGTATTATGCGGTTTTGTCAAATGGATTTTTGTTATTATACAAGGAAGGACATGTTAAAAGCAAAGTAACGTAATAACCACATTTACATATGATAAGATTAACTCATGAGATCAACAGAAATCCTCTCGATCTCATGTTCCTGTAGGCAGTTTTGATCTCGAGTCTTGTAAAATAGATCCAGCTGGAAAACAAGATACTAAAAGGAAACATGTTTTCATCATCTCAACACCTAAAAAGGTCAAGCTATACATCCAAACCACAAGCGATAAAGAATTTTCGTCATGGCTAGATGCAATTATGAGAGAGTTGATTGCACGTAAAGAAGGTCAAAATGAAGAAACTGAAATTATGAGATTATTAAAGTCTCTTACGTTTGATGAAAGCCATATGAAAGTAAATCGAAAAATGACCAAAGAACACGTAGATGATAAAAAGAGCCTCGGGCATTGGTTTTCTTCAAAACCAGATAATCGAGGTTATAGTAGTGGTAGTGGTAGTGGTGGAAGCACAGGTAATGTGAAAAAGATCGAGCCAAAATATGTATATGGTCAGACTCAACCCGGTGGAGGTAAGTACTTATTGATAGACAGACTTTCATACACTGATATTGGTCATGTAGAAAACGATGTTTTCGGTGGTTATTTACGAATGGAAGACAATGGAGATATACCCCATATAGTATCATTATGTATCAGTGAAGTAGAAGCTAGAGGATTGCAATCAGTTGGTATTTACAGATTATCTGGTCCTGCTTCCACAATACAAAAATATAGAACTGCATTTAACAAAGGTAAGACGATGAAAGATCACAAGATTATTGACATGTATTATTCACACCATGTTTTGAATCAGGAGAGAAAGTATCATTAAAAGAAGAACATGATATCAATGCCGTAACTGGTTTACTAAAGCTATATTTCCGTGAACTTCGAAATCCTTTAATGACACATGAATATTACGATTGGTTTATAGAAGCAGCAAGTAACGTATTGTTCCATTACAAGAGCTATTATATATATTTGTATTGACCTAATTTATAGAAATATCTGATTATGAGGAAAGAATGTATCAAATCAAATCAATCATTCACAGTTTACCAAAGCCCAACTATATTGTATTAGAGTATTTAATGCGTCATCTAAACCTAGTAGCATCATATTCTGAAATTAACAAGATGGAATCAACAAATTTAGCCCTGATTTTCTCTGTTGGTCTACTAAGATCGGTGCAAGAAGATTTGAGTAGTATTATGATGTCGGATCTTCATAGTAAAATTATCGAGGCCATTATTCAGCAAGTGGAATGGTTTTTTGAGGAAGATCAAGACAATGACGATGAAGCGCCTACAGCAATTACTACCACCGAAGAATTGGTACATACTGAGGAGGATCATCCTCATCAAAACAATGCTCATACAAGAATCGAAAGATCTTGATTATATGAATAGATATATATGATGATATCTTAATAAATCCACAATACTTTATACTGTAATAAAATGACAACAGGAAATAATTCTATTCGAAGTATATTAAGAACTAGTCGTTCGATTTCACTACGCTCAATTACGGCGTCGCCCTGTGGGCTCACTTTTGCAGTTTCTTTAATGAATGTATCATGACTGGCACCTCTATCTCGTTACGCTCGATTACTGTCTTTCTAGTCGAAAAATGTATGTTTTTATAACAAATATGAATGAGATTTATAAACATCTGGTCTTTGATTGGCCTGCCCCCCCTTTTTTTTTTAAAAAAACACCATCTGTTGTAGCATATTATTAGAAAACATCCGCTGTCCCTCCTCTTTACTCATTTGAACACGCAGACGATTATTTGTATGATTTGACATGGTCTACTACTACTACACATCCTACCTTGTTTGTTATTTTTAATGGAACCGGCTAATTTGATTTATGAAATTTCATAGTAATAAAGTTGGATCGAATGAGTACAGCATCGTAGATCTTTAAAAAAGTTATCAAATATCGTAAAATTTCTTATTTTTAAGACCTCCAAGGCTTATAAGCGGCATATTAATTTCAAAAATCATTCTTATCCAGATCATCAATTTTAGCATTTTCCGTTTTTTTTTTTTTAATTTTGCAAAATTAGAGTTAATTACTTTACCAATTATGAAAAAAAAATATGTACATATACAAAATTAAACGCTCTATTTTTTTCGTAAAAAATAAAAAACATTCTTCTTTTAAAACATTATATGAAAATCCTTTAACCAGAAAACCGTTTTTGGGCCAAAAGCACAAAGCTTCATTACTTAACATTCAATATTAAGCTTTTAAAAAATGTATATTAGGTTTGGCTACAATTTGTTCTCATAATGTAGTATATTTAAACGTTTATTTTGGTATCAAAAATTGATTTTTCTGTTTTTTGATCAAAATCATGAGTGTTGGTAAGGAGAAAATGAGCCCCGAAAATTTCCGCTACAAAAACTGAATTTTCAGATCGTACATGGTTAAATATAAGAATAATTAAAAAAACGCTTTTTTATTTAAAACTTAGGTATACCATAGTATAAGAGACTTAGCCGTTCAATCTTGCTGTGGAATATGTACACATTTATCCACTATATTGATCTCCATTTCATCTGATTCTCAATTAAAGTACAGCTGACATGAATAGACATTTCACTACTAAATGATATATGCTGATTCACACTAATATAAATTTTCTACCAAGCTTCTATCCTAGCAACTTATAGTTAAAGACCAATCAACATACTGTGGATTTAATCACACCATTATGATCAAGGACCCATGAATTCTATGAATACACCGATTGGTTACTATCAAGATTTATATCTGACAAGGGGTGTTATTGGCTATGTATGGACCTAGGAATGCTTACCTAATCTCTCTGATGAAAACTATATAAAGAGGACATTTATTTATTACAAAAATCCTCAAGTAGAATTTAACTTGATAATAAAACCCTAATGTTATCTAGTCGAATTCCTATTGTTTTTTTATACTTTTTTCCGTGAATAGCTCTGTCTGTTCCACACTTGCTATACTCAATTATGGCGTCGTTCTACCGGCTCGCTTTTGCAATTTTTTAACAAACATATGATATGACAGACTTGATATCTGGAAGAAAAATGTATGTTTCTATGATAACAGACATTGCCTATTTTGTTTATTAGTTTATGGTTCATGCGCTGTAATGCTACTTTTACATTATTGGCTGAAATGAGCAATTTAACAGGGTTTTAAATGCGCTAAATAATGTAAAGCCTTAAAAATCTTTTTCTACGTGTGCTGTTTCTCTCTTTTTTTTCATATTCCAAGAAGGATAAATTCACCGTTTGATAAGGCATATCAGACTATCAAGCTGGTATTCTTTTCTTGTATCTGAATACGCATTCTAACATCAGGGACTAATCTTTTTAATATAGGTAGCAGTCTATATTAGAGATTGATATTTTCATTTAACCGCATTCTAGGATCAAATATCGTTATTTACTACTGTATTGTTGGATGTATTTCTTGATTACAAGATCAAATCGAAGGCAACAACAATATTTATATCTACTCAATGAAAAGCTAGAACTGGCTACAATCTCACGAATTGTTCCAGAAAAATGATAAAATTTCAAATGATATAGAAACAAAAAAAAAAAGAATAATCTAATGTTTTGTCTAATAATTATAGTTTTGATCGTACTGTAGATATTGTATACTTGATAACTAGTCTTTTTACAGCCGACAATCGTAAACTAAAATAATAAGTTTAAAGAAGGTTAATTTGATTAAATTTTATGTGTGATAAAGTAACACATATAATCTTAGATTTGGCTTGCATGCATATAAATTTAAGCAACAAGTGTTATTTAAGTTTATGCTCGAGCAAAAACCGTTGTTACTGTACATATTATAGCTATAAACATATTTACAAATGATGATAATTGTGAATATATTGGTTCTTGAATGTATTGCTGCCCTACATCAGCAACGTATTGAATTATATTATTTTCTATAATCTATATTAATGAAAGCAAATGTAACTTAAAAACTCATTATTGCAGTAAAAAATGCAATGGAGTTTTGAAAACAGCACGATAATTATATACAAACCAATTGGTGCCCATACGATTAGCTCATTATGCTCACGGTCAGATTTAATTATTATGCGCAAATAGGGATAATGATCGATATGTTTATGGGCAATCCTACTACTACTATACACACATGGGATTAATGTTATGCACATGGAAAGAACCTATAATTCTGAATATACAGACTTAGCGTTATGCTTATGTGCAATTTCTTTTGTTGTGCCCATGTGCATATTATTATCTGTTTAACCATATTCAGTGGACACAACAGCTCAGGCTATAGTGTGCAGCCCATCTGAACACAACGAAATCAACTTGTGCAGCACAAGTCGGCCGTAATGTGCACTCATTGCTATTAAATCGCATAAAATGATATGCAGAAAACTCTTGAAGCATTCATTCTTTTTCTTCTTTTTAGCAGTGCCCAGTGCTACAAATTATCGTTTAATATGACTGAGTATTAATGAACTAGAAAAAATACAACTGGTGAAAAAAACTAATACCCAATGTACATCGAGATCAAGATAGATAAAAGACGCATTTATTGTGTAGTGAAAATCGCAACATTTTGTTGGATAGAAATTACAGGACCAAGATGTTGTGTTTGTCTCAGGATTTTTAACAGGATTTAAAAACATATTTTATCAAACTTACTTAGATACTAAATACTCACCATTTGCTATAATCAGTATTATCTTGTTTTTTATTTAATTGCTGTATTATTAAAAATCAAACTTTTCATAGCTTATAGCAATGACAATGGGATGTTTCTGGTTTTAGATTGAAATTTATCATAAGGCGAGCTGGTGATACGTTTGATACTATTGTAGATGAAATCAGTCAATTTAATTTATGAAATTTGAATGCAAATACTGAGAAACAATTTGCAAGTACTTAAGTTGGTTCTAGTGAAGCACTGAATGAATTGGCTTGGGGCAAAGAGGGTGAAAAGGCGGCAATAGGTTCCAGTGATGGTCGTGTTTATGTTTATGTTTATGATATTGGAGAGATACGACTAAAACACAATTTAAATCACCACTAGCGCATTAATTATCACGTAAGGCTATATTAACATCACATAAACTACCACACAATATTAACATGTATAAAGGTTTAGAGCAATAAGCTTGAATCAAGTGGGTATTGCATTATAAATTCTTGAAAAAGTTCTCCAGTATTATAAAATCCCTTATTTTTAAGACTTACAAGGCTTATAAGCGGAATATTAATTTCAAAAATTATTCTTGTCCAGATCATCAATTTTGACATTTTTTAATTTTTTTTTTCTAATTTTTCAAATTTAAAATTAATTATACTACCAATTACAAAAAAATATATATACACATGTGCCAAATTTAGCGCTCTATTTGCTCAATAGAAAATAACAAACATTTTTATTACAAAATATTACATGAAAATCCTTTAATCAAAAAACTGTTTTTGGGCCAAAATTACAAAGTTTCATTACCTAACGTTTGATATTAAGCTTTTATAAAATGCGTATTAGTTATAGCTACAATTTTCTCTCACAATGTAGTATATTTAAACGTTTATTTTGGTATCAAAAATTGATTTTTCTGTTTTTTGATCAAAATCATGAGTGTTGGTAAGGAGAAAATGAGCCCCGAAAATGTCCGCTACAAAGTCTGAATTTTCAGACTATACATGGTTAAATATATGAAAAGTCGAAACAAAATACCTTTTTATTCAAAACTTATATATTATAGTATGAGACGTAGCCGCTCGATCTCGCTATGCTGAATTACGGCGTTGCCCTGCAGGCTAGATTTGCATATTTTGTTTTTAAAAAAAGGAAGTTTTGTATTTAAACTCTCTAGAGCAGCTCACGAAAGCTGAAATTTTAGATTATGACATAAAAGTCATATTGCCATCTATGCGTAAAATCTGAGGTCATTTAAATCAGTGTATATTGAGAGATTATTCCCCAAGTACTGATCTCTTAGCTCTCATTGCTAAAAAGCTAACAATAAAACATGCTTTATAACCTTGCTTTCTTCAAACAATTTGTTCGTCTTGCAGTAAATAACGAAGTTTTTTACTAAAATAAAAAAATAAAAAGAATAGAAATTAGTATTGGTGTCGAGCCGAGTTTTGCCAGCCAAATTTACTAGCATAAGCTGGGCTCGACAACATCCCTAGTAGAAATACAATTATAATCAGCTAAAGTTTTTATTACAAAAGATTTCTGAAGATTTAAAATAGTTGAAAAAGTATGAGGGTATTTATAGTGATTTGGAGAACTTGGATACCATCAGACTTGAATGGATGTATATTTAGTAATCTTCCAGTTTTGAGTACATTGTTATTGATTTAATATTTTAAGGGGTAAATTATGTAGAGCATTGATAATAAGGCATTGATGTCAAGTGTGACAATATCGACCTTTTGGGAAATGGTTGTTTTGTTTATCATTGTTATATCTATTTTATGTAACCTCGAGTTTAAGAAGGGGTAGTTTTTATATACTTGAATGTTATTTATATTGATAATGCAACTTCAATACTGTTGTATAAACGAGTAGTTGACTAAATTGATATCTTTGTTTATTATTATTATTGATTTGGATAGAATTCTATTTTAATACATAAGTGATTTATGTAATTAATTAATTGATTGCGCCATGATCAACTGTGCTACCATCTACACGACATGTATGGTTCAAAAAAGGCATTTCATAGTTTTAGGATGCGTTTGTTATTGTGTTCAATTGAAGCGTTTGTTTATTATTGTCGTTTATATTTCAAGTGGCATCATATTTTATGAGCGACATTTGGAAATTAGGTTACTTTATTATTTTCAAGCGTTTTTAGTATGTAATTCCACTACGATGGAGAACGTAGGCTTTATTACTAGAAAAACGTATAACTAATGGTAAAAGAAAAAACCAAGAGCTTCTAGGCCTTGGTTTAAAAGACTATTTATAAGAACTACATTTCAATTTGAGTGTCATATATTTTCAGGTTTGATAAATAATACGTAAAAAAGAATACAATTAAAAGAGACTGAGTAATGAATCAGTTCTTCAACTGTAGAAGGAGATAACGCATGGTACTTGGTGGCATAATACAACATTGAGTTAGAAATGGAATTGGCTCCAAAATTGACTGTTTAATATTCTCGAAAACCAACACAGTATTCATAAAGATCGTATTTTTGATTGTTTTGCAATAACTGTGCGCAGCAAGTTATAGGAGCGCCTTTGCGATGAATTACATGATATCTATATATCGTCGTTTGTGGATGTTGCTATTTGAGATTATTGTGTCAAAGATGTGTACCTACTCCAACGTAAAGGTGGAAGTTATTCGGATCAAAACTCACTAAGATAAAGGTTTTGTTTTAAAATTTGTTTCAGATGGTTTGCAAATGGTTCTCAAATTTTCTCGCCCAATATTGAGTTAAATTTCATCAAGTTTTTAAATAAAGTATACCCTCTCTCCCTCTCTCTATGGACCATTGAAATCTTTCCGAAAATAAAAAGATTACCATCAGAATATAAGTGCACTGGCCAAACATTGACCAAAATATTGGTTTTTCGTCGAGATAATCAAAATAATAGTTCATATCATAGCTTAAAACCTATCGTAACGGGGTTCCAAAGTTTATTTTAAAAAATGGATGAAAACTGATTCAAAAAACAAAATTGTTTAATGGCTCATGAGCTGCAAAGTAAGTTGACCTAGAGGATTAAATAACTTTTCTACAGTCTTAAATTCTGCATACATCTAAACAAAAATCAGAAAAATATTCCACATTAACTTTTTCGTAAAATCCAATTGAAATTTTGGAGGTTTTTTGAAGATACACCTCACGTTTTATAAGCATATTTAAAATATAACTACCTGAAATGATGCACAAAAGCATTATCTATCGATCGAGCTATTGATGAACCTTCTAGCTGCATTTTTTGTAGAGAAAACGAGATTTTTGTCCAATTTTTTTCAGATTCAGAATTTAGGATGAGGGTATACAAGGGGAAAATGGAAGCTAGAAATGAAGGTATCTTTTTGTACCCATTTTTAAGGATATCTCCACGAACAATTAATATTTTAAAAAAAGCTAAATTGGATCCGAGAGAGCTCAACTAGCTAAATGACATGAGTATAAAAAAGGCGTTGTTCAATTTAACGAATATTTTGAAATCTACTACGAAAATATCAGAAAAATGAAAAAAAAAATAAAAGTTCTCAGAATTTTTTCATATTGATATATTATAGAGCATTTCAAAACAAGAAAGTTTTATTATCAAAAAATGTTAGTATAACTTAATGTTTTGTAGAGATATGAAGGTTCAAATTTTTTATTTTTAGTAGTGAAATGCCTGTAAAAATCTGAAACATTAACATTAAAAACATTATGCCAACTGCAAAAGATAGGATATTCCCGGATACTTGTTTTTAGATTAAAGTTGATCATTTAAGGGACATTGGGGTATAATTGTTTTTTGGTGTTATTTAGTAACAAAAGAAGCAGGGCAGGGTTGAAAAGTCAGACCCATTTTTTTATAGTATGAAAGCTGTAAATTTCATTTGTTTTTGAAATTTATGTAAAATATCTCAGATACAGGTAGCATAATGCAACCAGATCATGCTCATTTGCAATAAGAACCTTTGGCAACACTGTCATAGATATATTTTGCAGTAATCGCATAATAAAAATCGAAGAATTGGTCACGGTCATAACAAGCAAGGCAGATACTATTTTTCACGATTAAGAGAAGATATGTTGTTAACGTACTTTTACACTCATCTTCATCATCTTGTTCAGTCTCTAAATAACTACTGCTTGTTATGATTTTTTTCTGCCATACAAACAAGAGAATCGATTTTATTTCTTAGTATATTAATTTGTTTCATTCTAAGAAGTGTTGTAATCGCCATGTTTGACTGAAGCCTTTTAGTTTTAATAGTCCCTCATTAGTCGTTATTTACATAAAAGGTCAAGGGATATTTGTTTTCGAGTATTTTGCTAAATATCACCCTCTCATTTGTTGTAAATAACTGGCAATGAAAAATATAAAAATCAGGAACATCTCAATTTTGATTTTAAAGCAATTTCATTGTTCCTGTGGTTGCTAACTTGACCCTGCCATTTTTCAGATCCATGATCATTATAAATCGTTCAAATGAAGAGTGGTAAGCTGCAACACAAAATTGATGGTAATTAATGCCTGGTCCCCTTTAAAAAATGAAATGCCGACATTTTCTTTTACTGTAGGTCAGAAATGGACAAATCAAACTATACAAATCAAACGACATTATGCTTTATATCTCTTTGACTATGTATATTTCTATTTGGATTATCAAAAAATGATGCTTTTAAAGGATTGTTTTACGCACTTTTCAGACTTGCACTGACGCACAAACTTGGTCATGTCAAATCAATCAGAACTGAGTTTGCTCAACCAATGGCAGTCCATCTTCTTTTTTCTTAAAGAAGCAAGCAATTCCGTGAATTAAATTGATTGATTGTATATAAAGTTTTAAAAGAACCCCTTCTTCCTTTCCTTTCATTTTCTCCCTGGTTTCTTTTTTTCTTCTTTTTCTTTTTCTTTCTCTTTGTCTCTTTCCCCTTACCCTTTAGTTCAATATACATAGAAAACAGTAAGGTCATGGTGTCGAAACTATGGTGCCTTATTGTCGTTTTAATAATTACTGCAGTAATAACAACAGTAACAGCAGATAGTTTATTACCTGAAATTCAACTGGAATCAGTTGGTGGACAATTAGGATTTGCTGGTGATTTTGCCGGTCTATCACCATATAAAGAATCAAGCCAATTTGAAGTGCTTGATAGCAGTTCCATAATTTTATCTGAAAACGTAGATGACGCTTTGATATTTGAATCATTCGCCACTATAAATGGATCAATTGAAACCTACTGTAAATTAACTGATACTGAATATATATTAGCTGGCAACTTTAATACAATCAACCAAACAACATACAATCATATTGCTCGATTTAATAGTCAATCACGTCAATTTTCAACCTTGGATCAAGGTTTAGATGGTGCTGTAAAATCGATTTATTGTACATTAGAGACAATTTATGTCGGTGGTGATTTTATCGCTCCAGTAAATGACAATGTTTCGCAGTATACAGGTCATGTTGCGTTATATTCAAATAGTCAATGGTCTCCTGTACCATGGAAAGGTTTCAACGGCCCTGTTTATTCGATTATTGATAATGCGCGAGAGAACTCAATAATATTTGGTGGTCAATTTGATTCCACTGGTGATGGACAATATTTCAATCAAAATTCCACATCCACAACACAAGTGGTTAATTTAGATTCATCAGTTACTATTTCAAGTGGAAATGGTCTTGCTAGTTCTGATCCGAGAAATGTGATTTGTAGTCAATCATCTTGGTTATTGCAAGATGGTGTACCTGGTTACTGGCAAGCTCAATTTGTATTTCCAATTCAACCATCAAAATTCAGATTATCAAATGTACATTCAGCAGACGGAAAAAATACCAATACATTCAAGCAAGTAAAAAGCCAGCTAGACTGTATATAAAAATATTAACTAATTATACATATAAAAATAGCATCATTTCTTTAGGATCAAATCAATATTTTACTTTATCGTATCAGGATCCCATCACAAACCAGATTTTAACCTGTTCTGAAGAGTGTTCACTATCAAACGATTCAAATATACCTTATCAAGATTTTACTGTAGTTAATACAGTATCAACAAGCGAAATTAGAATTAATATCGATACTTGGTATGGTTCTGGCGGTGGTTTTAGTGGCATCAGTATTTTTCGATCTGATTCAACGTTACAACCAAATGTTGTTACAAACAGTTCAGTTATAAGCTCTTCTTGTTCAGCTGATACAGATAATACAAGCTCATCTTCTATGGTATCAACCACAGGTACTTGGACAGAGAAATATTCTTGGGGTATTTATCAAACATTTCTAGTATCTGTTATACCTGCAAGCGAATTACATACAGCTGATGTTTCTGTTACCTATAAACCGTATATACCTGCTCAAGGTGTTTATGAAATTTATGCTACTACCCCTGGATGTGTAGGAACAACTACTTGTGATCAGCGTGTATCAATGCAATTGACGATCGAATTAATGCCTGGAAATATAACAACGTATGCATTAAATCAAAATATTAACTCTGACGAACGTACATTGATCTACACAGGGCAAATATCAAGTTCAACTAGTTTATTTCAACCTACAATTGTAATGAAAGTGGATCCAGCTGCAACAACATCTTCAACATCGAATGTAACTATTATGGGTACTTCATTCGAGTTCATTAGAAATTCAACTGGCTCAGCTTTATCAAGCCTATTAAACTATTATCCCAACAACAATACATGGACCGCTTTAGCAGAACAACTACCCGTTGGATCAGTAGTTTATAGCTTGAAGTCAAATGAAAACATGCTGTATATTGGTGGTCAATTTAATATGAACACAACATTCAGTAATATTGTAGCTTATGATTTCACTAAGAATGGATATTCACCTTTAGCACAAGGTGGTGTAAATGGTGTTGTTTATAGCTTGTTATTAGCTGATGATTCACGTAAAGTTGATCTTAATTAAGGACCATAACACATGTAAATATTTACCTTGTAATTTATTAGACTTAATTATGGCTGGCGCTTTTAATAATACTGTAACCCCTCAAACTAACAACAATCTCAATCATGTTGCCATTTATAATACTCAATCAAATGTATGGTCTGGTATGAATCAGGTATGTTTTTTTTTTATGTCATAAAAAAAGTGGTTTAATTTATCCATTAACTTGTTTATCAAAAGGGTGTAAATAATAATGTGAATTCTCTTTATACTACCAACGATAACCATATTCATTTATCTGGATCATTTAATGCAACTACGAATGGTACAAGGCTTTTTAATAATGCTGAATGGGATTTGTCAACACAATCCTGGGTAAAATCTACTTCTTATATTCTCGGTCCAGTTATTAATCAACTTCAAATCTCGGATACTGCAACAATTTACCTTGGCTCAATTCGAAATGCACAATCATATCGTGCTAATAATGTTGTATCATTAGCTAGTAGTAGCAGTATTACATCACCAATGGCAGATATTGATCCAAATGCGGTAGTAAATACAGGTGCTTTTTGGAAAACACAAAGCGAGACATGTGTTATATTAGCAGGCACATTCCAAATCAATAATACTAGCTATCCTCTAGTCATTTATCGCAATAACGAATGGCAAGGTCTTTTACAAAATGTACAGGGAAATATCACTACGCTATCAGTTATACAAAACAATCTATTAATAGGCGGGAATTTTAATGGTACAGCAGCAAACGGTGTTGCAGTAACAAGCATTGCTTTTTATGATCTTGAAAATCAGCAGATACTAGCAACTACAGGTGTATTTGACAGTAATCAGCAACCTGGTATTGTAAATGCCATTTATCCTCAAGGCGATGGAAAATCCATTTACATTGGAGGTGATTTTTCTTTTGCTGGCATGTTAAATTGTGATGGCATATGTTTGCTCTCCATGAACACTAGACAATGGACACAAACCAATCAAGGAATTTCAGGCACAGTTAATGATATGTATATTGACGAAAATAGTAGATTGCTTACTGTAGTTGGTGATTTAACTGTAAATCAAAATACACGAGTTTCATTAGCTAGCATCGATACTTCCTCGAATACAGCTACTTGGAATGCAGCACCTCAAAACGATCAATTCCCTTCACCTATATCATTGTTATATGATAGCGATAATCAATTCTTTATCACTGGAGAGAAAGATAATACATCTTATATTGGAAGATGGAATGGAAAAAGCTTTTCTATTATTGATACTAAACTTGGTTCTTCTTCTAATATACAACAGCTTTTATGGATGCCTATTACTTCTGATTCAGCTAATTTCATCTCGCGCTATCCTTCTGATTCTGATACCATGTTGATGGCTGTTGGTCATCTTGAATTACTAAACAGCAACTCAAGTTGTAGTGCTGCTTTATTCGATGGCACAAATTGGCACCCATATTTACTTACTTCTACTGATACTGGATCAGCTGGTTATATCAATAAGATATTTACAGCAACGGCTTGTTGCAATGCCTCTTACAAAACTCATCGTTATCTTTCTGTTCCAGCCGTCATTTTAGTTTCTATCGCAATCTCTCTGGGTATACTGTTCTTGCTGATAGCATGTGCGTTCGTCTACCTTTTCTTGAAACGCCGTAACAATCCTCACAAATATTATGCCGACCCAATGAAAGATTGGAAACCCAAGTATCGACCAGCTAGTTTACTTGCCATGTTAGATGCTGCCAATTTAAATGGTGCCGATGCAGTAGCCGGTGCAGCTTCATTAGGTGCTGGAGGTAACATTGCGTCAAATAATATTAAACAATCAAATACAGCAACTACAGGTTACTCTACTGCTTTGGATGGTGCAAATGCTCCAACTCATCGTGGACAAACAAGCATGGATATGTCTGATGCAGCCGCAGCAACATCTCGATTGAGAAATTCTAGCGGATTTTCTATGGGTATGGGTCTTCCATTCAGTGTATTAATGGCAAATGCTCTTAAAACAAATGATAAATCAGCAATTGCAACGGAAGAATTGCCTCAAGTTTTTTATGCCAAGTATCCATTTGAATCCAGAGAGTTCGGAGAGCTGGCATTTGATGCGCAAACGCCCATTGTTGTTACTGATTCAAGTGATAATATTTGGTGGATGGGTTATAAAGATGATGGCTCTGGAAATCCCGTCTCTGGTCTATTCCCTAGTAATTATGTAACAAAAGCAAAACCTATTTAATATTTACAACGTTCTATTTCTTTTTTTTTCTCACTTTTGCATTATATATTCCCCACTTTTTATGTATAAATAAAAAACATTGATCTTGCCTATATCAAATTAAGTTTTATAGGTTACTTAGCTAGATATATATATATATACATCCACTATAAAAGAGTATTATATTTGCTAATACATAGATTGAATTGGAAACCATATTTTACACATTGTATAAAGTTGCTCTTTTTGGCATAAATCAACTTTGCATGATAATACTACAAGGAGTTACTTTATTTACCGAAAATGATAAAATCCATCAGACAAAAGTATGTGCTAATCCAATAAGTTCTTTAGAGAACACCTAATCATTAATTTGTCTAATTTAAAAGCAAATAATTTACTGGTATATAATAGTGATGATAAAATATACAGTATATGATAGTTAGCTTGAGTCTACTGTTTGTAAGTTCTAATTTTACAATATATAACGTCAATATTGTATAGACTTTTCTGACCTAGTAAAAAAATTAAATGTACTACACAATGCACATATTTCATAAACATCATATGCGTCTTCGTGATAAGTGTTCTTATTATTACCGAATGTTATTACTCCACTGTTAATATTTTGATTTGCAATTTTTCGTTTCGTTTTAAGTTCTTCAAGGAAATTGAAAACTGACAATAGTCCCATTTGTTCATGTATACATCCTACAACAAAATTCAAAACAAACTAGAGTACAAAATAAAAATACAACAAGAGGGAAAAAATGTGTGCCGATGAACACGTTCTTAAATGATTATGCTTTCAGAAAATATTTACTAGTGTGGTAAATATTTATTTTAATGTTACTATCGCTTATCGATTATGATCGCCTTCGACGAGATATGACTTTAATAAAAGATTTCTACTCTTATTAAAATTTCTACTACTGCTATGTAAAACACATTGCAATAAAATTTCAATTATGCATGAACATGACATTTACTTATCAGCTTCGGTAGATATCATTCCAATATATGCTGGCTTTGGCTGATTTAGTGTTATTTCTAATTTGAAATGGTCAGATGAGCCACAAAGCCCACTAAAAAAAGTGCGCGTTTTATCTCTATGATTTAACCAGCAAATTAATGTACACTAATTATTTTAGTTATGGATACTATTACAGCTTTAGTGTATATTTTAAAACTCTTGGCTTATTTAGAACAATATTCATTGGTTAAAAGCATTTTTTCAATTAGTGTATTTTTTCGAGTACAAAAAGAGAGCTTTTTTTCCAAACTTTTGCCAAATTCCTTCAAAACAGCTGTTAGCTGATGAAATCAAGATATGTTATTTGTAAGTTCTCTGAGCGTTAAGGGCAACTTCAGAAGTAAATAGTTTTCGTTTTTTTATTTAACGTGCCAACAGCTTTAAACCTGCACAAATTTTAACTTTTTTTAAGAGCTATCAACTCACCCAAAACTAACGATACAATAAAAAAAATCCATAACAATCATTATTTAAACCTTTGTAAACAATTGTTATGGCTCGTATACTTAATTTTACTATAAAATCATTCTGTTGATAGCCCTTGAAAATAGACGGTATTTCAAAATTTAAGCTGTGTGCTCTTAGGTGAGGGTAACTTTTGAAACAAGGATACTCTGTGACACATAACCTCCTTACCTTAAACCCAGCTTACGTAAGCAATGCGTGAAATCACCATTTTCGCTATCAACTTTCCGAAAAATAAAGATATAATAAATCAGAGCCATAACAATCATTATTTAAACCTTTGTGAACAATTGTTATGACTTTAATAGTTATTTTTATTATAAAATCATTTTACTGATACCCAAAGTATCATTGCGAATGCAATTGGATCAAAATGTACTGTGGTGCTGCCAAGAGGAAAGCTCGTTTGCGATGTGACTATACATTCAAGTCTCTGGAGAAAAACATCCATTCTTTTCTGGATACCTCTGGTAACCTGACTCAAATCAGACATTATTTCAGAAGGTCGATGGACTACATCGAAGCGTATAGCAAATGTAGAGAAGTTGTCCAAGAAGTTAAGAAATTTGTTGAAAAAAATATTTATCTCATAGAAAATTTAGAATTCCTAACGATTTGTTATAAAAATAAAATGTTTGTTTAAACTTATTATACTTCTCAATCTCTCAAATAACAAATGAGCTACATTACCTGCCATGAGATGCCTCCAAAAAAAAATACATATTCAAATAGCGGAGTTCCAAAATAAATAAAAATTGAAACAAAATCAAAGTTTACACAGATTTAAAGCTGGTGGCACGTTATTCTGTACTCTGTTACCCTACAGGGTTGTCTCCCTATTAAAAACCATGTTAGTCATTATCATTGATCTTGAAATTAGGGACATTAAATCACCAATTTAGATTATCTGTCAAACCATGATGTTCTACATGCAAATCAAACAAGGTTGCATTTATACTGTCGATTTTCGAGGATATTAAACAGCCAATTTTGAAGCCAGTTCCGTTTCTAACTCATATTGTAATGTAGCTCTTGTAAATAATCTTTTATATCAAGACCTAGAAGCCCTTGGGTCTTCCTTTTACCATTTGTTATACGTTTTTCCAGTAATAACGATAAAGCCTCCGTTCTCCATTATGAACGTTACTAGTCTTTATTATTCCTTCTATAAATAAGATTGTATGTATTCATAAACTCTCTCATGCGTCTATCATCATGCTACTATTGAATCATAGAAGCATGATTCCAGTATACCCACATAATATACATATGTTTATTCTAATTATATTACCATTCACATTATTTAATAATAAAGCTGCCCAATTAGTATATTAAACTCTTTCTATAAGCTCATAATAGAACGGTACCTTTTCATTTGATTAATTTTTATACGTTTCACCTTTCGATGAATCAATCACTTTTATCCGTTTTTGCAAATATAGATTTATTACTCTGCAAATGTTATTCCAGAATGCTCAAAATACATGAGAATAGTTTTCTATTATGCTCGTTTTAGATAATCTCTTTCAGCGTGAAATTTTTCTCGGCAGAAGTCTGTTGTCATAAAAATGTCAAGCTTAATCTATTATTATATTACTATCCTAATCAAATTATGTATTTTTATCTTAACCGTATTGCATTTTAATTTCCAGCTTATGCAAGACATTCTATTACTACCCGTACTGCTGCACAACTAATGACAACATTACAATGTCAACTTACTCGCATTCAAGTTATAACATAATTCAGTAATACTGTGTCCCTGAAGTTTAGTCCCCTTCATGAACTAGACTTTTGAATAATTTAGTATAAATAATCATCTTATTTTCAAAATCCTTGTGTTTCTCCGTCAGGTCTCTTATCATCATTTACGTTATTATAATATATTCTGAAATAAACCTAAACGTATAACAAACAAGTCTTTATCTGTGTCTCTTGGCCCTTATATAGTACAACCCTGATATCCGTCATCAAGTCATCAACAACTACAACCCTTCTAATAATGAGCTTTGGGTCCAATGGCTCATCTGTTCAAGTTTAAGGCAAAACTGTAATGATCCAGTTACATTACATAAGAAAATCATCGCACATATAAATAACAACCAAGAACGGATCAATTGCACATTAATGAATTTTTTATTTGTTCTTCCTTTTCCCTTTTTATATTTATAACCACAATCCAAATAAATATATGTTATTACTTATTTATCATTGTTGCTTATAACCAATTATTATATAATCCCATATAATTAATCATAAGTAATAATCGTATACTAGTAATAGCAATTACAATTAGTAAGACCAACCTCTCACATCCAATCATAGAATCAAAGTCAGACATATAATCTTCCACATTATATATCCAGTTTGACAATACAACCAATTGATCTATTACAAAAAGTATTGACAGAAGAGCTCCTTATGTCTATTATTGTCAATATTTTTAAAGGACAAGAGATCAATATATATTCATTGATTTCAAGCATTTTTCCGGTTACAAAATTTCTTTCAAGCAGAAAAATATACTTTTTTCCTCCAAAATCACTCAAAAACAGTTGTTAGCTAATTTAACCAAAGCATGTTATTCGCTCATCTACTGTACTACATTACGCGTAACATGAAAATTTAATTTTGACCCATTATTTGACTTTATGAAATTTCAAAGAATATCCGAAACAATCCATACAAAATAATATGAACAAATACGAGTTTTCATTTCTCTGTTTCCACAGCAACTCAGGCAACTAAACCTTTTTTAATTCTGTGGATCAACACTAGAAGTATTTGCCGTTGCAACGGGAGGTCATTTGAATCCATACTTGTGGAGAACTGGTGAACTTATTGACTTTAGTACATTATAAAAGCTGCTTCGCGTAAATAGCAGGTAACCAACTTGTTGTTCAAACTTGCCCAATGCACAATGACCTATGGAAGCTGGTATCCGAGGCACTTGTAGTACCTATTCATATCTATATTCATGAAGAGTGCTAGATTACTTGGATTGGCATTCATAGAGAATGTACAGTATTTAAATTGTTTTCAATAAAAATGCGCAGCAAGCTATAAATGCACTTTGGTGATGATTTTCTCAACACAAAGTAGGTTATCGATGTTGCTCTTTGAGATCAACGTGTCACAGATGCTTTCCTACTATCATGTAAAAATAGAAGTTATTAGGATTAAAAGTCGCTGAGATAAGGCTTCTGTTACCAATTTCTTATGGTTGTAAAAAGTAGGTTTCAGGTGGTTTTTAAATGGGTTTAGAATGTTTTCACTCAATATTGAGTCAAATTATGTAAAAACTTCAAATAAAATAGATGTAACTCCCAGCTACTCTGCATTTTTTGTTTCAGCAAAAAATATTGATTTTTGGTCGAGATAATTAAAATAATAGTTTTTATCACAGCTTATAACATGTCCCAAAATCGTTATGAAAAAATGGACGAAAAATGATTCAAAAAACAAGATTGTTTAAATGCTCATGAACTGCAAAGTAAGTAGACCTAGCATATTAAATGGTTTTTGTACAGTTTTAAATTTTGCATCCATTTATATAAAATTTGAAAACAATTTTTACATACAATTTTGCGCAAAATGCAATTGAAATTTTGGAGATTTTTTGAAGATACAGGACACTTTTTATAAGCATATTTAAAATATAATAAACGGCAATAATGCACCAAAAAATTATCTATTGACCGAGCTATTATTTAGCTTTTTAGCTACATTTTTCGTAGAGAAAACAAGATTTTGTCCAAATTTTTTTCAGTTTCAGAATTTGGGATGAGGGTATACAAGGGGAAAATGGATGCCAGAAATGGAGGTATCTTTTTGTGCACATTTTTGAGAATATCTCCACGAAAAATTAATATTTTGAAAAACTCTAAATTGGGTCTGAGAGAGCTCAACGAGCTGGATGATATGAATGCAAAAAAATGTTGCTCAATTTAACCAATATTTTGAAACCTACCATAGAAATGTCAAAAAAAATGAAAAAAAAAATAAAGGTGCTCAGAATTTTTTTATATTTAAATATGTTATAGAGCACTTTAAAACAAGTAAATTTTATTATTGGACAGTGTTAGTATAGCTTAATTGTTTCTGGAGATATGAAGCCTCAAAGGTTTCAATCCATTAGCAGTAAAATACGCGTAAAAAATCTGAAACCTTAGCACTGAAAAATTAATACCAACTGCAAAAAGTAGGATATTTCCGGATACTTGTTTTTGAATTAAAGCTGAACATCTCAGGTATATTGGCATATAATTTTTTCTTGGTGTTATTTAGTGAAAACAAAAAGTAGAGCAGGGATGAAAAATGAGACCCAGTTTTCAAGGAAAAAGCAGTGAATTTTACGCGTTTTTAAGTCTATCGTGAGATATAAAATAAATTTAGGGATAGGTAGCATAATGCGACCAATTCATGTCTGTTTAGCAGTGTCTAAAGTATATCCTAAAAATATTTAGTATGAGATTAATTATATAAAGGAGGGTGCGCTCTGATTCTGAAGATTGAAAATCACGAAAATTTGATTGTTTTGAAAATTCAAATTTTCCTCGAAGGGTCATCTACAAGAAATATCAAATTCCATTCAAGGTATGGACTGTACGTTTTTAGAGTGGATCGGGGGATGGGGGGTAATACAGTTTATCAACTATGGAGAGTAAGATTCTTAGCATCCGAAAAGTAGGTAAATGGCTATTCTTTCTTACCAGTTGACTCTACAGATTTACTTTTTTTTTTTTTTTTTTTATTTTTACCTTTTTACATGTGCGTACACCAAATTTGTAGCATTCATTTGACTTATTATACTCGATTCTAGCTGCATATATTTGATACAGTGATGATTTAAATTATCAAACTGTAAACATAAGAAAATTGACTGCTCGTTTTCATCAACCAAATATCATAACAAAAAGTAACAAAATATTGTATGTATTCATTTAAAAAACCTCCAGTGCATTTGTACCTTTTTTTTGTAATCATTGAAAGAGGTAAGGTGAAAGGTTCCTTCTTTTCAAACTAACGGAGCAGTAAATTTTATTCACTATTTTCAAAGTTTTGTGAGATATGTTATATGTACAATTATGACCCCTATTGACCAATTGAAAGCTGAAACCAACTAGTATAATGCATATGATATAATTGAAACTATATAACTCAAACTAATACTATTCATTAAGTCAAAGCTCAAATGGCGCATTCTTCTAATTGACGGCAATTTTCATTTCATTGAATATCATGCAGCAGTATGTGAAAACATTTCCCCATTGAGTAATTATGTATGCAGACTGTTAAACTTTAAAATTCCCAATTATATACATAAAATTTGACAATTTCATAAAAATCGAAATATAACAGTACAAATATATGTGGGGTATTATTATTCACTTACTAGATATATACTAGTATTGTTATCGTTTGATAGCGCATCGTAAAATCAGTAGAGATATCTTTGAATGTTCGTTAAGATTTTGCCAATTTGAAATGTCAATAATTCTTAATTTATGTTTCAACACCGAATCATTAACCTAACCCCTTTTTTATGCAGAATGATGATTAAAAGAAGAAAAGAAAGAAAAAAGGCAATCCGGTTATAACGTATGATATCTAGTGTATTCATACTAGTTGAATATGTACAAGAAGATCAAACTGAAGTATACAAACGCTTAAATCTAAATAGACATGTCACGCTCATGTCATTTTACGCCTTCATAAGGATGTACATACTGTACTTGTTTCATTATAAACACACTAAACACCATTCATGTATATGATTTTCATCTACTACATGGAACCAAAAAGGAATAAAATCCTAAAATATTGCTATAAATCCATGCACGTACATACATTATGTAGCATCGTGTGATTATTTCATGCAGAAGATCAAGAAGGTGCTGCAGCTTTGTAATTTGAAGACAAATTTAAGCAAGACAATAATCTATAAAGAATGCTACCACCAAACACAGTAATGCCAATAGCAGCTATATGAAAGAAAAAACTTGGCAAATATGAGAAGCAAACAATAAGGGTGATACATTTCCAAAATTGTAATCAAATTGCTACATCACACAAGCACACTGTCAACACAAAAAATCGTATGATATTGATATCATGAATTTCAATTATTGACAACAACCGCAAGCATTTAAAATCATTGAGGATAATTACTGTAGCACAATAACCATTCGGCCCGATGTATGAAAAATCGGTAATCGTGTAGTCGCGGTTTTACGAAGCTTTTTGATTGTTTATGCATTACTCCTTTATTTATATGTTTGTGCGTTTGTTGTATGTATATATTTGAATAGTGTATGTTTATTTATATACAATAATAACAAGAAAAAAAAAATAGGGTCCCTATTCATTTGTATAATATCACAATGTTACGTAGATTTATAAACAAGAATAAAAAGCGTGGCATTTTATAGTTTTTAAGGAGATCCAAGTATCTCTAATGCATATTTTAAAGGGGGAAGCAAGGATAAACTATATTTATAATAGTAACAATAACAAAATAGCCACCAGGGAATATATACAAATATGGAAACTATGGATCATTCGTTTTTTTTCTTTCCTGCTGATGTTGTTGTTGTCGTCGTTGTCGTTGTAGCCATAGAATATTAAGAAAAAGAGTAAATTCCCATGTTGATGAAATTATTGTCAAGTAAAAAGATCATGTTTATTTTATTGGTCATGTAGATCCTTTTAATTTATTTACTATTAAAACCCTTGATTTCCTGATGAGACCCAACTAACACTGCTATTGGCGACATTTATATATGTAATATGTTCATACAATATGGATTTAATGTTGTCAAATATGTGTATATGTATATATCAAGTAAGGTATACACATCAAGTATAGTATATAAAAACGCAGTTTTAATTGATTACTCTTGTTCACGATGGCAATAAGCGCCGGCGCTTTGACCTTTCAAATTTAGAATACACATTGATTCAATCATTTGTTTAAAATATATGCAATATGTTGTCATGTAATGAACATCTTTCTGTTGAATGGTTTTAGCGAAGCATTAATTTGCTAATATATATATATATATATATTAAGGTAGACAGTATTCAAATTATATAAATATAAATATGCTATAAATATAAACTTATAATGCTCCTAAAGTACAATTATAAACTTATAGTGACCAATGATAGTTTGCATATTTGTACAAACAACATATTATATTGTGGCAAAAATGCGTAAAATATCTCGGTAAATTTGCATTCTATTTTGCCAAGTAAAATATTTTATTCTTTTCTGCTTTAATAACTTGCAATTACATAGTTTCTTGGCAGATCATAAAATATGATTGGTTTAATTAAGGAAAAAGATGGAAAAAAGGGAGGGGGGAGGCAATAGTTGTATAATATTAAAAGGGGAATTATATGGTGTATATATATATAAATAATATTTAAGGAGACAGACAGAGAAAGAGAGATTTACTACTACTATGTTCACGTTTGATATAAACAAGCACGTTTTTTTTTCTCGCTTATTTCCACTTTTGTAATGCAGGGCGAACAACTTTTTGTGCATCAAAATAAAAAGGAATCCAGGCCCACGTTATTTTTCAATCAGTGCGTAAAATATATAAACTAACGTTGAGCCACCTTATTTCAAATATAAATATAGCTACTTTTGTATTAAATCTTTCTGGTTTTTTTTTTTTTTTCTTTTATTTTTCTTCATTCTCAACTAAATTCAATCATGGATTCAACTTTATCAATTAAAAATGCCTCTGGCAAAACATTTAGTCTTTTAAACGAATCACCTATTAGTAACAAATCAACAGCAACATCATTTAAAGTAACCAAATTAACAACTTCGATGACTTTACCTGTTCAACCAAGAAGAAAATATCATTGCGTTGAACCTGGATGTAATAAAAGTTTCACTACAAGTGGTCATTTAGCCAGACATAATCGTATTCACACAGGCGAAAAGAACTTTCATTGTCTTCATCCTGGTTGTCCAAGTCGATTTTCTCGCCAAGACAATATGATGCAGCATTACCGTACTCATCTTTCTCAAAAATTGCGTCGTCAACATCTTCGTCAACACCAACAAGAAAAGAAGAAAGAATCACCTCAATTGTATTGCCACTCTCTCCATAGTGGTGAAGATCACATGTCTTTTCAACCCCTTATGACAAGACCTCGAAGATCTGTTACTATGCCTAGTTTACCTTATCCACCAGCTAATTTATCAATGATGATGATGAATCAACAAAAAGTTGTGAATAGACCTCGTCGTGCTCTTTCAACCTCTTCAACTTGCTCATCTTCATCTTCATCTGTTGGATCTTTATCTTGCTCTCCTCCACCTTTGTCTTCTTCTTCTCCTTCTCCTTCAGTGATGTATTATTATGATCATGATCATGCTCAGGTATTACCACCAACACATCAACATTATCATCATCATCATCAACATCAACACCAACACCAACACCAATACAGTCGTTATCATCACAATCAAGCACATTCAATCGAACGTCAATCTAACAAACAACAGCAAAATCATGAATGGGCACCCAATTCACAAAAATCACTTTCAAGCCTTTTGCATTTAGCCAATATTGTCAGCACATTTGGATAATTTTTTTTTTTTTCCAATATGATTTCTTTTTTCTTTTCTTTATATACAACATGCCATTATTTATTCAGTATACATACATCAAAGCCTTCCTTTTTTCTTTTTCATTTATGCAATTCATCCTTTTGTAACTTTCTTCTTTATACAACAACGGCAACAACAACAACAACAACAACAACAACAACAACAACAAACTTGTAAATTAAACACCCCCTTTTTTTTTCTTTTCTCTGTGTAACTTTTTTCTCTTTTATTTTGTTAAATTATCCCCCCCCCTTTTTTTTTCTTCTTCATTATGCGACCCTTTTTTATATACCAAGAAAAAAAAAACCTTTCCTTTATATATATATATATATATAAATATAAATATGTTTATATCATAGTATATCAGTAGTAGTAGTAGTAGTAGTAGTAGTAGTAGTAATAATAATAATAAGCTCAACCAATCAACGGTGATATCATAGTCATATAGAATAAAATAAACATCTTTTTCAACTCATAAATCCCTTTTTTTGTGTAATATATCAAAAAAAGAAAAAATCAACCATCAAGCTTGATGTTTACTGTAGCACAAAACTATGTTCTTTAATGAAATATTTGTATATTTTAGTTGCATAAATAAACAATCTCAAGTTCCTTTAAATAGTTCTTTCTGGTAACATTATGCTTCTTCAAGGTAACTGCCAGTTTCATCAGTAAGTATAATATCCAATGATGGAAGGGCTTTATTTTCTACTTGAACACATAGCATAGTTTAAGTAAGTAAGTCAACAAGCAAGTAAATATATTCAATATATATATATATATATATATAATACCGTTTTATATTCTCTTGCAAGGGATGCTATTAGCTTGTTGGGCCTCTTCTAAAGTGGAATCAAATAAACGCTTAAAAAAGGCTGTTTAAGCAAAACTTGAACTCTCAAAAGAAGGTTATTTTTTCATGTTTCTGTTTATGCGTGTAGAATATAGTATATTATACTGTATGATTGGGTTATAAACCAAAAATATTTGCAAATGTTGTTCAAAAGGAATACGACTTTCAATACTTTAGTCGTTCATTAATTTAAAATTTAATATAATACTACCTATTATGAGGGACAATATCGATTGGAGATTGCTTGATCGCCAATTCAAGCTTTCCTGAAAAGCATTATACTTGAACGCTTTTGAGTAGAATCAGTAAATGTTTCCGTGTGCCACCATCAATATACATTTATTTAACACCTAGATATAATCTGAAGTTTTAAGGTAATAATCTATAGAAACATGTTGTGTACGTTGTCTACTCTCAAACAAGCTCGTCGATTGACCCTAATCTTATCAATAAAAGATTTCAATGTATAGCCTTGCTATTAGGCATTCATACGATGGGCATCAAATTCTAGAAATGTTTCACGGTATAGACTATCAAACTACACGGCTACTGATAATAAGGTATATACGCCTAAGCATACAATAGTACCAAATAGCAACTGGCGAGATCGACCGCTTACAGCAAGACGTGTTTGATGTCATAATTCTCACAGCAAGGCAGATTTAGTATTGTAACCTACTACCTTGGCTGCCTAATTAAGATAACTACTAATTGTAATCTCTGCTACAGTATTTTAGCTTAAATCTACTCTTTGAGTGTAAATATCATAACTTTAGGTGAAGCCTACCTGTGCATTTTTTTGTTTACGAAGGTTTATTGACTTGTTCATGGAGTAATTGAGATTTCTATTCCAAATCTACTGTGTACTTTTTTTTTGTTGCCATTACCCGACTACCGGTCAGGTGTAATAAGTATGTTACTTTTTTTAATATACGGATATACTTTACAATATATGCTATAACATTATAAAATACATAGCATGATAGCAAATAAAAAACATTTATACACTTACTGACGTGTACATGAATATATACAAATTTGTTTTATCTGCTTATCGATCATAACTGTACCATGAATAGCCTTTAAAAAATGGTACCATAAATTTTAAATGTTGAAAAAAAAAAAAAAAAAGCATTATATGATTGCAGAACCTACAAAGAAAGTTCAAAAGAATTAGACGTTTTTGGCACCATTTCAAGTAATAGCGCTATTAGAGTCGTTATAGATTGCAATTGATCTGCTGAATATACAAGAAGCAGCCAACCAAATACACTGAGAAGCACTGAATTATTACGTTTACAAAAATATGCCGTGCATATTCATCTACATATTAAGATACGGTCTGTAACTGTAGCACCATTATTCGTGGAGAAATCATAACTTTTGCATGTTTTTGCTTGATCTGTGATTTAAGCTACGGTACAGACCTATGAATGCTTATAAAACTTGCTAGATCAATCGACCACCAACTTTGGTAATATTTTTTTCTTCGTATCTCCATCAAAAATTGATATATTTTAGAGCATTAAATTACTACGGATAGTACTATAACATAAAAATTTAAAAAATTTAAAAAATTTCAAAAAGGACGCAAAACATGAAAAAATCGTAAAGTTTTTGATACTTTCATATGTTTAAGAACATGTCTTAACAAACATATTGCAATAAAAATGAGTTTGGTACCTTAATTCCTCGCTGAGATGTACTGCCGCGCAGAGTTTTTATTTTTTGAAGCATGAATTAGAGAACTCAGATCTTTAAAGAGTTTTTTTTTTGAAAAAAAAAATTTATAGAGTATAAAAATAAATGGAATCTAGCTGTAGCATATCAGATATTCTATTGCATTTTTTATTTTCAGTTTTCTATAAAAAAGTAATACCATTTTTTCAGATTTATGCCTTGTAGTGTCAGTGCCACCAGAGGCTACAAAATCAACGATCACACAGGCTTTCCATAATCGGAAGGACAATACTGTTGCATAGCCTTCGTCGTTAATGAGTCGGGTGTTATAAACACCATTTTCTCTGATCATTATCAGTATTCACCTTTTTAGTTAAAACTTTATAAGCTATGGAGCAACGTAAGTTTGTTATCATAAAATTGATCTTGTAGCTAATCTGATTTTGAATAGAGTCTCACAAGTAACTAAAAATTAGCCCATATGAATGATATTTTATGTTTTAATTTGTGTAAATAGGTCGTTCTGGAAAAGACGAGGACTTAAACTTCCAGGAAGGTATAGTATTTTTTTTTTTTTTAATTATAAGAAAAGGGGATGCTTTGCATTCCAAAATTAATCAAAATTATGATAATAATAAAATACTCAGTATTAGTGTTGTTCCTAGCTTTTCTACTACATCAGAGGACGATAAATCCAACAAGACAGAAGTTATAGGCGCACGATATACTTACAATAGCTTAGTAACATTTCACGATGCATCACTGAAGCCTGTCATGTTGCCTTCTCAATATCCAGCCTTGAATAACCAGATATCTTCTCAGCAACAGCAACAACAACAACAACAGGCAGGAAATAAATCTACCGACAAACATTCAAAGAAGAACAATCATGCAAGAAGCACCTCAACTCAAAAATCCTTCAACGCGTTTTTAAAAGACACAAATGACGAATGGAGCGATGATATACATGAGCCTGGAAAACAACCTAGTGTGGTTGTTGCAGACCCTTCAAACGACCATGAGGCACTAGCAAAAGCCTCCAAAGCTGTGGAAGCTGTATTATCAACGACCGCAATTCCTGTCAATTCCCCATCTCAACCTCCAAGAAAGAAAAAATCGATAAACCCCAATGGAATCAAAGATCATATTGAGGATATTCTGTTAGGTAAAAAGATTACATTTCCAAAGAAATAATCCAAGATAATTGATTCAGATTGACAGATCCCACATTATCTTTAAAATGGACTAACACGGAAGATGCCAGAGATCCGATGAGATCCAAGAAATTCAAAGAAGTTTTGTCGGTATCTAATGTAGATTTAGGTAAGGATTATTTATGATTGTGATATCCAAAAGGGAATGTATACCTGAATCATATCTTACTAGTGGCACTACGATCACTAAGTTGGAGTGGTATACCCGAGGAGTTAAGAATGATGGCTTGGCAATTATTACTTGGATATCTACCTTGCAATTCAGCTAGAAGAGAAATCACACTTGCACGTAAAAGAAAAGAATATTCAGATAGTGTAACAGCAACATATGCTCGAGGAATAGCAGGTTTGGATCAAGCACTATGGCACCAAATTCATATTGATATACCCAGAACTAATCCCGGTATTCCGTTATATCAATATGAAGCAACACAATTGGTAATTACAAACATTTACTGTGGAATCGGATTGCATATTTATTAATTTGGAAATAGTGTTTGGAAAGAATTTTATATCAATGGGCAATTAGACATCCAGCAAGTGGATATGTGCAGGGAATTAATGATTTAGTAACGCCAATTTTTGAAGTGTTTTTATCAGCCTATATCGACGAGGATCCCGAGCAGTATGATGTTGGCAAATTGGACAAGGAGATGTTGAGTGTAATCGAAGCGGATAGTTTCTGGTGTTTATCAAAACTGTTGGATGGTATTCAAGACAATTATACATTTGCACAACCAGGTATTCAAAGACAAATATTGACATTAAAAGAATTAGTTACTAGAATTGATGGTAAAAAAAAAAAAAAAGATTGATTATCAAAGTTTGATTTCAAGTTTTTAACGTAAAATTACAATATTGCAGCTCGCCTAGCACAACATTTACAAAACGAAGGAATTGAATTTATCCAATTTGCTTTTAGGTGGATGAATTGTTTGTTAATGCGCGAGTTACCACTTCGTAGCACCATTCGTATGTGGGATACTTATTTGGCGGAAGGCTCATCTGAAGGGTTTTCAGAATTTCATGTTTATGTTTGTGCGGCATTTCTAGTAAAATGGTCGAATCAATTGCAAAAACTTGATTTTCAAGGTGTTATGATATTTTTACAACAGTTACCAACGCAAGGCTGGCAAGAAAAGGATGTTGAATTACTATTGTCAGAAGCATACATGTGGAAAACCTTGTTTCATAATGCACCAAATCATTTGAAATAAAAACATTTAATGAAATTTGATATATTGATTATGATAAATTTCTATTTGTACCATTTGATTGTTTTGAACGAGAAGTGCTTTCTTTCTTTGAATCCTAAGCCTGTAATGACTTGAAGGCGTTATGGTAAACTCTAACGAAATTAGTCTTCTTTGTACCCAAAGAAACTGTTAGTCCAAAGACAATCACCAATTCCATGAAATTGGAATAGTGTTTTGGATATCAGATCTTATTTAAATCCAAATTAAAAAGATTAGTACACAATACACCATTTGCTAAAAAGTATTGAACAACATAAATATTCGCTGATTCTATCTGAATTATTTAGTAGAAAAAAAAAATGATAATGTTATTAGATTGATTCAAAAATAGAATTCTTAACGAAGCTACCTGCAGAATATCAACCCAACTAATTATGATGCGACTTCTAAAATAACAATATTTACTTTACAATCAAGTTGATTTTAGGGTATTCCTAAAAACTTAAATTATTTTTTTGGGACATCTAGTTCATGCATATTCATTTATTAGAAATGTGGTGAGCGAAGATAACCACTGCGATTTGATTAAAAAATCGACAATTTTCAACCTTCAAAACCAGAACGTGCCATCTTCTCTATAACTAACCTCTAGGTATAGTTTCTGGGATATACCTTAGACATTGCTAAATACATATAAATTGGTCACATTATGTGATATGTTCTTAATTTATTTTATGCCTCATGAAATGTTCAGGATCATGTAAAGCTCACTGCTTTTTCCTTAAAAACGAGATCTATTTTTTTTCTCCTTGCTCGACTTTTTTTTTTTTTTACTAAACAATACCAAGAAACAATTTATATGCCAATGTACCTGAAATGTCCTACTTTAATCTAAAAATAATTTCCAGGAAATATCTTACCTTTAGCAATTGGTATAGTCTTTTTAGTGCTTATGTTTCAGGTTTTTACCGCCAATCCACTGCTAAAAATGTATATCTTTGAGCCTTCATATCTCAACAAATAATTAACATATTTAAAATAAAAAAATTGAGTACTTTTTTTTAATCTTACTTTTTTTTTGACCTTTTTGTAGTAGATTTCAAAATATCTGTTAAATTGAGCAATATTTTTTTTGCATATATGCCATAGCTGCTGTCGAGCTCTCTTGTGTTGCATCCACAGATCTGTGTGCATTCCTTGGTTAAGATTACGACACAGTTTGATATGTTAAGTTCTCCATTACTGTGTATTATGTTATAAAGCTCAGTTTATACTGTACGTATTGAGGAATGTGGAACTAGTGTGTGTCACCTAGACTTGATTGCATATATGTATATATATATATATATATATATAAATAAACTTATTTTAGACTAGTCATATAATTAGAGAATGTGAATATAAAAGAAGATGTTTCAATCTTATAATAAAGTTCTTTAGTTTTAGTGTGCTCTTTCATTTTATAACAGTTTTCCTTTATTTTTATTAAATGATTTAGTACATATTTAAGCTTTGAGATTGATATAATTTCCTGGCACAACATCTTAGACACAATTTTTTTTTCAAAATATTTTTTTTTCCTGGAGATTGAGAGTTATATGTAGATAGCGATTATTTCCAATACAATAAGATAAAGACTACAGGTGATTATATTACGGAAAACGTACGGCCTTTATTATTAAGTTAAAAAAGGAAACCCAGAACCATCAGTTCCTGGATTATAAAAGTATTTATATAATTTCAATTCCATTTGGGTGCCACGTTCAATAGGGGATTGAAATGAGACACTACGGCCGAACTATGCTTCCCATGGGCATAATAATCTGCACAGATGGGCAGAATAAAAAAAGTGTAGATCAGGCAGCCCAGATAAGCAGAGTAATGAGATCAAGGTTTTTTAGTCAATTTACTAAAGTATATCAAGCATAATATAATTAATAACGAAAATAATTTGGATGATCGATTTAAAGCAGATGCCTGTTACTTTTATTCAACAGAATTGCCTTATTGACGAGATATATCAATTTGAAATTTGGGTTTTGAAGGAGTTCTGCCCATGTTCTTCTTTCGGGGACCAAATAGGAACAACGACAACAACCTGTTTGATAACACTAAAAGTATTTATGCCTTTGTAAATTTCTGACTGTAACACACAAAATCGTTTTTCTTCCCTACTCTTTTCTCTTTCCTCAGCTCTTTTATTTACGTTTAAAACTACAACAAAAAAACCAATATTTTTTTATAAACTGAAATCAAGATGCACGTACAAGTACATGTGTTTCCTATTGTTTATTTGGAAATAAATTATTAACGGTTAATGTTAAGGCGTGTTATGATATTTTTCTCGAACAAAAAAAGCATCCAAAGCTAGTTAGTGGTTCTGTTCCATCATCTACGTTATAATTAATGCTTTTTTGGTTTAAAGTCGATATCTACATGCAGAAAAATTGGCGATTATAAAAGTATGTATAAATATTTTTTACAGTAATAAGCCTGCATCAAGTGGGTATCGCATTGTAAATTCTTGAAAAAGTTCTCCAGTATTATAAAATCTCTTATTTTTAAGGCTTACAAAGCTTATAAACGGAATATTAATTTCAAAAATTATTCTTGTCCAGATCATCAATTTTGACATTTTTTAATTTTTTTTTTTCTGATTTTGCAAATCTAGAATTAATTATACTACCAATTATAAAAACAAAAAATATACACATGTACCGACTTTAGCGCTCTATTTGTCCAATAAAAAATAACAAACATTTTTATTGCAAAATATTACATGAAAATTCTTCAACCAAAAAACTGCTTTTGGGCCAAAAGTACAAAGTTCCATTACTTAACATTTTATATTAAGCTTTTATAAAATGTGTATTAGCTATGCCTACAATTTTCTCTCACAATATAGTATATTTAAACGTCGATTTTGGTATCAAAATTTGATTTTTCTGTTTTTTGATGAAAATCATGAGTGTTGGTAAGGATAAAATGAGCCCCGAAAATGTCCGCTACAAAAACTGAATTTTCAGACCATACATGGTTAAATATAAGAAAAGTAAAAAGAAAAGCTTTTTCATTTAAAACTTAGATACCGTATACCATAGTATAAGAGGAGACTTGGCCGTTCAATCTTGCTATCCTCAATTACGGCGTCGCTCTACAGGCTCGCTTTTTCAGTTTTTTAATGAATGTACGATATGGCAAACGGTTTTTCTAATACAAAAATGCATGTTTCTATGATAACAGATATTGCCTCTTTTGCTTAGTTTATGGGTTGATGCGCTGCAATGCTGCTTTTACATTGGCTGAAATGTGCAATGTAGCAGGGTTTCAATTGCGCTAAATAATGTAAAGCCTTGAAAATACTTTTCTATGTGTGTTGTTTCTCTCTTTTTGTTATCATATTCCATGGATATATTCACTGTTTGATAAGGCATATCAGACTATCAAGCTGGTATTGGTCTTTTCTTTTATCTATCTAAATACGCATTCTAACATAAGGGACTGATGTTTGTAATATTTATAGCAGTCGTTATATTAGAGACTGCTATTTTCATTTATTAACTGCATTCTAAGATCAAATATCATTATTTACTACTGTATTGTTGGACGTATTTCGTAATTACCAGATCAAATCGAAGGCAATGATATTTATATTTATTCAATGAAAAGCTAGAACTGGCTAAAAACTCACGAAATATTCCAGAAAAGTGATGCAATTTTAAATGGTATAGAATCACAAAAAAACAATGATCTAATGTCTTACCTAATAACTATAGTCTTAATTGTGGCTATACTTGAAAACAAATCTTTTTACAGCTGACAATCATAAACTAAAATAGTAAGTTTAAAGGAGGCTAATTTGTTTAAATTTTATAAGTGATAAAGTAGCATTTATAATCTTAGATTTGTCTTGCGGTATAAACTTAAGCAGTAAGTGTTATTTAAGTTTATGCCCGAGCAAAAACCATTGTTGCTGCAAATATTACAGCTACTGTTTTCCCGAAACTAATATGAATTAGACAAGAGTAAAAGTTGGGTTTTATTCAATGTAGAGGATGAGATTATATAAGAAATTATCAAGCGATACAATAGCTATTAATGGTGTAACAATAACAATACTCTGATAATACGACTACTGTAGCCCTATATCTACATTCTGATATAGCAGCTACAAACATATTTACAAATGATGATAATCGTAAGTATATTCGCTGTTGAATGTATTGCTCTACTACATCAACAACTTATTGAATTGTATTATTGTCTATAACCTATATTAATAAATGCAAATGTAATTGAAAAACGCATTCCAATAAAAAATGCAATCGAATTTTGAGAACGGCACAATGCTCATATACAAACCAATTTGCTCCCATAAGATCAGCTCATTATGCTCATGGTCAGATTCTATTATTATGCACAAATAGGGATAATGATATGCTTATGGGCAATTCTACTATTATGCACACGTGGGATTAATGTCATGCACATGGGCAGAATCAATAATTCTGTACATACAGGCTTAGTGTCGTGCTCGTTTGCAGTTTCTTTTGTTGTGCCCATGTGCATCTTGTTATCGTTTTAGCCATATGCATATTCAGTGGGCACAACAGCTCAGACTATAGTGTGCAGCCCACCTGGGCACAACGAAATTATCCGGTGGTGCAGCACAGGTCGGCCGTATTGTTTGTTCTTTTTTTTTTTTTTGGTAATGTTACAAATCATCGTTTAATATGACTGAATATTAATGAATCAGAGAAAATACAACTAGTAAAAAACTGATACCCAATGTACATCGACGTCAAGCTTGATACAAGATGCATTCATTGCGTAGTGAAAATTGCAACATTTTGATGATGGATAAAAATTACAGAGCCAAAATGTTGTATTTGCCCCAGGATTTTTAAAAGGGTTTGAAAGCATACTTCATAAAACTTACTTAGATGTTAAATACTCACCATATGCTATTAGTATCATCTTGTTTTTTATTTAATTGCTGTATTATTAAAAAGCAAGCTTTTCATAGCTTATAACAATGACAATGGGATGTTCCTGATTTTAGATTGAAATTTATCATAAGGAGGGCTGATGATACGTTTTTTTTTTATACTACTGTAGATGAAACCAGTCAATTTAATTTATGGAATTTGAATGCAAATACTAAGAAACCATTTGTAAGTACTTAAGTTGGTTCTAGTAAAGCACTGAATAAATTGGCTTGCGGCAAAGAGGGTGAAAAGGCGGCAATAGGTTCCAGTGATGGTCATGTTTATGTTTGTGTTTATGATATTGGAGGGATAAGACTAAAACACAATGTAAATCACCCCTAGCGCTTTAATTATTACGTAACGCTATATTAACATCACATAAACTACCACGCAATATTAACATGTATAAAGGTTTACAGAAATAAGCTTGAATCAAGTGGGTATAGCATTGTAAATTCTTGAAAAAGTTCTCCAGTATTATAAAATCTCTTATTTTTAAGGCTTACAAAGCTTATAAACGGAATATTAATTTCAAAAATTATTCTTGTCCAGATCATCAATTTTGACATTTTTTAATTTTTTTTTTCTGATTTTGCAAATCTAGAATTAATTATACTACCAATTATAAAAACAAAAAATATACACATGTACCGACTTTAGCGCTCTATTTGTCCAATAAAAAATAACAAACATTTTTATTGCAAAATATTACATGAAAATTCTTCAACCAAAAAACTGCTTTTGGGCCAAAAGTACAAAGTTCCATTACTTAACATTTTATATTAAGCTTTTATAAAATGTGTATTAGCTATGCCTACAATTTTCTCTCACAATATAGTATATTTAAACGTCGATTTTGGTATCAAAATTTGATTTTTCTGTTTTTTGATGAAAATCATGAGTGTTGGTAAGGATAAAATGAGCCCCGAAAATGTCCGCTACAAAAACTGAATTTCCAGACCGTACATGGTTAAATACAAGAAAAGTAAAAAGAAAAGCTTTTTCATTTAAAACGTAGATACTGTATACCATAGTATAAGAGACTTGGACGTTCAATCTTGCTATCCACAATTACGGCGTCGCTCTACGGGCTCACTTTTTCAGATTTTTAATGAATGTACGATATGGCAGACGGTTTTTCTAATACAAAAATGCATGTTTCTATGATAACAGCAGATATTGCGTATTTTGTTTAATTTATGGTTCATGCGTTATAATACTGCTTCTACGTTGACTGAAATGTGCAATTTAGCAGGGTTTTAATTGCGTTAAATAATGTAAAGCCTTGAAAATCCTTTTCTACTTGTGTGATTTCTCTCTTTTTGGCCTTATACAGTATTATTCCAAGGATATATTCATTGTTTAATAAGGCATATCAGACTATCAAGCTGGTATTCTTTTCTTGTATCTGAATACGCATTCTAACATGAAGAACTAATGTTTTTAATATAGGTAGCAGTCGTTACATTAGAGTCTGGTATTTTCATTTAACTGCATTTTAGGATCAAATATCGTTATTTACTACTGTATTTGTGGAACAGGTAGAGATATTCACGGAAAAAAAGTATAAAAAAACAATAGGAATTCGACTAGATAACGTTAGGCTTTTATTATCAAGTAGAACTTAATTGACTCTTCTTTGAAAGGAAGATGTCCTTCTATTTATACACAATTTCTAATCTATATTATAAATCAATGAGAACAAATAGGAACATGCCATTTCCATAATCTACCCGATATCTTTAGGTCCTAATTTTATCATGAATGAAATCAGGCCATATTGAATAATGGTGTATTTATGATTCAGGTCAATAATTATAATTTGCTAGGATCCACATCTCGGTTATAAGTTTACTTGCTGTATCAATCAGACATGTCAAATCAAAGTGATTCCTGATTTATCCCAGCGGTAATTCAAGTTAGACACCAGATGAAATGGAGATCTAAATGGATGTAATCCACAGTATTGTTGGACGTATTTCGTGATTACCAGAGCAAATCAAAGGCAATGATATTTATATCTACTCAATAAAAAGTTTAAACTTGCTACAAACCCACGAAATGTTCCAGAAAAGTGATAAAATTTCAAATGATATAGAAACAAATAATAAAAAAGAATGATCTAATGTTTTGTCTAATAACCATAGTTTCGATGTTTCGATCGTAGCTATTATATACTTGAAAACAAATCTTTTTACAGTTGACAATCGTAAACTAAAATAGTAAGTTTAAAGGAGGCTGATTTGTTTAGATTTTAGGCGTCATAAAGTAACATCTGTAATTTTAGATTTGGCTTTCATATAAATTTAAGCAGTTAGTGTTATTTAAGTTTATGCTCGAGCAAAAACCATTGTTGCTGTAAATATTATAGCTATAAACATATTTACAAATGATGATAGTTGTAAATATATTGGCTCTTGTATGTATTGCTCTACATCAACAACGTATTGAATTGTATTATTGTCTATAATCTGTATTATTAATAAAAGCAAATGTAATTGAAAAACGCATTCCAATAAAAAATGCAATGAAATTTTGAGAACGGCACAATGCTCATATACAAACCAATTTGCTCCCATAAGATCAGCTCATTATGCTCATGGTCAGATTCTATTATTATGCACAAATAGGGATAATGATATGCTTATGGGCAATTCTACTATTATGCACACATGGGATTAATGTCATGCACATGGACAGAATCTATAATTCTGCACATACAGCCTTAGCGTTGTGCTCGTTTGCAGTTTTTTTTGTTGTGTCCATGTTTAGGACATAGACTATACTGGGTACATGTATTACTAGTAGAAGTGCTCAAAGGATTATGTAGACATTATTCTTAGCATAGAAGGATGAGTATGAGGTGATAATGATGTATGCCAATTTTATTTCATTTAGTTATGTTACATTTAGTCTATGATGAAATGGTGTAGCCTGAGATCCTGAAGTGAGCCAATCATGAACTCGTTCCTGGAAATGGAATTCAACTATTCCATTTGTATCAACATTCACAATCTAAAGTAAATCAAGCATGAAGATCCTATATACTTAACTTGGTCGTATCCTACTAAACTTGCTATGGCCAACCTATTATATCATCATGTTGTAATCAACTAGTTCTTCAAGAAGATGAAATCA
Organism: Mucor racemosus; assembly: GCA_027405735.1. Taxonomy (NCBI): domain Eukaryota; kingdom Fungi; phylum Mucoromycota; class Mucoromycetes; order Mucorales; family Mucoraceae; genus Mucor; species Mucor racemosus. The sequence goes on from JAPEHQ010000005.1 coordinate 2,832,451, forward strand.
TACTTTCATACACTCTGTATTGTAGACTCTATATCCACGCTTCCAAAACATATAAATACCCTGAATCCTGATGTCGTTCGAGATGGATTCGTTATCTTTTTACCTACAATATACTCAATAAATATATCTAGTTTTAACTTTATTTTCTAGTTATTCATTGTGTATATTTAAACATTTTTTAAAGTTAATTACTACTTATTATATATTTACAAATCAAAAATTTACTTACTGATGTCCTCATCCGCCTCACCTCAAGATTTTAATGCTTCCTTGTTTCCTGAAGGATTGGAGGATTTCGAAATGGATCCCATGGTTGTCCCTGCTGGTGATGCAGTTCCTGGTGTTGAGGTTCCTGCTGGTCCACAATTGAATGAAGTTGGTTCTGGTGGCAGTATTTCTGGTTCCATGGTGCTCTCGCCTATACAAGAAGGTAGTGTGGCTTCTGGTGTTGTTACGAGTAACTCTGTAGTGGATGAATTGGAGAATGATGAGAGAGCTTTGGTGGAAAAAGCTATTAAAACCATGAGAGAAGAGAATTTGGTTTTCATGAAGCAAGTGGCAAATGCTTCATCGGCAAATGAGAGACTCGATGCGTTATCTAAAATAGTCAAGAATAAGAAGGCTATTGTAGATTTGATGAGCTACAAAGCGGAAGTGATGAGAGAAACAGATCATGTAGTATCCAACAAGAGAGCCAAAGGAGAAAGTCTCGCTCTGAATCGCAGAGACTTACCCAAGTTCCAGTTGTCCTCGTCTGCGGTGAAGGCATTTCCAAATGAAGAGGTATTCGAGAGTGTAGATCATTACTTACGAACATTTGAGAGCATATTGAACTCGTCTTCGTTGGATTTGGAGTCCCAGTGGGCTAAACTGTTGCCGTTGTGTATGCCAAATGGAGAACGAGCATGGGTCGACAAGACTCTTTTAAAATGCGTATCTTGGTCAGAAGCGAAGGCAGTTTTTTCAAGACGTTTTGGGTCGGCGGTGATTACTCGTCGTAATACGGATTTAGTCTTTACAATGACAATGAAGGTTTCTGAGTCGATAATGGATTATTCCTGTAGATTCCAGCAAGCAGTATACAATGCAGGTCTACAGCTGGATGATCCTCGTGTGGCCGATCGGTTCATGGCATCTCTTATTTTGCCGGTTCAAACTGCGGTTCGAATTACTTTAGTAAGAGAACAAGGAGGTGAAGCCTGGACTGTCGATCGTATTACTCAAGTAGCAAGAGATGTGTTGGGTGATGATAATCGCTTCTATGCGCATGCAACTTCGTTGTTGCCTGGTGCGGCTCCGGTTTCTAATGAAAGAGTCAATGAGTTTCAAGGGCCCTCTGGCAAGTTTTCGGCTTGGAAAAGAGGTGGATCTAAGCGTGGTGGTGCTGGTGCTGATGCTGGTACTAACGGAGTGAGCAAGAGATTCCATTGTGAGCAGCATGGAAACAATGACACACATGCTACCAAGGATTGCGCTTTCTTGCGGTTTAAGAAAGCAAGAGCTGAAGGAAAATGCGTAAAATGTGGAGAGAAGTTCTTTCGAGGCCATGATTGTGGTAAGAAGCCCCCTGGTGTCGGTCCCTCTGGGACTGCTTTATCTCACGAGGTTTTTGCTACGAGTGTTGCGTCTTCTTCTTCTTCTGCCAAGAAAGATGAAGAAAAGGAAAAGAATGATGAGGAAGACGATCTCATGGAGGAACTTAGTTTCCAATGTAAGTCAGCATCAACTAATGAGAAGAAAATTGAGACTAATTTCTTTACGTTGTTGACCCCTTTATTGATTTGTAGAGATGAAAGCGTGTGTAAGGCCATTGGCAAGGTCGATACTGGTTCTCAAATCAGTTGTATAAGTTTAAATTTTTTAATAAACAATTTGAAAATTAAAAATGTGAAGAAAGTTGATGGTTATCTTAAGTTTTTGTCTAAGTCAGTGAGAAGAATTGCAGTTACATTTCCTTTGAAATTCAAGTATGCGAATGGAATCGTATTTGAACATTCTTTAGAAGTCGTAAAATTTGAGAAAGATTTAGATTTTGACATATTACTAGGAATTGATGTGTTACCAAAAATGAACATTGGGTTAACAGGTGTAGCTTTTCGAATTGATAGTGAGCATCAACATTCGGATGCGACGGAACATGATGAGAAAATGTTTGAGAACATTAATTTAGATTTTGAAGGTAAAGACTTAGAAGCAGATAATGCACCTGCAGGTACAGTTGAGGAGCGTGAGAAATTTTCATTGTATATTAAGGAATCTTTGAGAAAAAATGATTTGATTCCTATTGAATCACATTGCCCATTGCCGGAATCGATTATTAGATTACCAACTAAAGAAGGAGCTACAGCTCATCGTCGTCCGTATCCTATTGCAGAATCATTGAAACCCGTAGTAGAGAAGCAGATTAATGAGTGGTTGCGAACAGAAACGATTGGGCGTTCGAGAATTAATTCATCGTTTAATAGTCCTTTATTAGTAGTACCAAAGCGAGACAAATCGGGAAATATTGTAGATCATCGTGTTTGTTTGGATGTACGGTTGCTTAATAGCATCCTACCTCCACCATATAATTTCCCTATACCTTTAGTGAAAGATATATTTGAGAATCTTCGAGGCATGTCCTTTTTTGGGACTGCGGATCTAAAAAACGCGTACCATAGATTTTCCATTGAAAAATCGAGTCAAATCAAGTGTTCATTTTCCTTTAATGGTCAAGGATTTTACTTCAAGAAGGGATGTTTCGGATTAAATCTACTTCCAAGCCAGTTCCAGTTTACACTTTCGACTTTGTTATCGGGTTTACAACAAGTCAAAGACAAAGAGACTGGACAAGTAGTTTCCACAACTCAAAATTTTTTAGATGATATAATTATTGCGGGAATTGACTTCGAGCATTATAAAGTAGCAGTAAAGACAGTGATCGATAGACTCACAGAGGCAAAGTTAATACTCCAACCGAGTAAATGTCATTTCATGCAGAAAAAAGTGCGTTTATTAGGTTTTGTGGTTGATGATAAAGGTATTAGAGTGGACAAATCGAAATGTACCAATGTCGCCAATTGGCCTAGACCAGTATCGAAAAAGCAAATTCAACAATTTATGGGGTTGGTAAATTATTTGCGTTCGCACATTCCGATGATTTATAGAGTAGCGGCTCCAATTACAGATTTGATTAAGGACAATAAAGACGTTGTGAAGAATTGGACATCGGCTCATACGGAATGCTTTGAGGCAATTAAGAAAATTTTACAAGCAGATTTGTTGTTGAATTATCCAGATTTTGAGAAGGATTTTATTATTGCATGTGATGCAAGTTTATATGGGGCTGCAGCAGTAATTTATCAAGAAGATGATAAAGGTCGTCATAAGTATGTAGGATTTATTTCGAGTACATTAAGTCCAGCACAACGCCGTTGGTCCACTACAAAAAGAGAGCTTTATGCGATTGTATTAGCATTAAAGAAATTCCGGTCGTACATTTATGGTCGTCCCTTCAGAGTGTTAACGGATCACCGAGCTTTAGTTTATTTGCATTCTCAGAAAGTTGTGAATCCTATGATGGCAGGATGGATTGAAACATTACTTGATTATAATTTTGAAGTGATTCATCTTCCTGGAGCGATGAATATATTTCCTGATTTATTGAGTCGGTTGTATCCACCAATCGAGACCAATAGTAACCAATTGTTGTTAGAAGAAAGTGAGGCACAGAGTAATATGCGATCAAAGAAAAACTTCAAGCAGCGTAAATCAGGAAAAGTGGTGAAGAAGACTAAGTATAGTAATGACAGAGCCTTAAACATCTTCGCGACCCAATTAGTAGAAAATAAGAAAGAGAATTTAGATTATTTAACACCACCTGATGAAGATAGAGATGGGATTTTACAAGAAATTCATCAGTTTGGGCATTTTGGAGCGCAAGCTATTGTTCGAGAATTACATTCGCAAGGACTTCATTGGACGAATGTGTATGAGGATGCTAGAAGACTAGTGAGTAGCTGCATTGAGTGTCAAAAACACAATATTAGTAAACGTGGATGGCATCCCTTAAAAAATGTGGTAGCGATTCAGCCAATGTCGCAAGTATCAATTGATTTAGCTGGCCCTTTGACACCGACATTTGAGGGGTATGTGTATATTCTGGTTATTACAGACATTTGTACCAAATATATCATTGTACGTCCCTTAAAAACAAAGGAATCAACGAGTATTGCTCGAGAGTTAATTAAAGTGTTCGGAGATTACTCTTTTCCTCTTGTCATCCAATCAGATCACGGTACGGAGTTTGAAAATGCCGTTTTGCAAGCGATTTCAGCAAATTTGGGTATTCAGCGCAATTATTCGACCCCATATGCCCCAAGATCAAATGGATCTGCGGAATCAAGCGTAAAGATAGTGTTGAATGCATTACGAAAGATGAGCAAATCAAATGCGAGAGAATGGAGTGATTATTTACCATTGGTGCAATTATCAATTAATCGATATATCAAGAGCAAATCGTTAACATCTCCGTTTTCGTTGATGTTTGCACGACGTGTTACCTTACCGGATGATTATGCGAACAAAGATAAATATGCAATTCCGAAAGACATAATGTCAATCGAGGAACTTGAGGAGCGTATTGAATACATGCACAATATGGTGTTTCCTGCAATTAATGAGAGAGAAAAGAAAATCAATGAACTGATGCGTAAACGGTTTGATGATAATCATATGTTAGTAGATATTCCGGTCGGCTCCCATGTTATGGTCAAAGTGCGTCAAAGGCCAAGTAAATTGAGTCCGATTTATGATGGACCTTATACTGTGATTCGTCGAAATCAAGGAGGTTCTTATGAACTCAAGGATGAAATGAATGAAATTTTGCATCGCAATTATGTACCGTCCGAGTTGAAAGTTGTAAATGTGGACGAGAAATCTATCGAGGATGAATACTTTGAAATTGAAGCGATTCGCGATCATCGTGGAAAAGCCGCGAATAGAGAATACTTGATTAAGTGGAAGGGTTACGGTGAAAGAATGTGTTCTTGGATTACAGCGGATGATGTATCTGATCCACATATATTACAGAAGTATTGGAAAAAACATGTACAGCTTCAAAAACAAGAAGAGGACCGCATATTTCATCAAGCATCGCCTGTGCCTGAGACCAATAAGCGTAAACAAAGTAGCTCAACAACGGCATTGCGGAATAATTCTCAGTTGTCTAAAAAACAAAGGACAACCCGAAGTTCAAGTGCGTCGTCAACTGGCCAGTCTGGCGTGTAGAGTATGTCGGGTTCCTACAAATGTATATAGTGTATAGAAGATATTCGGTGTATGTGGGTGTTGTATATAATTTGCTGGTGGCCAAGGCTCTGCCTTTTTCCTTGAGATGCTTTTGTCCCACAGGGTTTTGCATTTTCACGGTTTTTTACTGGCGAGTAGGATCTCCAGAGATTATATGGTCAACTTATTATCTTTGCAGAATTTTCAGGGTCATTCCAATTATTGTTTGAGTTATTTATCGAATCACCACCACAAAGTGTTGTCGATTCTGGTGGGGACGAATGTTTAGGACATAGACTATACTGGGTACATGTATTACTAGTAGAAGTGCTCAAAGGATTATGTAGACATTATTCTTAGCATAGAAGGATGAGTATGAGGTGATAATGATGTATGCCAATTTTATTTCATTTAGTTATGTTACATTTAGTCTATGATGAAATGGTGTAGCCTGAGATCCTGAAGTGAGCCAATCATGAACTCGTTCCTGGAAATGGAATTCAACTATTCCATTTGTATCAACATTCACAATCTAAAGTAAATCAAGCATGAAGATCCTATATACTTAACTTGGTCGTATCCTACTAAACTTGCTATGGCCAACCTATTATATCATCATGTTGTAATCAACTAGTTCTTCAAGAAGATGAAATCATACTTTCATACACTCTGTATTGTAGACTCTATATCCACGCTTCCAAAACATATAAATACCCTGAATCCTGATGTCGTTCGAGATGGATTCGTTATCTTTTTACCTACAATATACTCAATAAATATATCTAGTTTTAACTTTATTTTCTAGTTATTCATTGTGTATATTTAAACAGTCCATGTGCATCTTGTTATCGTTTTAGCCATATGCATATTCAGTGGGCACAACAGTTCAGGATATAGTGTGTAGCCCACCTGGGCACAATGAAATCATCGTGTGCAGCACAGGTCGGCCGTAGTGAGATTTAACATAAATAATAGGCAAAAAACCTACAGCATTATATTTCATGAACGACACTTTAAAATTAGGTTATTTTAATTATTGCCAAGCGTTTTTGATATGCAATTCCACTGCAATCTTTATTCTTTTTTCCTTATAAATATACTTAAATAAATATACCTAGTTCTAATTGTATTTTAACCGCTTATCTTAAGCTGACTCATAGGCTCTAATGAAACTCGACTTGACTACTCGTAAGACGTAAATCCAATGCTACCTAATATTGATTCGTCTAAAATTAATCTAAGATTAATTGTAGTTTGAAACTCCATAATTGAGGTATCGCTTTCTAATGTTTAAAAGATATATCCAGTTAAGAGCTAGTCTTCCTTTTTTTGGTTCAACAAGAAATATTAGTTTTTCGTTGAGAAAATTACTATCATGGTTCACATTTTAGCTCACAGCCAATACTAGCGAAGCTCCAAGATTATTTTGTAAAATTGATCACAAAATGATTCAAAAAACAAAGCCTTTTAATAGCCCAGGAGCTATAAAGTAAGTAGGTCTAGTGTATTAAATGTTTTATATACCGTTTTAGATGCTGCATTCATTTAAACAAAATGCAAACAAATTTTTCACATTAAATTTGGCATAAAATGAGATTGAAATTTTGGAGGTTTTTCGAAGATACACCTCAATTTTTATAAAAATGTTTAAAATCAAAATAATGGAGATAATGCACAGCAAAAGTATCTATCGTTTTAGCTATTGCCGAGCTTTGTAGCTACATTTTTCATAGAGAAAATAAGATTTTTGTCAATTTTATTTTCAAACTCAGAATTTGGGATGAGGGTATACAGGGGAAAAACTGAAGTTAGAACCAAGAGTATTCTTTTGTACGCATTTTTGAGGATATCTCCACGAAAAATCAATATTTTGAAAAAAAAAAAATTAGGCAAGAGAGCTCAACAGCAGCTATGGCATATATGAAGAAAAAATATTGCTCAATTGTTACGCCAGGAGATTATATCAATCTCAAAGCTAAAATATGTACTAAATCATTTAATAAAAATAAAGGAAAACTGTTATAAAATGAAAGAGCACACTAAAACTAAAGAACTTTATTATAAGATCGAACCATCTTCTTTTATATTCACATTCTCTAATTATATGACCTGTTTAAATGAGTCTATTTATATATATACATATATCCAATCAAATCTAGGTGAAACACACTAGTTCCATATTCCTGCATACACGGAGCTTCATAACATAATACACAGCAATGTAGAACTTAACATATCAAACTGTGTCGTAATCTTAACCAAGGAATGCACCCAGATCTGTGGATGCAACATCAATTTAACAAATATTTTGAAATCTACTACAAAAAGGTAAAAAAAAAAAAGTACTCAATTTTTTTATATTCAAATATGTTATAGAGCACTTCAAAACAAATAAGTTCCATTATTGGAAAATGTTAGTACATCTTAATTATTTGTTGAGATATGAAGGCTCAAAGATATACATTTTTAGCAGTGGATTGGCGGTAAAAACCTGAAACATAAGCACTAAAAAGATGATAGCAATCGCTAAAGGTAAGGTATTTCCTGGAAATTGTTTTTAGATTAAAGTAGGACATTTCAGGTACATTGGCATATAAATTGTTTTTTGGTATTGTTTAATAAAAAAAAAAAAAGTCGAGCAAGGAGAAAAAAAATAGATCTCGTTTTTAAGCAAAAAGCAGTGAGCTTTACGTGACCCTGAACATTTCATGAGGCATAAAATAAATTAAGAACATATCGCATAATGTGGCCAATTTATATGTATTTAGCAATGTCTATGGTATATTTTTTAACAAGTGCTTCGTATGGGATCTGACACAGAAAATCATGTACATAGTAGCTTTTTAAGTTCAACGTTTCGCAAGAAAGCGTTACGTTATACTGTTATATATTGCGATAACCATTTTTTTTAATAACTGATATGTCTATGTATATGTAGATATAACTCGTTTACTCTCACAAAGCACATTTCTTGGGTATTTCAAGCAAGTTAGGGTTCGATATATACCAGTATACAGCACAGAAAAAAAGGTTCAGCCATGACCTATGAGCATTTTCAATTTCTAGAGGAAACAGACATAAAGCGAGGATTATTTGATTTAAAACCAAGTAGCAATCCGAGCACAAGTATGTAAACAAGCGAGCATATTCAAGCGCGATAGTAAGCCTTGCATTGGGTATGTATACAAATCCACAGCTTCATATTGATAAAGATGTAATACATTTTACTATTTTGAACGCTACAATTGCAAAAATTGAATGGATTTGCGCTGTATTACACGTTTGTTTGTTTTCACATCAATCAAATGAGATCTGCATATAGGAAAAATATAGCTAAATAGGAAAACTGGATTTTTTGCATTATTGTCATTAATAAATGGAAAGCTGTATTCTGTTCAGCTCCTATATTTTCACTTTTATTCGAAGCGATTTTGCATTTGTATCCCTAACTGATGGATATTAATCCCATGCATATTTTGGATTAATCGAAATCATTTTTGTAATTTGGAAAATATTGTATGTCATTTAAAATGGCTATATTTTTGTTCTAAAGGATTTTGTAAGACCAAAAAAGAGTTCTAATAAAACAATCCAGCAGCTTAGAATATCAATTACATAAGCAGCAAGTAAGAGTAGACATTTTTTTTCATGTCCAAGTACAGTATTAATAAGGAATGCACATTTACCATTGGTCTAACAAGAAAATATGGTAGAATTTGATGTACGGTTCTTAAAAATGGAAACAGCAACAGGATTAACGGACAAATTTACTATGCAAGATTCGAATATTTTAAATGTGATTTTTAAGCAGGTCAGATCAGGTACCAACAATGATCAATATCATGACAAATGCTTTTTTCCATGAACGGTCTTTTAAACTAAATGGAATTTGCCTGTGATTTTCCAGAATTGAGGATGACTAAAAGTAAATATAAATAATAGGCTTACTTATTTTTAAATTTTTTAGTCTCCATTCATTAGTAACTCTTTTTCCCCACACTTTTTATTTTATTCATACAGCAAAGGAAATGACTTCAAATAATAAGCAAGCAAAGAGACGTCTGAAACAACTTGGAGCCACCTTAAATCCTTCGAAAGCAGGTTGGTCGGATTCTGAAGACGATGATCTTTTTCATGAAGGTACTTGTTGAATTTTGCAATTGAAATATGCGTGTATTCATAATAAAATAGTCGGTATCAAGTCTGTACGCATTGGCGATGTTGTAATGCAAGTCTACCCTGCTGAGAATCCAGAATTGGTTCCTGAGATTCAAGATCCATTTTATGAGGGTGCTCAAGTAGGTATATCCTTTGAATTACGTAGTATTTTTTAATAACAGTATTTATGTAGGATATACTTAGACATTTAAGATGGATCATGCAAAAAGATAAGGTACAATTGCACATTATAAAATTGTTGATAAATAGAATAGTTACTGATCCAGCAATCATGCATAGCTCGGTCAAGACATTTTCTTGTTGGGCCCTCCTGGGCCATTGCGTCGTAATCTTATCATGAAATATGCAGAGATGACACAAAGAGAGTAAGCGATAGTTATTATTATATTTGATTTGAATGCAATTATTCAAATATTTTTCCTTTTATAGAATTGAATATGTTGCACTATCAAAGGATGTGACAGATGCAGATTTGAAACAACGAAGAGAACTTCAAAACAGCACATCGTTTTATGTGGATCAAGCAGCTGTTAGAGCGGCTATTCATGGTAGAATTTTGGTTTTAGATGGTATCGAAAAAGCAGAGAGAAATGTGTTGCCAATTTTGAATAATTTGTTGGAAAATCGAGAAATGTCCTTGGATGACGGTCGATTCTTGACAACTAAAGATGTCAATGATACAACTGATACGAAATTCGAGAAAGTAAGCCCAAGGTTTTTAGTCTTTGCATTAGGTAGGCTTACTCTACGAATAATAAAAAAAGTAGTGTAATATAAACTAACCTCAAAACTCCAATTTTATTAAGGTTTACCTGTGCCACCTTATGTCGGATATCCTTTAGATCCTCCGCTTCGTTCCCGATTTCAAAGTAGAGATGTCAAGTCTCCTGAATTCAAGTCGCAAGTTGATCAAATGCTTAATCTGATAAAGAACAAGAATATATCTAGAGACTTGATTGAAAGATTGATTTCTATCAGTTTAGTTTTGGGTGTTCAAAACGAGAAGAACAGTAATCGTGAAATAGAAGTTCCTGAATTTCCAATGACAATTGAAAGCCTAGCGCCTCTATTATCCTTGGTTCCTAATATTCATCCAAGGTTTTTGGTGGATATTTTATATCCATATGCATTGTTGCCTACTTGTGATTTAGAACAGTTGAGTGTAATTGAAGCTGCATTTAGAAGATTTGGAGTTAAATCAGCTGTAGTTGAAGCTCATATGGAAGCTCGCCAAACATCTTCTGGCTATTCTATTGCTAATATTGACCCTATAAAGACTCAAGATAATATTTCAATTGATGGCTATCATTATACACATAAAGCTATTGCTTCATTTGCATCAGGTCAATTTGGTGCTATTGGGTTGCCTATTCAATGTGGTCCTTCTCCTTTTAGTCCTGCTGAATACTTTATCGAAACACCTTATCATCGTGAAATTTTCTCTGCTATGGTCTTGTTACATGCTGGCGGTAAAGATATTTGTTTGGTAGGTACTCATAAAGGCGTTGGTAAATCTGCTCTTGTAAGACACTTTGCTCGTAATTTGGGCTATACTATCGATTACATTCCATTATATCGTGATATGTCTTCTCGTGATTTACTTCAACGTAGATCTACTACAGCCAAGGGTGATACAGTTTGGGAGAACTCATTGCTTGTAGAAGCAGCTATTCATGGCCACCTTGCAGTTTTGGATGGCATTGAGGCATTGTCTTATGGTACTTTGAATACACTTCAGCGCCTGTGTTCTGATCGTGAAACTCAATTACCTGATGGTACTCGATTGATTAGTAGCCATCGTTATGCTAAATTAATGCGCAAACAATCTCCTGAAACATTGGAAGCAAAACGTTTAATTCCTATTCATCCTTCATTCCGTATCATGGCATTGGCAAGAGCTGGTACAAGTGGTCAAACTGATACCAAGGCTGGATCTTGGCTTACAGCAGAAATTTTGTCCATGTTTCATTTTATTGTAGTTGATTCACTTCCTTCACATGAAGAGCAGGAAGTTCTCAGTGCTTTATCACCTGGTGTAGATGAAGATAAATTGAGACAATTACTCACATTTGCAAGAAGACTTCGTAGAGATAAAGATGATACAATTCGTATGCTATCAAGTGCTTTATCTACTCGTCAATTAATTCGTATTTGTCGTCGTTTGGCATATTTTGAAAATGAAAGCCTGTATATTGCTATCCATAAAGCTGCTTTATCCCGTTTTATGCCTGCTGTTGCTCGCGAGGCACTTTCTGCTCTTATGATTGCTAATGGAATTTATCCTCTAAAAGAAGATTCCAATGCACCTGAGCTTGTTATTGAAGTATTACCATCTAGGGAATCCCCAGAACAAATCCGTATTGGCAATGTAATTGAATCAGTATTTAAGGGTGGTGATCCCATGTTGATTCCTAATGTTGTATTCCATGAAAACCCTGCTCATACCGAAATCTTGAAGGAAATGCTCAAGGATTATCAATTAGGTGATCATTTACTTTTGATTGGTAATCAAGGTGTTGGTAAGAACAAGTTGGCTGATTACTTTTTACAATTATTACAACTACCACGTGAATACATTCAATTGCATCGTGATAGTACTGTACAAAGCTTGACTACAACACCAGCAATTGCTGATGGCGTTTTGACTTATGAAGATTCGGCTCTTGTTAAGGCAGTACGTGATGGTACCATTTTGGTTGTTGACGAAGCTGATAAAGCTCCTACTTATGTAACTGCGGTTTTAAAGAGTTTGGTTGAAGATGGCCAAATGGTGCTTGGTGATGGTCGTCGTATTATTTCCAAAGAATCTGATATTCAAGATAGTCAAAACTATATCATGGTTCATCCTAATTTCCGTATGCTCGTTTTAGCTAATCGACCTGGTTATCCATTCTTGGGTAATGATTTTTATCGTGAAATTGGTGATGTTTTCAGTTGTCATGCTGTTGATAATCCGGATATGTTGTCTGAAATGTTCTTATTGCGTAAATATGGTCCTCAAGTATCTGAAGATTTGTTGGTCAAGTTATCAAGTGCATTTACTGATTTACGTAAATTAACTGATGAGGGCCTTATCTCATATCCTTACTCTACTCGTGAATTAGTCAATATTGTTCTTCATTTACAAAATTATCCCGAGGAAGGTATTTCAAAGATTTTACAAAATGTTTTTGATTTCGATCAATACGACCAAGCTTCCAAGGAATTAGTCATTGAAATCTTTGAAAAACATGGTATTCCTGTTGGTCTTGAGTCTGATTTCTCCATGCATTTGGGTGATGTCTTGTCATTAAACAAACCCTTGTTATCTGAACAATGGACTCGCGTTCCATCTGCTACTAAACATTTGGCTACCAAGATTCAAACGGAATCTATTGCTGTCCGTGGTGGTTGGGATATTGATGTTGGTAAGAAATGGAAGGATCTTGAGCGAAAGGAAGGTAGATCGACCATCTTTTCTGAACAACTATACACATTTGATATCCCCACTCGTGGTGAAGCGCTTGATATTGCTACCATTGATGATGGTACCTTATTTGTTGTTACTACAAATCCAGTTACACTCCACCGTATTGATCCAAATCATAAACGTTTGGATAGTTTAGATCTTTACGAATATTTCCCTCTCCAAAGAGCTCCTCCAAGACTTCGTATTTCTGTTATTCGTACAAATACAGGAAGTGTCAAGTATCTCGCTTTACACAATCCATCTAATAACGAATTGCTTTGCTGTGATTTCAACAAGAAATCTGTGGTATCAGTTGTGATTCGCGGATTAGAACCTGTCAGATCCATTATGTGTAACAATTTGAGTTCTACTGGTATCTTGATGTTCTATCAAGAAGATCAACCCACAATTGCTGTACTTGATTTCAACACTTCTCAACAACATACCTTGACATTCCCTCAACGTATTAGTCAATTGTATGTCGTTGAACCTAATTTCTGGATTGCTCGTGGAAGTCGTAATGCTAGTATCTATGCTATCATCCCTGAAAAAGAAGGTGGCCTTCCCAATATCATGGAATCTATTCAAGTTTTGGGTCAGAATGGTCAACCTGTCGGTGAATTAGCTCATATTTATGAACGAGACTTTGCTCCTGGTACCAAATTTGCACAAAATGCTGATATCAACAAATTTGCATCAATTCTTGAAGGTTGTTCCTATGCTGAATTCTTTGGTGATCGTGGCGTTATTGACGTTTCTTCTTATATCAAACAACAACAAAGTAATACAGATCAAGATTCTAGAAAAATCAAAGGATATTCTTTGTATTTACAACGTACCCAACAGTTGGCTATTATTCAACCGCCCACTGATGGCCGTGCTGAGAGCTCTTTGGATCTTTTGAACCCAAATACTAATCAAATCTGGCGTATCAAAATGCCTTTATCTGTTATAGGCTCAATGGAAACGCCTGTTCCCACTTACACACAATTCCAAGTAGAAAGATTTGCTGCTACTATGTGTGAATTACCTAATGGTAATCTAGTCACTATGGATAATGCTGGTACTGTTCGCATTTGGCAAGTTAGTTCCAACGAAATTTATAAGGCTGCTCAAACATGGAAACAAATGGTTGGTGTTGATCAAAAGGTTTTATCGGTCATTTATGAAACTGATGACAAACAACTGGATGATCTTTACGATGAAGCCAAAAAGCTTGCAGGCGATCAAGGCAATAGCGATGCTCAATGTGAAAATGATGGTCAAGGACAAGGATCTGGAGGTACTTCTGGTGTAGGTGAAGGTGACGGAGGATCAGGGTCCGGTGGACAAGGTGGAGGAGGAGTCAATGGTTCTGGTAACAATATGAATGAAGATGGGCGTCAAGAAGCTAGTTTTGAAGATATTGATAATTTAAAACTGGTAAACAAATGACACGAAAACTTGTCGTTACTCGATTTACTCATATTTTCAATGAATAGAAAACCGCTGGTGATGAGCCTGAAGAAATTACTAAAGCACAAAAGTAAGTTGATTTGAGCATTACACTATGTTCTTTGATTTATTTATAAATAATTAGGGAAATGCATGATCAAGCCATGGAGAAAATGTTGAAGAAACTTGACATGACTCAATCTGATTTTCAAGTTAGTATATTACATCAATTTCGATAGAAGATGCAAAGCTAATATCGTTTTAATATAGCAATACAATACATTCATGGAAAATATTAGACGTGAAGTTCGCGAGCTTCGTGTTATTTTAGAAAGCGTTGAAGCAAAGAAGCATGAAAGAGTTTGGCTTAAAAACCAATCATCTGGCGATTTAGATGATACTAAAATGTAAGTTGACATAGAAGTTGAAAAAACACCATGTACTCAAAATTTTACATGTCTAGTATTGAAGGCCTTACTGGTGAAAGAGCCATTTACAAGAAACGTGGTGAAGATGACCCTGAGCTTGGTTTATTCCAAGATAAACCGAAGAGAATGAATTTTGTCTTTGATTTATCCGCTAGCATGTTCCGTTTTAACACACATGATCGTCGCTTAGAACGTTCTATGGAAGTAGCACTCATGTTAATGGAATCCTTCCGTGGTTTTGAACATAAATTTGCATACAAAATTGTAGGCCATAGCGGTGATGGTGCCAACATTGAGTTTGTCAGTCCCGGTAAATATCCCAAAACTGAAAAGGAAGCATTTGAAGTGATCAGTAAAATGAAAGCCCATTCTCAATATTGTCTCAGTGGCGATAATACTCTTGGTGCAACATCACATTCAATGAAGGAAGTTGTCGAAGAAGAATCGGATGATTACTTTGTCGTTGTCTTGTCTGATGCTAATATTGCCCAATATAATATTCATCCTAATGATATTGCAAGAATTTTGAAATCTGATGATCGCGTTACTGCACAAATGATTTTCATTGGTAGTATCCAAGATCAAGCAGAACAGTAAGTGTTATAGCAGTGTATTTGTTGTATTGATTTACTAATTAAACATTGTGTTATCAAGATTAAAGAAGGCATTGGGAAGTCATGCTCACATTTGTACAGAGAATAAAGAGCTTCCCAAGATTATCAAATCTCTTTTCCTTTCTTCCATGGTGAAGGGCTAAATTGTAATAGAATAAGTCTTGTAATTAACCAAACAATAGAGAATCCCAAATAAAAAAATTAATATGCAGATAACACCACATCCATAATATAAATGCATAATTTACTATATCCCTCAAATTGTTTTCATCTACTTTGATGGATTTCAGTTCTACAATAAAAGCATGCATATATCAGTGTTTCTAGTCGACAAATAAAGATTAATACATAACATGAAAGATGAGTTTATTTTAGCTTATCATCTACATTTATGGAGCTTAAATGAAATCTTTAATCGTCAAATTTTGGATGTTTACAGATTAAAATTGATGCATTCAAAAAGCAATATCTTAATAAGCTACTGATGAAGTTTATTGATAACATAACCCACCTGGCTTTCAAGGGGATTACAAATTACATGATACCCATATTTTTTCACCATCTGATATATTGACGTTTGAACAATTACTGCCCAAAACTAGACATAATTTGACTTTTTTGATTTAAATAGTTGTCTGTAAATCGTACATTTAAAGAATTAGGGAAACATTTTAATCTGGAGTTTCTCTTTCTCTTATAAAATAGGGAATATTTATTATGCTGATTGAATTCAAGCTTCGATTTCTGGATTTCATGAGTACTTTACATATTGATACCTTTCCTATTTTCGTAGTGCTGATATATAATGCGGTCAAGATTTATTATCATATAAAAGCATAGATGGATGATTTTTGAGGAAATAAGCCTCCTTTTGCGAATAGATTTACCATTGAATCAAAGCAAATGTCTGAGTGTGGTATTCTTTTATTCAATACATTAGCAACTTTTGTTTATATTTATGATATGAGAATATAATCCTGTATGTAGTGATCATTGTTCTTGGAGACTAATAGAAAAAAAAAAAGAAGAAGTAAATGCTTGATAACAAAAATGTTAAAATCAGTTCTCTTTTGACATGTACATTCAACTAGCAGAGTAAAGCATGTTTTACATTATTATTATTATTGACTTGCTGTACGAGATATTCAATAGCAATGATAATTTTTATCTTTAAAATCATCTTTATTGCTATATATCCTTCAAATTCAAAGAAGTTATTTATGTATAAAAAAATTTTTTTTGGTTCACAACATTCTGAATATGTAACCTTTTTTTTTTTTCAAATCTATTTTATACGTAGATATAAATGTCTTTAACGTTTTGATATTTTATGTCATTTTCGGCTACAACCAAGCAGTACAATTTCCGGTATCTCAGAGTGCTGATTGCCAAATTTTGACAGCTGTTAAATTTAGAACTTGTATGAAGATAAATAGTAATGGAGCCAACCGATGAAAAAAAATTATTATCAAATAAAAGTTGTATTATAGACTTTGAAACCATATAATATTGTGAACCTAAGTGGATTATATTACAGTATTCTTTTATTTTCATTTTCCCATGGTCTCCAGCAGTATTGGAGTCGAGCCTTACGAGTTAAGTTTTACTAAAGCCTGCATTAATCTATTTGCAAATGACTTTGTATTCATCTAATTGCAAATGGCCATTTACTATTATTTCTGAAGGATGGCTTAAGCATCATCATCCCCAAATCAGTAATATAGATAGGAGACTGACATGTCGAATATATATATCTAAACCTGCATAATTACTGTCGAAGGCGATTTTAATATATATGAGGAGGATAAGCCAAAATATAATATAATATAATATAATAATAAAGACAATGCCATAAATGTTATATAAATATAGCCGAAGGCCGCCATTAGGTATTTTACTTAAGTTTTATAGGTTTAGTCTATAAGAAACAAATATTAATAAATGTAATAGTAATATATTCATTCAGAAATCTAATAAACTACATATATCAAGTTTGTTTAGTAATAAAGTAGATCTTTGTCAAAATATAAGATATACAGTAGTCGCGCTATATAAGGCTAACTGTTTGGAAGGGGTTTTCAGCCTTATATAGAGCATAGCCTTATATAACGTGGGTGAATGTTGTATAATTATCACCTTCTACTATCTATACACCACATTCGGTTACACTCTATGAATTTCATTATTAATTTATACTGTCACTTCGAGCAGTCCTTATTTACTAATCTGTCATTAGTATATAAACCACATCTCATGAATAAAAGAATAAGGGTCAGTTTAGTTTTGATCTCTTAGTTTGACCCACAGTTGGAAAGCTGACATTTATCAAGACTTTGTTTTATTATTTTTTAATTATTCTAGCATATCAGATATATGTTAGAATAAAACAATGGCTGTAATATATAAAACAGTACAATTTATGTATTAAGGCTATTTTCATACCTGTACTCATCTTTTCGTAAATGACTAGCTATTGTTACTCCCCGATTTGAAAACATACTCCTAAAACATACTCCTGTACTCATCTAATCGTAAATGACCCTCCATTTATGTACCCCGACCTGTACCCAACCTGTACCCAACCCGTACCCATTTTTTTAGCGAACGCTAAATCGTAAATACATTGACCAAGCAACCTTTTTAGTAAAAGAGAATCATAAAAGTAAAACGAGTTGCCGAAGGCAATGAGTGTAAGTAAAAAAGTAAAACGAATTGCCGAAGGCAATGAGTGTGAGTAAAAAAAAAAAAAATTATGAGAAAAAAAAAAAAAAAAAAAAAATGAATAGATAGAAGAAAATAAATAGCACCATCGAAATAAGAACTAAAAATTAGGTATATATAATATCTTATATTGCCTGTAACCAGTATTATGTAAATGACTATCCATACCTTCGCCTCGGCGAAGGTAGGCGAAGGTGGGCGAAGGTTTTGAGTTTAAAAATGACTTGTTGGAGGGCGAAGGTTTTGAGTTTAGAAATGACTTGTTGGAGGGCGAAGGTTTTGAGTTTAAAAATGACTTGTTGGAGGGCGAAGGTTTTGAGTTTAGAAATGACTTGTTGGAGGGCGAAGGTTTTGAGTTTAAAAATGACTTGTTGGAGGGCGAAGGTTTTGAGTTTAGAAATGACTTGTTGGAGGGCGAAGGTTTTGAGGTTAAAAATGACTTGTTGGAGGGTGAAGGTGGCCCGCTGTATGCTGATACCTTCGCTTTACTACATTATGAACTTTCAATGCCATCAGTACAGTCAGACATATTATCGTCTGTATGGCCAGACATATAATCGTCTGTTACATGAGTAGAATCAGAAGCATTATCAACATGGTCGCCTTCGTCAATAACAGTTTCTTAATTTTTTTATTAATTTTTTTTTTTTATTAATTTTTTAAAAACAAGTATAAAACAAACTACTATATTGAATCATGTCGCTTACCTGAATTTCCAAAGTCAAACATTCCTTCGTTCAAGAATATCCCATACACAATGGTAGCCCTAAAACAATAGACCATGATTGCATGTATTTTTGTTAAATCTTTTAGATTTTTAAAACTGCCATCATTCTTCAGAAAAAAAAAGTTGGAGTATGCTGTTGAGGGCAATTTTTGCGGTATTCCAGCAATTACATCGGTTGGCAATGGATTTTGACAACAAACAATGCTCATGTTCAGGTCAAGCAACAAAATTTCCATAAATTTGCTGTCTGCATCCTCATTTGAAGCCTCATTAAGCAGTTTCATCAACTTGTCCTTCTGGTTTGTGTTTATGAGTCTGAATCTTTTCAAAAACCAGAATTCAACTGCATCTGTTTCCTCACTTCTTGAATATACAGTTCTAGCAAGCATGATAATCATGTTTGCCCACTGATTGGAATATTGTTTTAAGGTTCCTGGTTGTAGTGATCCTAATCCACGAGTTGATAGACTATATGTAATAATGTTATGTTATATGTGCAATTTCAGTATCGTCCACTGCATCTACTTACTTTTCGCCAAGTCTTAATGTTTTGGATTTTTGCCGCCAAAAATACCCTTCAGATGATTTTATCATCATGCTATTCAGCCTATAAAAAAAGTTATGAACTGTTTTACGAATGTTGTCATATGCTGGGCACACTTTTTCGATTTCGCGAGCAGCAAATTTGTACAGGATTTTTCTCAGCTGCATGGAACTTTGTTGGGTTTCGTCCAAAGTCCTGAATCCTTCATAGAATTGATGCAATTTAAAATGTTCCATAAACGAGTTGTTCAGCTTGTCACGATGATCATACAGATTTGTATCATCACCATACTGATTTACATTCATGACACTTTTAGCATTTGGATTACTAGCAAAAAAAATGTCTTGCTGTTGTTGGCCAGTTGATGAAAGTTGCACTCCTAGTTGTTGAGTCTACTCAAAAATGGTTATATGGATCCAATGACATGTTGTATAATGCTACCTACTTTAATACAATAATATTTGGCTCTATTGTTACCAAATACTGTTTGCAATTTTCGACTGAATGTGTTATTTTCAGACCAAAACTCTGGGTGAGTTGTTCTGAAATGGTGCTTCATTGTTAAATCAGAGGCTGTTGCGTAAAATACGTCCATTTCATCACAAATAGTACATACAAGCCCATCGACAATAGAGAGTACAGTGATGCAGTTTAATTCATCTTTTGATGGATGAGTATAGTATCCCATATCTTCCCCTTTGTTTCCTCCTTGTTCCAAAAGTTTTTCTAAAAAATCAGCTTTTGTAATTTTCGGGGAGTTGTTGCGAAAAAAATGCCCATTTCTCTTTAAATGACTGAATACTACCTTTGGTTCGATTGCTTGCTGGCAGTACTGACAGATAATTGCGCCTGATTCTCTGTGAATCAGTAACCCCAAATCCTTGTAAAAACTAACATTGAAGTCGCTGTCTAATAATAATAAAAAATATATATATATATATTATAATGTAAACTCTGTCTCTTTGCAAATGTGTCTTACTGAATTGTGTGATTTGGGTCTCCCCATCGTAAGTGGTTTCGTCCATATCCACTCCCACATCCTCATCCTCAACCTCGCCTTCTTCTTCTTCTTCGTTTTGGTTACTAGCCTCATTGATGAGTGGGGCAGGACTTTGATTGGTACCTTGTTGAGTATCACTACTCTGATTCGCGTCATGAAGGTTTTGAGCTTGTTTAGCTCGCTCAATATCAGCGGCTAGGGTGCAGTTTTTTACATGATTCGAGATGTTTTTTGTTGATGCTCTTGCAAACTCACCACATGGGCAATGGAATTTGCCATCTTCCTTTCTTTCCAAGCGAAATTTAGCTATTTTTTTTTTTTGCAAAATATTTTATAAACAGCTTTCCACTTTAAAAAGTTTACTTACGATTGAATTTGGTTGTCATAGTAACGTCTTCTTGATGAGCATCTCGTACATGTGTCTTGCGTTTCTTGGCATCTGTGAACGATTTATCGCACTGAGTACAGTTGAATGATTCCATATTGATTTGAAAATAAAAAAAGTATAAAGATAGAGATAAATTGAGAACGAATATTTTATTATTATACTCGAGTGGCCAATGTTTTGCCTGTGATATGATGCAAGCCATATATGGTCATAAAAAACAACGCCCCTAATTCATGTACTTTTTTAATAGTATTATTTTTTCAATTATTGATTCAAATTTAAACATATACAACAAGAATCCTGAAATATGCCTTTATCTTCAGGGACAAATAACGATCGCTTGCAGCAATTAATTCAAGACGTACAACTTGAGAATGGTTTAGCTGCAAGAGAGAATATGCAGCAATCCCTTTCAGAGGGATACAATGATTATTTCTATTGGCTACAGGATAATCAGAATACAGCATTCAATAGCCATATTGCTGCTCTTCGACTTGGAAGAGAAATCTTGGCCGATGACTCTGTTATTCCCAACATTATTTGGGACAATGACAACAGGTTTGAAGGCTTAACTTGCAACGGGGTGCGTTTTTCATTGGATAAACTGCGTAAGCTGGTTATTGATCTGTCAAACCTTGCCCATAGTATCATGGTTAATAAACTTTTGTTTGGATCAGCGTTACCACAATTGCTTGATGCGTCAAATCCAAATGAAACCGAATTCACAGATAAGATGCAAAATACACAAACTGGCTATTCATTTCAGAACGATTTGTCAAACCCAACGTTGACAGCTAAAAAAACAAGAATGTATATCCTGGATATAATCCACAACGACCCTACTTTGTGCATCAAGTTCTTTTCTGGAAATGGCACTCCTAATCCTATCGCTTTTGGTGCTTGGTTGAAAGACTGTGGTAAATTTGTTAGAGTGTTGCTACTCTTGGTACACTTGACTTCAGGTCAGCCAAGTAGAATGTCTGAACTCACCGAGGCTAGTACCATCTGTAATCCCCATGAGGGAGGAACCAGAAGTTTATATTTTGTGCATAACACTATTATGTTGGTTCAAAGTTACAACAAGTCAAAAGCCATAACTGGTCAAGAAATGTTGGTGGCAAGATTTTTGCCAAAGTATCTTCTTCCCATGTTCCTAACTTACTTGGTCTGTGTTAGACCAATTGAACAGTGAGTATAAAAAAAAAAAAAAAAAAAAAAAAATGGCCAATTTGATTATGATTGGAGTGATTTAACAATTTTGTTCCTAGATTATGCGTGGACTATGTTTATCCTAATATGTCTGATGTAGAAAGAAACAAGATAAAAGCAAACTATAGAGATATGCTTTTCGTTGAAAATGGTAAACTACTTTCCACTACTCAAGTAACTAATACTTTAGCAAGGTAAATTGGTTTGAATCACACTGCGTTTGAAAAAAAACAAGTATATACTAATCAACATGTATGCTTGTTTAGATATTCGGCAAGATTTATTAATGCACGAATCACAGTTTCAATGTACAGACAAATAGCTGTATGCTTGATGTGGGTTTGGATTGCCCACTTTGATAGGATTACTGGTCATACTCTCACCGAAGAAGAATCACAAGAGCTCACAGAATATGCAGATATGAGACAAGCAAGAGAAATTGACGGTTTAATGTATAATGAACAGGTATATTGTTGTGGTCTTTTTTTTTTTTTTTTTTTTTTTTTTTTTTTTTTGCTTGACTTGATAAAACTGATTCAATCTTTCTTTGCATATGCAGTCTGCTCATAGCAGATCTGTTGGCAACCGTTTTTACGGTTATTCTACCAGTGATTTCAGACACCTTGGCAGAGAGGCACTCCATAACTTTTGGCTTTGCTCTAAAGAATGGGGATTATTGTTGAGTAAGTATTTCATGTATATACTAAAACTTGATTTGCTCATCAGTTGAATAGACCTTCCTTATGCTGCATCAGATATTCCAACAAAATCAAGCACTGTAATCAAAAGAGTCAATTTGCATGATATTGAAAGTGATCGGCCCTTTTCCAAACGTAATTATAATACAATAGTTACTAGTTAATCCTTGAATACTAACAATATCGTTTTTTTTTTCTAGTTCGTTGTGATAATGAATCCCGTTCAAATCAAGCTCTGACAATTGTCAATAACTTTGCAGTTGAAAACAATGTCATTATAAATGCTCCAAATGTCAATTATGCTGTCGCAGGTAAATATTTGAACATTTTCATGTATTTTCCATCCTAACGCATGTGTAAACAACCTAGCTCCTATTTCATTTGCACTTTTGGCAGAATTGCGTAGTTTCTTAAAAGACAATAATGCTAAATTCTCTTGCCCAGAGCAAGCAATCGCGATTAATGCAGTTTTAAATATCAAGAAGGATATGTTGATTGTGCTACCAACTGGGGCGGGGAAAACCCTTGTGTATATGCTACCAATTTACATTTATAAAAAGAATCCTGCTCGTCGCATGATGGCAATTGTCATTGTCCCTCTTGTGGCATTGACATTTGATCTGAAACGGCGTTGTCAGGATTCCGGAATCACATACACTACGTGGAAAGGTATTCTTTTTTTTTTCTATTTATTTACAGAAACACAAAGACTTACACTGGCTTGTATCATGTTAGATTATGCTGATAATAGTGATAGAAATGCCGATATCTTGTTTCTGGCTATAGAACAGTGCACTGACCTGTCTCTATTGGCTTTTATAGATGAAAAGTATCAAAGCAACGAAATCACTGCCATTTTTGTGGAAGAGGCACATTTGATTATATCTTGGAGTGACTTTCGCCCTCATTTCAATGATTTACCATCGTTCAGAAGATATAATTCAATTCCATGGATTTTACTCTCTGCTACCGTGCCATACTATCTCGAGCAAGAACTATCCAAAATGTTTGGTAATATGTCAGTTGTTCGCAAAAACTCCAACCGCCCAAATTTGGTATTCTATTGTAAATTGATTGATAACAATATCGAGATCACCAATTATGTTTGGGTTTGGATACAAAAACATTGCTTGCGACAACGTAAACCCACTATCGTATACGTTCGAGAGATCAAAGATATCGATAATCTGGTTTTTCATTTAAACAAATTGTCCACACAAAGCCTGGTTGCTGTTGGATATCACGGGAAAATGGATACTTTTGAAAAGGAAGAAAATCAAAAAAAGTTCATGGAAGAAACGGCATTTGTAATTGTTGCTACCTCAAGCTTCGGAATGGGAGTCAACAAAAACAATGTAAGGGTTGTGGTTAATGCAGGTATTGCATACAGTGGATTGGAATACCTTCAGATGGCGGGTCGTGGTGGAAGGGACAACGAAAAGGCATATTGTATCACTATAACCAACGAAAAAGACATTGAAAAACTACAATCGTATGATAAGGCTACAAAAGACAATGACTTGCAATTTGAAGTTGCTAAAGATCAATTGAAAAAATACATTGCCGTAGTAAAGGTATTTGTGTCAATTAAAATTTTTTTTTTAAAAATTATCACTAATCAGTATTCATTAGAATAAAAAACAATGCAGAAGATTTGGATATAATTCTCTTGTAGATAAAGACCCTGTTAGTTGCTTTGGTGAATCTGGTAATCATCCATGTGATGTATGCCACGAGCAAAGGTATGTTGTGTTAATGCAGAAAAAAAAATATGCATGTAACTTTTCTTAATTTGCATAATAGTGAAAACCCTGAGGACCTGTCAGTATTTATTACTTTATCAAATCAACAACAGCCTCAAAATCTAGACTTTTTACAATTTTCCGATTCCACTTCTATATCGATGACTAGAAAAACTATAGCAATGAATGCTAATTTGGTAGAAAAGAATGTTTTGTTGAATGCTATGCAATCATACAATCAATTCTTTGTTGATAATGTCTGTCCGCTCTGCTTTTTTAACAGTTCGTTAGAGAATGAGGGCAGTATTATTGGTGAGGAGCATCCACTCTATCTTTGCCCAGTAATACGATGTAAATTTGAACCCTGGCGTTGTTTACAATGCTTTGCTTCTGGCTGTGGGTCAAAAACATGTCCATACAAGAGAAAGTAAGTGTAAAAGATACTATATTTGAATCATTTAACAAACAAAAAAGGATCCATAGTTTTAGATATGACAACACATTTCAAACAAATGAAATTTGCTTCTCTTGCCTCATGCCAGTTGAGTCGATCGAAGGTATTCCCTTGCATGCTGGTAGTTCAGTTGGCAGATGTAACATCGGTTATCTTAAAGACAAATACCCCATCGTTGGATGGTGGTATTTTTTCAATAAGAACCATTCAATATTTAGACATTTTACAATCGACGTACCAAATACTCGTGATGAATTTAACAAATGGTTATTTTCCAAAAACAACAAGCACAACATGTACAACTATCTCATTATAACTGCAATGTTATTTAATTTTTTTTACTTGCATTAACATATTTTATATTTTATATTTACATTAAACGAGAATTAGAATGAAACATTAAATGAAAATTAGAAAAAAAACATTAAAAGAGAATCAGAATGAAACATTAAATGAAAATTAGAAGAAAAACATTAAAAGAGAATCAGAATGAAACATTAAATGAAAATTAGAAAAAAAACATTAAAAGAGAATCAGAATGAAACATTAAATGAAAATTAGAAGAAAAACATTAAAAGAGAATCAGAATGAAACATTAAATGAAAATTAGAAAAAAAACATTAAAAGAGAATCAGAATGAAACATTAAATGAAAATTAGAAGAAAAACATTAAAAGAGAATCAGAATGAAACATTAAATGAGAATTAGAAGAAACCATTTAAAGAGAAACAGAATGAAACATTAAATGAAAATTAGAAAAAAAACATTAAAAGAGAATCAGAATGAAACATTAAATGAAAATTAGAAGAAAAACATTAAAAGAGAATCAGAATGAAACATTAAAAAGAAAATCAGAATAAAACATTAAAAAAGAGAATAAGAATAAAACATCAAAGGGTAATTAAAAAAAAAAAAAAAAAAAAAAAAAAAAAACGAAACATTAAAGGGAGAATACAATGAAACATTAAATAATGATTAGAAAAATAGATAAAAAGGATATATATATAAATTATAGAAGACTATATAAATAAGTATATTTAACCACATGCATTTTATAATTTTTTGTTTTACGACATATATACAATGAACCAAAAAAATAAACGCAAAATAATAATAATAAAAAAGCCATTCATATCAAAGTTAGATACAAAATAGAATAAATAATAGTAAGAACAAAAAAAAAATATGAGAAAATTACAGCATAACAACTGAAACATTGAATGATTATAAACAAGTAAATTAATACATATCACTGAATATAAAGATGAAGATGACAAAGAAGAAGAAAAAAAAAATAATAATAAATAAATAAATAAAAAAAAAAAAAAAAAAAAGATGATGATTATAAAGAAGATAATGATAACAAACAAGAAGATGGAAAAAAAAGAAGAAGAAGAAGATGATGATAATGATAATGATAATGATGATGATGAAGGGTTAGGGATAGATAAATAAATAAATAAACAACAAAACAGGGTTAATATTAGGATGAGGGTCAGGATGAGGATTAGGAACAGGATGAGGATTAGGAACAGGATGAGGATTAGGAACAGGATGAGGATTAGGAACAGGATGAGGATTAGGATCACGGTAGGTATATAACAAATTAACGAAGAAAATCAGTGTAATAAAAATAAACAAAATAAACAAATAAATAAAATAAAAATAAAATAAGATCATTATATAACAAAGGATAACATAAATAACATAGAGATAGGGTATTAGAGTGAGGGTATAATAATAATAATAACATAATTAAGTAACAATTATTAGATTGAAAAAAAAAAAAAAAAAAAAAAAAAAGGTAATAATAGACAAAAATAAATAGCACCATTGAATTCGCAATGTTGAATTAGGTATATATATATAAGCATGCAAGGAGAACAAACATTACCAAATTAGGAAACATTAAGATTACCAAAATATAGAATATACATATAAACAAAAATAACAAAACATAAACAAAAACATTATATTACATTATATCATATTACATTATATTATATTACAACACATTAGAATAAATAAAAAAAAAAAAAAAATACAATATAATACAAGATAATACATTATATTATATTACATTACAATATACTAAATCATAATAAGATAGAATAGATTACATTACTATATATATATTAAAACGAAACTACATCATATTACAATATAAAACATTATAATAAATCATAATAAATAAATAAATAAATAAATAAATAAATATATAAATAAATAAATAAAAAAAAAAAAAAACTTATGTATATAAATCAGGGATAATACCAGAATTATGAACAAGATCATAATTAGCGTTAAAATTAAAATTAATATTATAATTATGAACATGAACATGATTAGTAATAAAATTAATAATAAGACCAGGATTAATATTAACAATAAAGATAAATATAACAATAAAGATAAATATAACAATAAGAACAAAAAATTAGGATGAATACTAAGATAGAATTAAACAAAAATAGAACCTTAGGCTCACAACCGAGATAAAGCTTAAAAAAAAAAAAAAAAAAAAAAAAAAAAAAAGAATCAATATTAACTTTAGACTATAAATTAAAAACCAACATTAGGATTATAATTAGACTTAGGGATAGAGTTAAAACAATAAATAAGATTAGAAATACTAGATAATTAAAATTAGTGTTAAAAATTAAACAGAGAACCAGAATTAGATATAGAAATAAATTAGAATTTGAACAGAGACTTTAGGATTAAGATTAGAATTATGGATAATATTAGGGTTAATATTAGGGTTATAATTAGGGTTAGAGTAAGAGTTAGGATCATGGTTAATATTAGGGTTAGGGTTAGGATTAGGGTTAGGGTTAGGGTTAGGGTTAGGGTTAGGGTTAGGGTTAGGGTTAGGGTTAGGGTTAGGGTTAGGGTTAGGGTTAGGG